>JARCFY010000014.1:58110000-60610000 GCA_029233225.1 Lepidodactylus listeri
CTGTGGAATTGGGGGGGGGGGGTGGCATCATGGGACCCTGGAAAATACAGTGCAGGGGACATTTGAATGCCTTTTGAGTTCCTTTCCACAGGGCAAAAGAAGCTTAGGAGGACATTCAAGAGTGGCACCTTCAGTACCTCTCCAACAATCCCCCTTTCTGCTGGGCCAGTCCTGCTGTATACCACCTAGGTCACAGTGAGTCCTTCAAAGGCATTCCCATGAGCCTTTGGGAAAATGCAAAGGGAGCTCAAAAGGCACTTAAATGCCTTCTGCAGGCAACTGAATGTTCTCTGAGCTGCCCCCCCCCCAAACTGACACACTCGCTGCCCTGTCCCTTGAAAGGAAGGCTAGAAACAGGCTCAGAGTGTCCCCTTTAAAGACAGGCCTTCAGGTTAATCTAATTAACTGCAATTTAACTGCACCCTTACAATTGAAATGCCCCCCAGCAAAACAAATCTTAGCTAAGGGGCTTCAGACAACAGAGACAGTTCTCCTTGAGGAAACAGCAGCTTCAGAGGGTGAACTCTATGGCATAATACCCTTCCAGAGAGCCAGTTTGGTGTAGTGGTTAAGTGAGTAGGCGCTAATCTGGGAGAACCGGGTTTTATTCCCCACTCCTCCACTCGCAGCTGCTGGATGACCTTGAGCAAGCCATAGTTCTGTCAGAGCTGTTCTCTCAAGGACAGTTTTGGAAAGAGCTCTCCCAGCCCCACCTACCTCACAGGGTGTCTGTTGTGGGGAGGGGAAGGGAAAGGAGATTGTAAGCTGCTCTGAGACTCCAAGTGAGTGAAGGACGGGATAGAAATCCAATCTCTTCTCTTCTTCTTGCTTCTTCCTTCCAAGGTCAATCCCCAAACCCCCACCCTCCTCAAATCTCCAGGAATTTCCCAACCCAGAGTTGGCAATCATACATCATGTGCCTGTGAGCTCAGAACAATCATTCTATTCTGTACAGACCCTAGTCCAAACCCAGGCTGGATTTCAGCCTGTTTAAACACTCTCAAATTAATTAGCTCTGGAGTAGATTGCCGCTGATAAGACACCTGGCCTTGAATTAATTATTTGTCTCTCTACCCACCCGTCGTCTATCAATGTGCGTGCTCCATAATACTGCTGAGCTGAGAAGTGCGTGATGCTGTTAAAGAGGAAGCTGGGGGTTAAGAGACATGAACCCCACAGTCCCAAAATGCCCCTCCCCCAAATGTCAAGTGTGGCAGGGCTTGTGGTTTCATAGTTCCCCTTTCATAGCTCCCTTTGTTGGCTGGGATAGCATTTGCAGGGGCTCTTGTTTTTATTATTTTGGACAGAGTCAATCATATGGAAGCAATTTGTCAAAGCATCATTAAGCAGAAAAGCAAAAAAAAACAACAACCCCAAAACCAGGGTGCTTGTAGCATTAAAGTTCAAGTGATCGACAAACTGGGACCGTAATTCACTGACACTTATTGGCATTTATCCTGCAGATGTGCTTTTTATACCAGAAATATCAGCTTACCGCTTTGAAAAATTAGCTCTCCGAAGGCTGTCAACTTGGAGCATACTCTAGGGAATGTTAAATGTTGCCTGGCCAACAGTGTTCCTCCAAAAGGTAAGGTGGGGTGGGGTGAAAATGGTTTGACTCTCGTGTAGTAGGATGGTGTAGGGCATTTGAATCCTGAAGGCCGTCAGTGTTTCCCAAACCATGAGCAAAACGTCAACGTGTGGGTTCGTTTTTATTTTTTTCTCCTGCTTTTCTCCCCAACGGAGACCCAAAGCAGCTCACAACATGGTTCTCTCCCATTTCCCCCTCACGACAACAGCCCTTAGAGGGATGCCAGCCTCCAGGTGGGATCTGGGGAGCCCCCAGAATTACAGCTCATCTCCAGGCTGCAGCAATCAGTTCCCCTGGAGAAAGTGGATGCTTCAGAGGGTGGACTCTATGGCACTGTACCCCACTGAGGTTTCTGTCCCCAACAGCCTGCATCTCCAAATCTCCAGGAGTTTCCCAACCTGGATCTAGCAACCCTACCCCCCCATCTCTCACCAGTGGTCAGGGGGGACCTGGCAACCCTAAACCTCTGAGATAGGTTAGGCTGAGAATGTGCGACTGGCCCAAGGTCACCCAGCAAGCTTCCATGGCAGAGGGATGGATTTGAACCCAGAGTCTCCCAGACTCTAACCTCTAACCACCAGGGCTTTTTTTGTAGAAAAAGCCCAGCAGGAACTCATTAGCATAACAGGCCACACCCAACAGCAGAAATTCATTAGTATATTAGGCCACACCCCTGGCAGTGTAGCTCCCTCCCAGGATCGGCTTCCCCAGGGGCCCTGCGGCTTGCAGGGCGCAAGGGAACCCGAGGGATGGAAGGCAGTTTCTGGATCTGCTTCCCCAGGCGCTCCACAGCTGCCTTCCCTCCCTGGATCAGCTTGGCTTCCCCAGGCACCCCGTGGCTTGTGAGGCACCTGGGGAACCCGGGGGGGGGGGGAGCTGTAGCTGTGGCCAACTCAGAAGCCAGCCAGAATCCTGTGCGTTCTTGCCCCAAAATAGCCCTGCTATACACCTCGGGCTCTCTGTAGTACCATCTGAACTGCAATTAGCTGCCATGCCCGAATACAGTTTAGCTTTTGGGCTTAGCAGCCTTCCCTTTCACCCCTCGGGTACAGGATTTTAACTTTAGCTGGACTGCATACAATGATTGTTGCTCAAATTGGTCCCCATGCCAGGTGTGTCATATATCGAACCATACCTGTGTTCCAGGGTATCTATTTGGGACTCCCTATTGGGGAGTCTGAATTTTGAGCAATTGTGGACCGATGAACATTTAGGATGGAAGCCAAAATCCAGTGATGGCCATGCTAGGTGGGATGATGTGAGCAGTTTTACCATAGACTTTTTACCATAGAGTTTGGGCCAAATCCTAGAGCGGCACAGTGACATGACACAGGCAACATGACTAGGGTTGCCAGCGCTGGGTTGGGAAACACCTGGAGATTTGGGGAGTGGAGCCTGCAGGAGGTGGGGTTGGGGGAGGCGAGGAGCCTCAGCATGGTATATTGCCATAGAGTCTGCTCCCCAAAGCAGCCATTTTCTCCAGCAAAACTGATCCTGGTCTTCTGGAGATCAATCGTAATAGCAGGGGGCTCTCCAGATAATACTGAATGCCTTAGACATGACATCACTTCTAGTATTCCATGGAAATGATGCCGCACTGCCAGCATGGTGCCCCCCCACCCACACACACACACACTGGTTGCCCATCATTGGCTGGCAACCCTATAATCAGCATCGGAAGTTATTGCTGGATAAAAATCACTAGAGTTGAAAAGTTAATCTCGGTATCTGGTGTGTTTAGGAAATGGAAGATCTTAACTGATAATCCAAAGCTGTCATTCTCCTGGAAATATGCATTTTCCAGACTCCGCTACACTTTCCTTCCAGGGCACACACCAGCTACCACTCCCTTGGGTCACCATAAACCTTTGCCTAGTATGGAATGCTTAGTTACCAAGCTGCCTGATGGTTTCAGGTTCCTTTTAAACAACGGTGAGGAAGGGGTGTTGGGAGACTGTCATTTAGAACAAGAAACAACCCAACATTTCTCTTTGAATGGTTTTTAGTCATGGGGTCCATCGTTGGCTGTAGGCAGTGTGTGGAGGTCATTTGTGGCCTCCCTTCAGCAAAAGCTTAGATCATGATATTGTCTTGCAAGACTCTTTGAAGAACAATAACAGAGGCAATATATATATATTCCTCTTCTTTAAAGGGGGACGAATGTAATCTTATCAGGAACAGGCAGCACAAAGAAACAGGAAACGGCAGGGAGGCCTGGACTCCAAGGGGAGAGGGAGAGAGAGCAAAAGGAGGACTCCAAGAGAAGCTTCTAATAGTCCCAGTGAGACGTCTCTAATCAGAAGCTGACTGCTGAGCTGGCACATGGCAGTCCTGACTGGAAAGCTGGGGGGGGGGGGGGACAGAGGAAAGACAATTGTGTACAGATAGGATGGGAGCAGCAAGGAAAGGAGCCAAAAACTGAAGGTCACTTTGCTGATTAGCCTTTGCGGAAGAGTTAGGCCTCTCGTGAACAAAACAGTCAAAGTAATTCCCAAGCATTTGGGAGTGAGGCTTCCTAAAGGTGTATCAAGCACTGTTGGCCAGGTCTGCTGAGAGCCACTACATCCCCCCTGGACGGGTAGTGTTGCCAACTGGGTTGGGAAATTCCTGGAGAGTTGATGGTAGAGACTGGAAGAGGCAAGGTTTGGGGAGGGAGGGACCTCAGTCGGGTATAGGGTTGCCAGGTCCCCCCAGACCACTGGCAGGGGATGGGGGGGGGGTAAGGTTGTATGATCCAGAAAATGTAGTCTGGAGATGAGCTGTAATTCTGGGGGTTCCCCAGGTCACATCTGGATAGGGTTGCCAGCCTCCAGGTGGAGCCTGGGGTTCTCCCGTTTTTACAACTCATCTCCAGCTGACAGAGATCAGCTCCCCTGGAGAAAATGATAAGAAAAGACAAAACATAACCTTGAAATATATAACAAAGGCTATTACTAATTTATAATTCTGAAATTTTCGTGTGAAGCCAAATTTCAAAATTATAAACTAGTAATAGCCTCCGTTATATATTTCAAGGCTGTATTTTCTTTTCTTATCAACTCTTCCTGTGAACTCCTTTTGTTGTTACCCCTGGAGAAAATGGCTGCTTTGAAGGGTGGGCTCTGTGGCACTGTACCATGCTGAAGCCCCTCCCCTCCCCAAACCCCACCCTCTCCAGGATCCACCCCCAAAGTCTCCAGGTATTTTCCAACCCAGACCTGGCAGCCCTACATCTGGAAGCTGGCATCCCATTTTATCCAGGGGAACTTATCTGGAGACCAGTTGTAATTCCAGGAGATCTCCAGGCTCCATCTATAATGGCCCTCTCATCTTTGCTTACCACCAGTGCCAGAGCACAACTGATTCTAAATAGCAGCAGGGAAGTGAGGAATGGGAGAATTTAATGGATGTGGGAATGTTCTCCTTTTCATTCATCATCATATCCATTTATATCTTTGTCAGAGATTCTGGCTCTCTGCTTCTTTTGCTGTTGTTTTCGGTAGCATCATTTGTATGCATATTGCATGGTTTTTATATATAAGGTTATATGCTGTCTCCAATACCACCTGGAGGCTGGCAACCCTACTCCCATATCCTCCT
The DNA here is from genome assembly GCA_029233225.1 of Lepidodactylus listeri. Taxonomy (NCBI): domain Eukaryota; kingdom Metazoa; phylum Chordata; class Lepidosauria; order Squamata; family Gekkonidae; genus Lepidodactylus; species Lepidodactylus listeri. The sequence goes on from JARCFY010000014.1 coordinate 58,115,171, forward strand.
TCCCCTTTCAGACCCCAAATCAGACCTCATGTCATCCCTCAGGGTCCCCATCCCCCAGAAATAGCATTTCATGGAGATTAGTGGGCTGCAGGAGAAGCAGGGGAGGTAGGACAGTTCTACTCTGCCAATGGAAAATTTAGTCTGAATCCAACCCATCTCTCTATTTAATAATTCTCTGATGGTAGTGGCACTCTCTAGAACATTCCACATGCCACCCCAGCCTTTGGTCCCCTGGCCTGTCAATCAGAAGCTGTCCCTATCCACTGGCTGTGAATACTCGCATTGGCTGGGTCTGCTCCTCTTTCCCGCCCACTCCTTCAGCCTCTGTGCCCTGTCAGAATTCTTGGCAGATGGTTTTTTGCTCTTGACAAAGACACTTCTCCAGCTTCCTTCCTGTGAGGGGATTAACTGTTACCTCAGCGGCTGTTGGTAGGTGAAACAAAATGGCAATTACCTATGTTTATCAGATGGCTGCAACCTGTGGTTTGTTTAAAATGTTCCCCCATAAGGTTGAACTGTTACCTCAGTGGCTGTTGGTAGGTGAAACGAAATGGCAGTTACCTGTGTTTATAAGAGGGGCTTCAGAGCACGGTAGAGGCTACAGGTGGGTCAGGGCATGGAGACCTGAAGAGTGAAGGGGAAATTAAGGTAGGCTGATGCTTGGCTGGGAAGGAGATGGGGTTGCCATCTCCAGGTGGGGAATTCCTGGAGATTTGAGGGGTAGAGCCTGGAGAGGGTGAGGTTTGAGGAGGGGTGGGGCCTCAGACAGGTACAATGCCATAGACTCTGCCCTCCAAACCACCCATTCCCTCTTGGGGAACCACTGATGCCAATCTCCAGGTGAGGGCAGGAGATCACTCAGAATTACAACTGCTCTTCAGATAGCAGAGAACAGTTCCCCTGGAGAAAATGATGGACTCTGTGTCATTATACCCTGATTCTACCATAAAGTTTTTGACCAAAACCAAGAGTGTCCCCCTGACATCCCTATGTCACTTCTGGATCACACTGAAGTCATGTAGGCGCAGTGCTAAAACTTCAGCAGGGTCTCCCTCCTTTGGGGGGTAGTCCCCCCCCACCAGCCAGCTGATTAGTGGTGAGGAGGTGAAGCCTGGCAGTGGGAGACCCCCACCTTCACTGGGGGGGGGGACAGTCTGGCAACCTTAGGTATAAAGCTGATCTGCTCATGCACAAATGGACATTGGGAAAGTGTGCATATTTTATGGGATGCATTTGGTGCAATGAAATAACAAATTGCATACTAAGCAAGATGCAGGTTACATGTGTGAGATGTTAAATTTTAATGGGGTGTTATTTATTTATTTATGGATTCGATTTCTAAAACACCCTCCCCCATACTGGGGGATACAATCATAAGTGTATTTAAAACAAGTTAAAAACAATAAAACAAGTTAAAAACAATAAAACAGGTACATTCCAGGTGGCGTCTAAAAAAACAGATTTATCCTTACCTCAAGGGGGAGAGAAAGAAAGGAAGGCCAGGCTGAATGAAGTCCATCGCCATCCTCAACCGTAGGCCTGGTGGAGCATCTCTGTCCTACAGGCCCGGTGGAACTGCAGGGCATGGATGTCATTTGGCAGAGAGTTCCACCAAATCAGAGCCAGGGCCAAAAAAGCCCTGGCTCTGGTTGAGGACAGCTGGATGTTTTTCAGGCCAGGGATCTCTAGCAGATTTTTCTCTGTTGAGCCCAATGCTCTTTAGGGGTATACCAGGAGAAGCAGTCCCAAAAGTATGTTGGTCCCAGACTGTTCAGGGTCTTAAAGGTTAATACCAAGACCTTGAATCTGATCTGGTATTCAACCTGGAGCCAGGGCAGCTAGGGGTCAAAAGAACAAAGATGGAAATTCTTTGTTCTCTCAGAATCACCACTGATCACCAGACTACACAGATCAGTTCCCCAGGTACAACATGGCTGCTTTGGAAAGTGGACTCTACAGCATTACCTGTCTGAGGTCTCTCACCAAACATTCCCTGGGCTCCATCCTCAATTCTCCAGAAATTCCCCAACCCAGTATTGGCAGCCCTAGACATTGGGTAGTATCCCTCACTTTGAGACAAGCAGAAACGAACAAAGCCAGAGCTGCCTTTTGCACAGATCATGGTCTCAAAAGAGGAGCCATTTCAGTCGAGAAATTCTGCTTCATCCTAGCTACGTTCCCAAATCAGCATCTTCTACCCCTTTCTACTATTTGCCGCAGTACTGAGAGAGAGAGAGAGCAATTTCTTCCCAGCTTGAGGCTGGGGCTTAGGAGGCTACATTCTTACAAGGTGATGATCCCCACAGCACCGCAGGGCCGCCATGTTTGATGTTCTAAGTGCCGTTTCCTAGTCTGAGCGAGGGAGAAAGTGTCAAGGCTAATGAAGTCTTGTTGATCCAGTCTGGATCCGAAATGTTTTGCAGGTGTTTGTTTTCATAGATGAGGCTGGGTAATGAATAAAACATGTTTACTCCCTTCATCGGCAGGAAGTGACAGGCTCAAGCCTTACGACTCCAGGAACGACGTGAAATATGAGTTTGAGCTCATCCGAAAAAACCCCTAACTCATCCAAGATGTTGCACTGTGCAGTACTGCTCATGGGGGCTATTGGTTGGAATGGGCTGATAAGGAGCCTGGGGTGGGAAGGGGGTGGGCAAGAGATTGAGAAGGAGGGGAGGGGGATGCAGGGATCTTTTCAAAGACAGCAGGATGTGATCTTTGAGCAAAGATGATCTAATGTCAGGGATTAAAAGCCAGGCTGCTCTTTGGCCCATTCTAACACAGGCTTGACCTTGTTGCCTTGGAGTTGGGAGGAAACTAATGAAAGGGAAAAAATGCCTTTGTGTAACAATGTGTCTCATGCAAAACAAGGGATGCCAACTTCGGGTTGAGAAATCCATGGAGATGTGGAGGTGGAGGCTAGGGAGTATGGATGCTGGGGATCCCCTGGAATTACAGCTCATCTTTAGAGGGTGGGCTGTATGGTGCTGTACCACACTGAGGTCTCTGTCCTCTCTAGACTCCATCCCCAACTCTCCAGAAATTTCCCAACCTGGGTCTGGCCACTCTACTCCACCATTGCCTACCAGTGATCGGGGGGGGGGGGGGACCTGGTAACCATACTAGGGAGGGTGGAGTTTGGTGAGGGGAGGGTCCTCAGAGGATAGTGCTGTAGAGTCTACCCTCTGAAGCAGCCATTTTCTCCAGGGGAACTGATCTCTGTTGTCTGGGAATCAGTTGTAATTCCTGGAGATCTCCAGGCCCCACCTGGAGGTTGGAAACCCTATGCAAAACACACACATGCACATAAAAGCAGGGGCCCTTTCAAAGTGGATGTAATTTTCAATAGGCAGCTTCCATGAACTCTGGGGTCCCTCTGTTCCCTAGGCAGTCATCTGCAGACCAGAAGTGTATTTTTGCTGCCACCCTGAGCGCCTTACGAGGGGCCAAGCTATATCACAGTGCCGCACAAAAGCTTCACACCGACACAGCGCATGCACTTAACCTTGGCCAGGGCCTGTCTCAAACATAACCCCAAAAGGGAAGTGGTGCTTGGAAGTGTGGAATACATCTAACACGCTTGACATAGGGCAACACGTTCCTGTTGTCTTAATTAGCAAATCTGTGAACAGGATTTGCTCAGAACTTAATTGGAGTCTGGAAAGACCATTGCTAAAACTGCATGACAGGTGGCAACACAGCTGAGATCTGTGTTCATTTCCAGGCCGGGGGGGGGGGGGGAGGACACGAACAGAAAAGGGCCCTTTTGTTTCATTTGTAGGGTTGCCGGGCCATGCCTGGTAACCAGCAGGAACTTCAGGGGTGCAGATATGAGGGGGGCACTGTGTCATGTGCACTGTGATGTCACTTCCAGGAAAAACTCAGACAGGATGTGGGGTAGCTCTAGGAATAACTAGAAACTCTACGGTATGATGTTTAAAAAACAGAATTATCCCACCACCAGTGTTCCCTCTAATATGAGTTAGTGTGAGCTAGCTCACAGTTTTTTAGCCTCTGGCTCACACACTTTTTGTCTTAGCTCAGAGCATCCCACCATAGCAGGAGGCCTGGCAGCCCAATGTATTTGCTGTCCTGGGGGAAGAAAGGGAGGGGAACCCTGAATGGACAAATGCATTTGTTGATGCTCTGCTCACGTCCCTCATCCCTTCATGCTTCTTGTGCTGGCAACAATAGCTGTGGCATCTGAGCTCAGCCAGACATAGGGTTGCCAAGTCTGGGTGGGAAAACACCTGGAGACTTTGGGGGTGGAGCCAGGAGAAGGCGGGGTTTGGGGAGGGGAGGGGCCTCAGCATAGTACAGTGCCATAGAGTCCACCTTCCAAAGCAGCCATTTCCTCCAGGGGAGCTGATCTCTGTCAGCTGGAGATCAGTTGTAAAAGCGGGAGATCCCCAGGCCCCACCTGGAGGCTGGCAGCCTTAGCCAGACAATACGTTAGGCACCATGAAAACTACAATTCCCAAGGTACAATGAGTCACAGTGCCTCAGACACTTCAGGAAAGGAAGCAGAGAAGGAGAGAGCAATTTTCTGCTCAGGCCATAGCACACCTGGCCAAGCCGCAGTAGCAGCACAGTAAATGCAGGCGGGAAAGCAAAAGGAGGAGGACCGGAGGTGAAGGCAGATGGCCAAAGATGCCCAGACACATGACTCCATAGGCACAATGAGGGGGAGTGGGCATGGGCATGTTCTCCCCATCCCCTAGCTATGCACAATTGCTGGCTCATAAGCATGGTATCTTCATACAGTGAAAGTATACATAAATTCACTCTCTACCCATCATTGGGAACATTCAAAAACCAATGCTCCCGATGGCAAGGACACTGTGATATTGCCATCTGCTTGCAAATCAGAAGTAGGATCCACTCCTCACTCTGGTTCCTGCTCTTAGGTTCACACAGCAGAGATGGGTGTGTTCCAAACAACATCCCATTTAGGAGCAAGGAGGTCCAGGGATGGGAGCAACTGGTTTCAGAACAAGGGAGCTCCTGCAGTCTCGCAGCTCTCACTAACAAACAGAACCAGCTGGAGCAGAACTCTACCCCATGAGACTAGGCCAACATACACAAATATCAGAGGAAGGAAAAGACTGTTCCACTGTAAAGCATACAACAAATACATCACAGATATAGCCTACATGCATACACTTTCCCTGCACACAGACACCATGCTCATGAGAAAAAATGACAGTCCATAGTCACGGGGCAAGGCCAACACCCTCATATCTCCTCTCCTGCTATACATGTTGATTCAATATGGGCATGGGCCATGTGTAGAACGCTCAAGTAACCGCCAGAAGAAAGCACAAAAGGTGCCTGTTTCCAGTTAAGGGGGCCTGCCTCTGGATCTCCTGCTTGAGGGATCACAAAACCTTGAGTAGTGAGAGTGCTATCTCAAATTTCCATCAGTCTAAGAGAAGAAGAAGAAGAGATTGGATTTATACCCTGCCCTTCACTACCTGAAGGAGTCTCAGAGTGGCTTACAATCTCCTTTCCCTTCCCCTCCCCACAACAGACACCGTCTGAGGTAGGTGGGGCTGAGAGAGCTCTTTTGAGAACTGCCCTTGAGAGAACAGCTCTGAAAGAACTTGTGACTGACCCAAGGTCACACCAGCAGCTGCACGTGAAGGAGTGGGGGAATCAAACCCGGTTCTCCCAGATTAGAGTCCGCGCTCCTAACTACTACAATAGACTGGCTCTCCGACACCAAACTGGAGGGGGTCATCTCCCTTTAGGTTTTGCCCTCTTTCCTCCAAGGCGCTCAGGGCAGCATGCATGGTCCTTCCCTGCTCCATTTCCTTTAATCACTGCAACAGCCCTATGAAGTTGCTTAGCTTGCATGAGACGGACTGGTCCATTATGGCTGAACCAAGATTTGAACCTGGATCTCAGTCCTAACTCCTCACACTTACCATTTCATCCATTTGCTCTATGGAAGGCCCAGGTTAGCCTGATCGCATCAGATCTCAGAAGCTAAGCAAGATCAGCCCTGGTTAGTATTTAGATGGGAGCCCACCAAGGGAAGTTGTTATGCAGAAGCAGGCAATGGCAAATCCCCTCAGTTTGTCTCTTGCCTTGAAAACCCCATGAGGTGTCACTATAAGTCAGCTGCCACTTGACGGCACTTTCCAGCACCATCATATATAACTGGTAGGTCTGCCGAGCCTCTGGTCGAGGTGAGTAACCCTCTACCCCAAGCGCCTGTTGCCAGACATCCCTCCAAGCGGAGAAAGATCAAAGAATTCGCCAGCAGCAGGAGTGTGATGATGTCACTCCCAGAGAAAACCCAGAAGTGATGTCAGTCTCACCCCAGCAGTGACATGGTGGGGCGCTCATAATACCAGCCCTTCCAACACATCCCAGCGCTCCAACCCATCCCAGCGCTCCATACCAGCCAGCCTGGCAGCTCTTTCCTAGTTTTCTGCAATAGTTCCTTTCATTTAAAAACACGCACACCTTTCCTCCTTTCGCCAGCCCTGGAATCGCATTCCTTTGTTTCCCTTGGAGACTTTCTGCTTCAGTTCTCCATCCAGCTCTGGTGAACATTGTTTATCACCCAATGCATTATTAATAGTCATTCTGCCTGTTGGGTCAATCGAGTTCCTGGAGCAGAAGGCTCAGTTTGTTTTAAATTCTTCAGGATATTCAGCTTTAGGGGCCAGACTCATTCACAACTGGGCTCCCCAGTGGATTTCAGGCCTGACCTTGGCGTGTTTTTCAGCATGAATTTGGACAAACGCGGGCCGCGGCGTGGGATCCTTTTCCTCCCCAATTCCGTCTGTAAGCGTTCTCTGTGTTTTTAAACCCAGACGGCCCTTTTTTCCTGTCAAAAGCATTAACTGTCAAGAGTGGTAAATGCAGCTGCTACAGTTTGGTTTTGGATTCTCTCCTCTTCAAAGGAGGTGATACCTTTAGCCCGCTCAGAGGAGGGGGGTTAAACAGAATACGAGAAGCTGGCTCACGTGACCACTGTTGAGATGGAAAAGAACATACGTTTCATTTTCCCATTGTTGGTTTTAGAAGATGAAGTCAGCTCAGCTTGCAAGTTGTTGCCGTTGGAGCGGGACTTGATATTTGCAAATATATTCAGAAGGTCCAACTTTGCCAATCCAGTTTTGAATGCGAAATTGTATCTGGCTTAATGCTTTAAGCATCACTTCATTGTTTTCATTTTGCTTCAAATATGAAACCTTAGAAGCCGTCTGTTGCAATGACTAAATTTATCCCCTGCCATCAAATTAGGATCTGGCCAGATAACAGATGAAAAACAATTTAGTCAGTTGGCCGGTTAAATATTGTCAAATGTCTTGTCAGGTATTTTCAAAGTATTATTACATACATCAGTGTTGTCAAACAGCAAGCAACTTACAGTGACCCCCAGCAAGGAGCTTCCAAGGCAAATGAGAAGCAGAGGTGGTTTTCTGTGGCCTTCCTCTGCAAAGGCTCCCTTGGTGGTCTTCCATCCAAGTACCGATCCAGCTTAGCAACCATGATCTGATGAGACTGAGCTGTACTACGCCCCCTTTCCCTCCCTAAGTATTATTAGAACACCCCCCCCCAAAAAAATACCCAAGTCCTCAACAGCATTTTGATTTGTGAATTTCATCAGAGGCAGATGATATAATAAAGTTGATTCTACTGCCTTTTTCTGATACCTGGTTTCCAGCGTGAGATGGTCACAGTCACACTTATGAATAAATTTCAGAAAGATGCCCACAAACATCTGCAAAGAGATCTTCTATCTGGCTTTGGTAGAGGTCTTCTGTATGGCTTTGGTATGCCAGTTTGGTGTAGTGGTTAAGGGTGTGGACTCTAATCTGGGAAAACTGGGTTTGATTCCCCACTCCTTCACTTGCAGCTGCTGGATGACTTTGGGCAAGCCATAGTTCTGACAAGAGCTGTCCTTGAAAGGGCAGTTCTCGAAAGAGCTCTGTCAAACCCACCTACCTCACAGGGTGTCTGTTGTGGGGCGGGGAAGGGAGTGGAGTTTGTAAGCTGCTCTGAGACTCCGAGTGAAGGGCAGGGTATAAATCCAATCTCCTCCTCTTCTTCTTTTTCTTCTTCTTCTTCGCTTGGGTATGGGTGTTGAGGAGGGAAGGGCTGTAGCTCAGTGGCAGAGCATCTCCTTGGCATGCAAAAGGTCTGAGGTTCACTCCCCAGCATATCCAGTTAAAAGGTACCAGGCAGTAGGTGATGTGAAAGATCTCTCTCTGCCTGAGACCCCGGAGACCCACTACCAGTCTGAGTAGACAATACTGACTTGGCTGGACTGATGGTCTGAGTCAGTATAAGGCAGCTTCATGTGTTCACATGTCACTTCAATACCAGCCCAATGACCCCTTCCAAGCTTCATTCGGACTTCCACCTTGACCCTTTCTGTGGAGTTCGTACAGCAGTTTCCCTGCTGTTAGCAGCTCTTCTCTGGACAAGCCATTTTGGAAGCAATTTGCTCTTCAGAAACTGCAGTGCAGATGCACCTGTGTTGGTGGGTCCCTTGTGGTTGGGATGATGTAGTTGGAATGGTGAAAAGATGGTCCTCTTCTCTCACGGCAAGAAGTTGATGTTATCTAGTCCTTTGGTCCTTTCCAAGTTTATTGCGTGATCCTCCGGTGATGAGATCCAGCAATGAGATCCCTGCGGGAGAGCGCTCTGCTTCCCAGCTTCATTTTGAGCGTGCAGGAGACGAAACTCAGCTGACCCAGAGAGAAGTAAATCCAGGCCTGACTACAACTAATAAGGCCTTTCTGTGCTCCCAGCCAAAACCGTATGAATCATGCACGAGTCAAGAACTTGTAAGCACCGTGTCAGCCGAATTTTTTTTTCCCCCTGAATGCAGCTGACTCAGTTGAGATTCTTCCCCACAACCTGTGCATTTGTTTGCCTTCCCTATGGGCAAATCCCCCAGCCTTCAGGCATTGCCTCTAACCGTCCAAAATAGAAGGTGGAAGGAAGTGACCTCTGCACACACATGCACACACATGCTTTCCCACCACAAACGGTGCATGAAACTTGGCACGGCTTCCTCGCCTCTAATTGATCCCAAGTGCCTTCGGTCGGCTGTTAGAAAAATTTCCTGCTCGCAGCTAAAGGAAAAGGTGGAGAGCTGGAGAAGACGGGGGCCTCCCACCGCCCCATTCCCTGCCTTAAAATGTGTTCTTCATTTACCCCCGATCACATCTTGTTAGATTCTTTTGAGGAAGGGGGAAAGTTTTATGTCTGCTGATACCTGGTGACTAGTAGCCAAGAGGAAGGCTACCTCCGGCATCTTACTGTGGTGCAAGCACAGCCCTCCAATGCCTGGAGACCTGGAAGAGTGGCTTCTGATATCTGGGAAACCTCCCTCCATCAACTTGAAGGACTCTTTTTTGCCTGCCATGGAAACCCTGTGTGCATGCTTGCCTTCTGTGTGGTGTAGTTGTTAAGAGCAGCAGACTCTAATCTGGAGAACCGGGTTTGATTCCCTACTCCTCCACATGTGGCCAGCTGGGTGACCTTGGGTCAGTCACAGTTCTCTCAGCCCCATCTTCCTCATAGTGTGTCTGTTGTGGGGAGAGGAAGGGAAAGGAGATTCCAAGTGAGGCGCTCTGAGACTCCAAGTGAAGGGCGGGGTATAAATCTAGTCTCCTCCTCCTCTTCCTCCTCCTCCTCCTCTTCTTATTTTTCTTCTTCTTCTTCTTCTTCTGTTGCCAAGGATTCTGGGACACACAATTGATTCACGAGTGCCATTTTAGAACTGATTTCAAATGGAGCCTATGGTCGACCAGTCCGTTCACAACTCTTTTAGAGTACCATAGCATTTCCAAATGACCAAACAAGGATGGATACGTAGGTATATTGTCTTAGCGGTGAACAGGGCTGGTGTCAGTGTAGCCTCAGGTGCTGCCGGCACCCCCTGCCCACTCACTTGCCAGTGCTGCAGTACCCACGCTTCCTGCGTCATGCTGTGCCCAATGTCCCTGGGGAAAGCTCTGAAGGTAGCTATGAGCATGGATGGTGAGAGGGCTTGTGAGCAGACAGGAGAAGGAGACACAAATAGGCGGGAACGGTGCAGGTGGGTGGAAGGGCATGAGTGCTTGGTGGTGGGCAGAGGAGGGTTGGGGGCCCTGGGAACTGTCTGCCCAGGCTGCCCCCAAAAACCTGGAACCAGCCTTGCTGGTAAACCCAGAATGGTAGTTCAGTCACTACATTTTAGAAACACATCCAACTCCCCCCCCCCCCCCCCCGATGAAGGTCAGAGTCAGCCTGCATTTCTGGTTTGTGGTAGGAACTGGAGTTTGCACAATGCTGATTGGGTGGCTCTTGTGTCAGTCACAAATAAGGATGCCAGAACCTCCAGTTCCCCACTGCCAGGCCCCACCTCTCTACCACCACTCAGCTGGCCAGCAGGGGGGATTACAACAAACAAGGAACACCCAACATCTCAGCAACGTACCTAAATCACTTCACCCTGACCCAGAAGCTAATTCTACCATACAGTTTTTACCCCAAAACTAGAGCATTATCCTGATGTCCCTGACATGCCTACGTCATTTATGGGTCATGTTGGAAGTCATGTGGGCATGTTGCTGAAATGTGCTATGAAAATCCGGGACCAGGCAACCCTAGTCATGAAGCCACTCCCCCCCTTTCTCGGAGCTGGGCTGTGTGCAGCTCTGATTGGCTAACCCTTGGGTAAGTCACAAAGCCACCTCTCCTCCTTCTTCTCATAGCATATTTTCAAGGGTAAAAAAAAGTTCACAAAAAAATAAAAAAGCCTGAAAAAAGTTTGATCTGATAACAGTATAGAGGCTTGGAAAACAAAATCCAAGCATAAAGTAAGAACATAAGAACATAAGAAAAGCCAATGTTGGATCAGGCCAACAGCCCATCCAGCCCAACAACACTGTCACACAGTCGCCAAAAATACCAGGTGCCATCAGGAGGTCTAGCAGTGGGGGCAGGACACTAGAAGCCCTCTCACTGTTGCCTCCTCCCCCCCAAGCACCAAGAATACAGAGCATCACTTGCCCCAGACTGAGAGTTCCTATCTATCCCTTGTGGCCAATAGCCACTGATGGACCTCTGCTCCATATGTTTATCCAATTCCCTCTTGAAGTTGTCCATGCTTGTAGCTGCCACCTGTGGCAGTGAAGTCCATGTGTTAATCACTCTTTTGGTGAGGAAGGAATTCAGAAGCATGAACAACACTCAGCAATTCAGTTCAGAGGCTGGTAACACAATTCCATTTGGAGGGTGACAAAATAATTCAGTTCAGAGCCTCATAAAGGTGTTTGAGGACTAAAGGGGGGGGAAGCAGAATGCCTGTTTTTTCTCCTGTTTCTATGAGCCTAGATATGAAGCCTAACTGAAAAAACAATAGGCTCTAATTGATATGAGGCCCTCAAGATGGTGCTTAAATCATCCACAGCGCGTTCTGCCCAACCAATCACAGCCCTCAAAGTAATTACCAAAGAAGGCAGTCATCATCATTAGACAAAAATGCCTTGATGGAACTCAAGTTCACACAGGACTCAAGTTCAGCCCTCTTGCCAGGCCATCTTGATCTTGTTATAGGTCCTTCTTGGCCACTAGTGGGGGATGGGGAGGTGGGGTTACCAAATCTGGGTTTGGAAACTCTTGGAGATTTGGGGATGAGCCTGGGGAGGACAGAGACCTCAGTGGGGTACAGTGCCATAGAGACAACCTTCCAAAGCATCCATTTTCTCCAGTGTAAGTGATCTCTGTGGTCTCTGGTTCAACATGTTCAGCTTTTTCTTTTCTTTTTTCTTTTAGCAGCGTGCCTTCTCAGTTGGAGGTGATTGAAGGTGGTGGCAGCAGCAGTGGTGTAGTGGTGAGGAGGAGTAAGTTGCAGCAAAGCAGTGACGTAATCACACATTCACTCTAATTGCATTCCGCACGTTGATACCATGAAGCTGTTCGGCTGCAATTAAACAGTGCATCGAGCGTTCAGCTTCCATTCCTTACTAGCATGATTCAAGCATGATTACTAGCATGATTCAAGCAGAGCCGTGGGGCAATTGTCCCTGCATGAGACAAGATATAGCAGTGCAGCTCAATGTCATCACATATTCTTTCTGGTACTGAATATTATCCAAGCAGAGCTTGTTAACAGTAAAACTAAAGTCAACTACATTTCCCAGAAGGCCGCACTGCCTATCCATCATTAAGTAGTTTCATTATGTAAATATTTGTTCACCGCTGCTCTGGGGGGGTAGAAAGGAAATGCTTGTCATAAAGCAGTCAGATCAGAGAGGCTGTCTCAAACATTCCAAACAAAAATCTAACTGTGCTTGTTACAGCCAAAGGGGAAGAAAGTCACTGTTTGGAATCCCTGGAGAGCCCAGAAGAGTAATCTAAAATATTGCACCAAAATAACATTTGATTGTGTTGCCAGGATTTGGGCTCAGAGGCTTTAGAATGTCAGCAGAGGAAGCACAATAAATAGAGAAAAAGAGCCAAGGAAAGCAAAAACGGAGGAATGTGGGATATGACTTTAAAAGGGAGCACCTCCACCCGTCTCCCCCACTCTATGGTCGGGCATAGACAATGCAGGCTGAAACTGGCTGAATGGTGTTTCTTTCTCTCCCAGGGATTCTTTGCATCTGTAGGGTCTAAGAAAAAAATCTTCCTAACTTCACTGAGCTCCAGTTCCAAAGACTATAAAACGGATATAAACCAGCAGTGAAAATGTGTCCTAAGGAGGTTTATCCAATGTATTTTTGATGCAATACCAATGAGGTTGTGCCCTAGCAAAGAAGGGCAGAAGGTCACCTACCCGCACTGGTCTATAGACGCACTTTTGAAATGCTGAGGGATCGAACAGCTGCACAGTCACTTAACAAACCTGATAGATGCAGGACTCTTATCACACTTCCATCTCACCCTATCTCCATATTATCTTTAGGGGATGCTCAGTCTCCCACTGGGACAGTCCATGTGCTGTGTTCACCAGACGTGATCAGGGAGCTGGTTTTTCATTGGCCATTTGTCTGCTCGCAAGTAGTTTGAGCCAGTTTATTGAGTTACATTTGGCATATTTAAACAGTACAGTACAGTGCAATCATTGCTGTTTCATGTGTGTGCATTCTTACATGACCAGATGAGAGTTCTAGCTTCCCCACTGCACCACAGGCCTGTCATCACTGCATATCCCTTGGCAGCGAATCATGTAAATAAAGAGTGAGCAAATCAATCATTTAGCTGGCATCTGGGCCGGAGCAACTCCACCGGAGCTCAGAATTCAGACAGTTTTGTTGATCCTAGCTTACATAAGAAAACTGTGCTGAGACCCCCCCCTCCGGCTTCCCCTCCCCCAACATCATAGAGCAGCTAAAGGTTTGGCCTGTGCTGCTCATCACAAAGGGAATTCCCTCCCCTATGCCCTGGCTACACAGCCAATGAGCAGCTGTCATAGGAAAACCTCCTTTCAACTTTAGTCTTGAGGTGGTGGCCAGTGATCCTTACCGATTTCCTAGTAACCCATACAACTCCCACAAACACAGCCTCATCCATCCTAAAGACCAACCCTAATGACTATGTCACCCGTACTTATTGAACAATGTGGAGCAGGTGAGAAAAAAGGGTAAACCAGAAGGAGCCCTCAAAATTCCTGTTCAGCCCCAAGGGTAACCTTCTAATCTCTCATGAGTCAGATGGGGGAGGATGAAGAGGAGGAGGAGGAGGAGGAGATTGGATTTATATTCTGCCCTTTGCTCAGAATCTCAGAGCAGCTTACAAACTCATTTCCCTTCCCCTCCTCACAACAGACACCCTGTGAGGTAGGTGGGGCTGAGAGATCTCTGAGAGAACTGTTCTTTAGAGAACAACTCTGAGAGAACTTGTTACTGACCCAAGGTCACACCAGTTCCCTGCTAGTTGCTGAGTTGTGGCATTCTGGACCAGCTGGAGTTTCTGAGCTGACTTTGAGGGGAGACCAACATACTGTGTGTTACAGTAGTCTAGTCTCGCTGTTGCTGTGGCAGTGACCCAGGTGGCTGAATCTAATGGACTAGGCTAAGTTGTTAGCATCTTTTCGCAGCTGTAGTAGTGTCCATTAATTTTAAAAATCCAGCATAAGCTTTGTGAACTGGCATCTGTAGGGAATGGGGATTGTTGCTTAACTAAACATGTCAACTAACCAAGCTTTTGGCTGGATGTGGAGCAGGCTGGCTGTGCCACTGAGGGTCCAACTGGTGCTGTTTTCTACTTGCTGATGCCAGGCCGGTCCGAGCAGCCCAGGTACCCCAGGCATGCCAGTTCACCAAGTTTCCAGTCAACCAAGAAACAGCTAGCAAAGAATATACAGCAACAGTCTTTCTTTGTTTCCTTTACCATATTGTGAAGTTCTCTTCACTTAATGAGAGAAAAGCAGGCAACAGATAGAGGCATAGTCTCCATCCGCTCTAACAAATAATTGCTCAGAAAAGCATTAATTAACTGATTTATCGAGGGAATTTATATGCTGCCTCTCTGAAGACCTCCTTGAGTTGGGTCACCATGTAAAAACAATACAATAAAATCATTTTTTTTAAAAAAAAGACCAATATTGAAACAAGTATAAAAACAAGCCATGGGCAGAAAAACCGGTCTAAAACAACAGAAGTAGCGGGACTGGGTATATATAGTTTGAAACACAGTGAGCAGCAAACTTGGATGGCTGAATAAAGGTAGTCCGTTCCCTTCTCTAGTTAGAGTGGAAGGCATTTTTGCCCCTACTTCCATGAGGAATGGAGCATGAGGCTCCACGGGGCAAGTGAATTCTGGCGGTAGAAAGCACCATTGTGTCATAGCAGACTTAGAGCAACTCTGAACAATCGAATGCATCAATTATTGAATGCCCCTTTTTAATTAATTTGTTTTTATTTATTTTTAACATTTTACAGTTTATGACAGCATGTCAACTATCATAGCTCTAGATAACATTACATAACTTATCCTATCTGCACCTAGCGTAACAATATAAAATACAGTATTCCTCATTACTTAATACAGCGTTTCCAGTTGTCACTTGGGTTGGCTTAGATTAAGCAATTTGAGATAATTTGTCTGTAAATATGTCTTGTATGTTGCTGGGGGTTATTTGTAGGTTTTTTTGTTATTTGTAGGTTTTTGTAGGGGTTATTTGTAGTTTTTTTTGTTATTTGTAGGTATTTGTAGGGGTTATTTGTTGGTTTTTATATTCTGGTGGTTTGTTTTGGTTTATTAGAGAAATAGCCATTTGCGGTTTTGGGGTTCATTGGAAGTATGTTGTGTGCAGCCATAAAGTTAAGTACTCGAGCCCACATTTGCTCATTTTGTCGACTGTAGTGATTCATTGTGTGTAATTCACCTAGAGCTCCTGGGAGAAAGATGATGATATTATTATTATTATTATTATTATTATTATTACACTTAGTTGAAAAAGCAATAGATAAAAAGCCAAAGAGCAAGACCAGAAAGGAAGGGTATTTAAAAAAAATACTCCCTCCCCATAGGCCTTCATCTCAGCTTGGAAGATGTGGCCACCTACAGGTTGCTGAGGCTCCAGGAAGTCAGAAGGTCAGAAAGAACAAAATTAACCCGACCATTCTGAATAAGTAAGGAAGGCGCTGATAGATACCATTAAAGACCAAGCAGGTTAAAAGTGTGTCAGGGCATGAAGGGGCTCTTCTCCTAGTAATAAATGCATCTGGCCTGTATTGCTGGGTAGATCATATATCTGACAATATCCTCCCTCTAATGCTTTGCAGATCCAGGGTATATTATCATACCCCAAGCATGAACTCTACGGGGAAATCATGTCAAAAAATAGCAGAGGAAGTTTGCTCATAAAACAGAATGGAGAGTAGCTCCGAGCAGCTTGTGCGGCTGGCTGCAAGTCTGGTTGGAGACCGAGAGGTGGTGCTCATAGACTGGCTGATGCTTTCACTGGGGGCTTTGCCAGTACATCAGGTAGAGATGGTTATGATGCGTGTCTCCATGTACATATGCCCAGCACAGCTTGCTCCCCCTTTAGCTCTCGTCTCTGTGCATTCAAACTGGACTTTTTCTTTCCATTCCGGATAAGCTTCTCAATGGTTTCCCCACCGCATGGGCAACCAACCAGACTCCCCAAAAAAAACAGGAAATCTCTTGCATACCACATGGCAGCAAGTGACATATAACTTTTAATTCCATTTGGTTTATGCTGGGCGGTCACTAATTCAATTAAGTCAAAATCAAAGGAACCTTTGTTTTCCCAATTAACAGCATTATCATGATAACTATATGCAAAGTTGAAGAGTCACAGCATAAGGGGTTCAGGGATTTATTCGGTTGCAGTTCCCCCATGGAAAGGAGAAATATGGGCTCCAATGCATACTTTAGGCTTACATTGTTCTTACTGAGGCAACTGGGGCTTGCAAAATTAATCAAATGGACTATATTCCATCACTAACCCAAGAAAGGGAATAAAGGCAACAAGTGGGAGAGTAGGCTTTAGATTATGCAGAAAGTCCAGCTGCCACTTTAGGGTGTGAAATCAGCGTTTCTTAAAGGGGGTCTTCACAGCTGAAATAAAAAGAAATGATCGTCCACTGGAAGCTAGAGATTCTCTAATGGCCTTTGAATGTCATCTGCGATTAAACCTCTCAATGTTTTTTAAGATTAGAAAGCAACTGGAGAGACAAGGAGTCTGGCTTAGAATGGGGCCATGGAACTAAGAGACTGGGAAGGATAGTCATTGAAGGAGCTAGAAAAGACTCTTAAGTGTGAGGATGGGTCCCTGGCAATCAAGGTCAAGGTAGTTTATACCATAGTATTCCCCATTACTATGTATGGGTGTGAAAGTTGGACAATTAAAAAAGCTGACAAGAAGAAAGTGGATTCATTTAAAACGTGGTATTGACGGAGAGTTTTACGGATATTGTGGAAAAGACAAATAAGTGTGTGCTTGATCAAATCAAGCCTGAATTCTCCCTTGAAGCTAAACTAACTAAGGATATCATTCTTTGCTCATACTATGAGAAGACAAGAGTCACTGGAAAAGACAATAATGCTAGGAAAAGTTGAAGGCAGCAGAAAAAGCGGAAGACCCAGCGGGAGATAAATTGACCCTTTCAAGGGTCACGGCCCTCAGTTTGCAAGACACGAGCATAGGACATTTTGATTCATAGGGTCACCATAAGGTGGGAGCAACTTGATGGCACTGAACACAGAGAGAGACACACACAGAGAGACACATATGGAACTGTGTGAAGGGGTGAGTTCCCCTCCCCATGTTATTTTTTCATGGAAATTACTGAGCTGGTGTTAATTACAGCACACACACAAAAGACAAGCTATGGTTATTGCACAGTGTCTCCTGTCTTTTTCTTTATTGGGACTGAAGGCAGCTCAGGGGGTATAACTATCAGGAAATAGTACAGGGGGTGGGTTAACCCTCATTCCTGCAGTATTGGGACCCCAGTCCTAACTGGTTCCTCACAACTGCAGGATTCAATCACAGATTGCTCCCTCTACAACTGCAGAATGCATTCCAAAATTTGGCCCTGTGAGTCACTGTTGTGCAGTTTCCAGAGTATTGGGTTTGGAGATGGGAAATCCTATAGATGTTACCAAATACTGTTGAGTAGCAATTATTAGAGGAGGGAAGATGGCACGGTATAGCTTGATCTCACTGTATCTCAAAAGCTAAGCAAAGTTGGTACCTGGACCACAGAAGGAGACTCTGCAGAGGAAGGCAGTGGCAGACTACCTCTGCTTCTCACTTGCCTTGAGATCCCCTCACCGGGGTCACCAAAACTGAGTTGTGACTTGATGATACTTATATATGTATCAAATATTAGATGAAACTGCTGAACATTTAGCAACTCTTGGGCAAGAACTTGGGCAAGTTCTTCTTAGGCTTCCTTGGGAGGTGGTGGGCTTTCCTGCTTTGGAGGTTTTCAAACAGAGGCTAGATGGCCATCTGACAGCACTGCTGATTCTGTGGACTTTGGCAGATCATGAGAAGGAGGGCAGGAAGGGCTACATCAGTGCTTAGTTCTCGTGGCCCTTTTCTACACACCCAGGGAAATGCTGATCACCACTTTGGGGTCAGGAAGCACTTTTTCTCCAGGCTAGTTTGGCCAGAGATCCTGGAGGTTTTTTGTCATCTTCTGGGCATGGAACAGGGGGTCACTGGGGTGTGTGTGGAGGTATTTGTGAAGTTCCTGCATTGTGCGGGGGGTTGGACTAGATGACACTGGAGGTCCCTTCCAACTCTATGGTTCTGTTATTCTAAACATTCATATATTCAGAGCATATCTGCTAAATATTCAGAGTAAATTTGGGTACCACTTAATCACACTTCCCATTTTTAGTTGGTTGACTTCGTTCCTTTGGTTTCCTCCAAGCACCTTCTTACAGCCTGTCTGGGAGCTGACCTGAACAGGAAGAAGTGAATTTGTTCCTGTCATTCTTTCCTTTAGACACACTTTTAAGGAAAAGATGGATGTTGTGCGGCTTCCCTCCTGGCCTCCTGCTTTTCATGGCTCTTATGGACAATGCAGACTCTGCTTCCATGCTTGTGTTTAAACCCCCTTGCAGCATGCCACATCTCATGGAACTATTGCACGGCAGTCTGCCCATTGACCTCTTTGTCCCTAGGTCTATAAATAACTAAACGTAAAACCGTTCTTCACGCTATTTCAAGTAGTCAGCTTTAAACTTGACAAAGGGAATATGCCAGAGGAAGACCAGAGGAAAGGAAAGGAACGATTTAGGGCTGGTTAACTTGACACTGCAAAAGCTTGCTTGCTTGCTTTATCTGTCACATTTTATCCAGATATTCATCCAATAATCTAAAGGTGGCATGCATTGTTCTCCTCTCCTCTATCTTATCCTCACACCAATCCTGTGGAGTAGTTTAGGCTTTGTTTCCCTCAGCCAGGAAGAGACCAAGAGGAAAGTGGCCAGGAACTGACTACAGAACCTATTATGAATCCCATCCTTAACAGATTCTCTATTCATAAGCTATGGTGGCCCTAACTTGGGTTGCGTTCAGATGGCTATTTTGAGTCGTGCCAGGCACGAGTGCCTGGTGGATTTAAAGTGCACATCCAGACAACATCTGGGAATCGTGCCACTTCCATGATCAGCCCGTCGATCCCCGTCGAGGATTCATACTTAAAAGACAGTGGTGAAAGTCCAGTCCTAAGCTGGCCAACAGGCCAATGTCAGACTTTCCCCTGTCTGGTTGTTCCACCAGCATGCAATCAGCCCAAACGGCTGCCATTTAAAAAAAAAAAAAAACTCTTAGCGATGCGCACATAATTGCTTAAACTTGCGATGTCTGCAGAACGATCCAAACAATTTAATGGTTTTGAAGGTCCCATGATATTTATGCATTTTGTTAACTGAAATAGTACCTAGAGGAAGGTACCGCTGGCGGTGCTTTTACCATTTTAGTCCACGCATGCACGGAAAAACAAGTAGATGGTGAGGCATGGAAAAACAAGTAGATGGTGAGGCACGGAAAAACAAGTAGATGGTGAGGCACATATGCACATGCACAAACAGGATTTTTTTTTTAAAAAAAAGCAGCCGACCACACCGCTCCTTATGGTGGATGCTGTCTAGACAATCCACTGCGGAGTCACGCATGGTGAAGTGGTTCATGGGGGAGCTGTCTGGTCATGCAACACTGGATCAAAAAGATCTAGATCAAATTACAACCAGGCCAATGGCGGGATTAGCTGCCCATCTGAATGCACCCTTGGGTAGTCCAGGCTAGCCCAATCTCATCAGATCTCGGAAGCTAAGCAGGGCCGGCCCTGGCTAGCATTTTGATGGGAGACCTCCAAGGAATGCAGAGGCAGGCAATAGCCAACCGCCTCTGAACTTCTCTTGCCAAGGCCTATGAGGTCACCATAAATCAACTGTGACTTGGTGGCACTTTCCACTACTAAACTATGGAGGTTTCTGACATGGTCTTGATTCACGTTTCTCCCCAGGGTTCCAAATCCCTGGTCTTGCTTCCAAAGGGCAACTGAAGCATTAGCAATTTTTCACTGCTCTGTTTTCGTGCTCTGAATGTTCTGTATGCACCGTTTGCCATAGCTTACAGTTCCTTCTGTTCATTTGCAGCCTGTCTCCCACCACATTGCTGATGGATATTGATAAAACCCTGTAGAAGAAAAAGCAACTTTGGTACAGATTGTTGCAACAAGATTCTTCTTGTGTAGCTTTTCACCGACTCAATGGAGCTCCGATGCCAGTCAGCAAAAGCATTGTAGACACCATCGTGCTCTTACGCATGTTTCACTTGTCTGAAAGCTTCCCTGTGGGAGATGAAAGAAGACTTTTTTTAAAAAAAAGATTTGCTTTCTTCATAAATATACAGATAGAACACAGATGGATGCAAAGAAGCCATCCAATTGGGCAGCAGATGCACTGCCACACCTCAAATCTCTAGAGAGAGGAATCCCGGACCATCCAGGTGCTTTAGCCAATTCCAGCATGGGTCTACTTCTCTGTCTGCCTCTTTTAGCGTCAAAAGTTCACCTTCTTTTTCATGTGTGTCCATTTGCCCACCTGCCTACTTTTTTCAACCGATGGATGCTTGAGTGGAGCCATTATGGCCCATTGAAGGGATACATCCACAATCATTCAGAAGTATTTTGTCATGTAGGATAGACTGAATCATAGTGATCATAGCCCAAGCATGTTATAATGCATATCATCACAGCAAAAAAAAAATGCTTTTATTTGTAGTGTTTTATCTAAGGGAGTGCATCCAGTTGTTTCCAAACTGAAACAATGCCCCAAATTCCCTGTTTTAGGGTTGCCAACCAGGTGGGGGGGGGGGGTTGCCAACCAGGTGGGATTAGAGCTGGTCTCTCTTGGGATTAGAGCTGATCTCCAGGAAACAGAGATCAGTTCTCCTGGAGAAAATGGCTGCTTTGAAGGGTGGACTCTATGGCATTGTACCCCACTGAAGTCCCTCCCCTCCTCAAACCCCTTCCTCCCCAGGCTCTGCTCCCCAAATCTCCAGTTGGCAACCCAACTTGTTTTGTTTCAGATCAGAAATACCCAATCCCCAATTAAATGGGGAATTTAATTACTGTTTCCGTTCAGCTGCACACCCCTACTTTTGTCTCTATCTTTCTAGTATACGTTTCATCCCACACTTCTTCTAAGAAGCCTGAGGCAGTGTGCCTGATTATCTGTTCCTTGTTCTGTCCTCACAGTAACCCTGCAAAGGCCTAGGTTAGTCTGAGACAGAATAACTAGCCCAAGATTGTCCGGTGAACTTTGTACCCAAGCGGGGATCTGAACCTTTCTCCCAGATCCTAGGCAGATCTGGAACTAGCACTAGAGCAGGATTTGAACCCAAGTCTCCCGGATCCTAGACACAAGAATAACAAACACAGTGAGAACTAACTACGAAAATGAACTAAGTAAACATGGAGGGGGTAAAGAGACAACTAAACACAAACAACTGAAAGCTGCCGTGAAATCTGAATGAATAAATTCCAGAATTCTCCTAGTTAGACTGGACTTAGGGAGGAGTGGAACCCAACACAGAGAGAAATTCTGGAATACTGAATGGATGGAAGGAAGAAAATCAGCTCCTCGCTTTCTCAGGCAACTGTGAAATGGTCAGTGGGAAACCAGTCCATGGCATCCTCATGGTGTGTCAACAGGGGGTAGAGTTTATGGCCACATGTGGCTGGGAACCCTTTTTTTTTTAGCTGTGCACATGAGTTTCTGACCTCAAAGCAAAAGCAGTCAGCAGAGAACACCTGGGGAGCCCCCTTCCCATAGAATCAAGGTGACCCTCCCCTGCCCCTGCTGTTACGACCCATGCCTTCCGAGCTGAAACATCCCATAAAATGCCTTTAAAAAACGCCTTATGAACCACAATTCTGGGTGGTAGGCAAATCCTATGACTTACTATCAAACCTCAACGGCTGCCTTTGAACTGCATCCCAAGATCAACAGTGCGTTTCTATTTGGGAATCAATTTCAAAAATAAATAGGTCCATATTTGTTCATTATCGGGCTCGGGTTAAACGACTTGCACGTGCCAATTCGGATGCATAGCGATGAAAAGCTGTTTATTTATAGCTTTTGCTCGATCTTCCCTCTCGCCTCCTTTGAAGAGGCAGCCAAACATTTGCAGAGCTATTTAGATATGAACTTTGATGCTTCCCCCCCCCCCTTTTAAAATCATTGGCCCAAGTCTGGCGGTAGTTATGGACAGCTCGTCACATGTGACAGCTGGTAGCCCAGATGTGGATGTGCATTCCCAGAACACATGCAGCTCTTCCAGTGTGGCCCAAGATAATATTGCAGGACAGGTGAGGGTGTAGCCTCAAACATGC
Organism: Lepidodactylus listeri; assembly: GCA_029233225.1. NCBI lineage: Eukaryota > Metazoa > Chordata > Lepidosauria > Squamata > Gekkonidae > Lepidodactylus > Lepidodactylus listeri. The sequence continues at coordinate 58,137,511 of JARCFY010000014.1, forward strand.
ACAGAAGATGCCTTAAATTTGCAGAATCTGAGAGACGGGACTCACTAATAGGGTTGCTAGCTCTGCGTTGAGAAATTCCTGGCGATTTGGGGGGTAGAGCCTGGAGAGGGCAGGGTTTAGGAAGGGGATGGATAGGAGCAGGGTATAATGCCATAGAGTCCACCTTCCAAAGCAGCATTTTCTCCAGGGGAACTGATCTCCGTTACCTGGAGACCAGTTGTAATTCTGAGAGATCTCCAGCCAACACCTGGAGACTGGCAACTCAAGAATGGGCAGCAGGAACTTTAGAGGAAAATACAAGCTATATTGGAGAGAAGAGAGAGAAAGAAGCAAAGGGAGAGTAAATGAATAGATGCCTGAAGTATAACAAGAGGGAGGGTTAATGCTGGGGTAGTTTTCTAGTATTTTCTATCATTTTTGTCTATCATTTTCTAGTATTTTCTATCATTTTTGCCCGTCTTATTCTCCAATATGTTCCTGCCCAACTATTAAGGTCATCTAGGCAGATCCTACTATGGATGCCAGCATCCAGGTGGTACCTGGGGATCCCCTGGAGTTACAGCTCATCTCCAGACTACAGAAAACAGTACCCCTGGAGAAAACGGATGCTTTGAGGGTGGATTCCATGGCATTGTACCCAGTGAAGACCCCGTCCTTTCCAGGCTCCATCCCCAAATCTCCAGGAGTTTCCCAGCCTGGATCTGCCAACCCTACCCATCCCATCCCCCTCGGATGGCTGGGGGGGACGTGGCAACCCTAAGACCTACTCTGTGGACACCCTCAGCTGAAGGGAGGTAGGAAGCCACAAGGAAGTGGACCTGTTTCATGGTAGCACCTTACTTATGGAACTTCCTCTCACTCGAAGCTCATCTAACACTTTTTCTGCATGAGGCTAAAACATTCCTTTCACCAGGCTTTTTAAGTGCCACGTGACGGAGTGAGCTCCCGTCTCTGGTCCCAGCTCCTGCCAACCTAGCAGTTCGAAAGCAAGAAATCACAAGTAGATAAACAGGTACCACTTCAGTGGGAAGGTAACAGCATTCCGTATGCCTTGGCGTTTAGTCATGCCAGCCACATGACCACGGAAAAGTCTTTGGACAGCGCTGGCTCTTCGGCATGGAAACGGAGATGAGCACCGCATCCCCAAGAGTCAGATTGGACTGGCTTTCGAGCAAGGGAAACCTTTACCTACAATCTTCTTAATTTGATTGTACTTTGGAATCATTATCAAACTTGTGCATCTGTAAAGGTGGAGAGTGCAGGACATGAATTTCTAAAATAAATATTAAATTCTGTATAAAATTACTGTGAGACTTCCAAGATAGAACAAAAGGAGCTTCCAACTCCGCCTGCCTAACACTGACAGGACTTTCTCCCACAACACTGTTTCTTCAAGTAGCATTCCTGAGTATGTTTAATAGGCAAGAAATAGACTCAAAATATGGTTTGGCTATATTTGGTGGCCTCAGTAGCAGACAGAACATTTCGCTGTCTGTGGGTGAAACTGTTGGCTGCAACAGCCGATGTCACACGAGAGGGGCCAACTGAAACACTTGGGATATTTCGGGATCTCCCTCTTTGGTGTCTGAATAATGTCTTGCCCTCTGGTGCTGTGATAAGACCCCGAACGGCAGAAACGATGACAGAGAGCAATTGATAAAATGCCCAGTGACTCTGGACCCTTGCCAAAGACAATTCTGAAAGTCACATACCTCAACTCTATTCATTAGGCCAGGAATTCTTGAGGAATGATATAATTTCCTCTCTTCAGAGGGACTTGTGTGCATCAGAACTTAGAGATAAGCGAAGTTTCTATCTTGGAACTATCAAGGATTTGTGGGAGAGATTAAGACAAGGAGACCTCCTGGCCACAGCTGGCGGAGCCTACTTAGAGGTGCCAACCTCCAGGTGGGGGGTGGAGATCTCCTGAATGACAACTGAGCTCCGGACTACATCAATCACTTATTTATTTATTATTTGTTTATTTAAGAAAATTATCCCACCCCTCCTGGAGGAAATGGCTGCTTTGGAAGGTGGATTGCCTGGCATTATGCCCTCCCAAGGGCCATCCCCTCCCTCAGCCTCACTTTCCCGGGCTGCACCCTCAGATCTCCAGGTATTTCCAGACAATGCTCCCTCTAAGCTGTGGAGTCCTGTGAGCAAAATTCCACTTTGTGGGCTACCGGCATTAAAGTTGTGAGCGAGAGATTTGGCTGCTGCATAAATTAGTTTGCTCTGGAGCCCTCATTCCTGAGTGAAGACAAAAAGGTGTGAGCCACAAGCTAAAAAACTGTGAGCTAGCTCACACTAACTCAGCTTAGAGGGAAGACTGGTTGGCAACCCTATTAAATGCAGCAGGGTCTTCTGCTTCTTCTGGGCAAAGGGCTCCTGAGATTTGTGGCATCAATCTCCACATACAAAACATGAAGGATGAAGGTAGTGTCATAAAACACTCTGTGTGTGTGTGTGTGTGTGTGTGTGTGTGTGTGTGTGTGTGTGTGTGAAGTCCTGTCGAGACTCAGTCAACTCATGGCGACCCCAGCAAGGGGCTTTCAAGGCAAGTGAGAAGCAGAGGTGGTTGGCCATTGCCTCCCTCTGCAGAGTCTTCCTTGGAGATCTCTTGTCCATGGACCAATCCTGCTTAGCTTCCAAGATCTGATGTGATCAGGCTATACCATGCTGCTTTCCCTCAGTGTAGTCAAGTACCATTTGTCAGATTCCCATGTTGCAGCATGTGGACCTGAGCACTGACAGTGAAATGTTTTCCCATTGTGTTTAGGGTTGCCAGCTCTGGGTTGTGAAACTCCTAGAAATTTGGGGTTGAACCTAGGGAGGGTGTGGTTTGGGGAGGGATCTCAGTGGGGTACAAGGCCATACAGTCCACCCTCCAAAGTAGCCATTTTGTCCAGGGGCACTGACCTCTATAGTCTGGAGGACAGTTGCAGTTCCTGGAGATCTCCTGGCCCCACCTGGAGGTTCGGAACCCTTCTTCTAAGCAGTCAGCTATCCAGGGCTTGAGTTTGCAGCTGAGCATATTGATGAAGAAGGAGATGATAGACCCTCAAATGCTGCAGAGGGCCTTAGAAGCTTGGGCCAGAGCTAGGGTTGCCAAACCTGGGCTGGGAAATTCCTGGAGATTTGGGGGTGGAGTTTGGGAAGAGTGAGGTGGGGGGGAACCTCATCAGGTTATAATAGCAACCACCAGGGCCAGGGCCTTCTCAGTGGTGGCTCCTCACTGGTGGAATGAGCTCCCCGAGGACATCAGGGCCCTGCAGGACTTATTGCAGTTCCACAGGGCCTGCAAAGTGGAGCTCTTCTGCCAGGCCTTTAATTAGGAGCCGTTGCTGGGGGAAATGGCTCTGGCTTAATATGCTGACCCGGAAGAACAACTGGTGGTAGCCCCACTGGTCTGGGGCATGTGGGTTGCTGTGCTTGGCGGGATGTCTCTGTATTGCCGCTTTCGGGTGTTTTACTGTGAATTTTAAGTAACTGTTTTTTTTATCTTTTTCATGTATGGATCTGATTTTAACCATTTTGTTAGCTACCTGGAGCCGGCATTGCTGGACAGGTGGGGTATAAATGTAAAATAATAAATAATAATAAATAATAATGCCATAAAGTCTCCCCTTCAAGGCAGCCATTTTCTCCAGGGGAACTGTTCTCTTTCATCGAGGGATCAGTTGTAATTCTGAGAGAACTCCAGGCCCCACCTGGAGGTTGGCAATCCTAGGCCAGAGAGTTGATTGGGCTTTAGTGGTGACCCAGGCCCACCATCAGAGTGCATCAGCCAGAAAAAGCTCTTGGAGATCAAAGGCTCAGGAGGAATAGAGAGCCACAAGGGGAGAAAGCTAGCAGGGCTCACAGCCATTTAGGAAATACCTCAGCTAGTTGGCTTACATGAAGCATGGTATTCCATGGGTAGGCTTGCCAGCCTCCAGGTCATGGCTGGAGATCTCCCAGGATTACCATTGATTTTCAGGTGACAGAGATGAGTTCCCCTGGAGAAAATGGCTGCTTTGGAGGGTGGATTCTATGACATTCTACCCCACTGAAGTCCTTCCCCTCCTGAAACCCTGCCCTCCTCCACCACTAAAATCCCCAGATATTTCCCAATGTGGAACCAGCCACTCTATCATGGGGCCTCCCTAAAAAGATGCATTGTCCCCTGCTTGCCAGACTTGCTGAAGATCCTCGTTTATGTGCCATCCCCAAAGAGAACTTGGAGTATAGTGGGAGGGCTTCTAGTGTCCTGGTCCCACTGGTGGACCTCCTAACGGCACCTGCTATTTTTGGCCACTGTGTGACAGAGCGTTGGACTGGATGGGCCATTGGCTTCTCTTATGTTCTTATTGATAAGAACAGCCATAAAATGGAGGACACAGTTTGATGCCAAGACTGCAAGGGAGATCAACGTTGTTCCCGTTCTACAGGCGAGAGAAACTGCCTAAAAGCTGATGACTTGTCCAAGGGCCATGCCATACATTTTCTTGGCAGCGATGGGATCTGAACTCAATCCAACGCTTCATTCTTTGGACTACCCCGCCTCCATTTTGCATTCAGATGCAACAGCAAGGCAGATGACTTCAGGAAAACATCGAAGCTCGTGCTTAGCTTGAGCACAACTCAACTGTATGTGTGTGAAATTGAATGTTCAGTGGAACATAAGAATACAGCCTAAAAGATATCCACCCCCCGCCCCCCCGGGAGAAAAGGACGACCACTGCCAGAAGTTGCCAATTACTTTGTTTACATGCCTTTGCTATCTCTTCTTGTGGTGGCGGGGAAATCTCTGGGAATAAATTTTTCAAAGTCATTTGGGAAAACATTTTGTCAAGAAAATGTATACACAGGATCAGGCGTCCCACGAGACACAGCATTTAAATATCTGCGGGCTTTGGAAAAAATCAGGTGAGTGTTGCGTTCTGCTGACACTGTTGCTATTATTATTTGCAAGTCATGCTAACAGATGGCTCATAGAGCTCTCCGTCTGGAGATTTGGATTAACAGAAGAATTCGCCTGTGTAAAAAAAAAAAAAAAAGATAGAATCACAGCTATGCAGCTGACTCTAGCAGGCTTCTGAGCTGCTGTTGAAAGGACATACAGTTTTTGGACTCTCTCCCTCACAAGGTGATGTTTCAGAATCTGGGTTTTTGAGAGCTGGTTTGCACATGTGGAGCCATTACTAGCCCTGCACGTGCAACATATGTGTGAACAGGGAGAAAATATTGGGGGAGCAGGCTGGAGCACATGGGAACCAGTGTGGAGTAATGGTTAGAGTGTGTCAGACAAGGATCTGTGAGACCCAGCTTTGGGATAGAGCCAGTGGCTCATTGATAGAGCATCTTGGCATGCAGGAGGTGCCAGGTTCGATCCCTGGCATTTCCAGCTAAAAGGATCTAAAAGCAGCTGCTGTGAAAGACCTGTGCTTGAGACCCTGGAGAGCTGCTGCCAGTCTGAGTAGACAATATGGACTTCGATGGACCAATTGTCTGATTCAGTTTAATGCAGCTCCATGCTCCCCACTCTGCCCCGGACCATTGCTAGATGACCTTGGGCCAGTCACACTTTCAGCCTAGCGGAGGGTTATTGTGAGCAGTGTTCCTTCTAAGCTGAGTTAGTGTGAGCTAGCTCACAGTTTTTTTAGCCTCCAGCTCACACATTTTTGTCTTCGCTCAGGAAGGATGGCTCCAGGGCAAACTAATTTATGCAGTCGCCAAATCGCTCGCTCACAACTTTAATGTCAGTACCTCGCAAGGTAGAATGTTTGCTCACAAGACTCCACAGCTTAGAGGGAGCATTGAAGGTGAGGATGACATGGAGAAGAGGAGAATGATGTAATCCACTTTGGGGATGACTGGGTGGGGAAGGCAGGATATAAATGAGTTAAACAAATAAATATGGGGGGGGCCGTCCCCACCCAGAACCAAACACTTGTGGCCCTGTCTAGATGCCTTTGCCTGTCATAAAGACAATGTATTTATAGGCTCCAGGTACAATCAAGGGGCATTGTGTCATCAACTGACCAGCCTCTGCACTCACCTGTATTGGCAGGTATGGAACTTCCAAGTCCCAGGTAGCAAGCTGACCCATGGTGTGGTTTACAAGCAATGTCCCGATTGGGAGGGCTTGAGTAAATTGCCAGCCAAAGTCCATATTCACAGCACTGGTTGGCTTATCAGCTCAGACCTCTGAACGGCTCCCGAAATATCTGCTCTGGAGGTAAAATCACGTGTGGTCTGAAATGCTGGGGGAGTAGGACAGACTCTGTTTTCCTGCTTTCCCTAAGTGAGGGCCGCAGTATGAAGGCGTTTGGTCGTCACTGCTTTGTGGCTTGACCTGTAGACCAGAAGATTGCACTGCTGGTCATGGAGGGCAACTTAAAACAATAAAGCCTGGTCTACCGTCCTGTAGCAAGAATTCCCCACTATTCTCCAGATGTATTCTGCATCATAAACATGTGTGTGTGTTTTATTTATCATGAGCCCTTCTGACATGACAGCCGGGATTAATTGTTTTTTCTTATTAGCTACACTAGTCTAGTGCCCAGCCAAGACCAGGTACTTCACTGGTATGGTGTAGAGACCAATTCTGCCTACAGCAACACAGAGAAGCACAGATCAGTAAGTCTCATCCTGACCAATGTGAATCCAGGGCCCAGAAACCAATCCCAACCCCAAAGGAAACATGACTTCTTGATCAAATACTTGCCTATCAACAAAGACACAGCCGATGTGGGCCTATCCAGATTAAGATCCTGACACCCTGCAATAAGATCTGCACAAATCCTGCAATCACAAAATTTTGATCTAGGGAATGAATGGTTGTGAACATGGATGCAATCTGTTCCACCAAATATCCGTAACCTGATTAACAGCAATGAGAGGCCCACAGGATTTGACTTACCATGTCAAGTATGGAGACAGTTAATAGGATACAGACTGGCTTTGGCAGCTGTGTAGACATGTTGTTTAAATGGGGCAAAATACCAGGACCCGAATGTGATTGCGGTGCAGCCCACCAAACTGTTTTCCATCAGTCATAGGTATGCGAGCATTGTGCTTTCCAGAGTGATGTGATGGAGCTCTCCCAAGCTGCAATTGAGTGGACTGAAAATTTAGATATTAGTATTTAGGGGGATTGCCCAATCGTTCTGCATACCCATTGTATCAATTTGGTAATGCATTTTTTATTATTATTATATGCTTCCTGTGTGTAACTCTGCCATATGAAAAATAAATAAATACCTCTGTGTATTGCCTTTTAATTGTGTGTTTCCATTCTGCATTGGTTTTAACTTGTTCAACACTTGTGCTGTCTGTGTCCAGCAATGTCTATTGTCTTGTTAACCATGCTGAGTTTGCAAAAACAAGGCAAGGCAAAAATATTGAAAATAAATAAATTTAAATTAATAAATGGTCTGATTCATTATAAGGCAGCTTTCTATGTTCTGGAAAGGATCTTACAGATATTCAGTCCAATCCCTTGCTCAGCATAGGAAGTCCAAAGCTTAACCATTCCCACATGCCTTCCAGTTAGGATTACCAACCTTCAGGTGGGGCCTGAGGTTCTCCTGGAATTCCAATTGATCTCCAGATGAAAAAAAAATGAGTTCCCTTGGAGGTAATGGCATCTTCAGCCGGTGAGCTCTAGGATATACCATACAGTCTAAGAGAGATTAAAGTCTCCAAGTAATATCACATCCCTGCTGAACTCATTCCCACCTCCAAACTCTGACCTTCCCAGACACCACTCCCAAAACTCCAGGAATTTCCCAACCCAGAGCTGGCAACCCAACCTCCAGCACATTTTTTCCTCCAATGGGCTCTCGTTGCAATACAAAATGGCCACCTGACATTGCTGACATGGAGAATTCACGATAATATCAGCCTTTGTTGGGCTATAAACAAAGGCATGTCACTAATATATAATACAAACACCCACAGCGGGGAGGGTTTGTTTCTGTAGCCAATATCCTTGCATGTATTTACTATGGAAGGAACTGTCTGTGAATTGTCACCACCACTTGGGCCGAATTCATTAGCTGATGCATTCCATCCGTTACAGATAAATGCTGAACCTCGGTTTCTGTACCCAGCTGGAATAGATTTTGGCTCCCGTCTGTTGGAGTGGGAGGGAAGGAAGCGCGGAGAAATGCAGCACACTCCACAGATCCTCAGGCTGGAACAATTTATTGTGCTCCATCTCTATGTGTGTAGTACAGTCTTTGCAATTTAAGAAGAGTGGGTCTGCCAGCAGAGACCCGGTGATGCTGCGCTCCAGTGTAAAATGACATGGACAAGTGAGAGGGTTGCTCCATAATGCTCTGAAAACGCTACACACCAGCATCTGGCGATCTCTTTGATTCCCAAAATACTTGGCCCCCTACACAATCTGGCAAGCAGCCTCGAAGATGTACAGAAGTGATAAAACCACTGGCCAAGCCCGCATTGTCATCTGACCCCAGCTGGGGAATGCAGGACGCATGTGCCTCCCGTATTCAGGTCTGCGCCTGTTCCAAAAAGCCCAGCTGCTGAAGACTAATTAACTATCGTTTGTGTCTTCACATCACAGCAATGCCAGAGGCTGCTTTAGAGGTAACATATTGCCAGGTCCGCCATGGCCAAGGCTCGGCTTAAACACATACAGGGGAAGCAGGTATAAACCCTACTGAGGTTGACAGTAACATGAGCAATTGGTAGGGTCAAACGGGGCCAAAGGGAATGTAGCTGGGTGGGGAAAGTTGGGGCCGAGCGCAGTAGAGGGGTACTTTTCATGAAAAATGTTGTTCCTGTCCTATTTTGGTGCTCATCGAGAAGACCATAGAAAATGGGGCAAAAATATTTGCCCATTGAAAGAAGTATCCCCTTCCTTGGGAAGCCTAGGGTTGCCATCCACTGGATGGAGCCTGGAATCCTCCAGGAATTACAGCTGATCTCCGGACTACAGGGATCAGTTCTCCTGCAGGGATTGGCTACCTGGTTGTATGACACCCTTGTCAGTTCTGCTCCTGAATTTTGCAGCTCCATTTTTGACTCAAAAACTCCTGTTCAGTTGTCTCTTCTCCCGTTTACAAACTGAATACATGGGAGTGTTGTTGTTGTTGTTGTTGTTTTTAATCCCTTGTTCCGATCTCATTCCCATTGGCATTACACAAATCTTGCACTGATCCACATAAATAGTGTCTCACATGAAAAACATTGTAACATTGGTCTGTAAAATGCTGTAAAAAGAGACACACAACCCAGCAGGCAGAGCTCAGTGACCCATCTGGGGTCTCAGCAATATGATAGGTGTGACATGAGTTGAGTCAGTGGTCCTGATCCACCTTGACTCGTGGTCAAACATAACATCCAGAAGCTAAAGTCTGCAAGTGCTCCAAGGCTTTGTTCAGCCCAGGAGCATGGATTCAGGAGAGAGGGGCTTCAGCCTTCCCTCCCATGTCTTTTTCCTGAGCCAAAATGGGCCGGGTTGCCCTATTGTGGGGAACTACATGCCAAAACCCTTCCTCCCCCATGCTATGTTCCCATGCTGAATCAGAGTGTTTGGGAACTTTAATTCCCTGGAGTTACCCGTCTCATGTCACATGCGTCAGCTAGCTGATCTTTGAGGATCCCAATTCATGAACTGAAGACCAGTGCTCTATCCAATGGTCTTAGTATCTCTTCTTTAATTTGAACACTGGACCCCAAGATCCTAGATACCCTCCAGACCCCCAGGTCCTCAGTTCTGCATATCATGCTGAGAATTTCATCTTTTATTTGGGGGGGGGGATCGTAAACCCTTCCACGGTGTGAAATTAAGAAAAACGTCAATTTCAGTGTGCACAGAATTTTCAATGGGGAGGGAGGAAGATGTTAGATCTCACAATGCTTCCTGTCTTTCCCGTGATGAGCCAAATCTTTCCAAATGCACTCAGTGTGCATAATCTATTTACACCATATGATTTGGACAAGAAACTGAGCATAGTATTCACCGTCTCAGTTCTAAATGTCCTGAAAGGGCAGGACAAGCAAGCAGAAAAAAGACAGACCTTGGGAAATAAACGGAGAGGCTCAGCTCACAGGGTTCCTTCCTTCCTCCTGTGTCCTCAGTACATGCACAGCAGCAAGTCTCTGGAAAATATGTGAGTGGGTGAATTTGGCTTCAGCTAAATCCCAGATGGAACTTTATATTGTCCTCATCACAAAAGCATCACGCGCAGTTGGACACATGAAGAGATCCAGAAACGTCCATGTGGACCTCTTTCACACTCCACCCACTGCTGCTAACCTTGCTGTTGTTGGCTGATGAAGAAATTGACCAATAGAAAGGGTTCGCCTTCTTGAGAACTGTGACAGCAGAAAACAAAAATGTTTTTTTCCTGATTAGATAGATGATAGGTAGGTGATAGATGAGAGAAAGAGAGATGGAGAGAGAGTGAGTGAGAGATTGAGAGAGAGAGATTGAGAGAGAGAGAGAAATGCACACATAAGTATGTATGTATATAAATATTCCGAATTTCTGTGTTCACAAGTAGCCCCATACATCCTGATGAGCCAGTTCAATTGGCAGTACAGTTAAGCAATTTTAGCCAGGGCTATTTTTTGGGCAGGAACGCACAGGAACGGAGTTCTGGCTGGCTCCTGAGTTGGCCACACCCAGCAGGAACTCATTAGCATAATAGGCCACACCCAACAGTAGAAACTCATTAGGACTGACTACATTAAGGGTATGTAGCCTAACATGCAAATTAATTCCTTCTACAAAAAAAGCCCTGGGTTTTGACAACAAACAAGGTAAACAGAATAAGAAGCAAAAGGTGGGTGTGGCTCGATGACCACTCTTCTGGTAACACGGGGATGTGGCCTAATATGCAAATAAGCTGTGGTGTGGCCTAATATGCTAATGTGTTTCTGCTGTTGGCTGTGGCCTATTATGCTAATGAGTTCCTGCTGGGCTTTTCTACAAAAAAGGCCCTTATTTTAGCCATCTACAGGATAAACAGAACCAGTTCCTTCTCCCTTTTCACAGACAGATTCATCCCTTCCATACAGATTCCTTCCTGACAGATGTGGCTCTCCTTGTCAAACCATTCCAGTTTGTCTCCATCTTTCTTAAAGTGAGGCGCCCAGAACTAGACATAGGACTCCAGATGAGATTTAACTACTGCAGAGTAGAGAGGAACAATTACCACTCAAGATTTGAATACTATGCACCTTTTAATGTAGCTGAACACTGCTTTTGCCTTTTTTTGCAGCCACATCACACTTTGGGTTTATGTTCAAATTGTAAGTGACTGTAGTCTTGAGATTGCAGGCTGAAAGATCAGTAGTTCAGCAGTTTGAGACTTGAGTGCTGCATGATGGAGTGAGCTCCCGTTTCTGGTCCCAGCTCCTGCCAACCTAGCAGTTTGAAAGCAAGAAATGGCAAGTAGATAAATAGGTACCACTTCGGTGGGAGTGTAACAGCATTCGGTGTGCCTTGGTGTCTAGTCATGCTGGCCACATGACCACGGAAATGTCTTTGGACAGCTTGGAAACTGAGATGAGCTCTTCGGCTTTGAAACTGGGATGAGCACCACATCCCTAGAGTCGAATTCAACTGGCTTTCAAGCAAGGGAAACCTTTACCTTTACTACTGGCTAGTCTCTGTGTTTGATGCTCTTTGCCTAATGCAGACTTTTACTTTGTCTCTGTTGAATTACATGTTGTCTATTTCTGAGCAAATCTCCAACCTATTGACGCAGTTCTGAATTTCATTTTGACCTTCTAAGGTATTAGTAATTCCTCCCAATTTCATGTAATCTGCAAACTGGATAGGAACGAGCTCTGCCTGTTCTTCCAAGTCATTGGTGTGTAGCCAGCCATGTGCTGATGTGATGGAGTAGCGGTCTGTGGTGGGAACGGGGAATCAGTGGAAATCGCTGCCCCCACACACACACACCATTCCATCAACAAAACAGCATGGTTGGAGAGAGGCTATGGACAAAAAACTTAAAGTGGCACCCTACTTAAGGAAACCCTCCAGATTGATGAAGCAGGACAAATTGATGATTAGTGATGGAAGGAAGGAAAGCACAACTTTGGGGAGGAGGTAAAACGAGAGACTCAGTGTCCACTGTCAGCCACCACCACCAGCAAGTAAGTTGGGGCAAGGCAGAAGATAAAGGAAAGAAGAGGGGAAGGAGGCTTGGATGATTGATTATTCTAATGCTTAGAATGCAGGATGCTTGAAGAGACTCCAGTTTGGCTCACATCAGTCATGAACAGGGACCTGGTTTTTCAAAAATTGGTTCTAGAGTTTGTCAGTCTTTTGGTGGGTGTTTGACAGGTTGCTTCCCCATATTCCTTCTCCATGTTTCCTCCTAACAATGCACAACAGTGCAGTTGGCTTTTTGTGCATGCGTGTTCTCACACAGCCCAATCAAGTTCTACTACCCCCTACCCAGCTGCACAACTGCTCCAATCTGGAAACAGTTGTTTAACTAGACAAATTAGATCACTCACAAATCATACAAATCAGTGGTAAACAGAGAGTGAGCCAGTGGGGGGTAGCAGTTAGATTATCAGACTGGGATCTGGGAGACCCAAGCTCAGATTCCCCCTCTGCCATGGAAGTGTGCAGGGTGACTCTGAGCCAGTTACACACTCTCTGCTTAACCTATCTTGTAGGTTTATCATGAGGATAAAATGGAGGAGAGGAGAATGATATGAGATAAGAAAATAAGAGAAGCCATGTTGGATCAGGTCAATGGCCCTTCCAGTCCATCACTCTGTGTCACACAGTAGCCATAACCCAGGTGACATCAAGAGGTCCACCAGCGGGGCCAGAACTCCAGAAGCCCTCCCACTGTTGCCCCCCAAGCACCAAGAATACAGAGCATCACTTGCCCCAGACAGAGTGTTCCATCTATATTTTGTGACTAAAGCTACTGACGGACCTCTGTTCCATAAATTTATCCAATCCCCTCTTTAAAGTTTCTATGCTTGTAGCCGCCGCCACCTCCTGTGGCAGTGAATTCCATGTGTTAATTACTCTTTGGGTGAAGAAGTGGTTCCTTTTATCTGTTCTTTTGGGTCCCCACTGGGGAGAAAGGAAGGGTATCAATGAAGTATTTTTTTAATGAGTTCCTACCCTTTGGTATTTGTTTAAGTAGTCTGTAGAGATGTAGGGGTTGCAGTGGCTCAGTGGTTAAGACACTGAACTGAAGACCAGAAGGTCAGTAGTTCGGCAGTTCAAGCCCCGAGTGTCGTGTGAGGAAGTGAGCTCCCTTCTCTGGCCCCAGCTCCTGCCAACCTAGCAGTTTGAAAGCAAGAAATTGCAATAGGTACCACTTTGGTGGGAAGGTGACAGCATTCCTTGTGCCTCGACATTCAGTCATGTTGGATTTGACTGGCTTCTGAGCAAGGGAAACCTTGACCTTGACCTAGAGATGTGAATGGCCACTAATCATTTTCACTCCACAGCATCTGCACACACACATCTGTGTAAAGTGCCGTCAAGTCGTAACCAACTTATGGTGACCCAATAAAGTTTTCAAGGCAAGATACATTTACAGGTGGTTTTCTATTGTCTGCCTCTGTGGAGCAGCCCCAGCAGTCCCAGACTTCCTTGGTGGTCTCCCATCCAAGTGCTAACCGGGGCTGACCCTGCTTAGCTTCCGAGATTTGATGAAACTGGGCTAGCCTGGACCATCCAGCCCCTTTGCACATATGCAGTGCTGCAAAAACACAATGCAAAGCAATTCAGCTGGTGCTCATAGCCATTAAGCACAAACCAACTAATCACCCAGTAGGGTCAATACCTTCAAATGTGGTAAGTTCAACTGTCGAATGCATTCCTAGTGACATCCACAGCAGCATTTCTTCTCAGAACAGGGCTTTCAAAAGGCCAGATGAGGTCCAACGGATGTAAAAGGCCAAACCAGATTTTGAGAAATTGCTCAGCTGCCCTAGGCTAGATTCCAAAACAAGCACATTTACTGTGATTAAGTATCTATCATTACTGGATTCTCCCATAATCATGCTTATTTCAAGCTTTCATTCTCTCCTCTCTATTCCTAGACAGTTGCAGAATGATCAGTATTTCTTTCTACATCCTCTTTGGAGATGCTTGCAATTTCTTTGTGCCCGTTCCAAATCTTTTTCCTCTTGCAGTGCATTGTGGAGGAGCAGGAGGAGGAGTTGTATTTATAACCCGCCCTTCACTCGGAGTCTCAGAGCAGCTTACAATCTCCTTCCCTTCCCCTTCCCACAACAGACACCCTGTGGTGGGGCTGAGAGAGCTCTGAGATAGCTGCTCTTGAGAGAACAGCTCTGAGAGAACTGTAACTGACCCAAGGTCACCTACCTGGCTGCATGTGGAGGAGTGGGGAATCAAACCCGGTTCTCCAGATTAGAATCTGCCGTTCTTAACCACTACACCAAACTTGAGGACCACTCAATACAGGCTTACTGTTTATGGATCATCACATTTTCTTTTCTTATGGTCATCCCATGAAATGAGAGGCTACTTAAAAATTGTTTCCCCATTCATTACTGATTTTTTCCCTGAGATATTTCAGTGGTAGCTTTTTCCATGCTGAAGAGGCAAGCTGTCTTCTCTTTCTATGCTGAAAAGGAGCTTGCCCCTTCAGCAAAAAGCTAAGAAACATCTGGTTCTTCGCTTTATTTTCAATGTGGGACCAGGGACCAGCTACAAGAGTACCACTGACCACCGGAGGTTCCCAGACCATGCTGTAAGACCCATTGACCTGCTGAATTTCACAACAAGGCCCGTAAACTGTCAGGATTCTTCTCAGATCCCCAACGGAACATTTGAAATAAGGAGTCTCAGCCCAGTGGTATTTTCACCAGCTCATACGGTTTTAGAGAAAGGGAAGTTATCCCCTCCCCCCCTTCTCTGCAAATAACAGAAGGTAATTCTCAGGAAGATTCACTAAGCTTTTGGCTGTGAGTCAGAAAGCATTAAAACTTATTAGAAAAACATTTATTTTATCCAATTCCTCTCCAGAGCTTTGTTCAACATTATTATGAATGGGAAGGCTTATTGTTAGGCTTGCACTGTACAGATGTATGGTTCTCATAACTCTGCTTAGCTCTAAAATTACTTGACCTATTTTGTATTAAACGGCCTTGATAAAGCCAGGGAAATAGTTGAGCTTTTGGGGAGCTGTGATCTATTAACAATTTGGAGACAGCCTTCAGACAGACTTGCCCCCCAGTGCATGAGCACAAATTGACACACACTTGGAATCCGGTTTGTTGCACAGGTCATGCAGTAAGACCATTATATAAATGCTAGTAATCATTTCATGCTCTCCATCTAAGACATTTGAGAATTGAACTTACCTTGCCCACAATACATTCTGTAAGGTTGCAGCGAAGACACTAAATAAGGATCATGCACCATCTCTCCATCCATCCCAATGAAGACCACCAACTGTGCCTGCTGCTTTCAGGACTGCACAGTAGATGATCTTAGGCAAGCTTTTACAGTGCTAATTCAGCCCCTCAACTCCAATGGGGATACCAACCCTTACTACTATCACTACTAATTCTACTATTAAACAATAATAGTAATCGTGATGGAGCTATCAAGTTGCTGCCAACTTATGGCAACCCCATAGGATTTTCAAGGCAAGAGATGTTCGGTGGTGGTATGTCATTGCCTGCTCCGGCATAGCAACCATGGACTTCCTTGAAGGTCTCCCAAACACTAACTAGAGGTGAGCCTGCTTTGCTTCATAAGATCTGATAAGATGAAGCTACTCTGGGCTATCCAGGTCAGGGCAACAATGGTGATATGTGTGTGTAAAGTGACATCAAATTGCAGCGAACTTATGGTGACCCCAGCGAGGGTCTCCCAAGGTAAGTGACAAGCAGAGGTGGTTTGTCATTGCCCTCCTCTGCAGAGGTTTTCTTGGTGGCCTCCCATCCAAGTGCTGAGCTGATCCTGCTTGGCTTCTGAGATCTGATGAAATTGGGCTATACCAGGGGTGGCCAAACTTGCTTAACATAAGAGCCACAAAGAATAAAAATCAGATGACCAAGAGCTGCAAGACATGAACAAATATTATACGTTTTTACTGGGAAATATGCAAATTTGCTTTTAATTAACATTAAACGAGACTGCCAAAAATAATAACAAAAGTGGTAAAAGCAGATATTGGTAATGATATTTATTTGTCCAATGAGATTTGTTTGCTAATGATATTTAGCTTCCCCAGTCGCCCTGCCGGGAGCCACACAATATGTGTGAAAGAGCCGCATGCGGCTCCCGAGCCACAGTTTGGCTACCCCCGGGCTATACCATGCCACCTTTCTGAGCAATAATGGTCGATACCTGAATATATTCATTGGTTTTTGCAGACTTTTGTCTGGTAAACTGCCTTGACTGGGCGACCAAGAAAAGTGGACCACCATCACCACCACCACACATACACAATAAATTAGTAACATCAGTGGCGGCAACACTCTGATTGAAACCCAGTTTTTGTATTTATAAAACTAAATAAGCATGACCATGCCTTACATGAATGTTCAAGAATCTGTTGATAAGTTTTGTGTTTTAATTTTAAATTTTAGGAGGGTGGAAGCTAAGCCTTCAGTCCTTGGTCCAAGGCCAGAAGGAATTGTGAAAGCATTAAATCAAGGATAAGAATCCCAGACATATGCTGGAAAACAAAGGTCTGTCATGAAACTGTTGCTCAAATCTGAATGAAACTGTTGCTGCAACCAGTAAGAAGATCAGTCACTTGGTGAGAGAAAGCTGTTTAGAATGAAGATTTGATCCAGGTTTTTGTCTGGATATCCAAGCTTCTGTTTCAGAGTATTTAGCCTCAGCACTCTGTGTGTTCAAGATCATTCCGGGAACACAAAGACTGATAAATTATCTCAGGATTCCTCATGTTGAGTCCATTCACCCCTTCCATCGTGGGCCCCGCTCTTCGAGAGACTTCTCGGCCTAACGGGATAACACTTCGGATTGGTTCCCTCTGACTCACGGGCCATGTGGATTTTCTCAGAAGTTCTAACCAGGTTGAGAAGCTTGTAGTGCAGTGTGTTTATTTATAATATCCCCACTGGCTGTTAGTCTTGGCTCCATTCTCTGTTTTGGAAAGAATGTAGGTTTCCAGAGATGAGACCAAGCCACCGGCCAGGATCTCAGAAACCTTAGACTTGTTTGGAGGGAAGGAGAGCACATCAAGATCTCTATCTGTACAATTTTCTCCTGTCTTTCCTCCAAGAAACTCAGGGTGGCATACATGGCACTTCTCCCCCATTTTGTCCTCCCAAGGACCCTGTGAAGTATGCTAGCCTGAGAGGAAGTAGTGGCCCCACAAGGGGCACATATGTTCACTCTAACATGAACACTATCATATGAACAGAGCTTGTGATTGGCCTAAAATGAGCCAGCAAGCTTCATGGCAGAGCAGGGATTGGGACCCAGTCCCCCCTTCCAACCACTACTCCATTCTGGCATTCCTAAATTCCACTGTATATTACCTATTAAGTAAAAGTAAAGGTCTCCCTTGCTTGAAAGCCAGTCAAATCTGACTCTAGGGGGCGGTGCTCATCTCCGTTTCCAAGCCAAAGAGCCAGTGCTGTCTGAAGACGTTTCCATGGTCAAGTGGCACCGATTAAAAAGGTAAAGGTTTCCCTTGCTTGGAAGCCAGTCGAATATGACTCTAGGGATGCAGTGCTCATCTCTGTTTCCAAGCCGAAGAGCCAGCGCTGTCCAAAGACGTTTCCGTGGTCATGTGGCCGGAATGACTAGACCCCAAGGCACACAGAATGTGGTTACCTTCCCACATAAGTGGTATCTATTAATCTACTTGCAATTTCTTGCTTTCGAACTTTTAGGTTGGCAGGAGCTGGGACCAGAGACGGGAGCTCACTCTGTCATGCAGCACTCGGGTCTCAAACTGCTGAACTACCAACCTTCCAGACTGCAGTTCAGCTTCTTAACCACTTGAGCCACTTGGCACCTATTAAATAATGTCAAATTCAAAATAGTGTTACGAACCTTGAATGGGTAACTTGTTCTAGCCCACGGACTTGGTCTAAAGTGGCAAATGTTGGAGGAGCCAAAACTAAGAACAACAGAAAGGTAATGTTTCTTAAGAATTGCGGATATCCCCTAAAATAGGTCTTAAATGGGCCTTGGGGACAGTATCTGCGGAATACTGGCCGTTCCATTTCCAAAAGAACTCGTGAGATCTACATTTGGTTCGGCACTACTTGAAAGGAAATGCAAAAATGGCCCCTTACTGAAACCTAGCAACCAGTAAAAAATCCAAAATTTATTTCCGCCCGGACATGTAAGTCTTGGACATTAGTTCCATTGGTCCTGCTTGTCCGTCAAATGTTTGGCATCTGCTTCCACCGCAGCCCAGCCTTTTTCATCGTACAATAATAAATCCGGGAAAGAAAAAGGAGAGCGAGATTATCCGAGAGCGCTCCATCTGTGACATTGCTAATGGTTTCCAAATGTCTAGTGGCCAGACTAGAACTGCTATCAATCATGGGACTAGGGAGGCTGTGTAACAGATACTACACAAACACTGCATTTTTCTGGGTCACCACGATGCTAATACTTCCATAAACATCCAGTTATGACATGTCCGACTTCATCTCCATCAACACATGGCACTTTGAATCTAACCAGGGTGGGAAGAATATGAGGTTGTTGCTCCGCAGCTGAGGCAAAAGCCAAAGGTCTGTGGAATTCACAGCACAACATCCATGGAATTTCCCAGGTCAACAGTCAGTCCGATATCTACTGCCCATATCAGCTCTCATTATCTAACTATGACAGTAATTCCCAGACCATGTGCTGGAACACACTAGATGTGCTACAAGAAATATCAAGTATCAGAGTGTGATCTGGAAGATCTAGTTTCCAGTCCCTTCCAGTTTGGTGTAGTGGTTAAGTGCACAGACTTTAATCTGGGAGAACCGGGTTTGAGTCCCCTCTGCTCCACTTGCAGCTGCTGGATGACTTTGGGCAAGCCATAGTTCTGCCAGAGCTGTTCTTGAAAGAGCAGTCCTCGAAAGAGCTCTCTCAGGCCGAGGACAGACTGGCAATCTGAAGCGGGGCAGGCACGGTTCGCAAACGGAGGAAAGGAGCCCGTTCAGACATGCGCATCTGCCCATCGGCTCCGTTGCGTACTTACCCGTCTCCCAGCCGCTTTCCTTCCGCTTTACCCGGACACCGGGTAAAACCGGTGTTCAGGGGCCTTCCTCCGCATGCCTCCCGCTTCCAAACAGTGTGAACTGGAAGAAGCGGGAGGCATCCGGAGGAAGTGTGAACGCACCGGCAAAAAGTTTTGCGCATATGCGCATATGCGCATATGCAAATATGCGCATATGCGCATATGCGAAAAACATCAAAGGAAAACAAAAAAAAGTGCAGCGGCACGCGCGAGCCCCGCGCGCTGGCTATGCGGCAGTCTGAACTCTCCGTGGCAGTCTGAATGCTCCGTATCGCCGCTGATCCGCATTGCTCTGGCCAGTGTGAACGGCCAGCTCCGTGAGTTTTTTCCCCCGCTCCAGTTCCCTCCGCTTTGCCTCCGCTTCAGATTGCCAGTCTGTCTTCGGCCTCAGTCTCACCTACTTCACAGGGTGTCTGTTGTGGGGAGGGGAAGGGAAAGGAGTTTGTAAGCTGCTCTGAGACTCCAAGTGAAGGGCGGGGTATAAATATAATATCCTCCTCCTCCTCTTCTTCTTCTTCTCTACTATGAATATGAACACTGTGGGCAACCTTGGCCCAATCAACCTCTTTCAGCCTAACCTACCTAACAGGGTGGTTGTGAAAATAAAAGGAGGAAAGGAGAGCCATGTATAGCAGCCACTTCAAGCTCCTTGGAAGCCGGGCAGGATTTTAAAATCTATGGGATACACAAACAGACTGACACACCAAACTGCAATGAGGGTTTGAGAGACAAACCTATGATTTTGGGGGGGGTCCAAAACATCAGGGATTCAAACTGAATTCAGAATGAATTCTGTTTGAGTGGTGGAAGACATTATGTCTGAATCAGTCCTGGGTTCCCATGTCTAACAGCAATCAGCTTTGTCCGATAGCAGAAAGAAAGCTCCAGGCAAAGGAACACCGTCCTGCTGGACAATGAGGTAACATGATTAGTTGAGGGAAGAATCCTTGAAAAGTGATACTGGTTTATTAGCAGATGACCTCGGGCCACTTTTCAGTTTAATTGGAGTCTATGTCTAGAGCCAATTTGTTGTATTTATTTAAAACATCTAGAGAGTCAAATAAAAGCCCAGGGAGAGGATAAGCTGATCTCAGGTACCATGTATGTAAATAACTCAGAGGTGATAAAACAATTCTCAAAAAGCCACGTTCCTTTTGTCTACCATCAGGCACAGACAGTTTCTCATGGATGGAGACCAGAAACATCTGTAAGGGCTTGAGAGTACAGAAGCTTTTGCAATTTTTGTGTGTGGCTAAAACATGTTATGGAAACTGGATGACAATTAATCTCATGTTCCCACCATAACATTCTTTGTTGTGCAGTGGTATGGTGGTTAAGAGCAGTGGACTCCAGTCTGGAGAACTGGGTTTGATTCCCCACTCCTCCACATGAAGCCTGCTGGGTGACCCTGGGCTCTCAGCCAGTCACAGTTCTCTCAGAACTCTCCCAGCCCTACCTATCTCACAAGGTGCTTGTTGTGGGGAGAGGAAGGGGATGTGATCTGAGACTCCTTAAGGTGGAGAAAAGTGGATATAAAAACCTACTCTTCTTCTTCTTCGTAGGAATTAAACCCATCATTTGCAGAGGTGGTGATCTGCTGGTTATAAGAACCACCTAGAAAGCACTGAAGTTTTAAAGTAACTTCTAGAAACACGTTCTGTCCAGGCTAGGGTTGCCACCTCTGGATTGGGGAATGCTTGGAGATTTGGGGGTGGAGCCTAGGGAGGGGAGATTTGGGGAAGGGGATGCTTCCTCTAAACTGTGGAGTCTTGAGAGCAAAAATTCGACTTGGTGAGCTACTGGCATTAAAGTTGGGAGCGAGCCATTTGGCTGCTGCATAAATTAGTCTGCTCTGGAGCCATCCTTCCTGAGCGAAGACAAAAAATGTGCAAGCCGAAGACTAAAAAACTGCGAGCTAGCTCACACTGACTCAGCTTAGAGGAAACACTGGAAAGGGACCTCAGCAGGGTATCATGCCATAGAGTGTGCCCTCCAAAGCAGCCATTTTCTCCAGAGGAACTGATCTTGGTCATCTGGAAAGCAACAGTAATAATGAGATATCCAGGTGCCACCTGGAGGTTGGCAACTCTAGTTTGAATTTTTTTTTTTTGACTTCATCCTCACAAAGGGGATTTTTCTATTGGTCCAGATGCAGTATTGCTGCTTCTGCTAAACTCAGTACAATATCTGAACTCTTGGAAGGACTCCAAATTTCACTTTTCGCCTTTACTCTTCAAAATCTGAACCCATTTTTTCCCAGACCTCACCTTTATTACTTTTGGAGGGGTTTTTAAGCCCTTGCCCTTCTTAAATGGTGCCCCTGCCGCTTGGGCATATTAGCAGACTCTTGGTTCTGATGTCAGCCAATTCCCCAAGGCCTCCCTTTTTGGCAAGCAAAGCTGTCAGTCCTGGTTTCCTTCTAAACAATACTCCTGTTTCTACATATGGATCCCAGGCCACCCAAGTATTGCCTTTTGCAGAGTTACTTATGAATCACTGAATCTGTCATTCACGCACAAGAGAACCTCATGACATACCCACAATCCACCTGGGGTGCTACTGCTGTCACTCCGTAAAGCCGCAAAACAGCAAGATTAGAATCAGACTTGTTTCATCTTAGGATCCTCCAAGACCCCACAGTGTAAGTGGCCTTGATCTTTTCAAAATAAATATGATTTGGTGGAGTTTCTGTTTCCTTCCACTGTCTTGGCACCATTCCTACAATAGCCATGAGGTTTTAAGATTTTGAGCATAACATTTTTAAATTGTCATCCATCACTTTTTTCTTTTTTTTTTGATCTAAGGGACATTTCAATGATAGACTTTCATTGCTCTTCACTTCTTTAATAATTGTTATTCTTGTGAAAGGTGATTCGAAGGTCTCTTTATATATGTGCAGGTCTGGATTCTAAGGACTGGGAATGCTA
Source organism: Lepidodactylus listeri (assembly GCA_029233225.1). Taxonomy (NCBI): domain Eukaryota; kingdom Metazoa; phylum Chordata; class Lepidosauria; order Squamata; family Gekkonidae; genus Lepidodactylus; species Lepidodactylus listeri. Next base: position 58,159,634 of record JARCFY010000014.1, read on the forward strand.
GACTGAGAATACAGATAAGGCAGTCTCAAAATCATGTATAGGGTTGCCAGGCACAGCCTAGCAACCAGTGGGAGATGGGAGAGGCAAGGACTTCCTTTGGCAGGGAAATCAGTGTCCCTACCACAATGATGTCACTTCCAGTGCAACCCAGAAATGATGCCATCGTGCCAGGGGTAATGCTCTAGGATTCACCCAAACTCTATGCTTTAATCATAGCTTTGGATGAATACTACAGTAGCGCCAGAAGACACATTATCACTCTGGGGAGACTAATCGCACCCCACCCCCACCATTTTGTCCAGATATCTCCTCCCACCATTCAGCTGAGCAGCGGTGGGCAACAAGAGCTGGGGGCAGGAGATCTCCCAGCCCCAGTGGGAAGCTGGCAACCCTAATTGTGGATGGTTATTTGGAGTTTGTAAGCCTACTGTCACTTATCGGTTAGGAATTGTTGCGAATTTCTCAGCCTTGCTGTTTTGACACACGAGTCCCCGTTCTGATCTCCTTTGTGTAAATCCAAACCCACAAATCTATATTTTGTGCCACTATCTGATTCCTCACACCGAATTCTTCCTTTTAAAATTGATGTATTTTACAATGTTATTTGGATCTAATTAAGAGCATTTGTGTTTTTTACATGTACAAATGGTTTTTTTTTTCTCCCTCCAGGCCAGATTGGCCCAGGAATCCTGGAGGGTGTTGTTTGTTTGTTTGTTTTTGCCTTCCTCTGGGCATACAGCAGAGGTCACTGGGGGAGTGGGGGAAGAGGTAGCTGCGAATTCCTTGCACTGTGCAGGGGGCTGGACTAGATGACCCTTGTGATCCCTTCCAGCTCTATGTTTCTCTCTGTGTGTGTGTGTGTGTGTGTGTGTACACACACACACAAATAAATAACCTATACCTCATGTATAAAAACCATGCAATATGCATGTAATATGCATAAAAATGCATGATAGTCTAGAGTGACAGTGGAGCACCAAAACTGCTTAACATACAAATTAATTTTGCTTGTGGCACTACCTGAAAGTGCCATCAGCTCACTGGATGATGTTGTAGTATTCATTCAAAACTTTGTGGGCCACCTTGGGCTTCTTTAGCCCAAGACCCAGATATAAATGCTTAAATAAACAGTCTGAGGCATTTTTAACTAGAACGAACTGGATTCAATATCCCCACTGCTTAGAATTAATGATCTGCCCAACAGGGGTGGTTTGGGGATGAATGGGAATGTTTGTGCAATGCCTAATGTGTTAAATAATAATTACGTTCCTCTTCTGCAAGCAACTTAGGCATGACTTTGGGAATTTCATCTCTTTCCTTTCCATTGTTTATCAAGAATTGGATAACATCTTGCCTGAAATGATGAGGAGAATATATAAAAAAGTCTTCTCGTGATTAAACCTGACACTCATCAAATTCCCATGTTGCGTGCATATGAAAATTCTCTAGATCATTGGCAGGTCACAGCAAGCCACACAAAGAGCATTCAGTGTAAAAGCTCCCTTTCAGCTGGTTCACCTGGAATTCAATCCTCCAAACTGGAGGAGATTGCAATCTTTATTTTCTTTCGGAACCGCCTCAAAGAATCCCTTGCCTAAAGAGTGTTAACCCTCCCAGCTCAGGCATAACACAAACTCCATGTTTCCATACAGAAAGAGAAGGTCAAGGTTTGATAGGGGTGTGTATACATCTTTTAATGAATGGGAAAAGAAAAAAGAAAATATCACGTCACTCTTTTTGTTATTATAATGAAAACAAGTATGAAAACTAAGTACATTTAGATTCAGAAGCACTTTAGAGACCAACAAGATCGTCAGGGTAGAAGCTTTTTGGAGTCAAAGCTCTCTTGGTCAGAGACTTTCACCAGATGCCTTCATCGAGACAGAGATGCTGTACCTCCTGAGGGCACCTGTTGTTTGTGGCCACTGTGTGACAGAGTGTTGGACTGGATGGGCCATGGGCCTGATCCAACATTGGCTTCTCTTATGTTCTTATGAGATAGGGTTGCCAGCTCCTCTCTGTCCACCAGCAGGGGATGGGGGGATAGGGTTGCCAGCTCCAGGTTGGGAAACTCCTGGAGATTTGGGTATGCAGCCTGGGGAGGACAGGGACCTCATTGGGGTACTGTGCCATGAAGCCCACCCTTCAAAGCATCCATTTTCTCCAGGGAAACTGGTCTCTATAGTCTGGAGATGAGCTGTAATTCCAGGGGATTAAGCATCCCTAGGCCGAGACGTATCTGATGAAGGGAGCTTTGACTCTTGAGAATTTATCCCCCCAAAATGTTGTTGGTCTCCTAAGGTGCTGCTGGACTCAAATCTAGATATTCTACTGCAGACCAACACAGCTACTCTCTGAAACCAGCTAAGATTTCTTATTCTGGGGCCTGGTTGTCTGGTTTAGAGTTCCAGAAGGTCTCAGAAAGGCAAGATACTTCCACCACCAACTCTACCCTCTAATCACTATGTGAGCTGTGTCTTTGAGCCCCCAAAGGTTGTCAAATTATTTTTGCCAGTGCCATCCCAACTGGGGTTGGCATGGGTAGACCAGGAGCAGACATATTTTGTCCCTCACATCCAAAGCCTGAGGCCATCAGGCATCATGAGTCCACGTTTCACAGACTTTTGAAATAATAGAGGAAGTGGGAGCAGACAGATTCTCTTCCCACCTGCTCATTCAGGTTGGGTCAGCAGCAGTTCCAGCCATGGACTCAATCCCAGCATCCACTCATTAGGAGTGGGTGGTTGATAGGGTTACCAATTCTGGGTTGGGAAATCCTGGAGATTTTGGGGAGGGGTAGAGTCTGGGAAGGGAAAGCTTTGGGGATAGGCAGGACCTCAGTGGGTCATAACCAGGGTTCCCTCTAAGCTGAGTTAATGTGAGCTAGCTCACAGTTTTTTAGCTTCTGGCTCACACATTTTTGTCTTAGCTCAGGAAGGATGGCTCCAGACCAAACTGATTTATGCACAGCCAAATCACTCACTCACAGCTTTAATGCCAGTAGCTCACAAAGTAGAATTTTTTGCTCACAAGACTCCACAGCTTAGAGGGAGCATGGGTCATAACCCCATAGAATCCAACCTGCAAAGCAGTCATTTTATCCAGGAAGGATGGATCTCTTTCACCTGGAGATCAGTTCTACTGGAGGCTGGCAACCCTAGGCAGTTGAAGAAGAGGAGGGGGAAATGTAAATGAAAACAAACCAGAATAAATGAAAATGACTTTTAAAAAACAAAATAAAAATGCATTAATGGACTGATGATTGATTAGGTCAGGCTTGTACAACTGGGGGCCCAGTTGGCAGAAAGCAGCTCACTAGTCAGGGATTGTGGCCTTTACAGGACAACAAAACCAAGAGGTCCACGGCTGGATTTGGCTTAGTCTATGGGTGTCAACCAATGCTCCCTCTAAGCTGTGGAATCCTGTAAGCAGAAATTCTGCTTTGTGAGCTACTGGCATTAAAGTTGTGAGCGAGCCATTTGGCTACTGCATACATTAGTTTGTTCTGGAGCCATCCTTCCTGAGCTAACATAAGAATGTGTGAGCCGGAGGCTAAGAAACTGAGCTAGCACACACTCACTCAGCGTAGTGCTCCCTCTAAGTGCCAACACCCTGGTAGGGTCTGGAGATCTTCCAGAATTACAACTGAACTACAGACTACAGGAATCAATTCCCCTGGAGAAAATGGCTGCTTTGGAGAGTGGAGTCTATGACATTGTACCCTGTTGATGTCCTTCCCCTCTCCAAACCCTTTCCACCATAATCTTTGTCCCTAAATCTGTAAGAATTTCCAACCCAGAGCTGGCAACCCATATTTAGTCAGTGGCACGTTGTGCAGTGACATACAATGTGTTGAGAACTATTTGCAAATCAAAAGAGGGAGATTGACTATGGTTTAATGTACAGGTAATCCTTCCAGCGTTGCTTCTTAACAGCTGAGTCGATTTTGTTCCCATTTAAAAGAAGGAGGAATTGAACCGGACTTGGTCAATAACAGAGTAGTTTGGGGGGAACACAGTGTACCAGTTTTTCACATATCACACTGTTGTTGTTCTTAGGCCATGGTAATTTACCACCTGTCCATCACATTTGAAGCCAGTTGGCATGATGAGTAGAATCCAGAGAAAGCTTTTCCTAGACTGTCCTGCTTTGACATGTTGATTCAGGGAACAATTGTTCGAACGTTCAACTCTTTTCAGATACAGTTGCCAACTTCCTGGAGAAAAAAAGCCCTATCCTTTAAAAAATGTTATTGAATGGGATGTTGTTTACCTTCCTAGGTTGAAAAATTTCAGCTGCCCATTTCCTGATATTAGGTCTCTATTGAAAGGACAGGATATTCTTCCCCAGGCCTGTTGGCAACCCCACCCCCTTAAAAGATGCAACTGCCTTGTAGTTAGAGTTGCCAGCTACAGGCTGGAGAAAACTGGAGATTTTGGGGGTGGAGCCTGAGAAAGGTGGGGCTTGGAGAAGGGATGTGCCCAAATGGTTATAATGCCATGCAGTTCGCCTTCCAAAGCCACCCTTTTCTCCCAGTGAACTGGTCTCTGTTGCCTGGAGATCAGTTGTAATCCCAGTAGGGTTGCCAGCCTCCAGGTGGGGCCTGGGGATCTCCTGCTTTTACAACTGACCTCCAGCTGACAGAGATCAGCTCCCCTGGAGAAAATGGCTGCTTTGGAGGGTGGACTCTATGGCATTGTACCATGCTGAGGTCCCTCCCCAAACCCCGCCTCTCCCAGATCCACCCCCAAAGTCTCCAGGTATTTTCCAACCCAGACCTGGCAACCCAAAATCCCAGGAGATCTCCAGCCACCATCTGGAGGTTGGCTACCCTACTTCTAGGGAAAATCTGGCATGGAGTGCCAGAGGAAGGTGTGAAAATATGGATAATTGATTTTTTTAAACGTGGATAATTTATAATGATTTTATTGCTTTGCTCTTACTTGTAAACGGCATCAAACGCAGAGAGATTTTCTAAATAAAGACAGACAGACTTTCAGGTTTGTCTTTCACAAGGAAGATGCGAAATCAAAATGGGGAATGTTCAGATCAACCCAGAAAACTGACAACCTTTCCCCACATCCGTTCGGTTTTAACCGAAAACGTCCTATATTTCTCCATCCTTCCATATCAAGAATGAACTGGACTGTCTCCACCACCACCCCTCACCTGATGAAACAACGCTGTTCCTCCCCAGACAGAACTGCCTCCCTTCACCCGCCCACCCCCTCCCTGGGTCCCTCTGAAATGGACTTGATCTCCAGACGTCGGCTGGTCTGTCTGGGCTGGAGGGAGTGCCAAGCCGGCCTGATAAGAGGACCGGAAACCCATCAGAGACACCCCGCTCTCGCCTGCTGGGCCTTGTCAAAATTACCTGCCAGAGGAGGCTCCATCCTAGGCCTGCACCCTGTCAGGCTTTATGGGTAATAGGAAACAGCTGCTTGTGGGGGGGGAGTCTCAAAACATCAGTGGAGCGTGTGGGGGGTGGGCGGGAAGGGGGTGAGGGAAGAAGGCCATTCATAACTCGAGCTCATTACCAAGCGTGTTCTGAATGGGATGGGCATTTAAAAGGGACAGTGAGGATATCAAGGCCTCCAGCCCTGCAGAGCTGGGTCTGGCTGTTGTTAGTTCAGCCAGGGATAGCATTTAATTGGGCAATCTGTTTCTTTTTTTTCTCTTTACTGTGCGCTTTGCCTCGCTCACTCGGTGGCAGCTGCTTCCTTTTGCCTGACACGTAACAAATCCACCGGCACCTAAAGCTCCCTTGCATGCAGGCATTCCCTCGCAAGGGTGCAAGAGTGCCAGAAGGATGGGAGAGGGTTTGTCCTCTGAGTGTTCAGGATATTTGCCAGTTGGATTGCCAGGTCCCTTCTGGCAACTGGCAGGAAAGGGGGGACTTGCTGAGAGCAGCAAAGACGCCCCTCTGACATACAGTGCAGTGTCTGCGTCATGTGACCCAGAAGTGACAACATCGTGTTCAGGGCGTGGGGGGGAGGGATGATGCTAAAAAAAACAGGATTGACAAGATGTGGGGGAAATTGGGCAAAGCTGTGGGTCAAAATGCAGCCACGCAGCAAATAGTGGGAAGTTGATGCATACAATCGGGGAAAAGGGAAGAACAAGGGCAGAACAGCAGCTTGTGGAAAATTGGTGAAAGTGTGGCCCCAAATTTGAATCTCCTTTGGTTACAAATTTGATAGGCTCATTGGGTTTGGGAGCTGCATCAGGATCACTGGCCCAAGAGGAGCCAAGCTTGAAGAGGGAAACTTTATCTGGCCCAAAAAAGGGCACAGTCAGAGCAGATGATCTATGTATGTCACCTCAGGCACTCCAGTAGACATTTTTCTTTCATATTCAGGTATGCATGAATAGGGCTGCCAAGTCCGCCTGGGGGGGCGGGGGATCCCCCACTACAGGGGTCCCCAATCCACCAGCCCAGATTCGGCCGGCGGGGGGAACCCCACCCCCGAAGTCGTCCGGTCAGGACGACTGCCCCAGCGTGATGATGTCACCGGAAGTGACATCATCACGTTGGGCATGTTGCTGGGGCGATAGTCTAGCAATCGCTCCAAAAACTCTATGGTACCATAGAGTTTTTGGGCAATTGCCAGAGCGTCGCCCTAGCAACGTGCCCAATGTGATGATGTCACTTCCAGTGACATCATCACGACGTGTGCGCTTCGTGCACGCACCGGGAAACTCCAGGAAAGAAGAGGACTCCCCCCATTGGCAAACTGTGAGTACCTGGCAACCCTAATGAGCTAGGCTTACATATGTGTGTGGGATGGAATGCCTTTTGCAAGTTTGCTTCAGATACAGTGAAATGAGGCTAGGGTTCTGCACACACCACTGGCTTGTCATCTCCACATTCACTGAATTATCTGCTAATTAAACCAACAGGAATTTGCAGCCCTAATTTTAGGAGAAAAAAAACTAAGGGCAAAACTAAATGTTATGTGTTGTAACAAGCTGGGTCAGGGTTATGCATCCATCCATCCATTCATTTATAGTCCACCTTTCTCATTAAGACTCAAGGTGGATTACACAGTATAAATAAACGCAATCAATAAAATAAGACATCTAATAATTCTGGAACAAAGTATAAAGCATGAGAAATCATATGCTGCCCCATTAATTTCCCTCAGTGCACGTGCAGCTTCCCCCACTAGGCAAATAATTCTCCTGGGCTTGTTTTGGGTCAGGAAAATCATTTGGGGGGAAGGCTAAAACCCTTTATATCCCCCCCACACACACACACATTTCAGTTCCAGTCTGAATTATGCCTCTGTAGCTCTTGGGAAATCAGTTCTCAGCAGCTGCAAGTCTGACTGAGGAGTCTGAGACCTGAATTCAGCTACATTCACACTTATTGAATAATGCACTTTCAATTCACTTTCAATGCACTTTGCAACTGGAATTCACCAGGCATAATGGAAAAATCCACTTGCAAACCATTGCTGAAGTGCATTAGAAGTGCATTATTCAGCATGTGTGAAAGCACATGTCTCACTGGGCCCTCTGAGTAGTGTGATGGCTACCAGTTGAACTGGAAATTTTATTACCTTCTCTAGAACCTCCACTTAGGCATCCTGAAAACTGGCTAGATCATTGTGCAGTGGAGAGTCTTTTCCTGGTGCTTGGACCAAAGAATTATTCTGCACTATCTGGTTTATTTCTTGATCTATGACAATCGTAGTGATGATGCAGTTACTCCTTTTCTGACAATGCTCATCTGGTTTTCAGGTTCTGTAGCTTTACAGGAATGAAGTTCTTAAGTCCTCTCTTGGGCATGACACAGGACTGATTGCTTCCAGCCAAGTTTTCAGTACATCTTGAATGTTTTAATTTGGGGAAGAACTGGACCGCGGGATTTTAAATCCGGGGATGGAGTTGAAATCCGGAGTTTCTCTGCTTCTCTAACTCCCCAAGTACCAGTTCTCTGAACACCGGTGTCATTTTGATTTGAAGATTTATGATCCATGCCAGATCTCAAAAAACTCAGGCATGCATTGGATTTTATTCAGTCAGCTATGCATTATGTCATTATGGCTAATAGAGTCTCATCCAGTTTCCCCTTTACTCTGACTGTGTAGTGTGCATAGTTTTGAGGAAATGATCATCAGCTGCAAAATGCCTGACTCACCGTATGATTGAGGCTTGGATCTAACCAGCTTCTCTGCTGGTGAAAAAAGGAGGGGGTTCCCTTTGACCACCACAAAGGCTATGCTGTTATGCAAATAGGTCCATGTTTCAGCCACATAATGTGGAAAGCATCCTCTACATGTGTTGCATTAGACCACATGGCCGGGGCAACTAACACAGTTCCCAGCCCGATATAATAATCCAGATAAGAAGGGGAAATGAGAGAATCTCAAATGAGAAAAAAATCATTATTCCCCTCACAAGAAACAGAGCTTAGAAAAACAGAAAGGCAAGGAAGAGCAAAAACTTATGGTAAATGAAACCCAGCAATGCTGTTCTTGGTTTTTGCTTATAGTGAATGGAAAAACTAAGGGGGAAATACAGACAGGAGAGGGGGGAAAATGTGATGCCTTGTCCTGAAGAGATGAGTTCATTGCATTCAGGTCCAGGGCAGGAGAAGGAAGGGCTGGTCTGGGCTGAAGTTTTCCAGTCCAGAGGAAAAAATCCAGAACTAAAACCAGGTATGAAGTTGGGGATCCAAGTGAAGGACAAAGATTCAGGAGCCGAAGGAAGTGGCTCAGTGATTCAGGAGAGAGAGAAGATCCAGGGAATAAACCAATTGCAAAGCTGGGGAAGGAGACCCAGATTCAGAACCAACTATGGGGGGGAGGGGCGTAACTTCAGTGGGAAAAGGTCTGGGACCAGAACAAAGTTAGAGGGTCTTGAGATGCCCAAGATACAGGTTCTGGTGTGGCTACACTTCAGTGAGGACTTCTATTACTGGCTCATTTCTGAGACTCTGCAACAAGACTGGACCAAGGCCGCAGGTTTCTATCTCATACTGGTGTGTTTTAATTTTGGCTGGGTGCAGACCGATGAGCATTTAGGCTGAACGTGGAAGTCCAAATATGGGCATGCTAAGTCAGAACGTAGGGAACATCAAGACAATTCAGGTGGGGCGAGTTACCTGAGCCATGGGCGGGCTAGAGGTGCTTCAACAAAGGCTGAGCAGAAGCCCTGACCTGCATAGCCCAGGCCAGTCTGATCTCATCAGGTATCAGAAGTTAAGCAGGGCCGACAGTGGTGAGTACTTGGATGGGAGACTTCCTTGGATTGCCACATCGGGACGACAAAGGCAGGCCACCTCTCTGAATATCCTCCAGGCCCCCAGTAGGGGTCAGTCACCAGAGGTGAACATGACTTTTCCAGGTGCAGACACACACACAACCCTTCCCCAAATACCCCCCCCCCCAAAAAACCCAAAGGCTGAGCAGCAGCTTGATGATGTTCCTTGGATCTGAGATTGTATTACCACAGTAGGCTGTATGGTTAGGAGGGATCTACGGCCTCAGGTTATTGTCCACCACACTTGAATCAATTACTGTTAGCTGTGGGTGTGGAGGAGTGCCCCCGTAGGCTGTAGATAAAAGGCCTTTGATCAGTGTGCTCCCTGGAGTCTTCCAGCCGTCGAGCCATTCCCATGTGAGAGTATCCAAGGAAGTTCCTGCTAGTCCAGGGGCCCATTTTGATATTAAAACAAATATTTTATTCAGGCGTCTGGCAGTCAAGTCCCCAAGGATGGCACAATAATTGAAATACATGTGGTATGTACACATGTGGTATGTTGTGCTAGACATAATGGAGTACATAATGGAGTATATGTTCTTGTTCATGTCTGATGGCAGCCCTAGGTTGCAATCAGATGGGCAATTCAATCCACTGTTGCTTGCCTCTAATAGAGCCAGATTATTTTGTTACAGAGAATCTTGACCAGACTCACCCCTTTTAGCACTCTTTAAAGCAATCTAATTGGAGTGACCAGACAGCACCAAGCACGGAGGCAGACTGTCAACCATTTTTGTAAAAAAAACCTTTGTACTAGGAGCCTGCCCACAAGCAGGAATTAGCCTGCTGGGATATGTAGATCATGGGGCTGTCAGCCATTACTTTAAAAAGTTTTCCCTCTGAGCATGTGCACAAGCATGAGAATGCTGGGATATGGAGTTCATGGCGGCCCTCCCTGTAATCTTTTCAATGTACCCCTTCCCCAAACGATATTAAAATGCTGCAGAACAGGAGTGTCTTTCTTTGAGAGTTTTTCAAAAGAAAACAAGGTTTTGAGCGCCCCCCCCGGGGGAAAAGGTGCGCATATACAGTCATGTGATCCTTGCTAACTGGGGGGGGGGGGTGGCGGCTAGAAAACAAGAGATCAGTGAGACCTGCCTGACGCATTGGGTGCATGACAGAGTGACCAGATGACAAGAAATCCATCTTGGAAGTGGCTCAGACCAACAGGACCGGACTTTCTCGGGTATCAATGACACACGGGGCAAGGGGAGGGGGGAATGGAACGCAGACGACTGGGTCATAAGAACATAAGAGAAGCCAGTGTTGGATCCGGCCAATGGCCCATCCAGTCCAATACTCTGTGTCACACAGCGGCCAGAAATACCAGGTGCCATCAGGAGGTCCAGCAGTGGGGCTAGGACACTAGAAGCCCTCCCACTGTTGCCCCCCCCCCCCCAAGTACCAAAAATACAGAATCGTCTGTTCTGCTTTGATTCTTTTTGGTTTTATTGTTTCACTCATTTTCTGCTGTTTATTCTTACATTGTAAATTAATTTGCTTTTATTGTTTTATTTGGATTTTTACCGGTGACTCATGTTGGAAACAGTCAGTGCTGTTCTTCTATTGTCAATTAACATTTTTATTGCTTTATTTGGAGTTTATATTTTATTTTATTTTAACTTGTGACTGGAAACATTCAGTGCAATCCTAAACAGGGTTATGTTTTTCTAGGCCCACTGAATTCACTGGATTTAGACAGGTGTGATTCTCTTTAGGATTGCACTACAAATGTAGGAAAGCAGGATATAAATACTGATATTAAAAATCCTGATCATAATTTTAAAAATCACGAATCGGGTATCCACCAGCTAAGCTTCAATAGGATGGTATTGCACTTCTGTAATTAATTCGTTCATAAAACACAGATTGTTAAGAGACAGGGAATGGGCTTAGGTCACCCAAGTCATGGTTTTGCACCTCTTTCTCTGCCTCTGGTTCCTTCTGGAGAACTGTTGTCAAATCAGAGTTCTGAGGTATGAGATCAAGAAGAGCCATGTAGGCCACGTTTTCCAGCTATGCCACCCAAGTGACTGCTTAGGGCCAGGGGTCATTTGGGGCCGGAGTGAGGTGGAGTGGCGCTCTGCCAGCCCAGGAGTGGGCACTAGGGCAGCCATGGGCCGAATCAGATTCTCTGATCTGATTCGGCCCGCTGCCGAATTGCCACCAAAATTTGGTGGCAGCTTAAAAAGCAGCTGGAGGGGAAAGGGTTTGAGGGAGAAGCTCCAAACTTACAGGGTAGCTGTTGGAGCCTCTCCCCCAAATACCCACCAAGTTTCAAGATGATTAGACCAGGGGGTCCAATTCTACGAGCCTTCAAATAGGTTGCCCCATTCTCTCCATTGTTCTTTATGGTGGTGGGGGGGGAAATGACGTTTTTTCCTACCATAGATAACAATGGAGGGGATGGGGCAACCTGTTTGGGGGGCTGTAGAATTGGACCCCCTAGTCCAATCTTCTTGAAACTTGGCTGGTATTTCTGGGAGAGGCTCCAGCAGCTACCCTGAAAGTTTGGAGCCTCTTCCTCAAACCGCCTCTTCTCCAGCACCTCATATACCCTATGAGTTTTTGCCATTGACTTCAATGGCCCATAGGGTATAATGGGGCTGAAACTGACATTCGGCCGGTGAATGAGTATGCTAATAGGTTATGCTATTGAATTATGCTAATAGGTTATGCTAATAGGTATGCTAATGAGCTCCTGCACCTCTTTTTCTATGAAATGACCCCTGCTTAGGGCACACGCTTGGGGAGGGCACTACCAGGAGGGTTGGCTCACTCCAGCCATTGACAATATGAGAGGCAATGGGCATCACTTCTTAGACGTGCACCACTTCCAAGTTGAGTCCAAGCCCCTGGGTCTCAGCTTGGACCTGGCCAGTGGTGGAACAAAAGGACCTATTGGAGATAAGTTCATTGGGGTGACAAAATACCTTGAATAAGCCCAGGAACTAGGCCATCAATGAAGCAAGATCTAGTGAAGTACTGGAAATATTTGCACTTCTGTGAACAATCCCCAGTTTCAGGGATCCAAGAGGAAGTGTACTAAGATTCATAAGTAGGAACATAGGACTCAGAGCAGCAACTGGAGCTAAGCTGCAGGTGAGGAGACAACTAATTCTAAGCAACAGCTGCCACTGAACTGAGTCCTTTTCAAGGCACTCCAGACAAATAAATATGTATCCTGATTCCTGAGGGCTGGTTCAAACACACAGAAGCACCATTCAATGTACTTACCCATTCAGCAGATCTACTCAGAATCCGCAGAGGTCTATTCAATGACACCTACTTAGGGTTGGCAGCCTCCAGCTTCCTGGAGAAAATGGCTGCTTTGAAGGGTGGACTCTATGGCATTGTTCCATGCTAGGGCTGCCAGCCTCCAGGTGGGGCCTGGGGATCTCCTGCTTTTACAACTGATCTCCAGCTGACAGAGATCAGCTCCCCTGGAGAAAATGGCTGCTTTGAAGGGTGGACTCGATGGCATTGTACCATGCTGAGACTCCTCTCCTCCCCAAACCCCGCCCACTCCTGGATCCACCCCCAAAGTCTCCAAGTATTTTCCATCCCATAGCTGGCAACCCTACACTTACTCCCAGGAAAGTTCTCTTGGGATTGCTCTGCAACTGTGCTGGGATGGAGCCTGCTGCATCAAAAGTATAATCCCTTACAGAATGTCTTACTATCACACGATGGTACATCTGACCTCTCATTTCAATTTTGTCATATGGAAGCCCGATAGGGTCAGTCATTATGGGATAAGGCCTTCCTTATTACCAAGACTGTCTGTCTTAAGGTGCCAGAGTTTGAGTAGGCCAGATCACGCTTGCCCCCGGGGAGGAGCTGGTAGTAGAGCCGACAGTCTAGGCAATAATGATTCCCAGGTCTTGTCCGCTCTGGAAACCAGCCTTAATCTGTTTTTATTTCCTAGATACAGGCTTATCAAGAGCTTGACAATGCCCAGGTCTGGCTCCCACGCATCCCTCCTAAGCCCCAGTCTGACTTTTGCTGTGAGCAGCACACTCTTCGGAAGGCAAGACAGAACTGAATCTCAGTGCCGTGCTCAGCACAGACATAAAAATATGTACCCTTTATTATTTTGTTGTCCCTAGCTCCCCCTGCATGGGTTTATCCACTTATTGTGATTTTGGTTGCTGAAAATAACAGCTAAACAGTAACTGCTAAGGGCTGGGGTACACAAAAGTGTGTGTGTGTGTGTGTTATGGCAACCCCATAGGGTTTTTAAGGCAAGTGAGTCAGCAGAGGTGGTTTGCCATTGCCTTCACACAAAACAGACCCTCCAGCATTTCACAGACGAAGTTTAAGTGAGCCAAGCCCTGGTTCCCTAGACTTGATCCTCATTCTCCTCAATCACAGAGGAGTTGCAGGAAACTTCCTTCTAAACAGTCTGCTGGGGCCCGATTCTGCTTGGGACTGTGGTTGTGGAGGGGCGCTTGTCTTGTCGGCACGCACCATTTCCCTGAGCCTGAATAGCCCCCCCCCCCCTCCCCGGAGTCCCATTTTGGAGCTGCCAGGGAACCTGGGCCCAACTCATTAAAAGTAACATCTAGTTGGAATCTCAAAAACAGGGTTAGAGAGTATGGCGAGACAGCCAGAACAAGGAAGCCATCCTAAATGACCCTATAAGGGATCTGGTTCGGTGTGGCAAGCCACTGGCACTCAGTAGCTCACAGGAGCATAAGAGCTTGGATGTGCACTGTTCTAAGCCGCAAGTTAGGTGGAGAAGCGGCCTGGGCGCTCACCAAAACAACTTGCCCTGCACACAGAAAGATGACATGATAAAGAAAACTAGGCAGGACCCTTCTTATGTATTCATTTTCCATATGTTGTTGCCAACCTCCAGGTAGCACCTGGAGATCACTGTTATAATTGATCTCCAGGCTGCCAAGAACAGTTCCCCTGGATAACATGGCTACTTTGGAGGGTGGACTCTGTGGCATTGTACCAGGCAAGCTAGCCTTCTGGTGAGACCTGGGGAACCCCCAGAATGACAGCTCCTCTCCAGACTACAGAGATTAGAGATGGGTGCTTTAGGGGGTGGGCTCTATGGCATTATATCCCAGGACCCTGTCCTCCCCAGGCTCCATCCCCAAATCCCCAGGGGTTATTCCCAACCTGGATCTGAAAACCTTATTCCCCCATCCCCATTGGTGTACTGGGGAGACCTGGCAAGCCTACATTATACCCTGCTGAGAAGGAGGCGGCGGAAGGTAGGTAGGCAGGCAGGTAGATGGGGCTGAAAGAGCTCTGAGAGAACCACTCTTGAGAGAACAGCTCTGAGAGAACTGTGACTGACCCAAGGTCACCCAGCTGGCTGCATGTGGAGGAGGAGTGGGGAATCAAACCAGATTGCAGTCTGCCATTCTTAACCACTACACCAAACGGGCTCTTCCCTTGCCTCCCCAAACCTTGCCCCTCCCCAGGAAGCCTCCTCCAAACTCTCCAGGTATTTCCCCACCTAGAGCTGGCAGCCCGCATTTTCTGTGTGCATGGGGAAGAATTTAGGGAGAGAAGTACATAAAGCAACATCTTCCATTTGCAGACTGAAGTAGTACCTGGGGATGCCAGCCTCCAGGTGGGATCTGGGGATCCCCCAGAATCACAGCTCATCTCCAGGTTACAGAGATCAGTTCCCCTGGAGAAAATGGCTGCTTTGGCGGGTGAACACTGTTGCATTGTACCCCACTAAGGTCCCTGTCCTCCCCAGGCTCTATTCCTAAATCTCCAGGAGTTTCCCAACCTGGAGCTGAAGGTGGCCAGGGGAGATCTGGCAACCCACAGCCCAGAAAAAGCTGTTTGGAGCTGCTGAGTGCATATACTGGTTTTGAAATGCTCAGTCAGTGTTTTTAACATTCTTGCATCCACAGGAAATCTGTAAATGGCAACAGAGAGAGCCCATGACAGATATCGGACCAGTAAAATTAGCAGCTTTTTCTTTTTACTCGGACATATTTTCACTCGATGCTTCCTTTAGATTCTGGCTCCGTGGTGTATATTCATAAACACTACAGAGCTTTTCCAAGCCAATCTTGGGGGGGGGGGAGGAAAAGAGAAAGGAGGGGGATCAGTGGCTTAGCCAAAGTAATCAGTCGACTATCTGACGTACCTAATTTGTCTTTCTTTCAGGGCTGGGCAGGGGAGACCCAAAGTGGGATTAACAGCAATGATAAACAAGGTGGGGGGGGGGGGGGGAGTTCCAGGCTGCCGAGAGATTTGTCCATCTCCCCCTGCTCTGAACTTCCAAGGGTCCCATTCCACATTTGTTTCTCATTTGGGAATCCTGGCAGTCATTAAGGTTATCAATCCCACCCCCACCCCCAAACCAATCTCTTAAATAACAAATTTGCCAGCTTGTATTTTTTTTTTTTAAAGGGGAAAAAAGAATGATTAAAAGTGTTCCTTACCGAAAATCTTGTAGGGTCATATTTAGGTGAAGAGCAAATGCTATGTATTGTCGTGATTTTATGTCAGTGGGTTTCAGATTGTTTGCAGGAAAACCTCCCCCCACCCCTGACCCCGTTCTTTGGACATTTATCAGGAGTTGTTCAATCAGATTATCAATCATAGCAGACAAGCTTCTCTAAAAGAAAACTGCCCCCCTCCTGACCAATCCTCTCCTGAAGTGCATGGCCACTGCAGTGTGTTAAATATGACTCAGGGCACCTTCTTCGTTCAGGAGGGGACACCAGTGAGGTCTAAGAGACTCTCCCGTTAACTTGCATGACCAGTGGGCTGCCTTCGGACATGCCCCAGAATCCTTTGCAAAGCACGAGCAGTGCCAGCATCAAGGATTAGCCTGGTTGGACATCTGTGTGCCCATACGAACCTCCCTTGTCCTGACTCAGATTAATCTATCAGGGTCAGTGCTGTCTATTCTGGCTCATAACAGCTCTCCAGGGTCCCGAGCAGTGGTCTGGTCTTTCCGATCATCCACGACCCAATCCTTTTAACTGGAGATGCCAGGATAGTGACACAGTCCACCACTTGTGTCACTATCCCACACTTGAATCAGATCTCATTTGTAGGGTTCCCAAATCTAGCTTGAAAAATTCCTGGAAATGTCAGGATGGAGCCTTGGAAGTGTAGTGTTTGGGGAGGAGGGTTGCCAGTGGGGGACTTTTGGAAGGGCATTCCCAAAGGGGATGGGGCATCCCCAACACGATGATGTCACATTGGGGATGTTCCAGCTCCAAGCTCCACCCCTGCAGCATTGGGGCTTGGGAGCGGGGTATGAGTATCACTTGCAACTCTAGGAGAACACATGTAGGGTGCTAACCAATGCTCCCACTAAGCTGTGGAGTCTTGTGAACAAAAATTCTACCATGTGAGCTACTGGCATTAAAGTTGTGAGTGAGTGATTTGGCTACTGGATAAATTAGTTTGCTCTGGAGCCATCCTTCCTGAGGAGAAGGAGGAGGAGATTGGATTTATACCCCACCCTTCATTCAGAGTCTCAGAGCAGCTTACAAACTCCTTTCCCTTCCCCTCCCCACAACAGACAGCCTGTGAGGTAGGTGGGGCTGAGAGAGCTCTTTCTAGAACTGTCCTTGAGAGAACAGCTGTGCCAGAACTATGGCTTGAGAGCCAGTTTGGTGTAGCGGTTAAGTGCGTGGACTCTAATCTGGGAGAACTGGGTTTGATTCCCCACTCCTCCACTTGCACCTGCTGGATGACCTTGGGCAAGCCATAGTTCTGGCACAGCTGTTCTTGAAAAAGAGCAATAACTGTCAGAGCTCTCTCAGCCCCACCTACCTCACAGGGTGTCTGTTGTGGGAAGGGGAAGGGAAAGGAGTTTGTCAGCCACTCTGAGACTCCCTTGGGTAGTGAAAGGCAGGATATAAATCCAGTCTCTTCTTCTTCTTCTCTTCTTACCAGAGGTCATCCAGCAGCTGCAAGTGGTAGGAGAGGGGAATCAAACCCGGTTCTCCCAGATTAGAGCCTGCGCACTTAATCACTACACCAAATGTGTGAGCCAAAGGCTAAAAAATTGTGAGCTAGCTCACACTAACACAGCTTAGAGGGAACACTGGTGATGACCCCACTCATTTGCCTCCTGGAAGAATATATAATTCTTATTGGTTCACCATGTGTGTTTTTCTACTGTAGATTCTACATACAGGCACACTTGGATCTATTGGAATTTCTGTTGGCTGATAAAAAAATGTTCTCTGAGCAGAAAACCTCAAAATCTTGTTGGCAGGGGTTGACCAAAGAACAACTGTTTCCCTGGCAAAGTTTCAGTTCTGCAGTGAAAATATGGGCTAATGTCCAGTTCAGATTTGCTCAGATTCTAATGGTTAGATATATTAGGACAAGTGATTATGAAGAGGTTTTATGGAGATAATTAATTTCATAACACTGCTTTTATCTGTTTTTGTTTGTTTTGCTCTGCTTCTGAATGGCCCGCAGGCCGTAATAAAGGCTGAACCGAACTGAAACTCTGACTTCTTACTCTTAACTGGCTTATTACAGGATTCTGAAATAGCATACACACACAGAGAGCGCGAAACGAATCGGGCCGTCTCTCTCCCTTAAGTGCCAGCAGGCAGAAGTGCTGGTATGGAGAAGGGAGCCAACTCCTGCGACACGCTGGGTACTTTCCCCTCCTCTGGACCAAATGCTGCATTCAGGATCTCACAGGAAACCCCCGGAGATTCGGCATATATGGTAAGAAGAACATTTCCACAGGTGTGATTCTATTGAACCCATATTTCACTTTAATAGAGGAGGAGGGGGAGGAAGAGAGTCCTCCGTCTGCTCCAATAAAAGGGCACTTAGCAAAGCAGGCTCATTAGAAATAGATTATCTCTGCCAGCTTCCTTTCCAGGGAGTTGCTAAACCGAAGCAGCCCAGGCCAAGGAACCTTTCCAAAGCCCAGACTCCGGCCTGTTTAGTCTCACTGGTGATGTCAAGGCATTGGGGAGGGGCAGCCTCCTCCCTCTGTGTAATAGCTGTAGGCGGCCATTACCTGGGAAATCACCAAAGCCCTGGACTGCCTGCTGCTAATCAGAGTGCTAGAGAGTGGATTCTGCTCTTAGGAGGAAATGTGGCACCGGTCCTGTGGTGACCGTGGGGCTGCAAAGCTCCCTGCTAAGGCAGAAGTCAGATGTATTCCTCTTTTAAGCCCTGCAATACGAAGGCAAGCTCCCATGGTATTCTCTCCAGTAATCATATACTGCTGTTCTTCCAAGGTCAGCCCAATGGACAAGGGGTTCTCTCTGCTTTTATCCTCACAACAACCCTGTGAGGTAGGCTAGGCTATGGAAGTGTTCAGATTTGACTCTTGAGTAGGATTGCCAACTGTGGGTTGGGAAATACCTGGAGATTTGGGGGTGGAGCCTGGAGATGGCAGGATTCACAAAAGGGTAGGGACTCCAGTGGGGGGAGAGCCAGTTTGGTGTAGTGGTTAGGAGCATGGACTCTAATCTAGGAGAACCAGGTTTGGTTCCCCACTCTTCCACTTGCAGCAGCTGGATGACCTTGGGCAAGTCATAGCTTTGTCAGAGCTGTTCTCTCAAGGACAGTTCTGCAAAGAGCTCTCTCAGCCCCAGCTACCTCACAGGGTGTCTGTTGTGGGGAGGGGAGGGGAAAGGAGTTTGTAAGCCACTCTGAGATGCCGAGTGAAGGGCGGGGCATATATTCAATCTCCTCCTTCTCCTCCTCCTCCTCTTCTTCTAAAATTCCATATAGTCCACCCTGGATACTTGCTGGGTGACCACACCTCACTGACCTCCCAAAATGTTTTTGAGCTATAGGTTGGAGGTCTAGGAGATGGGGACATCCAAAGAGGCATCTTTCTTATGCCACAGCATCACTTCCAGTGGAACCCCAGAAGTGACATTATTACATGGGTCCAATGCTCTTTGATTCCCCCTAAACTATATGGTTTATCCATGTTTCCCCCCACAGACACACACATTGTCCCTCTGGCACTCTACCAAGCGAAGACTGGCAACTGGGGCTGCTGGTGTGAGGTTTGGTAGTCTTATATAATGAAGGAGAGAACGATGTATCCCACCCTGCGTTCCTAAGAGAAAGGGTGGGATAAAATGGGGTGGATAGTGATAGGTAGGGGCTCAGGGAAGGAGGTCTTTCAATAGGTTCGTTTCTGCACTGGATAGAGTTGCCAGCCTCCAGGTGGGGCTGGAACTCTCCTGGAATTACAGCTGAGTTCCAGGCAATCAGGGGTCATTCCCCCTGGAGGAAATGTCTGCTTTGGAGGGTGGGCTGTATGGCATTGTACCTGGCTAAGGTCCCCCCACCCCCATGCTCCACCTCCAAATCTCCAGGAATTTTCCAAGCTGAAGTTGGGTACCCTAGTAGAGGATGACCATCTAAACAGGGAAGGAGGCTTCTATTTACTTCAATGGACCTAGAAGTGTGTAACTCCACTTCAGATGGCACTGTTAGTGAGCAGGACTGTTCCATGTGCATGTGAGGGGGGCATGGCTCAGAGGCAGAGCATCTGCTTGGTATGCAGGAGGTCCCAGGTTCAATGCCCAGTGACTCCAGGCAAGGGACCTGACAGTTGGTGATATGAATGAGCTCTACCCAATATCCTAGGGAGCAGCGGCCTGTCTGAGTAGATGATACTGGCTTTGATGGACCAAGGGTCTGATTCAGTAGAGGCAGTTTCATGCGTTCATGTGAAAGAGAGGGATAGGGACATCTGCTCTGGCCTCACTAAAAGGTGGTGACGTTCACTAAAGGGTCACAAAAGGGTGCTGATGTTTCCCAGCCTTTCCCGCTCTCCTGATGTCTTATAGGTTTCCTTCTCACCTGATCTAAGTACTGATTAATTCTTTTGCACCATTCTGTGACAGACTCAGGTCTGAAGCCCTCCGCCCTGCAAAAAAACCAAAAGAAAAGACGTTAAGAACAGTGGAGTGTGTGCAACTGTGCCCGATAGACCAGATGGTGTCTAGATTATTCTCAAGACGTTGCTTTAGACAGCTTCAGGGTGTGAATATCTGGCTGTGGTGCAAATTTTTGCGTTTAGAAACAAAACAAAACCCTGACCTTCACCCTAAATCAGACCTGTTGGTTGCCTCTAAGGCGGACACTTTTTGATTTAAAACAGCCCCAGTCTCCTGGCCAAGGGCATGAGGGCAGGCCAAGGAGCAAGCCAGCAAGTCAAGGGTGAAAGCCAAGGTTCAGAACCTGGGAAGCTAAAAGAGGAGCCAGGGCAAGTCAGGATCACCATTTGATGAGTCAGCTCTGAATTCTACTGGTTTCTCAGACGCTGATCCTGATTACATGCCACAACACCATTGTCTTGGGTAAAGGGCTGAAAGCTGGCTGCCTGACAGCCTAGGTGTACAGCATCCTCAGACCATAAGAAGAGCCCTGCTGGATCAGACAAAAGTTCTCTCTAGTCCTGCTCCCCACACTGGTCAACTAGATGTCCTTAAGAAGCCCACAGGCAAAGTAAGAACACGATGGTGGTGGAAAATGCCATCAGGTCACAGCTGACTTATGGAGACCCTCTAGGGTTTTCAAGGCAAGAGAAGTTTAGAGGTGGTTTGTCATTTCCTTGACGGTCTCACATCTGAGTACTAATCTGGGCCAGTCTTGCTTAGTTTCCAAGATCGGACAAGATCAGGCTAGCCTAGGCAGTCCAGGTCAGAGCAAGGAGACAACAACCCTCCCTTATTTTTGCAACCCAGTAACTACCATTGAGGGGCATGCTGCATCTGAACATGGAGGTTCTATTAACCATCATGACAGCGATCAGCAGAAACTGAGTTTGGGGAACTTATTCCTTTGCTCTAGAGGGGCCTGGGGCTCATGTTGGTCAATAACTGTTGCCTTGACCTTCCTGGCTATATTTGCCGAGGGTTTTTTTTTTGTTTTTTTGACCAGGATTGTTCCCCTTGGTCCTTCTTATGAACCATTATGATCAGCCTCCCTTAATTTCTCCCTGGCGTTCTTTCGTTCATTTCATTCCTTCTGCCCTGGATGGAGGTAGGCTGAGAACTTTGCAGAGAACATGTTCAGCAGGCAAACATACTTTTAGCTGTGGTCATTCATGGTCAGCTCAGCTTACCTTCCCTCTCTGGCGCCTCACTCAAGCACCATGTCGAAGAGCTTTCAGGATGTGCCGGAGTTGTCGGGACAGTTTTCTCCTGCTTTCTAGCTGCTTTTTCCCTTCCTTCCTTGGTTATCTGATGAAGGGAGCTTTGATTCTCAAAAAGTAACACCCCCAAAAAACTTGTGGTCTCTAAGGTGCTACTGGCTGTTCCACTGTTAGCCTGGTAGTGCTATGACCTGCATGTTTTTGAGGGAATTCCCAGTGGTGTAGCATGGGTCGCCAGTGCCTGGGACAAGGCAAGTATCGCACCCCCTAAGCTGTGGACCATTAGCACTCCCTGAGCCCCTTCCACCAGAACAGCATTGAGCCCCATACCCCACAAGGAGTTGTATTTTAAGGTACTCATTGCACCTCAATGTGAAATTACAAATTTTAATTATGATTTTTATGCAAGTTACGAACATTTCAGTACCAATATCTTCAAACAGGAAATCATGCTATTAATAGGCATTACGTATGTAATTCACCAATAATGATTTGAAGACAATATGGCTGTAATTAGCAAGAAAAATACTGTAAAATATTACGTGGCAACGTTTCTTTGCCCCATCATGTTGAAAAACTGCGTAGAATGTTTAAACATTGGGAGATTTTCTGTGTGAGGGGGGGGGGTGCGCTAATTTTTATTTATTATCACTACTTTCTTTTTTTAAAAAAAAAATTGTGCCCCTAAGAATTTTGCATCCGGGGAAAGCGCCCCTGTGCACCCCCCCCCCCCCATGCTACGCCACTAGGAATTCCTTATGAATAAGGACTGAATAATTCCAAAAGGATAGAAATCCCTACTCTCAAAACAATGCAGTTCCGTACCTTTGCAGCCTGAACTGTCTGGAGTGTGCCCCCCCCCCCCCCACTTTTGCAAGCATTGCATCTGGCGATCATATTGTGCACGAATGTCAAGTTTTAAAGCTCGCAAGACCTGGACGCCTGCCCCATTCCTCAAAGTTATTTACGGAGGAGCATCTGTTCGCTGCGAGTCGGCTGTTGCAAGATCAAGAGATCCTCTTGGAAAGAGGGAGGGAGAGGAGGAATTCGTGAATATATAAAACCTTTGTAAAGTTCCACCACGCTGGTGATTATTTACTTTTCATTGCATCCGTTTCAGCTTTTCCGAAACCCTCTAAGCACCTACAGTTGGCTCTGGTTTTTCAGAAGAATGCCCTTTTAAAAGAATCGAGGCTTTATTTTGAAACATGATTTAAATTTGGACAGATTTAGCCTTAGACTGGGGGCAGAAGAAAAAGTCAAACTGACATTCCCTGCTCCCCCCTGCTCTCATTGTGAATGACACACAGAGACAGCGGGTCAGTAAGAGTCATAACTCAGTAGCATGTGGACAGTTGCTGGTTCAGTCCTCCATATCTCTGATTTAGGCAATCTGGGGGTTAGCAGGGCTGGGAAAATCCCTTTAAAGAGTTGCTTCCAGTTGGTGTAGACAGTTCAGGGTTAGGTGGGACAATCGTCTGACTCAGTGACTGGCAGCTTGGTAGGAGGCAGGAAGCTTGAAAATGGCACTACCAATGGAGTTTACCACTCCAGCCAACTGTTCATTTCAGTTCAGGGCAAGATCAGCCACTGGTTGTGCCTGTTTTGGAAACAGAACTTTGTCCTCATCTTGACAGCCAGTTTGGTGTCGTGGTTAAGAGCGGCAGACTCTAATCTGGAGAGCTGGGTTTGATTCCTCCGTCCTCCACATGCAGCTACTGGGTGACCTTGGGTCAGTCACAGTTCCCTCAGAGCTGTTATCTCAAGAACAGTTCTCTCATTCAGCCCCACTTGCCTCCCAGGATGTCTGTTGTGGGGAGATGAAAGCAAGGAGCTTGTAAGCCACTCTGAGACTCTGAGTGAGAGGTGGGATATAAATCCAATATCATCATCTTCTTCTTCTTCTTCAAGAAATCTTGAGTACAACTGGTAATATATATGAAACATAACCACAAGCTGCTTTGGACACACTGACCCTTTGGGTGGTTAGAATTGGAAGGATATGGAGAGTGTTCCTGCCCTATCCCTCATGCTGGACTTCAGTTCTGATGCCCATATAGCTCCATACCATCCATACTTAGATGGCATATGCTCAACTGAAACTGTACATTTAATCTATGAGATCTTACATGTGTGGAGTGTACACATACAAAACCAGGTAGTACAGAAGCACATGATCCCATTGCTGCTGTCTGCAGTAGGACCGGCACACAGGGCGGGTAGGAAGCTATGGTGCATTCTCCACCCCTCTTACTCCCCACGACAAGCGGGCAGTGTATCATCCATGTTGGACCTTATTGGTAATCCTTATAGCCATGTTATCCCTTCCCAGTTATGTGAATATCCCTAATACGAATAGGAAAAGCCCACTTTCTTCCTCCTCGTCTTCCGTGGAGATTCTTGGAGAGAAGAAATTCTGCTTTGCCTCTCGTCTCCACAAGAGGGAGCCTGGCCTCACAAAATAGGTGGGGTGGCTCTTCGCTCGCTTTGTGTTGGAGAAAGGCATTCTGGCGTACAAACACCCAAAAACGTGCAACATGCAAAGCCCTGTGGGATGTGAGTTGGCAGATGTGTGTGTGAAACCCCAGTGTGTGAGCACATGACAACTTGCAGTTCCTTTTTTCTCACAATGCTCCTTTTCAATGACCCTTTGAGTTCTAATGCTCGCTACCCTTCACCCCATTCGCAAAGAGGGGGAAAAAATGAATGGGAGAGCATTTTTCGAATGCAACGAAATACTGCAGCTTTTAAGAAAATCTGCAGCCAAAATATATACCAGAGTTGGAAGAGGGATGTTTCTCCCTGTTTGATTTCCCCCCCCCCCCTTATTTCACGTAACACTTTGAACATCCAAACAGGCATCAATGGATCTTGATGGGAAAGATCAGGAGACGGATCCAGGATTTTACCTGTTCCCTCTGCCTTTGTTACTCTTCATTCAGCCTTCAAGTGGTATTGAAAATAAGGAATTAACAGTGCCATCCTAAGCAGAGTTACACTTTTCTAAATCCATTGAAGTGAATGGGCTTAGAAGGATATGCAGCAAGTCATTTGCTTTCACATGCATGCTCTGGTTTGAATGACTGTGGTGCCAGCTATTGACCTGCATGTATGGTGGAGTCATCATAGATCTAATACCCCAAAGAAAACTTCTGCATCAGCTCACACCAAACGGCAGAGCACAGTGGGTAAGAAAATGAGCTGTGATTTGGAAGGTCCCAGTTCGAAATGGGCCTGTTCACAGAAGTCACTAGATGGCCTTACAGTGTGATCCCAAGCAAAGTTACACTCTTCTAAGACTAAATACATAAGTGGGCAGGATGGTACTGTTAGGGAGGCTGCTTTCTTAATCCACAACTGCCATATGCGGATAAGATTAATCCATACCTTCCTTACTGAGAGCCATTTTGGTTAGGAGCGTGGACTCTAATCTGGGATAACCAGGTTTGATTCCCCACTGCTCCTCCACATGCAGCCAGCTGGGTGACCTTGGGTCAGTCACAGTTGTCTCAGAGCTGTTCTTGAAAGAGCAGTTCTCGAAAGAGCTCTCTCAGCCCCACTTACCTCACAGAGGGTGCGATCACACGGGCATTTAAACCTGGGTCTCTTTCAAGCACGATGGCTCAAACGGAAGGTACTTGTTTTTCCTGGTGGTTGGAAAAGCGGGCTCGAGTGCGGGGGGGGGGGGGCGGCTTCGAGACGGGAGACAGATGCGGCCATCTAGTCAGCCCCTTTAATTGCGATGGGGAACAGCCGCGAGGCCCGCAATAAACGTCCGTGTGATCGCACCCAGGGTGTCTATTGTGGGGAGGGGGAGGGAAGGAGATTATAAACCACTCTAAGATTCCTTTGGGTAGTAAAGGATGGGATATAATTCCAGTCTCTTCTTCTTCCACTGGAGTTGCGTACTCTGGGTTAGGAAATTCATGCAGATTTGGGGGGTGGAGCCTGCGGAGAGGAGGCTTTGGAGAGAGGTGGGATCTCAGCAAGGTATAATGTCATGGAGTCAACATGCCAAAGCTGCCATGTCCTCCAGGGGAATT
This sequence comes from Lepidodactylus listeri, assembly GCA_029233225.1. Lineage (NCBI taxonomy): Eukaryota > Metazoa > Chordata > Lepidosauria > Squamata > Gekkonidae > Lepidodactylus > Lepidodactylus listeri. The sequence continues at coordinate 58,185,038 of JARCFY010000014.1, forward strand.
GGCCTCTGTAGTCTGGAGATAGGTTATAATTCTGGGAGCTCTCCAGGCCCCACCTGGGGGTTGGCAGCCTGATTCCTCATAGAGTCTTTATAAAGTCTACACCAAAATAATCTGCTTGAAACGATCTGAACACCAAGAGACTTAAACAAATATTAAATAGGATTTGATATTATAACTTCAGACACAATAACACGTGTGCCATTGTGAGAACTTAAAGCACTGGGCAATCAATTGACATGAACAAATATATGAAGTGGTCCTACGTGTGGTACTGTTAATAATGCAGTGAAATCACATCTGCGGTGAAACCAAGGTTCTTCTCTTTGTGTCTCTCAAATCAGGATACTCATAATCCTAAATACCAGGGGGTTAGTCACTTGTTGCAGTGCACCTCAAGGATGCCAATGACTCTCCATGCTGTGGCTCTTCCAGCGTATGAAATGAGGTGCATCTATTTCCAAGATGGGCCTCCAGTTAATGAATGTGCAGTTGACTGACAAACCTATACCGCAGGGCTGTTGTCAGGATAAAATGACAAGGGGAGAATGGTCTACACTGCCCTCGGATCTTGGAGGATGGTCAGGAGAGGTAGGCAAATCTAAATATGTCCACCTATTTACCAGAATCTTTTTTATTGGGGATCTTGAACCAAGTGTGACATGATTTATGGTTAATAAACAAAAGCTGTCACCAGATGAAGGAAATACCATGTTTAATATTTCTAATTCCTTCTTTCTTATGACCCTGTCAGAAGCCCTTCCTGAGGGGTTTTCTTTCTCCCACAGGCTGCCTTTCAGCACCTTTCCTTTAACTTGCCCTGCATCCCAGAATCCTTTGCACCTCAGGCTGCCATTTGTGGGTTGCGGCCTTGAGGCAAAAGAAGCTGACTTTAGCCTCCCTCCTTGCCTTGTGACTCGGCAGCTCTCACCTCATTAAGGATTCCTCTGACAGTGAACATTCAGCCGCCTCCCTCCGGTGCCCCAGCTCCCGTCTTTCCCCCTCCGTCTTTCCATCCTTGGGAACCAGCTGCAGCGTGTAGGATGAAAACGACCCTGTCACAGCTGTCTCTGGTGTGTTATTGTTAGCATTACATTACAAATCCCGTTTCCATACCCAGGTCTCGTGGGGGTCATAAACAGGAGAGGTCACGGCCTTGCCAATAAACAGAACCCCCAATCCCGAGCGCAGCCACTCTGCATTTGACTCAAGCAACACAAATTTATATGCTGACGTGACTGGAGTACCACATTTCCTCTGTGTTCTGTTCTCCCCAGTGGGAAGAAATAGTTTGGACACTGTGGGTGTGAGCACATGAGACACAATAGCTGAGCTTGCTTCCCAGGCACCTCAGCCAACATATCCATGGCCTGTTTCACCCAGGCACTGCTGATTTTGGGAAATCAGTGCTATGGCTTCTCCGTGCAGCATAGATCCATGGTTCTCAAACTTTAGTGACCTAAGAACCCGCATTTTGATTAAAGCAGTTTTTCCTGATTTTGCAAAGCCTTCTCCTTCTTTCTTGCCAGCACGTACCACACACAAGGCAATCCTTTTTCAAACTACACGCCACGAGGTAGCTATGTGCCTTAGAGGCTTCTGTTCTCTGACATCCTCAGAACAATATAGTGAATAGCTAGCTCAGTGGAGCCCTGGCTGAAAAGGCCTGACTTAAGTCAATCTCATTCCTTGGATTCGTACTAGCTAGTACAGGGACAATAAATTGCATATTTGTAATTTTGAACTAACATGCTGAAAGTATGTCAGGCTCACCCAGTGCCCCCTCCCTTTTCTCCTCTTGGTGAAGCTAGAGCAAATAGGCATGGCGTGTTTACAGAGGCTCAGAGCATTCCAAAACATTTAAGTTTAATAAACAAAAATAGAAAGAGTGCACATGGTCTGGTCAAGCATCAGGTTGAGCAAGGACACAAAGAAAAGGTGAAAATATGCAATCCTCGAAACTCTATACTTATCCAAAATGATTTAATTACGATAGGCCAGTAATTCTTGAAGCTGCAGCATTTAAAAGTCCTTCATTGCCTTAGCTCCCAGAATTGGGACATCTGCCCATTGTTTATCAACATGTGGTCAAGATGGACTCCCTAGGGAAAGACTTAGTCTGTCATAGCTTGTACATCCCTGGCCACAAGCCCAAAGAGAAAACAAAGAGAAAATATTCCTATGTCCTAAGAATTCATAATCTACTCTTGGGATTCTGTACCCTACTACCTCCCCAGGGTCAGTCCCGGTCTTCTTACTTTGAATGTGTGTGTATAGTGTGTGTGTGTGTATAATCTAGCCTTTTGGCTTTCTGAGTCCTGTGTCTTTAGATGTGACAGTCTAGCAAGCTGTGATCTGATAATGCTTTGGTTCTTACTTTGGCCAGAGTCATTTGCATCTATAAGCGCTAAAATACTCTGTGCTTGGGATCTGATGGCTCATCCCCTGGAATCTCTCCTTTCAGCCAGCTGCAAGTTTGCCACCAGTTTCCAACTCAGAATGCATTCCCAAAGACTACCTTCTTTGGCTGGTGGATTCTAGAGTGGAGAATTCTAGGGTGGATGGCATTCCCACAACTGCCACTGGATGTTCTTCTCCGTGAATGTGGAGTGCCATTTCTCCCTCTGCTGAAATCCTTTGCACTGGAAAATCACATGAAAATCTGTGCAGTTTTACGCTGGAAGTAACTATAATGACTGTGTTAAGGCCATACCTCCTTGATAAATTCCTAGGGCTGACCTGTTTAATCCCACCAGCCAATCAGCATATTTTCTGGCTAGCACTCTAAGGCTATCTCAAAGGCAGATGACTGTGGGTTCAGTAGCTCTATGAGCTTCCATCCTTTGAAATAGGGGGGATATGATTCCATCCTCTTTTTGTGAGGTTGAGAGGCCCTGCTCCTATTCCTACAAAATGGAGTGGGCTCCATTTTCACATTATCTTGATAGGTGCAAGAAAGTCTTGCCTTCTGTACTTATGAACGACTCACTAACCATCTGGAGAACCTTCATAGACCCTCTTGTTAGTCCTTGGGCCATTTTTTATTTTTTTTTAATATTGCTGCGAGAGTTGGACTCTAAGGAAGGCCGAGCACTGAAGAATAGATTCTCTTGAATTATGGTGCTGGAGAAGACTCTTGAGAGTCCCTTGGACTGCAAGGAGATCAAATCAGTCAATCCTAAAAGAGATCGACCCTGACTGTTCCCTGGAAGGCCAGATACTGCAGCTGAAGCTCAAATACTTTGGCCACCAAATGAGAAGGGAGCACTCACTGGAGAAGACCCTGATGCTGGGAAAGATTGAAGGTCAAAGAAGAAGGGGATGGCAAAGAATGAGATGGTTAGACAGTGTCATCAATGCAACAAATATGAAATTAAGGCCGAGGACAGATTAGAGTTCTGCCGCGCTACAGGAGCGCGGCAGAACAAGCCGGGGTGAACTGACCCGCAGCATGGCGTTCAGACACTGCCGCAAGGAAGCCACCCGCAGCATCCACACTGTGGGCGGCTTTCGGCGGTGGTGGCAGAATGCTGCGCAGCTCCGCCCGCCCGTGCACGTTCACACCCACCGGAAGCGGGTGGAACGCGCGCGCAGCCGCCAGGACACCACTTGGAAGTCATTCCCGGCTGCTGCGTGAGGAGCATGCCACCGGACGAGGTGAGTCCGGGGCGCCTCCGCAGGGCACATGTGGCAGTCTGGACGCCCGCTCTGCCACCACTTTTAAAGCGGAGGCAGAGCGGGCCAAACTGCCAGTCTGTCCTCAGCCTAAGCAAACTCTGGAGCACAACAAAAGACAGGAGGGCCTGGGGTCGTGAAGAGTCGGACTCAACTGTGTGACTGAACAACTAAAAAAATAGAGAAATAGCCTGGCACATTTCCCAAGTAAGGAAGATTCAAGGTTGTATTCTGGACATGACTTTTTTTGGGGGGGAAGGATTGCCAGTGACAAGGGCTCATTATTATGAGGGAGTTTCTTCACCCACCCAAAAGCAGCAGTAGGAGCAGAAGATCAGGGGGGCAAAGTGGAGATAGGATCAGCAGTCTGTGGGGTGAAGTAGTGGGGGAGAAGTACTGGAAGAAGAAAGGGGGAAGGCAGAATGACTGGGCAGGTGAGCAAGTGGAAGGAAGAAGGAGGTGGGAAGGAGTGGAGACAGAGGAGAGGGAAAGAGGGAAAACAGAGCCCAACAAGAGGAGGAAGTAGATGGTGGAGGCGGTGGGATTTTCTCTCTTGTATTAGTCCTTACAAGCCACCTTCTTGTAGAAATAATAACCATAATAATTAGAAAGAACAATTATTATTTCAGTCATGATTGTTTACTTATATACTAGTAGGGACATAGGACCTTGAAAAGAGACCCTCTGGCTCAGCATCCTTTTCCTCCCAATTCCCATTCAGGTGTGCCCAGAAAGCTCACACGCAGTCCCTGAGAGAATCCGCCCCATCCCTTCTCCCATTTTGTCTGCCTAGGTTCTGAATGAGAAGCACTGCATCTCCCTGTGGAGGCTCCACATCCTGCATTACTCAATTTCACCATTTCGAGGTGGGGAGGAGTAATCAAAGCTCATGGCCATCAGTGTTTTGGTGTGTGTGTGCATGTGCACCTGGAAGTCACATTGACCTCTGGTGACTGACCCATACTGGGGGCTGGGAGGATATTCAGAGAAGTGGCTGAAAGCCTGCCTTTGGCCGCGGTCACACAGCCCTTTAATGTGGGAGGAAGGGCTGTTTTCTCCCGCATTTAAAGGGACCGTTCACAACGGCTGCGGCTAGTCCTGTGCCAAAGCGGGCTCAAATGCGGGTTCCTCCTGCATTTTCCGATCCCGGGGAAATCAACTGGGTTCCCGGGAGTTGCACGAGGAACCCGCATTTGAGCCATCTGAACAGCCCTCTTTTGCAATCATTGTGAGAGAGGGCTGTCCAGATGGTCCCTCCTCCATCCCCCCCCCCTTTTCACTTGGGCACTTGGGCACTCAAGCCTTCCCCCTGCCGCTGCCATTGCCGCCACCACTCGCCTCCTCTGCCACTGCCGCTCGCCTTCTTGCCTCCTCCGCCGCCGTTGCCACCACCGCTCACCTCTTCCTCCACCTCCTCCGTCGCCTCCTTCGCCACTGCCATTGCCACCGCTCGTCACCACTACCTTTGCCTGCCTTTGCCCCTGCCGAAATTTAAAAATCTGGCCCCTTTAAATCCAGGAGGGCTCCTGGATTTTCGGGGCAGTGTGACCACAGCCTCTGTCCTCTTGACTTGGTATTTCAAGGAAGTCTCCCATCCAAGTACTAACCATAGTCGACCCTGCTTAGCTTCTGAGATCTGATGAGATCGGGCTGGCTTGGGCTATCCAGGTTGGGGTGCTACCAGTGTTATTTCTGATAGACAATTCTATGAATGAATTACGCACAGGAGGAAGAAGTCCTTCCTTTTTGCCTGCCTCCAAATAAACGTCAATCTGTTTTGCATGACCTGGAATTCTAGTGTAACGAGTGAGGCGAAAGTAGTTCTCTCTATCAAGCCTGTCCACATCCATCCATCGTATGTACCACAGCAATCCTGAGTGGTGGGTGCGGTGTGCTGTTTTGCTCTGAGTCATCTGGAGCGATTGCTCTGCAGGCAGTTTGCAAAGTGCACCTGCTCTTGTTTTTGTGGTTTGGACTTCGCAGGCAGATCGTTATGGGGCTAGTGGGTAGGTGGGTGGATATAATACTGCCTTCTAGAAGCAGCAAAGGAGGGGTTTGGACTAGGTGGCAATTTGGTCTCTATCAGTACTACAAGAGCACATACCATCGCAAGAAAGCAATTTCAAATATACTCCAATCATCTTCCCTCCATCTGGCTCACTACTTTACTGAATTTGTTCAACTCCTTCAGACCAACCTGGCTAACCAACTGGATCACATTACTTTGCTGACACTAAAGAATCCCATTTCCTATTGCAATCTGGCTCAAATTGCCCAGGCTTCTTCTAAAGGGACCATCTGAGGATGACACATCATCATTCCCAGAGAACGGCTTCACAAGGGGAGTGACACAAAACAGGTCTTCGCAGAAGTAAAGCCCCATTGAATAACTCCCAGGAAAGTATTCTGTAGGCAATATCACTCCACCCTGCTATGCCCATTGTCTTTAATGGACTTAATAAAGTGTAAACTCTGGCTGTGATCACATGGGCAGTTTGGCCATACACAGCCACTCCTCCCCTCCTGATCAAATGGGCACAGACAGCCACATCTGTCAGGCATTCTCCAGCCATATTTATCCCATCATAGGAAGACTTAGAGCCAGGTTTAAAAGGCACCACATCACAAGTTGTGTTTTTGGCTTCCAGCACAGTCATTGCACATGGTCAGATGTCTGAACACAGGGGAGCGCACACAGAACAGATTTGGCAGTCTGAACCTGCAGATCCATTTTGCCACTAGGGAGGCAGGCTTTTTTTTTTAAAAAAAAATGCCTATGTGCGCATGTGCAGATATGTGCACACATGCACATTTATGCGCACACATGAATTTTTATTTTTTTTGCTGTGCACTCCATGACTGATGTGCTACAATAATGTGGATGCTTTCCCATGGGATGTCTCCATGGGTAACCCGCAGCAGGGTGTGCTGTGTGGCTGATATGTCCCGCAACACTTTAAACCGATTCAGTTAGAGGCGGCACCATATCACGCCAAGCCACCAGTGTGACCACAGCCTCTGTTTACAATTGCATTGTAAGAATCTCAGCTGTGCAGAAACCCCACAGGACAAATAATCAAGCTTAGGCAGAGATACTCAGTGGTGTGGGAGCCTCATGTGGCTCTTTGGCAGGCCACGTCTGGCTCTTTTGAGCACTGTTCCCCAATGTGGCACCTGTCCCATGTTTCAGGAAAACAGACAAGACCCAGGGGGACTTGTGGTTGGCAGTTGGCTCCTGAAGGAACAATTAAGCTGCAAGCCTCCATAAGATGTAGTCCTCCTTCCACAAATGGAATTAAGTGTAATTCTGTTGATGTGGCTCTCAGCAAGCCAAGGAGCAAGGAACACCAATGTGTATCAAACTGTGCAGCACAAGCCTAGACATGTTTACAGAGGAATTAAGGCCCTTTCTGTTTAGAGAGGTCACATCCACCCTATAAACTTGTAAATGGTTTGAGCAGTCCATTTTCCCATGGGAAACTGGGAAATTGAGTTCAAATCAAACTATGGTCGAAGGTATATCTGAATCAAGCCCACGGGGGGGGGGGAGCAGCAATTTTTGTTCGACGTGCCAACATGAATTGAGATATGAAATCCATAAAAGTTCCCCACAAATGATTATCCACTGTGCTCACAATAAAACCACTCCTTAAATGAGAAGCATGGGAAGTAACACTTTCTGATACAGAAGCCTTTCCCCTAATGCTATGTTTATACAGATGTGGTTATTGAAACCCTGTCTCCACTGCAGTCGATTTTATGCCAATGTCATGATTTCACTAGAGAAACTTGGGAATTGTAGTCTAGTGTGGGGCCTAAGATTTCTCTTCTAGATGTTCCCAGCCCCTTCCTATGAGAGCTACAGTTCCCATGGTTTCATGAAAGTTGCCGGCAACAAAGATGTTGGTTAGTAGTTCAAAAGATGATTATAGAGATATTTGATGTTGATCTGCCGTTGTTACCAGAAATATTTTTACTGAATATACTTCCTAAAAATATAGGGTCGGAGAAATATGTTATAACATATATTATTGCTATAACTAGGATTTTGATGGAGAAAAATTGGAAAGGGGATAGACTCCCATCAAGAGAAGAAATTACTATAAAGATGTTAGAGGTTGCGGAAATGGACAACCTTAATATGAGACTCTCAAACCAAAAGGAAGAACTATATGATCAAAGATGGAATAGAGTTTATAAATGGATAAATGGGAAGAGGCAAAAATAGACTCACTTTAGGGAAATGCATCGTCATAAAACGCAAATATGTGGGTTTTTGAGTTGGTGAAGTTTGTATCATGCTTTCTTTTCAATGGCGATAATTATGATGGAATTGTAATCTGTATAAACGTCAATAAAATGTACTAAAAAAAGAAAGGAAAGAAAGAAAGTTGCTGGCACAGGGGAGCGGGAACAAGGGTATATGTTGTGGGGAACGACTGAGAAAAATGGCAAATACTGGAAGTGGCATCACTTTGATGGCATGAAGTCAGTGTGATGCTGAAAGATTTGCCCAGGTCCTCAAGTATCACGCTGATGTCACACCAGCGATGTGACATCACCTCCAAGTGTTCACAGGATGTCATGTCATACCACTGGTGTGGTGCTATATATTTTTTAAAAAAAAAAAACTTTCTCAGTGGGCTGACAGGCAACGAACAGGACGTCTCCCTAGTTCCATGAGAAGAGGAAACAGAGATACCATCTTAAGGTTGTACTGTGTTAATAGGCCACCAGAGGAACTCCCCTCGTTTGCCAGTTTTCAGGTTTTGCAGAGTTAAGTCCTGGGCTTGAACTGAACTTATTAAATACTGGGTCCAAGATGCATTGCAGTGAACAGCCATACTTTATTTAGCGGTTTCAGAAACAAGACTGGAACACCAGGGCAACAGTCCTGTTTAAACAACATGCATCAACCACACCCAAACACACCCCGCTCCCAACAATAGGCTATTTACATAACAGAAGTTCCTCATTGGTCACTTCCAGAGTCCTGGTGGGCTATTGTTCACAAGCACCAAGCTCAGCCCATCTCAGATGGACAGAGCTGGGATGTTCCAGCTTCAATACATAACAGAACTTCAAGAGGTACATTCATCCACTGTGGTGGAAAATACTGTCAGGCTGCAGCTCGCTTATGAAGATCCTGTAGGGTTCTTGATGCAAGAGAGAAACAGAGATGGTTTGCCCATTGTTTTCCATTGCAAGAGAGAAACAGAGATGGTTGGCCCATTGTTTTCCTCTGCATAGCAACCCTAGACTTCCTTGGTGGTCTCTCATCCAAGGACTAACCAGGGCTGACCCTGATTGGCTTCAGAGATCTAATGGCTAATATTAAACCACCTTCTATGCTGGCCTTCCTTCCAAAATTGTGGTAAAAACTCCTTATGCACACCACCTCTATGGAGTTGGATCAAGATGGGTAGCTGTGTTAGTCTGTCTGTAGTAGTCAAAAAGAGCAAGAGTCCAGTAGCACCTTGAAGACTGACAACATTTGTGGCAGGGTAAAAGCTTTCGTGAATCACTGATCACTTCTTCAGGTACCTCGAGGATCACACTGGTTCCTGAAGAAGTGAGCAATGACACAAAAAATCATACCCTGCCACAATGTTGCTAGTCTTTAAGATGCCACTGGACTCACCCTCTTTTCTGCAAGCCATTTCATAACTCCTGAGGCTTTAACTGGATTCAACAACTCGAGAAAGCTTGTCTGGTGAAAGGAGTAAAAAATTTTAAATGTGTAAACGTGTTTTATTTTATTAAAAAAAAACACTTTTGTTAACAAAGATGTCCTCATTCCATAATCTCACCATTCTTGATTCTCCTTCTTTGCTCTCTCTCAAACCCACATGCACCCCTCCCTCCACCTGTCTTTCCGAAATAGATGTTCTAGCTATAATTCTAGCAACCCAACAGACAAGGAGTTATTAGCTGGTGGAAACAAGTTTGCAGACATGGGAACTGACAGTGTGGCGTGTTTTAGACTAAATATTGGTTTAGAACCAAGTCCCACAGCAATTAATTCACACACACTTTTTTATAAACAGTCTCTCTCTCTCTCTTTCCCCAAGTTTCTGCCTCTGCCTGCCTACAGTACCGGGCAGGAAACACTCTTCCCCTTCTAACCCGTTGAAAAAGTACTGTCGTGATTTCTTAATTGTTCAGTTCTAGTAAATGCAAAGTACCCTGTGTTTTAAAATAGGCACCTTTATGGTCCATTGGCTAAACGCCAATTCCGGAAGAAAGCGAGAGCAGTAAAGCAGGCAGATGTTTCTGTTGTTAAAACCTTGGGCCAGCCCTGTAAGGTATTGCAAAAAAAAAATGCTTTAGAGTTGACAGAATCTCTTTCTGAAAGGCTGATAAAAAATAATGGAGGCCACATGCTTAAGGAAATGGTAATCAATGGCAGTATCCATTCACTACTACGTTTTCTCCTGGGAATCCGGGCGCAGTATTTTTAAGCTGTTTAATGAGAAAGAAGACCTCTTATCTTTGGAGGTGATCTTCAGCCTGTAGAGTTAGCAGTTGGGCTTGAAGGCAAACATGCTACCATCGGGGAGATGGTGAAGTTCATAGTGCTAGGCTTTTTTAAAAAAAACAGTAAAAATGAATGGGGGTGGTTTTATGCTTAGGGAAGTTTTTTTAAGCTGAATATTGCTGAAGCCAACCTGATCTGGATAGCCCAGGGTAGCTTGATCTCATCAGATTTCGAGAGCTAAGCAGGGTTGGCCCTGGCTAGTATTTGGATCGGAGACCCCCCAAGGAAAACCAGGGTCAGGATGCAGAGGCAGGCCATAGCAAACCACCTCTGAATGTCTCTTCCCTTGAAAAGCCTTTGGGGTTGCCATAAGTCACCTGTGACTTGACAACACTTTCCACCATCATTGCTGATGCCAGTTCTGCTATCTTAATTCAGGCTGTTAAGTAAAAGTGGCTATTTTGCTAAAAGAGTGGTCTACTGGTGATGGCGTTTGGTGGTTGTTTTTTTAAGTGGGTATGAATCAAGCCCAACGAATTATCACCCCATTAGCATTCTCAATCTAGTCATTAGGGTTGCCAGCTCTGGACTGAGAAATATCTGGTGATTTGGGGGGTGGAACCTGAGGAGGTCAGGGTTTGAGGAGGGAAGGGACCTCAATGGGATATAATAACCAAGGTGGCCATTTTGTCCAGGTGAACTGACCTCTGTTGCCTGGAGATCAGTTGTAATCCCAAGAGATCTCCAGCCACCTCCTGGAGGTTGGCAACCCTACTAGTTATCCATATCATCTTTTGAAATGTTGTACGTTTTCTTTTATTATGTAAAACTGAGGACTGGATGTTATGGTTTCCCAAGTTTCTCTGGATCTGAGCAAGCATATGAGACATTACATGGGCATCTTAGCTTCTTGAGCTCCAGTTGATTGATTCTATATGTGATTTGAGAATTAGAACAGAGTTAGCCTCTTTACAGGTGTGCACAGTCCTTCTTTGAAGAGCTCTGGCTCAGTGGAAGAAAATCTGCTTGGCATTCAGAAGGTCCCAGGTTCAATCCCTGGTATCTCCAGTTAGAAGGACCAGGCAATAGGTGTTGTGAAAGCCCTCTGCCTGAGACCCTGGAGAGCCAATGCCAGCCTGAGCAGACAATACTGACTTGGATAGACCAAAGGTCTGAGTCAGTATAAGAGAGTTTCATGTGTTCATGTTTTATATCATAGCTTCTGAGAGCTCTGGGCTTCAGCTAGGCTTTCATGTGCAACACCTCTATGAAAAAGTTATTCAATCAGTCCCCTCTATCTACAAAAGCAGAAGCTTCTTAGGTTGTTTGTTCTTCCCAAGGTAAGTGGATAAAATCTAGCAGCAGGCTCTTTTCTGAGACAGCAGATGAGCAACAGATCTTGGTTTTGTGTTAGACCATCTCATCCACAAAGGTGCTAAAGTTGGTAAGCAATTTACTTTTGTTGCCCCCCATGCTGAAATGTTCATCAGACCTATATTTGTCAGGATTGTGCACAGCAGAATTTGGGGATCATCAACATAGATTTTTTTTAATCCACACATAATTAGAAGATACAGCAAAATCAGTGTGGATTCTGATGATCAGTTTATTGGTCCTCTTGGAAAGGATAGAGTCCTTCTGGCTGATCTTTCATCCAGTGTTTATATGATGTGGTTTCTGTGGCAATTGTTTCCCTGCCAGTAAAACTGAGGACAGACCATCTGCTTTACACACATTGTGGGATTTTGTTGGCCCAGACATGATGTTTAAAATATGAACAATTACGCTTCAGCAGCACACCTTGCCATGATGTCCAAATCATCTTTGAACATAAACCCTGCCTTGTGACTGGATGCCAGGTGACCAATCAGTCACTCAGAGAAACAGATTTCAGTCATGAGGCATTTAACTGAATTCCCTCCATTGTGCAGGGGAGTGGACTAAGTGGCACTTAGAGTCCCTTCGAGCTCTACGTTTCTATGTTTCTAATTCCCTGCCAATCAAATTAGGAAAGCATGTGGGAAGTATATTAAAAAAAGGTCTCCAGCTCCAAGGTTCATGCATCCATCCAGCTCTCACATAAGAACATAAGAGCCTTGCTGGATCAGACCAGCGGTCCATCTAGTCCAGCATCCTGTCTCACACAGTGTCCAAGCAGTTCCTTTGGAAAGTCAACAACAGGGCATAGAGGCCAAGACCTTTAGCCAGATGTTGCCTCCTGGTTCTGGGATTCAGAGGTTGACTGCCTCTGAACGTGGAGGTTCCTTTCAGTTGCCATGGCTGGTAGCCACGGATAGACCTCACCTCTATGCATCTATCTAATCCCCTTTCAGAGCTGTTTATTCCTGTGGTGCCCAGTGTTCCCTCTAAGCTGAGTTAGTGTGAGCTAGCTCACAGATCTTTAGCCTCCGGCTCACACATTTTTGTCTCAGCTCAAGAAGGATGGCTCCAGGGCAAACTAATTTATGCAGTAGCCAAATCGCTCGCTCACAACTTTAATGCCAGTGACTCACAAAATAGAATTTTTGCTCACAAGACCCCACAGCTTAGAGGCAACATTGGTGGTGCCCAGTTCAAAAGGAATTCAAAAGGATCGCTTCTCCTTTTTATGCCAGGCTGCAGTCCTGCTCCTCCACTCCATTTGAAAACTGATCGCTATTCTACGTCACCTAAATCGTGTTTCTTATGAGAAATGATTGGGAGAAATGGCAGTTCGTGGACAATCCCAGGCTCTCTAAACTGTGTTCAGAGAAGCTGGTCTCTTGCAAATATTTTCAGAATCACTCTTTGTTGGCTCAGAGTCACAAACTGTCATGTTCAGAGGTTTCTCTTTATGGACCTGCTTAATACAAAATTTCTAGATATTGGTCTGCATGAGAAGCTAGCAGGGTGTCAAGTTTTTAGGATTTTTTAAAGGTTTTTTTTCTCTTTGAAGACTGTTTGGAATGAAATCCTCTTAGCTTAAGGCAAAAATTCTTTCATTTTGGCTGCTGTATGATGACATTTATAGTGAAATGGGGATGTTTTGATAACATGAAATATTTCAAAAGGACTGCCCGCATGGTCTTAAGGCAGTGGAGCATGTGTTGACGTGGGAAGCTGCCTTATATGGTTTCAGACCATTAGTCGACTAAGGTCAGTATTGTTTGCTTTGACTGGCAGCAGCTCTCCAGGATATCATGTAGAGGTCTTTCATATCATTTATGACCTGATGCCTTTACCTGGACATGCCAGGGATGGAACCTGGGACCTTCTACATGCAAACCAGCTGTTCCCCCACTAAAGTTGACAGGTGCTTACTGTCCTCTGGTGGGGGGCTCCCTGCTGCTCCCTGTGATGACATCACCCAGAAGTGATGTCACCATGCCAGGCATGTCATGTAGGGGACACTCTAGCATTTGGCCAAAAACTCTATGGTGATGATAGAATTTTTAGTCAAATGCTAGAGCATCCCCCACATGATATGTCCAGTGGGATGACATCACATCTGGGTGATGTTATCATGCTGGGCATATCGGGTGAGGTGGGGCTGTCCAGGGCAGGGCTCCCCTGCCAGCCAGCTGTCCAGCAGTGGATTGGGAGCCCCAAAATTGATGGGAAACCCGACCCCATCAGGGGGATGGCAACCCTGTCTCCCACTGAGCCAAGTCTCCTCCACAAATAGAAGATCTACCATAGACCCTTCTACATGCTTCCCTCCATAACATCTCTAGAAGGGAGGTGTTTGGCCATTTCTTTGACAGCACTCAGGTTGGCCATTTCCTCAAAAAGTTGATTTTGTTGCATTGCAGCAGAATGTGAAGCATGAATAAGAAAAGGTTCTGTAGATTATGTGCATAAAGTGCCTTCAAATTGCAGCCAATTTATGGCAACCCCATAGAGTTTTCAAGGCAAAAGGCCCTGGGATTCCTGGGTGGTCTCCCAGCCAAATCCTAGCCAGGGCCAGCCCTGCTTGGCTTCTGAGATCTGACGAGATTGGGCTAGCCTGGGCCATCCAGGGATTGCAACTGATTAAACTGAAAAGCCAGTGAATTGGTACCCTTTGGCCTGGGGCAGACTATTTACATTAGTGGTTTGGTTGTTACATGCTTTTGACAGAGTGTGTTTCTTATATTTTAACAGCTTTGGTCATATGATGAAACTTAGCTGACTGGCTACAGTGTTATGAGGCTTGACCCTGCACCCGTGGGAATCCCCGGGGTTTTTACAAGGACTTTACATGACCTTAGGCTGTGGGTCATATTATTTTTGCAAAAAAGGGAAAGGCACTTGAGAACTTGAGTTTCAAGTATAGATTTTCATGGTGGCCTGTGGGCAAAGAACCATCACCTCAAAGTGGAATGAAAATTGCCCCGAGTTATTCAGATCTCCTCGATATCAAAATAACGAAGTGCTGGGTCCATGATTTACCTTGTTGGGTGTTCTTTTCAAAGAGCATCCAAAATGCTTTCCATCTCCAGTCATTTATGGCAACTTGTGGACATGTTTGCGTCTGAGCAGTTCTTCCCAGTTATTTTTCTCCCCTCTGCCTTCTTGGCTCTTCCAGTCCTCAAACTGATTTGATTTGGGGGCAATGACATCGCAGTGCTATGGAGACATCACGGGTGCTTGTCAACAAAAATTGTTCGAGTTGCCGCTGTCAATCACCTCACAGCTCGGTGTGGCTGAATTAGGTTGAGGACGGTCGAGAGAAGAGAAGGGAAATGACCGTGAGAACAAGCAGGAAACAGAAGGAATGACAGGACTTTATTTATTATTATTTACTTATTTATATTTGTATCCCGCCTTGCTGGACAAGCTGGCTCAAGGCGGCTTCCAAGATTAAAATGGCATAAAACAATAAATACAAAATTTAAAACAACATCACAATACAGCTAAAACAAACAGATGATGACAGCATACAGAATCGTGTGAGAGGGAAAGAGAAGCATCCGACGGAGTCCATGGTCTGTAGATGTTCCGGGGCACAGTTTTCAGTGGTGGCTCCTAATCAAAGGCCTGGTGGAAGAGCTCCATTTTACAGGCCCTGAAGAACTGTAGAAGATCCCACAGGGCCCTGATGTCTTCCAGGAGCTCATTCCACCAGTATGGGGCTGCCACTGAAAAAGCCCTGGCTCTGGTAATGGCCAACCTGGCTTCTTTCTGACCAGGGAGAGTCAGGTGGTGTTGTGATCCTGACCTCAGTGCTCTCTGGAGCACATATGGGGAGAGGTGGTCCCTCAAGTAGGCAGGCCCCAGACCATATAGGGCTTTAAAGGTCAAAACCAGCACCTTGAACTGGATCTGGTACACTATAGGCAGCCGGTGCAGTGTCCTCAGCACAGGCCAGATGTGGTCCCATGTAGAGAGACCCAGCAGCAGCCTGGCCGCAGCATTCTGCACTAGCTGCAGCCTCCAGATCTGAGACAAGGGCAGCCCCATGTAGAGAGTGAGAAGTCTAATCTCGAGGTGACCATTGCATGGATCACTGTTGCCAAGTCATTGCGTTCGAGGAAGGGAACCAACTGCTTAATTAGCCGTAGGCGATAGAAGGCTGCCTTGGCAGTGGCTGCTACCTGGGTCTCCATTGTTAAGGAAGCATCCAGTAGCACTCTCAAACTCCTGACCCTTGGCACTGGAACCAATGGCACCCCACTGAAGGTCGGTATGGGATCCCTAACCCCGGCCCACTCCGACTCAGGCACAGGACCTCCATCTTCATTGGATTCAATTTCAATCGACTCAGTCTAAGCCAACCTGCTACATCCTGAAGCGCCCACTCCAGGTCATCTAGGGTAGAGTCAGACTGGCCACCCAACAACAGATACAGCTGGGTGTCATGCACATACTGATGACACCCAAGCCTATGCCTCCTGGCAATCTGGGCAAGGGGGCACATGTAGATGTTGAATAACATCGGGGACAGCACCGCCCCTTGAGGGACCCCACATTCCAGCGGGTGACTCTGGGACATCTGTTCCCCAAGCACCACCCTCTGTCTCCAACCCTGGAGAAAGGAGACAAGCCATAGCACTGACACAGTCTTTAGCAAGGGGATGCATGCTTTTCAGCAGTCTTTTCAGATGCATTTAGAGATGCTCAGGCTGTTATCCATTCAGTCATGTTTGATGCTTGGTGATTCTATGGGCCAGCACTCTCCACTTTTTTTGATCTTGTACTGTTTCTTGGAGTTGTTCCATGCTCAGGCTGGTATCGACTTTTATGGTGCCTAGCCACCATGTTCTTTGATGGCCCAGTTTCCTTCTGCCGCTAACTAATCCAAGCATAATTGCTTTTTCTCATGAGTTCTTCTGCATGACATGGCAGAAATAAGTCAGCCACCGTCCTGTGATTTTTCCTTCCAATAGTGTGTCTGGTTTTATGCACGCCAGTACTTGCTTGCTTGTCATCTTTGCTGTCCAAGGAATGTGCAGGAGCCTTCTCCAGCACCACAACTCAAATGAGTCGATTTTCCTCCTGTCTTGCTTCTTCATGGTCCAAATTTTGCAGCCATAGGTTGCTATGAGGGACACAGTAGCACAGACTAATCTGCATTTGGTTGATGTCCTGAACTGGGCCATGCTTCCTCCATGTGACTTTGAACATACGAAGTTTCCTTATACCATCCATCTATCACAATATTGGCTGCTTGTTACCCATCAGCAAGTCCTCCCAGGTATCAGAGAATGGTCTTCCACTAGGGTTGCCAGGTCCCCGCTGGCCATAGGTGGGAGATAGGGCAGTAGGGCTGCCAGATGCAGGGTGGGAAACTCCTGGGGATTTGGGGAATGAGCCTGGGGAGGACAGAGACTTCAGTCGGGTACCGTGCCACATCCTCCAAAGCATCCATTTTCTCCAGAAGAATTGATCTCTGTAGTCTGAACATGAGCTGTAATTCCAGTGGATACCCAGGTACGACCTGGAGGTTGGCATCCCTGTCTTCCATGCATCTGCCACCTGAGTTCTCTTACCTGGGCATGGATGGGAATGGGTATGGATCTTTCTACATGCACACTGCCACTCAGCCTTAGAGCAATGGGAACACCTCTTGTCTTTGCCCAAGGAGAACTTTAGAGTGTTGAGTTTAGCCTACATTACCATAACCTACTTCAGCTCCTTGTTATTGGCCTACTCTTTACCAAGGCCACTTTCCTTTTTTCCTAAACCTCCACTGACATGCCTTGAAAATGGCTTTCCCTCTGAAAAATGTAGTAACCATGATGTCAGGGAGATCACGGCCTTTCATTTCTCCTCTTTTATTGCTCCCTCGGGAAACGAGATTTTTCCACTCAGGCGGGATTCGTAACACAACCCAAAAATAACAGTGTCCAGCAAATGCCGAGTGTCCCTCCATGCATTCTGCACTGTGCTCCTCCAAATGTTGCAGCCCATGAAAGATGATCTGTGAAATGAAAGATACGTTGACGGCTGAGAATTCCGCAATAGATCTTTGATCAGACAAGGATGGCACAAATGAGCTGAAACCTAAGAAAGTTGTTTAGTAATAATAATCTCCCTAGAAGCTGAAATAACTAAACTGAGATTATCATACTTTGGCCATATTGTAATAAGAAACAGAAAAGACAATAATGCTAGGAAAAGTCAAGGGCAGCAGGAAAACTCAACGTGAGGGAGATTAACCCAATCAAGGAACCCACGGTCCTTGGTCTGCAAGGCTGTTAATGATAGGACATTTTGGAGGCCGTTAGTTCATAGAGTCATTGGAAGTTGGAAGCGACAATGATGCTTAACACACACACACATAACAATGTGATGGGGGGGGGCACTTTGCAGTCCTGCCTTTTAAAATACAGAAAGGCACCCAAAGCCACCTTATGCTGAATCTGACCATTGGTCCATTAAGTTCAGTGTTCTCTATGCAGACTTGCAATGGCTCTCCAGGGTCTCAAGCAGAGATTTCTCTGCTTCTAAACCAAGCTTCAGGGATGTATAATATACCGGATCCAGAGATGTGTTGTCGTGAAATCAAAGCTCATTATTTATTTACAGCAGGCAAACATGAACTGACTGGGCAGGACCAGGGGTCTGCTTATATGCAGGTACAAACCCCACCCCTGGTCACACCCGATTGCCCTGATAGGACTGTTTACAAGGCAACTATGCCCATAGGTCCCCTTTAGGATCCTGTGGAGCCGACTGGCCTGATTTATGATCTGCATGGGCTATTGTTTGCCCATGCGAAGCTCCGGTCATTTCCCTGACCGCGTGTGTGGTCGCCCTTGGTACATAACAGGATGCCAGTGCAGCAGGTAGCATCATATGCTGAACTTAGTCCAGAGAGTCAGGTTCCAATCCTCACTCAACCGTGGCTTCATTCACTGTCTCTCAGCCTACAGCACAGAGTTGAAAGACAGCCCGAGGTGCCACCGGAGAACGTTTTTTCCCCCCCATTTCATTCTTCAAAATGCATTCCATTTCTTTTCATGTTTTCACTGCTTTCAGTGGAAGATAACCAATGGGCTGTAGCCTCTATTTTCCATCCAAATGAGAAGATATATGCTTGCCAGCCTCCAGGTGGGGCCTGGAGATCCCCCGCTTTTACAACTAATCCCCAGCTGGAGAAAATGGCTGTTTTGAATGGGGGACTCTATGGCATTGTACCATGCTGAGGCCCCTCCCCTCCCCAAACCCCACCCTCTCCTGGATCCACCCCCAAAGTCTCCAGGTATTTTCCAAACCAGATCTGGCAACAGTGTTCCCTCTAAGCTGAGTTAGTGTGAGCTAGCTCACAGTTTTTCAGCCTTTGGCTTACACATTTTTTCCCCCTAGCTCAGGAAGGAAGACTCCAAAGCAAACTAATTTATGCAGTAGCCAAATCGCTCACTCAAAACTTTAATGCCAGTAGCTCACAAAATAGAATTTTTGTTCACAAGACTCCACAGCTTAGAGGGAGCATTGCCGGCAATCCTAAAAAGATATTAGAAAGTGTAATCAATGGTGCAGCCTCATTTGGAATACTGGATACAGTTCTGGTCACAGTATCTCAAAAAGGACATTGCACAGCTGTGTCTGTACATGCACGTTACCACTTGGAGTTTACAGCAAATGTAAGACAATATGAATGTTCTGACATTAAAAATATAATATATTCACAACTGGGAATACTGTCTCCAGGTTCTGTAGTGTGGTGTTTTCAGATAACTGGTGTCCAACCCGGGGCATGTGGAAGGTTAGAAATTTTAAATTAAAAAACAAGGAATCTTCCCCTGAATCTGCAATCAATTAGATAAGGTGTTTGTGTTACGGGCCAGGTTTCACAGCCCCAGAGACACCCTTTCAATGACGTCAAAGGAAACCAATATGCCTCAAAGAGATAGAGCAGGAAGGGAACAATCATTCTGCTACCTAGACTTCGTAAGCATGATTTGTACATAGAAGGTCAGAAAAGCGTTGCTTTGCAAATTGCATCCCGACTGCAGGCCACTCGCTATCAGAAAGAGGGTTCAGGCAGGCACCCTCCAGGGAAGAATGGCAGGAAACCTCTTCATCAGTCCATGACTCCTTGGAGGAGTGGCTTCAAGGAGCAGCTCTGGTGGGGGAGGAGGGGACAAGGGAGGAGGAGGGTGACCCCCTTCCTGCCAAGTTTCCAGAAAATACAACTCCAAGACAAATGGTTGTCAGAGTCCTTAAAGGCACTTGAAGAAATCCCCTTCCCTGTCAGCATTGTTCTGATGAGCGGATTTGATTTGCAATCACATGTTTTTGCCGTTGACAAACAGGAACCTTGGAAGGCTTGTTTACATGGGGGAAAGGTCCTCCAGAAGACAATCACAATGTCTGGCCTGGAGCCACTGCTCATTTCAGCCTGAGTTCCAACAGAGAGATGTGGTGGCAGACCTAGTTTTTTGTTGTTGTTTTTTTTTTAAAGTTTAACTCTGTATGCAAAATCCCAAGTGTGATAACTGTATCTTGGTTCATAATCTTCTGTCTTCTTCCTTGTGTGTGTGTAAAGCACCGTCAAATTACAGCCAACTTTTGGTGTGCCTGTAGGCTTTTCAAGCTAAGAGATGGACAGAGGTGGTTTGCCACTGCCTGAAGAAGATGATATTGGATTTATAAATCCCCGCCCTTCATTACCCAAATGAGTCTTGGAGCGGCTTACAGTCTCCTTTCCCTTCCCCTCCCCACAACAGACACCCTGTGAGGTAGGTGGGGCTGAGAGAGCTCTGAGAGAACTGCTCCTGAAAGAACACCTCTCAGAGAACTGTGACTGGCCCAAGGTCACCCAGCTGGCTGCATGTGGAGGAGTGAGGAATCAAACCCGGTTCTCCCATATTAGAGTCTGCGATCCTAACAACTACACCAAACTGGCCTCCATGTAACAACCCTGGAGATCTCCCATTCAAGAGCCAGAACACTATGAGTTGCTGTTGCCCAGGCATTTTTTGGGAGGTTTTGGCAGGAAAGTGTCAGGATAAAAAAATACCTAATCACCTTTATGTAAGATCAAAAGCAAGTGCTCTCCCACCAAATGGGATATATTACAGCTGCAATGAAATTTTGCAAAATTTCCCAGCGGTGTTTCAGAATCAAACTGTGACACTAAAATTTAAAGCCCAGGTAATCTGATTGGTTAAATAACTGCATGGAACTGACATGTATTTTACTAAATTCTATTGCCAAGTTATCTGTCAGATGCTGTCAAACACCAACTGGTGTTCTGATGTTGACTGCTGTTGTTAAACTGGCAGATATCAAATACTGACTACCAAATATCTGCTGAAATTTCATCTATAGAGGACTGAAATTGACAGAGGAGGACTGAGGCGGGGCATCCCCCCCCCCCCCCAGCTCAATCCTAAATTCATCTAGTGCAGCTCAGGGAAACCAGATCTCATGCCAAATGAAAACTTGTTGGGGTTTTAGCCTGTCCTCCTACAGTATTTTGTACCCACACCAATGTTCTCCAGTTTCACTGGCTTGTGGATCCCGGAGTCTTTGTTTCTGGTGCTCCGGGTGGGTGCTGGTTCTTTTGGAAATCAAGGCTCAAAAGAATGTTGATGGCCAAATGAATTTTTATGTGTGGGAAGCTCCTCAATCATACTTTCCCAAGGCTATGAAACATTACCAGCACTTTCCCCAGTTGCTGTGGTTCACGGCTCCCACAGCAGCTCCATGGAGCTTGAAATTTCACATCCAGAGTGCACAGGGAATAGATATATATTTTTCCAAAGCAGCATGGGGGGTGGAGGAGGAGACACTCTGCAAAACGACAGACATTCCCATCCCATTGCCCTTCTTCGACAAAGGTCCTCTCTCATTACTGCCCCTATTAAATATTGCATTTCCTATCACATTTGCTTAATGGTGTCCCCGGCGACCAGCCCGCCTGCCATAAATGCCTCTCACCTTCCGAGAATTCGGTCGTGCGATGGGGTTAATTTTCAAGAGGACATTAGTGCACTGGATGTAGGACTGCATTGCCACATGGGAAGACACATCAATTAGTTATGACAGGTCCAAAAGGGCTCGTTTTGTGCCTGGAATAGTACTTTTCTACAGTTCAGAAATGTTTGCTAGTTAACTGTTGGGGAGGTTTGAAGGAACAGTTAGACAAGGAGAGCTTAGAATCCTGGTATTGTGCAAAACCCTGATTCAGAAAATTAAGTGTCCCGCTGAAGTAAGGAGGTTTAATCCTTTTTATTCATGTATGTATGTATGTATGCTATAAAGTCACAGTCAACTTATGGAGACCCCAAATAGTTAAGAACATAAGACGAGCCCTGCTGGATCAGGCCAGTGGTCCATTTGGTCTGGCATCCTGTCTCACACAGTGGCCAACCAATGACTCT
Source organism: Lepidodactylus listeri (assembly GCA_029233225.1). Taxonomy (NCBI): domain Eukaryota; kingdom Metazoa; phylum Chordata; class Lepidosauria; order Squamata; family Gekkonidae; genus Lepidodactylus; species Lepidodactylus listeri. The sequence continues at coordinate 58,206,980 of JARCFY010000014.1, forward strand.
GGAAGGCCAACACCAGGGCGTAGAGACTGAGGCCTTCCCCCGATGTTGTCTCCTTGCTCTGGGATTCAGAGGTTGACTGCTTCAAAACATGGAGGTTCCCTTCTGTCACCACAGTCCTGTCCCTGTTGAATCTGTCTCGCTATGTCAAGAACTGTTCCCTTTCATCCATCCTGAATCTACTGCCCATCAGTAGTAATGGTCAGGGGTCATTTGTGGCCAGAGCAAGGCAGAGCAGAGCTCCTCCAGCCCAGGAGTGGGCATTAGGGCAGCCATGGGCCGAATCAGATTCTCTGATCTGATTCGGCCCGCTGCCGAATTGCCACCGAAATTCGGCGGCAGCTTAAAAAGCAGCTGGAGGGGAGGGGGTTTGAGGGAGAGGCGCCAAACTTGCAGGGTAGCTGCTGGGGCCTCTCCCCCAAATACCCACCAAGTTTCAAGATGATTGGACCATGGGGTCCAATTCTATGGGCCCCCAAAATGGTTGCCCCCATTCCCTCCATTGTTCTCTATGGTGGGGAAAAAGTAACGTTTTTTCCCACCATAGAGAACAATGGAGGGGATGGGGCAACCTGTTTGGGGGGCCCGTAGAATTGGACTCCGTGGTCCAATCTTCTTGAAACTTGCTGGGTATTTCGGGGAGAGGCCCCAGCAGCTACCCTGCAAGTTTGGAGTCTCTCCTTCAACCCCCTCTCCTCCAGCCCCTCATATACCCTATGAGTTTTTGCCATTGACTTCAATGGCCCATAGGGTATAATGGGGCTGAAACTGACATTCGGCCGGTGATGTCAGGGGGCATGGCATATGCTAATGAGTTATGCTAATATGTATGCTAATGAGCTCCTGCACTTTTTTCTATGAAATGACCCCTGGTAATGGCCATGGGAACTGATGGCTTTAAAAGCCGGCTAGACAGATTAATGGAGTTTATCTCCGTCAATGGCTTGTAGCCCTGATGACTGAAAGAAACCTTCAGAGGCCATTCACCTATGAATATAAGTGCCAGGAGGCAACAACAGGAAAATGCCTTAGCTTCTGTGCCCTTTTTGTTAGCCATCAAGGGCAACTGATTGGCCACTGTGTAGAGCAGAGTGCTGAATTATATGGACCACTAGACTGACCCAGCAAGGCTCTTCATAGGTTCTCATGGTTTCATATTGTAAAAATCGCATTACTTACATGGCTACACAAAACTCCTATTGCATGAGTGATCCCAAATCCTCATGCTATTCCCCACAAACACAGGTACTGTGTAGATGGACCCTTAACCAAAAGCCTAACCAAAGACCAGGGTTCATTATTATGACCCATCTCCCAGGCAAAAATGATAGGACCTCCTTCTCGGCCAGTTTGAGCAAATTCCATGCTCAGCTTCCAACACCAACCAGTTAACCCTAACTGTATCAAAGGCAGGGGGTGCGGGCATCATCTGCAAACAGCAAAGGCCACCAGAAGTGGTCTTGACTTAAATAGTCACTCCCTTTGCCTCTGGCTGTGACTGAGCTGCATGAGGCTTCATGTCCAGCCAACCCATGGTAGCCCCAGGCTCTGTTTCAAATAAGAAAAAGGATGACCACACCAACTAGCTTATACGGTGGGGAACAACATCAGCTTCCAAGATACATGCTAATTCATCAAACCCAGGATATGGAAGACAAAATGTTCCCATGTGGCTGCGCATTCATTCATGCCTGACATTGAGAAGTACAATCCGATAAACATTAAATGCCCCTGGACAATGAAAAATCATGTCCATCCTATTTATCTTGTTGTTGTGCTCTCAGTAGCTGAAGTCGACTCCTGCCTTCAGTTTGTGCCACAATAAATGTTTTAGGCTTCTACCCTGTTTCTTATACTTCCCGAGATTTTTGTTGTTGCTGTTTTAAAAAAGATATGAGCAAGTATCTCAGATCTGGATAATGTCCAGGAAATCTGGTCCCGGGATAAAGCTGGACGACCCTTGAAAACACTTCAGATTCTGCGAGTGCAGAGCTCAATGACCGAGCATCTAGAACCGGTTCAAGAAGGGAGAGACGGCTTGATTAATTTGCCTCTCTTTCCCATCCTGTTGACTGTCCGCTGAATCAGAACTGGGTGAAATATGGTCCTGCCGTCTGATGGTTCTTCCCTGCTATTCGGACCACTGTCAAGTTGATCAGGTGGTCCGTCCCAACGCCCGCCACCCGTCTTTCCTCTATTGTTCACCGAGGCCCGTCCCTGACCCCAATGTATTTATAAAAGCCATTTTCCGCTGTGTTATTGTGTGCTCTGCAGTCACAACGTGTGCTCCCCTTCCTGCTTGAGCAGCAGCCTCTGGATCCGTCTGGGCTCTGCTCCTCACTTCCTCTCTTTCCTGTTTACAGAGCTCTGGGAGGGGCTTGGGGCGGCCACTCCTCAGATGATCCCAGCAGAACCTTTCCAACTGGAACAAAGGAACTGTTGTCGGCTGTTTTTAGCCCACTTGCAGGTCATTTTTTTTCAGAGTTCTTTTTGTATGAACTCTTCGAGCTGTGTTCTTTAGTTTGGATTTCCTTTTGAGGATATCCACACACACCCCCTTGGTGCTAAAAGGTAGCCCAGGTGCCACAGTGCTGGGATGTCAGAGGCATCCATTGCCTGAAGCAGGTGCCCAAAGCAAGAGACGAGGCAAGCAAGAAAGCATGATAAACAGGAGTGCAGAGTTCCAGAGGTATGCAGTGGGGCTTCTGTTGGAACATGAGACTTGACAGGAGCCAGACTAGGGTTGCCAACTCCAGTTTGGGAAATCCCTGCAGATTTGGGAGCGGGTCCTGGAGAGGGCAGGGTTTGCAAAGTAGAGGGACCTCAGTAGGGTACAATGCCACAGAGTCCACCCTCCAAAACTGCCATTTTCTCCAAGGGAACTGATCTCTGTAGTCTGGGGATCAGCTGTAATTCTGGAACGTCACCAGGCCACACCTGGAGGTTGGCGGCCCTAAACCCAATCCTTGAAAACACCTCTATTTCTGTGCATTTCACAGACTAGGGCTGTGATTCACAGACACTAAATAATCCACTTTCAATGTACTTTCCAACTGGGTTTTACTGTGTGAACTGGCAAAATCCAATTCAAAAGTGCACTGAAAGTGGATTGAAAGTGGATTATTTAGTGTATGTGTGATCACAGCCTGTATTTTGAAAACCACTGATGCTGTTTCTACATGGGTTATTTGCCCCAAATGCAGTGCTGTTAGGAAGCAAGTTTCCCCCCTGTTTCCCCACAATATCATGGCACATCTGTGCACCTTCCGGGGTTTCCCCAGCTTTTCTCCAGCCCTCCCCAAACCTGCTTTTTTCTGAAGAGTTTGGAAAGAGTGCAGCAAAGGCTAGATAGCTGTCGCGTCCATAAGAATGTTCAGTTTTTCCCTATCCTGTCCACAAAACAGCCATTTCCTCATTCTGGTAGGAAGCCATCTAAATATTGACTGGAAGCACTTTAAATTGAACTGTTTTATTAGGGTTGCATTGTGTTGTTTTAAAATGTTTTATTGTAATTTTATGGTGTATTGAACCTGACACTATGTGTCCTTGTAAGCCGCCCTGAGCCCGTTTGCGGGGAGGGTGGGGTATAAATGTAAAATAATAAATAATAAATAAATAAATTCTTACTGGGGCTTTTTTTTTTCATTTTAAAAAATTCAGCAATTGAATATATGTATCAAGTTCCCTTGGCCTAGGCTAGCCCAATCTCATCAAATCTTGGGAAGCTAAGCAGGATTGGCTTTGGTTAATACTTGGATGGGAGACCACCAAGGAAATCTATAAGGTTGCTATGCAGAGGCAGGGAATGACAAACCACCTGTGAATGTCTCTTGCCCTGAAACCCCTACCAGGTCGCCGTAAGTCAGCTGGGACTTGATGGCACTTTCCACCATCATTATGTTCTCTAAATTCTCAGCTTTTGTTTTATAAAATACCAAGTCTCTAGTCCTTTTTGTTGTGGAGATATAAGGGGAAAGATATGTCTCTATAAGGAAAGAGGCTACAGACTAGGGATTTTGTGTGTGTGTTTTTTTAAAAAAAGCTGGTGATCAGAGAGCAAGATGCATCTGTTGACATAAGGGTATATCACTATAACACTATGCTATCTCCAACTAGGGGGGGAAAAACTACCCAGGAAACTGTCCTATGTGGAAGCCCAGTTGCCATCATGCTGTATAAGCAGTTGCAGAAACACCGGGGAACTAGGTAAGCCCGTCCTATGTGGAAGCCACTGGATATATGACATTGTTTCATACTGAGAAGATACTTCTATGCAGAGATCGATGAATGGCTAATTGTGATAAAGAGCTTATTGGCCTATATCCTCCCTTAGGCTAGAAGTCTGTCCCACTCAAGAAGCCTTCCTGCAGCTTGAGAAGCTCTTCTGTTGGAGGAAGAATCGCTTACTTCTTAGGCTGGAAGAAGGCTGCAGACTTGCCTCAGTGGAGTGGAAGGATGGATCCCTGTCTCTGACTGATTCTGCATTGGCTTTTCCCTCCATTGTTTTACAAAACCCTTGTTGGAACAGAAATTCCCCTCTGCATGCTGCTTTCACTTCCTTTGATCACCAAGTTTTATGGTACCCTCCAGACTGCATGCCGCTTCCTCTTCCTTTGAACATCGGGTTTGATGGTACCTTCTGCATAGATTTATGGCTGTTTTATGGCCCTTCAGGGGTGACTTTGCAGCGTGGCCCTGGTATTTGAATGTGGTTTTGAGCTGCACTTTTTCCTCCCAGCTGAGGAGCGAATGTGGAGCGAATGCTAGATGCAGAATTGCCCACTGAAAACTTTGAATGCTGTCCTTACAGATTGTGCAGGAGGTCTGCTGTTTGTCTTGGCCAAGCACCCTTCCTTTGGTTCACCTGCTAGCTGATGCTGTTGTATGTGTGTGTGTTGCTACTCCATCTCTCAGCAGTCTGTACTGATACATTTCCTCTAAGCAATGTTCCCTGTAAGCTGTGGAGTCTTGCGAGCAAAAATCCCACTTTGTGAGCTACTTTCATTAAAGTTGTGAGCAAGCGATTTGGCTACTGCATAAATTAGTTTGCTCTGGAGCCATCTCTCCTGAGCTGAGACAAAAAGGTGTGAGCCGGAGGCTAAAAACCTGAGCTAGCTCACCCTAACTCAGCTTAGAGGGAACGCTGCCTCTAAGATGCATTTTCTTGAATGGGCTGGATTTGATCTGGGCTGTCTCAAGGTCTTGTCCTCCAGTGTCCTTGCCTCGCCTTGCCTCTCTCCCCTCTCTCTGTTTTTACACCCAGCTGGCTCTGTTCCTGCCAGAAAGGTGCTGAGCCAGGATCAAGTGCAGCTGGTGATAGAGGAACAAGTGCCGAATGTGACCTGCAAGTCTGAGATGAAGGAAGAGGACCCTTTTACTTGTGCCAGCCAAGGAAGGTGAGCTGTCTTTAGATCTCCGATGACTTCCAGGATTATGTGAAACTGATGGTTTGAAGGCTAGGTTTGCCAGCCTCCAGGTGGGGCCTGGAGATCTCCCAGAATTACAACTGATCTCCAGACTGCAGGGATCAGTTCCCCCGGAGAAAAGAGATTCAGGTGGGTAGCTGTGTTGGTCTGAAGCAGCAGAACAAACCTGTATCTGAAGAAGCATGCATGCACATGAAAGCTTATACCCCAAATAAAACTTTGTTGGTCTTAAAGGTGCCACTGGACTCAAACTTTATCCTGGAGAAAATGGTTCCTTGGGTGGGGGAGGTATTATATCTTGCTGGGGCCCTTCCCCAGGTTCCACCTCCAAACCTCCAGGAATTTTCCAATCCAGAGTTGGCAACCCACTTGAAGACAGCTTTGGAAGCCAGTTCCTAGATAGTACTAGGTGGTTGTATGAGGATTTTGCTAATTATTGTTTTCTCTAGGAACTTGAAGGTCGTGCCGACATCTCTTTTTCACACATGCAGATACATCCTACCCTCTAACCCCTGTACCACACTGGCTCCATGAACCGCTTGTGCATTTAAAAGAGAGAAAGGAAATCCAGAATCAAGCCCAATATAAAGCTACATCTGTCTGCATTCAAAGCTCAAACCCTTTCTGCAATCTGTTCTCAACACCCCCTCCATGCAACGGTCATTCAGAAGGTGACAGGAAACCTCCCAACCTAAGCCATTCATTAGTCAAATACCATATAAAGAATCCCCTTTGTTGTCGGATAGAACCCCTCCAGAACGCGGCCTCTCCAGCCCAGGTGGGGATGTCCATTGTGGCATCCAGTCATCACAATGGGAACATAATACTCCCTCCACCACCCCCACAAACATGAAAACATCAGAGCAACGAACAATAGCATGACGTCAAACACAGGCCAGCTGGGAGAGGCCACTGCCCCCCCACCCCGACTTGTAGGCCCAAATGTTTGTTTTTTCTCCAAACTGCTGATAGAAAGTCATAAGCTAAAGCTCCATCTGCAGTCACGGTTGGGCCTTCAGATGTTTGAAGGTCTATGGCCTCTCGGGTTGTCCACTGACACATATTCTTTATCTTGCTATGACAGCCGAAGCGAATGCATTTCCAGATGTTTCCTAATCCATATGAGGTTTTTTTTTAAAAAAAGGCCCATGGTTCTTGGTATAAATAGAGCACAGGAGAGAGAAAAAATACGTGGGGGAGGAGAACCGGAGCTCCGTTTCTGCTGAGTCAGGTAGGGAAAAAAAAATTGCCAACTGATTTAAACAGCAATTCCACAGTTTCAGTGTCACAGGATCTAGACGTTTCACTCAGATGGAAAATTAAAACCAGAAAATTGAAACCAAACGTACAAGGGAGATGAAACGTTCCCCTCAAAGTGTTGTTCAACAAGTGGAAACATGTTTGAGCATGAGATTAAGTTTACACTGAATGAAGTCGGGGGGGGGGGGGGCAGAAATCTGCAACTTCTGAACCCATAGATATTAATAATTGAGGGATTTTTTTAAAAAAAAATGTCCCAGTATCCAAAGGTGGATTCCCTATATCATTTTATTTCAGAACACCTTCAGAGGCTACAATCACACACACTAAATAATCCACTTTCAGTGCACTTGCAGACTGGATTTTGCCCATTCACACAGGCCCATTCTGCACCTAGCATTCGCTCCGCTGTTTTACCAAACCCACTTTCTTTGATTGTCAGATTTTATTATAGCCCCCACACTGCGTGCTGCTTTCACTTCCTTTGATCTCTCGGTTTTACGGAACTGTCTGCATAGATTTATGGCTGTTTTATGGCCGTTTAGGGGTGACTCTGCAGTCAGTACGGCATTGGCCTGGGGTATTTGAATGTGGTTTTGAGCCGTATCTTTTTCTGTTCCTGTGTGGGTTTGCTAAAACAACCAAATGAATGCTAGATGCAAAATGGGCCACAGTAAAATCCAGTTTGAAAGTGGATTGAAAGTGGATTATTTAGTGTGTGGCCGCGGAGCCCTCCTGGACTTAAAGGGGCCGCGGGGCAAAGACGGTAACGGCAGCGTCAGAGGAGGCGTGTGGTGGCAACGGCGGCAGAGGAAGAGGCAAGCGGCAGCAGCAATGGCGGAGGAGGAGGTGAGTGGCAGTGGAGGAGGCACGCGGCGGTGGCAACAGCAGCAATGGCGACAATGGCGAAGGAGGAGGCGAGCAGAGGTAGCAACGGCGGCAGTGGGGGGAAGGCACCCTTTCCCAAGCCCTGCCAGCCGCCTGGTAAGTTTGGGGTTCCCCCCCCCCCCTTTTACACTTGGGTGCTTGAGTGCCCCAGTGCCCAAGTGTAAAGGGGGGGGAAATGGAGGATGGGACCATCTGGACAGCCCTCTCTCACAATGATTGCGAGAGAGGGCTGCCCAGATGGCTCAAATGTGGGCTCCTCGCGCAACTCCCGGGAAAACACTTGATTTTCCCGGGGTCAAAAAATGTGGGAGGAACCCACATTTGAGCCCGCTTCGGTGCAGGACAAACCGCGGCCGTTGTGAACAGTCCCTTTAAATGTGGGAGGAAACAGCCCTTCCTCCCGTATTAAAGGGCCGTGTGACTGCGGCCTGTGTGCTCACAGCCAGGGAGTAGCTTAACCAACACTGCCCTATAAGCATCATGGTTGGACCAGAGAGGTAACTTTGAGTCTCTCCAAACCATTCCTCTCTTGTCTTTCAAACGCTTCTTCAAAATCTACCTTATCTGTGAAACAAGCTACCAACAGTAGGCAGGAAGGATCACTAAAGGAACTCCAAACAAAACGAAATAAAATCTTCATTTGCTGGCAGAAAACGGCAACAGAAGGGGTCAGGCAAATCTCCCTGAGGAAAGAGTCCCAGAGTTCCGGTGCCGTTACCGAGAATGCCCTTTCCAGATTGTGGGAGCACCCAAAGAAGTTCAGAAGATGACTGTAGTGATCAGGCAGGTTCATAAAGGTACATTGGTCCCAAACCACACAGGGCTTTAAAGGTCAACACCAGGAGCACCTTAACTTTTGCCCAGAAACAGATTAGGAGCTAGTGCAGACGGGCCAAGAGTGGAGTGATATGGTCCCTATGATCCCATTCCTGTCAACATCCTGGCTGTAGCATTTTGCACCAATTGATGTTTCCAAGCACTTCTCAAAGGCATCTCCTTGTAGAGCACATTGAAGTAATCTAATCTAGATACAACCAGGGTTCTAAATTGAATTGTACCTGTAAACAAATGGACAGCCAGTGCAGATCTTTCAGCATTGGGGAGGCACAATCTCTGTATCCCACAAGAGTCTGCCTGCTGTATTTTGGACAATCTGAAGTTTCTGGACTGTTTCCAAGAGCAGCCCCACATAAAGTGCATTACAATAATCTAACCTAGATGTAATTGAAGCATGCATCACTGTGGTCACATCATACTTTTCAAGGAATGTTGTCGTGGTTGTATCAGCTAAAGCTGAGAGAAGGCACTGCATTCCATGGAGGAGACCTGAGCCTTCCAACTGTAGGCCAAGGTCCAGCAGCACTCCCAAACCACAAGCCTGTTCCTTCATGGGCAGTGCAGCCCCCTCCTGGACAGGCTGACTGCTCAGGCCTTGAACAGCTTTGTCACTGACCAGTCAGCAACCTCTCAGTCTAGTCTGGACTGAGCTGTACGTCATGGATACATTACAAACCGAGCCAGTTTGATGTTGTAGTTAGGTGTGCGGACTCTAATCTGGGAGAACCACATTTGAGTGCCCACTCCTCCGTATGCAGCTGCTGGTGTGACCTTGGGTCAGTCGTAAGTTCTTTCAGAGTTGTTCTCTCAAGGGCAGTTCTTGAAAGAGCTCTCTCAGCCCCACCTACCCCACAAGGGTGTCTGTTGTGGGGAGGAGAAGGGAAAAGAGATTGTAAGCCGCTCTGAGACTCCTTCGGGTAGTGAAGGGCGGGGTATAAATCCAATCTCTTCTTCTCCTCTTCTCCCATTTATTGGCCTGATCCATCCCATTTATCGTCTGCAGCCAAGCCCCTGGATCCATTTAGGGAACAAGACTAAACAGGTCTAACACAGAAGTAAATCCCATTTTATTCAGTGGGGCTCACTCCCCCAGGAAAGTGCTTTTAGAATGGCAGCCTTGGACTAGTGTAGCTCACAAGTCCTCCTTTACTCAGGAGCATACCTTTTTGTGCGTTTCTTGTAAGTTGCCATGGCCTCAAATATTATGAGTCAGGTTCTCAGAAACGATGCAGCTAGAAGGTTTTTTGTTGCTTGTTTCTAAAAAGCTGAATAACCCAACACATTGTTGTTGCTGTTGTTTTTAGGATACACTGAGGTCATGTTTTCAAAGCTCTCAAAAACAGTGAGAGCCGGAAATCAAACTTTTAGAATAATAAAAAAAACCCTAAAATTCTCAGGGGAAGGGTGCTGTTTATCATCCAGTTTATCCTTTGACAGAAAAGGTCAGCCTCATCATTGGAAACCTATGGAATGGACCCGACATGTTAGCTGTTTTTTATTGTAACCAATGAACCTACAAACACTGATGGCACATCACTTTTCTAAAACAGAAGCCATTTTGTTGTCACGAATTAGGAAACTGAGTTCTGGGGAGGGGGTGGAGATTTCTTAACAGGTTCACGGCAGCCTAACTGCCCCACTTTTGTTGTGTTTTCTCTTTTGCATGCTGTTGAAGCTGTTTTTGATTCACCCAGTTTAATTTGCTGACGTTTCCCAGTGTGTTTATTTTGAAACTGTTCTCTATTGTATAGAGAGCCAGTTAGGTGTAGTGGTTAGGAGCATGGACTCGAATCTGGGAGAACTGAGTCTGATTCCCCACTTCTTCACATGCAGCTGCTGGTGTGACCTTTGGTCAGTCACAGTTCTCTCAAGGGCAGTTCTCAAAAGAGCTCTCTCCGCCTTACCTACCTCACAGGGTGTCTGTTGTGGGGAGGGGAAGGAGACTGTAAGCTGTTCTGAGACTCCTTTGGGTAGTGAAGGGCAGGGTATAAATCCAATCTTCTTCTTCAATACATTACAAAATATTAATATGTGATTAACATAACAATAAAGATTTGACTGAAGGCCTTGGCCTGGATAGCCCAGGCAAGCCCAGTCTCATCAGATCTCAGAAGCTAAGCAGGGTCGACTGGCAAGTACTTGGATGGGAGACTTCCTTGGAATACCAGCAGTTGGGGGGACAGGGGCAAGCTTTATTCAGCAACCTCTGAATATCCTCCAGGCCCCCAGTAGAGGTCAGTCACCAGGGGTCATCATGACTTCCAGGTGCGCACACATTCGCATGCACAAGCACACACGTGCACACACACATATGAAAAAATACCACAAAATATAAAGATTTAAATGGTATATGCTGCATGTGAAGAAAAGAAAAGAAAAAAACCTCTGCAGTACTGTGGTTAGAGTGTCAGTTTAGGAGTGGAGAAAGGCAGATTGTAATCTTTACTCTGCCATGAACTTCAGTAATGGCTGTTAGGTCATTTACTCTTAGAGCCAGTCTACACATTACAGTGGCAACATGTCTGACCGTGGCCACCGATGCCATTTCAGAGGGAAATTGAGCTGTTTTAAAATTGCCTTCCATGCAGTGATGGCACCAAGTGACTTTGTTCCACCCTCCTCTGCTTTTTCATGTGCCAAAACAGCCCCCCCCCAAAAAAATGTCTATTTCAGCACTTGAAGAGGTACTGGTGGCCGGGGCAAGACCTCCTGTTCTGCCACAGTGCAGGCCCAGTCAGGTTCAGGCCCTTGCAACAATTTTTAAACAGCTAAATTGGTGACCATAGGTTGGACCCAAAGCTTGGGCTGCCAGCTCTGGGTTGGGAAATACCTGGAGATTTGGAGGGTGGAGCCTGAGGAGGGTGGGGGTTGGGGGGGAGGGACCTCAGCAGGGTGAGGTGCCATAGAGTCCACCCTCCAAAGCGGCCATTTTCTCCAGGGGGACTGAGTCGTGGTCAGTCTGCAACGGCTCACACACCCCAAACACAATTTGCTGTTGTATTTCGTCGAATTACGAATGCCTTGATGTCTTGAACTTTCAAGGACCAGGATTCAAACCACCTTGAGAGAGTTTCCTCTCGAAACAACACCTGATCTGCCAAGTAGCTAAACGAAGCAGTTGGGGTAATGAAGTGGTGGAATAGGCTCTACCATTTTTCTCATTCAGATGCATGGCTACACCAGGCTTGAGTTTCCATGTCTTTTGAGATCTGAGAGGAAGCCTTTTCTCTATCTCCTTCTGGCCACAAGAATCACCTGCTACTGGAGATAGATCAAGATGGGTAGCCATGTTATTCTGTAGCAGTAGAAAAGAGCAAGAATCCAGTAGCACCTTAAAGACTAACAAAATATGTGTCAGGGTATGAGCTTTCGTGAGTCACTGCTCACTATTTCGGGTACCTGCTCACTTCTTCTACATCTGCTATTGGGGATAAAGTCTTCTCCTTACGGACACATGAAGATGCTCTGAATCAGATAAGTGGCCACCAAAGTCAGTGGCTTTCTAGGGTCTTGAGTAGAAGTCTTTCAAATCTACTACTACCAGCCCCTTTTGACCACATGAACACACACAAAGCTGCTGTATACTGAGCCAGATCTTTGGTCCATCAAGGTTCATATTGTCTACTCAGACTGGCAGCAGCTGAGCAGGAGCTTAGGTGAAGGTATTTCATATCACCTGCTACCTGATCCTCCTACATGATCCTTTTACCAGGGACTGAAACTAGGGTCTTCTGTGTGCCAAGCAGATGGTCTACCACTGAGCCATATCTACAAGTGTTAGGGAGGGAAATGGGGATCTTCTGTACACGAAGCAGGTGCTCCACCAGTGAGCAACAACCTCTCTCCCCTTTGTAGAACTCCTTCAGAATTTCTCTGGAATTCTTTCCCCATCACTACCGTGTCATGTTGACCCATGGGAGGAGGCGGGCTTGCTCCCCACAATTTTCTGACTACTCTGAGAGGAGTATTTAATAGTTTTGTTCACACATCTTTTGATAGGTTGCCAAAACCTGACAGAATGTAGCACAACCTCAGGGAAAGTAGCTGACCCAGAGGCCAAGATTTCATGCCTCCAGTTTCTCCCACCCCAAACCAAATCCCATACATGCATATAACCTCAGGAAATTGTCTGAGGGTGATTGTAGTGTTCATTCAGCCAAACATGTTAAATGCTTTGTTGAAAAGTAGAGCAAAATATGTGTTTAAATACTTATGTGGAAGTGAAATGCTGAATTTAAAAAGATTAAGAGAGAGAAGGCCTGAGGCGTGGAATGCTTGTGTCCAGACAATTGGGAGAATTATGGTGGCCCTGGTTAATTTACCCATTCCTATCTCCTCTCCTGAGAAGGCCTAGTTATGTCCCTCGCTGCTGCTTAAGGTACTTAAAATCCTTCCTGTTCGGGGGGGGGGGGGGAACCCTCTTTTTACCACATTCTGCTTCCTAATTACTTCATATGTTGTTTCATCTGAGTGGTGTTTAGTTGTTTTTAAATTCTTTGGTATGCTTTTGATATTCTGACTTGATATAAACCACCCGGGGCTATGTTTTCTTGCCTTGAAAAAGACAGTGCATAAAGATGGTAAGAGGTGAGTGTAAATAAAATATAAATATGTGCTCCGAAGTCTGCGGATTTTACCTAAAAGAGCACCGCAGGCAAAAAAAAGGTCACATTACACCTCCCAACAGCATAGAACTCTGGGTGAGGTTTAGACCGAACTGCCGCCCACACTTGATTTCTCCTCAGGAGCCTGGTTTGCTGTTCTTCTGAGTCAGGAAACCAAAGGCTCACAGCAAAATGTGCCAGAAAAGTTGGCCGTGTCTGAAAATTCAGCCATTTCTTTCACAGAATGCAGGTCTCAGCATATTAAAAGAGCTGTTTTTTATGTAAAAAAAAGACAAGATCGCTTAAATCAAAATGTTTTCAGGTTCTAAAATGGTACCTCAGAGGTAGACAGTGGGAAGGGTTGTTTTTCTCAGCTCCTTCAGTGGTGTTTTGATGACACTAAAACCACAAAAGTTATATCAGTTCACAAAACACAAACAAAACCTTCCCAAACTATTGATGTTAAATAAAACCTCAGATGACATTTTGAGTGACGTTTTGGGCGAGGTTTAGATGCCATTTTAGGGCACCCTTTAAGGTTTCGGTAGGTGAGGGCAAAGGTATTGGGGGAAGGGTAAAAGATTCACAGCAAGGGTCAGAGGCCCAGCCTTTAATATATTTAAGATTAAATTGCAAAAAGCAGTGAAAAGTGGAAGACTTAACATGAAATGGATTGACTCAATCAAGGAAGCCACGGCCCTCAGTTTGCAAAACCTGAGCAAGGTCGGTAATGAAAGGACGTTTTGGAGGACACAAAATACACTCTGGAATAAATTATTATCACATGTGTATTCATTAGTTATTTAATTCATACTTCTCCCCAAAGAGGACCCAAAGTGGCTTATGTCATTCTCCTCCCCTCCACTTTATCCTCACAACAACCCTGTGAGGTGGATTAGGCAGATAAAGTGTGTCTCGCCCAAGGTCACCCAGCGAGCTTCCATGGGGATTTGAACCATGGGGATTTGAACCATGGGGATTTGAACCATGTTCTCCCAGATATTAATCTAACACTCTCTTTTAAAAAGTATTGTGTGTGTGTGTGTGTGCGTGTGCATGCACACATGCTTGCGAGCCTGGAAGTCATGGTGTCTTCTGGTGACCTCCAGTGGGGCTTGGACATTTCAGAGAGGTGGCTTATATTACTTGAGAGATCCAGTTTGGTGTAGTGGTTAAGTGTGCGGACTCTAATCTGGGAGAACCGGGTTTGATTCCCCACTCCTCCACTTGCACTTGCTGGATGACCTGGGGCAAGCCATAGCTCTGTACCGGCTGTTCTCTCAAGGACAGTTGTCTCAGAGCTCTCTCAGCCCCACCTACCTCACAGGGTGTCTGTTGTGGGGAGGGGAAGGGAAAGGGGATTGTAAGCTGCTTTGAGACTCCAAGTGAGTGAAGGGCAGGATATAAATCCAATCTCTTCTTCTTCTACTTGCCTCTGTGTCCTAGCACTGGTACTCCATGGAGGTTGTCCTTCCAAGTACTTGCCAGGGTCGTCCCTGCTTAGCTTCTGAGATCTCACAAGATTGGACTTGCCTGGGCTACCCAGGTCAGGGCACTAATCTAACACTCTTAACCACTATACCACACTGGTTTATAGAAGGCCTGAAAGGAAAAGCCTGGAGAGTGTTCCTTCATGAGACAAGGAATTCTGAAGATGAAAAGCTGACCTCTGTTGATGCAGGCATACAGAAGACGGCAACAGAAACTAACCTTAGATCAATAGCAGACTTATAGGGACAGAGGCCCTTCCTCAGGTATCCCAGTCCTAAGACTTTATAGAGTAATCCTAAGCAAGTCTACTCAGAATCCTACTCAAGTCTACTCAGTGGATCTTATGCCCCTAGTATTCATTCATTCGCCTTTAAAGTACGCAGTCCAGAGATGCCTTCAAGTGAAATCAGTTCATGGTTTATTAGGAGGTTCAGGAACACATGTCTGAGCTGGGCTCAGGGGTCTGCTTATATGCACACCTAAACCGCACCTCTGGCCTCACCCACACACTCTGATAGGATTACAATTAATACAATTAAGTCTCTCAGGTCATTGGCCCCTATTTGCATCTTGGCTGACCGACAGGTCTAAATTGCAATCCGGCCAGTTTACTGTGTTCTGGAGCGAAGCTCTGACTACGCCTGGCCATGTGCTTGCCCCGGACCACATGGCCTGACCACATGGCGGTTGCCATTAGAACACAACAGTACTGCACATTATAGTCATCTCACCTGGATGTGAGCAGATCATAGACCACCACGGCCAGATCATGTTTCTTGAGGAAGGGTTAAACAGCATGGGATTCCATAGCACAAATGCCGTGGAGATGAGAAGCAGTCCCCACAGCGCCATTTTCTGGAGCTGGCCAGTCAAGTAAGAGTACATCCACCACAGCCCAGTGCCCTCTGTTCTGCATATTCAGACATCCCTGGTAGTGCAATCCTAAGCAGTTACACCATTTAGCTTACTTCAGTTTGGTGTAGTGGTTAAGAGTGGCAGACTCTAATCCAGAAGAACCGGGTTTGATTCCCCTCTCCTCCTCCCCAAGAAACCTACTGGGTGACTTTGGGCCAGTCACAGTTCTCTCAGAGCTCTCTCAGCCCCACCTTCCTCACAGGGTGTCTGTTGTGGGGAGAGGAAGGGAAGGCAACTGTGAGCTGCTCTGAGACTCTGAATGAAAGGCCGGGAATAAATCCAACTCTTCTTCTCTTTCTCTTTCTCCCCCTTCTCTTTCTTCTGCATTTACATCCCACCTTCTCTCCAAGGGAGATCCAAAGCATCTCACATTTTCCTCCTTGTCTCCATTTTATTCTCACAATACCCCTGTGAGTTAGATTAACTGAGACTGTTTGAGTGGTCCATGGTCACCCAGAAAGCTTCCATGGCAGAGCAGGGACTTGAACATGGGTCTCTCAGGCCTGAGACTGACACTCTAACCACTACACCACACTGCCTCTCAAATTAAGCCCGTTGACTTCAATGGGCTTAGGTGGAACTCTGTTTAGGACTGCACTGTAAGTGACCTTCTGATTCGTTCCTGTTGGAGAGGAGGACTAAGAGAGGAAGCTATGGGCTTCATGAAAGAAGGGAGCTTGGAGCTGAAGGAAGACAGAGGTGAGACTGCAGTCATGTTATGGGAAGCACAGGAGGAACAAACAGAGAATGAGCAGATTCTTTAAGATACCTGCAGCTTTTTGCAAGGTGATTAAGCTGAATATAAATGAACATACAAAGCTGAGTTATACTGAGTCAGACCACTGGTCCATCAAGGTCAGTACTGTCTACTCAGACTGGCAGGGTCTCAAACTGAGGTCTTTTACAGCACCTTCTCCCTGATCCTTTTAAGTGGAGAAGCCAGGGATTGAAGAAGAGAAGAGATTGGATGTATACCCCGCCCTTCCCTACCCAAGGGAGTCTTAGAGCAGTTTACAAACTCCTTTCCCTTCCCCTCCCCACAACAGACACCCTGTGAGGTAGGTGGGGCTGAGAGAGCTCTTGACATTAACTGCTCTTTTTCAAGAACAGCTGTGCCAGAGGCTTGCCCAAGATCATCCAGCAGGTGCAAATGGAGGAGTGGGGAATCAAGCCCAGTTCTCCCAGATTACAGTCCACACACTTAACCAATATACCAAACTGGCTCCTGGGACCTTCTCCATGCCAAACTGGATGACTGAAAGTCCCAAGCAAGGACGTGTTGGGATATAAGAAAAAAAAAATTGCTATTGTCATGGCAGCCATGGACTTACAAATAAAATCTGAATGTTTTTATTGCAATTCTTTGAATAAAGGCTGATTGTTTGGAAGTTGTGCTTTGACATTTTAAGAGATACAAATCCTAATACCTTGTCTGATTTCCCATCCAGGTAACTGCTGAACCTTTTTTCTTTTTCTTTTTGTAATCCAGATTGCAACCTTCCCTTATTTTCCCATAGGCTAGTCAGAAAAGAAACAGGCAAACAATTTATCTTCAGCCAAAGGAACCCAAATACAGCTGGGAGACATCAGACCTGTCAGTGCCAATAAGTTATTAATAATGGTGAATGATGACCGGAGGGAATAAAAGGTTATCAGCGCCTCCTTTTCTTTATGTAGCCTCTTTCCAGTGTCTTTGATTGATGCCAGATTGCCTAGCAAAGAACAGAAGCATTTCTGTGTGTGTGTGTGTGTCTGTCTCTTTTTTTAAATTCCTGCTCTTGAAACCTTTATAAATATTTAAGGGAATGGAAAGCATGAATGGGAGCATGTGGATCTATGGAAACCCATCAAAGCCATATAGAGTTTCTATATATAGATAGCAACGAGGGAGCAGGGCAAGAAAAACAGAGTACATCTTGGAGGAAAGAAAGCTTCAAAGCAAAGAGGAAGCCAGACTGAACACAGTGCATCCTTAAACTTTTGCCCGTCCTCTCTGTTCTCTTCTCACAGCTGTTTCTCCTTTTCGCTGGATTACTGTCCCCAACCATTCAGGTGTTTCTCCCGCAGATAAAATATGTGTAGAGCCAATCTGTCACATTTGATCTTGGTGACTCTTAGATAACTTCCTGGGGAATGCACAGCCAAATGGATATGGGTTTTGCCTACTGTGGGACGGCAGAACCACTGATCTATTGCCATTAAGAGCAGATGGGAAATTGCAAGGATTTTTGGGATGGGGATTATCCTGGGTCGTCTTTGGGGACTGCAGCATTCTTTAGGATTGTCCCTTCAGAATGACAATGAACTGGGCTTTCAACAATGTGAAAGAATGTAGGACTAGAGAGAAATGAATACCTCGACAATGTATCACTGTAGAAGACATCAAGCTCTGACTTTGTCATGACTTCTGTTGTTCCATTGGACAATTCGTGATACTCTCATGGTGTTCTTGTGTAATATCTGTCACCTGTAAGATTTATCATTAGTGTCATTTGCAAAATAGATTTCTGGGCACTTGGATGGTATAAAATCTTTGAAGCCCATTGGAGATCAAGCACCATGGACAGTTCCCCTCTACCCCTCCATTTCTCTCTCTTCTCCAGCTAGGCTACCAAATTCCTTGGATTATAACCGTGGCCATTTTGATCTTGGTTGTGAAGAGGGCCATGTTTTGCAAATGGAGATGCTACATGGCCTTTAGGGAGAGAAAACAGAGACAGTCGTTAGAGGAAATTTGCTAATGCTTAAATATCACCATCACTTGTTCAGCTTCTAAGCCCGCTGAAAATTAATTAATTGATTTACTTACTTACTTACTTACTTATTTACTTATTTGCTTGCTTTATTGAGTTATATTGATTCCACATCCCTGGATTGCTCAAGGAATCTCGCATTCAAAGATTAAAACCACAGTCCAAACACCTTTCAGAACAAGTGGGTATGGCATGATCATCAAAGGGCAAGGATGGAAGGGGCTCAGGCACATCACCTGACGGAGGTCATTCCATAACCCTAGGTCTACCATTGAAAAGGCCACCGCATGTCCTCACTTGCTAATTAAGGTAATCCAGGATGACCTTGGCCATGAGTACTTCACAGCACCTTTACTCCCTTGGCCCTATGTTCATACGTAAGTGCTGTCAGGTTGCAACCAACTTATGCAAACCCCAGCAAGGAGTTTTCAAGGCAAGTAAGAAGCAGAGGTGGTTTGCCATTTCCTTCCTCTGCTGAGTCTTCCTTGGTGGTCCTCCCCACCCAAGTACTGGCCCTGCTTAGCTTCTGATGAGATCGGGCAATACAGGGCTCATTTCATAGCAGGAACTCCTTTGCATATTAGGCCACACACCCCTAATGTAGCCAATCCTCCAAGAGCTTACAGAGCTCTTCTTACAGGGGCTACTGTAAGCTCTTGGAGGATTGGCTACATCAGGGGTGTGTGGCCTAATATGCAGAGGAGCACCTGCTACAAAATGAGCCCTGGGCAATACCGTGCCCCCTTCCCTCTCATCCAGTTCATAGGGACGTTTAATATAGCATGCTCATAACTCAGGCCTAGGTCTGAGAAATTTCAGCTGTGGGTTGGATCCAGCTGTGGGTTGGATCCAGCAGACGCTGTGGGTTGGATCCAGCAGAAAATTTCCACCAATGGAAGTGGACAACATATTTGCTAATTTCCTCCTCCCCTTGCTGCAGACCCCCGATTCTCCCTTCACACTGTTCCTGCCCTCCAGCAGCACAACGGGGGGCTTGGGCTGCAGGAGCAGCTGGAGGCAAGGAAGTCCCACTCCACTGATGGCAATCACCTATGGCAATTACCACCACTCCAGGCTTAATAGCAGCAACACTGGAAGGAGAATAATCCAGATCAGGGTCACAGCAAGAGGGGAGATGGAACAACCTCTCCCCCAGGTGCCAATTTTATTAAGCAAATCACACACACCCCTGGAGCTGGCATCTGCATTGTGGGACAAACATGCAGGCACCACACAGTTATCGGTACATTTCCCTCCATGAGAGGTATCATCTCTGAGGTGGTGAAACTGAGTTGGGGGAAATAGTATGATTGAACACACATGCCTCCTCCGAAACCATGGCTACTATCCAGGCTGAGCTGTTCACAGCTGCTGTTAAGCCTTTAGAAGTCAAGGGAGATCCATTCACAGATTGCCAGGTGTTCCATGTAGTCTAGCCTTCCATTGGCAGTCTACTCACGCCAGATGTGTGAGTCATTGACTAGGGGGTTCACTGGGCCATGTCATCTTTCAGCAAGCACACTGCCTGAAAACAACATTCGCGAGCATTTCCCCTTCTAATCCTTAGTGTTTTACAAAGGATTAACATCATTCTGCTCCAAACAAACCAAAGCAAAATGGTGTGTCCAACTAAGTGGAGAAAGAGACGAGGCTCAAGAACATCTTCTCATAGGCCCACTGCTTCAAAAATGGTGCTCACATCACATGATATGAGTCTGGCTTTTCCCAGTTTTAGATCCCAGCTTGAAAGATCTTGATGATAAACCCTGCAGAGATGAGACAGTTGGCAACTAGAGATGGGCTTTGCAGTGGTGGGCATCATGCCTGTGGAATGCCCTCCACCTTGAGGGTCACCTGGCTCCCACCCTACTCTGTTTTAGGCATAGGTTTACCAGTTTCCCAATTGGAGAGCTCTCAGAATTATAACAGACCTCCAGACTACAGTTTGCGGGAGGGGGGATGGCTGCTTTCGAGGGAGGGCTCTGTGGCATTATACCCCCTGAGGTCTCTCCATTTCCCAAACCCCACTGTCACCAGGCTCCACCCCCAAAACTCCAGGAATTTCTCACACCACAACTCTACTTAAGCGCCAAGCCCAAGCATTTCTTTCCACCCAGGCTTTTAATGAAGGAGCTGATCTTGTGGTCATACGGTCATTTTGATCAGGTTTCACCGCTGTTCCCTCTTGCATTTAAAACTGCTGATCAGAGGCCTGCATCTGTCTCCTGCACCAAAGTAGGCTCACCTGTGCAGTCCTCCCGGTTCCTTAGCGAGTTTTCCAACACCAGGAAAATCAGTACTTTCCAGATATTTGCGCTTTGAATCTGCAATTTTGCTGATCTGGACAGCCATCTTTTGCAATTATCGCGATTAGGTTGCCTGAATGTCTTTCTTGCGATGTTTTTCCTCCCAAGCTTCCACTGTTGTGCACATGAGCAATCCTGCACTGAATAAATTCAATGTATAAATGTTCAAGCGCACATATAGACTCCAGCACTCGGTTGTACGTTGCCGGTTAATTTTGTTCGCTGTTGGGGGGGACCTGCAAAAAGAAGGGAGCATGACGAGTCCCAGTGGGAGCGGTGATTCAGCCATGTGCATATGAGCATGCACAAAGCCATTTTTTTAATTTAAAAGTTGCACCACCACTTGGGCAGCACAGTTATCTGGACAGTGCCCAGAGCCTAATGGCTGGGATTTTGACAGCATGTTCATTTGTAATGGTGATGGTGTTTTATTTGCTCACTACATTTTGTTATGAAAGCTGCCATGAGTGGATTCTCTGGGAGGTTTGCCATCTGCCTACCACCCAGCAAGCATTTTCCTGCTAATCCACTTGCTTGCTCACCAGTGCTAATCATCATGGCAGGAGAAAGCAGGGGGAATGGAGTCCAAACCCAGAAGTGTTCAAGGAATCCCCACTAATCGCTATGGTTTTTACCACAAAGATGTGGGAAACCCCTAGAGCATCGCCCAGAAGTGACATCTCCTCCTGGTTCAGCCATAACCCCACAATCACTACACACACACATATCCTCCCACCATGATGACCAGCTAGGGTTTCCAACTTCCAGGTGGGGCCTGGGGATCTCCTGAAATTACACCTGATCTCCAGAAGACAGCGATCTGTGACCCTGGAGAAAATGGCTGCTTTGGAAGGTGGACTCTATGGCATAACCCTGCTGTGGTCCCTCCCCTGCCCAAACTTGGCCCTCCTGAGGCTACACCCCCAAAATCTCCAGTTATTTCCCAGCCTGGAGCTGGCAACCCTATGATCAGCAGGTCTGGTAACCCTATCCTCTGGAGAGGTGGCATCTACATTTTCAAAATACACAAGTCAGGATATGATGCTGTCAGGACTTGAGCCGGGGATCTACACATGTTCAGCATATTTCCCCAGACTCCACTATGGCCAAATAAGACACTATAGCTCCACAACCCCTCTGAACACCAATGGGCCAGAGCAAGTCAGGCAATCCTCCTGTGAAAGGCTTCTGGATCACACTGGATCACACTGGCTCAGTCTGCACAATCAGGAAACTCAGCTCTTGTGGCAACAGACAGCCTCCGCCTTTCTGCCATCTTCACCCTGCCCTCCGTTGAGCAGGAACCCCTGCTGCAGAGTTAATGTCAGTTCTGCCCATTCCCTACCATCTATAAATTGGAAATACTTCCTCATCCATTTATTCCGCTCCTTATCACACTTGGCTTTGAAGCAGGACCAAGAGCAATGGACTTTAAAAATCTTTCCTTTGTCTGCAATCCCTTCTGTTTGTCCGCCCATCTGTCCACTGAAGCCATGAAAAAAAATGCTCTTGAAATCTTGGGAGGGGAAGGTCCTCTGAGAAGCTCTCGGAAGCTATTGTGGCAAACTGCTTTTACACAGATTCTTGGGAAAGCAATTCCTTGGTCCTGCAGGTTGTAAACTATCCTACGAGTGGGGAAAGTGAACACTGGTGGCCAATGTGCTCCCCGCCCTTTGTGGCTTTCAAGAAAGTCTCTGGATGTGGAATGCAATCTCTGGAGAGACATTTCCACAACCCATTTTGTACATTAGGTTGAATCGGAGGCCCTCTCATCTCCTGGATCAATGGCTAACCGCTTTCCTCGGTGGCGTCACCATCTGAGGCTCCTTTTTAAGTGGCGCTCCTGAGCAGGGTTAATTGGTGCCGTTCCCAGAAGCTTAACCTTGGCTTTTTAATAATTCCATCCCCATTAAGCTCTCAGGATATCTCCTCCATTCTTCAACAAGGTTAGGAAACAGATAGGCACCGCCAGTAGCAAATCCCATGGTGTGTCTTTGTGGCCATTCAAAAGCAGCTCTGAGAGACCAATGGAGCCCAAAAAGTCAAGCCTGTATTGCTTTTAAATATTTGTATGCTACTTTCTGTTATCTCTATGGATGTTGAAGGACAATAAACAATTAAACAGCCATGAACACATGAAGCTGCCTTATACGGAATTAGACCTTTGGTCCATCAAAGCCAGTATTGTCTACTCAGACTGGCAGCAGCTCTCCGGGGTCTCAGGCTGAGGTATGTATGTATAGTTTATTACGGCATCAAGCCAGTAAATTGACAGAATCACACTCATGTTAGAAGACATACTAACTACAGCAATAAAATAGCTAGAATAAATACAAAAAATGTATAAAATGCATTAAAATAAAGTGACAACAAATACATATTACATAAAATATAGGTCAGCATACCGGCTTAGAACTAAAACGTGATCTAGCAGGCTTTTCAAATACAACAGCAAGCGGCACAAAATTTGGTGACAGCTTTAGAGGTGGACTGATTTTCATCTGACAGCATATAGTTTATATAATCAGATTCCGTCGTATTAGGACTTACGTTTTACAATAGGCTCAAGATATTTGGCGTGGACCTCCTTGTACCAAGGACACGTGAGGATCAATGCTCCCTCTAAGCTGTGGAGTCCTGTGAGCAAAAATTCTACTTTGTGAGCTCCTGGCATTAAAGCTGTGAGCAGGTGATTTGGCTTCTGCATAAATTTGTTTGCTCTGGAGCCGTTCTTCCTGAGCCAAGACAAAAATGTGTGAGCCGGAGGCTAAAAAACTGTGAGCTAGCTCACACTAACTCGACTTAGAGGAAACACAGGTGAGGATCATATGTGAGATAGTTTCAACTTTCCCGAGGCCACATCTGCAAAGTCTTTGTGCAAAGGGAATTCCCTTGTACCTGACCTCAAGCACCGCTAAGGGGAGCGCTGCACGCCTGGCCAAAGTGAAAGCGTTTCTGTACTTATGTACATCGAGATGGACAAGGAGAATTAGCAGCACAGTATTTGGTTCACACAGGCGCTAGGAAAGTTGGATATCTAGCCAGATCAGACTGCCTCTCAATGCCCTCCCCCATTCTGCACTAAAATCAAGTTCAAACTTCTTTTTATTTTGGGGTTTTCCCCCATTCTGCATCACATTAGCTCCCTTCAGTGGTCAGCCTGGTTTCAGCCTGCTGATGCCCTGGGTTATTTGGATGCTGTTTTGCTGTGGACTTAAATTGTCTCGACTCGAACACTGAGAAAATCTGGAGTGGCAGGTAAATGTGAAAAGGACTATGGTTCCATTTCCCTAGATGGGATGGTTCTGGTTCCCGGTTGCTGTACTGGAAGGGGGTAATCTTCCATAAGAAAGCATTTTGCCATCTGGCTGGAAAGCCCACACACTGCCAGGAGTAACTAGTT
Organism: Lepidodactylus listeri; assembly: GCA_029233225.1. Lineage (NCBI taxonomy): Eukaryota > Metazoa > Chordata > Lepidosauria > Squamata > Gekkonidae > Lepidodactylus > Lepidodactylus listeri. Next base: position 58,230,860 of record JARCFY010000014.1, read on the forward strand.
AGTTAGTCCAGTATCCCATCTCAAACTTAGCAGAGTGCCCTTTGGCTACACACAGTAGAAGCCCTTTGTTCTGATGCTGACAGAGTTATAAAATTACCCAGAGCCACTTTTCAGTTTCAAGACTAATAATAGTCCTTTTATTTAGGAACTACATTCTAGATAGGAAAGCCTAGAGATAGAGACAGAACTAATTTAACTCCCTTGGATGAATGCAGAGGGGCGTTCTGCATCCACTGTGGCAAAGAAGAGAGCAGTGTGCTGTATGTACGAGACAAGAGAGGTTATGAGAGGACAGAACAGAAGGAGGGAAGGCCTTCCCTGTAATCTATCAGTCTACATCAAAGGAGCAGAGACAGGAGAGTAAACAGGAAGGAAACCCACAGTTTGCCTGTCTATCGCACTGACTTGTTTGCACCCCCACTCCTTGGAGGCTGAGGCTTCAGACAGCATCTTGGCCTTCTCTTTCAACATACACAGCTCAGTGGTAGAGCATCTGCTTGGCACACAGAAGGTCCCAAGATAAATCCCTCTGGCATCTTCCTTTAAAACAGTCAGGGAGTAAGTGATGTGGAAGAGCTCTGCTTGAAACCCTGGAGAGCCACTGCCAGTCTGAGTAGACAATACTGACCTTGATAGATCAATGCTCTGACTCAGTTAGAAGGCCACTTCATGTGTTCATGCGAAATAAACCTCTGAAATGACTGGAATTCTCTAGGACTGCCAGCTCTGCATTGGAAGGTACCTGGAGATTTGGGGGGTAGAACCTGGGGAGGACGGGGTTTGGGAGGGGAAGGAACTCAGCAGGGTACAATGCCACAGAATCCGCCCTTCAAAGCAGCCATTTTCTCCAGGGGAACTGATCTTGGTTGTCGGGAGATAAATTGTAATAGAGGGAGATCCCCAGGCCTTCCCAGAAGCCTCTCAAGATGGCCTCTTCTCTGAGTGATTTCCTCTCAAATCAGAAAAAAAAAGACACTATAGAGCTCATGTGAAATTGGAGGAGATTGTCCATACTTCTTGGCCTAACAAAAGCATGGACTGACATCCTTCTTATTCTGAATTAACAATGCAATAATCAAATCTCCTCAGGCCAGGAAAAGGGAACAGGAGACATCAAACAGCCAAGGAATCAGGTCTGGCTCACAGAAGCAGTGGGGCTTAATTCCAGGGCTGCAGACAGTGAAATCCCAAAATGAATCTCCAGTTTGAACCGGAGAGGTTAATGTGTCCATTTATAGATCAAGTTGTGAGATTTAGCATGTCAAAAGGGGGAGGGTGAAGCTTTTGATCATGCTTTGGCACTCCCCAAAATCCACCACATGTCCGACACCTGATAAATGCTATCTATAAGCCATGCATGGAAAAGATGTGGCGGTTGTAAATCTTCCTTCCTTTTCTCTTCTCTGCTTTATGGAATGAAGTGAAAAATATTAAAACCATGCCCTGATCTGAACGTGATGTTTCATCTCCCTTACAAACCCACCAAAGCAGTGTCAGTTCTGAAAGATGTGCTGCAGGGCGTATGATTTCTCAGCGACCAAACACTATGGGAATGGACATCAGCTTTTTAAAAAAAAAAACCTGCCTGGCTTGAGTTTTCCACTTCCTTTATTCTGGAGCTTAAAGGGTGCAGGTCACGCTCCCTTGTGAAGATAGCGAAGGGGCTGGTTTAAAGCCTCTAAAAGTGATGGGTGGCCAGACCCACAGATATTGAGACTTGACCAGCAAAGCCCTGAGCTTTTGCAAATAGGCCTTAAGAATGCTTCCCAGTAGCTGCTTGCCGTGCACATTGCCTCTGATTATGGAAGGCTGAGGCGTCTCCGGCCCATCAATGGCAGCTTCAGGCTTCTCCTGCCAGAACGGACAAGTGCACTGCTTGGTGCAACCCATGTGGAAAAGTCATATATTTAACAATAAAATAATCCTGAAGAACAGAAAAAGCATGTGTTACATTTATAATGTTCCAGTTTCAGCACACTCAGCATCTCCAATAGGGTTGTCAGCTCGGGGTTTGGAAATATCTAAAAATTTTGAGGGTGGATCCTGGGGAAAGTAGAGTTTGGGGAGGTGCTTCAGCAGGGTCCAGTGCCGTAGAGCCCACCCTTCAAAGCAGCCATTTTCTCCAGGGGAACTGGTCTTTATTGGCTGGATATCAATTATAATACTGGGAGGTCAGCAGGCCCCACTTGGAGGTTGGTAACCTTTCTCCAAGGATCTCTAAGAACAATGCTGAGAAAGACCGCTGCCTAAGATCTTTCAGAAATTCATTTGAGGCTAGGGTTGCCAGGGCTGGGATGGGAAATACCTGGAGATTTTGGGGGTGGAGCCTGGGGAGGACAGGGTTTAGGTAGGATAGGGACTTCAGCCAGGTATAATGCCATAGAGACCACCTTTCAAAGTGGCCATTTTTTCCAGGTGAACTGATCTCTATCACCAGAAGGTCAGTTGTAATTCCAGGCGATCTCCAGCCACCTGTCAGAGTTTAGCAACCTGGTGACTGTTGAAGCCGAAGATACTGTTTTCTTGGCCCCTTCTAAATTTAAATGAAACAGAGGACCACATTGACCAGAGCAGTTAAGTGTCCATCCTATAGGGGTTGGGTTTTGGGGTATTATGAAAAGGGATTCCTGCCTCCCACTTGCAGGGATTTGCTGTCTGCTCTTGTCCCTCCAGGGGGACTGATCTCTGTCACCTGGAGATCAGGTGTAATTCCAGGAGATCTCCAGGCCCCACCTGGAGGTTGGCAAGCCTGGCTGTAAACAGTATGCTGACCTAAGTGGCTTGTTCCTGCAGGGGTCTTTTTCCAAAGGAATGGGTTGGCCACTGTGTGAGACAGGACTAGATGGACCACTGGTTTGATCCAGCAGGGCTCTTCTTACATCCTTTTGCTCTTACATTCCTAGGCATACAAGGGATGATCTTGCAGGCCCCATCGATATGCCTGGAGGCTGGGCACCAGCAGTCTTTGACAGATGATGCCTTCAGCAAATTAGTCAATCGATCATTTGTTCCAACAGAAATGCACTAGAAATTGTGTCCTTTGTCTCCCAAAATTGGGCTCTTTTTTCTTTTTCTCCCTCCGGAGCCTTGTTTGACATTGTCAGGGTCAAAGGTCAGCAGGAGTAAAATACGCAAGCTGTAGAAATGACCTCTCGGTGGTGCATGGGAGGGCAGCTTGAAAAAAGTCTGGGCGCCAGGCCTTAGTGGTGGAAGGAGCCTGGGAAGGGAGGTGAAGCTGAGGCCTGAGTGAGGGCAACAAAGACTTGGGGGGGGGGATGAAAAGGAGGACTACCCTGACCTCCGTGAGGGAAGGGAGGTGAAAGGGGAGAGGGCTGGCCAGAATCAGTGACCCATAAGGCCTCAGCACAAGCGATAACAGATGTCAAACAGAAGCTCTGTTTGTGGTGGTGGCCAGCAGGAGTCAGCCCTGAAGGAAATGACCCTGCGTCAGAGGCATTGTCAGGGAGAGACCTTGTTGTGAGGTGGCGGCTCTCTGATTAGGATGGACTGACGGAAAAAGGCAGTGCCTAAGAAAAGCCAAAGGCACCTGGTTGGAAAAACCCCTTTGGTTTCACCGATTGAGGCGGGGGGGGGGGGGGGAACATATTCTGCCAGTTTACAGGATGGCCCCATTCCGAATGCTGCTTGCCCCACAGTCTAAAGGTACCCAAAATGGCCAACAAATTCTGTTGACCTTGGCATATTTGCCCCATTGTATGTAAGATTTACTTCTTACAGGTGTTGGGTAGGGGGGCAGGGTTGTCAGCTCCAGGCTGGGAAACTCCTTAAGATTTGGGGGTAGGGCCTGAAAAGGACAGAGACCTCAGAGGGGTACAGTGCCACAGAGTCCACCGTCCAAAGCATCCATTTGCTCCAGGAGAACTCTCTCTTTAGTCTGGAGATGAGCTGTAATTATGGGGGATCCCCAGGTCCCATCTGGAGGCTGGCTGAATAAGCTCTACTGCAAATGTATAGTATACTGCTAAGCATTAATTGAAGGCTAGAGCACTTTCCTACAGGAACAGGATAAAGGGATTGAAACCAGTTTAATAAGACAGTAAACAACACAGTTAAGAAGTTCCAGTTTGTGTGTGGGATACAAAGAGTAAACTCCCCTCCTCTTGCTTCCCCCTCCACCTCACTATAATACTACAGACAAGGGGTCACCTAGTAAAATCTGTTGCCCTTACCTCTGGGACAGTGGTTTCCATCTGGTGTGGTTTCAAATGTCACATTTGTGTGGATTCAGCCAGAAGATCCCCATTGCTGGCTTTGTTTCTCCATTGTTTGAGTCAAAAGCCGTGCTTCACCTGCTGTTTTTGGTCACTGTATGACAGAGTGTTGGACTGGATGTGCCATTGGCCTGATCCAACATTGGCTTCTCTTATGCTCTTATATTCTTCTTTGTTTCCATGAAATTTTGCAGTAACCTTGACCTGAGATTCCCTCCTCAATTGCATGGGGCTTTTCAATGGTATTTGTAGGTCAATAAACCAGCATGATATGCGATAGACACCCTCCCACCCATAATTGACTAGCATCTTATATATGTATGACAAGCATCGTATGCACACATTCCACAGCAGATAAAAAATGTACATGGCGCAAATCCAAATAAAGCCATGTCGCCAGCGGCAAAATACAGAGGGCTGAAGAAGCTACTGACCAGGAAAAAAAAATGAATAAATATAAAAGAGAAATGAAATCCTGGAATTTTCCTGCAGTTTCAAATATGCAATTATTCTAATCCTGGATGAGGAAACTAGGGAAGTCCCTTCTCTGCTATTATAACCACTCTTACCTGAAGATCACAGGGTCTTCTTGGTGAACATGAGCCGACTCCTATAACCAATGAGCTGAGTCTCCATTGCTTATGGAACCTCTCTCTCTACTAATTACCCAAACTGAGTGGAGACAGTTCTTTTAGTAATGCAATGTTGAATTTTCCTACAGCTCTCATACTAATAGGGTTGCCAGCCACTGTCAGAGGATGGGAAGGTAGGGTTGCCCGCTCCAGCCTCCAGGTTAGGAAACTCCAGTAGATTTGGGGATGGAGCCTGAGGAGGACAGGGACCTCAGTGGCTACAACACCATAAAGTCTGCCAGGGGTCATTTCATAGAAAAAGAGGTGCAGGAGCTCATTAATATACCTATTAATTAGCATAACTCATTAGCATATGCCACACCCCCTGACATCACCGGAAGTGTGTCAGAAGGGGAAGCAGGGGGGCATCTTCAAAAGCCTCCCCTCCCCTTCCCTTTCCCAGCTGGCCTGGCAAGGTGGGAGGGGAAGTGAAGCAAGAAGGGCTTTAAAGTTGAAACACCGTCTGTCTAGAGTCATGAGGCAGTGGTGGCACGATCTTTCCCTTGTATTCTGTGGGACCGCAGAATACAATGGAAAGATTGTGCCACCACTGCCGTGCAACTCTAGACAAAAGGGGTTTAAAGTTTAAAGCCCTTCTCAATTCACTTCCTCCCCACCCGCCTTGCCAGACTCTCTGGGGAAGGGGAGGGGAGGGGAGGCTTTTGAAGATGGCCCCCCCTTGCTTCCCTAGCTGGCCTGCCAAGGTGGGCGGGAAGTGAAATGAGACGGGGTTTAAAGTTTAAATTCCTTCTGTCTAGAGTCGTGCTGCAGTGGCAATGAAAGATTGTGCCGCCATTGCAGCACGACTCTAGACAGAAGGGGTTTAAAACCGCTTCTCGCTTCACTTCCTCCACAGGCCCGCTGGGAGCTGGGGGGGGGGGCTTGTCGCCACTGCCATTTGTGCCCACGCCTGGGCTGGCAGAGCACTGCTGTGCCTCACTCCAGCCCCAAATGACCCCTGCCCTTCAAAGCACCCATTTTCTCCAGGGGAACTGATCTCTGTAGTCTGGAGATGAGCTGTAATTCCATGGGATCCCCTGGTTCCACCTGGAGGCTGGCATCCTTACCTACTAATGTTTTTTTTTTTTAATAATTTGGTGTGAACATTCAAATGTGGGGATTAAAGTAGAACAGGAATAACCACAGGAACTGGGCAGTTTGTGTGTTGCTTTCCTGACAACTTTTCAAAAAGAATTACCAGTTCTGTTTGGGAAAAAGAAAGCCTTGTGACCTGAAGCCCACCTGCTTAGTCCTAAGGTGAATAGCTCAATGAAAGATCTGCTGCATGTGTTATTTACTTATTTATTTATATCCTGCTCTTCTTCATGATCAGTGTACTGGCTTGCAGGTGCCAAGTATCAGATGCCAGAAGTCAGGCAAAGCAGAGCCATTCAGTCCAAGGTCAAAAGTCCAGAAGTCAGGAAAGGCAGAGTCAGTGGGTTAAAATCAATCACACACGTTACTTCCATGCTTAACAGCCTTTCCTGGCTGGTTTTATAGCCCTATGCCTAAGGGTCATGCTTGCAACCAGTTGCTCAGAAGCAATCCTTCAACTACTCATCTTTGTTATCAACAAGCAGCTGGTGTCAGGCCAGGAGGCGTGCATTTTGCCGTCTTGTCTGTAGCTTTGTTCTCAGCCTCTGTCTGAGGTGCTCTAAAGGTGTAGGTGATACTGGTGGGTCGGGAACGAACTGAGGTTCACCTGCTGAATCAGGGCTGGAGGGTGTTGGTGGCTCTGCACCAGCTGTTGGCTGTGAATCCTGACAAGTCTGCAGCTCATGTTCCTCTGGTCAGCTTCTGTTAACTCAAGGCTGGCTACACGGGGCTCCTCTTTTCCTAAGGAGTCCTCACTATCACTGAGCCCTGTCTGACTTATGACAATCAGGTACCCAAAGTGCCTTTTCACATTGCCTACCACACACACACAATCTTCACAAAAACCAGCTTAGGCTGAGAGGATGAGACAGGCTCAAGGCCATCTGACAGGGTTCCATGGCTGAGCAGGGGATTTGAACCCAGTCATCCCAGGTACCAGTCTAACACTCTAACCACTAAGCCATACCATTCCCTCAGTACCCAGAGCTGATGTATTCTATATGAGTGTGCTCCATGTTCTAAAACTGAGCCCTGATATTCAGAATTGATTCCAGAACTGAGCCTTGATACGCTCTGCTTCATATTAAACCCTGTCTTTTGGTTTTCTTTATTGCGGCAAGTGATCATGTGCTGCATGGTGAGAATCTGTGTGTGGGAAAGCTGTAATGTGTGAACTGGTTCTTTGCCACCCTGGATCTTCTTGTTTGCTTAGTTTATAGGAAAGGCAAACCACACATGTGTAGTATACTGTGAGGGCTGGATTGATGCACACGCTAAATAAACTGCAGCTTATGTCTTCATATTAAATTTTAAAAATACTAAAATTTCTAAATTACCATTAATGATAATGCTATGGGTTTCCTAAACTTGACATAGCTCAGCATATCTGAATCCAGCCCTGATCCTGAGGACATGATCTGGCCAGGGTTGCCAACCTCCAGGTGGTACCTGGAGAACTCCTGGAATTACAGCTGATCTGTAGACCACAGAAACAATCTCTGCTTTGAAAGGTAGACTCTAAGGCATTATACCCCACTGAGGTCCTTTCCCTCCCCAAACTGTATCTTTCCCAGGCTCCACCCCCAAATATCCAGGAATTTCCTATCCTGGAGTTGGCAACCCTAGATCCAGCAAAAAAGTTAAATACTTTGAAATCCCATTGATTACAACCCTAGTGACTATGCTGGGAGACCTGAAAGGACTTAGTTCTGTCTGTCTGAGAGCCAGTTTGGTGTAGTGGTTAAGTGTGCAGACTCTAATCTGGGAGAACCGGGTTTGATTCCCCACTCCTCCACTTGCACCTGCTAGATGACCTTGGGCAAGCTATAGCTCTGTACCAGCTGTTCTCTCAAGGACAGTTGTTTCAGAGCTCTCTCAGCCCCCACCTACCTCACAGGGTGTCTGTTGTGGGGAGGGGAAGGGAGAGGAGTTTGTAAACTGCTCTGAGACTCCAAGTGAGTGAAGGGTGGGATATAAATCCAATCTCTTCTTCTTCTGGATCATGCCTTACACAGGCTAGCTCCCAACTATTCACTGCTTTTTGCAAGCATTTTGACGCTGCAAAATAAATAAATAAATAAATAAAAAACACCTCTTTTCTGTTTGATGGTTTTCCATCCCTCATTGGAAAAATTGTTTGCATATTTGCTTAAGTTCTCCTCACTTGCTCTCACTTGTTCACACTAACTCTTGAGTGACATCATGACCCCACCCCATCTGATTGGCTAACTGGACAGTGACATCATCCCATTCACAATGTGATCTCTGGGTAGGACTGCACACATCCATGTCCAGGAAATAGGCAAAGAGAAGCAATGGCCAAGAGAAACAACAGTTCTCAGTGGAACTGAAAACAAAGTGAGGATCCGGACACTCCTAAGTATCTTGGGGGAGAAGTTTCACCTGCCCCCACCTCCCCCCCCACACACACCAGACTCATTTTGGACCCAAGAACTGGAAGTGGGGAACATTTTGTGCAGCCCTGGCCTGATGGGTTTCTTTTAACAATGACAAAGGTAGACACTTGCTCCGCAGGAGGGCTGTGAGGTAGCCATGCAGTTATTTATTAATCACAGGAGGCTAATCCATTTGATAGCTGGATGGGTGTTATCAAAACTTCTCTTGTTATTCTGGTAATATGTTGAGTTGGAAGGGGGAGGTGAGACAACAGAGTGATCTGGGCAAGCAGTGGATTTTTCCAACTTCCCCCTCATTGGAAAAAAAACACAAAAGGGCTGTGGAGAAAGAACTCGATTAGCACCGCATTACTGCCAAAGCATTTCCATTTGGGTTGGGACCCATGGTTTTGTGGGCTGTCAGTCAATGACAGAGAAAAACGACTCCTTTTGTACAGGGAACTGGCATCTGGTTGCTTTGAGAGGAGCCGGAGGAGCAATGCGGGGACTGGAGAAGTCTCTTGGAGAGAAGCAAAAGAAAAAGAAAGAAAGTCTGGAAAGCAGCTGAAATCCCACAGCAACCAATTTAACTTGTGTGAAAGTGTCCAAGGCAGGGATGTGCCAATGGCTGTGGCATGCCTCCCTGGCCGCTGATGGGGGCTGTCTCCATCCGGGATCATTCAGGATCGCTCATCAGTGCAGATCTGAGACCCTCCCCCCATTTCAGTTTGCTTCTCTATTGCACAAATTAAACTCCCAGTGCATTATCTTTGCACCTTTTTTACCCCCTGTGTCAGATTTACCCCACCAAAGGTCATATTTGGGTCTTGATTTATGCATCAATGACACATAAATGGTACCTATAAAATAAGCACGTTGTGTGGTTTTTTTCAGGGGGGTTGCTACCAAGTCACAGCTGACTTATGGCGATCCCATGGGGCTTTCAAAGCAAGAGACATTCAGAGGTGGTTTGCCATTGCCTGCTTCCGCATCACGACTCTGGTATTCCTTAGAGGTCCCCCATCCAAATACTAACCAGGGCCAACCTTACTTAGCTTCTGAGATCTGATGAGATGAAGCTAGCCTGGACTATCTAGGTCAGAGCATGTTGCACATATACATCTTATATTCTAATAGCAAAGTTGAGATATCATGGGATGCTTAAATCTGGTGACTGGAGCTGTGAATGGGTAAGACAGAGCTGTCTACACACCTGAAAAGGGTCCTAGGTTTGTAGGGGAAAAAAAGTGAAATCTTAAAGAAAAAGCTAGGCAGCTTAAAAATCCAAAAATGATAAAAGGAGACCTTGCAGCTTTAAGCAACAGATTCCCTCAGTTGCTGTTGCTAGGCAACCACAGTGCTCCGGCCTTCAGTTTCTGTGAGTAAAAAGGTAGGGGGAGAGGGCCCTTCAGGGATAACTCATTTGGGCCAGGCCTGGCTAGGGCTGCCAGTAGGGATGTGCATTCAGTTCGGACAAACTGAAAAAAAACCCAGAAAAATGCCTATTAGGCATTATTTAGCCTGCCAGATAGGGATTCCCCGAATGGATGCCATATATTCGGCATCCACTCGGGGAATCCCTTTGCTGAGCGAAGGGAAGGCAGGGGGAGGCATTTAAATGTCTCCTCACATACACACATACTGTACCTTTCTGGCTCACCTGCTAAGGTGGGCGGGCCAGGGAAGGCACGGGGAGGGGGGCTCTGCAGGTCTTCCCCAGCTTGCCTGCTATGGTGGGTGGGCCAGAGAAGGCAGGGGGGGCTAGCTTGGGGGGCAGCGGGCTCCCTTCACTGAAATTGTCTTCCCTTCAATGAAGGAAGTGTGCTGCCTCTGTGGTGCGACTGGGGAGGGGATTTAAACTTTAAAACTCCAGTCACGCCGCAGAGGCAGCACACTCCCTTCATTGAAGGGAAGGCAATTTGCCTTCCCTTCAGTGATAGGAACCCCCCTTTAAGGCGGGATTATTATACCCTATGGTGACAGTCCCCATAGGGTATAATTGAGCCAAATGTGATTTGGCCAGCCAAATGCCACCCCAATTGGCTTGCATTGCCGAAAGTGGCATTTGAGGGTCATTTGGCTGGTGGAATCATATTCGGCCCAATTCGGCCGAATCCAGATCTGACGGGGGGGGGGGGGGGTTCCATGCACATCCCTAGTTGCCACTGCCAGCTCCAGAATGGAAAATTCTGGCCGCAGTCACACGACCCTTTAATGCGGGAGGAAGGGCTGTTTCCTCCCACATTTAAAGGGACCATCTACAATGGCCGGGGCTAGTCCCGTGCCAAAGCGGGCTCAAATGCGGGTTCCTCCCACATTTTTCGACCCTGAGAAAATCGACTGTTTTCCCGGGAGTTGCGCGAGGAACCCACATTAGAGCCATCTGGGCAGCCCTCTCTTGCAATCATTGTGAGAGCAGGGCTGTCAGATGGTCCCATCCGCCATTTCCCCCCCTTTTACACTTGGGTGCTTGGGCATTCAAGCGCCCAAGTGTAAAAGGAGGGGGGGAAAACCCCAAAACTTACCAGGCAGCTGGAGGGGCTCGGGGAAAGGTTCCCCCCTGGCTGCTGCTGATTGCCTCCTCTTCCGCTGCAGCTGCCGACGCCCACTTCCTCCGATGCCACAGCCAATGCCAAGAGCCTCCGCCACCACCAGCCTCCTTCTCAGCTGCTGCCCGCCGCAACCACCCGCCATGGCCACCACTGCTGGGGGATGGGATGTAGAAAACATCCCAACCCGAACTTAAAAGAAGCGGCTCCTTTAAATCCCGGATTTAAAGGGCTGTGTGACTACGGCCTCTGAGAGACTTTTGGGGTAGAGTCTGAAGACAGCAGTGTTTGGGGAGGGGAGAATTCTCAGCTGAGTATAATTCCATAGAGTCTACCCTCCAAAGCAGGCATTTTCTCCAGGGGGATATATCTCTGTTGTCTGTTCAGCTGTAATTCTGGGATATTTCCATGTAGGGATGCCAGACCACCCCCCCAGATGGGGATCTCCTGCTTTCAGTCCCTACCGCTCTGCTGCTGGCCAGCTGGCCAGTTGGAGAGAATTTACCCCCCACACACAAAAAAAACAAGGAAGAATACAGGAATTAAATGTGACATGCTTATGTGATCTGGAAGTGGTGTCGGGACGTCGGGAGTGTCAGGAAGTGATGCTCTGGGTTTTGGACAAAACTCAGAGCATTACCGCCAATGTCCCCGATGTGCCTATGTCACTTCCGGGTCATGCAGGCATGTCACATTTATTTTCAGCATTCCTCCCCACTCCCAGTAAGTTCACCCCCCACCAGCAGGTCCAAGAGACCTGGCAATCCCATTTCATGTCCCACATGGTGGTTGGCAACCTTAGGCCTGGAAGCAACCTCTGGGTCACCTGATCCTACCTGACTTCCATGACTCAACTAGTCCTGGCTGCTTGCTACTATTCTACAGCAGACACCCCATGAACACCAGTGTGGTATAGTGATTAGAGCTTCAGAGTAGGGTTTGGGAGACTGAGGTTTGAATCGCCATGTTGCTCTAGAAGCTCAGTGGGTGGTTTTGGACCAGTCACATACTTTCAGCCTAACCTACCTCACAAGGTTGTTGTGTGGATAAAAAGGAGGAGGCGATACTATAAGCTGCTTTGGTCACCACTGGGGAAAGGTGGGGCATAAATGAAGGAAATAAAGGATAAATATCGCTGAAGGTGGGAGGCAGATAAAAGGTAGGTTGGTGAATGGCTGAGGAGAGAATGAGCCAGGGAGAGGATATGGGGACTGCCAAGAGGAGGGAAAGAGGTTAGGAAATTCTCAGAAAATTTTATGGCATTATACCCCGCTGAAGTTACTTCCCTCCCCAAGCTTCACCCTCCCAAGGCTCCACCCCCAGATCTCCAGAGATTTCCCAACCTAAATCTGGCAGCCCTAAGAGGAACTGATCTTTGTAGTTGGGAGAGCTGTTGTGATTCCAGGAGACCTCCTGTCCCCACCCAGAGGCTGGCAACTCTAAAAGAAGAGAAGGAAGCAGGAAAAGAGGAGAGGCTATGGGGACTCTCAGGAAAGGGAAAGAGAAAATAGTGGGAGAGGGGGAAGTGAGAGGCATCCCACAAGTCCTTGTGGGTTCCCACTTGTACTTCCTAAATTGCATATAAAAACTAGATGTGTACAAAATAAAAAAAAATCTATAAAACCAATAGTAAAAAATGAAAAATCAAAGTCACTGACAATATAATGGGGGGGGGGGGAATAAAAAAAAAATTGGAATCAGGAATCATTGCGAATTCCCTAATTCCTAGGGTTGCCAAGTCCAGGTTGGAAAATACCGGGGGACTTTGGGGGTGGAGCCAGGAGAAGGCAGGGTTTGGGGAGGGGAGGGGCCTCAGCATGATACAGTGCCATAGAGTTCACCCTCCAAAGCAGCTGTTTTCTCCAGGGGAGCTAATCTCTCTCAGCTGGAGATCAGTTGTAAAAGCAGGAGATTCCCAGGCCCCACCTGGAGTCTGGCAACCCTATTAATTCCCCAGCCTGTGAAATGGCTAACAGGCTGCAGTGGGCATGAGACAAGGGGAAGGTATAAGCCCTTCTGGTAATCCCTTCCTATGCATACAGTTTTGTTTACAGAAGGAGTGAGAAGCAAATCATGCCCTTAATTTTCTGTGTATAGAAAAAGAACCATTAGCTGGTTCCATGCCCCCACCTAGGCTTACCGCCTGATTGAACTGATTTTTATATTGAACTGGTTTTTATATTTTGTAATCTCCCTTGGAGGGAGGGAAGGCAGCGTATATGGTTGCCAGGTCCCCCTCGGCCACTAGCAGGGGATGGGGAGATAGGGTTGCCAGCTCCAGGCTGGGAGACTTCTGGAGATTTGGGGGTGGAGCCTGAGGAGGACAGGGACCTCAGAGGGGTACAATGCCTTAGAGTCCACCCTCCAAACCAGCCATTTCTCCAGGGGGACTGATCTCTCTCGACTGGAGAGGAGCTGTAATATCGGGGGATCCCTTGGTACCACCTGGAGGCTGGTATCCCTTGGTGGCATAGCCTGATCTCATTATGTCTTGGAAGCTAAGCAGGATAGATACTTGGAAGGGAGATCGCCAAGAAAGGCTCTGCCGAGGAAGGCAATGGCAAATCACCTCAGCTTCTCACTTGCCTTGAAAGCCCCTTGCTGGGGTTGCCAATAATCAGCTGCGACTTAATGGCACTTCACACAGACAAACAGTCTGTTTTGAGTCTCAAAACAGATATAAATAAATGTGAGCTATAAATAAATGTGAAGATGAAGATGATGGTGAAGATGATCTCTCCCAGTGCAGAAAGGAGGACTGGGTAGGCTACAGAATTCTTTAGATAACCTGATAGGACAGATGCTGCTGATTCGAGATTTGCTAGGGCAGCCTAGCAAACTGAATGGAACAAATAAACAATAAATAAGATGGCCCAGGAATGAATGAAGCTGAGCTTCTGACGCAACCTCCCCTGCTGGGTAAAACCTGCCTCCGCCCTCATAGGCTATAATCTTCTATCTCCATTCACAAAAAAGTTTCCTATGACAAGAGGGGGAAAAAACAATCATTCTCTGCCTTGCCTATTGGCAGGAGCCCAAGAGCAGAGGCCATGATGGGAAAGAGGGGGAGAGCCATTCTCATGGAAAACCTTGGCCTTTCCCCTCCTGATTATTATTTCCAGGAGGTTAGTTCCCAGCTCTTTCCCAGCTCTTTCGTGTCACATTACTCTAGCAGCATTGCCAGCATTCAAACATCACACGACCAGGCGGTAATGTGGTTCTTGGGCCCCAGATAAGGCTGCCTCTAGCGTTATGAAATCCTATCCATAGCCATCTAAGCCTCGGGTTTCAAATTTTACACTTATAGTGGCGTGGCTGCCGAGGGAGATCAAGGGAGATTGCTTCCTGCAGTGATACAAGGGAAAAGAGCAAGAGTCCAGTGGTACGTTAAAGACTTTGTGGCAGGGGGTGATCTTTCGTGCGTCATTGCTCACTTTTTCAGATACAGCTAGTATGTGAGTCCATCTGTACAGTGGAGTGATTTCAGATGCTGCACGACAATAGCAGGCAGATGACAGGCAGATGCCGAATGACAATAGCAGGTGTGATTGAATTAGGTGTGATATGCGGAGGGGTAGTAGGAGTGGAGAAATCAGCGTTGGTAATGAGACAGGAAACCTAGGTCTCAATTCAGACCGGGAAGATGCATTTTCTTGAGCTTTATTCTCAGTTTCAATTCAGCAGTCTCTTTTCCGAATCTCCCTTTGAAATTCCTTTTGCGAGAGAATATCCTGAGAGGTTAAAATGCTGTCCCACTGTTTTTTGAATGTTGTGGTTTCTAATATCAGACTTATGTCCATTTATTCTTTGTCATAGGGACTGGCCTGTTTGTCCAATGTAGAGAGTGGAAGGGCATTGCTGACACATGATGGCATAAATCTCATTAGAGGATGAGCAGTGGTTCAAGTGGTTAAGATGCTGAACTGTGTTCCAGTAGTTCAGCAGTTTGAGACCCAAGTGCTGCATGACGAGTGAACTCCCATCTCTGGTCTAGAGTCATGTGGCAGCGGCGGCACGATCCTTAATTCCCTTTAAATCTGCAACTTCATGTGCATAGTCTTTTGTTAATGAGCCCAAAATTAAAGCAATGATAGTATCATCAGTTGATGCTTCCTGTAGTTTTCAGGTCAGCAACAGTATCCATTACAACTATACCTTTTCCTACCCCTCTGGGTCAAAATTGCCCAAAGGAGTGAGGCAATTGAGAATCAAAGAGGTACATTGCCAGATGGGCCCTATAGAAATGCCATGAGCTTCTTTCCCGGGATAGAAACATTTAGGGATGGTTTGGAAAAGCTGTAGAATGGTATAGCACCCAGGGGGAAACTGTGCGTCTGGAGATGAGGCTGGGGTTGTCACCACATTTTTGACATTTTTATAATGCTTCATCTCTTCATCTGATGGGAAAATCTTTTTTTTTTTTTGGTGAGAAAAGCGCCCCCCCTCCTAGCTGACTTTGCATATAGCTCTCCAGTTCTGTTGCATTATGTGTTTTGAAATTGTCCATGCTTTATTTTTTTTTTATGGGAAAGATTTACATGATTTATTGCAGCACGCTTGGCTTTCTATAGTTTTCAGACCGGAACTATGTCTTACAAGGAAACACAGGGCTGACCTAGAACAGTGTCCTATTTCCAAGAGTTTCCAGATGCCTCTGGGAAACCCACATGTGGCACATGACAGCAACAGTTTCAGCAGCTCCTATTCAGAGACATACCATAAACATGAGGTGGTACAGTCCTATACAGAACTGCACCGCCTCCAAATTGTTTTTGAACAAATAATGGAAAAAAAACACAACATTTTTTCCCCCTAAAATGGTCCCAGCCTTCTCTCTTTTTATGTGCTTTTAGGGGGGGGGCAGTGAAAAGGAGTAAAATCCTTGCCCGCTGACATAGGCGTCAACTATGGGGGGGCTCGAGGGCTCGAGCCACCCCCAAAAATATCCCGGGGGGACTGAGCCCCCCCCCGGAAAACGGTGCGCCCTCCACCACGCCTCCCTCGGCCCTTCCTAGGGCCGCCACCACCGTCTCTCCCCCCCCCCGGCCTGGCCACTCCGATCCTCCCTCCATCCGTCCAGGGGCCAGCTAAGCAAATGCCCAGCTGGCCCCTGGACGGACGGAAGGAGGGATGGAAGCAGGAGCAGTCAGGCAGGGTGGGGAGGTGGCGGGGACATAGTCCCGGCGGGTGCGCACGCTTTGCGCGCGCACACGGAAGAGCCCTCCCCCGGGAGTTTTTAAACTCTACGCCCCTGCCCGCTGATGATGGTATTTTACAGGAAGCATTTGTTTCAGCCTGACAATGTCATCACACAGTCAGGTCTCATTGATTAGAGATAGGATTGTTGTCAGGCTAAAAGAAAGTCAGAGCAATGCCTCCTGAACTCACTATGGTGTGTTTGGTTAAAGGACAGAATGGAAAATAATAACTGGCCCCACTGGAAAACACCATAATTGCCAATAGTTACAAAATGGGCCATGTAGGCCAGGAGCCTTTTATTAAACTGTTGCTCCTCTTGGGATGCCCATATGTTGAGCTGAAAATGTTTGGCTAAAAGGTTTCAGATTAGACCTATTTATTTCATCTTTTTAAAAGTCCAGCATAAGAATGTAAGAAGACCCCTGCAGGAAGAGAGAAAGAGAGAAGTTGATGGGCAATTGATTCAGGATGGACAAAAAAAAAAAAAGGCTTCTTTACACAAGTGACAAAAATGTAGAATTTGCTGCCGAAGGGAGTAGTGATGGCCACAGGCATAGACGGCTTTCAAAAGGGGTTAGGCAAATTCATGGAGAAGAGGTCTGTGAGTGGCTGCTAGCCCTGGTGAGTAAAGAGAAACTTCATCATGACTAGAAGCAGTCAACTTCTGAATCCCAGTCCCAGTGCCAGTGCCTCTATGCCCTGATGTGGGCCCTCCAGAGTCACTGTTGGCCATTGTGTGAGGTAGGATGCTGGACTAGATGGACCACTGGCTTGATCCAGCAGGGTTCTTCTTATGCTCTTATCAGATCAATTGCCCATCTAGTCCAACATCCTGTTTCATACGATGGCCAACCACTAGCCCTGCCAGAGCCAGCTATCAGGGCACAGACACTGATGTTGCTTCCTAATATTCAGAGGCTGCTGTCTCTGAATAAGGGGGTTGCCTTTCGTCGAAATGTTTAGTAGTTGTTGACGTTACATGGTGATTGATTTGAGATAGATAAGGCTAGTGACCTTAGCTGCCTGTCTGCCTTATTTGAAACTACCCTTCCTCCCCCTCCCGAAAGAATTCTCGGTAACATCCAGTTCTCTGCTTCTTCATTTTGTCCTCACACAACCCTGTGCAATAGGTTCTAGTGACTGATCCAGAGTCACACCATTATCTTTGGGACTTTTTACTACACTTGATCTTAGCTCAGCAAAAGGCTCAGCAAAAGGCTGAGAGGAATTCAAACCCAGGGTTCTCTGTTCCTGGCCTGAACCCTTTCACCACGCTGGGCCTGCCGTCTTTTTCTGAACACATTCCTGTAGCCCTAGGTTCTGACACTGGGTGTTAGCCTTTGAATAACTGTGTCCCTTCTTTGTTTTTTCTTGAAGCATGTTTTCTCTCTCTTTTTAATGTTTTTTTTCCAGTTCCCCCCAAACCCCCCCCCCAAAAAAACTCTTTCAAAGTAGCCTGCCTGGAATTTCTTTCATGCCCCATTCCCAGCCTATGTGTATATTTTCCAGTGTGTGCATACGTTGTGTGTGTGTGTGTGTGTGTGTGTGTATTTTGAAGAAAGTTGCATTGACACAGTGGGGATCAGAGCCAGCTCTGGTTTCTATTACTGATGATAAATGCCAGGGGCTGTGTTTGCGCTCTCAGAGTTTACATGCTGGTTAGGGACCGGGGGAATTTGGGTACCCACTCTGATAAAACGGTTTTCAGACCTGGGAGGGAGGGAGGGAGGGAGGGCAAAGGCACAAGGTTCAAATGACAGGGCAGGGGTTTGAAGTGCACACACCGGGAGGGTGGGAGAGAACCTTGGGCGGGGGAGTCATAGAACTAAGCACTGGGTCGGTCCCACACATTTAATGGCTGCTGTCGCCCCCTCCTTGTATCTTCAACTCTTTCTGTCCCCCTTTGCTCTGCCACGCTTATATTTTAGACTAGTGGCAAATCCTGCTGAATCATCTAACCTGAATTTTAGCTAGCATAAGCAAAGGAGAAGTGGGGTTTTATGCTGAGAAGATAATCTCTGGAACAATAAACAGAAAGGGATAAGAATGTTTTCCCCACCCCACGGCTGACATCAACACTGTGTGTGGTCCAGTCAGTGGCTAGAACATCAGGCTCTGGAGTGACTTGAGCTAAGATCCCGGTAGCCCTTGGGGGGGGGGGGGGAATGATGCACCTCAGCAGCAGTTCTCCATCTACAAAATGGGATCTTGGTTTTCCAAGAGAACATTAGGGATAGGTATTCTTTCATCAGCTAGTGGGGGAAAAAAACCATGGAATTAACAAAGTCTCATTCAATGTTAGCACTATTATAACCAAAATGGATAGGGAAGCTCAAAACAGTCATTTCATAGATGTTATTCTAGTGCCTGGCTGTCTGGTTTAAGATGAGTTCAGAGTCACGGACAGGAGAAGATTCGAGTCCAGTAGCATCTTAAAGACCAACAAGACTTCCAGGGTCATAACCTTTGAAGAGTCAAAGCTGCTTTGGTCAGATAGGGACAGGAGAGAAAATCAAAATATAGTGGAACTGACAGTGAACGTTTCCAATTGCCACAGTCAGAAAGTTCTTGCAACAAAAGAGATTCTCTCCCCACCCCCATAGATCTTTCTTTCCATAGTGGCTCCATCAGTCATCAGTGGCTTGGGAAGAGTTCTCTTGTGTGAATATACTCATGTTTGCCTGAACTACAGTGCAATCTTAAGAACATGATCCTAGGAGTAAACCCAATTGAACAGACTCGAATAGGATCCTAAGTGGACCTGCTAGGGTTGCCAGCCTCCAGAGGAGCCTGGAAATCTCCCCCTATTACCATCTCCCGACTAAAAAGATCAGCTCCCCTGGAGAAAAATGGCTGAGTTGTAGGCTGGACTCTATAGCACTGTACCCTGCAGAGGTCCCTCTCCTCCCCAAACCCTGCATTCCCCAGGTTTCACCCCCAAAATCTCCAGGTATTTCCCAGCCCCGAGCTGGCAACCCTAGGACCTGCTTAGGACTGCAGTCTTACTCTGATCTCTGGTACTTTGCTGATTAGATAAACTGAGATCTTCCCCTCCCCTCAGTTCTCTTATGCAGAAATGTTAGTATTAGGTTAAGTGGCCCCCACTGCGAAGGTCCTGGAAGACAATGTTTTGTTTGCACTTCCTGGAAGCCAGGCAGAACTGTAAGTGTTGCTCCTGAAGCAATGTTGGTATGGAAATAAGTCATGTTACATGGAGTCATCCAACATAGGCTGGGAGTTGGATATTATTTGAGTGGTGCTAGATGGTGCTGGGCTGCAGCTCCCTGACATGGGTAGAGCACTAGTCATGCACAACAGTGCTCTTGAACAGCATGCACCACCAATCATGACCAGCCCTGTCCTCCACATTGTCTCCATGTTTGCTGAAGGAAGCAAGGCTGGCCATGCCCAGCAAGCAGATTGTGTGGCGACCAGTCACTTTCCCAAATCTGAGAAGTGGGTCTCTGTAATATTTCTGTATCTACGCTCCTTCTCACACTACATCCAAACCCTTCTGCAAACCTCAAAGACATCTCTCATTGGTGGTAGCCAAGTCAGTAGACATGGACACCAGCATGTACTCCTCAGGGGCAGGATATAAATGGGAAACATAAATGCGAAATACACATTATATGGGGAGTCACCCATAGGGCAACACTTACTTTGTGCCCAAGCTTCCTGGTATCCTATTACCATGCCTAAAGACTGGCTTGCCCTCTTTGATTTGCTACCACATGTGATCATAGGACTGCAAACAACTGTGACTTGGTGGGATCTTTGGCTGTCCTTCAAATGCCTTTGCTAAGTATGATTTTTGGGTTGTCCCCTAGGGAGCTTTTTCTCCCATGCCGATTAAACTAGTATTTAAGGGCTCCCAATGAAACCGTTGAGGAAATAGGTTCAGGATAGAAAAAAAGGAAGTACTTCTTTACTCAATGACCGATTTCACACAGGCGCTGCCCCAGCGTTCTTCCTTTGTTTGCCCCAGTGCTGTGCTTGAATTTCACACTATTTGCCACGGGATGCATTTTGACCCACGGCTCCGCCCAATCTTTCCCGCGGCTTCAGTGATCCTCAAAAAACAGGACTGGGGCAAATGGAGGAAGAACGCCGAGGCAGCGCTAGTGGGAAATCGGTCAATGAGTAATGAAACAGTGGAATTCACTACCAGTGGAGGTGGTGAAAGCCACACACATAGATAGCTTCTAAATGATGGTTAGGCAGATTCAGGGAGGAGAAGTCAATCAGTGGCTACTAACCATAGTGAATGAAGAGAGCCTCCATATACAGGGTCAGCATCAGATGATGGCCTCAGCCTCTATGTTTTTTGACCCTCTAGGGCCACTGGTTGACCACCGTATGAAACTGTATGCTGGACTAGAGGTACCAGTGTCCGATCCAGCTGGCTGTATGCATCTTCCTATTTTCTAGGGCATATGGTACAGAAGCCACATTCCTTCTAAACTGACTCTACTGGACTAGCAATGTCACGTGTTGGGATTAGCCAAGTCAAGTAAACCAAACCAATCTGTGCCACTCGGTATCTGTGAGGGAGTTGTTTCTTGTCATGATGATAATTTCAGACAGTAGCTGTGTTGGTCTGCAATAGAACAGCTACATTCAATTCCCGTAGCACCTTAGAGACCAACAAGAGTTTCAGGGTAGGAGCTCTCAAGAGTCAAAGTTCCCTTTGTCTGATGCTTTGTTGTTCTCTAAGGTGCTACTGGACTCAAATCCAGCTGACCTTGCCATGAAGGCAGCTTTTGTACACTCTCTCTTGGATCTGACAGGTCTTCTCCTGGATCCAAGATGGCTGAAGTGGGCTGTTCATATGGACTCAGTGGTGAGGAGAAGGTCTTTTGCTGATGGCACTGTCTTTCTCCAGTGCTTTAAGGCTGAGTTCTGGCAACATAAACAAGTCCCACGACTAAGCTTGGATTTAAATAAAGCCCCGATGGAGATCCCTAGAGCTTGGAAACAGGCCTAGGCAAAGATTCATTGGGGGCTGTGGTAGATATGATAAGATGGGCGCCAACCAGATCCGCAAGAGGAACTTATCTTGCTGTGACACCAGTGAATTATGGCCTCCTCCGTCACACCTTGCCATTGGGCTAAAGAGTCTCCAGTTCTCACGATAAATAGCACTTCTTTTTCCACTGCCTCATTTTTTTCCCAGCATTGCAGCCCAGATGGGTGGAATGTTTTATCTCACTGTCGAACTGGCTCAGAGGCTTGGGCTCCCTGGGCCCAGCTTTGGAGATGCTCTGTGACACAAGACGCTTCTCATCTGCTGCTCCCCAGCATGGTTAATCCTGCCACTTCCTTCAACGGTTCTGCTTTCAGCCAGCAAATGGCAAGATTTGCATGAAGGTTTCCCTAGGCAAGTCATGAATCAGTGTGGTTTTTCCAGACCTTTTCGGGATTCCCTATTAATCAGCAGATAACCAAAGAGAGATTTCAGCTCCTTTTTCCTTCAATTAATTTCCCTTCCCCCGCAGTGGGGCCTTCACCACAGCTGGAAGAAAGTGTGGGAGCTATTTGTAGGTTCCCACTATATTGTTGTGAGGATGGGGGAGGGTGTCTATTGACTGTGAATGGGCTTGGCCTAAAGTGGAATGTCTGGGGAATCAGAGCTTATAACAAAAGTATTGGGTCCTAGAAAAGATGACCTCCCCCAAATCTAGCTGAAGAAAGGGGACAGATGTATGCATGACGGAAAAGCACTTTAGATTCTTGAGGAGACAGAAGCCTATTACACACAGTGGTTTCCCTCGCTTTTGCCATGCATCTCCATCAGGTTTTCTTTTTCATTCTGTATTGATTCCCCCTGACCCCTTCAGCGATCAGCTCGCTTTCCAGTTGCTGTTTTCTGAAAGTGGTTTTGTGCTGATTTTCCCCTTTCACTTCTGAGCTAAAGGTATGTCTGCACAGATTCACTCAGATTCTCCCCCATCCCTTTGTTGCCCCTCAAGGCTGTTCCTCCCACTGTGTGCCTTCCGCTATTCACTGCCCACATCAAGGCTGTTCCTCCCACTGCCCACATCAAGGCTGTTCCTCCCACTGTGTGCCTTCTGCTATTCACTGGTGTGCAAACTCCATTGATTACTTTTCCCCTTGTTGTTTTACATTTAACTTTTTTACAAGTGACATGAGTCTAGCAAGATGAAACTACCGCTAGTCTCAGATCACTGGGGGAGGGGAAGAAATGACGGGAGGGCGGGAAAGGTGCTTCTCTGGCAGCTTTCTGAGAAGCCTCTTCACAAGCTCTTAAAGAGGGGCAGGGAGGGAGGGAGGAGTGAAAACCCAGCAGTGAGCTCCATGGCCACCATCAATACTCAGCAGGTGACCATGGAAGAAATGGAAAACTTTAACCTACTCAGCTGAGTATCCCAAAATACCCAGCAAGCCCCCTGCATGCTTTGGGCACGAGCTCACTCTTTTCATTCTTGCAGCAAACTGGATTTACAGCCTTTGGATCCAGCAAGTGGGAAAATGCCTCCAAGCTCCTTTTCGGAAATCAACTGGGATGTCATGCTGGAGGGTTTCTCTCTCCCACCCACACCCCAGCCATCTCCCCTTTTCTCCTTTCTCATTCTCCAGTCTGCCCATGAGTGCATGTAGAACTGCCATTACTTTGTCCTCTCTTGCACATGGTGGATTTAAATTAATGTTTTATTGCTAGTCTCGTGCTGGGTATTTAAACAATTAAAACTATGGAGGAAATAGTTTTTTAAAAAATTCAAAATGGCACTTGTATGGCAATGAAAGAGGGGGATGGCAGTGGGTGGTGACTCCAATTTTTCACTGTGGTCACGAACACCACAGAGAATGCACTAGAGCAGGGGTGTTGAACTCATTTGTTATGAGGGTCAGATCTGATGTAAATGAGACTTTGTTGGGCCGGGCCACGTGTGTCATAAAATGTAACGCCAGGTAGCAGAGATATAAACTTTATAAAGGACACAAACACAAAGGGTTTTTTTATATATACTTAAAATAAAAGCATGCTTAAAACATTAGCACTCTTGTAATATTTTATTTAACAGTATCTGATGACTGACACCTCTTGCTCTGAATTATTGCATCAAAATGTCTGTGCTGTTGCTATCTTGAGTATGCTTTTCAGGTGTGTATCTGTAAGCTGCAAACCTACTTTTGATTTATTGGCATTCAACACAGAAATCTCATGCTCAGACTTCTGAGTCTAGGACCAGGGAAAAACATGAAATGGCTGAGCAATTGAGAGAGTCTGGTGTGGGAGAATGTGCAGTTAAAATCTAAACATGATATTGATAAAACAACTGGCTTCTATGAATCTAAAAAATGAGTTAGATAAAATTTGGCTCTCTTCCAATGATAAAATGATCCAGAAAATGTATAATTTTTTACTAGAAGATTGCATGCAAGATGAATTAGTTAAAACCACAATGATTTCCTGGGTGCGAGACTTTGGATACAGTATACAGATGGATGAGTGGTCAAAAGTATGGAAATCAATTAAATACATGAGAGCCACCTCATACAAGGAAAATGTTCTCAAGATGTTTCATAGATGGTATTGGTCTCCAGACAAAATCGCTAAATGCCATAAAAATGCCACGAGCAACTGCTGGAAATGCAAGACATAGGCACCTTTTATCATATGTGGTGGAGATGGTGCTAAAATCCAAGCATACTGGTGAATCCAAGTGTACAGGATAATTTTAGAAATGTTAAACATAGACCTTCCATTACTTCCAGAAATATATCTATTGAATATAATCCCTGAGGGCTGTAATTATAAGGATGTATGAATATATATTCTTTTTATCTGTTCTAACCCAACTGCTCAGCAATTTCATGATGTGCCCACAAATTCTTGTATTGTGAGAAAGGGAGAAAAGTATGCATAATCTTATAAACCTCGATCATGTCACTCCTCAGCCGTCATTTCTCCAAGCTAAAGAGCCCCAAGCGCTTCAACCTTTCTTCATAGGGAAAATGTTCCAACCCTTTTATCATTCTAGCTGCCCTTTTCTGCACTTTTTCCAATACTATGGCCGAAGACAGACTGGCAATCTGAAGCGGAGGCAAAGCGGAGGGAACTGGAGCGGGGGAAAAAACTCACGGAGCTGGCCGTTCACACTGGCCAGAGCAATGCGGATCAGCGGCGATACGGAGCATTCAGACTGCCACGGAGAGTTCAGACTGCCGCATAGCCAGCGCGCGCGGCTCGCGCGTGCTGCTGCACTTTTTTTTTGTTTTCCTTTGATGTTTTTCGCATATGCGCACATGCGCACATGCGCATATGTGCATATGCGCATATGCAAAAAACTTTTTGCCAGTGCGTTCACACTTCCTCCGGATGCCTCCCGCTTCTTCCAGTTCACACTGTTTGGAAGCGGGAGGCATGCGGAGGAAGGCCCCTGAACACCGGGAAAAACCGGTGTCCGGGTAAAGCGGAAGGAAAGCGGCTGGGAGACGGGTAAGTACGCAACGGAGCCGACGGGCAGATGCGCATGTCTGAACGGGCTCCTTTCCTCCGTTTGCGAAGCGTGCCTGCCCCGCTTCAGATTGCCAGTCTGTCCTCGGCCTATAATATCCTTTTTGGGGTGTGGTGACCAGAACTGTACACAGTACTCCAAATGAGGTCACACCATCGATTTATACAGGGGCATTCTGATACTGGCTGATTTGTTTTCAATTTCCTTCCTAATAGCCCCCAGCATAGTGTTGGCCTTTTTCACTGCAGTCGCACACTGTCCCGACATTCTCAGGGAGTTATCTACTATGACTCCAAGATCTCTCTCTTGGTCAGTCTCTGCCAGTTCGGACCCCATCAACGTGTATTTATAGTTAGGATTTTTGGCTCCAGTGTGCATCACTTTGCACTTAGCCACATTGAACCCCATTTGCCACGTTGATGCCTATTCGTCCATCCTCAACAGATCCCTTTGGAGTGCCTCACAATCCTCCCTGGTTCTCACCACCCTGAACAATTTCGTGTCATCTACAAAGTTCACTGCTTACTCCCAACTCAAAATCATTAATGAACAAGTTAAAAAGCATCGGACCGAGTACTGATCCCTGCGGTACCCCACTGCTTACCTTCCTCCACTGAGAAAATTGCCCATTTATACTCACTCTTTGTTTCCTTTTCATTAGCCAGTTTTTGATCCACAAAAGGACTTGTCCTTTTATCCCATGACTATTGAGCTTACTTAGGAGCCTTTGATGAGGAACTTTATCAAAAGCTTTCTGGAAGTCAAAGTAAACAACATCTATTGGGTCCCCTTTGTCCACATGTTTGTTTACTCCCTCAAAGAACACTAACAGGTTAGTGAGACAAGATCTTCCCTTACAGAACCTATGCTGAGTCTTCATCAATTGATTTTGTTCAGCAATGTGCCTACTAATTTTTTCCTTAATAACAGTTTCCACCAACTTACCCGGTATCGATGTCAGACTGACTGGCCTGTAATTTCCTGGATCTCCTCTGGAACCCTTTTTAAAGATGGGAGTGGCATTTGCTACCTTCCAGTCCTCAGGAATGGAGGCAGATTTTAAGGAAAGATTGCATATTTTTGTCAGGAGATCCACAAGTTCACATTTGATTTCTTTCAGAACTCTCGGATGTATGCCATCCGGGCCTGGTGATTTATTTGTTTTTAAATTGTCTATCTGTCATAGGAACTCCTCTCTCGTCACCTCAATCTGACTCAGGTCTTTCAACACCCCTCCCGAAATCAGTGGTTCTGAAGTGGGCAAGCACTTCACATCTTCCACAGTGAAGACAGAGGCCAAAAATGCATTCAGCTTCTCAGCCATTTCCCTATCATCCTTCAGTACACCTTTTACCCCTTGGTCATCCAAGGGCCCCACTGCTTCCCTGGCTGGTTTCCTACTTCTAATGTATTTGAAGAAATTTTTATTGTTGGTATTTATGTTCAGTCAGAGTTCTGCCAAAATGGCCGTCCTGCCCGACTCTTTCAGAGCCTTCCAGCAGCCAGCCTGCGTATTTTAACACACATAAGTATCCATTCTTCTTACCTGTCTTTTCTGGGGAATCCAGAGCAATACTTGCTTCCATGGCAGCCATTTTGTAGGGCCTAAACAGAGAGAGAGAGAAAAAAAACCCAGTTGCATTTTTGTGCTGCCCTTTCATTTCAAAGACGGGGTTCATTCACTCCTGTCAGGGCGGGTGTGTTCATGTGTAGGTGGAAGAGATGTTGAGTTGACTTTTTTGTTTTTAAGTATTAATTTGTGCCATTAAACTAGTCCCATAAATCATTCCAAGCGATCTCAGAACAAGGCAAAGGGACCTCTGAAAAATCACAAGTGACTCAAACAGAAGGCAAGCATGTGGGGCGGTCACAGAAGGGACAGACATAAAACTAGTTTGGAGCCCAGCAGTGGAGTAATAATTTTCCTTCATACAAATGGAGTTATTTTTGGCAGACCTCCCCTCTGGTTTTGCCAGTGGAAGGGACCTCCCATGATGCTGGGTGGAATTCTGGAAAGGGAAGGAGGCACAGGGGCAGCAGTGTTTTGTTGTTGCTTTATTATGATGGTTTTAAATAAATGACTATTCAAATTGCTTTGGATACCAAAAGCAGAAAAGAAGCTCTGATGAGTGAGGAAGACGCCAATACGGGCAGGCTGCCACAAAAGGGTATTGGTTTCTTAGGAGGGGAAGAAACGCTGACTCTCTTTTCTAGTTTGAAAAACACCATTCTGCAACATGCCTGGTGATTTGTTCTAGGTAAAGATCAGCCCCAGGTTATGGCTTCCATGTAGGGCTGCCAACATCCAGGTGACACCTGGAGACCACCTTGTATTACAATTGATCTCCTGACAACCAAGATCAGTTCCCATGGAGAAAATGGCTGCTTTGGAGGGTGGATTCTATGGCACTTAAACTCACTGAGGTCCCTCCCCTCCCCCAACCCCAGGCTCCACCTCCCAAATCTCCAGGAATTTCCTAACCCAGAGCTGGCAACCCTACTTCAATGTCCAACACCCCAAAGATACCAAAATATATCTACAGAAGTTTGTACAATGATGAAATTACTAGCAGATACAAGTGCAGAAAATATACTCATTTTAGCTATTTTTTTTAGTTCAGACCATGAGAGTTCAGGCAACTTACAAGAGAACAGTTGTCTTTGTGGCATACATACTAGCCCTGTCTGGTCTGAATTTTTCCTCTCTTCATCATATTCCCAGTTATGTTTGAAAAATGCTGCTTAAGACCTATAGGTCAGGGGAGGGAGGGAGGGAGGGAGGAAGGGAGGAAGGAAGGAAGGAAGGAAGGAAGGACGGAAGGAAGGAAGGAAGGAAGGAAGGAAGGAAGGAAGGAATTGAGAAGATGAACAGAAAGAACTTTTTCTCCTCTCATTGACAGAACTCCCCGGCACCCAACGAAGTTGGTATGCAATGGATTTAGGAAAGACAAAATTTACTGGAAACATAAATGCCCACCTCCGGTAATTCAACTGAGGACCATTTTCAGGGCTCTTTTTCTAGGAGGAACTCCTTTGCATATTAGGTGACATACCCCTAATGTAGCCAATCCTCCAAGAGCTTACAGAGCTCTTCTTACTGGGGCTACGGTAAGCTCTTGGAGGATTGGCTACATCAGGGGTGTGTCGCCTAATATGCAAAGGAGTTCCTCCTAAAAAAAGGGCCCTGGCCATATTCAAATATTTATCAATATCTGAATATGGCATATAGATAACAAATGCTCATGGATCTGTTTTTAGATATTTGGGGATCTTTTGTAGCTGCTCATCTGTAGACTTGCCACTAGGCAAGATCAGTTCCCCTGGAGAAAATGGATGCTTTGGAGGATGGATTCCGTGACACTGTACCCCTCTGAGATCCCTGTCCTCCCCAGGCTCCACCCCCAAATCTCCAGAAGTTCTTCAACACTACCTCTCTGTCACCCACTGGTGGCTAGGGGAGACCTGGCAACCTTACTTTCCCACCACTGTTGTTACATATTGTTATTATTTTCTTCCTTTCTGTTTGGGCTAGTTTAAAAAAGGACAACAGGAAACAGTTCTTCACGCGAGGAATGATTGGCTTGTGGAGTTTACTGTGGCAGGATGTGAAGAAGGCCACATGTGTGGTTGGCTTTAAGGACCGAACTACGTGATACGATTTCTAATGATTCGGTCTGGGCTGCGTGAACCTGCCTCTCTTTCCCAGCAGCTGTGGCCAATGGCAGGGACCTGATTCAGTATGGTGGTGTGGGGAGAGGAAGAGCTCCTATAGACTCCGTGCCATTGTTTTTTTCCCCTTCTCAGTATGTGCATCATCGCACACTCCTTAGGGAGCCCTCAGGGCTGAGGTGCGAATCATTGATCCCTCATTTAAGCGGAAACGAACAGCCTAAAAAAACCCCAACCCCAGACTCACCCGCGGTTGCATCTGATCATGCAGTGGCAGGCTGTGCTTGCAGCTTCAAAAGACTGTGTGATCACGCAACTGCAGGTCAACTTCCACCAGAGGAAATAGCCTCTCTTCCCCCCCGCTTTATCTCACGTGTGTGACCGCAATCTCTTTTTCAAGCAATGGATCCAAAGGCAGTGTCACACTGAAAGCAAACTGATACAGGGAACCTTCGAGCATCTGCTCTTCATGTAGTATACATAGACACATCTTCTGCTTTAGATTCTAAACATTTAAAAAAAAAACCCTTCTCCACAAAAAGTAGATTTGGATCTCACAGGCATAGCTGAGCAACAGTGAAAACATTTTCTATGATTCAAACTACACATTGAACATACGATCATGGAATGTCCTATATTTAATGAGATGAGGGGCTAATTTAATTACTACTTTACTTAGATATAACGAAATGCCCATTGAGGCATCTGACAGGAAGAGGGCACAGGTGACATGGTTGCTATTGGATATAAATGACTTTGTTACTCTCTCCATGGCAAAATTTATGGGGGCAATAATTAAACAACAGAAGAATAACACTAAGTAAGGCATTATTTTATTTTATAATTTTATTTTCTGCTCAAGGCTATCATTATATGAGCAGAGATAGATAGATGATAGATAAATGATAGATAAAGTAAAGGTAAAAGTTTCCCTTGCTCAAAAACTAGTCGAATCCAACTCTAGAGGGTGGTGCTCATCTCCATTTCCAAGCCGAAGAGCCAGTGTTGTCCAAGTACTTTTCCGTGGTCATGTGGCCAGCATGACTAAATGCCAAGGCACACAGAACGCTGTTACCTTCCCACCAGTGCGGTTCCTATTTATCTACTTGCAGTTTCTTGCTTTCCAACTGCTAGGTTGGCAGGAGCTGGGGCCAGAGACGGGAGCTCACTCCATCACGTGTCACTTGGGTCTCGAACTGCCAAACGACAGACCTTTCAGTCTGCAACGGATGAAAAAGAAGGGGTTCCATCCCACAAACCATTCTGCTGAAGAAAGTACTTCTGGGATGCAGAAAGCTCTAGCATCAGCAGACGTCTCTTCGTGCCAGAGCACTCCTGGAACAGATCCATGGAATCTATCACATTGTGCTGCCATTCAAATCAGTGTATCAGTGTTGCGCTCCCCCCACCCCCGGTAACGTCTGGCAAAACTTATCCCAGGCTGTGGTGTCATCGTATTGTGAAAAAAACCCACCTTCCAAGCCATACCACTAGCTGCTCAGAGGGGGTTTCATAAATGATATCACAATATAGAACAAGTTTTCCAAGATGCCATTCTGACATCAAATCCATGTTTTGTGTAATATAAGAAATATTGTATTCTATTATAAGAAATATCTGTCTATCAAGAGACAGTTCTTCACTGTGCTTAGAAGCTCACTGGGTAACTGAGCTAGCCAGTCTTTTACAGCTGACCATACCTTACAGAGTTATTGTGAAGATAAACTGCATGGGAAAACCACCCTGATCTTCTTGAGTAAAGGGTGGGATAGGAATCAGACTAATATAATCAAATTAGTTTTACTACAACAGATGGAAAATCAGATTACATTTTAAGTTATTTTGCTCAGGCTATTGTGATACAGAGTTTATGAACACAGAGACCATTCCTCTATCAAGATCAGCATTGTCTACAGAGACTCTCCAAGGTCTTGGAATGAGGTCTTTTATATAACCTTTTGCCTCAGCTTTTTAAGTGGAGATGCCAGGAGTTGAACCTGGAACCTTCTGCATGCCAAGTAGAGTCTCTACTGAGCCACAAGCCGTCCCCTTTATGGATCACATTAAATGGTCATTATATAGACGTGTGCACACACTGTTGAAATGTTGAACTATGGATTATCCCACACCTGGGGCTCATCTTTAACTCCTCTCTGTTGAAACATGTGGATTTCAGCCATGCTCTTTGGCCTTCCTCTCACTTTGTACCTCCCAATTTGTTTCACCCACCTGTTAAACCTTATCTCAATAATGTAAGCAAATTGGGGTTGTATTTACCTGCCATCGCATTTATAATTCAGGTCAGCAATGATGCTCTGTTTATATCAGAATTATTCCAACAGGTGTGTTTAGGTTTGCCTTTAACAGTCTAAAGACTGTTTTATTAAGGTGGCAATCTATACAGCCCAAACAAAAGAGGACCAAAGCACTCAAAAGGAGGGAGAAAGATGACAAAGTTTCCACCAAATCTGCATGTGCAAATTAATATTAATATATGTAAATACACACATAATCTCTATATATTTTTTTAAAATGCATCTCACCATAGTGTCAGCTGTGCCCGCTGTTCAGGTGCTAACTGTGGATGGGGAAATTTCAAGGCCCCAGCTCTGCCTTTTGGTGCCTCATCATCTTGATTTCATCTCTCGAAAGTAGAGTTGCCAGCTCTAGGTTCCAAAATACCTGGAACTGTGGGGTGGAACCTTGGGAGGGTGGGTTTGGGGAGGGGAGGGACCTCAGCAGGGCATAATGCCATAGAGTTCACTCTCTGAAGCAGGTATTTTCGCCAAGGGAACTGATCTCAGTCATTTGGAGATCAACTGTAATAGCTGGAGAGCTCCAGGTGGCACCTGGAAGTTGGCAACCCTATCCAAAAGCCATTCACATGTCCTTTTTCAGCTTCAGGTCCCAGCTGGGTACCCAGTAGCTGTTCAGGAATCATGCCTCTGCATCCACTGCAACCAGTTTGACTGGACAGAAGCAAAGCTTGGACATTTCAGAGGACAGTCCCACCCTCAAAAAGAGGACCATCCTTTGAAAAAGAGGCCCTCTGGCCACCCAACATTTGATAGAGGGAGTGGGAAAGATGGAGAGTTTCCCCCATTTCCACTCCCTTTTTTGGTACAGCAACAGCAAGTTTGTTTCCACAAACCAAACATGGCCTCCAGGCCTTGACAAAGAAGTAAGAATCCTTACAATTCCAATCCAGAA
Source organism: Lepidodactylus listeri (assembly GCA_029233225.1). Lineage (NCBI taxonomy): Eukaryota > Metazoa > Chordata > Lepidosauria > Squamata > Gekkonidae > Lepidodactylus > Lepidodactylus listeri. The sequence continues at coordinate 58,262,325 of JARCFY010000014.1, forward strand.
GGTGCATTTCTTCAGCTGGTTTAAGCATGGATGTCATGTTGCTGCCTGGAGAACAGGGCCTTGGCTTTAAATGGGCCAGTAAAGGGGGAGATGACATTTCCCTCTCCCACCATTTATGATAAGCAAGCAGAATTTCACTTATGCCCTTCTGCAAGCGGAAAGTAGGGTCAGTGAAGTAAGCCAGGGAGAAATAGTGGAGGGAGCCGCAGATATCTCATCTGTCACCCTTAAAATACACATATGTTCTCCAGGTTGAGAAGCCTGGCTTTAAATCATTTTGCCCTGCTGTACAGCAGAACCAGTAAATTGACAGGACAGTCAATTTATTGGTTTTGCTGTACAGCAGGACAAAATGAAAAATTGGGGGGCAGAGGTGTCTTTATATATTTGTAGGCCACACTTCCTTTGCGCTCAAAGGAATTTGAATATATTTGAATTTATGTTCCCTTGGGTAGCAACCCGGCAGCTCTGTCCAATGCTATTGGGACTTTCTCTTGTTTCTCCTAAATATCCTGCATTAAAGTTGCCTGAAGATGGAACTACCTGTTATACCTCTAGTGAGCTCCCCCACCCCACCCCTAAACTCAACTGTCCCCAGGTACTGCCCCCAATTCTCCAGGCATTTTCCGGGGCAGAGTTGGCAACCCCACCTGCATGACTGTCATAAGCATATGGAAATCTCATGTTTATCTTGTGACATCCTGTTTCACCATGACAGGCCTGTGTTTAGCAATATAGAAAGGCATTTACTCCCTCTCAGTTACTAAATGCTAGGAAATGTTAATTGCTGCAGTATTTCTGCTTGACTCCAGTAATTAGTCCTCCTACCCTCTCTCCTAATTCTTTATAGTTTTTGTACTATAATCTCAAGGGAAGGCGTGTGGGAGGAGAGTGAGAGGTCCTGGTCTGAATATAGCTGAGAAACTTCTGGTCTGGTGTGCCCAAGCAGCCATTAGCCTTAAGAATTTAAGCATTGCTGAAAAGGGATTTGGACAATGGGAGATTTACTGTCCAGTAGCATGTCTTTAGTGGAATCCAGACATGCAAGACATGTGTGCTGGAGGGCAGGGGTGCGAAAGACCTTTGCATCCTGCTAATGGGAACTCTGGTGACCACCAAAAGCAGAGAGAGGTTTTAAAAAATCCAACTGCATTATGTGTTGATTTCAATTTAATTTTTTTAAAAAAAATGTATTAAATTCTATACTTATAAGAATGCATGCAAAACATTTCAGCCGTTTTTGGTTCACTTGCATCTTCAATAATCCCATTACCTTTAATTTCCTTATTGCACATTTGTTTGGAGGTTTTTTTTTACTGCATTTGTTGTCTCATTTCCATTGGTTTTCAACAGGAGACATATTTCCGAACATGTTTTTCGCTCCATATGATGATGAAATTTTCAAGGATTGTACCATTCAATCAAATTCCAGACACACAGGAGAAACTGTTTCTATTTGAGAGTTAAAACATACAGTGGGTACAGGGAGGCATTTGGCCTTCCCAAGAGGCAGTCAGATAACAAAGAAGACACAGGGAGGCAGTCAGGACCTCAAGAAAGGGTGGTGAAGGGAGCTTGGCAGAGCTGGGCTAGTTGGCACACCAAGAAAGCAGCCACAGGCAAGGAAATGGTAGCAATGCTCCACGCTTATAAGGGATCCAGGAAATTCTCCCTGATAGGAAGGTGGTGAGGTCCCCCTCACTGGCCATCTTCAAGCAGTGGCTGGACAAACACTTGTCAGGGATGCTCTAGGCTGATCCTGCATTAAGCAGGGGGTTGGACTAGATGGCCTGTATGGCCCCTTCCAGCTCTGAGATTCTATGATTCACATTGATTAGCAGAAACAATACACCCAGAGTCCTATCACTGCAATCATCTTTGGTGACACAATCAAAATAAACACTACTGGTTGGCCAACTTGCCTGCCTATCACTTGAATGACCACTCTTCTCCCTCACTCCCTGCTGCCCTTGTTGACCTCAAACAGGATCAGCGAGGTGTGGTGAGAATGCCAAGGATGAACCACCTGGCCATTTTAAAAGTGGCAAGAATCCTTCCAAAACAAGGCCTAGAGCAATGCAAGAAAGCCAAAACTCTTCAGACGAAGACTCTCCTCCCCCATTAGAAATGGAGGAAGCAGAAGCTCATGTAAGTAAAAGGAAAAGAGAAAACTCTTTAACCAAAAAGCATTTACAGGAGATGCTGACAGATTTAAAACAAGATTTAAAAGAAGAGATAAGAAACAGCATTACTCCTGATATAAATAAGTTGGACAAAGTCAATAAAAAGCTACAGGACGTACAGGAGAAGGCGGAGTCAGCAGCTGCCGGCACCCAAAAGAACTCTAAAGAAATAGCTGAACTGAAAGCTTTTGAAGGATGGGAGAAAAGTAAGCTATTGTTGTTGGAAATCATGGGAAACCAAAGTAAAATTTTGTGGAATTTCTTTGAACTTTGAGCTAACCAAGGACTTTACTGTTGCTTTAAATGAATGGTTTGAAGGAATGATACAGCTTCCGGGGCCAGTGGTAAACAATGCTTTCCACTTAAACCGCCCGGCCATTTTCTTCCAACAAGTGACATTAATTTTTGAATGAGATCCAACACAGACTTATCCTGACCTACACAGCCCAGGCTAGCTCACTTTTGTCATGTGTGTGTGTGTGTGCATATGTGGCAAGTGCCATTGAGTTGCATCATCTTGCACACCATCAGCTGCAGCATCTGGGGGTTGGCCCTATGGATTAATGACCTCCAAAATGTCCCGTCACTAACAGTCTTACTCAGATTTTGCAGACTGAGGGCTATGGCTTCCTTGATGGAGCCGATCACATTAGATCTTGAAATCGAAGCAAGGAGGTACATGGACGGGAGACCACCAAGGACGTCCAGGTCCAGAGGCAGGCAATAGCAAACCAACTCCACTCATCTCTTGCCTTGAAAACCCTACAGGGTCACCATAAGTCTGCTGTGGCCTAACAGCCCTTTCTTCCACCCTACTAGGTATTAAAGACCTCTCATCTCTCATGCACTTTCTCTCCTCTCAGGTAGGAGAAACAGTTGTTGGCCGATTCCCATTTCCTTCCCTTTCTGCCCGAACTTTCTCCTACATTCCTGAGAGAGCTTGCATTGCCCAGTGCCTATTTTTGTCAGTGAGGACTGGACTTGAGATCAAAACAGCCAGGCTGGGCCTCTCAGGCATAACAAGAGTCCCCCCTCCCCTCCCCTCCCCACACACACACCCCAAAGGGAAAGGGAGGGTGAGCTTGCAATGCCAACAGTATTTTTCATGGCAAAAGAAAGCATCGGCCTAAGCAGAAACGGGCCATGCCAGGCGAGCTGACCTAGGCGCTTTCCCAGGGACCGGGGGCAGCTGTGTTTATTGCTGAGCGCAGCAGTTTCTCTCCTGCCCTCTGTTTGCTTTCGAAGCCTTTGCGATGAAAAATGAGCCTCCAGTGATGCAGGGCGCTGCAGCGTTCCCAGTGATTTACCGAGAACTTTGCTCTGACACAGTCTTTCCGCTTATCCAGACCAGGAGGAGGGGGAGGCGAGAGAACTGTAAACTGGCAGGAGGATTGGAACCAGATGTTCCCAGTGTTTGCTCGGAGGGCCAGGCGGAGCTGTTCTGCCAACGTCTGTGCAACGGTTGGGCAGGGGAGGGTTCGCCCTGGCAAAGCATCACATTGGCTACCTGTGAGACTCAGAAGTTTTCCACTGGCATGCTCTTCAATCTCACATGCAGGAGCAGACTGGACATTTAGTGTACAGGGAAATTTCCCAGTGGGGCACTGATGTTGAGGTCTTTTGGTCACCAGGAACAGGCACAGCCAAGCCTCAGGATCTCTGCTTGTCCTGTGTGGGTCACCTGGCATGGGTTCTTCAGTAGCACAGATGATCAGAGAAGACAGTGGCTCAGAAGTAAAGCATCTGCTTGGCATGCAGAAAGTCCCAGGTTCAATCTCTGGCATCTCCAGTTAGGAATCAGGTAGCAAGTGATATGAAAGACTGCTACTGAAGACTCTAGAAAGCCACTGCCAGTCTGCGTAGACAATGGGAGGGGCTGTGGCTCAGTGGTAGAGCATCTGCTTGGAAGGCAGAAGGTTCCAGGTTCAATCCCTGGCATCCCCGGTTAAAAGATCTGGCAGTAGGTAACGTGAAAGACCTCTGCCTGAGACCCTGGAGAGCTGCTGACACTCTGAGTAGGCAGTACTGACTTTGATGGAGCAAGACAGCATAAGGCAGTTTCATGTGATTTCATGAGAAGACTGAACTTGATGGACCAAGGGTGTGAGTCAGTATAAGGCAGCTCTGTGTGCGTTCATGCGTGATGTCAGCTACCCAATTGTGTCCTCCCGAACTGTTGTCAATTAGTGCGAGGCAAGAAGGGGTGAGCTGCTGTCCCTTGTTGGGACACGTTTTGCTGAGTAGTCCTGCAGCACTTGCTTGTACCCACTCAGCTGAGCTTGCTCCAGGATCATTATATTAGGGTTGCCAGCCTCCAGCTGGTGGCTAGAGATTTCTTGGAATAACAACTGATCTCCAACAGTTCATCTGGAGAAAAGGACCACTTTTGAAGGTGGAATCTATGACATTATATCGCTTTATACCCTCCCCTTCCCAAACCTTGTTCCAACCCCCAAATATCCAGGTACTTACCATCCTGGAGCTGGCAACCCTAGGACTGTCATTTTAATTTCCTGATCCACTCCTACTGTCATGCCTGGGACACCAGGGTGCATCCTGGGAGCCCTCCTGGAAGGCATTCTGGGAAATCTTCAGGAGTTACCTAGAGAATCCTAACACCAAATACGTAGGTAACTATGCAAGCCAAGTCGTTTGCATAACTATGGATGGTAATTGACCTAGCTTCCTGCCCTTCCAGAGAGAAGAGAAGGGGGGGGGGGACAGGAACACTTTAAAAACCCAAAGTGGAAAGGGAAGGGGGATGTTGTTTCTCCACACAGGAAGAAATGCAAGAGCTGGAGCAATGAGATGCAATGGAAAGGTGTGGGAGAGAAAGAGAGTGAGAAATAGCTTCAGTGGCTGAATTTCTGCCTGTCGTACAAATTTTAAAGGCACAGGAAAAAAAGGAGGAAAAAGGCACCACAATTCATAGAGCTGCCAAGTCTTACTTACTTTTTAGCGGGGAGAGTCCCGGTCCTCTTCGGGAGTCTTCTGGCACGTGTGCAACATCACCCGGAAGTGATGTGATTGCATCGGGAACATTGGGGACGGGATCTCTATAATTCGAGGGGAAACCATAGAGTTTTCCCTTGAATGATAGAGTGTCTCCCCCCCCACCGAAACGTGTCCAACGTGATGACATCACCTCCGGGTGACATCATCACGCCGGGCACGTCTCCGCAGCAGGGCATTTTGGGGGTGGGGTTTCCCTTGGTGGCCCAATCTGGGCCGGTGGCAAGTGGGCCAATCAAGCGGGAGGTTCCCCACCACTGCTCCTCGGGACTTGGCAATCCTAACAATTCAGGTGGAAGCCACTTCCTGTTCTGGAGGTGGAGCTTCATTCATATAAGGAAGTTATGTCAGCACACCCAAACTTTTATCTTTTTTCCAGTCATTTCCTATCTTGGTCTGCTGTGAGGTCACACCATTGTACAGTTGCACTTGAAACATACCAGAGGGCAGTCCATATGTTGTGCTGGACTGGCATGCTGTCAGATAAATTGCTCCTAAAAAGCCTGTTCTCTGTAGCGGCTCTAGTTGAAAAGGAACTGATAGAACAACCTGTTCTTGAGAAATAGTTATCAGTCTCTTCATTAGACAGTTGTGCCTTGGAACCGAAAGCGGGAGCTTCTCTTCCCAAATGCCTGCTTGTTATACCTTTTTAAAAAATAATAATAATAATAATATTTGCACTTCTGTCTTCAGGCTCCTGTTTTTGCCCAGCAGTTCAAAAACTTTTGCGTGTGAAAAGCCGAGCCCTGCGCGTCCCCTAATTTCTCATTACCGAGAGAGACAGAAGCCAACTGGAGGAGCTTCAGAACTACATAAATAATTAGTTGGCTAAAGGGATTGATTAGAGTGGAGCTGGAGGTCCAGAGTTCAGAGATGATTAAAGAAGGGCCTGGGAAGGCTTTACGGATATTCTCTAGAGCAAAAACACTCCATGAGCTGGAGAGGCGGGGAGCCATTCACCCTGATGCCTGGCTTTCTCAGGTTCCTTCTCCCAACCTAGGAAAGTTACTATAGACAAGTTCTTGGAGTCTACAAACAGCTATTAGCCCTGGAGAGGAACCTCCATGTGCAAAGGCTGTGTACCTTTAAATAACCAGCTGCCAGGATTTACAACAGAGATGGATTGCTAATCTTGCTGTGTTTATAATCTTCCCAGAGGCAGGCTGTTAGGGAAAACTAAAAGTCTGCACAGTGAGATTGCAAAGACTCTCTGGGACATCTGACCCAGCTGGGTTGGGGGGGGGGGGGGGGCACGGCCCTGCAAGCTCTGAGGACAACTCTCCATCTGCTTCCCAAGAACTCTGTGTGCTTCCCAAAGGCATCTGGATTTTGGAAACAGAGTGCTGAACTGAGCAGCCTTTCTTGAGCTCAGTTTGACAGTTTCTCTTATTTTGGCTAGCTGTTCATTAGCTGTGTTCTCTTTGTGAATGCCCTCAACCTTTGAATGTGATCGTGTACTTACAGGGAGATCCCTGTGCATCCAAAACAAACCGCTTAACCATCCTCAGGTGTTTAATAACTGAAATAAAGCTAAATTAGCTGTGTTCCAGCTCCTATCCTGACCGTGGGCAGATCAAAGCGGCGGATAAGGGACTGAGGGAAGGGGGGGGGGTGAGCTTTAAGGACTCTGGGAATGGAATGCAAAACAAAGAATGGGAGGGTGGGAATTGTTTTATCAGCTTCTGTTGTTAACCAGGAAGGATGGTGGGCTCACACAACCCACACCTCTGACTGCTGGGTGAGGCAGGTTGAGATTTCTTATTTTATTTCATTTTTGCTCCAAGGCAAGGCTTGCTAACACATGGGGGATCATTCGTCTCGAGCCAGAAGGACAGCCCTGACCTGGATGGCCAGGGCTTGCCTGGTCTCATCAGGATCTCGGAAGATAAGCAGGGTCAGCTTATCTGCTTAGCACTCGGACGGGAGACCCCAAGGAAGTCCAGGGCTGATTGCTATGCAGAGGTAGGCCATACCAAACCACCTCTGCTCGTCTCTTGCCTTGAGGGGCCGACATAAATTGGCTGTGACTTGAATGGCCACCAGTAGGGACAACCATTCCTTGGTACTTCTGTACCATTAGATGACCTCATTCGCATGCCCCGTGTCAGGGTCAGCTCCATGTGTTGGGGAGCCCTGCGCATACAGTGAACAAGGGTCCCCATCTGCCCACCACCAGGGCCCTCCTCTTTTTCAACCCACACCTGCATGTCCCCCACCTGCCGATGCATCCTTCTCCTGCTTGCAAGCCCTCCCACGGTCCCTCCCCAGTTGCCTGCACCACCTGCACACCGTTTCCCTAGCAGCACTGGCCAGGGTATGCAGCTGGGAAGGCTGCTGCTGTGGCCACCAGGAGAGTCCCACTGTGCACCGACCATAGGCCCTTCCTCAGTGACTCTGGCCAGTTGGGAGCACGGGTACAGACAGGTGGCAGGGGAGATGTGCGGGTGGGGGGCAGCGGCAGTGGGCCTTACCAGAAGCCCTGGGCCATGGCAGCTGCCTTGCCTCAGGGTATGCTGACGCCAGCCCTGCTCTGTGCATCCGGCAATGGCACCATCCGCTCTGCAGAAGAGGCACACAACCTTCCGTCTTTCACTGTCCCCTTGTCTCCTTTGCTATCTTTTGCCGAGTCATGTCATTCCCCTCCCCGCCTTTTACAACATTGTAAAAGATGACCGTTCTTTCCCTTCAGTGATAACTCTGGTATCTGGTCATCTCTTGGCTTGTTCACTGCAACCTCCTCATCTCCAGTCTTCCATTTTTGGGCCTTGGGTTTCCAATTCCCGCTTGGGAAATACCTGGAGATTTAGGGGTAGAACCTAGGAAGGGCAAGGTTTTGAGCATAATGCCATAAATTTCAGCTTCCAAAGCAGCCATTTTCTCCAGGAAAACTGATCTTTGTTTACAGGAGATCACTGGAATCCTGGGAGATCTCCAGCCACCACCTGGAGGTTGGCAAGCCTAGCTGAGCCTTGACTATTCTTCTTTATCCAGCATTCTGCTGCCGAAACTATCTACCTCTGTTTTGTCAGACTGACCCAGTAATACCCCTTGTTAATTCCCAATGCTGGCTTCTTGTCTGCTCCCAGAACCGGCACAAACTCATCATCCTTCGCAACATTGTTTGGCCTGTCACCCCTTTGCTTTCTGGCCTCATGCTTGTCTGTGATAGGGTTGCCAACCTCCAGGTGGTGGCTGGATATCTCCTGGGATTACAACTGATTTCTGGACTACAGCGATCATTTCACCTGGACAAAATGGCCACTTTGGAAGGTGGACTGTATGGCATTATACCCCACTGAAGACCCTCCCCTCTCCAACCCCCCCCCCCCCCTCCTTAGCCTCCACCCCAAAATCTCCAGGTATTTTCCAGCTCTGAGCTGGCAATACTAGCCTGTGACCTTTCTGTCTCCAGCTCCATCACCCTTCCTCATCCCTTACCCTTAGAACTGCTTCCCAGATGCCACCTCTTCCAGGCCTGAATGGCAGAGGTGGTAGATGTGACGTCTGAGATAATATAATGGCCTGTAGCACTTCAGTGTGGGGGATGGAGGGGTCATACATATAATGCTCTTCTATTTAAGAAACACCTCAAATTAAAGATTACTAAACCCATGAAAGAGATTCAGTTGTCTTGTGCTTCTTGGTGTTACATTTAGAGGGAATTATGAACCTGGAGGAATTTTGAAATATGTGCTCACGCCCCACACAGTCAGAAATGGCACACCTCTATGCTCAGCCACCTCTGTAGAATCTCATTCTGTGGCATGTTTAACTCGGCCTGTCACTTCCTTCTATGTTTAGGTGGGCAGCTGTGCTGGTCTGAAACAGCAGAACAAAGTCTGAGTCCAGTGACACTTTTAAGGCCAGCAAAGTTTTATTCAAGGTGAGTTTCTGTGTGCACACACACTTCATCAGACACGAAAGCTCACACCTTCAATAAAACCTTGTTGGTCTTAAAGGTGGCACTGGACTCTTAAGTTTGTCCTACTTCCTTCTAGGGTTGTCAGCCTCAAGGTGGGGCCTGGAGACAGTTCAACTGGAATTACAGCTGATTGCCAGACTACAGAGAGCAGTTCCCCTGAAGAAAACCACAGCCTCTGAAGGAAAAATCAGTGCTGTACTATAGAGTCTATCCACTTGAGGTTGCCAACCTCCAGCTGAGGCCTGGAGATCTCCCAGAATTAATATCCAGACTACAGATTAGTTCCCTTGGAGAAAATGACTGTGTTGGATAGTGAACTCTCTGCCATTATTCCCTGCTGAAGTCTGTCACCTTCCCAAACCCTCCCCTGCCCAGGCTTCAGCATCAAATTCCCAGGAATTTCCCAAACAGGAGCTGGCAACCCAAAAGTGTAAGAGAAACTGAAGTCTTTAAGTAGCATCATAGTCCCCATAAGCACCCTCGCCTTCCCAAAACTCCACCCTCCCCAGGCCTAACCCCCAAATGTTTGGAAATTTCCCATGCTGCTATTGGCAACCTGAATTCTTTCAGCTCTCTCCTCAAAACCCACCATTTCCCTCAGCCTTTGATTGGACCTTCCATTTTCCTCCCCTTCCTTTCTTCCTTCCCTTGTGTCAGGTTTGAGATTGTAAGATATTGTTGTAAAATGTTGTTGTTGTTGTTTTAATGTGGTTTTAACTGTATTGTGTTTTATATTGTTGGAACCTGCTCTGAGCCCACTCATGGGGAGGGCAGGATATGAATCCAAATAAGGAAGGAAGGAAGGAAGGAAGGAAGGAAGGAAGGAAGGAAGGAAGGAAGGAAGGAAGGAAGAAAGAAAGAAAGAAAGAAAGAAAGAAAGAAAGAAAGAAAGAAAGAAAGAAAGAAAGAAAGAAAGAAAGAAAGAGAAAGAAAGAAAGAAAGAAATTCAGGGCAAGGATGTCTTGTATTCTCCAAAGGGCCACAAAGATTAACACTGCGATAGTAATATAATCCTTCCCATCACCCATGAGTCAGACCTCATATGATGATTCTTCAGGCATGCAAATATCTATGATGATTATGAAATAACCACAGCAAATAATACTTCCCCCCCCCCCCCCCTTTTACTCTTGAAGTCATCCAGGAAAGGGCCTTTAAAACTTACTGCGGGTTTTCTTTTGTGCTGCACATTCACCCCACCCCCAAAAAAACCCTTTTCAATATCCATTGCAAAGATTCCTCAGGAAGTTAATACCATAACTGGTGGTCTTTTTTTATGCCTGGGCACTGGTTTCCTTCTGAATCCACTCATTTCCTTTCTCCCTCGCTGATTTTCTACAGCTCTTCCGTGAGACTCACCAACTTTTAAACAAATCCGTTGTTCATTCTCCACCCACCCACCCCCTTTTTTTTTGCATTCCAGTTTATGAATGAAAAACTTTTCTGGCTTGTGTCTGAGAAAAAGGGGAGGTGTGGAGAGTAAACCAGAAAGCACCGCAATGCAAGACATGTGGCTTTTATTTTTCACCCCAGGGGAGAAGAGAAGAATTCTGGCAGAATAGTGAGCAAAGTCAGGTGCCAATCTCACACATATCAGCACCCCATCATCTCCCACACATCCTGGGAATCAAGGTGTGGTTGGAGTCCAGTGGGCCTTACTCATGAGTAAGTGTATTTAGGGTCGCTGCCTTGGCCGTGTGGCTTGGTAGTTCCCTGCATTCAGCTCTGCTACGTGTGATGGGGGCTCAGCCTCCGCATCACATGAATCACGGCTTCTGTGACGCTTCCCAGTTTTGTGTCATGGTGCTCCTCCCGCTCAGCTGCCCTTGGGGGCACGAAGCAGCTGTCCCTGCATGCCCTTGTGTGTGACTCTTTCTTGTCACCTGCCTGGGATTTATCAGGAAAATATTTATGGCTAGAAAGTTTGGGAGGGATGGCCCCATTCCAAGTTTTGTGGTCTGCTCCAGAGGATGACAGAACTGGTATTAAGAATTTAAACATGTGGCAATTGGCTTGTTGCCTGAAGAAAAGCACTTTGGTCGGAATCTTTTGTGGCTCCAGGCAAGTATAAAACTTATCACAAGCTTGTCACTGGGTGAAAAGATCCACTGCCCTTGGTGGAGTTACACTAGTGTAAGAAGATCAGTTACTGAATAATCTAGATCCTCTGATCATAGAAGTTCTAATGACTAGATCGTTGGTAATGAGGGTGGCTGCAGGCAGCATTAATGAGTCTGATGAGAAATTGTACAGAGGAACAAACCGCTGCCGAGAAGTGGGGTGTGTGATGTGCTCTCAAGTCATGTTGTGTTATGGCAACGCTGTAGGGTTTTCGAGGCAGGGGATGAACAGAGGTGGTTTAGCATTGCCTGCCTCTGCGGAACAACTCTGGACTTCCTTGGTGGTCTCCCAGCCATTTCATTGGGCACGTTCATACGGCTCTTTTGAGCTGCACCAGGCATGAGTGCCTGGTGGATTTAAAGTGCATGTCCAGATCACAACATCTGGGAATCGTGCCGCTTCCGTGAATAGCCCGTCGATCCTTGTCGGGGATCCATACTTAAAAAATAGTGGTGAAAGTCTGGTCCTAAGCTGGCCGATGGGCCAATAGCGGACTTCCCCCATCTAGTTGTTCCACCAGTGTGCAATCAGCCTGTAGGAATGATCTCCTACTGATCATCCTGAATGGCCGCCATTTTTAAAAAAGTCTTAGCAATGCACGCATAACCGCTTAAACATGTGACGTCCCCAGAGCTCCGCTCAAATTATCCAAATAATTTTATGTTTCTGAAGGTCTCCTGAACTTTATCAACTTTATTAGCTGAAAAGGTACCTAGAGGAAGGTACCGCTGATGGGACTTTTACCATTTTAGTCCATGCATGTGCAGAAAAACAAGTATATGTTGAGGCACATATGTGCATGCGCAGACAGGATTTTTTTTTTAAAAAAAGCCAACCGCATGTCTCCTTACGGTGGATGCCATCTAGACAATCCACCATGGAGTCACGTGCGGTAAAGCACTTCATGGGGGAGCTGTCTGGTCTTGCAACGCTGGATCAAAAAAGATCTAGATCAAATTACAGCCGGGCCAATGGCGGGATTAGCTGCCCGTCTGAACGCACCCATTGTCTGACGAAGTGTGTGTGCACACGAAAGCTCACACCCTGAATAAAACTTTGTTGGTCTTCAAGGTGCTACTGGACTCTAACTTTGTTCCCAGCCAAGTAGTAGCCTTGGCTGACCCTGCACCAATAAGCGGCGGTGTTCCTCTGAATACCAGGTGTCTGGGATAAACCAAAGTGCCACTATCTCAACGCTATTGCTGAGAATAGAATACTGATCTCTGTAGTTTGAGTCAACAGGAGAAATCTCCTTTTTGTCTGTATCAAAATTATTTCAGGTTCCCATGAATTTTTTTGAGATGGACAAAAACCTCCACGCTTCAAGGCAAACTTGGCTGCAATTGCAACTGACATTAATTGGTAATTTCACTGTCGCTACTTGAAGCCCCCCACACACACACACACATACATCCCTCCCTTGAGATAGCGGAACATTCCTTTTAGTTTCTGGAAAGACTGTCTAACCTAACAAAGTCCCAACCTCTGATTTAGTTACTGCCCCAATGCTAAACAACCATTATTTTCTACCACCAGTTGAAAGATAAGGAGTGACTTCATCCTAGGATCCATCTAAACAGCGGCATTTGCAAAGGGTGTTCTGGGCTCATACAAGTCAGGGCTTTAATTGGTTGCTTTCGTAAATCAAATGATTAGCTGGTGCTACAGAGTCTCTCGGGTGTTTGGTCAAGGCTTAATTTGAGGCAGGGGTCACAGGGCCTGCAGCCCCCAGTAATTCAACATGTCCCCGGAAGCTGTTTTCAGTGCCAGGGCTAAGCCTGGGAACTTGTGAAATAGGAAGGAGGGAGTCTAGATAATGGTGCAAAACTAGTTTGCCAATTATCCACCATCCTTCCAAAAGCTGTATGGCTACTAGCATGGACAGCTTTGAGAGGGGATTAGACAGACTTCATTCTACTAGCCAAAATAACTAAAAGCAGGGCATTTTTTTTTTAAAAAAAAGAGGTGCCGGAACTCCGTTCTGGTGTGTTCCCCCAGAAAAAAAGCCCTGTCTAAAAGGAACCTCCGTGTCCAGAGGTGTGGCTTTTGAATACTCATTCTGGGAGGCGAGAGTGGGGAAAGCCACCCTTGTACACTGTTTCTTGGTCCACCAGGGCAACCAAAGCCAGTGTCAAGGGCGTAGACTTTCCAATTTCCGGGGGGGGGGGGGGGGGGGCTGGGGCTGGGCCAGAGACATCACAGGCCATTGTCTCTGGGGGAGGCTCAGCACTTCCTGGAAAAGTTCGGGGGGGGGGGCTCCAGCTCTCAGCCCCCCTGAAGTTGATGCTTATGGCCAGTGTGGTGTACTGGTCAAAGTGTCAGACTAGGATCTTTGGAAATCCAGGTTCGAATTCCCCACTCTGCCATGGAAGTTTGCTGCATGACCTTGGGGCACCATGCACACATTATCAGCCTCACCTACCTCACAGGCAATGCTCCCTCTGAGCTGTGGAGTCCTGTGAGTAAAAATTCTACTTTATGAGCTCCTGGCATTAAAGTTGTGGGTGAGGGATTTGGCTACTGCATAAATCAGTTTGCTCTGGAGCCATCCTTCCTGAGCTACGACAAAAAGGTGTGAGCCGGAGGCTAAAAAAACTGTGAGCTAGCTCACACTAACTCAGCTTAGAAGGAACACTGCTCACAGGGTCGTGGTGAGGATAAAATGGAAGAGAGGAGAACAGTGTAAGCCACTTTGAGAACTCACTGGGGAGAAAGGCAGGGTATAAATAAAGGAAATGAATAAACTGGTTGGCCACTGTATGAAACAAGATGCTGGACTAGATGGACCACTGGTATGATTCAGCAGGGCTCTTCTATTTTTTATGCATGTTCTGGTTAAAAATAAGCATAATTTAACAGTCTTTTAACTTTAAAACATAACTTTTAGGAGGAATTCAGTTTGTTTTTGGAGGAGGTAAGTCACCCCCAGGGTTGCCAACCTCTAGGCAGTGGCTGAAGACCTCCCACTACAATTGATCTCCAGACGACAGAGATCAGATCAGTTGGAGAAAACGGCTGCTTTGGAAGGTGGACTCTATGGCATTATACCCTGCTGAGGTCCCTCCCTTCCCCCAAACACACCCTCCTCAGGCTCCACACCCCAAATTTCCTGGAGTTTCCAAAGCCAGAGTTGGCAGCCCTATTGACTGAGCGGTAGCTATATCATAACAGAAAGAGTTCTTCTATCACTCTTTGCAAGTTCTGTGAGTGTGGTAGGCCACCAGCTTTGCTTTCACAGGCACAGGCAGGCAGCACGAGAGGCAGTGTGGTATAGTGGTTAAGGGTGGTGGACTCTAATCTGGGAAAATGGCTTTGATTCTCCATTCTGATCTGGAGAACGGGGTTTGAGTCCCCTTCCTCCTCTACATAAAACCTGCTGGGTAACCTTGGGCCAGTCACAGTTCTCTCAGAACTCTCTCAGCCTTATCTACCAGTTTGGTGTAGTGTTTAAGAGCACAGACTCTAATCTGGGAGAACCCGGTTTGATTCTTCATTCCTCCACTTGCAGCTGCTGGAGTGACCTTGGGTCAGTCACGAGTTCTCTCAGAGCTGTTCTCTCAAGAGCAGTTCTCAGGAGAGCTCTCTCAGCCCCACCTACCTCACAGGGTGTCTGTTGTGGGGAGGGGGAAGGGCAAGGATTGTAAACCGCTCTGAGACTACTTCGGGTAGTGAAGGGTGCGGTGTAAATCCAATCTCTTCTCTTCTCCCTCAGGAGGCGCCTGTTGTGGGGAGAGGAATGGAAGGCAATTGTAAGCCACTTTGAGGCTTCTTAGGGCAGAGAAAAGCGGGATATAAAAAAACCTCTCTTCTTTGTGTGTTCCCCTGGATCTCACTCATATATCCCACGAAAAAGGGTGTCTGTGTGGACCTCCAAGAAAGGTGGTGTCTCTCTCAAGTTGCACTGCCACACGTAAGCAGGGGATCACTCTGTCTCTTTCCTCAGTCTATTGTGAGAAACTTCTGCTCCCCCCCACACACACAAACATGTCTCTTCTCCATGGCAATCCACAGACTGTGCACCCCTGAAGAAGAGCTTAGCTCAAAGGCCTCCGTCAGTCCCCAGACAGAAATTCTCCTTGAACCACGCACCCCCCCCCAGCTTCTTTGTTCCTTCCGAAAGAGGCACTTGGCACAATACCCCATTGTGTGGGAGGCTTTAATGGAGGGCCAGTTTCTTTGCAAACTTCTAGGAGGACGGAGCAAAGAAGATGAAGGTGAAGGGGGGGGGGTGCTGGAAAGTTTCTGTTGGATGCTGTTCAGAAGCCTTCGCCCAGCAGGAGAAAACCCAGCATGGAAAGAAAACAGTGGGAGCCCTGGAAAGTGCTGATTCGGAAAGCCAACATTGGCACTGAGCAGGCAGCCCGTCACTGGAGCCACCTTCCTTGCAGCTGTAACAGCAAGCAGGCTCCTCTCCGCAGGCCGGGCCCTGGGAAGGCCTCGCCCGCCTCCGAGCTGACGCACGAAGCACAGCAAAAAGTTCCCATAGTAACAGGAACCAGGGAAGGCTCCGCAGTACTCCTCTTCGGACTGCAATGGAGATCATGGGGTTGCCAGCTCTGGGGTGAGAAATCTCTGGAGATTTGGGGGGAGGAGCCTGAGAAAGGCAGGGTTTGGGGCATAAGGCCACATAGAGTCCAACTTCCAAAATGGCCATTTCTTCCAAGGGAACTGATCTTTGTCACCTGGAGATAGCTTGAAATAGTGAGAGATCTCCAGCAACCATATAAAAGTTGACAACCGTATTTGAGGGTCTGAGAAGGATGCCCTTTCCACTCATTGGCCCAATTAATGGAGTGAAGCGAAATACCCATTTGCTATTCTCTTTATTTTATTTAGCTATTTATAACCCATTTTTTCTTCATGGTGGGAACCCAGAATGGCTTAAAGTCCCAGCACTGGTAACCAGCATGTAGGGTTACCAACTTCCAGGTGGTGCGTAGAGATCACCTAGAGTTACAACGGATCTCTAGGCAACAAGGATCAGTTCCTCTGGAAGAAACAACAGCTTTGGAAGGTAGATTCTATGAAACCATATCCCCATTGAGCTCCCTCCCCAAATTCTGGCTATCCCAGGCTTCATCCCCAAATCTCCAAAGCATCCAAAACTACCAACAGGAGCTTTTGGGAAGCAGGGACACGTCGATCAGTGTTGCTTTGGCACTGAGATGTCACTTTCAGGACAAACCCAGAAGTGTCATCATCGCGTCAGGATGATGCTATGTATTCCTTGAAATCACAGAGTTTTGGTGGGATCCTAGAGTGTCACCCCAATGCAATGATGTCACCTCTGTGTTTGTGCTGGAGGTGATCATGTGATGTCAGAGTGATGCTGATCCCTCTCCACCAACCATGTGGTGGGGAACAGAGGCTGCTGTGTGGGGAAGTCTCCCATAAAAGCAACAGACCTGGCAGCTCTACTTACAACATCGTTCTCCCCCTCCACCATTCATCCTCACAACAATTCTGTGACGTAAGAATATAAAAACACAAGAAGAGCCCTGCTGGATCAGACCAGTGGTCTATCTAGTCCAGCATCCTGTTTCAGACAGCCGCCAACCAGTTGCCTTGGAGGCCCTGACAAACACAGCATAAATACATAAGAGTCTTGCCTGGCTCAGACCAGTGGTCCATCTAGTCCAGCATCCTGTCTCACACAGTGGCCAACCAGTTCCTCTGGAGGGCCAACACTAGGGCATAGAGGCAGAGAACTCCCCCTGATGTTGCCTCCTGACTCTGGGATTCAGAAGTCGACTGCTTCTTGATGTGGAGGTTCCCCTCAGCCACCATGGCTAGTAGGACATTCTCCATGAATCTCTCTAATCCCCATGTCAAGCTGTTTATTCCTGTGGCCATGACTACATCCTCTGGCAGCAAGTTTTACATTTTAATCACTGTCTGTGTCAAGTAATATTTCCTTTTGCCCATCCCGAACCTACTGCCCATCAGCTTCATTGGATTCCCTCAAGTTCTAGAATTTTGGGAGAGGCAAAATTTTTTCCCCTTTGTCAGCTCTCTCCACCTCATGCATGATTTTTATCAACCTCTATCATGTCTCCCCCTTAGTCATCTCTTTTCTAAACTGAAATGTCCCAGACTCTTCAGCCTTTGCTCTTAGGGAAAATGCTCCAACCCCTCGATCTTCTCGGTTGCCCTCCTCTGTACTCACCTTCCTCTGGTTTGCTGCCTCTGTATATGGAGGCTCCCTTTACTGTTTATGGCTAGTAGCTATCAGTGGACATTGTCTCCGTGGAGAGAATATGATTGTTTCATGGCCACCGAACAAGATTTCATGTCAGACTGGGGATTTGAATCTGAGTTTCCCAGATCCTAGTCTTACAGTCTAACCACTGTACCACACTGGTTGTTGCTTGCAGTGTCTTTGTTGAAGGGAGCCAGTGTGATGTAGTGGTTAAGTGTGGCAGACTCTGATCTGGAGAACCAGGTTTGATTCCCCACTCCTCCTCCACATGAAGCCTGCTGGGTGACCTTGGGCCAGTCACAACTCTCTTACAGCTGTTCTCTCGAGAGCAGTTTTCTCAGAGCTTTCTCAGCCCCACCTGCCTCACAAGGTGCTTGTTGTGGGGAGAAGGAGGGAAGGTGATTGTAAGCTGCTCTGAGACTCCTTAAGGTAGGGAAAAGTGGGGTATAAAATCTTACTCTCCCTCTTCTGAAGGTTAAGATGCTGGTACTGCATAGAAGCAACATGTCCCCAAAGTTTTCCATTGATGCATCTACCCTAGAAATGATTCCACAGCTCCAATTTCTTTCTGCACTCCTCCTCTTTGGCCCACTAATTACCTTCTAGATAGGAAATAATTCCCCCCTTTGTGAAATAATTCCCTTCTGTCACTTCTCATAAATATCCTATTCTTTCCCAAAGAGCTGTGGCCAGCATCAAGCATGAGCCTTTGACATGTGTTTAACTCAACTTTGGGTGGGGGGAGGGAGGGCAACCTTCTGCCCCGATGAAGCTTCCTTGGGGGATATTTCAACCTCAGTAAGTGACAAGCTTTAATATTATGTTGTCTCCACTAAGTGGCTAGCAGTAGCTACATCATTCTGATGAGAATGCTCTTTTTGTCTTCACTAACACCCACAATTGTCTCCTGGAGTGTAGCCCTCACCTTAATAGCCCAGGCTAGCCAGATCTTCCCAGATCTTCAAAGCTAAGCAGGATCGGCCCTCTATGATATTTGGATGGGAGACCACCCAGGAAGTCCAGGGTTGCTACACTGAGGCAGGCACTGGTCAACCACCTCTGAATGTCTCTTGCCCTGAAAACCCCACAGGGTCGCCATAAGTCAGCTGGGACTTGGTGGCAAAAAAAGAGGTCTGATTTCTTGTAGATAGGAGTCCCTAAAATGGGGACACCACTGTACTTTGGCCAGCATTTCAGACCATGCATTTAGTCTTCAGAAAGGTTTTCATTTCTTGACAACACTATGATTGTGCACAGTGAGGTTTTGGGAGAGGTATGTTTGGAGGTGCCAGGTCCCCCCGGCCACTGGCGGAGGATGGAGAGTAGGGTTGCCAGCTCCAGGAGGTTTGGGATGGAGCCTGAGATAGACAGGGACCTCTGCCCACTCTCCAAAGCATCCATTTTCTCCAGGGAAACTAGTCTCTGTAGTCTGGAGATTCTCAGGTCCCACCTGGAGGCTGGCATCAATTTGGTTCTAAATTGACTTTGATTGGTCTGGGATAGGTGGAGAGACAATAGTCCTTTCCGCATTTGCCTGCCACTTCAGATTTTCTCAGGGTGATTTCGCTCATGCCACTTGCCTCTCATTTCCTCCTCAGTTCTCCCGGTAATTTCCCCCCGGAGCAACAGTATCCATTTTTTCACTAGAGGATTCAGCTCCTCTTTAACCATGCAGTTTTTTGTTCACAGTAGCGGTTGTACCAATGCTTTCAGCTGCTCCCCTGTCCATCTCCCCTCCCCTTCCCCTTCCCCTCCCACCCCCTCGCCCCTCCCTCATTTCTGCACTCTTCCTTTTTTAAAAAAAATGCATGCGTGGTAATGGTATAACGTCATAGTGACATGATGGTAGTGCATCCCCCACCCACCCTGTTCTCTCCCCCTTTCTCTCCTCCTCCTTAACATCACATGCATAATGATTGGACCTTCTCTCACCTGTGCAACAGGTAAAGCACAGGTATCTGTTCTGATTGGTGGATTCTCCGCTCTGAACTAAAATGTTGGCTGCTTTGCCTGCGGGATCACAGGGACAAAATGGTGGATAGCCAATATGGTGTTAGCTGGTCTGTGTAAAGTAATTAAATTAAAATAATAAAAAAAACCCTGAAAAATGAGACATCTAAAGGAGACAATGCGGGAAGCTATTTCTTTAGAAATGGTGGTGGCAGCGGCGGCGGCAGCTGAGGAGGAGCGGCATCAATGGCAGCCCAGTCTCCCCGCTCCGCACGCTGAATTGGAGCACCAAACAAAAAGTTCCCCTCATAATAAATGTGAACGTGTGTGTATTATACAAAGAAAACAATGGTGCGATCTTCCCTTGCTGCATCACTATTTCGTTATGTCGATATAATGTTATGGGGGGGGGGGTTAAAAAAAGAGGGGAGGAAAGTTATGCCTCAGGACCGTAGGAGCACACACAGAGAGCGGGGTGGAAGACTCGTGTCCCTGGCCCGCCTTCTCGCCGCCGCTTCTCTGTGGGTTTCTGGAGGGAAGCGCCCCCTGCCAGCTCTGCAGGGGCTGTTATCGGGGCACTCCAGACACAGGGCAGCGGTCGTCCGCATGCCCGGGGGCTCTCAGGCCGATGGAGCTCGACTCCTTCTACCAAGAAACCCAGCAAATCCACTTCGCCAACACAGTCACTGTGGTGGGTTCTGGGCTCCCTGCCTCATCATTTCGATATAATGTTAGAAGAGCTCATTAAAAAAAAGAAAGAAAGAAAGAAACACCCACCATAGGGCAGGCCAGATGGGAGGCGGATGAGAGGGCGTGGTTTCGTCTCAGTTTCTCCACCGGAGCAAACAGGAAAAAACCACAAAAAACAGGATTTTCTTGCTCCAGGGAAGCTCCGGAGCAGTGCTGCGATACTCTGGATCAAACCCTGAGCCCGGAGCAACTGGTGGGAAATTGACCAGAAGCTCCTGAGCAAGCATCAGGGCAAACCCAGGGCAAACGCTAGTGCGAAATCGCCCTCAATGTTTGAGTCAAGGCAATTTAAGTCCACCACAAAACAGCATCCAAATAACCCGAGGCAATAGCTGGCTGAAACCGGGCTGACCACCGAAGGGGGGTAATGTAATGTAGAATGGGGGGGGGGGGGGGAGACCCGGAATAAAAAGAAGGAGGAACTCGATTTTCGTGCAGAATGAGGGTGGGGCTGGATTAAAAAGAAGGTTGAATTTGATTTTAGTGCAGAGTTTCTTGGAGGACACCATGGTGATTTAAAGGAGGGTGCAGAAAGGGTCAATGAAATAAGAGATTGATTGTCATATAGGTTTTATGAAAAATGTATTTTTAGCCACCCAGCTCTGGGATGAGGGTGGACTATAAATAAAAGTAACTAGTGCCAACCAAATTTTTCTAATTTTGAATGTTACATTGGAAGCTTTAAGGAGAAGAAGTGTTTGTGCCTTATCTGGATATCTGTGGCCTGCACAGCATTGGTCTTGACTGTGCATATTCAGTTGAGCGGCATTCAGTTCCAATTGCCAGAGATCAATTGGATGAAGACTCATCCTGTTGATCTTCAAATGAGTCTAACTTACGTTTGGCCCAACACCCTCCCTGTCAAGGGGAGGGGGGGCATCACTGCAGTGCCTCGTGGCAGGAAGCAAACATAAACCAGATCTTGAAGTAGCTCCATTGACTGAGGCCACTGAGTAGCCGCTGAAAGGCAGCAGTGCTAACCCCAACTACCTTATCAGATGAAGCTGCCCTGTGTGAACTTCTACAAGAGCTGGGGCTGTGTGTTAGGAATTTGTTAACATGCTCAAAGGAGAGATAAGGACATGACTGGCATCAAGATGACAATTCAAGATAGAAAGTCTGGGATGGCGAACCTTCTGGCAATACGGTTTTCTTTGTGTGTAATTACCTGGAGCTCCATGAAGGAGAACCTCCTGATGTTCAAATCCAGTTCCATTATGCTGGGAACAGAATTCTGGACTGAAATGGACCCTTAGCCTGCGATTTATCAAGACAATTTCTCTTGCTAAGCTACATCCCTCTTCAAAGAAGGTACTCTGGTCACTTCCCATTGCGCAGTTAGAGTTCTCTTGCACCTAGATGTTGGAATATTTGCAAACTGTCAACACTTTCAGTCATGGTAGAGTTCAACTGATGTTGTGTGTAAACAGGATGTGACCTAGCTAAGCCGGGCTAGAGTGGGTGGTATTTAGTATAATTGCTGTGATCTTTCGTCTTTTCATTGGCTGTTCAATATATTGGTTTGAACGTGTGCTTTTGGTCACACTCACATTTGTTTGATGTTTTACGGCAGAATTTCCTGTCTTTGTTCTGAGAGCTGAGAGCGGAGACAGCATTGCCATCTTTAGCTTTTAACCATGTAACTTTTAAGCTGTAGCTCTAGAAATAGAATGTACTTTTCTTGTTTTTTCCCCAAATGAAGAGAGGAGATTGGATTTATACCCCGCCCTTCGCTTGTAGTCTCAGAGTGGCTTAGAAACTCATTTCCCTTCACCTCCCCACAACAGACACCCTGTGAGGTAGGTGGGGCTGAGAGAGCTCTAAGACAACTGTCCTTGAGAGAACAGCTGGTACAGAACTATGGCTTACACATAGTTACCCTTCCCTTTTCTAGATAAAAGTTACTTTTATTTTAAAGCACAAGCACATGCTTGTTTAATTAACACTACACCAGATGTCAATACTATAAGATAATAAAAAGCCCAGTAGCACCTTTAAGACTAACAAACTTTATTGTAGCATAAACTTTCAAGAAACACAGCTCTCTTCGTCAGATGCATGGAGGGTATATTATAAAATGTTAGCACACTGATGCTAGCATGCTCCTGGTGACCCATCATGTTGCTGCACTTAATCAGCTGGATTGAACTGATTTTTTTCACTAGTGAAAAAGGAAGGACAAGGTCTCTATTGACCACCAAAGAGGCTCTTCTGGGGATCTTCAGTCTGACATGAACAAGAGCTATATGGCGCAGGAGCTGCACTGAGGAAGAGAACTGATTGTACTGGTGGAGCTTCTGTCTCAGCAAGGCCCCAAAAGCCTACAAGACTATTGGTAGTTTACCGGCAACAGCCAATCAGAACTATGGAATCTAACCCAATAGCTGCAAGCGCATAAAGTTACTTCATATATAGTTCATGCAAACAAAGGACTCTGGTTGTCTACTTGTTATTGGTTGTTGTTTGAGGTGGGTGTGGTTTTGCAGTAGTATAAATTGGCTCCTGTTGAGCCTGGTTCTTTGGTTCCCAGTTCAATGAAGAAGCATGTTCTTTTGAAAAGAGCTGCCTTGTTTCAATATTTAACAGTGAGATTGGCTGGATTTGACCCCAGTACCTGCGAAAATGTCTAAACAGTCTACAGGTCTTGCCTGTATGAAATGAGATTATTACGGCCAAGCATCTATAGTCTTCTGTGAAGCAACTTACTCAACTATTCCAAGAAGTCACGTCACACTGGAGCATGACGTGTTTCCAGGGTAGTCCTTAGGCAATGCTTTTAGTACTCATAATGAACACAGTGTGGTTGTTCAGCTGGGCAGTGGTGAATCAACCTAATGATTTCCATGGCTGGATAAACAACAGAGCTGAGCTTAAGGAGCTGAGGTCTCTGATTGGAGTCGTGGAGGCATGCCAGAGTCTTACAGGAGCCAGCCTATAAAATTTCGCAACCAATTTTGTTTACAAGGCCCTGTTCCCGTTTTTGGAGAGGCTGGTTCTTTCACAAACTCCTCAGCACAGTCAACCAGCAAAACAACACTCATGTAAAATGGCAAGAGAAGAAGGCTGCTTTGTTCCCACAATCAAATCGTGGGGCTTAACGAGTGTTTTCAAAAATATAATAGCCATACTAAAGGCAGAAGAAACATAAGTTACAAAACAAGCATGAGGGAACCTAGAACATAAGAAAAGCCCTGCTGGATCAGACCAATAGACCATCTAGTCCAGCATCCTGTCACACACAGTGGCCAACCAGTTCCTCTGGAGGGGCAACAACAGGGCAGAGAGGCTGAGGCCTTCCCCTGATGTTGCCTCCTGGCTCTGGGATTCAGAGGTTTGGTGCCTCTGAATGTGGAGGTCACCCTCAGCCACCACGGATATTAGCCATTGACAGACTTATCATCCATAAATCTATCTAATTCCTTTTTTAAAGCTGTTTATCCCTGTGGCCAACACTACATCCTCTGGCAGCGAATTCCACATTTTAATCACACTCTGTGTAAAGAAATATTTCCTATTGTCTGTCCTGAATCTAGTGCCCATCAGCTTCATTGGATGCCCTCGAGTTTTAGTATTTCGGAAGAGAGAAAAAATTCTCTTTGTCCACTCTCTCCACCCCATGCATAATTTTATAAACCTCTATTTAGCTTAGTCGTCTCTTTTCCCAGGGAGGCCCAGGTAGTAGCCATGGCCAAGTCAGCCTTTTACCATCTCCGGCTGGCTCGGCAGTTGGTTCCCTTCCTCGACCGTGAGGACCTGGCTACAGTGATCCATGCAGCAGTCACCTCGAGGCTAGACTACTGTAACACTCTCTACATGGGGCTGCCCTTGGTGCAAATCCGGAAGCTCCAGCTGGTGCAGAAAACTGAGGCCAGGCTATTGATGGGTCTCTCTAGACGGGACCACATCTGGCCTGTGCTGGCAGCGCTGCACTGGCTGCCTATAGCGTACCGAATTTACTTCAAGGTGCTGGCGCTTACCTTTAAAGCCCTATATGGCCAGGGTCCAACATACCTGAGGGACCGCCTTTCCCCACATGTATCCCAGTGAGCACTTCAGTCAGGGTCACAACATTGACTTCAGGTCACGGGCCCTAGGGAGGCCAGACTCGCAGGAACCTGGGCCAGGGCCTTTTCGGTGGCGGCTCCCCTCTGATGGAACAAGCTCCCGGAAGAGATCAGGGCCCTGTGGGACCTTATGCAGTTCCGCAGGGCCTGCAAGACGGAGCTCTTCCACCAGGCCTTTGATTAGGAGCCGCCACCACGTACCGCCAAACACCACCAACCATCGCTAGGAACATCAGCGACGAGAGTAGGCCCTGAAAGAAGCCCGGGCCGGGTCGTGGGCCGGAATGTGACCCTGATGCTGGCACAAGAGCACCATTAGGAAGCCATCTGAATGCCCAGGATTAACACCTCTGCGAGCACTTGTGCAATTTATATTGCAGGTAGGTTGTATTGTACTGTATTGTTACTGCTAGCTTTATATTTTAAAATGTTTTAAATTGTTCTATCTTGAACTGGCACTGTGTGCTGCACTGTAAGCCGCCCTGAGCCCACTTGCAGGGAGGGCGGAGTAAAAATGTAAATAAATAAATAAATAAATAAATAAATAAATAAATAAATAAATAAATTTTCTAAACTGAAAAGTCCCAGATTCTTCAGCCTATCCTCAAAAGGAAAGTGCTCCATTCCCCTAAGCATCTTGGTCTCTATACTTTTTCCTCTGTACAAACCACTTGGTTGCCATGTAATGCTAAGAGGGTTGCCAGCTCCAGATTGGGAAATTCCTGGAGGACCGGGGCAGAGCCTGGAGGACAACATTTGGGGAGCGGAGGGAGCTCATCAGGGATGTGATGCCAGAGAGTCCATCCTCTAAAGCTATCGTTCCCTTCCTCCAGAGAACTCATCTCTTTAGTCTGTAGATCAGCTGTTATTCTGGGAGAACTCTAGGCGCCCCCCCCCCCCCAAGGTTGATAACCCTACATACTAACATCAGTTGGGATGTTTGCAAGAGAGAAGCAACAGATGAAAGCCATATTTAACTCTTTCCCAGTTTGCCATGATTTTTCCTTGAATCTCCTTCTGCTGGCCGGGTCCCCCCCCCCCCTGCACGCACACACACTGCCCAAACTGGACATTATAGCAGGTATGAAGCTTTCACCCAAAATGGCCGGCCTATGTTCCCTCCTCTCCTCTACTAATGGGAAAGGTGCAGCTATGTGTCTTCACCCTCTGAGGTGCTTACTCCATTTCATTGGTTCATGGGATTCCATAGTATGATGAGATTATGGGACATGTTTTCTATTAGGTTACTGGGAAGAGGGATGGAGCGAGACACATGGCAGCGAGTTCCTCTGGCAGCCCCACATCTGTCAGAACATCTGGTTCTAGCTTGATATGGTCTAGTTCCTGTCTTCAGTACAACAGAGGGACAAGAAAAACAGACATGATGTATCTTTGTGAGCTTTTTTTTTATTTCAAATGGTTTAAAATACAATATGAATAAGGCTACAATATATAAAAAACTCTCCAGAAGAATGATGTGCCAGCATCAGCAATTAAGAGGAATCCAACTCCGCTCCCTAATAAGTCTTCAGTGTGGGAGGGACTGTTTTGACGGCTTCTTTTTTTTTTTAAACACACAGACAACGGACATCGCTACATCTCTAAGCTACCTCACTTGAGTTTGGTTTTTCTTTTTTTCTTTTTTCCTAAAAAGCACCTGCTTTTTTCTTCTTCTTTTTTTAAAAAATCCTGCTTTTTAAGGTCCCCCCCCCCCCACTTTTATAAAATATAAATTATATGAAAATACAAGTTGGAAAATAGTTCAACAGCATAATATAACAATCTTTTTTTTTCTTCTAAAATTATCAGCTTTTTAAAAAACAGGTATAAAAACAAAATCAAAAAAGAAACACACAAACGTTTTTCTTTTAAAGGAAAAAAAAAACTCATTTCACTGAGGCAGTTAATTCCTGGAGATATTTCTGTAGTAACATATATGTATACACCAGTTACCTATTCAAACGTCTTTGGAATGTAGACAATAGTTCAATGGATCTCTATGGACCCCATCAGAAACAGAACAGAGGAAATGGAATTGGCAAATTCTGCAGCGCCTTGACTGTATTAAGAGGTACATTACCCCAGTGAGGTACATTCCATACAGAGTAGACCCAACACATCGCATTTTTAGGTATACACATAAAATTTCTGAAGCGTACATCTAAAAATGTTATGCGCTAATGCGACAACAGGTATTCTACAGTATGCTCATTGGAGATTCAAAGCGGGCGGCACTTTTGTGGCAAGCATACACTTTGTCACAAAACTGGGTTTGTTGCTACATAACTTGTAGAACTGTTCTCTATAACAGTGTCATTCAAAAGAGGCAAAAATGTAGGAAGGCATCTTTATATTTCAGACAATAAGTAGAAATAATCCTTTACAAAGATTTCTCTAGCATGCCTCCCCCTCAGTTTTGATCACAAGATAGAAGATTCCAATATAATTATAGTCTTCTACTTCCTAAATCTAATGTTAAAAATTGCTTGATTTTTTTTCAAAAAAGGTATACCAATAAATGGTTGTTACATGTCTAATTTGATACATTCCCAATGATCTTAGATGCCGGAGTCAAACTTTCAGTCTCAAACTCCATAAATCTCAAAGTTTTACAAAGGAAAAGTAAATCTTAAGAACTACAAATGAAGGCTAAAGAACCAAAAGGGTTTTTTCCCACTTTTTAAAAGAATCTACAGTGAAACAGACTGAGCACAACCAAGCAAGCATGTTTCCTGCATGACCCCATAGGGATGAATGCCATGTGTTATGATCACATGAGTACAAAGAGAAGTTGCCTATAAAATTAAATCTATGTCCTAACAGCCTGTGGACACCAACAGCAATTATCTTTACATTTCCCTTCATAAATTCAATTGAAAAGAAAACCAAAAGAAAGTGTTCACTTTGCAGATCTCCAGTTTATAATGTGCTCGTGTGAATTTATGTTCATTTCTAATTTGAGAAGGAAGAGAAGACAGAGGGGGAAAGCGCAATAGGCCAAGCAGAATACATGGCTAAGGCAACAAATGCATGAACACTGATAAGGGATTAACGTCACAAATGCTGCCATTGCACCACTGATGGCATCTGGTTGCCGTTCAGGATCCCTGAGAATGCACCTCCAGATTGTGAATGCTCAATGACCTGGACATCATTTTTGAATCATGAAGTTGGAAGGGGACTGCTCGGGTCACTAGCTTCCTACCTCAAGGGGCAAGAACGTGCCCAACAAAAACATACGGCTGAAACCACATGTTCTAGACCACAGTACACCACAAGGAGACAACAAATGATCACAGAAAAGAAAGTCAATGGCTCTGGAGAACTGGAACAAAATAAGCCTGTTTGCAAAAACCAATCCTGAAAATGTCCATACAAGCAGTCAGTCCACAGAAATGTTGATAGTCCACTTATCTGCTCGTATTGATGTGACACACTGAAGACCTAAGAATGAGGTGTCTTCCAACTTTTTAAATCTGGCCTGGGAAAAATAGGCAAAGGGAAAACAGATTGATTTTTTTTTTGTTCATCTTAGCTCGGTAGAAATGGAAACTAGAACTATTAGTGGACTAGAAATGGATGCATTTTCCCCTAGCAAAATGTTATGGCTTTTAAGGAAGGCGCTTAAATGAGGAAGCTCTGGTCTATAACAAAAAAGCAGATGCATGCTGAGCACGTCATCAAGGAAGTAAATACAACAAAGTTTATGGGAATGGTAGGAAGATACTGGGTTCTACCTTAAGACTAGAGCCAAAGGTATCGGTCCATTCACAGTCCTATTTCTGTGACTGCAAGGTTATTGGACACAACCTTAGAGTTGGGCCCAACCCAATGTATTTTTCTTAAGGTAATGAAGACTTATAACAGACTGCCCTACAATGACATAAAGTTTGACTGAGAAAAAGGACCTAGTGGGTTTTGTTGCTGTTGAAAATTTATTCACCATGGGGACCACTTGGGGACCTTATTGAGTAAAGCTTTGACAAGTAAGTTTCCCGGGAATCATCTTTAAAGGGAGATTACTATGCAGGTTTCCAACATGATGTGTTTAGAAGCTCTAAAACCAACTGCATGTCACCAACTCAGTGTTAGTCCTCCTCAAATGCTCCAGCCTCTGCGCTTCAAAGGATACCCCTGATTCATCATCTAGCAACACTTCAGCAACTGACTGTGGGCTGTCCACCTGAATTTGTTCTTGCTGCCCATTTTCAAGACCAATGTAATGGCACTGGCATTGTTCCTGAGTTGTGGGAATAGTCAGCGTTAGCACCCAAAAATATCAGTGCTGCTTTCTGTTTCCTCTAGCATCACAATAGCAGCCTCTGTGACTTTGGGTGTTTCATTCCCTGGTTGGGGTGGCCTGCGGACAGCTCTTCCACACTTAAGGCTAAAACCACCAAACCGTCTAAAACTGTCTAGCTACAGATGCTAGATGTGAAACCCTTTGGCTTAGGGATACATTCTCTTCTACCTCCACTAACCTGTCTTTCTTTCTTCCCCATCCTTCCCTCCTACACTCTTCTTTGTCTCTGCTGGAATTAAATCTAGCTGAGCCCTACACATTGGTAGTTTGACTTCTATTCCAAGAACATCCACCACATAATGGTTCTTGGCTCAAAAATCTTCCTTCTGCCTCATCCCAGAAATACTGAGCTTGTCTCTACCAACCAAGGGCAAGATATCCAGCAAGCCCTGCCTTAAATGATGGCAATGATTAATTGTTGACAAGACAGTTGGTCTGATAGGTTTGCTACCAAACACCCATGCTATAAACTCTGAGGAAATATACCTATGCTGCCAAACTTAATTGGATCCAACAGACACACCTCTTTCCCAGGGAACTCACAAGCTGGAACTAGGGATCACCAGCAACATTTTCAGCACCGTCAATGAACTACACTTTCCAAGATTTATTGAGCATGTTAGTTAAAATGGCACAAAACAGATATATAGATATGCTCAAACAGGCTATTTAAATCTTTGGAACAGTAAGAAGAATGATCAAGTATAATGCCAGGTATCTTCTTCTTTGTTATTATCAGTGGTTCTCAACTTTGAGAGAAGAACAGATTCATAACCTTGCTGGCCAACTGCAGAGACCTTCTAGCTTTGCCATATATCCATGCCTTCTGATAAGCCCACCAAGGCTGTGATCAGATGTGTAGTTTGATCCATTTCCATTGCTGTTCCCTTATGGATTTAAAATGCACAGACAGCAACATCTGTCTGTCATGCCCCAGTTGTCTGTGCCCCCCCCCCCCCCCAATTGCATGTTTCTTTGATACTTGTGAAAGTTTGGTCATGGTAGTCTGAGCTGCTTCCAAAATGGATTTCCTGTTGTCTGATCACTCTGTTGTGCACCCAAGCCATCAGGCAAGCCTTGCTGGTCTCTTGTTTTCCAGCAGCCATTTTTTTACTAGTTAGCGATGTGTGCATAACTGCATATTTGCACCTCTCTCTCAGTCTCCCACAGGGGTTGCTCAAAACTTTATTTTCTTTATAAAAACTTCCAAAATGATGCCTCTGTACTTCAGCCTTTTTCCAGTGCTTAGTGGAAGGGATTAATTGAAAAGTTTAGAAAGGGAGGATGGCAGTAAACTATATATCCCAGCAAGATCATCAGCGTGTGTGCACATGCTCAAAGTATAAACTTTTAAAAAATGGCTGACAACAACACTCCCTGGCTGCTGCATCTGATCAGTCAAGGATGGGGTAAAGTTCTTTGAAGAGTGCTAAAAGGGGTGAGTCTGATCACGATTCTCTGTTACAAAATCACCTGGATAAATTAGAGGCAGGGAAACAGCAGATCAAACTGCACGTCTGACCACAGTCTTAGAGTTGCAGCTTCAGATTGTCTCGTTAGCTGTGAAAGACAGGAGTGTCTTTTGGCCTGTTTGTCACAAACTGTGGGTCAGATGGTAAACCTGTGTTTGAATTGCATCACTACAGATCACAAGATGAAACACTCTTCTGTCCCGTCCCACCCCCAAATATTCTCCACACATTAAAAAAAAACCTGGAAGTTCAAGAAGACAGCAAGGCTAGAACCCTTTTTCCTGGCATTTAGCTCCCTATCTGAGTGCCTACCACCATATGAAAAAGCAGCAAACCACCATGGAACTCCCACATGTGGACTAAGGCACATGGTCCAGACTGCGTTTTCGAGCTAAACCTATGATGAAAATATGGGACCCGCATGGACAAAAGCCATGTGGACCAGAAGTTTCAGTAAGGAAGGGAACTAGGTGAGATTATGTGAAACAGCTGGCCAGATCCAACATAGCATTTGCTCCTTTTGCTTAAGAGTAATACAAACCTGAGCCTTTATCTCAACCCTGTTTCAAATTGGACTGACTCTTCATGGATGGAGGATATATCTTAATTCCAGTTCTTGGATTTAGGGTTGCCAGCTCCAAGTTGGGAAATACTTGGATATTTTGAAAGTGCAGCCTGAGAAGGGCAGGGTTCAGGGAGGGACTTCAATGGGATATAATATAATAGTGTCTGCCTTCCAAATGAACTGATCTCTGTCACCTGGAATTCAGTTCTAATCCCAGGAGATCTCCAGCGACCACCTGAGGGTTGACAACCCTATCTGGACTCCTGAAAGTCTTCATCATTATTACCCCCAAACACAAATATCATTGTTATTACACCCAAACTCAAATACACCCAAATTCAAATAATTAAATACTTTAAGGCTGCACTGATTCTCCTCTTTTGTTCTAAGGCAGGGGTGGCCAAACTGTGGCTCAGGAGCCACATGCAGCTCTTTCACACATATTGTGCGGCTCCTGGCAGGGCAGCTGGGGAACCTAAATATTATTAGCAAACAAATATCATTGGACAAATAAATATCATTATCAGTATCTGCTTTTACCACTTTTGTTATTATTTTGGCAGTCTCATTTAATGTTAATATAAAGCAAATCTGCATATTCCCCAGTAAAAATGTGTAATATTTGTTCATGTCTTGTGGCTCTCGAACATCTGACATTTATTCTATGTGGCTCTTATGTTAAGCAAGTTTGGCCACCCCTGTTCTAAGGAGACACTACTACATCTCTCAGGTGTACCACATTCAAGCATTTTGAAGAATTTACCTAAAACTTGTCAGGCATGAATGGGACATGTGGTTATAAACCAGGGATACATCATTATAAACCAGTAGATGAGGGCTGGCATTAGATGGGGAGAGAGTGTTGAAATGCCCATTGTCCAAGCTGCATCAACACTCTGCACACGTACATAACAGGAATATTTTAAAAATGCAGTGTGTACCTCAGAGGGAAGGTGGCATGGTAAAGCTGGATCTCATCAGATTCTGGAAGCTAAGCAGGGATCCAGCTTTACCATGCCACCTTCCCTTCTAGAAGACGCAGAGGAGATCGGGCGAAGCTGCAGGTCAAAATGTGGCCACAGAGGACATAATGGGAAAACTAACTTGTGCAATCAGGGGAAAGGGAAGAGCAGGGGCAGAGCAGCGGCTTGTGTAAAATCAGTCTTGGTAATTTGGTGAGGTGAAACCTGAGGAGGGTGGGGTTTGGGAGGGGAGGGACTTCAGTGGGGTAGAAAGCCATACATACTCTGCTTAGCCCTGCACTGTGAATTAGCTCATGGGTGACAGATGAAACCATCTTAAATTTCAATACTGGATTTTAAAAAAAAAAAAAAAGGAAAAAAACCTTTGCTCTAAACTATCTTGGGAAGGATTGAGAAATGTGCAGAAAAACTCAGTGAAATCTCATGTCAGGAATGGAATTGTTGGCCAAAACGAATGGACAAAGGAAAATGCTTTATCCTCCGGCAGACAATATGGCTTTCTTGCTCGTTATTGTCCATGCAGATAGGCAGTGGTTTGCCAGTATCTCAGGCAATGGTCTTCCCAAACCAACATCCTGAGATCCTCTTTTGAAACCAAGAAGTTGAATTCAGGACTGAATGCATGCAAAGTCTGTGCTTTACCAGTGAACTATGGACCCTTCCTCCAAATTCAGGCCTGCTGACTCCAGTGATGGAAGCATACCATAAAGTGCAGGAGGCCCCAGTATTAAAGTGAAACAGCCATATTCTTTCATCCCCCTGGTTTGATCTTGAGTTTCTATCAAAGCCGTTAATGTCTATCTGTTTCTGGTGGGGTCTAACAGCAACTCTGTTATCTTTTCCTCAATGCAGATAAAACTTGCAGCTGTCGTAACGAAAACAAACAACACACAATATTGCAATACTGAGACCATCTTTGAGCTTAAGACTATTTAAAAAAAAATACTGGCACAAAAATTAATAAAATAACATTATTTTTTTTTACAATTTGTTTAAAAAAAAAAGATTTGGTCCCTCCTGATGAAAATTTGCTTTTTTTTTGAAATGCAACGTTAGCTAGGACCACAGTTATTGGCTATTCCAATGTGTTTTCCCTGCAATATAGAACATTCTGTGCCCTTAACTATCTCCCTCACTCTCCCAAAAATCTTTCCTTGGGAGGCTTTCAACCTTGTGGATTGTCAGCTTAGGATCCCAGGTTGTGGATGACCAGTAAATGCATTAAATAATTGCAACAGGGTGGTTTAAAAAAAACACAAAACTTTTAAGCTCTTTTCCCCCTGACTTTTGAAATTTTAACCTCCAATAACACTCTTCAAGAACATCAAGACACAAAAGCTCTTTCTCCTCTCGGCTAAAACTATGTCACAGTTTCATCCAAATGCTTAGTATAACCCATCCCTGTGCCACCAATGTAAATGTTGAGCTTCTCTCCAATAGAAAATCATGGCAGTGAAAAAGGAAGTAGACAGTCCAATAGGATTTCTAGATGGACGCACGGAATCTTCTGCAAGGGCTTCTTTGCAGTCCCCGCCTCTCGTTCATTCATCGGCATCGGGTTTGACATCCAACATGGCATGGAGTTCTTCAGGCGTGTATCCCAGCAAGCTCTGCAGGTCACACACAAAACGGTAAACGTACCGTTTCCCTGCCGTCTTGTGGATTATGTTCTTGTCATAGTAATAGCGCAATCCACGGCTCAGCTTCTCGTAGTTCATTTTTGGCTTGTTTTTCCTCTTCCCCCATCTTCTCGCAACCTGGAAAGGTGGAGCCCGCCATCCCGAAATGAATATAAGTTACTTTCATAGAGGAGGCAGTGTGTTGATGTACTGTCAGGCAATGCTCCCTCTAAGCTGTGGGGTCGTGTGGAGTCTACTGGCATTAAAGTTGTGAGTGAGCGATGTGGCTACTGCATAAATTAGTTTACTCTGGAGCTATTCTTCAGGATCTAAGACAAAAAGGTGTGAGCCAGAGGCTAAAAAACTGTGAGCTAGCTCACACTAACTCAGTTTAGAGGGAACCCGCTGTCAAGTCGCTTCCGCTAACAGAAGCACCTCCATCATCGGCACAGAACTTTCCTGCCTCCCTCTCTCCCTCCCTCCCTCTGCAGCCCACTGGTTGATCACCCTGAAATGCTGCTCCCGGGAGACAGGAGCAATGGCGTGAGGGGGAAACTGGGCATCTGCAGTGGGAGAGGGAAATGATGCTACTAGCTGGAAATTTAGTCTGCACCCAACCCCATATGAGGATAGTAGAATTGGAGGACTGAGGGTCATGGTCAGAGACACATCAGGTGATAAGTATAAAGACAAGGTGCAAAATGCCCATGGAGAGCTTCAAAAGTACAGAGAAAAATGTATGTGCTGATGAAGAGGGAAGCCAGTAACATGCACAGTAAGACTTTGTTTGGATTATGTGTGTGGTTTTTTAAAAAAAATAATGGGGAATAATTTCACTTTTTCCCATTTTCCCATGGAAGCCCATCCCACCCCTATGGCCACCCATACCTCATCAGGATCGGAGAGCTTGAATTCCCAGCCATCACCTGTCCAGCTGATAAAGGACTGGCAGGACTTGTCTGTGAGAAGCTCCAGCAAGAATTGCCACAGTTGAATGGGTCCACTACCTAGAAGAAAAGGAGCACACATGTGAACAAGGGAAATGCTACCCACGGGGTCTTCTCCACTATACAGGCACCCCTGCACCACTTATACACACACACACACACACATATATATATATTCCTTGACTTCAATGATGGGTACAACTTGTTAGGTAACTCAGAATTATCTATACAACCAATTCTGTCCTTCCTCCATGGAAGTTAAGGTGGCATGCGTTATTCTTCCCAGTTTCACTTTCTCCTCACAACAACACCGTGAGGTAGGCTAAGAGAGAGACTGACTGGTGACCTACGATGTTTCATAATTGAAGGGGATTTCAACCCATCAAACCTATTACAACATGCATGGCTAACTACTATACCACACTGGCTTTCAATAGAAGTTGTTTCAGGAACCTAAGCCATTTGCTATCACTTGCTACTCTTACAGTCTGCAGTGGTTCAAATTACCATTTAAAGTATACTTGGAAAGGGAGATAAAGCCTGAAATTATGGAGAAATGATCATTTGGAAGACCTAAGGGCCTATAAGGGAGTCTGGGACTCATGGGCTACACAGTTTAGGTGTGGCCTACATCGCCACAGCATATCTGGGCTACAAATGAGACTTAGGCCAATCAGCCAGCTAGGACTGTAGACCCAGAGCCCTCTTCAAGCACAGAAAGAAACAGGTGTGCAACACTGGCTCCTATGATTAATGGACAGTCTAAAACTTCACCTGGGGACTGGCCAGGACTGATGCAAATACCAGGAACTTCATCTGCAGCCAAGGTAAGGAACTTCTACCTAATGCCTTTCAGGCTACGGTTCAAACCTTAATTCCAGTTCTAGACTGGACAACTGGGATGCTTCCCCCATCCCAGCCCTGGATTCCCAGTCTGGACTGAGAGCTTTACAGAATCGCTGTACCATCATTGTGCCACTCTTCGGGCTTTTGACAGCATCCCCCAAAAAAAGATGAGAAAAGGGGCTCAAGAAACTGGACCACAGATTTTAGAGGGCCACGTTAAGATTTTAGAAAATGGGATGGCATCCATACAAGATAGCTGCTTACTAAATACAAGTGTTCTCCAGCCTACAAAGATCTCAGGGTCAATTAGCTATTTCAAAGATAAAGCAGATCTCCCATTCTGTGTGTCCCTTAGGCTCTCTCTCTCGCTCTCCTGTAACAGCAAATCAAATCAACCCATGATATGATGACAACTACACTGCGGAGGTGATGTGAGCCTGGGCGATGCAATGTGCGATGATGCCATGTTGCATCACACATGGTGTGTAGACTGGCCCAGATGGGAGATCATGTGAGGAGTCGAGCAAGATCGGAGTCATTACTGGAAGCCAATGGGATGTTTCACTAGCAATTTCTCACCTCTTGTCCTCCAGGATCCTGTTTTTGGCACTTGTGCCAGGAGGACTCATGCTCCAGACATGAGAGACCTGTTCCCTCCCACCTGCCAGAAAGCTCTTGGCCACAGCCTGACCTCAAACACACGCCTGCCCCCACGCTTTGCCGGCTGCCTCCCCTGACCTTGACTTTTTGTTCCCTGGCTGTTTACTGAGATGTGATAAAGAAACAGGTAGGTATGAAAATCATTTTGGCCTCTTTCCAGGGGCGTGTTGCTGCAGGAACCAGCTACCAGAGCTTGCTGAGAATGAAACCTCAGGGCTGGTGAGTCAGCTCAGTGGCTAATAATGTACCAGCAGGCCGAGCCCAGGTTGGTGTGGGTGGCCAGAAGGTGGACTAAGTGTGTATCGCCTCAACCCAACTCAAGGTCAGCACCACCCACTTTTTCCAGTCCTTCCTTTATTTCCACACTCACACCAACAGCCTGCAGGTTTAAGAATCATCCTCATGTACTCTAGTTGTCTGTGTTGGACAGGTAGCTTTTTTTAGCTTCTGTCAGCCCTTAAAATAGACCTGTGCTGCCTTTCAACATTTGAGAACTTTTTAAAAATCCAAAGTGGTTTCCTCTTCAGGTTGTCAGATAGCGTGTTCTTTGTCACTCCTTCTCCACTATACAGGAACCCCTGCCCCCTCACATACATAGACATAACACATTTGCTAAATGTAAATCCCTCGACAAGAGCTCACTGATGTTCATTTCCTTCAGCCAGGTTCCTTGCGGCGGTGTGGGCCACGTCTAAAGTAGTGTGACTAAACTGATTGGAGATAATGAGCAGGAACTCAACAACTTCTGTCCTGAGATGCTGAAGAATTCAACTGAGGAACCGCTAGACTGGAGTTCTGTAGCACCTTAGAGAACAAGATTTTGGGGGTACGAGCTTTCAAGGGCCAGTTTGGTGTAGTGGTTAAGAGCGCAGATTCTAATCAGGGAGAACCGGGTTTGAGTCTCACTCCTCCACATGCAGCTGTTGGTGTGACCTTGGGTCTGTCATAAGTTCTTTCAGAGCTGTTCTCTCAAGGGCAGTCCTCAAAAGAGTTCTCTCAGCCCCACCTACCTCCCAGGGTGTCTGTTGTGGGGAGGAGAAGAGAAAGGGATTGTAAGCTGCACTGTGTCTTCTTCGGGTAGTGAAGGGTGGGGTATAAATCCAATCTCTTCTTCTTCAAATCTGACACCCCCAAAATCTTGCTGGCCTCTATGGTGCTACTAGTTGGTCTCTATGGTGCAACAGGACCCAAATCTAGCTGTTGCCCTGCAGACCAACACAGCTACCTTCTGAAATTAACTGAGGAGCGGGCTATAGCTTTACAGCATTTGTTTGGTTTACAGAGGATCCCGGGTTGGATTCCTGGCTTTTCCACTTAAAAGGTTCAGGTGGTAAATGAGGTGATAGACCTCTGCCCAAGAACCTGGAGAGCTGCTGCCCACCGGAGTAGATGATACTGACCTTGAAAGACCATCAGAGCTTCACATGTTTAATTACAAATTCCTATGTGCTCAGCAACTTGCAGAAACTGCCAATGCTGGTTTTAATGGAAGTTTTGACACATACATAATTTTGATTTCTACGCCAGAGTGTCTGTCCCACTTCATACATAGATTTATTGGTGGGAGGCTATTCTACGCTCAGCACAGTAGAAGAAGAAAAAGACATTGGATTTATACCCTGCCCTTCACTACCCGGAGGAGTCTCAGCATTCCTTTCCCTTCCTCTCCCCACAACAGACACCCTGTGAGGTAGGTGGGGCTGAGAGAGCTATCTTGAGAACTGCCCTTGAGATAACAGCTCTGAAAGAACTTGTGACTGACCCAAGGTCACACCAGCAGCTGCCTGTGGAGGAGTGGAGAATCAAACCCAGTTCTCCCAGATTAGAGTCTGTGCTCCTAACCACTACACCAAACTGCCTTCTACATGTTCCATCCCTTGTGAGAGTACAAATGATGACTGGGCTTTTTCAGTAGCGGCTCCGGTATTATGAAACACCTTTCCCCAGAGGATATCAGAAGAAAATCACAGAAAGGGTTTGGGCTCATCTGAGGAATTTTTAACACTCAGGCTTTGAAGGGACACTGGTGGTGGAAAGTGCTGTCAATCACAGCCAACTAATGGCGACCCTGTAGGGTTTTCAGGGCAAGAGGCAAACATAGGTAGTTTGCCATTGCCCGCCTCCACGTAGCAGCCCTGGAGTTTCTTGGTGGTCTCCTATCCAAGCAGTAACAAGGGCTGACCCTGCTTTGATTCTGAGATCCAATGAGATTGGGGGAGGGGCTATGGCTCAATGGTAGAGCATCTGCTTGGCATGCAGAAGGTCCCAGGTTCAATCCCTGGCATCTCCAGTTAAAAAGATCTGGCAGCAGGTGATGTGACCGACCACTGCCTGAGACCCCGGAGAGCTGCTGCCAGTCTGAGTAGGCAATACTGATTTTGATGGACCAAGGCTCTGATTCAGCAGAAAGCAGCTGCATGTGTTCAAGTGAAATCGGGCAAGCCTGGGCCATCCTGCTTGGACTCTCTTTTGAATGTGTTGTTTTAATGGCTTCTTTTTAATGTTTTTATAAGGTATTGGTTTTCTTGTGATTACCCAACCCTGTTTTCTGAGGAAAAGGCGGTGTCTGTAAACCTTTCAAATAAACAAATCATAAACACTCTGTCGCAATCCTTCAAAAATCACAGATCTGCCTGCCGACCTCTAGCGAAATAAGGTTTGCGTAAGGCATTTGGCAGTTCAAAAGAAATGAATATGGCCAATGTAGCATCGACAACAGCAACGATACGCATCTCTCGTTTGCCAGCAAATGTTACCTCAAAGTATGGGCATATTTCGTGGAAGAAGCGAAAAGCAGCAAAATGCTTGGTTTCGTACACATCGAATCAAAACAGAGCACATGGTTTTAAAATGAAGCCTCAAGAGACCTTCTCCAAAAAGGCTGCACGCTTACGACTTTGGCTCTCCAGCACATTTGAAGACTCAGCGGTGAATGTTATCTTCTCGGCATCTTTCAGACTTAAGGGAACCTACATGCTCCAGCACGGTGTTCAGTGTTCCTTATCAAAAGACTGTCGATTTCCCTACACTGCAGTCCAGGTTCAAGGAGAGGTGCACAAGAAGCGCTGGCTCTCCGTTCGTTCACTGTGGTGCCAAACCACGCTGCAACCTGAGCCAAAAACCTGCCAGATTAACTGAGTTTGAACGGGACCACACCTGTCTTCAGCTCGGGGCGAACCTTTCCAGAAAGCTAGTGACAAACACAAGGCAGGGAGTGATTCAAGCAGCACCAGAGAAAGCCATGCAAAAAGGGGGACGAAGACCATCATTGGGCACACTGGAACATACAGAACTGGGCACGATGACTCCTTCAAAAGCACTTTATTAACCAAACAGACCTCAGCTGAGTCACAGGTTAAAAACAAAACGAAACTAGGATGCGTTTAACAATGACTGCAATGTGAATTTTACAAAGCCTGAGATTATTTTAAGAGTTATTGTTAGTTGGTAAACGGCATATTAATATGTGATCTCAAGACAGCTCTGCTAAGTATTCTACTGGGAGATTTCCCAAAGGGGGAAACATACACTCTTAGAAATCTACTGGTTGCAGCATGGCAACTGCTCGCGCAGGCCTAGAAACACCCAGCCACCCTTCCCAGGCATAGATGAATGGATACGTAAAGTATGGCATGTGCTATTAATAAATAAAACTAGAGTATACAAGAAGATCTGTGACGGGGAAACTAATTCCCAGGAGCTGTTGAGACATGGTGGCATAGACATAAACCAAAGTGGCAGACTAAAGAAAATATTTTATGATGTATTTGAGTACTCAACTGCAACAGATGGAAGTTTAAATTTGGATATCATATAAGTAGCAGCTCCAGTAGGAGGTTCTGTCTCTCTCCTTTTGTTAACTGAACTGAGATGTATAACTGATAAAAGACTATGGAGTGTTTTATTTTGTCAACGCATGTATTGTTCATGTTGAGTTTTGGTGAGCGGTAGATATTTCTTTTTTTCTATCATTGTTTTGTGATGGTGGAAATGTCGCAACTAGTAATGAAGTCACCATATTAGTTTGTTTAAAAAAAGGAGTATTCTTTACAAGACAGGGATGTCACCACACAAGGACGGTATCCTGGGGGCTCTAATGACCCCAACATTCATTCCTGTAGAGACACACCAACCTGTTGAGGTCTTGCTCGTACACTTTTTAATCCTTTTGGAAAGTGATTCCATATACTGCAAGACAGGCACAGAAGGGAGCCCTCTGACACTATAGTTCACAGATCACAAGTTGCTTTTTTGCATTGTGACCCTTGGAGCCAACAGTCCTTCTCAAGAAATCTGGAGACTTTCAGTCTAAGCAGAACCCATGAAGCCTGCTCAGTTTTGGAGGCAGGGGCATCTCCACCCACCAGGGAAAGAAAGCCAGTTCCGGGCTCCCCTTGAGCGCTGTCTCCTGACCTTTGTCCCGGGGAGGGAGGGAGGTACTAAGAATAGAGCCAGTCAGAGGGAACTCACATGCTAAATGCGATTCACAATGAACACCCTTGTCTTGCCTGCCTAGTAGTGAAGAGAGCCCTTCAGCAAAAGCCGTTGCAGAGCGTCACACATTAGGAATTCTCAAGCATCTCTAGGAAAATATGACTCTTACACAAATGACATTGTGACTACAGTGGGAACCCTGTTCTAGGAAAGCCCCTTTTTAGGGTGTGTGCAGAGAACACACACAGAACAGAGGCACATTTCCACAGTTATAGTACCCATCTCGTTGCATCAGTCTGACCAGTAATAACACAAATGTCCCTTCTTCCAGATACTGGCTCTATTTTCTGTCGTCTATCCCTGGTGACTGCCATTACTCTTTGTGGGGGGTTTCCTTGCTAAGATTTTGGTCGCATGAGCGAACAGTTTGGATCATTTTTCAGAGTTTAGCTCTCTCTCCCATGTCTTTACAAGTTAAATACCTAAGTGAATCTGCAGGTCAGTATATGTTGGTCTTAATGCATGGCTGGAAGAATGTTAGAAGCTAACAGTCCTGCTGGATCAGACTAGTGGTCCATCTAGGCCAGCATCTTGTCTCACACAACGGCCAACCAGTTGCCACACAGGGCCAACTAACAGGGCATCTAATGCAGCCCTCCAGTACCTGGAGAGAAGGGTTCCTGGGAGCTCATGGTGTGCTACCTTGAGCTCCATGATGGAAGAAAGGCGAGATGCATGTCAAAATGAACAAATAGATCTTGCCTCTAGCATTTTTTTTGCCATCAAGTCACAGCTGACTTATGACAACCGAGGGTTACCAGGTCTTACCTTGGCTGGAGTGGGGACTTGGGGGGGGGGGCGTGCCGGAAGGCAGGGGCAGGGAAGTGACATCAAAACCATAGAGTTTGCCCAAATACCAGAGAGTCCCCACGAGATATCCCCAGCACGATGACATTACTTCCGAGTGATGTCATCGTGTCAGGGATGTCACATGATGATGTCCCTGTTTGTGGGTGGGGCTTCCCCACCAGCCAGCTGGCCACTGGCGGGCTGAAGCCCTGAAAGTTGGGGTTTTCCCCAGCACCACTGGGGGAATGGCAACCCTATGATGACCCCATGGTGTTTTCAGGGGAAGAGATGCTCAGAGGTGGTTTGCCATTGCCTTGCCTCTGCATAGCAACCCCAGACTTCCTTGATGGTTTCCCTTCCAAATACTGACCAAGACCTATCCTACTTAGCTTCTGAGATCTGACATGATTGGGCTAGCCTGGGCCATCCAGGTCAGGGCTGCCTCTAACAAGCACCCATGTAAATGCATGGGCATCAATGCTGGAGCACCGTGTGGCACATAGGCTACCCTTTCACACCCTACAGGTCTCATGTTTCTTTCCCACAATCATCTCTGTGGCTTTCAGGTCAGCAGAGAGCACAGCCATTGCAGAATAAATGGATACTGCAGGCGGCCAACAGTCTTGGGGAAGGTGCGGAAGCAACTGAACTATCAGCCCCGGTATAAGGAGGTGGGTGTTACAAGCGTGTCTCGACTTCCACCCATGAAATGCTGCAGCAGGGTACAAAAACTGAGTCCTTCCAGGCGACCAATATGGGAGCCTGACAAAGCAGTCAACTCTGGATTCTCCCACGTCCCATTCTTGACCCAGGAGATTCTGGCCTGCCTTCACCCATGGTCCATCAGATTCCTCCATGTTCTGCCCCTAACCTGATTTGGGCCTTGACCCCTCTTGTTTCCAGTCAAAGACTGCCAACCCAAGTCCTACAGCAAAGTCAACATGAGAGGCATTAGGACAGCCTTGGGCACATTACACAGATGCTTCCAGCCTCCGGAGCAGATTCATGCCACTCCTTCTCTACCTCTGGTTTGAGGGACCTTGTTTTGTTTGTTTGGGGATGATCTGGCCCCATCCCTGCTTTTCACACTCTCAGCAACGACTGTTTTGCAAAGCACACCTTCCAAAGGTGACGGCAGCAGGCAACTTTTTCTTTGCACTCTATGGTTTGTGGTTCCAAGGTGACAAAACACCAGGATGTGGATCACAAAGGCACTGCCACACATTTAGTTGCCTCAGAGATGGGGAGTGGCAGAGGGAGCTGAAGTTATTCGACCACAGAGAAATGTTGTTTCCCTACCAACCTCAACATGCGTGGGTCCGTAATTTGCATGCATATTGGTGGCCTGAAATTGGCCACACCCCTGCCCACCAAAAACCTTCTCTAGCTGGTCACCTGGAGGCGATTCATGTTCACGACATGTGGTTCTTTAAAAGACTGAGTCAAACACCCACCTATTTTTACCTATTATTTTTCTTCACCGGTGTCTTTTCTTCCACTTCCCATTTTTCTTAAGGCTTCCTTCATCTGCAACCGTTTTTCACCCCCCTGAAGTCAAATCGCACAGCATCTTTCTGGGCTATAACTTTTGCATCCTCACATGAAAACATCCTGCTTACTAAGTATACTGACCTGGACAGGGCAAGGGTCTGTCAGAGTATTGGTCTACCATGGTCCGTATGTCAGAGTATTGGTCTACCATGGTCGGTATGATCTATTTGGACTGGCAGTGGCTCTCCAGAGTCTCAGGTGGAGGTTCCTCAAATCACCTCCTACCTGAGCTGTTTAACAGGCGATGCCAGGGTTTGAACCCGAGACTTTCTGCATGCCAAGCAGATGCTCTGCCCCTTAGCCATGGCTGCTCCCACTCAACTAGAGGCATACAGAAAACATGTTTTCAAAACGGGAACCTAGATATATTACTGCAAATCCTCTTCCGACTTATCTCCACACTCTACCTAGTGAGTAGTTCAGTTCAGTTTATTCGGTATAAAACCTGCACAGGCCAATTACAATCAGTTACCTCGATAATATCAATACAAAGAAGGATACCAATAAAATATATCAAGTATCAAATATTTAAATAAAAAACTGCATTAAATCTGCCTATGTTAATTAGATAGCAGGCATAATTAGAGCTATGCCTGCTATCAAGCCGCCATCAGAAATGATATTATGGAAGCTTTTATATGTTTTAATTGTATTTAATTGAATTGTATTGTATTTATATGAACGTTTTAATGATTTTATAGGTTTTAATGTTTGACTGGCCGTGGGCCCATGTGAGCCGCCCTGAGCCCGCTTGCGGGGAGGGCGGGATATAAATCCCAAAAATAAATAAATAATAAATAAATAAATAATTACAAAGCTGCTAAAACTCTGGACTTCTACAATACTCTGT
Organism: Lepidodactylus listeri; assembly: GCA_029233225.1. Lineage (NCBI taxonomy): Eukaryota > Metazoa > Chordata > Lepidosauria > Squamata > Gekkonidae > Lepidodactylus > Lepidodactylus listeri. The sequence goes on from JARCFY010000014.1 coordinate 58,305,605, forward strand.
CAGCTGTTCAACAGGAGTTGTCCATCTGTTGAGTAAGTGTTATAGGGGCTCTACAATTCTACTCCCCATCTTCTAAGCCTCCTAAATTGTTTCTAAATACCTAGTGAGTAGTGATAACTGCCATGAACTGCACAAGACTTAGGCAGGGCTGCCAACCTCCAGCTGGCACCTAAAGATCTCCTCCTATTATAATGGATCTCCAGATGACCAAGATCAGTTCCCCTGGAGAAAAGGGCTGCTTTGGAGCAGGGCCTTTATGACATCATATCCTGCTGAAGTCCCTCCCCTCCCTGAACCCCACCTTCCCCAGGCCTCACCCCCCAAATGTTCAGGTATTTCCCAACCCAGAGCTGGCAACTCTAGACAAAGGAGGAGGAGGAGAGTTGGACTTCTACCCCGCCCTTCACTTGAAGTCTCAAAGCAGCTTACAGTCTCTTTTCCTTCCCCTCCCCACAACAGACACCCTGTGAGGGAGGTGGGGCTGAAAGAGCTCTCCTGAGAACTGCCCTTGAGAGAACAGCTCTGAAACAACTTGCAGCTGACCCAAGATCACCCACCTCTCTGCATGTAGAGGAGTGGGGAACCAAACCCGGTACTCCCAGATTGGAGTCCGCCACTTTTAACCACTGCACTAACCCAGCATCGACAACACCTCCAGTTTCATGCGGTTGGCGCCTGACTACATCCACAGTTGTGTGTTATTTGGAAGCAATTTCAACAAAAGGCTTGAAACTTTTAGACATATCTAGAAGACTCAAAAAAGCAACCACCATTCTCTTTGAAAGGGAAGCAGGGCAGCAATCCGCAAACGTCCCTAGGAGGCGTTTTTGGTGGCTGCCCATGTGAATGTGTTGCTGCAAATTCATGGTGGACCTCATCTTCCACTGTAACAGCAGCCAAGCCCAATTACCAGGCACAGGAGAGCCGTAGAGAAATGGCATCAAAGATCTGCTCTCCAAAGGTACATTTGGTAATATGGTTCTGTTTACAACTTTCTCAGATAAACCAAAGTCATTTTAAAAAAAACCACAATACATTGCAACACTGGCCAACCATGAACACGAAGAGCTAATTCTGTTCTAATTTGCAAGTGTCTCGCAGGTGGCTGAAGTCACTGATGCAACTGGGAGACCTGATTCTCGGCTGTCTCTGCCGACTAAAGAGTTCAGTCAGAACTGATTTGAATGGCACGTGGGTTTCGGTGCCAAATACTTCTCCAGGGAAGCAGTGATGCTGTGTTAAGCTTCAAGGATGGTCTTGCATTATATTAAAAAAAAAACCTCAGATTGCGACAAATGGCTGAGATGGTAACTGCGGCTCATAGTATGCTGGGAAACTCAGCATATCCAGAGTTGATCTAGGAATTTGTGAGCTGTGAACTCGCCATGTTTCTGGGTTTTCAAGCAATTGATACTGTGCTTTTAAAACACCCCTTTGGGGTAGAACTTGGGTGAAGCCCTGGTTTTAGTCTAACCCACACGATTATTACACTAGCACACTAGTTTCTTGGTCATATGGGACTTGTCCCCCCACCCTCGATGTTTGTAGAGGAAGACAATGAAAAGGCTCCTTCCTAAAATTGGCTGCTTTGGGTTAATTGCTACTATCCTTCAGCTCAAAAGGGTCACACCAAGAAGGAGCACTGGGCTTGTTCACTGTGTGCTGGTTTCCCCTGGAAAGCTTCACTTTCTCTCCTGGTGCTATTGTTTTCCTCCTAAACGGGCAGGCCCCTGGCTTTGACTACCAACTACATGGCGTGAGCTGGTTGCAACTCAGAGGGGGGTAAGAACTCATCTGCCCCAAACAGGAGTCTGAATTTTGCCCTGACGCTTTGTTCTGGGTCTCAGATGGGCAAAAGGATGGTCCATCAACTTATGAACAAATAAATGGAAATAGAGGAGGATCTGAACAGGGGAAGGACATTTAGTATAAACGCCTACTCAATCCTAGCCAGTTGGTGTTTTTCAAACCTGTATGTGAATGGTCCTGACCTAGATAGTCCAGGCTAGACAGATCTCATCAGATCTCAGAAGCTAAGCAAGAACAGCTCTGGTTAGTACTTGGAAGGGAGACCACCAAGGAAGTCCAGGGTTACTACACAGAGGCAGGCAATAAAGAAAAACACCTCTGTCCATTTCTTTCCTTGAAAAGCCTTTGGGGTTGCCATCGGTCAGCTGTGACTTGATGGCAAAAACGGAATTGAACAAAGCACCCTGACCTGGATAGCCCAGGCAAGCCTGATCTCATCAGATGTCGGAAGCTAAGCAGGGCCGACCCTGGAAAGTACTTGGAAGGGTGACCTCCAAGGAATACCAGGGCCAGGATTCAGAGGCAGGTTATCAAACCACCTCTCTGAAACATCCTAGCCCCCCCAGGGGTCAGAAGGCATGATGACTTCCAGGCTCACAAGCACATGCGCGTGCATGCACACACACACACACACAAAGACTCACCCCCCAAGTGAACAAAGCAATGGTGTCCTTTATCTCCCCACCCCACCCCTCCAACTGGATAAGACATCCCAGGAGTTTTTCAGCTGCCTGAGCTGTTAAGCCCCCCCCCCCAAGTGTGGAAATCAGTTAGATACTGTAAAGTGTTGTGAACCCTTGTGCAGTGAACATTCTTGCTCCGCAGATAAGACCAAAAAAAAAAAAAAAGTTGCGTCAACCTTTCTAAGCAACCATGGCAACTTGTTAAATTAGGTCAAGATGTGGGGGCAGATAAGAGAGCTTGAAAAAGCCGCTTGCTTGCCACCAAGTGAGGGAGACATCAAAAGCCAAGCTGGTGAAAAGCATCACCTTTTCAGCTAGTTGCTAGATACCATCAGAGAGCTGGGCCTGGCTGGGGATTATCAAAACACCCCCGCTGCCAGCCAAAACCATCAGCCGGGGCAAAACAGTGTTGTTTTCATGCTCTCAAGATCAACACAGTACATGTTGCAGACACCTTGACTCAGAGGGTCTTTAAATGAAAGGCATAAGCAAGCCAACCAGCCACAGATGGTGGGAGAAGGTTCTTACCCAAAGAGTGATTAACACATGGAATTCACTGCCATAAGAGGTGGTGGCGGCGGCTACAAGCATGGATGGCTTCAAGAGGGAACTGGATAAACATAGGGAGCAGAAGTCCATCAGTGGCTATTAGCCACAAGGTATAGATAGGAGCTCTCGGCCTGAGGCAAGTGATGCACTGTATTCTTGGTGCTTTGGTGGGGTGGGGGCAACAGGGGGAGGGCTTAAGAACATAAGAGAAGCCAATGCTGGATCAAGCCAATGCCCCATCCAGTCCAACACTCTTGTCACACAGTGGCCAAAAATACCAGGTGCCCTCAGGAGGTCCAGCAGTGGGGCCAGGACACTAGAAGCCCTCCCACTGTTCCCCCACCACCACCCCAAGCACCAAGATACAGAGCATCACTTGCCCCAGACTGAGAGTTCCTATCTGTACCTTGTGGCTAACAGCCACTGATGGACCTCTGCTTCTAGTGTCCTGGCCCCACTGGTGGACCTCCTGATGGCTCTCTCGTCAAACAGGGTTTTTGTTCTTTGACCTCCAACACGATGAAGAGCTCTGTAAAAACCAACAAGCTGCATGCTGTTTGATTTAGTAGGTCCTGATAAAAGGTATTGTATGGCCTGATTCTGGATTTCCCCCCCCCTTGGACTGATTTTTATGTTATATTTGTAAAATTTATATCACACCTTTCTGCCCTCACAAAGGCCACCAAGGTGTGGCTAACAAATTAAAACACAGGCAATAAAAATCAAATTTCAAAACCATCTCCCTGAATTTAAAAATTAAAACCAGAGCTAAAACATAAAAATAGTCATTAAAAACATTGGGCAGACCTCTCCCTTGTCAGGCTACATCATATGCACACAACTCACAGCCCACCCTGCTGGAAGGGATGTGGAAAGAACGGCGATTTCTTTCACTGTTGGTGGACTTGCCCAGCCATACAGTCATTCTGGGCACAAGTGCTGGAGGAAATTCACAAAATAACATCTCAGAATATTCTAGTGGACCTGGCTATCATCCTCCTGAACCTGTCAAATATCTAACCTCAAGAAACACATTTATTGGACCTGGCTTCTATCTTGTTGGCAATGGCCAGACTGTCAATAGCTGCATTTTGGAAGTCCCCTAAACCCCCACCTATCCAGATATGGAAGGATAAAATCTGGGACCAATTTATAATGGCAAAGATCGCTGAAAACTCTAATTGCCCCTCATCTGACTCAGTCAACTCTCATTCTAAATTTGTGTGCACATGGTTCCCTTTGCTACAATATCTGATGGGAAATGACATCCTTCTAACCCTAGTTACATTGAATGGTCACACTTCTGAATTACATTTCCATAGTCTGAGTATTCTAGATCTTGACAATCTAAATTCTGCAAATATATTCATATCCTCTAACGTAGCTATGTTTACCCAGTAAGCTGAGTTACTATGATCATTATGGATTGTTATGATATTGAATGACTCTACACTATACTTTATACTGTTTTAATTTATAGTATGGTTGAACTAACTCAATAAAACTGATTAAACCTTGAAAAAAACCACTGGGCAGGTAGAAGGGATCATGGAGAGCAAGCCAAACACACAAAAAACAAAATTCTGTTGTAAGCCGCCCCGAGCCTTTTGTGGGGAAGGGCAGCCTAGCAAATCCAATTTAATAAATAAATAAATAAACAAGCCAGAAACAGCGGCGTGCAGTTATCCAACATCATATATACGTAACCATCTCAGTGATACTATTCATGATAAACGTTTGTCAATTGCCAACAAACTGGATTTCCAGCGTCCAACTTCTCCCAGCAGTTTACCTGTGTAGCCAGCCAGGGCAGCAGCAGGGATGACAGGTTTGTCCTTGTTCATGTCGGCTCGGTCACGCACATAGTCCTTAAAGGTGCCCTTGGGCTTGTGGTTTGGCAGGGCCACCGGGTAGTCCTCTGAATCGAAGCTGTCGTAAGAAGGGACACGTTGGAGACTCTGGAAGGACGACTGGCTGCTCCAGGACTGTGTCAGCCGGTCACAACTATCGTAGCTCTCTATGCTCTCAAAGGAATCCTGGCCGCCGAGTTTACCTGTGGGATGAGAAGGGAACGGTTGGCATCCACGATTTCTATGGAAACCATTCAAGGGCATTTTAATCTGAACTCTACTGCTTGGGTTTACAAAGGTCATGCTTCTAGTCCGTCGTTCAGTTTTCCTGGTCAGCACGAAATAAAGGCGCCATTCTGCCTGAGACCTGGGTTCAGGAAGCAATCGTTCTCCATGCCAGTTCGACTGGAGATCCTGGAGGTTTTCTGTCATCTTCTGGGTGTGGAACAGGGGTCATCGGGGGTGTGGCGGGGAGATATTTGTGAATTTCCTGCATTGTGCAGGGGGTTGGACTAGATGACCCTGGAGATCCCTTCCAACTCTATGATTCAATGTGCATTAACAGCTGGCTAGCAAATGCAGACTCCTTTGTATGCCTTAAGGACCATTCTTAATCTAGACTCGCCTTCGATCTACATTGTGGCAACTCCACCACTGCCTAGTGTCAGTCGGGACAGCTCCACAGAGATTTACAGGTTTTCTACCAGCTAAAGATTGGATGGGGGCACGGCTGATTGGTAGAACATCTGCCTGGCATGCAGAAAATCCCAGGTTCGTCCCAGGCATCTCCAGCTGAAAAGGCTCGGGTGATGTGAAAGACCTCCACCTGGGGCCCTGAAGAGCCGCTGCCAGACTGAATAGGAAATACTGACCTTAATGGACCAAGGGTCTGATTCAGTTTGTGTTCATGTGGACTCCCTCTTTAAGCACAGAGCTTCAGACAGGATTTTTTTTAAAAAAAAAAAACCACTTGCACTGCACTTTCCAAAATTCCTCAGTCAGGCTGTTGCTCAACCATTTGCTTCTTTCCTGACAACTTAAGAGCGTAATAGGATCATTCAAGTTCACTAATTTCCCAAGCTGGGCTGTAAACAGCTGCTGGGATTGTGTAAGACCTCCTGGAGAAATTTCCACCAGCAGAGAGAGGCTGGCAGTCCAAGTCCAGAGAGACTCGCCTCCAGAAGGGGAGGGAGTTCAACTGGCACATTTGCCAGTCTTCGCATTTAACAGCTCCCTGGAGAATACAGGTGGGGGCGGGTGAGCATGCCTGAAACAGCATCTTCAAAGGCCGGAGAGCTGGATTTTTAAGTCTTGCTCGACAACGTACCCCCTGGGGATGTAACAGGGAGAGCCTGTGTCGTTATGGTGGAACACACGTTTTGCATATGGGGAATCCCAGCGTCAGTCTCTAGCAACACTTGTTAAAGGATCTCACATTTAGCAAATCTGGGAAAGGCATCATTCCGCCTGGGACCTGGAAAAATATCAGATGAGATGATTTGGGAGGTTAAATGGGCCAACGGTGTGACAGCGTCCTGTAGGAGATGCCGGAATGCTTCGATCCCTTAGCCGACTGACGTCCGGAGAGACCAATCCCCCCGCAAGCTCTCATTGTTCCTCCAGAACCACTCCCTAAAAACAAATAGCCGCTTTTCGGCTTTAAAAGGAGGGGACCCCAAGTCTGCCTGGGAGTAAGGTTCATGTCTCCGAAAGACCTGCTTCCTAATTTCAGAGGTGTGGTGCCCAAAGTTGCAAATCTGCTATTTTTAAATGGACAGTCTGTAGAACCGAAAGCAGATTTTGATTCTTTAAGGGCATTTGGGTTAGGACTTTTTGTTTTAAGGTTAGAGGGGAGAACCTGATGGCATGTACCAGAGGACAGGGCTTGGCTGATCAGGGCGGTGTAAAACGGGAGAACACCAAAGAAGTCCCAGGTTGCCCTGCAGAAGCAGGCAATGGCAAACCACTTCTGTTGGTCTCTTGCTTCGAAAACCCTACAGGGTCACCGTAAGTCAGCTGTGACCTAACCACACTTTCCACCTTACCAATGTCAAGAGAAAGCTGAGTGCAATCAACTGCCCTGGCCTTCTGTCTTAGGACCAACGTGTTGGTCGTGGTGTGGGGGGCGGGGCAGGTGGTACAGTCCTCTACTGCGCCACCTTCACAGTGCATCAGGGGCTTACTGGAAGTGACTCAAGCTCTGCGCCCAGCAACTCCTGCAATTCGGGCACACCTGGTCAGGGCAGACAGAGTAGTTATGTGCCACAATGGCTGCCTCATTAGACTGAGGAAGAGATTGAGGGTCCAGGCATCACTTCTCTGGGCATGTTCCCTAACCTCCCTCCCCTACATGTACTCCATTTCTCCCACGCAGTTGCGCAAGAACAAAATTAATACATTTTATTTCTAAGAGAGCTTAAATAAACCATGCCGCGGTACTTCTTGAAACTGCAATGCAGGCAGGGGCTTCCTGGATAGCCGTGTCCCAGGAAAGTGCACCCATTCCCACACATCATGCTAACTCCATTGGTATAAGCTTGCTGGCACAGAGAGCTAGTGTGGTGCAGTGGCTAAGGGTGCTAGATTAATACCTAGGAGACCCAGGTTCAAATCCCTCCTTGTGCCATGGAAGCTCGCTGGGCGGTGCTGAGCCTGTCGCAGTCTCTCAGCCTAGCCTACCTCACAGGGCTGTTGGAAGGATAAAGTGAAGACATCATGGAGACTGATGTAAACCGCTTTGGGTCCCCGCTGAGGAGAAAGTTAGGGTACAAATGAATTAAATAAAAGGCAAAAATAAAACAAAATTACCTGGAGCGGCTCAGGTGCAGCCACAGAACGGCCGGAAGCACACAACTATGGGTAACACTTAAACGGGAGACTCTGAGATGCAACATATTTTGAAACCTTACCCCGGCTGGCACGTCCCATGCACATGTTGTCCGGGGTCACAACTTCCTGCTTGATTGTGAAGTAGTCTGTCTGCAAGGCGTCCATCTGCACCGGGTCCCGGAGGAGGACGGATGGGTAGTCATTCTCATATTTGAGAGACAGGAGCTCTTCTGAGCTGATCGGATGGAGGGTCTGGTAAGACTCTGTGATGAAACTGGGCTCTGAGAACTCTGAGGGAGGAACACACTGAGCATGCTCAATACCATAACCTGCAAGCAGAACGAATGGCACACATTAAAGGACCAACTGAGAAAGGACCAGAATGGGACAGAAGAAAGCAGTTACTCAGAGAAGGTTCTTCCAGGGCTGTACTCAGAAAGGCTGCAGCAGCTGACTCAGGGTTGCCCTTGTCTGAGGAAAGATTATTACTGGGACTTTTTTGCGGGGGGGAAGAGGTGCTGGAACTCTCAAGAGGAAAATGAAGTTTTCAGTCTGTATACTGAAAACTCATGAACTTTTAAACATTTTTAAAAAATTGTTGAAGAGGTTCTGGAACTCTATTCCAGTGCGTTCCCCCAGAAAAAAAGCCCTGATTATTATGACCAGAAGGAGCAACACTTCACTGGACAATGTGCCTAGGCCCAAACCCTAACTGTTGTCTCTTTGTTGAATTCTGGCCGGGGGAAGGGGAATGATACAAACTCAAAATATTCTGCTGGGTCCCTGACATCAGACCACGCCAAAAGATCTTCAGCTTCAATGGTCACCTTCCTATTTTATATTTATTAGCCCGTCTTAAGGATTTAACTAGGGTTGCTAAGTCCAGGTTGGAAAATACCTGAGGACTTTGGGGGTGGAGCCAGGAGAAGGTGGGGTTTGGGGAGGGGAGGGGCCTCAGCATGGTACAATGCCACCCTCCAAAGCAGCCATTTTCTCCAGTGGAGCTGATCTCTGTCAGCTGGGAATCTGTTGTAAAAGAGGGAGATCCCCAGGCCCCACCTGGAGGCTGGCAACCCTACATTTAACAGTTTCGTCCTTTACATTGTGAAGTAATTTCATGAGAAAAATGGTTTGATCCACCTAGTTTAATTCATTTATTAAAAGCATTTTAGTCAACTACAGTGGTGCCTTCTAGTTAACTGGGCCACACATGTATTTATTAGATATTTATAACCCACCTCTTCCCCCCTCATTGAAGGAAGTTCACGTTAATTATTTTAACACCTCTATTTTAAAATAATGATCAACCACAGTGTGGTGCAGTGGCTACAGTGTTTGATTAGGATCCTTGAGAGACTTGGGATCGAATCCCCACTTTGACCATGGAAGGTCACCGGGTGTCCTTGGGCCTGGCACAGACTCTCACCTTAGCCTACCTCACAAGGCTATTGTTGTGATGAAACAGAGGAGGGGAGATTGAGGTTCTAAGCCACTGTGCGTCCCAATTGGGGAGAAAAGCAGGATATAAATAAACGAAGGCACCGAAATGCCTCTTAGAAGTGGCATTTCCATCCTTCAATAGGAAATAGGAGGGAATGCCCCTTTGGTGCCTAACTCAGGATATACATGCATCATCTAAGATGATGTCTTTTTCTTTAAAACAACCATTTTATTGAATCAGCAAAAACTTGCCTTCAGCTAAAAGCCATACCATGTGATCAATTATGATTCCTTTAGCTGGGTGGGAGACAACCCTGGAAACGGTTTGTTCTCTTTGTACAGGAGGGTGAGAGCTCACTCAAGGCATTCAGGAATTCGTGGCCGATGGCCAGTTCTCAAGTCATGGCTGACCCCCTGTGGGTCACGTAGCCACTTACAGATTTCAAGTGGGAGGCCTCCTATTAATGTGGCAACTCTACAGTGCCGCTACAAATGCTTCCCGACTGTGAGCATGTTCCCCCTGAATGGGAGTAAAGATTTCAGATAGCACGGAGCCAAGCTTCACAAGCCCCAAGTTCACATTCCAACATTCGGTCCCCATGGACAGACCGCACGGGCTCTCTAATTTCCAACATTCTGTCCAGATGCAAAACATATCTTGCCTTCAACCGGCTGGGCATTAAACTCTGCCAACGGGTCTAAAGGAAAACAAATGTGGACTTACTAATGAAGTAATCTGATGTGTAGCGGGATTCTGGATAGGCGGGGTTCATGCCGTTCGCAGGGTATGGCTTTGCCTCCTCTTTACCATCAGAAGAAAAAAAAAAGAAAGGTAAATGGTAATACCCTTACAGTACTTTTCAGAGTGCAAGGTACTTCACTGTTTTCCTCCTTTATTCTCAGAACAAACCCCGGAGGCAGGCAGACTGAGGGACAGTTGCATACAAGTCAGGTGACCTTCACCTACACAACTAAGGGTCACTTCAAAACAAGAATATGCTTCTTATGTGGCTATCAGTAAGGGCCAAACTAGACAATATGGCATCCCTGTGAATGCTCCGTGGACACCCAAGTTTGGCCCTCAGAAAGAGCAGGAAAGCTACATATGGTGGTGGCGGAGAGTGCCCTCAAGTCACCACTGACTTATGGCAGTCCTGGGGGGTTTTAAGGTGAAAGACAGAGGGGGTTTGCCGTTGCCTGCCTCTGTGTACCAGCCCTGTTCTTCCTTGGTGGTCTCCCATCCTGCTTTGCTTTCCAGATCTGACAAGACTGGGCTAGTCTGGCCGATCCAGGTCAGGGCAACTAATTCAGCAAGCCTTTTAAACCCTCATTTCCCAAGCTGGTCACAGTAACCCTTGAAATCTGCTTGGCCAAATTCAACAGGAAGGATCTTTTCAGTAGCGTCAGTGCCGTTTTGTCCAGAAACCAAAAGCCCAACAATATATAGTTTCATCCCTGTCACTTTCAGCTACTGCAAACTATTTTAGTCAGAAGTGACTCAACTTACCACAGGCTATGTTAACAGGGACAAAAATGGCAGCAGATGGAGGGGAGGGGCTCGTCACCTTCACATATATGACTATTTTCAACTTTTCTTTTCAAAATTTCTTCCCGAAATAAATCCCGCTTCCCGGCTGTCAGCCATGCCCTCCGCTTGACTGCAAACCTTAGTGGAAAGCTGCTGAATGCAACCCGATCCCACCTCTTCCCTGTGGTCATCCACGCTGCACTTTGGCAGACCTCATGGGGGGGGGGGGAGCAGGGCACAAAGATTCCAGCTTTCTCAGTTCACACAAGACTGGGCGTTGTGGATGTGTGTGTGTTTATTTCCCTTTCTGTAGTCCCTGGGAGAAGCCAACACTTAGGTACTTTGAATGAACCTGACTTTAGCAGAATTAAAAGCTGCAGCCATTTTGTTTCCAGCTGACCTCAACACAAAGGTAATACAGGAAGGAAAGTTGCAGGAGAAGAAAGGGGGCTTCCACAGAAACCAGGAAGTAGCATCTCCATGAAAAACTTCCAAGAGCATCCCAGGTCAGTTCAGTTTAGTTAGATATAAAAGCAGCTTAAAACCCTGCCACATACAATATTAGGATCAGCAGTTTGAGAGCCAGTTTGGTGTAGTGGTTATAAGCACAGACTCTAATCTGGGAGAACCGGGTTTGATTTCCCACTCCTCCACATGCAGCTGCTGGTGTGACCTTGGGTCAGTCCTAAACTCTCCCAGAGGTGTTCTGGAAAGAGCAGTTCTCCAGAGAGCTCTCTCAGCCCCACCTCCCTCACAGAGTGTCTGTTGTGGGGAGGGGAAGGGAAAGGGATTGTAAACCGCTCTGAGACTCCTTCAGGTAGTAAAGGGTGGGATATGAATCCAGTCTCTTCTTCTTCTTCAAATAAATTTAAAGGTACCATTATAGTCCAGCCTTGTTTAAGGACTTAACCATCCGTTTACGTATGCTGCATGCCCTCATACAAAATTTTGCAACATTTGAGTTATTTCTGAAGAAAGATTGGAGAGAAGCTGGGAGATGTAGAACTGTTCTGATCTTCCTGGCGAGTTTACTAATAGGTCATAGTTTTGGCACAGCTATTCTTGAAAAAGAGCAGTTTCTGTCAGAGCTTTTAGCCCCACCTACCTCACAGGGTGTCTGTTATGGGGAGGGGAAAGGAAAGGAGTTTGTAAGCCACTCTGAGACTCCCTTGGGTAGTGAAGGGTGGGGTATAAATTCATTCTCTTCTTCACCTTGTGAGTGAATGTCACCATAGTAGCAGCAGTGCAATAATACATGTTCTTACAGTCTCAATCTTTCCCATTCGGCAGGGACACACCCATTGTGTTTGAGGAATACAGAGGTATCTGCCTTCCAGAAAGGCTGAGGGCAGAGCACTGAAGCATGACAGAGTAAATGTCCTTCGGTACTTAGGGACTTCTAGTGCTGTTAAATAATCTGCCGGCAAGAAAGGATTTTTGGAAAGGTATGTTACTGTAGGATGCTGCTGCAGGTAGGCCCTATCAGGCTGAAGGGCCAGGTTCCAGATCTGTTGCTTAAGTATTTCGTTTGGTTTTCTGAAAGCCTAGAATGTAACAGGGCTGAAGGGGAAAAACCATACTCTTGCCATTTTCCTTCAACGGTTCTCAGCCAATTGAGTGATGGTTATCTCTAAGAATAAGAGGGGTAAGTCCCTGGGAGTTACGGTTTGATTTTAACCAGTACGTAGTTATTTGAACCCACATGTGTGCCTCGAGTGAAGCCATCCCTGCCTCCACCCTGAGGAGAGCATTTGGTGTACATCGAGGGACTCTGAATATTGATCGCAAAAACTTGGATTGCACTGCTTCCTAAGGGTGAAGATCTTCATAAAGACAAAGCTGGGAGCCATATGTGAGTTGGGCAATCACCTTCCCCTGGAAAACCTTGATTGCTGTAGGTATATAGGAAGTCCCTTTTCTAAAAAAAAAAAAAAGAATCTCAGAATGGCTGAGGTTGTTCTATGGGCATTCTTGGCCATATGCAGTGCTTGGTCCAAGAGCATCTCAATGGCTCCTTGGCTAAGCCCTATCCTGCATCTTATAAAACTGCCAGATATGTGACAGCACAGTCCCAGGCAGGCAGCAAAAGCAGCTGGTCTATTGCGTTTCTAGCGGCTGGTGGGATTCGTTTGGTTTGGGGAGGTCAATGATGCAAGCTGGGTCAAGACCCCAGGGGGCTTTTGAGTTCTGTATCAAATGATGCCCTGACATGGAGGGCCCAGACTAGCCCAATCTTGTCAGATCTCAGAAGCTAACCAGGGTCAACCTGGAATGGGATGGGAAACCACCAAGGAAGTCCAGGGTCACTATGCAGAGGCAGGCAATAGCGAATGACCTCTGTTCATCTCTTGCCTTGAAAGCCCCTTGAAGGGTCACCAGAAATCATCAAGGACTTGACGGCACTTTCCACCACCTCCATAAAATGGTACCCAGACTACTGATTAAGGGCTCAGGTGTACACACTGAACTTCCAATAGGAAGGCTTCAAAGATGCCTACCTCAGGCCAAGGGTCCACAGTTAAGTGATCACGGAGATGCCATTGGAAGAAGACTCCCCTAGTGTCAGGTGATCTCTGTCACAAAGTTTGAGTGAACATCCCAGGTGGACTGCATGGCACTGAACATTCAGGTGCTCATGGAATCACAGGCCCAGTGTCCTCGGCATATCTTTTTTCCTTTTGACTAAAAATCAGTCACCAGTACCGCTGAGAAAGAAATGTTAGAAACACCCAAAATATACCACTGCCAGCCAAGCAGAAGGAAGACAGCTGCACTTCCCACAGCTGAACATGTTTACCTTCAGAGAGCCACAGGTGGCGATAAAATAATATATGCCTGTCAGTGGCTTTCTGGGAAGGAACAAAATGGCTTCCTCCCCTTTTCTGCCCCTCAAAACAGCATAATAAGGCTCTGTCTTCACATACTATAGCAGCCTACAAAATGGTTGGCAAACACCTCAGCGGGCAGACTCTGTTTACAGTTGGTTTGGCATGTCCTCATTTAATTGTCTGGACTTGAATTTGACTCTGTTTCTCAAAATTCATCAGTGTGACTCAGGAATAGCTGAAGTTTTCTCAACCCCCCCCCCCTTTCATTTTTGTGAAAGAAAACTCAAGTAATATCCACATTTTCACACATCAACATGTTTCAAGCCAATCCACACAAAACAGCAGTTTCTAAATTTAGAAACAGCAGTTTCTAAATATACGCATGTGCTCCATCAACCCATTAAGACCTCCCCACCCCATATTATCATAGCTAGGTCTTTTTTGATTGATGCTTCTGGGTACTCATTATGACTTCCACTTGTAACTTAGATGCTCTCAGGGGAAGAATACCCTTGCCATGGCCCTGATCCGTACAACAGGCTGCTGATCAAACCACGACGGATCCCCAGCATTGCAACAGCTCTCAAGTTAATCACCAGGAAATTTGGAATGGAGGTGTGCAGAGCTGAACTCTGCATACGAGAAATTTGAACAACTTTTGGTTCTCAGAATGTAGGGACTTCTTATAAAGGCATGAAGAACGCCAGGGAAAATACAAACTGCTCCATAATTAGGATTGCTGCCTCTGGGATGGGAAATGCTTGGAGATTTTGGGGGTGGAGCCTAGGGAGAGGAGGTACCACAATAAGGTACCATGTCATAGAGTCTACCCTCCAAAACAGCAATTTCACCCAGGGGAACTGATCTTGGTCATCTGGAGATCTATTGTAATAGCGGAAGGTCTCCAGTTGCTACTGGAAGGATGGCAGCCCTATCCACGACCCCTTCCAATGTTTCTTAACAAGGCCAAGTACCTAAGCTACTCCTTCCAAAACAGATCAGTACTGGACACAGGTTGCTTTGTTCTGTGTTCACTGTTGATCCTAGAAATCCACAGGACAACAGTCTGTTTTTCCACAGGCTTAATGTTCCATTCAAATAACCTTTGAAGAATCCTGTTTGCCAGTGGGACTCTTTTCTGCCATCTCATCCAAACTGAGAACTGCAATGAACACTCCTAGGCAAAAATCAGTGTGGTGCAGGGGCCAGAGCACTGTGTTTTAGATATGGGGAGTCCAGATTAGAATCATAGAGTTGGAAGGGACTTCCAGGGTCATCTGCACAATGTAGGAAATTCACAAATACCTCCCCCACACACACACCCAGTGACTTCTTTTCCATGCCCATAAGAGGGCAAAAAAAATCCCTCCAAGATCCCTGGCCAAACTGGCCTGGAGAACATTTTTCTCCTGACCCTAAAGTGGCAACTTCCCTGGGCCTGTAAGAAAGCGCCACAAGAATTAAGCACTGATGCAACCTTTCCTGCCCTCCCTTCTCGTGATCTGCCTAACTTCACAGATTATCTCATCAGTACTGGGCAGTACTCTGCCATGGCCCTAACCCAGCATTCCTGATGTTTTTCCTAGAACCATTTTTTGTAGCCTAGACATCATAACTTACCTTTCTGCAGGATCTCCAGATGTTCCCAGAGAATATCTCCTACAAAGTCTGGTGCCAGTTCAATGAAGCAGTCCTTGCCCAGCCCACACAAGGTAGCTCCATTCATACAGAACTTCTGAAAGTCCACACCCTTCAGGCTGAACTCGTTCACTGCCCACATCACCCAGTCCCGTACATGGGTCTCTGTCCATTGCTGAGGATCTGCATCAAGGAATCACAGAACATGGAATTTAAAAGGAAGTAATTGTCTTTCCCATTGAGTTCCACAGATTCCCCCTTGACAAGGCTGGACTAAATTATCTGTTACCCTCTGTGTACATTTTACAGAGCAGAAGATGTCCCCCCCTCCCCCCTCCCTGAGGTTACACTATAAAATCTGAAATAAAGCAGACGCCAAAGGGAGCAGAGGGGGATGGAGGCAGCGGTAAACAGGGGGAGACTATGCATTCATCCAGCAGTCATGGGGTGAAAGAGTAGCAGCTGGGTGGGTGTTCTGGGAGGCAATGCCAGGAATAAGGAAGCAGCAAGGGAGAATGGGTGGGGTCATTTGAGGGGGTGGGTGACCTTTAGGAGGCCAAGGGTGGTGGGAGCATCAAGGCCTTGGGCAGAGCAGTATTGGGATATGAGAGAGCAAGAGTAAAGGGGGACAAGGCCATGGAAGGCTTTGAAAAGAAGGACGAGAAGTTGGTGCTGGAAGGAAGGCAGTGTTGGGATTTCACAGGGTGAGAAAATGATTGCTTTGATAGATGGAAGCGGCAGGGATGAGGTGTGACAATGGAATGAGGCTGCACTATAGAGAGAAGAGAGAGAGAAGAGATTGGATTTATACCCTGCCCTTCACTACCGGAAGGAGCCTCAGAGTGGTTTACAAACTCCTTTCCCTTCCCCTCCCCACAACAGACACCCTGTGAGGTAGGTGGGGCTGAGTGACAGAAACTGCTCTTTTTCAAGAACAGCTGTGCCAGAGCTATGGCTTGCCCCAGGTCATCCAGCAGGTGTAAGTGGAAGAGTGGGGAATCAAACCCGGTTCTCCTAGATTAGAGTCTGCACACTTATCCACTACACCAAACTGGCTCTCAACCATACTAGGTGAGAGGCAACCTGAGCATAAGCACGCTCTCTCTCTCTCTCTCTCTCCATATGTATATGAGGCGGGGACCTGTGATACTCGTGGGGGGGGGGAGGATTCCTAAAGACTGCAGCCTCAGGTAAGTCCTCTTCCTCCCCGGCGATCCCCCCAAGGCCCGAGCTGCTGATGGCCTACCAATAGAGTGGCAAGGGCTGGGTAGACCTGGCCTCCGGAGAACAGGTCTACCCACCCCAGTCCTCTACATTGGTAGACCTGGCCTCCGGACAACAGTTCTACCTGCCCCTTTCCACTCTATTGGTAGACCTGGCCTCTGGACAACAGATCTACCTGCCCCAGTCCACTACATTGGTAGACCTGGCCTCCGGAGAACAGGTCTACCCAGCCCTTGCCACATTGGAACTACCTGAGATCTGTTTAACTGGCAGAGTTAGGGATCAAACCTGGGACCTTCTGCATGCAAAACAAGTACTTTCCCACTGAGCTATGGGTCCTCCATTTCACAAAAGCTGCCCGCAAAGTAGTTGAAAAGGTGGTTTCGAAATTGCTAGAACACATTCAACCAAATACCCTATTTGTGGTTTCCTTGTATGTAGTGTTACACATTGGTGTATAAAATACCTTTGGGAATTCCCAAGCGTTGCTGTTCTTTCGTGAAGCCGCTGAAGGTGGCTTTTAATGCCTGCGACATCATCTCTTTGCTGCCTGGAGTTAACAAAGGCACATCTGCACATTCCATATCTGAAAGAGGTAAGAACAGACACGTAAATAGGCACAGTTGACTGGATCGAGGAGTTCAGAAAACCAGGATGATAGCCGAGATGGTGAGAATCATGGACCAGTTACCAAATCTTGAGTAACTATGGTGAGTTATCACTTGAAGGCCCCACCATTTTCTTTCTCTACCTAAATGCTAGCCTATGGGCAATTTTAAATTTGAAATCATTTCAATTAATCAGCAAACGTGCAAGGCCTTCTGTCTGGTAAAACACAGGTACCTAAGCAGGGGGTAGAATGAGATCATCTTCAGAATGTTCTTTTTGTATTACAATTCTTTGGTTCCATAAAACAAGATAGGATTCCTCCCTTTATTTTGCCAGAATATCCCTACCATACTGATACAATTCATCTACCTATGTTCTTAGCCAATGGTTTCAGGAAGCAAAGCAATGGCCATAGGATCCTATACGTTTTCTCCACCTAGGCTTGATAACCAACCATGAAAGAAAGTCTGGTTATATATATCGATTTGGCATAGGCCTCCACTAGGATCGCCGCTCTTCAGGTTGTACCTGGAGATCTCTTGGAATTACAGTAACCTCCAGACTTCAGAAATCAGTTCCCCCGTGGAAGGAAGGATGCTTCGGAAGGTGTACTCCATGGCATCATACCCTACTCACATCCCTTCCCTCCTCAAACCCCAACACCCCCAAGCTTCATCCTAAACCTCCCAAGAATTTCCCAAGCATGAGTTGGCGATGCTGGCCTCCATCCACAAAGGCATTCATGTCTAATCTTGACAAAAACCATGGGGCTCTGCTCCTTCAGCCACTCTGGGATCTTGCCCCAGAGACCAGAAATTTTTTTGTTTGTTTGTTTCAAGAACCATATCTTCCCCATCTCCCACTGGTCTACCACAGGGACCATTCCGCTGTTTCAAATGCTTTCAGTATCTTTAAGATACACTTGTTCTGGGCTTCAGTCTGAGTCATCCATAGAAGACAGAGAAGAATTCATCTGCAGCTGCATGTAACTTAGGGTTGCCAACCTCCAGGTGGCAGCTGGAGAGCTCCTGGGAATACAGCTGATGTCCAGATGAAAGAGATCAATTCAGCTGGAGCAAATGGCCACTTTGGAAGGTGGACTCTGTGATATCATACCTCACTGAACTCCCTCCCCTGCCCAAACCCCACCCTCCTCAGGCTCCACCCCCCAAAATCTGCAGGTATTTCCCAACCTGGAGCTGACACCCTAACGTAACTGGACGAGAGTGGATTAGGGAAGGGGATATGTGCAGAGGTGCAGTGTTGAAGATATCAAGATTAAATTTCAAAAAGTGCATCTGGTACTAATTTTGGCATCATTATAACCAGAAATTGGAGTGCAGCGGGAGAGGGAAGGCGACTTCCCCGCTGCCTCCCAAAATGATATTTCTGGGCTTGGTCTCCCCAAGAGTCCCCATTTTGGTGTACCATCTCAACCTAATTTAGTTAAATGTTAATTAAATAAATGCCCTACTATTTTACATGGTACTGAGAAAAAAAATCTAAGCTTTCGAAAGGCATAATCAAACAAGCCACTCGCTTGTACACGTGTGTTAACTAATTCATAACCGAGGTTGGCAGGATACATGCATAATCTGAAAGTTGAGCATTGGCAATGTTGGAGTGTTTACTAGAACAGAGTCCATTAAAATAAACAGGGATCTTGTGGCACCTTAAAGAATAACAAGATTATATTCCAGCATCAACTTTCATGGGCTTGAGCCCACGTACAAGCGACAAAGTGGGCTCTGGGCCACAAAAATCTACCCAGGAATAAAATCTTGTTATTTTTTAAAGCGCCACGAAACGCCAGTTTATTTTCGCTGCTTCCCAACAACACAGTGACCCCTCTGGAATCATTAAAGCTGCACACAGAAACAGCCAGGCTTTACTTCTACCCATTCAACAAAATGCTAAAGAGTTTGGTTGTCTTTCTTCTCTTTTCCCAGAAAGAATCAGGAAGAGTTTGGTAGCTTATAGAAACCGTGTGGAGAAAGAGAGCCTGGGCTACGGGAGAATAAGTAACAGATTCCAAGCGCAATTTAAAGAACAGTCATTTGGAGAGCGGGAAGGTTTTATTAGCCAGGCTCTGGAGAAATAAACACACCCTGGGGCTATCTCTGCAATCCATCATTCCCTTTGAGATAACACTGGGAGAAAGTGGGCTGCTACACCTTTCCCCTACCTTAAGCGGCTTGTTGTCTTTTGATGATTGACTCCGGGCGCTCAGAAGTTACAAGAGACCACCTAGAAGCCGCTCAGTCACTTTGGCAATCTGGTTAGAGGGCAACACCGGCCGGCTACGGGAGAGTGACTTGGATGCAGCAGGGGGGAGGGGGGGAACTGGCCCCTGTTTCTACGTTCAACCATCCTTAAACAGAAATGCACATGTGCAATGCAGAGTAGGGTACAATGCTCCCTCTAAGCTGTGGAGTCTTGTGAGCAAACACTCTACTTTGTGAGCTACTGGCACTAAAGTTATGAGGGAGTAATTTGGCTTCTGCATAAATTAGTTTGCTCTGGAGCCATCTTTCCTGAGCTAAGACAAAAATGTGTGAGCCAGAGGCTAAAAACTGTGAGCTAGATCACACTAACTCAGCTTAGAGGGAACACTGGCTGCCAGCCTCCAGGTGGGACCTGGAGATCTCCTGGAATTACAATGAATCTCCAGGTATCATAAATCAATCCCCCTGGAGAAAATGGCTGCTTTGGAGGGTGAACAGTGTGGCATTATGTCCCTATTGGATTCCTCTCCTCCCCAAACTCTGCCCCCCACCCCAATTTCCAAAGATTTCCCTACCCAGAGGTGGCAATCCTAACCTTAAGCAATGCACACATTGGACAATGGACTTACTCAGGAGTTCATCCCACTGAGTTCAATAGGACTTTCCAGCAAATGCACATAAGGGATTACAAGCTGAGAAACTTAACTGTAACCACAAAAGTAGAATGTTCAGAGCTTCACTGGCTGCTTTTCTAGATTGCCCCTAGTAACAGGGATATCTACCTGTTTTGGGCATTAGAATCCTCTTTGCCTGGATCTGTTTTTCCTCTCTGATCTGTTTCATCCCCAATGCTATCAGCATGCCTTACTTTTTAGGTTGAGCAACCCATCCCTATAAAGGAGAAGCAAGACTGCATTTGCAACGTTCTGCTCAGACCAAAGAGCTTTTTGCAGGTGCACAGTTTTTTCTACAGAACCTAATAAATCTATTCAAATGATAACATATGGATTGCATAGAAGTAAATGGAGGCAGGCCCTGACCTGGATGACCCAGGCGAGAGCCAGTTTGGTGTAGTGGTTAAGTGTGTGGACTCTAATCTGGGAGAACCGGGTTTGATTCCCCACTCCTCCACTTGCACCTGCTGGATGACCTTGGGCAAGCCATAGCTCTGTACCAGCTGTTCTCTCAAGAGCAGTTCTCTCAAGAGCTCTCTCAGCCCCACCTGCCTCACAGGGTGTCTGTTGTGGGGAGGGGAAGGGAAAGGAGTTTGTAAGCCACTCTGAGACTCCAAGTGAGTGAAGGGCGGGATATAAATCCAATCTCTTCTTCTTCTTCTTCTTCTTCTAAACCAATTTTGTCAGATCTCAGAAGCTCGGCAAGGTTGACTCCGGTTAGTACTTGGATGGGAGGCCACCGAGGAAGTCCAAGGTCGCTCTCCAGAGGCAGGCAATGGCTAACCACATCCGCTGATAACACTTGCCTTGAGGACCCTATGAGGTGACTTGACAGCCCTTTCCACCACCGCCAGTTGGGGATGAGTCACAGAGCACAATCCTATGCATGTCTAATGAGGTTTACCAAGGAAACCAGCGGATCGGGGTCCTTTGAGTTGCAGCACCCGGGAGTCTTGCAACCTGATCCCAGCCACGTTTACTTAGAAGTAAACCCCATTGATTTCAGTGGGATTCGATTCCAAGTTGGTAAATTTAGGATTGTAGTGCTAAGTGGCGGGGTGGGGGGTGGGCGGGCATGGCCTTTAACAAGCATGAAGGAATTCAGTCTGAAGGGAAGCAATATTAAAACATCTCGGCTAGTTTCACTAGCCCGTATACAACAACCAGTCTTTGGAATGATGCATATTCAGCTATGCGTGAATAATCCTGCATTTTATAAAAAACCCACTCGGCAGTCCAGCATAATGCAAATGTTAAGCATCAAGCAATCGCTACCTTGAACCCAGGACACTTCTCAAGGTTTTCAGCATAGACATTCAAAGTATTCCAATGATTTTAAACAGAACAAAGCTTGAGTCCAGTGGCACGTACAAGACCAACAAAGTTTCATTCTGGGTATAAGCTTTCATGCGCACACTTCTTCAGATACATCGAGACAGAATTCTTCAAACCTTACAGATAGGTAGAGAGAGGGTGGGGGTGTCTAGGAAGGGCTAGTTGGAGTGATGATAAGTATAGTTAAGATTGGATTAAAGCACTTGGTAAGACCTGTGAATAGCAGCAAATTAGCATAGAGATAATAAAAGAGTTAACAAACAGATGTGAGAACAAAGTCTGAGTCCAGTGGCGTCTTTAAGACCAACAAAGTGTAATTCTGGGTATAAGCAAGTACTGGATTCAAATTTTGTTCTGTTGCTTCAGATTTTAAACAGAGACGAAAATCCATTGGGGAAAATATTTTGTTCCTCTGCCCAGACTATGTGTGGGGGTAAGCAGTATAACTGGAGCAGAATATTCTATACCATTATAGGTAAATTCAATGTTTTCAGCAAATGAATACAAATAAAATTATTTCACCCCAAGTCCAACACTTTCACACAGTGGCCAAAAATATCAGGTGCCATCAGGAGGTCCGGCAGTGGGGCCGGGACACTAGAATACTCTGCTGAGGTCCCTCCCCTCCCCAAACACTGTTCTGCCCAGGCTCCACCCCCAAATACCCAGGGATTTCTCAACCCAGATGGCAATCCTGCTCCTTTCCTTGATGTCTCCATTGTTACAACTTTCAGATCGATGGAGATCTCTCTACTTTTACTCTGTAAAATTTTACACACATTAATGGTGTAACAGAGATAATCACTGCAGGGTTGTTGTTTTTTTAAAAAAATCAAGTTTTGGAATTCTTGTTTGTGAGGATACTGAAAACAGGGTGTGTGAAGGGAAAGTATCACTGGCACAGGGAAGCAAGTGTGCATTGTCATACTATATAGCATCAAGTGGGAATACTAGAACTGGAGGGCATCCAGTGAAGCTGATGGGAAAGTAGGTTCAGAATGGACTAAAGGAAATGTGCCTTTACAGAAAGAGTGATTAACATGTGGAATTTGCTGCCAGAGGATGTAGTGATGGCCACAGCTTTAAAAGGGGATTAGATGGATTCATGGAGGGTAAGTCTATCAGTGGCTACTAGCCCTGGTGACTGAGGGGACCCACCTCTGAATCCCAGAGCCAGGAGTCAACATTAGGGGAAGGCCTCGGCCTCTATGCTCTGTTGTTGCCCACCCAGAGGAACTGGATGCTGGACTAGATAGACTATTGGTCTGATCCAGCAAGGCTCTTCTTATTTCCTTGGAGGAGGGTTGTATATATGAACTGTTTAAGCAAATAAGAACCTTTAAAAACAACAAGCAATTTGACCCTAAAAATTACATTGGCTTTGGTAGGCACCACTATGTTACAGATCAGTTTATTTTAGCAGATGAAATTATAATTAACACAGAGATGTTAGAAAAGAAAGGGGGGGGGGAGAACCATCATCCCCCCATCTATGTTTCCCTAAAGAATCAACACCAGTTGCCATTCTTGCTATTGGCAATAAAACTTCCAAGCCACATTTTCACCACCAGAAGTTTCCCCAGTGCCTTTTCACATCTACCCATCGCCCTGCACAGTAGCGAGGCCAAACCCGATGTCCTGATTGGTCATAGCGGGAGGAGGCTGACCTGTTGCCCCCCCCCTCCCCTCCTCTTCGGATCTGATGGATGGACAGTAAGGTCAGAGGCCGAGCTCACTGTTGTCTTCAGCAGGAGCAAGATATCATCCTTTCCTCCCCCCCCTCCCCCCCTCCCCCCCTCCCCCCCCTCCTCCAAGCTCCCAGGCTGCTTCAGAGAGGCTTGGAGTGTCCTTATCATGAGGGCTAGGAACAAAGCCATCTGGTTTACAGACCCTTAAAAGAGGTAGGAGGGGGGAGCTAGAAGCGAACGGTCCCAAGGGTGGTTTGCCACAATCATTTGTTAATTTACTGTACGGAAGACCCATACAAATGCAGTAGGAAATTCTTAATATTCCTCTATATAAGACGTGGCTAGCTGGAACTGCCAGCAGTCATCCACAAGTATGTTACTATCATGGCTAAACACAACTGAGGTCTGCAAATGGGGAACATCAAGTAGATCCAAAGAAGAGAAGTTCAAGTAAAATCAATGGGGACCTGTCATTGGACAGTGCTTCAAAGTCTGGTTCCTTTTCAGAGCATGGGGATTCAAACAGGAACGGCTTTGACCAAACCCTCCTGTGGGAACCAATTGACTTATTACCTTCTGTGTTCCTCCCCTAAGGGGGGGGGGGGGGGGCTTGCAATATTCATGGCCTCCAACCTGAGGCAACTTGGCTAGCCCCAGAAACAGGCCTGAGAGAGAGCTGAGTTTTCCAGGTGGCAGGCTTGGGGAGGGGGGGGGAAACTGTTTGAGCAAATAAACCCAGCTGAGCCCCCAATTTATTTAGGCAGGATTAGCTAAAATTTGTCTGCACTTTTGAACTGTTTTCACAGAGGCCTGCCTCTCACTCCCACGCAGGAAGCAGGAGCCAGGATGGGCTTGTTCCAATTAGGACTCCCAGCATTTTGCACATTTGGGCTGGTGAGGGGGAGTGGGGGGGGCAGTAGAAGGAAGATCCAGATGTTGGCTCTTTTAGAAAAGGTGAGGCTGCCCCTTATTCCACTTGTGCACAAGTGCTAACAGCTGCATTTTCAGTGGCCTGGGTCTGTTGCAGCTTTTACTTGTTCTCGTGCCTTTACCAGCAAATCTAACAGACGCAAGCACTCACACGCGAACACTTAGCCGGCAAAGATTCTCCTGACAGGAGGAGACCACTAGGAACACTGTTTCTACAGAGCCGATAAAAAAGTACTTTACAGCCTTTGTTTCTGTTAGCTTTCCTACAGCCCTGCAAGGTAGGCTATTATTCTTCCTCTGCCCCAGAGGGGATCTGAGATTGAGGGATGATAGCTTGCATAAGGACCACCTCCTGAGTTTGTGAGAGGGGGAAGATGTGACTTGGGGGACAATTCTGTCCACAGTCTGATGCTATGCTAGCTGCGTGGTAGGGAGAAAAAAAATCACTAGCTGCTCAATTTCCATGCACGTTCAGTAGGAAGTCCAATGCATGTGCTGGAAGTGATGTCATCGTGTTGCTGGCATCACAAGTACACTCTGGTATTTGGGCAAAAACTCTCTGGTCAAAATTACTTCTATCAGAGAGTTTTTGTCCAAATGCCAGAGTGTCCCCACATCATTGGCAATGTGATGACTTCACTCCTGGAGCACGCCAGAAGTGATGTTGACGCATCATCAGCAACACCAGCCTAGGCCTCTCTTTGCTCCCAGTAAGCACCCCTACTGACACCATCCTCTCCTCTCACAACAACCCCACGAGACAGATGAGGCTGAGAGCAACTGTCCCAAGGTCACCAAGCAAGCTTCCCTGGAAGAGTGGCGTTTTGAATCTGGCTCTCCCACAGGGCATCAAGGAAGCCTTGACCACCTGATCTTATGATCCAGTTAGAGGCTCAGGGACTTGAGAAAGTACATGCATTCCAAGCTGAACTGACTGTATCCTAAGAAACACTGGTTTGTGCTTCAAGAAATCCAGTTGGAAAGTGCGCTGAAAGTGGATCAAAAGTAGACCATTTAGTGTGTGCGACTGCAGCCAGGGTATAACAGGAGAGAATAGTATCCCACTCTCCTGAATTTCCCCAAACTATGCAGAATTGAACTATCCAGGATGGCTGTTCTGTACTGCTTTAATATGATTGCCCTGTCCAAAACTGGTTTTACAAACTTGACTGCATAAATGATTAGGGACCGTGGTCTACACTGCGGCGCATAGCTTACTGTACGGATGATCCTATTTGTGTAATTTCCATACCGCTTAATGTCTCATGTGAATATTTGTGCAACGCTTCAGTTCTTTTTGGTGGTTCCAGGCTTCTAAAGTCCTAATGCCTTGGTTACTGAATGTCACATGTTGTCGACTGTAACGACTCACTCTGCGTAACCCGCCTTGAGCCCCTGTGAGAGAGGCAGACTATAAATAACGTAAAATAAATATTCAGTAATTCAGAAATTTGGTCCTGCCTCTGGCATGGAGAGCATGATTAATGTTTAAACCTGGGGCCATCCTTTCCTTGAACCTCAGTTTCTGCTTTGCAAGGAGCCCATTTACATTGACCGCTGTGACAGTTAAGTCATCTTTCATGCTCTGAGGTTTTCAAATGAGCCATGCTCTAACCACGTTGGGTAAAGTATTGACACACAGTACCAGTTTCCTGCTGCTGCAGCAGCACCTTGATCTCCAGGCCAGATAGAACGGGGCTGGTAAGAAAACTACTAAGGTGGAGGAAGCCAAGTCAATAACAGGGTGTGTTTTCGGTACATAAGGCCAGATAGGAAAACTAGGGTGACTTATCTTTGTGCAGTCCTTGCATGCCACAACCAGAATCTGCACGACACTTTCATGGTCGAGGTGACCAGTGTTTAACTTCTTAAGAAAAACCCCTCAGGTTCAGAGGCAGCAGCTGGGAGGTAACATTTGGAGAAGGTTATGGCTTTCTTGCCCCACCTGGAGGCTTTCCAAAGTTATTTGGTTAGCCACTGTACAGCCAAATTGCTGGAATCATCGTCTTCTAATATGATTAGGGTTGGCACCTCTGGGTTGGGAAATACCCAGAGATTTTGGGGGTGGAGCCTGGGGAGGGTGGCGTTTGGGGACCTCAGCAGGGTATAATGCCATAGAGTCCACCTTCCAAAGCAGACATTTTTTCCCCAGGGGAACTGATCTTGGTTGTCTGGAGATCAACTGTAATAGCGGGAGATCATCAGGTACCACCTGAAGGCTGGCAACCCTAAATATGATTCAGCAGCACTCTTTTTGTTCTTACAAGTTATGCCTGAGCGTATCACTTTCCCCCCTAATATAAAACATGTATGGTAAAAAAAGAACTCTACCCATGCTTAGAGGGGCACCCTCATCTCATGTGCTATGAAATTAAAAACAGGTTCCAAGGCCAAGTTCTGTGGAACTCCTAGGGTTGCAAGTCTTACCTGGCTTGTGGTGGGGGTCCTGGTCCCTCTCTGGGACTTCTTCAGTGCGTGTGCAAAGCACGCATGCCACGAAGACATCACCCAGAAGTGACGCCATTGTGTCAGGCACATTGGGGGCAGGGCCACTGTCATTTGAGGGGAAACCATAGTTTTCCCTCAAATGATAGGACGTCCCTCCGCAATGTGCCCCGACATGATAATGTCACCGCTGGGTGCTATCATCACACCGGGCATGTCACCGCGATGCCAGCACTTTGGGGCTGGGGTTCCCCCTGGCAGCTGAATCTGGGCCAGTGGGTAAGGGGCCCGTCAGGCGGGCAAACACCCGCCCGCCCGGGGGACCTGGCAACCCTCAGAACTCCTGCTCAAATTAAACCCCACCCACGATAGATACCGAAGTGTAGTTGATAGCCACATTTATTTTTCTTCTTTAAAAATGAATACGTGATACAGTCCTTGATTTTTGACATGGGGACTTAGAAGAAGAAGAAGAGATTAGATTTATACCCCGCCCTTCACTCATTTGGAGTCTCAGAGCGGCTTACAAACTCCTTTCCCCTCCCCTCCCCACAACAGACACCCTGTGAGGCAGGTGGGGCTGAGAGAGCTTTTTCCCAAGCTGTCCTTGAGAGAACAGCTGGTACAGAGCTATGGCTTGCCCAAGGCCATCCAGCCAGGTGCAAGTGGAGGAGTGGGGAATCAAACCCGGTTCTCCCAGATTAGAGTCCGCGCACTTAACCACTACACCAAACTGGCTCCTTAGAAGTCATAAAGATCTGAAAAGCAATATTTCTCTTGTTTCCAATGCTACTTTGAATGTTTTGGTCACATTCAACCTTTTTTAAAGAAACTTTGAGGGATAGCAGCTTAAAAAAAATAAAATAAAACCCAGCACCCCATAAACAGATTCGGCACTTTCAGTCTATCAAAATCCCACAAAACAGGTCAAGAAAGCCAGAGGCAAAGGGGGATGACAAGGATTAATGCCAAACTAACCAAATAAAGTTAATGGCTGATCAACTCAGCTGAAATAAACCACACCAAGGGTGTGTTCGAAATTGTCTCTCATAACTTGACCTCTGTTGAGAAAGCCAGAAAAACAAGGCACTAACAACTGGAAAAGATTAACTGAAAAATGTTTCATCCGTTGCATTCCCCTACACCACAGGCAAACCAATGGCCTCATTCTCACAAACAGCAGCAGAAGTTGCAAACTTGTGTCTACAAGGATATCTGCAACCCAGAAAGAAATCCTATTTTTTTTTTAAAAAAAAAAACCAGTTGTGTTACTTTACTATTATGCTTAGCCATAGTTAGCATAAACCATGCTTTGTTACATTAATTAACCCAGGTTAAGAATACTAGATACTGAAACCACGGTAATGGATGATTTCTAGATGCTTGCACCTTAAAGAATGAAGCAGCCGACCTCTAATTACCCTCTGTAGGGACAGGTCAGAGATTGCAGAATTTGTGTTTTTATTCATCCTTTCTCAGTCTGTTGTGTTTGCAAACGAGATGTGTGCTTTTTCTTTTCTCATTAAACTTCTTTTCATTTCAATGCAGTCGGGCTGATCTCTGCGACTCACGTTAAACTCCTGTTCAGTCTACAGGTACCAAGGTCAGAAAGGGGAAGTCTCAGGAGTTAATCCCTACTCTTATAGTGGACTCAGTTGAGCATGTTGGTCCCCTTGGTAGCAAGTGCAAATTGGTCCCCTTGGTAGCAAGATGGGGATGCAAACTGCAAAGCAGCAGAGGGGCCTTGAGCTCAAACACTGAAGTGGAATGCCACCTCCAGGGTGGTGACAACACAGAAAACCAGAAAGAAACAAAGCAAAATTCATTATATCTACACAAGAATGGTAAAACTGGAGAAACAGGAAGCTCCAATGTTGGGTATGATAACTTAACGTCAACACTGCGCATGGCAGAAGACACAGACACCCCACTCCTGATGATAGGAGACTGCTCTGCTTTCTAAGCCTTGAGTCCCTCCACCATTCTGAGATGTGCTCTTGAAGTACACAGTCCTCTGTTCTGTGGAGCGCTTTGAAGCTGCTGCATGCGCCAGTCATCAAGACTTACAGAACAAGATGAATTTAGGTACCCAGTGCAGAAAATCCAACAGCACGCATCCAACAACACCAACACCGTTCCTCGAATGAGACAGCATTCGCATATGTGAGAGTAATTTTCGTCACTTCCTTCCTCCCTCAGTAGATCCCCCTTTGGGGCCCTGGGCTGTTCCAGAGGTTCCACTGATTCCCAGGAACAAAATTGGTGGGAGGAGTTCAGTGAGCAGCAGCAGCAGGGGAAGCAGGAAAGTCCCATTTTGCAAGGAAGTTGGTGCATGGCTGGATATCCTCCAGTGCCTTCCAGTTCACACAAAACCAATAACAAATCAAATAACCAAAAAGTTGCTGCCACCCAAGGCAGAAGATCTGATTAAATGCCATCATGAATAAAACTGTGTTCAGCTGCCCCCTGAAGATTGAGAATGAGGGGGCCAGGCGTACCCCCCTGACAGGGATGCCAGCCTCCAGGTGGGACCTGGAGACCTCCCAGAATTACCGCTCGGCTCCAGACTACAGAGATTAGTTCCCCTGGAGAAAATGGATGCTTTGAATGGTGGTCTTTATGACACTACACCCTACTGAAGTCCCTGTCCTTCTCTCGGCTCCATTCCTAAATCTCCGGGATTTTCCCAACCAAGATCTCGGTAACCCGGCCAGAACTGAATCAAGGAAGCAATCCCAACATGTCATTTGCGGAACAACAGAGCCAGCCGTGATGTTCTGGAAGAAAAGGATTCCACCACAATTGCTTTTAAAACCGGTTAATGTTTCAGAATGGAATGGAATTCCAAACTTCTCTTGGCCATTTGGAGAGGTTTCCTTGGAATCCCTTATAATTAAGCATCAAGTCATTCTCCACTGTAAAAATGTTAAACCCTCTTTCTTTTACTTTTTTCCAACAGCCAGCCTCCCCTGGGATAATTGGCTCTAATCCCTACTAACCACTTTGCTAAATAGCTCTAATCCTTCCCAAAAGAATACACTGAAGAGGAAGGGGGGGAAGTCAACTAAGCTTGCAATCGACTCCAAGACTGGGAATGAAGGGAGGAGGTAAGGTGGGACAAGGAGTATTGATTGGGATCGAGTGTGCTTAAGGATCCACAGTCCATGGAACAGAATGACTACAGCAGGGTCCCCAACCTTTTTGAGGCTATGGGCACTTATGGAGTTCTGACATAGTATGGTGTGTGCACACACAAAATGGCTGTCACAAAATGGTTGCTACAGGAGGTGGAGCCAGCTACAAAATAGCTGCCACAGGCTGCGATCATATGCACAATTAGAAGGCGCGAATGCTGGGTGGATTTAAAGGGCTCAGTCATACAACAACATCTGGGAAGCGCCCCGCAGCCGTCAGCAACTCATTCCGCTCTGCCGCAAAAGCAGAGTTAAAAGACACCAGGGAAAATCTGGTAGTAAATGGGTTGCGACAGGCCACAGATGGACTTCCCCATGTCTGATCACTCCAACACACTCTCATGGCATCAGGATGGTCTGATCAGGCCATCCTGATTCTGAGCCGTTGTTTATTCCCCCTTTGCAGTATGTGCATCATCGCAAACTCCATAGGGAGCCCTCAGCGCGAAGGTGCGATTCATCGATCCCTCGTTTAAGTGCATGAGAAACAAACAGCATAAAAAAAACCCTACTCACAGTTGTGTCTGATCACACACTAAAGGACTGTGCCCGCAGCTTCAAAGGGAGGTGTGATCATGCAACTGTGGGTCAAATTCCTCCGGAGGAAATAGCCTCGCTCCCCCCCTGGCTTTATCACATGTGTGTGACCGCAACCACATTTTACCTTTAGTCACACAGTGAAGATCCTTATGCTGTGGTAGGAGCTGCTGCCAAAGCAACATTTTTAAAAAATGTACAGCCAATCAAATCTCCAATGACAACCCCCCCCCCCAGACCCCATTCACCTTCTAAGAACACTTGGCGGGCACCAGGAAAGGAATTTGGGGTTGCCATGGTGCGCACAGGCACTACGTTGAGGTCCTCTGGACGACAGCATTTCCTAGTCAGTATGATCTCCTTTAAAAAAAAGGTGGAACTGTTTCTTTAGGAACCAAACAGCTCACCACAGGAGCGGTGCCTTCCAACTGGTTAGACTAACAGGGTAGTCATTGGTGGCTTGGAAACCAGAGTCCTCCAACTTGGACCACGATGTAGCCAGAAATCACTTGATTACAAGCTTGAGAATGCCAGAACACCGGCCTCTCTGGCATTTGGGTCTTTGTGGTTTCGGAAAAAGCAGGAGACCCAGCACATTGATGTCCAATGCACACAGAGGATTGAAGGCAGCCAGGCAGGAGAAGGAAGTAACCAACAAGCAATAAAAATCTGGCATTAACACTTGTACTCCTGTGAAAACTGGACTCTTTGGCTGCAGTCACACACACTAAATAATCCACTTTCAATCCACTTTCCAACTGGATTTTGCCAATTCACACAGTAAACTCCAGTTGGAAAGTGCACTGAAAGTGGATTGAAAGTGGATTATTTAGTGTGTGTGACCACAGCCTTTGTGTTCTATAACCTGAAATTCATCCACCTTTTTGTACTCACCGAAACTGGAACACTATATACACTACGGTGTGGTAAGAGCTTTGAGCATCTGAAAAGTACTTTAGAAATGCTATTCTTTCCTCTCTTTTTTTTACAGTTTATGCAGCTGATAAAACAAGCTGTTGCCTACCAAATTCTCATGCCACAATACAGTTAAAATTAGACTCTACAGGCGGTCACAGTGCTCTGGGTGTTCTTGGTTAGGTTACCAAAAATAGTAGCTACCTACCAGAGGATAAAACATCATACACAGTTTCATGACCAGTACTTTTCATCCTCCCATTTTGATCCATCACGCATGGCAATTTACCTGACAATTTCTAATCTTTCACATCCAATTCCCTGGCCTCCTTCTAGCCACAGGAGATTGAATCTATTGCTAACTTGTCTGTATCCAGGGGTCCGTTGGAGCGGGAGCGCACAGGAGCGCAGCTCCGGGAGTGAGGAGCCATGGGGGCGGGCACATGACCAAGCCCCGCCCCCTCCTCGGCTTCCCCGAGCAGTGCAGAGGAGCAGCGCCCCGGGGAAAGCCCTGCTAGGGTCTTTATTGATTTTAATGTTATGTTTTAATATTGATAATTTTATCACTGTTCCTTTTATGACTTTGTGCTGCTTTTCCAGAGACTTGCTCAAGGTGGCATAGAAATTTTCTAAGTATACCATTTTTTATCTGGGCACATGGCATATAAGTACTGGAGAAATTTCACCAACCCTTCAGCAGCTTCCACCACATCAGTCTGGTGTAGTGGTCAGGAGTTGGACTCTAATCTGGGAGAACCGGGTTTGAGTCCCCACTCCTCCACATGCAGCTGCCGGTGTGACCTTGGGCCAGTCACAAGTTCTCTCAGAGCTGTTCTCTCATGAGCAGTTCTCAAAAGAGCTCTCTCAGCCCTACCTACCTCACAGGGTGTTTTGTTGTGGGCAGGGGAAGGGAAAGGGATGGGTGGTGCACATGTCCTGGGTATCTCAAGTCTACTTGAAACCTGGTGGTTTCAAGGGAGCAGGAAGAGAATGAGGGTGTGTTCTTTACGCTTATTTTTATTGCACAAAGTATTGGATGGGGAAGGGAATGGAGGAAGAGCAGGTCAGTTTCACTCACCTGTAGAGTGGAGCCTGAGGGGTGGGTGTTGCCTTCTGACACACTTCCGGTATGTTAGGGGGTGTGGCATATGCAAATGAGTTATGCTAATGAGCTCCTGCACCTCTTTTTCTACGAAATGACCCCTGTCTGTATCCATCAGTAACTTGACAGTGTGGACAGTCAGTGAGGTGGAGCAGTTAAGAGTACTGGACAAGGATCCGAGAGACCTGGGCTAACCTTGAGCTTGATGTCTCTCTCTCTCTCTCTCTCTCTCTCTCTCTCCTGCCTGGCTGACCTCACAGGGTTGGTGGAGCATAAACTGAGGAAGGAAGAACCATAAATGATGCTCTGAACCCCTTGAAGAAGGGTGAGATAAAAATGCACTAGCCATATTGTCTGGATTACATCATTTCAGAGGGTGCTGGGCTGCAGTAGAACAGTTATATCTGGGTCCAGTAGCACCTTAGAGACCAACAAGAGTCTCAGGTTCTGAGTCAAAGCTCCCTTTGTCAGACATGAGTAGAGTAGAAAACTGGATTACGTCATTGCTACTCAGTTCCAGCTCTTGCATCTTTTGATAGCAGTCTTTAAGCAGCGGCTGCCCTAGGCTGATCCTGCACCGAGCAGGAGGTTGGACTAGATGGCCTGTAGGACTCCTTCCAATTCTGTGTTTCAATGATTCTATGAAGTGAATGGATTGCAGGACCATAATCCTTAAGGCAGTCATCCAAGGAAGTGGTGTGAATTCCGCTCTACCATACAGCCAGCATGCTCCTTTCCCCATTGAACATCACAATGACTCCAAGAGGTAGGTAGGCAACCATCCAAGTGGTGGACAGACCACAAGATCACCATCCAAGAAAGTGGTTCCAGACAACACAGCGCCAAGCTGAGACCACAAGGGCATGATAAGGCTGAATCTACTGCATGGCTAATCATTATAAACCACCAGCTGACCCCGCCGTATGGAGTGTCCTCATACATAGTCACCTAAAATCAACAAATCTGAGTTGTTTGTGACCAGTGGTCTCATGGCAGCTGTTTCCTGCAGCTTCTTCCCACACTCACTCCAGTAACATTTGAACCCAGGATCTTCATGTGTGGTCCCAACGATCTGGCTCCTGATCACCTGGACAGTGACCTCCTACACAGAGCTGCCAACCTCCTGGTGGGATCTGAAGTTCTCTCATATTTACCACTTATTTCCAGCCTACAGAGTTTGGTTCCCTTGGACAAATATGATATTCCAGAAATTCTAGGTGACTTCCCTCCCCAAATTCCCCCCTCCACAGACACTCTCCCCAAATCTCCAAGAATTTTCCAGGCTGGAACTGGCAACTGGTAGGGTTGCCAAGTTCCCTCTGACCACCAGTTGGCACTGAGGGAGTAGGACTGCCAGCTCCTAGTTGGGAAACTCCTGGAGATTTGGGTTGGAGAACAGGGAGGACAGGGACCCTAGCAGGGTACAATGCCATAGAGTCCCCCTTCCACGGCATCCATGTTCTACAGGGAAACTGATCTCTTTGGTCTGGAGATAAGTTGTAATTCCAGGAGATCCCCAGGTCCTACCTGAGAGGCTGGTATCATTAGCAACTGAAGAGCCAACTGAAGAGTAATGAACTAGACCACTGGATCCCCCTCATATGGTTTCTGGACTCCAACATTACTGGAACATTGTGGGGGAAAGCCATAACAAAGCTGATAACATAGGAAATGACATTTTGAAGCATTCAAGTCTTCCATCATGATGAAGTTCTCCTTTCCTTATTGAACCTCACAACAGCCCTGTGAGGCAGGTCAGGCTGAGTGTTTGTGACTAGCCCAAGGCCATCCCGGTGAGCTTTGGAGCAGTGCGGGGATTTAAGCTCCATCTCCCAGGTGCTGTCTTCCACTCAAGACACTAGACTACGCGGCCTCTCGCTAATTCTTAGTCATTCTCCCCCAAAGCTAATCAGATTGCTTCTCCCTCGTTCTTTCACCTATATGCACTCAGCTATCAATTCATTCATTCACCCATCCGGGCATGGAAATTCCCAGCAGCAAGCTGAGTAAAAGCCAAGATGTGTGTGTGGGGTTTTTTTTCCCCTTCCATCACCCCTTTATTGGAGTGACTCGCCTCCAGCAATGTCGGTTGTTGTGTAATGCTAGACACATGGAAACTGCATGGAGGGCACCAGACTGTGATGACATCGATCCCAGGCATTCTACGGTGTCCCCTTTGTCTGCAGATGGCAGTTCAGAAAAGCACAGTTGTCATTCGTTGGCGGTGGTAGTCCCTTGGCTCCAATCTCCCTGTCTAGGAAGACGAGGCTTCTTACAAATGGGTGAAGTTTGGCAGGAAGCTTGGTTCACATTGCCCCGCCCCAAGCCGCTGCTGGAACACTGTAAGAATGTGAGCATTGCAGACCCCTGTGCATGAAGTACAACACAGCAGAGTTCTCTACTCAGTGGATTCTTTAAATCTGTTGTGAGTACCTAGTTTTACTGGAAGGCCATTTAGAAAGGAGATCATGGAAGGATGCCGGGCCCAGTTTCTACTGATGGGGACCATCAGTAAGTTCGAAGCCATCTTCTTCTGCATAATCTCCCTGGCTTCTGAGCTGGCAAGCTGAGAGGCAGGGAATGGGCAGAATTTACAGAACAGGACATAGTTGTGGGCATGATTGCCAACCTCCAGGTGGGAGCCTGGAGCGCTCCCAGAATCCTAACTGATCTCCAGACAATACAGGTCAGCTTCAGAGGGTGGACTCTATGGCATTATACCTTACAAAAGTCCCCCCCTTCCCCAGCCTCCAGATCTCCAGGAATTTCCCAGCTGGAGCTGGCAACCCTAGCTGTGGGGCTTAGCATTGCTAGCCTCCAGGTGGGGCCTGGGGATCTCCCGCTTTTACAACTGATCCCCAGCTGACAGAGATCAGCCCCCCTGGAGAAAATGACTGCTTTGGTGGGTGAGCTCTATGGCATTGTACCAGGCTGAGGCCCCTCCCCTCCCCAAACCCCGCCTTCTCCTGGCTCCACCCCCAAAGTCCCCAGGTATTTTCCAACCCAGACTTGGCAACCCAAGCGGGGCTGCCAGCAAATAATCCCTGTTTTAATTATGCTAGAAGATGGTTGTCAGCTAGTATATATTTCTGATACATAGGGATGTAACCTATGCTGCCTTTTTGCAAGAGACGTAAAATAAAGTGTGACTGGAAAAGCAGGGCCTAAAAGCAGGTTTTTAAAGAAGTGTATAGAGAAGGTATTCAAAGGCTAAGAACAACCAGATGCGAAAGACAAAACCTGGGATAAGTTAGCCAGTTCTTCAGTATGGGTGGCATTTCAGGTTTTGGTGGGGAACGAGATTGCAGTGAAAAGTGTGTGTGGGGGGAGAGAGATTCTCTTCAAGATGTAAAAGATCATTCCTATACAGGCTACCTCACAGGGGTGTTGTGAGAATAAAATGGAGGAAGGGAAAGCCACGTGAGCTACTGCGAATTCCTTGGAGAAGGGCAGGATGGAGATACACACACATACATATATATGTATGTGTATGTATATTTACTTAATAACTAAAGATAAACAAACAGTGAATGGATCAAAGGTAAAGGAGTCATCATAGGTGGCCTGAAGCATTGGGATGGGAGCCGATGCTCCATCGTTACTGAAGGCCAGTTTCTTTGGCCTGGAAAAAATGCTTTTGTCTTCCAAGGCTCAGCAAGATCATAAAGCAGGATCCCCTTCGTGTGTTTCAGCTCTGCCAGTCTGGATCTCAGAGGCCCCCAGACATTCGATCTGCCACTTCAATTCTGCCAAGCTGCGGAGGCCTCCGTTGGCTTCGGTCCCCCAGCGGTTGAGAAATCCAGAGTCTCATCAAGGTTCTGACGAAGGCAAAAATGTGTGTGTGGGGGGGGGACTTCTTGACCACAAGGAAGTCTCTTTCTGAACAAACTTTTCCAAGACTGTGCCAGGGGATTTGTCCAGCTCCACCTTCCCATGAGTTTACTCAGCTCGGCTCCTGCTGGATTCAAGAGACCCTAACGGGGCTGTGTCCTCCCAGTGAGTAACTAAACTGACATGGGGAGCGGAGCTCAAGAGAGAGGGGACAGATGAAAGGGAAGGCGGCGGGCGTGGGGGGGAGAGCACAGTGGAATGACTCCGCATGCCTGGCGCATGGAGTCAGAAGAGGAGACAGCTCGGATTTGGCAACCTCCTGGCCGTGGCTGCGTAACACGCCGCGTTAGTCACTGGATTAGCAGGATGCGTTTTCACACATGTTGGCTTGCAGCCACATCTGTGCAACAGCAGGCTCAACTCCTCATCTCCCCCCCCCCCCCAGCAAAGATAAATCCCAGTTTTAAAAGTCAGGCTAGCATTTGGTAGCTAGCCCTGGCAATAAAAATCAAGTGAGCCAGAGGGCATTTCCATGGGGCACAAAAGTGCTTCCTCAGGAGTTCAGTG
The DNA here is from genome assembly GCA_029233225.1 of Lepidodactylus listeri. Classification (NCBI taxonomy): domain Eukaryota; kingdom Metazoa; phylum Chordata; class Lepidosauria; order Squamata; family Gekkonidae; genus Lepidodactylus; species Lepidodactylus listeri. The sequence continues at coordinate 58,342,035 of JARCFY010000014.1, forward strand.
AAGCGAGGGAGGGGTACTAGGGTTGCCAACCTCCAGGTAGCACCTGGAGATCCCCCACTATGACAGTTGATCTCTAGATGACCAAGATCAGTTCCCCTGGAAAAAGGGGCTGCTTTGGAAGGTGGGCTCTTATGGTGTTATTCCCAGATGAGCTCTCTACCCTCTCCAAAACCTGCCCTCCCCAGGCTCTACCCCCAAAAATCTCTGGGTATTTCCAGTCTCAGAGTTGGCAACCCTATGTTGTAAACAGTGGGCCGCTCCCAGCCACCTTGACACACAGAGAGTTCTGTTCAGACCTTAAGCTGGACACACAAGGACTGAAAAGCCGGTTCCTTCCTCTTTACATTTAATAGGATGCAGTCTTTGTTCATAATAATTAAGGCAAAGCATTCAAAGTGTTTACTTCATTATCTTAAAACAACAAACAGTGGCACCCTAAAGATAAATGCAGTTTTGTGACATATGCGGTCCACTCCATCAGACGTTCAATGTGTCACATTCAGTTTGTGGAGAAAGAAAAGAAACAATGCCACGAACAGCAGAAGGGCAAAGGGAGAGGAGAACTGCAAAAAGAGCCCAGAAAGTTCCATCCTCCAGGAATAAGGACCACAGTGAACCTTACAATAACCCTGTGAGGCAGACCATTCAAAAACTCCTCTCTCTTAAAGAGATGATGGAGACTAAGACAACAGGGGACTTGCCCAAGCTGAATTCAAGGGCAAGTTAAGAAATAGGAGCAGTGATTATTCACTTCACATGTGGGGAATTACAGCACAAGCCATAGCTCTGTACCAGCTGTTCTCTCAAGAGCAGTTCTCTCAAGAGCTCTCTCAGCCCCGCCTACCTCATAGGGTACCTGTTGTGGGGAGGGGAAGGGAAAGGTGTTTGTAAGCCACTCTGAGACTCCAAGTGAGTGAAGGGCGGGATATAAATCCAATCTCTTCTTCTTCTCTTCCACAGTGCCATAGAGCCCACCCGCCTAAGCATCCATTTTCTCTAGGGGAAATGATGTCTGGAGATGAGCTGCAATTCCAGGGGATTCCCATGTCTCACCTGGAAGCTGGCATCCCTAGCTTGTGTCTAAAGTTCAGCCAGTTTTTCGAGTGAGTTAATTACATTACACTTGTATCAAAATTAAGTCCCCAGACTGCTTTCGTTCCGAAGAGCAAAATTGCATGTGACACTGGATTGGATCTAACGTGGTTCTTAAATCTAAAAAAAATAGCAATAGGAGGGAGAGAGGCAATAAAGATTGGGCCCATAGTACCAGGTAATGGGGAATTAAATCTTTCTCTTTAGATCAAGAAAAAAGCCGCCAAATGCTGCTTTTAGTTCCGGGGGGGAGGGGGCAGGCACAGTATAGATCTTTCCCCCTGCAGAGCTAAGAACATCCCTGGAGGGCTATTTTCTGTCACTGAAACAACAGGTAGGAATAGGGTTGCCAGCTCTGGACTGGGAAATACCTGGAGATTTTGGGGGTGGCACTTGGAGAGGGTGGGGTTTGGGGAGGGGAGGGGAGGGACTTCAATGGATTATAAAGCTGTACAGTTCACCTTCCAAAGTGGCCATTTTCTCCAAGAGAACTGATCTCTGTAGCTTGGAGATCAGTTGTAAGAGCAGGAGATCTCCAGGCCCTGCCTTGAGGTTGGCAAACCAAGCTGGGATCCAGACTTGAATGTTTCTGTGGGTACAAGAGCTTCTGCTCATAGTGCAAATTCCTCCTTCCGCCTCCCACAGCAGCCAAGGACAGTCTGGCTCTGAGAAACAGTCCGTTGAAAGGAAAGGCGTTTGGTTCTCCTTGAGGAGCTCTGGAAGCTCTCAATAGCTGGTCCAAAGCGGTTCAAAAACATAAGCAAATACGACATGTTGGGATTTGCACAGGATGATTTGACATGCAAACCGGGGGACAGGGCTGAGCATCAAAGGCTGCCTCCTTTGAGGCATCTGCTTGTTGCTGTAATTGGAGAAGGTTTTGTCGAAACAAATAAAGGACTCCACAGTTTTGGGTCTACAATTTTCCTCAGATTTAGGCTGGGTCCTTGTAAAAGTATGGTGATTACCACCAGGCAGCCCAGAGGCAGGACATAAAGGTAACAGTACAGCCCTGCTTTTGCTGCCCAGCAATGGAGATTAACAGTACTCTACCATTTCGCAAAGGGCTGCAGTGGCTCAGGGGTTAAAATGCTAAGCTGCAGACCGGAAGGTCAGTAGTTCGGCAGTTTGAGATCTGAGTGCTGTGTGATGGAGCGAACGCCTGTCTCTGGTCCCCGCTCCTACCAACCTAGCAGTTCGAAAGCAAGAAATTGCAAGTAGATACTTTGGTGGGAAGGTGACACCGTTCTGGGCACCTCAGCATTTAGTCATGCCGGCCACATGACCACAGAAAACTCTACGGACAGCACTGGTTCTTCAGCTTGGAAACGGAGACCAGCACCGCCCCCTAGAGTTGGATTCGGCTGGCTTTCGAGCAAGGGAAGCCTTTACCATTTAGCACTCTTGGTAGCCAGCAGAAAACTCTGCCAGTTCTAACTGGCTGCTGCCCAGGGTGTAGAGTTTTGATAGGAGGAAGAGGCTGCTTTCTGCCACTAGCCAGAAGGACTGGGGGGGGGGGGGCTGCACCCATGGGCTGCCAACATCCAGGCAAGGCCTGGAGGTCTCCTAGAATTACAACTGATCTCCAGCCAATGGAGATCATTTCCCCTAAAGAAAATGGCTGCTTTGGAGTATAGATTCCATGGCGCTGTACTCTGCTGAGGTCCCTCCCTTCCTGAACCCTACCATCCCCGGGCTCCGCTCCCCCCCCCCCCCAAACCTCCAGGTATTTCCCAACCCAGAGCTGGCAACCTGGTTGCACCCCCTCCCTCCCCAGAAAGATCCTAAGGAGAAGAATGGCCTTCCTCCTCTGCCCTTCTATTCACACACATCCCCATGTGTTGAAGAAGAAAAAGAGATTGAAGTTATACCCCGCCCTTCACTACCCAAAGGAGTCTCAGAGCGGCTGACAATCTCCTTTCCCTTCCCCTCCCCACAACAGACACCCTGTGAGGTAGGTGGGGCTGAGAGAGCTCTTGACAGAAACTGCTCTTTTTCGAGAACAGCTGTGCCAGAGCTACGGCTTGCCCAAGGTCATCCAGCAGGTGCAAGGGGAGGAGTCGGGAATCAAACCCGGTTCTCCCAGATTAGAGTTCGCGCACTTAACCACTATACCAAACTGGCTCTCCAAACCTTTTAGTGTATAAACCAGAGGACACTCACTGCCTATCTTGATCAGTGCGAGCCACTCTAGAAATCTGTGTTGTCTAAACAGATGGAATTCAATAACCTGCTCTGTTTATCCTACCTACAACAGGGTGGTTGTGAAGGGAAGGAACAGCACTTCATGCTGCAAAAAGGGAAATATATAGCTTTTTTTTTGTTATACTGCCTGGAGGTTGGCAACCTGATGTATCATGGAAATATAATACTTTGTCCCATTCATGCAGAAAACAAACACAGCTTTGAAAAAAAGAATAAGGGGTTTCTTCTAATGAACTTTAGCCATTTGTTTGCGTTTCTACCTCACTATCCTGCCCAGCTGGCCTACACAGCGCCTTATGAAAGAAAAAGCAAGAAACCTACAATGTTCCAACTGCAAAAAGATTGAAATATGTGTGTATAAAGTGCCATCAAGTTGCCGCTGACTTGTGGGGACCCCAGCAAGGGGCTTTCAAGGCGATGAAGAAGAAGCAGAGGTGGCTAGCCCTGGCCTTTCTCCTCAGAGTCTTCCTCGGTGGACTCCCTTCCAAGCACCGACCCGCCTTAGTTTCCGAGATCTGATAGGATCAGGCTATATCCTGCCCCCTTCCCTCCCAGAAACTGGAACACAAGACACAAATTCCATGGACAAGGACAGCTGGGGATGAAGATGCTAAGCCCCTCTGGGGGCCGCTTCAGTTTTGTAAGCCTTTAGACGTAAATGAAGATATCCGTCATCTGTTTAACCCACCATGCATTTAACAATTAAAACGACATGTCCAGATCTCACTGATGATTTCAGGGCAGCTGTACTCATCCGCAGCATTCCACTGAGGGAGGGAGCTTCTGAACAGCCAGTCCGTCGCTTGCCTGTTGAAAGATGGCAGGCGCTCACACTGGTAGGACCTGCACTGCAAGCGTCCCATGCTGGGAGTTGGCTGCTGTGCAGAGAAAAACAATTTCTCTTCGCTCAAGGATAAAAATAACTCTACTAGAAGAAAAAAAATAAAGCTCCGTGATTAGATACGAGATACGCTTCTGTGTCTCCTCCCCTCGAGAGTGCAGATAAAGCAGACTGCCTTGACCGCAAGCTTGTAGGAACGAGACACCAGCAAATTTCCAGTGTGACAAAATGGTTGCTTGTCTCGCCTCTTGAGCTTGTGAACCAGCCATTTTGATCTACTGTCACTTGCTGATTTTGTGCGCAGCACAGATACAAACCCGAAGGCCACTCCAACCAGTTCCTCTGCTGGCACGCTGGAGTCAACTGCCCCCTCCTCAATTTACCACAACCTTTTTCAGCCTTCATAGACCTCCCTGTCGCAGGGCATTATCTCCCTCAGCCTATCCTAGAGTTGTCACCAACCGACCCTGCTTCTGTATATTCAACACAGGGCCAGCTGAGGCTGCCAACCTCTAGGTGACGGATGGAGAGCCCCTGATATTACATCTGATCTCCAGGCAACAGAGATCAGTTCACCTGGAGAAAATGGCTGCTTTGGAAGGTGGACTCTGGGGCATAATACCACATTGGAGTCCCTCCCCTCCCAAACCCCGCCCCTCAAACCTCCAAGCAATTCCCAACCTGGAGCTGGCAACCCTAGGGTTGACATCTAGGGTTGCCAGCCCCGAGGACCGGGCTGGGGATCTCCTGGTTTTAGAGGCTTCCCTCCACCTCAGACCAGCTGGCAGGTGGGGGGGGGGACCCCTCCTAAACAGGGATACAATGACGTCACCCAGAAGTGACGTCATCACGTTGGGAACATTGTGTGGGGACACTCTGGTATTTGGGCAAACTCTATGGTTTTGAGAACAAAAAACCCATAGAGTTTTGCCCAAATACCAGAGTGTCCCCGTGCAACATCCCTGACGTGATGATGTCCCTTCTGGGTGATGTCATCACATCGGGGATATTCCTCAATGACCCCGCCTGCCCCTGGAACACCCCCCAAATCCCCCCGCCAGCAGAACAAAGAGACCTGCATCTGCAGCCAGGGCCCAGGGCTTCTGCAAGCCCCCACAGCTGCTAAGTTTCATGCCCTGACCCCACCTGCTTGCTTGCAAGCACTCCACCTCCCATGCGTCCATTCATATATGCTGCCTACCATAGGAAAGGGCATGTGGGTGGTGCAGGCATCTGGGAACATGGGCAGTGGGAGGGCGGAGGAATGATGTACGGGCATGTGGGTTGGCAGGTGCATACGAAGGCACGAGCTGGGGGGTGTACTCTGCCCAGCCCCCCCCCCCCCCCAAATCTGGAACTGGCCCTGATTCGACAGCAGCCTAACATGCAGAAATTAAACAGATGAGGCTCTTAGCCCATCCCTTCCAGTTCCATGTCAGGGAAACCTCAGCTCCTGTATATTGGGCCACTATTAAAAGTGCTGGAGTAGGGACATTAAAGAACAGACAGACATTAGCAAAGCTATCTCTCTAGACACTCAGTGAAGTGTGCTTCTCAGACCTGATCTGATACGGTTATGAATCTTGTGTTTCCTGCAGGGCCGGCTCTATCACTAGGCCAACTAGGCAGCTGCCTAGGGGCGCAGCTGGCAAACGGGGCAGCGGAGAGACTGAGAGAGACTCAAACCAGGAGATAGTGTGCTTTATGCAAACCACGATTTACCATTATGTCTGAATGCAACTTTCCATTCAGGCTAAGAACCAAACTTAGCCTTGGGCCAATGCAGATAGACTTGTAGGCGCTGCGGCCAGCTGGTGCAGATGGCTGCTGGTGGGGCTGGAGAGCTCGTGAGCCCAGGCAGGCAGGTGGGCACTAGGGTGGGGTGGGGTCCCTCGCAGGTGGGTCTCTGGTGGTGGAGAGGGCGGCTCTGCGGTGGGGGGGTGCTACAAGGCAGCCTCACCTGGGGGGGCACCACAAGGCATCCTCACCTGGGGGGCGCCACAAGGTAGCTTCGCCTAGTGCGCAAAAAAAACCTGGGGCCGGCCCTGGTTTCCTGCCTGTGTGTTTGCTCGCTTCTGGGCCTCAAAAACTGTGACTAAAAAGAGCAAGACTAAAGCCAATGCTCCCTTCATTGGATACATCAGCTATGTATCTGACAAAGGGAGCTTGGACTCTCCAAAACTTGTATCCTGGAACTCTTGCTGTTCACTGGGGTGCTACTAGACTGGGATCTTGCTCTTCTGCTTCAGATCAGCAGGGCTACCCACCTGAAACTGTAAATAAAAACAGTCCTGCAACAAATCTCCAGTGCTCCCTCTCTCACACACAAGGAATGGGTGCTGCAAATGATGCTTTAAGCTACTCCCTCTTCAGGGAACAGGACACATAAAATGTTACGTACATAGTAGCTAATAGTAGCTAAGTAGCTCAGTAGCTAATAAACTGATGCACCTACCGATTTTATGTCAGGGTTTTTGTTTGTCTGGTTTGTTTTTGCTGTCACGTTGCAGCCAATTTATGGCGACGGCTTAGGGTTTTCCAGGCAAGACACAAACCAGAGGCAGTTTGCCCTTGCCTGCCTCTGTGTGGTGACTTTGGACTTCCTTGGTGGTCTCCCCTCCAAGTACTAACCAGGGCTGGCTAACCCTGCTTAGCTTCCATGTTCTGATGAAACCGGGCTCTCTAGGTCAGCAGCCGTCAAATTTCCAGCAACTAAGCATTATGTCCCTTACACATCAATTAGGTTTGCCAGTTGGCTAGTAAGAAGCTGACTTGACTGGCACCCAGGAGGACTTTAAGAGCAGTCTGGCCCACAGAAATCTGCCTGGGAAACTTTGCAGAAGCTAGGGTTACCAACTTCCAGGTGGAACCTGAAGATCTCCTGTTCTGACAACTGATCTCCAGATTACAGAGTTCAGTTCCCATGGAGAAAATGGCTGCTTTGGAGGGCAAAGTCTCTGGCAGTGTACCTTGCTGAGGGGTATTTCCCCTCCCTAAACCGCTCTCTGGGCTCCACCCCCAAAATCTCCAGATATTCTCAGCCCAGAGTTTGCAACCCTAGAATATGCAGATTAATGCAATCCCCTGCTCATGTCCACAGATCCAATGTGAAAGACACAGGAGCCAGGTTTAGAACCAACCACAACAACTTGGCAACCCTGTCTGGAAAATGCTTAAGACATCCCTCAAAAGGACAGTAAGTCAACTTTCTGGAGCATCCTCTAAGATTGCAAAAAAAAACCAAATCCCAAAAATAAGTATCCAGGATGTTCCACGTTAAATCATTTGCAAAGCCAAAAATGAGAGGAGCGAGACAAAATTCTGGCCCGCTTGGCCCTCCATAACTGGAGCCTAGCACAGTTTGGCTCTCGCCATCCAAAGTTCTAGCGCACCTGGGAAAAATGCGAGAAGACTCCGGGATCAATAAATATTTATTATGTCGTCCACAACATTTGGACTGTGAATGTAAGCATGGCCTAACGCCAGCAAAGTGAGAAATCTCTTGGCCTGCCTCGCAGACCAATTGAACTTGATATCTGCCTGCTAAACTAAACAATGAAAGAAAGAAAGGGTGGGGGGGACTAAGTCGCCAGCTCAAAGCAGTCTTGTTGCGAGAAAGGAGTCTGGGAGCAAAGACACAATGTGTGACTCTGTCTGGTCCTGAAACTGAATCTTAACAGCTTTGCTAGTGTGATCTGAACTGTGAAATTATATTTATCAGCATGTGCGCACATACAGTACTGAAGGAATAAGACGTGGGGGGAGGAAGAAAATGGAAATAGCATTTAAATGACGGAAGGAGCTTTCTGCGCCTTCCAGAGGTTCCCTTCTCTGCCCTCCTCTCCTCACATGGGAGGAGTCGACAAGCAACTTCCATTTTGGGCACAAACCAACGTTTCGTTGTTCCATCTGAACTGGAAAACTATGGGTCATGCTTGCCCTTCAAAAGAAGACAGGAAATTTATTTATTGCTTAATATACCCTGACCTGGATCACCCAGGCTAGCCCAGTCTCCTCAGATCTCAGAAGCTAAGCAGGGTCAGCCCCGGTTAATGTTTGGATGGGAGACCACTACGGACGGCCAGGGTTGCTATGCAGAGGCAGTCAATGGCAAACCACCTCTGAACATCTCTTGCCTTGAAAACCCCACAGGGTCACTAGTGTGACTCGATGGAACTTTCCACCACTACCGATATTTATATCTCACCTTACTCGCTGTCAATAGCAGCTTACAAAACCAGCCACAACTAGTGCCAAATGTTAAAATCAAACTAGAAAACGTCACACAGGTATAAACTACTTCCATCCTCTCCCATAACGCTCAAACCAGCCTAGAATCCATCAAAGACTGGTCTTCAAAAAAGGAAGGCCTTTAGTGCCTTCAGGATTGGGGCCAAAGAGGGGCCTGCGCTTTACTCACTCTGGCAAACAATCCCAGGGCACCAGAGCCACCACTGTCCGGGGTGAGCCTTCACCTGAGGTGGTGCATGGATTCAAACAGACATTAAAACACCTCTTGCTGTCCTGAAGGAGCACCAACTATGTTCAGTGAACTGAGATGTTAAAACAAACTAGTTGGTGCTTGATCAGAAGTCAACAGTTGGAAGAAGGAAGGTCAGAAGGGGAGGGGGGTTTGCTCTCAGCTCAAGTCTGGTTGAAGGAGCATCAACCCATGGTGTTCCATCTGATCGCTCGCCTCGTTCCTTAGAGAGGGAGCTGTCGTTCTTTTATGAGACTTGACTGCTTAACCGTAGTATGAAAGCTGTTCCATGTAATACTGTCAAAAGTGTTTCTATAATGGTTTAAAGTATGTCACACACATTATCTGAGAAAACCTCACAACAGCCCTTTAAGGTAGGCTACTGTGAGAGTTGCCAGGTCCCCCCTGGCCACCAGCAGGGGTCTGGGGGTAAAGTTGGCAGATTCAAGCTAGGAAACTCCTGGAGGTTTGGGGTTAGAGCCTGGAAAGGACAGGGACCACAGAGGGGTACAGTGCCATGGATTCCACCCTCCAAAGCATCCATTTTCTCCAGGGGAACTGATCTCTGTAGCCTGGAGGTAAGCTTTAATTCTGGGGTATCCCCAGGCCCCACCTGGAGGCTGGCATCCCTAGCTACTGTTATTATCACATTACTACAGAGAGATTTAATTACTTCATTTGGACCCAGTTTTTCTCCCCAAAGGAGATCCAAAGCGGCTTACACAGTTCTCCCCTCCTCCATTTTATCCTCACAACAACCCTGTGAGGTAGATCAGGCTGAGAGAGAGTGACTGGCCCAAGGTCACCCAGCAAACTTCCATGGTATGAGTGGGGATTCTAACCTGGGTCTCCCCAATACTATCCTGACACTCTTAACCACTACACCCCCCTGGAAAGAGAGAAACTGAGGCTGAGAGCCTTACTCGAGCCTACCACAATTTGCAGCTGAGGGACTGTTTGAACCAGGGTCTTCCCAGTTCACCTGTTGAGGTCTTCCACAACACCAGTCCACACTGCGCCCTGACGTACATAAGTGCCACCAAGTCATGGCCAACTCATGGCGACCCCAGCAAGAGTTTTTTCAAGGCAAGTAAGAAACAGGCGGGTTTCCATTGCCTTCCTCTGCAGAGACTTCTTCAGCGGTCTCCCAGCCAAGGACTGATCCTGCTTAGCTTCTCAGATCTGATGAGATCCGGCTGTACCATGCCGCCTTTCCTCCCCCACCGTGCTCCCCATCACCCCAAAATAGTCACTGCCTCACTGAAAGCAGAGGTTGGCCATTTGAAAGCACTGTGCAGTTCCCATGTGCTGCTAAATTTATTTTGCATTTGCCACTCTGGGCAAAGGGTTTCAGACAATAAGGAGAGACCCTTAGGTCAGACCAAAGTCTGTCTAGTCCAGCGTCTTCTTTACCCAAGTACCCAGCCAAATACCTCCAGGAAGCCCTCAAGCAGGGCAAAAGAAGGGCACGCGCTCTCCCCTGCTGTGGCCCTTCCACCAGGCACCAGTTCAGAGGTTTACCATCTGGGGACCATTTCGCCATCCTGGCTCTCAGCTGCTGATAATCCCCTTTGCAAAGCCACATCAGGTGGTAGCCGACAGCCCATTGTCTGGCAGTCAATCGCACCGATTGTGAAGTGTGAAGAAGTGCCTTCCTTAATCTCTCCTCTATCGACTGCCCATCAATTGGATTAGGCGACCTGGAGTCTGGGGGAAGGAGGAAAAGTACTTGCTGTCCACTTTCTCCTCCCCATTAGTACACCTCCACGGCCTCCCATACTCATCTTTTCCTAAATAAAAAATGTTTTTTTAAATTTTCTCTGGATTTTTTCCTCTCTACTTGGGAAGATGCTCTAAAGCCTTGTTCGTTTTGGATGCTTTTTCTGCCTTTTGTTCAGCTCTACAGTATCCTTTTCTGGGATGGGGAGACCAAAAGCATCCACGGCATTTAAAAGGCATATCTTCTAGAAGAGCGTCATGGTCCTAGCTGTTGCGCTGACGATCCCTTCTCAAATAAAGAGCCAGAATGGTCGTAGTACCTGCAACGCTGGGTGTCGAACACCAGCTTCAAATCCTCACTTTGCTGTGGAAGCTTCCTGGGTGAGCTTGGGCCAGTCATTTTCTTTTAGCCTCACCTACCTCCAGTGTTCCCTCTAAGCTGAGTTAGTGTGAGCTAGCTCACAGTTTTTTAGCCTCCGGTTCACACCTTTTTGTCTTTGCTCGGGAAGGAGGGCTCCAGAGCAAACTAATTTGTGCAGTAGCCAAATGGCTCACTCACAGCTTTAACTCCGGTAGCTCACAAAGTAGTTTTTTTTTTCTCACAAGACTCCACAGCTTAGAGGGAGCACTGCACAGGGTTGTTGTGAGAATAAAATGGAATAGGGAAGAAGATGCTGCAAGCACTGGCATTGGCTCCCCATTGGGGAGAAAAGTGGGGTATGGACAACCCAAATAACCAGGCAACAGAGATCAGTTCACCTGGAGACAATGGCCAATTTGGAAGGTGGGCTGGATGGCATTATACCCCAGTGAAGCCCCTCCCTTCCCCAAACCCTGGCCTCCTGAGGCTCCACCCACAAAAGCTCCAGGTATTTCCCAGCCTGGAGCTGGCGACCCTAATTCTCTGCCAGTTCAGTGTATGTGTGGATTTTCTGTTTCATTGCGCCATACTTACGTCCACTGAACCTCATTTGCCAAGCTATTCCCCATCCATTCAGTTTAGAGAGACCCTTTTGAAGCTCTTCACTGTCGATAGGTGCCACCCCCCACCCACTCACCCCTCCTTGGTACTCTCTGCAGATCTGGCCCTCTCACCATTCATCTATTCCAATACAGCCCCTTGGGGAAGATCTCACTTTTTAAGTTCCTCTATCACAAAGCTGTCCCTTTATTCTACTTCTCTTGTTTCACTGTTACAGATTCATAGAAGAACACATCTTCCCGCCTCTGGACTGCTAAGCTGAACTCAGCAGCCCTTGGTAAGAGATGATGTCAATCACTTTTGGGGATCTCCGAGTATTCAGTGTTTACCAGATCTCTCCTATTCACATGCTTGTTGACCATTTCAATACACATCCAAAGGTTGATGGGTCACTTTCCAGAACTTTTGGACGTCCAGAATTTGTTTTTTTGGCTAGGAGAGTAGCAATGTTTGCACTAAGAAGTCTTGTGTGTGTGCCGGTAACTTCTTCATCTTGTAATGTGTCAGTTAGGCCGTAGACTTTCATCTCTTCTCCCCCCAAGTGCTTCAGACACCCGCCCTGTCTGGAAACTATGGACAAGGAAGCCCATTTCCTTCCCACTGAAACCCTGCACAGCATCCCCTGTCCTCCTCCCACCCCCGGCCTTTTCAGAAATAACTCGTGCTGCTCTGCCCCACCTTTGAAGTTTCAGTACTAGAAACTTGCCAAGTGCTTTGCTCAGCACCAATTTCTGCATGCATTCTGCCCTATCCCTCCCCTGTTTGCTTCGTTTTTAATTTAGACATTGAGACCTCACATTCCTTCACAACACGGCCCCAAAGTGCCTTACAACACAGTTCTCATCTTGTCCATTTACCTCACAACAACATCCCTGTGAGGTAGGTGAAGCTCAAGGCCAGTCAGTGAGCTTCCATGGCCAGTTTGGTGTAATGGTTAAGTGCGCGGACTCTAATCTGAGAGAACCGGGTTTGATTCCCCACTCCTCCACTTGCACCTGCTGGATGACCTTGGGCAAGCCATAGTTCTGGCACAGCTGTTCTTGAAAAAGAGCAGTTTTTGTCAGAGCTCTCTCAGCTCCACCTACCTCACAGGGTGTCTGTTGTGGGGTGGGGAAGGGAAAGGAGTTTGTAAGCCTCTCTGAGACTCCTTTGGGTAGTGAAGGGTGGGGTATAAATCCAATCTCTTCTTCTTCTTCTCTTCGAGTCTCGCACTCTAGCCGGCAGGCCAAACTAGCTTAGTAATAAAGAGAACCTATTTGGTCGTCAAAAGTGCCGGCAGTTACCTTCACAGTTGGTGGGACTGCCCAATTATACAGCGCTTTTGGCGGGAGATTATGACAGAACTCAAGAAGATCACATTACAGGCAAATTCCAATGAGACCAGATCTTCTGCTCCTGAATCTGTGGGACTTGTCTGTCTGGAACAACAGTCACTAAGAACTTACATCGATTCTCCTCCCTGCAGCTACCTTGACAATTGCTGCTGTTTGGAAATCTCCTATACCTCCAACCTTGGCAGCTTGGCATGGCAGCCCTACCTCCAACACTTCTGCCCAGAGCAGGTAGAGCTCCTTCCATCATCTTTCCCCGGGCAGGAGCAATGTTGAGGTGGGAGAGAGGATGGATGAGTCCCGGGGGGATGGCAGATTTTGGTGGGCCAGTCTCCACCACTGTCTTGTCACAGAGCTCTGGGTTCTCCTGCATGATGAGAAGTTGCCTCTGCTGAACATTTATCTAGAAACATATTAAGAACCCTGCTGGATCAGGCCAGTGAGGGTCCATCTAGTCCAACAGCCTGTCCTGCACAGCAGCCTGGAGGGCCAAATAAATAAGCCACAGAGGTCAAGGCCTTCCCCTGATGCTGCCTCCTGGCATGGAGATTCAGAAGCTGACTGGCTCCAACTGTGGAGGGTCCACTTATTCACCATGCCAAGCAGCCACTGACCGGACTGTCCTCCATGAATCTGTCTAATCCCCTTTTAAAGCCGTCTATGCCTGTGGCCATCACTACATCCTCTGGCAGAGAACTCCACATTTTAATTCCTCGTTGTGTAAAGAAGTATTTCCTTTTACTTATCCTGAATCTATTACATGTCAACTTCATTGAACACACCCAAGTTCCAGCATTTTGGGAGAGGAAGAACAATTCTCTGTATGCTACCCAGATTTCAGAGCAAGCCTTATCTATCTGCAGCTCACTCCGACCACCCACCAGCAATGCATTGCAGCCTGCCAGGAGTTACACAACCTGCTCCTCCAAGTCTCATTCAAGTGCATTGAATTCCTGGGGGATGACCATACAGGACTGGGGACTACATAGGAACAGCCCTGCTAGGTTAGATTAAAGGTCCATCTGCTCTAGCATCCCAGATTAAATGTCCATCTGCTCTAGCATCCCAGATTAAAGGTCCATCTGCTCTAGCAGCCCAGATTAAAGGTCCATCTGCTCTAGCATCCCCTGGATAGCCCAGGCTATCCTGATCTTGTCAGATCCTGGTAGCTAAGCAGGGTGAACTCTAGCAAGTATTTGGATGGGAGACCTTCAAGGAATACCAGGGTTTTGACGCAAAGGCAAACCACCTCTGAACGTCTCTTGCCTTGAAAATCCTACGGGGTCACTATAAATCAGCTGTGACATCATGACCCTTTCCATCACCACCATCACTCCAGCATCCTGAGGCAAACCAGATCCTTTTGGGAAGTCCACGAGCAAGATGTGGAGGCCTTCTCCCGCTGTTGCTGATACTCAGAGAAAACTGTCCATCTCGGAACATACAGCTTTGAGCTTTCCTTTAGCCATCATCTCTAGCAGCCATAGGCAGATCTATCCTCCACATATCCTAGTGCCCTTTTTAAAGTCTTCTGTCCACTTTTATAGCTACATTCAGCTTAGTGGGTCCCTACAGTTGCCAACTGACCAGGACGAAAGAACGGCTTTTCTTCAACAGCAGCTGGGTCCGAAGAAAACTGCAGGAAACGCCTTTCCCAGCATGGGGGAATAAGCAAAGACACCTGCTAACATTTGCAGAGCAAGTTGTTGTTAAAGATATGGGCACAAAAGCTTGGGGGGGGGGGGTTGTGTGTGTGTTTTAAATGGCCACCCAACTTGTGGTCAGGCCTTGTTTAGCGTCATCGAGGCCTCTGCACCTCTCACAGCCTTCCTCAAAGTCCCAAGAGGAACGTGCATAAGAGGAAAAAAAAACCCACAACTACGAATGTGAGTCTTGCTCTTTATGTGAAACTGCTATTTAAATGACACATCTGGCTGGATTTGTTTGTCGAGTCCAGAGCAGATGTTGCCTACAGTTCCAAGCGTTTAGTTTTGAAGTCAAGAAACTGGTTCTCTTAAAACGAAAGCAGACATTATCAAGATGACCAAAGAGGCACAAGGATCCCTGCTGAAAGTCTGCTTTCGGGTGGGATGGTACCCTTTTCCTTTCTGTAGCAGACGCTTGACACACCTTTAACAGCATGACAAGAGGTCCAGCTTTTCTGGGCTTGGAAATGCAGAGAGGGAAAGTGCTACTGCTGACTGAATTCCCGCCTCTTGTGTTTCTGTTTAAAGGTCCAGGAACCCTGCCAGGAAAAAAAGGTAGTGGCAGTATTCAAAGGACCCTTGAAGAGAACTGGGAATCTTTCATAAATGTCTGTCATATAGAACACATCTCAGACCCACGTGGCTTAAAATGTTAAGCTCCACCTTCGAATCAGAGAATCATAGAGTTGGAAGGGACTTCCAGGGCCCTGTTTGATCCTCAAGACAGCTTATGAAAAACCACACATCATGAGGTTACATGAGGGAGTCATCCCAACCAACCAAAGTCATGGCCCACAACATGAAGCACAGGGTCTTCAAACAGCCGCCACCCAGTTATCCAAAGCAGAAGGCCATCCAAAACAAAAATGCATGAAAGCAGACATCATCAAGATGACCATGAATCTCCCTCACCAGGGTATTCCACAGAGCTGGTGCCCCCACTGAAAAGACCCTGCCATGTGTCACCACCAAATTTAGGAACAAGAGCTCTGAAGATGACATAGTGTCTAAGTAGTAACCTAGAAGAGGAAGTGTTCCTTAACATATCCTGGTCCCAGGTACCCTAAGTAACCTGATCTTAACTGATCAGAACAACAGCACGTGCAAACTATGGCACAGATCCTGTTAAAGCAGGAGGGTGGCTGGCTCAGGGCAGAGTTCCTGCTATGCATGCAGATGGTCCCAAATTCAATTCCTGGCATCTCCAGTTAAAAGAAGCTCATGCAGGGGTGCTGGGAAAAGACCCTTCTCAGCCTGAAATCTTAGAGAGCCACTAGCAGTCTGAATAGATGGCTTCTGGTCTTCATGGACCAATAATTTAACTGGATGTCAAGCAACTTCACATTTTCAGTCCCTCTTGGTGAGAGACCCATTTAGTCTCAGAGATTCCCAAGGCAATTCTGCAGATTACAGTAGCTCCACTGTAAATACAGGGTTGCAAATTGTACAACCTGTGATCAGTTCAAGCTGGGCACATGTTCCAGGGGGAAATGACAGCTCTCCTCCTCGGTGCTTCCTGAACAGACATTTCTTCTTGGATGTTGTGAGGACAAGCTCTTACAAATCTTCCTTTTATATGGATTGAGAGTGGAGGGACCTTTAGAGATGCAAAGTGGGTCCGCAATTGCTGGGGGCTTCGCCTTTACTTGCAAATGCCCGGAATGATTTGACTAGGACCTGCGATTGCTTTCACACTAAAGGACAGAGTCTGCAGCCAAAGGAAATGACCTGGCCATCAAGGTGCTGAGAGTTCATTCATGACGCACCCTGAAGCCAGTCAAGATCCTCCTCTATTGTAAGAGCTCACCATATAAGGTATGATTATGATTTTACAACATGATTGGGGCTTACACCCAATGTCCCAAAAACACAGAGTTGTTGACAAATGGCCTTTCTTTGATACAAGGAAAAGAATACGGCAGGGTGCAGTCCGGAATGATGAAAGTAATGAGACTACGGTGATGTTGACAAAGAAATGGCACCAAAATTATTAGGGGCCTTGGGGCACCTTTATTTATTTTATTTTTATTTATTGAGATCTCTATTTAGCCCTCCCAGCCAAGGCCTAAGAGGAAAAGCTGGAGAATCTGGGACTATTCAGCCTAGAAAAGAGACGAGTAAGGGTTTATCAAATTACAGAGGTTTATCAAATTTCGCATGACAAGAGTCATTGGAAAAGACAATAATGCTAGGAAAAGTTGAAGGCAGCAGGAAAAGAGGACGGCCCAACATGAGATGGATGGACTCCATCAAGGGATCCAGACCATGACCCTCAGTTTGCAAGACATGAGCAAGGCTATTAACAATAGGATATTTTGGAGCTCATTAATTCACAGAATCATGTGAAAATTAGAGCCAACTTGATGACACTTAATTCACAGAGAGAGAGAGAGAGAGAGAGAGACTTTTCTGCCTCTTCTATAATATTAGAACTCAGGGGCACCCAGTGATGTTGTTGGGAAACAGGGGCAGGACAGACAGACAAAACAATCTGCTTCTTTACTCAATGAGTACTTAAACTGTGGAACTCCCTGCCAGTTGACATAGTAATGGTCAAGAGCATAGATGGCTTTTAAAGGAGACTGGATTAAAGGATAGATCCAGGGGGTCAGTCATGTTGGTCTGAAGCAGTAGAACAAACATGGAGTCCAGTGGCACCTTTAAGACCAACAAAGTTTGATTCAAAACTTCTTCAAACCTTTGTTGCTCTTAAAGGTGCTGCTGGTCTCTAAATCTGGATTAAAGGATGATTGATCTGTCAGTGGCTACGAGCAGTGGTGACGAAAGGGAACCTCATATTCAGAGGCAGTAAACCTCCCAATACCAGTGCTAGGAAGCAACAGTCGAGAGAAGGCTGTGACCTCTATGCCCTATTTGTTGGTACTCATATATAAGGTTGCACCAATTTCTTACATACTCATATATAAGGCTGCACCAATTTTTACCAGTTCTCCCTTCTGGACCTGGGAAAACCACCCAAAAAGGTGACGGATGAAAATGGAGACACACGAGTAACGTTTTTCTTCTTTGCCAAGGATTACGTTGCAGGCTCTGCCCTCTTCATGACTAGACATCACTGAAGGTTCTTCCCCACCTGACTGTGTGATGTCTTCATGTATTCTACAACCATCTGCCCTCCACTGGCTTTACAGCCAAGAAAGTAGCTGCTCTTTTGAGGCAAACATCTCTGTCTTAAGCTCAACCAGACAAACCTCTCCTGCTGCAGTCCGCAAAGGGACAGGCCATGCACAGCATGGTACCTTAGTGTTTATGTGAAGACATTTATCAGCATGTGTGTACTAAGAGATATGATGCATCGATCCACATAACATGCCAAGATTAAAATTCTGAAGATCCTTGTCAGAAGGCCACATTCAGAAGAATGACCATGTTAGAACTTCACACTAGCCATGTCAGTGGTGGAAAATGCCATCAAGTCACAGCCGACTTACGGCAACCCTGTAAGGTTTTTGAGGCAAGGGATGAACAGAGGAGGGTGCCACTGCCTGACTCTGCATGGCAGCCCTGGACTTCCTTGACGGTCTCCCATCCAAGTACTAACCAGGGCTGACCCTGCTTAGCTTCCAAGATTTAGCTTCCAAGATTTTTCTTGGTGGCCTTCTCTTCAAGTACTGTCCAGGGTCAGCCCTGCTTAGCTTTCAAGATCTGATGAAATCAGGCTAGCCTGGGCCATCCAGGTCAGCGCACTAACAATGTAAATATGGCGAACAAGGGACGCATCTATGAGTGCTACAAAATAGGGACTGTCCCTGGCAAACCCGAGCCACATGGAGCGTATCTATAAGGTCTCAGACCACTGGTCCATCTATTCCAGTCCTGTCTACTCTGACTAGCAGTGACTCTTGGGCAAAGATCTTACCGAGCACTGAACCTCACAGCATTTCTAACTGAAGAGGCTAAGACTGGAACCTGGATCTTTCCAGCAGCCATCCTCTTCCACTCAGCTGTGGATTTTTCCTTATTTAGAAACCCAACAAGGTTGGATTTCAGGTTTGGTTTCTCCTTCTGTCATCTCCAGACAGTAGGGGAGAAAAGAAGGATTTGGACCGATGGTCACATTTTGTTGTGTATTTACAAACAGCCTTGTGTGGGATTGTACCCTCTAGGCAATAGTATGCAGGGTAGGACTATAGCTTCCACCACCCAAGTGAGGACTGACAAGCGCCACGCCACGCCCGCCTCCCCATCCCACATCTTGAATGCTTTGTTGTGTTCCCCTTGCAATTTTTCCCTGCGGGAAGCCCCAGTGACATCAAGCCATATTTGTGAGAAATTTCTCTCCCAGAGGCTCCAAATCCCAATGACTCATCCCAAAGCGCTCACCAGGGTGGCCTTTGCCAAAGCCCTCCTTTGTTTTTATTTTTGTGCAACCACAGAGACCAGCCTGACCCCGGCAGAGACTGAACAGATGGATGGGCTGGGTTTCTGGAACGCAGTTTTACATACGTTCCAACCGTCTCTGTTTCTTTGGGATGGCTTTAAAAAACAAAACAGGAGGAACCTGGTGACTCTGCCACAGATAGAATGAGCCTTGTGGCACTGTGAAAACTGGGCGGAAGTGTTGTGGCAGAAGCTTTTGTGAGCCAACGCCCACTTGCCAGAAGCATGCGCACACACACACGCACATGCATGCACACACACCCACACCCACGTGTGTGTTTAAAGTGCTGTCGAGTCACAGTCAACTTATGACAACCCTGTTGGGTTTTCAAGGCAAGAGATTAAAAGAAGTGGCTTGCCGCTGCCTGCCTGTGCACGGCAACCCTGGACTTCCTTGGTCTTCATGGACTTCTGTGGTGGTTTCCCATCCTAATACTAACCAGGACCAACTCTGCCTATCTCCCAAGTTCTGATGTGCCATCCAGGTAGGGGCCCACACTTCCACACACACTAAATAATGCACTTTCAATACACTTTCAATGCACTTTGCAACTGGATTTCACTGTGTGAAATGGCAAAATCCACTTGCAGACCGCCATTGAAGGGGATTGAAACTGTGCTATTTAGCATGTGTGAGAGTGCCCCACTCTACACAAAGGTGCAAAGAGAAGAAGGGCCCGAAAGGCCAGCACTGCAGAACAGAGATATGTTATATTACCTGGCAGCACACAGAAGAACCAGAGACACAAAGATTCAAACCCCCACTCTGCTATGGAGCACGCCGGATGGCTAGTGATGCTCTCCCAGCCTCACCTTTCCTGTAGAGTTGCTGGGCATACGAAAAGGAAGGGAGAGACACGTATGCTGCCTGGGAGCTCCTTGAAAGGAGCGTAGGTCCAAAAATGTGACAGATTTCATTGTTAGGCTTTTCCCTCTGAGTCAGAACTTTTTCTCCCCATTGACCCAGGCTGTTAAAGCATTTTATTGAACTGCAGCTGTCTGCACAGATTTTTTATTTAGGCCATTATTTGGGGGTCAGGGGACGACCTTGCCTGCTTTCTAAGATCAAGTGCCAGCCTAAAAATTTTGCCATCAAATGCCTATCAGTGGGCCTTAAGAGTATATCACAGATACGAAGCAATGTTCATATTGAGGCCAGTCTGGCACAGTGCTTAGGGAGACCCCAGTTCGAATCCCCACTCTGCCAAAGAAGTGGGCTTGAGTGACACGGGCCTCTCTCTCTCTCAGCCCCGCCTACTTCAAAAGATTATGACTGTGAGGACTAAATGGAAGAGAACAGAACGAAGTCGTTTCAGTTTGGGTTTCCGTTGAGGAGAGAAGAGGGGTATACATTCCTAACTGAAAATATTCTGCAAGGACCAAAGATTTGGCAGTGGACATGGTTTTCCTGCCTAGGGTTGCCAGTCTCCAGATCGTGGCTGGAGATCTCCTGGAATTACTACTGGTCTCCACATAACAGAGCTCCATTCCCCTGGACAAAATGGCTGCTTTGTAAGGTGGACTTTATGGCATTATACCCCACTGAAGACTCTCCCCTCCCCAAACCCTGTCCTCCCCCAGGCTCCAAACTCCCTCAAATCTCCAGGAATTTCTCAACACAGAGATGGCAACCCTATGCCTCTCTGGTCTGAGTGATTTGATATGAAGATGCATGGAATTTATTTATTTATTTATTTATTTATTTATTTATTTATTTGGACTTATATCCCGCCTAGCCAGCACAAAGCGGCTCTAGGCGGCTCACAGCATTAAAATCAGTAATATACAAAAAATTCAGATAATAACTAATTACAATAAAACCACAGAACCCACTAAAATGGCAGCAAATACAAAATCCAACACCAGGGCAGCAACTACATCTTCACAGCCAGGAGGCTACCACCTGCAGATGTACCAGGCCAGTACTTCAACTGGCCACTTACCCGTGGCCATTTCCCCCAGTGGCGGCCCCAAAAGCCTGGTGGAAGAGCTCTGTCTTGCAGGCCCTGTGGAACTGCAGAAGGTCCCGCAGGGCCCTCATGTCTTCCAGGAGCTCGTTCCACCTGTGGGGAGCCGCCACTGAGAAGGCCCTATTCCTGGTGGTCACCAGCCTGGCCTCTCTTGGGCCAGGAAGGGTAAGGCGATGTTGTGTGCCTGAGTACTCTCTGGGGTATGTACGGGGAAAAGTGGTCCCTTAGGTAGGCACACAACCCAGAGATTTCCCAACCCAGAGATGGCAACCTTATGCCTCTCTGGTCTGAGTGATTGGGCATGAAGACGCATGGCGATGAATCTCCATGAGATGCATAACAGCAATTGTAAGAACCATTAAAGCATTCTTTCCAAACAAACCGGGGAAGGGGCATTAAACCCCCATAACTGACAATACTGTCCTCTCAGTCTTGCTACATGACTTCATCCACCCAAAACAGAAGCTGCTGGGACTAAAGCCGATAGGAAATCACTTTTTGGTTGCTGTTTGAGAGCTCTTTCAGCCAGAGTCTGAACTTTCAGTCAACTTTTAAAAATGCCTGCAGTCTTCCAACGCACAGGAAGAATCAGATTTAAACTTTAATGGCCTTGTTAACGTGCCCCCGAGAAAACGGATCTTAAGAAAACCCGGGAGGGAAAGGGCCTCTCTCACAACCAAAGGGCATGACTACGCCAAGGAGTCTCTTTCTGATTCACACCCCAGAACCCAAGTAAACAATAGGACCCTTGAGGGCCCTCTCTCTTTGAGCTCTGCAGAAATCTCTGCAGCTGAGGACTGCTTGGGGGAAGTTAAAAGTTTAAACAGACACCGTGTCGTGGTTTGATGGACAAATCAGATCTCCACAAGCTCAACGTCCCACCCTCCAGGTAGCACCTGGAGATCTCCCACTATTACAACTGATCTCCAGATGACCAAAATCAGTTCATCTGGAGAAAATGGCTGCTTTGGAGGGTGGACTCTATGGGATTACACCCTGCTGAGGCCCTTCCCCTCCCCAAACTCCAACGCAACTCATAGCTGATAACCCTCACTTGACTATATGAAGCTACCTTATACTGAATCAGACTCTTGGTCCATCAAAGTTGGTATTGTCTACTCAGACTGGCAGGGACTTTCTGGAGTCTCAGGCTTGGGTCTCTCCCATCACCTGGTCCCTTTAGCTGGAAATGCCAGGGATTGAACCTAGAACCTTCAGCATGCCAAGCAGATGCTCTACCACTGAGCCAGGGTCCCTTCCTCTATCCCCCTATGAGCTGGTTCCTATTGTTCTCTCAAGGTTCATCTGGAAGACAGCATCATCACACCCATGTCTTAGATACAACATTCCAGTTGAATTCCTAACTTGCTGGAAGCAATTGGTATTCAGTTATGTTGTTGTGATACTTTTGGTTCTTTTAAAAAGCCACTTGTCTCCTGTGGTGACTGTGATCCCATACAAAGTTACTCCAGTCTAAGTCCAGTCATTTCAGTGGTCTTACTGAAGTAACTCTGCATAAGACTGTACATTGCGAACCCTTTCCAGATGAGCAGAGACAACAACTTATTGCAAATTAGAAGAGTTGCCTTTTTTTTTTCTTTTGAGGCGAACAATATACTATAAACCACTAACATAACAATGTGTAGAAAGGCAGGCAAGTTTTTTAAATGGCCTAATGACTTCTATCAATCAACTGAGTACCTTTTTATTCTGCCCTTCCCCCAAGGAGATCAAGACAGCATACACTATTCTTCTCTCCTCCGTTTTATCTTCACAACAACCCTGTTAGGCTGAGAGAAAGTGACCGGCCCACAAGCTTCGGAGGCAGAGCGGGATTTCAAAACTGAGTCTCCCAGATCCCAGTCTGACACTCAGGGATGCCAGCTTCCAGGTGGGGCCCGGGGATCCCCTGGAATTATGGCTCAGCTCCAGGTTACAGAGATCAGCCCCCCCCCCCAAGAGGAAATAGATGCTTTGGGGGGTGAACTCTGTAGCACTGTACCCCACTGAAGTCCCTGTCCTACCCTGGCTCTATCCCCAAATCTCCAGGAGTTTCCCAGTCTGGAGATGGCAACCCCCACCCCTGCCGGTGGCCCAGCAGCACCCGGTAACCCTACTCTACCCACTACACCAAGCTGGGTTACTTGCAAAACGTATTTGCAAAACTACATTGTACAGTATGGATTGGTTGAATCCAGTCAGCTTTTGCACTCAGTCATGCCCAGTTCTGCTCCTTATTGCAGTCCCTATCTCAGGAGGCTTTCTCCATGGAGGTCCCACGATCCACAGCAAAGCCCTTTTGGTGGTCAAAGAAGACCACCCCTCCTTCCTTCTCCACCAGTGGAAACACTGGTTGGATCCAAGCCAAGATTTGTAAGGGGACTAAAGGCCTGTTATGATCCATTGAAGGCACGCTTCTGGAAAGAAAGCAGGCCGTAAATAGAATCTATAGAACAATGGCATTCCTATGCAGTGATTAATGTTAAATACATACACAAATGACAGCCAGCCAGTGTTGTACAGTGGTTAGACTAAGATCAGGGAGACTCAAGTTCAAATCTCCATTCTGCCATGAAGTTCGGCTGGAGTCCTTGGGGCTGTTTCCCTCTCTCAGTCTAACCTACCTCGTGGGGTTGTGGTGGTGATATACTTCTGTCCAGGATCTCAGGGTTCATTGCAAGCCCTGTGCACACACTGCTGCAAAAACATATACATCTTTCTTGTCTCCGCGTGCATCTGTTTGTAGGAAAGAGCCAATGCACGTTCACATTACAAATGCAACTGTGGATCAGTACCTGGACAAACGTGGGGGTTAAATCGCGTGTTCCGCTGTGCACATTTGGAATGTAACATTTAGAATTCCTCAGTGCACATATAAAGAAAAATCAGGCATACACCGTTTATAGAATCATAGAGTCAGAAGGGGCCATACAGACCATCCAGTCCAACCCCCTGCCCAATGCAGGACCAGCCTAAAGCACCTCTGACAAATATTCATCCAGCCACTTCTTGAAAGCTGCCAGTGAAGGTCTGTACATGTGTTCACTGTAACTAGTAAACTGGGATTTTATGGCAACTTCTTCTTGCAAATGACAGGAGCTGCTAGAGGAATTACGAGAAACGGCAGGGACGTTTCCCCCTGGAATATCCTGTACCGGCAGCGGGAAATCTCTACCCTGCGGTCTGTTCCCAAAGAGTTATCCCTCTCAGCCAAGAGGCCAAGTGTGGCATAAGCATGGCTGAAGCCCAGACTGCAAGTACACTGAGAGGATTACATGCGCTGCTGAGTATATCTTATCTCCCAATCAACGCGTGTGCAGACGTGCCCCAAGTATGCTATTTTTTTTATTATTTAAGAAGCTCTCCCTTCCGCATAGAGACCCAAGGCTGCCAGGGAAGAGTGCTTTTGATGCTGAAAGAGAGCTGACGCACACAGCAGCGCACAGCAGTATCGAGAAGAGCAATGACAAGAAACAGTTCCGTTCAAAAGAGCCAAAAGTGCGTTAAGATTAAAGAATCCGCACCCTGAAGGATGAACAGAAAGCATGTTGCTTAGAGACGTCTATCAGCTGAATGCCAGGTCTGTATGCCTTGTGACCCACCAGGATTAAAACACCCTTGTATTGTGGCTGGCTTGGCCTCCATTGCCCCATATGTGAAGTCTCCAGTCGCCAGCAATGCCAGGAGGCTTATCGAGGCCCTGGGGACAGCAATCCTCCATGCGGCACCTATGCTTTCCCCCCAAAGTCAAGAGCTAATCTTGGCTTTTCTCCACTTTGTCAGATTAGAAGGTGGTCCAGAAGAGCCCAGGAGGTAATTCTGTTGGGTCTTGCTGGAAGGAGGACCTGTTCAGAATCAGCTGCCTCCAACAATGAGGGGTGCTTAGCTGGAAAACTGCCAATGTTTTGTGGCTGACCTTGCCTCCCATGCCAGTCATTTTGTGGCTGTGCCCCTCACCCTTCTTCAAAATCCCAAAGAGCCCACAAACTCAAACAGTTTGGAGACTAGGAGTCAAGATGTAGCTCAGACAGTGGCAGAGCATCTGTATGGCATGCAGAAAGTCCCAGGTTCAATCCCCGGCATCTCCACTTAAAGGATATGGCAACAGGTGATGTGAAAGACCTCTGCCTGAGACCCTGGAGAGCCACTGTCAGTCTGAGTAGACAAAACTGACTTTGATGAATCAAGGGTCCATTTCAGTATGAGGCAGTTTCATGAGACCCCTGCCCTAGAGCGCTGACATCGTAACTTATGTTAATCCTGATATGTTACAAAGTCTGCAGGCTTGCTTTTCTCAGGAAATTCCCTTTCTACCAGTTATAACCAGGCAGGGCCTGTTAGGTCCTCCAGTAGATCTGAGTTGGTATTTTTTTTTAAAAAAAATCATGGCCTTGTTTTATGATTTTAGCTTGCTTTTCTGTTTCTCTTGTCCTGTTGTTTTTTTAATGGCTGCTAGATTAAGTCTTTTAAAAAACCCTAAATAAGTCCGCTATATTGGGTTTAATTTGGAAGTTTAATTGTTGTACTTGCCTTATGTTGTAATTCACTTTGATCAGTTTCTCTGGAGAGGCAGCATATAAATCTTCTCAATAAATAAATGAGATCTATACCGAGGGCAGGGCCTCGCTGGACAATCTCCAAGGACAAAGAGAACCAGAACCATTATCCCCAAGTTATGTTGGACACAGGCCACCTAGGACTCTCAAGGAAAGCAACGACATCTCACATGGAGCTGAAATGTTTATTAGAAGCCAACTATATCTGATCCAAAGTCAGTGGAGCAATCTAGCGAGATCTCACTCTTGCGACAACATTCAAATTAGAATTAAAAATTAAATTTGCATGTGAAATTCACTGCCAGAGGATGTAGTGATGGCTACAAGAATAAACATCTTAAAAAGGGGATGAGATAGATTCATGGTGATTACAAAAGGTCTACAAATGGCTATTAGCCATGGTGACTGAGGGGAACATCCATGATCAGAGGTAGTCAAACTTGGAATCCCTGTGCCACAGGGCAACATCAGAGGAAGGCCTCAGCCTCTGTGCCCTGCTGTTGGCCCTCCAGAGGAACTGGCTGGCCACTGGGTGAGGCAGGATGCTGGACTAGGTGGACCAGTGGTCTGATTCAGCAGAGCTCTTCTGATGTTCTTAAGTGTACGAACCTCCCAAACCCACATGTCTCTTCCTCAGACCCAAATTCAGATTGTTCTACAAACAGCAACAAATCAAATGAGTTGGGAAACGTCCATAACGTTTAGATAATCAAGACTTTGATTTACCCAGATCTGTACACTGGCGCAGATTCACATGCGGAACATACAGATGACCCAAAACTGACCATGCCTAGATTTAGATCTGGGTATCCCCCGCTAGACTTCTTTGTCCTGCAAATGCCTATAGCGTGATGTACTCTGAGCACGTAAATAGCCTTTTGTTTACTCTGGAATGTTAAAAATTGCCTTTGTGAACTAGAGTTATTTTTCTTTCCCCCAACCTCCTTCTATGCTGTTGCTAACCCTGTGAATGACTAAAACCTTTTTCTGAGACCGTGACAGTCATGAATTTATTTACAAGGCCTCTTACTGTCATGACTTAGCCTTTCTTTATGCTGGTCAGGGCTGTCCATATGTCTATATATAGTATCTCAGACACCTTTACAACAACCCTATAAAATAGGTTCAGAAAGGGAGGGGCTGAATTAAGGGACAATGGCTTGCGTATTGGACATTTTTCAAGTATCTAGAGGCTTGGGAATTGGAGTGTTCATCAACCAGTTGCTTAGCTCATTTTGTGAAGTCCTTCTGCACATTATTAGACAATGTCTAATCTGGATGAAGTCCTTATCTCTGAAGAGTGTGGAAAAGGCCGTCTTGGCACATGCTTTGAGTCTAGTCTGGCTCTCCATAAGAGTATCAACTAGAATGAGGGCTTGTTTAAGGCACCACATCTCCTGCGCAAAAAATGTGCACAGAGCTTGGTGGAGCTAAACACTCTTAGGCTGTGGACAGACTGGCAGCTTGGAGTGCTTTGGAGGCGGGGCAAATCTCTCTGTTCCAATTAGGAATGGAGAATCACAGTCACACCACAGCTGGAGGCGCCTGGGCATCACATGGGGGCTGCAATAGATCATCCAGAGTGTTGCCACATGCCATTCACTTAGTGCTCTTTTTAAAAAAAAAAATCCCTGGCACATGCTCATATGTGTACCACAGACTGTGGGGCAAAAAACCCCTCACCACCTGGAGCGGATTGGCGGGTTCACACCGCCAATCCATTTTGTTTGCGCTCCCTCGCATTCAGACATCCGGAAATGTGGATGGAATGTGCGGGGAGCCATTTATACCAGATTTCACCTACCGTCTTTTTACCCCATCTCCAACTCGTCTTCCAGTGGGGTGAGTGCAATCGGGGAAACGGCTGGCAGATGTGCCGGTGTGACCCTGCCAGTTTAATCCATTAGGGGAGTGCAGCTAGATTGGCCCAAACTGCCAGTCTGAATGCAGCCTTCTGTGTTCCTTTTCTTGCTATCTGGCCTTATTGAAGGAGGATTCTTATAAATCATCATGGATTAGGATCACGAACAGGAAATTGTTGGCTATTGGCTTTACCTCGAACCTATCCAGGAATTGGGGACCAGTAAATCAGTAATTACAATAGGCAGATTGATCACAACAGTTTTGCCCTTCGTGCTGGATGAGTTTGCTCTTCACAGGGTTTTTTTTGTTCCTTTTAATACCTCCCCCTGATTCTCTTCCCTCCCGTGCTCCAAATCTGACCTCACCTGGTCTCTTCAGGGCTTTTACTCCTGCTAGAATGAATGCCCATTCAGTGGACTACTCTGGCAGAATTTGCTCTTGCTCCCTCCGTGAAATAGATCCCGTCTCTCATATCGTATTCGAAGGCCCTCCGTATTCTAATCTGCCCTTTTATTCTGCCGTGGCTGGTGGATTTAAACCATTTTGATTCAAGCAGGATGGTCTCCTTCCTACCCTCAGATCAAAATCCTAATATAACCTTGGATGCCACAAAAAATGTATCCCTATTGTCTTTTGGGAAATAAACAGAGATTATAAATGAAATTTGTGATGGCTATACTGCTCAAGGCATTGAGTCATAGAGCTTTTCTCGGACAAAGGAAAGGAAAGGTCTTGATATCCTTACGGAGTCCAGGGGCACGACTTGTATCTACTTGTCACTTTTTAGGCCTCGCTTTCCTTTCCCCTGTAGCAGTCCTAGTAGCCCACATTAGCCCAATCTCATCAGCGCTCAAAAGCTGAGCCAGGTTGGCCCTGCCAAGTACCTGGATGGGAAACTTCCAAGGGAGTCTAGGGCTGCTGTTACGCCGGCAATGGCAAACAGCCTCTGCTTGTCCCTTGCCTTGAAAACCTCATAACCTGGAAATTCATGGGATCACCATGAGTCAACTGCCACTTGACAGCAGACTTCGCTTTCCCTCCCCCACGTGCCACTTAAAATCGCATCAGCTGACACAAGCAGCAGGCAGGGCTCCCTTTCCTAAAGGCCTGAGTGCCAAATCAGAATCGTGACAGGCCACACCGATGTAATAAAGGAGCGGGCTCCAGTTCATCATGATTATTTATTTCCTTTACTTATATCCTGCCTTTCTCCCCGAGGGGGACCCAAAGCAGCTTACATAGTCTCCTCTGTTTTATACTCACAACAACCCTGCGAGGTAGGTTAGGCTGAGAGCGTGCGACTGGCCCACGGTCACCCAGCAAGCTTCCAGTGGCTGAGTGAGGATCCAAACCCAGGTCTCCCAGATTGAAGTTTGACACTCTAACCATGACAAACATTCTGGCTTTCTATAACAGCGTCAACTAGAATAAAAACGTGGTTCACCTCCTGTTCAATGTACAAGCAAAGGAAACCGACCCAGAGAACTGATTGCTAGGCTACCGGGTGGGGCGTGGTCAATGCACCCTCTAAGCTGTGGAGTCTTGCGAGCAAAAATTCTACCTTGTGAGCTGCTGGCATTAAAGTTGTGAGTTAGCCATTTGGCTGCTGCATAAACCAGTTTGCTCTGGAGCCATCCTTCCTGAGCAAAGTCAAAAATGTGTGAGCCGGAGGCTAAAAAACTGAGAGCTAGCTCACACTGACTCAGCTTAGAGGGAATGCTAGTGGGGAGGCGTAAGAAGGATCTGAATTTAACCCACTCTCTCTCCCACCCCCCAACTGTTGCTGCAGGCCTCTGCAAGACGAAAAGCATCAGAGCCGCCACCAACCCTTCCCCAGAAGGCTGAAAGGTTTGCTTTGGAAGGCTGGCTCTCGAGTCATCTGAGGTTAGAACGTCTGCAGCCCTGTACCGGCCTGGCTTCATGTTAACCACAGACAAGAACAGCTCGAAGTTAATGATGGTAACCGTAACATAGCAACATGTTACCGAAACCATCTCTCAAGATAACATCAGACACCCGCCTCCCCCTCTCCTTTATCACACGATTTTCCCAGCCCTTGGGGGGGGGGGGGGTTGAACAGCTTTGCAACAGCACTGTAGAATACTGATAAAAATCTCTGATGAGATATTTAAAACTTTACACAAAGTCAGGGGAAGGGGGGGTGCTGAGCTGCTGGTGGCACTTTCTTAAAGGGAACAATCACCTGATTTCTCCCACCTACCAAAATCCCCCTCCCCCCCCCCCGCAAAGAGTATTAGTTTTATTATTTGGATACCTAGACCCTTCTGGACAGGAGTACGGCCTGGACTTTGTTTCTGCGTGTCATTTTGCAACATTATTGTATCAGCAAAGATACAAAAAAAAAAGCACCATTTCTTGCTTGTGTTTTGAACGGATTTTTTTAAAAGCGTGAATTTTCTGTTAGGTAATGAAAACAAGAATTTCATCTTCCTCAGATCTCTTGGAAGTTCATATCTGGATTTCCTCCACACATTTTGTTCACCCCATCATGATTTGCTCCTCCTCCTCCTCCTCTCACCCCACGGTTCAGGATCTCAGAATGGGGACACTTTGTCTTCACAACAACCCTGCGAGGCAGACTGAACGGCTACAGAGTTTCATGGCAGAGTGGAAATCTGAACCCAGCTGAACTGGCCACTGCAGCCCAAGCCTATCCACGGCACCGCAAAACCGGAGACCAAAGAGTTAAGCAAAAGGCACCCGTTTGAGTTTCCAAATGAACCAACATACAGGAAGGAGAAGGACCAACAAAGTGGTCCTGGATGCAGTGGTTCATTCTCTCTCTCTCTCTCTCTCACACACACACACACACACACAAACACACGCAAGTCTTCTCGAAATTTGTTCCCTGGCATCACCAGAATGTGCTGCTTTCAGCAAATCCCAACTACCGTTTTTTAAAAACACTCACACACACACACACAACACTGTATGCAATTTGGGCCCAGGGGAGAGAGAGAGAGAGAGAGAGGTTAACTTTCAGCTCCCACAACCTTATTGCTTCCCTCTCCCACACTCCTGGAAGTACAGTACAGCTGTGCGCACTGGCAGAGAAAGCAGACTCAGGTGGGGGGGGGGGGGAGCTTTCGTGGACTTTCTCAGGGCAAGGGGTTCAGACTAGGGTCCCCCAAGGCAGTGAGCTCTCCCTAGGGTTAGCCCCACCGACAGCATGGGTTCTGAAGGCGGCATGGCGGGCAACGTGGAAGCGGGGGCGGGGGGGGGGGGAGAGAAACCCACAGGAATTCAAACATACACTCATGTTTAACGCTCCCTTCCCCCAATAAAACCCAAATGAGCACGAACGCCTTAGTATCACCCGACCTTCCCTCCGTTAGGAGGGAGGAGAGATCCTCAGCGGCAGATCAAACGATCCAGCCATGAAACCAGCCGCCGCCTCGATTAGGGGTCACCGAGCAGTCATCGGGATAGAGTGGGAGTGAAACTGTTCCCCGGCGCGCCTATCCCGGGAAGCAGAAGTTGCCAGGAACCTGGGCGAGTCACCCCGGCAGTGAAACTGACCAGCCCCTCGCCGAAGGATCCCCCCATCCCCTGTGAAACGGACCAGTCAGTCCCTCGCCGAAGGATTCCCCCCATCCCTTGTGAAACTGACCAGATCCTTCGATTTCCCCCTTCCCTTGTGAAACTGACCAGCCCCTGGCCCAAGGATCCCCGCCATCCCTTGTGAAACTGTCACCCCTCGCAAAAGAAGCCGAGGCAAAAGCGGCGGGGGGGGGGGGGGGGAGCAAGTTCCTTCTGCCAACCTCCCCCGGCAGGGATGGGAAGATGCGAGCGGCCGGACTTACCCGGAGAAGGGAAGGGATCCGCGTCGATTTTCTCCGTTTTGATGAGGGTCAGGGTGGGTTTCAGGTCCACCGCCGCCTTCATGGTGAGCTTGGCCAAGGGGAGGGGGGCCACACGAACCGGGAGGGGGGCGAACGACTGCCTGGGATGGATCCTGGGGGGCCCTCAGCTGGGCAAGCGCCCCCGCCCCGCGCGCCTCTTCTGCGCGCAAAATTTGGAGTGGGAAAGAAAAGGCGAGTCCTCCGCCTGGCACCCGCGCGGGTCGCTTTCGCTCGTCTCTCCTCCTTCCGCGGTCCCGTCGACTCTCCTGCGCCTCCGCCTCCGCCTCCCCCGGCACGGCCCGACGGGCTCTGGATCGCTCCCTTCCGCGTTCCCTTCCTTCTGCGAGGGCGTTGCTCGTGCGAAGCGCCTGGGCGCGCTGGTCCTGCCCCCCCCCCTCTCCCAGCCCAGTAGCGGTTTGCAGGGCGAGGAGTTCTGGGCTGCCGCGGAGGGGCGGAGGGAGAGCGTGGGCCGGCCTCTGCTCCGTGACAGCGGCCGGGGGGGGGGGAGGGACGGGCGCCCTCCCTCCGCCCAAGCGGCCTGCTTCAAAAGCCCCGCCAGTCGCCCTTGGGCCCGGCCGGGCCGTGGGGGGGGGGGGGGGGGGGAGAAATAAAAAGCAGGGCGCCGAAAGGGCCCTCCACCTAGAATCGGGTCTCCCCCCCCCACCAGCTCCCAGGGGAAGGGGGTGTCCAATCCCGGCCATAAGCATAAAAAAAAGTCAGTTCTTTTACTGGGCATTAATGAATCCGGAGGAAGAACCACCCAGATGTCACCCCAGTTGTCAAACAGCTTTTTTTTGGGAGGGGGGAGGCCAGAAGGAGAGGGACCAGCCTGTTAGCCTTCCTGATTTGTGATCTTAAAAAGGGTATTAATCTTGTACGGAAGGATGCTCTGAAATACCATGAAGGAGCGTAGAATCATATAGAGCTGGAAGAGACCCCCCAGGGTCATCTAGTCCAACCCCTTGCACAATGCAGGAAATTCACAAATACCCCCCCCCACACACACACACCCAGTTACCCCTGTTCCATTGGGTCCCTCCCAATTATTATTCCTTATGCCCCCTGGTCTGTAGGGGTGGGGGAGGTTCCAGGGCCTCTTCTGTAGGCAGGAACAGCTTTTCCCTCCAGAGAAGTTGGCAAGCCGACCCTCCCTCCTCCACTAAACCCACTGCTGTCACTCACTGCTTCTTTGCCAGGCAGACCTGAACACTCAAGTATTACAAGGCCCTCACTATATGAGCTCAGTTGGAGCCCAGTGGCACCTTTAAAACCAACACAATTTTATCCAAGGTATAAGCTTTTGTGTGCAAGTACACCGCACAAGAGCTTATACCTTGAATAAAGGTGCCGCTGGACGCAAACTGGGCTCGTATAGTGCATTATAATACTGCGCTCAAACTTTGTTCTACCGCTTCAGACAAAAAGGGTGACCCACCTGAATCTATATGAACCCAATTACACATGACAGTGGATATCTAGGCACCAGGTAGGAGTTAAAGGGTCAGAGGAGGATCTGGGAGACCCAAGTTCAGATCCTCACTCGTGCCATGGAAGCTTGGGCGAGGCCCACATTCTCAGCCTAACCTCCCTCACAGGGCTGTTGTGAGGATAAAATGGAGGGGAATGATAGCAGCCACTTTGGTTGACTAAACTGGCATGCACTTTAGCTTCAAAAAGTAACAGGGGGAGGAAAGGGATTGCAGACTGGACATAGCTAGATTAGATGGACTGTGTGGGACTGATCCGACAGGACTCTTACATTCCTGCCTGGCAGGGCGGGGGGGGTGTCAACTGTTCAGTGCCACTTTTCTAGTCCAAATCCCCACCGTCTTTTA
Source organism: Lepidodactylus listeri (assembly GCA_029233225.1). Taxonomy (NCBI): domain Eukaryota; kingdom Metazoa; phylum Chordata; class Lepidosauria; order Squamata; family Gekkonidae; genus Lepidodactylus; species Lepidodactylus listeri. The sequence goes on from JARCFY010000014.1 coordinate 58,374,879, forward strand.
GCCCAATGGGGAAAAAGTGGGTTCCCCCACACAGCCAGGACAGTTCTGATCCAGAGAATGGAATGGGCACAGAACATTAATCCCTCCTCCCTGTGGCATGGCCTCTAATCCATATTAGGCCCATCTTCAGCTGCTTTTTGACGTTAAGGAGCTTTGTATTAGTTGTGCTCTCGTATTTCTCCACCTGACCTGCCTTACAGGATTGTTGTGCCATGAATGTCATCTTGAATGAGCCAAGATAGAAAGGAAAGGTGGGATAAACATGTACTTAAAAATTATGAGTGTGCCCGCCGTGAAAGGAAAAGCTGCATTCTGTCACTCTAACGGTGGGTACCAGAGGCTGATCAAAAACATAATTTGGCCCCTTGTTTGCAACGAGTGTAGTAAAAATATGAAGAAAGATGACTGTCCTCTTGCTGCTCTGAATTTTTTTTTTAACATGTAGCAATACTTGGATATAACAGGTTAGGGTGGGGGGGATCTAATAACGAGTATTACACAACTGTTTGCTTTTTGAGATGGGTCAGCTTGGCTGCATTAAACTTTTGACTGCTTTGGAGACAGTCCAGAGGTACTACTGGAGAATGTTTAAGTGCATGAAAAAGAGTCAGTCTATTTCCTGTGGTAAAAAAACAAAACAGAAAAACAACCTACCAGAGTCTATATATCATCTTTCCAGTTTGACTTTTTTTGTCTCAGGGGCTGTGCACTGTTAAGTGCTTGTGGAAGGTTTCTTATCAAGTCTTCATGGGGACCGGGAGGGAACTGATACAGTTTAGACTCTGAAACTAGTTCCCCCTCTCCTGTATTTTATCCTGGGGTGTATCCCAGCATCACAGACGCTCGCTAAGGCAACGGCGATGTTTCTATCTATATATTTTATCCTGCTGTTCTTCCCAAAAGATCAGGGTGGGGTACATAGTTTACCCTTTCTCATTTTATCCTCACAACAACCCTGTGAGGTAGAGTTGCCAGCTCTGGATTGGGAAATACCTGGATATTTTGGGGGTGGAGCCTGGGGAGGGTGGGGCTGGGGGAGGAGCAGGACCTTAGCAGGGTACAATGCCGTAGAATCTACCCTCCCAAGCAGTCCTTTTCTCCAATGGAACTAATCTTGGTCATCGGGAGATCAACTGCAATAGCCAGGGCTTTTTTTTGTAGAAAAAGCCCAGCAGGAACTCATTAGCATAATAGGCCACACCCAACAGCAGAGACTCATTAGCATATTAGGCCACACCCCTGCCTTCCCCACCTGGATTAGCTTGGCTTCCCCAGGATTGACTTCTCCAGGTGCCCCATGGCTGTGGGGCACCTGGGGATCCCGAGGAAGGGAGGCAGTTTAAACTGCCTTCCCTCCCTGGATCGGCTTCACTTCCCCAGGCTTGTGGGGCGCCTGGGGAACGCGGGAAGGGGGGGGGCTGTAGGTGCTGCCAACTCGGAAGCCAGCCGGAACTCCATCCCTGTGCATTCCTGCCCAAAAATAGCCCTGGTAATAGAGGGAAATTAGGTGGACCCTGGAGGTTGGCATCCATACAGTGAGTTAGGTCAGCCTCTTTGTGTGTGTGTGTGTGTGTGTGTGCGCACGCACAAGAGAGAGAGAGAGAGACTGGCCCAAGCTCACTCAGAAAGCTCTGAGGCAGGGTAGGGTTTTGAACTGGGTCTCCCGGTTCCAAGTTCAACCATATGTGGCCAAGCCCATGAGCCTACGATACTGGGAGTCCAGTTTAGTGGGCTGAAGCCCTTCTATGACTTAGCCAGTAAGGAGAGAATTACTTACAGCAGATGAAGTCACTCAGAGAGATTTAATTCCATATGGAAAAGGAACTTCTCCCCCCAATTCTCTTTCTTTACTGTGTTCAGGATTGGAGGAACGGGGAACTGTGGCAGGAAAAGGGGTATACAGAGGACCACATCTCTCTGTGTGAGCTCACAGGCCACTGTAGATCCACTGAAGATGGTCAAAGGGGGGGCAGTATAGGGGACTGAGAATTATGCATAGAATGGAGTAAGTTCAACAAACACGAGTGACCAACTGGATCTATCTCAATGGAGTAAGTTGTTAGAGAGAACTTTCCCCCTCTTCTCTTCAAAGACCAGAACTTCCAGACACCCAACAAAGTCAATGGAAAGCAGAGTCAAGACAAAAAAAGAAGGATTTTGTCACATTACCCACAACTGACCAGTGGAACACACTGCCACAAGATATAGTAGCAGTCATCTGCTTCAATGACTTTAAAAGGGGATTACACACACTCATAGAGGGCAGTTCTTTGTCAATGGCTATTATCCATGATGGCTAAATGGGTGGCTGTCATGTTCAGAGGCAGAATATCTCCGAATGCCAGGTACTGAGGAGCAATACCAAGGGAAGGCTTTGGCCTCTGGGCTTGTCGGCCTTTTGGAGACATCCCACTGGCTGCTGAGGGAAACAGGATGCTACATTAGATGGACCATTGATCTGATCCAGAAAGGCTCGTCTTAGTTCCTATGTTCTTGTTAGTTGTGCTTCTCTTTGCAAGGTATGGACATCCATGGTGAGGGTGCATGCCTTTGGGGTGGCAGCCTCAGATCTAAGGCACGGGCTGTTGGATATCTGGCATCTTAGCCACTTGCTTTTCGTCCTGCCTGGAAGATGTCCCTCTTTTGGAAGGCTTTCTCCAACCAATTTCTTTGGATTGACTGCTAGCTGGTTTTGATGGGCACTGGATACTCTTTGTTGTTGATGATGATGAATGTCATAAGACTGTCCTTCTGAATTTTTTAAAATCTCTGACTGATTGCTAGCCACTCTGAATTTCAGATAAGGTGCCTTATATCGAAGGAGACTCTTGGGTCCATCAAGGTCAGAACTGTCTGCTCAGACAGGCAGTGACTTCCTAGGGCCTCAAGCAGAGGCCTTTGACATCGCCCACTGCCCGGTCCTTTGAACTGGAGAGACTGGGGTTATGAATGTTCAAATGAGTCTGTTTGTTGTGGAAATCCCATACCTGACATTATTTATTTTGCAGTTGCATTTTGGTGGAGGAAGTGGGGGAAAAACACCCTTTGAATAACAACAAAAACATTGATGACGCTAAAGAGATATGGCCTGAAGGTATCACAGGGGGGCATGATCTAGAGCAGGGGTCGCCAGCCCTTTTAAGCCTGCAGGCACCTTTGGAATTCTGACACAGGGCGGTGGGTGGGCACACCCACAAAATGGCTGCCACAGGGGATTGAGTCAACCACAAAATGTCATGGAGTGAGGTCATATATATAACCCTAATAGCAACTCTTCAATAGTTCAAGCAGAAGCTCCATTTGAACAAGGTGCCTTTTAATGTGGACCAGTCAATCAGAAGCTCTACAGGGCCAATGCTCCTTCTAGCTCCTCCCACTCTCTAGAAGCATGTGGCAGGCAGCAGAAAAGGTGCTAGCAACAGACCCCATGGTGCCCGCGGACATCACACGGGGGGGCCCTGATCTAGAGAAGCACATCCCATATCAATGAAATGGTAGCAACTCTGGTTTTGTTTCTTCAGAAGGGGTGACTTCCCCCCTACAGATGCAGTGCAGAGTGTGCCATGCGAAACCCAACCCATAGTCTGTGAGTCTTGTTGCAAAATATGTGAGGTCTGCATCGCACCTGCACATTACGAATGTCATTGCAGGGGGAAAGTCTTGGGTTGCACATCAAATATTTTATTGTTACCGAGACCACAAACGGCAAAACACAGATAGGAACATATGACTCACAAAGGCATCAATTACTGGCACCATTTAAAAAAAAAAAATTACAACCTGGTGTCTGTGTTTTTTTCTTCCTTTTCACACCATTTTGGCAGGCTGGTTTTGCTTAGCTAGTAAATAGCTTTTATGCACAAAACTGAGTTTGCTACCATGTTTTATATAAAATCCCATTCTATAGTTCTGTACATAAAAAATATTTTTGTGTGTACATGCTCTCTCTCTCTCTCTCTCTCTCTCACACACACACACACACACACACACACACACATCTATCTATCTGTCATGGTGACCCATATCTAGATAAGTTTGGGGGGGGCAATCTGCATGTGCCACAGAACTTTTAACTAACTTTCCAATACTTATACACCTTGGAAAAGACTGAATTACAACAGTTTTTTGTTTTTAACCCATCAATGCTGTTCACTACACAGAAGAGAGAGACTAAGAAAGGCTCATGCTTCAAGCTACTGGGTGTGCATGTGCCGTGCATGCATGCAATGAGGCTTTCTGGTCTGAGGGACATGGCATTTTAAATCCTTGCTAACAAAACACCTGCCACTTGTGTCCTGTGGAGTTGCTTTGGTTACTGCTCCCCTGCATGCCCTCACCTGGATGGTCCAGGCTAGCCTGGTCTTGTCAGTAAGCAGGGTAAACCCTGGTTTGTATTTGGGAGACCTTCAAGGAAGCCCAGGGTTGCTACACAGAGGCAGGCAATGGGAAACCACCTCTTTTTGTCTCTTGCCTTGAACACACATGGATTTGCCTTATACTGAGTCAGACCATTGATCCATCAAGGTCAGTGCTGTTTGCTAAGACTGGCAGCAGTTCTCCAGGGTCTCAGGCAGAAGTCTTTCACATCAACTCCTCTACATTATTTTTTTTTAATTGGAGATGCCAGGGATTGAACCTGAGACCTGCTGCATGCCAAGCAGATGCTCTACCACTGCGCTATGGTCTTTCCCCATTGAAAACCCTCTAGGGTTGCTATAAATTGGTTTCGACTTGACAGTATTTTTCATCGCCATGCCCTGCCAAGTTCCAGATTGCTAGGTATGCATACAGGTCTGAGAAGTAGGTATGGATTGGTCTAAGAGTCTTGGAGGTGCCACTGGACTTGAACCTATTTCTCACACCTGTTTGTTACCTCTTGTATTTGTATGCTAATTTGCTGCCATTCACAGATTTTACCAACTGCTTCAATCCAATCTCAGCTATACTTATCACCCAGTTGCTTAGGTATCTTGACTTTAACTAGCCCTTCCTGGCAACTACCCCCCCCCCCGATATGTAAGGCTTGCGGGAAACTGTCTCAATGTATCTGATGAAGTGTGCATGCACACTGTGAAGAAATGCATTTTTTTTTCCTTTGGAGGTAGAGAACAGGTACAAAGAGAGGAAGTCAGTTCAATTGCTTTCCAGACTTACCTCAGCCCACCTTCATACAAATGCTAATAGATCTAGCAGGAGAGATAAAGGGTGAGTCAAGCCCCCCCCCCCCAAAGAAACAGGGAACAGAAATTTGGAGGAACTAAATACTACAGAGACTTCAGGAAGGAAAATTCTGGAGAAATTCTGGGTGGGGAAAAGAGAAGTGATAAAACTTAGGGGAGCAAGGAGAAAGGGCTCTTTTTTGGTGCTGAGTCCATCAGAGCAGACAGAACTCTTAACTTAGGTCTGGAAAAGGCAGCCATTAACCATGTGCAGACCTGAAGAGCTGGATGAAACTTCAAGGTAATGACAACTCTGTAGAGATCTGTAACTTCCTAAGCTAAGGAGTCTGTCCTATATTTTAACATCTGATAGGGCATGTATAGAGACAGCAGAATTGCATTTTACCCATTTCTTTGGAATCCCTTGCTCAAGCTGGTGCTCTGCTAAAAGTATGCTTGTGAACATTTTTTAACAAATACTTTATAACTCTGGATGCTAGTAGTGGCTCTCTGTACCACACAGACCTCCACCATCTTGGACATGCTATTTTAAAAGGAGGGCTGGGGGAAGGCAGGCAGTTGGCAAGTGGCTATTCCTCCAGGAGCCCAGAAAGCAGTGAACTGTCCCCGTGGTGACCAGGTGCTGGGCAGTGGGAGAGATAGAGGCAAGGCCTCAGAACTTGGAAGGGAAGCTGGGGAGTCCTGACCCTCCCAGGGGGAAATTCCTACAAAAGTCAGGTGGTGGTGGCGGGTTACCAGAGAGAGAGAAAAGCCTCTCCAGGTGTTGGGAAAACCTTGAAGGGTCAGGTGGAACAGGGCCTGCACGCGAGAACTTATACACAGAATTAAACTTTGTTGGACTCAAACTTTGTTCTACAGACAGACTCTGAGACTTCCAAATATCAGAGGAAAGCAGCAGTATTCCAGTTCCCAAGGAATGGGACATTTGGAGAATGAAAACATCACAGTTTCGTCAACCATGCATTCCCTCCTTCTCAGTTTTCTGATCTTTTTTTTAATCACAGTGGTACAGGAGGAACCGCCTGGAAGAAAGACACGTTTGTTGGAGGGGAACATTACTTAGAAGCAGATGACTACAGCTAGGAGTTAGCCTGGCCCCTTTCAGCAGCAGAGAGTTAGCAGATGACACCCACCCACCCCTCAAGCATGCAGCTGTACAACGGGGTGGGGGGGTGGGGGTGGAATCTTGCTAAATGTTTGAGTGTCAGAATGCCTCTTTAAAGCGAGTTTGCCAAACTGCCTCGAATACGTCACCTAATCTATTTCCGGGCCTCCGATTCCAGAAACGCTTATGAAATGCTTTGAGATTTGTAGGTGAAAGGGAGAAGTGATTCCGTTTTTACGGAAACAGACATTTGGAATGGAAAAAAGAATGACTTCAATGAGATCAGCTCTTTGGGACTGGGAGACACGGACAATCCGTGGGATCGTTCGTTCACTGGATGTTGTTTCATTTAAAACCACTTTGTTCCGCTCTCTCCCCAGCCCCGCCTTCTACCAGTCAGGGTTTAGAGAAGTTGGAAGAAGGGGAGGGATGCTAGCATGGAAGCCAAGCGATGGGAGATTGCAAAGAAAGGGGTAGTAGCCACAGAGGACTGCCACCTTTTTTATTTGCCTGTGTTTCTGTGCCTCCACTAGCCGCTACAACAACTGTCCTTACTTGAGTATCACACGTCTCTCCGTGCCATGAAAAGCCTCGCTTGACTTCTGCAAATCAAGAGGATGGTTCAGAGGCGCAGGAGCGGAACAGCCTTCTTTCCTTTGAGTCACTTGGCAGCCTTGGATGTGTGTGTGAAGAAATCCTTCCCCATTGAAAATCAGCCTCAAAGAAACAGCTGCCTTTAGGCACGACTCATTACACGGCAGGCTTGGGAGGAGAAAGCATGATGCAATTTCCACCAGCCAATCGTCTTCTGTTTGTTTGTTTTTTAAAAAAAAACATTGCACTGGAATGTTGTAACTTCCAGGGCTATGAATGAGAACTTATGCGAACACACACACACTCACACACACACACTGTCCTTCCCCTTGCAGTGGGGAATGGTCCATGGCGATGGCCAGGGAGGAGGGAAGAGGAGGTGGGCCCGAGTTATGTAGCCACCTGCGGCATCTATACGAGAATGAAGATGCCATCCAAGTGCATCTGGGTTCCCGGGAGCAGGAACAAAGGGCTTGGCTGTGCCTCAGCACTCAGTGGGGTTCAGCGGCTCAGGATGAGGACACAAACACACACACACACACCCGCACCAGCAAACAGCAACGCTTGGAGCAGAAGACAAAGCCGGGGCCTCAGAACCTTGCCTGTCGAACAGCTGAGCGGTTGGCCTGGGCCTGTCAGCAGCAGCAGCACCCCCCCCCCCAAAGAAGAAGAAAAAGGTTCTCACGGCAACAACTGCCAGCAAGAGTCCAATGGGAGAGCATGAGAAGCCGGAGTGGCAGGAAGGAGCAAAGATCAGGGCCGGGGAGCTGAAATTCCACATCTCTCTGTGCTACTCGAGTGAGAAGGTTTAGGGTCTGCAGAGAAATTATCTCCTCCGGCTCCTGAGCTTGAACGCATGCCAAGGTCTCCGTCTTTTTAACGGCCCTGCTGCCACTTCTGAGTCCTCAGCAGGCTGCTATTTAACATGAGGGACTTTTCCTACCATTTAGCTTCATGCAAGGATTGGGGAAACATTGCTACATTATTGCATGCCAAGTGGCAAAAGGAAGGAAGGAAGGAAGGAAGGAAGGAAGGAAGGAAGGAAGGAAGGAAGGGAGGGAGGGAGGGAGGGAGGGAGGGAGGGAGGGAGGGAGGGAAGGAGGGAGGGAGGCATGGTGATCACAAAACACACATTCAACTCCAAACAAGAAATACCCAAGAAGTAATTTGCAAATGTAATGGGTTAAAGGGAACTTGTCAAAATTCCTAATATGGTAGTTGCCACAAATATTCTGTATTGGGATAACCAAGATGGAAAGCTTAGTGTACGGTATCTACAATCACATAGGGAGGTGGATGTCTCTAGCATCAGACCACGTAGCTAAGTCCAGCATTCCCTCTCCTTTCCTAAGCTTCTGACTGACTGTGAACTGGGCTTAGTGAACAGGCATTTCCCATGAGCTCATGTGGCTCTCAGCTTTTGAATGGATACAGCACGGATGTGAATGAGCTGGTGGAACTTCTCACAAGTTTGAAAGGATCCTCAGTACTGATACACAAATCTGTGCCTGTGTGACCCCTTGTCTACCTTTCAAAGAAAATACCTTATGCACTGATGGCGGATTGAAAGCAGACAATCCAATGAAAGCATACATTCTAATGCATCCCCTACAGCAGAAAACCAAACATATCTTAAAAGGATGCAGCCAGGATACATTCAAGAATCTCTATGGAAATAAAGGTCACAAACTCAGTGCAAAGGTACCTTCTTCCTTTCAGGTTAGCTGTGTTCTGCCCACTGCCTTAATCTGGTTTCAAACCTTGCAGAACCAGAGACTGGATTCTGAATCCCAGCAGAGAATTTTGGTGGCTTTCTGAGCTTCCAGATATGGGGTAATCCCACTGAGCAAGTTGAGTGATAGCTGGGAGATAAATTTTTGTCATTCGAGTCAGACCAAACAATCAGAACAAGATTCATGAAGCTACTGTGGCTGGCCCCTGTCTTAGTCAAGCATTCATTCATCCAGCCAGTCCATCATTGAGTGTGTCAGCAAAAACTCAGGGCAAACTATAATTTGAAACACATATTGAAACACTGGGATATGTCTAGGAAAGCCAACCACTACAGGCTGAACCCGCCAAATTCTGCCCACATAAACAAGTGTCAACATTGTTTTCATGAACACATGAAGCTTCCTTATACTGAATCAGATCACTGGGTCCATCAAAGTCTTTCCTATCTATTCAGACTGACCATGCCTCTCCACAGTCTCTGCCTGAGGTCCTTTACATCATCTATTATTTGATCTGTTTTAACTGTAATAGCCAGGGATCGAACCTGGGATCTTCTGCGTGCCAAGCAGATACTCTACCACTGAGCCACAACCCCTCCCAGTAGCACCTTAAAGACCAACAAGATGGTCTTTTATTTATTTATTTATTTATTTATTTTTCGTATTTATATCCCGCCCTCCCCGCAAGCGGGTCTTTAAGGTTAAGAGATGACAGCTGGGGAGTCAACCTTTTCACCCACCAATCTTCAGATGGGGAAGGGACCAGCCATGTTGTAGGGTATTCTTCGGTAAAAAAAAAAACAGTTAAGCAGAGATAAAATCAGCAGAGCAGTGATTGAGAGACTGAGTCCATGTGTATGTTTGTAAAATATAAAAGTTTACTAGAAAACTAACATGGGGAAAAGGTAAATGGGATGTGAAATAAAAAAGAACTAGATCCCTACATCCTTACTGTTAAGATGATGTTACAGGAACGGGAAGAGAAACAAGAATGGCGTCTCTTTCTTCTCCAAGACAAAAGCAGTTAAAAAAGAGGCCTCAATATGCTAAATAGCCAATACATTGATTTCCAAAACAGGGCTAAAGTTCAGGTCATTATATAATAAGGCCTCTGACAAAATTCCCGGGGCTTTTCTACTCAGTAAACAGATTCGGTACAATAAACATGTGACTTCCTGTTGACCAACACAAACAAAGTTAACTCTATAATTACGGAAGTGTTTTTAACTTGCTAAACCCCACACACGTTAATAAGGAAAACGCTTTACAGCCATAGGCCAGAACTGATCAGGTGGTGCTCCTCGATGCCTGCCAACAATAACACATCAGGCTTATTCACTACTCTGCACAACACTCATGCTTCAGTTGCTCATGCTGCCCTCCCTGCCCCCCTTCCTGCTTTACCCACCATGACATTAATGGAGTTGACTACCTCCCCTACAGTACCTCCCTGGTACACCATCACTGCCTAGATTTCATCTTAATCAGAAGCCCTTTCCATAAATGCCACAGTTAGGTCTCGCCCACTTCAAAAACAATATTCCAGATTAAAATCAGGACCCATGATATTTGTTATTCCAGGGGAAAGAGTCAAAATAAAGGGCTTTATCGCAATGTGGCCATTGATGGAAAGAACAGTAGGGAATGAACCATATAATGGAAAGAGCTTAGAGGTGACTGCTGGGTGTGGATCCACAAAGGCTATGGATGGAAAAAATGGATGTGGGTATACTCTGGGGAGATAACTTTCCAGGAATGTGAAGCCATATGGGGAAAAAGATTCAGGTGGGTAGCTGTGTTGGTCTGAAGTGATAGATCAAAGTTTGAGTTTAATTCTGGGTATATACCTAGAATTAAACTTTGTTGGTCTTAAAGCTGTCACTGGACTCAAACTTCGTTCATATGGGGGGGGGGGAATTCAGAAAGATGATATGCCAAAGAAGTGGCAGCTATCTTGGCCATGCAGAATGCAAATCAAGGAACAGGAGGACATGCTGAGCAATATCAGCCCTGGAGTCAAACGTTCCGAGTAAAGGCATGAAAGAGCCTGGCTAGATTTCATCAACTTTTCACTGACTCCAATAATGGCCAAACAGATGACAACATAAGGAAAAGGCTCTGCTGGATCAGACCAGTGGCTCATCCAGTCTAGCATCCTGTGTTGTGTGGTGATGGAAAAGGGGTCCCAGAAGGCCTACAAGCAGGGCACAGAAGCCAAAGCCATCTGCTGTGGTTGCTCCCAGTTCTGGTATTCACAAAATTACTTCTTATGCATGTGGAGGTTCTATTTAGTCACCCCAGGAAATGGATTGGAAAAGCTTGCAAGAAGGATGGTTGTTCTCCAGCACTGGTACATTGTCTCTATACATGGAGATTCCATTCTTAGTTATGTCCAAATAGGTCTTCATCAGCCATTCCTGCTTGTTACTCTTAGAATGAGTGACTCAGTATGCCTGGACATTGGTGGGCACTACAGCGCTTTAAGTATGTATAGGTGTTATCCCCTTGAATGGGAGGCCTCTCTTTGCCTTAACCTGGGAGCTCTCTTCTGACTCCTCCTCCTCCTCCCCTTTGTCCTCTCACACTCTCCATGTGGCCTTCCATGGAGACACATGTCTCTGCAGGTCTCTCCTGCAGAGACAATGCTCTCATATTCCCACCCACATGATGCCGGACAAGCTGGCCATTTGTGATAGGGAAAGTACTTTTTAGATTAATCTTCTCTCTCTTCTTTTGACTGCAAACTGAATGCGAGCTGGATCTACCTGAATAAATGTAAGTTGGCTTTTTTTGCAATATACTTCTTGGGAGATTTATTTACTGCGCTCAGTATCAGGCTTCTATGACTGGGCAAAACTGTGCTAAATTAACCAAATATCCCAACAGCTACATGCCCAAGTATTTAGATACAGAACAAGGTTCTCAACCTGATACCAGCAGCTCCTGCCACACCCCATGACAACAAAACCAAGCCTTGCTGATAGTATAGGATTGCCAATAACAAAGTCCATAATTTTTCATTATGAGCCAGATGGAACTTCAGGGACTGAGAGAGGAACCTTAGAGGGTATCCTAGGATGACATCACCAAAATAATAGAGAACCACAGCCAGAAATTTCACGGGTTACTACAGCTCAATGTTTGAATGTCACTCTTCCTTATCCTCATCCAGAACCATCGGCATAGTTTTATGGGCTCTTGAGCCCAGGGTATCCATAACCATGCCCACCCAAAGCTTGTTCTCCCCCTCCAATTGCTTGTACACTCTCTTTATCCCCAATGGTGTCAGTCGGGGTTCTGTGCCTCCTGTTACCAGAAAATGGAAGACGACCCCAGGGGTTGATGATCCCAGTTGGGTTGATTCATCTCACCCTCTGATGCCAAGCATGTACCCACAGCCCTTCAGCATTTGCACCCTTTCTCTCTGCTCCCTCTGTCTCTCACTCCTCGCTCCAGACTTTTTTTCCTCTTCTTGTTCTATTGTATTACTCCCTTCTTTGGCCCAATATCTTCTCATAGCCTTATTCCTCATCTCCCAAGATTCTGCTTCTTACACACATCCTTTCCTTTCGACTGCCCTGTTGTTCCGTGGGTTCAAAAGTAGCTCAGCTGCCAGCACTGAGACCTTCTGTGACATAACAGCAGCTCAGCCAATCACCATCACCAAATCTGTTGGTGGAAAGTGCCATCAAGCTGCAGCTGAACCCTAGCGACTCTGTAGGGTTTTCAAGGCAAGAGACAAACAGAGGTAGTTTGCCATCGCCTGTCTCGGTGTAACAACCCTAGAATTCCTTAGTGGTATCCCATGCAAGTACTAATCATGGACAGAAGCTTAGCTTCCAAGATCTGATGAGATCAGTATAGCCCGGGCCATCCAAGTCAGGTCTCCAAATCCCAGATACCTGACGAAGGGACTTTCAACTCTCAAAAGCTCATTCCCTGAAAACTGTATCGGCCCCTAAATTGTTACTGGACGTGAATCGAACTCTTTCGCTCAAGGGACCTTTGCTCTACATGTTCCATTCCGTTTCCATTCATCCTTTGGGGGGGGGGGAGCAAAACACAGCCTCTCCCGACCGCCTCCATTTGGCAGCTCTGCTTTCCAAGGCTAAGCCAGACTCGCCTTGACATGCATTTCGATTTCTTGGGGTGGTTTTCTTGGACGACGATCCTGGCCGCCCAACAATGCGACTCCTGTTCAGCGTGCTACGCCGCAGAGCTGCCCTGAATAGAATCCATCTAAAATTATAAGCAGGGGCAGCCCCCTAGGCTCAACGAGATCACAGACCCCATGCCGGGCCTGAACAAAGACCCTGCTATTTCCTAACAATTAGTCCTGGCTAAAAGGACATCTATCTCCTTCCATTAGAAGCACCACGTGCCTCCGAGCCAGGGCATTGTGCAGCTAATTAAATAACACGCCTCTCTCCCCACGCCGGTCTCCTGATTAGCTTTCCTCCATCTTGATTCTTTGTCACAGCAAATGGGAAGGAGCCAAGCAGCCCCGTCAGCTGCGGCTTCCAAGCCCAGCTGAAACCTTAGCAATGGCTCCTCTGTTTTGGTCGCCAGTGATTTTCACGTCTCTAATTGCGATTTTTTTTTTTTAAAAAAAAATGTGATGAGTGATGACCCACGTCCTTAAGGGAAAAAATACACACATGCACACACAGAGAGAATGATAGAAGGGTGTTCTCCTCTCCCATCGGGACTGACTTCGACCAAAAATAAAAATAAAATTGAGGGGAAATGCAAGAGAAAAAGGGAACAGTCCACACTCTCTCGGGGATGGTCCTGCTAGAAGTGGCGAGCCCCGACAGCGAGGAATTCCTCAAGCAACAGACTATGAGAGGACCGAGTCTTCGCAAGTCAACAAAGCATCGGTTGCAAATGTTAGGGAAGAAACAACTGTTCTTAAACTTGGATTCTAACTTATTATCATTATCATCATCATTATTATTTATTAAATGTATAAATCGCCCCATCCCTTCGATTGCAGGGCTCTGGGCGATGTACGAGGTATTAAAAACAATCACAGTCATGAAGCAAAACAATCGAACATGTTAATTAATTAATTACTTACATTGAAACAGATGGTGAAAAGTACCTTAGAGTTAATTATTCCCCTACGGCAGGCTGCCAGCTGTTTCGCAGGTGGGGGGTGGGGAAGAGGTCAAAAGGAGGATGGAAGACTGAGGAGGGTGCCAGCAGAGGTAAAAAACCGTTGCTGTCCTCAACCAAAAGCCTGGCAGAACATCTCTGCCTTGCAGGCCCTGCGGAACTGCATGAGGTCCCACAGGGCCCTGATGGAATTTGGCAGAGAGTTCCACCAGATTGGGACCAGGACCCAAAAGGCGTGTTGGGCTGCTCTGGAGTAATGTCTGTTTCTTAGCTGATGTCCAGTTTGTTTAACTGGTTTTTAATTATGTATTCATGGTATTTTATTCATGTTGTGAGCCACCTTGAGCCCACTGTGGGATAGGGTGGGACATAAGTGCAATCAATCAATCAATCAACAAACTTATTTTCAGCTCCAGCCCAGTATTTCTAGGGATGAATACTGTAGCTGAGCACGTCAAAGGAAGGAAACCCAGAGTTTGGCCTGCTTGAAGGTCAGAGGCCATCAGCTGCTGACTATGATGACAGTTTAATCTGCTTCTTCCTCAAAGCTTCAGCTGTGACCTCTGGCCCCTGTCTTGCCTAGGGTTGCCAGGTCTCCCCTGGCCACCAGTGTCTGTGTGGGGTGGGGGTAGAATTGTCAGATCCTGGTTGGGAAACTCCTGGAGATCTGCGAGTGGGGAGAGCTCAGTGGGGCACAATGTCATAGAGTCCACCCTCCAATGCATCCAGTTTCTCCAGGGGAACTGACTGCCGTAAGAGATGAGCTCTAATCCCAGGAAATCCTGCCTGGAGGTTGACACCCCTAGTCTTCCCCAAGAGCTCAGATTGTACACTCACCCCTAAGAGTATACAATCTGGGTCACCAAGTGTAAGGTTCTGCAGGCACCGGGGAATATTCAGAGGGTCTCCTGCTCAGATAAACTTATGGCACAGAGATCCATCAGTGGCTATTAGCCACAAGGTATAGGTAGGAACTCTCAGTCTGGAGCAAGTGATGCTCTGTATTCTTGGTGCTTGGGGGGCAACAGTGTCCTGGCCCCACTGCTGGCCCTCCTGATGGCACCTGGTATTTTTGGCCACTGTGTGACAGAGCGTTGGACTGGATGGGCCACTGGCCTGATCCAACATTGGCTTCTCTTATGTTCTCTTAAAAGAACACAAGGCCTAACAAAGTCCTTCATAGCAGTCCTCCAGTTTCCCCCGTGAAGAGTAAAACATGGGCTACAACTACTCCTGATTCTAGCATCCTGGAACTAATATAAAACATGAAGCAGACTACTGAACCCCCATGGGACACAGGGTAAAGGATCAAGAGAACGTTTGGAAATTAAAATAAAGTTTGGTTGGTCTACAGCTAGAGATGCCAGCCTCCAGGTGGGACCTGGGAATCTCCCAGAATTACAGCTCCCCTCCAGACCACGGAGATCAGTTCCCCTGGAGAAACTGGATGCTTTGGAGGGTGGACCCTAGGGCATCATACCCCTCTGAGGTCCCTGTCCTCCCCAGGCCTCACCCCCAAATCTCCAGGAATTGCCTAGCCTGGTGGAAGTACTGTACTTATCTCAGAATTTTAAAAATAAAGGGTTCCTGCCTCCCCCCAAAAGTATAAAACACACTGAGACAAGCCTAAAACCATGATAGTGGGATAGAATACAAATGCTAAATCAGTGTGATAGGTTGCGATCACATGCACAATTAGCCCTGACATAGGTGTGAATTAAGTGCGCATAGTAATGGTTAAGTAGTGGTTAAGTGCACAGACCCTAATCTGGGAGAACTGGGTTTGATTCCCCACTCCTCCACTTGCACCTGCTGGATGACCTTGGGCAAGCCATAGCTCTGTACCAGCTGTTCTCTCAAGGACAGCTTGGGAAAGAGCTCTCTCCGCCCCACCTACCTCACAGGGTATCTGTTGCGGGGAGGGGAAGGGAAAGGAGTTTGTAAGCCGCTCTGAGACTCCAAGTGAGTGAAGGGTGGGATATAAATCCAATCTCTTCATCTTCTTCTTCTTAAAGGAGCGCGATCAGAAAACAACATCTGGGAAGCACCTCACAGCCATCGGCAACCTGTTTTGCTCCGCTGCAAAAGCAGATTTAAAAGACACCTCAGCAAGTCCAGTAGCAAATGGGATGCTACGGGCCACAGACGAACTTTCCCGCGTCCAATCACTCCAGCGCGCTCTCATGGCGTTGGGATGGTCATCCTGACTCCATGCCATTGTTTTTTTGCCCTTCTCAGTATGTGCATCATCGCACACTCCATAGGGAGCAGTGTTCCCTCTAAGCTGAGTTAGTGTGAGCCAGCTCACAGTTTTTTTAGCCTTCGGCTCATACATTTTTGCCTTTGCTCAGGAAGGATGGCTCCAGAGCAAACTAAGTTATGCAGTAGCCAAATCACTCACTCACAAATTTTATGCCAGTAGCTCACAGGGTAGCGTTTTTGCTCACAAGACTCCACAGTTTAGGGGGAGCATTGATAGGGAGCCCTCAGGGCTGAGGTGCGAATCATTGATCCCTTGTTTAAGCACATTGGAGACAAATGGCAAAAAAAAAAAAAAAAACCCAACTCACCTGCAGTTGCATCTGATCACGCAGTGGTGGGTTGTGCCCGCCGTTTCAAAGGACTGCATGATGGCGCAACTGCGGGTCAACTTCCGCCGAAGAAATAGCCTCTCCCCCCACACACACTTTATCTCGCACGTGTGGCCGCAACCGTACAGTAGTAACACCATTGAACTAAACTTTGGAAGACTTGGGTTCAAATTTCTACCTAGCTAGGAAGCCCATTGGGTGACCTTGGACTCCCACAGGGCTGTGAGAATTAAATTCAGGTTGAGAAAACTAAGTACAGATAGAATTCTTTAAAAGAGCTTGCTGAACAGTTTGAATAAACTCTGGCTTAACTGTTTTAATAATCCATTTCAGTTCTGTTTTTAATTACCTGTTTTTGCTTATGCATTTTAATTAATTCCGTATTGATGTGTTTGTAATTTATTTACTATTGTCACCCTCCTTGGGCTCTGATGGTGTTGGGAGAAAAGCAGAATATACTAAATAAAAGAATATTAGTGCCTCCCTGAGTTTGTTAGAGAAGGGATGTAATAAAAGTGTAATGGCTGGATATATATTATTTACTTTAAATAAATTAAATGAATAAAACATTTGATAAACTCTTAATGGGATTACAGTTGTCGAAACAAATGAATCCCTAATCTGTCACTAATTTACATCACACTGCCCCTAGTGGTCAGGGCTGGGAATATTTATTCTGTTACAAACATTATTAGGGACTGATTGAATTGATGCATTATAAGAACTATGGCAAATCAGAGTTGAAGGGTCATGGTGGGTCCCTGAATCCTCCAGGTATAAGCTCCTTCCCAGGGTTGCCAGCCTCCAGGTCCTGGGTCCTGAAGTTCTTACAGAATTACAACTGAGCTCAGTTCCACTGGAAAAAATAGCAGCTTCAGAAGGTTGCCTCTAAAGCATCACATCCCTGCTGAGCCCCTCCCCTTCCCAGACTCCACCCCCAAATCTCCAGGAATTTCCCAAACCAGAGTTTGCAACCATAGCCATTCCCTGTTTTTTAAAGCTTCCAGTTCCTTTCGCTTACAGAGTTATAAGGCCCTGTATACTGACAGTTTTATGCCTAGCAATAAAAATAAGCCTGGTCCCACCTTCCAGTTATCTGGCCAATGAGCACAAAGACACTAAGATGACTGCTAAGTTACTTGCACTGATTTATGTCACCTACCAATGCATACCAAGAGGTGTTATAATGTTGGACTAGAATTTAGGAGTCCTGAACTGGCTGGCCCAGGCTAGCCCAATCTCGTCAAATCTCAGAAGCTAAGAAGGGCTGGCCCTGGTTAGTAGTTGGATGGGAGACCTCCAAGGAAATCCAGGGTCACTACACAAAGGTATGCAAATGGTAAACAACTTCTGAACATCTCTTGCCTTGAAAACCCTGGGATCACCATGAATCAGACGTGATTTACAGCACTTTCCACTGCAGCATCTGGGAGTCCTGGAGGGGGGGGGGGTTGTTTGTTTTTGAATTTTCAAATTTTTATTGAAAAGCTTGAACAGATACAAATAATAACATCAACAATATCCTGGGTTTGAATCCCTACTCTGCCACTGAAGCTTGCTGGTGGACCTGGGGCCAGTCACTCTCAGCTCACAAGGTTGTGGTAAGGACAAAATGGAGAAGGGCAGAACCAACCTGCCAGCTGCTTCACATCCTCACCAGGGAGAAAAGTAGGGTATAATTTTTTTAAAAAACCATAAACCGTACTCAAAACACCATACCCATCATATCCCTTCCAGTGGTCCTGCCAAAGACCCCAACTCGACGTCCAACTGGCAGAAGAATAAAAAGGTCTCAACCATCCCCAGGCTAGCCTGATCTCGTCAGATCTTGGAAGCTAAGCAGGCTCGGCCCTGGTCAGTATTTGGAAAGGAGACCACCAAGGAAGTCCAGGGTCGCTTTGCAGAGGCAGGCAATGGAAAGCCACCTCTGAAGGTCCCTCACTTTGAAAACTCCATGGGGTTGCCCTAAATTAGCTATGACTTGACAGGGGAGAAAAAGACTGAGATCCAGGTTGGAGCACTTCACACTGAGGTGTGTTTTCACCCCAGATCAGAGGAAAATGGAGACACACCTCAGGGAGATATCAGCTTCCTCTTCAGAACCAAACCAGCATTCTTTCTCCTGAGACAGCTATAGGAGCCAGTTGGATAACAGAAGCACAAGAGGCAGGGGAAAGACCGAAGTTTATAGAGGCCTCCTTTCTCTAAACTTCCTAAGTGCTTTTTAGAGTGGCTGCCTTGGAGACTCAAACTGGAAACTAACCAGGCCGCCTCGCTCATATACAAACAGCTGAAACATTAATGACCTCAGGAGCCAAGTCAGGACTGGGCTATAAAACTTCTGCTGCGAGTCTTCACAGATATGGCAGCAGTTTTTAAAATGTTCTACCTTGAGGAGATGATTTCCACATTGACTCATCTGCTGAGGTACAGATAAGCATCTGACTCAAGACTCGGTGTGCTTTGAAGAGGATTCTGAGGACATGTCTGAGACCGTCAGTTTAAACTGGTCTCAGAGGCCCTGTTATGGGTGTCCTCCTGACAGTGGTTTAGGCACCAGGTGAAAACTTCTATATGGGCACAGGTCTTTTGTTAATGCCCTGAACTGGATGGCCCAGACTAGGCGAATCTCAGAAGCTAAACAGGATTGGCTCCGGTTAGTACTTGGGTATCAGACCACTGAGGAAAACCAGACCAGTGAGGAAGTCCAGGGTTGCTATGCAGAGGCAGGCAGTGGCAAACCACCGCTGAATGTCTCTTGCCTGGAAAACCCTATGGGGGTCACCATAAATTGGCTGTGGCAAGACGGCACTTTCCACCAGAACTATGTACAGCACAGACTCTTTGCCTTGACTTAGATGGCCCTCAAAAGCTAAGCAAGATCAGCCCTAGTTAGTATGTAGAGGAGAGACCTCCGAGGAAGTCTAGGTCAGCTATGCAGAGGCAGGCAACGTCAAACCACCTCTGAATGTCTCCTGCTGTGAAAACCCTATGGGGGCAGGCCAGGAGCTACAGTGGGGCATCTCGGGGCCGGGCCCTTTGATTTACCATCCAGAGGAAGCTTTGGCCACTGCCATTCTTTTCATTGGGGATCAACCAAACAAACTTTGAGGGAACCAGTGGGAACCCTGGGATAGTTTGAAAATCACTGGCAGCTTCTGAGAACCCGGAGTAAACCTCAGTTCTGTTGCATTATATACACTAAATAAACAAATTAAATAAGTCAATGAATTTGCAGCTTCCCAACCATTCTCAAGCTGCCTATGAATGGTTCCCGTAATAAACAAAGCCCGTCTGATGGCTCCCCCATGCCTTACAAATAAAAAAAACCCCTCTTCCCAAGGGTTCAGACACAATCCCAGTTTCTCAGCCTACTGGAGAAGGATGCGCTCCTTGCTCACATCATTGTAAACAGCTGCAAGGTCAGAAAAGTTCGCAGAGAAATACATCACGATTGATCCAGTATGGGAAGGGGGAGACTTTTGATATATATTTAAGGCCCGTAGGAAGGAGGTCATTCTGGAATACTGAAAGGCAATGAGTAATCGCATCCAAGAGTCCTCCTGTTCTGCATAATTTTTTTGCATGTGTCCTGGACTTAGTAGGGCTGAGCTCAAAGGACATATAATCTTTCATAAATGTGTGAGGCTCTTGGTAATGCTCCTGGCATCCCACTGTAGAGAAGCAACAGTCTCTTCCTTGATGATAAGCCCTTCACTGTGACTCAAAGGAAAAGGGAGCAGGGTGATATCAAAAGCTAGTAAAACACACATTGACTTGAGGGCATGCATTAGGGAATGGCGCTGAAAATACCATTATGACCGTGCGCATGCATGAGGCTTTATTGCTACTCACCTCTGTATGCCCTCCATTTTATTCATTTTTTGGCCATTCATTTCCACTCCTGTTGAACATGGTAGGTTTGCACCTTTTCCTTAGCAACAGATGTGTTTGGTTTCTGGTCGTGCAAATAGGTTTGAGATGAGGGCAGGGCCTGGTATACCAGCTGATTTGACACAGGATGGCTCTAGGAGTGTGCAAAAAACACCAACAACCCAGTATTCTATTGGACCTTAAAAAAAAATGGTGTTTCTGAAAAATCCCGGAAATACTGGTATGGTATTTGGATCTGTGATTTTTCAGAAATCCCAAATTTTGGGGGGTCCAATAGATCAGAGAAGAAAAATACTGATTTTTTTTTTTTTAAAGCCTGCCTGCCCCTGGTTTAACCGAGCTGCAAGAGGAGCCAGTTCCAACCAAGGCGGCACGGAGCTCTCAGCTCCTGCTGCCCCAGCTGATCCTGAATAAAAGCTGGGGGGAATGCCTTTATTCAGGCTCAGCTATACCCATAGCCAATCAGATTCTCTGATCTGCATTCAGCTTAAATAATACCTGGAAAATATCAGTAAGGTATTTTTTGAGTATTTTTTCAGCTCACTTTATGGCGAATGCACACCCCTAGATGGCTCCTTAAAGCAGGATGAAGCAAGCGCAGTTCCTAGGGCCCAGCTCAGGGGAGTACTGCAAAATCCCATTTACACATCCCCTCTCAAACTGTTCTGACAACAAAATAGGTTTAATCTTATGTATGCTTTATGCAGAAACTAGTCTTATTGCATTCAGTGTTGCTTACCGGGGAGTTAAGGGTGCACAAGACTGCAGCCCTATACAAAGCCCTTAATCTCTCACCTGCAACACGAATCTGCAGTAAAGATACAGACCTACCTTACAGGGGTCCTGTAAAGCCTATTTTGTTTGAACACACCACTTTCTAACAGCAACTCTACATGTTATCCTTGATCAACCATGCTGTAGCCTTATTTGAGGCCTTGTGCTACTTAGCTTGCTCTGAGTATTGTTCTGAATCCTCGTTTCGCAGGCCCAAATAATTCAAATAGTTCAGATAAGTTTTAGATCACAGTCTAATCTGCTATCTGATTGGAAAAGCCACTTCAAACCTTTCTGAGGCTGCACCATGCATGCGCTTGTGCCGTGCAATCAGCATTCTGGTTGCAACATTCCCCCCCCCCTCCCCCGAAACAGCAGTTAGTTAACAGAGGTTCGCTCAAGTTGCAGGCTTGAGACATCCAAGCCGGGGGAGGGGGAAGGTTGCTGAGGGCAAGCATTGCACAGCGTCAGAAGAGACTTGACTTCTGGGGCACACCCAATGGTCTCGGTCTATAGAAATCGTTGGGAAAAGCCAGCCTCCGTTGGATTCCACCCACGTCAGCACATGGGAGGACGTTCATCAGGAACCACCTGCATGTTGCTAACATGCCCAGGAGTCGATATTTATTTATTAAATTTGTTTATAACTCACTTTTCCCCCTCATGGGAACCCAAAGTGACTCAAAGCATTCTCCTCTCCTCCCTTTGATCACCACAACAACCCTGTGGGGTAGGTTAGGCTGAGAGAACATGACTGGCCCAAGGTCACCCAGCGACCTTCTGTGTCACGAGTTGGGATCCGAACCTGGCTCTCCCAGGCACTAGTCTGACACTCTTAAACACTGCACCACATGGACTCCCATGTGGCAATAAAATGTGAGCAGAGCCCTGCTGGGTCAGACCAGGGGTCCCCAACCTTTTTGAGCCTAGCTACGAGCACATGTGGAATACCGAGAGGGATTTGGGCTGCTACCCCAAAAATGGCTTCTGCAGGAGGCAGAACCAAATGGAGGAGGAGGAGGAGGAAAACCTGAAGGGGAACTAGAACTACACACTGGCTAAGGAAAGCCCTGATGCTTCCTAGCCCTGCTGATCCTCCAGTGGAAAACCCTTTCTGTTGAAATAAGGAGAGCCAACCACCAGCCGTGCCTTACTATGGCTCCGCCCACTTTCTGAAAGGCTCTGCTGGTGCCAATGGAAGTACCAGCAGGTGCCATGGCACCCGCGGGCACCACCTTGGAGAGCCCTGGGCCAGACCATCGCCTGATCCGTCAGCAGCCAGCCAGACGTCTTCGGCATGAAAGTAGGCAGCGGTTTTTGCTGGGTCAAGAAGTTCAACCCTATCTCTCCTCCTGGTTTGAACAAGGATTTGGATCTTCTCATTCACTATAGGTGCTAATCGCTCAGCAGGACCCAGCCTTTGCAGATGGTAATTCGTTCTGCTTACAGGTCACACTGCATCTTCCTTGCTTAGACTGCATGTCTACCCTCTTCTTCCGACAGTCAGGAATGGTCCTCGCCTGTTTTCAATGGACTGTTTTCTCTTCGGCTGATGACCGTTTAAAACCAACTTCTCCTTGTAATATCTCCTCCTTCCCACCTTCCTGTTATTTATGGGCATAAATATATCTCCTGTGGACGTACACTCCAGAGCATCTTCTGTTAAAGGGGCCCCTGGATTTAATTACACTAAAACTAGGTAATGTATTTAGAGGGAGGGCTGCAATCTTGTCAGATTTCAGAAGCTAGCAGAGTCAGTCCTTGGATGGGAGACCACCAAGGAAGGCTCTGCAGAGGAAGGCAATGGAAACCCGCCTCTGCTTCTCACATGCCTGGAAAGCCCCTGCGACTTGATGGCACTTATGCACAGATACGTAGCGTACATAGTATGTTGATATTCAGTGTAAACTGTTGATAAACTGTTAAACTGCAGGCAGCATTTGAGGGGCACGATGCAAGAGGTGGGCCTCAAGACTCCATTCTGTTGCGGCCTCGACAGAACCCCCTGCAGCCCTCTATGGCAGTCGGTTTTCATACGAATTATGGGGCCGGACATCCACGCTACTGGCTGCTTTCTTCCTACAGCAGCCGCAATAGTTTTTAACAGCTCAAGAAAGGAGTGAGAGGAACTGGTCTCAGCTGACAGCCAGTGTAAGACAGAACGAAAAAGAACGTGGGGAAAATTGATTATCTTGCAAATTCTTGTGTCTTTCATTTGCCGCAAGAAAGCAGGGTTAGGGAAATTGCAGCAGTTTTTACAGCCCAAGTGTGTGTTTTTTTGTTGTTGTTGTTTGTTTTTACAGCCAGTGTTCCCTCTAAGCTGAGTTAATGTGACCTAGCTCACAGTTTTTTAGTCTCTGGCTCACACCTTGTTGTCTTAGCTCAGGAAGGAGGGCTCCAGAGCAGACTAATTGACACAACAGCCCGATCGCCCGCTCACAACTTTAAGGCCAGTAGCTCACGAAGTAGAATTTTTGCTCACAGAACTCCACAGCTTAAAGGGAGCATTGGTTACAGCTGCAAAAAAAAAAAAAAAAAACCCAAACCAGTCAGTCAATCAACAGGAAGAGCTTTCTGTATCACTGAGCCAGAATTTGCACAGAGAGAGAGAGGGAGAGCAGATCTGCCCCTACAAAGTAGTCAGGGTTTGGCTGGGGTGGGTTATCGGGTTGCCAATCTCCAGGTGAATGCTGGAAATCTCCTGGAATGACAACTGATCTCTGAATGACATAAATGGCTTCTTTATTTATTCAAAACATCTGTTCTAGTTCTCCTGGAGAAAATGGCTGCTTTGGAAGGTAAACTGTATGGCATAATAGCCTACCAAGGTCTCTCCTCTCCCTAAACGCCACTCTCTCAGGCTCCAGGGTAGAGCTGACCGTGCCACAGTCATCCGTTGAATGGTCACCTCCAGCCTGGATTACTGTAACTTGTATTCCATAGGGCTGCCCTCGAAACTGACGTGAAAGCTCCAACTGGTACAAAATGCAGCAGCATGGGTCCTTATGGGGACCCCATGGAGGGAACACATGCATCCAGTGATACAAGAACTGCGCTGGTTGCCAGTGGAGCACCAGATCAGATTCAAGGTTTCAGTGCTTACGTTTAAAGCCCTTAACAGTCAAGGACCTCCGGACCTCCAGGACCGCCTCTCCCGGAATGTCCCCCCAAGGGCATTAAGATCAGTGGACCAGAACCTTCTGGTGGTCCCCAGGCCAAAAGGTATCCAGGTGGCCTGGACCAGGGTCAGGGCCTTCTCCACCGTGTCCCCAGCCTGGTGGGCCTCTCTGCCGAGCGACATCCGTACCCTGTCTGATCTATTAAAGTTTTGTAAGGCATGTAAGGCAGAAATGTTCCACCAGGCTTTTGGTTGAGGCCAGCAACGGTTCTTTACATCTGCCTGGCCCCTCCACCCCCCCCCCAATGACTGAATGCTAGCGCTGCCATCTTGTTTTTACAATGCTTAAATGTTCTGGATATTTTAATTGCATTGTTTTTATGGTTTTTATACTGTGTCGAACCAAACTGTTGTGAGCCACCCTGAGCCCTGTGCAAGCGGGGAAGGGCAGTGAAAAAAATCTATCATCATCATCTCCAGGTATTTCCAGCCCCAGAGTTGGCAGCCCTCAGTAGAAGCCGGAGGATGTGCAGGGACAAAGGAACGAGCAGCCCCTCCTTGCTCCACTTTGTTGGCATCCCCAGGGTTAACCGTGGAGGAGTCCTGCAAAGCAATGATTTCTGGTTTATTTCAGGAAGGGAAGTGTGTGCCTGCCCGATTAGGCTGATGATTTCCTCTTTTCCCATAACCTCCAGACCCCCATGGCCTGAATGTTTACTTTCTGAAATAGAAAAAATCTGCTTGTGTTTTTCTTTTCTTCTCCCCCCCCCCCCCTTCTCTCTCTCTCTCTTTCTGCATGTATTTCGGGAGGGCTTCACAGGGGTGTGTGGTGGAGAGATTAGTTGAATGAGACTGCGGAGGGGGGGGGAGGTTACACACACCTCTCCTCTGCCCCCCCCCAGCATCCCTCCCCCCACCCCCTTACCAGCCCTTTTCCAGCTGCAGTCTCTGAGCAGAGAGAGCTCTAGCTTCAGGTTAAGAAAGAGCCAGAGATTAATGAGCGCATTTGGTCTCCTGCTATAAACATGATGAACATCTGGTGAGAGAACTGTTCTGCGCTGCCAAAAAAAGAAGGGGAGAGCAAACCCAGCTATGCTCAGGGTCTCAGCCCCCCACATTCTCACCCTGCCCCCCCCCCTTTTGCTAGTTTGGCACGTAACAGACCCATCAAACTATTTCCACTTAAAGATAAACTTAAGAGGAAGCTGACAAAAACCCAGGATAAACTGGTACGTGGGACACCATGACCAAATCTCTGTGTACCATTGTGGGCATCTCTTACAACCACTGGATAGGTGCTTCTCGCACTGCCTCTTGCTGGGATATGGAGCGCCATCATGCACAGGTCAGTGGTGTGTGCAAAGCTCAGTATGCACTCATGTGCAGCACGCACCTGGAAAGTACCTAGAAAACCCCCACATGGCAGCATGCCAAAAGTCAGCACTGCGCACCGAGATCTGCTCGCACCCAGTTGCTGCCGTGTGCAGCACGAGAGGGCTGAAACCCAAGCAGGCAGCCTCTGCAGGCATCTTGTTTTAATTGGTTCTTGCTCTTAACATTTCTAACGGAAGAGGATTCTTTCGCAGTCTGAAAGTGAGCAACTTTTAAACACCAGGCTGGCCCAGAGGACCATGCTGTTGTCATTGGTGTTGATTTTCTCACTGGACTCTGCAACAGTCTCCCCTGTTCATGGGCGTACAGGCCTCAGATGGAGATGGAGAGAATTCTGACAGAGGAGGAGCATTCATACTAAATCCAGGGCTCTGCAAAGGCCTCACTTCTGTTCATGCTGGGGAAGAGGCAGTTAAAGAGCCCTTTGCCCATTTAGCGGTTTGTGCAATAAGCAGTCTGTGTTGTTTTCACAGCTCAAAAGAGAGCCCTTATGGAAATACCGCCGGGATGAGTGAATGTCCCCTATCAAGTTTCTTTGGGTAACAGTTTCTGTCAGCCAATTGATAAGGTTTGTTTGTTAGTTTTGATCCCAACCTTCCTCCAAGAAGTTCAGGGCAGCGTACACAATTCTCCTCGCCTCCATTTTTCTCCACAACAGCCCTGTAAGTTAGGTTAGGCCAAAAGGAGCTGACTGGCCCAAGGTCATCCATTAAAGATTCAAACACAAATTCCCCCTATCCTGAAAATAGATTCAGGTGGGTAGCCGTGTTGATCTGCAGCAATAGAACGAAATCTGAGTCCAGCAGCACCTTTAGGACCAACAAAGTTTAATTCTGGGCATAAGCACATGAAAGCTTGTACCCAGAATTAAACTGTGTTGGTCTTAAAGGTGCCGATGGACTCAAACTTTGTTCTCCTATCCTATTTCAGCACAACAACCATTTCCCCAGTATTCTGTGCTTTCTGCCACTGGTTCTTAAGCCTGTGTTGGTGAAGAAGAAGAAGAAGAAGAAGAAGAAGAAGAGAAGAGATTGGATTTATACCCCGCCCTTCACTCACTTGGAGTCTCAGAGCAGCTTACAATCTCCTTTCCCTTCCCCTCCCCACAACAGACACCCTGTGAGGTAGGTGGGGCTGAGAGAGCTCTGAGACAACTGTCCTTGAGGGAACAGCTGGTACAGAGCTATGGCTTGCCCAAGGTCATCCAGCAGGTGCAAGTGGAGGAGTGGGGAATCAAACCTGGTTCTCCCAGATTAGAGTCCGCGCACTTAACCACTGCACTAAACTGGTTTTGTTGCTCTTGTGTCATTTTCATACACACCGGATACTGTGTAAATCTTCTGCCCTTTATGTATATAATATGTACACCGTTAATGAAATGGTGCACTGTATAAAGCTGAAACATTTGTACATTTTATGGGAACGATGCAGTGCAAAGAAACAAAACTTGTTTCAAAAAGAAAGACTTCTTCAAGGGAGAAGGGAGAAATGATGCCAAAATGGGGAAAGGGCCATTTCCAAACAACAGAGGCGAGAAATTCGAACTCCCCCCTGCACCACGAAGCAACTGCCTAGAAGCCACCTCGTCATGGAAAAAGGGCTTGTCTGAACCGTCATCCAGATTTCCAACTGGGAGAAGAGACAGGAAGCCGAAAAAGAGGGAGACGGGACAGTCATCAGACCGGGCACCAAACCAGACTCTTCAGTGCTGGCTTCTCTGAGGGGCCGCATTGATTTACAGCCAAAAGATGATGTGTGAGGCTGAAGCAGAATGGATGCATTCATTCGTTCATCTGCTCCCGGGCATCGGCCTGAGCGGCTCCTGCCAAGGAACCCCGGGCTGCTGGGCACAGGGTGGTCAGAAGGAAAAAAAGACAGCAGGAGAAGAACGGGGCAGGCAGCTGCAGGGCGGATGCTATGCAAATGCACTTCCGCTAGGAAGCTGCCAGTTGGCCGCCATCTTGGAATTCATGTGTGTTTGTTTGTTGTCTCCATCTCCCTTTTCCTTTATTCCACTTTGGCCTATCCCAGTTTCTGTGTTTCTCTTCCCCCCTGCCCCCACTTTCTGTCTCCCTGCTACCCTCGCCTTTACATCTCCCCATAGCTTTTCTCATACTCTCTTCCTCTTTCTGAAAACATTTCACGTGTGATGGAGCGGGGGACGCAGATGCCCCGAGCATGCCCATGGCCACTTCTCACCAGCCCACGCACCCCCTCCCCGATCTCTTGGGTCTCCCTGCATCCCAAGCAGATGTGTTTTCTGTGAGAAAAGAAGACCCATTCATCTCCTCTCTGAAGCTGTGCGGGGGTGGCGGCGCTCGAGGGGGGGGTGAGTAGGATGTCAGATGGGGCTGAGAAAGGAAAAGAGGCTGCAGTTAAAAATAGGATGAAAGAATGCAGGGGGGGGGAGAGAAATGCCGAGCATTCTCTTTTAAGCGTGGCTCCGAAAATCTGCCGCAGCTGGAGAAGCCATTGGCTTGATCCACGTTGGCCTTCTCAACACACACGCACACAGGGTTTTTTTTTTTTCTTCCCCCTCCAAGAAAAGATTTGGAAGCAGGCCCAGAAACTGCACACAAAGGGAGCTTTCCTGCAGGGAACTCCACCAAGGATCAAGCATGAATGGGGAAATACAGTTCGGTTAAAGACCGACTCCAGAGCGAGAGGAGGAGAGGAGGAAACGAAAGCCTGGATTGCAGACGCGGAAAGGAGGAAGGTCCTACTCCACTCCCTCCCCACCCGCAAGCCAAATCTAGACAAAAGCCTCTTTGGTCCTTCATGGCAGTACCAGCAAACCCGTCCATGGCTTATCATGAATGGGAAAGAAACCAAGCGGGACCTTTTTATCCTGTAGGGCCAGGAACAAGTGTCCCTAGCACCCACAATCTGAACAGCGGTGTTATTAGAGGTGGGCCTGCAAAAGGCTCAGGTGCCACTGCCTTCGTGGTGGCCCGAAAGTGGCACACAGCTAGTCCACCTGCACAAATTATTTTTATTTCTTTATTTGTAGCCCGCCTTTCACCCCAGTGGGGACCCAAAGCGGCTTACGGCATTCTCCTCTCCTCCATTTTATCCTCACAACAACCCTGTGAGATAGGTTAGGCGGAGAGTGTGTGACTGGCCCAAGGTCACCCCGGTAGTTTTGATGGCACTTTCAGCCCACTTTCAATGCCCTTTCCAGCTGGATTTCACTGTGTGAGCTGGCAAAATCCCATTCGAAAGTGCACTGAAAGTGGATTGAAAGTGGATTATTTAGGGTGCATGATCGCAGGCTAGTGGATGAGACAGAAGGGATGTCGGACTGCTGACAACACAACCCGTCCACCAAGAAGGAGGCACACATGGAGTCCATGAGCCAGGGACTTTCGTTTCAGAGTCTGCCCTGATGCCACCACCGGACAGTGTGTGAACACTAGTCCAAGCATGCAAGTTACGTAAGTGCTCCCAGCAGATTTTAAATCCAAGCTGACTGGATGATTCCATGGAGGGATCGGTCTCTTAGCCAAGACAATGGAATAGACCCTCCATGTTCAGAAGCAGTCTACCTCTGAATATCAGCTGCTGAGAGCAACCACAGGGGAGGGTTGTTCCTTTCTTGCCTTGTCTGGGACCTTCCCTGAAGGCACCTGCTTAGATGAGGCCGAAGGCGGTTCCCGGTTCTCCGTTTCTTCCCTGCTGTTCACTGTTAAAAACCTGCACAGGAACCTGGGTTTCAAATACATTTTCCCACCCCCCAAATAATCGGGGGAGCCCCAAAAGGCTACTGTCTCTGTGCTCTTGTACGTACCACCCACTTCCAAAGTCTTCTTTAGGGATGCAATATCTCACTTACTTCCCATGTCAGAGAAACTGCATGGCACGTGAGAGCATGTTGGGCACCAATGGCGTTTTAGACCCGGAAGTATTTCACAGGCTAGTCTGGGCCATTCAGGCTTCTAGTTCTTTATCGATCTAATCCAGAGGTGTCAAACTCATTTGTTACAAGGGCTACATCTGACATAAACGTTGCTTTCTCTGGCCGGGCCCATCTGTGCCATAAAACCTAATGCCAGGCACTGAAGATAGAAACTGCATAAAGGACCACAGCTGGTTAAGCTCTGCATTGGGGTATCCTCACTGCAAGGACTCCTCGGCTGGAAGGGGGGTGCAGAGGGAAACCCACAAAGGCGGATTGCAGAGGCAGCTGGGCAGATGCTCTTATGATGCTTGACTGCTGCAGATGAGGTTGTTCTGCCATGCTGAAGCCACAATGGAGTGGCTCCACCCACTCTCCCCCCCCCAGCACTCCCTCCCTTGCACCAGTTGCTCGTGGGCCACATTGGAGCCCTGAAGGGGCCATTTTCAGTCCCCGGGCCTTATGTTTGACACCTTAGATCTAATATGTCTGTCTGTCTGTCTTTTTGCTGTCAGGTTACAGCTGACACTCGGTGACCCCACAGGATTTTCAGTGCAAGAGACGTTCAGAAGTGGCTTGCTGTCGCCTGCTTCTGTGTCATGACTTGCAACCTTGGATTTCCACAGTGGCCTCCCTTCCAAATACTGACCAGGACTGACCCTACTTAGCTTCCGAGATCTGACCTGATCACACTAGCTTGGGCTATCCAGGTCAGGGCAATCTAACTACGGTGCACCTTTTTAAAAACAAAAGCAACCTGTCCTCATCGTGCCTGAGAAAACCTCACACGATAAACCCCCAGCCCTGCCTATTCATAACCTGACCGCTCCAGACTGAGCTCTTTTAGCAGAAGTTTGGTAGAAAGAAGAACCCTTTTCTGGTAAGCAGAGGCTTGGCCACAGGTTGCAAAACATGCTATGTTGTCAGCGGCAGGGTTTTTGCAACGCACCTCTCCCTCCCCCAGGCTGACTTCAGGAACTTTTGATTGCTTCAGGCATTGCAAAGAGATCCGAAACCCCAAAAAGTACAATCTGTACGCAAAAGAGATTAAGGGCGAGGTCTTGAGGTTGGAAGGTGCTTTCATGCAAGGTGAACTCAGCCAGAGTCACAGTAATCTGGTCTGCAACGCGAGATGCAAAATCCTCTGTGAGTTGTTCATGGTTACTTCAAGAGACGTGTTGCGGTCTGTGTTGGCACATTGTTTACCAGGCCATCCTGGGCCACCAACACAGGACACAGGCAGAATTGCTTTCTGGGGAACTGTGTTTTCATACAGCCCATCTCCGTTTTTTGAGCAATACCAGATTTACAAAGTAGAAAGGTTCGGAGTGGAGAGGGTATGTGGTTAAAGAAGGGCTTCTGCTGCCATTTAGAATACAAATTTGCCCTGTGGTGCAAAAGGGGGTTGGGGGGGGGGTGAATTAATCAGAGTGCCTCTGGTCTTAAACTCACCTGAGTTGTTGCAACCAAAGCAAGGCTCCGTTTCACAAGATTTTGCAAATGGGCTGGATTCTCGTATGCCAATGCCTGTTTTGCAGAATGTGCAACAGGACTACAGGGGGAAAGGGAATCACAGTTGCCAAAAGTTCCCAGTAGGAACAAAAAGCCCCATATACACAACATGCCCATAAATGTTGCTTTTGTGTGAAGCAAACAAAACCAGACTGAATGTTAGGCCAGCATCCTAAATCCTGATCCTTCCACACACAGTCCTCTATCGGCAATGTACTATACGTCTCCAACATGAGGACCCCAAATGTGATTCTGGACAGAACTCTCATTCTGGCCTTCACAATGACTTTCTGGTTTTCCAAGAGATTCCAGCATACTTCTGAGTTGCTTCAGCTATAAAGGAGGAAAGGTAGGGGAGATTATGGCACCCCCATTTTAGAAAAGGACCCCGGCTGATGCAGTTTTATGAATGTCAAAAGGGAAAACAGCTGTCCACAGTGCTGATTGGCTAGTTTCCATAATTACAGGGCAAAACATTCAATACTCCAAAACTGTGTGGTGCACATCGATATATTTCAAAAAGCTTATACGTGCTCTTGATATACAGAACTACAAAACTACTAAGGTCCTTCTGAACTGTAGATATTATAAGATGCTGTTGACGAAATTTTTCGGAATAAACTTCCTTTTCGAAGTCCTCTGAAGTGGACCATACAAGAGTTGGATGACTTGAATCAGACTATCGTAAAGATACATAGAGAATGTACAAAACCTCATCCAGGATCAACAATGTCTTCTTAGTGAACAATCATAACCGGTTACAAAACCTTTTCAGTATCATGAAGGCTAAACCATCATTCTAAGATTCTCTGATAGCCTCTAATCTGGGAGAGCCGGGATTGGTTCCTCACTCCTCCACAAGGAGTGAGCTTGGGTCAGTTATAAGTTCTTTCAGAGCTGTTCTCTCAAGGGCAGTTTCTTGAGAGAGCTCTCTCAGCCCCACCTACCTCACAGGGTGTCTGTTGTGGGGAGGGGGAGGGAAAGGGGATTGTAAACTGCTGTGACTCCTTCGGGTAGTGAAGGGCGGGGTATAAATCCAATCTCCTCCTCCTTCTCCTTTCTTAGAGTAGTTTCCAACTTCTAAAAACTTTCCATTTAGAAATCAATATACCGCCGAACAAATGTATAAATGCATTAATGTCTGCTTTTAAAAGTGGGAAAGGTCGGCAGCCTACCTGAAGCACTGGGGGAGGGGCAAAACTCATGACAGGGACAGTGTCATATAGTGATCATAGTGTTGGACTAGGATCTTGGGGACCCAGGTTTGAATCCCCACTCAGCCACGGAAGCTTGCTGGGTGACTTTAGGCCTGCCACACACTCTCAGCCTGATCCACCTCACTGGGTGAGGATAAAATGGAGGTAAGAAGAAGATGACAAGCTGTTTATGGGTTCCCATTGGTAAAAAAAAGTGGGGTACAGTTTAAGAAAACAAATAAATAATTCAGTCAGTTGTTAGCCACATTTGCCACTTCCGTGGCAAATGTGGAAGGAAATCGTGCTTACACCAAATCTTGAGAATTCACATGAACGCCTTCCACATGTCATCTGTCTGTCATTCTTTCATGGTTCTAGCCCTTATGGTTGAGGAAACAATGTTCGAACCTGCTAAAATGTTGAAAGCCAGGAGGTGAGCGAGCAGGATTTCCATGGATAAGGGATGGATTCCATTCCTTACCCACCCCACAGGTCTGGGACAAGCAGAATAAAATGGCGCAGAGTGAAAAAATGTGCAAATGTACTTGATTTGCATCATTCGCAATTTGCATTATTTGGCACAGGTGTGGTGGTTTTTTGTTTTTTTTTTAATTTTGGCGTTAAGTGCACGGTCCAATTTTCGGACATGCTGTCTCATCTACCAGCCCTCAACATCCCAGCCATGTCAGCTGTTCTTAATTTCGCCTCTCCTGAAAAGATCAAAGCAGGGGTGATAAACTGCAAAACCTCAATCATGTGTGCAAATCTCTACTCCCAAGTTTTTCAGGACAGGCCTTTCTCAGGAAGTTTTGCAGCTGTAGATCGTGTATCACTCTTTGCTGCCATCGAAATGGAACATTTCCTAGCAGAAGCAGAAGCAAATTATACCTCCCCCCCCCCCCAAGAAGTATCGTTGGAACTCCAGGAGAACCGTAACATTCTAATGCAAATAGCTGCACTGAAACCATCTTCCAATGCCGGAATTTTGCAACCCACTGAAACTCTAAGTTACCCTTTCCTTGGTTCATGTTGCTGTAAAATCTTATCTGATATGAAAATAATCTTCCTTTCAGCATCAAAGGCCAAGATGGTTCTGCAAAGCATGCACTGCCCCCAAAAGTGAAGTAACATTTCAATTCTCAGTTACAGAAAGTGTGTGTGGGGGGGAACCTTTGAAACTATCCTAATATTTATGACAATCAGGGCCAAATACTGGCTTTGTAAAAAGGAAAATTAGGCTGGGTCCTCGTGAGCAAGGCCCATACATGTTGCTAGAGCAGAACTGAAAGACGGTACCTAGAGGCATATACAAATGAGGGGTTTCTCTCCTCCGTTTAAAATAGAAACTGGGCCCTGCGCGAAATCAAAGAAGAGTGAAAAGACTCAAGTCAAATCAAAAAGAGAGAGAGAGAGGGAACGGAGAGGGAAAATTCCCTGCAGGTCACTTGAGAACTGGCCATGGAAATCAGCTTCCGCATGCTTTAACCAACAGCACTGATGTTATTTAGCGATTAGGGAGTTATGTGCTCAAAAGCCCCTGATTCAAATCTCACCCTGAACTCAGCAAGAAGAACTTTAAAAACTGCTCAGTCTTTGTTTCAGTCTCCCTACCCCTCCACTCAGGATCTGAATATGGGATAATAATTAGGGTCGCCAACTCTGGGTCAGAAAATTCCTGGAGATTTGTGGTGGAGCCTGGGGAGGACAGAGTTTGGGGAGGGGGGACCTCCTGGGGTATCCTACCATACAGTCCACCCTCCAAAGCATCCATTTTCTCCAGGGGGACTGATCTCTGTCGTCCAGAGATCTCTGTCGTCTGGAGGTTGGTAATGCTAGATGTAATACAGGTCTCCTTTAAAGAGCGGTCGTAAAGAAGATTGGTTCACTTCTGTGATATGTTTTGAAGTCTGATGTAAGTGCTGTTTGATGAGCACTACGTCCGGTTATTGGGTTACAATTGTGTTACAATTTATTGAGCTCTGCTGCCTCCCAATTCAAAATATGTCCACGATATTAGGTTGCTTGTCTGGGTTTTGCACACATTCTGCACATACCGCTCGGTGTTCACTGGGGAATGAGCTGGTCTGCTTTCCCAGCTTTCATTTTAAACAAACAAAACAAAAAAACCCTTAGCATGTCCAGAAATAAAAAGTGGAATGCACACAAAATATTCTGCCCAAATGTTTTACTAAGAAACAATCTTGTGCCTGCTTTCTTTTCTTCCCCTAACCAATCAGGAAGGTCACAGTGATGATTGGCATGCCTGCTATCTCCCGCCTCCCCCCCCCCACACACACACACCCTTTGCTGTTGAGTGGGAAGAAAACATGAGCAACACCCAGTATGAAGAAACAGTCAAGGAAGAAAATGTTTCTGCTCATCTTTCCCCTTCTTTTTTTTTTTAAAAAAAATCCTCCTAGTTGGTAGCTGCTAAGACCGTCACAAAGCAACTGACAGAGAATGCATCAACTAGCGCGTTTGATGTGCACAACTTGTTTCCAGGTCTCAGAAATGGTTTGTGATTGCCTGCCTCTGAGTAGCAACCCTGGTATTCCTTGGTTGTCTCCAGTTCCCTCTAAGCTGTGTGCATGAGTGGCCACTCATTAACACAGGAAGCCCCGCTCAGCAGCAATCTGGGGCTGTGCAACGTCTTGCACTGCCCATCGCCCATTTTAAGATTAAGACAAAGGTTCCCCTTGCTCAAAAGCCAGTCGAATCTGAGTCTAGGGGGTGGTGCTCATCTCCGTTTCCTAGCCAAAGAGCCAGCGCTGTCCAAAGACTTTTTCCATGGTGATGTGGCCAGCATGACAAAACACCAAGGTGCACAGAACACTGTTACCTTCCCACTGAAGTGGTTCCTATTTATCTACTTGCAATTTCTTGCTTTTGAACTGCTAGGCTGGCAGGAGCTGGGGCCAGAGACTCGGATCTCGAACTGCCGGCCTTTCAGTCTGCAGCTCAGCGTCTTAACCTCTGAGCCACCCCAGCCCCCTAATTTATTTTTTTTTTAAGATTACAGCAGTTCTATTCTGCTCAGGATGTGAACTTCTCTGCTCGGGGGGGGGGGGGGGCGGGGGGAATTAGAGGGAACATTGGTGGTCTCCCATCCAAACACCGACCCTGCTTAGCTTCCAAGATAGGACAAGATTCCGGAGCTATCCAGGTTAGGGTGGGAACTGCATACGGGCAACCCTACCCTAGTGTGATTAGTGGTTTCCACCAGACGATTCAGTCAGTGAGTGGTCTGAGCAGAGGACCACCTCAAGGAATAATTTCTTATCCCTTAGAATTCTCTTGTTCCGATTAAAAAAAAAAAAGGGTCCCCAAATACCCACATTCAAAAATCTCTTTAAAAAAAAAAAATCCCTCAGGCTGGCAACTGGAGGACCAGTTGACACGATCATCTTGCTTCTGCCTACACATGTCTGCAGCACATTACAAGCAATGTTGACAAGGCCGCAATGAACAGAGCAGGGCTATTTTTGGGCAGGAACGCACAGGAACAGAGTTCCGGCTGGCTTCTGAGTTGGCCACGCCTACAGCCTCTTCCCCGCCCCCCCGGGCACCTCACAAGCCGAGCCAGGGAGAGAAGGCAGTTTAAACTGCCTCTCCTTTCTTGGGTTCCCCCGATCCAGAAACTGCCTTCCTTCCCTCGGGTTTCTCATGCACCCCTGCAAGCCGCAGGGCACCTGGGGAAGCCAATCCCGGGAAAGAGCTACACAGTCAGGGGTGAGGCCTAATATGCTAATGAGTTTTTTGCAGTTGGGTGTGGTCTATTATGCTAATGAATTCCTGCTGGGCTTTTTTGGTAGTTTTTTGGTGTTTTTTGGAACATAGGATGTTTTGTACAGCAGACTGTTGTTACTGCACATTACTGCACATGGAAGAAGACTTTTTACCTATTGAGTTTCATGTTAATGAATGAATTAAATTCATTCATACCCCACCTCTCTCCCCAATTGCAACCATGGCGGCTGACATCATTTTCCTCTCCTCCATTCAATTCTTACAACAACCCAGTGAGGCAGGTTAGCCTGAGAGAGGGTGACTGGCCCAAAGTCCCCCAGCGAGCTTCCATAGCACAAGTGGGGATTCGAACCTGAGTCTCCCAGATACTGATCCAACATACTTAATCACTACACCACACTGGCTGAGAAAGAGCCCTGCAGGGCCACACAGAAGGTCCATCCAGTCCAGTATTCTGTCCCTTCCAATGGCCAGGCAGATGCCTCTGAGAAGCCCCCAAGCCACAACTTTCCCCTATTATTTATTCCTACCAACTCTTATTCAGAAGTCATCCGTGCTTTAGCTAACACACACAGGTGCCTAATCTACCTCTAAACCATTTAGGTTAGTGGTCATTGCGATATCTTGTGGCAGTGAGTTCCACAAGGCATTTCTTTGAATTTAGAGCACTTCTATGCCATCTCTCCAGAACTTGCTCAAGGCGGCTTTCAAGTAAAACATGATAAAACAACAACAATAACACATACAGTTAAACATTGAAAAATGAACAGACGATTAATGAGCTGCGTTAGCAAGAGCACAATACCATAAAAAGAGTCTTGAAACAGGCTAAATCAGACTGTAAAAAAAAGTTTTAAAAGATCAGCTTCTGAGTAAAAAGAAATGTTTCAATCGGTGCCAAAAAGAGAGTACAGTTGGTGTCAGGTGCCCTTCAGGGCAAGGGTATTCCATAGACAAGGTGCCACCACTGAAAAAGCCCCCATGTGTATGCCTGTTTACAGAAGAAAGTCTTTTTACCCATCTTGAATTTGCTGCCCTTTGAATTTACCGTGCTTCTAATATTGCGGGAGAAGGACAGGCTATTCTTCCTGTACACTTTCTCTGTACCATTCCTGAGTTGACCAACAACTATCACATCTCTTTTTTCTCTGTTTCGCCAGACAGCCAAAGAATATACTCCATTTCAAGAAGAAAACATTCAGGGTTAATGATATCAGGTTGGATCCTACCAGCTTGTCTCCTGGCACACGAGTCAGAAGACTGCCCCTTTGCCCCCTTTAGAGTCTCTGCTAAGCATTATAGGGATCCCCACTTGTGCCATTAAAAAAAGGCATGCAGAATGGAGAAAGGTACCTCCAGGTGGCACCTGGAGATCTCCTGCTGTTACACATGATCTGTAGAGCCCGGTCACACGAGCAAGATAATTCGGGGGGGGTGGGCAGGCTTTTTGTGCCACAGGAAATTGACTCGTGGTATCACGATCACACAGAGTTTTGTAGATGCAGGCGCAGCTCGCCACTGCGCGATCAGACACAGGGTTTTTGTTTTGGTTTTTTTTTGCCGTGTTTTTCCAATTCGCTTAAACAGGGGATCGATAAATTGCATCTCCGCTCTGAGG
The DNA here is from genome assembly GCA_029233225.1 of Lepidodactylus listeri. Taxonomy (NCBI): domain Eukaryota; kingdom Metazoa; phylum Chordata; class Lepidosauria; order Squamata; family Gekkonidae; genus Lepidodactylus; species Lepidodactylus listeri. Next base: position 58,412,346 of record JARCFY010000014.1, read on the forward strand.
GCTTCCTATGGCAGTATGCAATGATGTGCATACTGAGAAGGGGGGGGCAATGGCATGGCATCGGGATAGCCTGATCAGACTATCCCGACGCCATGAGTGCGCACTGGAACGATCACACAGGGGAAAGTCCATCCATGGCCTGTAGCAACCCGTTTGCTACTGGACTTCCCCTAGTGCTTTTTTTTTACTCCACGTCTTTGGTGGGGCGATACGGGTTGCCAATGGGTGCGAGACACTTGCCAGATGTTTCTGTGTGATCGCGCCCTTAAAATCCAGCAGGCATTCATGCCTATCATGCGGCTAATGCTGCGTGTGATCAGACCCTATAGATATCCAAAATCAGTTCCCTTGGAGAAAAAGGCTGCTTTGGAAAGTGGACTCCATGGCATTAGACCCTGATGAAGTTCCACCCGCTCCCCAAACCCCACCCTCCCCAGGCTACACCCCCAGAATCTCCAGGTATTGCTCAAACCCAGAGTTGGCAACCCTAAGTAAAAGCCATGCAATAAGCAGGGAAGCTGGGCAAAATCGCCCTTCCTCCCTTGACATAAGCAGGAAAGCTAGTAGGATCCAACCAGGCGTAATAAACAATTTTCAAAGTAAGCAGCCATATTAAACCTGTTGCAGCGAAACCTACTAGGAACCTTGTGGCTCAGTAAAGATCAACACATATGGCAGCATAAACAGTTCATGAGCCTCATACCGGCGAATCTGACAAAGTGGAGACATCAAAGTTTGTGCAGCAATAAAGCGTTTTTATAAGGAGTTAAAAGATTCTTTTAAAAAAATGCCACTACTGTATACTGCTCTAGAATGTATATAGCACATAAGGGCATTCAGACTGATTCACATATCCTACCTTGCTGAAATGCTTACAACGACCATGCAGAGTAGGACAGCATTAGTGCAAGGAGGAAACACCTCGTGAATTAATGACAGAGATGGGAATCGAACCAGGAAGATTTCTTCCTTCCCAACTTAGCCTGTGCTATGCCCACAAAAGTACTTTCTCAGGGAGACAGGAAATACCTTCCCCACTTACAAAAGCGAAGGAGAAAGGGCCCTACCTGTGTTGTGATAGTCTAGCCCCGTGGGCACTTCCTGAATGGCCGTCTCGTCCCAGAGAGGGTAGAACGCCCTCTGCTGGTAGCAGGTGGACTGGAACCCACAGGTCATCCAAGGATCTTCGTAGCTAACAGCATCTCCCTGCCTCTGTGCACAAAAAAGAAACACCAGATTACAAAAGCGAGATCCGCTTTGGTGCAGAAGGCTTTGCTGAACATGGGAAGCTCAAACCAAACACGAGGGGTCCACTGACAGTGTCATGGTACTACCGAGTGGGCATTTTCCAACAGGCTGGCATTGCTTCGGTACATCAAACCCCGCAGGACACAAGCACCTGGCATGTTTGGCCCCTACTGACTGGCACAATTGTTGTTGGTATTGGCTGTGGCACCCACACAATCTTATGATGCCTGTGCAGACTTCTAGAGGAGAACAATGTTAAGGTGATGAAGGAAATGCAAAATACTACATTACAACAACCAGGGCCAATTGTACTCTGTGCTTACTTAAAAACAAAAACAAAAAACCCCAGATCTTGTGGCTGAGTAACCCAACCGTTACAGCTTGTATAAATTCTGAAAATTTAGCTACGTGTTGCTTATTTTTTCCACACAATACCCTGTGCCTTCTAGTCACCCGGAGGCATATAATATCCGTAACAGCTGCTATGGTCAGGCCTCACCTGGAGTACTGAGTCCAGTTTCGGGCACCAAATTTTAGGAAGGATGCTGACAAGCCTGAGCGGGTCCAGAAGAAGGCAAGCAGGATGGTGAGAGGGTTGGAATCCAAGTCTTATGAGGAAAGGCTGAAAGAGTTGGGTATGTTTAGCCTGGGAAAGAGAAGGCTTAAAGGGGACATGATTGCAGTCTTCAAATATTTGAAGGGCTGTCATGTAGAGGATGGAGCTGATCTAGTCTCTCTTGCTCTGGATTGCAAGACTAGATCTAATGGGTAGAAGTTACAAGGAAGTCGATACCTGCTAAATATCAGGAGAAACTTCCTAACTGTAAGAGTGGTTGAGCGGTGGAACAGACTGCCTCGGGAGGTAGTGGATGCTCCTTCACTGGATGTTTTCGTGTCGAGGCTAGATGATCATTTTTGGGGGTATGTTGTAGGGCTATCTTTCGGCTATTCTGCTGCAGAGTGCAGGGGGTTGGACTAGATGACCTTTAAGGTCCCTTCCAACTCTAACATTGTATGATTCTATGATTCATGATTTCTTTGCTATGCAATTAATGCTGTCTGGTGCACTACCCATGGGTGCACTACCCATGGGTGTCACAATACCCGCCAACACCTTTTCCAGTACATGTCAAGTGTTTTTAGAAAGTGGACATGGCTAGGTGGGACTTTAGCCCAGCAAGGCTTCTGATTGGCTGTGCAGATTTTTTTTTAAAATGTTGCTATGGCAGCAGCTGCCACCCCAGCCCAAGCACCTTCACTGTGTGGCAGAAGGTCAGCCACAGCAGTCCTGTGGCAGCCATTTCACGGCAGTCATTGTGTGACTGTGCCCACCACACTGTGTCAGAACTGCAGAGATGCCAGCAGGCTCAAAAAGGTTGAGGACCCTTGCCGTATGGGGTCTTCTTGCTCTCCTTAGTTTTCAGGTCTCTTGTTGCTCACTCTGTTACCCTCGCACATCGTCTGGGAATGACTGTCCCGGAACCATTTCTAAGTGCCCACAAAGAGCTGATGAAGTACCTGAAGAAGTGAGCAGCGACTCACGAAAGCTCATCCCCTGCCACATATTTTGCTAGTCTTTAAGGTGCTACTGGACCCTTGCTCTTTTATTTATTTATATTTATTTATTTTTCGAATTTCTACCCCGCCCTCCCAGCCAAAGCCGGCTCAGGGCAGCTTACATAAAAACAGACGGAATACATTAAAACATGTTACAATTAAAACATTCTAAAACCTTATAAAGTGCCAGTAGTCGTTATTACTCATTATTGTCCATATGACGGTAGCAGCCATTTTTCTGCTGCTACAGTACAGACTGACTAAACACAGCTACCCATCTTGATCCATCCACAAAGAGCTGGTATTTTAGAACTTCATTTATTTTTAAAAATAATAAAAACAGAATGATGCCGCAGCTTGGCTTTTCTTTTCTTTTTTGCCTCAGAGCTCCTGCTTTCAAAATGGAGGACAGCGCCTTCTCAGCCACACCCCGCATCCTTCCACAACAATAGAGACACCATCCCACGTACACCGTTTTTCACACTCAAAAGAGCAAAGAAAGGCTTGCTTAGCGACAGTAGGAAGTGACAGGAAGACAAAATTAATTTTAGGCGCACTTACAGACGACACCAGGAACAATCGTTCTTAAAACAATGATGTGGGTTTAAATATAGAAACGTCTCTCGCTGCCCTATGAGACAAGCTCTGGAAAATGAGACATGATTTCTCTATAGAGGGTCACAAGACAGAGGTTTGAGTCAAGTGGCACCTTTAAGACCAACAAAGTTTAATTCTGAGTATAAGCTTTTGTGGGCATGCACACTTCTCCAGATACATTGAAACAAGCCTTCTTCAACCATTAAAGGGGGGGGGGGGGTTAGTTGCCAGGAAGGGCTAGTCAAGATGCATAAGTAGCTGAGGGATGATAGATTCAGGTGGGTAACCATGTTGATCTGAAGCAGCAGAAAAAGGTTTGAGTCCAGTGGCACCTTTAAGACCAACAATGTTTTTATTCAAAGTATAAACTTTAGTGTGGTAGCACCCTTCCTTATACCTTGAATACAACTTGGGGTTGCCAGCCTCCAGGTGGGGCCTGGGGATCTCTCGCTTTCACAACTGATCTCCAGCTGACACAGATCAGCTCCCCTGCAGAAAATGGCTGCTTTGAAGGGTGGACTCTATGGCATTGTACTATGCTGAGGCCCCTCCCCTCCCCAAACCCTGCCCTCTCCTGGCTCCACCCCCAAAGTCTCCAGGTATTTCCCAACCCAGACTTGGCAACCCTAATGTGGCTGCAATCACACGGACTAAATAATCTACTTTCAGTCCACTTTCCAACTGGATTTTACTGTGTGAACTGGCAAAATCCAGCTGGGACGTGCACTGAAAGGGGATCGAAAGTGGATTATTTAGTGTGTGTGATAGCAGCCTTGGTAGGTTTTAAAGGAGCCAGTGGACTCAAACTTTGCTCTGAGTGCTGATAAGTATAGCTCAGATTGGATTAAAGCACTTGGTAAGACCTGTGAACAGCAGCAAATTAGCATACAGATCATAAAAGAGTTAACAAAAAGATGTGAGAACTGAGTTTGAGTCCAGTGGCGTCTTTAAGACCAACAGAGGTTAGTTCTAAAATACATCAACTAACTTATTTCTATATTATCAGCAGCAGCTAGAGCTGTACTTGCATATAGATGGAAAGATGCTAACCCACTGGCGGTCTCTCAGTGGTACACACACACACGCACCTAAACAAAGTTTAATTCTGCCAACAGAGGGGCTACCCTCCTCTGCCCACCACAGGCTCTTGCTGCGTGCCCTCATGCCCTCCACTAACCCTCATGCCTGCCACTTGCCTGGGTGTCCTTCTCTTGCTTGCTTGCAAGACCACCCCCACCCACAATCACAGCTGCCTATGCTGCCTGCAGCTCTTTCTCTGGTGGCACTAGATGTGTATACTGCTGGAAGCAGGGTACTAGAGCACTAGCAAGAGAATAGAAGGGGGGGTGGCAGCAATGAGCCCTCCAAGAAGCCCTGAGCCATGGCAGCTCTCGGTGTATGCTGTCGCTGGCCCTGATCTCAGGTCTGTCTATTCAGCTGGCCCTGATTTATACACCATATCAATGTGAAGGAAGCAAGGAAGGAAGGACTGATGGGTGAAGTAGGGTTGCCAACTTTCAGTTAAGGCCCAGAATTACAACTCATCATTTCCCAGTCACAGAAAACAGTTCCCCTGGAGAGAAATGGCAGCTTCATAGGGTGGAATCTAGGCTGCGGTCACACACACTAAATAATCCACATTCATTCCACTTTCAGTGCACTTTCCAACTGGATTTTGCCAGTTCACATAGGCCATTCTGCATCTAGCATTCAATCCACTGTTTTACCAAACCCACGCTGGAACAGAAATTCCCTTCTGCATTGCATGCCACTTTCACTTTGATTGATTGTCGGATTTTGTGGTAGCCTCCACACTGCGTGCCGCTTTCAGTTCCTTTGATCTCTCAGTTTTATGGTACTGTCTGCATAGATTTATGGCCGTTTTATGGCCATTCCGGGGTGAATCTGAGGTCAGTATGGTGTTGGCCCGAGTACGTGAATGTTGTTTTGAGCTGCATCTTTTTCTGTTCCATTGTGGGTTTGGTAAAACAACAGAGGGAATGCTAGAAGCAAAATGGGCCAGTGTGAACGGGCAAAATCCAGTTGGAAAGTGCATTGAAAGTGGATTATTTAGTGTATGTGACTGCAGTACGCCTTACAACCTGCCGAGGTCCTTTCCCCCGGCTCCACTCCTGAATCTCCAGTCATTCCTGATCTGGAGTTGGCAACCCTCAAAGGAAGACGCTTAGGCTAGAAGGCAAAAATTGCAACCTCTTCTTGTCCTCTGACTTTTAAATTCCTGGGAGACACGTGAAGGGAGGCAGCAGAGCTGAGGCCGCCCCACGACGCATTCATTTCAGCCCACTTGCCAAATATGCGGATACCCTATAATCCTTTGATATATGCATGGCTTGGTTCATATATATTTCAGCACAAGGAACTTTAAATGCAAGCAATTTACATCAGCCTTATGTCAACAGAAACACCCTGAGTGTTCTCCAGGCAGGGCATGCCAAGAATTATTCATCTACCTCTGACTAATGCTTACTGAAGAGTTTCCATGCCGGCTCAGCTTCCATCAGTATCAGAAGCTATTAGGATCAAGCGTTATAAATACAATATGTGAAACCCTACCTCCCTCAAATTGACCACAAGATTCCCCAGGGTGAAATAACGTTGAGTGTCTACATCTCATCGTCAACCCAGAATCTTCAACAAAATTGCCAGAAGTGGTATTAAATTTGGATATAGTTATCCCACCATGAAATGCAAGGGCTCGTCTGGATGTTATCACAAGCTTATTGCGCTGGGGCCCTCTCGACTATCCAGTCGAAAGGATGCAAGCAAAATGGGAAAATTTACGGGCACAGGCAAAGCTATGACTTCATCAGGGATGGCGCTGCCCTTTTGGCAAAGTGGCCCAAGTTGGCCAGTTTGGCTTTTGGATCTGAGACTTGTTGAAAAAGCAGGACAGAAGTATGAGAAATAATGGGCAATAAAGAAACCATTTTGCACAGCTGCACACACACACACACACACACAAAACCCGGAGTTCAGCCAGAATGTTAATAGCTGCGGCATGGAGATAGGAGAAAGCACCAGATATTGAACAATGGATAAGGAAAGTATGCTATGCTATGTTAATAGGCGAAATATCTGCTTATAGGAAGTACTGAGACGGAGACAGATAGGCACAGGATAAGTTTGTACAAGTCTGGGCTCCCTTCATTACTTTCTGGAACAGAAATAAATCTAAGGCATTCGTCAAAAAAGAGAGATGATCAATTCTTATCTCACAGATACTGCATTATGTACTGTAACATCATGTAGCTTTAGGGATGCCAGCATCCAGGAGGGAATCCCCTGGAATTACAGTTCATCTCCTGATTGCAAAGATCAGTTCCCCTAAGGAAAATGGATGCTTTGGAGGGTGGGCTTTATGGCATTGTACCCCACTGAGGTTCCTGTCCTCCTCAGGCTCCACCCCCAAATCTCCAGAAGTCTCCCAGCCTGGATCTGGCCACCCTCCCTCTGACCCCACCCAGTGGCCAGGGGAGAACTGGGAACCCTATGCAGTCTCATGCAGTGTTCCCTCTAAGCTGAGTTAGTGTGAGCTAGTTCACAGTTTTTTAGCCTCCGGCTCACACCTTTTTGGCTTAGCTCAGGAAGGAGGGCTCCAGAGCAAACTAATTCATGCAGTAGCCAAATCGCTCACTCACAACTTTAATGCCAGTAAGCTCACAAGGTAGAATTTTTGCTCACAAAACTCTGCAGTTCAGAGGAAGCATTGGTCATGTATTGGTTTAAAAAACAAACAAACTGAATTCAGCCCCAAAGCTTGCAAGAAAAAAAAAAGGGCTGATTTTTTAAAAAGATAAAAGTGTGTACGTGCTTGCATTTTAAAGTTTATTTTAAAACTTATTCTATTTATCTCATTTTTTTAAAGTGAGAAACCCGCACCCAATTGCTACGATTTTTAAAAAATGCACCACTGAATTTTAATAGAAACAATGAGGATATCAGGGAAGGACAGAGAAAGACCGCAGAGCAGAAACAATAAGCCCAACCCTGAACTTCTAAATCCAGCCCTATTAAAGTGCCATTATGAAAGATAAGAATTAAGAAAGCCAGACCTGTTTACACAATTAGCTTTTAATCTGGCTGCAACTGGGTGGGCTGCCATGAAACCGTGTTACTAGAGAACTTTGATCTCCTGACATGGAATTTTATGTCTCTTTGTTGTGCGGAAGGTGCTTGAACAAACTCGCTGTTTCTTTTGCAGTTACATCAGGGCTCACGTTACAACAAACCACCTTTAGAAGCCGAGCACTCCTTCGGAGAACTGGTGGTTCAAACAGAGATCTCCGTGAATGCTCCGTGGATGCTCCTCGCCCAGATGTGTGAATTTAATCCAGTGGGGGGAATGAGGTCATAGACAGCCTAGGGATGCCAGCCTCCAGGCGGGACCTGGGGATCCCCTCAAATGAAAGCTCATCTCTAGACTACAGAGATCAGTTCCCCTAGAGAAAATGGCTGCTTTGGAGGGTGGACTCTGTGGCATTGTACCCCACTGAAGTCCCAGTCATCTCCAGGCTCCACCCCCAAAATCTCCAGGGGTTTCCCAGTCTCAAGCTGGCAACCCTCACCCACCCACCCCCAGTGCAAGTGGCCAGGGAGAACCTGCCAACCCTAGGCACTCTCCGCCTAACCTACCTTGCAGAGTTCTTGGGGAGATAAAATTAGGAAGGCAGAATCATGTATGCTGCTCTGGGGGGGTGAGATAAAAAGATAATAGACAGATAACCATCTATGTGGCTCTTTTTTCAAGCTCAAGTGTCTATGTATAACTTAGCATTTATTGATTTTTAGCATCAGAAAGGCACACATTGAACCAGACCAGTTATTTTTTGGTTCAGAGGTGTCTGTTTAATTACAAGGCTAGGGTTTTGGGTTGCCAAACTCCAGGTGGCAACTGGTGATCTCCCACTATTACAATTCATCTCCAGATGCCCAAAATCAATTCCCCTGGGAAAAAATGGCTGCTTTGGGGGGTTGACTCTATGGCATTGTACCCTGCTGAGGCCCCTCCCCTCCTAAGGCTGCCAAGTCAGCCCGGGGGGCGGGGGATCCCCCGCTAAAGGGGTTCCCGATCCGCCGGCCAGCATTTGGCCAGCGGGGGGAACCCCACCCCCGACGTCGTCCAGCGAGGACGACATAATGACGTCACCGGAAGTGATGCAGCACGTTGGGGGTGTTGCCAGGGCGACGCTCTGGCAATCGCCCCAAAACTCTATGTTACCATAGAGTTTTGAGGCGATTGTCAGAGCGTCACCCTGGCAATGCCCCCAACGTGCTGCATCACTTCCGGTGACATTGATGGGTGCGCGCGCAAAGCGCGCGCGCCAGAAGAAACTCCCGGCGAGAAAAGGACTCCCCCCCCACCGATGAGTTTTCAAGACTTGGCAACCCTATCCCCTCCCCAAACCCCACCTTCCCCAGGCTCCAGTCCCAAAATTTCCATGCATTTCCCAACCCAGAGCTGAAAACCCTACTAGGCTTGCCAACCTCCAGGTGGGGCATGGGGATCTCCTGGAATTGCAACTGATCTCCATACTACAGAGATCAGTTTCCCTGGAGAAACAGAGTGCCTTGGAAGGTGAACTCTGTGGCATTGTACCTCATTGAGATCCCTCCCCAAACCCTGCCCTCCCTGGGATCTACACACTAAACTCCAGGAATTTCCCAACCCACCATTTGCAACCCAAGTTACAACAGGCCTCTTCTTTAAATAATTTCAGGTTGCCCCCTAAGAACATTTCAGAGGGCTTACAATCATAGTAGCTAAAGTAGGGTTACCAAGTCAGGGTTGGAAAATACCTGGGGACTTTGGGGGTGGAGCCAGGAGAGGGTGGGGTTTGTGGAGGGAAGGGGCCTCAGCATGGTACAATGCCAAAGAGGCCACCCTTCAAAGCAGCCATTTTCTCCAGGGGAACTGATCTCTGTCAGCTGGAGGTCAGTTGTAAAAGCAGGGGATCCCCAGGCCCCACCTGGAGGTTGGCAACCCTAAGCTAAAGGGAGATCCCCACCACCACCAATATGGTTTCTAGCCTCCAGGTTGGATTTGGGGATCCCCTGGAATTACAGATCATCTCCAGCTGGCAGAGATCAGTTCCTCTGGAGAAAATGGCTGCTTTGGAGGGTGGACCCTATGGCACTATATCCTACTGAGGTATCTCCCCTCCCAACCCCCAGCGTCCCTACATTCCACCCCTAAAATCTCCAGGCATTTCTTAACCTATAGCTGGCATCCCTAACCACCCATGATTTAAGCCTTATAATCAATCTAGATCAGAGGGAAGGTTTGAGTTCATATCAAATCACCACTGAGACAGCAGCCGTCTTTGTAGCACAGTGAACCAGAACTCAAGGCTTGAGCCCAACGTAACAGACTGATACAACTTCTCCACCCACGCAAAGACAGGCCTCGGCCTTCTAGCACAGAGCTTCCAACTGGGAGGAAGCATCTCAAGACCAGGCGTGAATGCTCCCCTGCCGAAAGGAATACAGGAGCCGCAGCGTACAGCAAGAGAGCACAAAGCTGGACCCCTGGCCGAAAGTCTGAGGCCTGCTGAGCCTGCAACAAGTTTAGGATAACAGGAAAAAAAGCACTTCCTTCCCTTGAACTCTGCTGCCTCTAGGCTCAGCCCTAGCCACGCAATTGTCGTGCATCCGGCTGTTTCTTGTCCCATCCCAAGCTGTTTCCTTCTTACCACCTTTCCATAAATGGCCAGCATCTCTTTCCCAGTCATCCCATATTATTTCTAAAAGCAGGGTAAAAAAAACAAACAAACCCAGGGTTAGGATGGCTTTGGACGGCCAAGGGTTAAGAATTGAGTTTTCATTCAATTTTCCTCTCTCCCACTGGACTGAATACTTTGATTGTTTTTTTATTAGTGTCCCCCACCCAATACTGTTTAGGGTTGCCAGCCTCCAGGTGGGGGCTGGGGATCTCCCGCTTTTACAACTGATCTCCAGCTGAGAGGGATCAGCTCCCCTGGAGAAAATGGCTGCTCTGAATGGTAGACTCTATGGCACTGTACTATGCTGAGGCCCCTCCCCTCCCCAAACCCCGCCCTCTCCTGGCTCCACCCCCAAAGTCTCCAGGTATTTCCCAACCCAGACTTGGCAACCCTAATACTGTTTGTGTTTAAGTGCTGCTGTTAACGAAACAGATTTTAAATGCCGGACTCAAAAATTCCAGTACTCAGATGGAGTCTGTGGGAAAAGCAGGCTAGCCAGCCCCCCAGGTCTTGGCAAGGGAACCCTGTCAGTTTCAAGGGTGTCTCCCCGCTGCAGATCAGCTGGCCAGTGGGGGAAACCCTGCTCCTAAACAGGCCTGTTGCTGTGCAATGTCCCCAATGTGATGATGTCACCTGAAAATGACATCATTACACTGGGGACATCATGCAGGGACACTCTGGTATTTGAGCAAACGCTACGGTTTGAGGATGAAAAAACCATAGAGTTCTGCCCAAATCCCAGCACCAATGCTCCCTCTAAGCTGCGGAGTCTATTGTGAGCAAAAATCCTACTTTGTGAGCTACTGGCATTAAAGTTGTGAGCCAGTGATCTGGGTACTGCATAAATTAGTTTGTTCTGGGGCCATCCTTCCTGAGCTAAGACAAAAATGTGTGATCTGGAGGCTAAAAAACTGTGAAATGGCTCACATTAACTCAGCTTAGTGGGAATACTGGTCTCCACATGACATCCCCGCCCACCCCCAGAACACCCCCCAAATCCCCCCCCCTTGGAGTGACAAGGGAGGCTGACAATCCTAGGAAATAGGGAATGTTGTGGAATAGGGAAATCAGCCTCCAGGTTGTCCTGGGGAGTCCCTGAAATCTTAACTCCAAACTACAGAGATCAGTTCCCCTGGAGAAAATGGCTGCTTTGGAGGGTGGACTCTATGACACTTTAACCCACTGAGGCCCCTCCATCCCCAAATCTCCAGGAATTTCCCAACCTAGAGCTGGCCACTCAGTCCCCACAGTTGGCCGGGGGGACTGGCATACCTATATGGAACCAAGGGGACAGAGCTCAGTTTGACAACTCCAGGCTGGGAAATTCTTGGTTATTTAACCATACAGCCTGGAGAGGGCAGGGTTTGGGGAGGAAAAGGACCTCAGAGGGGTATAACGTCATAAAGTCCACCCTCCAACGCAATCATTTTCTCCAGAAGAACTGATGTTTGTCACCTGGAGATCAGCCTGGTGATCTGGGGAGGACTAGAGGCAGAGCACAGATGTCTGGGATTGTCTGAAGTAGCCCCAATAGTTTTGGCGGTGACTGTGGGACATATTCAGCAGTTCTGGATTGGACTCTGAAGCAGAACTAGGGTTGCCAGGTCCTACCTTGTATTCAGTGGAGGGCTCCCAGGCTCTTCCCAGGATCTTCTGCCGTGTGCGCAAAGCATGTGGCGCAATGACATTACCCGGAAAGGCCGTCATTGTGTTACTGACGTCAGGGGGTTACACTCTTGTTTTGGGGCAAAACTCTATGGGATTTTTGTCTTCAAAACCATAGAATTTGCCCAAAAACTAGAGCATCACCCCCGCCCCGAGGTCAGCAACACAATGATGTCACTTCCAGGTGATGTCATCGTGTTTGGGGATGGGGTTTCCCCCACCGGCCAGTTTGGGGTGGGGCTGTGAGGCAGAGCTGGCAGGTTTCAGAGGGCTTATGGGTAGAGCCAGTGGTGGGTCACAGGCAGAACCAGTGGCTTCGGGTGGTTCTGTGAGGCAAAGTGGATCCAGCACTTTGCATTGGGCCTGAGGACAAATCCAACAGTCTAGGACAGGGGACCTCAACCTTTTTGATCGTATGAGCACCACAGCATGGTGAGTGCAGCCACAAAATGGTAACCACAAAATGGCTGCCACAAGAGGCAGAGCCAGGCACAAAATGGCTGCAGCAGCTTCTCTCCAATCATACAGTGAAGATCTTTCTGCTGCTGCCAAAGCTGCATTTTATTATTGCACCATTGTGGTCTAGTAGAACATTATCACCCCCAGCACTTTATCAACACTTTATTAGCACCTTTCAGTTTTTACCTGTGATTAAGATGTGTGTATGTTATGAGTTTTATTGAATTATATCCTGTTTTAATGCACTTTATCTTCTAACGTGAGCTGCCCTGAGCCTGCTTTGGCGGGGAGGGCAGGATATAAATCCAAAAAATAAAGCCCAGAACAAAAGCAGTCTATTCTAATAAGGTGTGTAACTTTTTCTTACAAGAAAAGTTTAAGCTTTGCCCCTTGCCTTACCCAAAAGCAAGGAAACTAGCCGAACTGGTTTCTTCTTCTTGCTTATGGGAAATTCCTAGCACGGAACTGCCAGCCCGGGTCAGAAGCCACAGAAATGTCCCGTTACTCAAGATCATTCTTCTTCAGTGTGGACAATTCACACTTTTAGTTGTCAGTCATCAGGCAGGGTAGTTGTGCTGGAGATCAGGAAAAGATCTTTGGACTTACTTGCTCTCTCCCCACAACGCACATTCCCTTGAATATAAATGAGACCCAGAAATGTGGACCCTCCTAGCAATGCTCCCTTTAAGCTGTGGAGTCTTGTGAGCAAAAAATATACTTTGTGAGCTACGGGCATTAAAGTGGTGAGCGAGCAATTTGGCTACTGCATAAATCCGTTTGCTCTGGAGCCATCCTTCCTGAGCTAAGACAAAAATGGGTGAGCTGGAGGCTAAAAAACTGTGAGCTAACTCACACTAACTCAGCTTAGAGGGAACACTGCCTCCTAGCATAAGTAAGGGGTGGGGAATCACATTACTAACATGTGGGGCAGTTTTGAGTTGGCAGTCTTAAGGGAAGGGCCAAGAGCCAGAAGCTGGGTGATGGAAGTTGGGGGGGGGCGGATAGTTTGATGGAAATCACGTACCAATTTGGACGAAAGAGCCCCTTTGGCAGCTGGCTTCTAGTACAATCTAGATTTCTCTAACCCCAGCTCCCCCCCTAAAATTTGGATTCTCTGAAAGACTTCCTTTTGCTTCCCTCTCCTCTGGCTGTTTTTCTCTGATGCTTATCCAAATCAAAGCACTCTCGACGCCCGTGTTGATTTCATTTTGGCAAAACATTTAAGGAAGAAGTCAGTAATAAAGACATCAAGTTTTAAAAGGGGGGAAAAAAGAGGAGTTTCCAGCCTCCACATATGAGTGCTTACTGAAAACGTTTCAGAGGGTAGCCAAGCTGGTCTACGGTAGAACACTTAGATTCCTCACAACACCCCTCCCACCTTCTGACTGAGATAAAAAGACCCAGAGATCTCAACTCCTACTCATGGCTGACGAAGGGAGCTTTGACTCTCGGAAACTTATACCCCGAAACTCTTGTTCATCTCTGAGGAGCTACTGGACTCAAATCTTACTGTTTTGCTCCAAAAGTAAGGCCTAGTGAGTTCAACAGGACTAATTCCCTAAGTGTACACAGAACTACACTCTACATTTAAAAAAAAAAAAAAACCACCTGCAATATCAATTGATCTGATATCAGCTGAGATAGGTTTATCCACCACCACATTATGGGCTAGTGAGTGCAGAGCTAAGTCATTCCAGGTTTAGCAATCCTTACCATGACTACATGACGGGAGAGAGGATAGGGAGCTGGATTTTCAACCGCTGTGTCCATGTAGTAACTCATCATCTGAGATACCTGCAGAAATGGGGGGAGGGGGGGAAAGAGTCATAAATACCTTCCTGACACTTTGGAGGACATGCTCAGTTCCATGTACACTGACCAACCACTCTTTACGTAAGGTTCTACCTTGGATGAGATGGGGCTACCCAACATCTCAAACAGAAAGCTTCATAGTCACGGCTCATCTACATTCTTATTTTTGCCACTTGTATGTCTCTGCTGCTTTGTTGCTATTTTCTCTTTTCTGCACGTGTTTTGCTCCCTCTAGAGGTTAATTTAATATTGTATCACTGTATGTCCCGCAAAAAGTCCTGCAGCTTAAATCTGCAGGGAGATATGCCGGACCTACTGCGATGTACTATAGAACTGACCACTAGAGGGAGCAAAACACATATGGAAAAAAAGCAATAGGGACACACAAGCGACAAAAATGAGAATGCAGAAGACCCCCCCACCCCCTCATTCTCTGGTATTTCAAAGAACCTCCAGCAGATGGCCTGAGTTCCGAGGCCCCGGAAGTTGCTGTTAAGTCATAGTGGACAATAATACTGGTCTGGACTGACCAGCAGTCTGACTCAGTACAAAGTAGCATAATGTGTTCTGTGTGTGTTGTTATGATCCAAACCACACTGCCCATAATCCCTTAATCAGAGCAAAAAAATACAGCCGTACATGTAGCTGCTCTGTGGTCTGCCTCAGCATCAGGCATGCAAACGTAAGAGTAGGCTAGTGGTCCAGCATCTGTTTCGTGCAGTGGCCAGAAAGATGTCCCAGGGAAGCCCACAAACAAGTCCTCTGGCAAGAGCCCTGCACTTCCGGGCAGGACCAGAATGCTTGGCTTTTTATTAATGGCTTTTTTAACGACCAGCTGGCCACTTCTCCTCCTTTCTACCCCCTCTTTCGCCCGGCCTCCTTCTGTAATATCCAAGACCTTTTGCATAGAAGGAAACTGGGGAGTTATTTCCATGGAAAGAGCTCAAGGGTGGAATGGATTGCCATCTATTATTATTATGAATTTTTAAACAAATCCTTCTGGCTGATTGCAACATGAAACAGCTGGCAGCGCCAAAGGCAGAAAATGCCCCTTCGAAGGAACTGGCAGCTTTGTTCCTCTCTTCTCTCTGGGAACAAAAAAAAAAGTTGTCTCAGTTAAGTGTCCAGGACTCCTCTGTGATTGATCTGATCTGATTCTTTTGGCTGAGGAAGCAATAAAGAAAACGAGCCTATGCCATGACACGAAGCCAGCCAGCCAGCCTTTGTAAGGGGCACGTATCTGAAGTGGAGTGTTTATTGACGTATCCAGAATCCCAGGTTCAGTTGAAAAGCAAAGGGGGAAAGAGGATTTAGCTCCAAAATGCAGTAGATTTCTCTCTGCCCAGCTAACTAATCCTCAGTTAAACAAAACTGACACCTTGCTCAGGTTCATTGTGTCTTGTATATTTCCGGGATATAATGATAGGCAAACATCCCCACATTCAACCTGAAACTGTGAGCATTTTTTTACCCCAAGCCTCCCTGTAGAACACTTGAAAATGTCTGACAGGCATTTGTAAGGGTTTGCTGGGATTCTCGCAAAACTTCTCCATGCACACATATAACCCTCCCCCTTTCCCAATAGACCTTACCTCGTAGGATATACCCCAACCAAGAACCTTGCTGTACATCACTCGTGCCCAGCATAATTTTTTTTTTGCCAAATTGAATTAGAACACGAAGTAAATTTCTGTTCTCATCCACCTCCACAATCCGTTAAGAGCTGAATATGCACGAACTAACAGTGGTGCCCAATGCTTCCTCTAAGCTGTGGAGTCTTGTGGGCAAAAACTCTACTCTGTGAGCTACTGGCATTAAAGTTGTGACCGAGCAATTTGGCTACTGCATAAATTAGCCTCCTCTGGAGCCGTCCTTCCTGAAGAAGACAAAAATGTGTGAGCCAGAGGCTAATAAACTGTGAACCAGCTCACAGTAAATCGGCTTAGAGGGAACACTGTGCCCTGTATGATGGAGATCACCACCAACATACGCAAATACTTTCAAACGCTCTTTGTTTTCAACTGTGAACAAATCCACAATTTGGAAGTGTTCAAGCCACAACAAGCACTCTGAGCAGGTCAGGTTTCGATCACGCTGTTTGCAAGAACAGGAGCCTCACTGATCTTAAATCACTATATTCCGCAATCTCGTGTACTTTACATCCCTTAGTGTCACGGCGAAGCTGAGCACCATTACTTGTACAGCATATATAGCAGCCACAGTCCATGCATCAGGGCTCACCAGTCCTTGCCCACAGATTCTCCATTCAACTACCATCTAAAACACCAAGTCAGGAGCATTAACATACAGAAAAGAACACAGCAACACGACCTCCCTCAACTGAACTACCAACAGCCCATTTTAAGTATTTTGTCAAGTCCTGGAAAATGCTTGGCCTTGGCCTTGGGTGGACCTCCAGCCACAGGGAGTTCCATAGCTGCAGAGCAATCATTAAGGAAGTCTTCTGTTTGTCCTCACTCTTCTTTGATGTTCACCATCAGAAGACCAAGCAAGCTTGAATTAATGACATCAAGTCACAGCTGACCTATAGTGACCCTGTGGGGTTTCAATTCAAGAGACGTTCAGCGGTGGTCTGCCACGGCTGGCCTCTGTGTCACAACCCTTGTATTTCCTGGTGGTCTCCCATCCAAATACTAACCCTGGCTGACTCTGCTTAGCTTCTGAGATCTGACCAGATCTGTCTAGCCTGGGCTATCCAGGTCGGGCTTATTAGCCCACAAGGATTGGGGGGAGGGGGAGAGAGAAACTATTCTCCAAATGAAGCAGTTATCCCTGCCTCTGATGACCTGAACACCTTCCCCTATTGACTATTTGTGCATTTATATGAAGAGAGGGTGTGAGAATACAGAAATCCTGTGCTAAGATAGTGGTGATGAATTTGAACACATGAAGCTGCATACTGAGTCAGGCCATTGGTATTGCCCACTCTGGCTGGCAGTAGCTCTCCGGGATCTCAGGTTGTTGTTGTTGTTTCTATCCTGCATTGCCTTCAGTAAGCTCTGGGAGCCATAAGCCATTCTTTCTTCCTCCACTGTATCTTGACAACAAACCTGTAAAGTAGGTTACCTAACAAAGAGTGATTGGTCCAAGGTCACCTGGTGCATTCTACCCCCCAGTGTGCAATTGAAAACTGGGTTTCCCCCAGTCTTAATCAAGCACTCTAACCACTACACTAGACCATCCCAAAACTTTTTTTAACTAGATATGCCAGGACTTGAACCAGTGATCTTATCATTATGCGTTCTAACACAGAGCCAGAGTCATTCAGCATGACGAGCCCCAAGGTGTGTGTTTTGGAGATTCTCTGATTTCCATAAATCAATGGGACCAGGCTGCTTAACTTTGGCTGAATCATACCCTGCCTTTTCAACTGAGCTAAAATGATCTGAAAGAGAACATTATCTAATGTATACCCATGTTCCTAAAAGGCAAGCCATATAGTAGCAGAAACAGCAAAGGCCAAAGAGTAGGTGATGGTTTTCTAATGAGATTCTTCGAGAACTCTTGTTTTCCTCTTGAACTGTTTGCTTTCTTCTTTCCTGAGAATGGTTTGCATTTTTTTTTCTTGCACTGTCTTTGAACTTTCTGGAAACGCATGACAAATATTTGTCAATCACAACAGCATAAAGAGACCCATTCATTAGCTTTGTGCATGCGTTGAATCAACTCTGGATACACAAGGGAAGAAATCATTATTGACAGCTCTAGTTATCACAAAATGATGCATCAGTTATCATGTGCATCATATGGGCCTCTTACGCTGATGGTTTATGATACATTTCAACATGCAAAGGGAAAAAGTCATTTCAAAGCAGGCCCATTTTGAAATCTGAAATTCTGCTATCCAGAATTGTTCAGGTTTTGAGCAAGTCTGCTGGCCATGTGGCGATTTTGGTAAACAGCTGTAAAGCTGAAAGTCTTTGACTACCCCTCGGCAGCCTGTCTGCCAGGATTCAGTTCTTTTTTTCAGTGGCACAGTATAAAGAAAGTGAATATTTACAAATGTTTAATCAAGCAGTTAATCGTCCAGTGTGAAACAGCGGCAGAATTTTACTCTTATTACTTTCAGGGTAGCCATTGTGGTGTAGAGGTCAGAACATCAGAGTATGACTGATGCAACTGAAATATAAGTCCTCATTCAAAGATGAACCTTGCTGAGTGATCTTGGGTCAGCTGATCTACCTCTAAGTCTAGCGACCGCACAGAATTGTGAGGATAAAAACTGAAGAATGGAGAGCCACGTGTGATATCCCTGAGCTCCCAGGAGAATGAACAGGATAAAAAGAGGATTGAATCTGAAATAAATTGCCATCATTGGACTAGCAGATCACATGTTTCATTTACTGTATTTATAGTCCACCTTTCTCGATGAAACTCAAGGCAGATTACAAAACAGAAAACAATGCAACCAGACAGCAAAACAAGGCAAGAGGACCAGGCTCACAAAGTAGAAAACAATGCAGCAGAAAAAATATATATATTTGACATATATACAATGCAAAAAATGGAAACACATCCTTAGAAGACAATGCACTAAGAGCACGGTGAATACTTACAAGAAACAGCAGAAGAGACTGCAATCAGTCTTTCTGAAATATTCCATTTTTTGCCACATTAACTGAATCTCAGCTGCAACTGAATCTTAGCTGCTTTCAGGATTCTGGGGCTCTTAAACTCTGCTCAGTCTTCCTTAAAGGGAAGAGGGAAGTCTCTCTTTAGGTTAATTTACAGAATGGTTTTCCCACTCATCTGGGATATTCCCTGGATGGGTGATCAGGTTTTGCTGTTTTCATGATTGGCACGGGCCATCCGCTTTACTATTAAATATAATGATATTGCAGATTTCTGTAGGGCTGGAGAGGCAGTGAGTAGGGTTTGCCAAGGTTGCCACCCGGAGCTCTCCCAGAATCACAGTTGATCTCCGGATGACAGAGATCAGTTTCCACAAATAAAATGGCTGCTTTGGAAGGTGGACTCTATGGCATTATATCCCCCGAGGTCCCTCCCCAAACCCCACCTTCCTTAGGCTGTACCCACAAATCTCTCAGAATTTCCCAACGGAGATAAACCTAGCAACGTTAACCCTAACAAGGAGGCTCGTCATAGCTTCCCTGTTGAGATGCTGGCCATGGAGAGATAAGTACCCAAGATTTCCTGGTTCCCTGGCCAGTCTCATAAGGAGCTACCAGACTACATAGACCCCCCCCCCCCCGAGTGGATGCATCTGAAAACTTGCACGGTACCATCGGTTACAAAAAACCTGGTGCCATTTTCTTCTCTCAGCATCTCTATCAACCAGCCCCTCATTTTGTCCAGCTGTAATTTCAGCATGAATTCCAGATATGCTCCAGGTTGGGTCATGCTCACCAAATCATCCGGGTCCCCCCCCCATGCAGAATGGGGCAAAGCCTTCCTGCACATGAAATCTCATATCCTGTCTCCATTAGCTTTTGATAGCATTATAAGCAGGGTCTATGAATGCATAATGAGACATGGCTAATATCACAATCGAAGGCATGGAAGAGCCCGTCCGGTAAATTGACAGATGGACGGGAGGTCAAACAAAGGGCGTTTTAGCACTACCCTCTGAGACTGCCGGTTTGGGGGGGGGGAGCATTAAGGCCACCGCAGGCTGTTCTGCTTCACATCTCAGAGCGTAGCCACAATTTATAATTAAACAAAGATGTGAGGGGAAGCAAAGGAAGTAATAGGTGGAAGACTCTCCAGCCACTAAGGATTTTTTAACCAATCAATCATCTTCCTTTGATCAGATTAAGTTTGAACCAATGTGCATCTTGCCAAAAGCTCGCTATGGGTGCCTTTCTGAGATATTCAAGAAAGCATAAATGAGGGGTTAACCAAGCAATAGCTGGTGTCACATAGTAGGTAAGTGGTGACTGACGAAGTCGCTGGTTCAAAGCTCAGTTGAAGAAGAAGAAGAAGAGATTGGATTTATACCCCGCCCTTCATTTATAGTCTCAGAGCGTCTTACAAACTCCTTTCCCTTCCCCTCCCCACAACAGACACCCTGTGAGGCTGAGAGAGCTCTTTCCCAAGCTGTCCTTGAGAGAACAGCTGGTACAGAGCTATGGCTTGCCCAAGGTCATCCAGACAGGTGCAAGTGGAGGAGTGGGGAATCAAACCCGGTTCTCCCAGATTAGAGTCCGCACACTTAACCACTACACCAAACTGGCTCTCCACACCAAACTGGCTCTAGTGCTAGGTGGCTTTAGTGAAGCTGTTTGTTTTCAGTTCACTTCTCTGCAATATGACGAATAACAACACTGGCCTACCTTACAGGGTTCTTGTGAGTCTTGCTGGGTGATAGGTGAAAGGTTTTAAAATGAATGCAAGATATAAACACTAAACATACAGAATAATACTTTCCGCTTGTTGCTAAAAAACCTCAATAACTTTTTTTTTATTTTCTTAACATAATAATGCACAGGAACCAAGTGAGATTCAAAACATGCCCTTAATTCACTCAACAATTAATCACCTTAACTGAGTAATTAATCGGTTTAGTTGATTATCAGATTCTGGCCTGCAGATTAGATACAGGAGCAAAACCAGCTCTAAAGCTAAGAACAGAACTAAGCATGGCGTCAAACACAGGGCTGACCTCCAAAATGGCCACCCTGGGGCAAGTCCCACTTCCTTGTCCAGCAGTGACCTGGCTGTTGCTATGGAAACACAGGTTGTGATGTCATCATGTCACACATTTCCCTGCCCCTGTTCTCCTCTACTGACTGCCACTGAAAGGAAGAAGAATATACCTCATGATGATGTCATATCCTATGTTTCCATAACTACATTATTCATAGAGGAAAGGAAATTCAATCCAGGGTTGCTGGTTTTTGTAAACTCCCTGGTTTTGGAATCTCATTTAGTTCTGTTCTTACAAGAGTCAGTGTTAACACAGAGGTTTGAATGCTAGTCAACGACCTTGGAGACCCAGATTCAAACCACCACTTAGCCATGATGTTCATTAAGTGACCCCTAAACCAGCCATTTTTTTCTCAGCATTAAACCTACTTTATGGGTAGGGTTCCCAATGCCCAGGTGGTGTCTGGAATTCTCCTGGAATTACAACTGATCTCTAGCCTACAGGTATCAACTCTTCTGGAGGAAACGGCAGGTTCAGAGAGAAAGAGAACTCTATGGTATACCACAGATTCTAGGTGAAATCCTTTCCCAGATTCCCCCTCCCAAGATCTCCAGGGACACTACCCCAGATCTCCAGGAATTACCCAGGCCAGAGTCGGCAACCCTAAAAGCTTGTTGTATTGTGCAAAATGAAGGAGGGGAGAACCATGCATGCCACCCTGAGCCCCTTCAAGAAACAGTGGGATAAAAATGGGGTAACTAATTCTGTCGAACTGAAAAATAACTATGGATTACCCTCAGGAGGCATGAGTCAGTACAAATCTCTGCTCAAGTCAAAAGGGCTAGG
Source organism: Lepidodactylus listeri (assembly GCA_029233225.1). Taxonomy (NCBI): domain Eukaryota; kingdom Metazoa; phylum Chordata; class Lepidosauria; order Squamata; family Gekkonidae; genus Lepidodactylus; species Lepidodactylus listeri. Next base: position 58,433,898 of record JARCFY010000014.1, read on the forward strand.
CCTTTGAACATCTGCAGAGAGATTAGGCTCATTTATATACCGGCTGACGATCTGATCTGCTGTGATCACTGCCTGCTTCCTAGGTTCAATTGCCCACAAGCAATCTGTCTGCAGACACCTATGAGATGAAAGTGGCCGAGTTCAGAGGCATCAGCGGCTTAAGAACCACTTGGCATGAACAGATTCCATTCCACAACTAGTATTCTAAAGAACCTCTGGCTTTACCTGTGCTTATCAATGCCTGAAATGGAAATGAATCGAACACACATCATCTCAGCACCTATCAAAACGATCAACCTAAGCGTCAAAGATGCTGACAATGAATCACACTGCCAGTATAGACGTCCTAAACCCTCCAGTGCAATTGAGAACTGAGCTGTGTCTTTTCTTAACTAAGTTAATGAAACTACCATTCATCTTCAGACAGACAAAAGGAAATACTTATTTTACTCAACAAATAATTAAATTGTGGAATTTGCCACCAGTGGAGGTAGTGATGGTCACGAACATGCATGACTTTTAAAGGGGGGCGGGTTGGACAGATTCATGGCACAGATGTTCATTAATGGCTACTAGCCATGGGGATTAAAGGGAACATTCATATTCGGAGGCAGCAAACCTTGGCATTCCAGTGCTGGGAGTCAGCAGCTGGGGAGGGCCTCAGCTTCTATGTCCTGTTCAGCCCTCCTGGGCAACCGGTGGGCCACTGTGTGAAACAGTATGCCACTGGACTAAATGGACCTCCGGTCTGATCCAGCAGGTTCTACTAATATTTTTTATGTTCATCTCTCATTGGACTTGAATAACAAAGACTAGCTAGATCCTCAGCAGATGGCCCTCAGCAAGAAGCGGTGCTGAAGGGAATATTGAGGACTAGCCACATCAGATCCATTCAGTGCAATGACGAGAAGCGAAAACTGATTGGAACCTGTGCCCCCAATCCCCGCAGAGCTACCAAGACATTTTTTTTTGGCTGCACATAAAATGCAGCGCAACTGCAATATAAAAACGCCTACAAAACTACAAGGCTGGTTCGCGCTTCCGTTTCTGCTATAGATAACGAAGGCTACTATACTTTTGGTTCTTCACCCCCAGTTTTGATACCCCAAGACAGTGGGGCTTTAAAAAAAATCAACCATGATGGGGTGGGTGGGGTTTAAGCAGGGGATACCTCTCAACCCGTATTTTTGCACAAGAATCCCAGAACATCCCATTAGACACTAAGCGTTATAGCTAACCGGTTCACCCAAGAAATTCTGCTGTATATTCTACCCTGCCATATCGATTGAGCACTTACAGGTTATGTCACCATCCCATTTGACTTTGCTCTGTGCCACAGAAAGACCAACAGCAAACATGAGACACACAGGAACACATGAATCTGCCTTATACTAAATCAGACCCTTGGTCCATCAGCAAGGTCAGTATTGTCTACTCAAACTGGCAGCTGCTTTCCAGAGTCTCAGGCAGAAGTCTGTCATCTCCTGCCTGGTCCTTTTAACTGGAGATGCCCCAGATCGAACCTGGGAGCGTCTGCACGCACAGCCGAACCTCTTCCACTGAGCCACAGCCCCTCCCATGTACTCCTTGAACTAGATCCCCCCCCCCCCCCCCAAAAAACCCTATTCAGTACCTGCATTAAATACCGGCATTCAACGAATTAGCAAATTGCCTTTCTTCAAATGACACCACCACAACGTGATTTGCAAACCGTGCAGCCAAATCTGGGAGCGCTGAGAGGCAAAAGTTAGTCCCTGTGTGTATATAAACCCACCTCCCGAACCAAGGAAGAGGAAGGCACGGCCTGCAAGTCCCGTTTGATGCTCAAGGAAACGGGCTTTGTGTCTGACTTGCCTGGGAAGACAGGAGAGAAAGGGCCGGGCGCGTCTCTGGGAGCTTTCCTTTTCCACGCTTGGCTCTTTTGCAACTACCTGGCGGAGTCCTCTTTGCCGGAGCTAAAGAGGATGGAAGTACCATAATGTTAATAGTAGAGGCGCCCTCCAAAGTGGATGAGGGGTGTGGTCAAGCCGGCAGTCAAGGGGCAGCGGGGGGGGGGGGGGGGGGAGGAACGCAGGCGCTCATTCTAGCGGTCGGCCTGCAAGGGAACAGCCGCACAGCAGGGAAGCCCTCCCCCTCCCCCCGCGGGGGGAGAGAGAGAGAAGGCAGCGCAATTCCGCCCGCGAGTCACTCATTCATAGAAAATCTTGCCGTAAAATTGTATTACGCCTCTGTGACTGTCCTCTTCGATCGATCGCATGGGCTCTCGCCCTCCCATGTCCTTGATCTTCGGCTAAACCTCAAAATTCAGTTCAAATCTCAATGCCAGATGAATTCTCTGTCGGAGCCCCGATTCCCTGTCTGCAAGCTCCGAGGCCAGCGTGGGAGAGATCTGACCACCCGGCGTCCAGCATCAGTTCTCTCCCTTTCGCTCTGTTTCTGCTACTAGAGAGTGTTTGTTTGTTCCTTTGACGCCATTTACACGGACATCTATTTGTACACCATTTTTATGTGACCGATGCAAAGAAAACTTAAGGGGGCGGCCGGTAGCGTTGCCATCTCTGGGTTGGGAAACATCCCGAGGTTGGGGGCGGGGGCGGAGCTGGGGAGAGTGTGGTTTGGGGAGGGTCCCCAGCAGGGTATGATGTCACAGAGTCCATCCACCAAAGCAGCCATTTTCTCCAGGCGGGCTGGTTTATGTAGTCTGGAGATCAGTTATAATTCCGGGAGATCTTGAGGCCCCACCTGGAGGCTGGCAGCTCTAGGGGGGGAGTACATTCATCGTAATGGGGTGAGGTTGCTATGAGGAGAGTGACACAGGAAGTTTCTGGGACTTAGTTTCTTCCAGCTTTTGGGGTTGCCAACTCTAGGTTGGGAGTTCCTGGAGGTCTAGGGTGGAGCCTGGGGAGGGGAGGGGACTCAGTAGGGTACAATGCCACAGAGTCCACCCACCCTCCAAACAAGCCTTTTTCTCCAAGAGAACTGACCTCTGTAGTCTGAAGGCCGTAATTGTTGGAAGATCTCTGGGCCTGGCCTGGGGTTGGCAATCCCAGCCGATTCACTTTGCAGAGGCCTGACTGTTACACCTTACTCCAGGGCAGTTTATACAGTGCCATCGGTGATAATCCGTTCGGGAGCCACAGATCTTTGACAGGGGTTGCCAGCTTTGGGTTGGGAAATACCTGTAGACTTGGGGGCTGGAGCCTGGGAAGGGCAGGGTTTGGGGAGGGGGAGCTCAGCAGGATATAATGCCACAGAGTCCACCGAGACAGCCATTTTCTCCAGAGGAACTGATCTCTGTCACCTGGAGATCAGTTGTAATAGCAGGAGAGCTCCAGGTCCTGCCTAGAGTCTGGCAACCCCAGTGGCTCTTCTGAGCACTGTTCCCCCACGTAGCACCTGCCCCGTGTTTCAGGGAAGCAAGCAAATCATTTGTCTTGTAGGGCTTGCACTTGCAGGTGGTTCCAGAGGAATGTGTGTGTTGTTAGCTTCCCCAAGGAGCAGGTCTCATGCCAGGGGTGGAACATAGGGTTGCCAACCTCCAGGTGAAGCCTGGACAACTCCTGGAATAATTGCATTTCCAGACAATGGAGATCAGTTACCCTGGAGGAAATGGCTGTTTTGGAGGGTGGAGTCTATGGTGAGTTCTCCCACTGAGTTTTCTCCCCTCACTCAACCCCAGGCTCCACCCTAGGGTTGCCAACCTCCAGATAATGGCTGGGGATCTCCCAGAATTCTGACTGATCTCCTGACTATAGAGATCAATTCCCCTGGAGAAAATGGCTGTTTTGGGAAGTGGATCTATGGCATTTTAGTCTGCTGACGTTTCTCTCCTCCCTAGACTCCATGGGCCCCAGGGTACACCCCCCCAAAAAAAATTGCCAGGAATTCCCCAAACCAGAGCTGATAGCCCTACTCCATCCCACAAATTGCCAGGAATTTCCCAACGTAGAGTCATAGAGTCCACCCTTCCCAACGTAGAGTTGGCAACCCAATATGTCTTTTTGGGTTGATGGTAAATGCAAAATGTGGCAAGCTGCAAGCTACCGAGAACCTACTGCAGAGGAGAAGTGAGCAACTATCTCTCAGGCCACGGGTCCTTTCATAGAAAAAGAGGTGCAGGAGCTCATTAGCATAACTCATTAGCATAACACATTAGCATATGCCACGTCCCCTGACATCACCAGAAATGTGTCAGAAAGGGAATGTCAGTTTCAGCCCCATTATATCCTATGGGCCATATGAAATATGAGGGGCTGGAGGAAAGGGGGTTTGAGGGAGAGGCTCCAAACTTGCAGGGTAGCTGCTGGGGCCCCTCCTCGAAATACCCACTAACTTTCAAGAAGATTGGACCACGGGGTCCAATTCTATGGGCCCCCAAACAGATTGTCCCATCCTCTACATTGTTCTCTATGGAGGAAAAAAAGGTTAACTTTTTTCTTACCATAGAGAACAATGGAGGGAATGGGGGCAACCTGTTTTGGGGCCTGTAGAATTGGACCCCCTGGTCCAATCTTCTTGAAACATGGTGGGCATTTCGAGGAGAGGCCCCAGCAGCTACCCTGCAAGTTTGGAGCCTCTCTCTCAAACCCCCTCCCCTCCAGTGGCTTTTAAAGTTGCAGCCGAATTTCGGCAGCAATTCGGCGGCGAGCTGAATCAGATTAGAGAATCTGATTCAGCCCATGGCTGCCCTACTGGCCAGTCCTGAGCTGGCGGAGCTTCGCTCTGCCTCGCTCCAGCCCCAACGGACCCCTGTCTCAGCGTAATCTGCCTCATAGGTAGACCGTGAGCACAAAATTGAATAAAACTATGGAGTTCATGTGTTGGAAGAAGGGCAGGGTTTGTGTGATAAAGAAGCATATTTAACACCGGTACAAAAAGACTATGGTCACACATACTAAATAACCCACTTTCAATCCACACAGCAAAATCCAGTTGGAAAGTGCACTGAAAGTGGATTGAAAGTGGATTATTTAGGGTGTGTGACTGAGTGTGGCAGCAGCAGTGCTCGCTCTGGCATCCCAGAAATCCAAGTGATTCTTACACATTTGGTTCACATATGCTGGAGTCTGCAAAAATGGGATCAATCTACCTTGCCAGCTTTAAGACCACCGATGTAACATGTGCATGATGATCCCCATGGCTATTTTCATCCAGGAAATCGCTCATGGGATTCTGTCTGGCCTTTGATGCAAATCTGAGCACCATAAGAATGGAACCGATCCAGCATTCGATATCTAATCTGGACATCTCTGCAAACTCACTCTGCGGGCAGCTGGTAGGACAAAGCTTTGGAGGTGTTTTGCTTCTGTGATACGCGGGCCTTTGTCTCGACAGCTTTTGATAGCCTCATTTTTAATTACAGTCCCCAGATCCTACACTCACTTGTTCCTGAGTAAATCTTAATTAAACAGACGGGGCTTCCTTCTGAATGAGCGTGTTGGAGACCACAGGCAACATGAGGTTCATGCTGGAATTCAAGCCAAAGTGTAATTGTACGTGCAGAGAACTCAGGCTCATTGTTTTCAGTAAACCTTTGGGATGTCATCATTTATTTTTACTTTCATTCTAATACCATGAAACTCTATTCATACAACCTTCCCATGAAAAACCAAATGGAGTTTTCACCTGCAGGCCTTTTGTGCCTGTGATTGTAATACAAACAGACAATGTTGTCAGGGGACTCTGACCTGGGAACCTCATTGGCCTGCTGAACTAAATACATCAACTGGTGTCCTGGTCTTAAAGCTGTCACCATGTCATGGTGATAATAGGAGTATGCAAGATCAGCCTCTCTGATTGGCAGGCATTATGAAGCCTCTGGATTGACCAGGTCTAGTTACTTATATTCCAGTTGTCTCTGTTGAGCAGGTACAGGTAGATCTGGGACAGGGAGGGGAAAGTCAGAAAGAAGCTCTGCAAGAATGTAGGTTCACAGAGGCTGTGGTCAGACACACTAAAGAATCCACTTTCAGCAAAATCCAGTGGGAAAGTGCCATGAAAGTGGATTATTTATTTTTTAAAAGATTTTTATTGATTTTATCTATATCTATTTCTACACGCTATTCACTATGCTACATATACCTTATACAGAGAATACTTTAAAAAATGCTTAATTATATCCAATTCTATAAAAAAGAAATCTGAAGCATTAATAAAACCATGGTTAACTACAAATTACCTTGTTACTGTTTCTACTAAAAAAGCTATTTGGCAAGTATGCATACTTTAAAGAAAGCATATAGTAATACATCTTGAACATCCTATCAGTGCATATGCTTAATATAACAATTTAACAATCATTTCTTCCTTTGTCCTCTTCTTGTCTTTCTGGTCTCCACTTGTACTTTTGGGGCTGCCACCCCTTTTTCCGAGTCTGAAATTTCTTCATCACTTTTAGAACCATCAAAACCATACATACTTTCTTGCGAAGCCAGTGAATCATCTGAGTCTCTGTCTTTTTTCTTTTCTTTGCCATTTTCCAAAAAAAATTTCGCTTGTTCAACAGAGTCAATCTTATATTTCTTGTCTTTGATGCTGAAGCTTAGTCCCTCTGGAATATTCCAACGATAAACAATCGACTCAGACTGAAGCCACGTTGTTAACTTTCTGTAGGCTTTTCTTCTTTTCCGTATCTCAAATGGTATGTCCTTCAAAACTTTCACCTCTTCTTCTTGGATCTTCAGAACTGCTTTATTCGTGGTTCTTAACACCACATCCCTTGTAGATTTTTTGGAGAATCTTATCATTATTTCACAAGGCAGGCTTTTCTTTTTAATATACTCAGGATAGGTCCTATAAACCATATCCATATCGCTTTTTAAGTCTGCTGCTTTTAAGCCTGTTACTGGCTCCAATGCTTCACTTAACAGATTTTTAAGGTCTTCTCCTTTTTTCTCTGGTACATTCTGAAGTCTTAGGAAGAAATTTGATCGTTCCATCTGCAGTTTTAGAATCGAATCTTGTTGAAGAGCCTTTTCTTTTTCCGCTTTTTGTAGTCTTGAGTCTTGATTTTTTACTGACGTTTTAACCTCCATGAGGTCTAGCTGCAGCTTCTCTGTAATCTTATTTGACTCCTTCAGTTCCGTCTGCATTTTGTCCATCTTGGTGTTGAGAGATGTCATTTGGTCCACTAGAGGTCGCAATAACGAGGAGAACACAGCGGTCATCTCTGTGGTATCAACCTTTGAACTCGGAGCTGTACTTCCTAGTTTGGGGGAAGGTTTCGGTTTCCCTGCCATTGTTGAAACTACGTTGTTGTTTACAGTTAGATAAGATGGGCAAAAGAAGCGATTTTCTTATCTGCACTTATATCGCTTTCGAAAATATGCCTTCCAGTACGCGATACCGCCTGCTAGCAGCTCGTAGAAGCTTTCATTTTCTCAGTAACGCCATGAAACGGAGCCTCGTAAGTACGCCAATAAGAAGGAAGGGGGGGGTTTCACTCCACCCGCCGCATTCCCGCTAAGTTTTGCTTGGTTTTACTTCGAGACTCACTTTTTCACCGTGCGTATCAGGAATCTTATGCTTCTCACTTCATATTCTCTGCTGCTTCACAGTTTACGCTGCTGCCATTGCGGCTCCACGATGGGGAAACCTATGGGGGTGATGGGGGGACCCTGTTCCCGCGGTCGCCACCTCCGGGAGAGATCCCCACTCGTGCCACCCCAGGCAGAGCCCCCTCACTGGGATCTCTGGGGGCTCGGCACCTGTCCAGAGCCCCTTCTTCCCGTTGGGCACGGATCGCTTCCCCCGCTGGTGCGGAGGGAAGCATCCGCCATTGCTCGCAAGTCTTCCGGAAGTTTCCTGAAAGTGGATTATTTAGTGTGTAACCGCAGCCAGAGAGAGGGCGATTCTGCATTGGCTTTTCCCTCCATTGTTTTACAAAGCCCAGGTTGGAACAGAAATTCCCCTCTGCATTGCATGCTGCTTTCTCATCCTTTGATCATCGGGATTTATGGTACCCTCCACACTGCATGCTGCTTTCACATCCTTTGATCATCGGGTTTGATGGTACCATCTGCATAGATTTATGGCTGTTCAGGGGTGACTTTGCAGCCAGTACGGCGTTGCCCAGAAGTATCTGAATGTGGTTTTGAGCTGCACTTTTTCCTCCCAGTTGAGACAATGTGGAGCGAATGCCAGATGCAGAATCACCCAGAGAGAGAGAATGCCAAAAATATGCAACTGGATCAAATTTCCCTGCATTCTGAAGCTGTTCCTCGTGACACTTAATGGGTTACCTCAGGCCAGTCTTTCTTTTTTCAGTTTGACCCATCTCACAGGTTGCTATGAGAAATATTTTTATTTGTTTTATGCAAAAAGTTTTTGTGTGTCATCTTTCCACCCAATTTGGGCCCCTACAATGGTTAAAAAATATTTTTTTAAAAAACACATATAATTAAAAACAGGAAGAGAGAGCAATAAGGGAATGCCATACGAAACAAAAAAGGCCTTCACCCACTGGCACAACTTGATGGGGATATACCAATAGGGAAAGGCACGAACCAGCTCACGAACAAAAGTTCATGACGAATTTTGCGTGGTTCATGGTTCACAAAGTGAAATTCGTGGCAGGTCAACAGGCACAAACTTTCCACAAACTGCAACAGACGGCATGTAGAGGAGCATCCAGGGGACGTCCCCTGCAACTTTAATGTCTCTACCTTGCACAGGTTCCATTCTACACAATCTTGAACCTCCTGAACCTGTCATTTCCCCCAAAAGCACTTTCCTAGGGACCATAACTTCTTGGGGGGACCATAACTCAGACCCCGTAAATCCAAACCTCACAAAACTTGGAAAGCAGGTAGAGGAGAGTCAGCCAGAGATCTTCTAAAAGTTTGGTTTCTCTAGCTTGCACAGGATTCGTTCTACTGGGTCACAACCATCATGAACCAAACTGATTCATTTGGCTGCTAAAAATTCATGACGGTTCATCGTTCACGAACCAGACATGCCAGGAACCAGGAACTGAACCACATTTTCCTGGTTTGTGCCCATCCTTATATATGAATCTCCTTGGGAGGGAATTCCACAGTTTCAGTACCATGATTCCGGAGGCCCTTGCCGTCCATCTTGCCTCAGTTGACAGGGATAACCAGGACAAGGCCCCCCAAACTGACTACTCCATACAGGAGTAGACAGTCCTTAAAGTATACAGGTCTCAAGCCAAATGAAATGTTAACAGTGAGTACCAGCACCTTGAATTGGGCCCAGAAGGAACAAGACTGATACGGTCCCTATGACCCACCTCTAGTCAACACTCTCGCCATAGCATTCCATACCAACGGTAGTTTCCGGACACCCATCAAGGGCAGTCCCCATGTAGAGTACATTGCAGTAGTCTAATATAGACATTACCAGGACAGGCACCACAGTGGCCAGATCTTTTTTTTTACCCAGGAAAGGCCACCGCTGGCTCACCAGCTGAAGTGGGTGAAAGGTGTTCCTGGCGATCACTGCCACCTGCTCATCCAAGAGGAAGCCTGGAGCCAGTAGTATTCCCTAGCTGTGATCCTGCTCCTCTAGAGAGACTGCACCTCCATCCAGAACAGTTTATTAGCCCTCGTCCCAAAACTGGCTCTGGGCACCGATTTGTGGCCTCCCTGATATCTGCTTGAACTGCGAGACAGCGCTGAGTTGCATCTGTTATACTGGTGACCACCATGCCCAAATGATCTCTGGAGGACCTCACCCAGTGGTTTCACTTTGATGCTAAAGAGCAGACAAGAAGGATCCTTGCAGACCCCATAGGCCAAAGAGTGGAGCAGCAGTCTCCTAGCATCACCTTCCAAAAACCTACCTTCCAGGTAAGACCCAAACCACCGTAAAATGGTGCCTCCCTGTCCCACCCCACACCTATGTTCAGAGTTATGGAGCACGTACATTAGGGTTGCCAACTCTGGGTTCAGAAATTCCTGGGGAGCCTGGGGAGGGCAGAGTTTGGGAAGGGGAGGGATGTCGGCAGGTTATAATGCCAATGAGACATCCATCAAAACATGTCATCCCCCCCCCCCCCACCAGAGCTGATTTCTGTAGTCTTGAGATGTGATTCTGAGAGATCTTCAGGCCACACCTAGAGGTTGGCAACTATAGTTTACACACAGGCTCATTTCCTATCAATACTGCATGGTCTACATTTACATACTATGTACATGTTATATACAAAAGATGCGTCCTGGAAGAGGAAATTGCCTAAGGAAACAGTGAACATTGTTTTTTCAGTAATTTTCTTGAATTTTAGCAAGTCTGCCGAAGCTCTGATTTATTTACTTTATTTATATCCCCCTCAAGGGGAACCCAAAATGGCTGACATCCTCCTCCTCTCCTCCATGTTATCCTCACAACAACCCAGAGAGGTCGTTTCGGCTGAGAAAGAGTGACTGGACCAATGTCACCCAGCAAGCTTCCACAGCACAGTGGGGAGTCGAACCTGAGTCCCCCAGATTCTAGTCCAGCACTACACTCTGCTGGCTCTCTAACTGCAATGCTCTGGGGACAAATCCTATTCATGAGCCACTGTTTGGCCTTCCCAAGCTATAAAAGGCTTAGGTCAGATCGGTACCTCGGCAGTTCGAGACCCGAGTGCCGCGTGACGGAGTGAGCTCCCGTCTCTGTCCCAGCTCCTGCCAGCCTAGCAGTTCAAAAGCAAGAAATTGCAGGTAGATAAATAGGTACCCCTTCGGTGGGAAGGTAACAGCATTCCGGGCACCTCAGCGTCGAGTCATGCCGGCCACATGACCACGGAAACGTCTTCGGACAGCACTGGCTTTTCGGCTTGGAAACGGAGATGAGCACTGCCCCCTAGAGTCGGATTCGACTGGCTTTCGAGCAAGGGGAACCTTTCCCTTTACTAAATACAAGATAGCAGAGGTTCGATCACACCAGGGATGGGACCAGGCCCGTACACATGGGGGTGCCTATGAGTGCCCAGCACCCTCCCCAAACAGCCTGGCACCCTCCCCAAACAGCCGTGCCTGCCCCCTTCCCCCTCTCTGTGAAGCGCCTGCCTGGCTTGCTGGGGGAGGGGAAGCGCATCTCAGCCCACACTCAGCTTGCTGCTGGTGCCATTGTGACGCCTGAGCTGCGTCAGGAGGTGCAAGACGAAGTCCCTGTCTTCGCTCTCCTCTCGGATTGCCTGCAAAGGTGGGGGGGGGGGAATTGGAAGGGGGTGCGAGGAGAATAGCCTGTTGGCACGAGGGGTTAAGGGGCTGCTGCTGCTGCTGCTAGCTAGCCAACCGAACCTGTGTCTGTAAAACCTCGAGGGGCTCTCCCAGCTCCTTCAGCAACACTTGCCTCCAGACGTCCTGGATCTTCTGGGACGTAGGCTTTGATTTTGGAGCAATGCGCAGCCCTTTCAGAGAGAAAAGACGTCCCAGACACAGATCCTGACCTTTCTTTACTATTTCCAAACTGCTCCAGGCGCTGCTCCTCCCCGCCCCCCCCCCCATTTTTACCTTTCAACTCTTTCCTAGCCATGTCTCTCTTCCTCTATACTTCCCTAACAACAACAACAACCCTGTGATGTAGTCAACTCCACTGTACTAAACTGCCCCCTTGGGTACAGAGCTGGATGGGACAAAGTGCAAGACTGTCGGTGCCACGGTAGGGTTCACCTCTGGAAGTTCTTGCTCTTCCTGCTGAACTGCCCCTGCCACCGATCGTCTATTGCAGAGGAGGACTAACCCAGAAGCAAAGCCGAGAGTTCAGTGCCGGGGGGGGGGGGGGGGAATGTCAATGGAACAGATTCCCTTGTGATCTTATCTGGACTTTAATAGACCCTTCTTCTTATCTCTTTCAGAATCAAAGCTATTGGCATGCAGCACATGGCACACATGTTCATCCTCTGTGATGCTGGGCCACATCTGGATTACAGGTGCTTGAACATCTCCACTTGCCAGTAGCCCAAAGAAAGAAGTTGGAGTCAGTGGCGGCGGGGCTTCCCTTTCTCCCCCCTCCACCCACTGTAATCAAAGAGAGAGAGAGACTCCCTTGTCTCATTGCCAGAGCTTTTTCCCCAGCAAGTACCCGGCAGGGTCAGGATGAATTCCCATCCAGTTCAACAGGAGTCACTCCAGATCTGTGGCCGAAGTGGAGGAGTTCTGGAGTTCTTTTGCCAAACAGAATCTGACCTGATCTGATCTGTGTGCCCAGACATGTTAGAGTGCTGTTAGATAACAATGGGGACAAATGAAGTAATTAAAGGCTCCAAGTGACCCTACAAGCACTCATCTACAGAGGAGGATCCCCGCTACGACTCTGCATGAGTTGCTGTTCTATTGAGTCCTGCTTTCTTCCAGTCTGTCTCCATTGGGAATAAGTCATCTGCCTCTCTATCTAGGTTGACTGGCTCATTCAGTTGCTGCTGATGTGGAGAGGCATTGCATGTTGTAGCTATGCATGGATCACTGCTATTGTGTTGCCCCCTTCCAGTGAGGAGGCCTGCTCAAAACAACAGTATGCAAAGGTGGGGGGATAGGATAGGTTCCCCCAAGGCAGCTAATTTTACTTTTCCCCCATGCTTTAAAAATAAAGTTAGGTGTGCTTTAAGAGTAAACTGGGCCTCCATTTTTTAACACAAAAATGAGGCCATAATATGCCTACAAAAAAAAAGTCAGAGTTAAGTCACTCGTGGTTTTAACCACTTAGGCTGAATCATTTAATAGCATCAAAACTCCTCCTAACACAGAATCAACATTTGTAGTTGTTTTAGTGCAAAATACATTCTGGGGTGTAGCTTCCGCCCCCTATCTGGAATGAATTTGTTAGCGCTCATCCAAGGGATAGGTAAAGGTAAAGTCTCCCTTGCTTGAAAGCCAGTTGAATTCAATTCTAGGTGGCAGTGATCATCTCAGTTTCCAAGCTGAAGAGCCAGCACTGTCCAAAGACGTTTCTGCGGTCACGTGGCTGGCATGACTAAACGCTGAGGTGCACGGAACGCTTCCCACCGAAGCGGTACCTATTTATCTGCTTGCAATTTCTTGCTTTTGAACTGCTAGATTGGCAGAAGCTGGGGCTAGAGACGGGAGCTCACTCCATCATGCGGCACTCGGGTCTCGAACTGCCAAGCTATGATCTTCCAGGCTACAGCTCAGTGTCTTAACCACTGAGCCATCGCGGCCCCTCATCCGAGGGATACTCACTCCTAAATTTTAGGCAGAGAGGAGGAAGCTTTCCCTGTTTCCTGGTTTAGAAGGAATCGAAGAAACAACCCCTTCCTAGCTCTCGCTTTTCTCCCAACCCAATTGTGATGGACATCTCAGAGACTGCGGGTCTCACCCAAGGGCCAGATGGCATTAAAAAATTCCCTTTGCATAGCGGCTTCAGGGAGCCATGATTCAGCATGTGACCTCCTTCCTCTTTCTTGAGAAACTCTAGTGAGAAGTGTGGGGCTGCTTACCTCTCCTTTCCTCTGGTAACATGGCTTCCTGGACTGTCCCTCCCCCAGCAACTGGTATTCAGAGTTATACCACCTCTGAATCTGGAGGTTCCATTCAGCTGTCATAAGCTCTTCACAGATCTTGCTGGCATTTGGAGGCAGACTGCTTCTGAACAAGAAAGCTCCAATTTGCTATCACAGCTAAGAGCCACTGATAAACTGTGCCAGTATTTGGAGGTATACTGCCTCTGAACAAGGAGGTTCCAGTGAGCTATTGTGGCTTTGACAGACCTAGCCATCTAAGTTTGTGGAAGCAGCCTGAACAGCCTTGCCTAGCCTGATATTGTCAGAGCTGGAGGAGGAGGAGGAGGAGGAACCACCTCTCCCCATATGAGCCTCGGAGAGCTTTACACTCTTCTGATCAACACCTCCTAGGGAACCCTGGCCCAAGGGACGTCTGCTTAGCTTCTTCGGCCCTTGCCCCAACCTGGTGGAACATGCTCCCACCTGAGATCAGGGCCCTGTGGGACCTATTCCAGTTCTGCAGGGCCTATAAAACAGACCTGTTCCACCAAGCTTGAGGCTGAGGGGGCAGACATTCAGTCATTCTGGCCTCCTCTGTTTATGGCCCCTTCCCCAATGCCTGCTGTCAGATCATATTATTGGGTTCTAGAGCAGTTATCTCCTGATATGAGGCATGGGGTTCGATGATATTGTCTATGGTGCCATCGACTGCTTTATTGCTTTTATTGCTTTATGGACTGCATGCAGTAAGCTGCCCTGAGCCCACTTGTGGGATAGGGCGGGGTATAAATTGAATAAATAAAATAAATAAAATAGAAGAAGCGATTGGATTTATACCCCGCCCTTCACTACCTGGAGGAGTCTCAGAGCAGCTTACAAACTTCTTTCCCTTCCCCTTCCCACAACAGACACCCTGGGATAGGTGGGGCTCTTTCAAGGACTGCCCTTGAGAGAACAGCTCTGAAAGAGCTTGGAATTGACCCAAGATCACACCGGCAGCTGCATGTGGAGGAGTGGGGAATCAAACCCAGTTCTCCCAGATTAGAGTCCACGCTCCTAACCACTACACCAAACTGGCTCTCATAACTGAGCAGGGTCGGTGGCCATGGTTAGTACTTAGGAGACTAGGACTGCTATGCAGAGGAAGGTGATGGTAAACCAGCTCTGCTCCTCTCTTGCCTTCAAAACCCCATGAGGTGGAGCTTTGAGGGGTCTCCGTGACTTAGTTGCAACTTGACACTTTAAATTGGTGGACCTCACCTCCTCTAGTTGAGTTTCCCTACTCTCACTGGAGCCGAGTGTGAGTAACTGGGAAGATTAAAAAAATGAGAGTTCTCCTGGATATCACAGTAGGGGGAAAGAGGCATTGCCAGGATAAGAAGGTTGTTGTTTTTTTTAATGTAGTTGGGCAAACATAATACGGTATGTTACAAAGGAGGAGAGGGAGACACACTTTTACTGGAAGGCCGGAGACCTTCCGGAGTCCTGTAACAGCCACTAATAATGGCAATACCTTAATCACCACTTGCATTATTAATCCAGAGACCTATGCTTCTAGTGGGAAGTGGAAATGTGTGGGTGAAGGGGGGGGGCTGACTGGTGCTGCCCCTCCCGATCCGCAAATGTGCAATCAGGATTCTACCCAGAGAAAGTTTGCATTAAAGTGGCGCTGATTCTCCCACATCTCGGAGGACACTTTATCTCAGTGGCCACTTAGCTTCATCTCAGCTCCGGAACATCATGCATTATTCAGTGACAGGGCACTCACGCTCTAACCCATGCTCATGGAGATGGTCCCTTGGAAATTGCCTCCTCGTGTCCCGGCTGCTGGGGAAGGAACAGGGGAGACGAGTTCCCTTCAGAGGTGCAGTGTGGGTGTCACATCTGCTACGGGAGATTCATTTGGTCCGAGATCTGACAATGCAATCCTAAACAGATTTATACCCTTCTAAGGCGGTGGCTGGAGATCTCCTGAGAGTACAAATAATCTCCAGATTACAGAGATCAGTCCCCCCCCTCCCCCCTGGAGAAAATGGCTGCTTCGGAAGGTGGACTCTGTGGCATTATATCCTGCTGAGGTCCCTTCCCTCCCCTCCCCGAACCCTGCCTTCCCCAGGCTTCACCTCCAAGATCTCCAAGAATTCCCCATCCCAGAGCTGGCAGCCCTGTTGAAAAGTACTTAGGTCGGAGACGCATCGAGTGAAAACAGCTCATACTGTTGGTGAGCCAGTTTGGTGCAGTGGTTAAGTGCGCAGACTCTAATTTGGGAGAACCAGGTTTGATTCCCCACTCCTCCACTTGCAGCTGCTGGATGCCCTTGGGCAAGCCATAGTTCTGTCAGAGCTGTTCTTGAAAAAGAGCAGTTTCTGTCAGAGCTCTCTCAGCCCCACCTACCTCACAGGGTGTCTGTTGTGGGGAGGGGAAGGGGAAGAAGTTTGTAAACTGCTCTGAGACTCCAAGGGAGTGAAGGGCGGGACATAAATCCAATCTCTTCTCTTCTACTTTATTCAGAGGCCAGAACAAGAATGGTTTACAGGACCTAAAGGTCTGCTTAAATCTCATTCCAAACCACACCCGCACCCACACCCAACACTCATGATTGGCTATCTACATGGTTGTCTTTAACCATTGGTTACTCTCAGGATCCAGTGCCCACTATTGGCCCACACTAGGATCCTGTCTGGCTATTGTCTTTTGGGACGAAGCTCGGTAGCTTCACCTAGCCACGTGTGTATCTGACCGCGTGTACCATCTCTTGTGAGGACATAACACCTGTCTAAGGCCATCAAAGTCAAGGGTCTTTAAAAGGTGTATTAATCTGTTTGAGACTGCACCATGAAGGTGCTTCTCATTCAGGGTTTTAGTGCCAAACCAGAGGGAAGGCTCATCCCTCAAATGAACTAGACGTTACAGTGGCCACGCGTCTGACCAACAGCTGCCGATGCCATTTTAGAGAAGTAATTGGCCATTTTTAAATGCCACGTAGTGGGACCAGGTGATCTTGTTTCAACCCCATACCTTTTCAGGTGTGAAAAGGCCATGCTATTTCAATACTTGAACAAGCACATAGTGGGGGGCAAAAGAAGAGGAAGAGTAGATTTTTATACCCCACTTTTTTCTACCTTAAGGAGTCTCAAAGCAGCTTACAATTGTCTTTTCCTTCCTCTACCCACAACAAGCACTTTGTGAAGTAGGTGGGGCTGAGAGAGTTCTGAGAGACCAGTTATTGGCCCAAGGTCACCCAGAAAGTTTCATATGGAGGACTGGGGAGGAGGAGGCGGAGGAGAAGGATTTATATCCCACCCTTCACTTGGAGTCTCAGAGCACCTTACAATCTCCTTCCCTTCCTCTTCTCACAACAGACACCCTGTGAGGTCGGTGAGGCTGAGAGAGCTCTCCTGAGAACTGCCCTTGAGAGAAGAGCTCTGAAGGAACTGTGACTGGTCTAAGGACACCCAGCAGCATCATGTGAAGGAGTGGGAAATCAAACCTGGTTCTCCAGATTAGAAAATGCTACTCTTAACCACTACACCACTCTGGGGCAAGGGACACAATCTCCTGGTACCACTGTGTAGCATTTTTAAATGGCCAATTTCTTCTCAAATGGCCAGTTTGGTTTGAGAGCCAGTTTGGTGTAGTGGTTAAGTGCACGGACTCTAATCTGGGAGAACCAGGTTTGATTCCCCACTCCTCCACTTGCAGCTGCTGGATGACCTTGGGCAAGCCATAGTTCTGGCACAGCTGTTGTCTCAAGGACAGTTGTCTCAGAGCTCTCTCAGCCCCACCTACTTCACAGGGTGTCTGTTGTTGGAATGGAAATGAATTTGTAAGCCGCTCTGAGACTCTGAGTGAAAGTTGGGGTATAAATCCAATTTCTTCTTCTTCTTCTTCTTCTTCTTCTTCTTCTTCAAAATGGCATCAGCAGCCATGGGTCAGACTCATGGATGTTATAGCATCTAGTTTGGCTCTCCGAACAAACCTAAATATCCCCTTGGCAAATGGATGTCCCCAAACTCACATTTCCCAAGGTAACCTGACTCCCCCTGAGGAGCCCATGAGCCGAGACCTGGGATGCCCACCCCGAAGTCCGGCCCTGACTGTACCACGGCTGGAGGGTGGGTGCAAAAGCAACGAGCTTGTGACTGCCCAGCAGCAACGAAATGTGGCTTCCGCATTCTCCCAACTTTTCCTTTCCCTCGTATTTGCACCAGCCAGAGTCCGGCAGCTCCTGCCAAAGCTGAGTCCAAATCTTTGCGCTGCTTTCATGTCCTCCCAATCAATGGGAAGCCACATTATATCCATTCTAGCTCATAGACAAGGAATGACATGAAGGTGGTGGTGGAGGAAGGGTCATTCTTGGGTTAGATGATGAAATGCAAACTGCTGTCTGGTTAGCACTGGGAGGGTCACCCACACCACTGAGATGGAGAACTCCCGAAGAAAGGGGCCCGCAGAGCTGCCCGTGAATCGGAGCCTTTATTCTGCAACCTTCAGAGCAGGGTGAGGAGATCCTCTTTTTTTAACTGTCACTTTAAAGCAGGCTATTTAAAAACGGTCTGACTTGGAACAGTCCTCTGTTCGCAGTTCAACGAGGGCCCTGGCTCACGATTTGTCCATTCTCTTCAGCACAGCCCTGGGCAATTAACAAGCCATGAATGCTGCCTGAAAGGGGAGGAGGGCGATATTTTGGTTGAGGAACCCAAGCGAAGAATTCTCCCCCTGCTGGTGCCAAGTGACAACGGCTTAGGCTAGCCTAGCAATCAGCCGGCATGATTAATTACATGGGGAGCTTCAGAGCATCTCAAGAAACCAAAGACTCGTTGACCTGTAACTTGAATCTTAAGGCTGATTCACACACGTATTGGCAACCACTTGATTTCGCATTGCTGGACTACCCATCCTTTGGGGAAGGTGGGCACAGAAGGTGTGGATGACCTGATCGCTCTGCTCTTGAATTCCTGCAGGTCAGACAGCAGACAGGTGACCCTGGCGGTGCACGATGGAAGTTGCTGCATTGTGGCTCAAACATAAAACAAAATGTGAGGTGTGGACATAAGAACAAAAGAGAAGCCATGTTGGATCAGGCCAATGGCCCATCCAGTCCAACTCTTTGTGTCACAGTGGCCAAAACCCAGGTGCCCTCAGGAATCCCACCAGTGGGACCAGAACTCCAGAAGCCCTCCCCCTGTAGTCCCCCCCCCCAAGCACCAAGAATACAGTGCATCACAGCCCCAGAGGTGCTGGTGTGTCTGTGTTTACAGACTTGGCTACCACCACTGAGAGATGGCCTTGAGGTTTCTCTTTCAACACTGATCTAAAAGATTTATTAGTTGCCTTCCTCCCTTGCAAAACTCAAGGTGGCTTACAATATAAATAAAACAATTATTAAAAAAACAACAACAATGATTAAACACATGAACACTCAGTCCTTTCACACATGCATGCCACTGCAGGATGTTGCAGTCAACCACAAGCAGTGCCCGCGTGTGTGCCAGCTCTCAGTGCTATCAGGATGCGTTCACTGAGAGTAGTAAAGCCAAAAAAAAAAAAAAAAACTGGAGCGCACAAGCCCAGGGATTACTTCCCAGAAGCCCATCTCTGTATCTTCGGAGGAGCTTCCTCCAAGGGAAACGTGCACACAATTGCAACCTTAGCATCATTGGTGGAGTCTCCAGTGTGCTGTTCTTAGCTACTGTCATTGTTCTTTCCACGTCTATTGAATTTTCACCTCTGGCACTTCAGAAGAACACAAACTTATGAAGCAGCCTTATTTGTTAGTTTGTTTTGAGCAGGGCTCCGGGTGGATTGCATCAAAGGCAAATACAATATAACTGAATTAAAACAGCATTAAAATACTTTAAAACAATCAGAAGAACAGTGCTAACAATGGGAAAATGCTCATTTCCTCCAGCCCCCTGGGTGGAGGGGACATGAAGGAATAAAAGGGGAGGTTGGAATTTAAGAGTGCCAGACTGTCGCTGTCCTCAACCAAATGCCTGGCGGAACATCTCTGCCTTTCAAGCCCTATGGAAAGATAGTAAGTCCCATAGGGCAGGGATGTTCTCTAGAAGAGAGTTCCACCAGGTGGGGGCCAAGGCAGAGAAGGCCCTTGCCCTAGCTGAGGACAGCAGGATCTCTCTCGAGCCAGGGACCACCAGGAGGTTCTTATTTCTAGAGTGTGATGCTCTTCCAGGGACATACTGAGAGAGGCGGTCCTGAAGGTATGTGGGTCCCTGGCTGCTCATGACCCTAAAGGTAAAAACCAAGACCTTGAACTAAATCCGGTGCTCCACTGGAAGCCAGTGCAGCTTGCACTGTCCAGGCTGGATGTGTGCCATCTGAGGGGTCCCCATCTGTCTCCACACTAAATCAAATCACTCATCCTTCAAAGTCAGTGTTATCTACTCAAACTGGCAGCAGCTTTCCGGGGTCCCAGGCAGAGGTCTTTCACATCACTTAACTACAAGAGTTTTTAAAGCTGGAGATGCCAAAGATTGAACCTTCTGGGATCTTCTGGGTGCCAAGCAGGTTCTCGGCCAGTAAGCCACGTGCCATTCTTTGCTATGCAGCCTTTGAGAGCCACCTTTCCCATACTCGGTAGCTGATGCTCAACTTCCAGCCTCATGTTCCAGGGGAAAACCGCCCCGGTGCTACTGAAAGAGAAAGGTCCCAACAGAGTATGGAAACACCAGTTTGCAACTTGATTCAGAGTGAGCTACCTGGTGTTGAGCTTCCAGGAAGGCCTGATTAAGGGTAGCGCAGAAAAGCATAATGGCACACGTATCTCCATGACTGATCGCTTTCCCAGGCACTATATCCATCAGCTCTACCAGGAAATGCCTTTGCGAGAAGGTTGGCATTTGTGATAACCCACAAGGAAATGCCAACTGGGAAGGCCATTACGATCGAGCCATTTTCCATGCTAGCCCACGTCAGTGAGCCAGCAACGTCATCCTAAGGGCTTGGACTTCCGTGACGTTCCGTAATCCAATTTTAATATGTCGCGTAAGTGATGAGAAATGTCCAGGGGTTTTGTTTGTTGCAGTGTTCCCACCGGCTTTGCATAGTGATGCCCCGTGTCAGTTGGCCGAGGCTCCTCACCCAAGCCCAGAGACCCCCACGCAATGAAGAAGGGAACTGTTTTCCTACCCAGTCTTCTCGGCATCTGTGAAATTGTGCAACGCTCTCTAATGGCTCAACAATTTCCAAGTCCTCCCCGAGGAATATGCCTCATCACCTCAAGCCATCAAAAGAAATGCAGTTTTGCAATGTATTAGCAACTTGGGGTGGGGTGGAAGAATGCAGAGAAAAACAAACACTGCCATCCAAACGTCGAATTCCCTCGCCTCTCTCTTGCCAGCACAAACCTTCAATCGGAGGAAACGTTGGTCCAAATATAGAACTTCCAACGCAAACGCCAGACAACTTTTTTTTCCCTCCCTCCCAGAAGTTCATACTACAAAACATCTGCTGAACAGTTTCCTATAACTGTTTTTGGACAGTGAATCAAAGAAAGGCGAAACAATGCCGCATTTTGGAAAGGGGGGATAAGAAGGCCTTCCTCTGAGAACAGGAAGACAACAATGGAAATAGAAAAGGAGACGCACCAAAACATCTTGAGCCCAGACAAGCAAGCCTTGAGGTTCAGGTATCTTTGCTTCAACTGGACCCTTCCTCCACAGCCAGTTTGGTGTAGTGATTAAGAGTGGCAGACTCTAATCTGGAGAACTGGGTTTAATTCCCCACTCCTTCTCCACATGCAGCCAGCTGGGTGACCTTGAGTCAGTCACAGTTCTCTCAGAGCTGTTCTCTCAAGAGGAGTTCTCTCAGCCCCACCTTCCTCACAGGGTGTCTGTTGTGGGGAGAGGAAAGGAAGCTGGTTGTAAGCCACTCTGAGACTTTGAATGAAGGGCAGGGTATAAATCCAACTCTTCTTCTTCTTTTTTTCTTCCACTTTTCTTGATATTTGAAGGCAGACAAGGAAAGGACAGAGCACAACAGAAGCCTCTCTATGAATAAAAGAGCCTGTCAGCTTTGGATGGCTTGAATGGATGTCTTTTTGTGTGCGTTAAGTGTATGAAGTTGATTTGAAAAGCAATGTCCAGCCCCAGCTGAGCTCTGGATATCTGGGGCAACTCAAGTAATATTGACCTGAGGGTCGGCATGAGTAGTGGCCATTTTAAAATAAATGATGGGCCACAGGTGGCCACAATGCGTCTCCGTTTAGTCTTGCCTTCTGCAAACTTCCCCAGCATCGATTTTTTTAAAAAAGGGAGGGGGCTTTTAAGCTTGCAAAAAAAGCGAGTGCAAACCACAATTCCCCTTTGTGATCCCAGTGTCCCTGGGGACCACTTAGGGCTGCCAACCTCTAGGTGGTACCTGGAGATCTCCTGCTATTGCAGTTGATCTCTAGCCAACCAAGATCAGTTGTCCTGGAGAACATGGCTGCTTTGGAGGATGGTGTCTATGGCACTGTACCCTGCTGAGGTTCTGCCCCTCCCCAACTCATCTCCAGACTACAGAGATCAAACTCCTCAACTTTTACAGCTCATCTCCAGACTACAGAGATCAATTCCCTTATAGAAAACAGCAACTTGGAGGGTGAACTTTATGGCATTGTACTATGCAAATGACCCTCCCCTCTGAAAACCCCGCCCTTCCCAGGCTCCACCCCCCAAATCTCCAGGTAGCTCCCAACCCAGTGCTGGAACCTTAGGACCACTAGAACCCCCCCCCCATCCCAGCTGGTTACTCCTCTTTTTCTCCAATCTTAACCATTTTCTCTTTCTCTTATTTCTTTTATTCTGTTCACAAAATTTATTCCCCACCTTTCTGCCCTCATCAGGGCCACTTAGGTGGCTCACGGATTAAATACATACATAACAAAAACACATCTTAAAAACCATTACAACTCAACAGAAACACATCATTCAAGCTATTAAATGCACACACAATATGATTAAACACACATATGTAAAAAACAACAATTAAAAACAGGCCAGGAAGAAAGGA
This sequence comes from Lepidodactylus listeri, assembly GCA_029233225.1. Taxonomy (NCBI): domain Eukaryota; kingdom Metazoa; phylum Chordata; class Lepidosauria; order Squamata; family Gekkonidae; genus Lepidodactylus; species Lepidodactylus listeri. The sequence continues at coordinate 58,456,312 of JARCFY010000014.1, forward strand.
TCCCTGATGGAAGGCCAGATGAAACCAAGAAGTCTTCACCTGCTGGCGGAAAATGGCAATAGATGGGGACAGGTGAGTCTCCCTGGGGAGAGAGTTCCAGAGTTTGGGTGCCACAGCCTTGAAGGCCCTGTCACAGGCTACCACCCTCCTAATCTCAGAAGGCAGGGGCACCCAAAGCAGGGCCTTGGATAGGGTTGCCATCTCTGGGTTGGGAAATACCTGGAGATTGGGGGTGGAGCCTGGAGAGGGCAGGGTTTTCAGAGGGGAGGGACATTTGCATAGTACAATGCCATAGAGTTCACCCTCCAAAGCAGCCATTTTCTCTAAGGGAATTGATCTCTGTAGTCTGGAGATGAGTTGTAAAAGTGGGAGGTCACCAGGCCCCACCTGGAGGTTGGCAACCCTAGCCTCATGAGATGACCATAGCAGTCAGGTAGGTTCATAATACCTACCTTCCCTCCCTCTATAAACGAAAGCAGGTGCAAGGAATCCTGGGAAACATAGGTCTTCAGGACTCCTGAACCCATTCCTTGGTTCCTGACATTATGCTTTTGCAGATGGAAGTGGAAAGAGAGAGTGTGAAGAAGAAGTTGCCTTCTACTGAATCAGACCCTTGGTCCATCAAAGTCAGGATTGTCTACTCAGACTGGCACTGGTTCTCTGGGGTCGCATGCGGAGGTCTTTCACATCACCTCTTACCAGATCCTTTTAACTGGAGGTGCCAGGGATTGAACCTGGGACCTTCTGCATGCCAAGCAGATGCTCTACCCACTGATCCACGACTCCTTCCAAGAAGGGACTTCACTGCCACTTTCATCATGATCCTGATTGCCAGGGAAGGTGGCCAACTATCTTAGAAGGGTGTAACTGTATAAGATTTCCCTATAGTTGCGTTTATATAATTGACTGTATCAGGATCAGTGAAGAAAAGTTTCTTGTATCACCACCATGTAGTCGCATGATTACTTTTTTATAATTACTTTTTTTCGCAGCATTTTATCTGTGTTCACTCAGGACCCACAGCATAGAGGAAGGATATGAACCAAACGAGCTGTAAACTACAGCAGCCAGGCATACACGGTACTCAGCACAACATATGAAAATGTAGAAAAAAGTGAGCAATACGATATTCCTGTTACACTGGTGCTATTTTGGAAATCCTGTCTGAATCTGGGATGAAATTTGGATTAGGAGAATTACGGAGGATTATAGAAGCATCCCTATCTGTCTTCACCATTATCTAGGGCATCTCTAGAGCCTCTGCGGTGTAGTGGTTGACAGCGGCAGACTCTAATCTGGAGAGCCAGATTGATTCCCAACTCCTCCATATGCAGCCAGCTGGGTGACCTTGGGTCAGTCACAGTTCTCTCTGAGCTGTTCTCTCAAGAGCAGCTCTCTCAGAGCTCTCTCAGCCCCACCTACCTCACAGGGTGTCTGTTGTAGGGGGAGGAAGGAAAGGTGATCATAAGCCACTCTAGAATGCTAACCATTAGGAATGTCCTAAGCATCAGCTCCACCATTGCTAGGGTTGCCAGTGGCAGGTTGGGAAATACCTGGAGATTTGTGGGTGGAGCCTGAGGAGGGTGGGGTTTCAGGAGGGGAAGGACTTCAATAGAGTACCTTCCAAAGCAGCCATGTTCTCCAGGTGAATTGATCTCTGTCACCTGGAGATCAGTTGTATTAGTGGGAGATCTCCAGCTGCCACCTGGAGATTGGCAACTCTGATTTCCTAGGCAGATCCGCACAACGGTGCAGCTCCAGAAAGCAGCACATCTGGCACCCTCCCATATTCCATCCCAAGGCACCTACGCTTCTGAACCACAAGGATTATTTTAACGCCGCCGCTTTCTGCCGGCATTCTCAGGGAAACAATTGGGCCCTTGACTCTTAACTTTGGCACGGGCTTCCCTTGGCTCCCGCAGCAGTGGGTAGCTTTCGTTTCGGAGGGCTCCAGCCTCTCCTTGGAATGATGCTGCGGTCACACCTCTTTGGCTTCTTGGAAGCCTCTCCCCATCGCTGGCTGTTTCCTGCCAAGTCACAGGACGGAGTGACGGTGTGGCTGGGAAGGCTTCAAATGGCGACAAAGACAATCATAGAGATTGTCTGCCCAGCGAATGCTAAAAATGGCTCTTTGGATTCACACCAGCTCTTCCCCTGGGGCCTTTGTCATGTGAGCCGGGTTGAGGATCTGTGACGGGGCCGATCTAATCTCACTTCCCGTGCGTCAGGGGGATTGCATTCATCCCAAACCCACTGACCCCTGGAAGTCCAGGGAGTTTTTGCTTTCTTAGGGCCAAAACCCGTACCAGGAGATTGGAGTGGTTTGATGGCACTCACGCAACCCGAAGATCATGGGCTGTACTGAAGCGGAGGCTGGGGTGGGACCCTGGGGTGAAAAGCGGGAGCATGGGTTAGAAATAGATTAACACATGTCAATTAAAACATACAAAGAAACAAAACCCTTTCTAACTTCCTTAAAATCTGTTCTGAGTTCGGCAGCCTCCAGGTGATAGCTGGAGATTTCCTGGAATTACAATGGACGGCCGGGCAACAGAGGTCAGTTCCCCTGGAAAAAATGGCTGCCTTGGAAAGGTGGACTCTATGGCATTATGCCCCACTGAAGTCCCTCCCCTCCACAAACCCCACCCTCCTCAGGCTCCACCCCCCTAATGTGTAGGGATTTTCCCAGCTGAGAGCCGGGAGCCCATCTCGACAGATGGATAATATTCACTGCAGCTCTGAGACCTTTTCTCCCAGCTTGCAGGAGAAGGTGGTACAGTCCTGACACAAGCTTGATGTGTCTTCTGTAGCTTATGAGGTCTGGGTTCTGATTCATTCAATAGTACTTACTCAAGGGATGTACAAAATTGCTCTTTCTCACTGGTTCTGTCGCCCCCAGGGTGCTCAAAGCAGAAGATGGGAGGTCCAGTATTACCACTTTCTTTTTTTTTTTAAAGATTTTTATTGGTTTTTTCTATAACTACTTCTACATCGCTACTTTCTAAGCTACATTTACCTTATACAGAGTGTGCTTTAGCATTTGCTTAATATTACCTTACCACTAATACATATGAAGCATTTTAAACCTTGGTTGATTTTCAATTAACGTTGTTACTGATGCTATAAGAAAAATAAAAAAGCTGTTTGACAGACATGCTCTTTTGGAGGAATGCTTAATTATACAAATTATATAAAATATATAAGTGCAATTTCCAATAAAAACAATTCAACCCTTATTTCTTCTTTCGTCCTCTTTTTGTCTTAACAGTCTCTTCTTGTACCTTTGGAGCTGCTGCTTCTTTTTCCGAGTCAAAAATCTCTTCTTCACTCTTTGAGCTATCAAATCCATACATACTTTCTTGCGATGCCAGCGAACCATCTGAGTCTCTCTCTTTTTTCTTTTCTTTGCTTTTTTCCAAAAAACTTTTTGCCTGTTGAACAGAGTCAATCTTGTATTTTTTATCTTTGATGCTGAAGCTCAGTCCTTCCGGAACGTTCCACCTGTAGATAATAGATTCAGACTGTAGCCAAGATGTCAGTTTTCCATAGGCTTTCCTTCTTTTCCTTATTTCAAATGGAATATCTTTCATCACTTTAAATTCTTTTCCTTTGATCTTCAGAACCGCTTTATTTGTGGTCCTAAGCACCACATCCCTTGTTGACTTTTTGGAGAACCTTATCAGAATTTCACCAGGCAGGCTTTTCTTTTTAGTATAATCTGGATAGGTTCTGTAAACCATATCCATGTCGCTTTTTATTTCCGCTGCTTTTAAGCCTGTCACTGGTTCAAGCGCTTCACTTAGCAGATTTTTAAGGTCTTCTCCTTTATCCTCTGGCACATTCTGAAGTCTTAGGAAAAAATTCGATCTTTCCATCTGTAGTTTCAAGAGCTGATCAGAATGGAAGGCCTTTTCTTTCTCTGCTTTTTGTAGCCTTGAATCATGATTTTTTACTGAAGTCTTAACTTCCAGAAGTTCTCGCTGCAGCTTCTCTGTAGTTTTATTCGACTCTTTCAATTCCAGCTGCATTTTATCCATCTTGACGTTGAGAGCTGTCATTTGGTCCACTAGAGGTCGCAATAACGAGGAGAACACAGTGCTCATCTCTGTGGTATCAACCTTTGAACTCGGAGCTGTACTTCCTAGTTTGGGGAAAGGTTTCGGTTTCCCCGCCATTGTTGAGGCTGCGCTTTTTGTTGATAGTTAGATAAGATGGACGAAAGACTGCGCTTATAACTTTTTAAAGTTCATATCCTCTAAAGCGCGATGCCGCCATCTAGCAAGCCGAACATACTTTTTTTTCATGCAGTAATGCCACGTAAAGAGTCTCATAAGTACGCCGATCTCGAGGGGGGGGGTTTCACTCCACCCGCCTTTCCCGCTGTGTTCTGTTTATTTTTACTTCAGACTCACGTTTTCTCCATGCGTAACTATAAGTTCAAGCTTCAAGGCTTCGCACTCTCTGCTGCTTCACGGATTTGCGCTTTTAGCCATACGGCTCCCACAGACGGGGGAACCTATGGGGGTGATGAAAAGGGACCTCGATCCCTCGGTCGCCACCGTAGGGAGAGATCCCCTTCGTGCCACCCCAGGCAGAGCCCCTTCACTAGGGTCTCTGGGGGCTCGGCACCAGTCCGAAGCCCCTTCTTCCCGCCGGGTACGGATCGCGCTCCCCGCAGATGCGGAGGAGCACGTCCGCCATGGTCGCAAGTCTTGCCGGAAGTCCAGTATTACCACTTTCTTACTGGTATTCTGGTTTGGGGAACACCTGGCTCTTTGGTGGTGGAGCCTGGGGAGGGGAGGGTTTGAGGAGGGGGGGTGGGCTTCAGCGGGCAATAATGTCATAAGAGTCCACCTTCCAAAGCCATTTTCTCCAAGGGGAACTAATCACTGTAACCTGGAAACGAGTTGTAATTCTTGGACGTGGGGTGGGCTATATAAATGAGGTACCAGAAGACCTTGGAGGCAATCAGGAGGAGGGAGGAGACCAAGCATGTGGATGCTAGAAAGCTCTTGTTCCTGCTTCCACAGGCGAGTGTCTGAAAGCAGCACAAGACAAAGGAAGAAGATGGAGGTGACCTTCCTCGCACCTGAGTTAGGCGATTCTGAAAGCCCAGTAGTGTGCTGAATGGACTGTTGCCCTCTGAACCGTTAAAGGGGTGGAGAAGAAAGGGCACAAACAGCCAATGGTGATGTAAACATGCAGTCTGTCCTGGAGGGAGGGCTTGGGTGTTGGGGGGGTTATGAATCTGGCTTGGGAAATTCCTGGAGACTTGGGGGGTAGAGCCTCAGGAAGGGTGGGACTTGGGGAAAGGAGGGACCTTACAGGGTATAGTGCTATAGAGTCCACTCTGCAAAACAGCCATTTTCTCCAGGGGAACGGATCTTTGTCATCTGGAGATCATTTGTAATTCTGGGAGAGCTCCAGGGCCTACCTGGAGGTTGGCAACCCTACATTGTGCACTCTGAAGTTATCTAGGCATCTGGTAGTGACAATTGTGTACTTTAAATGGGGGGGGGGGAATAGACTCGTTCCAGCAATGCGTGCAAAAGGTAGCTGAGAACATAACAGGGATTTTTTTTTTTGTATTCTATTGGTAATATTGTTTATTCTGCCTTCAGGGCTTTTTTTAAAAAAAGAGGTGCCAGAACTCTCAAGAGGGAAATGAAGTTTTCTGTATACTGAAAACTCATGAGCTTTTAAACATTTTAAAAAGATTTTTGTCAAAGAGGTTCCAGAACTCTGTAACGGTGCATTCCCCCAGGAAAAAAAGCCCTGCCTGCCTCACTTCATGTTTCTTTCCTCCTCTTTTCCCCCCATACAAGTACCTTGTGAGGCTGGGCTGAAAGAGGGAGAGGGTGGAAGCGGCCACAGTGAGTTTCGTGACTGAGTAGAAATTTGAACCCAGGTCTCCTCAGTTCTGATCCACGCCTTTAACTCCTGCACTGGCTCCCTGGTTCAAAACAGCAGAGTCGTTAAATTCTGTCTGTTCTACCAAACTCAAATGTGTTTAGCCGTGTTTGGCCCTATTGATTTTGTAAAGTTAAGCACCCCCACAACTGTCTCAATGAAACCAGTGGCCTGGAGATATGCTTAAGTACATTGTGTCCATAAAACAGCATTTCCCCCGCAGGATTTAGCAACGCATTTTTATCCAGTCCTTTGTTGAAGGAGCTCAGAATGGCATTCATGGTTCCTTCCCTGTTTTATCTTCATAACAACTTAAAGAGGTAGCCTGCAGGGAGGGCTTGCCCTGAGGTCACCCAGTGATAGATAAAGATGGATTCAGAGGACAATTTGACCTGAATCTGGGATGTAATGGATGTCTAAAGGCTACACAGAGCAACACATTAAGTGGGTGGTATATTGATTCAGGTGCCAGAAGCCGCATGACAAGCAAACAGGAATTCTTCTCAAATCTTGACCTCAGCAAACAGGCGATCTTCCTTGCAGTTTGGTGTAGTGGTTAAGTGCACGGACTCTAATCTGGGAGAACCGGGTTTGATTCCCCCCTCCTCCACTTGCACCTCCTAAATGACCTTGGGCAAGCCATAGTTCTGTACCAGCTGTTCTCTCAAGGACAGTTGTCTCAGAAGTCTCTCAGCCCCACCTACCTCATAGGGTGTCTGTTGTGGGGAGGGGAAGGGAAAGAAATTTGTAAGATGCTCTGAGACTACAAGTGAAGGGCAAGGTATAAATCCAATCTCCTCCTCCTCCTCCTCCACCTCCTCCTCCTCCTCTTCTTCTTCTTTTTCTTCTTCCAAATGGGAAAAGCACCACTGCAGAAGGAATTAGGCATGGATTCTTAAAGTGTTGTGGGCCATCTAAAGGAACATGTAAACTCCTTGTGGAAAAATATCCTGTATGTTCCAGAACTGGAGGGAAACCTGTCTGTGAAGTGCCTCACTAGCAATGGTCTTACAGTGACATTTCAAAGAAACCAATGTGAGCTTAAGAAGAGGAAATCGGTTATACTCAGAGGGATTGTGAAGGAGCATCTGTCTAAGCTTACCCTACCAAATGAGGAAGCTAGAATCGCTACAGAAGTTGGTCACGGCAACTGCATCCACCTGTGGCACAGACATCTAGCACGCAGACACCCACAACCCATAAAAGAGCCTGAAAACCAAAGCTTAATCAGGGACATGAAGATGATTGTCATGTCAAACATATATGAAGGGTACGTGCTGCATAAAGGCAAAAGCTACATGTTCCTCACTTCCTAAAGGCAGTGAAAGCAAGCCTTCATGTCTCCTACATATACTGCATAGTGACATTTGTAGACCCATGAGGACTGTTACACCAGGAGGAATCAAATACCCAATGACTTTCATCGATGACTACACCAGGTACACTGTCACACATCTCCTGAAACAAAAGAGTGAGATGCTTGGGAAACTCCAAGAGTTTAGGGCAACAGCCAGCAATAAGTTCCAAAGTAAAAGGTAAAGGTAAAGGTTTCCCTTGCTTGAAAGTCAGTCGAGTACGACTCTAGGGACGCAGTGCTCATCTCCATTTCCAAGCTGAAGAGCCAGTGTTGTCCAAAGACTTTTCCATGGCCATGTGGCCGCCATCACTAAATACTGAGGGTCACGGAACACTGTTACCTTCCCACCAAAGTGGTACCTATTTATCTACTTGCAGTTTCTTGCTTTCAGACTGCTGGGTTGGCAGGAGCTGGGGCCAGAGACAGGAGCTCACTCCGTCACGTGACACTTGGGCCTCGAACTGCTGAGCTACCGACTTTCTGGTCTGCAGCTCAGCGTCTTAACTCCAAAGGAAGCCACAAATGCTCTGCACAGACAATTGGGGGGGGGGGGGCGGAGTATACAAGTAAAGAAGGGGAACAGTACCTAAAGGAACAGGGCATAGAGCACCAGACAGCCATGCCATACACACCTGAACAAAATGGAACAGCAGAAAGGAACAACTGCACCTTAGTTGAAATGGCCAGATGCATGCTTCTGGATGCTGGATTGCCAAATAAGTACTGGGGTGAAGCAGTTATGATGGTAACATATTTACAATACAGTTTACCATCAAAAGCAGTAGACAGCACTCCATAGATATTATGGCATGGATCAAAGCCAAGCGTCAAGCACATCAGAGTGTTTGGATGCAACAGAGCCACAGAATGAATACTAGTGGGATACAGTGATTGCTCTAAAGGGTACAGAATTCTATTCCCGAAGACAGGCAAGGTTGCAATAAGTGGGACAGTATTCTTTGATGAGACCCCAGGACTTGTCAGGGTTTCAAGAGGAAATGGGACCAGGAAAAGTTACAACCCTCAGATGCTCAACCTGAGCAACTGAAGGCATACCAGTCCGCAGACTATCCTATGTAGCCAAAACTGAGAAAACACCTGAGCCCTTGTGCACTTGCGGTCAAGAAGGGGTGTTGGAGAAGTGGCAGCCTGCTAGGAGTCTGATAACTGTAAATGTTGCTGAAGGCGTAGTTTAGTCTATTTGTACTCTAGGGGGAGCTGTAGAGCATTTTCTAGTGTTTAGGATTTATTGAATGTTTTTCTCTTGCCGTTCAGCCTACCTCTTGTTGTTTCTCTCTCTGCACTGAAGGCCTCTCTGTTGCCTTAATGGCCTGCACTCAGTTATTGTCTTTTTGCATAATCCCACTGCAGTAAATTGATAGAAAGCAAACTCCAAGGCGTGGATTGGATGTTTCCTGAAATCTGCCAACATGAACCTCTCTTACCTTGGAAACCCTATAAGTCAGCTGTAACTTTTTTTTTTTTTTAGATTTGTTTATTCAAATTTTCACTCTTTACATAATTTCAATACAACTTTACAACTGTATTTCATTACAAAGGGTAACTGGATTATTATCAAGAATAATTTCACAATTGCCTTCATTCTTACATATTGCTTCTGTTCTCATACCAATCATAAAATTTCTTCCATGATCTTATAAATACATTTTCCCTTTTGTCTTTTAATCTCATTGTCAGGTTGTCCATTTCAATTATCTCATACATTTTGGTACTAAATTCCTCCAAGTTCGGAATTTTTTCAGTCTTCCAATATTTTGCAAATATTAATCGTGCTGCGGTGATACCATGTAAAGTCAGCTGTAACTTGACGGCACCTTCCACCACCACCTAGGACAGACTGCAAATCCTTTGCTTTATATCAAATTCGCATCCTCCACATCTGAACTGAGTATCACTTTGAGATATTCTTCCCCCGCCCCCATGCAGTCCTCTTTGGATCATCCGGCTGCTGCATCACATTGCACTGAAACAGAAATATTTTCCCAAAGAAACTATTTGGGAACTAGTTTCCATGCGAAGGGGAGTGACGGCAGCTGACCCAGTTCCCCTCCCAAACCCGCCCCACCCGCAGGATTCTCACAAAGAAGCTCGGAATGAAAGCCAGGAGGACGGAAGTGGGAGGCGCCGGGCTGCATCGAATCAGTCTGATCCCGTAGCAGAGAGGCAATAGTTGAAACAAGGCCTCCACACGTGCCTGGGGAAAGGATGAGTGCAGAGAAAGCTGTCTCCTCTTTAGCCTTTCCTCCCGAAGGAGGAATAGATCATCCAGTTCCCCAGCCTTAGAACTGTTGCTATCAAGCACCGGGTCAAGATTACAGGGTGGGAGGGTGCAGACAGAAGGACGATGAAATCTGCTACAAAGGCAGGTCATTCGTGGTCATACATTTGCATGGCATACGTATGGGGGGGGGGGTTCCAATTAATTGTATTATGGAAGATGTCATCCTTCTAGGGTGTTCAAGGGTTTTACTCAAAAAAACGAGTAAGCATATTGGGTAAGAAGCCTTTTTAAATTGCCCTTGTTTTGATGCTGCAGTCCTGTGATTGGCTGGCCGAGTGATGTGCTGGCCTAACTCCATTTTTCCATCTAGGGAAGGACCATTCTTTAATGAAGAAGAGGAGGAGGAGGAGATTAGGTTTATACCCCGCCCTTCACTACCTGAAGGAGTCTCAGAGCAGTTTACAATTTCCTTTCCCTTCCCCTCAACAGACACCCTGTGAGGTAGGTGGGGCTGAGAGAGCTCTTTTGAGGACTGCTCTTAAGAGAACAGCTCTGAGAGAACTCGTGACTGGCCCAAGGTCACACCAGCAGCTACGTGTGGAGTAGTGAGGAATCAAACCCGGTTCAATCTAACCGCAACACGAAACTGGCTCTTTAGGGTTGCCAACATCTCCCAGATTTACAAGTGATCTCCAGATGACTGAGTCAGTCCCCCTTGAGAAGATACTTGCTTTGGAAGACAGACTCTGTGGCATACTACCCTGCTGAGGTTCCACCCAAGCCCTCCCCAGGCTCCACCACTCAAATCTCACAGAACTGACCAATCTGGTGTTGGCAACTCTGCTTGCTTCTCACATGCCTTTGAACTCTGGTCTGCTCCCCGTGCTGACCACCCCCACCTGCTCGCTGCCATTGCCTCCTCCAGCCTTAACACAAAATTGCCACATGGAGCGATCGTGTTTCATGTCATTGAATTAAATTCTCTGGTGGTGGTTGTTTTCTTTAAGTGTAGCCGAAAGTGTGTGTGTGGAAAGCAGACAAGGTGCTGAAAGGACACAAAGTGATTGTATAGAACCATGGGAACGAAAGGTGTTTTTTTTGTACTTGCAGCATTTGTGGAAAACTAGGGTTTCCAACTTTGGGTTGGGAAATTCCTGGAGACTTGGGGGTGGAGCCTGGGGAGGCAGGTTTGGGAAGTGTAGGGACCTCCGGAGAGTATAATGCTGTAAATTCTACCCTCCAAAGCAACCATTTTCTCTAGGGATACTGATCGTTGCAGTCTGGAGATCATATGTTATCGGGGCTTTTTGTTTTTTGGGAAAAGAGGTGACGGAACTCTCATGATGGAAATGAAGTTTTCGATCTGTAAACTGAAAACTCATGAACTTTTAAAAGTTCTCAAAATAATTTTGTTAAAGAGGTTCCAGATCTCTGTTCTGGCACGTTCCCCCAGGGAAAAAAGCCCTGGTTGTAATTCCAGGAGATCTTCAGATCCCACCTGGAGGCTTGGCAACCCTAGTTACTGTGCATGCAAAGTTGCGATTTCAAGACAGTAAAGAGAGGGCCAGTATTCATTTTGGGTCACCTGTCCTCCCCCTCCCCTTCAGCCTCCCCTTCCCGTTTCTCTCCCTGGCTTCATTCTCTTTCTCCGATGCACCCGCAAATGTAGGCAAGAGGGCCTGCTGGCATTCAGGCTGGTTCCTTCCCTCCCAAGCGACTGTGTGATTCAGTCGTCCATTCATTCCTTTCGCTTCCCTGGAGCGCTTTCTTTCCCAGCCCTGGCTGTATTTTTAGCCGCTTGAACGTTCTGGAGATACCGGCAATTATTATTATTATTCCCAAGTCACGACTTAGTGAGGAAGCCGGCCGACACGTCTCCCCTCGCGGCTCATCAAAGTTCTTATCAGCCCCAAGTCAGACGCTCTGGAAGGGGGGGCTTTATCTCCAGGTTGCTTTTCTGGGAGTTGAACCTTTCTTGCAGGCCCCCTCCTTCACTACTGCTTCATGTTTTATTTATTTTATTATATTTTTATCCTACCCGTCCCCTAGAATCGGGCCTGGGGTGGCTAACAACATGACAATGCAGTTCTCTCCCCCCCCCCCCCCCCCCCAGGTTGGTCCTCAGTTTACAAGGCTGAAGTTGGTTCCTTATTCCCAGTCCCTTATCCATTCCTTGTTTATGATTTATTCATGAATTCAACCAGAAACACTGAGGAGAGTTTGAAAGCTCTGAACCCCAGAATAAGGTCTGGACCACCACACATCATACACCCCCAAGTTCACAGGACTCTCCCCTTCAAGAGGACGGATCCTGTTTCCCGGTCCAAAGTGCGGTTCTGGTACCAGCTGCTCCAAAGCGGGGTGCCCCTCGGGCAAGCACAGAGGCAGACACTTGGGCCATGATGCCCCCCCAAATACTCTTTTGACCACCCCAAATGACACATCCCCACACTCTGGAGACTATCCCCTGCAAGATGACATACAGTGGTGCCTGGTCCAAATACTGGTTCCAGAGCTACAGGCTTTTGTTTGGGTTCTCAGTTTCCTGTTCCTGAGGCAAGCAGAGGATGATCACATGAAATGAAGATTTTAATATCCTACATTTCACAGGAGGTGGTGTGTCATGTGTAGAACCCCCAATGGGAAACCAGCCCAATGAGTGATGCTGTGACCCTTGGGTCACCAACTCCAGTTTGGGGGATTCCTGGAGATTTGGGGGATGGAGCCTGAGAAAGTGAGGGAGCTTGATGGGGTATAATGCCATAAAGCTTACCCTCCAAAGCAGCCATTTTCTCTAGGGGAACTGATCTCCGTCATCTGGAGATCTCCAGTCCCCATCTAGAGGTTGGCAGCCCTAGCCACAGTGCCGCTTGCAGCATCCTGACCATAGAGATGGAAGTGAAGGACCATAGAGATGGAAGTCCTCCTTGCTAAGGGGGGGGGGGCAGAGGAGACAAGACGGTGGCTGACTGGGGCTTACACATCAAACTGGATTTGTTCCTTATGCCCACATTAGGCTAATCAGTTTGTTGCACAACTCGTGGTTTATCGTAACTGCTGAAAGCAACCTCAGTGGCAAACCTGCATCTGGTTCTGCAGAATGTGAGGAATGGCCCTCATACTCTAGCAGCCCCTGAGCCAGTCTCCCCCCCCCCCCAGTGTTGTGATCTGCAGCACATAAAAGTAGTGGAATCCATTGTTAGTAAAAGAGGGAGGGGATGCTCCAGTGGATGGTGTTTGTTCAAGAAACCAGCCAGTTTACAATTGCAGAGTCAAAACACTCGCAGAGTGGAAGCCAAGGTTTCCTGGGCTGATCCCAGTTGCTAAAATAAAAGACAAAGGAAAGAGCAATTAGATGCCATTAATTGTCGTGAATGGCCCAGGCAGTTTTCTGCCAGCGCTCCTCTCCAAGCGGATGCAGTCCCGGAGTTACCCGGTAAAGCTGCAATAACACTCGTCTGCAGATTGTGTTTGTTTTAAACTCAGCCATGCCCCTTCACCAATCCTACCTCTTTCCTCCTCCTTTGTCTCCCACCAATTGCCCAGGATGGACTAAAACCATTAACCATGATGTTTGATGGAGAAATCTGTAAAAAATCAGGCAAGTAATCAGGGTCCTTCCTGAGAATCGTGGGTTTTATTTTAAGTCAGGCTGGTGCCTTGAGAAATGGGGGTGCTACGAGGGCCCTCAAATTAGGGGCGTTACCTTTCCAAGCCACGCTTTCCTTCCACTCTGCCCTCACTTACATCCCCCATGCATGTTCTTCTGATCTGCCATGATGGCCACCTGGAAATGCCATGATCAGATGCAGTATACCTCTGAAAATCAAGTGCTGGCACAATTGATGGGAAAGTCCTTGCCATGATGCCTCTGTAGCGAGCTCTGAAGCGTATGCAGCTGGTTACAGCTGGAAATGAGCCCGAACTAGGCGGACACGAGGGACATAGCCATGGCAGCAAATGGAGTCAGTGGCAGAGGTGCAATCCTGGACTGTACTTTAAGCAGACTTGGGTAACTGCCTAGGGCGCCATAGGAGCAGGGGGACCACTTCTTTAGATTGTCGCCTGGGTTCATGGCATACTGGCTAGGGCTTGCTCACCTGGCCACCCCCGTGAAGGACTGAAGGAAGAAGGAAAGAAGACCCAGTGGCTGTCAGCTGTGCTGCCGCCAGACTTCCCACCCATCTTGTTGGTAGGGTGGCAGCAGCTCCATCATGCCTGCCCAGGTCCCTGTTTGGCAACTTGGGGCACATGAAGCTCAGGTGCAGCAGCTCAGGGTGTGCTCAGGTCCCCATGCACCTGGCTTGGGACATAGCAGATGTCCAAACATGTCTTGCAGCATGTCTTTTATCCCTTAGTTAAAATGGCCTGGGGGGGAGGTGATATGGTTTAATATGGGAGTTTCATCTGCCCAGCCATAAAGCCCACGTTTCTAGAATGACCTCTCAGCTGTTACAGGCCACCACGAGCCTTCCGAGCAAAAGCCACTCTGTCTTCCCAACCAAGCAGCCACGGCTCACGGGCATCAGCACCCAAGCCCACTGCAACAGGGCAAATCTCCATTGCTCAGGGGACTTGCTGCAAATGGTACCAGAACAGCACTAATTTATGATAGTGCTTGAATACTCAAAGACATTGGACCAGGGGTCCCCGACGTGGTGCCCAAAGGCACCACAGCGCCCACCAACACCTTTTCTGATACTCACCAAGTGTTTTTTTTAGAAAGTGGGCGGGGCTGAGTGGGTCTTTTGCCCAGCAAGGATTATGATTGGCCATTGGGGATTTGATTGGCTGTGCAGATGTAACATTTTTTTAAAAAAAAAGTTCCTTTGGCAGCAGCTGCCACCGCAGCACAAGGATCTATACTGGGTTTGGAAATAGCTGGAGATTTTGGGGGTGAAGAGTATAATGCCATAAAGCCCACTTTCCAAAGGGGCCATTTTCTCTAGGCAAACTTATCTCTGTCCCCTGGAGATCAGTTGTAACCCCAAGAGATCCCCAGACACCCCCTGGAAGTTGGCAAGCCGTCTTCATTGCATACAGCCGACATGACTTGATGGAAATGTATATGTGAGACTTTTCCTTGCAGGGCTTCCAACCGGACAGGGCATTCATGTCCCACGCAGCGATCTTATTGTGCTACCAACATCAGACCATAGAAGTTGTTTTTGAGCTTTCAAAGTCCCCGAGCCTTTGTAGGTCACCTTTGAAGCGCCCCTCCCTATAACTGTGGCAAGCGGCAGCTTCCCAGAAAGCAATGTCTCCTGCAGAGAAGACAGCGCGTTCAAAAGACATTTCTTTCTTGTGCGATAAACAGGAGAGATCGGTGGAGGTGTTTTGAATGCCCTGGTTCCTTTGTCATTTCGCTGAAGGTGACTCTTGCTCAGGCAGCTCAATTCTGCCCCCTAGAGGAAGCCTTGCGCAGCACTGTTTGAGTCGAGCCTGGTTACCGTTGCAGGTTGGACCAGAGATAAGGGGGTTTGTCTGGCAGGCGAGAGGCCATCAGTAATGTTTAATCAGTGCATGTTGTGTGATAACAAGGCCCCCAGCAGCTGGGACTAACTTATGAGGTTTGTTTGGAAGGCCTGGCTTTGCCTGTTAGCTCCTGCAGAAGTCCTCTGGTCTATGACACTAACGTCATGTCAGAAAATGTCATGTTCCTTTTTTTTTTTTTTAAATGCTACACGCATAGTCCGTAAGGTTGCCAGATCTGGGTTGGGACATGCCCGGATATTTTGAGGGTGAAGCCTGGGAAGGATGCGGTTTGGGGACGGTCCTCAGCAGAGTATAATGCCATAGAGTCCACCCTCCAAAGCAGCCACTTCTCCGAGGGAACTGATATCTGCAATCTGGTGATCATTTCTAATTCCAGGAGATCTCCAGGCCCCTAACAGTCCACCTTTCTCAATGAGACTCAAGGCAGTTTATGCAATGTCAGCTGATACAAATGACAAGATGAGACGTCTAATAAGCAGTGGATTAGGAGTAGGACTACAGCCGTCTGAAACGCCAAATATTCCAGTAACAAGTGAATGGAAACATTGCAGCTGCCCAGACAGGAAGGCCTGTAACCCGTTTCCCCAAGTATCTTCTCCAAGGTGCCCTGAAACTGCTGCTCTGAACTGGAACTCTTCAGTTAACCCCCCAACCATCCTCTGAGGCAGGTCGGACTCTTTCCCATTACAGAGATTATGGCAATCTGCCCTCAATGCGTTTTTGTCAACTGGGGATGGGACCCTGGGTCTCCCAGGTACAAGGTCGAGAATCAGTCTGCTGAAATTTGAGTTCTCTGTCCGACCACCACGCTTACTGCAAAAACAGCATTCAAAAATAGGGTTGCCAGGTTGCAGGCCAGAGATTTGCATTTCTGGTGAAACACTGAGCAGTTGTGGTAGATGGTGAGTCAAAAGCAGACTGTTTCTAGTGGGGTGATCTGCTGCAGAGAAAAAAAAACCCAAAGCAGTCTGGGGGCACCTTGAAGTTTGGGGAAAACTTCACTGGGCCCACTTTATCAGGTGCAAGGTGGACCTTTGCACTCTCCCCCCCATCAGAGATGCCAGTCTCCAGGTGGGACCTGGGGACACCCCCCCCCCAAGATTAACAACATCTCCAAACTAGAGAAATCAGTTCCCCTGGAGAAAATGGATGCTTTGGAGAGTGGACTCGATGGCATTGTACCCCACTGAAGTCCCTGTCCTCCCCAAGCTCCATCCCCAAATCTCCAGGAGTTTCCCAACCTGGATCCGGCAACCCTACCCCCGCCCCATCCCTCCCCAATGGCCAGGGGGAACCTGACAACCCTATCTCCCCCCACTCCCAGCACACCACTTCCGCCCCTATGCCCCCAACATCTTCACCATCTTGTACCCCATTCAACATGTTCAGAGTAATTTTGAGTTTCTTTCCCTCTGTCCCACGTTCAAAAAATGGTGTTTCACAATCATTCTGGTTCCCTCTCGCTAAACACTGTATTGTAAAGGGGGACAGAGAGCCCTCTAATGGCCAATATCTGCTATTGCCACATCTGGATAGTGCGGCAGAACGAAAGTTTTTGTTGTTGTTTTTTAAGCAAAGCTGAATGGTTCGTTGTCGACTGTGGCAAAAGATCCCCTCCCAGGATCAAGGTGTTTGAGCAGTAAAAGCAGACTTCTAGCTTAAAAAGAGAAAGCAGACTGCCTCGAGTTAGAGTTTAGCTTTGCGCCTGCCCTTCATATGAGGTGTTAGACAAAAACTGAGGTTTCTGAGACTTTGGTATGAGGATTCCAATCATTTGGCAACGTTGGCCCTTAATCTGAGGGGGCCAGTATATATGTTTTGTTTTGTTGTTTCCTTGTCCTTCTTTTCAGCAAAAAAACAAACAAAACACCACCTTTTAAACCTTTTAAAACACGGGAGGGGAAATCGTGATGGATATTTACATTTCAACACACAACCTTCCTCAAGTGAGGGAATTCTCGGCTGAAACTGGATCCAGGCATGGCAGAGGGGTGCCAGCATCTTCCCACCTTCCCACATTGGGCCCACATAAGGTAGAGTTTATAAAGGGCATTGAGTATGAATATCAAAATCTTTATCAGGCTTAGGCCCCACCCAGGTTTTCAGCCCCCCCGAAAGCTCTTTTGAGCCAGGATTCTGGTGTAAAGTATACTTTGTGTTGACTACTGGGTTTTTTTTTCAGTTTTACGTGGTTATGTGGGCTTGATTCAATCAGTCCTGTGTACAATCTGTTTTACTGTTTGGCTACGTTTGTCCTCATGAATGAAACAGAACGTGGGTAAGTTTCAGGCAGGGGATCGAGTTCATTTGTTAGAGAAAAACAGTTGAGAACCTCACAGGACATTCGAGCTTCATACACTACTAGCTGTAGGTGACAGCTAGATTTCAGTCCAGTCGCACTTCCGAGGTGTTAGCTTTTGAGTTGGCTTGGAGCTCTTTTCTTCTGATCTTTGACTCAAAGGCATTGACTCTCAGAAGCTTCTACCCCCCAAATCGTGTTGGTCTCTAAAGTCTACTGATACCAAATCTAGCTGTTCTACTGCAGACCGACAAGGCTACCCTCGGAAACTAGCTGTGGGTAACGGAGTCTTGTCCTGTGGACAGCCGTGACAAATGTAAGACCTACTGGTCTTACCAGGCATGCTGCATTTCTACACATTTCACACTCATTACTGAACCATTTTCAGGAAAAGGAAACCATTGCATATGGCATCGAAGTCTGTGTGGTGGAGTGGTTAAAATGTTGTCTAGGCTCTCAGAGGCTCAGGCTTAAATCCCCACTCAGTCACAAAAGTTCACTGGGTGATCTTGGGCCAGTCACACACTCACAGAGAGAAGAAGAAGAAGAAGAAGAAATTGGAATTATTCCCTGCCCTTCACTACCCAAAGGAGTCTCAGAGCAGTTTACAATCTCCTTTCCCTTCCTCTCCCCACAGCAGACACCCTGTGAGGTAGGTGGGGCTGAGAGAGCTCTTTGGAGAACTGCCATTGAGAGAACAGCTCTGAAAGAACTTGTAGCTGACCCAAGGTAACACCGGCAGCTGCATGTGGAGGAGTGGGGAATCAGACCTGGTTCTCCCAGGTTAGAGTCTGCGCTCCTAAACACTGCACTAAACAGGCTCACAACAGCATTGTTGTGTGGAGAAAATGGAGCAGGGGGAAATCATGTAAGCCACTCTGGGTCCCATTGAGGGAAAAAGTGGGGTATAAATGTACTACATAAATAAATATACTGTACATTATTGCAAGCAGAGCCAGTTTGGTGTAGTCATTAGGAGCATGGACTCTAATCTGGGAGAACTGGGTTTGATTCCCCACTCCTCCACACACAGCTGCTGGGTGACTTTGGGCAACCCATAGATCTTTCAAAGCTGATATCTCATGGGCAGTTCTCGAAAGAGCTCTCTCAGCCCTACCTACCTCTCAAGGTGTCTGTTGCGGGGAGCGGAAGGGAAAGGAGATTGTAAGCCGCTCTGACACTCCTTTGGGTAGTGAAGGGCGGGGTATAAATCCAATCTCTTCTTCTTCTTCTATGAATGTCTAAGGACAGGTAATTTACCAGAGCTACAAAAACTTTCTAATTCCCTGAAATATTTGTGTCTGAGATTAAATGAACGGTTCTGGGGTATTCAGATGAAGGGCTTTTCTGCACTCTCATTTTCCTCATTTGTAAGAGCATTTTTTTCAGGGGCATTTTTTCTGTTCCTCACATGTATTGCTCCCTCTAGTGATCGATTCAATATTACACCGGTTTATGTCCAGCATAAAAACCTGCAGTTTAAACCTGCTGGGAGATATGTTGGCTATCAACCAGTGTAATATTGAATTGACTACTAAAGGGAGTAAAACACATGTGGAATAGGAAAACCCCTCAGAAGAAACAGGAACTTACAGGCAAGGAACATGAGAATGCAGAAAAGCCTGGAATTAACTTTTCAATGTGAAAAAAAAAATGATGGGGTGTAGACTTCTGGAATTTGGCCCTCTAACCCATCTGAGGTTGGTGCTCCTTTCCTGCTAGACCAATTCCCTTCACCCTCCCCCTTCACCTTGGGATGCGGTGAGCTGCATATCTGTCTGGTGAAGGGTTGCAGCTCAGTTGGAGATCAACTGCTTTTTTCATGCAGAGCGGTCCTTGACATTTCCAGCTGAAGGATTTCAGGTATCAAATATTAGAAAAAGATCTCTCTCTGTGCCACAGCCTGATAAGCCACTGCCAAGTCGCATCTACACATTGCTGGATATTGCACAATCATTGTTAGGTTTTCCAAACTCCAGGTGGGGCTTGGAGTTCTCCAGGACTCACAAGTTATTTACAGACTACAGAGATCAGTTCTCCTGGGCGAAGTGGCAGCTTTGAAAGGAGGGATCGATGGCTTCACATCTCTGTGGAGCTCCCGCCCCAGGCACTGCTCCCAAATCTCGAGGAATTTCCAAAGCTGTAGTTGGCATTCGTAATTGGTGTTCTAATAATCATTCACAACTGGATTGCCTCACCAACACAGACAGGACAATCCAGTTTTGAAAAAACTGCTGTTTCAGGTGATTTCGCAGTACCCAACTATGTGTGGATTGTCCAGAGGACCATCCAGTTTTGAGTTAGTGCTATTGCACGTGGCCCTGAAATATCCATTGATGGGTGCATTGTCCACAAGGCCATCCAGTTGCTAGTGACTGCTGTTGCACGTTGATTATTGCTGTATCAAACGATATGTAGAGAAGACAAGTCAGTTGTGAATGACCACTGTCATGCAATGATATTACAATACCCAACAATACATGGATTGCTCATGGGTCTAGCTGGTATGAATTATTGGTCCCCTACCACGTGTGGATGTAGCCCTCGTCAGCAGCTTCATATGCTCTGCTAGGGGGAAGGATGAGTTCCCTTTAGGGATTTCACCCTGAAAACTTGTAAGGCAGAAACGCTGCTTGATCATAACGGCTGAAGCTATGCTGACCTAGCTTTTAATGCGGGTTACGTCCAGCTGCTTTTTCATTTTGACATTCTTCATGGTTGAAAAAAGAGAGAAGCTTTCTAAACCTTGACGGCTGTAATTGATGCCATAAAAAAAGCCTCTTCCTGCCCTTCATTTTATTTCTGTGTTCTGTTTTAGAACCTTTTCTCGAGACAGATGAAAGTAAAATATATCGCATTAACTAGGTGGAAAGATCACTCGATGCGACTGCCTTGACCCACCGAGACAATTTTACAACTGGGATTCTTTCATCTTTCCTTTTGATTTAGACGAGATAAGCACTTTAGGAATGAATTTATGCAATCGGAGCTGCGTCAAGCGATAATGCTTTTCCCCTGGATGGCACCACTTTAGACGGCAGATCTGAGTTGGAGAAATCGCTTTTGAGTATTCTTCTGCAGAGATCTCCCTGCCCACAGAAAAACAGAGTCTCAGGGAGAAGATGAACTTTGACTTTTCCTCCTGGCATGCTCGGGTAGGGTAGTGCAAGAGCATTCAAATACACAGCCCCCCCCCCCCCACCTGCTGTACTGGAACAGCGAGTATTAATTTTGCTGATTGTATAAAGCTTGTTCAGTTCCTGTTGTTGTAATGTGGCAGGAAGCAGATGGAATCTTTGCAAAAACACTTCAGAGCCTCGAAAACAGTGGTGGCGGGCAACAGTTCCCTGGCATGCAAATACACCCTAAAAATAAGGTCCGGCTGAGTTTGAACGCAGAAAGCATTACCTGGTTTAGGTTTAGCCTGTGGCAGAGTAGCAATGCACCAGTACAGAAGCTACGCTGTAGGCATCGTAACTCTTTTTTGAACACAGTGGTTTGTTGCTGCTGTGGAACATCTTTCATTCGGAGCATGATTTCAAGAACTGTTGGATCTCACCCTTGCACTGAATTGAGACTGTCTGTTTTGTCATCTGACGAGGTTGTAGAGAAGCCATCTTTGGGTCTGCAGAATACCTGGATGTTTTGGGAGTGGAGCCTGAGGAGGGTGGGGTTTGGGGCATAACGCCATAGAGTTAAACTTCCAAAGCGGCCATTTTCTCCAGGTGAACTGATCTCTGTCGCCTGTCAATCAGTTGTAAGAGCGTAGGGTTACCAGATGTCCTCTTTTTTTGGCGCCCGTCCTCTTTTGGGCTCTTTTTTTTAAAAAACTGATGAAAATGTCCTCTTTTTGGATCGGCAGGTTAGGAATATTCCTAGTTAGTAGCAATTATCACAGCTTCAATTGGGGGGGTATTCAAAATGACATTTGTCATAGTGATCACTTGTTTGAAGTAGTCAGTCGGGAAATATGTCTTCTTCTTTTTTTGCTTTTCAAAATATGGTAACCTTAAATAGGGGGAGACCTCCAGCCATCACCTGGAGAGTGCCAGCAGGAAATATCCAGCCACCCCCATAGCTGGAAGCTGGCAACCCTAAACGGTTGCTAATTGATTTGCCACCCAAATCCCCTTGGCAATGCTATTTCATAATACAGGGACTCATAATACAGTGTTCCGGAAAGTTTCCTCTCCTAGAGCAAATTGTGGCTCTATGTTTCTGACTTAGATTGGGGGAAAGGATGCAGGGGAGAAAGGGTTAAACTCCTTGCACCAACACCAGGGCCCCAATCCAAGCTACCTCTCCTGCAGGTTGCTATCTGTATGTGGGGGTGTGGTTTATTTAAGTAGGAGCTACCTACCCTCCAATGTTTCTCAACTGGAAATGGAGGCAGGCTTTACATGCTTCTATTCTCATGCCCAAAACCTCTGTCCAGATGCCATCCCTTGATCCCATTGCTTTCCCACCCTCTCAGCTCTATATGTCGCCTTCATTAACTGAACTGAACCCTCCTCTCCGATTTAAAAACCAGCATTCAGTTAAAGAGAGCCAGCGTGGTGTACTGGTTACAAGCAGCAGCCTCCATTCTGGAGAACTGGGTTTGGTTCCCCACGCCTCCTCCACATGAAGCCTGCCGGGTGACCTTGGGCCAGTCACAGTTCTCTCGGAGCTCTCAGCCCCACCTCCCCCACAAGGTGCCTGTTGTGGAGAGAGCAAGGGAAGGCGATTGTAAGCCACTTTGAGACTCCTTAGGGTAGTGGAAAGCAGCCAATAAAAACCAACCCTTCTTCTTAAATCAATATAAGAGAAAAACCAATATCTATCTGACAATGGGTTATCGCTGTTCAAGCATCCTGTTACAGCAGGCAAATGCAGGCTGTGCAGTGAGTGGCATCTTAAGCCCCATAGAGATGACCCCTTCTGTGTTTTGTCCGAGCACCTGGGGAGGGAGAGCAGGCACTAGTGCCCCTGGCCTTGCCCTCACTGACCCATCACATGGGGAGCATGACCAGCACACCCTGGCCCACACTCCCTTCTCACTCTTGCATTCAGTGTGTCAGAGGGTGTCTGTACCTGGCATTAGTGTTCACGCCCTTTGTGCTTTTAGTGCTCCTGCGCATGCATTACACTGCATATGCTTTAGAAACCAGATGCATTCACCCACCTGCTCAGAGGTGGAAACTTCTGGAGGTGCAGGGGAGGGAACTAGACAAAACCAATCCGAGCAGTTCAGAGCAACAAACTGTTAACTAGTTTGGGGTAGAAGAGCTTGATTCGAGTCCTGTAGCACCTTTGAGACCAATATGATTTGGGGGGGGGGGGATAAGCCTTTGAGAGTCAAAAGCTGTATCTGACAGAGGGAGCTTTGATGCCTGAAAGCTTATAACCCCCCAAAAATCTCTAAGACGCTACTGGACTCGGATTAGGGCTGCCAAGTCCAACTTGGGAAATATCTGGGGACTTTGGGGGTGGAGCCAGGAGACTTTGGGGGTGGAGCCAGGAGAAAGGAAGTGACATCATTTTGTGATGTCACATCCTGTGATGTTGCTTCCACATGCTTCCACATGAACTCATGAAGTTTCCTAATACTGAATCAGGCCATTGGTCCATCAAGGTCAGTATTGACTACTCAGACTGGTAGTGGCTCTCCAGGGTCTCAGGCTGGGATCTTTAATGTCACCTATTACCTGATCCTTTTTTAGCTGAAGAGGCTGATACCTCCTGCATGTCAAGCAGATGCTCTGTTACTGAGCAACGGCCCTACTGAATCCTTCCTCATCTCGGCAGAATATGAAGCCCTAAGTGCTACACAAGTGCTAAATATGATTTTCATATCATAAGAACAGGAGAGAAGCCACAGTGGATCGGCCCATCCAGTACAGCCCATCCAGTACAACACTCTGTGTCACAACAGTGGCCAAAAATACCAGGTGCCCTCAGGAGTTCCAGCAGCGGGGCCAGAACTCCAGAAGCCCTCCCACTGTTGCCCCCCAAGCACCAAGAATTCAGAGCATCACTGCCCCAGACAAAGGGTTCCATTTAGACCTTGTGGCTAATAATAGCCACTGATAGACCTCTGCTGGATGGGGACAGAGAGAGAGAGACAGAGAGACAGACAGACAGACAGACAGACAGCTTTTTCACTTACTCTTGCCCAATTCCCAGGCTTTATTTCTGGCCCTTGTTTCACCCAGCTGTTGTCCATGTAAGTCCCATAACTTCTCCCCCCCCCCCAGCATAGGCTTTTTGGTGGCTAAAGAGGACCTTTGTCCTCCCCTTTTCGCCAGCAGAAAAGCTAGTTGGATCCATCCCTAACTTAAAATACCGGTTACTTGATGTACAAATGCTTTTAAAAATGCAGATTTTTACTGCCGGAGGGGGGGGGGCACGGTTGAAAGAAACAGAAAATTGGCATAAAAATGAGGAATGCCAACTTTTATTTGCAGAAGGGAAATGAGGATTGGGGGGACCCAAACAGCCACGACAAGACATTTTAAACAATCCCACTCCCAGACCTTCTACAGGCAACCTCTCCTTGTGATGTTTACCTCTTTGGAAGTGACAGTTTATTCCTTTGACAAAACCACAGTGGACAGACAGACAGAAAAAAGAAAGAGGGGGAGGGGGAGAGACAGAGAAGGAAAAGAGCTCGCAGACCCCAGCAGCTTACCCCAGCAGTTTACTCAGCAGCAACCTTGCACGCAAGCCCTTCAGTAGAAAGAGCTTAGTCCCTCCTTAATCTCTGGGCGGGGCTCTCTTGCTGGCTCAGCTCTTAAAGGGGAAATTTCCCTTTTAAGAAGTTCAAGAGGCTGGCCAGGGCAGGCTCCGAGGTTCCCCTGCTGGCAGCCATTTTGTCCCCCTGGTGGCCAATTTTGGAAAAGCGGGGGAAAGCTTTAAAAATCGGTGTTTTCCCCGCTCTACCGGGGGACTTGGCAGCCCTAACTCGGATAAAACCAGGGCTTTTTTGGTAGAAAAAGCCCAGCAGGAACTCATTAGCATAATAGACCACACCCAACAGCAGGAACTCATTAGCATAATAGACCACACCCAACAGCAGGAACTCATTAGCATATTAGGCCACACCCCCTGACAGTGCAGCTCCCTCCCAGGATCGGCTTCCCCAAGTGCCCCGCAGCTGCAGCGTGCCTGGGGAACCTGAGGAGGGGAGGCAGTTTAAACTGCCTTCCCTCCCTGGATTGGCTTGGCTTCCCCAGATGCCCCATGGCTTGTGTGGCACCTGGGGAACCCAAGAGAGGGGCTGTAGGCGTGACCAACTCAGAAGTCAGGCAGAAGTCAGTTCCTGTGCGTTCCGGCCCCCCAAAATAGCCCTGGATAAAACTATTATCTGGGCATTCCCCAAAGACCATTTAAATCAGACCCCCTCCCCCAGCCCTACCAAAGAGTCATTTTATGCAGAATTATTCTGGTCTAAACTCTGTGGGTTCAGGCTGGAATTGGGAGGAGCTGTGGCTCAGTAGTAGAGTATCTCCTTGGCATGCAGAAGGTCCCAGGTTCAATTCCTGGCATCTCCAGTGAAAAGAACCAGGCAGTAGGTGATGTGAAAGAGCTCTGCCTGAGACCTTGGTGAGCTGCTGCCAGTCTCTGAGGAGACAATACTGACCCTGATGGACCAGGGGTCTATTCCGTAGAAGGTGGTTTCATCTGTTCTGGTTCCGTAGAAGGTGGTTTCATCTGTTCATGTGGAATAACTCTGCATAAGACAGCCCTATGAATCTGGCTTCTGGGTTTTTCTTTTCTTTTCTCTTTTATAAATGTGAAAACATTTTTGTTTTTAAAAGGTAGTTTTAAGAACCGTTCTGGGTGGATTGTGCAGGATTCTGAACCAGAAGAGAGACCATAGAGCCAATTGGCAGACAGGTCAGGGAATTCTTAGACAATGAAAGTAATTTGGCTCAGATCTGATAAGCGTTTCCTTGCAAAGCATATTCCAACGTCAGCGTTGCTGTCTGCAGTCTGGGGAGGCCGTGGATTTGTGAATCCGGGCAGATGGACTCGGTCCCTGTCAGCCGGAGGAGGATGAAGACACCCACCTCTGCTTTGCATTTCGCTCAAGTCTAAATCATTTTACTTGCTCAGCATCTGACCAAGATACGATCTGGGATGAATTCCAGCTGGCCTGGGCCCAATGCAGGCAAGCCAGAGGTAGCGCTGGAAGACACAGCA
This sequence comes from Lepidodactylus listeri, assembly GCA_029233225.1. Taxonomy (NCBI): domain Eukaryota; kingdom Metazoa; phylum Chordata; class Lepidosauria; order Squamata; family Gekkonidae; genus Lepidodactylus; species Lepidodactylus listeri. The sequence continues at coordinate 58,481,800 of JARCFY010000014.1, forward strand.
TTTCTTGGAGCTTCACAAGGAACACGAACGCTTCTGATGAAAGGCCCAATCCTATGCATTTACCTTGAGGAAGTGAATTTCTGGACAGTCCCTTTCATGTAGCTAGACAGTTATTTTATCTTATTGACTTCGTTTATACCCCAACTTCCTCCCCAATGGGGAGCCAAAGCGTCTTGCAGCATTCTCTGCTCCATTGTATCCTCGCGACAGTCCTGGGAGGTAAGTTAGGCTGAGTATGTGTGACTGGCCCAAGGTCACCCAGCAAGCTTCCATGGCAGAGTGGGGATTCGAACTTGGGTCTCCCAATCCTAGCCTGACTTGCTAACCACTATACCACACTGGCTGTCACTCACAGGGCTTATTTCATAGCAGGAGCTCCTTTGCATATTAGGCCACACACCCTTAATGTAGCCAATCCTCCAAGAGCTTACAGAGCTCTTCTTACAAGGGCTACTGTAAGCTCTTGGAGGATTGGCTAAATCAGGGGTGTGTGGCCTAATATGCAGAGGAGCTCCTGCTACGAAATGAGCCCTGGTCACTCATTGTGTCAAACAAATCCTCTTTGCATGAAGAAATATTGCCAACAGAACTCACTATTTTGTCCTGCTTTTTGCCTTTTGGGAAGTGTCTAGGGTGCATTTCTAAAATTTTGTTAGCAAGAATTTGCTAGGATTCTGTTATGTCCACTGACCACCACCAGGCGCCAGCGACTGCAGTCCCAAACTTGGCTCCTGGGAACAATAGGGGCCAAGGATCCTGCAACACCTAGGGTCCACCAATAGGAACGTTGGTGGGAGAGTCAAACCCTCCAATAGGATTGTGGGTTTGTCTTTGGTGGATGTATATAGTTGGCCACCTTGGCCAGTAAAGTTATTGTTGTGTACCAATAAACTATGAGCTGATCATCACACTGTCGTCCAGCCTCTCCATGCATCGAACCCGGTACACAACATATTCCCATTCTTCCGGAACCAACCCTTTCTCTGTGGTCTCTAGACAAACACATCTTGTCTCTGATACGCAGACATCTCATGCTGGTGCACTTATTTCACATTGTTGATAACGGCAAATGTATACTCCATTAGCAATTTCCCTGCATATCTTTGACCTTTAAAAAAGCCTCCAGGGTTTTTCAAGCAGGGCAGGACACGTAGGGTTGCCAAGTCTGAGTTGGGAAATTCTGGGAGATTTGGGGGAGGAGCCTGAGGAGGGCGGGATTTGGGCAGGGGGGAGCTCAGCAGGGCTGTGATGCCGAAGAGTCCACTCACCAAATCTGGCATTTTCTTCATGGGAACTGGTCTGGAAATCATCTGGAGCTCAGTTGTAGTTCTGGGAGAACTCCAGCCCCTGCGTGGAGGCTGGCAACACTACGGGATGAGCCTTTTAAAAGAAAGCAACACAGAGTGAACAGAATGAAATCATCTTTGGTAGGGATTAGGCATGAAATCGTGGGTTGGCATGAAATCTTGGGTTGAGATTCAGAGTGGTGCAAGTATGTTTTTATTTGTGAAATGGGGCATATTTTTCCAATGAGTTTATTCCAAAGAAATGCCACTTCATCCCAAATAATCCCGGTTCCTATAACTGGACAAGGGTACTGAGAATTCTCAAAAGATCCCTAGTTCTTCCACCCCGCACAAATTCCATTTCCAAAGTTCCCACATTTTTTTTTTAAAAAAAAATTCTATTCTAGGCTGTAGTGTAGATATACCAGTAATATTTTAAATAGTATGCTGTTATGTTTCTTGAGTAACACAAGGGGGCAGTGTCTCAGAATACCACTGTATAGAACTCCAGCAACAGAGGGATATAAACCAGAGTGATTTTTTAAAAATCTTGTGGCAGATACCTGTTTGTAACTGGCCTCTTTGCAAGCCACACACAAACGCCAACATTTTACCATAGTTGTGGGGGTAATGTTGAGAAGAAGAAAAAGTTGAGGGTGTTACAGGTCCCCAAAATTGCCGTGAAACAGGGTTGTCTTCCTCCAAGAAAAAAAATAAAAAATAAAAAGATTATTTCCTAAATGCCAAGGCTTTTTATCAAAATTATTTCAATTAACATTTCAAATTTTGCCCCTAATGCAGAGTCTGTAATGTAAAATCTTAACTATGTCCTTGGCTGTAAGCCCTACTGAGTGGAATGAATCAAAATTTGGAGAGTTTTATTTAAAAAAATTCTGAGTAAGCAGTTTTATGAATGCAGCTTTATGGTTTGTCGGTAAACACAATCGCTTGAAGACTCCACTGTGTATGTGTAAGAGTCCCACATGATCCTGTAAGATCAAGGCTAAAAAACTCACACTCAGCTTAGAGTGGGAGTGGTTGGCAACCCTATTCATTCATGAGTTTCTGCAGGTGTGGAGAATGACTACAACTTGCCCTGGATCCTTATGGGCTCTTTATTTTCATAGCTTTTCATATTTGGGCTTTATGGAAGTAGAGGTTGATTAGCAAAAAAAACATGACTGGAAACATGTCCCTAACTCTACACCAAGCAGTGTAATTCTAGTCTGCCATCCCGACATACAGATGTCAAGCCTGAGTAATTCCTCTAAGCTCCAAATAGTTCCCTGATCATCAGATAGGGTCTAACTGCTGAGAGGCAGAATCCACAGGAGTCCCTCCTGGGATGTTAGGATTAGCCGTTTGATTCACGAGGGCTGCTTCGACCCTCTCCCAAATCAGCCCAAATCTATGCCCTTAACCCTTGTCCGAGGAAGCGGATGAGCCCCCAGATCTGCCCTTGACCTTGTTATCTGAAACCCCACTGGGATCAAAAGAGGTCACAATAAATCCAGCCAGGGCGTGATTCCATGGCTCCTTTTCATCAAAAGGATCACCAGCCATCTTTTCAAACACTGTCTCTGGACCTCCACAAGGAGGGAATCGATGTGCTTAGAGATACGGAGCACAAGACTCCTGGTTCTTAGCAGTGTATCTTAAAACACTTATGGGTATTCAGATGAGCTGAAGTATAAGGAGAAGTCATTCAGAATCCAAAACCTGAAAGTGAATACAGTAAAAATTTGCCAGATAATGAATCTTGAAATACTGTTTTAAGTTTGACCCTCAGTACAAAATATTATGGGCTCCTTGGCTGCCAATTTGGTTTAGTGGCTAGGAGCATGGACTCTAATCTGGGAGAACCGGGTTTGACTCCCCACTCCTGAACATGCAGCTGCTGGATGGCCTTAGGTCAGTTACAAGTTGTTTCAGAGCTGTTGTCTCACAAGAAACTCTTGAAAGAGCTCTCCTAGCCCCACCCATCTCACAGGCAGTGTTCCCTTTAAGCTGAGTTAGTGTGAGCTAGCTGACAGTTTCTTAGCCTCCGGCTCACACATTTTTGTCTTCGCTCAGGAAGGATGGCTCCAGAGCAAACTAATCTATGCAACAGCCAAATCGCTCACTCACAACTTTAATGCCAGTAGCTCACAAAGTAGAATTTTTGTTCACAAGACTCCACAGCTTGGAGGGAACATTGCTCACATGCAAACTAATCTATGCAACAGCCAAATCGCTCACTCACAACTTTAATGCCAGTAGCTCACAAAGTAGAATTTTTGTTCACAAGACTCCACAGCTTAGAGGGAACTTAGAGGGAACTAAGAGCACGTCCAGTGCTGAGGCACGGCGCCTGCTGATTCCCAGGTTTTCCTAGCTGCCTGGAATTGCCAAACCTATGGAGGGAACTTTGTGAGCTACTGGCATTAAAGTTGTGAGCCAGCAATTTGGCTAATGAGCCTGAGCTAAAACAAAAATCTTAGACAAAAAAAGGTGAGCTAGCTCACACTAACTTAGCTTAGAGGGAACACTGCTCACAGGCAATGTTCCCTCTAAGCTGTGGAGTCTTGTGAGCACAAATTCTACTTTGTGAGCTCCTGGCATTAAAGTTCTGAGCGAGTGATTTGGCTACTGCACAAATTAGTTTGCTCTGGAGCCATCCTTCCTGAGCTAAGACAGAAATGTGTGAGCCAAAGACTTAAAAACTGTGAGCTACCTCACACTAACTCAGCTTAGAGGAACACTGCTCACAGGGTGTCTGTCGTGGGGCGGGGAAGGGAAAGGAGATTGTAAACTGCTCTGAGACTTCTTTGGCTAGTGATGGGCGGGGTATAAATCCAATCTCCTCCTCCTCCTCCTCTGTAAACAGAACATATTGGCAAGTCGACCCTCATAGGTTTTTAACAACCACCTCCCTGCTTTTCTCCCCAATAGGGAACCAAAGCAGCTCACTACACTATTCTCCCTTCTTCAGAGCTGCCATCTGGTATTCTTCCCTCTGGCACTTGAACATGGGGAGACTGGGTGGGTGAGCTGGGATCACATTGGCTCCCTGGCATCACGTCCAGTGCTGAGGCACGGCGCCTGCTGATTCCCAGGTTTTCCTAGCTGCCTGGAATTGCCAAAACCCATGATTCCACGAGAAGGGTGTGTTTGTGTCTCTGAAGCTGCCGCACCAGTGGATTATTTATAATTTCGTCCCGTCAGCCAGCAGAAATGAATCATCTGGGTTTGAGGTGGGGCTCTCAGCCGGTGACAGACGCTGGACTTGAAAGACGGTTCCCCATAGGAGGCCTCAAAGCTGAGGCACAATTTTTTTTTTTAAAAAAAAGGAGGGGGATATTATACGGCCGTTTCATAACGGAGAGCCTAATGTGTCTCAGGTGGACTGTCCCAGGGGCCAAGGAGCCATCAGTCTAGGGCTGCAATCTGGGAAGGCCAGAATTACCTCGGCAGGCCCCTGCAAGAAAGAGCCCGCCTGGCGTTCCAAGTTAAATAAAATGGGCACTCCGCTTGGCTGGCTCGGCCACCTGCTGAAGTTCATTTGGAGGCTTGCTGGGGAAGTGGGGAGGGGGGGGGATGAATTCTGGATCGAAGCATGCTGCTAGTCACCTCTCCATTCCTTCCTCTGCTAAAGCAGCGGTGCCAAAGAGACTGGGTGGGTCAGTTTGAGCCAAAAGACTCGTGCTCCCGGGGACTGCAGGCATGGATTTGGGGTGGTCTCCTTTCCTTTCCATCTCTACCGATGTGTAATTAGTAGGAAAGGGGAAGGCGGGGGACTTGGCAGCTAAAGGGCAAAAGTCAGAAGCACATTTATTGTATTTTATTATCACATTTCTTTTGCTTGAAGCATCATATCTATTGATCTCTATTGAAGGGTGTAGGTGATATCACAGATCCTAGCCACTAGACCCCTCCCTCCCTGAGATACCTAGGTTGTCTTTACCCATTATGGAGTACACAGTTTGGGACTGAGTCACCATCCTGGGGCAGATGGAACACAGTCATACCTCAATGGTGGGTTCTGTGCACACATGCTGGAGGGCCAGTGTGGTGCTGTGGTTAGTGTTGGACCAGTTCCTGGGCAGAGCTGAGTTCTAGTCCCAGTTGTGATGCAAATTACTGAGCTACCTTAAGCATGCCATTCCTTCTCAGCCTAACCTACCTTGCAGTGCTGTTGTCAGGAGAAAATGGAGAAGAGATGATGATTGATTGATTGATTGATTGATTGGATTTGTGAATCGCCCAATTGCTGCTACTGCAGGGCTCTGGGCAATGTACAATAGCCATAGAAACATCAACAAGATAAAAACAATCAAACAGCATTAACTACACAATTTTGAAAGTCAGATGGTGAATAATCATTATTCCATTACAGACTGCCAGCTACTTCGCAGGCTGGGAGGAAGTGGGCAAGGCAAATATAAGACACGGAAAATCCATGCCCTACAGTCCTTGGACAACAGGCAGGATAAAAATGCACTTAAGAAATGTTCTGTTCAGTGTACAAACAAATATTTTATATACACTGTGACTTTCAAACCTGTGCCTTAGGGACAATATTTTCCCTAACACTAAAGTTAATGCTTTTTTGAGATACTAGAGGAAAAGAGTGTATAATATTTTCCTTCCTTCCTTCCTTCCTTCCTTCCTTCCTTCCTTCCTTCCTTCCTTCCTTCCTTCCTTCCTTCGTCAAGTGTTCATGTTTTGCTCATTTGCTACCAATGTGGTGTTTCATTCTTTTCAGTGTTGTTTCCCCTCCCCATGTTTTGGTTTGGGAATTCTATATGCATTTTATACATTCGTTATACCCATTTGGGGACTAATGTGTATAGCTAACCATAAGAAATTGTTACAACATACGTGAAAAAAAATCATTTAAAGATGTGTATTTTCTGATGAACGTAAACAGAGGAAAACATGATTTCCCCCATGCTTGTACCTCTTTGGTGCCATGCTGTAACAGAAAGTGCCATTTTGAATTGCAACCAACAAGAAATTGAAAAGCATCCTATTGATGGAATGAGAGATGATAAACAGTTTAGTAAGCAGAAGCTATGGTTCACGTTCAAGAGCTTTTGGGGTTGAGCAAAGGCAACCTGTGGGCTTTCTGGATTCAGGATAAACAAAAGAAACGTCTTCACTTGCCAAGGAATTAAACTGTGGAATTCACTGCAATCTGACGTATTGATAGCCAAGAGCATGGATAATTTTAAATGGAGATTCAACATATTTGTGTAGAATAGGTCCATCATCAATGGCTACTAGACGTGACGCCTAAAGGGAACCTTCACATCCACAGGCAGTCCACCTCTATTTAGTTCTGTATGTAATGAAAACCTTTCTATCCTGCCTTTCCTCGTGGTTCAAGGCTACCTCAACACCATTGCTAAGAGGCAACATCAGGAGAAGGGCTTGGACTGCATGCCCTCTTTGTTGGGCTTCTAGGGCAACTGTGTGAAACAAGATGCTGGACTAGATGGACCATCTGTCTGGTCCAATAGGGCAGCTCTTCTGTTTTTGTGCTACCAGGGCAACAGGTTAGAGGAGGGAATTACAGGCCATTCAAGCTGGAGTGTTGACACCACAGACCAGAATCCTCCTGGTCTTGGAATCAGGTGACTCCAGACAGCCAATACTGACCTGCTTCCTGCTATATAATTTCAGAGTCTGGTGCATTCCTACAGTATATTATAGAGTGACGGTGGGGTTGCCATCTCTGGGTTGGGAAATTCCTGAAGATTTGTGGGTGGAACCTGGAGAGGGACTTCAGCAAGGTATAATGCCATAGAGTCCCCCCTCCAAAGCAGCCATTTTCTCCAGGGGAACTGGTCTCAGTCACCTGGAGATCAGCTGTAATTCAAGGAGGTCTATATCCAGGAACCGTCTGTGGTGGTGGTGGGAAATGCTGTCAAGACACAGCCAACATATGAGAACCCTGCGGGGTTTTTACGACAAGAGACGTTCAGAGGTGGTTTGCTGCTGCCTGCCTCTGTGTAGCGGCCCTGGACTTCCTGGCGGTCTCCCATCCAAGTACTAACCAGGGCTGACCCCACTTAGCTTCCAAGATTTGACGAGATCCGGCAGCCTGAGCCGTCCAGGCCCAGGCATCCTTACCAATTAAAAATACACGATATTCAAATCAATGACAATTTTACCGATTAACATGTTTAAATGATAGAGCCCAAGGAAGTTGGTACCCCTTCCTCATTCAGTGGGGCTGAAAAAGCGCCTGGTGAATCCAGAGCTTTCCCAGATAATTTGATCCCAGATTGTGGCTAGGGGGCATATTGTGAACTGTTAACTTTGCTGAAGCCGGCCCAGTCTGGATTTAGCCAATGCCTGGCCGGGAGATTCTGCGAACGCCATGTCTGATGCCTTGAGCTCCATTGCTGAATGACCTTGGCCAGTCCCTCTCTCTCAGCCTAGCCTACCTTACAGAGTTGTTGAGAGGATGAAACGGAGGAGAGGATAATCATGTGTGATGCCCTGAGCTCTTTGGAGGAAGGGCTGTTTGAGAGGGGGGTGGGGGTTAATGCACTAAAAAAATAGAGTGCAATCCTATGCAGAGTTAGCCCACTCCATACTAAGTGAAAACAATGGACTTGGACTAGAGTAACTTGGCATAGGATTGCACCATTTAGCACTTAACTAAGCTCATAATGGCTAAAGGGAAATCTCTTTTCAGCCTGACTTCCCCCCCCCCCCCTATTTTTTAAAAAGCTCCTATTCTTTAAATGGAAGTTGCCAATGCCACAAACTAAAAGCATGTAATTTTCTTGCAGTTTTCTTTTAAAGGGTGGGCGGTGGGGGGGAGAGAAAAGTATTCCAGATATAAAATGTACTGCCTTCCCATTCTTTTTTGTCAGTGTTGCCTCTACTAGATTATTGCCAGGGAAGGTCATGGAATCCCATTTAGAACAGCTAACACTTTTCCCCTAGGTGTTGCACTCATTTTGTGTATGTGTGTGTGTGCGCATGCACACGTGTATGGATGGGGGGAACCATCAAATAAAATCAGCCCCTTCCTTTGCCACTTGGACGGCTGTGGTGCAGTCAAGCAGTTAACTGAACCCAGCGTTTGAGATCAGTAGGGACAACAGTGAGGGGGGAAATGATCCAAGGCTTAAAAGGAATGATTCTTATCTCTAGCCCTCTTTCCGCCTTCCCCAGGGAAGGATGTTTAGTGCTGCCTCCGTTTCCCCGGGAGGTCACGGCTGGCCAGTCCACACTGGGACAGGAAATCGAGTCCAGCACTGGAGTGCTGGGAGGTAAACAGTGTCATTATAAATTGGAGGTGGGACACACATGACGAAACGATCCCCCCCCCCCCCCCCCCCGGTGGCTTGGCACCTGCATTGGCTAATGCTTGTGATTATTCCTTTTACCATTTACACGAAGAAGGGACTCGTGTGTCGTATCCCAGTCTTTTGCTCCCTTTTAAGGATATAAAGCTGTTTTACTCGATCAAATGATTAGCGTGTCCTTCTTCGTCCAGTCTGGCTGGCAGCAGCTCAGGCAGAGAAGGTATTTCTCTGAGGTCATTCTAGCTGGGGAATCCAGTGACTGAACCAGGGACCTTATGCATTAAAACGGAAACATTACAAAGTCCATGTAGCAGCCTCAAGGACTTTGGGTTAAATGTGCACCTGGAGTTCTATACTGGGAGTCAATGCCCAGGCATAGACAGGGCTGAACTGGATCAGGGCTACTGTGGGCAAGGAGAAGGAGCTTCTGCCTGGAAAGCCAGTCTGTTGTAGTGGTTAAGAGTGTGGACTCTAATCTGAAGAACCAGGTTTGATACTCCACTACTCTACATGCAGCCAGCTGGGTGACCTTGGGTCAGTCACCGTTCTCACAGAGCTGTTATCTCGAGCAGTTCTCTCGGCCCCACCTACCTCATAGGGTGTCTGTTGTGGGGAGGGTAAGGGCAAGGAGATTGTAAGCCACTTCAAGTGAAGGGCAGGATATAAATCCAATCTCCTCCTCCTCCTCCTCCTCCTCTTCTTCTTCCTCTTCTTCCTCTTCTTCTTCTTCTTCTTCTTCTTTTTCTCTCCTCTATTGTTTTCCCAACCTGAAATGGCTCCAGGCAACCACAGCTCCAGGAAGGTGCCCCATTTGGGACATTCATGTATAGCCATCAGCAAGTTTCCCCCACTGGGGACAAACACACACACACACACACACATCTATATCTATCTATCATTCGTACTTGTATGTATGTATTTTTGAAGTTTGTTTAATTCCTTTTGATTGTTTGCCACCTTGGAGACCTTCAGTTGCTTGGAAAGGCAGCAGGAAAAAAAAAACAGAGAAAACAAAATAGACTTACTGTTCCATCTTAGACTCAGGTGGGGCAGCCGTGTTGGTCTGAAGCAGCAGAACAAAGTTTGAGTCCAGGGGCACCTTTAAGACCAGCATTCAAGGTATAAATACAGAAGTGTGCATACGCATGAAAGCTTATACAGTGAGCAAAACTTTGTTGGTCGTAAAGATGTCACTGGGCTCAAACTTCATTCTGTTCCATCCTAGATTTGAGTCCAGGAGCACCTGAGAGACCAAGAAGATTTGACTCCTGAAAGCTTATACCCCGAAAATCTTGTTTTGGTCTCTACGGTGCTACCGAATCTAGCTGTTCTTGATTCAGTGCAACGCAAGAGAGTTGGACTGTACTCAACGATTCATAAAGTGAAAAGTTGTTGGGGACCGTGGTCTATGCTGCTGTGTTTCGCTTGCTGAAAGGAAAATCCTACTATGTAATTTTTGTATCATTGACCGTGTCACGTCCAGGCTTAATGCTTCTGCTTTGCTTCAGTCCTCTGTTTAGATTTCTGCTTGGTTCTACAACCCTAATCCTATTGTACTGTTCATCGAACATACCCTGTTCGCTCGATGGCATTGACTCACTCCGGGGGAGACAGGCGGACTATAAATGGTGCCAATAAATAAATAAAAGGAAAATATTCTGCTGCAAACCAACAGCCCTACCCTCTGAGACTATCTTCACATGCCCTCCATGTGCCCAGAATTATGCCCTTCTGATGGCCACTGAAGTCAATGGGCTCCGAAGGGTGTCAGTTTGCCTGGCATTGCAGTGCCAAGGAAATTGGCAGGGTTCGTCTTACAATAGGCTGCTGCCTTGCAATCTTCTTCCAACCCCCAACCCCCCCACACACACACACACACCTTCTTTTCCTCCTTTTTTTATAGTTCCTTGTTTATTCCCAGGCACATCCTTGCCTTTCCAGCATCCCCTGCCTTCCGTGACCATCCCAACCAAATGCATCCACTATCTTTTCCTGAAGCTTTTCAAGATTGGAACAAACGATTCCCTGAAGTAGAAAAATGTTGGGGAAAGGTAATGCCAGAGTCCAGCTGCTTATCTCTGGCTATCTCTCAGTCCTGGTGCTTACAGCAAGCTGTGGGCCTGGCAGACGGATTTCGGTGGTCTTTTTGGCTGCAGGATGAGAGCGTGTCAGGGAGAAAGGGAAATCTGCTGGGCCAGATAAGTCCAGGAAACTGAGCTACTGACTGGGTCGGAGTCAACAAATCAGCTGAGCTCTCAGACTGGCCGGATCCCCTCGAAGGGATGACTCACGGTCACGACAGCATTCCAGAGGGGCAACCGTGCCAAAAGAACAAAGAGTTTTGGCACCTCAAGGACTAATGAATCCAGTGTGGCAGAGGGTTTTACGAGCCTCCCTTTTGCCTCAGCGCATATCCTAGTGAATTTCTCCCTTTTTTCCTCAGCGCATATCTTAGTGAATTTTTAAAAACACAATAAACAGTCCGTCTGGCATCCAGAAAGCAGGGCTCGCTCGTTTGGGGCTTGATGTTGGCATTTATAACCCTCGCTCAATCCATAAACTGCTAATTTTATATTGACCTATTTGAGTTATAATTCATCCTAAAGCAACCCCGGGGTTGGTGTATCAAGTAACCCCCTGCCTCAGACAGCCTTTGTGACCGTTTTAATCAAACCCAGATGCCCAGCTCCTCGACGCACCCGTGCCTTTTTTAATGCTTTGGTCCCGTCTGGGGTTTCCTTCAGTCTGTCCCTTCTCTAAGCATCTCAGAAATGTGAGGCCTATTTTCTCAGAGCTGATCCATTTGTTTTATTAATTCTTCAGCATGATAGTATGAACATTCTAACCACTGGGACACTTTCTGGAACACCCTAGCTCGCCAGAAGGAAATATTATTTGGGGTGGTTCACGTCCAAGATTTGCTCACCCCAAAAGAGGCATGTGTCCAGGTAGTTAGACAGATCAGTAACTACTAGCCGTGATAGCTAAATGGAACCTCCATGTTCAGAGGCAGTATATCTTTGAATACCGATGAATGGAGAGCAAAAAAACAGTCACGGCATCTTGGTAGTAAACTCCGAGAAGCATGTGGGTATGAACGTGGAATGCTGGTCTAGATGGAATGAGATGATCTAGCAAAACATGTCTCATGTTCATAAAAGTAGGAAAGCATTAACAACTAATTTAAAAAAAGGCAGAACTGGCTATACCATTATTCCAGGTGTTTTAAAAACAGGCAGCTTTCAAAGGGGAACCGTCTTGGATCTCCAGCTGTGCACAATTTACAGGGAGAAAGGGAACTTTGAGACAGGCAATGATCCTCCTTTAGTTCTGATTCAGAAAGAGTCTAGAAATACCAGTTTATTTGCTTGAGGGTCCAAACTAAATCCAGATTGTTTGTTTGCTTGTTTGTTTTTGGACATTCCACTATACTCTGGGCATCGAAGTGGCATCTCCCCACAGTCTGCTTTCTGGCACCATGCAGCACTTTTCCCAAGAGCCCTGGGGGCCTGCAAGAGAACAAGTGCTTCCTGATTCCTGAAGGGACACAGGTATGGTTGCCAGCTCCAGACCGGGGAATTCCAGGAGATTCAGGGGCAGAGGGTGGGAATGGCGTTTTGGTAGGGATATGACACCAGAGAATCCACCCTCCGAAGAGGCTGTTTTCTCCATGGGAACTGATCTCTGTCATCTGGAGACCAGTTGCCATTCCAGGAGAGCTCCAAACTCCACCTGACCGCTGGCAACCTGTAGGAAGAGCTCAATCTGAAAACAGCAAGCTGGGAACAGGTACAGGTGCTTCCTTGGGGTGACCCGATGTCCTCTTTTTAGAGGCCATGTCCTCTCTTTTTGGTGTCCATCCTCTTTTGGGCTCTTTTTCAAAAGCTGATAAAAATGCCCTCTTTTGGAGTTGGAAGGTTAGGAATATCCCTAGTTAGTAGTGATTATCCCAGCTTAAGTTGTAGGGGTGTTTGTCGTAGCAACCTGGAGGTTGGCAACTCTTTTACAGTGGTGAACGAGTGAGAATTATGCTTTGGGTCTCCACTGGGGAGAAAAGGGCTGTGGTCACACACACCAAATAATCCACTTCCAGTCCATTTCCAATGCACTTTCCAACTGGATTTTGTCAGTTCACAGTAAAATCTAGCCAGAAAGTGGATCGGAAGTGGATTATTGTGATGGCAGCCAAGTAGTGTATAAATGCCTAAATTAACAAAAGATTTTAAACCCCTAAAATCTCCTAGGAATGTACCCCAGTAAACCTTCAAATCTGCCTCCAGAACTCAGCATCTTTCCTGCACAGGGTGTAAAAGCACATTTCATGAGTTTCGGTGGACTTTGCTTCCTAAAGAAGTGTTGAAACTCTTTGCTTGAGATTCTGTAGGCACCCTTAGGTGTGATCTGGTGATGGGAATGTTGAAATATTGCTTACATACAAGTCCCTTAAAGTTTTCTGGCGAGCTCTTGAGAAGGTAGGTTAAACCGGGAACGCTTTGCGTCTGCGTGCACAAAGCTTCTGTTAACTTTTTTTTCTGCTTGGGGTGACCCACCCCCCTTCTCTCTCTTGTTTCTGGGGCTTCAGCTGTTTCCAATTTGCCTGCAATTTTCTTCTGGGCTAGTAAAGCCCTGGAGATGGCCTAAAGTAGCCATAGGGGCATCTGGATTCTGCCTGGAGGGTTGGTTATAAAGACAAAAGAACAGACTTCGGAGGACTTCAAAAAGTAGTTCTTTTTAAAAAAATAAATAAATAAAAATCACCAGAACTTTTTCTGGCTCCTTAGACCTTACTTCCCAACAAGCTGGGATATTCATATACTTTTTTGGAACGCGCTGCCTTTTCAGCTCTATTTAAAAAGCCCCTGACGTAGGAACTGGTCATGATGACACCAGAACTGCAGGGCAGAGTTTGTAAAAAGAAAATCATTTTTTAAAAAGCCTGTAGGGTGATTTAAATCATTCTTTTTCTCATTGCTCCTTAGGAAAGGTGAATATTTTGTGGTTCAGACCTGGGCCTTAAAGGTTTGCTCCTAAATTTTGCAGTCTCCATGCAATGCTGGATGAAGCATGAAGGAGCTCACCGATTTCAGCCGTCCTAAGCAAAGTTAGGTGTTTTAGGAGCACTGAAACAAATGGGCTTACAGTTGCAATCCTAAGAACACATTCTGGGGAGTAAACCCCACCAACTAACATGGGGCTTTTTCTGGGTAGACCTGTTTATGACTACTGTATACCACTGCAGTCCTAACTAAACAGCTCTACTCAGTCGGCTTTACTCCCAGGAAAGCGTTCTTAGGATTGCACTGAAAGTGTGTTCCAAATGTAGGGTTGCCAGCTCTGGACTGGGAAATATCTGGATGGGGTGGATGGGGTTTGGGGAGCGGATGGACTTCAATGGAGTATAATGCCATAGGGTCCACCTTCCAAAGCAGCCATTTTCTCTGCATGAACTGATCTCTCTTGCCTGGAGATCAGTTGTAACAGCGGGAGATCTCCGGCCACCACCTTGAAGTTGACAACCCAAACCCAATCCATTGTGGGTTGGGGCCTATGTTTTAAATCAGGGGCGTAGACTTTTGGAAATTCCGGGGGGGGAGGGGCTCCTTAGCGTGTGTGCTTTGTGCGCTCGTGCGCTGAGGCGATGTTCTCCCCCCCCCCGGGAAACCGCCGCGCCTCCCCGGGCCCTTCCGAGGCCCGCTAGCTGCTGCTGCCGGTGCCTCTCTCCCCCCCCCCCCCGCCACCCCTTCCCTCTCCCTCTCCAGCAGTGGCGGCCGGGCTCGGAAAGACCCGGGGAGGCGCAGCGGCAGGCACTCCATTTTGCCGGGGGAGGCTGAGCCCCCCCCCCGGGAAATTTCGGGGGTGGCTCGAGCCCCCCCCCCCGTATTCTATGCATATGTTTTAAATGATGGTTTTAGATGATGGCAGTTCCTCAGTGGAACAGGCTTCCTCAGGAGGTGGTGGGCTAAGAACATAAGAGAAGCCAATGTTGGATCAGGCCAGTGGCCCATCCAGTCCAACACTCCGTCACACAGTGGCCAAAAACACCAGGTGCCCTCAGAAGGTCCAGCAGTGGGGGCAGGAAGCCCTTCTACTGTTGCCCCCCCAAAAAAACACCAAGAATTCAGAGCATCACTTGCCCCAGACTGAGAGTTTCTATCTATACTTTGTGGCTAATAGCCACTGATGGACCTCTGCTCCATATGTTTATCTAATTCCCTCTTGAAGCCGTCCATGCTTATAGCCGCCACCAGCTCCTGTGGCAGTGAATTCCACGTGTTAATCACTCTTTGGGTAAAGAAGTACTTCCTTTTATCTGTTCTAACCCAACTGCTCAGCAATTTCATGGAGTGCCCATGAGTTCTTGTATTGTGAGAAAGAGAGAAAAGGACTTCTTTCTCTACCTACTCTATCCCATGCATAATCTTATAAACCTTGATCATGTCACCCCCCAGCCGTCCTTTCTCCAAGCTAAAGAGCCCCAAGTGCTTCAACCTTTCTTGATAGGGAGAGTGTTCCAACCCTTTTATCATTCTAGTTGCCTTTTTCTGCACTTTTTCCAATGCTATAATATCTTTTTTGAGGTCTGGCGACCAGAACTGTACACAGTACTCCAAATGAGGTCGCACAATCGTTTTAGACAGGGGCATTATGATACTGGCTGATTTGTTTTCAATTCCCTTCCTAATAACCCCCAGCATAGCGTTGGTCTTTTTCACTGCAGTCGCACACTGTCTCGACATTTTCATTGAGTTATCTACTACGACTCCAAGATCTCACTCTTGGTCAGTCTCCGCCAGTTCGGCTCTCCTTCTTTGGAGGTTTTTAAGCAGAGGCTAGATGGGCATCTGATAGCAATACTGATGGCATGAATTTAGGCAGTTTTAAAAGAGAGGGCAGGAAGGGATGGGCCCGTGTTCGGTTCTCATGGCCCTTTCTTATATGCCCAGGGTAATGCCAATCAGCACTTTGGGACCAGGGAAGAATTTTCCTCCAGGCCAGATTGGCCCAGGGATCCTGGAGGAATTTTTTTTGGCCTTCCTCTGGGAGTAGAGCAGGAGTCACTGGGGGAATGGGGAAGTGGCAGGTAGTTTTGAATTTTCTGCACTGGGGTGCAGAGGGTTGGACTAGATGACCCTTGTAGTCCCTTCCAGGTCTATGTTTCTACAACATGCCATTGTAAATGTGGTGGCCAAAAACTTCCTTTATTAAAGTGTACTTAATGCAGCACAAAAAAATGAAAAATGTCTGGCATCCGTAAGCTGTATGTTTTAATAGAGATCCTTTAGAGTGAAGGTGATGCGGAACGCAGCCTTAATTAGATTTAATCATTTATGTTCTTTTCTAAGTTACCGTAAGTTTGAGTAACCTCTGAAAACACAGTTTGTATGGCCTCTTCCAGGGCCTACATTCAAGACTGAGTTCAGTGAGGCTTATTTCTCAGATAAGCATAATATATGTTGCAGGTTTAGTTTACCAAAGGACCAAGAAAATATTGGCTTGTGTAACCATTTTGCATTTCAGTGAACGGTAGTTTATAAGCCTGACTTTCAGTTTAGCATGCCGTCTATACACTTTTTAAAAACCGGGCGATCGGAATTGCATTTGGGGTGTGATCCTAAAACCAGTTACATGTGAGTCAGTCCACTAGAACAGTACAGCTCGTGTATAAACATGGCGTCCTTCAGAACTGTGACCTGAATGCCTTTGGCATTTCTGCCTCTGTAAAATGCAGGAATATTTTTCTTTGTGGCCTTTCTTTTCAAACCCACACGTTTACTTTGCTTACAAAATCGGTTTTCGTGACAATCACCCTCGAAGGGGGGGAAGAAATCCCAAGAATGCCGACATTCAAAAATGTTTTTGCTAGCTCCAGAATATACATCTCAGCTGTGTTGTTTTCTTTAGGAATTGTCAGGAATTCTGTCTGGTGGAGAGTAAATTGTATATAGGCACGACTCCTGAGCTGCCCTTTCACCCCGTCACTTTATACACTCCCCTTATTAAGGAGGAAAATGTTTCAATATGTTAGACTTCAGGGGTAAAAACTGAGAGAGGAGGGGAAGTGGAAGGAGAGGATATTCCAAATGCTTGGAGCAGGAGGGATCTTTTGCATTAAAACTGGTGTCATGCTGGATTCCTTATATTTTCTGTATAAGAACAAGCATTTTTTTTTTAAGTATGTCCTCTGGGGCAGAGGCATTTAAATATGCAAATAGACAATCCCATACAAACAAAGGGATAATCCCATATTCTCTGGTTGATCAGTTTTCATTCTTTTTTTTCAACATCTCAGCACTTTCCCGATCAACTAGTTATTTAGTCAGTAACTGTATAGAGTGTTAGTTAAATTTGGTTTTAAAAAAGCATCTCAGTTTTGAATCCAAAGGGTCCAAAGTGTCGTCCTCTGCAATGAGTAGGGCAGGAGAAGAAAGGGGGGTCCTTAATGGCTGTGTTCTATTGGGGTTAGGGCCAGTGTTCCCTCTAAGCTGAGTTAGTGTGAGCTGGCTCACATATTTGTAGCCTCCGGCTCACACATTTTTGTCTTAGCTCAGGACGGATGGCTCCAGAGCAAACTAATTTATGCAGTAGCCACATTGCTCACTCACAGCTTTAATGTCAGTAGCTCACAAAGTAGAATTTTTGCTCACAAGACTCCACAACTTAGAGGGAGCATTGGTTAGGGCCAGTCCCCAGGTGGGGGAGCAGGGGATCCCTTCATCTTGTGGGCTCTTGCCTGCTGCTGGGGGAAACCCCGCCCCCAACAGCCATGACCTGGTGTGACATCCCTGACATGATGACATCATGCTGCGGATGTCATATGACAATGCTCTGGTATTTTGGGCAAAACTTTATGGTTACCGTAGAGTTTTGCCCAAAACACCAGAGTGTCACCACCTGATGACCCTGGCATGATGATGTCCCTTCCGTGTGACATCATCACGTTGGGGACATTGCACATGGAGATGCTGCTGCCCCCCCACTCCCAGAAAGCTCCCTCCCACCCCCTGCCAGGGAAGAGGTAAGACTTGGCAACCCTAATTGGGGTTAAATCTGTTTGCTGAGTCAATTGGTCTTCCTCCACCTAAGGCAAAGGGCCAGTTCCTAAGGTTGCCACCCTCCAAGCGGTGGCTGGAGATCTCCTGGGATTAGAACTGATCTTTAGTTGAACAAGATCAGTTTCCCTGGAGAAAATGGTTGCTTTGGAAGATAGATTCTGTGACATTATACCCCCCACTGAATTCCCTCTCCCACCCAAACCCCATCCTTCCCAGCCTCCACCCCCCCAAATCTCCAGGAATTTCCCAAGCAGGAGTTGGCAGCCCTACTCCCCTATTGGAGTCATGAACAGGAGGACCCTTGAAACTCCCTTTGTTGCATCCAGTTTGGCCTTTAGTTCATTAAACTAGAAGAAATTGTGTGTTTTTCCCTTTCCAAGGCAAATGGCAGCAGAGAGGGGCGGTTTTTGCTTAGCCCTTCAACTGGACTCTTCTTAGCTGCTTTTCAGGAACATTTAATATCTCAGTAGATCTCAGGTCCTCATTACTGATGTCTGACATCATGATTTGGCTTTAAATCCATGTCTACCTCTTGTGTTACTGACTATAGTGAACACAGAGAGAGAGAGAGAGAGATGGCATGGAGGTAGGGATGCCATCCTCCAGGTGGGACCTGAGAGTCTCATCTCCAGACTACAGAGATCAGTTCCCCTGGAGAAAATGGATGCCTTGGAGGGTAGACTCTATGGCATTGTACCCCACTGAGGTCCTTGTCCTCTCTAGGCTCCATCTCCAAATCTCCAGGAATTCCCCAACTAGGATCTAACAAACCTACCTCCCATTTGCTGCTGGTGGCCAGGGGGGACCTGGCAACCCTACATGGAAAACCCAGCTGAGTTTCCTGAAGGATTCTCCACATTCCCCTCTGATCTGCGACACTGCCTGTTTGTATGCCAGCAAAGTATTTGCCTCTGAATGGCTTACCCTAGCATCAGTCCTGATTGCCATTGAGGCAGGGAATAATGTTTACTGCATCCTTTCTCAGTCTGCAGCACTGCCTGCTCTTTTGCTAGTGTGTACAAGCAAAATATTTAATCTCTCCATATTCAGACACAGAATCAAAGAGCAAGCAGACAAGAGCCGGTGCTTATAGGGAATGAGATCAAAGCCCTCACCAAGCTACTAAACAGGCAAGAGCAATTTATATAAGCAACCTTTCGGAAAGACAAATCTATCCATGCAGTTCTCCATGGCAGCAAGATTTGTGTGTAACTGTGCTGACTGGTACATGTCCCTGTCACTGCCCCCCCCCAACCTTCTGAAACTCTATGCAAGATAGCCACTTGCTAAAATGGCAACGTGAACCGATAATTTCTTAATACTATTACTATTTTATCCACTTTGGATTAATTAGAATAAGTAAATTAGGGAACAGGGTAGTTTCAACTTCAGCCAAATTCAAGTCCTTGGTTCACACATGCATGAACTTCACTTGATTGTTCAACTCCTGAACAGTTCCTGAGCCAGTTTAGTGTAGTGGTTAAGTGCGCAGACTCTGATCTGGGAGAACTGGGTTTGATTCCCCATTCCTCCACTTGCAGCTGCTGGATGATCCTGGGTGAGCCATAGTTCTGTCAGAGCTGTTCTTTTAAGGACAGCTCTGGAAAGAGCTCTCTCAGCCCCACCTACCTCACAGGGTGTCTGTTGTGGGGAGGGGAAGGGAAAGGAGTTTGTAAGCCACTCTGAGACTCTGAGTGAAGGGTGAGGTATAAATCCAATCTCCTCCTCCTCCTCTGCTGAATGTGTGAGCCGAATCCATTTCAAAGCATTGGCCCAGTTCAGTTGTTAAAACTTTGGCACTCCAACCATACATATAGGAAGAGTGACCTTTTCAATTTGTGTGATAAGGCTATAGGTGTATTTTCTAGATTTGGTATGCAAGATCAGAAACCCAGATTTTTCTGTGTACCCTTTTCTGCCCACTGAGGCTGGAGAATATGCGCCTTGCCCTAGCCACACAAAATGGCGACTGCACGTTTTGACTGGCATGCTTTCCCATTATGCAAGGCTGAAGTGCCAAAATCATGACTGAAGTGTTTTTGAGATAACATGAAATTTTCAGTCTGTGGGTTTGATTTCCTTATTCTCATAGGCAAGTCACAGGATACACCTTTATATACAAACCGGTTGTTTGTGGATCATTATGGAAACAGCTCCATGGGAAGAGAGAGAAATGTGCTTCAAAGTGGCATTGGATGATGAACGATTCATAGACAGGAAGTCGTCACTTGAGGATGCCAGCCCCCAAGTCATGAGCTGTGATGTTGTAGTGGTTACAGGGCCAGGCTAGGATGGGGCAACCTAGGTTTGAATCTCCCCTCAGCCATGAAGTTCTCATTGCGTGACCTCAGCCAGTGTGGCCTCTCAGCCTAACCTGCCCCACAAGACTGTTGTACAGAGGAAGTGGAGGAGGGGGATTAGGCTATACTACCTTGAACTCCTTGGATGAAGGCCAGATAAAAATGTGATTCATTGGGTTGGATGTACCTGTGTATGAGAGAGAACCATCCCTGCATACCAGAAATTGGTTTCTGTATAAGGATTCTAACAGGTCTACTCAGAATCCTATTCAGGTATATTTGATGGGGCTTACTCCCAGAAGTGTTCTTAGGATCACATTCTTACAGGGAAGTCCTAAATAGAATCACATACGCTTCTGAGTTCATTGAAATCAATAGGCTTAGAAGGATATAACTCTGTTTAAGATTACAATGTTGACAGGGCAAACCTAAGCGTGTATCCTCAAAAGTAAATACCCCTGAGTTCAATGGGACTTACTCCCTAGTAAGTGTTCTTGGGAATACATCCTTCAACAATTAGCAATGACCCTGGAAGTCTCCGGTTCAAATTTACCTCAGCCACACACAGCAGATGGCCTCAGGCAAACCATTCACCCTCAGCAGCCCTCCCCCATCGCCAGGATGGGGGGAGGAAATGATGATGTGGGCCTACCTTGCAAGGCTGTTGCCAGTGATTGCCACAAGACAGCGAGTGTGAAATCTTTTGAGCCCTGAAAGCTCGGTCTGTCTCTGAAGCGCTCTGTTTATGTGCCGAGTGTCTTTACCTCAACAAGCAGCCTTCTCACATCTGGAATCTGAGGGAAGTGCTTTCAGGTCAAAGATTGTGAGTTATAGGGCGGCTTAAAGTCCCAACACCTCTCATTTTGGAAATGAAGTACAGCCTTCCTTCCACAGAATAGAAGCCCAGGCTGAGGAGACTTGATTATTTAAAAGCAGAGATTTAGAGCCTCTTTCTTTCAAAGCCAGGGCTCAAACAGGACTTGAGCTCCACGCAGTGTCCCTTTTGGGGCTGGCTTCTCAGCAGCCTCCCCTCCCCGCCTTCCCCCCAAAAGTTGTTTACCGTTGTCTTTTTATAGGTTTCGAGAAGATGAAAGCCATTCCAGTGGAAAAGCGGAGTCATCGAGCAGAGGGGGCCGAGGTGAAGATGCCATCTTAGGGTGATTTATCAAAGGAGCAGTTGAAATATTGATAAGGGGGGGGAGAGGAAATTGACTGAAAAGAGGAAAGGAGAGAGGCTGGTGGAAGGAAAGGGGGGGTTGGAAGCAGGCTGTTGGATGGAGGGTTTTGCAGAGACCCCCCTGAGGATACGCAAGAGCTGATGCCGTCTGTCTGGGAAGGAAGAGAAACTTTTCCTCGTTTTTTTTTTTTTTTTTGGCCGGTTTGCATGCAACTGCTGGGTTAATCTCCCTCTCGCAGACATTGTGCTGTGTAGCCAAAGAGAGTTATGTTGTAACACCAAATTGCTGGGGCCTTTCCTTGGTGTCCCTCACCATTCTGGATCTTTACAGTCTGGTCTTCTGGCTGGTTAAGGAGAGAGAGAGAGAGCGCGTGTACATCCAAAGGTGAGTCTTTTATAAGTTACCAGCACTAACAAATAAAGAGTGAAAGAAATGCCTATTTTTTTAAAAAAAAAGGCTTGGAGCAGCAAGGGTGGAAGGAAGAAGATATGTTTGTAGTGAACTCGGCATGATCCTCCACAGTCCCTCTGCAAGGATTGTTCAGTTTATGCTAGCACCTTATATAAGGCATGGAAATGTCCCTTCAGGAGAAGGAGGGAGACAGTGTTGAAGCCCATCCTGACCTTAAAAGTTCTGTCTCTCAAATCCAAGATGTAATTTCCCCTCTTTTGTTGAAAGTTCAGAAGTTACAGGTCTTCTGCATCAGAAGGAGAAAACCAAGTCTAAGACAGAGGCAGAGTTTTGCAATCCCTTGCTCTTTCAAGCCAGTTGGCTATCACTTTTTGTAAAGTAATAAAATCTGTAAGATGCAAATAAATGGGTTTTCTTAAAGACAGATGTTTTTAGGGGAAAGTTCTGCTTCAAAGACTTTGGGAAAACAGAGGAAAGTTTTTGTTGCGTCAGAAATAAGGTCAAGTATATAAAACTCTGGATGTGGGTTTGAAGAATGGAGACGGGGCCCGGGACGTTATCCAGCCAGAACTTCTCTGCTTAAACGGATGAGAGAGGCTGAACAGGAGTTCCCTGTGGTCTCATCAGCTTGTCTGACATTCAGTGGGGTTTGCACGGGAGATTGGCTGCAATCCTGAGGACACTTTCCTGGGAGTAAGTCCCACTGAAATAACACAAGACTTACTCCTGAGTATACCTGCTTAGAATTGCTCCTATTGCCTGATGTTAATAAGGAACCTGGTGGTATGAATCCTCAACATAAATTGCTGAAGTTCAACTATATCATTTCAGTGATGGATCTTACTTTGGCTAACTGTTTGGGGGGGGGGGCAAAAGGCTAACCATGAGACTCTTACTGAAGAGAGACCAATATATTGGCTGTATTTCTCACTGTAGGGCATCCATCTCCATGCAAATTTGTGTTTGGATTAGTTACCAAAAGTGAATATTGTATGAATTTCCAAACATCTAAATTTGGGGCAAAGATCTTTTACGTTGTCCGGAATCAGAGAACTCTTGTAGCTCTGGTGGAAGACCTCTTGCTTTAGTAAATGAAAAGTATGAATGAGCAAAGACCCCTGGTTTCTGAAGTGGTTTTTTTTTAAATAATAATCAATTCATTCTAATCATAAATAATCAGAGATAGAATTTCCAACCTATTCATTTCTCCTCAGGGATGTTTCCCGAGCCAAACACCCCAGTTTTAAAGAAATTGCTTGGAAGGCTTACTTCCCCTTTTTAAAAAAAACCCACTACGCTTAAATATGATCCAATCCATTTTGTGTCATTACCCATTTCAACTGAGGTAAACTTTGGGGCCTTTTCCCTGTGCTCCTCTCTGCCTCTGGCACTCCAGCTCATTTACTCACAAGTAAGCCCTACTAAGTTCACTGAGATTTCTGCCCAAATCAGGGGGCCATTGCTTTCAGAAACCTAATTGCGGGGAAGTCAAGGGTGACATTCAGGTTTTAGGGATCCCAGTTGTATCCAAGCAGATGTTATTTTGACAGCAGCAGTTGTAATGCCAGTAGCGTTACTTCAAGTGTTGATACCACTCACCCAGAAGTGTTTACCTGATGGGGTTGAGCAGCAGCCAAGACTTCTGGGGAAGCATTCCCACGATCAAATTGGAATAAAAACCGTAATCCCTGTAATACCTTTTTATAGGGACCAGCCCAAACGACACAAAACATTGTGGAAACTTTTTTGAGTGTATCAAAACTCTTCATCGGACAGGCTGAAGAGTTCCAACGAACTTTTAGGCTCCAACAATGTTTTGTGTCATTTGGGTTGGTCCCGAAAGAAGGTACTATGAGGATTTTATTTTTTTTAATGCAGCTGTTTACAACTTTCCCCCCTGCAAATTGGAAAAGCCTGATATTATACTCATCCAGGTGCTGTTGCCATGAGCTCCTATATCCCCATTATGCATACTTATGATGGTTTTAGTTGTACAGCAGAGTGATAATCTTAACAAAGCCTTCATTCTGAAACATTGTGTGTCTCTGAGCAGCAGGGAGTCAGAGGTGGCTGAGGTAAAGCATTGTGGCTGTTAAGTTCTGATGTCTGGTAACAGCTGTTACCATTTGCATGCCCACAATCGATAAGGATCACCAGAGGGCATGATTCAGCCCAAAGTGGACATGGCCAGTCGTCTTGGTTTCTTTTTTTTTTTAATGGGCAAGAGTTAAGCACATATTTTGCTAACTGAAATCAATGGGCACTTGAAAGTGCTCTGTTTAGACTGGCTCTTGGTCATAATGTTGACATCTATTGATAATGGCTTTGTGTGTGTGTGTGTGTGTGTGTGTGTGCGTGTGTGTGCGTGCTCGCGCATGTTTGTGTGTCTGTAGGTGTCTGTATATTTGATCAGTGAGCAAATAGTTGAGAGCAAGCCCCTTATCACTGTCGTGGTTGTGTACAGACATGCATACTATCCTCCTACTGTGTTTTTTCTCACTTACTTCTCTGTTCATTAAAACTTTGAATGAACTGACTGTAATTTCATAAAAACATGTATATGTATAAGGGAGATAGAGAGATGGCTTACCAATGATGCCCCTGCGGAAATGCCCCTGCAAAAAAAGAGCAGACATTAGCTTTCTTTGTTGTTTTCATTTTATTTATTTTTTTGCTTTAGCAATCTGTATATAATCTACAAGCCCTCTTCTGAGGACAAATATTTTCATTTCAATGAAACCAAGCCCTAGAAAGGACAGCCAAGAGCAAAATGAGTTTTTTTAAAAAACAAAACAAAACAAAAACAGAATTTAATACAATCATGTCCCATGTTACAAAGTAAATCCTGAATGCAAATATTAAAGTCAACCAGTCTTCACATAAAGAAGTGGCTATTTCTTTTCATTATTAACTGTACATGCAGAAATAGTTTGTCATATATGAAGGACAAATTATTTTGTTTCTCCCTCAGTCATCCCCCATCCACCCTCTTTCCCAATCTTTCAACAAAGCTTGGAAGCCACAAAACAAACCAGCGTTATTGTTTCCATTGTTTCTTTTATGGGATGCCCACTTCCCTATACATTTTCTTAAGACAACTAGTTCTTTGGATTGTTTGAAAATGTTTGCCTGCTTTTATTATATAAAAAAACAAACAAACTTTTTCGTCACTCTTGTAAATTACTCTTCCAGGCAAATTTGGGGGCTTTTACAAACATCTGTTTCCGAATAAGGATGTTTCAGACAGTACCAGATACCTCGTCTTACGTCAAGGTAAGACTTGACAGCATCTTTAAACAGGTAATGTCAAACATTTACAATCCTCCCACGTTCAAAAACTCTGTATGGTCTGTTTAAAGATGTGAATTCGTGCTCAGAGGCATAAACTGAGTTGCATGTGCAGGTACCCTTAAGGGAATTGTCAGCTAGCTACTGCTCCAGTCATCAAGTTTTGTCTGTGTAACACATGAATTAAATGAAACGGCAGGGGTTTCCCTGTAAATATGGTACATACATCACGTTGCTTCTAATTCTAACCAGGAGCTCTATATCAATAATGTGATCCTTTCTGCTCACTGCAAACAATTCTATGTCGTTGGGCGGGGGGGATCCTCCAGTGTTATGCAGCAGCGGTCTCCTTATCTGATGAATGTGTGTGTGCTTCCCTTAACAGCATCTAATTTGAAATTGACATTGGTCTGAATGTCTGTTTCCTCCCATTTTGCTGTTGCCTGTAGAGTTTTGGTGTAGTGGTTAGGAGTGCGGGCTCTGCTCTGGGAGAACCGGGTTTGATTCCCCATGCTTCCACATGCAGCTGCTGGGTGACCTTGGGTCAGTCACAAGTTCTCTCACAGCTGTTCTCGAAAGAGCTCTCTCAGCCTCACCTACCTCACAGGGTGTCTGTTGTGGGGAAAGGAAGGGAAGGAGACTGTAAACTTCTCTAAGACTCCGAGTGAAGGGCAGGGTACAAATCCAATCTCCTCCTCCTCCTTTTCTTAATTTACTAGCAAAATGCCCATGACTATGATCCCTGCATGGCCAACAACTTCTATAGGGGACAGAGCATTTCCATCCCTACTGACAGACACTGTAGCCCCCATTCAGCGAGAGCCCAGCCACACATATCATTGGTGAAGAAGAGGCTGAAATTTGTTTCCCCAGTTCCTTATTCAGAGCATCCTCCCAGTATAATCATAGAGGATTCCTGGGTAGCATTGTGTAGTGGTTAAGTGTGGTGGACTCTAATCTGGAGAACTGGGTTTGATTCCTCACTCATCCTCCACATGAAGCCAGGTGGGTGGCCTTGGGTCAGTCACGGTTCTCTCAGAGCTCTCTTGGCCTCACCTACCTCACATGGTGCCTGTTGTGGGGAGAGGAAGGGAAGGTGATTGAAGGCTGTTTTGAGACTCCTTACAGTAGAGGGAAGTGGGATATAAAAAGCTCCTCCTCCTCCTCCTCCTCCTTCTTCGTACTCCTAGTAGAAGCTCTTGATGCCAGAACCAGTGTTTGGACCAGGTGCCAGTGCATGTCCCCTTACAGGACACCGTCCTCAGAGTACGTGTGTGGGAGGGGGGATTTGATTTTATTTATTTTGACCGTAGCGACTCAGTCTGCATTTCTTCTGGGGGCATCTCGCTTAGCAGCATTTAGCACAAGTATTAGACATTGGCCGCAGGGACCATATGGGGCCTTTTGTAGGGCGGAGTCCCCTGGATGCGAGGTTGTGTAGTTTGTGGTAATCCAGTGCTTATCTTTGGATGCTGAGCTTCTTCAGCATCATAATTATTTGTGGTTGGATTTGTGAACAAGGGACTAGGCCATGCAAATAAGGAACCAGGAGCCGGCCAGCTTCAGCCTCATGAGGTGACGGCACAGGGTTTGTCCTTACTGTAACATCCTTCGATTCTTAAGGTAAGACTACATGGCCACCACTCACTTATTTAGGGGAAAGGAAAAGGGCACCCTTCAGGTGAGGGCTGAATCGTCTCTGGCCCTTGTGATCCTGGTCACAAAGAACCAACCCACCTCTGACCTGCATGGCCTCTTCTTAACTGGGCTGTGTTTCTTGGTGATGCTGGAGTGTGGCAGAAGACTAGGAAGTGGAGAGGGGCACCTTCTGCTTCGTAACAGTCACCAGGAATGAGGCTGCATCATCTCATTGTTGGAGGTTGCAGTAAAGGTAAAGGTAGAGGTTTCCCTTGCTCGAAAGCCAGTCAAATCCAACTCTAGGGGGTGGTGCTCATCTCCGTTTCCAAGCTGAAGAGCCAGCGCTGTCCAAAGACTTATCCATGGTCATGTGACCGGCATGGCTAGATGCCAAGGCACACGGAACGCTGCTTCTTTCCCACCAAAGCGGTACCTATTAATCTACTTGGAATTTCTTGCTTTCGAACTGCTAGGTTGGCAGGAGCTGGGACCAGAGATGGGAGCTTACTCCATCACACAGCACTTGGGTCTCCAACTGCTGAACTACTGACCTTCCAGTCTGCAGTTCAGTGTCTTAATCCTTTGCACCACGGTTGCAGTATCATTGTGCAAATATCTGTCATCCACAACTGGATTTTTCTGTGTCCTGACCATCTGGCTAGGAATGGTCACTATAGTGCGACGAGAGCACAGTGTCCGACACCGTGTGGACGCAGCTTGCATTTAGTAGCAAAATAAGAGCTGTACCACATGTCGCATAAAGGCAGTTTTCTTTTGTCCATGGAATTATTGGACAGGGTGTGTAAATAAGGCTATTCTTCCCTGGGCTTCTGTTGGCATATTTTATCTATCATTGAGCGACATGGAGACCATAAGAACATAAGAGAAGCCAGTGTTGGATCAGGCCAATGGCCCGTCCAGTCCAACGCTCTGTCACACAGTGGCCCAAAACACCAGGTGCCCTCAGAAGGTCCAGCAGTGGGGGCAGGAAGCCCTCCTACTGTTGCCCCCCCCCAAAAAACACCAAGAATTCAGAGCATCACTTGCCCCAGACCGAGAGATCCTATCTATACCTTGTGGCTAATAGCCACTGATGGACCTCTGCTCCAAGTGCTTATCTAAGAGTGATCTAAGAGTGAATTTCCCATCTCTTTCTAACACTTCCATTAATAACAGTGAGATGAGGATGGGGATTTGAATGGGTCCATTGTGATGGCAGAAAGGGACTGGCGTTACCCTTTCCCTGCCACACCATGTCCCTAGTAGAGCGGCCTTCCCTCTGGAGCCACAGTTTTGCCTTCACAGTCAACTTAAGGGCCCCATACGTTCTGCCTAGTGTACTGAAGAGCAGCTTATATCCCACCACTCTGCTCAGCACCATCTGAAGTAGGGTTGCCCACCTCCAGGTGGTGGCTGGAGATCTCCTGGGAAGTAACTCCCCCCCCCCCCCGGCTGTTTCAGCCTGGGAAAACAGCTGGGGGAGAGGCAGGAGCTCTCCCCCACCCCCCAGAGGTGTTTGGAGCCTGGTTGGGCTCACCTTTTTTTTTAAAAAAAGGCATTCCCAGCAGCTGCTGTGTGGCTGCAGGGAGCCTATGTTGGGTCTAGGGAATCTAGACGACCTGACCCGAATAGCTAGTTTGGTACTTTAGACAATTCTTCCTGCATTGTGCAGGGGGTTGGACTAGACGACCCTGGACGTCCCTTCCAACTCTACAATTCTGTGATTCTTCTGAGCTGAGCCTTTAGACCGTTCTTGTATCTTTTCTTTGGCCCATCATAGCTCTGAATATGGGCTAAGACCAGCATCTTACCAACGCTGTCCATGTGCCATGTTCAAATGGCAAAGGACGCACAGAGAGATTTTCTTAATGGATGCCTTGCATGTTTGGCTTTGCTCCCCGGCTACATTTGCTGAGGCCTCGTCCGGAATATTTTCCAGCCATAGTGTAAGCCTTTTCTGTTTTCCTTGGCAGCTTGTCTCTGACACGTAGACTGTTTTTGTTTTTAGATTTCCCCACCTTTCGAGCTGTGTCAACTTCAAGAGTGCTTTTGTGGTGCAATGAAGGCATAAAGAAGGGGACCCTTCTCCCGAGGAGCCTGTACCTGAGGGCCTAACAGTGCCATCCTGAGCAGAGCTGCACACTTCTGAAGCTGGTGGCTTCGATGGGCTTAGAACAGTGTGACTGCGCTTAGGATGGCGTTGTCAGCAGGAGACACAACCCTGAGACTGAATCGGGGGGTGCCATGGGGACCCTCCGTCAGAGGTTGTGCTTGCACCTGGGAATCCCCAGTCTGGAGAAAATGCTTACGTCTAGGGTTGCCAAGTCCAGATTGGAAAATACCTGGGGACTTTGGGGGTGGAGCCAGGAGATCGTGGGGTTTGGGGAGGGGAGGGGCCTCAGCATGGTACAATGCCATAGAGTCCACCTCCCAAAGCAGCCGTTTTCTCCAGGGGAGCTGATCTCTGTCAGCTGGGGATCAGTTGTAAAAGTGGGAGATCCCCAGGCCCCACCTGGAGGCTGGCGACCCTACTTACGTCCCCTCCTCGCATTGTTTCCCTGACATGAATTAGCCCCAGGGCAGCGGTGTTTGCCCCACTGGGGAAACCTTTCTCTGTGGCATGTGTTGGGGACGTCAACCTCCAGATCTCCTGCTGGAGATCTCTCACTATTACAACTGACCTCCAAGCAACTGAGATCAGTTCCCGTGGAGAAAATGGCCACTTTGGAAGGTGAACTCCACGGCTTTTTAATCCAGTGAAGTCCCTCCTGCTCAGGCTCCACCCCCAAAATTTCCAGGTGTTTCCCAACCCGGAGCTGGCAACCCTAATATGGGTATATGTGGACACCCCCAAAGGCCAAAAAGCTCCCCCTCCCCCGCTGCCCAGATTACTTTATACCATGAAGACTGCATGTGGGGGAGGAGGCAAAAGTCTCGTCTCATCCACGTTGGGTCCCATGTGCCTGGGAACTCAGTTCCTAGAGAGGATCTTGGAAGTGAATGTGGATTGTGCAGTCCTAGAAGGGATCCAGAAAATACACAGTGTGTTGATAGGTCCTGGAGGCGGCAGCAGGAAGAGTAGATACAAAGATGATGGGTGAAGAATAGATGCAAGAATTGAACTTGGCTGCAGCGAGGGAGACAGTCAACAGCGTGAAGCCAAGACTTCTTGGAAGAAGACAGGTTTGGAGATGAACCTTCATAAGGAGCCTCCGCATTTGAATTTTGAAATGGACTTTCATCAGCTTAAGGCAGAGCTAACCAAGAGGAGAAGAGATCCATGGCTGGATTTTTCTCACATCCTTTTAAAGCTGAATTGAGTGCATGAGGAACCCCAGTTCAGGTCAGTACATCATAGGGAATGGAGAGGAAGGCCTCATCCTCCCTAGCCCAGCCCCCACCTTGCAATGTGATCAGCCTTCAAAGGAGAGAGACAGACAGACAGACAGACAGACATCTCCTTGCCCCCCCTCCCTGAGGAAGAGGGGCAGTTTTTGCAGGCAAAACCACACAGGGCTGTAAGGATAAGACTCTCTCTTCCTTCTCCATGCAGTCTCAGTCTGTACCAGGCCCTGCAGGGCTGAAATTCAGCATTAAAAAAAAAAAAAACCTGGGAAAGATGCAGTCAAAGATCTCCCAGCATCCCATCTAGTTAGGCCCTCAGCTGCTAATGGTCCGTGTTGATGTGGAGCCGGGGTCCCCAGCCTTTTTGAGCCCGAGGGCACATTTGAAATTCTGACACAGTATGGGGGGTGCAGGGGGCACGGTGGCTCAGAGGTTAAGGCACTGAGCAGCAGACCAGAAGATCGGCAGCTTGACAGTTCGAGACCCTAGGGCTGCGACGGAGTGAGCTCCTGTCTCTGGCCCCAGCTCCTGCCAACCTAGCTGTTCAAAAGCAAGAAATTGCAAGTAGATAAATAGGTACCAGTTTGGTGGGAAGGTAACAGCATTTCGTGCGCCTTGGTGTTTAGTCATGCCGGCCACATGACCACGGAAACATCTTCGGACAACGCTGGCTCTTTGGCTTGGAAATGGAGAGGAGCACTGCCCCCTAGAGTCAGATTTGACTGGCTTTCAAGCAAGGGAAACCTTTACCTTTATGGGGGGTGCAGCCACAAAATGGCTACTGCAGGAGGCAGAGCCAGAATGGCTGCTGTATAGGGTTGCCAGTCCTGGGTTGGAAAATACCTGGAGACTTTGGGGATGGATCCAGGAGAGGGAGGGGTTTGGGGAGGGGAGGGGCCTCAGCATGGTACAGTGCCAGGGAGTTCCCCCTTCATAGCAGCCATTTTCTCCAGGGGAGCTGATCTTTGTCAGCTGGAGATCAGTTGTAAAAGTGGAAGATCTCCAGGCCCCATCTGGAGGCTGGCAACCCTACTGCTGCAGCTTAACTTTGGAGCCAGCTTGGTACAGTGGTTAAGAGTGGTGTACTCTAATTTGGAGAATCAGGTCTGATTCCCCACTCCTCCACACGAAGCCTGCTGGGTGACCTTGGGCCAGTCATCGTTCTCTCAGAGCTCTCTGAGGCCCACCTGCCTCACAAGGTGCCTGTTCTGGGGAGAGGAAGGGAAAGAGACTGTAAGCCGCCTGGAGACTTTGAGTGAAGGGCAGGATATAAATCCAATCTCTCCTCCTCCTCCTTCTTCTGTTATGCAATGAATATCCTTGTGCTCTGGGGACAGCTGCTGTTAAAGAATCTGTACAGCCAATGAGAAACCTTGCTGGGCAAAAGGCCCCCCTGGCCGCACCTACTTTCTAACAACCCTTGGTGGGTGCCAGGGAAAGGGTCAGCAGGGGCCACAGCGACGATCAGGCTGAGACTGTTGCTCCAAGAGGACTAGAGTGTTTGCACTGCAGAGCTGAACGGAGCAACCTTTGTGGCAGAGGCTTTCTTTGGATCTTAATTTTCTGCCTTTTGGGTATGTCTGACCTAATGCCACAAGGATACACACTTAATACCCATGATGGAGTTGCAGATCTGTGTTCCTTTTAAAGCCTATTGGAGCCCAGCATTGTACTTCTCTCTCTCTCTCTCTCTCTCTCTCTCTCTCTCTCTCTCTCTCTCTCTCTGTTTTTCCTCCTTCTCTACAATAGTTCTCAAGAATGTAAACAAACCAGGCCGGAGACATCTGGGTTACACATTTAAATTGGGCTTGAGTACTTACAAGAATTTAAAATACAGGCAGCCGCTACTTTCTTAGTCTCTCTAAACAAATATGGGTGTGATCCAGCCATGCATTGTGTGAAATTTGTCCCTTTCCTCTTTGTCAGGATAGAGTTGGCGTTGCTTGTGAAAGGTAATGAAGTCGAACAACAGATCCGACAGAATTAGACCGGTTCTATCATCAGTGGAATCCAATTCTATGCATCTTTTTTTACTGACGAATCTCACATTCGATGGCAAAGTGCATGCATTGCATACAGAAGAACCCAAATCCAATCCCTGGTCTCTCTGCTCTAAAAAAAAAAAATCCCCGGAAGAAAGTCCGGGAATGACCCCTGCTTGAGACCACCACAGTTGAACTAGATCAGGGCCCCCCAACCAATGCTCCCTCTAAACTGTGGAGTCTTGTAAGCAAAAAGTTTACTTTGTGAGCTACTGGCATTAAAGTTGTGAGCGAGCATTAAATTAGTCTGCTCTCGAGCCATCCTTTGTGGGCTAAGACAAAAATCTGTGAGCTAGAGGCTAAAAAACTGTAAGCTAGCTCACGCTACCTCAGCTTAGAGGGAACACTGCTCCCAACCTTGTGGAGACGGTGGGCAGTTCTGGAAATCTGAGAGCTGATTGTGAGCGCCACCACCAGTTTGGTGTAGTGGTTAAGTGTGTGGACTCTAATCTGGGAGAACCGGGTTTGATCCCCCACTTCTTCACATGCAGCTGCTGGATGACCTTGGGCAAGCCATAGTTCTGTCAGAGCTGTTCTCTCAAAAACAGTTCTAGAAAGAGCTCTCTCAGCCCCACCTACCTCACAGAGGGTGTCTGTTGTGGGGAGGGGAAGGGAAAGGAATTTGTAAACTGCTCTAAGACTCCAAGTGAAGGGTGGGATATAAATCCAATCTCCTCCTCCTCCTTCCTGCAGTGTGGGAGCTGGGGCCAAATGCAGACATTGGGACGATCCAAGCTAAGCATTCACCAATGATGGAGGCAGCTGGTGCTCCAAACAGACACTAGGGGGATGCCTCTGGGGCTCTTCTGAAGCAGTTCCTTCTTTGAGAATAAAACCGGGAGCGCTTTGGGGGAGAAGGAAACGGGAACCACAAAACACATGGGGGGGGGGGGGAACCAGGCTATGAATCCCCAATCTAGACCCATTGGTAGATTAGCCACAGAAATTAGCGTAATGGAATTTGCCAGGAGAAGTTTGGATGCCAAATCAGAATGCTGAGCTCCATTAAGTTTTATATCTTCCTCCCTTCTTGTTGCTGTTTCTGGCCCAGTGGAAGGCAGAATCGTACGCGTGGCTGGCTAGCCCTGCCAACCTCCGAGTGAGGCCTTGAGATCTTCCAGAATTACCACTTCAGGGACCAGCTCCTCTGTAGGAAATGGCTGTTGTGGAGTCTGAGGCTGGACTTTATGGCAGCTCTACCCTGCTGGCATCCCTCTCCTCTTCAAACCTCGCCTTCCCCAAGTTCTACCCCCAAATATCCTGGAATTTCCCAGCCCTAAGACCAGCGCTGTGGGCCCCTGGAGGGCCCACTGGTGACCATTGTTCCCTCTAAGCTGAGTTAGTGTGAGCTAGCTCACAGTTTTTAGCCTTCGGCTCACACATTTTTGTCTTAGCTCAGGAAGAATGGCTCCCGAGCAAACTAATTTATGCAGAAGCCAAATCGCTCACTCACAACTTTAATGCTAGTGGCACACAAAGTAGAATTTTTGCTCACAAGACTCCACAGCTTAGAAGGAGCTTTGCTGGTTACCCATTGCTGATCTACCCGTTGCTGATCTACCATTGCACAGGAGTGCCGCCTGCCTCTCCCCCAGCAGGGATGACTGGGCCCCCCTCCCTCCCAGGACCTCTTATTCTGGCACGTGCCTAGAAGCACTGTCGCTGCCAAGTAGCAAGTGGCAAGCCAGACAGTGAGGTCACCGCACCTCAGCTGACTTGCTCCAGGTGAGAGAAGAGGGGAGAAGTGGACAAAGAGGGACGTGGGTGAGGGGAAGGTGATGCCATCTTTTACCGTCTCCCACAGTGAAGCCAGTTCCCAAATACTCACAGGAGGGCTGCCTCTGTCTGAAGCACAGGGGTCTCCAGCATGGTGTCCGCTGACACCCTTCCTGGTGCCCACCAAGTGCTTTCAGGAAGTGGGTGGGGCCATGTGGGTTTCTTGCCCAGCAGGGCTTCTGATTGGCCACTGGAGATCTGATAGGCTGTGCAGATTAGAATGACATTTCAGTAGCAGCCGTCACCGCAGTGCTGGTTTTCTTCTCTCTCTCTCTCTTCTTTCCCTGAGTATTTTTTTAAAAAATACCTCTTTTTCCTCCCCTGCACTTGGTCTTCTTCTGTGTATGTGGCTCCTCCTCCAGCAACAGCCGTGTTGTGCATTCACACTCATGACCCGGTTGTCAGAATTCCAAAGGTGCCCAAAGCCTCAAGAGGGTTGGGGAGGCCCCTGCTGTAGCAGGACAGTCCTTTCCTGGAGAGGATCCTAGCAACTATCGTTCTGATGGAAATGACTGGGAGGATTTGTTCTGTAACAGGACTCAAAGACTGATCAGGAGCGAATGCCCAGTATTTGGGGGGGGGGGGGGGCAGGATTCCAGTGTATGACATAGACAGACCCCCCACCCCCAGAAATGTGCAACAGAGAAGCACCACTCCCAACCCATGCCCAAACTGGCAGCTTTGGTCATGGAATGCAAATTGTAAGAAGCATAATTCTCAAGAGTGGGTTTTGTATGTTTTGTTTTATAGTATTCAAATATTCTTGGACTTCCACGGGTGTCCTGCTAAGGGTAGTTAGCATTTCCCCTCCCACGTCATCACCAGCTCTGTCCCTCCCCACCCCCATTCTAGCTGATCCCTCTTCTTTTGACATGGGTTATTAATACGGTCCTCATAACATGAATATTTATGCCCCAGTTCAACTCATCACTTGAAAAGTACTGAGGTCGGAGACGCGTCGAGTGAGAACAGCTCATACTTTATTAAGAGGTTGGAACAAGACTGGTTAGCTGGACTCACAGGTCCGCTTTTTATCCCCGTTCTCAATCGCACCCATGTAGGGTTGCCAACCTCCAGGTGGGGCCTGGGGATCCCCCGCTTTTACAACTGATCTCCAGCTGAGAGAGATCACCTCCCCTGGAGAAAACGGCTGCTTTGGGAGGTGGACTCTATGGCATTGTACCATGCTGAGGCTTCTCTCCTCCCCAAACCCCGCCCTCTCCTGGATCTGCCCCCAAAGTCTCCAGGTATTTTCCGACCCAGACTTGGCAACCCTACGCCCATGCGCACACCCAACACCCGTGATTCTCTATTTACAGTGTCCCTGCACCCTATTGGTCTATCCCAGGTTGCAGACTCGCTCACTGGTCCCTTTTAGGATCTGGGGGGTCTATTGTCCCTGGAAGCGAAGCTCAATGGCTTCGCCTGGCCACATGTTTGGCCGACCGTTGTGTGTTTTTTTGGCCAGAACAGAACATCACTGTAGTCAGTGTCCAGTGGCTGCCCCGTTGAACTGAATGGGAATTATACAATACTGGTTCCTGTTGCAGATAGGGTGAAAGCCCGTACGGAAGAAGATATGTGCAGTGTGTACTCTGAAATTAGATTTACACCTGCTTTGTGCAATAAACAATAAGGCTCTTTAAAAACTCAGGTTTCAGAACCTGAGGAGGGAAATCCAAATGTTTCCCTCTGCTTCGACAACAGCAAAACAACCCTTTGCTATCCTTTCATGGCTCCCCAAATCTGTCACCTGAAATGGCTGCCTTACCCTGCCTGATTGTTGAATGGTACCAACCTAAATTTTATCTCTTTACAGATTTCTGGGCTGACTGGGCTCCGATGTAGTTGTTTGTTTGTTTTTAATCCCTCCCACTCACTTAAAAACCTCAGAGAAGACATTGTGGTTTCTTTCCTCCATTGTAATCCTCCCAACCAACCTTTAGTTAGATGGAGACAGAGTGACTGGCCCAAGGACGCCCAGCAAACAACATGGCAGAGTTAGGATCTGAACCCTGCTCATGTTCTGATACAATAACTGCTGTACTAGATTGGTTTTCCCGGATGCACTGCAGATTTTGAATACCAATTAGATAAATGTGACCCCAAGGATAATGGGGTTCATCAGGCTGTTCTTTCCTGGATTCCCTTCTGAGCCAAGTCTCACTTGCAGCCCCTGAAGTCAATGGCAAGAAAAGCCCCACTGAATTCAATTACAGCATGAAGGAGTCCCTCTCATTTGTAATGAGATAGTGAACTGCATCTGATGGGCTGCATTCCAAAGCAAAGAGCCTGCAAACTTTCTCCGTGTAATGCACCCCAGACATAATCAATAGGGGGTTTTCTTTTCTTTCTCCCTTGTTTGTTTGCTTCGCGAGGAGGTCTTTTTAAAAACTGGGGCCTGTTTTCACTATTTCAGTAGTATAAAGCTAAATGACTCATGTAATGACGAACACACCCACCCGGAGACACACATGCTGTTCGCCTGATAATAATCAAGCCTGAGTAAAGTAAATCTATTGCATTAGCCATGGGCCTGCAATGGTTTAGCGAATGTAAAAGGAGAAGATGCTACAGAGATAATTTTTAAAAATTATCCCTGTGTTTTCTTTTATTATCTCACAAGCAACAACATAAAAACTGGGCAAGGGGAAGGTTCAGACACTCAGAGCAGGACCGGGAAAGTTTCACTGTGGGTGGCAGAGTGGGTGGATCTCCTCTCCCATTGCTGGACCGATAACATCTTATGCAATGTGCTTAATCTGCACGGTTTGTTTCCCCAGTGATTGGGAGTTCATGTCAAGTGCTTCTCTCTAGTATGACTAGGAATGGCCTGGCAACTGGCTGGAGGTGGGGCTTCCTGTTTGGGGTGGCCGTTGGCATCCCCAGTTTGATGATGTCAATTCCTGTGTAAGCTGGAAGTGATCTCATTGCGCCAGGGTGAAGCTCTAGCATTTGCCCCAAACTTTGTGGTTTAAACATAGCATTTGGGACAAATACTAGAGAGTTATCCAGTAGGATGTTGTCACTTTCAGGTTGGTCTCCCGCCACCAGCACGTAGCTGGTAACGCTAGGTGTTACATCATCATGTGACATTACTGGTACGGTGGAGGGTTTTTCTGCTGTGTGAACACTCTTACCAGCCTGCTGAATGTCTGTTCTGGGCTTTAACCAAGGGGTGAGTCACAGTGTATTAAAAATGCCTCCTGTCCACCATAGATCCAGCACGGGTTCTCTTGACATGTGCTGTGAGAGTTTCATGCTCAGAACTTATTTCATTCATTCAGTCATTCAATTTATACCCCGCCCTCTCTGCCAAAGCAGGCTCAGGGTGGCTTACATAAAAGTTAAAACTCATAAAACAACAATTACAAAACAATCCAAACTATCATAAAGTGCTAGTGACAATGGTACTACTAATAATAGGATTGCACAGAGATGGCGGAAACAAATCATGATGGAAGAGTCCAAATGGGATCCAGTCGATGATGATACTTAATTTAATTCTTCACTGAATCCCCAGGCAACATGCAGGCCCAATTCAGATCAGGATTGTAATGCACAGGGTGTGTGGGTGGGTCTCAGACCTCCCCTCCAGACCATTTTTGGACCAAAAAACTATTTGCCCCTTAGGGAAACTCATAGAGAGCCCTTCAGTAGACACAAGTTTCCCCAGTGATCAGACATTGGGTCCCTGGGACTCTTTCAAGTCAGGAAAATGGCATGGCATGGAGGGGAGGATTCTTAAGTCTTCTCTCCCCACGTGCCAGGGTCCTGATCCTGGTCATCCCCCCCCCCCCCACACACACACACACATCAGAGAATCAATCTCCAAGTCCAGAATTCCCAGAGAATTGCTGGATGACAGGACCGGTGGTGAGGGGGAACAACAGCTTTGTGATGGGTGAATTAGCTTCAAGACTGGAAAGATGATCGATTCAAGCCTGTCAGCATCTGAGAGAGAGAGAGAGATGCAAAAAGGAAAGCTGTGGTAACGACAGGGCTATTTTTGGGCAGGAATGCCCAGGAACAGAGTTCTGGCTGGCTTCTGAGTTGGCCATGCCTACAGTCAAAACCTCTGGCATGCGTAGCTACAGAGCATGCCCTCCCCACATTACACACAAGAGGGAAAGGCGGCATGTTAAAATGCCATCTTTCCCTCTGGGGAGCCTGTCCAGATTTCCTTGTCAATTTCACTCCCCCCCCCCCAGTCAGCTGAGAGTGAAATTGACAAGGAAAAGCCTCTCTCTGCCTTCCCTTCTCTAGCTGACATAGGGCAGGCAGGGAACCCAGGCACATTGAAAATGCCTTCCTTTCTCTCCCCAGTCTGGGGGAGGGAGAGAAAGGCATTTAACCATGCCCCCCCCCCCAGCACTTCCCCGAGTCTCTCTGCAATAGCGGAAAGGCTCAGGGAAGAAAGGGACATGTGTGCATGCCTGCCTTCCTTTCTCCAGCCCATCCGCAGCAGAGAAGCTCGGGGGGGGGGGACAGAGGCAAGCTTCCATGCCTGCCTTGTACTTTCCTGGCCCCCCACCTAATATGCTAATGAGCTGCACTGTCAGGGTGTGGCCTATTATGCTAATGAGTTCCCGCTGGGCTTTTTCTACAAAAAAATGCTGTGGGTAATGGTAAGGTCATTGTTGGAGTTGGGCAATCCCAGACTTCTTTTTGTCTTTACCGTGATCTCTGTGGCTCTTTGTCAGAAGTTGCCAGTGTCGCGTAATGGTTAGAGGGTCAGATGAGGATTTGAGCGATCCAGGTGCAAATCCCCACTCTGCTGTGGAAGCCGGATGACCTTGGTCCAGTCATTCCTCGCAGGATGGTGGTGGTTAGGATGGAATGGAGGAGGGGAGACTGATGATTTAACCTGCTTCGAGTGCCCACTGGGAAGGAAAGTGGGGGATAAATATCATTTGGAGGGTAAAGTGGGAGGATGCATGTCCTCTGCCCTGTCCTGTGGATACTGGAACATATTATGGGATTGTAGAGAGTCCTGAGATCATATGAGTCTATCAGAGATTGCCCTTTGTACAGTCTCCCATGAGAGCTAGATCCTTGGCTCCATTTGGACAGATCGTCTGGGTATGTGAATTTCAAGGTCTATTAGTTGACTAAATTGTGCCTGTGAAAAGGTACAATTTAATGATATAATGCCTTTAGAGCAAACTTATCTAAAGTTTGCTCTCAGGGCATTATATCATGCTTGCTATCCATTTGCATATTCTAGATTAAAATGAAGCACCAGAGTTCTGACTTACCTGTTGCTTCTAGGAACATGTACAGTCTCTCGTCAAGATACCGAATTAGCAGTGCCCTGACCTGGGTAGCCCAGGCAAGCCCGATCTCATCAGATCTCGGAAGCTAAGCAGGGCCAGCCTTGGCAAGTATATGGACAGGAGACCTCCAATGAACACCGGGGCTGGGGGCAGAGGCAGGCTATCAAGCCACTTCTCTGAATATCCTCCATGTCCAGTAGGGGTCACCATGACTCCCAGGCAAAGGCCACGGTCACACGGCCCTTAAATGCGGGAGGAAGGGCTAGTTCCTCCCGCATTTAAAGAGGCCGTCTCCAATGGCTGCAGAAAGTCCCGCACCGAAGCGGACTCAAATGCGGGTTCCTCCCGCATTTTCCAACCCCGGGAAAATCGAGTTTTCCCGGGAGTCGCGGGAGGAACCCGCATTTGAGGTATCTGGACAGCCCTCTCTCGCAATCATTGCGAGAGCAGGGCTGTCCAGATGGTCCCGTCAGCCATCCCCCCCCCCTTTTACACTTGGGCACTTGGGCAGTCAAGCGCCCAAGTGTAAAAGGGGGGGGGGGGGAACCCAGTTGCAAAATGAGAAAACTGGAGAATCTTCCTGATTCACTTCCAAAGGGAAGCCCAAAGGATTCTGAGAATTATCTAAATTTCTTCCGTGGTTGCGCTGTTATGTGTGTTTATATGGGTTTTTTTTTTAAAGAAAATGTTTAAATTTCTAATATATACTTGATTCTAAATGTTGTTTTAATGTCTCAAATGCTTTAATGCTGAAATATTTCATGTTTGGATGTTTGCCATCTTGGGGACCCTATTTGGGTGGAAAGGCAGCATAGAGATGTTTAAAATAAATCAATCTGATGTGCGTGGGACAACCACTTCTGCCAGCATTATAGTGTGGAACCTCCAAGAGGCATGGAAAAGTCAGTTCCTTGCCAGGGCTTACTAGGACTCAGCCCTAAAGGGCCCCAATCCGCAAGGTTCTGCCTCAGGTTACTGCCCAGAGCTGTGCATCAACTGTTTCCCCGCATACAACTTGCCCTTGATAGGCTCCTCAGCCAGAAAAACCCAATAGTTCAGAGAGCAAAGATTTTTTGTTTGTTTGTTTTTTGCCATCAAGTCACAGCCAACCCATTGCAACCCCGTAGGCACGAGATGCTCAGAGGTGGTCTGCCATTGCCTGGCTCTGTGTTGTGACTCTGGACTTCCTTGGTGGTCTCCCATCCAAATACTGACCAGGGCCAACCCTGCTCGGCTTCTGAGCTCTAACAAGACTGGGCTAGCCAGGGCTACCCAGGTCAGGACGCTGTCTAGCATCTGCTATAAATGTAGAAGACCGCAAGCAGAACTGACTTCCGTACTCCAATGCCCAACTCTTCCATAATCCAATGTACAACTCTTTATAGGATCAGACCCAGCCAGCATGTGCAAGCTGTTAAGCCTCAGAGAAGAGTGTCTGTGTCTCAGCGGTATGCAGGAGGTCTTAGATTCAACCTCTGGCGTCTTCAGCTAAAGAGATCAGGTGGCAGGAGATGTGAAAGACCTCCACCTGGGATGCTGGAGAGATACTGCCAGTCTGAGTAG
Organism: Lepidodactylus listeri; assembly: GCA_029233225.1. Taxonomy (NCBI): domain Eukaryota; kingdom Metazoa; phylum Chordata; class Lepidosauria; order Squamata; family Gekkonidae; genus Lepidodactylus; species Lepidodactylus listeri. The sequence continues at coordinate 58,522,260 of JARCFY010000014.1, forward strand.
ACAGTACCGATGTCCGTGGGCCAGTGGCCTGATTCAGGATAAGGGAACTTCATGTGTTCGAGCCGTTTTTAGGATATGGAAGTCTAATTTTGTAAACGAAGAAGAAGCTGTAATGGCTGAGCCTGAATTCCAGAGGTCCTTAGTAGCACCTTAGACAAACAAAATTTGTGGCAGGGTATGAACCCTTGTGAGTCACTGCTGTATCTGAAGAAGCGAGCAGTGACTCACGAAAGCTCATCCCCTACCATGAATGTTATTAGCCTTTAAGGTGCTACTGGGCTCTTGCTCTTTTCTGCTGCTACAAACCAACTAACATGGGTTCCCATCTTAGACTAGGATCTGGGAGACCCAAGTTTGAATCCCCACTCTGCTGGGGAAGCTTGCTGGGTGACTCTGAGCAAGTCACACACACTCCGCCTAACGTACCTTCTAGGGCTGTTGTGAAAATAAAGTGGAGGTGCCTGTTTGGGAGAAAGGCAGGGTATAAATGAAGTAAATAATAAAGGAGAAGCATCTGCTTACTTTAGACTACCTCTTGGAAGACCGAGATGAGGGTTCCAATCCTGATTCACATAGACTCCTCCCATTTGACTTGGGAAGATCACTGGAGCTTGGCTATACCTCTGTGCCTGTTAAATGGAAGTGGCTGTGAGAATGAATGAGATGATTTTTTGAGGGTTAGCTGTGAATAAAGACAAAACATTATGATAAATAAAAAAAATCTATTATTCTATATCGCAGCATTTCCCACTTCTAAAAAGTACTCTGACCGGATTCTTTAACAGGGCGTTTAAGTCCACCAAGCTTGAAAAGCCACCTATTCCCTGCCCAAATGAAATGAGAAGAAAGGAATCATAGTTCAGTACATGATTTCTTGCTTTTTTAAAATGGATGTTCATACTGCCATAATGTTTTTGGTGTGGCACAAAGGAGCATATTCATAGAGGGAAGGCAACTCGGGAAGAGGGGAACAATATTTGACTTGTTCTTAGCATTGCCCTGTCTGGACGTTTTGAGAAGAGGTTTTGTTGTTGTTGTTTTTTCCTTCTTCAGAGGAGGAGAATTGTTAATACCCAGAAATGTTGGCATATGCACCAGAAGGGAAAATAGTAAAGCTATTGACATTGCAGGCTATCAGTTTTGAGCTTCACAGTATGGTGAACTCCTAGCAAAATTACAAATGAGTGATAATTATGACCAGTAATTTCAGTAACACTTCACAGGGTGCAACACTTATTTTGGAGGAAAGAGAACACATTTATTGTGCTATGCCAGTGTATACTGAGGCTATTGTACTTTGGTCACAGTATGAGAAGACAAGAGTCACTGGAAAAGACAAAAACGCTAAGAAAAGTTGAAGGCAGCAGGAAAAGAGAAAGACCCAGCATGAGACAGATTGACTCAATCAAGGAAGCCATGTCCTTTGGTTTGCAAGACGTGAGTAAGGCTGTTAATGATAGGAGATTTCGGAGAACATTGACTCGTGGGATTGCCATAAATCAGAAGCAACTTGAGAGCACCTAACACACACAAAAGAGGAATTTCACACAGCCAATATGTTCCGTTTCAGGAACTTTTCAGTAACGGTTTCTGTCAGGCATTTTACATAGAACTGTATTAGTACTGGTTCCCTAACAGAACATATTGGCCCTTTCATACAGAAATGTGCCTCTCCCGTTGGGGAAGCGTTCCTGAGCTGGTTTACCTAGAAACCTCCTCCCAAGCATTCTTCAGTTCTTGTACCGGTCCTGAAGTGCTACGGGGTGATGGGTGAAATGTCCCCGAAGTGCTTCCTCCAATGATGAGTGTTTTTGCGCCTCTTTTCGCCCGCGCGGGCAATCTCCATCAATTTTTTTTTTAAAAAAAAGAGCCGATTTAGAGTGCTATAATGCTATAGCGTTATAGCGATCCCATTGGAATGCCTGGAACAACTGGAACAACTTTTTAAAAAATGACGGAGATCACCCACATGGGCGAAAAGCGGTGCAAAAAGAAAGTGACAGTCCGAAATGGCAAACCGCTTTGAAGACAGCTCCAAAAAGGTAGGGGAAGGGCTGTCTGAAATAGCCATCACTATACCGGTTTATTCCAAGCCAGTTCAGTAACGTTTTTAGAGGTGTAGTGTGAAATTCCCCAGTGTGTTGTAGTGGTTAAAGTGTCATACTAGAACCTGGGAGATTCAGATGTGAATCTCCATGCTGCCGTGGAAGCTCGCCAATACAGGAGGCAAAATACTGCCTCCACAACCCAATTAATCTACTCTCATAAATTAAGGTCAAAACAGCCTTCCAAAACTTTTCTAAGAAATCATCAGAAGCCCTAAATCAACTCAGAGTTTGATTAAACCAGATTATAACATGCATTGTGCAAAGAGCTCTCTTTTAATCCCTTCCATCACGATGGACTATTGTGCACCATAGAGGTGTTTAGCATTTTGCTAATCATATATAATATTGGGGAGGGAAGGCAGCACAGCCTGGCATAGCCCAGTCGTGTCAGAGCTCAGAAGCTAAGCAAGGTTGGTACTTGGATAGGAGACCACCGAGGAAGACTCTGGAGAGGAAGGCAACTCTGCTTCTCACTTGTCTTGAAAGCCCCTTGCTGGGGTCACCCCTAAGTTAGCTGTGACTTGACAGCACTTTACACACACACACAGATGGACAATTGCAAGGGTTTGTCTCTGTCTCTCTGTTGTGGCCCACTATTAGAACCCAGGAGTTACAGAGGGGAAAGAAGGTCAACTCTCAGTGATTCAGATTGAATTCTATGGGGCTGTCATCAAGATTGTACAGAAAGAGGCATTGCCCACTTGCCCCTGCCCCAAACCTGAGCCACCGAAGGCGTATTTGGCCCAACCACAGTGGTGCCCCCAAACAAACACTTCTACTTTGTCCAGTGAACCACGGTGAAAAGGGGGCTTGCAGACTGGGGGGGGGGGGAGACTTCCCCTTGCTTCCATGAGAACTTTGTAGGGGGATCCCCAAAGATTCAGGCTCTTTCCTGCCTGTGTTGGAAAGAGCTGTCAAGTCACAGCCGACTTATGGTGACCCTGTCGGGTTTTCAAGGCAAGAACTGAATAGAGGTGGTTTGCCATTGCCTGCCTCTGCGTAGTGACTCTGGACTTCATTGGTGGTCTCCCATCCAGGCACTAACCAGGGCTGACCCTACTTAGCTTCTGAGATCTGATGAGACTGGGCTAGCCTGGGCCCTCCAGGTCTACCACCTATCAGATAGCCTGTGAGGTGGGTGGGGCTGAGACAGCTCTTTTGAGGACTGCTCTTTCAAGGACAGCTCTTGTCAGAACTATGGCTAGCCCAGGGTCATCCAGCAGCTGCAAGTGGAAGAGTGGGGAATCAAACCCGGTTCTTCCAGATTAGAGCTGCGTACTTAACCACTACACCAAACTGGCTCTCTGGAAGGAAAGAGCTTACTTGTCTGGACTCTTCTGCCAATTCCAGGCCGTTATGCTAGCTGGAAGCTGAGTCTCTGCCCTGCCATTTTCCATGTACAATGCTTTAGCAGGTCTGCTAAACTGCTTGGCAATCCTTGCAGTTTCAATAGGTAGGTTTGTACAGATTTGTCGTAGAACCAATCAGGCGCTGAGCCAATGCATACAGCAAACCTTCAACACAAAGAAGAGCAGATCCATCGAGCCTTCTCATCCAAATGTGCCATGAAATGGCCAAATATTGAGCCCGTGGGAGAGCAGAGGACCAAAAAAAACAACAACAGACAAAAGTCCAATGAGACACCTATCCATCTTTCCCTGAAGTTCAAAGCTGCTTATATCATCTTAGAACCATACTCCATCAGTTCTTTACATACGAAAATAGTCATTACACGGAAACTCCTAGCAGTCTGTAGAAAAGCTAAAATGCCATTTTTTAAAAAAACCAACCCAAAATATAATCACAGAAGGTCCTCTTAAATGTAAACTTGCTGCCTAAGCTTTCATTTTCTATCTGGAAGCTTGGCCTCAGCTGGGCCTCCTTTGATCAAGCATTCTATAGGACTGGAGCCACCACCAAGAAGGCTTTGCTACACCAATACCAATTTGACTTCCTACAGCCTAGAGAACGAATAAAAGCGTGAAAATGGGAAGCAAAAATTTTAATGAGGGTCTTTCCAGATGGCCCTAAGGGATTGGAGGTGCTCCCATAACTCTTCAGCGCAGCCAGTTATGATGTGAACCTGTCTGATCACAGAACAGCCAGGAGGGGTAAGGAGGCACTGGATTCTTTCCTGTTCCTCTGTTTCCGTGCTATAAATTGCACACACCCTAGGTGCCTTTTCCCTGCAAGATTTCAAATACATGTTTGTAAAGACAAGTATGCCTCTAAAACCCAGTGTGGCAGATTGGCAATGAGTGGGGGGCACTAAAACAAGGATCCCACTTGGGGTTGCCAGCTCCAGGTTGAGAAATACCTGGAGATGCTGGGGGTAGAGCCTGAAGAGGCTGGGGCTAGGGGAGAGGAGGGACCTCAGCAGGGTATAATGCCATGGCATCCACCCTCCAAAGCAGCCATTTTCTCCAGGGGAACAGATCTTGGTTGGCAGGAGATCAATTATAATAGTGGGAGATCTTCAGGTGCCTCCTGGAGGTTGGCAACCTGAATCCCACTCCATTGGCAATTGCTGTTCCACTTTTAAAAAAAAAGAAGTAACCAAACTAGAGTTTCACACATAAGGTCAAGTTTGGTTCCATGTTGTAATGAGGAAAATACGGTTGTGTGGATCTGTTCTGGTTCAAGTAGCACATTTCTGAATAATTCAGACTTCCTTTTGGGGCAGTAAATGCACCAGGCAGTTTGCAATGCCTGCAGCCCAACTCATGAAGTTGGCTCAAATGAGCAGTAACATTTAAAGCAATCTAACATGGCAGTCATTTACCCACCTTTCAGAAGCAAGGGGGGGGGGGAGCTTTCCTGTGTCAGCTGAGCAGATTAACATATGATCTTTACTGCTTAAACATTTATGTGTGTTTATATCAAATCTGGAAGTTTTTTTAAGGGCAGAGGGGTTTTTTTTGTTTACACAAAGCAATTTTAGGAAACTCATGTTAAAAAAATTGTTTCTCATCCTTATCCAATCTGTGCCTCGTTCTTCTAAGGAATAAGACAGCTATAGTGAATTCTTTCTTGATCTGTCTTTTAAGGTATAAAGAACAGGCGTGTTTGTCCTGGAAAATGCAACACACTGAAGCTGTTAAAAGAAAACAGTGTGGTTTTTTTTTAAAAAAAAGAAGGGGGCACAAGGGGTGAGTTTTAACACGGCAAGACTCCTGCTTTTCCAGACACCAGAATTCAAGTAACCAAATCTCTGTCAGTAATTCACTAACTCAACTGACCTTCTAAAGGTTCCATTATTGGACAGAGTTAGAGAAAAGTACACCTTTAAGAAAACATGCTGTAGTTTCTAATAGTCTAGTCTGTTGTACCGCTACTTCTCCCCCCCCCCCCTGCCCCGCTCTGCCGGGGAGGTGGATACTGGGGGGGGGGGGGGAGCCTTAAATCTTTCCTTCAAATCTCCAAATATATGAAGTCTGAGGAACAAATTCAAAGCAGGCACGGATGCCTGAAGAGAAGTTGGAGAGAAATATTCCATTTCATTCAAGCGCATCAAGGGTCTAGCTGGAGTCTTGTTTGGCTAAGGTCAGACGAGACTGGGTTCTCCAATAAAAACAAATCTCAAATTAATTATGGCCTCGAGCGAGGGGCCAGACATTTGGAGCTGGTGCATTGCAGTCTGGTTTTTTGGGCTTCTACCATTTTCTTCCTCTCCCCCCCCGCCCCCCGCGTTAGGCTTTTCAGTAATTGCGGGGTGGCTGAACAAAATGGGGAAGGAAGAATTGGAACTGTTGATAGGGTCTATAGCTGGATCCCTGATCTGTCTGCAAAAGCAACTTGGGATGGCAACAAATGGAGTTGGTTTTGATGCAAGGGCTGGAAGGGAATATGTGAAATAATAATAATGAGGCAGTGCCTCTGAGCATGTGTGGGGTGAGTTTTTTTGCTCGTACCCTCAGGGAGGCTCACACAATAATGAACTTCACAGTCAAAGAAATGATCTGGCTCTTCCTTCATTGTGTGTGTAGGGGGGTCCCTGTGACAAGATGACAGTGCTTTGTCAGGAATAGTTTTGACTGATGCTGTATTCAGCAGGGTGATGGACTAGACGGCCTGTATGGCCCCTTCCAACTCTATGATTCTATGATTACCCAAGCACCGATGCATTAGCTTAGCATCAATACTTACCCTGGAAACTTGTGCCGCCAGAGACAAGCAAACATACCATACCAAACAGGTCCTCAGAATATGTCAGTCCATTCAGAGGAAAACAAGATCACGCCTCTTTTCTGGCAGAGGTCTTATGCCTTTAACACCAGAATGACAGAATTTTTGCAGTGATGCTCTTATTACAGTTCTGCAGAAACCTCTATTGAAAAGGGAGTGCTATGCGGTGGTTAGATTGCCAGCCTAAGATCTAGGAGACCCAGCTACGGATCCCCACGCTGTCGCAGAAGCTTGCTGGATGACGGCAGGCCAGTTACACATTCTCAGCCAAACCTACCTCACAGGGTTGTTGTGATGATAAAACAGAGAGGAAGAGACAGATGCAAGCCAGTGTGGGTCTGCACTGGGGAGAAATCGAGTTAATTAATTGTCCCTGACCTTCAGCTGTGAGGTAGTTTAAAAAAAACCAGTCTCTGAGACGGCATTCTCATTCTGTGCTGAAAAATGAACTGGCATGCCTCGGAACAGTTAAATCCTTGCTTGTTTGATTAATTAAAAGCCTTTGTTTATGATGAATGTTCATTGCTTTTAAACACACACGTATTTATTCAGATCCTTCATCAGCCTTTCACCAGACAGGCAAAAGAATTCTGATGGGCATCTGACCAGGCAGGCCCACGAAAACGGTAAGGGCACCTCAGGACTGTTGTCGATTAACAGGGCTACCCAACTGAATTCATTCGAGTCTGCTATAATTTCTCTGTTTCGTCTTGGTTGCAACCCTGTACTCTGCCCAGCATCATGCATCCTGTTGATTTCAGGGTGGAGGAAGAAGGGAAGAAGAGGCCTTGGGCATAAGTGGTTGATTCAGAGAGCCAGTTTGGTGTAGTGGTTAGGAGCGTGGACTCTAATCTGGGAAAACCAGGTTTGATTCCCCACTCCTCCACATGCAGCTGCTGGCATGACCTTGGATCAGTCACAAGTTCTCTCAGAGCTGGTCTCTCAAGGGCGCTCCTCGAAACAGCTCTCTCAGCCCCACCTACCTCACAGGGTGCCTGTTGTGGGGAGAGGAAGGGAAGGAGATCGTAAGCCTCTCTGAGTCTCCTCCGGGTAGTGAAAGGTGGGGTATAAATCCAATCTCTTCTCTTCTTTCATTGAAAATGGGACAAACTCAATGGTACCCTTTTGCCCTATTTTAATAGGATACTGTAACCCCCCCCCCCCAATGGGGAGACAGAAAATCTGTACGGGGGAGCTTTGTTCCAAACTTATGATTTGGTGTTATCTCCCATTTTAAGAAATGTGGGAAGAATCTTCTCCCAGGTCCACCTGTCCACACTCAGGTTTCATAGTTAGACTTCTAGAAGGAAGCTGGTCGAGGTTTCTGTTTCTAAAATAAAATGCAGAACCAAAACCTTGAAAGCCGGGCAGGTCTGTCTTGTTTTTTCATTGATTCGAAGTGAGCAACAACCTTTTAAAAAAGATGAGACCATTCCCCCCACCCCTGCATTTCTTGTAAATTTCAAACCTTTCTGCCCCTCTCTTCTCTCCCCCCCTTACAGAAACTTTATCGATTTCAGACCTTGGACTTCACTGGGGTCTCTTAAGGGCCCCTCTTAGGTCACCCAAAGGTCTATCATACCTTTTTTAAAGACCCCCGCCCCCTCGTTAAGTTATCCGGGTAGCTTGAAGCTGACCCTTACTGCCATTTCACTTCTTAAACTTTATGGCTTCTGAGTCTGGTGAACCCCCCCCCCCCCAAATATCTTTTACAGTTCGGCGGTTTAGGGCTCCTAACTTGAGAATAAAGCTCGCTGCTACTTCTGTGTAAGAAAGACAAACGGGATCGGGCTGCGATATGTTAGAAAGCAGTCTAGGTTTTGGGGGGAAGAGTGACTCCTAGCCTTTGAAGCAGCGGGTGAGAGATACTCTTTGTGGCTATAATTGGGGGGGGGGGGGGGAGCATGTGAAAGAGATGGTGGAGGGCAGCAAAGGGTTAACTGCGATTTTGTTTTAATTGAATGCCAATTCCAGTGGCCCCAGGCAGAGGGGGACCTGACCCCGCTAGCAGCATCCAGATGTGCAGATCTCCGGGGACGCCGCTGCAGACCCAGGGCTGGATTGTAAAGCAGACAAGACGGGGGGGGGGGGGGGGGGACGCGTAGGAGAGAAGGGGGGAGGGAAGGCGGCCGCTCTGTCCCCAAACCCACAACTCCCCCTCCCCCGCCCTCCCAGTCTCCCGGAGACAACCTCAATAGCTGGCAAGCTGCGAGTTCACGACTCCAGGTTTCGCCCCCTGCGTCTGGTGCATCTGAAGGGGGCGGGAGGGCAGGCTGAAGCCGAATGGACGAGGGTTACTTTTGGAGAGGCGGGGGCAGAGGGGAGGGACCGAGATGTGGGGGGGGGGGGGGGCTCTAAGCCTGTTTCTCTGCCGTCTGCTCTCCTCTTGGATAGCTGACATAGCAAATCAGCATCTTTTGCATCGCTGAAGCCGAATCAAAACCCAAATATATTATTGGGGGAGGGGGAGGGGCGAGGCAACCTGGCCTCTTCATTTAGGTCCATCTCACCCCCTTGGTTGGACCCAAAACCCTGGGGGGGGGGGGGGGGACAGTCCGGACGTTGCAAAAGGTAACCCCACCTGCGTGGCTGGAGGGAGATGCTGCAAAGGAAAAGCAAGCGGACTCCCCCCCCCCTCCATTTACTGTTTATGGATTCCCGCCCGCCCGCCCGCCCGCCCCTTGCGCTAGAGCGATTGATCTGTTGCGTGTTGTGGCGAGTTTCGGGCAGGGGAGGGGGAAAGGTTGCTTTGGTGTGTCTGCTAAGGAGCAAAAGTTTATAGTGTTTGGGGAGTTTGTCCAGATCTGGAGAAAGAAAGAAAAAAAACGAACCCGGGGAAGAAATACACGTTGTCACATTGGGGTTGGAGCAGGCGCTTGCCGGCTGTGGACGTCTTTTCTGCAAAGAAGGGGGGGGGGGGGTGTCCGCAAGTCCGCGGAAATAAACGGGCTTTCGAATGAGGCTGAGTACTTCTGGAGTAGTGGGCGGACACCTCCGCCCGCCCCCCTCCGAAGGCACGATGGGATGGCCGTGTGCAGCTTTAGGTCCCATGGGGTAACTAGGTCCGTTTGACACAGAGAGACTTACTTCCGAGTAAACATGCACAGGCGCCTTACGGCACCGAAGTCCAATGGGACTTAAACAGCTGGGCTGTAGTCCTACACACAGTTTCAGGAAGCTGCTCCGACGCGCTCGGTTGGACTTTCTTCCCAGAAAACGTGCATAGGATCTCGGACATTCGTTCCATTCCATGCGCCGTTTCAGCGAGTGGCCCCGCCTTGAGTCTTCCAGTGAAGCGGGGGTGGGGGGGTGGGGGGGTGGGGGGGGCGGTACCTGTTGTCACCAAAAAAGACAACCAACCTAAAGCAAGAAGGCGGAAATAAGACTCAATGCAAGCAGCATCTGGAACTTTCGTTTATCACTTTGCACAGAGGTCTGGCGTTTATTTCAGAATAGCTGTTAAGTCAAACGCAGCAGCGAGGCTGGCATTGCAGCAGGGTCGCCTTTGAAAAGTTGCAGGCTATCTCTGTAGATACAGATATAGATATATATGGAGAGAGAGAGAGAGAGAGAGAGAGAGAGAGAGAGAGATTCCAAAACTATGAGAAGCAGATTCAGGTGGGTAGCCGTGTTGGTCTGAAGCAGCAGAACGAAGACTGAGTCACTAAACTCAAACTTTGTTCTTTGAAAGGCAGTGAGTCCTAGTCACTTGCAGTTCTCAGACCCCCCCCCCCCCCAATAGAATTCGGGAGGATTTGTTTTTGGGGGCGTCAGCAAGCGAGAAGGGTGTTTGCATCAGGATCGCTTTATGTACCTGTCACCGAAATGTAGCAAAAGGCCAATCCGGTGCTTGTTAGTGATTGGGCGTCTGGTTAAACGGAGCTGCATTGCCTTTTGTCTTTAGTGTTTCAGGGGAGGGGGGTCAGTTTATACACCCGAGCCACTTCTTATGCCTTTTTAAGAAAGTGTGTGCAGTCGTGCCCATTTACTTGCAAGTAAGCTCACTGAGCTGAGAGGGACTTATTGCCGGGTAAACTGTCACTAAGCTTCCAAAATCCTTGGGGCATACAATATACTCTGTGTTTTCCAAAATTCAAGGAACGTGTAGTTCTTGACAACGCTGTTTGCTAAAAAAAAAACAAAACAAAACATACACACTAGGTCATCTGCACAGAGACGTACACCCGTTGATAAAGTAGCTACTTCGTCTGTTTCTCCCCTTACCTTAGGTTCTCTTTTTCTGGCTACCATCGAGAGAGAGAAAATTAGATGCCCCAAACCGTCCCTTAACAGGGCGTTGAGAGTTAGTGGTGTTTTTTTTCTAATTGCAAAGCTGAATATCGACATCTCCCCCCCCCCCCCCCCCCCCAGTACTAAAAGCTGGATTGAGTTATACGGCTGCCTCCCCGAAATGTTCTGTGCGACTGGAAAAAGCATTAGTTGTTCTTTTGTTTTGTTTTTTTAAGTGTGGGAAGAAACGGAAATTTCAGGCTGCGGCTCTAAGCCATACTGACTAGGGAGCAAGCCCTACTGAGCGCAGCGGGCTTACTCGCGTGTAATCGCGCTCAGGATCGCGGCGCCGCACGGCGGCTTGGCCTTCGCCTCGCCTCCCCCTTGATCGACCTTTGCAAACAAAAAAAAAAAAAAAAAAGGAAAAACCCCAACCCGCTAACTTTTCAAGATGCCCCATAGCGGAGAGAAAGATTAGGAATTTCTGCCTCTTAGCTGGCTGGCCGGCCGGTTCAGCTGCGGCGCCGCGCAGATCTCCACGCCGAAGAGCCATTGTTCTGCGCCTTATCTAACGGGAGCAAATATCCTGTCGGGCTCTCTCTCTATTTTTTTTGAAATCCTATTTTGATCGAGGAGGCAGGAGCCCTTCGCCAGGCCCAAAGTTTCCTTCTCAAGTGACTTCACTTCCCAAAATTAGCAGGGGGAAAAAAGTCCATCCGGTTAACTGTCTCTCTTTCGTTTTGCGGCGAGAAGAAGAGAGAGAGAGAGAGAGTGACTGAGTGAGGGGGGGGGAGAGAGAGAGAGAGACGAGCCAAGTCACCAGCCCAGGCAGGGGAGGAAAAAGTTGGGGACTTGGAGGGGCTTCCGTCGGTTGCAAACCGCAAACCGGGTCAATGTGTGGACTATTGGGGCCATCGGCTGGGAATCCTTCTCAATGGACGGAACGATTAAGGTAAGAGGCGGCCGGCCCGAGCGGAGCGGAGCGGGGCTGGGGACTAGAAGAGATGGGAGGGTGGAGACGCGTGGGACGCCGGGGTGGTGGTGGTGGTGGTGGTGGGTGTTCTTTGCGCGCTTTGGGGATGTGCATGGGGGGGGGGGGGGGGGGGAGTGACTTGCTCCCGGCGAGAAGACGAGCGGCCTTTCCCTTCCCTTCGTCCCCCCCCCCCCCCCACGTTTGCGCCATTGCCGGGGCTGCTTGCAAACTGCTTTTTACAAAACGGCCCCGTTGGTGTGGCAGGGGGTGAGCCCGGAGTCCCTGCTGACCAGCGGGTTGCTTTTTCTGTTAGACTCCGGCCTTGGGTTTCTCTTGGGTTCCCCGTTAGTTTCTAGTGCGCCCCCCCCCCTCCGTGAGTGGGCAGCTCAGGACTGCCCGGGGCGGGGGGGGGGGGGGGAGAGAACATGCTGGAGGAGTTTTCCTGGAGAGACCAGAGGAGAAGGGCTCGGGAAACTCGGCTGGGACGGCTCTTTTTTGGTGCGCGTGTAGCCTTGGCGACTGAACCGAAGCGGTGGGTCTTGTGGGGCGAGCGGAGAGAGAGCGCTCTGCAGGGGTTTGAACGGCGGGCTGCCAAACGGGGAGGGAGGGTTGTGGGTCTGCGGAGAGCGGGGCCGGCGAGGGTTTCCTGCGCGGGTTGGCCTGCTGGCGCTGCAGTGGCGGCTCCGGTCCCCGCTGACGTTGTTGCCGGCCCTGGATGGGACTGAAGTTGGAGGCGAGACCCGGCCGCTTGCCTCACTCGGGCTGGGAGGAAAGCATTTCGATCCTATGCGGAGTGGGGGAAACTCGGCGGGGGGTCGCACTGGAACGGAAGATGCCCCCATCTAACCGCGGCGGCCGTCGCACCCGCCTTGTCAAAGTGACTCCCGTTCACACGTTCAATTCGTAATCGCGGTCGTCTGATATAACCACCCGCCAGGGAGCTGGTTGCTGATTCAAGTAACCCCCATCGTCCTATACAGCTCTGTTTGGGGGGGCGGGGGGGGATAGACACCCATTTCGAGGAGAAGGGGGGGCAGACATGTGTTTCACTGAGGATCATCGGGATTGCTCGGGGGGGCGCACGAGCTGAATCTGACCCCCAAAACAAAAAAGTTGGCCCGATGCAGCCTGCAGGCGCGCCCCTCTTTCCATGCGCGGCATTGATGCGCAAAGCTGGGCGTCGCGGTTTGCTTTTCTGGCTCTGCTGCAGCCCGGAGATGAAATTGGCTAGGGCGAAGCCGGGCGGGGGAGGCTCCGAGTGGGTTTTGGTTTCGGGGGATCGGGGAGGGGGGCAGATTTTTATCGCAGGGGCGGGGTGTCAGCAGCTTCCCTTCCTCCCCTTTCCCACCAACTGGTCTGTGCAGAATCTAACCATGCCCCCCGGGGGGGGGGGGGAGGGGGCAGGATCCAAGAGCCCGGCCTGACTTCGCCTCGAGGGCAACAAGTGCACAGTTGCAGCCTGACGGGAGGGGAGGAGGAAGGGCGAAGGACGTGCTGCTGATGGTGACCAGGCAGCGGGCTTTCTCTTAAGAAGGCTTCAGCTATTCCGCTGCTAACCGCCGTTTACTGGAGAGCCGCCCAGTTCCCTAGTCAGCCTCCTGGTCTCTGACCACGCTCGTTTCTTTTTACCCAAGCCTGGGCCGCCTCCTGGTTAGGGAAGGGTAAACTGGAGGGTGTTTGCACGCGGAGAGAGAGTGTGGGGTTTGCCAGACTGGTTCTGGTGAAAATGGTGATTCTTTTATTTTGCTTATTTGGCACTCAAGTTGAAGCCGGTTTATGGTGACCCCAGAAGGTTTTCAAGTAAAGAGGCATCCAGAGGTGATTGGCCACTGCCTGCTTCTATGGACCCTGGACTTTCTTGGTGGTTTCCCAGCCAAATTCTGGCCAGGGCTGCTCCTACTTAGCATGGGAGATCTGATGAGATCTGGCTAGCCTGGGTTAATTCAGGTCAGGGCAAATGGTGATTACGAACCAGTAAATCTCAGGGAAAACTGAGCACAATCTCTTGAATCATTGTGTCCCATTCACACAGCCACAGGCATAGTATCTGAAGAAGTGTGTAGGCACAGGAAAGCTTATACCCAGAATTAAACTTTGTTGGGCTTAAAGGTGCCACCGGACTCCAACTTTGTTCAGTAGCAAACTCCCATTTGCCATGGAGAATATGCCCCAAAGGGACCCCAGCTCCTACATTATAGACAGGCCTGTAGCTACAGTGGGGCTATGTAGGGCTCCGCCCCCTTACTTAAAGGCACAGCCCCACAGGAATTTGTCCTCAAAATGCATTTAAAATCTTTCTTGTTGCAATTTTTTAAAGGCATGCACTTCCCTAAGCTTCCTTAAAAATATAAATGCCCCCTGAGGAAAAAAATCCTTGCTGTGGTCCTGGTTATAGATGTTTGCATATATGACTTTGTCATGCTCACCTGTTATATATTATTACTTTCCAGAAGCCTTAGCTATACACCTAGAAAAACTTAAGGTGGGAAGTGTCCCATGATGAGATTTTGTCAATGTAAAAATGTCAGAGACGTGTTTTGCACACACAGGTGATAATAGTGAGCTTTCTGCGAAAAATCTGCACATTGCATAAATATGATCGTGTTTGTGGCATAAAGAAAAAAAATATCTTCTTGGGTTTGATTTTTTTGTGCGTGTGCTAAATGGTATTCATACCATGGTAATGTACACAAGCCAGGAGGGGAGGCAGCATGGCATCGTTTGATTTTGGAAACTAAGCAGGGTTGGTACTTGGATTGGACTGGGAGACCACCAAGGAAGGGGCTTTCAAGGAAGGCCGAGGAAGACTGAAGAAGAAGGCCATGGCAAACCACCTCTGCTTCTCACTTGCCTTGGAAGCCCCTTGTTGCAGTCACCGTAAGTCGGCTGCAACTTGATTTCACTTCATGCACACAGTGTGCAAGAAACTTGGCCTGGGGAGGCTAAGCTATGCCGATGAAGTATATGCTCAGGTGATGCGATAATGATGCATAATGATTGGGTGTTTTCATTGCTTTTGTGAGCTCAGAGAAGAGGAAGGAAAACTGGTGAGGTTGAGATTCATCGGTACAACAACAGTCATTGTTTCTTTTATGCAGGGAGTATTGCTGGTCACTAGTGCTAGAGAACCAGTGCGATGCTCTGCTCCCTTCCCCACAGAGATGCTATAGAAATGGCCACTAGATGTGTGGGTACCCATGTAAACCTCACTATAAAGACGAGCTGAACAGCCTGGGGTGCTCACCTCTGCAGGCTCCCCTTCACCTAATGACACTTTGCTTCCAGGCCTGTTAAGCATGGCCGTTGGGGGAACAGGTCACACAGATGGCTGGAAATTGGCGTAATGGTTGCTGAAGTCATAGAAGCCCTGAGGTTTCCCTGATATGGTGATCAATTTCTCCCCTGTGCCGGCAGTCCTCAACTTTTATAAGGGGGACCAGTTTCAAAGGTTGCTACATTATCTGAAGAAGTGTGCGTGCACATGAAAGCTTACACCCAGAATTAAACTTTGTTGGTCTTAAAGGTCTTAAAGGTGCTACTGGGACTCAAACTTTGTTCTGTTGCTTCAGACCAACACAGATACCCACCTGAATGTATTTGGGGGGGGGGGGCAGGCTTGCAAACTGTACTATTTTCCCTCTTCCCCAGTTCCCCTTCCTTCCCCCGTTTTTAGTGTTTCTGAACAGATAGCATGACTGAGGCTGCACTTCCTGGCGATTTCACATGTTCTGTAGGGTCAAGTCCAACTTTGCCATGGAGTGGAACTGTAACAGAGCTCCTGGCCCCCAGCTCACCCGGTTCCTCCTCCTTCCTCTTGCCCTCATGACCCACCTGCAAGAAAGTTGCAGCCAACTTTTGAATCCTAATCTTCGATTTGTAATTACTTCTTTACACAGAGAGTGATTAAAATGGGGAATTTGCTGCCAGAGGATATTGTGAAGGCCGCAGGAATAAACAGGGGATTAGGTAGATTCATGGAGAATAGGTCTCTCAGTGTCTACTAACCATGATGACTAAAGGGAACCTCCACATTCAGAGGCACTAAACCTCTGAATCCCAGAGCCAGGAGGCGACATCATGGGAAGGCCTTGGCCTCTGTGCCCTGTTGTTGGCTGTCCAGAGGAACTGTGAGTCAGAATGCCGGGCTAGATGGACTGTTGGTCTGATCCAGCAAGGCTCTTTTCATGTTCTTAAAGAGGGACTCCTTGTTAAGTGAAAGGTGGCAGGTAATCAAGTACTTCCATTCAACAAAGTACTTCAGGAGGAGGAGACAGGCAGATCTGTGTATGCAGGGGCCGCTATTATGGCTTGGATTCTGTCAAAGTTTACTGCATGTGGTAAGATGTTTACCCCTGAAGTATGACTTCTTCAACTTTCCCCTCCCACTGCACTGTGAAGTGCTTCTGCTGGGGGACAGATCCCCCCCCTCCGGAAAAACCTGAAGACGGATCTGCAGTGGGAAATTCACAAAAATCACTCGCCGTTTGCGCCTGCAGACCAGTTCCGGATCCAACCTCAATCAGCCATTTTGCAGCTATCGATGCAAGGCCTGCAAATACTAACGAGGCTCTTTGTGAAATGAAATTCTTCTCCACAAATTGTCGAGTCCCTGCGCGTACCCTATCCAGATAATAGTCTTTGGCCCTTCAGCAAACAATCTGGGATTCTTTTTTAAAAAGGCACTGATATATTTAGAAAAGCAAGTCAGATTGTTTGCCAGTAGCCTCTGCCCGGTGGTTGCAGTGGTGAGCAACGTCTTCAAGTGCAATAACAGCTTCTGTTCGATCTCACTGTTAAAAAAACTTCCAGAGATGGGCGGGGGGGGGGGGGGGGGGCTGTGAGTCACGTTGGTGGCTCCTGCCAAACAGGAGGCTCCTATGGACGCACCTGGCAAAGTAGTCTTAACGGTAAACGGGCACTTGGCTGCAGCTGGTGCTCCTCTTGGCACAAAGCTGGTTTGCCACAACATAACAGACAGAGGAGGGATGATCATTGAAAGGATGGGCAGGGAATCGTTTTGTGCTGCCCTAAAGGGTATGAGCAGCTATCTGCATGCCCTTTCTGTCTGTGCACTTTTTGTCCGGCCTCAGATTCAGTGTTCTGCATCTGTTCTGTAGCGCAGTGCCTATTTCTGCCACCTGAGCCATGACCCTGACCCGTGTTGTCTGTCTGCACTTCATTTAGAAAGGGAGTTTCATGTGGTATTTAAAAAAAGAGAGGAAGCTTCATTTCCTATGATCCACCGATAGTGCTTTTAAATTTACAGAGCAAGAGTGTATCAGGATAGCTGTGGCCTAATCAGTATGTGCTAAATGGCCCTAATTATCTACTGTTTCTAAAGGATGGCGGAAGTACCCTTTGGAAGGGACGTGTGTTCATTCTGGCTTGTGTGCATCAGTTATACCCTGCCTTTTCCCTCCAGCGGGGACCCAGAGCGGCTTAGTGTTCTTCCTGTCTCCTTCCTCACAACAACCCTGTGAAGTAGGGTAGGCTGAAAGTGTGTGACTGGCCCCAGGACACCCAGCAAGCTTCCATGCCAGAGTAGGTATCCAAACCCCTGGGCTCCCAGATTGTGGTCTGACACTCTTACACCATGCTGGCTCTTTTGCTCTCACGTCCCCTTCCTCCTCTCCTCGTGCAGCGACTGAAGACCTTCTGGTTTAAGAGTGAACTCCAGTCAACCAGTAAATAGGCATAATTAATATCTGGTGAGCAGGACTGATTGGATTCCACAGCTGTGTGGGTGGCACAGCAGAGGGAGACTGATGTTGGGTATCGAATGCAGCCTCCTGAGAAACTCCGCTTCCTATTATGAAAGCAGTTGAAGTCAGTATAGTGCAGGTAGCCTTAATGGTGTGTGAGCAACGTTTGGTGAGCTTTCCAAAACTAATAGGTGACTAACGGGGGGGGGGGTGTCATTGGTGTGGCTCGCAATGCAGAGTTCCCAAACAATGCAGCATTGGGCTAAGCTCTGTGGTGTGAAGATCATGGGAATCTGAGCTTTTTTGAATGGAGAGGACTTATGTGTGGTGGCAGTTATGTTCTAAGGCATCGCTGATGGAAAAATTAATGTAACCCCCCCCCCCCCCCCAACAGGTTAGATTTTTAATCTTGATTGTGTGTGGGGTTTTTGGAAGGTTTCTGTAAAAGTGTTTTGCAATTGAAGGGCTTTTTCTTTCTACAAAAAGCATGCCTAGATGAACGTAGGCCAATCAATGCATATAGGCATATATAGAATAGGTGTTTTGTTGGTCTCAAAATTTTGACAAAGCAAGAGGTGATAATCCAACAGAAGCAGGAGAAACATGTTATTGATTCTGAAATACAAGTCCTCTCCTTAAGTAGTTAGCTCTTCATTTGGGGAGAAACAGAAAGAGGGTTGATTAGTGATGATTTGCAGGATCCACAGCCTAGTCTGATCTCCTAAGATCTCAGAAGCTAAGCAGGGTCGGCCTTGGTCAGTACTTGGATGGGAGACCGCCAGGGTCATGACTCAGAGGCAGGGAGTGGCAAACCACCTCTGAACGTCTCTTTCCTTGAAAACTCCACGGGGTCACCATAAGTCAGCTGTGACTTGACAGCAAAAAAGAAAAACGAAGTTCATGTTGGAGCAAGGTAGCAAAGTTAACTCCTTGGTCATGTATGTCACTCTTTCTGGTCCCTAATGGAGAAGTAACTGCCCACAACATTTGGGAACTTCAGAACAGATACATCTGTATCATTTCCTTGCTGGATGTATATGTACATATGAAGGTACCTTATACTGAATGATACCATTGGTCAATCAAGATCAACATTGCCTACTCAGACTGGCAGCAGCTCTCCAGGGTCTCAAGCAGAGGTTTTTTACATCACCTACTGCCAGATCCTTTTAACTGGAAATACTGGGGATTGAACTGGGCAACTTGTATATGCCAAGGAACTCTACCAGTGAGCCATGGCTCTACCCTATGGGATGGTGCTCTTCCAATGTGTGTACAGGATATTGATGTTTTTTTCCCCTTTACAAATAAAGAATCTGGATATGGACTTTTGTCTCATTGGGACTTATTGTATCAGTAGGTTCCTGAATACAGCAGTCATCCATGTGTGAGCCCCACTGGTGGACCTTCTGATGGCGCCTGAGTCGTGGCCACCATGTGACACAGAATATTAGACTAGGTGGGCCACTGGCCTGATCCAACATGGTTTCTCTTATGTTCTCTTACGTTATTACATGACCCCTCCAATGCATGCATGTAGTTCCTCCATATCTGCAAGATCTTCTCTGTCTGGGAATGGGGGTCTTCTCTATATGCCCAAAAGGAATATACATCCAGATCTACTTTCTCTGCTGAAATTAGCGGGAAACCAAAATGCAACAACTGTGGTCAATGTGGTGGGGGGATGAGGGCCCCGGTTTTCACTGTGGCAGGGAGCGTGATGTGTTTCCGTTGTAATTTCTGATCACTTATTTACAGCAAGCATTCACTCTTGCTATTAAACAAAGAGAAGGCATGGAAACACACAGCTGTTTTGGTCATGTGAAACAAATTGGCCTGGGCCATTTCTTTCCATATGTTTCTGGTCAAAAAACATGGTCAGTGATACAGTTTTCATATGCTGCTCATTTGCTGTAGTTCACGAGCATCATTTCCATGTACTCATTCAGAGGGGCATTTGGTGATGGCTGCGTGCTCTTCCTAGAGTCTAAAAACTTTTCGTGTTCATTTGTGTGTTGGCTCCGTTGTTCTAAACCAAACTCATTTCCAAGAAAATTTGTTTAGGATTCTAATCCCCCGGCGTCAATCAGACGCTCATTTATTTTATATTATGTCCTTGAACTTTCAAATAACCAGGCATATAAATGGGTTGGAAGGCTGCAATCCTAAACACACTTTCTAAGGCACTCAGTGGGAAGACTGACTTCTGAGCAGACAGGTTTGCATTGTCAAATCCTCAAAGTATTTTGCTCATGATTCTCTCTCCTTGTGCTTGCTTGGATAGAGCCAGTATTCGTAGAAGAGTCTGCAAGTTGCAATCTTACAGATAGACCCAAAACAATTTTATCCGCCACAGTCCTACTGATATTAATAAGAACTGCTTTGAAGTGCATCTGAACTTCCAAGGGTGCCTGTGTGGCCTCAAAACTGGAGATTTCAGTTTCCAGAACTGGTTCGTTCTTTTCTAAAACTGAATTAGATTTCTAGTCCTCATGAGGAGATGACCTTTAAAAAATTGAACAGACAAAAGCCCCAGTACAGGAACAGTACAGGAAGTTTCTTAACCCCTCCCCACCATCAGAATTTTTAATCTTCTTTGTTGTGAGTTTGACTAGAAGGATTTCACATTTGCAGCTAATCACTCCAGCGCAAGAATTCCCCGGAATATGTGCCAAAACGATTCCTTGCACTGACTTGGCATTCACAGCATGTGATTGCACACTAAACAGAACGTAGTTAGCGATGCACTAGTCAAAAGTAGTGACCAAACTTCAGTTCAAGATCCATTTTAAGTATGACTCCCCCCCCCCACCCCGGCAGAATAAATTACAGCCCCTGCTTTGAATAGGAGTGAATAAAGAAACCTTCAATGAAGCAGGAGAAATCTGTGAGCCTTCATCTTTTGGATTCTTAGAACTGCTGCCTGTCTTTGGTCAAACACAACTTTGTTTGGTTTCTCTCTCCCCCACCCCCACCCCGCCCCCCGCTGACAGCCAAACAAAATAAGGGTCTGAAAAATTACAGGACGCAATGATCCTAAGTTATAATGTTTAAACAAAATTTGCATCTGTGCTCCTGGACAACAGCTAGTTGCGCTGGGCGAATGTCTTGAGAGGGAGTGGCCCAGTGCCGCCACAGCCACTGCATCTGCCCTCTTGCAAAGATGGATGTCATCTTGAAAGGGGCCATCTTGAAAGATTTGGCCTCGGGGCTACAAGTCGTGGGCACCTAATTTACACAGAGTGGAGTAGGAGGAAGCTACACCAGAATCACTTCTCTTTCCAAAGCAGCTCATATACAGTTCTCCCATGTTCGTTTTATCTTCGCAACAGCCCTGTGAGGTAGGTTAGGCAGAAGGAGAGGCTGGCTGAAGGTCATCCAGTGAGTTATGAGGCTGAGGAGCAATGCCTAGGCATTGCTACATAGGCACCAGGCCATTGAATGCCCTCTGCTTCAAGGTGGGTAGCCAAGTTAGTCTGTCTGTTAACAGTAGAAAAGAGCAAGAGTCCAGTAGCACCGGAAAGGCTAACAAAATTTGTGGCAGGGGAGGAGCTTTCATGAGTTGCTGCTCACTTCTTCAGTGAGTAGTGGCTCACAAAAGCTCCTATCCTGCCACAAATTTTGTTAGCCTTTCAGGTGCTACTGGACTCTTCCTCTTTTCTGCTCCTGATTTAAGGGTTAAGGAGTTGCATACAATAATGGTTTGGCCCTTTATACTTGCATAGTGTAGACAGGGTGCCTTGTTTCACAGTATTTAGGTTTCACACTTGGCTTGTATGATCCACTTGATCCCCAAGGAGAGCAGACCCTCATCTGACAGGATCGTTTGGTTTGCATGGTGGCAGTCGGAAGTCACTTCTGCAGTTCTGGATGGAGAATGAGCCCGGTCTTGCTTACAACACCCAAATACTAATTCCTGCAAGCGGTTATGAACCAGAATAACAGTGAAATGCAAATTAGTGAATTTTAGCCCTATTTCATTCTTCATTTATTCTGTATTATAGTACATGCCTAGATTATTGTTATGTATCAGTAGAGGGTGAGTGGAATGAACTGAGCAGTGACTCATACAGAGATGCAGCAGGCAGGCTCTTCTGAGGTTAGTTTCTCCTGCTGTGTCTTTGCAGCTGGTGTGTTTGAGATTGCATTAGAATTGCTAACAAAGGCAGGACCTGACCTGGATAGCCCAGGCTAGCCCAATCCATAAGATCTTGGAAGCTAAGCAGGGTTGGCCATGGCTAGCATTTGGATAGGAGACCTCCAAGGAATACCAGGGTCCTGATGCAGAGGCAGGCAGCCTCCTCTGTTGCTACTTTGGTTTTATAAGAGTTGAACTTCCATGGCAAACTAGAGAGCACGGAACGTTGTTTGAGAATTACTGTTCTGCACCAAGGCAAATGGAATACGAAGGCAGCTGATGACCACACTGACTCGATCGTGATCTCCCCTTTCCTTGCTTTGCTAAAAATACAGACTCGCAAGTGCCTGCCAGATGTGTTCTGACACCTGTAAGCGATCTCCTCTTGTCATTGTTGGAAACTGTCTCTGCCTGTATCATCACGGCCATCCCCCATTTCTGTCAGGTGTGTCATAAATCATCTTTTCCTTAAGAAGGAAAGTAAAATGCAGTAAAGAAATGGTCCATTGCCTTTCAGGGATTGAAAGCTTCTCCTCAATTGTTTCCGGACTTCCCCTTTTAAAAAGCACTTCAGAAAATTGGTTAAATATGTTGCGCACAGCGCAAAGTCGGAGAAATGGTTGGCACGTGTAATTACTGAGTCTGCTTCATCCATGTATTATTGAGTTCAGTGGAGTGCCAGGAAAAAAAGGGACATCAGCAATACTGCAGAAAGGCATTCTTCTCCCTCACCCAAACACTAGAACTCAAGGGATTCCAATGAAGCTGATGGGCAGTAGGTTCAGGACAGACAAAAGGAAATACTACTTTACACAGAGAGCGGTTAAAATGTGGAATTTGTTGCTGGAGGATGTAGTGATGGCCATAGGAGTAAACAGCTTTAAAAGGGGATTAGATCGATTCATGGATAAGTGTATCAATGGCTGCTAGCCATGGTGACTAGGAGGAAGGTCCACATTCAGATGCACCAAATCTCTGAATCCCAAAGCTGGGAGGCAACATCAGGGGAAGGCCTCATCCTCGAGGCCCTGTTTTTGGCTGTCCAGAGGAACTGGTTGGCCACTTTGTGAGACGAGATGCTGGAATAGATGGACTATTGGTCTGATCTGGCAGAGCTCTTCTTATGCTTGGTGTAGTGGTTAAGTGCGCGGTCTCTCATCTGGGAGAACCGGGTTTGATTCCCCACTCCTCCACTTGCACCTGCTGGATGACCCTGGGCAAGCCATAGTTCTGGCACAGCTGTTCTTGAAAAAGAGCAGTTTCTGTCAGAGCTCTAAGCCCCACCTTCCTCACAGGGTGTCTGTTGTGGGGAGGGGAAAGGAAAAGCGTTTGTAAGCCGCTCTGAGGCTCCTTTGGGTAGTGAAGTGTGGGGTGCAAATCCAATCTCTTCTTCTTCTGTGTTCTTACGTTCATGTCTGCCTGGTGGTGAGGGCAGATGTAGGCACTGAAAGCTCAGAATCTGGAACCTAGTCGTAGTAGTTGTAGTGGCCAGAGCTCAAGAGAAAAGAGTAATTGAATAGCCAGCTCCACCTGGCTGTTCTTACTACTGTTTGGTTGTCACCGCCCTTGCAGGACCTGGATTTGTAACAAATATTGATGCGACTGGTATTAACCAACCAGAAGGCCGACAACTTTGGAGGCCAAAGCCCCCCCCCCCATTGTTTTTCCCGGCATTCAGAGGTGCACTCCCTCTGAACATGGAGGTTCTGTCACATCTGTGAATTTGTCTAATTCTCTTTTAAAAGCAACTAAACTAGTGACAGTTGCCACATCCAGTAGCATGAATTTCACAAGTTAATTACTCTTTTGAGGGAAGCAGTACCTCCCTTTTCTGTTCAAATGACCCTTTTGATCCACCATTGGACCTGTGATGAACTGCAGTACCCAGTGGGGTAGAAGGGGCTCAGCTAACAGGCTTCTGCCTTGCTGATAATAGATGCTGTAATGGGGTAGGAGTGGAAGGCATATATGAATCCTGAATGAAGACATTCTGTTGGATAACTCTTTATGAATGCAGAGGGTTTAAGAGTAGCCATCATGTATATTTTAAAAGTCAGGGGGAATCTGATGAGAGTTTGCAGGTGTTGTCCTGGAGATCACCTGTGTTCATTTCAAGAGTTAGAGGTATTAAGGTGTTTCCCCTTTACTTGACCAACTTCCTCACTTGGTATAGTTGCCAGCCTCTTGAAGGGGCTGGAGATCCCCCAGAATTGCAACTAGTCTCCAGTCAACAAAGACCAGTTCCTCTGGAGAAAAAGGCTAGTCCTCCTGATGTGGTATTTTGAGGAAGTCTCCCATCCAAGCACTAACCACAGTGGACCCTGCTTAGGTTCTGAGAGCTGATGAGACTGGGCTTACCTCTGCTGTTCAGGTCAGGGTGAGAGACATATAATTGAAGCCTGGTGGAGTGTAGCTGAGATGAAGTAGAAGAAAGTCATTTTCCTCTGGGCTAGATGAAGGTCAGGGCAACGAAACAGGTAGGGAATGAAGGCATGGCAGCCTATAGCTTTCATTAACATCTCAAAGGAGGCACTGGGAGTCTCTGGTTGTGACCATTTTGTCTGGGGGAGGAGTGTGACCCCCCCAGTTACAGAAACCCATGCAGGATCTATTCATGCCATCATTTCCCCTTCAAAACAAGGGAAAGGACATTGCACAGATCCAGGTTAGCGTGGGGCCATAACTCACTGGCTGACACACCATGAAAAAGCATGAAGCTGCCGTATACTGATGACCGTCGGTTTCTCAGGGGCAACATTGTCTACTCCAACTGGCTGTGGCTCTCCAGAGGTCTTACACATTGTCTCCTACTGATTCTTTGAACTTGAAATGCTGGGATTTCAACGTGGGTCCTTCTGCATGCAAAGCAATTGCTGAAACACCCCCCCCCCTTTACATGCAAAAAGTATCTAGTTCATTCTCCCATGAAAAAGGGTGTTAGCTCCATGTTAGACTTGCAAAGGAAATAGGGATATAGGAAACAGAACTTGCTGGATAACGTAAGTGTGATTCTACATCTAAGTAAACGTGCATAGGGTATGGACTGCACTTTCACTATCATGAATCGTTTCGCAGCGCTCTGTTCCATTTTAAGGTTTTTTTAAGTGTTATAATTGCTTCTGAATACAGCTCCTTATTCTTCCACATTTGATTGACTTATAACTGCATCCCAACGCACCTCGCATGAGCTCTTTTTATCAGGCCAAGGGAGATTTCCTGTGCTCCACAGCCGGGCTTCCTGATGTGTTTCCTTTTTCCTTTTAACAGAACAAAGGAAGCTATAACTCCTCGGCTGCTCCTGTTGCAACTCTCCGGGGGAACTTCACATAATGTTTGCATTGAACATTAAGACCCCCCCCCCTCTTTTTTTTTTTTTAAAAAAAACCTAGGAATTGTCTGAACACTGGCCAGCATGTTTTTCATTTCTAATAATGTTTTTAACAGTAGAAGAAAACCACAGGCAGGAATTGTTACACTAGTGCACTATGCACCAAACCTAGAAGGGGGAACGCCGTCTAGAAAACTCCTCCTGAGAGTCTTACCTGGGGTCAGCTGAAGGGGCACAATCTTCCAGGTGAGAGATTCCGGTGGGAGGTATCCGCATTAGGCTGCAATCCTAGGCGCGTGTACCTGGGAGTAAGACCCACTGAACACAATTCCAGATGGGCAAGCAGCTGTGTTAGTGTGTAGCAGCAGAATACGACAGGGGTCCAGTGTCACCTTAAAGACTAACACAATGCATTCTGGTGCAAGAGTTTGTAAGCCAGAATGCACTTCATCAGATGCGTAAGTGTTATATCCACCAGGCAGATCAATGCAGTTGCAGTAAAAACTGCAAAACAGAAGGTGGGGGTTGTTACAAAGAGAGGCCAGTTTACATACAAAAGCATCCAATCCAAAGAGCAGAGTGGCCCTCAGCAACTCGGATTGGAATGATTGTACTTTTTTGATTGGATCTTTGTTTCAGATTGGCGTCTTCAAATACATTTCTTCTTCTGTTCTTTGCAGCTTTCACTGTACGCACGCCTGACAGACAGACACTTGGTGCTTCTGATGAATTGAGCTCTGGCTCACAAAAGCTTGCCCTGGAATGAAT
The DNA here is from genome assembly GCA_029233225.1 of Lepidodactylus listeri. Classification (NCBI taxonomy): domain Eukaryota; kingdom Metazoa; phylum Chordata; class Lepidosauria; order Squamata; family Gekkonidae; genus Lepidodactylus; species Lepidodactylus listeri. The sequence goes on from JARCFY010000014.1 coordinate 58,547,692, forward strand.
TTTGTTAGTCATTTGTTAGTCACTGGACTCCTGTGGAACTCACTTCTGAGTAGACATGCCTAAGATTAGGGTTGCCAGACTCCTCCGTCTGGGAGTGGGTTCCCCCGATTTTCCAGGGCTCTGGCCCGCTGTGGGCTAGTTGGACGGTGAGGGAAGCTCCACCCCCCTCCCAACAGGCATGTTGTGTGTCAATATCGGCATGATGATATCATGCAGAAGTGATGTGCATGGCGATGCTCTAGCATTTTGGCCAAAACTCTATGGTAACAATAGAGTTTGGGGCAAAATGCTAGAGCATCACTGCGTGACATCCCCAGCGTGGACATCACTTCTGCATGACGTCATCGTGCCGACAATGTCGCCCCACCCACCCCCACTCCCAGAAGTCTCCCTCCCACCCTCCACCAGCAGAAAAATCTGACCTGGCAACCCTACCTAAAATGGTGCTGTAAAAACAATAATAAAAAGATGACTCCTCAGCTCTTTAAAGGCAAACAAATTTGTTGCAGCACAAGAAACCCTTCTTTCACGTCCGAGATTGTGACTTGGGCTGGGTTGAGCTCCACCTCTGTTCTCTCTCCTTTTATACTAAAACCACAGGGATCAGGTGTGTGAAAACACAGCTAAGCCTGAGAGCCTTGGCCAATGGAAGAACATCTGGAGGTTTCATACCCTCTCTGCCCCACGGATGTAGGCAGTGGCCCAGTTACGTTTGGGTCCAGGAGCCCCTTAGAGATGTGTTTCAGTGGCCCAGTGGGGATTAATCTGCCCCATAACATTTGAAGTAGCTTTTACTCCAAAGAATGAGTCCGTGGATGGCCTTGTAGTGAACCACCGACAGAGTTTATACAGTTGCTCCAGTTCACAATGTGCAATTCCCTTAGCGCTACCTGTGGGAAGGTGAAGGGGATGGCTAGAGAGGGAGCAAACCCAGCTGCTTGATGGGTGGAGGTTGGGCAGGCCTGCACACCAAGGCAAATGCAACCTCCCATGGCTGTTACCGGTAGCACCCCAGAAATTAAATACAATTCCTGGTTTTGCCGGCTTCTCAGGCCTGCAAAATACGTGTGTGTGAGAGTGTTAAGGATCAGTGCATGAATACTGAGCTCGGTGGGCTGCAATGGCTGCAATAGGGATTCAGTTAGTCTCCTACATACAACTGGTCTTGGCTGTTCTGTGGCTTCTTCAGCGGGGTGTTTGATTCCCCTGCTCTTCCCCACGAGGCCTGCTGGGTGACCTTGGGCCAGTCACAGTTCTCTTCGAACTCTCTCCTCCCCACCTACCTCACAAGGTGCCTGCTGTGGGGAGAGGAAGAGAAGGTGATTGTAAGCCTCTTGTAGTCTCCTTAAGGTAGAGAAAAGCAGGATATAAAACCCAGCTCTCCCTCCTTTTGTGCACACGTACTATAACTTTGCAGTCTTCTGGTGTAGCCTGTGATTTGTCTGTTCCTCATGGGATCTCCTCTGTCCCTTCTGCTTTGCACAGTGCCGCCAGTTAAGGATGGTCTGCTAGATCCTTTTCTATGCTCTACGTTGCAGAAAGTCCTGGTCCGAGCATTTTATATCCTTGGATTTCTAATTTGCAGCTTTCCTCTGGCAAAGCAAATCTTGCTTATTTGCACTGGCAATGATGCCCCAGTTTCACTAGCAGCACAACTTTTGGAAAAGTTATTTTGCTTGAATTCAGCGATGGGAACTTTGAATGATGACCTAGGCCTTCTTGCTTTTTGATTGAAATTGATTAAGTGGTGCTTTGTAAGGTTAAAGTGGAGGTTGCTTTCTCCTCGTTATGGTGTACTGCCTAAAGAAACAGAGAAGGCCGGTGGTGCAGTAGAACATGCAAGTCTGCAAAAGCGCCTGTCTGCATTGATGAACAATCAGTCCTGACGCGCTTAGAATTCAGCAGTGTCGCTCTTCTCCCCCCCGTTGGTTTCTGCAGCAATGACTGAATGTTCAGGAGTACATTTATTTCATTTGATCTTATATACTTAATTTATCATCCATCTTTCCCCCAGCGGGGACCCGAGCAGCTTGATTCAAGTCTTCTCTCTATTCTGTGCTCATGACAACCCTGTGAGGTAGGTTAGGCTGAGAGTGTGTGACTGGAACAAGGTCACTAAGCAGCTTCCATGGCAGAATGGGGAGCCATATGTGGGTAACCCAGATTCTGGTATGACACTTTAAGTAAGGGGTGTCAGACATGTGGCCCACGGGCCAGATCAGGCCCTCGGAGGGCCCCAATCTGGCCTGCGAGGCCCTGGCTGTTTCTTGCTTCCTTATCCAGTTCTCTTGCCGCTGCCACATCACAGTTTGCTTGGCCAGTCTCTCTCAATCACACGGGAGAAATCAATATTGCAAGACTGCTAGTGTTTTAAGCATGTTTTATTTAAAGTTTTAAAAAATCTTTAATTGTCTGTGTCCTTTATAAAGTTTATATCTCTGCTACCTGGCATTACATTTTATGACACACGTGGCCCAGCCCAACAAGGTCTCATTTATGTCAGATCCAGCCCTCGTAACAAATGAGCTCGACACCCCTGCTTTAGGTGCTATACTGTACTGGCTTTCAGGGTGAAGGGAGTTATTCCTTTAGATCCTCACGATAACCCAGCAAGGTAGGTGAGGCTTACAGTCCTGTGCAGAGAGTCAGAAATGGTGAAACATAGGCATAAAAGATAGGTAAAAAGGAAATGTATTTGTAGAAAAATGAATACATATACAAGTGAATGGAATGCAAAATGAAAGTGCGTACTTGGAATTACTAACTATTAATTAATTATTCCTTACCTACTGGGAGATTCTCTGCATGTGCGTAACCTTGTTTTGTAAAGTTAGAACACATTGTAAATGTTAGTTTAAAGAGCAGGCAACACATAAGTGAAGTCAAACCACCTCTATCAAAAGGACTAGTGCAGACACAAACCTATTTAGCCTAACCATGTTTAGGAGATGGGAGTGTCCTATGAGCTCACCTGCTCCTTCATTTCTCTCTCCTCTCCTCTCTTGTGGGAATTCTTCCCTTCCTTTTGAGAACTAACTGTGGCTTGTGTTATGTGTTCTCCCAACTTTCCAGCAACTGTGCTTAGAACCAGGTTTGCAAACTCTAGCTTGAGCTGACCACAATCCTAACCGTAGATAGCATCTGTAACAAAAAGGAGAACCCTGTAGGTGAGTTTCGTAAGCATGCTCAATCTCCAAACCATGGCTCGCAGGCTGCAACAGTACCAGCTTGAAATGGTTTGAATGGCGGTGACAGGATGCACAGATATTGGCTTTTCTGGAGCTTGTTAGAATCCAAGCAGAAGAAAATATCACTGCAGACAGAAGAGAAGCAGCCGGCCACGTGCTGAAGGGTCATGTGAATTGACCCTGGATGAGAACTAATTAGCCTTTCTTTATTATCTATCGGTACACTTTCTCCCCTCTTAGTGCAAATGATGTTTGCAGATTGGAATTGTCTTCCGTATGCGGCTTCTGAATGCCAATAGGACACCTGGATTAACACCTGCTAAAAAATGATGCAAATAAGCCCCACAAATCTGGGCTTGATCAGTCCTGGCATAATAGAGCCGAGAGGGTCCCTGAATGGGCCGTGCTTGGATACAGCTGCATTAATTAACAGATCTCAGAAAGGCAGTATCACTCCTGTGCAAAAGCAGCAGAGACCAAAAAAAGAGACTTCTCGGTGCTTTTTTGGTCACTATCTATATTTGTGTGTGTGTAAATATGTGAACAGAGCAGGAACTTTCATTGCCTCTGCAAACGATGTGCTTGGGGAACCCTGATGTGTTCCACGGATAGAAGGAATGTGCAATTCTGCTGCCGAATACCGAAATAATGGGGAAATGATTACTGCTTGTTCAGAGTTATAACAGGCTTAGTATCATAGGACTGATTTTTAGTTTTTTCCAGACTGAAAACTTTAAATCAGTGTTGATAGGAGCGTGCAGGGCATTCAGTGGCTCAGGAGAGCCGCTTGGATGACCATTGCAATGTCTGAAGGTAACACAGTTGAGATTATAGACTGGTATCTAAAATCCAGGTATGACAGTCATTTGCAAATACATCTTTCCTCCATCTTTATGGTATCTTGCTTTGCTCCTGCGGCTAATGACTGTCCATTTTGCAAGTTCTGTCTTTTGGTATTGCCAAACTATTACGTGGGTTTCCCCACTGCGGTTCCTTTTCTCTTCAGTTCGCCTCACTGTATTTAGAAATGCTGACTGGCGTTAGTGGATTTTTTTTCCCTTCAGTCCTCGTCGTTGGTTGAACTTATAAACTTCAGCAGAACTGTGTGGTAAAGCTTTTTTCTGGACTGTGCTAGTTGAGACTGCCGGTGGAGAACTGCATGTTTGAGCTCCTCCCAATTAAAAAAAAAAAAGTCTTTTGATCAAAACTTGCTGCCCCAGGTTGGGAAGCGGAAATCTAGTCTGAATGCTTGTTCCTGACATGCAGACTTTCCATGCGCAGGGAGTTTTTTTGAACTGGATTAGATTCAGATGTGACATTCCCTGTCCTGTTGCAATCCAGAGTGGTCAGTAAAGGACAAATGGTTATGACTTGTTTCTTCTGCACATATAAAATGACTGCCTTGAAACTACAGCTGGGAAAGGGATATGTTTGCACCCAGAATTTATTAGAGCCCTGAGTTTCCAGAGACAAGAATCAGCAAATGGACCATTCCTGATAAACAGCAACAGGTGGAATGTATGCTGTTCTGAGCTAGATGGGCCAGCAGACTTTCCCAGGCTTGGCAGCTCTGTAGGTGCACGTAGCTTTAGAGCAGAGGCAAGGTGACAAGTAAGGCTGCAGAAAAGTTGTAGAATGTGGTTTTGGGTGTTGAATTCGCCTTCCTGAAAGTCTTCAGCTTTCGTGTTTGCTTAAAAGCATCAAGCCAGTGTCACTTGGAGGGCATGCTTCAAAGGGTGGGGAATGGCCGTGGCTCCACAGCAGAGCATCTGTTTGGTATGCAGAAGATCTCAGGTTCAACCCCTGGCATCTTCAGCTAGAAGGATCAAGGGGCAGGTGGTGTGAAAGACCTCTGCCTGAGATGCTGGAGCGCCAGTGCCGGTCTGAGTAGACAACACTGAATTTGATGGGCCAACAGTCCAATTCAGTCTAAGGCAGCCTCATGGGTTCATGCACGCCTCTTGAAATCCAAGGGGTGGGAGCACATCTCCACTAGTTGTGGGTAGAGCTTTATTGCCCAGCATGGCTTCCTATCCTGGTTCGCCAGACGCAGAGTCACTTATACCAAATGGTCTCTTGCCCAAATAGGTCATGCAGGAGGTCCGAATTGCTACTTATTCTTTACAGTTGGTTGGTTACTTATTGTATTTTATTCTATGCAATCTATTCAGCCCTGTTTACAAACCTTGCCAGATATCTTCCATGTTTTCAGAGCTACTTTGAGGACGTACTTTGAACTCCAACTTGTGATATGGAACCCAGGTTTTTTTTTAATCTGTCTGTCTGTTTATATTGTCATCTGCAGGCTTGTATGCTCATTACAGTGGCCACACATACAAGCCACGAACAATGTGTGCATTAGTTTCTTTGAACATGCATAGAATATAGCCAAATATGTGATTTAAACCCCCACGTTTATCTTGATCCTGGTCCCCATTTTTATTTTCAAAGTGAATGTGCCTTGGTTCTTTCTTCCAAAGAGATGTATGTGTGTAGTCGCAGGAGGTTTGGGCGTTCCCTTTGACTCATCTACACAGCTTGTATGTAAGGGGGTAGAGGTGTCTAGCAGAGAATGCTTAGCACGTGCATCAAACTTCAACTTTTGGGATTCGGGGAAGGGGTAAGCAATGACAATTATCTAAAGCTGAAATCAATCTTTGCTTTAGATATACCTCCGCACTCTTCCTTTCTCTTTTCCACATCTTTCGCATGAAGCGGCCTTATACGGAGTCACCACTTTGGTTCATCAGAGTCAGTACTGTCTACTCAGACCAGCAATGGCTCTCCAGGGCCTCAAGCCAAGGTCTTCCACATCACCGACTGCCAGATCCTTTTAACTGGAGGCGCTGGAGATTGAACCTGGGACCTTCCCCATGCCAAGCAGATGCTCTGCCACTGAGCCACGGCCCCTCTGCTGTGACACATTGCTACCCATCCCCTCTGCTTCTTGTCCCTTTTCCTAGGTGAGGCTTAAGGGCAAAAGGCATGCTATGTAGGTAGAATGTCCCAGTTTCAATCTCTGACCGTTCCAATGAAAGGATCTCTGCAGGTGTCGGGCAAGAGGCCACTCCTCCAGAGCTGAGCAAAACGGAACAATGGCCTGGCAGCATCTCTTTTGAAAGCCAGTGTTACAGAGGAATTGGTGGCAGCTCAGCTTTGGAGAACTGTGCCTCACCTCTGGGTCTCTTGCCACTGGACAGTGCTCTAGCATCAGTTGCCACCAGCCATGTTTTCTCTTCACCATATCTCCCATCTTTTTTTCCCCTCAAGCCATTCATGGCAGTTGCTTCAGAATGTCACCTCAGGATAAACACAATAACTCTATAAATACTTAGGGCCGTTTCCTGTTGTTCTTCCTACAGCTTGTGAGAGCTTTGCGTCTAGGCAAGGGTGTGACTGTAACCCGCACTGTGACACATTTACTAACCATCTCCCTCTGCTTCTTGGTCCCCCGTTGCTGTGGGGCCTGGAACACTTTTCTATGCTGGGTACTCCCCCCCCCCCTTCCAGGTTTTTCTTCACATGTCATTTGGCAAAACATACTATGTATATTTAAGAAACAGCTGCTGCAGCAGCGTATTGGAGAATCTCTGGCACGCTGTAGGTTTTTGTTAGGGAACTGCACTCACGCACAGCTTGTCTACGCAAAATGTGTGATGTGAGTTGGGTTGGGGGTCCCTCGAGTTGTAGTCACCCGTAGCATTGGGGATGGCACATTAGAAAGTGTGGTAAACATTGGCAAGCACTACAGAAGGGGGAGGGGTGCTTCTGCCTTCCCTCCCTCACAGTTATCTAGAGTGGCAAGTTCCAGTGTTCCCTCTAAGCTGTGGAGTCTTGTGAGCAAAAATTCTACCTTGTGAGCTACTGGCATTAAAGTTGTGAGCGAGCGATTTGGCTATTGCATAAATTAGTTTGCTCTGGAGCCATCCTTCCTGAGCTAAGGCAAAAATGTGCGAGGTGGAGGCTAAAAAACTGTGAGCTAGCTCACACTAACTCAGCTTGGAGGGAACACCAGTTGCAAGAGTCCAGTGGGAGGGCCGAAACCCTCTTCCATTCCCTCATACAGCACTGTCAGGCCACACGAAGCACTGGACCACTTCCTAAGGTGAGTTGCCTTACGGTAAATGCGAATGCAACTCAGGTTGAAGCCCACTCAACTCGCATCCCACAGATTGTTGCGATGAGCCCATGTTTTCAGAAGGGCAGGAAGAACTGCATGCAAGTTCCCCGTTGATTGGAATAGTTGATAGCCAATACAATCCCAGTTAAAGGAGGACACTTGAATGTGATCTGTTGTCTAGATCAGTGGTGGGCAAGCAATGGTAACACGCCAGCCTGTTTTGTCTTGGCTAGTTCCCCTCCAAATTTATTTAGAACATTTTTATGACACCTCTCCAGGAACATGCCCGAGGTGGCTTAAGGGAACAAGACAAGCCCCAGAGGTGCCGCCAGTGCCACTGTGGCCCAGCTTGGTTCCAATGCATCTGGCTGAGTACAGCCTTCATTTCCCCAACCCGTATAGCTAGCGCATCAACATCTTCACTGGTAGACATTATGGGAGGATTGGCACACAGGCCCAAAATGTTGCCTCCCCTTATTGTACTGCACATGTGACAATATAGCCTCTGGCACAGATTGGCTGTACTGGCATGACATCATGGAATGTTCAGTTGCTGAGGGAGTGACACACTTTGTAGTCTAGCTTCTGTGAGGGAAAGGTAGGTGGTCAGCGGGGCTGTGAGGAAAACGTCACCGAGGCTGAAGACTAGCAAGAGGAGACAGGGAACCCGAGAGACTCCAGGGCTGAGCAGCCTGAGGGAAATCTGCAGAGTATAAAGATGAGGAGTCTGTGGAAAATGTGGGTGGAAGATGAGGCTCAGGGAGGGATTATGAAGCTGGCAATAAATATGCTACCGCTGAAGCGCTGTTTAGCTGGTGCAGTCAGGGCTACTTTAAATAATATTTTTCTTAGACATGAGAATGATACTTGAGTACTAAGTACATACTGTGAACATCATATTTCATCTTGCTATCTCTGTTTTAAAAAAAGAATGGAAGCGGGTGCTATATCTCTTTACCATTGCGGCATGTATCTCTTTTACAGAGGTTAACAGCTAAAAACGTCTGCTTGCTCAGTGCAGATTCAATACTTGAATTTTGTACTTGGCTATCGTGCTCAAGTTAACCCCACCCTGTCTCCATTTGAAGGCAGTTCAGAGTCTTAGCTCCGGCATTAAATCATGCCTTCAATCCAAGTACGGCAGCTCAGCTGCAGTGTTTGTGGGTTGTACCTTCAGACACAGAACTGAACTTGGCTTCGCTCAACATATAACAGTGGCCTAGACACAACTTATGAGAAATACCAGGCCTGAGATAGCCAGAAAAGATTCTGCTTGAGGGAGCCCGAGGGCATAGCAGTGTGTGGAAGCTGAAGCAGAAAAGCCGCAACTTAAAATGCAGGCAGCTTTATATGTTTAAAACCTTTTAAATTGTATGGAATAATGCAATGCGATTTTAGAAGCTGGAGATACAAAGGCCTCAGATGCATCTGTTTTCCCGCTTTGTGCTTATTGGCCAGGATGCTGGAAGAGGTGGGTGTAGGGTTTAATTCCCATGAGCAGTAGGGCAGAATGCTGCCTTGCGTGCTTTCCTGTGAAAGTCCCGATAAGTGAGCGGTAGTTAGGACGGTTTTTAACTGGTTGGGGTCAGTGTGCTAGAGTGGCCGGAGTGTTGGATCCGGATGGTCCAGGTTCAAACCCCTGCTCTGCCATGGCTGCTTTGGAGAGCAAACCCTATGGGCTTATACCCTGCTGAGGTCCCTCCCCTCCCTAAACTGCACCACCCCTAGTCTCCACTCCCCAAATCTCCAGGAGTTCCCCAGCCCAGAGTTGACAACCTTATGTAAAAGGGAGAATTTGGGGCTAGGTTTAGGTTCAGTCCAGCCCAGCATGTTCCTATGTTCCCAGCGTTCGTCTTTCTTTCTTTCTTTCTTTCTTTCTTTCTTTCTTTCTTTCTTTCTTTCTTTCTTTCTTTCTTTCTTTCTTTCTTTCTCTCTCTCCCTCTCTCTCTCTCTCTTTCTCCCTCCCTCCCTCCCTCTTTCCTTCCTTCCTTCCTTCCTTCCTTCCTTCCTTCCTTCCTTCCTTCCTTCTCTCTCTCTCTCCCTCTTTCTTTCTTTCTTTCTTTCTTTCTTTCTTTCTTTCTTTCTTTCTTTCTTTCTTTCTTTCTTCAGATTGCAAAAGACGTCTTGTACTGGGCCAGTGAAACCAACCAACTTTTGTTTTTTAGGCAGTGGGAGCGGAACGTCGCTTCCAGCAAAGGCTATTACACACACACACACACACACACACACACACACCCTCATGCAAAGTTAGTTTTGCACACCCACACGTGGCTGGAGTCGCCTCCGCCATGAATAGACGCCTTTGTTCCCTGACGGAATCAGCAAGACGGGCTGTGTTTAGTTCACGTCTGTGCCTCGGCAGGCGCGGAGGAGAAGCAGGCCTGCGAGACAGATGTGGCCTTTAATTGCGTGGAAAGGTTAGCGGATTGTTAAAGCCCCCTTTTGTCGGGGGGGGGGGGGGGTTCCTCACAGTGCTGGGGCAACCGATGGTGGGAGCAGCAGCCCCTTCTGCCCCACAGCATTTGTCACACAGAGACACCCAATACAAAAAAATAAAGGTTTTCACAAAGGCCTGTTTTCTAGCTTTCTTTCTCTACTCACTTTATCAGTGGAAAGGATCCTGTCAACACCTCCTTCATGTTTTACTTTATTTGGGCTGGGGCTAATGTGGGGCCTTTCAAGGTGTGCAAACAAAGCAAAGGAGTCCATTCTCTGTTCAGTGTGGCCCTGTGATGAAGCCCCCTTTTTGAAAATGAACTCACTGCAGTCATTTGTACAATGGTCCGAAGGAGAATTCTTCCCACTGGTACCCAAGCCAGCCTTTCAGATAAGCCCACAGAAAGTACTAGCCCAGCTGGTGTCAGACCAGAATCGAGGAAACCAAGGTCCAGCTCCCCACTCTGCGATGGAAGCTGGCCAGGTGACCTTGATCCAGTCACACACTCTCAGCCTAACCTACCTCACAGGGTTGTTGCTAGCATAAAATGGGAGCGGAGACTGATATACGCAGCCTGGGTCCCCGTTGGGCAAAAGATGAGTTATAAATGAAGTAAAATAAGATAAATTGGAATAAACACATTGCTGAACATTCAGTCATTGCTGCAGCAACTAATGGGGGAAAGCGCCACTGGTACTTTGTGGTCCTTGGAGGCAGTGTGGTGCAGTGGATAGAGTGTTGGAGACTTGGGTTTTAAATCCCCACTCTACCCTGAAGCTCTGTGGGTGAACTGTGGCCTGTCACCTTCTCTCAGCCTGACCTACCACACAGGGTTGTTGTGAGGATAAAACAGGGGAGGAAGAATCAGGTCTGGTCTATCACCCTGAACTCCATGGAGGATAAAAATGAACTATGCAGATAGAGTAGCTTGTGTAGCGCAGAGGTGGAGAAACAGAGCTGCAGGTAGGAAGTCCCTGGTTCAAATTTGGCCTCTTTCATAAGCCACCTCTTAGCTTCAGATCTCTTGCAATAGGGGACCAAGTATTGCTACTGACCTACTAGCTAGCCTGACTTCATTAGATCTCGAAAGCTAAGCAGGGTCAGCCCTGCTTAGACTTGGATGGGAGACCACCAAGGAAGCCCAGAATTGCTGCTCAGAGGCAGGCATTGGCAAAACCACCACTGTATATCTCTTATCTTGAAAACCCTATGGGCTGACATAAGTCTGCTGTGACTTGATGGCCCTTTCCACCATGCTAGTGGTGTTGTTTCAAGAATTACAGGATTAATACATACCGAGTGTTTTGATCATCTAAACAGCTAGTGCTAAGTCGGAAAAGAACTCACTTTTATAGTTTCCCCGGCAGTGGTTCTCACTCACCAAAGGTGAGAAGCAAGTAGCAGTTTGTGCAACTGAAACTTGGAGTTTGGTGTTGAGATTGTCAAGCAGGGTTGCCAGGTCTGGGTTGGAAAATACCTGGAGACTTTGGGGGTGGATCCAGGAGAGGGCGGGGTTTGGGGAGGGGAGGGGCCTCAGCATGGTACAATGCCATAGAGTCCACCCTTCAAAGCAGCCATTTTCTCCAGGGGAGCTGATCTGTGTCAGCTGGAGATCAGTTGTAAAAGTGGGAGATCTCCAGGCCCTACCTGGAGGCTGGCAACCCTATTGTCAAGACTTTCTGCCAGTGACGTGGACTTTATCCATATTGGGGTGGGTGGGTGTCTAATCCAAGGGATGTTGGAAAGCTTTTCACCCCTTTTATATAAGTAAATATACAAGCACAATAAACCTTCATATGAATGTTATAAAATTTACACATGCTTCACTCTTAGTCCCATTGGCTAAAGATAGGAAGGGAACAAGCAATCCTATTTCTGAAAATAATGGCATTAAGAAACCACACATACTTCTAACCCTTAAGCTAAACATACTGCAAAAGCTCTGTCTTAATTTTCATCTGTTGGATCATTCCAATTCCAATATTTTATAAAAGCTGACCATCTTTGGACAAACCTTAGAAATTTTGGAAATTAAGAAAAAATCCCCAAGGAGTATTTTATGATTATTTATTTATTTATTCATTCATTTATAATTTAGATTTGTATAATTTAGATTTGTATAATTTAGATTTGTATACCACCTTTCTTTGAATTCACAGAGCTCAGGGTGGTTTACAACAAAAGATTATATTTTATTTATTTTTATTTATTTATTTGAATTTATATCCCGCCTAGCCAGCACAAATTATACAAATTAAAAACCAAAAAAGTTAAAATAGCTACATCAATATCAGATCGCACCAAAGCAAGTTTACAGTTTGCATTACTGTCTCGCAGAAAGCAGGGTGGGGGAGGGTAAGGGCGTGCCAGATAAGGTGGTACCCATTGCTGTCCTCAACCAAAAGCCTGGCGGAACATCTCTGCCTTCCACACCCTGCTGAACTGCACAAGGTTCCGCAGGGCACAGATGTTGTTTGGCAGAGAGTTACAGGGTGACTGCTTAAGTTGGTGGGATGCCAGGAAACTTTCCATTGCTTTTTGGATCTAAAAAAGGCGGAAGGGGTCATATAGTTCCGAAGGAGGAGAAGCCACGCCTACTAACTGGGCTGCCACCAATGAGAGATAGCTTTGAAGTCTGGAGCAGGTTTTGGCTCCTCAGAGGGTGGCAGCGAGCATAGAGACAGAAAATCTAGAGTGACCCTCTCTCCTTCATATCTGACGAAGGGAGCTTTCACTCTTGAACACTTATATCCTGAAAACCTTGCTGATTTCTAAGGTTGTTACTGGACTTGAATCTAGTCTCTCTCCTTGGCTTCAGATTTGGTTCCCCCCATTTCTTTACTAAGCATCGAACCTCAGAACCTTCAGCATGTGAAATGTGTCCTTGGCCAACCAAGTGATGGGTTGGGGTAGCACCTGCCATCATGGGCCTGCGAGGAGGGAAGGCCACTGTTCACATTTTGCAAACTGTGTTTTCAAATTTAAATTTTCTCCCTCCTCCTGTGATCATTTAGATTGGTGTTTGATTTCTCTCTTTCCCACTCCAAAGTCTCTCCAAAGAGAGACCCAGTTTGGTGTAGTGGTTAGGAGCGTGGACTGTAATCTGGGAGAACCGGGTTTGATTTCCCACTCTTTCACGTGCAGCTGCTGGTGTAACCTTGGATCAGTCACAGTTCTCTCAGAGCTGTTCTGGAAAGAGCAGTTCTTGAAAGAGCTCTCTCAGCCCCACCTACCTCACAGGGTGTCTGTTGTGGGGAGGGCAAGGGAAGGAAGATTGTAAGCCACTCTGAGACTCCTTCGGGTAGTGAAGGGTGGGGTATAAATCCAATCTCCTCCTGCTCCTCCCCTGATCAGCTAGGGTTTTCCTTCTTCCCCTTCTTCGAGCAGTACCTATAATGCTGTACTGTTTCCTGGGGAACTTTTTAAGATGCCATTGGACTCCCATTTTGGTGCTGAAAAATGCCATCAAATCACAGCTGATTTATGGCGACCCTGTGAGGTTTTCAAGGCAAGAAACATTCGGAGGTGGTTTGCCATTGCCTGCCTCTGCATCACAGCCCTGGTATTCCTTGAAGCTTCCCCCTCCAAATACTAGCCAGGGCCAACCTTGCTTAACTTCCGAGATCTGACGTGTTTGAGCTAGCCTGGCCTAGCCAGATCAGGGCTGGTCTCCTGTTTTATTTTGCTTGAATAGACTAAGGCCCCTCTAGAATCAGTACTCTCTAGGCAATACCGTTCAGCTAGCTGTCTACCAAGCTCCTGCTCTGCCTCCCCCAGTTCTGCCCCTGCAATTACCGATCTCCAGGACGTTAGGATTATTTTGTATCCCGAGATCCCTGCAGGATCCCAGGGTGGTCACTAGAAAGGAGGCCTGTTGATTACTTTCCAGCGTGCGCCACCCTGTTTGGGACTGAATGGCACATTGCTCTGTTAACCTTGGGTGTGAGCCCAGTTCTTGCCGTGCGCCAGGAGCCCATGGCTGCAACCCACCGAGGCGCGCCGGCACCTCCCCTCCATCTTTCAGAGTCTGAATCTTTCTCCCTTTTTTTGCAGGGAAATGAGGTCAGTCAAACCACCCCGGAGAAGTTTCGGTGGTGAAAGGCTGGATTTTCTATCCCCGTGGCGCGAATGCGACAGACAAAAGAAAATATCTTGATGTAATCCCATTGAGATGTTTTTGTTGGAATGCCACAAGAAGACTCGTTTGCAAAATCGGGGGAAAAACACTCGATCTTCCTCCCCGCCCCCCAATAGGCTTGTGCAGAGGCAAACTGGTCATTGTGGAGCCAGCGGCTGGGCTGGGTGTGTCGAGAAAACACTGAGCGGTGCCAGCCCAGTGGGGGCAGCGCTTTGGGGCTCTGTTGTCAAAGGAGCGGGGCCAGTTAGAGGCAAAGGTGTTCAGTTCAGGGGAAGGGAACGCTTGAGGCGCGTAGTACTGCATTTCTGGGCGACGCTAGCCATGTCCAGAACCAGCTCCGGGCACTGCCGGGGGCAAGCAATAGATTTTTCCCCTTAATTATTCAGAGAGTTGAAAGTACCATGACGTAGACTTGCTGTACAACCCTAAGCAACCGTTAACGCCCTTCTTAGTCCATTGATGTCAATGGCTTAGAAGAGTGTAACTCTGCTTAATTATTTTATTTTGTTTATTTTATTTAAAACAATTGTAATTTACCTTCCTGCCCAACTAGGGCCCTTAGGGCAGCAAGCAACAATTAAAAAGAGATTTAAAATCAATGTTAAAACAACATGGGGTGTGTGTGTGTGTGTGTCTGTCTATGTGTGTGTGTGTGAGAGAGAGAGAGAAGCCTTGACCTGGATGGCCCAGCCCAATCCTGACAGATCTCGGAAGCTAAACCTTGGATGCCAAGGAAGTCCAGGGTCACAACACAAAGGCAGGCAATGGCAAATCAACCATTCTCCTCTTGCCTTGAAATCCCTACAGGGTCACCATGAGTCAGGTTCAACTTGATGGCACTTTCCACCATCATGTATATAAAACCAGTACTGAAAAACAAACAAGTTTTTAGAGTTTAAAATAAGGAAGCCAGCCTCTAGGTGGGACCTGGGGATCCCCTGGAATTACAGCTTATCTCTAAACTGCAGAGATTGGTTCTTCAAGAGAAAATGGATGCTTTGGAGGGTGGTCTGTGTGGCATTGTACCCCACTACAATCCCTGTTCTCCCCAGGTTCCTTCCCCACGTTTACAGGATATTCCCAACCTGGATCTAGCAATCCTGCCCCACTCCATGCCTCCCCAATGGCCAGGGGGGACCTGCTGACCCTAGTTTTAAGATATTTAAAACCAGCTTTAAGAACAGAACACACACACATTTATAAATAAAGAGAATTTTAAAACAAAAAAGTGTATAGAGTCTGTAAAGTTGATTTTTAATGTCTTTAATTTATTTTGCTTCCTTACGGCAAAAAATAATTGGGCAAAAAGGCTAGTTATTGCCAGCATTTTAAATAAAATAAACGAAATGCCAGACAAACGAGGAAAGTCTTCACCCACCACTGAAAGACAGTGATCAAGGAGGATAGGCGACTCTCCCTGGGAAGGGAATTCCCTACATTTGGTGCCATGACCGAAAAGGCCCTTTCCTCATATAGCCTCAGATGATGGGCACCCCAGTCAGGTCCTCTGAACATTGTTGCACTTTGGACTGCACTGTCAAATTGCTCATAGTGTGTACACTGATCAGATAGGGGCCTTTTGGTCCCTCTTTGTAAACAGATCTTTCCAGTTTTTTGGAAATCTACAGAACACTTGAGCCAAAGCTTGTGAAGGGATGTAGGACCCTCTAGGCATGTTGGAGCCAAGTTATTAAGGGGTGTCATGGATCAAAAAACAACCCATTGAATTTTGTCTAGAGCTCAACAGGAAAGCAGTGCAGATGTTAGAATGTG
The DNA here is from genome assembly GCA_029233225.1 of Lepidodactylus listeri. Lineage (NCBI taxonomy): Eukaryota > Metazoa > Chordata > Lepidosauria > Squamata > Gekkonidae > Lepidodactylus > Lepidodactylus listeri. Next base: position 58,563,348 of record JARCFY010000014.1, read on the forward strand.
GATATAACGTGCTTCTGGTGACCTCCCTGCCCATTTCCTGTCAGGAGAGGGGTCAGCCACCTGCTGAAGCTACCAAGCAGCTGTGAAGCACGGCCCCTCACACAACATGCAACAAAGTCCTTGGCTGCATCTACACATCATTGGATATTGTGCCAGACAGTGCACTTGCAAATGTGTGCTATAGCACAATGATTGGGCCATATTCAACGATGTGTGGATGCAGCCTTGCCTACGCATTCGTTTAGGGGAGAGACTGTGGTTTCGTGGTACATAAGAACATACAAGAAGCCAATGTTGTATTAGGCCAGTGGCCCATCCAGTCCAACACTCTGTCACACAGTGGCCAAAAACACCAGGTGCCCTCAGAAGGTCCACCAGTGGGGCCAGGACACCAGAAGCCCTCCCACTGTTGCCCCCCCCAAGTACCAAGTGTACAGAGCCTCACTTTCCCCAGACTGAGAGATCCTATCTATACCTTGTGACTAATAGCCACTGATGGACCTCTGCTCCACATGTTTATCTAATTCCCTCTTGAAGCCGTCCATGCTTGTAGCCACCACCACTAGCTGAGGCAGTGAATTCCATGTGTTAATCACTTTTTTGGGTGAAGGAGTACTTCCTTTTATCTATTCTAACCTGACTGCTCAGATGGTAGAACATCTGCTTTGGATGCTGGTGGACTATTCCATGTAAGGCTGCTTCATGTATTCTATTGTTGCGTCCTGCCTTTCCAAAATCTCACCAGAGATGAGCAGGGGGATGTAGTGGGAATGAACAGGTCAAGCTAGGGTTGTCAGCCTCCAAGTGGGGCTAGGAGGTCTCTTGCTCTTACAACTGATCTCCAGATTACAGAGATCTGATCCCCTGGAGAAAGTGGCTGCTTTGGAGGGTGGGCTGTATGGCATTGCACCCTGCTGAGGTCCTTCCCATGCTTTCTCAGGGTCCATCTACACGTGGACGGCTGTCTCAGGGTCCATATACACATTACAAAAGACTCATGTCTGTTGGGGAACACCATCAGGATTTTGTATCACACATGCAACGTGAGTTTTGTGTCCTCCACACACACATGACTGACAGGCAGGGAGAAGCTTCTGTCGCACACACACCCCATACGGTTTTTGCATCCTCAAAACACCCCACGGAGCCACAGTGGGTCCTATTGTGAAACATACATTTAGCCGTGTAGATGATGTGATTTTTACAATGGAGCCAGTAGTCGATCCATGAGGCGGTTTGAGGACATGATAGCCACTCCTCCCTGTGTGCTGTAGCTGCAAACAGAAAAGAGCAGGGTGTGCCTAGGAGGCACAGAACTCCAATTGCCTGTTGGATGTGAAGCCCCCATGCTGTTCCCCAATTATCGTGTGTGTGTGTGTGTGTGTGTGTGTGAGAGAGAGAGAGAGAGAGAGAGAGAGAGAGAGAGAGAGAGAGAGAGAGAGAGACATGCCAGCAAGTCTCAGCCAACACATGGTGAAAACCCTCATATTCCATGGCGGTCTTCCATCCAAGTACAAACCAATGTGGACCCTATTTAGCTTCCAGCAGCTGATGAGATGGGCCATCTAGGCCAGGGCAATACCATTAGGAGGAGGAGGAGGAGGAGATTGGATTTCTACCCTGCCCTTCACTAACCAAGGATTCTCAGAGCGGCTTACAATCTCCTTTCCCTTCCCCTCCCCACAACAGATACCCTGCGAGGTAGGTGGGGCTTAGAGAGCTCTTTCGAGAACTGCTCTTGAGAGAACAGCTCTGAGAGAACTTATGACCGACCCAAGGTCACACCAGCAGCTGAATGTGGATGCGTGGGGAATCAAACCCGGTTCTCCCAGATTAGACGAGTCTGCGCTCTTAACCGCTACACCAAACGGGCTCTAGTAGGTCAATATTAATATTTGCAAGAGGTCTCAAGCTAAGTGGAGTCTTGCATGAAGCCGTCTGGTAAATTTGTGAGAGAGACCAAATCTGAACCAGGGACTTCCTATCTGTAGCTCAATTTCTTCACTTCTGCTGTGTACAAGCTACCCTTATCTGTGTAACTCATTCTATCTTGCTTCCTCCAAGGAGTTCAGGACAACGGACGCGATTTTCCCATCTCTATTTTACCCTAGCCTAAAGCCATCCAGGTCAGCAAATATGAGGACTTTGTAATGTGTTGCTGGATCCTAAGCAGCGGCCCTGGCCTCGGTAGCCTGTTTGAATGGGAGACCACCAAGGAATGTCAGGGCTGCAGTGTAGAGGCAGCCAGGGTTAAACCACCTCTGAATTTCTCTTGCCTTGAAAACCCCACAGGGTTGTCTTAAGTCAGCTGTGACTTGATGGCAAAACCAAACCCCCCCGCTGTTCAGTGAGTGGGAGATCCCCTTGTTGAAGTGGGGTCTTGCTGGCATTCTTGAAGGAAGGAAGATGTGAGTTTGCAAGTGGACGTTGAGTGCATTCTAGAATGTGAACCTGAGCACCCCTGCGTGCATTTAGATGTTAGACTTCAACCCAGTGCTAAGGAACACAAATGTTGCATTTTCTCTGCTGGTGGGGGGTTTTCTTGATTTTTTTTTTGTTTCCTCCCTTACAAAACCCATTGTTTTTTCTGGCCATCTCATGCTGGAAAAGAATGTTTTGGTCTCTATCTGACACTCTATCAGCACCTTGTGAATGTTTCCTACTGGGCTTCCGCTAATTGTTCTGGGAACGTTGTTGGGGTAGCAAAACAGGATGTAGTGGCACAGTGCTGATGAATGTAGATGGAAGAACAGGGTTGTGCGGCACGCAAAATAAAAATGAATGGGACACTGGCTGTGAGTGCTGGGTCATCATTCCAGTGTACAAAAGCATCTGAATGTTCTTTGACTTCTTAGAATGTCTTGCGTAATTCAAGGGATTTCAAACTGGGTTCCAGGCTCTATAATGAGAAAATGAGTAACTGCACACAATTGTCCAGCATAAAAACCTACAGTTTAAAACTGCAGGGAGATAAGTTGGACATCACTGTTGTAATATCAACAGGACCACTAGAGGGAGCAGAACACATGTGAGACAGGAAAAAATTACCTAGAATCAGGAACCTGCAAGCCTGGAAAATGAGAATGCAGAAAACCCTGGGTGTCCTTGGAGAGTTTGTTTAGCTTTTTCACTTTTGGCCTTCTGGAGATGTATCTAGAAGGCATTTGGCGATAGGTGAAGTGAGCTTGACTCCCTGACATGTTGATTTAGTGTGTATTTAAATTGCTGGTTGGTGGATTTGGGTTTGGGGGTTTTTACTGTTTTTGTTGTATGTGTTTTTTTCTTAAATTTATTTCTATTTACAATCAGCTTTTTGTGGCTGCGTGCTCATTTTTTGTGCATTTTGTTTTTTGCACTGTAGGTTTTTAAAACGTTTCATGGTAAGGCACCTTGGATACTTTTTAGGCACTATTCAAATAATCTTCTCATTAACATTTTAGACAGCAGGTGAGGGAGGAGTGCCAACCCCTGCTTCCTCCCCATCTATCTTCCTTGACCGCTTGCGGGGAGGGCGGGGTAAAAATGTGAAATAATAAATAAATAAATTCCTGCGCTGTGATGCCCGCAACATTTTTCTCCCAGCCTGGATTTGTGGTTGGAAGTGAGCCAGGCTATGAGATAACTGCTTCGAACAAGAGAGTGAAGTGAAGTAAGACAAGACAGAGGAGGGGAGGGAGCATGGTTTAGCTGCCCTCACCTTTGTATTTAGAAAACACCCCTTCATTCCATGTAGATTTGCGCATGAATACCTGTCTAACTGACTGCAGCCCTGAAATTAAAAGATGCCTGCTCCTTGGGAGAAAAGTGATGGCAAACCTAGACAGTATAATAAAAAGTAGAGACATCACCCTGCCAACAAAAGTCCGTATGGTCAAAGCAATGGTATTCCCAGTGGTAATGTATGGCTGTGAGAGTTGGACTATAAGGAAGGCCGAGTGCCGAATAATAGATTCTTTTGAATTATGGCACTGGAGAAGACTCTTGAGAGTCCCCTGGACTGCAAGGAGATCAGATCAGTCAATCCTGAAGGAAACCAAACCCTGACTGTTCCCTGGAAGGCCAGATACTGAAACTGAAGCTCAAATACTTTGGCCACTAAATGAGAAGGGAGCACTCACTGGAGAAGCCCCTGATGCTGGGAAAGACTGAAGGTCAAAGGAGAAGGGGACGGCAAAGGATGAGATGGCTAGACAGTGTTATTGATGCGACAAACATGAAATTAAGCAAACTCTGGAGCACAATGGAAGTCAGGAGGGCCTGGTGGGATGTGGTCCATGGGGTTGCGAAGAGTCTGATTCCACTGTGTGACTGAACAACAACAACAACAAACCTGTCTAATTTGGCCCTTGGTTCATAGGGGAGGCCCCATATACCTGGTTGGTGCCCCGTATAGGTGCAGCCTCTAGAGCATGCTTCAGTTCCTTCCCTCTGCAGAATGCAGGGTTTCCTTGGCAGAGGAACAGAGTCAGTCCAGTAGATACATTGACATGGCAAGGACATTCTGAAGCTAGGAAGTCTGAAGAAAAACACCACTGGCTTAGTTTTGTCAAAGGGACACTGGATTGTGGTTTTGCATCTATTTCTGATGTTGCATGTTTCAGAAAGGCAGATAATGCTCTGCCAGAAAGGTTGTCTTTTCATAGTTTCCGATATTTATTTATCCTTTCTTAATAGGGAAACAGAGCAGCAGGGACAGGAGACAGATAGACCCTTTGCTGTCTGGGGATGGTTTCAAACAGTACCATAGTAACTTGACCTTTCCTGTGCCAGGAATAATATAGACATTTCAAGAAAAGGATGGGAAAAGTGGAAGGGAGGAGAAAATGAGAAAAAGGTACTTACTTGAACCAAAGCATTAAGATAAGTTCAGGAGGATAGCCAAGTGAGGTGAAAATCGTTACTTCTAGCCCAAAGTTTCACTTTGACCTGGTAGGTGGAAGAGAGATGCATGAAACCATGGCAATCTGTGTGCATGGGATCATAGCCAGAGAAGGTGGCTTCCTGTCTTTCATCTGAGCCTACCTCACAGGGTTGTGGTGAGGATAAAATGGAGAAGGGGAGAATAATGCATGTCCCCTGAATGCCTTGGAGCAAAGGCAGGATATAAATGTTTTTGATAGATAGATCAACAAGATCTGGCAACAAGACCGTTAGTGACTTAGAAGTGAAAGTCTTATCTCACGCATCATCATTCCCCCTTTCCCGTTTTGTCCTGACAACCACCTTGCGAGGTCATTCGGCCGAGAGGGTAACTCAAGGTCACTTCTCCCAGAGAGAGGATTTGAATCCTGAGCTGTATCCACACATCCTTGGGTACTGTGCTGTTGTACAGCGCTATGATAATAACTCGTAACTGAATTATCCTGTGCAGACAAGCCAACCTAGCCACGTGTGATTGCTTTTGTGTAATGAAAGCACAATATCCAGTGCTGTACAAGTGCATTTTGGGTCTCCCCGGCCCTAGTTCAGTTCTCTAACTACACTCTACTGCACTGGCTCTCAAATGAGAAATAGATAAAACAGTTGTTTGGCGGTACTTTAAAGACTAACAAAATATATTCCGGCATAAGCTCCCGTGAGTCAGAGCTCCCTTCATCCGATATATTGAAATAAATTCAGTTTGATCCCTTGATCCAATCTTCCAAATAGCTCAGTATTATAACTAAAGCATCTCTGGAAACTATAATCGCTTCCAGTTCTCTGCAGCAAAAGAAGCTATTTAAGCTTTAGCTGTAAACAAGACAAAATAAAGCATATTGCCGGCTCTTGCTATGCAGTGTGCTTCATATATTCATCGGGGAGGAGGTTTGGTTTGCAGTGCAGCCAGTTCTCGAAACTGTCTTCTCCCCGACCCAAAGCATCTCCAGCTGAAAAGACCATAAAACCTGCTAAAACAATATTTACAACTGCATCTGCAATATGCGACTGTGTATTTATAGCCCCAAGTCAATGCTGACAAATAGAGATGCCTAATTATTTCCCAAGAAAATGAAGGAAACAACTGGGGAGAGCGAGGAGGTGGGGGAAAACGAATTGGTGCATATGAACTTCCAGAGGGAACATGCTTCCCCGGGCATGGTCTGTGGGCAATTGAGCGGTGCTAAAAATTGTTCTCTACATGCCAGATGTAAGCAAGCGTTCAGGGGAACATGGGGTGTCCTTGGTGAAGGAGGCAAGGCTCAAATCTTGAACTGATTTGCCAGCTCGGATCAAGCTGTTTGGCCCAGATGGTTCTTGTTGGGATTAGCATGACAAGTTCAGCCAGGCTGCCAAATCAGCTCTAGCCTGGCTGGCTGGCGCGGCTCAGTTCCCAACCACGAACAGAACCCAGAAGCCCAGATATTTTGTTGATGCTGTCTGAACCCTGCCACATTCCCTCTTCCTCCTTTCCCCATCACGATGCATGCTGCCTCTGGGAGAGGATCGACCGACAAGGAGGGATTCTGAAAGCCTCCCCCCCTGAAGTCACAGCTGACTTAATGGCAACCCCATAAGGTTTTCAAGGCAAGAGACATTCAGAGGTGGTTTGCCATTGCCTGCCTCTGCATATCAACTCTGGACTTCCTTGGTGGTCTCCCATCCAGATACTAGCCTGTTCAGTTTCTGAGATCTGATGAGCTCCGGCTGTCCAGGTCAGGGCCTGAAAGCTTGAGGGGAGGGGGGGAGGAATGGGTTTCAGAACAAGAGTCAAAGATGGTCTCCATTCCAGCAAGATCTGTATGCTCGGGATCTGAAGGATGGCCGCACATGCTCCTGCTGAATTCAGCCCACCGTGTGAGCGCTAGATTGCCAGATGCTTGACAGCTCTGCCATTTTGCACTCAAAGAGAGGGAGCAAACCAAGACGTATTGGCTCCCTGGGAGAGCATGGGATTAGTTCGCAGAGGGTCCCCATTCAATCCTTGGCATCTCCAGTTAAGCTAGTTTGGAGTAGTGGTTAAGTGTGTGGACTCTAATCTGGGAGAACTGGGTTTGATTCCCCACGCCTCCACTTGCAGCTGCTGGATGACCTTGGGCAAGCCATAGCTCTGTCAGAGCTGTTCTTGAAAGAGGAGTTCTCAGGAGAGCTCTCTCGCCCCCACCTACCTCCCAGGGCGTCTGTTGTGGGGAGCGGAAGGGAAAGGAGTTTGTAAGCTGTTCTGACACTCTGAGTGAAGAGCAGGGTATAAATCCAGTCTCCTCCTCCTCGTTCTTGGAGTTGGGAAAGTGAAGACTTCTTTTAGCTCAAGATGGCCGAGGGTTGCTGTCAGTCAGAGCTGAGGGTGCTGAGCTAGGTGGTCGCACCTGTTCCGACTGGGTAGAAAGCTGCTTCATGCATTCGTATTAACCCCTTGTGGGTGGATCGGCTACCCTTGTTTGATGGATTATGAGCTCTACGGGCCTCATTTGGATGCACAGAGATGCAAATGAAAACCAGATTGTGGACAAAAAGAAGCAGACTTCCTAGCGGTTTTCTTTTTAAAATGCCGGGCTCTCTTCCAAGTGCCTTTAGCACAAACCTGATGGCACAAGGTGCTAACAGGTGAACCTTTACTGGATGCAAAGACAGTGACAGGCAAAGCTTTGTGCCTGGTTGGCAGGTTGCTCAGAGCGGTGCTGGATCAGGGCCAGCCAAATAAAGCAGGAAGCCCCATCATTAAAGAGGAATGTCCACGTGGCAGCAGGCTCAGGTCAGACATGACATGTGGCAATCCCAGGACTTTCCCCTTTAATTCAAAGAAAAAGAAACCTGTTTTCTCCAGATAAAAAGGGATTCTTTGAAGTAGCTGTGGGGAGTATGTATGTGGACACTCTGGGGGGGGGGTCAGAGCTAAACTCTGGGGGGGGCAGAGCTAAACTGCCCTCTCAAAGTGACATGAGGCGGTTCACCTTTTTTAACCCTTAAAGGGGCTTCCCCCCCAGCCGCCTAGTGTACTGAACTGCACTGCAGCAAGGCTTGATAGGGAAAAGGGAGGTACAGGCCATGGCTAGTCTTGGCATAATTGGTTTTACATAAGTGTGATGGGAGAAAAAGAAGAAGAGGAGCTTGGATTTAGACCCTGCCCTTCACTACCCAAAGGAGTCTCAGAGTGGCTTACAATCCCTTCCCCTTCCCTTCCTGCTATGTATTGCCTTTAATGTATACTGTTGAGATGTCTGAGCTTCAGTCCATAGCTCCATAGAAGCCTGGTATCCTAAACTACACCTTCTGATTGGCTACTTTGTACAGTAGGCCAATCAGGAGCTTAGGGTGGTTTTGGAGGGAACAACTATTGGTCATTATTTACAGTTAAGGATTGGTTCTTATCGACTCAGGGGGCGTGGTTACCAGCCCCCAAAGGGTATAAATTGAGCTGTTCACAGTATGGATTTTGGTGTTGAGTGTTCTTGTTATTATAAAGTTGAGTCACTTGTTTAAGAGTTGACTCAAGACTGATATTTAACACCTCCCCACAACAGACACCCTGTGAGGTAGGTAGGGCAGAGAGAGCTCTCCCAAGAATTGCCCTTAAGAGAACAGTTCTGAAAGAACTTGCAACTGACCCAAGATCACACAAGCAGCTGCATGTGAACGACTGGGGAATCAAACCCCATTCTCCCAGATTAGAGTTTGCGCTCTTCACCACTATACCAAACTGGAGTGGGGCAGGGGTGACAGCGGGCAATGCAAGAACGGGGGTGTGGACAGAGTTCCTGTCTATTCCTACCACTGCTTCTCTGCCATAGGGAAAGGGGATGGAAATAAAATGATGTGGCTTTGTTAAAAGCATCTGAAGAATTTTAAAGTGGTTGCACCAGCTGCAGTGATCAAGGCCATGAAAGGTCAGGGGCCATGTTTGGACCTGAACCCTACTTTCTGTCAAGCCCCTAGAAGATGGATGGGGAGAACTGATAATTTTGAAGAAGAGCTGAAAGACAAAGGCCTTGTTTTCTGTAATGGCTGCAGGGTTGCCAAATTCCTGGAGAATTGGGGGTGGAGCCTGAGGAAGGCAGGGTTTAGGGAGGGAAGGGAACTCAGCAAGGATGTGATGACATAGAGTTTTAACCCTTTGAAGGTGCCACTTCCTCCAGGGAAACCGTTGTCTGAAGATCAATAGTTAGCCTGGGAGATCTCCAGGCTCCACCTGAAGGCTGGCAACCCTAGATAGATGCATACATATGCATTTTTCCTAAGTGAAATGGGTATTTCAGGTTTCTGAAAGAACGGAAAGCCTATTTGTCCAGAGTTGAAAGTACAAGGGTACGTAATATGGGCAGCAATCATTGTTTTTCCAAGTGGCTCCAACTCTTCTGAAAACAAAACAAAAAAAATTGGCTCTGCTCTAAATAGCAGTGCACACAGACACTTGAGGTTGTCCATTTGCTAGTCAAAAAACAAATCTTCAGGGGGAAAAAAAGAATCCTATTTTGTTACACTGTATATCATCAACAAAGCACTCCCCATTTTTTGGAAAATAAATATATTTAGTCAGCCCTTTGTAGGAGGACGGTGAACCTTTGATCTTTTAGCAGGGTCCCTTGTAAAGGCGGCCAGGACTGGAAAATTGACTGCGGTCCGGAACCAGGAATTCAGCACAATGTTTGACTGAGCCGCAGTGAGAGTTGGAAGGTAGTGAAGGAAAGCCTTCTGGTTGTAGACTTCTGACATGCACCGTGATGGCTTATTACTGTGTCTGACTCAGCTGGATTTTGCAAACAAGCCAAAGAAGGGGGAGGATGAAACACTCCCCACCCACCCCTCACTCCAGGACAGAGCAGTAGACCTGCCAGAACAGGGATGGTGAATGTATAAAAAAAAAGACCATCCAAATACATGAGACAATCATTTCAAATGCAAAAATCCCCATGCAGGATCTTAATCCGTTCTTCTGACGTGTGAATTCTTTCCCAACTTCTTGAGAATGAGGTCAGACTTCTGACCTGCTTCTACCCAGTTTCTTCTTTATGGCGATGCTACTTCATAGACACCAGTGTGAATACCCAGTTCGAAATGGTTCAATGGAACAGCCTTCCACCAGACAGGGGAAAGATTGTTTTTAAAGACCAGACTTCGCACGGTATTGAGGATCTGTGACCAGATTCCTTGATCTGTGATAACAGCTGTAATAAGTAAAATCAGGGGAGGAGGATATGGACCGGGGTTACAGAGCTGAGGAAAGGGAAGGGGAAGTGAACTGTTCATCCTGTACTGTTTCCCCAATCATACAGGTCCTTCTCTGAGTTTTTTTAAACCTTGCTACTCATAATGTGACTTTTCTTCTCCCTATGTGTGTAAAGTGCCATTAAGTCGCAGCTGATTTATGAAGAAGACTAGGTTTTTATACCTTCCTTTTCTCTATCTTAAGGAGCCTCAAGGGCATAGACGTTCCAATTTGGGGGGAGGGGGGGCTGGGGCTGGACCAGAGACATCACAGGCCATTGTCTCCGAGGGAGGCTCAGCACTTCCTGGAAAAGTTCGGGGGGGGGGGGGCTCCAGCTCCCCAGCCCCCCTGAAGTTGACCCCTGTGCTTACAATCACATTCCCTTCCCCTCCCTACAACAGGTACCTTATGAGACAGGTGGGGCTGAGAGAGTTCTGAGAGAACTGTGATTGGCCCAAGGTCACCCAGAAGGCTTCATGTGGAGGAGGAGTGAGGAATCAAACTCAGCTCTCCAGATTAGAATCTGCCACTCCTAACCACTACGCCGCATTGGCTCTCTTATGTGAACCCAGCAAGGGTCTTTCAAGGCAAGCGAGCATGGAGATGGTTTGCCGTTGTCTACCTCTGCAGCGATTTCCTTGGTACTTCCGATTAGCTGCAGCGTCTTCCTTGGTACTTCCAATTAGCTTCCGAGATCTGATGAGATTGGGCTATTCCCTGCTGCCTTCCCTCCCCTCTTTTCTCCCTATCAGGGCTAAAATTGATTTGATATCTGTCTTGGGAGGGGAGTTAACCTAACTGTCCCCGAAATCCATATTCCCAGCCCTCCTTTGTGAATGCTTTTTGCACCTGATTTATACATTGGAGAACTGGATCACAGATTTCCCCTCAGGTCATATGTCATTCGGTCATAAGACCACACTGTCTTCTTGTTTCATGATTCTGGGCTTAATTAATCAAATTTGCTTTTGGATTTTTTTTTTTTTGAATGGCTGGGTTGTCTTTTTACAGTGTTTCTGGTTATTTCATTTGGCCACTCACGAAGGTTGAGCGACATTGCCCTTACTGCATTTTACTGCGTGCAGTTGTTGACCTTACCTTACCGCAACATATTTGGGTTGGAACAGCTATCTTTACAGGTTGCTGTATTATCAGCTTGCCGTTTTATCAGCTTGCCCGGTTCATCCTCTGCCTTGGATGGGTGTACGTCATTGGCCAGGCTTTGGAAAGTGAATTTGCAATCTGGGGAACACTGATTGAAGAAGCGGTTCAGCAGCAGTTCAAAAGGGCTCGGCAGCTTTGCCGACAGAGGGCTCGTACTGCCCAATCGGGGACCCAGAGGTTATTAACGCCCGGTTGTTATCTTGAAACAACAATCCCTGATTGCCTGGACCAGACAGACTGGCCGTGCCCTTCCATTGATTACAATGGCTCGTTCGCAGGGCCCTTCTCTTTCTCCAGGGAACTCTTCACTCCACCCGCCTCTGTGAACGACAGATAATAACTCGCCTGCTGTTCACATGGCTGCTTAGCCAAAGATGACGGTGATGTGAATCAAAAGCCCCTGAGCTGTACCCACTGGACGACTTTTAGTATATTTGTTGTCCTCAGTATGTAATCGGATGACTTCATTGGAACATTTTCCTAAGCAGTGGTATTATCTGAACAGGACTTTGGGGGGGGGGGGGAGTCCAGGTCCCTGACTCACAGGCTCAGACTTGCAAACTGTACATAGTGTTGCCAACTCAGGGCTGGGAAATTCCTGGGTATTTGAGGGGTGGATCCTGGAGAAGGTGGGTTTTGGGGTGGGGTGGGAAGGCCGTAGAGTCCACCCTCCAAAGCCACCATTTTCCTCCAAGAAACCTGATTTCTTTAATCTGGAGATCAGTTGCAATTCTCAGAGATCTCCAGGCCCCGCCTGGAGGTTGGCAATGCTAAACTTTTATATTTGAATTACACATTGCCTTCTAAAGGGAGGAATCCAGAAGACCCTTCAGTCCAGAGACTGCAATTCCCTAACTTCACAATTGTTCCTAAGCAAAGACAGCTGGAATCACAGTTTTGACCGTGATCTCACACCATGGAAGCTCGCTGGTCGACCCTGGGCCAGCCAGTCACACTTTCTCTGCCTGACCTACCTCAAAGGATTGTTGTGAAGATAAAATGGAGGCAAGGAGAATGATGGACACTGCTTTGGGCCCCCACTGGAGAGAAAGGTTTCCCTTGCTCAAAAGCCAGTCAAATTCGACTCTAGGGGGTGGTGCTCATCTCCGTCTCCAAGCTGAAGAGCCAGCACTGTCCGGAGATGTCTCCATGGTTATGTGGCCGGCATGACTAGATGCCGAGGCGCACGGAACGCTGTAGAGAAAGGCGGGGTACAAATGAAATAAATGCCAGTGCCCTGTTTTGTCCCAGGGATAGTTTTAACAGTGATATAAAAGGGCAATGAATCTGTTTTAATTTTCTTCTTCTTCTCAATCTGCTGATTGTGAAGAAGCTCTTGCAAATAGGGTCATGCATGCTGAAAGAAGCCAGACAGGAAAGAGGGGGAAGAGATGAATAAGATTTACAGCAGTCAGGGTGGGGCTTCAATGCCCCAAATAACTCTTGGCCTTGCCCCATCCCTATCAAAAATAGAATAAATTTTATAAATTCGGGTTGCAGTGTTTAGCTTTGCTTGGTGCTGGATCTTTGTTTGCCGTTAACTCTCTGTTCTTCAGTGAGCCAAGACGCAAGGGCAGCTAGTTCAGCAGCAAGAATTAGACTTAAAAAAAAAAAATCAGAGACATATAAAAACATTTCAGAATATCGGAGCAATTGATCACTGTTCTCGGGAGTTAAATTCTCCCCACCCCACCCCTCTGGCAATCTATAAAAAGTTTACGTGCATCCAGATGTAGAGCACAATGAGAGATTTAACACTGGGCTTCTATGGTCATTGGATTTTCTTTAGTTCTCATAATCTGGTCTGTGGGCTGCTTCGCTTATTCCACCTCAATTGGTTTAACCCAAGTGTATAACTTTGAAAATGGAATTTTAATCTTCACTGTGATTATGGGTTCTTTGAATGGGTGTTACCGTGATGGGTCAAGCTTTGAAAATCACATTTGGTCTGCACAAAAGCTTCATTCCCACAACTAGGGTTACCAGCCTCCAGGTGGGGGGGGGGGCTGGTGAACTCCTGGAATTGCAGCTCATCTCCAGACTAAAGAGATCAGATCCCTTGGAGCAAGTCACTGCTGTGGAGGGTGGAGTTTATGGCATTACATGCATCAAGGTCCCAACCCCACCCTCTCCAGGCTCCACCCCGAATTTCCCAACCTGGAGTTGGCAACCCAATTGACACACTCTCCTGAGCTCCTTCCCCTCCCCAAGTACCACCCCTGAATTTCCAGGAATTTCACAAGCCAGAGCTGGCAACCCTAGCCTAATTTTTTTTTTCTGCTGTCCTTTGAAAATGTTATGGATGACATGGTATGTGTGTAAATTTTCAAAATATATAAAAGAAAAACCAGCCTTGTGCTTACTTCTCAAGTGTAGAAATTTCTTTCTTTCCCGTCCTTTGGAGAATAGGACTGCCAGTCTCCCTGTGGGAACTCAGACCTTTACTGGTGTCCGGAGAAAATATTTTTTTTAAATGGTCATTGGGCCTATGGTGTGATGTCACTTCTGGGGAAGACCTGGAAGTGACATCATGCCTCTTTAGGAATCGCCTGAAACTCTGTGGTAAAACCAATGGCCACCCTCATGTCACACTTCCTCTGGTCTTCCACTGGTTGCCAGTCCAGTCCTGGAGCCCTATGGAGGTGAGAACAGCAAGGAGACTTTACCAGCCTTCCTGTAGATTTGCTCACCTGGGAGACGCTTCATAGAATGTGGGGCTTGAAGAAGGCGGAAAGATAGCAGAATGTCCAAAGCCAGGAACATGCTTTGGAAAATGTTTTGGGGCTTTGGGTCCCAAAACCAACATTCCGTTCCCCTGCTGTTTCACTTTAGAAACATGCTCTAGTTTCTCACCTCAGGGACCAAAATTGTTCTTTCTAAGAATTCTCTCCTTCTCGTTCTCAAGGTGTTTTTCCTAATGGTGCCCTGCAATCATTTTAGCTGCGGCAGCCATCAAAGCCAGCCTTCTGTAGCATTCGGGTGCACATCTGGCTCAAGAAGGTGGCGGCTGTTTTTTGTCGACAGTCGCAGAAACCTGGTCCGGGCTCAGCTCTGCCACAGATGGAGCCCACAGCAATATGCCAGGAATGTGGCTTAAAATTGGGGAAAGCTGGAGCTGGCCCTTTCCCAAAGACCATACCGTGCGAGATATAAACACAAGGCTTCTGTCTCAGACTCCGTCTGGACGGCTTTGACAAAGATCAGGGCAGGCTGGCAATTGCGTGGAGTGGAAAGAACTCCCATTAGCTGGTGGCGGTGGGGACTTTATCGCTCTAAGGAACTCTGCCATTGTATTAGATGATGTAACCTCAGACTGCAGAGGAAACCATCTTGAAAGTGACAGCTTTGGGGGATACATGGATGTTGCTTGCTAAGTGTTAAGTGTTTACCTGTGTGTATATGCACGTGAGTGTATGAATATATTTGTATATGTATAGGCCCAGTGAAAGTTCAACATTTAATTAATGTCCGTATTCACATGTGACAAGCCAACGATCCCAGACTGACTGGAAGATTTCCATCTAGGAATAAATGAACGTGCCCTTTTAAAGTTGGGGGTTTTTTTTAATGTTCATATGTTATTATTGTGAATCTTTGTTTCAGCCATTGGCATTACAGGTGTTCCCATTTTTATTTACTGATTTACTTAAAATATCCATTAGCTACCTTTCTCCCTGGCGGCACTCAAGGCTTACAATAAGAACAAAACAGTATAAAAACGCAATAAAGCAACAACTGTAAAACCCATAAAAAGTCACAGTTTAAAAGCTCCAATGATGACTGCAGATAATAAAGGCAAAATGAATCAAATGCAGTCCTAAATGAAACTGTCATCAACTGGCTCCTGAAGACTGACAATGAGGAAGGGCAGGCGCACCTCCCTGGAGAGGTTGTTCCATAATTGTGTGGCTGCCACGGAAAAGGCCCTTTCTTGTGTGCCCACCAAACAAGTATCTTTAATTGGTGGAACAGTCAGGAGGGCATCTCCCTGGGAATTTAATACCGTTTTTGCACTGCTCATATGTTACATGCCATTTATATATATGCGCATATGAAGTTGATGTAAAAAAAATCAGTGCTTCAAATTGTACAGATTGAATGGGGGTGGGTTGGCGTGATAAAACTGAAAATCTCTAGAAAAAAACAAAGATTTGTAGATTTGGTTCACAGAAGGAAGAAACCTAATTGAATTTTTGGGTCTGTTTTACCATCAACTATTCAAAAACTAAAGTAGTGATTTAAAAAAAAAAAGCCTAAAAAGTATTCTTGGAGTATACAAGGCACTCCAATAGAACAGAGTAAAAATTACAAATATTTGGGTCTAATATTCAGTGAAACCTGGAGCTGGAATGCCCGCCTTGCTTCCTTAAAATCTTCAGCAAATAATTGAATTTTTGAGCCAAAAGGGTGGAGCTGTGAAATTCAGTAGCAACTGCACTTTCTATCCTGCATTTTCACTATGTAGCGTCTAAGGTGGCTTACAATACTTAAGACGAAACAGATTTATTTTTAAAGTTCCCGTGCCATTTAAGAGGAGCTGTTGTTGTTATCGTCATCATCAAGGGTACTTAACTTTCACACTTTTTGTGAAAGACAACAAATTAGAACCTACAATTAGTAATAGCAGTCAAATACTCAGACATCCATAGCCTGGCCAAAAAAAACCGAGAAAAAAATCAAGGTAAATGTGAGAAACCTGAATTATTTTTGCTGGACATTTTGGTTATATCGGAGCTGATGCCTGGTAAACACTCTTGGTAGAATACTCCAAACAGCCCTCTTTCACAGAAGATCAGTGACCCTAATAATGTTTGCAAACATATGGAAATAGATATGATTTTTAACAGTATTTACCTTAACAGCACAGGCTCCTGAGACAATAGCCGCAATAAAAATACAGGGGGGAAAAATCAGTATTTCTTTCCCTTGTATTGTAGATATACATAAGTGGATGATGACAATCACAGTGAGGTAACATTTGCTGTTGGACTTTTCAACTTTTAAATATTCATAACTGCCTGGTATTGTCACCCTATGAATGTCAATTGCCACCAAAGTTTGGACACTGAAAGTAATGTAATATGGTCCTCTTCATATGTTATGGTTTTCCCAGATGGAAATGCAACAGGTTGTTATGTTGTGGTAGAACTTTTTCTCCTTATGGTGTGTCAGTCAGATAAAACACTCTGATCCCTTAGTTTTACCTATTGTATTTTTATCCCACATTTTCATACCATCTTCCTCCCAAAATATGACCTCGGCTCTTCCCACTTAATAAGAACATAAGAATAGCCCTGCTGGATCAGACCAATAGTCCATCTAGTCCAGCATCCTGCCTCTAATACAGTGGCCAACCAGTTCCTCTGGATGGCTAACAACAGGGCATAGAGCCCAAGGCCTTCCCCGGATGTTGCCTCCTGGCTCTGGGATTTAGAGGTTTAGTGCCTCTGAATATGGAGGTTCCCCTCAGTCACTATGGCTACTTGCCATTGATAGACTTATCCTCCATGAATCTATTTAATCATCTTATTCCTGTGGCCATAATTACATCCTCTAGCAGCAAATTCCACATTTTAATCACTCTCTGTGTAAAGTAGTATTTCCTTTTGTCCGTCCTGAAGCTACTGCCCATCTTCGTGACAACCCTGTGTGTTAAGTTAGGCTAAGAGCAGGTGACTTGCCCAAGACTACCTAGAGAAATGGCAGAGCGGAGATCTGAACTCTGGCCTCCCCAGCCCTGATGCTGTGCCGGCTGCCCATGTACATCTGCCACAGGAATCCTGTACAGTCAAAAAGTTGAGAAAGGCAGAAATCTTACATAAAGTTAAAGAACAGTGACTGAAAAGTTGGATGAACTTGAAGTCCATGTTTCCACGGTACCCTAAGATGTGCTCCCGACTTTTGTCTTTGGATTGGTGCAGCTTTTCAATGGTTTACACAAATCATCCCTTTAGCTGTTTTGAATGTAGCAACCTGCCCAACTAGGCAAGGCCATTTTGTTTTCTGTAAATCTTCCATTCCTGATTTCAGCAAATTTTGTTGCCAAAACCCAGGAATTTTTGCCTAGCAGTGGAAAGACCAGCTGAAAACTTCAGTCTGCAAGTCTGTGGCAAAGGCCAGTTTTCAGGGGCAGCCTGGCTGGACATCTGTCTGCCAGCACAAAGGCAAACATAAATGGAGTACTATCTTAATATGGCGAGGAAATTAATTCTCTCCCCTCCCCCTTCTCTTTGATACCTAGGAGGCTCTCTCGGTGGTGAGTGAAGACCAGTCCCTTTTTGATTCCACCTACGGAGCTGCCGCTCACCTCCCCAAAGCAGACATGACGGCCTCAGGGAACCCCGATTACGGCCAGCCGCACAAAATCAACCCATTACCTCCCCAGCAGGAGTGGATCAATCAGCCGGTCCGGGTGAACGTGAAGAGGGAATACGATCACATTAATGGATCCAGGTGAGAACGGGCCTAGTGTCCTGGAGGTGTGTGGATGTTGGAGAAAGGTTGCCATTTTCCTACGGGCAGGGTTTATATTGATTTATTAATTGTTATATTTATTTATCTATCAAATTTATACCCTGCCCTCCCTGCCGGAACAGGCTCAGGGTGGCTTACAGAAATTTTTGTTTGTTTGTTTTGATTTTTGTTCTGCCCTCCTCGCGAGTGGGCTCAGGGCGGATCACAACAACAATAGACAGCAATATCAACACAATAATTCAGTAGTTAAAACAGTAGGGATTAAAACAGGTAGTGCTATCCGTTAAAATATCTATATATGCTTTTCCATCCAAAAATGAGCCTCGGGATGATTGATGGGCATCCATTGAAGCTGATGGGTGTTAGTTTCAGGACAGACAAAAGGAAATACTTCTTTACACAGAGAGTGATTAAAATGTGAAATTTACTGCCAGAGGATGTAGTGACGGCCACAGGCATAGACAGCTTTAAAAGCAGATTAGATAAATTTATGGAGGACAGGTCTATCAATGGCTGCTAGCCAGGGTGACTAAAGGGAACCTCCACATTCAGAGGCAGTCAGCCTCTGAACACCAGTGCCAGGAAGCAACATCAGGGAAAGCCTCAGCCTCTTTGCCTTTTTGTTGGCCATCCAGAGGAACTGGTTGGCTACTGTGTGAGATAGGATGTTGGGCTAGATGGACCACTGGTCTGATCCAGCAGGGCTCTTCTTATGTTCTCATGAATTAACCGCCATTAAAATAATCAAAACAGATTCACATGCACCAAGAGTGCCATTGCTGCTGCAAACTGACAACCCCAGTTTTACACAAAAGCAACTGTGGAGGGAGGGGGGGGGGGGTTGGACAAAGGAATCAGAGGAAGTTCAAAGCAGGAGATTCTTTAGTAGTCTTAAGGATGCATGCAGCGTCTCCGTGTCGCAAATGGGACACAGAAGACTGCAGTATGAAAAGAATTCCACTCATAAGATTTGTTTTGTTTTCATGATCAAGGTTTTGCCTGGTACCTTTTGGCAATGTTGAAGGAATGGCGCAAGCGCTCCCTTGGCGATTTGTATTTTCATAGGAGTGATTTCCAAAAGTGTATAGTCATAATGCATACTCTTTTTTTGCACTTATGACCTTTTCATCCTGGTCAGTTAATTTTGCTGCTTCTGATGGAGTCCCATCTGTTTTGCTTGATGTGCGAAAATTCAGGAGCAGAGCCCAGAGGCAGATAAAAGAGGAATAACTGGCACGTTCAAAGGAATCTCATCCTCCAAAAGAAATGGGGACAATATGTAAGGTTCTGCAAGCCAAGCCATTTAAGAATTGTCCTTCTAGCAAGGAACCAGATAAATATTTTTGAGTGCGTGTGTCTGTGCTGGATTAGCGACTGTTATTGTTTCAGAAATATGTCCTCGAGGAGTGCAGTTTCGTAGAAAGAATGCCAACTTCCCTTTTAAGGCTGGTCTGTGGGTGTGAGATGGTAAAGATGGCTATTTCAAGCCTGGTATCTGGTAGATTACAATGTAAACTATGGCTGTGGGAGGACAAATTAAGTATTGATTTACTGATCTATGCTCAAGAATCTAAATTTAAGCCAATCCTGCCCCCGGAGATTCTACTGAACCAGTTTAATCTCATTTTCATATCCCATTTTTGCCCCATTTACAAAGCTCACGTGTGCACTTTTGTGTGCCTCTCTAGGGATTCCAGGTGCTTGGGAAAAAGCATCTCTTGTCAGGACTGCAGTCTAGGGGAAAGAAGTAAGCCTGCCTTCCTCCTCCCCCCCGTGCCATTTGCCGGAGTCAAAATGGCTCAGGAAAAGGTGTTATTTGGGCCATCGAGTGTTATTTGGGCCATCGAGTGGCTGCACATATACTGATTGCTTGTACATACAGCTGCCCAGTGGGCAAAGAAGACCACCCCCTGCTTGGGCTCCAGAAAACAGCATAAGAGGGAGTCAGGAAGCACCCCTCCCTCCATGCCGCTGTCTCAGTTGTGTGTTGGCTGCTAGTCCCCAGTGGCAGCTCGTGTAAAAGCTGTAGTGGTTAGGAGCACGGACTCTAAACTGGGACAACTGGGTTTGATTCCCCACTCCTTCACAGGCAGCTGCTGGTGTGACCTTGGGTCAGTCATAAGTTTTTTTCAGAGCTGTTCTCACACAAGCAGTTCTTGAAAGAGCTCTCTCAGCCCCACCGACCTCACAGGGTGTCTGTTGTGGGGAGGGGAAGGGAAAGGAGTTTGTAAGCCGCTCTGAGACTACTACAAGTGAAGGGCGGGGTATAAATCCAATCTCCTCCTCCTCTTCTTCTTCTTTTTCTATGGAGCATGTTTCTTTTGGA
This sequence comes from Lepidodactylus listeri, assembly GCA_029233225.1. Taxonomy (NCBI): domain Eukaryota; kingdom Metazoa; phylum Chordata; class Lepidosauria; order Squamata; family Gekkonidae; genus Lepidodactylus; species Lepidodactylus listeri. The sequence goes on from JARCFY010000014.1 coordinate 58,583,432, forward strand.
GGGTGGGGAAGCCGTGGGGAAGGAGGTACTGATGCGTAGAGGACCAAAAAGGAAGGGACCACTAGTGGGCAGGAAGTATATGAGTTCCAGCAGAAAAGGAGTAAATTTAAGAGAAGCAGTGCAGTCCAGTGGGGTCAGAAGAAGGTGGGGTAACTGATACCAGGGTGTCCTGGATAAGGACCAAACTAGCTGTGACCTGGAAGACACATAAGTAGAATCTCCCACAGTTTAAGAAGCTAAAAGCAGTGTCAAAATGGCATCGTTGATACTTGGACCATGACACTGGAGGGGGGGTACGTCTTCGAAACTCAAGAAGAAACAGTTGCAAGAGCTGGTGTTCTCAATGCATTTGGATTATTTCAAGGGAAATCCTCCCAAATATACAAATCCCAAGTTTTCGGAATCCTCCTTAGCAAGCCTTTCTGACAAACAGAGATTGTGCTGCATTTTGAATTTTTTTTTCCCCAGCGGTTTTCCCCTTCCACCCCATTTCTCACTGACATCTTTCCTGTCCATAATGCTTATCGGTCCTTACCCCACCCCCTTGCTTAATTCATTCACAATGCCAAAGCGACCCTGGGAGAAACCCCGGTCATTAACTTACTAGCGGCGGCAGTGACTCTTTGTTTCCTTGGCTATTATTTCCCTCCTTCGAATCTCCTGGAGACAGGGTCTCCTTGAAAAGCTGGGCAAATTGTCTCAATCTCAGTGCCGGGGGAAAGGGCCACCTGGATTATTTTAAGCATTCCGTGTTTTGCCACTGCGAGGAAGAGTCGGTAATGAAAATGAAGTAGTCTCAAGACATGATAACCTTTGAGCCCGAGTGCCATAACTGGCAAATTAACCGGGACCCTCTCCTTCGTGCCTTCCTACAAATAGCATAAGGGCGTGAGCCTTTTGGCAGTCCATTGTCACACCTCCGACCCGTCCTCTTTCACCTGTTTCGTGTACCCATCAGCTGCCTGGAGAAGCCGTGGCCATCTGAGCTGTTTCAGCACACCCTGCACTTTGGAATGAATAGTGAACGCTGCCTCATTCTTCTCCTTTCTCTCTTCCCCCCCCCCCCACCCCCAGTGTTTCCTCTTCAGCTGCCTCCTTGGAACACAGCCTTTAGTCCCCTCTTTACTTGCACTGTAAGCCCTAATGTGGTCACTAGATGGCTTGTATTCATAAGGTGGGGAGGGGTGGGGAAAGGGACGCCTTTGTCTTAAATGGACTGCTGCAGAAATAATGCTGTAGTCAACGGATCGCAAACCTGTCTAGGGAAACAGCTAGATTTGAGTCCAGTAACACCTTAGAAAGCAACAAGAGTGTCAGGGTATAAGCTTTCAAGTGTCTAAGCTCCAAAGAGAGCCAGTTTGGTGTAGTAGTTAGGAGTGCGGACTCTAATGCGGGAGAACCGGGTTTGATTCCCCACTCCTCCACATGCAGCTACTGGTGAGACCTTGGGTCTGATCTAAGAGGGTCAAGCTAACAAAATAAGTTATTATAAAAATACAAATATTTATTATGGTGTATACATTAATAAAAGATAAAATAGGTTAAAAGGAATGGTCCAAATATCAGATTCTTAAAACTTTTGACGCACAGAGCTGATAGTTTTACATATACGATTGATAGGTATATCTTATGACCAGTAGACCATATACATTTTGGCCCCTTAGGGCCTTCCTCAGTAGTCAATATTACTACTGTAAGACAACACACATCCAGAAATAAATATATGAAAAAGCGATTTTCTTTAGAGCCTGGCGTTGCTTTCTCATGTGATGTGCAGTTGCTACAAGTTTACACAGTGGGCCATGGATAATCTCTCATGGTAGCTGCACATGCTCTCCAAATTGTTCTGGTAACAAATATCCAATGTCTCTGGATGTGTGTCTCTTCCATCAAAGGTTGTCATAAGTTCTTTCAGAGCTGTTCTCTCAAGGGCAATTCTTGGGAGAGCTCTCTCAGCCCCACTTTCACCAGTCTTTCTCAGACCCACTTTACTCCACAGTTTTGGGGGAAACTGTGTTGAAACCTGGATGGTTGCTGTGTGGATGGGTAAAGTCAAACTCTCCCACCCACACGGCAACTATTTTCCCAGACCCTGTACCCACAGCAGCCATATCCTCCCCCACCACTGGGGGACTTTTATTTTTTTTTTAATTGATACTAGAATGGTGTTATCAATATCCGGTAATGACAAAAAAAAGTCAATAGTCCCTTCCCTTGCAGAGACATAAAGGGAAAAGCTTGTCATAAGAACATAAGAAGAGCGCTGCTGGATCAGACCAATGGTCCATCTAGTCCAGCATCCCATCTCACACAGTGGCCAACCAGTTTCTTTGGAGGGCACAGGGCATAGAGGCCGAGGCCTTCCCTGGCTGTTGCCTCCTGGCTCTGTGATTCAGAGGCTTAGTGCCTCTACATGTGGGGGTTCCCCTCAGCCACCTTGGCTACTTGCCACTGACAGACTTATCCTCCATGAATCTATCTAATCCCCCTTTAAAGCTGTTTATTCCTGTAGCCATCACTACATCCTCTGGCATTCCACATTTTAATCACTCTCTGTCTAAAGTAGTGTTTCCTTTTGTCTGTCCCAAACCTTCTGCCCATCAGCTTCATTGGATGCCCTCGGGTTCTAGCATTTCTTTGTCAACTCTCCCTATCCCATGCATAATTTTATAAACCTCTATCATGCCCCCCCCCCTTTGTCGTCTCTTGTCTTTACAACATAGGCTTGCCACATCTCCCGCCCCTGGCAATTTGCTCTGTTGTGCGCTGGTACCTCAGAGAGGCTGATGGGAGGAAAAACTGTGGCAGATTGGTGGGGTGCACCAGCATGGCACTGGTGGGAGCAACAACATCACTTCTTGCTAAAATAGGGTAGCCAGGAACCCTCTGGAAACTGGAGGGGGGGACTTACTGGCAGGAAAACTCGGCCTAGGCCTGCATCAGCGGCGACATGTTGATGTCACGTCTGGTGCACGCTCGAAGTGACATTGCGGGTCTAGTTTTCCTGCTGATAAGTCCCCCACCAGCCAGCTGATCAGTGCTGGGGGAGGGGCCCCAGAAGAGGGGGTCCCCTGCCCCTGGCGAGGGCCTGGCAGCCCCAGGCTAAAACTGGAAGTGATGTTGTGACATCTGGAGAGGCACTCTCAGATTTGCCAAAAACTTTATTTCAACCATAGAGTCTTCACGAATCCTAGAGTCGCCTCGATCATGTCGTCATTTCTGGTTTCTGCAGGAAGTTACAACCCACCCCCAGATTGCTTCCAAGGCTTCCGGGCGGTGGCTTGGCAGCCGTATCATAACAGAAGGAGAGAGAGAGAGACTTACTTTTTAAAACCAGTGAAGGGTGAAAATTCAGAGAATCTGTTGCACCTCTTGTTACAACAATGAAGCGATATAATAATATTCTAGTGCCAGTTCTTTTTTTAAAAAAATTTTTGCAAAAGCTCTGGTCACCCAGCAGACGGCTGCTCCTGGGGGACTGGGTCAGGGAACCTGCAGGGAAACTTGCCATGTGGTTTCCCTATTGCCACTGTACTTTATCGGCAGCCGCACCAACAATGGGGAAGCTGCACAAGCCCTGCCTTTGTGGAAAGTTACCTCTCTGTGTAAGGGGCTGTGGCTCAGTGGTAGAGCATCTGCTTGGCATGCAGAAGGTCCCAGGTTCAATCCTTGGTATCTCCAGTTAAAAGATCTGGTAGGAGGTGACGGGAAAGACCTCTGCCTGAGACCTTGGAGAGCTGCTGCCAGTCTGAGTAGACAATGCTGACCTTGGTAGACCAATGGTCTGATTCAGTATAATGCAGTTTTGTGTGTTCTTGTGGCTTGTGTACCCATACTTTGCCCAACTTAGGCTCTGTTTTACCAGGGGGATTTATGTGTGTGTGACACACTGGCAGCTGCATAGACAGCCCATCAATACACATGGACCGATTTCCCAAAAAACAGGATCACTGAAGCCGCGGGGGAATTCGAGCGAAGCCACGAGTCAAAATGCGGCGCAGGGCAAATAGTGGGAAATTCAAGCACGCAATCGGGGCAAAGGGAAGAACAACACCGGAGCAGCACCTTGTGGGAAATCAGTTGTGGAGATTCTACTGAGGCAGCTAACATGCCTTCGGGGGCCATTTCAGGTCATGGAAATAGCGCAGTGTGGAAAGCAGAAGCCGCTTTCCTTCTCCCCATGCACTGTGGCCCTGATCTGAATCAGGGGGCAGAGTGCTCATGAGACGGAGTTCCCAGCTAGGAGCTCACTGCTGAAGTCTGAGTCCCCACTGAGGGTAAGCGTAAAACGTAGTGTGTAGTTAGGCCCTAGTCCATTCACAATGCCTGCTTTATGTGCACGTTTTAAATTGGCCTCCTGCTGGGTGACTTGTCTGCCCTGTGATGTTTGCACAGAGTTCCCATGTTTTGCGTCTACCCCAGTTTATAAGGTGCTAATGACCTCTTAAAAATTCCTTCTGCTTTCCCAACTGGCCAGAACACAAGTGGCAGACTTGGGGGATGTAATGTTGTGCGAATGTGTCAAACTAAGTGGTTTGCAAATGCTTATATCAAGCAGGCACTCTTGTCGGAGAGCCCGATTCCCGTCAAGTGTGTATCCTAAGGATGCCAGGCCACTGCCTGGCATCCCTGGGAGAAATTGAGGGGCAGGGGCACGCAAACCACTAAGTTTGACACATTTGTACAATCCTTCTTTGTGCCAAGTGCAGCTTGACTTGCTCACTTGAGTCGTTCGTGAAGGGCTGGCTCCATTGTGCAAACAATTTGTTCACCTCTGGTTTTGCCATACTTGGTTAGGGCTGAGGGTGCTGCTGGGCACTCTTGAGTCCCACTGAAATAAGAGACCCTTTGTGCTTCAGGCAGCAGTTGTGGCTGTCGTGGCTATGCTGACAGTTTCCAAAGTAACTCACACATAGTGTGGATCCGCATCCCTGAACTCCTCGTGGACATGTACAGGGGAACTGGCAATGGCTGGGACCATCCATCAGGGCCGAGCATCAAGGGTCAATATTATTTGATACCAGCCGATGCCCTGTGCCAACCCTCTGTAACACCCTAGTCCTGCTGTGTCTCCTCTCTGCCCTCTTATTGGAAGCCCGGTCACATACCCACCCCATTCCCGGCCCCTGCTGGCCTTGAACAAGCAGTGGAAGAAGTAAGGAAAACACACTGCCACCCTCTCCTTCTGGGTGGCAGTGTGTACTGGGCTCAGCGGGAGAAGGCAAAAGTGCAGGCAGTGACAGAATGAAATGCCCACTCATGTCGAGAAGCTCATTGTGGGCATCTTGCCTAAGAACCTGGAGCTGCATGTCCAGCATGTCTCTCCGAGTGTCTAGGAACACACCTACAGTCTTTCACGCCTTACAGGTTTCCTTTGAAAAACATTACCCGGGTGTGTGTTTATTTATTTAGGACATTTTTATCCTGCTCTTCATCCAGTGGGGTGCCTGAGGAGGCATACGTCATTCTCTTCTCCTCCATTTTATCCTCACAACAACCCTGTGAGGTAGGCTAGGCTGAGAGAGAGGGACTGGGCTAAGGGCACACAGCGAGTTTCATGGCAAATGAACTGTCCTGAGCCACTGCGGCCCCAAGGAAGGTGAAGGTAAAGATTTCCCGTAGAGTCAGATTCGACTGGCTTTCGAGCAAGGGAAACCTTTACCTTTACCTTCCTTGGGGCCGTGGTGGCTCAGAAGTTAAGACGCTTAGCTGCAGACTGGAAGATAGGTAGTTCGGCAGTTTGAGACCCAAGTGCTGCATGATGGAGTGAGCTCCCATCTCTGGCCTCAGCTCTGCCAACCTAACAGTTTGAAAGCAAGAAATTGCAAGTAGATAAATAGGTACTGCTTCGGTGGGAAGGTAACAGCGTTCCATGCTCCTTGCCATTTCGTCATGCCGGCCACATGACCGTGAAGGAGTTTTTGGACAGCGCTGGATCTTTGGCTTGGAAATGGAGATGAGCACCACCCCCTAGAGTCGGATTTGACTGGCTTTCGAGCAAGGGAAACCTTTACCTTTACCTTCCTAGGTCAACATTGGAATCACTATGGCCGATTTCCCTGTTAAGTGAGCAGGCATGTTTCTGTAGGGATGCCAGCTCTTGGCTGGGAAATCCCTAATGATTTGGGGGTGGAAACTGGGGAAGGCAAGATCTGAGGAATGAAAGGACCTCAGTGGATATTAGGGCCTGACAACTGGTGGGACACTTACTTGGGGGTGGGGGGCTTCACTTGCTGATGCCACTCCCCAGGTGCTCTAGCATTTGGGCAACAAGTCTGTGGTTTTACTATAGAGTTTTTGTGGATTGCTAGAGTGTCTTAGATGCACCGCCAGCACACCAGCCCTTTCCTCTCCCCTCAATTCCTCCCACCAGTGCTGGGGCACTGCCGGCATCAACAGGAATTGCTGGGAGACCTCCCACTATAGCTATAACGCTGTACAGTCCACCCTCCAAAGCAGCCATTTTCTCCATGGGAACCGGTCCCCATAGTCAATATCAGTAATAATTCTGGGAGATCTCCAGGCTCCACCTGGAGGTTGGCAACCCTATGTGTCACATGCCAGGCAGTTTGTAGATCGAGGCAGCGTTAGTTATGTGAAACTAGCAGTCCGCGGTTCCATGCCCTGGCCCTTCTTTGAGGCCTGCTGGCAATCGAGACAGTGCTTTGGAGAGCAAGTCAATCCCTCAGGAGAAAGCTCCTTCAGAGCGCCAGACGTCTTGTGCTCCAAATACTTGCAGCTTTTAACACCTGACACTGAGAATTTCTGCCGCGAGTGAAAAACCTCTCTCTCTCCCCCCCCCCCCCATCTGCGAGGCCCGCCTGCCCAGCAGTCGCTCAGCCCCTTCTCTCATTGCCACAGGGACATTAAAACTTCAGCAATTTGCCTCTCCAAAGACCGCCTTTGGTTCCGTGCCTGGAAAAACAGTAGGCGAAATAATACAACCTTAAATTCTAACATGTGTAAGTTTAAACGTCTTATTTCCATTTCCAAGCCACGTTCCCTCCAGAAAGCCATGAGGAAAAAATTACCATCTGCCTCAAGAATATCTCAGCAGAGCGTTTATCTCCCAGCCATGATCACTACGCTGGAGTAATTCTGCCTTTCACAAACAAATGTTAACGTTCTCAGTTGGCAAATCCTCCAGGCTTGTTCACCAGACAGTCTTTTCTTCACAGCGGACAGGGCAGGTTCTTTCAGGGCTGTTCAGTTGCTTTCTTTCATGCATGTTGTTGTTGGGGGGGGGGTGGGATCTGGGTGGGGCTGAGGGCTGCCAACCCCAGGTGGTGGCTGGAGATCTCCCAGGATTGCAAGTGATCTCCAGTTGACAGACATCAGTTCCCCTGGAGAAAATGGCTGCCTTGGAGGGTGGACTCTTGGCAGGGGTGTCAAAGGTATGGCCGGCCCATCCAGGGCTCTTATCTGGCCCGCAAGCAACTGGTTATTAACGTTATTGCCAGATGACAGAGGCTGTGCATTATGTCCACTACTGTCCCAGTGGTAATGAGTAATGGGCGGTGGAAGTGGGCAGGTAGGCATCAGGGAGAGAGACTGTAAGGAAATACTGTAAGAGTGTTAATGTTTCAAGCATGTTTGTATTTTGAGTACAAAAATAATATTGTTAATTGGGTTTGCCTCTGTCTTTTATTGGGGCTGCGCTGGCTCAGAGGTTAAGACGCTGAGCTGCAGACTGGAAGGTCGGTAACTCGCCAGTTCGAGACCCGAGTCCCGCATGATGGAGTGAGCTCCCATCTCTGGTCCCAGCTCCTGCCAACCTAGCAGTTCGAAAGCAAGAAATTACAAGTCGATAAATAAGTACCACTTTGGGGGGAAGGTAACAGCATTCCGTGCCCCTCGGCGTTTAGTCATGCTGGCCACATAGCCATGGAAAAAGTCTTTGGACAGCACTGGCTCTTCGGCTTGGAAACGGAGATGAGCACCGCCCCCTAGGGTTGGGTTCGACTGACTTTTGAGCAAGAGAAACCTTTACCTTTTACTCCACTTTATAAAAAGTTTATATCTCCAGTACCTGGCATTACATTTTATGGCACACATGGCCCGACTCAACAGAATGGCATTTATGTAAGGTCCGGCCCTCAGAACAAATGATTTTGACACCTCTGCTCTATGGCATTATACCCTGCTGAGGTCCCTCCCTTCTCCAAACCCTCCCCTCACCAAGCTCCACTCCCCCAAATATCCAGGTATTTCCCAAGAGGGAGGAGAAGGAGGATGTGTGTGAGAGAGGTGTGGGGCAGATGTGGTCACAGAGCTTGAAGAGAAGCCATCTGACAATTGTGAACTGGGATTCCCAAGTGCCCTCAGTGGAGAGTGTAATCCAGTCCCCTTTCATTCAAGATGCTCTGACATTCAGACATAAGGCTCATTCCTATGAACATCTTATTGTTGTTGCTGCTGTTATTGTTATTATTGTGCTATCAAGTCACAGCTGACTTGTGGAAAACCCTGTGGGGTTTTCAAGGTAAGAAACCTTCAGAGATGGTTGCCATTGCCTGCCTCTGCGTAGCAACCCTGGACTTCTTTGGTGGTCTTCCATCCAAGTACTAACTACAGCTGACCCTGCTGAGCTTCCAAGATCTGAGAAGATCGGGGTAACCTGGGCTATCCAGGTCAGGGCGAACGTCTTAACAGCAGGGGTTTTATTGTTAATAAACATCTTAATAGCCAGGTTTTATTGTTTGTATAAAGCCATCAATTTGTTGTTAATTAAACAGAGTCCTATTTCTGCCACGATACTGCAGATGCTGCCACAGAACACCTGTGGTCGTCATGTTCCATATGTCCTGTAGGTTTTAACTTGGGTGCAGGAAGCAGGAGGAGAACTATTATGTCTGCACCAAAGCAGAAAGAATCGTTGATCAGATTTCGGTGTTTTTATTGCAGGGAATCTCCGGTGGACTGCAGCGTTAGCAAATGCAACAAGCTGGTCACTGCGGGGACAGAGTCCAACCCCTTGAATTACGGCACCTACATGGATGAAAAGAACGGTCCTCCTCCCCCCAACATGACAACCAATGAAAGGAGAGTCATTGTCCCAGCAGGTAGGGTGTCACTGGGTTTGATGCCAATTTCAGTCAAGTGTGCTGAATGCATGAAATCTGGTCTCGGACTGAAACTGGATGGAATGGAAAAACATTCTGTTGTCTTACAAACCGTGACTTCAAGCCAATTATTAATCTTGTTTTAGAATCTGGTATGTAGGCCAGAGAACAAACTAGAGTTTGTTGTTCTGTCCAGTTTGGACATCATAACCAATTGTGATCTGTTGGAAACAGGAAGCTCTAAATTTCTGCACTATGGATGAGGGAACTCACTGGAAAAGACAATAAAGCTAGGAAAAGTTGAGGACACTAGGAGGAGAGGAAGACCCATCATGAGATGCATTGAGTCAATAAAGGGAGCCAGGGTCTTCAGTTTGCAAGGTCTGAGCATAACTGTTGATGATAGGACTTTTTGGAGGTTTTTAATCAAAAGCAGCTTGATAGCACATAAACACACACAACTGAAGGAAGGGGAAACATGTAAGCCTGAGGATTTTCAAGGCTTATTCCTGTACTGACCAACTGTAGTGTGTTATGTCTGAATAGCACTAATAGCATCTTTCTCTCATAAAGACAACATACTGGTGGTGGAATGCTACAGGGTTTACTATCTTTCCTATTATATAAAGCTGTTTTCAAGATTCCATGGGGTGCAAAAATCAATTGGCTGGACGGACTGCCACTCAAAAGGGGGTCCCTGGTCATTGGCTGCATTCTCTCCCTGCTTTTGCCTCAGTCCCGCTCACAGAGCCATCAGCCAGCATCCCAGCCTCAGTCTGGAGGGAGCCAGTGAAGGGTAAGGATCCACTCTTCTCCTCCTCCCACTGCTAGTTGGGTCTAACTGTCCCCTCAGTGGTCTGCTTCTGTCAGTGAAAAGACAACGGACTGTCAGCATAACCCTCTCCCCCACACACTGCCAGTGTGCCCAGAATAAACTATCAGAATAAACTGTCAGAAACGGGGCATTTCACACAGCTGATTGCCATAGATAGACAGGAAATAATTTTAAAGTCATCTTAAGCAAGTTATGTGACCCTCACAATGTCTTGTGCTGGCCTTCAGTAAGCACTTTGAGAAGAAATACTGCCTTTTGTTAGTCCCGGGCTCTTGCTTGCTGTTTGAAGTTAGAATGATAAAACCCACAGATAAGAAATGAACCAGATCTTTTGAAGTGGGGAAGACTGGAAATATAAGATTTTGGACAGGTCTTCCTAGTATTAAGGTCTCTGTGTCCAAACTGCTTCTCCACCCCTGTAGCTTGCACAGAAAGAAGAAAATGAGACATTTTGCACTGAGCCCCATTCTGCCAACATACCTTCTCTGCTACTGAATCATAGCCTCTTTCCTCACAGGTTTAGGGTTGATAGATCTGCCCTGGCCACTGGCAGAGGTTGGGGGGGGGGGGTAGGTTGCCTGCTCCAGGTTGGGAAACTCCTGGAGATTTGGGGATGGAGCCTGGAGAGGACCTCAGTGGGGTACAAAATACCATAGAGTCCACCACCCAAAGAATCCATTTTCTTCAAGGGAACTGATCTCTGTAGTCTGGCAATCAGCTGCAATTCCACAGGATCCTCCTGTCCCTCCTGGAGGCTGGCATCCCTATTCACAGTGTATCGTCAAAAGAGACCCTTGAGAGCTCCTGCCAGACTGAGCTTATATCTTTAAAATGTGGGCTTCTGCTTGACACATCAGTGTTATGCACATGCAGCAAAGATAACAAAGCTTCTTGGAGGAAGAGGAAGATAACAAAGAGGAGGATTAAAAAAATAATAACGTGGTTAAGATCTGATACAGAGTTCATTGTTGCTTCCTAACAAGCCAGAGTTTTAAAATAAGTGTCTAGTCCTCATGTCTGAAAGAGAATTGAATGCCACTTCCTGCGGTCAGATTATGTTCCTACTATGATGGTCTCTTTGCCCATACTGATTCCGCACCCATACCCACACCCTGTTTCCTCACCCCGTATCAAGAATCTCGGTTTTGCAATGCGAAAGAACTTGGCAAAGGAAGTAGAATTACTCAAACGGCAACAATTATTCAGAGGGCAGATACTGACAGAGCATGCGAGGAAGATGAAAGTTAGCTGCTGGTCATGTTTCATGTACGTGTGTTTTTTGATAGGGTGAATTGCATTTTTAGATAAGAGTCATGAGAAAAATGTACAGGAAACAGCTAAAAATGCAGATATTCTATGATAAAGTCAAGCCGTAAAAATAGCAAGGATGGAAATGACAGAAATGCATAAAATTATAAATTATGTGACCTAGCGGTACAACGTTCACCGCAAACTAAGTTGGACTTTGTTAAAAAATGGACGCCTTTTGTTAAAAAAGATTTAAATAGTACACAATTTAATTATTGGTCTAAGTGTTTTAAATTAGATCATTTTTTGTTAATGTTGTGAACTAAATTTTTAATTTTGTTGAACAATGTGCTCGGTTAGTTCCAGAGCGAAATCTAATATAGTTAATGTTGGATTGTAAAAAAAAATATTATAAATTATGTATGAATACCATTCTCCCTTTCACAGTATACAAAGACTTGGAGCCACTAATGGAATGGCAGTGTGGTTCAAGATTAACTTAGGTTCTAGTCTGTACAGCTCTCCGCCACAAGATATGGTGATGACCTGGCCATCAACTTGGATGGCTTTAGGAAAAATATTATTCATTCTGATCTTTATACTCCACTTTTCTTCCCAGTGGGTATCCAGAACAGCTTACAACATCATCCTTCCCTCCTCTGTTTTATCCTGACAACCACCCTGTGAGATGGGTTAGGCTGAGAATGTGTGACTGGCCTGAGGTCACCCTGTGAGCTTCCATGACAGAGCAGGGATTCGAACCTGGGCCTCCCAAGTAGGGTTCCCAAGTTCCCCCAGAAAGCGGGGAAACCCCCGCTCAATTGGCCCGCTTTCCACCAGCCTGGATTGGGCCACCAGGGGGAATCCCAACCCCAAGTTGTCAGGCTGTGGAGACGTACCTGGTGTGAGGACATCACCCAGAGGTGGCGTCAGGCACATTTCGGGGGGATGCTCTATAATTCAAAGGAAACTCTATGGTTTTCCCTCGAATTACAGAGGTCCCGCCCCAACATGCCCGACACGATGACATCACTTCCAGGTGACATCATCACGGCACGTGCACTGTGCGTGCGCACCAGAACAATCTCAGACCAGAAAGGACTCCCCCCCCACTAAACAACAGGTAAGACTTGGCAACCCTACTCCCAAGCCCTAGTCTGACACTCTAACCACTACACATCACCAGCTAGGCTGTAATAATATGAGCAGAATGTAAGAACATAGATAGAGCCTGCTGGATCAGACCAGCCTAATGTTTCAGGTAGGGTTGCCAGCTCTGGGGTACAAAATACCTGGGGGGGGGGGGCTTGGGGAGGGGAGGGACTTCAGCCGTTCATATTGCCATAGAGTCTACCCTCCAAACAAGCCATTTTCTCCAGGGGAAAAAAACTTCTATTGTCTGGAGGTCAATTGTAATGGCAGGAGACCTCCAGTTGCCACCTGGGGGATGGCAACCTTAGTTTCAAGTCAGGAAAATGGTGTGGGCGTGTGGAAAGGCCAAAACCCTTCTCCACACATGCTGTAAGTCAGAATCCTAATCAGCACAACATACGTATGACCGTTATGCAGGACACAGGACAGGGCCCCAGACTAGGGGTGCCAGATCTGGGTTGGGAAATAGTGGGAGGGTTTTTTGGGGGGGAGGGGGGAATGGGACCTGAGGGAGGTAGGGTTTGTAAAGAGGAGGGACTTCAGTGGGGTATAATGCCACAGAGTCTGCCTTCCAAAGCAGCCTTTTTCTCCAGATGAACTGATTTCTGTCGCCTGGAACATCTGTCGTAATCCCAGGAGATCACCAGCCACCAACTCTGGACAATAGAGATTAGTTCCCCTTGAGAAAATGGCTGCTTTGGTGGGTGGACTGGACTCTATGGCGTTTTACCCTGCTGAAGACCCTCCCCTCTCCAAACACCGCCCTCCGCAGGCTCCACCCCCAAAATCTCCAGGTATTTCCCAACCCAGAGCTGGCAGCCCTATTAGGGTACAGTTCTTTTTCACCTGCTGCAATGCAGAAAACATCTGGGTGGGGGTTGTAATTGGTGTTGTTCTTAACTGGTAATAGAAACCATAATGTTGGATCTTCGTTTGACAATTGGGGCGGTAAGAGAAAGTTGTGGCCAGAGTCCAGGGCCCTGTCTTCCGCCCTCGGTGTTGATTCTGCAGGGCCAGTGTTGCAAAAAAGAGGTTGGGTGAGTGGGAGTAAAAAAGTTTGTTTTTGTCAGTACGGTCTGGAACTATGAGTCAGATGTATAAAGCAAAGTTGGCTGAGCGAGGAGAGGTCATTGAATAGAATTTACAACTTTCTGGAGCACAGTCGTAAACAGCCCTCCACCCCCCCCCCCCAAAAAAGTTTAATAACCATCTGTACCAAATTTGTCACGGGCCAGATTGCTGGAACTGCTTGCCTCAAAGAAACCTGAAAATGGAAGGGGAGAGATTGAACAGGGAATAGGGCGCTGTCCCTGGGCTGATACAATCCATTGATGGGGGACAGCCAAGCCCGTCTTGTTCATTCCTGACTCGGCCACAGACTTGCTATTTGTCCTTGAGTGAATTGCTTTCCCTTTCCCTGCAGTCTTTGCAAATTAAATACACATTGCACAGGACCTAGTGGCAGAGAACAGGAGCACTGAAATGCAGGAAATTATCCTTTCTTCCTTCTTTGACCATACCTTGTATCAAGGTAGACCGTTAATGTCTGCTTTGGCTGATAACTACTCTCTGGAGTCTTAGGCCAAGACTAGCCTTTTCCAGTCCATTAACCTGAGGTCCTTTAACTAGCTTCTGGGGATTGAATCTGGGACTTTCTGCGTGCAAAGCAATGTGGTCTACCAGTGAGCCATAGCCATTCTCCCCTTGGGAGCCAGTTTGGTGTAGTGGTTAAGTGCACGGACTCTAATCTGGGAGAACTGGGTTTGATTCCCCACTCCTCCACTTGCACCTGCTGGATGACCTTGGGCAAGCCATAGCTCTGAACCAGCTGTTCTCTCAAGGACAGTTGTCTTAGAGCTCTCTCAGCCCCACCTACCTCACAGGGTGTCTGTTGTGGGGAGGGGAAGGGAAAGGAGTTTGTAAGCCGCTCTGAGACTCATCCAATCTCTTCTTCTTCTTCTCTTCTTCCACACTACATGGCAAGTAATTGATTGGGGGCAATTTTAGGAACTGTTTAAAAGCCCAACCTAAACCACCTTTAGAAAAGAGCAAGAGTCCAATAGCACCTTAAAGACTAACAAAATATGTGGCAGGGTATGAGCTTTTGTGAGTTTTGTGATAGGTATTTGAAAAAGCGAACCGTGACTCACAAAAGCTCATACCCTGCCACATACTGTTAGTCTTTAAGGCGCTACTGGACTCTTGCTGTTTTCTGCTGCTGCAGACAGACTAACACAGCTACCCATCTTGATCTAAACCACCTTTGGCCAACGTATCCCATTGGCTGCCTCAGCCTCTATATTCCAGCATGCCCTTTTAAGAGATCCGGATCAGGCCTTTAACCTTTAAGTGTGTTCAAAAGGACCGGCTCTCACCTTTGGAATTTTCTTCGTATTAGTTACTTAATATATTTCTATCCTGCTTTACTTCCTTCAAAACCAGGTGGCTTAGGGGTTCTCCTAAGCCTGCATATTTGGGAAACTTGGGTAGCTATGAAATAAATAGTGGAATAAATAGCTATGGAATGAATAGTGGAAGAGGCTGTAAGTCTAATTTAAATTAATATTAGAAAAATACTTCTAATTTTTTTTGTCCTAAAGCAAAAAAACCCACAATATTTTTCTTTTCTTTTCTCTCCCACTAGATCCCACGTTATGGACCCAGGAACATGTCCACCAGTGGCTGGAGTGGGCCATAAAAGAATACGGTTTGATGGAGATTGATACCAATCTTTTCCAGAACATGGATGGCAAGGAGCTCTGCAAAATGAATAAGGACGATTTCCTCCGGGTTACCTCTCTCTACAACACAGAAGTCCTGCTGTCTCACCTCAGTTACCTCAGGGAAAGTAAGCAGTTACTTCCCTCTGTTTTTTATGCTGTTTGCCTGGCCCATTGAGTGAAAGCTGGGAGAGAAAAAGAAAGGAGAATGAAAGGAAGAAAACTGTTAGAGACGTGCCTGTCAACAGTAATACAGTGAAATCTTAGCAAAACGGATGGATCTGTTTGGTGTCCTCTCTGTATTATGAAAAAATGTTGGACCTTTTTTTTTTTTTTTTTTTTTTGCTGTCAAGTCTCAACTGACTTACGGCAACCCCTCAGCAGGTTTTTGATTCAAGACACTAACAGACATGGTTTGCCTTTGCCTGTCTCTGTGTGGAGACCCTGATATTCCTGGATGGTTTCCCATCCAAATACTGACCCTGCTTAGCTTCCAAGATCTGACAAGATCAGTCTAGCCTGGGCTATCCAGGTCAGGGCACAAAATGTTGGACTAGGATCTGGGAAGCACAGGTTTGAATTCCCACTCTGCCATGGAAGCTTGCTGGGTACCTTGGGCCAGTCATGGTTCTCTCAGAACTCTCTCAGCCCCACCTGCCTCGCAAGGTTCCTGTTGTGGGGAGAGGAAGGGAAGGCAAATTGTAAGCTGCTTTGAGACTCCTTCAAGATGGGTAGCCGTGTTAGTCTGTCTGTAGCAGTAGAAAAGAGTAACAGTCCAGTAGCACCTTAAAGACTAACAAAATTTGTGGCAGGGTAGGAGCTTTCCTGAGTCACTGCTCACTTCTTCACAAAAGCTCATACCTCCCACAAATTTTGTTAGTATTTAAGGTGCTACTGGACTCTTACTGTGAGACTCCTTAAGGTAGAGAAAAGCAGGATATAAAAAACAACTCCTCCTCCTCCTCCTCTTCTTCCTCATGAGTTAACTGGGAGCAATTTCCCACAAGCAGCTGTGCCACTGTCGCTCTTCCATTTGCCCCGGTTGCACTGGTCAATTTCACACTATCTGCCCCATGGCCATATTTTGACCCAATTTCCCCCATGTCTTCTCAGTCCTGTTTTTTTAAAAAATTGAGAAGACGCGGGGGAAATCAGGGGGAGCTGCGGGTGAAAATATGGCCACACAGCGAATAGTGTAAAATTGACCAATGCAAACGGGGCAAATGGAAGAGCAACCGCAGCACAGCTGTTTGTGAGAAATCAGACACAGTCTCAGTTCCAAAGCAAAGCAAATGGTGTCAGCGTTGTCTGTACCCGCCCTCTAAATATGTGCTTTCTTAATGTGTTCCAGGTCACATGTGACCTTGAGGTCTTAAATACTAAGCAAGTCCACTCACATCTGACTTGGCACCCAAGTAGTTGTGCAGGCCTTGCTATTTAAAATATTTATATTCCCCACCTTTCCATAGCATGTTTCTAAGGAGGCTCACAACATGATGAAACAGATGAAAAGAAAACAATTAAAAACCCCAGCAGTGTAAAAATCAACAGGAGAGACAACAAAGTTATAAAAAGCAGCCATCAGATTAACTTTAAAGAGCAGTGGCGTTCCGATTTAAACAATTAGACAATGATGATAAAGGCCAGCACAGGGAAAACAATACCTCACTTTAACAAGTTCAAGGAAACCCAGAAAAAAACGAGGTTGGGAGATAAAACAAAGCTTCTGCCAGACATCTACAAGATAACGAATTAGGCACCAGGCCGATACTGCCACGGTGGTGGTTTCCTGAACTGGTGTAAGTCCTCTTTTCACCTGATCCTGGCCTAGAGTTGCCAACCTTCAGGTGGTGGCTGGAGATCTCCTGGAATTACTACTGATCTCCAGGTGACAGAGATCAGTTCACCTGGAGAAAGTGACCCCTATGGAAGGTGGACTCTGGCTTTATACCCCACTGAAGTCCCTCCCCTTCCCAAACTCCATCCTCCTCAGGCTCTACCCCCTAAGTCTCCAGGTATTTCCCAACCTGGAGCTGGTAACCCTATTCTGGCCCCTATTCCCTTGCAGGGCAGCTAGTAAGATAAGGGGGCTGCCTTTGGCAAGACCAGCACCACGTGATCATCTCCCTGCCAGCATCTTTGGCCATCATCGAGATGCCTTGATGGAGATACATAAACCCGTTGTCCTCATTTAAGCCAGCTCCCGCCTGCTCATGGGCCAGGAAGGCCAGCCGGCTACTGGAGACAATTTCTTTTCCAAGCAGCTGTTCTATAGCTGCCTAATGACAGTCTGGTTTCTGGATTTCTGGGTAACTCCCTTGCGGCTCAATGCCTTTGAAGGGAATTTATAGTTTTTTTCCAGCCTTAATTTCCAAGGGGAAGTTTTGGTGCTGAATTTCTTGACTGCAAAAAAAAAAAAGGCACTTTGAGAGATGCCTTCTTTTCGCCTTGTGATGAGGGAGGTTTCGAGACCCTTTCATCTGATGGGGATGCCCAAGCTGTCCTTTGGACTGGGTCAAAGAGCAGGCCCCACATTCTACCTGTTTTTATGGAAATCTGCTGCCTCCTGTCTCTGATACGCAGAAGAAGAGTTGATTTTTATGCCCTGTGATAAGTATTGGAGTCGGGAGTCCGTGGAACAGTGAAACAGCCAGATCTTTATTGCTGGTCTGGATGAAGCATACAACCCAGGGCTCGAAGCCCTCCTTTTATGCTGGTCAGGGATAATCCCCTGACCTCGCCCAACTGGCCTGATAGGCTATTATCAGTCTATTTACATCTCATAGGTTCCCTTGGAGAAACCTAGGTACAGGATTGGTGGCCGGTTTGAATCCACCTGGCCTTTGTTCTATCTGGCTGAAGCTCAGGTAGTTTCTTGGCCATGTGCTCTGGCCATGCTCTGGCCATGTGCTCTGGCCATGCGGTCGCAATTAAGGGAGCACATGGCGACCGCATGGTCAATACATAACACCCTGTTTTCCTCTACCCTAACCAGTCTCTCAGTGGCTTAGCATCGCCTTTCCTTCCTCTCCCCAGGTAGGTGGGACTGAGTGAGTTCTGAGAGCCGTGACTGGCTCAAGGTCACCCAGCAAGCTTCATGTGGAGTTGGAGTGGGGGGAATCAAAGCCGGTTCTCCAGATCAGAGTCTGTCACTTTTAACCACTACACCACATTTCAAGTGCTCCTAGGACTGCCAACTTCCTGGTAGGATCTAGAGATATCCCAGAATTTCAGCTGATCTCTAGACTACACAGATCAGTTTCCCTGGCAAAAATGGCTGCTTTGGAAGATGGACGCCACGGAAGATCCTCCCCTCTTCAAGCCCCACCCTCCCTAGGCTGCATCCCCAAATGTCTGGGAATTTCCCTCCCCAGAATTGGCAGCCCTGGCTCCTTCTGCCTGGCAAGTTCCTTTTCTGTCTTTGTGAACAGTTCTTTTCCTGTACCAAAATTAGAGAGCCCACATGCCCAAGGCACCTTGGAGAAACAAATAAGAGTCTGGGGTGCCACTGGTACTTAAGCTATTATTTTTGTGTGCCTGCTTGATTCTAAGGGCATGGAATATGAACTTTGCCATAGCCAGAGTTACACGTCTATCATTGCCAGCCAAAAGACATGGCAGATGGAAATCAGACGAGCGGCAGGGAAACCTCCTCAATACAGGAAATATTAAATTGGCTCTTGTAGAAAAGTGTCGTGGGAAACTAAATAGAAAATGAGCTAAAGTATCCGTTACTCTCATTGTTACCTTGGGTTCCACTTTACAGCTTCCAGCACTTGGCCTACTCATCTTAACCATGTCTTGGAAGGACAAAAGTCCACTTGGCTGCTATTCTGAGATTCTTTTTTTTTCGATATGGAGGTCAGTTAGTTCCAACGGCAGTGGAGGTTTACCATGCAAAAATTCTGAAACAGTTAAGCCATTGAGAGTTAAGTTTGGGGCATATTTATGTCTTGCACTGATCCATTTAAGAGAACAATCTGTAAAGGGGTTTTTTTTTTAAGGGGTGTGTGTGTGTGTGTGTGTGTGTGAAGTACCAAACTGAGCATGCCTTCCTTGCAAGCAGCAATGGAATTCGCAATTTATCTCTGGTTGCTGAAGGACTTTGTACATAAATGGTAGTCATTTGGTATTAAATTAATGCCGGAGGATCTCGCAGCCACCTCTGATTCCTCCGGGTTGCTTGGAAACACTGATGTCCAAAAGGAAGGTGGGAAATGACCAGGTCCCCCTGTGGGCAGCTCTACCTGAGCTGAGAGTTCCAGTTCTTCTAGCTTCTGTTGATGAGGCCATCTGAGAGGGGGCAGGAAGCAGCCAAGCTCCCTTCCATCATGTCTGCATGCAGTCCAGCTGAAGCACACACTCGGGGAACATTTCATATTTAACTTTGTCATTCGGATTAGGTTTTTATTCCTGTGAGCCACATTGGAATCTGCCTTTGGCTGAAAAGCAGGATGGATAGGCCAATAAATAAAATACGGTGCAAGCAGTTAAAAGGGTGAATAGTTATGTCCTCCTGGGTGGAAATATTTGGGTAGAGAGCCCTTTTGAAAGGTGTAATCCACTATTCTTACTGTAAGGAGCTATGGGATAGCTGCTGCATTCCTCCTCAGTCTGGGAGGAAAGAAAAAATGATATTCATTCAAATTGTTTATCTATTACATTATCATCTCATCCTCCCTTCAAGGAACTTGGGGCAGAGTACATAGTTCTCCCTTCCTCTTTTTCATCCTCACAACCATCCTGCAAGGTAGGCTAGGAAGGAAATTAAGTGACTGGCCCAAGGTTACCCTATGAGCTTTGTGGCAAAGTAGGGAAAGTTTACTCCTCGTTGTAGTAGGAGTGTGAATGATACAGAATCGAGGTACTTCTTGATCGATGTTCCTGCAGATATCACTATTCCTGCTGGGGAAAGTAGCCCAAAAAGCACTGCAGGGCATAAAGACCAATTTACATGTTACATTGTTTTTTTGGTGCAAGATTTAACCAGAGGTGATCTCAGGCTGGTACAGAGTGCCAGTCAAAACGTGGCCCAAGTTATACCTCTTGCCTTATTTATTTATTTCATTTATATCCTACCTTTCTCCCCAAAGAGGACCCAAAGTGGCTTACATCCTTCTCCTCTCCTCCATTTTATCCTCACAACAACCCTGTGAGGAAGGTTAGGGGCGAGAGAGTGTGACTGGCCCAAGGTCACCCAGCAAGCTTCCATGGCACAAGTGGGGATTTGGACATGGAGTCTCCCACATCCTAGTCTGACACTCCAACCACTATACCACATTGGCTCTCAGGAGGCAGGGGATGAGAAAGCCCTCTGCCTGAAAACCTGGAGAGCCCCTGCCAGTCAAAGTAGACAAGATCAACCTTGGTAGATAGATCAATGGTCTGATTCAGTAAAAGGCAGCTTCATAGCTTTGGTGTGAAGGTTTTCAGAGGAGAAGAAAAAGATCTGCAGAAGCAATTTATGTGTCACATTGTGTGACAGCAAACACTATGTACCAGTTAGAGTGTGGGACTAAGTTCCGGGAAACCTGGATTCACATCTCCCATTCCACCACAAAGTTCGCCCAACAACCTTAGCCCAGTCGCAGTCTCTCAGTCTCACACATTGCAGAGGGCTGTTGGGAAGATAAAAGGGACAGAGGCACACTTATGTCACTGTGTGATCCTTGGAGGAAGTGTGGAATTTAAAAAAAAATGGACCCAATAAATGGGTAGCCCCAGGAGCAGGACCACAAATGATAATCTCAACCAAGGGACAGGTTCATATGGGATATAGTGATTCCTTACAGACAGGAGTCCTTTCCCTTTATAGCAAAGGTTATATAAACAGGATATAATGGGAGCTAGGCCTCGGTCCTGGAATCTGCATTCCAGGTTAGGACTTGGACTTGGGGAACAACAAGAAAGTGGTGCAATCCTAAGAACATCTTTCTGGGAGTCAACCCCATTGAATAGACTTCAGTATGGTTCTGAAAAGACAAGATTGCTCTCGAAAGCACCTTTTTGAGCACGTACAGAGTGCTTCCCCTCTCGTCACTAAGTCTCATGAGCCCACACCTGGAATTAAAGTCAGTGCCTTCCCAGTCTGGAGATGTGACTGTACCCCAGAACCCCTCCTTTAGATATTAAACCTTGGGATTCTGGCTTTCCCGTCCGTCCCCTACCCTGTAAGCCCTTGCCGTCTCTGGTTCGCTTTCTCTCTTCTTCCCCTCCCTTTTTCATTTAGAGCTGTTAATAGGAAACACATTTTTTTCTCCCTTTTCTGGTGTTCCCACCAGAAACCTCAGACTGTTGGGCAAAGGTGAGAACGTTGAGCAATAAACTGGGGCCGAGGCTTTCCCTTTCGGCTTGCCCAGCTTGTGTCGTTCAGGGCAGAATGCCCCCCAGCTCTATCTGACAAGTTCATTTAACAGTAATTCTCTCCCCCCCACCCCCAGTCTATTCACTGCACCTCAGCTGCATAAGCTGGCTGTTTAATGACTGGGAGTCTCATCTCGTGGCACTTAACTAGGCTGACGGGTATTGGGCATGCTGAGCTTGGAAATCAGGATCCCTTTCCAGTCAGCCTGAAAATATGTCAGGTATATATTATTCTCCTCTTGGGTATTTGCAAAAGGCACATGACCACCACCCCCCCAAAAAAACCCTCAGTCATGAATATTTAAGTTCAGGCAATCCTCATAAAACCAGCCATAGAGCCAGGCCCATAGCCAGAATATTGTGGCTTGTGGGGCAATTCTTTTTTCTGGTGGGGCTAAAGTTCCCAGTGCCGAAATAAAAGCTGGAATGTTGAGGATTATGACTCAGTTACTCTTCTCTCTCTGAGACCGATTTCCCACAGCCACTGCTCCACCCCCGCTCTTCCCTTTGCCCCAGTCGTAAGGGTCGATTTCCCACTTTTTGCTGCGCAGTCGCATTTTGCCCCACAGCTTCGCCCGATTTCCCCCGCGTCTACGTGATCCTGTTTTTTGAGGATTGAGTAGATGTGGGGAAAATCAGGCAAAGCTGCAGGGCAAAGTGCGGCTGCACAGCAAATAGTGGGAAACTGACACTTATGATCAGGGCAAAGGGAAGAGCAGGGGCGGAGCAGTGGCTGTGGGAAATCGGTCTGAGTCTTCTCAAGCTGTCTATTATACCTAGGTGTTCTTATGCTAGCCTACCCGTAGCCTATTAACCATTTAGCCAAAAGAAAGCTGTTACCAGGATAGATCCCTAAATTGCAAGCTGTCAACCACTTTTATTTATTTATTTCAGTTTTATCCTGCTCTTCCTGCAAACGGGCTCAGGATGGCTCACAGCAATAAATAATACAATCTAAAATGACAGTTTTTAGATGACAGTTCTCAGCTGCTGCAAGTTAATCGCTTTTGCCAGTCTAAGCAACAATTCTGATAACATGCCAGCAAGTGGTGGTGATGACTTCTATAGGCAAGAAAGCTAACTCTTAGGCAGAAAAACTCTGTTTTACCCATAAGGGTACTAGCACAGTAGGTTACTGTCTGGTACCGAAGAGGCGTTAACTGAAATATTGGATTTCAAAGTGGGGACTTATTATGATGCTTTGGGCCAGATCATAGATTTATATCAATCTGTATATCAGCTACCTTGCTTTAACCAACTAAAACAAAGATAAAATGACTGGTTTAGTTATGAATGCCGGATCCTTCTGAGAAAAGAGAGAACTTAGCATGAGGAGTTTAGATTGAAAAGAGAAGAGGCTAGCTAGCTAGCTATCTAATATTACTCATACAGCTATTTTATTATTAAATTGTTAAATTTCTACCCCACCCTCACCTTAAGCAGAAGTTAGAACCAAACAGTATTTTAAAAGACCTTACTCAGTATTATTTATCTTATATTCGATTATTACGCCTATGAATTTTGCCACTGAGAGGGTGACACTGTCATTTGTATTCGATAGTAGCTCACACATTTAGCAATTCCTTATTTTT
Organism: Lepidodactylus listeri; assembly: GCA_029233225.1. Lineage (NCBI taxonomy): Eukaryota > Metazoa > Chordata > Lepidosauria > Squamata > Gekkonidae > Lepidodactylus > Lepidodactylus listeri. Next base: position 58,606,404 of record JARCFY010000014.1, read on the forward strand.
AAGTAAAGGGGTGACTAAATTAGCCCCCAACTCATTGAATATAAGGCACTCCAAAATCATATGTTCGATGGTTTTATCATATGAGCATCTGCGTGTTTTGTTAGAGTGTGATATATCTGCCCTCCAAAGCCACCAAGGGAAGAGTGTTCATTCTTGCCAAAGTAAAAGCTCTTTTTAGTTTTGGGAATGTCAGTTGATAAAAAAAAATATTTCATCAGTTGCATCGAGAGGACAATTCCCAAATGGAGGGTTGAACGTACCCTGCGTGCCCTAGTAGACATACTTGTAACATCCAACTTCCTTACACATTATTTATTTGTCTTATAATGTCTTTTGATTGAGAGAAGAGACTAGGACTAAGAGTTCAAGTCCCAACTTGCCATGAAACTTACTGAGTGACCTTGGGCCAATTATTCTCACAGGATTGTTGTGAGGATAAGCCGGACAAGGGGAGAACCACGTATGCCACTCTTTTCTCTTCGGAATAAGAGCAACAGTAAAATGAACTAAATTAATTAATACATGGCATTGCCGCCTGGGACTATAGTGCTTTAGAATTTGGGGATGGAGCATCCTTTCTTTGAATTCTTCCACACTGAAATACTCTCTCTGCCACCACCATGCATGCTTGCTTTCCACAGGCAGGAAGTTCTTTTATGCAGGGACATATTCAAACATGAGATCTCCCCTTCGCCTTCTATCCTTTAATGTATGAAATCTGATTGTTTAAAAAACAATGACCGTCGATCAGCAGAAATGACTGTAATTCTGTTGCTTTAGTGTCTCCTTTCCACAGATGTATGAGCCATGGGAGAGACAGCAAAGGCAGACAGTAGTTCAGCAGTTTATCTGACTGACAGGGGAACTTTCCAACCAGAAGAGTTAGCCGGTGTACCTGCCTTCAAACTACTAATGATAACAGGGGTGGTTACTTCTAAGGAAATGACAAAGAGGAAAGCATGATCCAGCAACACACTTACATCAAAATAATCCTCCCTTTTCCATTATTTCTTATATGGATGGAGAGTCCAATTATGTAGTTTGACCTTAAGAGACGCCCCCTCAAAAGGAAATTCCTTCTCACGCATAACCAGGAAACCTTTTTTTCTTGCTTTCTCCTTCTGCTTGCATCCCAGCTCCCTTCAAAGCCAAAAACTCTCTTCTGGACAGTGCTCCCTCTAAGCTGTGGAGTCTTGTGAGCAAAAATTCTACTTTGTGAGCCACTGGCATTAAAGTTGTGGGCGAGTGATTTGGCTGCTGCATAAACTAGTTTGCTCTGGAGCCATCCTTCCTGAGCTAAGACAAGCCCCCAACGTTTTCGGTAACCATTGCAAAATGTACAGTTCGTTTGTGACTAAATTTCTTTCTTTTTTCTTTGTTTCACTTCCCCTCCCCCCAGGTAGCTCATTGCTGTCTTACAACACACCGGCCCACACAGAGCCTTCCTCACGACTTAGCACCAAAGAAGGTGAGTTCCTTTCACTTAGTTATTTCACATCTTATGAATCATTTCTCTAGTACTGAAGTTCAGTTCTGAAATTGACAGACTTCTTCTTTATAGTTTGTAATTCTGTAAAGCCAATCAAACCTAAATGCTCTTACAGTCTCATCCTAAGCATCCTTACTTGGAAGTAAGTCGGCTTGAAATAATGTCTTTCCAAGCAAATATAGATAGGCTCAGTTTCTTACAGATAACGTTGAAACCACAGTTGTGGTACCCATTGGGACATTATGGGGGAGATCATGGGGGCAACACATCAAGACAGTGAAGTCACTTCCTGTGTGTACCGGAAGTGAAATTATTGAGTTGGTGTGGTTCTCTAGGATTCACCCCAAACTCTATGACTTAGCCATAGAGTTTGGGGCAAATTCTACAGTGATACAATGACGTCACTTCTAGTTCATGCCAGTGACATTGTGGCATTGACGCAATGTCGAATCACACTCCCATTTTCCCTCCACCTCCCTGTCAAGCAGTTTCAGGAAGCAGGGGGATTTCCTCTGCCCAAACCTGGAAAATGACAATGCTGCTTACAGACCGGGGCGGGGCGGGGGGGGGGAACGGATGAGGGATCATCTAAAATCTTTCAGGTGGCATCCCGCGTGGACTTCTGCTTGCCTGGAGAATTAGTGTAGTTCACTGGATGAAATATGCTTCCCTTTTCAGGCAGAATACACCATCTCTGCCTGCTCTCTTCCGACAGGGGAGGTTTGGGCTTTAGCTAAGTCATGCCTTTGAGACTGCGTGTTCCAGCATGAGGCACACACTTTATTTAAAATAAATTCTGCAAAAGGTTACGTCTCCTCATACCGCCTGATTCCCACATCCTGCAGCAGCTGACTCCATTTCCCCTAGCAATCACTTAATCTAAATCCCAGCTTCACCCGGGGTTTATAAGCCTAACCCTCTCCACCTACAGACAAGCCAGCCGGAGTCTGTTTCAGTTTAAGGTTTGCCAGTCCTGAGTGTGCGCTGCGAGCTGATGAGTTTGGCTTAGGAAACACGCCTGGAACTTCGCGTTACGAGAAATCCTGCCTTTTTCCCTCCCTCCCAATTGTCTAAAACTGTGTTTTAAAAAAAATAATAAATGAGGCTTTTTGTTTCTTTAAAAATGCCCTTTGTGTGGAAATATAAGCTTGTAATGTGCAAGCGTATTGAAAGTTTGGTTAAAAATAAACCCCAAACCCAGCATTTAAACAGCCTTTCCTATGCAAAATGCTGGTTCTGAAAGCCCTGCTTCAACTTGCCCGGCAACAGCAAAGCTGAATAGCCATAGCTTTGCAGCGGCACCTCCAGTAGACGCTGAGGCTAGGGCTTTCGAAGATCGAAGAAGTTCCATGGCGGGGGGGGGGGGGGGGGGGGTTCATTCTTTTGCCCTGCGTGCGTAAGCTGTACTTGCTGTGGTTCCTGCAAAGAGGAGCCTCGGCAAGGGGGCTGGTTATACAGGTCCCTCTTTGCTATTTAGATGCACTGAGCCTCTGTGAATGAAAGGGGATCTCACTCCTTGTTGCCTAGACAGCAGGTTTGGGGTGGCATGTTTTAACCACACTGATACATGCACATAAAAACTGGCATGTGTGGATGAGATTTTAAGGAAGGATTGTGTTTCTGGGCACAATTCAGCGTGCTGGTTGTTACATTTAGAGCCCTCGATGGCTTGTGGCTAGGTTATTTTTAGAGGCTGCCTCCACCCATATTGTCTGGCCTACCAATTAAGATCCTGTTCCGAAGCCCTGCTCTTTGTACTCCGTGACTTCAGAAGTGAGATGGGTGGTAACAGGGGCAGGGCTTTTTCTGTGATGGCACTTCACCTTTGCAATGCCCTCCCCCATGAGGCTCGTCTGGTACCTGCGTCACTTTCTTTTAGGAGCCAGGACAAAATGTTTCTGTTATCCAAGCTGGATCTAAATGTTTTATGGTCTGCTTCTGGCTGGTTTATTGACATCGTTTTAGGCTGCCCAGAATATATTTTAGGCTATTGTTGTAACTATATCAATGGTTTTGTTTTGTACATGTTCATTGTGATGGTATTTATATTACTGCACAATTGTTATGAAAGATATACACACAGAGAGAGAGACTATAGTAAGTCTGCAGAGATACACACACACACAAAGACACAATTACTCGTGTTGTGGTTTCTTGCCTTCTGCTTAAAGGCCCTTGCTTGTTTCTTTTTTTCCTTGGTTGCAATACCTTTTTCCTCTGTTTGGTTGCTGAGATTTGATCTGTGCCGTGATTCCGGGTCAGTGAGGGTTTAACCTGGTACCGTATCCCAAACAGAAATCCCCCCCCCCCCAAAAAAAACAGCCCCAGGAAGGGGAAAAGATATTGTACCAATAGTTTTTCTTAATTTAGTGTGTGTGTGGGGGGGGGGGTGAATTGGTTTGCATAAAGGAAATGACTCTGCTGTTGTGCGTTTAACCTCAGCCATCTGCCTTAAAGACAAATCAAGGCACTAAAGGGTCAAAGCTGCTTGCCTCATCGCTACCATCACCAACAACTGACACCCTTTGGTGGAAGAGCCCTGATCCGCTGGTCCCTTTAATCATTGCCTGAGCCAAACTCCCAAAATAACTGAAGCAGACCAATGGAGCTGACATTAAAAGTGAAGGACTTATGCTAGCACTTTATTATTGTGGTCTGGTTTTAACACTGTATTTATATTAATTGGTGTTGTGTTTTTATATGTATTGTTGGATTTTTTACCTTATTCTGTAAACCGCCCGCAGCCGGCCTTGGCCGGAAGGGCGGGATAAAAATTAAATAAATCAATGTACAATCCCAACCCAAATCCCCCCCCCCCCAATCGACTGACTTTCATCACTAACGTACACACTGAAGGATGAACCCCCTGACTCACTCTGCAGGGCATTTCCCCACTTATCTTCCATGGACCCCTGGGCAATACAGAGAGTTCTCCCTTCCTCATTTTATTCTTCCAACAACCCTGTGAGGCGATGAAGAGAGTAACTGACTCGAGACCATCTGGCAAGACTATCTGGCAAGCTTTATGGCAGAGTGGGGATCTTCACCCAGGTCTCTGAGAAATCTAACCCTTATACCTCTCTATATATTTCTCTCAGTGCAACAAATAGTTTGGCCTTGAGGAATAACATCACCACCACCATGTGAATTTCCCTCCCCACATCATCGGCTGCTGTTGGGGGTAAGGGGGACTCAGAACAATCTCCCCCCCCCCCCATACACACACACACAAACTGACATGAAGCACTTTGGTAACTCACAGCCTTATCTACCTCACAGGGTGGTTGTAAGGGTAAAACAGGGAATGGAGAAATGTGTACACAGCCCTGAGCTCATTGGGAAAGGGGCAGGATAAAAAATCAGACTGGAGAACTGTCCTTGTGCCATTTTGCCCTCAGAGGAGGATATTCTGTGATTCCATGGCTGTGCTTTTCACCTCAGCCATCTGCTTCAGAGACTGAGAGGAGCGTGCACCCTCACCCACCCAATGCGCCGTGGATTAATGCTGCACTTTGCAGGTGCTCCTTTTGTCTTGGAAGCGGCTGCCCACTTCAGCTGCCCGTCTCCAGGCCCCTGCCCCTCCGCGCAGCCCCCAGCCCTCAGAAGAGAAAACACGTTTGCGAAGGTAGCGACAAAGGTCCTCGCTCTCCATGTCTGACTCCTTTTCAAGCCAAAGAGTTTATCTATTTAAAACTAATAATAATAAAAGCTGGCTCAGACAAAGCAAACACCCAAGCCCAAGAGCTTCTGTCTGCCGAGCAGTCCGCGTACACCCATGAACCTCACCCAGGCACTCAGCACTCTTCTGATGCTGCGACAGGTGCGGCCACCACTGTAAACACAGGCAGGGGAGCCAAGAGAGAGCCAGTCTGTCAGAAACGACACTTCTGCCATTTCGTTTGATTGTCCCTTCGCTCATTCTCAGGGGCTGCATTTGCATGAACAAAAGTGAACGGTGTTAGATATTTCTGGGCAGCTTGTTCAACGGGTGTTAAATTTGAGCCCTTGGGAAGACTTTCTCTGATTTATTTATTTATTTATTGCTGTACAGAAGTGGATTGCGAACAGTGGAATGAATTGCCAAAAAAAGCTGCAGGAGCAATTGGGGGGGTGGGGGGAGAGACTGATATATCCAGAAAGCCCTTTATTCCAGACCCTGATCCAGGACATGTGTTGAGAAGCCCTTTCAGGAAAACGCTGTCTCCTGGCCCCTTCATACAATGCATTAGATTAAAACCAGACGAATTTATAATTAGAGCAATAAAAAAGCCCTTGGTTATCAGTGCTTGCAATTAGGCTCGGAGAACTTATCAAATGGATCCCATATTTGAGTTCAAAGTGACCAGGGTAATTTGCATTTTTGGTGAATATCCTTCACTCCTTGAAGTACTGTATTGAGCGTCTGACCAATTCTCATTTATGGCAGTTATCTAGATTTATACCGCCACCATCTTGCAACGGTTGATTGGTCTCTAATTTTCCACTAAATCCAGGATGCTGAATCTTGTAAAATAACCTCATAAACATATTGCTTTATGCTCCGGACTTCAATAAACAGTAGGAGATTCCAGTAATAGCTTCTGCCCAGTGAGTTTCCCTGTGAAAAAGGAGTTCCTTGGAACTTACAATATCGGTTTGTTTGCAGATGAACCTGTTGAATGGCAGGAAGCGATGCAACCAATAGTGACCTTTAAAGCTGCATTCAGAGCAAACAGAATCACACTGCCCACCTGTACAAATTGCGCCTTGCCAGCAAGTTGTAAAAATTTAAATATAATTCTCATTTATTGGCCACAATCCAAATTGTCCCCCCCCCCCTTTCCTGCAACATAGGATAGTTTCAGTAAAACTGTAAACCCGTTTTCTATCAGTTAATTGTCAGAGCCCCTCCCTAAACGAGAGGGGACACGTGCAGCCCCCAAATGGGGCAAATAGCACCGGAAAACCCACACAGATGGACCATGAAGCTGCCTTATACTGAATCAGACAACTGGTCCATCAAAGTCACTACTGTCTACTCAGCCTGGCAGTGGCTTTCTGGAATCCCAGGCAGCAGTCTTTCACATCACCTCCTACATGACTCTTTTAAGTGGCGATGCCAGTGACTGAACCTGGGACCTTCTTCATCCCAAGCAGGTGCTAAGCCATGTCCCAGGGGGAAGGCTGAAGCCCTTTCCCCCCCAATCTACACTAAGAAGAATGTGCCACTGTTAGCAGAACAGATCCATGGGGTCCAATTGTTCCATTTAGGAGGCCAGGTCTCCTGCTATAATGATTACCACCATTTCCCACCAGTACTTCACTGACCTGCAAGGGGAGGGGGGCTTTGGTGTGTGTGATGTTATCAGGATGGATCTTAGAGCGTTGCCCCAATATAATGACATCCCTTCTGGCTTTTTGCAAGAAGTGGTGTCATGATTCGGCACAGCGCTGGCATGCCTGTGTCTATCCCCCAGTTCCTCCCCATTTCCATTTCTCTATAGAGTGCAGACAGGAAGAGGGAATGGCTGTGTGACGGATAGCACAGAAAAGTAGGCATTTTTTTAAAAAAAAAGAATGACGAACCCTTGAGAAATGGCGCTTGAGGCAAATTAACTTTCAAAAACAGAATAGAGATTTAATTGAACAGGCAGTGAATACACGTATAATAGAAATGGTCAAGGTTTTGAGATTGCTGAGGTCAAAAACTTTCCACGGTTGTGATCACACGCACAATTAGCCCTGACGTAGGTGCAAACGCCAGGCAGATTAAAGGAGTGCGCTCACACACCATCACCTGGGAAGTGCCCCACAGTCGTTGGCAACGCGTTTTGCTCTGCCGCACAAGCGGATTTAAAAGACACCTCAGAAAGTCTGATGGCAAACGGGTTGCTACAGGCCACAGATGGACTTCCCCATGTGTGATCGCTCCAGCGTGCTCTCATGGCGTCACATAGGTGGTAAGAGGCACTTTCTGAATCCTCTCCTCCCCTCCCCTTGTCACCTATATATCTCTGGCCAGTTTCTCCCTACCTTCCATGTAGCTGATGAAGAGAGCTGTGTTTCTCTCCAAGGAAGATTAATTCTTCAGCTCTCTGACTCTCTGATACAAGCAGTGTTTTAAAAAAGCCCACTTTTTTGTGCTGTCTGTCACAGGCTGTTAAGCCAGTTTTACTGGAGAGATGTTTTTCTCCGAACTCTCTGTCCTATAGTACTACAGTTGCTGCTACTGCCCTGGTAGGTACTAATTGTGTAGTCTTAGCTGACCGTCACTAGCCATTGATCAGCATTCAGTGTGAGTTGCCAAGCCACTAAACAGGTCAGCACATGACTCATAACCTGTGGAGCTGCTCGGGAACATGCTTAGGTAGTCTTTGGCTCCCTCACCGCCAGTCTGTCTTGTGGTTCATGCGGCAGGTTCCTTTGGGATCAAACCCAGAGTCTTTCAGGAGGTTGGCAGCAGTTCTACATTAGCAAGCATCCTCAACTCTCCAATGAACGGCATTTAGCGCCCTTGGTACAAAGTGTCTTCAGCTGCCTTGGAGACCAAAATTGGTCTAATGAGAATCATCAGGCTTTCCTGGCCAAGGAGCAATTTCCTTGTAAATGAAATGAGCCTCTCCTTCCCATTGCTGAGTAGAATGATTTTGCGGCTATCTGCTTATTTTGTTTTAATGTAAAAGAGTCCATTTCAATTTTCACGACTTGAGGGCTTGCTTAATACGTTGCAGCCATTCAAGGCGCATAAGGAAGAAGGGAGACATCCCTCATATGGTCTGGTAATTCAGCAAGTAGCATCCTAAAGCGCATTTGTGCTTTGCTGGGCACGGGTTTCAATAAGAGACTGCAAAACTGCATGTATTAAGCAATTGAGGGTAGATGCGGCCTCAGCTTTTCTCCTAGAAAACCCCATCCCCTTTGATCCAGGGTGGCTTTCTTTCTATCGATTTCAGGGCCAGCCCAAGGACTTTGGGCACCCTAGACTTTGCTGCCACTACCCTATATAGGATTACTGGACACCCCCCCCCCCCAGTGGAGGTGGGAGTCCCCCTCTGCCAGGCTCCACCGCCCTGTCTCTGATCAGCTGGCCGGTGGGGGGAGGGACTTAACTGGAAAAAGAGCAAGGCCCAATCGACATTGCGGTGACATGCCTACGACCCAGCCGATGTGACCCTGAAGTGGTGTCATGATGTCAACGACATCGGGACAATGCTCTGGTATTTGGATAAAAACTCTATGGTAGAAGCCACATTTACCATAGAGTTTTTGCCCAAATACCAGAGCGTTGCCCCGACATCGCTGCACGATGATGTCACTTCTGAGTCATGTCAACAGTAACATAGATACATTGCTGCAGCATTGGCTAGGCCTCCTACTTGCTGCAGGTAAGTCCCTCCTATCACCCACCGGTTGCCAGGAGCGACCAGGCAACCCTAACCCTTTATGGGCTGTGGGGATACTGCCACTTCACCCCACACACACACACACTCTGTGAGTAAGCGGCCCCCTCTCACACTGCTCTTACTGGCCCACATAGGTTTCCCTTTTACCAAGTGGGAGTGGGAAAACTCCTGCCCTCACCCCTGATTCTCTAGCCTTACTCCAGTGAGCGGTGGGGGAGAAATGTGAGGGCCAGAACAGTATTTCCTGGTGCCATGATGTCATTTCTGGCCACATAACCAGAAGTGACATCACCTATGGTTGCCAGCATTGGTTTGGGAAATACCTGGATACTTTGGGGGTGGAGCCTGAAGAGGGAGGGATTTGGGGATGGGTGGGACCTAAGTGGAATATAATAGAGTCTACCCTCCAACACAGAACTGGGCCAAGCTATGGGAGCCGCTCTGAGCCTGCTTGCAGGGAGAGCGGCCTATAAATATAATAAATGAATAAATCATCTGGCGATCACTTCTAGTTCCTGGAGATCTCCAGGCTCCCCCTGGAGACAGGTAACCCTAGACATCACCACATCGCTAGCCATTCTAATTTTCAGTCAAATCTTTAGTTTCACGTGACGCTGTAATGGTCCTTTCAGTTACACAGCCAGAAATGAAGTCAGGGAATGATGTTTGGGTGAGCCTTTGCTCCCCAAAGTTTCACAGGAGTAGCTAGCCCTAGGGCCACAACTCCCGGCAGGAACGTATTGAGAGGCAAATCAGCCCTGGAAAAGGAAGGCAAGGGAGGAAGAGTGCCTGAGTGCCTCAACAGAGGGAGGGGAAGAGCACCACGGGCCACCTAGCGGGGGCCAGAGGGACTGCACAGGAATGCCACTTGCCACAATAGACCCTGATGCCACGGGCAGGCAGGATGGCAGCAGGGCTGATTGGGGCACCCTTTCCTCTCTGGCACCACATTTGACACGTAGGTGTGCCTACGGACAGGCTGACCCTGCCCAGTTTCTGAATCCTGTATTCTTCCAGTTCAGGGCAGTATATATGGTTCTGCCTTATCACAGCAATTCTTTGAGAACCACCTATGCCTCTGTCAGCTCCTTGGAAGAAGGGCTGAGAAAAACGTGAGAGAGAGAGAGAAAGTGTCGCATGGAAAAGCAGTGTAGGACTGTTTTATGTCATTCATATGCTTCATTTGTTGGTTGCCTTTCTTGTTGGCTCAAGGTAGGTTACGGGTTACAAAACAATGCGCTCAAAACCAGTGAAATACATGTAATAAACAATGAAGTAAAACTGGAGTATGCAGTGAGAAAAACAGTGAAATGAAATCGGTATGATGGAGCCAACAGACAATGCAACGTTGCAGGGAGAAAGTAAAAGGGGGGAACATGCCTGCATTTTTACCCAGACAATGAATGTGCCTCCCTCATAAGTAGCAGTGGCAGCAAGTGGACACATGACACTGGCTTATACAGAATCAGACTCAGTTCGTCAAGGTCAGTATTGTCTACTCAGACTAGTAGCAGCTCTCCAGGGCCTCGGGTAGAGGTTTCTGCTCCTTTTAACTGGAGATGCCAGGGATTGAACCTGGGACCTTCTGCAGGCTAAGCAGATGAACCACTGAACCACAGCCCCTTCCCCAACTGCCTCAGTTCATAATGAACTGGGGTTTTCCAAGCTTTCTCAAATAATTTTGGAGACAATCATAGATCTTTCCAAGCTCTTTCTAAGAATATTCAGAAGAATCAAGCCTAGGAGAGCTCGCTTGCATTCCTGCTGCCTGCCAGTCCTCCCGACCGGCTCAAGAAATCATACCGGCAGCCGAAGAGAAGGCTGCCAACAGAAGCTTTGGGAAAAGAGGACCTGTGGGCCTGTCTGCTCCTGACCATCATTTCCTGCATGGCATTTTCCATCTCCTATACCCCTCGCCCCAATTAATTGAATTGAGAGCCATAGGGAACTACAAGCCCCAAGAACCCTAGCAGTGCGTGATGCTCCTGAGCATGCTTGGGAAGATTCAGGCCTTAGGGAGGTTCCTGAAGGACTTCTAAGAGATGCACTAGGGGGATGCCAGCCTCCAAGTAGAGCCTGGAAATCTCCCAGACTAGAGCAATCAGTTCCCCTGGAGAAAATGCTGCTTTGGAGGATGGACCCTATGGCATTATACCCCATTGAGGTCCTTACCTTGCCCAGACCCCACACGGCAGGAGGGCTGGGAAAGCACAGGGTAGGCATGGAAGCATGCCTGGGGGCCCTGCCTGCCCCTTTCCAGTTGCCCTGCAGCAGTGGGGCACCTGGAGAAGATCCCTTTTCTTTCCTGAGCCTCTCCGCTTTGTGGAGAAACTTGGGGAAGTGTGGGGGGGGGGAATGTTTAAATGTGTTTCTTTCCCTTCCCAATCAGGGGAAGGGAAAGAAAGGCATTTTCAACATGCCTGGGCTCCCTGCCTGCCCTTCTCCAGCTACCCCTTGTCAGCCAGAGCAGGGAAGGCAGAGAGCAGAGGCATTCACTTGTCAATTTCACTCACAGCTGATTGCTGGGGAGTGAAATTGACATGGAAATCCCTATAGGTGGCCAGAGGGAAAGCAGGCATTTTAACATGATTCCTTTCCCTCTGGTGGTGTGTATCAGACCTGAAAATATTCAGGAATATCAAATATTTCCCCAGTGCAAATACTTTACTGGTATTGGACTGGGGAAATTTGGCATTTACCGGTATTTTTCAGGTCTGATATACTCCAAGCTGAAAAATACGGCTTTTCCTTTTTTGCACGCCCCTAGTGCTAAACCAATATAGCACTTCATTGGAATCAAGGCATCTCAACGGTGCCGCTATGGCACTGAAGTGTTATATTGGTTTAGCGCTGTAGTGCTACTTAGAATGTTTTTTTTTAAGTCTGCAGAAGATCATACAGTGAAAAAAGGGTGGGAAAAAGCGGCATTGTAGGAAATACGGGACATTTTAAAGAACACTCCACAGCGATTCAGAAGCACAACAAAGGGGTAGAAAATGGAAGAAAGCAGTTTCCCTCAAAAGCAACTCAACCACACTTTGCTAACCCAACGCAAGTGGGTTTGTATGAACAGGTAAATAAATTCTGTTAGTGGCCGGCTACTAAAACAGGACTGTCTGAAACGACAGGAAAAATCCATTAGCAACCAGTTACTAAAATAGAATACAAAGACAGTTTGAAAAACACCATAATGCCATAGAGCCCACCAACCAAAGCAGCCATTTTATCAAGGGGACTGATCTTTGTCATATGGAGGTCAGTTGTAATTCCAAGAGAGGTCCAGCCCCAACTGGAGGTTGGCAGCCCTGGACTGTTCGGGATTGCACTGTAATAGTCCAATCTATTGGTTTCAGTTAGCTTAATCTGGAATTTAAATGCTGAAAGGCCGGTGGAGTGATTTCAAGCATAGTTCTTTTTATTAGAAGGTTCAGCTCAAGCATGCCTGGTGCAGGCTGGGGGTCTGCTTATATGCAGAGAGAAGCCTCGCCCCCGACCCCGCCCATACAGCTCCTGCCAGAGACTCTAGTTGGTACATTTGAATATTCTGAGCCTCTGATAGGGGGATGTCCAGGATCCTAGTGGGCTATTGTTTCCTGGCCTCAAGCTCAGGCCACTTTCCCGGCCATGTGCTCGGACTGCGTGGCGGTCGCCATTACCGGAGCACATGGTAGCGTTAGAGTTTAAGCATATAACATGACAGTACATAACAAATGCTATGCAGGATTACACTGTAAAATGTTATGGGCAGGCCTTTTCCTTTGTTTTAAAAATCCCTCCAAGCTCTGGTGAGTAGTTAACACTTCATACAGCAGATCATCCTATCATGAAGACTTTCCACCAGTTATATGGCATGGCTGTTCTCCACATTTGAATCCCCTCTCCTTGCGAGTCGTGACAACATTTTTTATTACTCTTACTCTTTTCACAACAACATGGCCGGCATTCCTTTTAGCACCGCTGCAACCTGAAAGGCGCCTTTGGGCGTGGGGGGAGGGAGCAGCCATTGCTTTTATTATGATTTTGTGGTTCAAAAGCATAGATTTATGATTCCAGGAGAGACAGTAGCTCTCTCTTTTGGGGTTTTAAAAAAATTGTTTTCCTTTGAAATTCCAGAGCGAGTGTTGTGTCTGCTTTCTCCCTGACCCTCTTTGGAGGCAGCCGTGTGTTTTTTCACCAAAAAAAAAAAAACCTTTTAAAAAAAGCCCCAAACCCCAACCACCCTTTTGAAAACAAAGGTCTGTTGTCTGTAAGCCGAAGCGTGCAGGAAACCCTACTCACAGGGGATCACGGCGGGCCAGTACTGTCCCAGAGCTAGACTCCAGTTCTCTGAATTCAACCTGACAGCTTGTCTGGAACACTTTCTAAGTAACCATTATCCTTCCTCTCCCCGCCCCCCAGCCAGAAAAATACATGGAGGCTGGCCTCCCCCTTTGCCTCAGGTGGGCGGCATGTATTAGTGCACATGTGTGGAGGTTATGAGCTGCCCGGTTGGCTTGCGTTTGCTCTTTTTCAAAAATATCTTAGGACAAGCAGTGCCGTTTCCTAAAACGAAGTAGTATTCGGTTCCCAGGGGGGTGTTTCTGCATAACTGTGCAGGGCATGCAGTTTCTCCTGGTTGCATTATGTCTGTGCATGTCTGTTGTGTAGTGTGCGTGTCGGTCTGTTGTACCTGAGAGTCTCTTTAGAAAGGACGCTGTGTGCTTTCTCTCTCTAGCGTGTTCTACCTGCAGATATGAAACTTGCCATCTAAAGTGAAATTTGGCATCTGTTTGCAAGCGTAAGATTTCGTGCTTGCTTCCTTATTCATTTTAGTTTGGTTTTTACATGCCATCTTTCCAGTTCAAGAAATGCCCAAGACATCATACCCTTAGTTCGGAATAATTGCAACCATAAAATTGTAAAGAGCCACAATTTCAAACCCGGCCAGGGATTAGTTTTTAAAGGTCCTCTAGAATTAAAAAACAAACATTTTAATCTGTCTTTAGTGGGTAGTGAGATGCAATTTATGGAGTTGGGAGTTTCAGATGTGTTAAGTGTGTCCCCTGAATTACAGTTGTCATGTTGTTTTGTTTTTTTAGGGTGGGCTCTAGTCCTCATGGACGTTCAGAAAATTTAGAAATGTGACGGGAATAACCATATTGTGTCTTACATCTTAGTAAATATAGCAGCTGCCCAAGTCTACGCCTGAACTATGAGAATCTGCCACTTAAATTTCTAACATGCATTTGTACACTTTTAGGTGTGCATCTAGAATATGGGGTCCGTTAAAAGCACTACAAGTGAGTGCCAGCCTGGCCAAGGTGTTTTCTGGTCAGTTGGCAACCTGAATAGAGTGCTTAAATCAAAAATGTTTACTTTCTGAGATTAGTTCAGAGGAAGCATATCTATAAGAAAAGTAATTGCATTGTGTTACCTCAGACTCAGAACCCTGAAAGTCATGCTGGGCCATTCTGAATCCTGCAAATCCAAAAATGAGCATGGAATAGGGTTGCCAACTCTGGGTTGGGAAATTCCTGGAGATTTTAGAGTGGTAGAGTTTAGGACAGCAGGGCTTGGGGACAATGCTCCCTCTAAGCTGTGGAGTCTTCTGGGCAACAATTCTACTTTGTGAGCTACTGGCATTAAAGTTGCGAGCAAGCAATTTGGCTACTGCATAAATTAATCTGTTCTGGAGCCATCCTTCCTGAGCTAAGACAAAAATGTGTGAGCCAGAGGCTAAAAAAACTGAGCTAGCTCACTCTAACTCAGCTTAGAGGGAGCACTGCTTGGGGAGGGGAGTGACCTGAACTGGGGTATAATGTCCACCCTCCAAAGTAGCCATTTTCTCCATGCAAATGAATATCTGTTGTCCGGAGATCAATTGTAATTCTGAGAGATTTCCAGGCCCTACCTGGGGGTTGGCAACCTTATCACGAAAGGTAGTCCCCTCAAGTGTGTGGGGGAGACATTAGCCACCGTTAGACTATATGAAAATGATTAACTTTAAATGGTGGCACTTTGAAAATGGCTTTTTGCCCAGTGTCAAGGGTGAGCTTTGAAAAGCCTGGCCAGGTGGGGGGGGGGGGCACCAAACTGCAGCCCAAAAAGATCCACCTCCTTGAGGCTGGTTTAAAACTGGCCAGGTGGCAGGCCAGAAAAGAGCAGAGAAAGGACGACCCCTCGGCTCTGTGCCCATTTCCCCTTGATAATGTTATTAGAAGAGCAAGTATCGTGGTCTGATTTTGGTTTAGCTGAATGGTGCGGCTGAGGAAACAAAACATAATAAAAGCCTGTCAGCACTCAGTGAACAGGCCGGGACGCTGGGATCCTGCGATGTCTCTTGTTCGGTTCTGTGAAACGCCTGCCTCTCGTGGCTCTCTCAGAACAAGCAATGGCTTTTCAAAGAGCGCCTTTTCTCTTCCTGCCAGGAGTTAGCTTCTAATGAGAAATGTCCTTAACAGCCGCTTCATTGTGTCTCCCTCACCTCAGTTGCCAGGAGAAGGTGGGGGGGGATCGGGCCCGTTGCCAGACATTTGCTGGTGGTGAGGAGATAGGATGGGGTTGGCCACTTGTGGGTGGAAGCACAATTTTAATGTGAGTCACCGACGCTTAATTTATGAAACCATTCCAATGCATTTTTAAAATTATTTAATAAAATTTAAAATATGAAGTGCGAAATGACCACCATGTGGGAACAGGTTTATTGGCTACTGACAAATTTGAGGAGAATATTGTTTTCCCTTCCTACTTCTATGAGGAAAAGAGGCGAGAGGGCTGGAAAACCCATGAAGAAGCCTGGCCCTGCAGGTTCCTCCAATGTTCCCCCATGGCCATTGCATCCGTCATGATCCTTGGACTATGTAATAAAAGAATTCATAAATAGCAGTGGAGAAAGCTGCTTCATCCATTCTGGATCTCTTTGGCTAGAGAGCCATTTGTCTGGGGTACCTCATGGCATGATTGATGAGCATCAGGCTTTTTAATGGGGCTGGCATCTGGGATCAATATGGCTGGACACCAGCCAAAGCTCACTGCCCAGGAGAAAAGCTGCTCTGGACTAGTCACTGGCACTGCTGCCTCTTAAGCTGTGGAGTCTTGTGAGCAAAAATTCTACTTTGTGAGCTACTGGCATTAAAGTTGTGAGTGAGCGATTTGGCTGCTGCATAAATTGGTTTGCTCTGGAGCCATCCTTCCTGAGCTGACAAAAATGTGTGAGCCAGAGGCTAAAAAGCTGTGAACTAGCTCACACTAACTCAGCTTAGAGAGAACATTGGTCACTGGGTCAGTTTACCATTGCCCTGTGGGAGAAGTGCCTGGTGGAATTATAGGAAGCAGAAAGCAAAAAGAATTAGGTGTTCTGCTGATGCCTGCAGCACCCTGTCCAGGCAGAATTTCTGGGCAGTCTCCTATTTTCCAGTGGAAAGAGCACTGGAGGGACCCCAACAGAACTTCTCTCGTCTTCCTTTTAGATTCCTGGCTTTAAAGTCCCCACCTACAACTTGTGAAATTCCTGGAGATTTGGGGGAGATGTTTGGAGAGGATGGTATTTAGGGAAGGGAAGAAGGCCAGCATAGATGTGATATCACTCTAGGACTTCGGGTTCTCCTAGGCTCTATGGTATATTACAGAGTTTGTCCTCCAAAGCTGCCATTTCCTCCAACAGAACTGACCTCCATAGACTGGAGGTCATTTGGAATTCTGGGAGAACTTCAGGCTGACCTGGAGGCTGATAACCCTCCATGGCTTCTTAGAGAGTCCAGCATCTCACACAGGTCACCCCAGAAGACTCTCTGACATCACCAGAGACTTCTGGGGCAACTTTTAATTTCCTGGTGAAAGGAACATGGGAAGGAGCCAGAGAGGCGACTCTGTCCTTCTCTCAGCTGCCCCCTTGGATCAGGGGAGAGTCACAATCTACTCTTCACAGACAACACAGAGGCCTCTGGGGGCAATCATTGATTTTTTGATGGGATGAGCATGAAAAGGGAGCAAAGTCCCATACTTTTTGTGCTCCATTTAGACCTACCACCACCACCTCCAATAAGGCTATGAGGAGATTAAGTTATACTCCATTCTCTCCGAGGGGAGGGGAGAAGTGAGGGATGACTAGGCAGCAGGATTACCATGACTGGAGGGGAGAGGAGAACCATTGGGTGGGAAAGAACAGAGTAACAATGGGGGTAGCAGGAAAGAAAGGGGTCACATTTGTGGGGGAAGAGAACTATGATGGGGGGACAGATACCCAGCAGCCAGAAACCCACCCCCCAAAAAATTAGCCTCCGTGGCACTGCAAAAATTCGACACAGACTCTCTCAGAAAAGATCCCAGACCCAATTGATACTTGATTGAGGGTAGCAGGCACCTATTTGCTGCATTTACAGCAAAACTGCCTTAAGGGAACCTGCAAAGTTTGAAGGGAGGAAGATGCTTCCACGCGCTCTTTGGTACATAGTGCATTCCTTGTTCCCTGGCTCCCTGGAGAGTCAGCGTGGTGTAGTGGTTAAGAGCAGCAGGCTCTAATCTGGAGAACAGGGTTTGGTTCTGCATTCCTCCTCCATATGAAGCCTGCTGGGTGACCTTGGGTCAGTCACGGTTCTCTCAGAGCTCTCTCAGCCCCACCTACCTCACAGGGTGTCTGTAGTGGGGGGAGGAAGGGAAGGAGACTGTAAGCCCCTTTGAGACTCCTTAGGGTAGAGGAAAGTGGGCTATGAAAACCAACTCTTCTTCTTCCATTTAGAGAAGGGTGCCTAGCTCTTTCAAGGGGTGCCAGCCTCCAGGTGGGGGGTGAAGATTTCCCAGTATTACACCTGATCTCCAGACTATTTAGGTCGTTTATTTGTTATTTGTTTAAAGCATTTATTCCACTTCCCCTGGAGAAAATGGCTGCTTTGGAAGGTGGGCTATATGGCACTATATCCTATGGAGGTCCCTCCCCTCTCTAAAGCCCAAGATCCACCCTCAAATCTCCAGGTATTCCTGAACCCAGAGCTGGCAAGCCAACCTCTTACGGCAATAATAAATGTTTATTTTGTTTGAAACATTTTAAAGCCGCTTTCCCACCCAATTCAGGGTCCCCTAAGGCTGCAAACAATAAAATAATTCAAACAAGGTATGATCCTTACAGGGTTGCCAACTCCATGCTGGGGAAATGCCTGGAGATTTACGGGGGTGGACCTTGGGGAGGGTGGGTTTGGTGAGGGGACCCAGCAGGGTATGACGACACAGAGTCCACCCTCCAAAGCAGCCATTTCCTCCAGGGGAATTGATCTCTGTCATCTGGAGATCAGTTTTAATGCCAGGTGATCTCCAGGCTGAACCTGGCGGTTGACAACCATACTTATATAGCACCTTCAAGTACACGGCAGTTTACAGAGTAACATGCATAAGAAGTCCCCTGCCCCAGGGAACATACAATCTGACTTGAACAGCAGGGGAAGGCCAACTTTTTAAAAAAGGGAAACAGAGAGGAAAGGAAACAGTGTGGGTAGAACAGGATGATTCATGCTTTTAGCATTCCCACCAGGAAACACCCGTTTAAATGTATCAAAGACGCCCATCCCCATAAAGTATGAATGAGTCCTAAATGATTTACAAAACGGGCAGCTGAGCTAGACATGCTGCAGTGGGAGATCTGTGAACGGAGCTCTCTAGTGCTTTCTAAAGGGAATTAGCAGCCAAGGGGGATGCTGATGCAAAATGGAGTGAGGGTAGAGGGCAGGAGAAACGTCTCCCTGTCCCTCCCATGCAGTTTTGTTAGTTGAAACCACCGCCACCTTGGGCTCCTGTTAGCCCTGGAAGCCTGGGGGGGTAGGTTTGCCAGCCTTCAGGTGTGGGGCTGTAGATCTCCTGCTATTGCAACTGATCCCCAGGTGACAAAGATTAGTTCCCTTGGAGAAAATGGCCGCTTTGGAAGGTGGACTCTATGGCATTATACCCCACTGAAGTCCCTCCCCACCGCAAACCCTGCTCTCCTTAGCCACCATCCCCCCAAATCTCCAGGTATTTTCCAGCCCTGGAGCTGGCAACCCTAAATTCCCTCTCTTCCCTAAACCTCACTCTCTCAGGCTTCACCCTGAAATCTCCAGGTATTTCCAAATCCAGAATTAGCAACCCCAGGTGGGAAAAGACAGGCAATGCTATTTGCCTGTCTTTTTATTCTCCCACCCCCCCCTTTCTTGCTGGGTTAATAACACTGCTCAGTTTCAATTACAAAAGCTGTGAGGGGAAGGGGGCGGAAACTTGAGCCTGCTGCTCCTATCTTTCTCTAAAAATCCAAGGAAGATCTGTCCGTGGGTCTCCCAGTGTCATTTTTGATTTGATCCTAAGAGATCTTCAGAGGAGACAGTCCATCAAGCTGTAAATGCTGTTAATACCCTTTTTACCTGGACTGTCTGCATTCATTCAAGGGACTTTCTGGATGTAAACCAGACAGCTGCAGAATGACATATCTTGAAAGCCCGGTATGATTTATCTTGAGCTTTAATTTTGTTTGGAACTGAAACCAAGCATTTGTCAGAGGAGCCGTGGTTTCGAATGCGATCCTGCCGAAGCTGGGACTACAACACTCGACACCCAAGGGTGGATCTCTTCTTAATGACTTTCAATCTAAACTTCATCGCTCAAAATAGTGGGATTTGCATGTGTGTGTGTGTTTTTAAAAAGTGAGTCCAGACAGCGTCTGACAACTCTGTTTAACTCAGCGGGCTGGCTGTAGTTCTACGAGAACTCTTTCAGCCACTGAATATTGGGTCATGAGAATGGTATTGTTTTTGCCAAAAAAAAGGAAGAAAGTCAAAGTCTCTGGATGGAGTGCCTGGCTCAAGCTCACGCATTGTGTCTCGAGCATATTTAGCAAAGGAATCTTGGATTGTCAGGCTGCTGCAGTACACGCTGCACTCATTTTTGGCAAGGGATTGTTGGGGGGGGGGGGATAACCCAGATCTTGTTGGCTCCCCTGAGCAACTATTGTGGGTGTTTTGGAAAGTTGTGGAAATTTGCACCAGCGAAGCCTGGTTTCCAGATGTCCCTTGTTTCAAACTCTTAATTCAGACTGCAGCATCTTAAGGCATGTCACCACACACAGCAATAATTCAGTTGATTAAACTGTCATATCTTCTCCACCCAAAGAACCCTCTGAATTGTAATGGGAGAGACCATAATTTAGTGGCAGAGCGCACACTTTGCATGCAGAATGTCCTGGGTTCAATTAGAAGTCTTTATATAGACCTATATAAAGCCTGTGTTTCCCCCCAATGGGGATCCAAAA
The DNA here is from genome assembly GCA_029233225.1 of Lepidodactylus listeri. Taxonomy (NCBI): domain Eukaryota; kingdom Metazoa; phylum Chordata; class Lepidosauria; order Squamata; family Gekkonidae; genus Lepidodactylus; species Lepidodactylus listeri. The sequence continues at coordinate 58,626,520 of JARCFY010000014.1, forward strand.
CAAATTAGAACCTAATTCTTCCCTCTGCTGCTTTATCCTCACAGCAACAACCCTGTGAGGCAGGTTAGGCTGAAAAGGAATGACTGGCTCAGTGTCACCCAGTGAGCTTCCATAGCAAGTGGGGATTCGAACCTGGGTCTCTCTCTAACTGTAGTGTGACATTCTTGTCACTTAGGCCCATGCCTGCCCTGAGCTTAGGCTAGGATTGACAACTCCATGTTGAGGACCCCATCTTAGGCAGTCGGGGTGGGGGTGGGGGTTTTCCCAGTTTTCAGAGGCTTTTCCATGTTCTAAGCCCAGTCTGCTAGCTTCCTATGATATTTTTGCATGTGGCACAGGGGAGAAACACCCTTCTGGGTAGGATGGCCTGGCTTGGAGACACAGGGGTGGCTGGTGGCTGAAGGGCTGAGATCTTTTGTAATGCTTTTAAAAATATATTTGTTCATTTGCCGTGTGTTTATCTCCCCTCCCCCTTCGATCATGGTACTTAAAAGTGGCCTACAAACATTAGAGACACAACAAAAAGCAGTAACAACAACAAGAAGCAACAACACAATAAAAAGCAGTGCCATACAATTAAATAAAATAAATCCTTAAAACAACAACCAACAATAAAGCAGCCAACAAAATCTAAGCAGATTTAAAAAAAAAAATCATGCAAACTGGGCTGATAATAAAAATTAAACAGACCAAGACTTGGCTCTAGCAATAAAAAGCATCAGAATGTTGGGGTTCAGCTGCCATCAAAGCCCCTCCAGGATATAGTTATCACTGGAAGGCCAAAACCAAGGAGGCTTCTTGGGCCAGGGAATTCCAAAGCCTGGAGGTGACGACCTAAAGAGCCCTTTCCTTTGTACTCACCAGACATCACCCCAGTTAAAGAAAGCACATAAAGAAGGCTGAAGCTGATCTTCAGTGGCAAATCAATGCTTTGTAGAGTGGACTTTGTGGCATTGTGCTCCATTGAGGTAGCCATCTGATCCAGGCTCCGCCACCAAATCTCCAGGGGTTCCCCAACCTAGAGCTGGCAACCCTGTCAGGTCAGGGAGGACCTGGCAACCCTAAGGGGAGAACACTGTTCTAAAAGTCCCTTTGAGTTCCAACCAAGGAGGAAAGGGAGATATAAATAAATAAATGCAAATGCATGGAAGCTGGCTGGGTGACCTTTGGCCAGTCACTTCTTCTCAGCCTAACCTACCTCACAGGGTTGTTGTGAGAATAAAATGGGAGGGGGAACGATGTGCGCCACCCTGAGCTTCTTGAAGGAAGGGCAGGATAAAAAAAATATTGATGAATAATTAAATATATTGTTCCTTTGCTGCTTTGACAGTTCGTAGTATGGAATATAATCTAGCACCTGAGCTGCATTTCTATTTTTGTATCTTCAAGAAGAGGCTTGCCAGAGTCCACAAACATATCACCGTCAGTATCATCTGCAAATATCTCTTTGTCTCATTGCAACAGGAATTGGATGCTAATTTTTCCTATAATGCCAAATAGTAGAGAAGTGCGAAGATACTTGAAGGAATGAGCTCATGTTTTCTCTTTTCTCTCTCTTCCCTTGACCTTCTTTCTTTATTGTATTTTGCTTTTTTTTAAATTTCCATGCCAGCATCTATATCTTTATTTTAAAAACACCCCAGTAGACTTTTCCAGCATCAGCTGGAATATACAGATGCATGTGGGATTTCCCATGGCAAGAGTTTGCTCTTCTTTCAAACAACTTTTTATCATTCCCAGGCAAAATACGATCTTCTGTCTTGAATTCATTTGAGGACTAAAGCCATTCCTCCCATACAAGATTTTTAGAGGATTAGCTTTACATAAGCTTGTCATGCTATCTTTAGGGGCATCTCTGTTGGTAGAGTTGCCAATTCTGGACTGTAAAATTCCTGGGGATTTGGGGGTGGAGCCTAGAGAGGGTGGGGTTTGGTGGGAAGGTTCTGAGCAGGGTATAATGCTCTAGTGAGCCTGTACCCTTAAAGCACTCTTCTTTGGGACTGGCTGGGTGACAGGTGCACAGGGAAGGACTGGGAAACATGCATTGGGCAAGTTGGGGCTGTAAAGGGCTGAGCTGTGTTAAGAGCCAATGAGAAGTGGGGAAGCTCCTTGCAAATCAGCAGGAAGACTTCTGGTCTGAGGTCCTTTAATATGTGACAATGCCATAGAGTCCGTTCTCCAAAGCAGGCATTCTCTCTCAGGGAACCAATCTCTGTTGTCTGGAGATGTTATAATTCCAAGAGATGTCCAGGCCCTACCTGGAGATTGGCAACCATATGCTCATATGCTGATTTTTGTCCTTGTTTATTTAAAAAAACTTGATTCTTCTTTATTCAGACAATGGCTTATCTTGTCATTCCTTCCATAGATGTTACGCCTGTGCTCCATGTAAGATTATTGACTTCAGATGATGTTGATTGAAAGCTACTGTTGTTAATAAATGCCTTCTTGTTCACATACAAAAGGAATCCTCCCCATCACATTGTTGTCCTGACTTACCTTCATGGCGTGCATGGCAGCTTAAATGGATCTCTCATTATGCCCTTACAACAACCCTGTGAGCTAGGTTAGGCTGAGAGAGTGACCAGCCTCAGGTCACCCTTGGAGCGTCATAACACAGGGATCAAACCGTTTCTTCCATCCATAAACCGCAAAAGGCAGACTCATGTGTTACTAGTTTGCTTCCAGACCCTTCAAGGAAGGATGAAGGCATTAACCCTTTAACCACCATTCATTACTGCCATCCAGCTAAGCTCCCCTGCTTTGATATTAGCATTTGAAAGGAGAAAGGCTTGTTTTCTTAAAGGGCACCACTTCTCTGTACCCTGCACAGCCGTGAGACAAACTGAGGCAATCTAAACACGCAGTTTGCATTTTATAGATGAATCTGTGTGCTTCTTCTGTGAGGGATTTGAACCTGGGTCTCCTAGGTCCTAGCTTGATATCGTAACCTCCACACGATACTCAGGGGAGGAATAAGCAAATTGACCCTGGGAATCATATCGGAAGAGATCACACAGCATCAAGTCTGCACAACTAGCCCTGTCCACAAGTTGCAGTGGACACACATTCAGTATGTGTACAGTGCATTCTTGATTGTTCTTTGTATGTGTGTTGAGTAATCTTCATGTTACAATCACTGCATACACAGCTGAATGTGTGGTGCAAACCCCACACTTATTCAAGTACTAGTCTCTGGTTTTATTTGTTAAGTGAATATCCATGGGCTCTTTTTTAAAAAAACAAACAAACAGATGAATACACATACAGGCAGAATGTATGTGCATTCACTGTAATCATATGTGAACAGGGTGGCTGTTTCCAGATCTTGGTGTTGAGGTTCATCCAATCCATTGTACAGACTAAATACACAATTAGCAACATTCATCTAATTTGGCCAGAAAATGCAACATCCTCGTTGGGTAGCTTCTGTTCCATTTATGCCAATTACATTACTTGCATGCAAGAATACTAATGTGGGTCATGAATCATGGGTCTGTTTTCAACATGGACCTCAGTGTTCAAGCACATGGCTTGCTCTTGATTAGAAGGATCCAGTCATGCATGCTAATTTGACATCCAAGTCTATTTTTCCAGTACTCTTATGCAGTTCTTAAAAACCAAAATCATGAGATTGGTGCATTTCCCCTTTGGACTCATTTCCTGTGACCAGCCAGCCCTGGGATCCTAAACGTGAACCTGCTTTTTACCCTCATCCAGTTGAGCGTCCCACATGAAAGTTGTAGCTTTGCCTCTCACCTTGGTCTCAAAAAGTCACCTTCCAAAGACACGGTTGCAATATAAATTGAGTCCTTATCCCACCCCGTGGGAGAAAATAAGGCAACTGTGCATGACTCTGGTCTCACTTTGAATATTTTAAGCCAGATGGATGTATCTGTGCTATCAAAGTGGGTTGCAGGTCTCTTAGGATGTCTCCTGTACATGCATGGAATTGTAATTTTGCAGGAAATGAAGGGCCCCTCTAGTCCAAAGACTGATATCATGTATCAACAGATGCTTGTCCAATCTTCTCTTAAAAACTTTTTTTTTTTTTAAAAAGGAGATAGTGTGACTGCTGCAGCCAAGGACAAGCAGTAAAATACACACACACACACACACACAAGTAGGTGAGAAAGATAATTGAAACTATGTAATGGGGGAAAGTTACCATGTTATTCTGTTGCAGTCTTGTGATATCTTAAAAGAGCAAAAGGGTGTTTTTTTCCCCTACCAAAAACCTTTGTGGATTAGATTACGCTTTGTTGGATGTGTGAGATGGGTCCCGACTCCCCACTTGAGAGACTGTCTGTCTGTCTAGCTAGCTATCAAGGCTGGCATCAGCATACCCTATAGTGGGGCATCTGCCAAGGCCCAGGGTTTCTAGTGGGGCCCCCATACCAGGTGATGGAAAGGCTCTTGAGCAGAAGATGGATGCACAGGTGGGAGGGTGGAAAGGAAGAAATGAGGTCAGCCTGATGGTGGGCAGACAGGGGCAGCGGTCTAGGGTCTCGTTATCTGCCTGTCTGTCTGTCTTTCACTAAACAGCAGATCAGATAAACTATGAAATGCATGAAGTACAAGGGTAAGAGGCAATTATGTAAAATTCAGATGTCCTCAAGAAAAATTTGCAATAGCAGTCATTGCTGATCATACCGTTTGTGTAGTTTTGCTAACACCTGTAGTGGCTAAGGAATACTAGGGTTGCCAGCTTCAGGTTGGAAATTCCTGGAGATTTAGGGGTGGAGCCTAGGGAGGGTGGAGTTTGGGGAGAGGCGGGAGCTCAGCTGGGATGTGATGTCATAAAGTCCATACTCCAAGGCAGCCATCTTCTCCAGGAGAACTGCTTTGTGTAGCCTGGAGATCAGCTGTGAAAGTGGGAGCTATCCAAGCCCCACCTGGAGGCTGGTAACTCTATGATCTTTCTTCAGTTCATCAAGCTTCTGAATGCTCATTGAGCATTTTCCACAATGGAGCCTTCCTTTGCAGTTCTTTGGCTGAAGGATGGTGACTTCCTTGGTTTCTGAACGCTGCAGGAGGGTTATAATATGAAGCGACAGGATATTTTAATATGTTTTAACAAGTGACCTTCATGCTGTCTTGGAAAACATGGCCCCTCCAGTATGGTCCCTGTTGTAAATCTGCAAAGGATGCTGTGTGTTGTTAGTGCTTAAAGTTGGCATTCTCCCAGTTCATAACTCCGTGAAAGTCTTGGTGTTGTGAGCCACTTGGGTCGCTTCTCCTCAGTCCCCTGACTTTTACAGTATATGAACGCTCCCAAGCTGTGGCTGATGCTGTCCACCTCTTACACTAGACAAGAAATGGGTGCTGCCGTGTATTGCGTGAGAGCATAAAAGGGCATTTTTGCAGCTGAGCATGCAGGTGATCCAGAGTCTTGCTTTTCTGATTCCCACGTTCAATGACATGATGACTTCTGCCCTTCTATCTTATTGCTTCCTTTTACTAGATGCCTCTTATGATGCTGTCAGGAGATCGGGATGGGGCAATAACATGAATTCCAGCCACAACAAAAGTGAGTTGACGAGATACCTCTTTTGCCTAGATTTGGCTATCAATTAAGATTTAACAGGAGCCATGTCTTAAGAAGGCAAAGGGACAACGTGGGCTCCACCCCCTGATTTATTAGCACATTAGCCGAGATGTGGGCAAAGGGCTCTTTAACCCACCCACACCTACCATGAACAGCAGTAGAGGCTTTGGCAGGCATCTTCCTTGGGGCACTTCAGCTGTTCACTATTGCTTGTATCTGGGCTTACTCCTGGCAACAATCTGCTGAAGTGGCCAAGGGAAAGAACTCTGACAGAGCCATTGTTTGTACTGGGGAGGTGAGGGTTAAGGAGCCCTTTGCCTGTGTTTCAGTATGGGAGAAAATAGCTTGGTGATGCAACAGAATCTGTGTATTATGCTGAAGGCTGGCTGGGAGTTAAATTCCTCCCCCCCAGCCTTGAGGTCAGATTTGCTCCCCCACAGTGTTCCAGTTGCATACCCCAAGCTTAGAACTCATGCCCGGCACAGTTTGTTTTTCCAGAAGAGGGAAGAAGGCTGTGGCTCAGGGACAGAACATCTGCTTGGCCTGCCGAAGGTCCCAGGTTCAATCCTCAGCATCTCTCGTTAAAAGGACCAGGTAGTAGGTGCAATGAAAGACCTTTGCCTGAGACCCTGGAGAGCCACTGCCAGTCTGAGTAAACAGTACTGACTTTGATGGACCAGTAATGTGATTCAGTATCAGGCAGATTCATGTGTTCATAAAGAGCTGCATTGGCAGACTTTGCTTTAAAAGGGGGTCTCTACCTAAACAGACTATCTGTGGCTACCAGGACCATCTGAGAGTTTAGGAGAGGATTTCTGCCAGCTCTGGCAGATGCTAGGGGGAAAAGAGGAGCAGCTAGGGCTGTTTTAAGAACAGCAGCCTGGATGAGAAGTCCCATCACCCCAGTGATAGTTGATATCTGTCTCTGAGACCATCTGTAGCAGCGGGGCTATCTGAGCTGGGAATGGCGTAAGGATGCCCACCGGCGATGCTCCCCAAGGCCTTCCAGCACTGCTGCAAAGATTAAGATATTTAAAAATATTTTTTCTTGCTTTTAACTTTTTATAGCATTGTGAGGCCCCCCCCCCCCCAGCCCTGAGACAATATGGCCAGAAAGCCAGTGGCTAGCAGCTCCCAATAAAGAAATATTAATTGTTCCAGTTAAATCGCCATTCTGAGAACGTGTTTTATCCTTTCTTCCTCTTGTGTCTACAGCTGACTTAGAACGGTGTGCATGCACACAAAAGCATATACCCAGCATTAAACCGGACTCAAACTTTGTCCTGTTGCTTCAGACCAGCATGGCTACCCACTGTTTTCTCTGTTTCTCTGTTATTCTTAGGTCCACCATTAGGAGGGACACAAAATGTGAGCAAAAATCCAGAGCAACAGCGGCCTCAGCCAGGTAAGAGTACTGAAGGGTCCAGTAGATAAGGCAGTGACTGGACTGGAAATGGAATGAAACAAATGGGTGGGACTGTTTCCCACTGTGGGATATGTGGTGGCAGCTCGCCAAGTAGGAAGCATCAGACTCCACCCCAGTTGATCTGCCAGAGAAGATGAAAGGAAGCTAGGACCCAAAGGAGCCTGAGCCGCCTCTTAACAGTGAGACTGCGGTATTGCATAGAATGGTGACTGCAGAGCTGATCTAGTGGGTTGGTAGCCAGCCAGTGACTTTGTGGACCCTGGCTCCTAGTTCTGAAGCTGAAGCAACTCCTGCTTCCTCTATCTGAGGTGTTAGGCATGAGAAGGACCAGTAACCTTCATGCTCTGTACTCACTGTGCTTATGATTCAAGTGTGTCTTAATTTCTGAATCATGATTTTCAGGAATTGGATACTTAGTCTCTATATTAATAGGGGCCTGTTCTTCAGATCAATGCTCCCTCTAAGCTGTGGAGTCTTGTGAACAAAAGCTCTACTTTGGGAGCTACTGGCATTAAAGTTGTGAGTGAGCAATTTGGCTGCTGTATCAATTAGTTTGCTTTGGAGCCATCCTTCCTGAGCTAAGACAAAAATGTGCAAGCTGAAGGCTAAAAAAGTGCAAGCTAGCTCACACTGACTCAGCTTAGAGGGGACACTGCTTCAGACTAGCATCAGATAGAAACTTCTCAAATGTTTGATGTATGTGGCAGGAAGAACATCCCACTGGGGATTAAAAATGAAATTATATTTGCATGATCTTGTCTCTTGTGCCACGAGGCATAATAATGTCTCATTTTCATTTTCTTTTGGTCTTTCTTACATAGATCCTTACCAGATTTTAGGACCAACCAGCAGCCGTTTAGCTAACCCAGGTGAGTTGATGTGGGTCAGCATGCCACCGACCTGTGGGGTAGCTTTGTCTCTGGGATAAGTGAATGTTCTGTATTTAATTTCTTTTTATATTGGTTTATATTTTTGTCAACAGTTTTTGTTCTCTCTTTAATGTGTATGATATGTATAATGTTGATTTATTGATGTACAATCAGTATTACAAATATTAAAATTTGTAGGGGGGGAATTGGCTGCAGGGAAACTCAAAATATGGAAATAAAGATTTACAATTTCAAATGGCACAGTGGAGAAATGAAACCAAAATGGGGGTTTTCAAGTTTAAACTATGAGGAATTACAAATCATTCATACCCTTATCTTCCACTTCTTGGGGCTCAAACAGATAAAACGAAGATGATGCATCTTTGTCTGCCTATAAAATGCCAGTTTCAGGCTTCTGAAGCCTCGATTTGCCTTGGAACCTCTGGGGAGTAGAAACAGGTTTAACCCTTCAGCTTCTGTTTGAGTTCAATACTGTAATCAGAATTGGCTCCCCCCCTCTGCTATAAGCATTTTGTGGGGGAAAAGGTGTGTCCTTTAAAAAGACATCTTTACCTCTTTGAAATATGAATCACTATGTGAGGAGCCTGGTTTTGAATAGCAAATGTCCCTTTTCTCTTCCCTGCATGAGCCTGAGGCAAACTGAAGCTGTTGTTTCCATTTTGTATATGGATGGAGATATATGATCTCCATCACATCTCTTTGAGCTGTTAGATCAATACTTTATTATTCTTTATCGTCTGGAGTTATAGCTGTGTCTTTGTTCAATGAAGTAAAAACAGGATTATCATATGTTATATTCTGAATGCGGAGTTTCGTACGGGGCGCACACCTGTTAGTTGAAACCAGGGCTATTTTTGGGCAGGAACGCACAGGAACGGAGTTCTGGCTGGCTCCTGAGTTGGCCATGCCTACAGCTGAAACCTCTGCTCATGCGTGGCTACAGAGCACACTGCCCTCCCCACGTTACACACAAGAGGGAAAGGCAGCATGTTAAAATGCCCTCTTTCCCTCTGGGGATCCCCCAGGAATTTCCTTGTCAATTTCACTCCCAGCCAGTCAGCTGAGAGTGAAATTGACAAGGAAAAGCCTCTCTCTGCCTTCCCTTCTCTGGCTGACCTGTCTCAGCTGGAGAAGACAGGCAGGGAACCCAGGCGCCTTGAAAATGCCTTTCTTTCCCTTTCCCCAGCCGTCTTGTTGGGGGTGGGGGGTAGGAGACTAGAAAGGCAATGCTGAAGTGGGGCGGAGAAGCTGGGGGGAGAAGAGGCCACCTTCCATGACTGCCCTGTGCTTTTCCAGCCCCCCGCCTAATATGCTCTGAGCTGCGCTGCCAGGGGTGTGGCCTAATATGCTAATGAGTTCCTGCTGGGCTTTTTCTACAAAAAAAGCCCTGGTTGAAACCTACTTGAACTCACCAGATCAATCCTTCCCTGGTCTGTAAATTTACACCCCACCTCATCCGATGTACTTCAAGTAGCTTACTATAATTGCTTGGCTTTTATTTAGTGCTTTTAAGGTTTTCAAAGCACTTCACATACAGTATTTTGCTGTAGTTCGTAGAACAACCTTGTAGGGCAAATGTTGTAATCCCTGTAACTGAATAGGGGAGTCTCCAAGCCTCAGGGCCAAACCAGACATACTCTGGGAATTCCATGTCCAGAACTTTCAGCAATTTGAGAAAGTAAATTGTAAGGGATGAAGGAGTCTGATGCAGACTGGACCACAGAGGCGTTAAGCTCCCCTCCCCACCGCCCCCGGGTGTCAAATTTTTTAAAATTTCATTTCTGGAAAAGATTTGCATTCACATTGGCTCAACCATCATGCCATGAACCCAGCAGCTAGTTTGGGGACAGAGATGATTTTCAGTGGCATTTCATTGGCCTCAGATAATGTAGCCAAACTGCCCAGAACATCACTGCCTTTTCTCTGTGTCCTCTTGCAGGGAGTGGACAGATCCAGCTATGGCAGTTTCTACTGGAGTTACTGTCAGATAGCTCCAATGCCAGCTGCATCACATGGGAAGGAACTAATGGGGAATTCAAGATGACGGACCCTGACGAGGTGGCCAGGCGTTGGGGAGAACGCAAGAGCAAGCCCAACATGAATTATGACAAGCTGAGCCGAGCCCTCCGATACTACTATGACAAGAACATCATGACCAAAGTACATGGCAAGAGGTATGCCTACAAATTTGACTTTCACGGCATTGCTCAAGCTCTTCAGCCTCACCCGACTGAGTCGTCAATGTACAAGTATCCGTCGGATCTGCCCTATATGCCTTCGTATCACGCGCACCAGCAGAAAGTGAACTTTGTGCCTCCACATCCTTCCTCTATGCCTGTCACTTCCTCCAGTTTCTTTGGAGCTGCGTCGCCATATTGGACTTCTCCCACGGGAAGCATATACCCAAATCCGAACGTACCGCGTCATCCAAACTCCCATATGCCATCACACTTAGGCAGCTACTACTAGATGCTTTTCACCATCTGTGGCCTTTCTCAATCCAATTGGATATTCTCTTCCCTTCTTGGATATATCTATGGACTTTTTTGGTGGACCTCCATCTTTTTGTCGGGGAGAAAAGCTGAAAAACTGGATATTATTTTTATTATTATTATTATTATCGGAGTAAACCTTTTTTATTTTTGTAACTCTGCTTCTTCAGTCTCGAACGGGCAGATGGATTTTCCGATGGGCCAGTATTATATATAATTATATATATATATTCTATTTTGGTTCCAAGCCTTATAGCCTCTATTGGACCAAGCTGAGTGCTTTACAGATCTGTGGTGGTGATCATCACTCCAGCTCTTAACACATGATGGAAAGCACAGTCAAAGTCAAGAGAAAAAAGAAGACCCATGGGTCTTCGGAGATTAATGTTTGTTCACCCCAGACAAAATGGCAAATATTTTTCCAGTGTGGGGGAAGAAGAAGGAAGATCCAAATATTGTCTGGAGAGGACCTGGTTTGGTGGATCCAACTGGAAGCTAAGTGTTGAAGCCAATGAAGGCTCATCTTTTCACCCAACTGGAAAAAAAGAAATACATATAAATATATATATATATATATATTCATATAAATAAATATGTATATTTTAAGACTATCAAGGGCATTGAAGGGACTTGTCAAGAGCATTGTGATATGTTGTGTGTGTATGTTTTTTTAAAAAACTCCAGGAACCTCCAAGACCAAGGCGGGGTGGGCAATCGCAATGCATCGAGGGCAGATATTCTTATGAACACAAAATGGGACTCGAAAAAATGACAGCTGCTCCCAACACTTGGCTTCAGTGCCGGGAGTCGCAAAAACACAACCGATTCACGAACGCTGTGCGTTTGTCAGACAGCCACTCAGAGGGTCAACCGAACCAGAAGGCAGTTTACTGTATAAATTATGCAGAGTTATGTTTTTACCTAATATCTCACAGTGTTAAGAAAAAGATGAAAAAATGAAACGAGTTGACCTCGGTCACAAATGCAAGTTGTTTGGTTTTTTTGGGTTGTTTGTTTTTTTACTATCAGATCCGTTGTTGGTTTTTTAAAATTTAATTTGTACATCTTTTCTATCTGTACATTTGGGTTTCAGCTTTGTAATTTTTTTTTTTTGCTAAAAAAATAAAAGTTTTGAAAAAAGGGAAAATGTATACAATATCTCGGTGGAAAAATAAAACACCTTGGTCCTTAAAGGAACGATGCATCTGTTCTAAAGTGAAAGACATAGATACATGACAAATGTCTACTGGTTTTATGCCAGCTTAAAACAGGGATCCCCAGTGTGGTGCCCAAGTCCCCCTGGTGCCTACTGACATCTTTCCTGGTGCCCCCACCAAGAGTTTTTAGAAAGTGGGCGGGGCCAGGTAGAGCACTTACTCAGTAGTGCTTCTGGTTGGCCACTGGGGATCCGATTGGTCAGACAGATTAAAATAACATTGTTTCAGTGGCAGCCGCTATGCCCCGTCTCTAAGCTGTGGAGTCTTGTGAGCAAAAATTCTACTTCGTGAGCTTCTGGCATTAAAGCTGTGAGTGAGCGATTTGGCTGCTGCATAAATTAATTTGCTCTGGAGCCATCCTTGTGAGCTAAGACAAAAATCTATGAGCTGGAGGCTAAAAAACTGAGAGCTAGCTCACACTAACTCAGCTTAGAGGGAACACTGGCCCCGCCACCACATTGTTGGTTTTATTCTCTCTCACTCCTCTTTCCCAGTGTATCTTTTAAATTACCCCTTTCTCCTTTGCACTTGGGCTTTTCTCTGTTTGTGGCTCCACCTCCCGAGGCAGCCATTTGCTGACTGTACCCACCGCCTTGTATAGAGAATTCCAAAGGTGCCCACAGACTCAAAGGGGGGGGACCTCTGACAAACTGTCATAGTTTCCCCACAAAGAACTAAATTGATGAGGCTGGTGCGAGGCCTCTATTAGAGCCAGTTTGGTGTAGTGGTTAGGAGCGCGGACTCTAATCTGGGAGAACCGGGTTTGATTCGCCACTCCTCCACTTAAAACTGCTGGATGACCTTTGGCAAGCCATAGCTCTGTACCAGCTGTTCTCTCAAGGACAGTTGTCTCTGAGCTCTCTCAGCCCCACCTACTTAACAAGATGTTGTGAATGTTGTGGGGAGGGGAAGGGAAAGCAGTTTGTAAGCCACTCTGAGACTCCAAGTGAAGGGCGGGGTATAAATCTAATCTCCTCCTCCTCCTCCTCCTCTTCTTCACTCACCAAACTACAGTGTGCAGGGAAGGGGACTCAGTATTAAAACAGTTTTAAGTTTGTATCATAGATATGCCCTAAAATTCTCTAGGTGATCAGCAGTGTGACCCAAAGCATAGTCACACCTTTCGAAGGCTAATGCTTTGAACTGTGCCACAAAACACATGTGGCTTCCTCTTTCAGTTGATTCTTGATTGATTTCTGTTCCCTAAAATATGTGCAAAAAAACAACAACCAAACAACTCCACCCCAATTATGACTAACTGGAGTTGGGTCCCAATACAAAGGAACCTGCCTGTATTCCCTTTCTGCAGACATTAAAACTCTACTGACCAAAGCTGTGAGCTGACAGCGAATTGGATCCAAAGGTGTCTTTCTTCTCATGAGTGGGACCCTACCTGTCCTGGAAATTCTTCCATGAGTGGAAGGAGATCTTTAGAGGCATTCCCAGTGTCTGGATCCAACCCCATGAGTCCAAGGCTGATGCCACCAATTTGACAGAAAACCAAACAATTAGCGGGCTGCAATTTCCTTAAAATGGAAACCTCTTCAAGCAGTTCTGGTTGCAGTCCAAATGCACAGTTGTTTTTTTGTCAAACATTTATTCAGAACACACTAGGGCAAAACCACAAATGTTTGTCATCAGAAAGAAGCATCTGTAGTTTGCAAACTAGCCTTTGCTCAGTTCTGAATGCCTTCAGCTTGATCAGCGATGGGTTTAATTCAGTTAGTAGTTCCAGAATAGCAGCAGGAGCTGCTCAGTGGGGAAAATCAGAAAAATAACCTGTCCATTGTGACTGAACACCCCTTAAAATCCACAGCCATGGGAGATGGTTTTGCACATGCTCAGAGCAATGATAGTGTTATGCAGATAACCCATCTGCGTGTTCATTCATCACATGGGGTGGCAGAGATGCAGCAGAGGGAGAGTAGGTTTTTATACCCCACTTTTCTCTCCCTTGAGGAGTCTCAAAGCAGCTTACAATCACCTTCCCTTCCTGTCCCTACAACAGGCACCTTGTGAGGGAGGCAGGGCTAAGGGAGCTCTGAGAACTGTGACTGGCCCAAGGCCACCCAGCAGGCTTCATGTGGAGGAGGAGGGGGGAATCAAACCCAGTTCTCCAGGTTAAGAGTCTGCTGCTCTTAACCAATATACCACACAGTCTCATTCATCACATGGGCCAGCTCTCTTATCACATGGGATGGTAGAGCAGACATGAGCCTGCTGGCCCCCACCCCCTGCCTCCGCAAGATTGCCGCCAAAGTGATCAGGGGAGGGGCATGGACAGATTCACTGGAAAGACTACGCATGGATTGAAGGACCAATCTTCTTTTAGCTACTAGTTTATAGGTCAGCAACCTTTTAGAATCATAGGGCCAAACTATGTCAACATTCAAAGCAAGAGAGCAACAGAGCCTGTACAAGAGTCTATTGACATAATTGAAAAGATATAGTTTGGGGAGGGGCCATGGCTCAGTGGCAGAGCACCTGTCTGGCATGCAGAACGCCCCAGGTTCAATCCCCGGCATCTCCAGTTAAAAAGGACAAGGTACTAAGTGATGCAAAAGATCTCTTTCTAAGACCCCGGAGAACCACAGCCAGTCTGAGTAGAAAATAATGACCTTGATGGGCCAAAGATCCATCTGATTCAGTAGAAGGCAGCATCGTGTAAGGTGGGGTGAATGCTCATAGAAAGTGCCCCCACCTCCCTATGACCAGCAACATTCCCACACCAGCATCGCTTATAACGGTGAAAGGGCATATGCTTGGCACTTTGCACATTCACCACATACATACCACCCAGCAATCGGTGGAGGTGGAGGATGGGTCCAATGGCCTTGGGCCCACTCTACCTCCCCATGTGGCGAGTGAAGGGCTAGTGAAGGCTCAACGAGTGCTCCACGTGAACAAGTGTGTTCCCTAGAACATGTCAGAGAATTCTCTGCAGGACAGAGACACGAGAGCCAGTGCAGTGCAGTGGTTACAGTGTCAAGACTAAGATCTGGCAGACCCAGGTTTAGAGTCCCCTCTCTGCCGTGGCAACTTGCTGGGTGACTCTGGGCGAGTCACACACTCGCAGCCTAACCTACCTCACAGGGTTGTTGTGAGGATTAAATGGAGGAAACAACAATGGAAGCTGCTTTGGGTCCCCATTGTGGAGAAAGACGGCCTATAAGTGAAACAAATAAAAAGGAATGTTCCATGATAGATCTGTATGGATTCTTCGGCAGAAAAGTGAGAAAGGCTGCCTAAAGCTTGAAAGCATGATAATCACAGGATGCCCCCTCCCCCCAACCCTACTTTGTAAGAGAAGTCAGCATGGTCTTCCTATAGTCTGTGGAGTGGTCCGTATCCATATGAGTCTTCGAAACAATGACCTTAAGTTATGACCATTAACAAACTGCTCATAACGTTAAAAAGAAGCACCGATGCCTTAATTTAACAAGCAAAGATCAAGAAGTCAAGCAACTGTAGTGCTTTTTGGAATATTTGTAGGTAATCTGGTTGCAATACCCTTGGGACATTCATATACATGTATTCCCTATAGGAACAGGCTGTTTGCTAGTGCATATAGATATGTATACAATATATTTTCAGATATTAATATATATATATATAATTTTGCAAGTTATCTTTGGAGGATTGCGTTTTTAAAAAAAAATTAATTGTATTAAGCTGCAGGTGGTTGTATGACGATGGAGAGTGGTAAATGTTTTAGAATGAATGGTTCCTTCCTTGTTTAAGGATTACGTAGGGTGATGCTTCATCACTGTCCATGTAGATGAGCCCCAACTGCTTTCACCAGCCACGGATTTCCCTGGCAAACCACTTACACTAGGCAGGGCCAGAAGGTATTTGCTTCAGGTGTTTCTCTATTTGCAGCCAGGCATGAGTATCTTTTGAGCGAAGCGGCCTTCGTGCCCTTGGTTTAGGACCCTCGCCACACCTAGGCAAGAAGACTGCACTGTTCGGTCTCCTTTCCACTTGCTGAAAGCAAACCAAGAGAAGGTTGCCTTAAGATAAAGTCCACATGTGGCTATCTTGTTGATTTAAGAGAGGGAAGCAGGGCCGGAGTCAGTATACCCTGAGGTAGGGCAGCTGCCAGGACCCAGGGTTTCTGCTCCGAAGAAGGAGAAAGAGGAGGAGGAGAAGTTTTTATAACCCACTTATCTCTACCCTAAAGGAGTCTCAAAGCAGCTTACAATTTGCCTTCGCTTCCTCTCCCCACAACAGGCACCTTGTGAGGGAAGTGGGGCTGAGAGAGTTCTGAGAGAACCATTACTGGCCCAAGGTCACCCAGCAGGCTTCGTGTGGAGGAGGAGTGAGGAATGAGACCCAGTTCTCCAGATGAGAGTCCAGCACGGTTAACCACTACACTATGTAGAACACCCCAACCACAGACTGCCAGGGAAAAGATGTGCAGATGGTGGGTAATGACTGCACTCCTGGCCGTCACAGTGATGGTCTTCCACACACCACCCAGTACCAGCAGGGAAAGGAGAAAGACCCACAGGCAGGTGGGGGTGTCGGTGGGAAGGAAGGAAGGAAGGAAGGAAGGGAAGGAAGGAAGGCAGGCAGGCATGAGTAGGGGTCCTGGTGGTGGTGGCTAGAGGAGGAGGGGGCCTCTGGGAATTCTTTGACCAAGATCGCCCCAAAACCTGGACTGGCCCTGAAGGAAAGGATGTTCGATACTGATAAAGGAAGCCATATTGTGATAGGAAAGATGAGATAAGATGTCTGTTTAGGAGAGATGGAGAGGGTGTGATACCATTTTAGAGGCTGGAGAGAGAGAACAGAGGGGCAGCCAGAAGGAAGTCCCTGAGAGTAGCCATCGGGGAGCTTGTGGAAATGGCAAGAGACTGAAGAGAGGGAAGGTTGAAGCCAGATGTCCCCCCTCCCTTTTTTCTTGCAAAAATACCTCTCTCCCCAGCTGCTTTTTACAGTCAAGGGGAGAAATTTATGGATACCCATAGGCTTTTTGCAATAGCAGAAAAGCAGCTTGTAGTGATTTTTAGTAAGAAAGTAGGACAGAGGGTTACATGTTGCTTCTCTCCGCACCAATTTCCCCCTAGAAACTGCAGTCCCTGCAGGTGTGTTCTGTTAAGGGAGGAGGAAGGAATCGCAGAACTGAACACTGCTTTCAGTCCCACCCTCTACTGAAAGAGCAGGCATATTTGTGCCATGTTGCCACTCTTGGACTTATGCCAATTCATGGTGCACACATGGACCCAGTCAAATCCTTGAAGTATAGTTCCAATAGGGCTTGCAGTTTAGTCCTAAATGTGGGCGCTCAGAAGTACATTGCACTGATTCCTAGTAGCAGGAGTAGAGTGTACCATGAAGACACAGATGACTTATGGCCACCCTGTGGGCTTTTCAAGGCAAGAGACATTCAGAGGGGGTTTGCCCTTGCCTGCCTCTGCATAGTGACTCTGGATTTCCTTGGTGGTCTCCCATCCAAACACTGAACTAGACAGACCCTGCTTAGCTTCTGAGATCTGGCAAGATCAGACCAGCCTGGGCCATTCCGATTAGGGCATTGTTTCCATTTAAGATAACAATCCACACCTCTGTATTTAATAAGGATTACCTTCCATGCGCCTTGGCATCTAGTCATGCTGGCCACATGACCACGGAAACATCTTTGGACAGCACTGGCTCTTCAGCTTGGAAAAAGAGACGAACACTGTCCCCTATAGTTGGATTTGACTGGCTTTTAAACAAGGGAAACCTTTACCTTTTACTTTGTATACGATAAGTTTCCCCAATGAAGGGCTGTCCAACCTTTGCCCAAAGTAAGAGACATCATTGTAACCTGTAGGTACCCCGTGCCATTCCTGAACAGGTTGGGAAGTTTGTCCCAGCACTTCAGCATTTTGGTTGGCTTTTTTCCTTGCAAAGTTAATAACCAGCAGGTGCAGAGTTGATTTCAGAGCTGAAACCAGGTGTGGGTGGAAGGATTAAACCCCTTCCCTTCATGACCCCGATCTGGATCACACACAGCTGCAATTTTTTTCTGTTTTAATTTTTGCTTATGTTTTTTCCCAGCATCGTCTTTAGTTTGACTCCAAATCAGCTTTAATGTAATTTAGCCTTCTCATTCATTTGCCACTTAACGATAGCAGAGCCGGAAACAGCACAGCCAAAATCCAGTACACTGTGAAAGACCTTTAAAAGCAACAAACTGAAGCACACTATTAAACTGTGGCTCTTATGTTTCCATAACTCCACTCTCCAATGACTCCAACATGTGACTGCTAAAGCGGAAGGTGGGATACATATTGACTGCAAAATATGCTTGAGCCAAGGCTTTGGTGAATCTCCCAAGCAAGGGGAGTTCCCATAAAGCTGGAACAGCTGCACTTGCAGCAGCTATTGAGCGCTGTGTTATTTCTGTTTATGAACCTGGTGTACCTGGTCATCTGGCGATTAGGAGAGGGGTTGTAGGTCAATGGTGGAACAGCTGCTTGGCATGAGGAAGGTCCCAGGTACAATCATAGGCGTCAACTACGGGGGGGCTCGAGGGCTCGAGCCTCCCCCGAAATTTCCCAGGGGGGGCTCAGCCACCCCCGGCAAAATGGAGCACCCGCCGGTGGCCAGTCAGCCGGCCAGCTGGCTGCCGTCGCCACCTCTCCTTCCCCTCCACCCCTGGCCTGCCCTCCTGCCTCCCTGGGGCGGGGGGGGGAGAGAGGCAGCGGGGACATGGTCCGCGCTTCGCGCGCGTGGCAGTCAGCCGGCCAGCTGGATGCCGTCGCCGCCTCTCCTTCCCCTCCACCCCTGGCCTGCCCTCCTGCCTCCCTGGGGCGGGGGGGAGAGAGGCAGCGGGGACATGGTCCGTGCTTCGCGCGCGTGGCAGTCAGCCGGCCAGCTGGATGCCGTCGCCGCCTCTCCTTCTCCTCCACCCCCGGCCTGCCCTCCTGCCCTCCTGCCTCGGGGGGGGGGGGGAGAAGCGGCGGGGACATGGTCCCGTGTGCGCGTGCGCGCTTTGCGCGTGCGCACGAAAGAGCCCCCACCCCCCGGGGATTTACAAAGTCTACGCCCCTGGGTACAATCCCTCCCTTCTCCAGTTAAAATTATCTGAAGAAGCGTGCTTGCACACGAAAGCTTATACCTTGGATTCAACTTTGTTGGTCTTAAAGGTGCCAGTGGACTCACACTTTGTTTATCTGGTAGTAGGTGATGAGAAAGGCCTTTGCCTGAGACCCTGGAGAGCCATTGCCAGTCTGAGTAGACAGTACTGACCTTGATGGACCAGCAATGTGATTCAGTATCAGGCAGGTTCATGTGTTCACCCTGGGCAGTATTTAGCTTTTGTTGTACTCCACCAAGTGCTCAAAAAAGGTTTTGAACGTAGATTCCCTCACACGTCCCTACACACATCCAGCATATGAAGCTTCTTTAGACCAAGTCATTGCTCCATCTTAACATGGTGATGCTGCTTATTGCCCACTGGGTCTTCCATCAGTGAACATAAGAACATAAGAGAAGCCAATGTTGCATCAGGCCAGATTGGTGCAGTGATTGGGAGCGTGGACTCTAATCTGGGAGAACTGGGTTTGATTCCCCACTCCTCCACATGCAGCTGCTGGCATGACCTTGGGCACGCCCCAGTTCCGTCGGAGCTGTTCTCTCACGAGCAGTTCTCGAAAGAGCTCTCTCAGCCCCACCTACCTCACAGGATGTCTGTTGTGGGGAGGGGAAGGGGAGATTGTAAGCCGCTCTGAGACTCGGAGTGAAGGGTGGGATATAAATCCAATATCTTCTTCATCATCAGAGAAAAACCTTCCTCAGGACTTGTTACCTGAGATCATTTAATGTGAGAAGCCAAAGGACCAAACCTGAGACCTTCTGGATGCAAACAAGTACTATTTTAGGTTCCATCCAGTGGAATCTCCAGTGGAAACAATCAGGTAGGAGGCCATATGGAAGACCTCTGCCTGAGACCCTGGGGAGAGCAGCTGCCAGTCTGAGCAGACGATACAGACTTTGATTGATCTGTGGCCTGATTCAGCAGAAGGCAGCTTTGTGTGTTCATACGAGATGACAAGAATTAAAGTTGGCATCTTGTGTAGGCAAACCATGAGCTTTGCCAACAATCGACAGTCTTTTTTCCAACCAATGAAATTTGAGTCCAGTAGTACCTTAAGAACGTAAGAATACAAGAAGTGGGACCCACGATACTCGCAGGGCGGCGGGAGTATTCCCCACAGCTCCGAGCCTGCTGAAGCCGGAGTAGCTCTGGAGGAGGAGGAAGTGGCAGCAGCGGTGGCAGTGAGGCCAGCCTACCAAGCCTTCTCCCTCTCCCCCCAGCGGCAGTGAGGCTGGCCTGCCAAGCCTTCTCCCCCCCTCCAGCAGCAGTTGCAGCAATGGACAGTTCCCAGAGTGTTCTCTGTGCATGCGCAGGGAATGCACTTTTACTTTTGGGGGGATTTAAATATCCCCCGAATATATTTTTTTTTAACTTTTAGGATTTTTCTGCACTCCTGGGGAGTCCCCCAAGTGTACAGGAAAATTTCTTTGCCCCCTAGGTGCCCCCGATATGTGGATTTAGATATCCACATGCACTTGGCTATTAGATATATAGATAAGAGAAGCCAATGTTGGATCAGGCCAATGGCCTATCCAGTCCAACACTCTGTCACACAGTGGCCAAAAACACCAGGTGCCACCAGGAGGTCCAGCAGTGGGGCCAGGACACCAGAAGCCCTCCCACTGTTGCCCCCCCAAAAAGCACCAAGATTACAGAGCATCACTTGCCCCAGACTGAGAGTTCCTATCTATACCTTGTGGCTAACAGCCACTGATGGACCTCTGCTCCATATGTTTATCCAATTCCCTCTTGAAGCCGTCCATGCTTGTAGCTGCCACCACTTCCTGTGGCAGTGAGAACAAGCATTTGGGGTTATATTCTGTGGAGAGTCAAAGCTCCCTTCCTCAGGTACCTTGTCCAGCCAGCTGACTTATAGACAGAAATGGCTTCCTTTTTAGACCACACTAGAAGATCAGGTGAATACGCTCTTAATACATAATCCCATCCCCTGAAATCTAGAGTTAGCCACCATCAGAGAACCGACATATGAGACTCTGTGGACTCATAGTCTAATATTTATACACTGAAGTATCGGTTTTTTCCTTCCAGTTCTGACAATGAACTTCCTGGCTCCTGTGGTCTTTTTAAAAACATAAAGGCTTTTCCTGTCTTAACGCCTTCTTGTTTTCACATTAGTAAAGGGGAGAAAGGGGAGGAAATATTAAATGTATATTGTACCCTTAACCAGTTTAAACAATTCCTTCAGATCTGATGCCACGAGGTGTGGAATGCTTGCTAGCTGGGATAACAGCCAGATCAGACTTCCTTTAGTGCAAGGTTTTGCTTCTGTCGCTCGGAATGTGAGCTGGGAGGTTTGAAATATTTTTCCTCCATTATGATTAGGAAGGAAATGACCGTCTACCTTGTGTAAATATTTTTTTTAACCTAGAAATTCACATCTTTTGTTTCTGGACAACATCACAGAGAGAGAGAGAGAGAGAGAGAATATGCTTTCACCAGAAGTGTTAATTTAAAAAAAAAATCAGGATGCAATTTGGTGGTGGAAATTGCCATCAAGTTGCAGCTGACTGATGGTGACCCCTCAGTGGATTTTTAAGGCAAGAGATGTTCAGAGATAGTTTGCCCTTGCCTGCCTCTGTGTAGCAGCCCTGGAATTCCTTGATGGTCTTTCATCCGAGTACCAATCAAGGCTGACCCTGCTTATCTTCCAAGATCTATCAAGATGAGGCTACACAGGGCAATCTAGGTCAGGGAATCTCACGAAAGGTGATGGTGTAATGGGCCATTTCAAAGAAAAGTAAATATATACAAGTGGGTCATTTTTTACAGTTTGTCGTGCCCTACGAAGCTCAACCATCTTCTTGGAATAGCGAGTCATGCTTTTCAGGGATAGATTTTTGTTTCAGTGACCTGTTTAGAAACAAACTGCACTTCATGTTGGAGAGCCATGACTGGGGAGTGAGCCTTAGCAGTTCTACTCAGAAGTCCTCAAATCAAGTGCCTTAAGTGGTATGCCTAAAGTTGCCAACCTCCAGGTGTGGCCCAGAGATCTCCTGAACTCACTACGGATCTCCAGATTACAGAGATCACTTCCCCCTGGAGAAAATGGCTGTTTTGGACTCCATGGCATTATGTCCCACTGAGCTGCCTTCCCCTCCCAAAACCTGCCCTCCTCAGGCTCCACCCCCAAATCTCTAGGAATTTCCCAACCTGAAGTTGGCAACCCTGAGGTCAGCTGTAGTGCCGAGGACAAAAACCAGATTTTTCTCTTCGTGCAAATTGATGATCCTAAGCCTGTTTACTCAAACTTAAGACCTCAGTAACAGGTCTCACTTTCTCATTTGGAATGTCAAGGCCAAATTTCCAGCTGCAGGGAATGAGGCAGTATCGGGGCTCCAAGATATAAAGAAGGCAGCTGTGGCTCCTTGGAAGGCCCTAATGGAAGTTAGAAAGCATAGTTGGGAGAGAATGTTGAGAAAATTATCTGTGCTCAACTTGCTACAGGGATCCTTTGCTAATGTGACCCTGTATGCCATAATACTACAGCGTTGTGTGGTGGGGATGCTGGGAATGAGAGGGAAGGGGCTGGCTATTTGTGAAAGCAAGAACTGCAGGAAGTTTGTGGTGCAGCGGTCTGCATCAGAAACTGTTGGCCAGATGCTGCGTTGAATTCGTTGCACCCGCTAGGAACTTGCAATGTCATCGCAGGCCAAGAATAGAGGTCTGCCATGCAATGAAGGCCTAATAGGAAAAGGACACATTCCTGCAGGATTCAGATGCTGTTTCTTGGTGACAAATTGACGCCTGCAAGGGAGGTCTGTTTAGGTTTCCCAGCCTCCAGGTGGGGTCTGAAGATCTCCCATAATTACAATGAATCTCCAGACAACAGAGTGGACTGTATGGCATTGTACCCTGTGGAGTTCTCTCCCCTCCCCAAACCCTCCCCTCTCCCAGCTCTGCCCCCAAATCTCCAGGAATGCCCTGACCTGCAGTTGGAAACCCCAGGTCTATTTTAACATGGCATTTACAGTCTAGCAAAGCTGAATTTCCAGAAAGAGAGAGCTCAGATCTACATGAAAGTACCACTTTCTACTCTGGAACCTATTTCTTCTTATTGTGGGGGTGACTCTAGAGTTGCCATCTTCAAAGCTGGGCCTGGAGTTCTTTTGGAATTACAACTCCAAACTACAGTGATCAGTTCCCCTGGGGGGGAAATGGCAGCTTCGGAGCGTAGACTCCATATGGCCTCATAGCCCTGCCGAGCTCCCTCCCCTCCCCAAGCTCTGCCCTCCTCAGGCCCCATCCCCCCAAGTCTCCATGTACTTCCCAAATTCACCAACCCAGCATCTAAACAGACAGAGCTTGCGGGTAGACAGGTAGATTCAGAGCAAAATCCCGAAATAAAAGCCATATAAATAATTGAATGTCTGTAGGGGGTAACAAAAGATCCATCTCTATTTAAGTTCTAGTTTACAGACATAAACCTAGAGTTGCCGGGTTCCCCCAGCCACCAGGAGGAGATGGAGGGGTAGGATTGCCAGATCCAGGTTGGGAAATTCCAGGAGATTTGGGAGTGGAGCCTGGGGAGGACAGGGAACTCAGTGGGGTACAGTGCCAATAGAGTCCACCCTAAAGCATCCATTTTCTTCATGGGAACTAATCCCTAGTGTGGAGATGAGCTGTAATTCTGGGGGATCCCCAGGTTCCTCCTGGAGGCTGGCATCCCTGCTTAGACTTCTTGAGCCATTTGAATCCAGCAGTTTGACCCTGCAGTGCTTTCACTTGTGATATTTAGACCGTGGTGCTGAAACAGTCCTATGCATTCCAGAGGTGGCACACAGATTTGCCCTCCTCCTTCTTTTCTTTTGTATGGCACTGTATCTTTTTGATGTCCACCGAAAGGGTACAGGTGTGCCACCTGGTGGCCACCTTATTGCAAAAAAGTGATCATTTGCTCACTTCATTCAGTCCTGTAGCACCCCTCTGTGGTCTTTTTTGCTCACTGCCTCTCCAACCTTGGATCCCCTCTTGAGAAGGAAAACGGCTTGCAGAGCTCTAGAATTCATGTGAAGACAGCATTTGTCACAATGGGTCAGATCAAAAGTCCACTTAGCAACCCAGCATCCACATTACCTTAGGCTAAGAGAATATGCTCAAGTTCTGACTTTGTTACTCAGAAGGACTGTGAGTGGCTTTTCTCATGGTGATGCAAATAGAACGAATTCCCAGCTCCTTCTTTTATGCTTTCTTTGTCCCCTCTGGTTAAAAAAGTTAGCTAGAGCAGAGGGACTACTGAATGGGACCTAAACTTGTGTTTTCTCATAGCCTTACAAAAACCCTTCCCTGGTCTGTTGCAAGCCTGCTGTTGTCGGTCTGAGAACCAGTGGATCCAGAGAGGCCTAAAACATTTTGGTCCCAGAAGTAAAAAATTCATTGTCACTCTGCCCCACTCTGGTCAATAAATATATAAGAAATGGTGACACAGTTGCCACTTTTTATTGGAGCCCAGTTACATTTCCCATTGGTTTGCCAAGTGGGACCTGGGGATCTCCCAGAGTCAAAACTGATCTCTGTACTACAAAGCTCAGTCCCCCTGGAGAAAATGGCTGCTTTGGAGGGTGAATTGTAAGGTGTTATACCCTGCTAAGGTCTCTCCCATTCCCAAACTCCTCCCTCCCCAGGCTCCCCCTCCTCCAGTCTCCAGGAATTTCCTATCTGAGAGCTGGCAACCCTATTATTTGTTCAGACTAATGGGATTGCCCTGGCTTGCCAGGCAAGAATCTAGACATTTATTTATATGGAACAGGAGGGGTCCAAAGCAAAGTCAAAATCCCAAGAATTGGGAACTCTCAGGGCCAGGGGACGCAGCCCATACTTTCCCCCATCTAATCAAAGATGGCAGCCATGCTAATTACCAGCATCACCACCGACTCCACAATGAGCCCCATACCTATCACTTGGACCTAGCCTAGGCTTCATTTCAGATCGGATGAAAAGTTTCAAGAATCCACAACAGACTCTTTGATCACCTGCAAGGACCACCACATAAGGGGGTCGGCCAGGTGGGGGGGGGGGGTGGAATGGAAGTTCTGTGGGTTAGCGATCAGAGTGCAAAGTCAGGAAAGAAGAGACCACAATGCAAATTCCTGCTTCAGTGTTCTCACTAATTATCTTTGGGCAAGTCTCCTCTCTCCAGGGGACCTGAATCTTTTTGAAATTTGTGAATTTTTCAGCAAAATTGATGGAGTTTTTAAAAAGTGTTTTTTTTAATTAAAATGTGGCTATTTTAGTGACAGAGTCGTAAGCCAATGGGTTGAAGTACTTAATACTGACCTTAGAATATGCTCTAATACCTGCTTCATATGGCCTCAACATGTCCCCATAATTGGTCAAATTTCAAAATTTTCTTGGGGGCTTGCAGCACCCGAACCCCCAGCTGTAGGGGCTCACTGAGCTCACCAGAATCTATTCATAGCCTACATTTTGGCAGCTGGATCCTCAAATCCTTCATTGGTGCACAGCTTAAGAGTTCTGCAGCTCAGCCTTTAGCCAATCAGAACCATACAAAGACCCCTGAATTCTCAATTCAGGCTGCACTAGTCTTGCTTGTGCATTTTAACACCAAAAATGAGATCTTCACCTCTTTATCTGAAAAAGCACCGCCCGCTCTGATGACTTTCTGCCTATGGTTGCTGGTTGAGAAGGGGCCCTTGTAACAGTTCAAGCTTCAGGGTCCCAAAATTGTAAGCCTGCCACTGCCTCTCTCAGCCTAGCCTGCTTCACAGGGGTGCTGTACTTTTGGAGCCTGACAACACAGCAATGAATGGTGTAAAATAAGAAATAGCAATTCTAAGAAGCCTGTCTAGGGATGCGAACCTCCAGATGGGACCTGGGGATCCCCCGGAATTACAGCTCATCTCCAGGCTACAGAAATCAGTTCCCCTGGAGAAAATGGATGCTTTGGAGGGATGATGAGTACCCCACTGAGGTCCCTGTCCTTCCCAGGCTCCACTTCCATATCTCCAGAAGTTTCCCAACCTGAAACTTGCAACCCTACCCCCTACTGCCCCCCCACACACACACACACACACTGAGGGCTGGCAACCCTATGCCGGAACAGAATGCCCCTGCAGAACCAAATCCAAACTGAACAGAAAAATGCTTTTAACTTGAAAACAACACAAACACATTCTGATTCCGGGACCACTGGAAGGTCTTGAACTTGTTTTCTTTTTTTTTAGCCCTTGGGGGGAGGAAATCAGCGTCGGCCAGGTTTCTTGCATGTCAGAGTTTGCTCCCCAATTGTCACAGCACACAACAGCCAAGATAACAATTTTCATGCTGGGAAAGGATCGAGCAATTGTTAGCTGTTGCGAAGTGTGGTTAGGCCTCCTCCTGCTGTGCCTGGGCTGGAAGATTACATTTATTTTCGTCCTCCCAACTGAACTTTCTCTTGATGGCCGTGGGATGACAGGCATCCAAATAGACTTCCTACAGGATTCTTCCTCGGTGGATGCTGTATTCCCCCGATAACCTCTCTTCCTTGACCCAGGACTTTTATCTGGCTGCTAACAAAGAGTCGGCCGCTGGACAGAGAGGAAATTCCACTCATTATTCTCTAGCTGGTGGGCTCTGCCTAGAAGGCTCTATCTCCTCCCTCCTGGTCTGCCACTGTCACACTGGGATTGTCAGGCATTTCCTGTCGTGGCAATCAGCAGGAACCCCATGGGCAGGATTCACCTCTAGAGCCCTAGTTAGCCACCACTGTGGCCCTTCCAGCTCACAACAACACTCCTTTGTTCATGGATCTGCTAACCTAACAGCCAGTGAAGTACAAACCTGCCATTTTTAGGGTTGCCAAACACCACGTTCTGGAGAACTGCCAGAATTACATCTGATCTCCACATTACAGAGATCACTTCCCCAGGAGACTATGGCTACTCTGGAGCGGGGACTTTATGACATTGTTCCCTGCTGCTGTCCCTCCCCATGTGCCACCCTCAGCCCTCCCAGCTTCAACACACACCCCCATAAAAAAAATCTCAAGGAATTTTCCAGCCTGGAGTTGGCAAAACTTGATTTTGTAGGCAAGTGCAGAATCTGACAGGGAATCTCAGCTTGCCTTTGGTCTTGAGAAAGCAAGTTTCTGGCCTCTCTAATAAACAAGATTTAGAAATGTGGGCAGTAGTGTGGAGACGGGGTAAGATTTCCAAGATGTTGGCTGTTTCCTGTTCTGTTGTCTTTCCTACTATTTCTTGCTGAGCATCTGACCTGGGCCTTGAATTAATTGTTCTCTTTCAATTCACCTCTGCAAAACACCTCTGGCCCCCTAAGTCATGCCAGTGTTCTACCTGTTCGCAAGATATAGTGAGCACACAAGCCCGGCATAGAAAACCTCTCTGTTCGTCGACATGGCAAGAGATAGTAGGAATGGGCATGAACCAGAAAAATATGGTTCATGTCAGTTCATGGTTCGTGGCTGAACCATGAGACAAAACAAACCAGGAGATTTGTTTGTAAATTGGACCGGTTCAGGGTCTACGGCCTCACAAACCCCATTGGAAGGGACTGCATCACATCTACTCAAAATGTAGCTGATACTAAAACAATACATGGCCTACCTATGCCTGTTGGCATACAGAAGTCAGTACCAATACCCCCTAAGCTAAGCTGTGGAGTCTTGTGGGCAAAAATGCTACTTTGTGAGCTACTGGCATTAAAGCTGTGAGCGAGCAATTTGGCTGCTGAGTCAATTAGTTTGCTTTAGAGCCATCCTTCCTGAGCTAAGACAAAAATCTGTGAGCTGGAAGCTAAAAAACTGTGAGCTAGCTCACGCTAACTCAGCTTAGAGGGAATACTGAACTGTCCAATTAACTGTGATCATGTCTCAGTGGGGATTCGGTAGCCATGCTGAAGGCCGCCAGCTGCTGCACTGATGCAAAATCATTCAAACTAGCTGCCAAATATAACCTGTTAGCAAATCATCAGGGCAAGTCCATTGGTGCATAGGGTAGCCAACTCTTGAGTTGGGAAATTCCTGGAGATTTAGTGGCGGAGACTGGGGAGGGCAGGGTTCTGGGAAGTGAGGGACCTCAATGGGATACATTCCCATAGAATCCACCCTCCAAAGCAGCCATTTTCTCCAGGGGAGCTGTTCTCTGTAGATGTAATTCCGGGAGATCTCCAGGTTCCACCTGGAGGCTGAAAAAATACAACACCATTACGCCAAGTTGAAAGAGACGAGGCAGTAGCTAAACCCATCTAGAGGCTTCTGTTCTGCTTTATTTAATGCATGAAGGCTTTGTTTCCAATCGATTTGTAGTCCTGAGTAAGTTCCACCGAAACTGCTTGCAGTCCAGGATAGCGTGTTGACTGCTTCAGTCTTCTAAAAGAAGAAAAAAACAAAGAGACTTGAGTTGTGAGAACTAGCCACCTGGTGTATTTATATGCTCACTGTCCCTTGGAAATTGACTTCATGGAATTGTTAATCTATAACGGATATAACAGCAGGTCAGTTGTCATTGTTATTGTTGTTATAATTGGTTGTCAGCTTTACATGGTTTTGTATTTTTCCAGTCTTCTGGTTAACCATGATCCCTTTTAGTATAGCTCCACCTGGAGGTTGGCAACCCTATATTATTCAAGCAAAAACAAGTATTTCCAGCAGGGTTGAGTGCTTTGTTTCTTTGCTTCATATCTCCCAAACATATGGGGGAATTGCGCACCTACTGGCCAACAGTGAAAGCAACACCACAGATCAGACAAAGCATAAGCTATAATTAATTGGCTTCATAGGCTGGAGAAGATAGGCACCCATGTTGCATTTTTCAAAAGAGGCCCTCTTGACTACTTGCAGAGAGCCCAAGTTGCAATTATGAATCCCTGTAGGGAGGGGGCGGAGCGTCACTTAGATGGTGGACGCAGGTTAGATCGGCTCCTCTCCAAGATACCCCCCCCCCCCCGGGCTGCTAAACCAAGATTTTGAAGTCGCTTTCCTTCCTAAATGATGGGAAAATCGGGTCCTAAAAACGAATCAACTGCCAGGACTCCCACGACGGTGGAAACCTACTTTTCAAAGGATAAGTTGCAGAAAGAACAATCTCCTCCAAGCTCCAAGATGGCCACCATGAGAAATCTAGGTGAAGACAAAACAGCTCCGATTACAAGAAAAGACCTGCAGGACTTTCGGGATGAGATCCAACAAGGTATGCAAGCCTTTATGAGGGAATTAATGCATCCCCTTCAGACTAAACTAGAAGAATTGTCAGAGGGCCTGGGAAATGCTTTTAAAGCAGCAGAATCGGCACTGGAGACAGCAGAGGCACTCCAGGCCGACATAAAAGATCTGCGTAATACCGATAAAACCATGCAATCTAGACTGTTTTTCTTAGAGAACAAATGGAGGCAAAATAATTTAAAATTTCGGGGCTTTGAAGAAGGAGAAGAAGGGAAAACAGATTTGGCTGAATTTATTTCGAAGTGGTTGGTGGACTCTCTGCAACTTGATGAGCAAACCATGCCAGCAATTGCGAAGGCCTATCGTCTTGGTCCTCCTGCTGCAGCGAGGCGAAACAGGCCTAGAGACATTTTAGTCCAATTTCTTTATGCCAGCACGAGGGAGAGGGTTCTAAAAGAAGCACGCCAAGCCAATTTGTTAAAGTATAAAGGGAAAAAATCATTGTATTATTAGACTTACCTGCAGAAACCCTTGAGAAGAGAAAGCAACTAAAACTTATTTCTAGAAAATTGTTCTCAACTAACATAAGATTCCGATGGAGTCCAACTTCCAATATAACTGTGTATAGAGATGGAACATTATATCAGGCATCGGATCTAAACACTGGATTAACCCTTCTGGACTTTGAATATCAAGTTGACTCCTGACGAAGAAGCCGAAGTGAAATCCCACCCGGCCTACAAGAGCACTCACCATGAAGATGGCTGAAGGAACTTAAAAGGGTGTATGGAAGAGCTGAACTGGCGAAGCAACTTTATTGAATAACCCCAGAATAATTAATGGGAGTGTGTTAAATTTATTTGGCAAAGTATAGGAAATTTTATTAGCAGTTAAATAAAGTTGGATTTAAAATTTTCTTTAGTAGTAGCCATTGAAGGATGGCTTTTATAGGGAATGAGACAGAGAGAGTAATAGAAAGTGATAGGAAACAAAGTTAGGTAGATAGATTAGTTTAAGATAGGAGTAAGAATATTTAATTACTGTGAAAAGGTTTTTTTAAAAAAAGGGGAGATAAGGTTAAGTTAGTAATAAGGTTAAGTATTTGAAGTGTGATAAAAATTTCATAATTTATAATTAAAGTTAGAGTAATATTAGTCTGAGAATAGGATTGGATTTAGTAGTAGAATTTAAAATTAAGAAAGGAGAGCTAAAGAAGGGATATTAGGCTGAAGTATAAGTGTAAATTAAAAATATAAAATAATATAGAGCTATGAAGCTTGAGACTTAGGCTGAGGAGGAAAATCAGTCTTGGAAAATTTATAGTATTATTTAAAATGGTTATTATGCTTTTGATATAAATATAAGGAAAGTTAAAAATTTATAGCTAATTAATAGATGCCCCGGGGGGGGGGAGAAATGGAGGGGAGTAAGGTTGTATTAAGAAAGTTAACTCTTGTCCTGGGATTTTCCTTAGGACTTAGAACCTCACTGAAAGGGAGTTGGTGGTAAACTCTCTGGTTCTTTGCCTTATAGGCAAAGTTTTTTTTGGTGAGGGAACCTTGATAGGAGGTTGATTGGTTTATTTTGTTTTGAACGTTGTAATTAAAGTTAGAGTTTTAAGATTTTTTAAATAAGATTTTGGAATTTTATTGTTGGTGTTGGTAAAGAGGAAAAGTATTGACATACGTAAGACTGGTAAGGTTAATTGCATAACTTGAATGGAGAAATATAAAATAGTGACTTGGAATTGCAAAGGTCTTAATGATCAGATTAAGTTGAGTAGAATTTCAAACCTGCTTACCAAAGCAAAGCCACACATAGTATGTCTTCAAGAGACTCATTATAAAACAGAAAAACAAAGGGTGTTAAGATCTTCATGGTTTCAGAGCTCATATCAATCTCCAGGTTCTTCTAAGGCATGGGGGGTGGCTATAGTTCTTGCCAAATCCCTTCCCTTTGAGTGGGAAGAAACTTTGAGTGATGCAAGGGGTAGATATGTTTTTGTGAGGGGCAAATTGGAGAGCAAAGAGATTACTATTGCCTCAATATATGCGCCTAATTCAAATCAAGAACAATTCATCAGGGAAGCTTTGGATGTGTTAACAACCTTTCAGAGAGGGGAGACAATCATTGGAGGTGATTTCAACCTTATAATAGATAGCTCCAAGGATAAAACCCACAAAACCTCATCCATTAGAAGAGAATTGGGCGGATATACAGAATTAAAAAGTATTTTGGAATCATATAATTTAATTGATGTTTGGAGATCATTAAATGAGAGTGCAAAAGAATATACCTTTTATTCTAATGTGCATAAGGTTTATTCTAGGATTGATTATATATTAGTATCAAAGACGATTTTTAACGCAATTAGATCTGCAGATATTGGAATTATTAGGCTTTCTGACCACGCATGGGTCTCATGTACTATGAAGGAATTAACGCAGGACAACAGAGGTATAAATTGGACATTAAATAAGCTTTTATTACATAAAGAACATTTGTCAGAGATAATTTTAAAAGATATAGAAGAATATTTTATGTTGAATTCAAATGGTGAAGTCCCACAAGATATGGTTTGGGACGCCTTTAAGGCTGTGATAAGGGGAAAATTAATATCTCTGGAATCTGCAGAAAAAAAAGAGAGAGGTAAATTAATTACAGAATTAAAAAACAATATTACTAAGCTTGAAAAAAGGCATATGAAATTTGGAGGGAAAAAGACGTTGAAAAAATTGAATTTAGAAAGGAAGAAATTGGATGCTTTAGAAATCTCAGATGTCCAGAAAAACCTAATGTATTTAAAACAAAAATATTTAACAAAAAGCCCCAAATCAATCTGCAGACTTAAAAATAAGGTAAAGGCACAACAGTCTTCTGCACATATCTATGCTATGAAATCCCCTGGGGGAGATCTAGCGGTAATGTCTAAAGATATAGTACAGGTTTTCTTTGATTTTTATCAAAAATTATACACTTCAGAAAACCCCGACACGAATCAAATAAAAGCATTTTTGCAACAGGTAAAATATACAGTTAAGTTATCTGATGAACATAGGGACACGTTAGATCAATTGGTAACAGAAAAAGAGGCCCTAGATGCATTGGGAAAAATTAAAAATAATAAGGCCCCAGGGAGAGATGGAATTCCCATAGAGTTCTATAAAAAGTTTAAACCAGCCCTTATCAATCATATAGTAACAACTTGTAATCATCTTTTGTTTTCAGGTAGAATGCCCCCTTCTTGGAGGGAAGCTAGGGTTATAGTGATCCCGAAGGAAGGGAAAGATAGGACCCAACCTGAGTCGTATCGACCAATTTCAATTTTGAATCACGACTTTAAGATTTTTTCTACCATTTTAGCCCAACGCCTCAATAAATTAATGCCCAATTATATTCATAAAGATCAGGCAGGATTTATTCCCGGTCGTTCTCTTATGGACAATATTAGAAGAACCTTAAATGTTATACAATTTTGTAAGTCAAACAAGATACATTCGGCAATATTGGCTGTTGATGCCGAAAAAGCCTTCGACAAATTAGAAATAAAATATTTAAAAATTGTTCTTAATCAGTTAGGGTTTGGAGAGAACTTTTTGAGAGCTATTTCAACTTTGTATCAGAATCCGGTGGCCCAAGTATATATTAATGGTTATAGATCTGAAGACCTAAATTTGGCCAGGGGCACAAGACAAGGCTGCCCTTTATCCCCCATTTTATTTGCTATTTCTTTAGAACCTTTGGCTCATGCCATAAGGACCTCATTAAATGTCCGGGGTATAAAGATAGGAACAGAATATCATACGATTAGCTTATCTGCGGATGATACTGTGATTTATTTAAGTGACCCTATAACCTCTTTAGAGAATTTACAATTGTTAATGAGTAAATTCTCATTAATATCTGGTTTTACAATAAATCATACAAAAACCGAAATTTATCCTATATATTTATCCCAAGTTGAGTCAGAAACTATTGGAAAAAGGTTCTCTTATAAAAGAGTGGTAAAAACTTGGAGACATTTGGGAATACAAATCCCTTTAAATTTGGATGATTTATATGGAAAAAATTATATTCCAATGATTAATGGTATTAAAAACACAATTCAAGCTTGGACGAAATTAAACCTTTCTTTTTTGGAAAGACTGGAACTCATTAAGACCATTCTTTTTCCGAAATTTTTATTTTTATTTCAAAATCTTCCAGTTGAAGTTGAGGGTAGGCATTTTTTAAAGTGGCAATCACTTTTATCAAAATTTTTGTGGAATAATAAGAAGCCTCGTATAGGGTTGACCTTGTTAACCAGACCATTAAAATCAGGGGGCCAAGGTTTACCCAACTTACAATGTTATTATGAAGCAGCACAACTTAAACATGCACTACACTATGCTATAAGGGGAAGTACAAAAGCTTGGGTACAGATTGAAAAAACATATGCATATCCATGTTTAATGCATGAAGAATTCTGGGAGAAACCTCGACATAGAACGGTAAACATAGTAGGAAATCCCTTTGTTAGAGTAACATTAAAGGTTTGGGATAAATATAGAGGGATTCTAGCCCCTGGGATTTCTCCCATAGCCCCTTTTTTGGGGCAGTCCTGGTTTCAACCGGGTAAATCAACCCAATCGTTTGGTCATTGGAGAGCACAAAACAAATTTAGAGTTAGAGATTTATTTTTGAGAGGTGTAAATTGGACTGTAGACCATTTACAAAATTTACACAATATTCCATCAAATTGGTATCAACGACAGCAGTTGGCTAATATGATAGTGAGTAATGATTTAATGGATGTTTTTGAAAGACCTTTGTTAATGTATGAGGTACTTATAGAGAAAGAAATGTTAGAGCAGAAAGGAATAATATCTAAACTGTATAGAGCACTAATGGAAAAACAGTGGAACCAATTTTCTACGCAACAAAAAGCATGGAATAAGGATTGTGCTTTTAATTTAATGCAAAAGCAATGGGAGCAAATATGGTCCTTAAAAATTTATGCTTCTCCATCATTGAATATTAGGTATCAGAATTATAAGTTATTTTCTAGGTGGTATATAACACCGTTATTATTATATCATGCTAAAATAAAAAAAGATCCTTTTTGCTGGAAGGGTTGTGGGCAGGTTGGTTCAATTGTACACTGTTGGTGGTTCTGTCCTAAAGTGTTAGCTTCTTGGACCCAGGTTATTGACATCTTGGATAAGATGTTATCTATAACAATTCCCAAAACGCCACAAAGCGTTTTGCTTAACTATTGGGAAGGTGCCCAATGGTCGGAAACAACCAAAGAAATATTGACTCTGTTATTAGTGGCTGCTAAAACAGTAATAGCACAGAAATGGAAAACTGATCACCTGCCAACTGTTAGGCAGTGGTTTTTGAAGGTCTGGGATGTAGTGGCTAACGATAAGATTGCCTCACAGATATTGTTTATGGAAAACCCGACTAGAAAAGAGTGCTTTGTGAGTAAATGGTTAAGATTTTTTGAATATATATCTAAATCTAAAGATTGTAATACTACCTTGCCAGAGAAGTATGTTAATTATGTTTTTTATTGATAAAAGTTTTGTATGTTATTTGTTATAAAAAAGTTTTATAAAAATAAAGTTATAAATGAATCCCTGTAACCAGGGCTTTTTTTCTGGGGGAATGTGCCACGACAGAGTTCTGGAACCTCTTTGACGAAATTATTTTTTAAAATGTTTAGAAGTTCATGAGTTTTCAGTATACAGATTGAAACATGTAATTTCCCTCTTGAGAGTTCCAGCATCTCTCCCTCCCCCCCCCCCAAAAAAAACCCTGTCCATAACCAATCTCCAAATGAGGGTCAAGAAATATCGAGCCAAGCCTGAGTTTTTATACCTTTACTCAAAACATGGATAGATCAGGAAAGAGAGCAGCACTGAATATCCAGCCCTGAGCGATAATTGTTCACTTGAGATGCCAGCCTCCAGGTGGGACCTGTGGATCCTCCAGAATTACAGCTCATCTCCAGACTACAAAGATCAGTTCTCCTGGAGAAAATGGATGCTTTGGAGGGTGGACTCTGGCATTGTACCCCACCAAGGTCCCTTTCCTTCCCAGGACCACCCCCAAATCTCCAGGAATTTCCCAATCTGGAGCTGGCCACCCTACCCCCCCCCATCCCCCACCGGTGACCAGGGGGGACCTGGCAACCGTATTGTTCATATTACAATGAATACATATATACCCTGCATGTACATCCATACGTTTGTTTGTAAGAAAAGCCAAAGCATGTTCACTTTACCAATGAAAGCAGGGACCAGTACCTAGATAAACATGTAATTTCAGTCACACATTTAGCTGTACATAGGTTGAATATAATATGTGCATTATTCAATGTACATATGAAGGAAAACAATGCATGCAATGTGTACAGACTACATGTAGCCCTGTACAGACAGCTCATCCACATGTCAACTCTCCACATGGGGAGGGAGAACAGGTACAAGAGTGTCGGCAAACTGCTGAGTCTTTTCTGTGCTGTGAATGCCTGGAGGACGTTTGTATCATATACACTCTCTCCCCATGATCAGCAATATCTAGAAATCACTGTTGCTGATGACGGCAAGGGAGCAGGTGCGGAGATGTCTCCTCTGCACGTTTGCTCTATGCAGATGACTCGGTGATTGCACGGGCTGGGGAGGGCACGGCCAGCTAGAGCATTCATGGCCACTCTCTCATAGGGATTGGCACGAACTGAACCATGAAGCAAAATTTGTCGTGAATTTTGCCTTGTTCGTGGTTCGCAAACTGAAGTTTGTGCTGGGCTTACTATCACAAACTTCCACAAACTTTTAAAGCAGTTTCTAGGGGTTCGTGGTGGTTCGTGGACACAGCGGAACACAGGGGTTTGAAGGAGATTACCTGTATTTCCAGGGGATCCCCAGGCCCCACCTGGAGGCTGGCATCCTTAGCTACATGTGTGAGATAGGTTAAGTACGCAAAACTTGAGTCAGTGGTGCTGGTCAAATTGCAGCACGGCAGCTCTTTCCTTCCTGTCAGATGATGCAGCCATTTGCATCCCTGCCCTTTCCCCCACACTTTTTGAATACAGCTCTCTTGGTTTTCTGTTTTCCTTCTCAACATCCTGACAAAATCCCCAATTTGTATATATTTAGAAAGATTTGCTTGCTGGCTTTGATTTGGGGGGGCACGGGGGGGGACAAGGACACATCAGAACAGGGCTCCAAAGGAAAGCATCCAAAGGAAGGAATCCAATGCAGTGCTCTTCATCCTATTTGTCATGATGAATTAGGGTTGCCAGCCTCCAGGTGGGGCCTGGAGATCTCCCGCTTTTACAACTGCTCTCCAGCTGACAGAAATCAGCTCCCCTGGAGAAAATGGCTGCTTTGAAGGGTGGACTCTATGGCATTGTACCATGCTGAGGCCCTTTCCCTCCCCAAACCCCACCCTCTCCTGGATCCACCCCAAAGTCTCCAGGTATTTACCAACCCAGACTCAGCAATCCTATGATGAATACCTCTAGAGCTGCTGCTTTTGCTGGTTTTGGGAAAGACTTGCTGCTGCTGTGCATACAAACAGAGGAACAGCTCCATGTCTCCCAACTCTTTGCATGCATGCTCAGAAGTACAACAGCAGCCATGGAAAAGGATTTAGCACAGGCAAATCCAGGGCCTCTTCCTTCCTGTCACATGATTGTAACTTCCTGCTGTGTACTTACTGCACACTTGGTGCCATGCTGCCACCTGGGATTAACGTTGGGTCCTCAGTATGGTTGTCAGCTGGAGAAAAATGCCCTGTCCCTTGAACAGAAGTTGGATGTGTGGAAAGGGGCATGTAAAGCTTTTCATGCCGTACAGGTATCACTTGGTAAATCATGTCCCAGTGGGCCTCTATTAAAGGGACTTGACTTTTCCTCTTCCTGTCTAGTTGGCAACCCTAGCCTCAGGTCTGACAAGGTTGAAGACCACCCAACACAAAGATGCCTCCACCTTACCTGCACAAATCCCAATAGAACTGCAGTTTTGCTTAGCCTGGAGTGTGGGCCTTGAGTGGAATTTTTCAGTTAGGGCTAGCCCTGGAGAAGATGGAGATCTTCAAAGTGGTATTCCTGGAGTTTCAGATAAGATGAAGTTCATCATAATATCACATTCTTTTTCTGTGGGTTTCCATAGTCTTCTGAAGACAGTAGACCACCCAAAATGGTGATGACTTAGAAGAATTTGTGTGTGCATGAAAGAATGAGCCCACATGCCCCTCTGTACTTGGATGGCTGAGTGTGCATGTATGTGCACATGTGTTGCAGGGAGTTGGTATAGCATAGAGGGCCCCTGAAACTTAGTTTGCCAGAGCTGTAGTGTTTACAGATTGCCAGTGGTGTAGCCAATAAATCACTAGTGCCCAGCTGCTGGGATCCCTGGATATCTTGAGAGTCAGCATGGTGTAGCAGTTAAGGGCAGTGGACCCTAATCTGGAGAACTGGGTTCAATTCTCCACTCCTCCTCAGGAAGCCAGCTGGGCGACCTTGGGGCAGTCACGGTTCCCTTGGAACTCTCTCAGCTCCACCTACCTCACAGGGTGCCTGTTGTGGGGAGAGGAAGGGAAGGTGATTGTGAGCCGCTTTGAGATGCCTTAAGATAGAGAAAAGTGGGGTATGAAAACCTACTCTTCTTCTGGTTCAAAACTCCTGTTGGCACCTTGTAGTGTGCGAGAAGGTCCCAGACTGAACTGTGTGACTTAGAGATGGCATCACTTGAACTTTGGCAGACCAAAGCAAAAGTCGGCTGTAGCAAGCAGTGGTGATACTTGTGATCATTTCCTTTAGCACTGAAACACACCCTTGGCTAGTATTCAGAAAGATCTGTGTTTTCCCACACCATCCATACTTCTACAAACCTGTATGATGTTCCACCTTGTATATATTTTTCTGCACTAAAAGCCTTGTATTCTTTAGCCTTTTTGCACAGAAAATGTGCTTCAGCTCCTTGGTTTAGTCCCCCTCCTGGTCCCATGATATCTTTTTTCTCTGTTACGTTTTTATCTCACCTTTCCTCCAAGGAATGTTTCTCCTTTACCCATGTTATCCTCACAACAACCCTGCAAGGTGGGTGACTGTGAAGCAGGAGCTGGCCAGTAGGCCAAACATTGACCAGCAGGCTTCATGGCAGAGCACAGATTTGAACCTGGGTCTCTGTCAGACCCCAATACAATACTTTAGCCACGACACCACACTGGCAGTCAAATATCTTGCTTGAGGCCAGCCATAACACTTGTATGTGGCATTCTTAAGGTGGACACAGCATCTATTTACATAAAGGTATTGTGATTTTTTTTTAAAAAGCCCAATTCAGTCCATCATGTCATAGTTCCTAATACTGAATTTTCCTTTTTCATTACTGCTGCATACACTTTCTTCTTTGCTAGCATATTATCAAAACTAGTTCCTACATCTCTTTTCCTTAAAAAAATGTGTTCTCTATATCAGCCAACTGGTTTAAATAACAATCCCACAAATATATATATAAAAATACATTATGTGAAAATAAACATGATGTAGTTCAGAAACATTCAGGAAATGGTTTCTAGTGTATCCTGTTTTCATTAGATCAGGAGAACTCTTTTGGTACCGCCAGCAACCCCACTCTTCTTTGCTGTGCTCATCATGTTCATAAGTATTTCAGCATAGCACCCTAGCGACGTCCAAGAGTACTTCAGTCCCACTGACACCCAAAGTTACATTTTTGTGTTAGTGGTTTCATTGACCTCTTGAAGCTGGAATCCAAGGTTATCATATCCCAACTTGGCTTTGGCTTTGGCTTTGGCGTCTTTCTCATTGTAGAGGCAAAAGGCACAGTGGGGAGTTTCCACTTCCACCGTTTTGCTGAAATTGTGGAAATCCACTCTGTACTTCCCTTCTTTGGTCTTGGAGACAATTGGTGCAAAACGATAGCCCCACAGTACCTCCTCCGCGAGGTAGGATGTCCTGACTTGACATGTGGCACTGGTAGATTCCACAGTCCCATCTAGAAACACCACCAACTCAAACTCCTGTTGAAGGATTGTGTCTGCTGCCATGTGAAAGAAGGGGCTGTTCTTGTCAATGACATGGTAGATTGTCAAGGGAGAGATGAAGAATAAGTTCTCATTACCAGTATCGACCACAAAGTCCACACTGACTTGATCTAAGATGATTGTCTCTCCTTCTGGTGTGACAGTGGTCCTCAGCAACTTGCCATAGATATGGCTGCCGATCAAAAGGCTCTTTCTGAGGTTGGCCACCCTGATGAGAAGGCACAGTTTTCCACCTCGCTTGCTGATAACAGCATTCTTACTGAAGGTGATGGTTTTTGCTCTCTTTTTGGGCCTGGAGATCTTGGCCAAGATAGCGCCACACATGAAAGAGTTTATGATGACTCCTAAGATAGATTGGCAGATCAGTAGGAAAATTGCCATGGCACATTGTTCTGTAACACACCTGAAACCATAGCCTATGGTGACTTGGGTCTCCAGGGAGAACAGAAAGGCAGAAGTCAAGCCGTTGATGTTGTCAACGCATGGGGTGTGATTTGCAGAGGGGCTGAACTCTGGCAGATCTTGATGTACGTATGCCACTATGTACCACAGTAGGCCAAAAAGAAACCAGCTGCCTAAGAATGCTGAAATGAAGATGGTCATCTTGTACCTCCATCTGAGGTCCAGGATGGTGGTCCAGATGTCAACCAAGAAAACAAACCTTGACTGTTCTTCAACGTTCCCAAACTCGATGTTACATCTCCCATCTTTAGATACCAGCCGTGACCTTCGTCTTTTGCGTTCCGTTAAATGACTGACAAAATGGTTCTGGAAGTATTTAAACATTCCCACCAGCTGCTCTGAGTGAAAAGAAAAGAACATTGAATAAACATTAGAGCTGCTAATAGTGTGTTGTTCTTTTCTTTGCTTAAATCTGACCCTTTTGGAAGGGGTTCCAGTAGGATGCATGAAGAAATAAAGGTACACCCTGCCTAAGGGAGAATTCCATAGTGGTACTTAACTTTGTACGGTCTGAAAAATGTAACCTCATGACTGTCGTGTACAGTAGCTAAGTAGGAATGATTTATCTGGCACTCGAGTGCAGGAGAAAGTAAAAGTCATGAAAAGGTCGCACGAGGTTCACAGAGCTAGGGACTGTCAGAACTCTAGACCTGACTATCACACTTACAATGGAGGGAGTGGATTTGGGAATCAACTAACTCTGTCTTGAATCCAAGCTAGAATCAATGAAAGGAGATCAGTGACTGACAGGTTTGTTTGTTTACTCTGTTCCTCTCCACTCCGCTGCATCCTGAAATAGCTGTTTGTCATGGGGGGGGGGGGGGGGGGAGATACAAGATCATGTATTACTTCCCCCTATGAGAAAAGAAGAACAAGAAAGGTTGTATAAATCGCTATTATAATGACATGATATGCCAATAATACAATGAGTGAACAAGGTGATAATACAAAACACGTATTTATAAATAAGGTAAGTGCTTGACGAGGTTCTCCGGAATATAAACTCGTTTCGTGCGCAAACTTCATCCGAACAGAGTTCGGTACACAAATAGTACTATGAATCATTCATAAGAGACATATTGAATTGAAGGCTAACCCTGTATAGGAATGCCTAATTAGTACTCTGTGACTGAATTGTTTTTGATGAATTGACTCTTCTTTGCTGTATGCATCCTGCAATTTATAATAACAACTCTGTTCGGATGAAGTTTGCGCTCAAAACTGAGTTTATATTCCGGAGAACCTCGTCAAGCACTTACCTTATTTATAAATACGTCTGTTTTGTATTACCACCTTGTTCACTCATTGTATTATTGGCATGTCGTGTCATTATAATAGCGATTTATACACCCTTTCTTGTTCTTCTTTTCTCGTGCTCTCTGGGGTTGTGGTTCTCTTGTTTCCCTTACTTCCTCCTATAGCAAAATAGGAGCTTTGGAAGATGGCATGACATTAAAGAGTGGTGTAGAGGTTTTACTGCTTGGCGGGCCCTCGTGTTTCCATTCGACCAAGAAAGGCCCTACGGCCAAACTTGTTCTGGCTTTGGACTGCTCTCCTGAGGCAAGGGGGGTTCCGGTTAAACTTTAAGCAGGTGTGGGAACAGGGGAAGAGGAACAAGAACACTCTCCCAAGTCGTCCGCGGGTTTTATTTCCTCACACTCATGTCATGTGTTCGTGTTCAAACTCATGTTGGGACAAAAAGAAAGCGTTCCCTGTGCAACCGATCTTTCCCAGTAGTTTTCCAGTATTTACAGACACATGCACACATGCATACACAGGGTTGCTACCCTCCAGGTGGGGCATGGAGAGCTCCTGGAATAACAACTGATCTCCATATCACTTGGGTTGACAACCTCCAGGTGGTGGCTGGAGATCTCCTGGGACTTGAACTGGTCTCCAGCAGACAGAGATCAGGTCCCCTGGAAAAAATGGCTGCTTTGGAAGGTGGACTTTATGGCATTATACCCTGCTGAAGTCCATCCCGTCTCCAAACCCTGCCCTCCTGAGGCACCACCCCAAATTCTCTAGGTGTTTCCCAACCTGGAGCTGGCAATCCTACCAGATGACAGAGATCAGCTCTCCTGGAGTAAACGGCTGCTGGGGAGGGTGGACTCGATGACATTATACCCCGCTGAGGTCCCTCCCCCTCAAATGCTGCCCTCCACAGGCTCCACTTCCAAAACTCCAGGAATTTCCTAACCCAAAGTTGGCACCCCTAACATACCACACCCAGATTCCAACGGGGCACCCAAGATTGTCTGTTGCAGCAAACACAGCCAAGGGTTCTGCAGTACTTGAAAGGCCAGGAATGTTTTGCTCCAGTATAGCCTCTGGAAGCCAGGACAGGCTACAGCCCACTGCATTGCCGTATCTGATGAAGGTGGCTCTCTCGCCTACAAAAGTTTGTATTAACTTAAAGGCAGTCTTTAATGTGCTTCAAAACTCCTGCTCTGTTTTCACATACAAGACCTTTCTTGGGGGGGGGGGGCATCTCAAAGTTTGTGCACCTTCTTGGAAGTCTTGGTTTAGAATAGGGTTGCCTCATCCTCCCTAGCCACTGGCAGGGGCGGAAGTAGGGTTGGCAGCTCCAGGTTGGGAAAACTCCTGGAGATTTGGGGAGGACAGGGACCTCAGTGGGACATAATGCAGAAGAAGGAGGAGAAGGAGAAGGAGGAGGAGAAGAGGAGGAGGAGACTGGATTTATACCCCGCCCTTCACTTGGAGTCTCAGAGCAGCTTACAAACTCCTTTCCCTTCCCCTCCCCACAACAGACACCCTGTGAGGTAGGTGGGGTGAGAGAGTTCTTTCCAGAGCTGTCCTTGAAAGAACAGCTCTATGGCTTGCCCAAGGTCATCCAGCAGGTGCAAGTGGAGGAGTGGGGAATCAAACCCAGTTCTCCCAGATTAGAGTCTGTGCACTTAACCATGACACCAAACTACACCACAGATTACAGTCCAGTTTCCAAAGCCTCAATTTTCTCCAGGGGAACTGATCCCTGTAGTCTGGAGATGAGCTGTAATTCTGGGGTGTCCCCAGGTCCCACCTGGAGGTTGGCACCCCTAGACTTTAAAATCATTTCCCTTACAATATTATGTGTAGGGGCTCACCAGTTAAGAATGGTATTCCATAAGATTGCCATTTGCTCATAAATTGGAATGTTTTTAGAACATTTTGCGCTATGCTGTAAAATCCCAGTTAGCAGGCAAAGGGAGGTAAACCAGATTTGGACCTCATAACACATTGTGGCTAGAGCAAAAACTTCCTAAACCAGGAGGTCTTCGGCTTTCTCTCAGTGCATGAGGAAAAGGGGGGGGGGCTTGCATCAGGAACAAATTGTGGATTGTTTGTGATCACTACTTCCCCTCTCTCTGAGAGGTGGGCAACAATACAAGCTTAATACATCTCTTTGAAAACACCTAAGAAAGAGGACTATAATTCTCCACTGAAGAAGAAGAAGGTTGAGATCTCTTTTTAAACCCCGTCAAGTATTTCAGGCTCCTCCCCTCTTCTGACAGTCTCCACCCCTAAGCTATTAGACTCCGCCCCCAAGTCTGAAGGTTTGAGAATCAAGGGATCTGGCTATTGTAATTCTGCAAGCGAATTTGGAATAGGGACAGCATATTCTGTTTGGGCCTGAGAAACCTGAGTTCAAATCCTTATTCAGCCAAGATTCGTGGATGGTTTTGGGCTCGTCACAATCAATCCTTCATGGCATAATTGTCCTGCCCACCTCTCCTTTACACAAATCTGGGTCTTCTGGTTCTGTCTTGACAGATTAAAGAGATGTCTGTGATCAGTATTACAAGGTAAGCATAACGTGAAACATAATTCTTGGTTTCTCTTTTCAGCAAAAGGCTTTCAGAAGAGGTATAGCTTTTCGGAATAAAGCATACATCTTGGGTGTGGGATGCAGTGGTCACCAAAACAGTTCAGTTTCAGCCTGCAAGTATTAAGCCATGCCTGACGATGGATAATGTTACGGTGGAAACTTGTTGTGGGTCTGCTTTTCAGAAAAGGTTATCCAATGTGTGTTGTATAATCCAGGATGTTTATAAAGGATAATCTAGTTTAAATCGGCAAACAGTAACTCAAGCTTGTCTTATCTAATTTACCAAGGTGTACTAATTGCTTGGGAAGGACACACACAATCTTGCTGTCGAGTGTTGTTTGCAAGTAGATTCCTTGTTGATTTAAGTCAGTGAACGTGATCTTTTCTCATTCCAAGAAGCTTGGAAGTGTTTATATAGCACGCTTCACTGCCTGGTGTGTTTAAAGATAACACTGGTCAACCTTTGCTAGTATTTAGATCAATAATTTCCAAAAGGTGTGCCTAGCGGATGCCAGCCTCCAGGTGAGACCTGGAGATCCCCCAGAATTTCTGCTCATCCCCAGACTACAGAGATCAGTTCCCCTGGATAAAATGGCTGCTTTGGAGGGTGGACTCTATGACAATGTACCCCACTGAGGTTTCTGTTTTCCCCAGGATCCATCCCCAAATCTTCCGGAGTTTCCCAACCTGAAGCTGGTAACCCTAGGGCCCCCCATCCCTGCCAGTGGCCGGGGGGGAACTGGAAACCCAAAAATCAAATGATCAACGATTCCACAAAAGTCAAATGACCCATCCACAGAGAGGCTGCCTGTTGGAGCTCTGCATGCTCTACTGTATTGGCCTTGCCATCTTTCCACCAGCCTCGATCTGTGAGTGATTCTACTATGATTCTCTATCAGTTATGACTGGATTATTCAATCATTCCCAATGCTAAGAAATTCCAGCAGTTACCAATTCTTGGAGGAGGAACTCTGTTGCACCTCAGAATGAAACACTGCTCTAGCTTTGCTTCCTTCCAAGGGGCAGTGCCTAGATCAGTGACTCAATGCTGGAACATTGAGTATAAGCTGGGTACTCTATAGGAGAGATTTCTTACTGTTTGATGTGCTCCAAAAGTTAAACCTTTTGTGGGGAAAACAGGCACCCGATTTTACTTCAGAAAACAGCGGCCTTTGGGAAACACCGATCTCTCCCTCAAAGCATGAAGTATCTGCTCATCCTTTCCAGATTTTCAATCTAACAGCTGTACCACTGGAATAAATCTAGAACCTTTTATTAGTTTACTGCAATGTTTTTTTCCCTGCACAAACATGCATGCATGCACAATCTAGTTCTACTACATCAAGCATTTATTTTTTTCCCTCCGGCTTTAAAAAGGCCTCGGTGGATGCAGCCTTTCCCTTTCCAAACATTGAAGTAGCAATAATTAAAAAACAAACAAACTTGGGGGGATGTTGACATACCAGCTGCTGCTCTTCACTGTATGCCCAGAAATAAAACTGAAATGTGGTTCATTCCTGTTACCTTTTCCCAGCAGTTTTTGAAGTGGGACGGTTATGGGAACATAATGAGCAGGCAGTGAATGGGGTTTCTCTCCCTCCCTACTGAAATTACTTTCATCTGCCCCC
This sequence comes from Lepidodactylus listeri, assembly GCA_029233225.1. NCBI lineage: Eukaryota > Metazoa > Chordata > Lepidosauria > Squamata > Gekkonidae > Lepidodactylus > Lepidodactylus listeri. The sequence goes on from JARCFY010000014.1 coordinate 58,671,293, forward strand.
CATGCAACCCCCTCATGCAAGCAATTGAATGAGTTAACGTTCATAAGACCGAAAAGGGCTTCCTTCATTATTATATGTATTCCCTGTTCTCCTCCCTGACAGCAGTCCAAAAAAGCTCACATCATTCTCCCCTTCTGCAATTTATCCCCACAACCACCACCCTGTGAAGGAGGTTAGGATGAGAGTGACAGGCCCCAAGTTGCAGAGACCTTCCATGGCCGAATGGGAATTTGAACTTGGATCTCCCAGATGCCACCCTTACGATGGGACTTGGGGATCCTCTGGAATTACAGCTCATCTCCACGCTACAGAGATTATTTTCCCTGTGGGAAATTAATGCTTTGGAGGGTGGACTCTACGGCACTGTACCCCACTGAGGTCCCTGTCCTCCCCAGGCTCCACCTCCAAATCTCCAGAAGTTTCCCAACTGGGATCTGGCAACCCTAGCCCCCAATCCCCCCACCATTAGCCAGGACCCCAGTAATCCTACCCAGATCTGAGTTCAAACCCGACGCTCATGCTGGCTCCTCCAGTGTTTGCACAGGAATATTCAAACTCTCAATACCCTATTTGTTTTTCACCTATCCTTGTGACATAGACAAGATGGAAAGAGGCAGTTTATTTCTACAGAAAATGGATATACTGCCTCTTCAGAGACTTGCTTGGAGCAGCTCACAACTAAATCAGTGCAACAAAACTAGACAAGCCAGGGCATAAAGGAAACAATGAGCATCCTTGAGTGATAGTCTTAAAAGAGTTCTTAATGCTTATTCTAATTCATAGGCTTAAAGGAGTTCTCAGGCTCATATCCTACTACCATAATTTGGATTCACCATTCAATCAAAAGCTAGGGTTGCCAATTCCCAGGTGGGACCTGGAGTTCTCCTAGAACTACAACTTATCTCCGAACTACATTTCCTGTGAAGGAAAGGGCAGCTTTGGAGACTGGCTGTAATGGCATACCATAGAGACTAGGAAAAGCAGAAATCCTAGAATGACCTCACATCCCCCCTGAGCTTCTTCCCCTTCCCAGAGACTGCCCACCCAAGGCACCACCCCCTAAACAGACCCTCTTACTTTCCCTATATTACTGTCCATAAACTTAGAGCAGCTTTCACTGCCATCCACAGCTGCCGTATGATACCTGAAACCTTGTTGCCCAGAACCTCTGTCCCTGTGGTGGAGTTTCCAGCCTCCAGATGGGGCCTGAGAGTTACAACTGTTCTCCAGACTACAGAGATCAGAAGTGGAAGAAATGGACTCAGTGGTACTACACCCTACTGAGGTTCCTCCCCCTCTCCCCAAACTCTGCCTCCCCAGGATCCACACCCAAATCGTGAGCAGTTTTCCAACCCGGAGTAAGTTCCTTACGATGATTTGTCCTGTCCTCCCTCTATCTGGAGCTGAGATCTAAATTTATTGTGGCAGTCTTGGGCAGCCTTGACTCAGGTACAGTGGCAAAGGCCATTATTTTTCTTCTACGCGATATGGACCCACGTGACCTCATCGCTAGTGAGGGCTGCTATGAAAACCTGAGCCAAAACCTCACGCTAAGCCTAATCAGCAGCGGTTCCATTCGTTTTTTCTGGGCTGGGATATCTTCATTGTGTTCCTGATTAACATTTATCAAATCTGTTTTATTGTCTTGTTTTCTTTCCCTTCTTTGTTAACCTTTGTATCCTGTGTATTAGTAATTTAACTGAAGATTGTAAAGGCCTTTGGCCATATGCAATAAAATTTTATCTTGACCAGATGGAATCCTGGCCTACAGCCACAGCGGAAGAAGGTGGCAGAATGCTTAGGTGGTAGAGTGGCCCATGCCAGTTCAGATTAAAGTTGCCAGCTCTGGGTTGGGAAATTCCTGGAGATTTGGAGGTGGAGCCTGGGGAAGGCAGGGTTTGGGGAGGGGACAGGCCACAGCAGAGTAGAATGCCTACACAAGAGTGATGCTCTAGTTTTTAGACAAAACTCTGTGGTAAAATTGCCCTCAAACCATAGAGTTTTGCCCAAAAACCAGAGTGTCACCCCCCTCCCCCCGATGACACCGACGTGCCTACGTCACTTCCAGGTCGACCGATGTTGCTCTGGGGAGGGGGATTTCCTCCAGCCGGCCAGCTGGCTGGCAGCTGGCAGGAGCCTGCAAAAGGAAGGGATCCCCCCACCTCAAACTAGGGAATGGTGGCCCTAATCCTACCCCTGTCCTACTAGTCTATGGAGTATAGTGTTTGTTTGTTTGTTTGAACACCCCATTTTTCCTTTTGGTTCAAGTTGTAGCCTTCCTGCAGTCTAAGAAGCCTTCCCCAAATTAAATGGCTCTGCCATTGGAGCAATATTAAGCAGCTTTTCCATATTCGTTGACTTCAGTTGCAGGAAGGCTCCTTAGAGTGGAGGAAGGCTATTCGGAGAATGGTTGGATCCACTCCGTTCGCAACAGAAAGCTGTTATATGTTACAAACAGAGGCTGAATGCCTGCTTGGTGTAGTAGTTAAGTGCATGGACTCTAATCTGAGAGAACTGGGTTTGATTCCCCACTCCTCCACTTGCAGCTGCTGGATGACCTTGGGCAAGCCATAGTTCGGTCAGAGCTGTTCTCTCAAGGACAGTCCTTGAAAGAGCTCTCTCAGCCCCAGCTATCTCACAGGGTGTCTGTTGTGGGGAGGGGAAGGGAAAGGAGTTTGTAAGCCACTCTGAGACTCCAGGGGAAGGGCAGGGTATAAATCCAATCTCCTCCTCCTCCTCTTCTTCTTAAATCTCATACAATAAAACCTAATCAGTTCTCATAGCTGTGGTTTCAGTCAGTCCCTCTAGCCTTCTCTTTAATATAAATGCCTGGCAACTAGTGGGTCGGCTGCGGGCGGGGACATGAGGAGGGTCACAATGCTAGCTGTGGTGCTATATCAGTTCTTATTAAAAAAAAAAACAGAAGTGGCATAGGGTAGTTCTAGGAATTACCAGAAACTCTATGGTAAAAGCATAGAGTTTCCAGTGATTCCCAGAGTTACCATATGTCTACCCATGACACTGCCATTTTTCTTCTTCTGCAGCAGCAGGCAACAGGAGCTGGGGGCTTGGCAGCCCTGTCTATAGCAAGTATCAGGTGATATTTTTTAACTCCATTCCGTGAAAAGCTTCCATGGCAGATTTTTGCATATTAAACCTCCAGGACATTCCCCACCCCTCCAGGCCAATGGGTAACCTTACTCCCAATTGTTGTTAGACAGGTGAAGTAGGATAAATATAGAATCAAGTGCAAGGTAAGTAACACTCCCCCCCACACACACATACCGGTTACCTTTCTGTTGTGAAATCAAAAGCAGTGACCCAATGGATGTGCACTCCTATGCATCTGATGAAGTGAGCTCTGACTCACAAAAGCTTATCCTGAATAGATTTTGTTAGTCTTCAAGGTTCTACTGGACTCCCATTTTACTCTAATTCCTTCCCAAATCCCCTTTTATTAAAAGTGGGGGAGTAAATTGATGGGATTTAGAAGCAAACCGGATGCTTTACTGTCCACCTGCTCTTTTTTGTTAGGGAGTAAATAAAGGCAATAGCTTAAAAGTCTCTGAAGGGCACCATCTGTTTTCTCTTGGCAGACTGTTCCGGGAACACTTGGGACTTTGCTTGCAGGCACAGAGTAGCTGTTGTTACCGCTGCTTCACACCCACACGGGCATTGCCACCCTCCCGGCTAGCTTTTTAGATCATTAATTTCACAGGCGCTGATGGCTGCCAGAGAATTGGAGCTAATTGTTCCAGAGTATTAACAAAGAGGTAATTAACACCTAAAAGGGTTTCATTAACAAGGGATGTACTGAGGATCCTCTAGGAGTTTATCCAGCTGGAGCCTGCAGGCAGAATCAGTCACTGCCCTGTGCCCATCCCTGCCAGCTGTTTTCACACTTGGTTTTTGTGCCCGCTTGCAGCCTTCTTGTATCATGACTCATACCGCTGCACAGTGGTGTAAGTAGGGCAGCCAGGTCTCCCGCTATAGTGGGGCACCTCCCGCCCCAGGCTCCAGGTTCCTGGGGCTGCTTTGTGGAGCAAATGAAGAGGACAGCAGCAGCAGATCAATGCCGTGACATCATTTCCAGTTATGTACTCAGAAAATAATGTCACAACATTATGGTGACACTCTGGGAAATTCCCAAATCTCTATGGTGATGTCACAACACTGTGTGTCTGAACATCACCCTGCCCTGCTCCCCCCAAAAACTCCCAGGTGTAAGAGATAGTAAAAACTTTGATCTAGAAGTTGGGCAGATCAATATCCTTTTGGTAAAACATATCAGATTCCTTCCTGACCTAAGTCCCTGCCCTAAGCTGCTTACAGACCGAAAACAACAAAGAGACAGAGAATGTGTGATTCTGGTTTGGTTATCTCCCTATTTTTTTTTCTCCATCCCAAGATCACACTTGGAATTCTGGTCAGATGGACAGCAAGAGATCTCCAGTACTCTTTGGGCCTGGTATTGCCACCCATAGCAATTTGGCTGCAGTGGCTCAAGTGGTTAAGACGCTGAACTGCAGACCGGAAGGTTGGTAGTTCAGTAGTTCGAGACCCATGTGCCGCATGATGGAGTGAGCTCCTGTCCCTGGTCCCCGCTCCTGCCAGCCTAGCAGTTCGAAAGCAAGAAATTACAAGTAGATAAATAGGTACCACTTCGTTGGGAAGATAACAGCGTCCCATATGCCTCGGTGTCTAGTCATGTCAGCCACATGACCATGGAAACGTCTTTGGACAGCGCTGACTCTTCGACTTGGAAACGGAGATGAGCACCGCATCCCTAGATTTGTATTTGAATGGCTTTCAAGCAAGGGAAACCTAATTCTATGGGACTTTAAGCTCTCTTAAAGCACCTCTCTCTCAACCACTACATCCTTTCCTGGTGATGATTGGTGGCCATGCTGAGATTCAGCACCCAAATCTTTGACCAAAAGTAGGACTGCCAACCTCCAGGTGGCACCTGGAGATCTCTGGCTATTACAATTGATCTCCAGATGACCAAGATCAGTTCCTCTGGAGAAAATGGGTGTTTTGGAGGATGGACTCTATGGCATTATACTTTGCTAAGGTCCCTCCCCTCCCTAAATCCTACCCTCCCCAGCCTTCACCCCCCAAAAATCTCCAGGTATTTCCCAACCTAGAGTTGGCAACCTTTGGACTCTTCTCCAAAAGTCTTCTCTCTTTGGCTAACTTCAGACAGGGGTGCTGAAACATGCCACCATGGCAGCTGCAGCAAGCAGCATCGGAGCAGTGTGATGTTCCCATCACCACCCCATTCTGGCACTGGTCCCTGCTGCTGCCCTCCACTCTGCTCCTCCTTCCCCCCCCCCCCATCGCACCTCTGCAAAAGCACAACTGCAAGAGCCATTTTGCCAGGACCCCCGTGTCCCTGAACCCCTCATTTCCCCTCACTCCAGTTTGGCATGTATGAATGTGGACTATAATCTGGGAGAACTGGGTTTGATTCCCCACTCCTCCACATGCAGCTGCTGGTCAGTCACAGTTCTCTCAAGAGCAGTCCTCGAAAGAGTTCTCTCAGCCCACCTTCCTCACAGGGTGTCTGTAGTGGGGAGGGGAAGGGAAAGGAGACTGTAAGCGACTCTGAGACTCCTTCGGGTAGTGAAGGGCAGGGTATAAATCCAATCTCCTCCTCTTCTCCTCCTCCTCCTCTTTTCTTGCTGAGCCACGTTATAACACCACAAGTGTGGTTCAGCAGGTAAAGTGGGAAAACGCTCTTTGAAGGACTAAAGAGGAGGGGCAGCAGGGGACCACAAGCTGCCCCATGCCATTTTCAAAATGGAGCTTAGCTCTCTATCCATAGAGACAGCATGTCCCTGCAGTCACTCCAGAGGCTCGCCTTCAAATGGGAGAAAAACGAGTTTGGGTTTTTTTTTCTCCAGATGAAAGGGAGACTTTTTTATCGAATTGATTTGTACCTGCCCTTTCTCCCCAGCAGAGACTCTGCTGTACCTCACATTGTTCTCCTCCCCTTGTTATCCTCACAACAACCCCGTGAGGTAGGCTAGGCTGAGAGGGTGTGACTTGGCACAAGCCCTCCCAGCAAGCTTCCATGGTACACATGGGGAATTTGAACCTGGGTCTTCCAGTTCCTAGCCCGACACTCTTAACCACTGTAGCACATGGGCTCTCAGAATGCCACAAGGAGTGCTGCGGCTTGTGCTAAGAAAGAGTGCAACATCATGTGAAGTGTCCTTTTTAATCTGGGGGTTTCCTGCTTCCCATGGGTGGGAATCCTTGTCTGGAAGCCGCTTCTCTTTCTTTGCATCCCTTTGTGGCAGAAATCTGATCTGTTTGCAAATTAAATCCCTGTTTAAATCTGATGTCACCATACCATTGATTTATATTTCCCATGGGTTTTCAATGTGATGGAGGCAGGAAACAATGACCTTGGTAGAATGAAGGAATTACCTTGCGCAACATGCTTGGCCGGCACTGGCTATGGAGCACTGGCAACACGGGCTGCTTTCTGCCTCACTGAGCAACCTGCGCACCGTCTAGGGACGCTGGCCTCCAGTGGGACCTGGGGATCCTCCCAGAATTACAGCTTGGGATTTCCTGGACTCTGCTGGAAGTGTTGGCTCCTTCAAAAGCAGAAGACGAGGCAAGCAACTCAGGCTGGCTTGATTTTAATCACTCCAAAAATCAGCTACATGGTGATTCAGAGGAATGCAAAGGCACTTATATGTGAAGCATATTTATTCAGAATCCATCAGAGTTGACTATGGGAGGGAAGGTGGCATGGTATAGCCCAATCTCGTCAGATCTCAGAAGCTAAGCAGGGACCACCATGGAAGACTCTGCAGAAGAAGGCAATGGCAAACCACCTCTGCTTGAAAGCCCCTTGCTGGGGTCTCCATAAGTCAGATGAGGCTTGATGGCATTTCACACACAGAGAGAATTGACTATACACACACGCTGAGCCAGAACCCCGTGTATAAGTATTCTGAGTCACAAAACTGAGTAGGAACATTAAAAACCAAGGTCCCCACAAATACTTGAAAGAATAGATTTTTCTTTTCTTTTTTTTTTTAAAAAAAATCACCATTAGAAATGGAAAGAGCATACCAAAATGCTAAATTATACCAGACATAGGTTGTGGTCACACACGCGAGATAAAGCGAGGAGGAAGAGAGGCTATTTCCTCTGGCGGAAGTTGACCGGCAGTTGCACAATCACACAGTCTTTTGAAGCTGTGGGCTGTGCCACTTCATGATCAGATGCAACCGCGGGTGAGTCGGGGGGGGGGGTTGCTGTTTGTTCCCGATGCGCTTAAACGAGGGATCGATGATTTGCACCTCAGCCCTGAGGGCTCCCTATGGAGTGTGCAATGATGTGCATACTCAGAAGGGAAAAACAACAATGGCACGGAATCAGGGTGACCTGATCAGACCATCCTGACGCCGTGAGTGCGCGCTGGAGCGATCAGACGCAGGAAAGTCCGTCTATGGCCGGACTTTCCGAGGTGTCTTTTAACTCCACTTTTGCGGCGGAGCAAACTGGGTTGCTGACAGCTGTGGGGTGCTTCCCAGATGTTGTCTGATCACACTCCTTTAATCCACCCAGCATTCACACCTACGTTGGGGCTAATTGTGCGTGTAATCTCAGCCATAGTTACTTGGAGTTTAGTTACAGATCATCAAAGGTTTTAGCTAAAGAACAGAAAAATAAGCTAATTTCTTCTTTAGTAATTAACAGTCTGAAATTTGTGGGACCAGTTGATGCAGTGGACCAGTTTAAATGGTTGTTATAGGATACTGTATATGACTGAAAAAAATATCTGATCATCTTATCCAAAAATGGTCGGGGGAGGAGTAATTGGGTATGAGCCAGTCTGGTGTGCCAGTAAGAAAATGGTACTTTTCTTCTGTTTGCCCAAGGGTTGCCAACTCCAGCCTGACTTGGAGATTTGGGGGTGATGCCTGAGGAAGACAGAGCTTGGGGGTGGCAGGGAGCTCAGCAGCGGGATGACACCATAGAGTTCACCTTCCACAGTTGTCATTTCTTCCAGGGGAACTCATTTCTATAGTTCTGCAGATGGGCAGGAGAACTCCAGGCCCTACCTGGAGACTGGCAGCTGTAGCTTCCCCCCTTTTACCCCATCTGAGAAACACACCAACAAAGGCTCTTCCACACATACTAAATAATACAGTTTCAATCCACTTCAGCAGCCATTTGCAAGTGGATTTTGCCATTTTACACAATAAAATCCAGTTGCAAAATACATTGGAAGAGGATTCAAAGTATGTTATTTAGTGTATGTGAAAGCACCCCAAGAGACACTTGTAGGGGGATACAGAACAGAAGAGGGAGTTTTGTGTCTCCGGTATATATCATATGTTAATGGTCTGGAAAGCACAGAGCGCATTTAGATTCATGGGCACCATCTCCCCTTCCTTTCTCCTGCTACCTTTCCCCAAAGAATCTTGAGTAAACTATTAACTCAGAATTGGTTCCTGCACAACCACACAGTCACGCCTCGGAGTCAACGGGAATTAAAAAAACGAAACCTGGAGAAAACCTGATGATTCATGAAACGACTGGCATGACAGGCTCCAGAATGCATTCTCCTACCTGGGCTAGGAGATTTGCTAATAAGGAAAAGAATTGGATTTCTACTGTTTACACCCAGATTGCCTGGAATCTGGTATACAAGAGCCTTAATGCTCAGAGAGCTTAGGTCCCTAGGAGAGAATTTACATTCCTAGGAAGTCTCAGAGTAATGAACATGAAGCCCCAGGGCCTCATCTAGGCCCCATCTTTCCCCATCAGTTTTGAATGTATGTAGCTGCTTTATGCAGCATAAGACCGTTGGTCTCATCCATCTAGCTCTGTAATGTCTCATCTGACTAGCAGAAGGTCTCCAGGGTATCTGGCAGAGCAAGGTCTTCACTATCATCTGCTGTCGGAGATTCCTTTACCAAGAGTTGTCAGAAATTGAATCCGGGACCTTCTGCTCTCAATGCTTATGTGCCTTTACTGAGCTATGGTGTGCATTCATGTAGCAAGACCCCCCTGCGGTGCACTGGGGCTCACATCTGAAGGCGATTTCAGGGAAGTACCTGGATTCAATCAGGTCAAGAGCAAATGGGCACCGAACACGGCCCAGCATGACTTGATGCTTGTCGTATTCTGTTAGGATTGCTTGGGGGATTCCTGGAGATTTGGGGGCAGTACCTGGGAAGGGACTTCTGTTTCTTCTAGACTCTACGGTATATCACAGTCTGCCTTCTGAAGATGCTGTTTTCTGCAGGGGAAGAGCCAGTTTGGAGCCGTGCTTAAGTGTGCGGACTCTAATCTGGGAGAACCGGGTCCGATTTCCCACTCGTCCACACGCAGCTGCTGGTGTGACCGCGGGTCAGTCACAAGTTCTCTCAGAACTGTTCTCTCAAGGGCAGTGCTCGAAAGAGCTCTTTCAGCCCCGCATACCTCACAGGCAGTGTTCCTTCTAAGCTGAGTTAGTGTGAGCTAGCTCACAGGTTTTTTTAGCCTCCAGCTCACACCTTTTTGTTTTAGCTCGGGAAGGACAGCTCCAGAGCAAACTAATTTATGCCGTAGCCAAATCACTGGCTCACAACTTCAATGCCAGTAGCTCACAAAGTAGAATTTGTGCTCACAGGACTCCGTAGCTTAGAGGGAGCATTGCTCACGGGGTGTCTGTTGTGGGGAGGGGACGGGAAAGGAGATTGTAAGCTGCTCTGAAACTCCTTCAGGTAGTGAAAAGTGGGGTATAAATCCAATCTCTTCTCCCTCCCCCTTTTCTCCTCCTCCTCCTCCTCTCTAGTCTGGAGATCAGTTGTAGTCACAGGAGAACTCCAGGTCCCACTTGGAGGTTGGTAACATTATTATTGTTGTTTTTGTTGCTATTCATCTTTTTGTTATTATTGGACTTATGGATCGCCCAATCCCTGCTACAGCAGGGCTCTGGGGGATGTACAGCAATGATAAAAAAAAATCAAACATAGACTAAAACATCTGAATAATATTAATACCACAAAATCTAAAAGACTCGGATGGCGAGTCAATCCTTGGCACTTAGCTTCTTCCCCCTGATCACGTAACAGAGCTTATAGAGAAACACGTCACCACCAGTCCACCGAAGCAAACAAGTCAAGTGTCTGTCGCTAAACCCACTGATACTTTCCCCTCTTCACCAGGCTAACGTGCTGTTCTGTGTCGGTTCAAGTTCAGTCTTTGCCTAGAATTTTTGGCAATTCTCTTCAGGTTGCACAGTCAACTGAGACCGAAGAATAACACTGTCAAGGACCAGTAATATGGGAGATTTCACATCTTGCCTCGGCATCTCTGTTACAGTTGGGGGGGGGGGGGGGGGTTCAGCACCTATTAGTCTTGCTACCCCAGGCCAGCGTTTTCCATGGCCCAGAATAGTGCTTCCCACACAATGAGAGCTAGGGTCCTACCTGTGGGCCTGAATTGTAATTTTGAATAAGGGTTGTCTAGCTTTCCGGAAGTGGATGCAAGAGGAAATGTATCATTAATGGATGGGATGACATATAGATGGTTGGATCCACAGTCGTATGGTAACAGTCGGATTGGGAGACTGTGTCTAGGGAGGGGGGGGGTGTTCTGGAAAAGATTTGTCCTGCTTGCTGTTCTAGGATCTCAGGTTGCTGTTGCAGTTGAATTAAGTGGGTAGGGCCCATTTTTATGCTACTAGAGTTACTGTTACTTACATTTAGACCAGTGTCCCCTCTAAGCTGTGTTAGTGTGAGCTAGCTCACAGGTTTTTTAGCCTCCGGCTCACACATTTCTGTCTTGGTTCAAGAAGGAGGGCTCCAGAGCAAACTGATTTATGCAGTAGCCAACTCCCTCACTCACTATGCTCATGCCAGTAGCTCACAAAGTAGAATTGTTGCTCACAAGAATCCACAGCTTAGAGGGAGTGTTGATTTAGACTACTGCCCATGGTTTGGTTGGGAGTGATCACTCCCTTCAGGAACCATGTCCTAGTGCTGAAACTCTGCTCTCTGCCCACTGACTGTCTGTTTCCTTTACTTCACAGACCCCCCCCTTTGACCCTTTACTACTTATTCCTCTAGATCACCCCCAACTCGTGTTTGCTAAGCCCTTCTTTTTCCTTAGTCCCCTAGATCACACTTCTTCTTTCCAAGGCCCTTCTGCCTTCAGTCTGTCCATTCTATCTAGGCTCTAAGATCAGAGCAGCTCAACCAATAGGCAGACAGAGAAGTTTCCATTTGCCTCAGCCCATCTTTTACATCAGAGAAGCTCAACCAATCAGTGCTGGCAGCTTTATTCCAATCATGACCACTGCAAAATCTCTTAGTGAATTATAAAAGTTTCATTTTTAACTTTCTAGCTGTTGTACAACTGATAGCCATCACTGATTTTCACAGAACAATTGTGGTTATTATATTGTCATGTCATTGTCTAGTGCTTCAGCTGAGTTTGTTCGGGAGGGATACGGTTGAAGAGAAAACCTCAGACGAATTTATCAACATACGAATGATTTGTTAGAGTATCCATTTTTTCTCCCAACCTTGTGGCAATTCCCACACACACACACTGAAGCTCACCGCTGAACTTCAAATGGCAGAGAAGCTAAATAAACCATCCTGCATTCTGTTGATTTCTCTGTAGGCTTTACCATGGATGGCCCGGGCTAACCTGATCTTGTCAGGTCTTGGAAGCTAAGCAGGGTTAGGCCCTGGTTTGGACTTGGATGGGAGACCACCAAGGAAGGCTGGGTTTGCTCCACAGGGGCAGGCAATGGCAAACTGCCAGAGAGAACGTCTCTTGCCTTGAAAACCCTACAGGGTTGTTTCCCCGGTAGCTGGAATCTGCAAATATCCAGCTTTATCTGGGGTATGTTTCAAGTATATTAAGTCTAGGGCCGTTAGGATTGGAGGGATCACACAAGGGACCTTCAGTTTACAAGCAAGAAGGCACACTGCGCCATACGTCTCTTGGAGAGATGGAAGGGGAACACCGGATCTTGCCAGAGTCCCATTAATTTGCACAACGAACAAATTCGGCAGCTCAGCACAGCATCCTAGCACGAGCTTCATCCTGTGTCCAGCTGTAACCGAAAATATTAAACTCCGAACGTGGGCTGCATCTCAGAGGCTTTAAAAGTTCTTCTCACCGTTTCATTCAGCATAGATTCATTCTCACTGTAATAGCGACTGAAGAAGAATTCTTACGGAAACAAGGAAAACTACATCGGGACCTTGTATTGCTGTTACTGTTATCTTTGAACGTAATTGCTCCTCGCTGTTATTGTAAACTTTGAATGATATTGTTCCCAATTTTAGAGGATGTCTCAGCTATTGGTTAGTTTGATTGCTTGATTCCATCCTATTTGGTGATTTGGCAACTGTACCTTTATAAATTTTGTGAGGTCATTGGTGCTGACTTGGTATTTGACGACAGTGGTGTACTGTTTTCAATAGGGCCATATTTCTGAATTCTTATTGGTGGAACTTTCATATGATTTGGGAGCCTCTGAGATGCAGCCCATTTTCGGAGTTTATTATTTATTTATGTATTTGTTTGTTTGTTTGTTTGTTTAGATTTATACCCCGCCTAGCCAGCAAGGCTGGCTGTAGGCGGCTAACAACCGATAAAATCAGCAATCATAAAACAGTTAAAAATTATTAAACTTTCTCTACATAAAACACAAGTCATAAAGACATACAGATGCAAGAATCCAACAGATAGTGGCGATGCAGAGCCCGCACAACAGGAGCAGTCCCTGGATTCCTAGGCAGGTGGCATTTCCTTGACTGATTTCCCGGCCAAGATCGTCCGACCGGCGGCTCCACTGGCTCCTTTTCCCCCAGTGGCGGTTCCTACGTGTAAGCCTGCTGGAAGTTTAATATTTTCAGTGACAGCAGCTCTCTCACCCCGTTGTCCTTTGTCGTTTTTGTCATCTTGTATCCAAGCAGCCCTCTCTTTCCTATGCACATCTGAACATGCCTGCAAGACAGAGCAGGGCCTTCAAGACGGAGCAGGGCCTGCAAGACGGAGCTCTTCTGCCAGGCTTACAAGTAGGGGCCGCCGCGATTTTACAGCCCTGCCCCGAGTACTGAAGATTGCCGTTCAGACCATCGGCACCAAGTGGAAACTCAGTAGAGTGCCTGTAAACGCCGCCCAGACCTGGGTGATGGTGCCATCTTGTACTGAAATTGTATACTGGATATTGTATGTTTTTATATTGTGGTTTTATAGTATTTTATTGTGTATGAAATGTGTTGGTAGCCGCCCTGGGCCTGCCGTGAGGCGGGGAGGGCGGGATAAAAATCTAATAAATAAATAAACATCTTTGGCACATTCTGCCAATGTGGAAAATGTTAATGTGTCCTTTTCTATTTTTGAAAAATCTGAATATTTGTTTGCTCTCAAGAAGTGTGCAGCTTATCGCTGGTGGTCTTCCATAGTGCGCTATTGTACTTCTGGTATGTGCAACAGACCTCTCAATAAAAGCCATGCAAAGGGGGTGGGGGAGAGAAAACTCTACGGGGTTGCTATAAGTCGGCTGTGACAGCTGTTTCCACCGCCACCATGATGAGGAAGATATCATAACTATATCAATATTGTCTGTGAAGCCTTCCACAGTGTAGTCCAATGTGAGGCCAGTTAATTATTTTTGGAAGAACTTTTGAAACCCTTCAGAAAGGGACAACCAGAGCACAACTTAATTAAACTTTCTTTAGCTGGTCTCTGTATTATTATTTCTCTTTAAAAGCAACTTTTAATTATTTTTCAGTGAGTATATAATTGTCTTTGCAAAACATTGCTGGTTTTCAAGCTTCGTTGAGTGAGTTATCGACCCGTCAAATGGGTCGCTGATGGGGAGAGGCGGCTAAGCAAAAGATAGGCAAAGATCCACTTTGCATTTGCGATCACAAGGGCAATCATGAATAGCTTTTTGCCACGTGGTGCTCTAAGAACCTTCACCATTTTAATTGAAATGCATTTGGCCAAATTCAGCCGGGGTGGAACTTTGGTAGGACCCCATGGAGCCTTCATCCTGAGGACTCTTGGCCCTCCTAAGAGTCCAAGAATACCCACCTGTACCAAAAAAGACTGGGAAATGCCACGAGGTCAATATTGGCGGCTCAGGGGATGTAAAATATCCATTAGCAATTTTTTTTTAATATGAAGAAACTGTAACACTGTGAAGACATTCAAAGATGCATACTTTCTAACACAATTTTGCTCTTGGACACCACATAAAAGACTGAAATGAGACAGATTGGTGTAGTGGTTAAGAGTGTCAGACTAGAGTATAGGAGACCCAGGTTAGATTCCCCTCTCTGCCATGATGCTTGTGGGCAGTGTTCCCTCTAAGATGAGTTAGTGTGAGCTAGCTCACACTTTTTTTAGCCTCTGGCTCACACAGTTTTGTCTTCGCTCAGGAAGGATGGCTCCAGAGCAAACTCATTGATGCAGCAGCCAAATTGCTTGCTCACAACTTTAACACCAGTCGCTCACAAAGTAGAATTTTTGCTCACCAGACTCCACAGCTTAGAGGGAGAGTTGCTTGTGGGGTGACCCTAGGCCAGTCATCCTCTCTCTCTCTCTCTCTTTCTGCCTGACTTACCTGTTGCGGTGGTGGTGGTGAGGATAAAATGGAGAGGTGGGTGAAGTTGAAAGCCCCTTTGGGTTCCTAGGGGGGGTTGAAAAGCAGGACATCAGGAAAGCTTCCATGCTTTTATCATTCCACCGAATGCAGAAAATGGAATTGTTAAAGGGCCGTTTCTCTAGAGGAAATCGGGTTGTAGTGACATGGAATAGTTCTGCTTTTGTAGGTGGTGTAGGGTTGCACTCTTATGGTATTATTATCTCATGTTTACTGCATTCTCTGCTTTTATAATCTAGTGTTGACACTGTTTATAGTATGTTGTACTGATTTCTCACTGCATTGTGTTCAGAGTTCAAAGACATCCCCCCCCCTGAGAATGCATGAGAGCAGCTTAACTTTGTAGTTGTGCCCCCCCCCCCTTTCTCCAAGACTAGCAGGGTGGCATTTATGGGGAGCAACCAATTTTTTTCCTCGCAACAACCTTGCAAGGTAGGTTGGGTTGAGAGACAGAGACAGAGAGAGAGAGCAGAGCAGTTCCAGCTCACCCAGAATGTAGATTTCCAGTTCTACCCCGGTGCTCTGAAATCTTTGGCAAATGAGCTCTTGATTTAGGCTGTAAGAAAAGGAGTGGTCCTCGATTTCCTTTGTTGGTCTTAAGGGTGCCACTGGACTCTAAATTTGTTCTTATGCTTCAGACCAACATGGCTGGCCATCTGGATCTACCTCGATTTCTTTGTGAGCTACATGGATGAACAGGGATTCAAATCCAAGTCTCAGTCCAGCATTATCTCACATGGCCTTTCCACCGTTGGTGTGCCACAAGTACACAGGTTCAATCCCTGGCATTGCCAGTTAAAGGACCAGGCAGCCGATGATGCAAAAGACCTCAGCCGGAGACCCTGGGGAGCCACTGCCGGTCTGAGTAGACAGAACTGATGCTGATAGACCAATGGTCTGATTCAGTGTAACACGGCTTATGTATTTGTGTGTTCACCCTTCTCTCTGTCTGAGAGATCCCAAAGCAGAGAGAACTTCAAGCAAGGCAAGATATGGAAAACACAGTACGATTCATCATATTTCTAGAAATCGCTGGGAGAAACAGATCCCCTGTTGAGATGGTCACATGGAATTTACTCTCACCTTCCTAGCCAGTTTGGTGTAGTGGTTAAGTGCATGGGAGAACCAGGTTTGATTCCCCACTCCTCCACTTGCACCTGCTGGATGACCTTGGGCAAGCCATAGCTCTGTACCAGCTGTTCCCTCCAGGACAGTTGTCTCAGAGCTCTCTCAGCCCCACCTACCTCACAGGGTGTCTGCTGTGGGGAAGGGAAGATAAAGGAGTTTGTAAGCCGTTCTTAGACTACAAGTGAAGGGCGGAGTATAAATCCAATCTCTTTTCTTCTTCTTCTAGCTAAGTAGTCAGAAACACTGCAGAGAGGGAGAAAGAAGAAAGCATTCGCCTACCTTTACCCAGGAATTAGCCTTTGGGACCCCGGAGGCTGTGAAATCCTTTGCTCCTGTGATCCACTGGCTGGTGCCGCCAATGGAAAGGTATCCGAGACTCCCTTTGGTATTTATGTAGCCATGTGTTAGATCGAACTAGTTGCCAGCTCATCTATATGCAATGGCACAATTAGGACTGTGGTTTACTTTATAACTTTCCTGGAATGAGGGAGGAGGGGCCACTTAAAAAGTTGGGATAGAGCACAGGTGTCAAACTTTCAACTTAAAAAGGGGGGTGGGGGAGCTCTTGCAGAATGATTTTTTTTCAGATTTTTCATATTGTTGCTGTCTTAAACAACTGTTAACTTCAACATTGATCAACTTTCTGCCTTCTAAGGACCTTTTAAAAGGAACCCACGTGCATTGCCCAGGGTGCCGGGGAATGTTTTTAGGGTGCACATCCTGTCCACTGAGGAGGAGCTGTGGCTCAGTGGTAGAGCATCTGCATGGTATGCAGAAAGTCCCAGGTTCAATCCCCGGCATCTCCAGTGAAAAGGACCAGGCAGTAGGTGATGGGAAAGACCTGAAACCCTGACAGTCTGAGGAGACAGTATTGACCTTGATGGACAAACGGGTCTGATGCAGTATAAAGCGGCTGCATGTGTTGGTTGCCCCCGTGAGAAATGCTGGTCTGATCAACTGTGTGGCGTAGTAAACAGTGTGTGGAGAGCCAGTGGGGTGTAGTGGATAGAGCGGCAGACTAGGATCCTGGCAACCCAGTTTGAATCCTCATTTCTATCATGGAAGCTTGCTGGGTGACCTTGGGCCTGTCACAAACCCTCAGCCTGGTCCACCTCACAGGCTTGTTGTTGTGAGGGAATGGAGGAGGTGTGAATGACGTTGTAAGCTGCTTTGAATCCCAACTGGGGAGAAAATGGGAGAAGAAGGAGGAGTAAGAGGAGATTGGATGTATATCCTGCCCTTCACTACCCAAAGGAGTTTCAGAGCGGCTTAATAATCTCCTTCCCCTCCCTCCTCCTTCCCCTCCCCTGTGAGGTAGGTGGGGCTGAGAGAGCTCTCTCGAGGACTGTCCTTGAGAGAACAGCTGGTACAGAGCTATGGCAAGTGGAGGAGTGGGGAATCAAACCCGGTTCTCCCAGATTAGAGTCTGCGCACTTAACCACGACACCAAACTGGTGCAAATGCATGAATAAATTCAATGCAATTAAATAAATGCAACTGAGGCCCCGCTGTCACTCTCTATGAGTGAAGTCTGCTCTGGGACACACTAGGGACAGGCGGATGCCTGTTTGCTAAGGATCCAACATGAAAATATAGTCACTGTTCTGTATTTTAATAGAATTGTTTCCAGCATTTGGCAGCCAACCGAAGCCTTCATATCTGACCCTGACGTCTCACTGTTGTGTTTCCTGGGTAATGGGAGGCAGGAGAGGGAGCAGTGGAAGAGAGCAGGGCCTTTTTTTTCCGGGTGACACGCCAGGATGGCGTTCCGGAACCTCTTTGGCAAAATTCTTTTTAAAATGTTTAAAAGTCCGTGAGTTTTCAGTATACAGATTGAAAACCTCATTTTCCTCTTGAGAGTTCCAGCACCTCTTTTTCAAGGAAAAAAAAAGGGCCTGGGGAAAGACTGACTCAGCAGATATGTGCCTGACAGGGTCAGTGTCCTACCGGAACAGTTAGCTGAAATCCCTGCCAAACTGGGACCATTCTGATTGGTGTTCCTATGGGCAGCCAGTGTTGGGCAGTGGCTAGGACTAGTATCTGGGAGACCCAGGCTCAAATTCCCACTTGTGCCAAGGAAGCTCGCTGGGTGACCTTCGGCCAGTCACACTCTCTCAGCCTAACCTACCTCATGGGGTTGTTGTGAGGATAAAATGGAAGAGAGGAGAATGATATAAGCCACGTTGCAGCCCCCCTGGGGAGAAAGAAGAGGTACGAATAAATTAAGTTAAAAGATAGACAGACGGACGGACGGGCGGATGGATGGATGGATGGATGGATAAAGCATTAACACTTTGTCCTGGTCATTGCTCCAGTTCAGCGAATTTGGGAAGGCTTTAGGATTCCATACAAACACGAACCTTGAGTTTGCATGAGTTATTTCATTCTTTGGGACTGCGCTCACTTCATGCTAAGTAAAGGCAAACCTTTGGCTTGCATAAACTGTAAGGAAGGGTAGAGAGGAGGAGGATAAAGGGGGGGGATTCAATCTTTGCTAACATCCCCCTCCCCCCGGTTGAACATACCTGCTCTGGGGGGAGGGAAAGAGTCCAAGACTTTGCTTACATAGACTGATTTGCAGCTGAAAACTCTGGGGAAAGAGACTCACTTTATGACCTGCCGGCCTCCTTGCCCAGAGGGCAAGAGGAGGGGGAATAGTATAGGGTTATCATCCTCCAGGTGGGGCCTGGAGACCTGCTACCATTACAACTGATATCCAGAGAGTGGAGATCAGTTCTCCTGGAGAAAATGGGTGCTTTGGAGGGGAGACTCTAGAGCACCGTACCCTGCTGAGGTCCCTCCCTTCCCCAAACCCTGCCCTCCCCAGGCTCCATCCCCAAAATCTCCAGGCATTTCTCAACCCAGAGCTGGAAACCCTAGAGAAACTTAAGGACCAGGGTCCCTCCAAAGTTTCAATGCTAGAAAGCTCACACACAAATGCAAGGAGGCAAATGGTAATAAAGATCAGACAGAGCTATTTATTCAGAATCTGAGACTTATCCAATGTCCCTTTTTAAAAGCACTGCAGCTGTGTGAGAAGCTGATACCTGTGAGTCTGAACATTCACATGTGAAATGGGTGTGCGGGGAGGGGATCTGGTTTAAAACCAAAGTCAAATACAGGGGTGAGGGGATTGGCTTCAAGAGGGGTCTGGATAAACATATGGAGCAGAGGTCCATCGGGGGCTATTGGCCACAAGGAATGGATGGAACACTCTGTCTGGGGCTGTGATGCTCTGTATTCTATATCTAGGTGGTGGGCCAGCCCAGGAAACTGAGGGAAGAGACAAAATCGCAATTTTATACTCTGCTTTTGAAATGGCACATGAGAGGCTTTTTGAAAGTTCAAAATAGACAAAGTGTTTTATTTAACTTGGAGGAGAAAAGATCAAGTAGAGGGTGTATGAGGTGAACAGATAACAAAACTGAGGTAATGTTGTATTCAAAAAACCACCAGATAATTTGTTGCCAACAAGTGTTTCTGCTATTCAACAAGATCTTTTAAAACTCTGAGGAGAGAGATTTTATTTATTTATTTATTAGGCTTATATCCCACCCTCCCTGCCTCTCGGCAGGCTTTCTTTTCAATTTCTGCTTAAACACTCAAGCATGGGGTGTCTGAGTTTCTCTGATGCTAAAGCTACAAGGTAGGAACATGCAACCAAGTTCCCAAAATCTTTCTTTATATGCAAACAAGGGATCATTCAGGAGAAGGAGGAGATTGGATTTATGCCCCGCCCCTTTACTCGGAGTCTCAGAACGGCTTGCAATCTCATTTTCCTTTCCCTCCCCACAACAGACACCCTGTGAGGTAGGCGGGGCTGAGAGAGCTCTTTCCAGAACTGCTCTTTCAAGAACAGCTCTGGCAGAACTATGGCTTGCCCAAGGTAATCCAGCAGCTGCAAGTGGAGGAGTGGGGAATCAAACCCGGTTCTCCTAGATTAGAGTCTGTGCTCCTAACCACTACACCAAACTTAGAAGAAGAAGAGGAGGAGACTGGATTTATACCTCGCCCTTTACTACTCAAAGGAGTCTCAGAGCGGCTTACAATCTCCTCTCCCTTCATGTCCCCACAAGAGACACCCTTTGAGGTAGGTGGGGCTGTCCTTGAAAGAACAGCTCTGAAAGAACTTATGACTGACCCAAGGTCACACCAGCAGCTGCATGTGGAGGAGTGGGGAATCAAACCCGTTTTCCTAGATTAAAGTCTGTGCTCCTAACCACTGCACCAAATTTAGCTCATCCTCTCCCTAAGGGCTTTACAGTTCTCGGGTTTCCCATAGCCTCCTATCCATTCTTCTCCATGCTGGTCATTCCATGTTTCCCCTTCTCCAGGCTCCCTATGCCTGCTGCCCTTTGCATTTTTGCATTACTTCTGGGATAGCCCCGTACCTTTCTCTTCTCCCTGGGAGGACTCCTTATCTAGAAGAGCCACACAACAGAAATAGATTGTTGAGCTTCCGAGATCTGATGAGATCAAGCTAGCCTTGGCTATCCAGGTCAATCTCTAACCAGGAGGAAATGTTAAGTACAACCTTCATTTCGTATCCACAAGCAATAAAATCTGGCAATAAATCTCAGCAGGGCAGTATAAGCATAAAAAGCCTATTTCTTTTAAAGATTTTTTTTCCTTTGTTTGTAGTCCGTCTTTCTTGCTGAGACTTGATGGCAAATCAGACAATCAGACAACAAAAGATCACCAAGAAGCAATGCCCTTGGACTAGGATTACGGAATGGCAAGGCGGTGCGAACGAAAGGAACTGTCTTATGTTTGCCTGAGGGGGCGGAACCCATGAGCAACTAGTGCAAGGGAGGGAACAGGAGACTGCTCGGGGAAGTGGGCAGAGCTACTTCGATTGTGGCTTCAGCACGGCGGAACAACCTCATCTGCAGCAGTCAAGCGGCATGGGAGCGTCTGCCCAATGCTGCACTGCTGGCTCTCCAGTCCGCCCATGTGGGTCTTCCTTTGCACCCCCCTCCCAGCCCATGGGGTCTTGCGGTGAGGAGACACCAACTCAGAGCTTACCAGCTGCTGTCCTTTATACAGTTTATATCTCTGGTACCTGGCATTACATTTTATGGCACGCATGGCCCTGCCCGACAAAGTGGCATTTAAGTCAGATCCAGCCCTCATAAAAAACAAGTTTGATACCTCTGGTCTAAGGCACGACAGACCATAAGGCAGAAAAAGGGTTACAGAGACGGCGCAATAAAAGAAAGCTGATACAGACAATACAGATTGCAATGTAGTGCCATTCTGTGCCCTTGTAAACCTGGCCTCTGGAGCTGTTCCATTGTACTACAGCTCAAATCCCTTTATAAAAATGCCCTCCTGGACATCAGAATGTCACAACGAACAGCTTGCTGTTAACTCACGGGTATCCATGAGAGTTCGCCACAGCTCAAGGGGCCACGTCTCTTGGTCAGTCCTGCGCCGCATGTCCCTGATTGCCTTGTTCGGGTTCCAGAGTTGAGCTGCTATAAATATGTCTTGAAACCCTATCCAGTTGCACCTGCATGTAATGACCTGTGTCAAATGGACAGCCGGGATGCCACATTTGCTTACAAGCCGCAAGGGAATTCCAGATTTCCAGGTGGCCGATGCTGTTTTTGTGGAGCGGTGAGTGTTTCCAGGCACCGTGCTTCTCACAGTGGTCTCAGAAGCAACTGCGTGGTGTTTCCCCTCCGAGAGTCCCATTCTGATGAAATCACTCTTTGCTAGGTTGCCAGTCTCCAGGTGGCTCCTGGAGTTCTCCCACTATTACAATTGATCTCCAGATGACAGAGACCAGTCCCCCTGGAGAAAAATGGCTGCTTGGAGGGTGGACTCTATGGCATTGTACCCTGCTGAGGTCCCTCCCCTCCCCAAACCCCACCCTCACCAGGCTCCACCCCCCAAAATCTGCAGGCATTCCCTACCTGAACCCGGCAACCCTACTCTTTGCCCACCTTCTGACCAGGAATCCGAATTCTCAGCAAACAGCCATTGCTGCCCCAGCAAGCATGAATGTTCAGGTTTCCATGCTATGGTAAAAAGGGACTGTATTAATATTGCAGGCACCTATTGGTCAGTGCCTGTGCAATGTGTCACCAAGTAGTTCCATCCATCCCCCTGCACCGTTTTCAGAGACCATTACGAAATATGTCTTCTTGGAGGGGTGAGAAGTGTACAGCACTTTGTACACGAAAGGCCCCTATTTTAACCTACATCACTGGGACTGGGAAAGATGTGTTCTTTTCTGAGTCCCTTAAGAGCCATAGGTCCTTTCCGCACTAGACCTTAAATCCTGGTTCAACCCTGTCCCCGAACTTACATTCTACACTACACATGAGTTCATCCCTGTAATTATCTTGGGGCATTTTTACATTCCACACTACACGCGAGCTCGCCCCTGTAATTATCTTGGGGTATTTTTTGTTTCTACATTACCATGAGGTCACCCTGGTTTCACCCCACACTTGTCCTTGAAAGACAAGACAGGTTTTGATATAGCTAAAAAAGTTAAATACTTAGGAATTAACTTAACGAATAGAGCATTTATGTTGAGTGCCACACTTCTCTAGTGCCTGAATGTGCCCCTCAAGGTTCTCTCCCTGTCCAGCAAGGCTAATCTACCTCCCTTCTTACAGGTTGTTTGGGTAGATCAGCAATGAAAGATGAAGCTTCTCTTATTCTTCTGAGCCACTGTGGTTGTGTGACCGAATGGCACAAATCCTCCAACTGTGTGATTTAGATCAGTTGTTCCCAACTGGTGGTCTGCATACTACCAGTGAGATATAGAAGTAGTCTAGGTATGATGCAGGGTTTTGATCATGCTTACCAAAAATTTGCTCTCTTTCAGCCCCTATGTCCACCTGCAGGTATGACGTACCATCTCCTGCTGACCCTACTTGCCACTGATTGCTCACCTGTGACCATTTGACATGCTAGTAGTAATAACAGGGCGCTTATCATTATACAAATGGCCTCCTTGGAAAAAGTGGGATTTGTGTTTTTATCATGGTGTGACCCAGGTTCTTTGATAGTCTGGTGGGACAAAGGACTCAAAAGGCTGAGGAACAACCCACCTACTCCCTCATGAACCTACCTACCCAACCCCTGCAGGCATCTCTGAGGCCCCACTTTGGGTGCTGCTGCCTTCTGAGATTAGGTGGCTGACAATCTGGGGGAGGGCCTTCTGGTTCGTGGCACCAAATCTCTGGAATTTTCTTCCCAGGGAGACTTATCGGTCCCCTTCCACCAGTGAGTGAAGACTTTTTTTGCTTCATTTGGCATTCCCTCAGTGATCCATCCTTCCTGCCCAATGTTTTAATTTTTATGTATTTGTATGTGTATTTTAGCTCTACGGGCTGTGGTGGCTCAGAGGTTGACACTGAGCTGCAGACCAGATAGTCGGTCGCTCAATAGTTCGAGACCCGAGGACCATGTGATGGAGTGAGCTGGCCCCAGCTCCTGCCAACCAAGCAGTTCGAAAGCAATAAATTGCAAGTAAATAAATAGGGGCCACTTTGGTGGGAAGGTAACAGTGTCCCGTGTACCTCAGCGTTTACTCATGCCGGCCACATGACCACAGAAACCTCTTCGGACAGCGCCGGCTCTTCAGCTTGGGAACAGAGATGAGCACCACCCCCTAGAGTCGGATTCGATTGGCTTTCAAGCAAGGGAAACTTTTACCTTTATATTTTAGCTCTATCCTACGGGCATAGGCCTGGGCCCACCTGTTTGATATGCGGGTTCCCACATACATTTACATTACACTCCGAGATGCTGCTGATTTTGTTAAATTTTAGCTCACCTTCATTTGTTAATTCAGCTTTGGTTTTAATGGGGAATATATGTCTTGTTTTCATTTGTTTTAGTAATCTGATGTAACCCGCCCTGACCCCATTTGCGGGGGAGGGCAGGATAGAAATAGCAATGAATGAATGAATGAATGGTTTTAATGATGTATTTTTTGTTGTGTTTACTGGTTTTAAAATTTTGATTATGCATGTTTTTAATTTGCTAGCTGCTTTGGTGGCCCTTAGAAAGGCAGGGTATAACTTTTTTTAAAAAATGTATTTATTTATTTAATTGCTGTCACAGATCAGTGGTCTCTAAGGATCAGTGAGTTTGTCAACAGGTATTTATATAGCCAAGCCACAATAGTTCCATTTTCCCACAAATATTTCTGGCACTGTCCAAAAACGCATCTCACTTTCAACAATTTTTCAGCACTCCTGCTGAAAACATCTCTGTGGCTGACTGGGAGATCACCACAGCCAGGGGTGTAGAGTTTTGAAAATCCCGGGGGGGGGGGCTCCTTAGCGTGCGTGCTTCACACGTGAGCTTGCTGGGACGATGTTCTTCCCCCCCTCCAGGAAACCGCCCTGCCTCCCCAGGCCCTTCCAAGGCCCTCCAGCCGCTGCTACTGGTGCCTCTTCCCCCCCCCCCCCCGCCACCCCTTCCCTCTCCCTCTCCAGCAGCAGCTGCCGGGCCTCAGAAGGACCCGGGGAGGTGCGGTGGCAGGCGCTCCATTTTCCCGGGGGTGGCTGAGCCCCCCCCCCGGGAAATTTCAAGGGTGGCTCAAGCCCTCGAGCCCCCCCGTACTCTACACCTATGACCACAGCTGATCTGTGAACACTTGACAGTAATGTTATTGTCTTGCGGAGGGAGTGACTGGCCCTCAGGTTTCTATTTCATATTGGTAGAACTTCAAATCTTGTTTGCCACCTTGAGAAAGGCAGGATACCGAGGTCTCCAGTGGATGAAAAGATGACTTTGTTTCTTCATTTCCATTGTCTTTGCTTGCCCTTGCTCTGAGTTGACTTCACTTACCCTCCCTGACATCATCATGTGGAGAAATCAGCCAGTGATATCATCTCCCCAGCTGTCTGGAATCACTCATGGGACTAATCCTGGAAAAGAAAAGAAGCAGTATCCAGTAGGAAGGGCACTAAAGCAGCATTCACCAGACAGCACAAGGGACTGAAAAAACAGTGAATGTTCAGACTATCATATTTTGTGGAGGACGTATTTCTACCCCTGATGAAATGGCAGGTTTTGACCTGAGATCTGGAGGATATTTGCTACAGTGCTACAGTCTTGGGTTCTTCATTCTATCCAGCTTCTGTACGTACTTATGTGCTGTCAAGTCACAAATAACTTCTAACAACTCCAGCAAGGGGCTTTCAGGGCAAGTGGGAAGCAGAGCTGGATTGCCTTCCTCTGCAGAGCCTGCCTTGGTGGTCTCCCATCCAAGGACCAAGACTGCTTAGCTTCTGAGAGTTGACAAGATCAGTCTATACCATGCCACCTCTTTCCCCAGCTTCTGCATGTAGGTTGTGCAAAAACCATTTATCTCCCTTCATGCAACAACCCAGCACAAAATTGGTGGTTTGTTGATAGATGTGAAGTTTAAAAGCTGCCCCGCAGGCAGGAGCTTGTGGACATTTTGCTTATCATCTCCACAGGGGAGAGCTTTTGGCAGGCAAGAATTATCATAATCACGTGGAGGTTATAAGCATGACACTCTGCTCTCTTTCAATATTTCAGCTTTGTTGAGTAGCAAACAGACATTCTGCTTGCTTGAATTCTCTTCTGTCCGTTATCACACAGGAAATCTTTCCCCTTTCTCTGCTCACCAGGTAAGGAAGAGGAGTTTCAGAATGGTACAGGTCAGTTTGCATGGGATGCGTACAACTCTCTGATCTTTTGACTTTAGAAAAGCCCTCCGTTTGACATTGATTGCACCCGGCAATCAGCGCCTTGGAATGCAAGGAGAAACAGTTGTGTTTTATGAAACTGATTCTGTCCACATGTGAAATGACACACCTGTTAATTGTGGGGGTGCACACAGTTTTGAAATGGATGTGCAGGTGTTGAGGGTTGGTACCATTCATTCACAACACAGCGCAGCCTGAAACAATGAACAGGGATTCCCCCCCCCCCCCCCGCCTTCACAAGGAGGGTATTAAAATACTCCATTAATGGCTATTTTGCTGAGACATTGAACAGATTGGGGGTACTTATAGGAGGCCATTTACAAGGCAGAAAAATACCGTAAGCAAAACAGCAACAATACCAGACTGTCATTTTCTGATGGGTGAGCATGAAAATCATCCATGAATTTGGATCTTTCTTATTCCCAACTGGGGGGGAATTCAGAAACCACAGGGCACTAGACCTCCATGTACGCTTCCCATTTTCCCCAGTTCTACCCCTTTACAAGCTTTGATTCTGAGTAGCAGATATTTGTGCTACTTTAGATAATAAATGATTTATAGTCAATTATTTGAATGTCTCTGTAACATCCATATAACTCTCCGATGCCCTCTGCTGGCACATCAGAGTATCACAGTAAAGTTACAATGACAAAAGGTTATAAGCAGCTGTGTTGGTTTGCTAGGGAAAGAATTCTGCACAGCAACCTTTTCATTCAGAGGAAACGTATTGCTCCACAGCCTTCTGTGCTCTCCAGAACTCTTTGTCAGATTGGATGATGAGAACAAAAAAGGAAGATGAGATCTCAGGACGTGATGGAAAAGCCTGACGTATATAGCTTACAACATTTGTAAAATAAATACCAGGGGATGCTTTAGAGTTAATTAGATTAGATGTGGTGGATGCCAAATGGGTTTCAAAATGTATTGGGATTCCTCATATCAGAGAAGCAAAAAAATGGCCACTTGTCCTCTTGGACAATATAAACCCTAGCTTTTAATCTGATATCAGTCCCTGTGCAGCTGAGGGGTCCCATACTAGGTGCCAGGGAGCAGAAGGGAAATCTGATATATTAGCAGAGTGGGAGATTGATTGTGGGTGATTGACTAGGTGCAGAGTCAACAGAAGCCAGGCTGGGTAGTATTACCTAGTTGTCAGAAGTCTAAGTAAAGAGTAAATAAGAAGCTGATATGTAATATTGTACATATTAGTCACTAGAAGAAGAGAAGAAGAAGAGATTAGATTTATACCCCGCCCTTCACTCACTTGGAGTCTCAGAGCGGCTTACAAACTCCTTTCCCTTCCCCTCCCCACAACAACCACCCTGTGAGGTAGGTGGGGCTGAGAGAGCTCTTTCCCAAGCTGTCCTTGAGAGAACATCTGTGCCAGAGCTATGGCTTGCCCAAGGTCATCCAGCCAGGTGCAAGTGGAGGAGTGGGGAATCAAACCCAGTTCTCCCAGATTAGAGTCCGAGCACTTAACCACTACACCAAACTGGCTCCCAGCACTATAGCATGAACAGCCAACATTTCTAAAAAAAAAATCAAAATCTAAGAGAAAAGGCTTTTCTATCAGTTCCTTCTGCTACAACAAATCAAATACTGATTAGAGATACACATTCATACATTAATCCGGGGGGGGGGGGGGCACACACACAAAACGTGCCACATTTTAATATTGGTATTGTAGTAACTAATCCAAGCTTAAAAGTAACCTTCAAGAATAATCACAGCAGATGTTTATTCCTCGGTAACTTCTGGTGCTCACTGAGAGTTTGACAAGAGCGATGGGGAGGGAGGAAGATGGGAGAGAGAGAGCTGGCAGAGAGTGTTCCCTCTAAGCTGAGTTGGTGTGAGCTAGCTCAGTTTTTTAGCCTCCGGCTCACACATTTTCCCCTTAGCTCAGGAAGGATGGTTCCAAAGCAAACTGATTTTTGCAGTAGCCAAATCGCTCGCTCACCACTTTAATGCCAGTACCTCACAAAGTAGAATTTTTTGCTCATAAGACTCCACAGCTTAGAGGGAGCACTGGTGGCAGATAATATAAGTGACATGGACATCATCCTCCCAGTGGTATTATATGAATCTTGCCACCAAATAGGAGTGTGTTGATAAAGTTCCTTTGCACCGTGGTTTGTATGTTTGTTTGTTTGGTCAATCTTTGCACTGTCTCAGTGACCTGGGGTAGGCTTTTGGGTTCAGCAGCACCATTGTCATTTCCCTTTGCCTGGTGAGTACTCTCTTAATGAGAGGCTGTTTTTCTGCCACTCGTGTTGTTGTAGCAGTTATTACTTTATGACTAAGCCATGTGAGAAAGAGTGTGTAGCTTGCTGGAGTGTGCATAAAAGTGTTTCTAGTGTGTCTGGGTCCCCCCTTCTCATTCCCCATTTCTTTGGCTGGTTTTGCTAACGTCACCATCCTTTATCCGACCAAACCATTTAGCAGAGTTGGAAGCCTTCTTCCAGTCTGAAAGGACTTCTTCCAGCTTCCAGCGGAAGAGCCGTTAAGTTGGAGGAAGGCTGGAAGAAACCTTTGAACTTGGCTGAGCAGAATGGTAGTAGCAGACCTCTGCCTGGATATTCAAGAGGTGCAGAGATGTGTAGGGATGGGCACAAACCGGGAAAATGCAGTTCGGTTTGTGGTTAGTGACGTGTCTTGTTCATGAACCATGGACCATCACGAATTTTTAGCTACCTCACAA
The DNA here is from genome assembly GCA_029233225.1 of Lepidodactylus listeri. NCBI lineage: Eukaryota > Metazoa > Chordata > Lepidosauria > Squamata > Gekkonidae > Lepidodactylus > Lepidodactylus listeri. The sequence continues at coordinate 58,699,470 of JARCFY010000014.1, forward strand.
ACTGGTTTGGTTCATGAGGTTCATGAGGCAGCAGAATGTTCCCCAGTGTGCCAGAGATACCAAACTCACAGGGACTCTCCAGCTGAGTCTCCTCTACCTGCCCTCCCAGTTTGGGGAGGATTTGATTTACAAGGTTTGAGTAACGGCCCCCCAAAGAAGGTGCCCCCAGGAAAGTGTTGGGATTCCTCAGATTAGAGAAGCATCTTTGGGGGGTTGTAACTCAGACCCCATAAATCATCACCAAACTCAGACGGCCTGTAGAGGAAAGTCAGTCAGAGATCCTCTACTAGTTTGGTGTCTCTAGCTTGCACAGAATCTGTTCTATACACTCCTGAACCTCCTGAACCAGTCAAATGACCAAAGTTCAGGAGTATATAGAATGGATCCTGTGCGAGCTAGAGACATCAAAGTCACAGGGGACCTCCCCTGGATGATCCTCTATATGCCCTCCAAGTTGCTGCTTTGAAGTTCTGTAAACATTCTGAGTGAGCAGAGACAGTCTGCCTGGAAATGCCTCTGCTCACAAATCAGCATGAACCTCCGGGAACAGTTTGAAAGTTCATGGAAAGTTTATGCCGGGTGACCTGCCATGAACTTGACTTCACAAAGCATGAACCAGCCCAAATTCATCACGACCTTTAGTTTGTGAGTAGGTTTGTGCCCATCCCTAGAGATATGCCCAAGTATGAGGCAGCGGAGATGTCCCTCTCAGTCTGCTACCATGAGGAGGAGATAGGCAGGCTTCCTTTGCCAAAGACCATATCTGAGTTTCTGGGGAGGAGGCAGAAGTCTCACAAGAGTCCTGCTGCTTATCACTTTGTAGCCCACTTAGAGGCCCAGTAGTCAAATAATAAGTAGGCTCCATGCCTTTGTCCTGTCTACCTGATCTCCAATAGCTATTTTCATAACTGAGCTGTCCTTCAGACAGTTGCTTTTATTACAGGTGAGCTGGTTCTTATTCACTTTCAAGACACATCTGATTTATTATCTAATTTCATTTTGAAAACTTCTAACTCGCCTGTGATCCGGGTGACCCAGGCTTGAATCCCCCCTCTGCCACGGAAGCTTGCTGAGTGATCTTGGGCCAGTTTTGCAGTCTCACCCCCTAACCTACCTCACAGGGTTGTTGTGAAGATAATCTAGAGGAGGGGAGGAGGAGGAGGATGTAAGCCACTTTGGGTTCCAACCGGGGAGAAAGGCAAGTTATAAACAAACTTACTAAACTGTGCAAAGTTCTGAGCATGGCCATCATACGCACACATTCATTTCTGCATCAGATGGGATGCAAATTCTCTCTCAAACAAAGCAGTTATCAAGGTCAGGCGGTGCTGCAGATCTGACTCTGCCAAGAACAAGATGTACAGATGTGCTGAGAGATGAGGCACCTGGCATTGCAAACTCGCCTGGATGGCTGCCAAGGGGAAGAAACAATGAAGATACAGCAGGTTTAAAATATGCCTCTCGAGAGCTACCTTACGATGCCACATCCTCAAAAGAATAATGTTTTTAAAATGTCACCTACTGGGGGGGTGGGGTGGAATCCAGGCTTTTAAGCGGAAATCTAATTTTCTGGCTTTATGAAAACCAATCAGCACCCCAGATCAATAGCCTGGTCATGGCACAATGCATAGATGGACCTCCACCCCCCTTCCCCGAATGCTGGCTGTCTAGAATATTGCCATGCCCTTCTGCTGTCAGTTGTCTTCTGGGCATCATCTATCTGCTTCAGAACTGGAAAGGAACACACTGTAAGAATCTATTCTTGGAAGACGTATGACCTCATCAAAACTAGGGGCATATCGGAGACCAGAAATTAGTTCCGACATAATGTCCAGCCAGATTTCCCCACCACCACCGCCACCCTTCTTGCATACTCAGGAGATTCGGACAAAGGAGAGAAGAGGTGGCCTGGTTTTTTGAAGCTGCCTGTGACTCTGAACTCCGTGTGGCAGAGTGGCAGCATTCTGGAGGGAGTATCGTGGCTCTAAAGGTGGACTTCAGAAGCCGAGGTGGTGTAGAAGGAGTGCAAAGTTTCATTTCTCACAATGTGTCTGTGGCCCTGGTGGTGACTGGGCAGGGCCATCGCTGCTAGAGGATGGCTGGGAGACACATGATATGGCAACCTTGGTCAAACTAGGGGGGTTTGGGGACCCGGCTGGTGCCTGCAAGGGAGACCTCCTGGGGGTTTGGCATATGCTCCTTTGAGTCTCATGTTGTGAGACAGGTGGAAGAGAAGAAGAGCTGGTTTCTATACCTGCTTTTCTCTACCCTAAGAAGTCCCAAAGTGGCTTACAAACACCTTGGGAGATGGTTTTGCATACGCTCAGAGCAATGGTAGCATTATGCATGTTCACTCATCACATGGGGTGTTAGAGCAGCAGCAGCAGCAGCAGAAGAGTGTTTTTTTTAAAAAAAATACCCTTCTTTTCTCTACCTTAAGGAGTCTCAAAGTGGCTTACAATTATCTTCCCTTCCTCTCCCCACAACAGACAACCTGTGAGGTAGGTGGGGCTGAGAGAGCTCTAAGAGAACTGTGACTGGCCCAAGGTCACCCAGCAGGCTTTACATGGAGGAGGAGTGGGGAATCAAGCCCAGTTCTCCAGACTAGAGTCCGCCACTCTTAACTATGACCAGGCTGGCTCTCAGGTGGGATATAAATGTAGTAAACAGGAATCAAAATAAACAGCATTGGACAACATGTTGGCAAGAGAAGCGACTGTCCAATCATCCTTCAGAGGAGGCTGATCCAATTTGGGGAGGGGTGCCAGCTGCTGGTCCTCATTTAGAGGCTACCTAGTTTAGCTTTTATAGAGAGCCTCACTGGTGGATGTGGGATTTACATTTTGAAGCAACGATGGAGTCTTCATAGACCTTCCTTGAGTCCCATTTCTTGGCTTGATGTCCATGGAACTCTGGGAATCGGCTTCATTTATATGGACCATTCCAGAGGGTGCTTTGGAATAGTTTCTGGAGCAAGTGAGGAAAATTTCTTAACTTGTAGCAGGAAATTCTGCAAAATAAAATGGCTCAAATGGGGGCATTCTGCACACAAACCCACAGCCTGACTCGATGGAAAAGGATTGCAGGAATGTTCTCCTGAAATGAGACCACAGTGAATGGAAATGAATAGAAAGCCAAAAGCAATGTAAAGGGTTAAAGGTAAAAAGTAAAGGTAAAGGTTTCCCTTGCTTGAAAGACAGTCGAATCCGACTCTAGGGGGCGGTGCTCATCTGTTTCCAAGCCAAAGAGCCAGCGCTGTCCAAAGACATTTCTGTGGTCATGTGGCCGGCATGACTTAGACGTCAAGGTGCATGGAACACTGTTACCTTCCCATTGAAGTGGCACCTGTTTATCTGCTTGCAATTTATTGCTCTCTAACTGCTAGGTTGGCAGGAGCTGGGGCCAGAGATGGGAGCTCACGCCATCACACAGCACTAGGGTCTCGAACTGCTGAGCTACAGACAGGGGCGTAGACATTTCTGAAGTCAGGGGGGCGGGGGCTCTTTAGCGTGTGCGCGCTTTGCGCATGCGCTTGCTGGGGCAATATTTCTCCCCCCCCCCCGGAAAACCTACCGCCAGCTGCCGCGCCTCCCCGGCCCTTCCGAGGCTCACCAGCCGGTGCTGCTGGTGCCTTTCCCTCCCCCTCCGCCCTGGCCACTCCCTCCCTCACCCCTAAAAGAGGAAGAGGGAGAGATAAGGAGGGAGGAATGGCCAGGCTGGTGGGGGGGGGGGAGAGGCACCATCTGGCGAGCCTCGGAAGGACCCGGGAGGCGCAGCGGCAAGGCACCGGCAGCAGGCGCGATGTTTTCCTGGGGGGGCTCAGTCCCCCCTGGGAAATTTCGGGGGGGGGGGCTCGAGCCCTCGAGCCCCCGTAGTTTACGCCGGTGGCTACAGACCTTTCAGTCTGCAGCTCAGCATCTTAACCTCTGAGCCACCGCAGCCCAAAATGTAAGGGTTACTAGACAGCAAATTGTATTTTACTCGATTACTCAAGAGTAGCCATATTTGAGAAGCAGAGCATGTACTGTGTGTACAGAAGGTCCCCAAGTGCATGCTTTGCATGCAGAAGATCCCAGGTTCAGTCCTCTGTGTATCTGTGTATCAAGACTGAGAAAAGATCTCTGCCTGACAACCTGGAGAGCTGCTGCCTCTCAGAAAACACTGAGAGATACATTGCATGCAGGCGTGCATGCACACCTAAATACACACACAAATGACCTTAGCATAGCAAAGCTTCTTTTGTATGAATGCATGCAGTATTAGTTTTGGCAAAAAAGGAGAGGTTCCTGCCCCAGGGAATGTATAGTTCTAAAGCATGGCTATGGACCGGGAAAAGAATGAAGGCAATAGTAAAGAAAATATGGAAGGGGTGTATTGCTTTGGCTATATTAAATTGTCCCGGCAATTGCCAAGGTTACAAAAGTAAAGGTCTGACGTTCAGTTGTGTCCCCCCCTCCTCTAGTAATTTTAAATAAGGTCAAGGGAACAGAATATGGTAATGAAAGCTGGGACACGTTCCCTTTTCAAAGAAATCTCGCCTGGCATCATCTGAGAGAAAGCTGTTGCTGGTCACCAAAGGCCAAGGATGTGGTCTTCTGCTTTCGTATGCCTCCTGTCTTTAGGGGGATGGCTTCTTACAGAGGTCTCCATCTTGGCTCCCATTTAACTCAGCTGGTAGCGTTTGCCTGTAATTGAGGGCATGGTCTTTGCAGAACCAGGTCCCTCTTGCGCAGCAAAAATGTCAACATAGTTTTGCTGCTGGCAGCAGAAGGTCATGAAGTGCCACCCTTAAAATTGCTGGCAAAAAAAAAAAAAAAAGCTCTGTGCATCGAATGACCCCCTCAGTCTCTCCTTCAATTTTCCCCCTTCATGCAAAGGGCTACCAACAGATCCATCTGTGTCATTGACTTTAATACGCATGAGTGCTGTCCTGCCACAGCCCACTCATGGCGACCCCAGCAAGGGGCTTTCAAGGCAAGTGAGAAGCAGAGGTGGTTGGCCATTGCCTTCCTCTGCAGAGGCCTCCTCGGTGGTCTCCCTTCCAAGGGCCAACCCTGATTTAAGAACCGAGATCTGACAAGATCGAGATATACCACGCCGCCTTCTCATCAACACCAACAGAAATTATGACACCTCGTGACAATCCATAGAAGCAGTATTGTGCCTTGAGGAACCTCGGGGCTCCATGCTGGACCTGGAGATCTGGAATTACAACTCATCTCCAGACTACAAGGATCAGTTCTCCTGGAGAAAATAGCTGCTTTGGAGGGTGGACTCTGTGGCATTATACCCTGTGGAGGTCCCCCCCCCCATTACTGCCCTCCCCAAGCTCCCCCCCCAAATCTCCAGGAATTTCCCCATTTGGAGTTGGTAACCCTACATTCAGGGCCAGTTCATGGTATTTGGTTGCCCCAAACTAAGTCCCCCTCTCCCTTCCTCTCATGCCAGCACTGGGAAGAGCAAACCAGGTCCCAGTGGCGTGATGGTACCCACTTCACTATGCCACCCCAAGCAGACACTTCAGTGGATTACTGTCCCAGTGATAAGCAAGGGAGGAAAAATTCTTCCCAGAGTAGCAATCTGAATTCAAAGTATCTTTGACAAAACCAGTGTAATCTGCAGTACTTCTTTTAAACCCAGGTTTACACAAAGGCTAGTCTGGGGCACCACAGAATTGCACAGCAAACAAGACTCCAAATCTAACAGAGGACACAGGCAAGCAGCCATGGGGGGGCACTTGGGGGTGATGCCCCCATGAATCGTGCCTCACCCCGGGAGGACACCATAACCATCCACCCACCCCTGGTTTGCCAGTTTGGTGTAATGGTTAAGAGTGGCGGACTCTAATCTGGGAGAACTGGGTTTGATTCCCCACTCCTCTGCATGCAGCTGCTGGGTGACTTTGGGTCAGTCAAATTTTTCCCAGAGCTGTTCTCTCAAGAGCAGTTCTCTCAGAGCATTCTCAGCCCCAACTACCTCACAGGGTGTCTGTTGTGGGGAGAGGAAGGGAAGGAGATTGTAAGCCGCTCTGAGACTCTGAGTGAAGGGTGGGGTATAAATCCAATCTTCTTCCATCTTCTTCCTCCTCCTGCCCGCCTGCTACAGCCTCACCGGTTTTTCCTGCTGCAGGCGGGCCAGTCGGTGGGGAGGGAAGAGCCAAAGCAGCGTGCCATGCAAGGCAAGGGAGAGGAGCCTGGGTGGCCGGCCCTTCCTGCTGCTCTGCTTGGGAGGCCAAGGAGTGCTGGTGTGGTGGGTGGGGAGGGAGGGAGGAGCTAAAGTATTGTCTCCTCCCCCTGCCCCCCCCACGAATGTGCCCGTCATGAGTGCTGCGATTGTACCACATCTGCCCATCCTTCCCTGGCAGTGGGTGGGTGGGAGCTCCGCAGTTGTGGGCTCTGCCAGAAACCCAGGACTCTGGTCGCTGCCCCACCTCAAGCTAAGCTGATGCGCCGGCCCTGGATGGATTTCCTGAATCAAAGTCAACCCCAAGGGCTGTGCAGCATATCAACAAGTTAGTCTCCCTGCTAATTCCAGCACCTTGTCTCCCGGCCCCACCCCAACCGTCAAAGCCATTTCTCGCTGGCGGCAGCATTACAGCTAGATCGGAATCCTCGGCAGCACCTTCGAGACCAGCAAGAGTTTCAGGGCATGAGTTCCCTTCCTCAGGCTTTGACTTGTTGGTCTCTAATAGGGTTGTCAGCTCCTGGTTGGGAAATACCTGGAGATGTTGGGGGTGGACATAAGAATGAGACCTTGTGTTCAGATGCCTGCCTCTTGTCTCCTTGCCTGCACAAGAGGTAGCTAAGTCAGTAGATGTAGACACAATGTTTTCAAAGCACAGCATAGCCCAAAGATTTCTGGTGTGCCACCAACTTAACCAGCCACTCTAGACCCATCCTTTGTGCCCCAATGCAAATAGGCCATCGATTCTCCATAATCAACTTTTCAAATTAATTTTTTGCAGAAAAATTGAGTGAAGAAGTACAAATATTAAATCACAGAAAAAATTATGGTTGATTGAATATCCCCCTTGTTAAAATATGGAGGTGAAAAGTGACGTCAAGTCGCAGCCAACTTATGGCGACCCCGTAGGGTTTTCAAGGCAAGAGATGTTCAGAAGCGGTTTGCCATTGTCTGACTCACAACCCAAAACGTCCACAAATGGTACCCCACATCAATCAAACCGCCACACATACCCCATATTCTTCAACAACACTATGCCCAACTGGTTAGTTTTCAAGAGGGGACCTCTCCCTAACATGCTGGGGGCAAGAGTCTTCACCCTCAAGCCTTGAAGGATTCCATGTAAACTATTCAGATTTCCCTGGTTTCCACACGATGCATCAACAGCTACCTGGTAAGATGGCTATTTAAAAAGGAGTGAGCAAATTCACAGAGGGCCTTATCAAGAGCTATTAGCCAGGATCCCCTGACATGGATAACCCAGGCTAGCCCAGTCTCATCAGATCTCCGAAGCTAAGCAGGGTCAGCCCTTGCTAACACTTGGGTGGGAGACCACCAAGGAAGCCCAGGGTTAGTACACAGAGTCAGGCAATGGCAAACCACCTCTGAACGTCTCTTGCCTTGAAAAGCCTATGGGATTGTCATAAGTTGGCTGCAACTTGACAGCTGAGAGAGAGAGAGAGAGAGAGAGAGAGAGTGCCAGGATAGTTAAATTAACCTCCATGTCCATAGTTGATTTATCACTGAATACCAAGTCCCAGGGTCAAACCAGCAAGGAAAGCTCACATCTTCACTTCCTTCTAGTGTGTTCTCAAAGAATCCTAGCTGCCCACTGTTGAAAACAGAATGTTGTACTAGATGGACTTTCGGTCCAGTCCGGCCTGTTCTTATCTTAATGTTCTTTCCCTTCCTTTCGGGGAAAATGAAGAAACTCGCCAATTAGCACGAATCGCTGACGTGCGTGTTGTCCACTAGGAGTTCGAGGGAAACCAGCCCACTCATTTGAACAGATTTCATCCTTTTGTAGGCTGGCCTGGATTCCTGTTAGGCAGTCCCTTCCTAATACCCTTAAGGAGAATGCCTTTCATTTCCCCCTATCTTGGTATTAACATATCAAAGGTTTGGAAATTGCAGCTCGCCCATTATTTTGTGAGCAGCAGTGGGTGAAATACCAAGAGTTTTCGTTAACGGGCTTTGTTGCATAAATCTTCTTCCTGACTGAGCCTTCTCTACCCTTGCAAGTCTGCATGTGGGAACTGGAAGACTGATAGAGCCACAGTGAAACACTAAAACTGGGCCAAATGGTGGAATCAGCTTGTGTCTAAATCCTCTGGAGGGTCACTTGAAGTCTCAGTGCAGGTTTGTGCTGGCTCGTCAAGAAGAATAAGGGTAGACAAGTATCATCTCAGAGCTCTTCCTGGGTGCTGATTCCCATGATTGCTTTGGGTCCCCCCCCCCCCAGTGACAAACAGGAAGTGACATCCCTCATCCTGGAGACCAGCTTGTGAGCCAAATTAAAACACCGCCCAGAGTCACTGTCTTTGATTTTTAGCTTGTACTGGAAGCAAAGACTCAAGACAGCTGGGGCTGACTCAGAGGAAACTACGAGATGCCACTGGTGGCACCCAGAAAGAGAGGAACTGAATCTTGTTTTTCCGCTCCATGACAGCCTGTTCTGCTCAAGACGGAGGTATATCTCTTAGATCTAGTTCTGAAAATCACTGGTGAACTAAAAAATCTGAACAATGGGGCCAGGTAAGAAACCTGAGGGAATCCCCAAGTTTGTGAAAACATTTGAAAACTTCTTTTTTAAGAAAGGGGGTTAACCCTTACAAAATGGAGAATACCAACCAAATTTTTGCAAAATCCTGTGAGAAAACAGTTGGTATTGTGGGGTCACTTAACCATCCCAGTACTATGTGTGGGAGAAGGCAATAAAAGGCAATGGGGTGGAGAAAGGAGAGATAGCCACACTTGGGGAAGCAATGGAAGGGGAGGACAGTGATGACTGGGGACCAAAGAAGGGAGAGAAAATGGTGATGGGAGGTAGAGAATGGAGAAACTGGGACCCAGAACTGGACTGATGGCATTTCCCTCTGTGTGTGTGTGTGTGTAAGATTGATGACCCTTTTTTAAGTTGGTGGGTTAACCCTTCCAAAATGGAGAATACTCCTTCTCAGAGTACCCATACAACTTCAGAAGTCAGGCAGGCAATCTTTAGACAGAGGTCCTTTACGGTGGTGGCTGGCTCCCTGGCTGTGGATCACACTCATTGGTCAAATTCCCCTGGCATCTACATTAACTTGTTTAAGTACCATAAGAACCATACATGGATTACATTTTCCACTCCTTTTAACATCTGTGTGTGTGTGTACTTAGGGATGTGTGCGCGCGCTAGTTTAATTGCTTGATTCTCATCCCCATTTTAACTGGGAATATTGGTTTAGTCTGGAAGTTTTATTATTTGTTTTGGTTTTAGTTGTTCACCCCCTTGAACATCTTTATGACACAAACGTGAGCTAGAAATTTTCTAAATAAAAGTAGATAATGAATTAAATGGGTCTCGAAAGTGAATGAGAACCAGTTCACAAGTAATAACGGCAAATGCTGCAAGACGGCTGAATTTACGGAAACGGTTATCACGGATCAGCTATTCAGGACAGAAGCACGGAGCTTACTTGTTATTCTACTACAGGGCCTCTAAGTGAAGGTAATGATACTAAGTGATAAGCTTATCATTTTGGAAACTACAGCCTCTACTGTTCGTATTAAACAGCCCCCGGAGTCCTAATTTGCTGGCCTCTCTGAGGTGCAGCCAGCCGTATCACAGCATATTCGTCAGCGTGGCTCAATTCGCACTTCATTCAGTGAAAGAGCCGATGGGAACCAACGGGGATCTCTTCTGTAATCTGCTTGAACTGTAAGCATAACCTTTCCCTTTACTGTTTGGGGCATCCCACCCATGACTCAAGCACTGATCTATTAGAGGAGGAGGAGGAGCTGATAGCTGATTTTCTAGTCTGCAGACGTCTTTTGTCTTTGACTTGTCTGTAGATAACAATGGGTAATATTTTTTTTTTGCTGTCGTCACAGCTGACTTATGGTGATCCCGTAGGGCTTTCAAAGTCAGAGACGGTCAGAGGTGATTTACCATTGCCTGCCTCTGCATAGCGACCCTGGTACTCCTTGGAGGTGTGCCATCCAAATACTAGCCATCCAAATACTCCCATCCAAATACTAGCCAGGGCTGACCCTGCTTAGCTTCTGAGATCTGATGAGATCAGGCTAGCCTGGGCAATAGTGGGCAATGCATGGGTGGAAATTTTCAATTTACCACTTTAGACAAGAACTGGTTTTGGTGCCGTTCCCACTCCATCTCTGTCATTTGGCAACAACACGATCCAAAATGCAGGACTTAACCTCTTTTCAACCCTCCCGTCTAGTTTATGATCTCACTTGCATTTATTTTGTCTCTGCCAAGCAATTAACCCTGGATCAGGTTCAGGTTCAAAAGAAACCAAAGGAAATCTTGACTTTGCAGGAGCAGGGCAGGTATTTGCAGGAACAATGCAATGGGTGGGGGGGAAGAATCCTGCAACCCAGCAGATGGCAGCACATGGCAATCAGTAGAAGACCTGCAAGGTTTTCTCACAAAACTGGGATGGTTTTTCTTTTCTTTTTTTGGGAAAGTAAGGTTTATTAACCAGCTTTCCAAACAAAGCAAAACACCAAGTTATAACTTCAGTCATATGTTGTTAGTAAATTTCATTGATGTCTGTATTTTCATCTTCATTAGACCACTAACCCCATATGCCACTGAAAAGTCCACTGAAGCCAATGGCGTGTTGGACTAAGATCAGACAGACCAAGGTTCAGATGCCTTCCTATTACTGCTGCCAGCGTACAGGTGGTGGCTGGAGATCTCCCACTATTATCGTTGATCTCCAGGCGACAGAAATCAGTCCCTTTGGCTCCTTTGGAAGGTGGACTCCATGGCATTATACCCCGTTGAAGTCATCTTGTAATTGGTTTTGGTTCTCTGTTCCTTTTCACAGTTGGTTTTGTGGATTCCTCTTGGATTTTTTTGTTTTTGATTTTTTGCTGTCCAGTCACAGCTGACGTATGGCGACCCCACATGGGGTTTTCAAGGCAAGAAACATTCATTCATTCATTCATTCATTCATTCATTCATGTGAAGGTGGTTTGCCATTGCCTGCCTCTGAGTCGCAACCCTGGAATTCCTTGGTGGTCTCCCATCCAAGTAAAACCCTGGTTAGCTTCCAAGATCTGATGAGATCAGTCCGAGACCATCCATATCAGGGCTCCTATGTATTAGGGTAGCTAAGTCGTGAGGTTTTCATACACATTTCATTTCATGCAATCAATGCCACTGATATTTATGTATTTACATTATTTGTAGTCCACCTTTCTATCAAGACTCAAGGCAGATTACAGAGTGTAAGTCAGTGCAATCAATACACTAAGTCAGGGCTGGCCAAACTGCGGCTCGAGAGCCACATGCGGCTCTTTCACACATATTGTGTGGATCCCGGCAGGGCGGCTGGGGAAGCTAAATATCATTAGTGAACAAATACCACTGGACAAATAAATATCATTATTGATATCTGGTTTTACTCCTTTTGTTATTATTTTTGGCAGATCTCATTTAATGTTAATAAAAAGCAAATCTGCATATTTCCCAATAAAACAGGTAATATTTGTTCATGTCCCATGGCTCTCAAACGTCTGATATTTATTCTATGTGGCTCTTCCGTTAAGCAAGTTTGGCCACCCCTGCACTAAGTCATCCGTTTGGTTTAGCAAGTGAAAACACTTCAGTAACTACAGAGTTAACATTCTTTGTTAGTCAACAGAAAGTCTCATGTGTTTATTGTAACCAATCTGTTATCAAGTGAGAAAAGCCCATGAATCTTGTAGGAGGTCTTGGTGAAATGACCTCAACTTTAGCATTCTGGTTGGAAAATCAGTGTATTGGCTATTTTGCATATTGGGGTCTCTTCCCTGTCCTTGTTTTGCCTGGAGAAGAGACGCCATTCTTCTAGTGTAATCTTCTAGCTGAAAAAATGGCAGATTTAGTGTCTGTTGTTTTAAGTTCCGTTTACCTTTTCCCTGTTGGTTCAAGTAAAGCTATTTTCTTTTCCAGAACATGCACATGGACTCTTTTTCCTCATTTCTCTGCTGATTTAATCTCTGCTAAAGAATATTTTTCTAAGAATACCTTTCAACATCTGATAAACGAAGTAATAGGACTATGTGCATACTGTCAAGTCGCAACCAATGCATGACAACCCCAGCAAGGGGCTTTCAAGGTAAGTGAGAGGCAGAGGTGGTTGGCCATAGCCTTCCTATGCAGTCTTTCTTGGTGGTCTCCCTTCCAAGCAGTGACCCCTGCTTAGCTTCTGACATCTAGCAAGTTCAGGCTACACCGTGCCGCCTTCCCTCCAATAACCGGACTTTGTTATTGCTGCATCAAGTCGCAGCTAATTTATCGTGACCCTCTAAGGTTCTGAAGGCAACAGATGTTTAGAGATGGTTTGCCATTGTGTGCCTCTGCATATAGCCCTGGTATTCCTTAGTGGTCACCCTTCCAAATACTGACCAGGGCTGACCCTGCTTAGCTTTCAAGATCTGATGAGATTTGGCTATCCAAGTCAGGATTACAGAAATCTGAAACATGTATAAGGTTGATTTATGGACACACAACTAACATAACAGCATATATTTTAAAGGGGGAAATGTGATGCAAAGAATGGATGCCAAAAGAACAGACCACAGGTTCGATTTATGCCAGGGAGAAATGATACCGCATCAAGGCTCAGGGGCCTGAAACTGCAGAAATTCAAAATCTGACTCTCCCTAGAACACAAACACCTATTCTGCGCAATGCTACCGATATACCCGATATGCTAAAAATAATTTCAAATCTCATTATAAAGGTTTCATTTATGGGGAAGGGAATGTGATGTCTATGTGAAGGTGTTGCCATCTCTAGGGTCATAGAAATTACATCCAGTTTTTCAGAGAGGAATGCCTAATATTCAGTGTCTGCCAAGAGGCCAGCAATCAAATGAAATCATCCCAAGGGACAAGAGGAGTGACTTGAAAAATGATTTGCTTTGTCTTAAATAAGCAATTTTTGTTATGAAACTGACCTTTCTTATTAGAGTGAGCCCAGGAGCTGAATGAGGCACCTATTTCTAAGATGGCAAATTAAAATTGGACTGGTATTGACTACATTCTAGTTTATTGGTTCGATCCACCCATGCTGTTTATGCAATGATGGCCAAGAATAAATAGGTCAATGGACACGTGGAACATGTCTTTGCAGAGGTGTCGCTGTCTTTAGGGTCCTAGAAATTACATCAAATACACGTGATAGGCTCTGTTTTATAATGTGTGGTATACTGGTTAGAATGTGGGACTAGGCTCTGGGAGATTCAGGTTCTAATCCCTTATTTGCCATGGACGCTTGCTGGGTGGCCTTGGGCAAGTCATTTACTCTCAGCCTAACCTACCTTGCAGGGTTGTCGTGAGAATAAAACAGAAGACAGGAGAGCGATGTTAGCCACTTTGGGTTTCCATTGGGGAGAAAACGGGTATAAATGAAGTAAATAAATGAATGATAAGAAATCCAAATCCTTTTTTTATGTTCAAAATTTCTTCTTTTTGGAGTTAAGAAATAAGTTCTAGCCTCTAATTTTGCCCATGTTCTATAAAGGGCTCATTTGGACTTTGTCAGGGCAACATCTGTTACATACGGAGCTGTCCTTGGTGCTGCAGACTTTGCCAACGACCACAGCGTCTCCTCCTCATCCATTCTGCTGCCTTGCTTCCTCTTGCTGCCTCAACCCAGCTACCCACTACTGTTCCTGCTGTTTCATTCCATTTATTATCCCTGCCACATCTGCTCCCAGCCTGGTATCTATGGGATCCTGCTTGGCATTAAAAAAATGATAACAGCATGGTCCCAGTCTTGCAACCAGCATAAGCAAAAAAAAAAAGGTTGACCAGCTGTCCCACGTTGCCATTCATTTGATATATGGTGGTTTTGTGGGAGGGACAGTATCTCAATTGTAAAACAACTGCTCTGCATCTAGAAGGTCCTAATTTCAATCCACAGCACCTTCAGTTAAAAATTAGTAGGTGATGTGAAAGACCTCTGCCTGAGATCCTAGAGATCTGCTGACTTTGATAGACCAAGGGCCCAGCTTACTACGAGGCAGCTTAATATGTTCTCATGCAGTGCAGAGTGAAGTACACCTTGGGGTTTAATCCAGGGGAAAAGGCTGTTATCCTGGTTATCAAATGTTTAGGAAACACTGCATTGTACTGATCTCATCTCATCATGACTAATCGGGCATCAGGACTCACTGTTCATGCTCATTATCTGATATGGTCAGGTCACCACAGAGTGACTTTTTCACTCTTACTATAGTGTTTTTAGGCTTCATAGTCTTGTTGGATGATTTAGAAACTGCCCCCATGAAGACGCATGTGGAAATGGAAGGATCTCTGGGTCTGAAGTGCCATGAAGATTTCCAAGGCAAGGGACATTCAGAGGTGGTTTGCCATTGCCTGCCTTTGTGCAGCAACCCTGGACTGCCTTAGTGGTCTCCCATCTGAGTACTCAGCAGGGCTAACCCTGCTTAGTTTCCAAGATCTGACAAGACTGGGCCATCCAGGTCAGGGCTGGAAGGATCTACAATGTCAGAAACCAATGTGAGAAATGGGCCTTAGCGGAGCAAAAACTACAGCATGGTGGGAAGTATCCAGGTATATTTCCCCTCAAGGATGGAAGGCAGAGCATGAAGATGGACCTCTTCCAATACAGCTTATATGGGCTGCTTTTTACCATATAAAACAACCTTATACCAAGTCTAATGGAATGGAAACCTCTAAGGAAGACTCCGCAGAGGAAGGCAATGGCAAACCACTCCTGCTTCTCAGTTGCCTTGAAAGCCCCTTGCTGGGGTCACCATAACTTGGCTGCGACTTGACAGCACTTTGCATATGCACATACCAAGTCTGACCACCAGCCCATCCAACTCATGATTGTCTGCTCCAATTGACAATGGCTCTCCAGGGACTGATACAGAGGAACACTTGCCTACTGGAGATCTGTTCTCTAGAGATGCCGGGGACCGAACCTGGAACCTTCTGCATGCAAAGCAGGTGCTGTACCGCTGCCCCAAGGTCCCTCTAGCAAGGCTTTCTTCCTAGCACCTGGGTCCATACCCTTCCTGATGGCAACATCGTCGCACACTCAAAGAGCACCTATAGCTAGAGGAAACATATTGTTGTTTCTGTCGCCAGAAAAGGTTTGGCAGAATGTAAGGTTGGAGGAGGTAGGCGACACAAGGGAAAACGGAGAAGGAAGAAGAAAAGCCAAATGTCTGGCATCTGAGCCCAGCTGGCAGAATCTAACAAATGGTGCAGAGAGCTGAATAATTTGCAAAAAAAAAGGGGGGGGGGAGAAGAACGTTTCCTCCCAATCCTAGATCATTTTTTTCCCTCCCAGAAGTGAAAGACATATAAGATGAATGCACTGTTGGGAAATCATGTGTTTATTATTTCATTGGATGCCTCTTTCGCTCATCCTTCCTCTGAGGAGGGCGGGGCGCCACCCAGGGCACTCCCCTCCTCTGTTTCATGCTCACAACTATGGGGATAGTTGGTTCCTGTAGCAGAGTTTTGCCCAGTCATGGAAGCATGATACTGAGTGCAGTAAATACGTCTCCAAGAAATAAATTGCCAAAAAGGTAAACTTAGATCTATTTGAGTAGATCCAGTTCACATTCAGGTTGCAGTTGACAGGACAGAGAGAAGCAGAGTCCTTTCCCTGTCACATGTGTCCAGCTTGTCAGGCATCACATGTGTGGGAGTATGAAAGCATTGTGTCTATAGGAGAGACCTGCAAAGATATGTGTCTCCATAGGAGGCCATGTGCAGAGTGTGAGTACAAAGGTAAAAGGGAGGGTCAGAGGGCAGCTCCCAGGTTAAGACAAAGAGAGGCATCCCATTCAAGGAGATAGCATCTATACACACTTAGAAGTTTTCCGCAGGGTCAAGTTTCCCCATGTCTGCACTTGTATTCCTCCGCTTTCCGTCATCTCCACAGATGTTTTTGCAATCCCAGGCACAAAAACACAGTTTGTTTCTTGTTTCTCTACAGCAACAGGCTTCCTGTTTCCTGGAATTCCCATGCTGTGCCGCAAGAGGGGGCAAACTGCGTTTTTTGCTCCTGGGAGGGAGAAATAATTTGCAGAAATGAGGGAAAGCCGCGAATGAATAGAAGAGCAGGTGGGGGAAACCTGACACTGCGGAAAATGTCTTGGAGTGATGTACAGCCCTCCAGTGTCTAGGCATGCTGAGCCACTCACTACAACAACCCTGTGAGGTGGTTTGGCCAAGAGGGAACTGACTAGTTGAAGGTCATCCTTTAAAGCCCTAAACAGTAAGACCGAAACAGGCCTACCTAAAGGACTGCCTCTCCTGTTGTGATCCCCACCCCACCCAGTGTCTTCATTCAGCCACACATGAACTTTTGGTGGTACCTGGCCCTCTATTTGCCCACTTGAGTGCAACAAGGGTGAAAGCCTTTTCTATCACTGCCCTGACTTGGTGGAATGCGCTGTCTGAGGAGACTCATGCCCTGTGGGACTCGTCAGCATTCTGCAGAGCACGTAAGACAGAGTCATTCCACCAGGCATTCCACTAATATAATTCTGGTGGACTCTACTAACAACACTGTGGATTTTTATGCCAAAAGCTGTATGTTGCTTTTTAGTTGGATTTTTAGTTGGATTCAGGCTCATAGCCAGGATAATATAATTTGGGGGGGGGGGCTTTAAATAAGTTAGGGGGTACCCTGCACACACATAAATAAAATTTAAAAATTGGAAGTCGGGGGACCTGGGCTGGATGGGAAGTCAGGGGGCCTCGGTAGTAAATTGGGGGGGCAGGCCCCACGAGGCCCCACTGTAGCTAGGGGCCTGGGCTCATTTCTAGCTTTAGTGGAGCAAATGACCATGAAGAGTGTGTAATAAAACAAGAAGATCCCATATAGCACACCATGGAAATCAGATTGGATGGCTGGATCTTGGTGGGAAGGGGTGCAGTATAAGAATCTCGGGATATTAAACTGACCCGCGAAAGCACCTGCATTAGTATCCAGTGAAGAGTGCCTTCACCCCCAATCCAGCAAGAGGAACTAACCTACATTGGTGGCACCGATTTACATTCAGGTGACCTTCCTGTCTACATTTGATGCTCCTCTGAGCAATACTGAACTCTGGATTTGTCTTTTGGCCCCTGGGCCACTGTGTCATTTGATATCTATGGATATATACAACTGGGGAAGTCCGTTGTTATTTATTTTATTTGAAACCTTTGCATGCCACCTTTCCACCCAAATAGGGTACCCCAAGGTGGCAAACATCAAGGCATTGAAACATTAAAAAACATTTAAAATGTGTATGTGTGTGTTATATACACACACACACATATATACATATATATATAAAAGAAAGTCCCCTCACCGCAAAATCAATGCCCCGGCCAAACCACTGGACCTAGAAGCACCAAATTTGGGGAGAGCATAGGTGCTCACTAAGAAGGGATTTCTAGAAATTCGACCCCTAAGTGGGTCAAAAGGGGGAAAATGTGCTTTCCCCATTGATTCCTATCTGGCTGCCTCCTTGCACCCCCCACTCTCTGATTGGTCAGCTGCAGAGCTCAGTGTTCTGTGGTAAAAACAGTTAAGGAGACTGCAGACAGTTGAGGACAGTTACAGAAATCAGCGATTCAAGACTCCTGAATAGACATTTCTCATAACAGCCAGCATGGCTACTGAGTTTATGAATGTTCATGGGGAGATTGTAAAGGACCTTTCTAGGAGCCATTTCGATGCATGGCTCCCTCATGAACCTGAAGAAATGTCCACCACATCACCACTCCCTTAGCCCAACCCCCCCTCACACTTCTCACCTTTCACTACCCCCAAGAAAGCTCCTGGCAAACACTGAGCCAGATTCAACAATGCTACAAGAAGGAGGCAATTTAGGAATGCGGCGAAGTTCAAGAGGATGCCTTTTCCCCTCAAGGCCTGCCAGACACTGAAGGTGGCAGGAATTAACAGAGGACTGCTTCTCACATGGACAGTTCTATGTCGCCTGTCTCTTCTCCATTAGAATTCCTACAACAAATGTTACATTTCAAACTTCACATCATCAGTATTATAACTGGATTTACAGAACTTAAATACCATAGCAGAGCATGGGTATCAGGCTAGTATACATATATACACATATAGGCATATGAGGGAAGGTGGCATGGTATAGCCCCATCTTGATGGGCAACCTCCAAGGAAGACTGTAGAGGAAGGCAATGGCCAACCACCTCTTCTTCTCACTTGCCTTGAAAAGCCCCTTGCTGGGGTC
This sequence comes from Lepidodactylus listeri, assembly GCA_029233225.1. NCBI lineage: Eukaryota > Metazoa > Chordata > Lepidosauria > Squamata > Gekkonidae > Lepidodactylus > Lepidodactylus listeri. The sequence goes on from JARCFY010000014.1 coordinate 58,717,892, forward strand.
ACCATAAGTCAGCTGTGACTCGACAGGACTTTACACACACACACACACACACACACACAAATAAAAATACGATTAAACACATACGTGACATTTGCATAACTGCCTGGCACTGTGGCAGGATTGGGGCCACAATGTGGAAGATTTAAAAAATCATCCTTGCAGAATCGGTGTGCGTGCTCTCGGAGGGTTCTGGCCCCAGGCTTTTCTTGCGGTTGCCGGGAAGAGGCCAAGAGAACAGCCAGCAGCTCTCCAGGGTCCCAGGCCTGGCATTCTGGAGGGCCCCAGGAAAGACCCGCCCGCCAAGTCCTGTTAAAGGCTGAGCCCAGCCTATCCAGCTCATTTTGTCTTCTGTTTTCGAGGACCTGCTTTAACCTTTGGTTTGTGTTAACGCAGAACAAGATAAAGATTTAGAAAATTAAAACTCACCTTTCGATATTATTTTAATCAAGTATGCACAGAGAGAGAGAGAGAGGCTTGGGTCCTATGGAACAGTTCTACTGATGGAAGAGAGTCCCCTGCCCCTGTTCCCTCGGCATCCGGAGAGCACCCCGCCCCCCCAATGCTGCTGTTCAGGGACAGCCCCCCAGTAGCATAAGAAAGGAGTCAGAGGTCTGCAGTGTGGGGGGAGAATCAGCAAAAACCGCCTCCCTCCTTCCTTCCTGGAAATCCTTCAGGGGATTCAACCCTAAAACAAGGCACCCTCTTTAGACCACTGGTCTATATTGTCTCTGCGCAGGGGTTCTCTTCTGTGGCACGATTTCCTAGTATGGGTTATTGTAGATTAATGGGGGGAGGGCCATCCTTTCTTCTGCAGCGATGCTAGAGGGAGATAGCTGGCTTTCTAAAGCGCCTCTCCTTCCAGCCTTTGTCTAGCCACATTGCAGCGAACAAACCCCAGGGAGAGAGGGAGAGAGAGACGCCTGGCTGCTTCTCTCTCTCTCTCTCCCCCCCCCCCCTTCCGCTCCTTGCCTTTTCTTCAAAAGAACCACCTCGGTGGCTTCTCGACGGCGACGGACGGGTGCGTAAAGGCGGGGAGAGACCTGCACCTTTGGGAAGCGCCTGCATCCCCCCAACCCCCCCCCCCCCCCCCCGCCTTGCCTGGAAAGAAAATAATTTAAAAAAAAAATCCTTAAAGGAGCAGAGCTCCTCGCAGCCTCTTGCCTGTGCTCGGAAGGAAGGAGAGCTTCCCCAGAGGCAGCAGCCGGGGAGCTCTAGCTGAGCCAAAGGGCAGCAGGCACCTGGGGACACCCATCCGCCCGCTTTGCCCAAAGAGGTCCTCCTGTCTCTGCAGCCTCAGAGTTGGCACCACGACCCCACCCCCCTTTCCCTTTCTCTCTCTCTCTCCCTCTCCCCTCCTGTTCATTCAGAACAGATGATGCCCGCGTCACATGGGCCCGTCTCCCCGTCCCCCCCTCCCCTCCGGCCCCTTTAAATAGCCGGATTACCCCGAGCGTTCATTTGTACTACACACACACACACACCCCTCCATACATGGGCGCAGCCGGAGAGGGCGAGCGTGCGGCGGCAGTGGCGGCTGCGGAGAGGGACATTTAGCCGGCCCCGGAGTGCCCCCCCAGGGGGTGGGCGTGGGTGGTAGGGATGGGGGTCGCCGGTCCCCCGGGGGAGGCGGCCGAGGGCGAGGGGGGCTGAGCACATGGCCAGGCGTGCAGGAGGGCTGCGGCGGGCGTCCTCCGGGGGGCGGGGAAGCGGCTGGAGCCACGCCAGGCAGCGCTCGGCCGCCACCCCCTGCTGAGGATGGCCCCCCGGGACTGGCTCTCCCCCGAGCAGCCTCGCCGCCGCCGCGTGGCCTCGCCGGGTCTCCTGCAGCCGCGTCGGACGCAAGTAAGTTGCTTGGGTTGGGGGGGGGGGTTCCTTCTTTCCTGCGGGGGTCGAGGAGGCGGGCAGGTGGAAGGCGAGCAGCCCCGCGAGGGGACGGCGCTTGCTTGCCATGGCCGCGGGAGAGAGCCAGAAGCTTCCAGGCGCCTCGTGCCTCGCGGCTTTGCCGGAGGGAGGGCGGGGGGGCGGGGGAGAGGGAGAGAGGCGCCGCGCTTGGCGGCTGGCCCCGGGCGAGGCTTGGACCTCCGGGCCCAGGAGAGGGTCCCCGCCTGGATGTTTGCTCCCCCCCCCCCCCCCGGGTGCAAGAAGTCTAAGGTGGAGGGAAACAACGGAAGCACCCGAGGCAGAGTTAACGCCAGTCGAAACCCACTGAAATCAATTCGCTTCGACTGGGAAGTCTCGCTGGAAACGAAAGTTTAGTCTCGGGAATGTGCTTTGATGACTTTATTGCTGTCGCTGTTGTTGTCTTGTATTTGCTAACTTTACTAGGGGTAGCATTCCTTGCCACATGCTACGGGGACAGCTTTTTCAAAAAGATCGGACCCAATATATGGAGTTCAGTAGAGCCTCCAGGTGCAGAGGCAGTGTGCGCCTCAGACGCCGGGGACGTAGAACTACTCAGTTTGAAATTCTTATTGGAAGCTGAAGTTTAGTATCAGAAATGTGATTTTTAAAAAATTGCTAAAGGGTATCAGGAATTCCTTTTCACATGATACTGCGATGGCTTTTTAAAAAAAGATTAGACAAAATGTATGGAGTTAAATGGAACCGACCCTCCAGTTACAGAGGCAGTATACTTCAGGTGCTGGGAACATAGAACTACTGAATTGGACATTCTTGCTGAAAACTGGAGTTTAAGCATCAGAAATGCATTTGTTTTTTAATACTGCAAACTGTGCTAAGGGGAAGCAGGAATTCGTTGCCACATGACAATGATGCTATTTTAAAAGGTTTAGACAAATGTATGGAGTTGAATGGAACCTCCAGGTGCAGAGGCAGTATACCTCAGGTGCTGGGACCCAGAACAGGGAAGAGCCACATTATGTCTTCTTGGTTTGGGCTGAAACTGAATGCCATACAAGATGGACCTTTAGCCTGATCAAAGATGGCTCTTCCTGTATTCTTCACCCACACTTTGGAAACTAACAAGTGTAGCCTGCCCTGTGGTCTTTTAGACCACAGCCCAACTGAACATCAGGATGGAATACATTGAGAAAGGAATAGCTGCAGAATCCTGGGGCAATGCTCCCTTTAAGCTGTAGAGTCGTGTGAGCAAAAACTGTACTTTGTGAGCTATTGGCATTAAAAGTTGCAAGTGAGTGATTTGGCTGCCTGCATAAGTGAGTTTGCTCTGGAGCCATCCTTCCTGAGCAAAGACAACGTTTGAGCCGGAGGCTAAAAAACTGTGAGCTAGCTCACGTTAACTCTACTTGGAGGGAACATTGGCTGGGACCCTTCGCTGCATCACTGTGGGCTTGCCATCCAACTTGTGGGTGGGTGTGGCCGAGGCAGTGGGAGAGTTTGGGTTGGGATCTGACTGGATGGCAGCATTTGATCCCAACGTGGCCGGATCTAGGTTGCTCCAGCTACCAGTCTGGTGAGTGGTCTGTGATTTCCCCCTCAGGGTTGTTGTTAGCACCACAGAGGCATTCCGAGAGGGAGTTTTCTGTGTCCCTTCAGATCCCCGCCTCTGAATTCAGCCTGCTGGAGTCTGGCTTTGCCCTTCAGTTGGTTAACACCAATTGCAGGGAAGTGAGATTGCGTGTAAATAGCCCTTATCGCCTTTCCCCCTTCTCTCCACTTCCTCTGTTATCTTCTCAACTGGGGGGTGGGGGGTGTTAAGCTTTATTTTTAAAGTGAAAGTGGGGTGCATGGAAAGGAACTGAACTGTCTTTGTGCTCTACCAACTACATCTCCATATCTTCTCACTCCCCTTCCTGGAGTCCTTTTCTCCCAGTGGAGTTCAAATGAGGAAACTAACACTTGGGGGGGGGGGTTTATATGGAAGTGTAAGGCATGAATGAAGCAGGTTTGTCTTGAGACGGAGCATAGGATAGTATTGTCTCGTCCAGGGGTGGCCAAACTTGCTTAACATAAGAGCCACATAGAATAAACATCAGATGTTTGAGAGCCGTGGGACATGACCACATATTACCTGGTTTTATTGGGAAATATGCAGATTTGCTTTTTATTAACATTAAATGAGATCTGCCAAAAATAATAACAAAAGGAGTAAAAGCAGATATCGATAATGATATTTATTTGTCCGATGATATTTGTTTGCTAATGATATTTAGCTTCCCCAGACGCCCTGCCGGGAGCCACACAATATATGTGAAAGAGCCGCATGAAGCTCTCGGGCCACAGTTTGGCCACCCCTGGTCTAATCAGACTGGCAGCAGCACTCTGTGATCCCTGGAGGTCTTTCACATCACCTACTAATGCTCCTTTTAGATGGAGATGTGACCTTCTGCATTCCAAGCAGATGCTCTGCTGCTGAGCCAGACCCCCTCCCCATTCCTAGCCACAGCCTCTGTGTTATGAATACTGGGGTCCTACACACACTCTCACACACTTTTGATGTACTGGGGCAGAGCTAAGCTAATTTAACTTGTGGCTTGCCACCATGTCTGATTTGGTGCCATCCAAATTTCGATGGTAGAGACCTTTACTCTGTGAAGTGCCATGTCTTTGGAGTGGTTATCCTGCATGGAGCTGCTGTATAGGGGTTAAGGGACTTCCAATGCAGTTCTTTTAAAGATTTACTTCAGTCTAGGCCCATTGAAATCAACGGATTTCTACTGGAATAAGTCTGCAGAGGGATGCACCATAAGTTACAAATCAGGGTGTTCTGTGTGTGAATCTTGCCTTCACCCTGAATGTATGATGTGGCCTTAAGCATGACTCAGTCCCCCTATATCTGCCACACTGGGATAATAATACTGACCTATCTTATAGGGCGGTCGTAAAAACTGCAGCTAGCTAACATGTGAAAGCATGTAGAACTCTAGAAGACACATCACAATGTAATTATTAATTGTGATGCCTAATCCTAAAGAGCCCTTCATGTGTGTGTATGGGTAAGGTGCTGTCAAGTGGCAGCTGACTCGCCCTGACCTGGATAGCCCAGGCAAGCCCAGTCTCATCAGGTCTCGGAAGCTAAGCTGGGCCAACCCAGGCAAGTACTTGGATGGGAGATCGCCAAAGAATACCAGGGCTTGGAATGCAGAGGTAGACAATAGTAAGCCTCCTCACTAAAATGTCCAAGCCCCACTAGGGATCACCAGAAGTCAACCATGACTTCCGGGGACACACACACACACTACTCACCTAAAAAGCGGGCCTCCAACTCATGGTGACCCCTGCAAGGAGCTTTCAAAGCAAGTGAAAAGCAGAAGGGTTTACTATTGCCGTCCTCTGCAGAGTCTTCCTTGGTGGTCTCCTATCCAAGCACCAACCCTGCTTAGCTCCTGAGATCCGACAAGTTCAGGCTATACCATGCATCCCTCCAATAACAGGACTTTCCTATTGATGCCCTCAAGTCACAACTGATTTATGGCAACTCTCTAGGGTTTAGAAGGCAACAGATGTTCAGAGGTGATTTGCCATTGCCTGCCTCTGCATCATGGCCCTGCTGTTCCTTGGTGGTCTCCCTTCCAAATACTGACCAGGGCTGACCCTGCTTAGCTTTGAGATCTGACGAGATTGGGCTATCCAGGCCAGGATTACAGAAGTCTGAAATGTGTATAATATAGGTATAAGGCTGATTTATGGACAGACAACTAACTTTAAAAAAAATGCATATATTCTATGGGGGAAATGTGATTCAAAGAATGGATACTAAAAGAAAGGGTCACAGGTTTGATTTGTGCATCAAGGCTCAGGGCTTTCCCACCTTCCCTACATAAACAGCCCTCCATACACAAAGATCTTTAGCAGTATTCCAGAGTACAGACACCCAAGCAAAGTTTATCGTTCAATTATTCCCAAAGCCTTACAGGCAGGTTCCGCAAACTGAAGTGCATGAAGTTTTGTATCATCTGGAGTCTTTTTCAAATTGGCACAAACACTAAACTGCGGACGTTGGTTTGACGAACGTGGCTGGCATCCTGTGATAATTAAAGGGCCGAGATCTGGCCTGGATTTTTATGTACACACAGCTGCCAATCCTTCTCACCTTCAAGACTGTGCCAGCACATCTAACAGGGCCAGTCTGCCAGCCCTCTTTCAGTTGAGGGCAAGGGACTTGATAAGTATGCAATCCCACGGGGACCATCTCCGGGGCAAGTCCTGCTGAAACAAATGCTAGCCGTGCTTGGACACGGTTTGGGTTCATTTCAGTGGAGGTAATCAGTCACTGGGTTGCACCGGGTTGCCAACTGGCTGGAGAAAAATGTCATTTTAAATAGAGGCTTAATGGACAGTTATTTGCCAGGTAATACTATTGACCCCCATGCCATGAAAAAATTTGTTTGCCCATTTACATGTATTAAGCCTCTAACCAAGGGACAGAATGTTATTCACCAGGCCAGCTGGCACGATTGTTTTAGACCTTTCCTTTTTTGCTAGCGGACTCTGATTAGCAGCCGCATTCCACTGAAGCTATTAAGTTCGGTATGGCTGGGAAGTTATGGGACTTGTAGGAAGGTCAGTTCTGCGAGGATGTGAATAGACCCCATTGACAGCAGCTTAAATGGTCGCTAATCTTGGGAAAGGGAAGCATTAGCCGAAACAAAGGAACTTATTAATACCGTAAGAAACGGATCCGGAGCCTTGTGACACCTTAAAAACTCACGACATTCCCCCCCCCCCCCCAAGCATAAGCTTCCGTGGACAAACAAAGAGAAGGATCAAAAGGCCGGAAAGTACAAAGTGAAATGTAATTATGTAAAAGGCACATCTAATCAAGAAAAGCACAGAGACCATTCATTAGTGATGCTCAGATAGTTAACACCTGGGGTGTCCCAGGTTTAGCTAAGGCAGTTAACACCTGTAATGAGGAAGAAATCCCAGGTGTTAGATTTGAATTTTACATAACTACATTTTTGCCACGAGCGATATAAATTTCATGGTTGCTTGACCCTGCTGTTTGTTTGGGATTTTTCATACCCTTATGTAAAACGACTGACTCACTATGAATTTAGGCAGCTTGTGAGAGGGAGGGCAGGAAGGGATGGGCCAGTGCCCAGCTCGTGCGGTCCTTTATGCCGATAGCCACTTTGGGGTCAGGAAGGAATTTTCCTCTAGCTTTTTCACCTTCCTCTGGGCTGGGCATAGAGTGGGGGGGGGGTCACTGGGGGAGTGGGGGGAGGTGGCTGCAAATTTCCTGCATGGTACAGGAGGTTGGACTAGATGACCCGCTGGAACCCCTTCAAGCTCTGCCTTTCCGTGTATAGCGGAGGACGCATTAATTGCAACTGGAGAAGAGGGTGCTAGTCCCCGTGGGTTGAAATTTCTGCTCACACAAGGCATTTAACATCGGCAGCAGGGAACTTTCCTGCCTTCATCCCTCTCACTGCAACCTACTGATCCCCTAGAGATACTGCCCTGGGGGGGGGGAAACGCATGCTTTTTGTGGGGGTAGGGATGGTTTCAAAAGTTTTCGAAATGTGATTTTATTATGTATGTTTTAATTTGTTTGGTGGCCTTTGTAGGGGCAGAAAGGCAGGGTGTAGATTTTGTAAATGAATAAATGAGAGACAACTCGAGGCTCTGCAACAGGACTTGGTAGAAAATAACCCTTAAGAGCAGAGGAAGATGCTGGGACAGACCAGTGGGCCATCTAGTACAGAAGCAGACTGGATCAGTGGCCAACTGGTTGCCTTGGAGGGCCAAACAGACACAGAGACTGAGGACCTCCCTTGCATCTGCCTCCCAGCGCTGGTGTTCAGGGGTCTGCTGCCTCTGTAGATGGAGGCTCCTTTCAGTCACCGTGGCTAGTAGCCATTGATGGAGCTCTCCACCATGAATCTGTCTCATTCCCTTTTAAAGCCACCTGTGCTCATGACCATCACCAGTGCTCTCTCTAAGCTGCGGAGTCTTGTGAGCAAAAAAAATTATGAGCTGCTGGCATTAAAGTTGTGAGCGAGTGATTTGGCCACTGCATAAATTAGTTTGCTCTGGAGCCATCCTTCCTGAGCAAACACAAAAACTCTGGTGAGCTGGAGGCTAAAAAACTGTGAGTGAGCTCACACTAAGTCAGTTTAGCGGGAACACTGACCATCACTATGTCTACTGGCAGGGAGCTCCACAGTTTAATATCTTGTTGTGTAAAGAAGTGTTTCCTTTTGTTTGTCCTGAACCTACTTCCCAATAATTTTATTGAGTGTCCCCAAGTTCTAGTATAATAGGAGAGGGAGGAAAAGCTCTCGGTGTCCACTTTTTCCACCCCATGCATAATTTTTTAAACCTCTGTCATACCTCCCCTTAGCTGTTTTCTAGATCGAGAATCCCACATGCTCCAGTCTTTCCTCATAGGAAAGGTGCTCCGACCCCCTAATCATATAGATCACCCTCCTTTGTACTTTTGCCAGCTCTGCAGTGTCCCTTCTGAGATAACGGCAACTAGAACTGCACACAGTATTGCAAATCAGGCCTCACTGTAGCTTTATTCAAGCTTGATACCCCTCCGCTTCCATTAGCGGGATTTTTTTGTTTGGCTCCAACCCCTATGAAAGTTTATGTTGGAGTGAAACATTGTTTTTTCTTTAAGATGCCACAAGGCTCCTGTTCAGTTCTTTTGCAACCGATTAAGAGAGCTACCTTTTGGGAATGATTAGTATTGTATGTGCTGCAGTCTTATGGAGTGTTTGCTTCACCACAGACTTCTTACATGATCGTGGGCGTGCAACTTGCTTTGTCTGTTTGGTTTATCAGTACGGATAAAGCAGTCTCCAACCTCAGAGGCACACACGGAAGGTCTGATATCATTAAAGAACACCAGAGCTGTCAGTGTGATCCATTTCCCTTATTTTGGGAAGCACTGAGCAAACCTAGGATGCATAAAAAGCGACTTGTGGTCCCTGAACCTGGATAACCCAGGCAAGCTCGATCTCATCAGATCTCGGAAGCTAAGCAGGGTTGACTCTGGCTAGTATTTGGATGGGAGACCTCCAAAGAATACCAGCAGTCAGGAGGACAGGGGCAGGCTTTATTCAGTCACTTCCCTGAATCTCCTCCAGGCCCCCAGTAGGGAGCCAATCACCAGGGGTCACCATGACTTCCAGGTGCACACATACACACATAGATATTTTTTAAAAGCGACTTAGGGTGCCATCTGAAGCACAGCTACACCAAACTAATCCGGTTTACTTCAACAGACTTAGAAAGGTATAATTCTAGTTGGAACTGCTGTGCTTGTTTGCTGAGAAAACACGAATTCCGCAACCTGCAAAACTCAATTCAGTCTATTGCTCGACCACGAGCTGAATAAATTAGGCATATCCCATAAGGGATATACAAATGGGATCTGATCGGCAGATCCATCAAACTTGCGTGCTTTTGCTGGTTCTCATTTGGCAACAGCAGTGTGCCCTCCAGGCACTGAGGATGTTGCCACAGTAGCAAAAAGAAAAGAAAAGCCTCAAATAAAATAGTAAAAAGGGAAACGGGGAAGGTCAGAACTCACGAGATACAACCAGGCGAGAAAAGGGGGATGTGGATCCACAGGACAGGCACACCTGTGCCATGTGGAAACTTACGTCGTCGTAGCTGCTGTGAGTCTTTCCCAGACACATCTTGTAAATGTTGCCTCGGTTGTGCTCATGAGGTTTGGAAACTTGCTTTTTAAAAAAGTCTTATCCAAAAGGGATATATTAGGTACCACAGTCTATAGACAAATTCTGCAATATAAGTCGTTTATTGAAGAGCGTAGAATGAGCTCGGATGGATTAAACCCAGAAGTGGCCTGTTCACTGGGTGGGACTAGGTGAACATCACCTTGGGTGCCAGAGAAGAACAGGCACCAACCAGCCTGTGTCCCCTCATTTCTCCCTTTGTCTGGGTCTGCCTCAGCAAGCAGTAGCCTAAGAGGCACCCCCTAGCCCCAGTGGGCAGCTAAAGGGAGCCTCTTCTTTCTTTCTCTCTCTCCCGCACCATCTTGCTATTGCACTAAAACACAAGGAGGTGAATGTTGCTGCTGGCTTGCCAACCTCCAGGTGGGGCCTGGCATTCTCCCAGAATTATAACTGATCTCCAGGCCCCAGAGATCAACTCCCCTGGAGCAAAGGGCAGCTTCGGAAGGTGGGTTCTATGGCATTAGACCCCACTGAGGTCCTTGCGCTCCCCAGGCTCTACCCCCAACTCTCCAGGAATTTCTCTACCCAGAGTTGGCAACTGTACTCTGCCTCAGCCTACCCATCTCAGGGTGCATGGGGGCAAATCCTTGCTGCAGTTGGGGAGGGGGGAAGGCTGGCAACTTCTTGCCAATGCAGGGAGTTTGGAGGAGGATAAGTAGTTGCCCATGGCACCAGAAGTTCTTGGGCCAGTCTTGATAAGACCATCTCACGGTCCATTTGGACCAATGTTCTCTTTCCATCAATGGCTAGTGAAATCGTGCCTCTGGGAAGGTCACGGTGGAGAACAGAAACCCCCTTGTCTTCCTCTGTATCAAAAGAGCGAATGGTACAAGTGATGCCCTGCATGCCGTGTCAGAAGAACAAAGTACCTATCTTCTCAAAATAAATGGATTTGTTCTCTTTCGATTTCCCCCTTTTGACCGTTGCTGGCAATGATGAATCCTCTGAGAGGTCTCGCCGTCACAAGACTGATAACCCAGGAGGGTTCTTGATCTCAGAGATGCAGCGAGAATCTTAGATGCTGATCTGGGCAGAATGTTACAAACGCTCCCAAGATAGACCAACTCCCTGTTAGAACAACATTGTGTAAGTTCCTTTGGTGCTGAGCTGCCGATGTGAATCTTTGGTCGACTGGCCATGGGCTCCCCACACTTGCGCAAGCCTCCCAGTCACTCAGCACCTTGGAGCATTATGGTGGATCTTCCCAGTGTGTCTGAACCATGCAATCATGTATGATAGGCTGGAAATGTATGTGGTTTCAGTAGAGACATTAATGTTCACCCATCCAGCTAGATTTAGGTGGGTAGCTGTGTTCGTCTGAAGCAACAGAACAAAGTCTGACTCCAGCGGCACCTTTAAAACCAAGAGAGTTTTATTCAAAGTATAAGCTTTCATGTGCAAGCACACGAGCCAGTTTGGTGTAGTGATTAAGAGCGGCATACCCTAATCTGGAGAACCGGGTTTGATTCCCCACTCCTCTACATGCAGCCAGCTGGGTGACCTTGGGTCAGTCACAGTTCTCTCTGAGCTGTTCTCTTAAGAGCAGTTCTCGAAGAGCTCTCTCAGCCTCACCTACTCACAGGGTGTCTGCTGTGGGGAGAGGAAGGGAAAGGAGATTGTTAGCTGCTCTGAGATGCCGAGTGAAGGGTGGGGTCTAAATCCATCTCTTCTTCTTCTTCAGATACAATGGAATAAAATCTCAATCCCTACTTCGTTGGTCTCAAAGGTGCCAACTTTGTTTCACTCACCCAGTGTTCTACTTTCCCCTTATTATGATATTATTATATGATTACTGTTTTCCCTTCCCTTACTGTACGTGTATCATGGCTGATAGAGAGGCTGCAAAATGCTAGGAACCCAAAGCTTATGTCGGATACTAGAAGACCTACATGAAGAGGCAGGAGGCCCATGTGGAGACATCACGTGGTCTGTTCGAGACACGAGGCACCCCAAATTCTAAGCAATTGTAAGCAGGGAGCAAATAAGGATTAAGGTTGTGTTTAACGAAATTCCCTAGCCGAAGTTATAAATAGAAATCACTGTTTCGGGATGATATAGTGATTTTCCAGAATGGTAATGCAAATCTATGATTGCTTATATAACAAAAAAACCCTCCTGAACAAATTATGGGCCCCCCGGAAAAAGCAATCTAGCATGTGTTTCAAAAGAAAGCAGATAGGGTGCTTCTTTGTTTTTTGAGTCTGGGTGGCCAGCACCAATCCACCCCCCCCCCCCCCAAATCAGAACTGTGCCTGTGCTGGGAGGCATCTAATTCATGGATCTGTAAAATCAACCCCCTTGCTCCAAGTCATTTGAAACTGGGAAGGGGGGGTGTCTTTAGATTAGAGGGCAGATGTTGTTCCGTGCACATTTGGAGGCCTTCTCTATCTTTATAAACACCTGCCCTTTATAAACACCCTCCAATAGATTACCCATTGAAAGTAATAGTCCCTGAAAAACCACATAGATTTGTATCCCAAACTGGCAGTGTCCTACATGAACATAGCAATTACAGACACCTCCCCCCCGCCCCCGAGATATGAAAGTATAATGAATGCTTCCTTGGTGCAAAGAATTAAATGCAAATGCCCTCTGTAACCCGTATCTTCCACATTCCTCCCTAGTTCCTATAAGTTCTAATTGCTTGGGCCATTCAGTTTCCAGATCTCTCTCCTTTTTCCTTCTCAAACTAACCCTAGATCCTATCAGGCCTTTGGGAGGGGGCTTTTAGAAACTAATGATTTCCCCACACACACCTGGGGAGTCCTTTGAAGCTCTTGCCTTGTCTGTGGGTGTCCTGGTGTAGCTGCTGTTGCCATTGTCAGAAACCACAACTGTATTAACTGTTGACTGATGAATGGGGTTACTAAGTTACCTTCTCACTGGCAATGTTTTTTCTTGGAAAGAGGAAGATCAGGAAAGTTGGTGGCTGTGCGTACAATCATCCTGTCACAGGAACTACTAAGAATTCCTCGGTGGTGGAGAGAGTGAGAGAGAAAGATGATCCATTTGTATCTGGTTCTTATCAAACTAAGGGCCAATTCACATTTACAAAGTCCTTCTGGCCACGGTGAGGACTTTATGTCAGATGTGTGATGGGAATTTTGTGCCTGCCAAATGGACACAGGTCCAGTTCTGATTGGAACCATAGTGGCTTGTGGTGTAGGGGTTTTTGAACTTCCTGTCTCTGCAGATGTCACATCCTGAAACCACCCCACGAACTGCTGTTGTGAAAAATACATGAGGTGGATTCCAGTTTTGAATGTTCCTTTGAAAAAAAAAACCCTGCCCATATAAATAGAAAAGTGAACAGAGCAGGGAGAAAGGGTCTGCCTTCTTCCTTCACGCTCTGTGTTGGTTTTCTTATTTGCAGTTAGCTTTTAATCTCATCCTCCGCCAGCACTGGGTCAATCTCTTCTTCCCCATAGGGCTCGGCCACCCCTTCCTGCATGTGTGAACCAAGCATAAATGAAGTCCTAAAATGGGGGTCATGCACAGGTATCCATCTCTTGCTGTCTCCATGCTTGACTGCTGTATCCTTGCTGACTGGCAGTTGAAGGTGTGTGCTCCCTCCATTGAAAATTGTTGTGTCTAATGGGTTCTGAATGATCTGCCTATCACTTTAGACCTGGGATGGTTCATTTATGTGCATTCCAGCCATTGCTTGATGTCACAAGCGGCCGGTAACAAACACAGATTATGAACTCACACCTAATCCAATTCAGATGATTGGGATTGTGTGCTGCTCACTTGGATGGAGTTCTGACCTCTTGTGGTTACATTTCTACTTTGGGGTTGTGTGTTTTTTTCCAGGTCTATATTTTTGATTTTAATTACATTTTTGGAGTTCTGGCCCTGCTAGAGTTCTGGCCCTGCTGGTGGCGTCTGGGCTTTGGCCACTGTGTGACACAGAGTGTTGGACTGGATGGGCCATTGGCCTGATACAACATTGGTTTTTCTTACGTTCGTATTGTATCTCTCACAGGTAAACAGTGAGCTGGGTCTGGGTCAAGAAGCACATTCTAAAAGGCAGAGGGTTGGATCCAGATTCAGTTTTCCAATGGCTGAATCGAACTTTCCTGCCATCCCCTCCTACTGCAACCCACACTTCTCTACAAAATGCTGCTCTGTGGGTATGGGGAACCCCAAGGAAAGACATGAGGGTTCCCCCTGCAGTATAGGGTTGCTAACATCCAGGTAGGGCCCAGAGTTCTCTTGGAATTTCAATGGAACTCCAGCTTTGGAGGGTGAAATCTATGGCATTATACCCCACTGAACTCCCTCCCCATCTCAGACTCTGCCCTCTATAGGCACTACCCCCAAATCTCCAGGAATTTCCCCAGCTGGAGTTAGCAACCCTGTTGCAGTGAAAAGGGGGAATCAGCGGGAACTGCCAGTTTAGTCTGGATCCAAGCCAGGGGAAGGGATATCAGTTTGGAGCCAGCTCTAAAACTTTCCTTGCCTCTGGCTTGAACCTAATTAAATGCTACACAGGGCAGGTTAAGCCAGTGGTCTCTTTCTTACACTTTGGTGTCCAGCACATGCTGGGAAAATGCTATTGGCTGAGTCCCAGCTTGAGTTATCGGAAAGAAATCTGTAATCAGTTACTGGGGTTGTGCTTACCAGCAGCTGACAATGCAATATTACGTCCACATTTTATCAATATTTGCTTCACTCTTTTTAACTCTCCCACACACCCCAGCAGTTATTCCCTCCGGTTTGATCCCTACCACATGATTCCTAGCAAAAGCCGCGGCTAAAGAAAGCAGCCACCTCTCTTCTCTCAGTCATGCGAATCAGTGTTGTGATCATTAGAGTATCAGACTAGGTGGAAACACGCTTCCGGATGAGATCTGGGCCCAGGCCCTGCGGAATCTGATTCAGTTCCACAGGGCCCGTAACATAGAAATGTTCGCCAGGCATACGGTTGAGGCAGCGACATTTTCCGTCCAATTTGGCCTCCCCCAACTGCTCTCCTCCGCCGTTCATTGCACTGCGTGCCACTGTACAACTGCTTTATAAGCCTCACAGCCTGCACAACCTCACCAGGATAAATTATGTATTTGGTGCCACCTGATTTTATTTTTAATTGTCACTACGTTACATTGTTTTAATGTATGATACTGTTTTAACTTGTTGTAGGTGCAGGGGAGGGCAGGCTAGAAATTAATAAAATAATTTTTTAAAAAATAAGAAAAGACTCAGGCTTGGAGCCCCACTCGGCTCATTGGCCAGCTGCTGTCTGACAGGCAAACCTATCTCACAGGGCCGCTGTGAGGATAATGCATGTAGTTATTGACTTAATTTACACCCCTCCTTTCTCCCCAGGGGGGCCCTGCTCATATGGTTCCCCTTTCCTCACCTCCATTTTATCCTCACAAAAACCCCATGAGGTGGGTTAAGGCTGAGAGTGTGTGATGGAACCAGAGTCACCAAACAAGCTTCATGGAAGAGGAGGGGTCAGAAGCTGGGTCTCCTTGCTCCTAGTATGATATTCTAACCACTGCACCATACCAGCTCTGAACATGGAGGAGGGGAAACCATGTATGTCACCCTGAACTCCTTGGAAGTATGGCTGAAAAATACCACTGTCTAAGAGCTAAGGTTTACCTTTAATGTCTTTAGAACCTTCAGAATAGATCACCGTAGCACATTCTACCTGAAATTGCATGTCAAAAGTTTCAGCCACAGAAGGATGTGCCGTTGCTCCACCCCAACAAGTGACGGCACATAAAATCATGGTCAGCAATAAGAGAAGAAGAGAAGAGACTGGATTTGTACCCTGCTCTTCACTACCCAAGGGAGTCTCAGAGCGGCTTACAATCTCCTTTCCCTTCCCCTCCCCACAACAGACACCCTGTGAGGTAGATGGGGCTGAGAGAGCTCTGACAGAAACTGCTCTTTTTCAAGAACAGCTCTGACAGAACTATTGCTTGCCCAAGGTCATCCAGCAGGTGCAAGTGGAGGAGTGGGGAATCAAACCCGGTTCGCCCAGATTAGAGTCCGCACACTTAACCACTACACCAAACTGGCTCTCTAACCACTGATCTGGTACCTGTGCTGGCTTCCTACTGTTTCTGGACACAATTAAAGATTGCTAGTTCAAACCCATAGTACGTTATGTTCATTGCTTCAAGATCTTTAAGATCAAGAACACTCTCTCAACTATACCATTCATGCTGCACACACGCCCACAAAACAAAGACGTTTTCTTGGTGACTGCTGTACAATTGACTGTAGAACTCCCTTCTACTAGAAGTTTCTTGTAATGTAGTGGTTAAAGTGTTGCACTTGGAACTGACAAATCCAGGTTCAAATCCCCACTCGTTCCATGGAAACTTGCTGGGTGATCTTGGGCCAGTCACACATTTTCAGTCTTCCCTATCTCACAGTGTTATTGGGGGGGGGGGTGTATTGTGTGTGTGTGAACCTGGAAGTCATGGCGACCTCTGGTGACTGACCCCTACAGGGTGCATGGAGGATATTCAGAGAGGAAGCTGAATAAAGCCTGCCCCTGGCCTCCCGCCTCTGGTATTCCTAGGAGGTCTCCTATCCAAATACTTGCCAGAGTCGACCCTGCTTAGCTTCCAAGATCTGACACGATTGGGCTTGCCTGAGCTATCCAGATCAGGGCACTATCTCACAGGGGTGTTGTGAGCATGAAATGGAGTAGAGGGGGATGATGTAAGGCCTCACTTTGGTCCCCACAGGAATGAAAGGCAGGAATGAGAGCCAGTTTGGTGTAGTGGTTAAGTGCGCGGACTCTAATCTGGGAGAACCGGGCTTGATTCCCCACTCCTCCATTTGCACCTGCTGGATGACCTTGGGCAAGCCATAGCTCTGTACCAGCTGTTCTCTCAAGGACAGTTGTCTCAGAACTCTCTCAGCCCCACCTACCTCACAAGGTGTCTGTTGAGGGGAGGGGAAGGGAAAGGAGTTTATAAGCCGCTCTGAGACTCCCAAGTGAGTGAAGGGTGGGGTATAAATCCAATCTCTTTTCTTCTTCTAAATAAAGTGAAGTAAATAAAATAAATAATGCCAGGTTCACATGTGCCTCTTAAATGCACCTGTGAGCTCTTCTCTGTCTGTTGGTGAAAACATATGGAAACCAGACAGGCAGTTCTAAATATGCAAACATCGGGTTTCTCTGGCATGTGGAAAGCCCTTTTAAAAAAACGATCTCAGATTTCTGAATCCATTGGAGGCCATGCAGGAAAGCGAATTTATACTCATATTTCAACCTTTGCAAGGCACCTGTGATTTCATTCTAAGCCTGAATCCTTTCCCACAAATGCCTTTTTAATAGACAGGGTTGAGTGGGGTAATTTTAATCAGTTTTTATGCCCTTCCCCCCCCCCCCCAATTTTTATTCTGTTGTGTGCATGTGGTATTTTTTTGAATAAACTCTTCTTACCCGCCCACAGCCTTACAGAAACTGTGGCATAGAAACTGAAACACGTAAACCAAGGAAAGCAATTAGGATCTCAGCCCAAGTTGAACTGACTTTAGAATGTGCACTTGGTCGATTCAGCTTTCATTCCAAATGCATTTAAACCCATTCCTTTGAAAAAGGCTGAATTTCAGCCAAAGCTCACTCTCTAGGAACATCTCTCCTTTGTCTTTTTCTCCAAAAGGATGGCGAAATAGAAAAGAAACCCCTGTATATGCTCCTCTTTCCCCGCTCCCTTCTCCATCATCAGTACAGTATTTCAGAGGCTAATGCATTTCAAAGAGACCAGCAGTCAGCAGGTGGGTTTCTGTTATAATAGGCAGTGAAGCCATCTTACTGCTTTGGTAAGTAACTATCGTCAATCAGTCTCCTTTGTACTTCTGTCTGCAGGTATCTCAAGCAGTCCTTGAGGGGGATACCATTGTCAGATGGCATTAATTTCCCTTTCTGCTATTAGAAGGTGTTTCTGCCAACGGAACAAAACCCTGAGAAGATGAAGACGCAAACAATTTTTATTACTTCTAGGCTGAACCAAGATTACATTTTGAATAGGAATTATATGGGAAAGGTGGGAAGAATTCATTTTCTGGGGGATTATTATTATTATATTATTATTATTATTATTTTATTATTTTATTATTATTATTATTTCCTTCTTAGAGTGTCATCAATGCTCCTAGGCCTGTCAGGCAGTTAGTGAGATGGGGCTGCCAGGAGACAAGGGAGGGGTTTCTGCAACCTCGGGGGAGTCCCCCCCCCTAATATTAGTGTGTTAATTTAAAAATCTTCTCTCTTTTTAAAAAGGCTGACTAGCACTGAGCATGCTCATTACCCACAGAATGTTGAGGGTAATCACACGTTTGAAGGGGAAAATAAAGGAAATGGCGAAGGGAGGATAAATTGCCCCATTAGATTCTTTAATAAATTATAGTCTCTTGCTGGGGGAGGTCGTGCAGCCCTCATTAACAAACACCAGCCACTGCAAGTTGTTGTAAGTTGTGAAGGAGACACAGTTCCTAGCAGGTTATCAGCTCCTGGAATAGAGTATGGACAAGAGCAAGTTGGGAGATCAAAATGGTCCTGGACAAAGAGCCACACTGCTTCCTGTTTCCCCATCCCACTCGCCTGATGGAGGGCCAAAGAGCTGGCAGTACTCTTTTGGAGGGCCAAAGAGCTGGCAGTACTCAGTAGGGCCTGGGGTGGGGGGCCCTTTGGGACAGGTGTCCCGTCAAGGTAGCGGCGCACCAGGATTTTTCCGGTAAAGTAAATAACCAATCTATCCCTGGCTATGGGGGCCAACATTAATTTGAGGATCCCGCTTTGAGGTGTGCATTTCCTAATTCCTCACTCTTCCCCACATCATGATATACAACATGGGGAGGGAGAAGGTGAAATCCCCCTACAGTTCATTGTATGGCTCAGATTCAAGGCTCTAGACCTCAACAGTCAGACTGATAAAGTTCAAGAATATGGTTGGGATCCAACCAGCTTTTCCACCGGCAAAAAAGGAAAGTGCCACAACATTATTAAGCTATTGCAAAGAGGGATTTCCCAGTCCTATTCCCTGTCTGGCAATATCCACTACAATAAATTCCATCTCCCCCCCACCCCCCCTTACCAATGTACTTCATATCAGTTTCCAAGTATCTTACAAGGCGATAAAAGCCTTGGAAATCTTTTGCAGCTTCCCTGCAACCCAAATGGATTGGAACCAAACATCCCTCTTCTAATTTACTCTATTAACTGACTCCACCAGTCTGTTCTTGGGGGGGGGGGTGCATCAGCTCCTCACATGAATGGCATGTGCCCCCCCCAGGATTCTTCCCAGAACTCTCTGCAGTGCAGAGGAGCATGGTGGCAAATTGTCCAGGAGTTACTCTGCAAAGACATTGACATGAAAAGATGGCGGGGGGGGGGGGGAATTGAAAAGAAGACTAAACCTCTGCTGCCATTGTGTAGAAGAAGAATTCTCTGCCACTTTTCCTCATTTGCGACATCTTCTATAACATGCTCAGATGTACAGATCGTTTTCTTGCGTTTTAGAGTCAGTCGTTCAAATAATTGCTGCCCAACTGGCACAAAAACCACAACAAACTCCTTCGAAAAGTAATTGGCCCAAGCTCCTTCCCTTGCTGTGAAACCTGTGTTCTCTCTATTTCCCCTCGTAAGAGTGCCTTCTAGTGTACTCCGTACATGCTCTGAGGCACTCTTCTCTTTGCAAGTTTTAGAACTCCTTTCTGCCAGAACGGAAAGACACTCTGCACATGCTCACTAGGGCTTTGCCCTTTTAAAGTCCTCAACAAAAGAAACCCAGATTCTGCTTCAGGATAGGGTTGCCAATCTCCAGATGGTGGCTGGATATCTGCAGGGATTACAACTGATCTCTAGGCGACCGCGATCAGTTCACCTGGAGAAAATGACCACTTTGGAAAGGTGGGTGTTATGGCATCATACCCCATTGAAGTCCCTCCACTCCCCAAACCCCACCCTCCTCAAGCTCCATCTGCAAAATCTCCAGGTATTTCCCAACCCAGAGCTGGCAAGCATAGAGGAAAGACCATGGGCACTTGGTGTGAAGGGCCACCGCTTTTGAGCCTTGGCTAGAAACACAGAACTGGATTTACTCCAGATCATCTAATCCAACCCCCTGCACAGTGCTGGGAATTCACAGCTACCTCCCTTCCCACTCTCCCAGTCTGCTTTATGTCCAGAGGAAGCTTTAAAAAAGCCTCCAGGATCCCTGTGCCAGTCTGGCCTGGAAGCAAATTCCTTCCTGACCTGAAAGGGGCAATCAGCATTACCCTGGGCATATAAGAAAGGGACAGGAGAGCCAAGTGCTGGCTTATCCCTTCCTGTCCTCTCTCCCACAAACTGCCTAAATCTCACAATGTGGCTGGCTGGAGTTTGTTCACCTTCTGAAAGAACCACCTCTTCACTCACCAGCCACCTAGTCAGCCAGCCATCTTTGGCATTTGGAGAGAAGCCCTGCAGTGGGTAGAAGGTGATAAAAATGCCTCTTTGTGCCGCTGATAAGAGAGTGATATACCGCCCCTCTCTTCCTCCAGCAGAGCCTTTCATCAGCCTGTCCTAAAGGAGCAAATGGCTTTATACCAAAGGGACATTTTTTATTCTCTTTAGCCTTGTTTAACCAAGGGGGGGGGGGGGCGCAGTCCAAGAGACTGACAGTCAGTGGCCCTGGTAGACTGTGGGCCGCTGGGAATAGGAAGTGATAGCGTTACACTCCTGCCTCTGATTCTCCGGCTGATGCTTGCAGGGCTCTGCCATTAATTACGTCAGGGTTGAGGGTGCTTAAAATGCAAGTAATGGGATTGGGGGGAGGGGAGGAATCCAAGGCCCTGAGTCCGTCCTGTCTGCTGTGCCTTATCCATCTGATGGAACAAGCTGGAAACTTTGGTTTATGAATTTAAAAATCACTTCCTGCCTTCTACCTAACAATGGCAATTTATAGAATCTGGTGGGTAGCCATGTTGGTCTGAAGCAGCAGAACAAAGGCAGAGTCTTGGGGCACCTTTACAACTGACAAAAGTTTCATTCAAGGTGAGCTCTCCTATCCACACGCACAATTGTGCCTGAAGAAGTGTGCGTGCACACAAAAGCTTGCCTTGAATAAAACTTCCTAACCAGGGCCGACTCTTTAGCACCCAAGCTCTGATGAGATCGGGCTAGCCTGGACCATCCCGATCGGGGTCAGTCTTCCTAGGTTTGCTAAAGCAAATTAACACCCATCATATGAAAGGAAGCCAATCATGATGACCTGGACTAACTGGATTGCTTTAAACTTCCTGGTGAATTCTAATGCAGCAGTTCCAATGCAGGGTTCATATGGACTTTTAGTATTCGGCACGGCAGTTGCATTCATAGAACCGTAGAGCTGGAAGGGACCTCCTGGGCCAACCCCCTGCACAATGCAGGAAATCCACAAATACCTCCCCCCCACACACACACACGCAGTGACCGCAGTTCCACACCCAGAAGATGACAAAAAAACCTTCCAGGATCCCCGGCCAAACCGGCCTGGAGAAAAATTGCTTCCTGACCCCAAAGTGGCGATCAGCATTTCCCTGGGCGTGTAAGAAAGGGCCACAAGAACTAAGCACTGAGGCAACCCTTCCTGCCCTCCCTCTCATGATCTGCCTAAGTCAACAGAATCAGCATTGCTAGCCATCTGACAGCAATGACCGTCATTCATCTACACATATTTACTTATCTATATATCTAATTCCCAAGGTGCCCTCTACGTGCAGATATCTAAATCCATGCGGGGGGGGGGCACCTGGAGGGCAGGAAGATTTTTCTGCACACATGGGAAACTCCCCATGTGTGCAGAAAAATCTTAAATCTTTAAAAAAACTTTCAAGAGGTAATTAAATCCCCCAATGTGCAGGGAATGCTCTGGGAACTCTGCGGCGGCCAAGAGCTGCTCGGACCCACCGCAGGAGCCGGGGGGTGGGGAGGAAAATTGGCGGCCTGAGCTCAGGCCCACCGCAGAAGCTGGGGGGGGAGCCGGGGGGGGGGAAGGAAGGCTTAACTGAGGCTGCTTCCTCCTCCACATGGAGCTCCTTCTCCCTCCCCCCCATGTGAGTACTGTGGGTCCCGCCTCTTGTATGGCTTAATATGCATCTCTGGGTACAGGATGGCAGCCTTTGTCCACTATTGACAGGGAGGTTTTCCTGCATAAGGTTCAGTGAAAATGAACGGGGAGTTACGCAGGAGCAGCTCATCTGCAAGGACAGTTCTATTTTGACAAATAGATAAATAATCTTGCCAAATAAATAAATAATCTTTTAACTTTGAATGGATGGTCAGGTTGACACGAAGTGCCTGGCAAAAGGCAGGTGGGCTGTGGACAGCAATGTGGCAGCGGTGGGGTGTGTGGGTGTTGCATCGGTGACTGTGGTGTCACATCACTTCTGGTAAAAAAAAAAAGAAGTGACATATGTAGCTCTAGGAACTGCTGGGAACTCTATGGTAAAAACATAAAGTTTCTGACAATTCCTAGAGCTACTCTTTGTCAATTTCGGGTTGTTTTTTTTTAACCAGAAATGATATGATGCTGCAGCCAGAATTGTGTTTTTTTTAATCCTCCTCTGCCACCACTCAGCGGCAGCAGGCAATGGGAGCAGAGAAAGGGATCGTCCCTCCTTGACTGGGGTCCTGGCAGCTCTGACGGGTAGTGTTATAACATCTTTGATTAGCTCTTAATTGACTACAGGGTGACGGGAAGCCTCTTACCCTTCGTTCTCACACTAAATAATATTAACTTTGTCGGTAGCATAGCTGTGTTCATTAACTATATACTTTTTAAAAATAGTATACTTTATCTTCTGCATTTTGTACAGATGAATGCATGCCTTTTTCCTCTGAAGAAATGTCATGGGGGACTTGGAATACACTGGGAGCGGCCTGCTTCACACTCCTTTATATAATAAAATAAATACACACGAGGCATGTGGGGAGTAACCTATTTTATTCTGCCATCTTCTGACCCAATTTTCAAGCAAATGTAGCACTGCAAATCCGGATCCCCAGGAATGAAAGTATCTTGCATTTCTTACCAGTACTGTCTATTTTGGAGGCCTCGAAGCAGAAGGTGGCAGACAGGTACATCGCTGGCCAGTTTAGGGTTGCCAGCCTCCAGGTGGGGCCTGGGGATATTCCGCTTTTACAACTGATCTCCAGCTGACAGAGATCCGCTCCCCTGGAGAAAATGGCTGCTTTGAAGGGTGGACTCTATGGCACTGTACCATGCTGAAGCCCCTCCCCTCCCCAAACCCTGCCCTCTCCCCTGGATCCACCCCCAAAGTCTCCAGGTATTTTCCAGCCCAGACTTGGCAACCCTAGGCCAGTTTCTTTTCAGTACTTCATAAAGGCCCATACTGACTTCTTTTCAATCCTTCTTTAAGTCAATAGCAACTTCAGGATTTTAGGCACAGAAGTCTAATTTACATAGCTCTAAAGGTCCGTGTTCCCCCCTTGCTTTGTGCTTACAGCTTTGTTTTGATTTTCAAAAGAAAGTAACATACTAACCTTGTGGTTGCAAGGATAAGTCTGAATTTTTGATATCAGATTGTTTCCAGTGTGGTCCTTGGTGTAAGACTAAGGTTGCCAGGTCTTCTTGGCTGCTGATTCAGGCAGCAGGGCAATTATTTTTTAAGGTTACCAGGCTCACATGCATCATGATGTCACTTCCAGGGAAAACCCAGACGTGACATCATGTCACTCTAGGAATTGCCAGAAACTCTGTGGTAAAACCATAGAGTTTTCAGTGATTTCTACAGTGACGTGATGTCAGCTCTGGTTTTCCCTAGAAGTCACATTAAGCTGCACATGACCCTGAGCTCCCAAGTCTCCCTCATTTCCTGTAATGCACACAAGTTATCTTCCCTTTACATAAAGCCTACAGGGTAGGGTTGCCAGACTCCAGGTGGGGCCTGGGGATCCTCTGCTTTTCTCCTCCCCAAATTCCGCCCTCTCCTGGCTCCACTCCCAAAGTCTCCAGGTATTTTCCAACCCACACTTGGCAACCCTACTACAGGGTGACCTTGGGCCAGTCACAGTTCCCTCAGAACTCTGTCTGCCCCGCCTACCTCACAAGGCTTCTGTTGTGGGGAGAAGAAGGGAAGGTGATTATAAGCTGCTTTGTGACACCTTAGGGTGGAGGAAAACGGGGTATAAAAGCCAACACTTCTTCTTGAAACTGTCTAACGTAGACAAAAAGTGCTTGACATCACCTGTGCATGCATGGAAGTTGTGTCTCAAAAATATGATAAGAGGATGTAGGTGCATATTTGCACCCAGATTTAGAAGGACAAAACTATTCATGGCTGAAAGCAAAAAAATGGTTAGTGCTCTGCTCTGCCTTCCCCAATTCCCAGCGGTTTACTGTGATTTCAGTGAAAGTCTATGCAGAAGGCCAATTTCTGTAATGCCCTGTTTTTCTTCTGTGCAGAGATTATAGGAAAAATTATTCAAGAAGATCATCAGACATCTTACTAGGCAATTTTCTTTGATTGCAACCAGGCAAAAATTGGAAATGTTCAGAGTCCGCTTCTATGAAAGGCCTACTTTGTTAAAATTGGGTACTTGATGGAGATTGATAAAATAACTGAAGCATTTGGGGGGAAATGGATAGATGAAAAATTATTCTTTCTCTTTCACAAGAGTGGAATTTGGAGTTATCCAGTGAAGCCAGTCCTGTGAAAAGAACAGGCAAAAGAAAGACTGCTAAATGACTGCATTCTGTCAATGCGAAAGGCATGATCCTTGACTTTATTTCTGCTGCTAAGGGGTTGATAGCCAACGCTACAAGTATGTAGGAGGTCTGAATATCAAAAGCTTGGATGTATAAGGGATGGCTGATAACCAAAATTGCAAGCTTGATTGAACTAGTGAGATCAAGGGATGGATGTTTTTAAAAAACCTTCCTCTTTTAAAGGCTGGAAACCTTGCTTTAATTTCTGGAGTATGACAATTGGTTTTTATAACTTGTAAAAATCAGTATCACAGTTTGTAGTGACTAGGGGGTGCCAGCCTCCGTGTGGGACCTGGGGTCGGGGATGCCCCAGAATTACAGCTCCAGTCTACAGAGTTTAGTTCCCTTGGAGAAAATGGATCATTTGGAGGGTGGACTCTATGGCATTGTGCCCCACTGAGGTCCCTGTCCTTCCCAGGCTCCATCCCCAAATCTCCAGGAGTTTCCCAGTCTAGATCTGGCCACCCTATCCCCCCCCCCCCATCCCACGCTGGTGGCCACAGGTGACCTGGTAACCCTTGTAGCGACATCCATTAACTTAGATGGCTATAAAGGGAGCTAGACACAGTTTTGGAGGAGGGGTCCATCAACAGCTATGACTTATGTTAGCTAAATGAATATCAGTCTCATGGGTGTGAGAGGCCTATTTGTCAGGGGGCTTCTCAAGAGTATCTGGTTGGCCACTATAGGAAACATGATGGTTTGATCCAGCTGAGCTCACTTTATGTTCTGAAGGAAACCTATGGGTGGAGGGTGTGGAGGCTAGGGTTTTAAATGCTATTTAAGAAGAGATAGTATGGATGGACACATGAAGCTGCCTTATACTGAATCAGCCCCACTGGTCCATCATAGAATCATAGAGTTGGAAGGGACCTCTAGGATCATCTAGTCCAACCTGCTGCACAATGCAGGAAATTCACAATAATCTCCCTGCTCCCAAACCCTCAGTGACACCTGCTCCATGCCCAGAAGATGGCAAAAAAAAAACCCTCCAGGATCTCTGGCCAAACTGGGCATGTAAGAAAGGGCCACGAGAACTAAGCACTGATGTAACTCTTCCTGCCCTCCCTCTTGTGATCTGCCTAAGTTCATAGGATCAGAACTGCTGTCAAATGGTCATCTAGCCTCTGCTTAAAAACCTCCAAAGAAGGAGAGCCCACTACCTCCTGCACAACGCAGGAGTGCCAGTACTGTCTGCTCAGACTGGCAGAGGCTCTCCAGGGTCTCAGGCAGAGTTCTTTCACATCACCTACTACTGCATTCTTTAAACTTGAGGTGCCAGGGATTGAACCTGAGACCTTCTGCATGCCAAGCAGATGCTCTACCGCTGAGCCATGGTTCCTCCAATTTAACCAGAGTACCCCAGACTTCTATTGACAGTTTGAACCCCAGTGGCCTTCTAAATTCAGTGATTTCATATGAGACATCAAGGAAACAGGGTTTTTTTTAAAAAAACAAAACAAAAAACAGTAACTTTTATTCACTTCCAGAGATGGGGGAAATAGCTTTTTTAAAAAACCCTGACTCACCCACAGTTGCGTTTGATCATGCAGTGGTGGGCTGTGCCCGCATCCACAATGGTCCGTGCGATCGCACAACTGCGGGGCAACTTATGCTGGAAGAAATAGCCTCACTTCCCCCCCCCCCCGCTTTATCTCACACATGTGACCACCACCTGGGTAACCTTCGGAAATCTCACAATCTGAGCTCCTCCCAGGAACTACAATTCTTTAGCCAGTTTCCCTCAGAAAACAGGCTCTGAGACAACTACAATCTTTTCCCTAAAGCATTCGTGATGCTAGGCTGCTTTTTCACAAAAGACTAGATTCTGAGACATTCAAAATCTCCAGAGAAAGCATTTTCAGCCTAACCCTCTGTATGCAAAATCCCTACCTGATCTGAGCCGACAGAGTAGATGTTCTGAGTGTGTGATGAACTGCCTTTGATAATGCAAAATGGTCCCTTGGCTGCACTCCTCATGTCTTTGCAATCCACTCTTGTTCCGATTTTGCAGCCAAGCCGCTGGGCGTGAAGAGAATGGCCGAACTGAGGTTACGAGGAACATCCATAACTAAGATGGGATTTGAACTCAGGACTGCCAGGACCAAAGCCAGTG
This sequence comes from Lepidodactylus listeri, assembly GCA_029233225.1. NCBI lineage: Eukaryota > Metazoa > Chordata > Lepidosauria > Squamata > Gekkonidae > Lepidodactylus > Lepidodactylus listeri. The sequence goes on from JARCFY010000014.1 coordinate 58,744,363, forward strand.
CCACATGTATTGGACTACACTGGCTCTCACACTGAGGTAAGGGCTCTGCACATATATACTTCCTTGAAGAGTCTCCCATAAAATCTTGATTGACTTGGTGGACGCCAGGCTGATACCACTTTCCAAAGACATCTGAGTTTTTATCACAATCAGTGCAGTTTTTTACCAGTCTGTTGAGCATATTCTAGACTTCTTCCTATGGGAGCTGTGACTCAGTGGTTCAGGTTCAATCCATCCCATCAGGGAGTACTTTTTTGTTAGGATTTATTCATTGTTATCCCACTCTTCCTCCAAGAAGCTTAGGGTGGCGTACATCTTTTGCTCCTCCTCTGTTTTATTCTCACAACACCCCTTCGAGTCTGGTTGCCAACTCTGGGTTGGGTAAATATCTGGAGACTTGGTGGGTGGAGCCTGGGAAGAGGCCCCAGTGGGGTATAATGATATGGAGCCCATCCCCCAAAGCAGCCATTTTCTCCAGGGGAACTGATCTCTTTTGGCTGGAGTTCAATTCTAATTCCAGGAGATGTCCAAGTAGGGTTGCCAGCTCTGGTTTGGCAAATACCTGGAGATTTGAGGGTGGGGAACCAGGGTGGGTGGGGCTTGGGGAGGGAAGAGGCCTCAGCAGGGTATAATGCTGTAGAGTCTATTCTCCAAAGCAACCATTTTCTCCAGGGAAAATGATCTTGGTCATCTGGATAGGAATTGTATCAGTGGGAGGTTTTCAGGTGCCACCTGGAGGCTGGCAACCCTATCTCCAGGCCCTACCTGGATGTTGGCAACCCCACCTATGAGGTGAGTTATCTGGAGATGGGGTTTCCATGTCCCTACCTGCTACCAGCAGGGGGCAGAGTTTCCTTTCTGGAATCTTCTGGCGCTCTTGCATAGCATGTGCAAGAAGTGATGCCATTATGCTAGGCATGTCACCAGGGGGACACTCTAGCATTTGGCCAGAAACTCTATAGTACCATAGAGTTTTTAGGCCGAGTGCTAGAGTGTCCCCCTGGCAACACTTTGGGGACAGGGTTCCCCTTGCCGGCCGGATCCGGGCCAGTGGATTGGGGATTCCTAAAGCAGGCAGAACCCCTCCAAGGGGAATGGCAGGCCTATATGGAGAGAAGGTGACTGGCCAGAGTCATCCAGCAAGCCCCATGATAGGAACTGGGATTTGAACCAGAATCTTCCAGACTGTTAGGCCACCACTCTAACCACTACACTCCCTTAGGGTTGCTAAGTCCCTTCTGGCAACCAGTGGGGGATGAGGGGAACTTACCGGGAGCAGCAGGGAGGCACAACTGACATACACTGACATCATCACACCTGGGACGTCAGGGCAGTGCTCTGGAATTTGGGCAAAAATTCTGTGGTAAATTTGGCTTCTTCCATAGATTTTTTTGCCCAAATACCAGAGTGTGGCCCCGATGTCCCAAATGTGATGACTCCACATTGCTGCACTTGGTTCTCCCTCTTTTTCAGGATGCAAGTCCCCCCCCCCAGCTAGCTAATTGGCAATGGGGAGTTGGGGCCTAGCAGCAGGGGACCCCCGCCTCCACCAGGAGGTCTGGCTACCCTACATGCACGACATGGGATCTTGCTCTTGGATCCAGCAGGGTCAAACAGTGCTTTCGGACAACAGCATTTGATCAACCCCTTTCTTGGCTTTAGTTCATCCAGCTTTGTTGATTGACACTCCTGTAACCTCAAGGCTAGATTCCTGTAATTTGTTTCATGTAGGACTGTTCTGAAAGGCTGCTTAGACATTTCAGTTAAAGTGCAAAGCGCAGCAGTTTGACTTCAAACTAAGACCCAACATTTCCCCCTGTCTCACAACTGCTTCACAGGCTGCCAATCAGCTCCTGGGCTCAATTTAAGAATCTGGTTTTAATCTTTAGAAGTTCTTCACTGCCTGAGGCCCACGTACCTGAAAGACTGCTTCAGCCTGTTGTAAGATGCTGCAGTCTCTCGGGAATATGCTGAGGGGCCTTCTCAGGTAAACACAGTATGACTTTATTCAGAACAATAAACCGCCGGAGGCCTTGGAAACAGCTTGCCTAGCTCCAGCTGATTGAGAGGACTGTAAGCAGAAGAAGAGGAGGAAGAAGAAGAGATTGGATTTAGATCCTGCCCTTCACTACCCAAAGGAGTCTCAGAGCAGTTTACAAACTCCTTTCCCTTCCCTTCCCCTCCCCACAGCACCCTGCGAAGTATGTGGAGCTGAGAGAGCTCTGACAGAAACTGCTCTTTTTTCAAGAATAGCTCTTGTCAGAACTATGGCTTGCCCAACGTCATTCAGCAGGTGCAAGTGGAGGAGTGGGGAATCAAACCCGGTTCTCCCAGAATAGAGTCCACACACTTAACCACTATACCCAGATTGGAGCTGCTGCAGATTCTGGTACCCTTGAAACTATAATAAAACTTGTAATGGACCTAGTAATGTTAATCCTGTATACCCCCAAGTCCTGACCTGAATAGCCCCGGCCAGCCCAATCACATCAGATCTCAGAAGCTAAGCAGGATTGGTCTGGTTAGTATTTGGATGGGAGACCACCAAGTAAGCCCAGGGTTGTGACAAAGAGGAAGGCAATGGCAGACTATCTCTGAATGTTTCTTGCCTTGAAAACCCTACAGGTTCACCAGAAGTCAGCTGCAACTCAATGGCATTTTCTACCACCAGCATACTCCCAGGCCTCAGTTACACTCACCTTCTCAAGTACTCCTCACTGTTCTTTCTCATAAGGAGGTCTGGTGGCTGTAGTGTTACCTGGGGATCCCCTGGAATTGTAGCTCATCTCCAGACTACAGATATCAGTTCCCCTGGAGAAAATGACTGCTTTGGAGGATGGACTCTAGGGCACTGTAACCCCAACTAAGTTCCCTCCCCTCTCCAAACCCTGCTCTCTCCAGGGTCCACTTCCCAAGATCTCCAGGTATTTCCTCACCCAGAGATGGCAACTCTGGGTGGCTGTTCTGGCATTTACTGGTGGGCTGCCAGCTAAGGGTTATCCCTCTCTCCTTGCTTTTTAGCAGAGCACAAGGAATTGTTTTTTGTTCTGAAAAACATCTGGATAAATTTGGATTCCTAGAAGTTGGGTTTATATTGCCAATTCTAACATTGAAATATTGTATACAAACGGTTGTTTGAATGGTAAGGTATGGTAACGCTATTACTCTAAATGATTTTCAGTCTGTGCTTATTGGGAAAAGCACTGTCTATAAATATCAGACATTTCCTTTTTGACGGATTCCGGGAAGCGAATGCTAGCTGGGCCGGAACCCCCGGAGAGCTGCTGCCATTTAAAAGAGACAATCCTGAGCTGATTCAGGACAAAACAGCTTCCTGTGTTCTCTTCAGGTGTCTGCTCCATTGCAGGCGTATAAGATTTTATCAGCACTGGAATCCACCTGTTACATGGTATGGAACATGCTGTTGAGTCTCGACCAGCTTGAGGCAACCCCATAAGGTTTTCCAGGCAAGAGATGTTCAGAGGTGGTTTGCCATCGCCTGCCTCTGAGTAGCAGCCTTGGACTTCCCCAGGGGTCTCCCATTCAAGTCCTCCTGACCAGTGCTGACCCTGCTTAGCTGCTGAGATCTGAGGAGATCAGGCTGGCTTGTTCTATCTAGGTCATCCTGGGAAATGATGCATTTCTTCCTTCCGATTGGATGGGCCTTGCTGGGTATGCACTGCCACCATCTTTACAAAAAAAGTGTTCTGGAGTGCTCATCCAGACCCATTTCCAAAGACAGTTTCAGAGCGCAGCACACTCCCTTCCTTCCACACACACAAAAATAATGCTTCCTTCTTCTTCCAGCAGAATTTCCCCTAATCCAGGACGATACTGTCCACAGGAGCATGATAATGTGTATATAGAGCAAGGAATGGGATCTCCTTTTGGTATCAAAGTGCAGAGTATCATCTGCAAAGACCCTAAAACAAAGCTACAGGAGAATCCCCATTCCCAGTTGATGCCAGTATGATCAATGGAAGCAGGAAGTGAATTCCATCTCAAGCTTTTCTCCTGCATCCCATTCTCCTTTGCTCACACTTCCACTTTTGGAGTTATCCTTAAGTTTTTGCTTTTCTTCAAAGCACACCGCTCTAGTTGTTTTGCATGCTCCTACCCCATTTGCAAAGTCATGAGAAGATCAAAGTGAGAGCATTAACAGACTCGGTTAGATTTCTAATAGGGCTTGCAGTAGATGTACATCTTTGGAACATGTGGCTTCCTTCTTGCTTTGATGTACTGAAGAGGCTGCCCTCCTTAGGAGATGCCGTCTTTGTCCCCGGATAAATGATAAGATTCCTGGTGGGTTCTGTCTGTCTTTCTTTCTTCTCCTCAGTGGAACACAGAGGTTCCATTAGCAGGCACATGATCTCTTTGGAACATGTCAAAACCACCCTGGTTTGCTGAAGATGATATCCGAGAAAATTTGACAAGTCCATTTGCACCTCTGTTCTCTGATCTAATCTCATTTGTCAAAGCAAATTTTGTCCAAACAAATTGATTGTGTGTGTTTTGGGGGGGGGGGGGGGGGGGGCTAAGGGTGACCTGCGTGAAGTTCTCCACTTTTCATTCTATCCTCCCAAGGCTAAGAGAGAGAACGACTGGCCCAGGATCATAAAGTGGGCTTCTCAGCATCTTAAAGCCAAAGGTCAAACTAGACACTGTGCTGAAATATGTATTTATTTCATTTGTCCTTCAGTCCCGTCTTTCTTCTTTCTTGGAATGCATGGTGGTATACACAAGTTTTCCAGAAGAAATCTTTTCAAACATTACAGCTGTCTGCTGAGAACCTGCCAGCTTCATGTAGATCCTCCCAATACAAGTTCAGTGCACATAATTATCATACACATTCAACTTTGGTAAACATGAACTGATGCCAGATTGTTCAGGGTTCTTATTCCCATGTACCTAGGCTTATACATGAAAGGTAAATACATGCACTGCCAGTGTCCATGCAACATGATGACTGGGTGTGCTGTCAGGATTGCGGAAACATGAAAGGCTTATACATGAAAGGTAAATACATGCACTGCCAGTGTCCATGCAACATGATGACTGGGTGTGCTGTCAGGATTGCGGAAACAGTGCATGCTTCCAATACACGGAGTCGGTAGGCTCATGGTATGTGTGACTGTAAGACTGGAAAAGGCTAAGGTCTCCTGTTTGGGTGTTGGCCTAACTCAGCCTGTTGTTTCATGTGTTCTCCAGCCATACCCTGATGCATGGGTGGAAAGAGGACAAAGAGAATATTTTCTCCCTCTCCCAAAATGCTAGAACTCAAGGGCGTTCAATGAAGCTGATGGGCAGTAGATTCAGGACGGACAAAAGGGAATACTACTTTACACAGAGAATGATTAAAATGTGGAATTCGCTGCCAGAGGATGCAGTGATGACCCCAGAAATAAACATTTTTAAAAAGGGGATTAAATAGATTTATGGAGAATAAGTCTGTCAGTGGCTACAAGCCATGGTGACTGAGGGTAACCTTCACATTCATCAGCACTAAAACTCTAAATCCCAGAGCCAGGAGGCAACATCAGGGGAAGGCCTTGGCCTAAATACCCTGTTGTTGGCTGTTTAGCGGAACTGGCTGGCCAGTGTGTGTGAGACAGGATGCTGGACTAGATGGACCACTGGCCTGATCCATCAGGGCTCTTCTTATGTTCTTACATTCGTACAGCTGCTCAGGAAGTTATGTTTATTGTGTTTTTTTCTATCTAGCCCAACCATGGCTGGAGATTCTAGAATCTTCATGAACCAGGACATGGAAATTAGCGTCACTCCAAGAGAGCTCAAGAAGATTCCCAAACAGGCCCGAGATGACATCCCTATTGCCACCGATCGGACGCGCCTCTTGGCGGCCGAAATCAAGAAACCACGACAGCGCTACATGCAAAAAAGTGGCAAGTGCAACGTCCACCATGGAAATGTTCAGGAAACCTACCGCTATCTTAGTGACCTTTTTACTACATTGGTGGACCTCAAATGGCGTTTCAACCTTCTTGTATTCACCATGGTTTACACTATCACTTGGTTGTTTTTTGGCTTCATTTGGTGGCTCATTGCTTACATACGAGGAGACCTGGACCATGTAGGAGAAAAGGATTGGATCCCTTGTGTTGAAAACCTCAGTGGGTTTGTCTCAGCATTTCTGTTTTCCATAGAGACTGAAACCACCATTGGGTATGGCCATAGGGTTATCACTGAAAAATGCCCGGAAGGCATCATCCTGCTTTTGGTTCAGGCCATACTGGGATCCATAGTCAATGCATTCATGGTAGGGTGCATGTTTGTGAAGATCAGCCAACCAAAGAAGAGGGCGGAGACCCTCATGTTTTCAAACAATGCTGTGATTTCCATGAGGGACGAGAAGCTGTGTCTTATGTTCCGGGTGGGGGACTTGCGGAATTCCCACATTGTTGAGGCTTCCATTAGAGCCAAGCTGATCAAATCCAAACAGACCAAAGAAGGGGAATTCATCCCTTTGAACCAAACAGACATCAATGTGGGGTTTGACACTGGGGATGACCGTCTGTTTCTGGTGTCACCGCTTATCATCTCTCATGAGATCAATGAGAAAAGCCCCTTTTGGGAGATGTCCCGTGCCCAGATGGAGAAAGAAGAATTTGAAATCGTGGTGATTTTGGAGGGGATGGTGGAAGCAACAGGTAAGACCTTACTGCAACGCCAACATTGTTCCAGTCGGCACCCTGCTTGTGTTAATTTGTGAGCATGGTTCAGAAAACTCTTTTCTTCGTCTGATTTCCCATCTTTCTTTGTTTTCTTTCTCAATTTTTCAATGCCATTTCCCACCATTTATACAGAAACAGGCGTCCATTTTAGTGGGAATCGGTTGGTTCCACAGTACTGTTAGCAGTAAGCAAAGAACACTTAGTGGAGCTCCTCCAGCTGAATTTGGGGTCACTGTCCTCAGCTGGTCACACATCTCAAGTGTGGAGAAGCTATAACAAAACCTGACTTTTATGGAATTGTGACAAAAATTGATATAATTCTGACACATCTCACATAAGCTAATTCAAAACCTATACACTTGGGGTAAGAATTCTGTTATACATCAGCAATCAGTAACAGAAGTGAAGCACATTTTCAAATTCTTGCCAAAGATTCATAAATTTTTAATTAGCTTATGTGAATTTGACCTCTTGAAAACCAAAATTTGAGCACTTAAAACCATTTCCCAATTTCTGAATACATGGGAAATGTCCTTTTATTTCTGTTCATTGTATGCACTGAATTGCCAGACTCCAATGAAACCATATTACCCAATAGGAACTCCAATTTTCTGCCCAACCCAGCTCTGTTATTTATTTTAAATTCAGGTTGGTAGCTGTGTCAGTCTGAATCAACAGAACAACGTCTGAGTCCAGTGGCACCAACAAAGCTTTATTCTGGGTATAAGCTCTCCTGTGCATGCACACTTAGAAGATTATTCAAGAATTCATTCATTTATTTAATTCATTTATACCCTGTCTTTCTCCCCTAATGGTGACCCAAAGCGGCTTACATAGGAAGCCATAGGAATTCTCCCTTCCTTGACCCAATCTCCCCCTTCCACAATATTCGCGTTAGGGGCTTAAGAAGACCAGTTTCCCCATCTCTCTCTTGTTTTCCTGAGAATGCATTCATTGGAGCTCACAATAGAAAGGGAAGAATAAGACTGCCTACACAGTTAGGGTAGCCAGCCTCTTGGTGGGGCCCGGAGATCTGGAATTACAGCTGATCTTCAGATGACAGAGATCAGTTCCCCTGGAGAAAATGGGTGCTTTGGGAGGTGGACTCCATGGCATTATATACCAATGAGTTCCCTCCCTTCCCCAAACCATGTCCTTCCCAGGTCCCACCCCCGAATTCTCCAGGTATATCTCAAGCTGCTTTGGGTCCCCATAAGAGGAGAAAGGTGGGGTAAGAATGAAATAAATAAATGTATTATTAAGACCGCATCGGTGACAAGCTTTTGAAGTTTTTCACCAACTTTCACAAAGCCTGCAGCTGTGCTTGGATCAACTGTAGGAACCTTGGCCAGCCAGCCAGGAACACGGGTCTTATTCTAGGTCTTATTCTGCATGATGTATCCTGCTTCCAGAATCCAGACTGAATAAAACTTAAGCCTTGAGAAGGAGAATATGTAAAAAGGGTTTGGGGAGCAAAGGAAAGGAAATGATAGCCATGGTACAGACAAGAATTAAATGTCTGAAAGTTCTCACTCATTTTCTAGTTTGTTTTTGAGTTCTATGGATTATTTCTGAGTTCTAATGATACTTGGGTTTGGGAAGAGCAAGTGTCTGGTAGCACCTTAAAGACTTTGTGGCGGGGTATGAGCTTTCTCATTCCTCTGATATGGCTTTCTGTCCTTATATCTTGGAGAGTGGAGTGAATTCAGATGCCAAATGACAATTGCAGGTGAATGACAGTAGCAGGTGAATAACAATAGCAGACATGTTTGGATTAGGTGTGAAATGCAGAGGGGTAGTAGGTGTAGAGAAATCAGCATTGGTAACGAGACAGGAAACCTAGGTCTTGGTTCAGTTCAGGAGGATGTATTGTCTTGAGATTCATTATCAGTTGCAATTTGGGAAGAATTGACACTGACACCCTCAAATTCTATGTTTGCAGAATACCCCCCCCCCCAATCAAGGCTGTCAAAGACTGAGGTTTTAGAAGGTCTGACGCTAGCCCTGGTTTTGATTCTGAATAAGGTGGAGTTGCAGAGATCGGTTCTTACGACGAAGGAACACGCATTTCCTCAAGGCAAACAAATCACTCAGTGCCACACAGTTGCAGTTCTGTGGGAAGGGAAAGCTCCCCCTGGTTGCAACTTCTATTAACTCTCTCTTGGAGTCTACACAGCCTCCTATGTGACCTTCAAGATTTGATGGTTGCCATGGAAGCCTATTTCCAAGCAAGATAAAATGGACAAAGAAAATGCATTAAAAAAAACCCCCAAAGCAAGCTCCTTTGGAAATGAATGGACTTGCGTATTCCCTGTCTATATTTGAAACTTCCAAGGCTTGTGAGTTTTTGAAAACGTATAATATCGAGGATAGTAGCCGTATGCAAAGAAAGAGGGGGGGGGGGTGGCTCATAGGTGGTTTGCACACTCCAACTTTGCTCATGCAAACAATTCCAATTTTGGATGAATGGGAAAAAATGCCACTGAAATCCTGGGAATTGTTGGTCACTACACCTGTGGTTTTCTGATTTGTGTATAGCTAGGCCACATGTGTATCAAAACATAGCTGAACGTTCTGGCATGGACCAAAAACATACTGTATGAACTGGGGTGGCAGATACTTTCTTGGCTGAATCTGATGACCCAACTATATGTTACATTTTTTAACAAGTTGGGTTCATTGTTCTGGGTTTTCTGGACCCAACTCGCTTTCCCTACAGCAGCTGCTCAGCAGCTGAAGGGAATAGGGTTGACAACTCTGGATTGTGAAATTCCTGGTGATTTTGGGGGTGGAGCCTGGGGAGGGCAGAGTTTGGGGAGGGGTGGGACCTCAGCAAGGTACAATGTCACAGTGTCCACCCTCCAAAGCAAGCCATTGTCTCTAGGATAACTGATATCTGGAGATCAGTTGTAATTCTGGGGGATTTCTAGGTCCCACCTGAGCATTGACAACCTTAGTGGGGAATGCCATTTTTAAAGTCTGCAGGGAGGCCAGTTTGATATTTTGCCATGAAGGAAAAAGGAACTCTTGCCTTCCCCCTCTCTTCAGCATATTCCCATGCCAAAACAGCCCTGGTGGGAGTTATTTGCATAACACTCGAACAGCACATGGAGTATTCTAGGAACCTATACTCGTCTTAATTTAAAAAAAAAATAGAATATGCAGTTTTGCCCTAATTCTTAGCATGGCTGTGAAGATAAAACAGGACAATCCCCTTGTCTGTCATCTTGTGTTGCTTAGAGGGGGGAAAAATAAGATACAAATATGAATAATGATAATTCAAAACTGCAGTGACGTGATCGCCAGCAATACATTCCGGTGGCCCAGTTTGCGATGTCAAAAGAGTCTCTCCAGAGCCGCCCCGAGGCACAGATCTGTCATGGGCTTGCATGCCTATTAAGACCAGAATTAGTTTGTACAATCAATTGTAAGGAAGTCAGTTCTTTATTATGGGAACAAATTTACATAAAAACAAATAAAAATAACAGGGAGTGGTGGAAAGTGTCAAGTCAACAGCCAACATGTGGCAACACTGTAGGGTTTTCAAGGCAAGCGATGTTCAGAGGTGGTTTGCCACGGCCTGCCTCTGCATAGAAACCCTGGACTTCCTCGTTGGTTCCCCATCCAAGTACTAACTACCAGGGCCAACGCTGTTGAGCTTTCCAGATCTGATGAGATCGAGCTAGCCAGGGCCACCCAAGTCATGTTCAGGAGTGGTGTGCCGTTGCCTGCCTCTGTGTAGTGACAGTGGTCTTCCTTGGCCGTCTCCCATCCAATCTCCTCTTCTCTCTTCTTCTTTTGAATTCCGTAATTTAATTACTCATTGAGTAAAATAGCTCTCTTTTTTGCCATCTTGAATCTAGTGCCCACCTACTTCATAGGGTACCCCTGAGTTTTAGTATTATGGGACAGAAAGACACTCAATGTGCTCCATCCATGCATAATTTTATAAACCTGAGCCATGTCTCCCCCCTGACTTAGCCTTTTTTCTAAACTAAAAAGTCCTGGACCGGTCAGCCTTTCTTCATAGGCAGGGTTGCCAACTCTGGGTTAGAAAATACCTGGAGATTTTGCAGGGTGGAGCCTGGGGAGGGACCTCGGCAGGAATGTGATGCCATAGAATCCACCTGCCTAGGCTGCCATTTTCTCCAGGGGGGGGAAGATCACCTCTGTCATCCGTTGTAATATCAGGAGATTTCCAGGCCCCACCTGGAGGGTTGCAGCTCTACTCATGGGAATGATGCTCCCACTTCTTGACCATCATGGTTGTCCTCTTCTGTGCTTTTTCCAGCTGCAGCCCTTCGCTCTGTGGCTGATCTGAAAATCCTGGTAATGGAGCAGACCTTGGAAAGCTAACAAATGTAGCAAACCACAGTAAAATTTTAATAAGACATCACTCAAAGGGAAAATGACAGGGGCAAATTAGGAACTGTGACAGACCAGGGATGGGCAGTCCAAAATAAGAAGCGTTCCCTGGTAAATAAAGGAGAGAGGGAGCGTATTACTAGGCCTGGTGAGAACCGATTCTGTGCTTGGCTACAGGCAGTGATTCTTCATCCAGAAGCTCAGTCATGGCTAATGATGTGCAAAGAGGAAGTCATTATCAATAACAACCTTAGAATTAAAAGCATGACAAAAGCATATTGCTTTACAAATGGGTTCTTCCACCCTAGGGAATGCACAAGCCAGTGCCTGATAGCATTAAGGAGCTTGTATCTGTGTAAACTCCATTATTCTGGTCCCCAGAGAGTCACGCCACATCTGGCGCGGAAGCAAGAACATGGGGTGGGCAAGCATGCTGCGGAGATTTTCCTTGTCCGAATTCCTCCCCGGGTTTTGGAGCTCTGAAATGAAACCAGCATATCTATGACTCGGGGTGAGGGTGGGGTTTGAGAGGATTATTTCCAAATTTCCAGATTTTGCTAAGTGGCTAAATATAGTTTGAATGCAAGCTTTTAAAGCTCAAGGATTTAGTACTTGGACCCCTGGTTAAACTTCTGGCAATGCAGAAATGACGAGGGATGTGTGTCTCTTTCTCGTGACTCTCAAAGCATACTTCTGTGGGTCATTACTACAAGGTCCTCCTGTATGATTTAACCATCCTGGCATAATGTGGATGCTTAGAGGGAGGATATAGGGAGGGTTGCCAACCTCTAGGTGGTACCTGGTGATCTCCTGGGATTACAACTGATCTGCAGGTGACAGAGATCAGTTCCCCTGGAGAAAATGGCCACTTTGGAAGATGGACTCCATGGTATCCCATTCTCCAACCCCACCCTTCTCATGCTCAGGAGGAGTAACGTGTGTTTCTAGGGTTGCCAGCTTTCGGCTGGGGGACCTGGAGCTCTCCCAGAGTTACAGCTGACCTCCAGACTACAGAGATCAAACAGTTCCTCTGGGGGAAATGGCATCTCTGGAGGGGCAGATTCTATGGCCACATGGGTCCCAAGCCCTTTCGGGACTGTGGGAACCTTTGGACTTCTGAGAAAGCGTGGTGTGCCCAGCCACAAAATGGTTGTCATAAAATGGCTACTGCATAGGGTTGCCGAGTCCGGGCTGGAAAATACCTGGGGACTTTGGGGGTGGAGCCAGGAGAGGGCGGGGTTTGGGGAAGGGAGGGACCTCAGCGTGGTACAATGCCATAGAGTCCACCCTTCAAAGCAGCCATTTTCTCCAGGGGAGCTGATCTCTGTCAGCTGGAGATCAGTTGTAAAAGCGGGAGATCCCCAGGCCCCACCTGGAGGCTGGCAACCCTACTACTGCAGGAGGTGGAGCCAGCTGTGAAATGATTGTCCCAGCTTACCTTTAGTCATACAGTGAAGATCAGGGTTGTCAGCCCCAGGTTGGGGAATCCTTGGAGATTCTGGGGGCGGAGGGTGGGGTTTGGGAAGGGGAGGGACTCCAGTGGAGTATAATGCCCCCGGGGTGGCCAAACTGTGGCTTGGGAGCCGCATGCGGCTCTTTCACAAATATTGTGCAGCTCCTGTCAAGGCAGCTAGGGAAGGTAAATATCATTAGCGAACAAATATCATCAGACAAATAAATACCATTCTCAATATCTGCTTTTACCGCTTTTGTTATTATTTCTGGCAGTCTCATTTAATGTTAATAAAAAGCCAGTTTGCATATTTCCCGGTAAAAACGTGTAGTATTTGTTCATGTCTTGCGGCTCCCAAACATCTGACGTTTTATCCTGTGTGGCTCTTACATTAGGCAAGTTTGGCCACCCCTGCCCTAGAGTCCACCTTCCAAAGCAACCATATTCTTCAGGGCCCTGATTGCTGTCACCTGGAGATCAGTTGTAATCCCAGGAGATCTCCATCCATCACCTGGACACCAGCAACCTGAGTGAAGATCTTTGTGCTGTAGAGGCAGCTGCTGCCAAAATCCAAACAGCTAATCAGAAGCCCTGCGGGGCAAAAGCCCGACCTGGTCCTGCCCACCTTCTAAAAACACTTAGCCGTTGCCCTGGTGCCCAGGGGCCCTGTGTTGCAGACCCCTGCTCCATGGCATCAGTTCTCTGCTGAACTCCGTCCCCTCCCCAAACTCTGCCCTCCCAGTCCCCCAACACACACTAAAGGAATTTAGAATAGAATCATAGAGTTGGAAGGGACCTCTAGGGTCATCTAGTCCAACCCCGTGAACAATGCAGGAAATTCACACCCCCAGTGACCCCTGTTCCACGCCCAGAAGATGGCAAAAAACCTCCAAGATCCCCGGCCAAACTGGCCTGGAGAAAAAATTGCTCCCTGACCCCCAAAGCGGCAATCAGCATTTCCCTGGGCGCATAAGAAAGGGCCACAAGAACTAAGCACTGAGGCAACCCTTCCTGCCCTCCCTCGCGTGATCTGCCTGAGTTCACAGAATCGGCATGGCTGTCAGACGGCCATCTAGCCTCTACTTGAAAACCTCCAAAGAAGGAGAGTCCACCCCCAGCCGAGGAAGCCTGTTCCATTGAGGAACTGCCCTAACTGTCATTTCTCATGCCGGAGTCAGCAACCAGAGGATCTATTCTCGATATTGCAAATTTACCCCGCCCTTCCCTCTGGCTCCAGCGGGGCCTGGTTGCTTAGAACCAAAGGGAAGTGGCCACTCTGTGCCTCCCCCCCCCTCCCCATATCTAATTCTCCAGAGCCGTGGCACCCAGACGGTGCGTAGAGTCAGTGCTCAGACAGCCAATTAGGAGTGGTGCTTGGAACGCGCTTCTGCCGCTGCAGTATGCTTTCCTGTCTCTGGGATTAAGCGCTCTCGTATAAGCCACAATCAAACAGGCTAATGAAGGATATTCATTCTTTAAAAATTTATAACCCTCCATTTGGGTAGCCTTCTCCCCCCCCCCCCCCACCAGCAGCAGCTTATGATTAAAATAATACCACATCCTTCAGTGCGATACAAGGTAAGAGGCAGAACCATCCAAACAGGCAGCAGATTAAACCGAAGGATAAACCAGAGAGCAATAAGAGACCCCAGTTCAGTGTCTGCACAAACCAAAACCAGTCATCTGGAGAATATCCAAACAGGATCAGAGTTGGTTTGAAGTGATTTTCAGCGCTATTTTTTTTCCTTTTGTTTTTTCTCTTTCTCTCAAACACACACGTACATATAATACATAAGCACACACAGGGAACTGTGTGGTATAATGCCTACAATGTCGGACTAGAGGAAGAAGAGGAGACTGGATTTATACCCCGCCCTTCACTACCTGAAAGAGTCTCAGAGCGGCTTACAATCTCCTTCCCCTTCCCCTACCCTCTCCAGAACAGACACCCTGTGAGGTAGGTGGGGCTGAGAGAGCTCTCCCGAGAACTGCCCTTGAGAGAACAGCTCTGACAGAACTTATGACTGACCCAAGGTCACACCAGCAGTTGCATGTGGAGGAGTGGGGAATCAAACCCAGTTCTCCCAGATTAGAGTCCATGCTCCTAACCACTACACCAAACTGACTCTAGGAATGGGAAGACCTGGGTTCAAATCATCATTCTGCTGTGACGCTCGTTGAGTGACCTGGAACCAGTCACCCCATTCTCTCTCTCTCTCTCTCTCAACCTAGCCTACCTTGCAGGGTTGTTGTGAAGATAAAATAGGGACGGGAGGAAGATGTATGCAGCTCCGAGCTGCTTTGAGGAAGGGCAGGGCGAGGGAGCGTGCTGCATAGATTAAAATGGATGACACTCTGCATGAGGTGTGACATCAGCCAAGGGACATCTAACAGTTTTTGTTCTATGGAGAGAAACAACCATCCAAAAGACAGCAACCTGGCCTCATTATGCTTGGTTGGGAGCATGGTTTAGTGTTAGAGTTAGGTTCTGCCAGGTTTGTCCCCTGCTCCTGCTGCTGCTCAAAATGAGTAGCAGGAGTGAAAAGGGACTGGGGGGGCGGCATTGTGCAACGCCCTGGCATCATTTGTGGTTGAAAATCTGAGTGTCACTGCACATCACACAACTCTCTAGAAATTTCCCAAATCTATTATGGAAACCATAGAGATCTGGTAAATTCCTAGAGCATAGTGCAGCACAGCAATATCACTGCCAGGCTTTCGACTGGAAATGACATCACGGCATTGCACAATGCCGTTTGTGACCGTTCCCTCCCAGGCTCTTGCCAGTTGCTGGCAGTCCGAGGTAGAGTGCATGATACAGAAAGCCTCTGGTTTAATGGCCCGCGTCTCCATTTAGAGAACCTCAGGGAAGACCCCTCTCTGCCTGAGACCCCAGAGAGCTTCGGTCAGTCTGATTAGAGAGCTGTGGTAGCTGCAATAATGATCCGACTTGGTACAAAGCAGGTTCATATGTAAGCAATTTTTAAATCAGTTTTATACCCACCCCACTGAAGAGAAGTCAGCTAACCAACTGCTGTTCATCAACACTGTTACAAGTAGGGTTGCCAGCCTCCAGGGGGGACCTGGGGATCTCCCGCTTTTATGACTGATCCCCAGCTGACAGAGATCAGCTCCCCTGGAGAAAATGGCTGCTTTGGAGGGTGGACTCTATGGCATTGTACCATGCTGAGGCCCCTCCCCAGACCCCGCCTTCTCCTGGCTCCACCCCCAGAGTCTCCAGGTATTTTCCAACCCAGACCTGGCATCCCTAATTGCAAGGTCAGTCCCAAGAAGCTACATTGATCAGAATGAGGATCTATGAATGTGTGGACATGAATACTTGTTGATGTGTGTGCATAAGCACTATGCAGTTGTAAAATATGGACACAGGTAGGGTTGCCAGCTCTGGGTTGGGAAATACCTGGAGATTCGGGGGGGGGGGGGGGTGGAGCCTGGGGAGGGTGGGGTTTGGGGGAAGGGAGGGACTTCACTGGGGTAGAATGCCATAGAGTCCACCTTCCAAAGCAGCCATTTTCTCCAGAGGAACAATCTATGTGACCTGAAGTTCAGTTGTAATAGCGGGAGATCTCCAGTCACCACCTAGAGGTTAGACTAAGTAACTGAAGCACCATGTATAATTCTATATGCTATGTTTATGAGAAACTATTACAATAAAGACTATTTAAACTTCAATAATAGAATGCCACAATTATTAGAATATATGCATTGTTAATGCCGTATTATTTCATGTAAGCAACAAACCATCTTAACTCTTGAAGTTTAAATAGTCTTTATTGTAATAGTATCTCATAAACATAGTGTACAGTATTATGCACGGTGCTTTAGTTACTTAGTCTAATCATCTACACTTTGGTCCTTGGATATTGTTATCTTACCGCCTGGAGGTTGGCAGCCTTACACACAGGAGAAAGGGAACCAATACACAACCAGCTGGACGGTCTGTGTGCGAGAGGGAAAACACCTTGGCAAGTAATGGATTTTCAACTTATTTCCAGGGGGGAGGTTTTGAAAAATGTCACCACGATCTAATAAATAATTGCCGTATCCTTCTGTCTGCCCCTGTAATTTAATCTAGACATTACCTTCCCTGCCTTGTTTCTCAGATTCAATCAGTTTCCAAGGCAGTGAGTTTTATTTACAGCTCGAGTCTACGTGTGTTTGCTTGCACATAAATCCCATGGAATTCAGTGAGACTTTCTCATAAGTAAGCATGCACTGAAGTGCTGCCTCCCAGCAGAGGAGGAGGGTCTTTTATTTATTTATTTATTTATTTTACAGTTCTGAATTCATTATTTGGCATCAAGAGGGGGGGAGGGTAAGAATCAGAATCAGAAGTGTTTCAACAGCCAAGGCTGCTTGATGAAAACTGCTTAAACTAGGGTGGCCAGACACAAAGGCCCCAGTGGACATGGGGGGGTCTCCTGCTGACTGGCCCCACCTCCCCGCCAGCAATCAGCTGGCCAGTGGGGGGGAACTTACTTTGAAAAGGAGGGAAATCCATCTGATGTGTAGTGACATGTCTATGTCACTGCCTACGTGACCTGGAAATAATGTCATCACATCCAGAATGTCAGGGCGATGCTCTGGTATTCCGGCAAAAACTCTATGGTGGAAGCCAAATTTAGCATAGAGTTTTTGCCCAAATACCAGAGTGTTGCCCCAACATTCCGGATGTGATGACGCCACTTCCAGGTCACATGGGCAGTGATGTAGACACATCTCTGTCAAATGGGCCTCCCTTCTGCTCCTGGTCAGTCTCCCCCCTCCCCTGCCGGTTTCCAGGAGGGACCCATCAGCCCTAGCCCGAGCTCTTCTTCCTCCTCCTTTGCCTTCATCTAAAGAGAATCTCATCAGCAGCGATTAAGTTCAGTCCGATTAAATGGTAATGTGAGTGTTACAAGAGGGAGGAAGGCAACATTGGATGGCAAAGTGCATGTCGCTTTAACAAACTGTCCTAGCAAATGACAGGGAATGACAGGCGGCATTCTCTCTGCTCAGCAGAACTGACTTGGTAGATTTCCGGCCCTGTCTCTGAAACGATGAGTCAGTGTTGGGGGGGGGGGGGGGAATGGTCACACACATACACACACAGTTGTCTTATGCTGAATCAGACCCTTAGAGAGCAATCCTACACTGGTCTACTCAGAATCCTACTCAGGTCTATTCAGTGTGGCTTACTCCCAGGAAAGTGTTCTCAGGATTGCACTGTTAGTCTAGCAGTGCCAGTATTGTCTACTCAGCCCAGCAGCGGATCTCCAGGGTCTCAGGCAGAGGTCTTTCACATTGCCTTCTGCATGGTCCTGTTAACTGGAGATGCCAGGGATTGAACCTGGGACCTTCTGCATGCCAATCAGATACTCTACCACTGAGCCACCAGCCCCTCTCAAACCGTTCCTATTTGATGGGTTCTCAAACACTGCTGTTTTTCTTTAAAATTCTTTAAAAGGCTCAGGTTTTTCTTTAAAATTCCCTCAATAAATTCTGGCATGGAATTTTTGGCACTGAAATACAACTTGGAAATTCAGCTCTTTGGGAGTTTTCTTCCACATTTTAAAGACATGTTTTAGGACTTTTTAAAAAATGAAGTACAAAGTTTACTAAATACTGTGGCAGATCAGCTGTCAGATACTGGCAAACACTGATTATTGCATGTATGATGTTGCCATTCAACTATGACATCTGTCAAAGATGATAAAATACTGACTGCTACTAGAAAAAAAATCCTTTTTCCGTCAAAAGCCCGGTGTTGAATATCCCATGTTTATTTACCCATCTGAATGATTTCTTAACTGCTTCCCCGTAAAATATGACTAGATCATCTTATGTAAAGCAAAAACATGAAAATCAGATGATCAGCAAATGACATGAATATACTTGGTGACACTAGTTACCGGGCGGTATAAAAACAGCAGCATAGAAGTGCATCAACACAATTTCAGCAAGTAGATTCATGGAGAATAGGTCTATCAATGGCTACTAGCCATAGTGACTAAAGGGAACCCCCACATTCAGAGGCACTAATCCTCTGAATCCCAGAGCGAGGAGGCAACATCGGGGGAAGGCCTCAGCCTCTATGCCCTGTTGCTGGCCCTCCAGTGGATCTGGCTGGCCACTGTGTGAGACAGGATGCTGGACTAAATGGACCACTGGTCTGATCCAGCAGGGCTCTTATGTTGTTATGTCCTCTGGGCACTTAAAAGTCACCATAAAATTACCTTATTTTGTTTTACTTTCTTTACATCCCACCTTTCACCCTAGTGGGAACCCAAACTGGCTTATATCTCTCTCCTGCATTTCATCCTGACAGCAACCCTGTGAGGTAGGTTAGGCTGAAAGTGTGTGAGTGGCCCAGGGACACCTAGCAAGCTTCCATGGCAGAGGGAGAATTCAAATCTCCCCAATACTAGTCTGACCCTCTAACCACTACCGACATACCTCGTTTGATCGTAGCTGGACAGTTCAGACAAACCCAAATTACAAACATCACAAATATCTGATAAGTAGCAAGTTCTGGGTGGGGAAATATCTGGAGATTTGGGGGTGGAGCCTGGGGAGGAGGGGGTTTGGAGAGGGAGGGGTCTCAGCAGGGTACAATGCCATGGAGTCCACTCCAAAGCAGCCATTTCCTCCAGGGCAATGGATCTCTGTTGTCTGGAAATCAGTTGTAGTAGTAGGAGAGGTTGGCAACTAGGGGTGTTCATTTGGTTTACCCAAATTAAACCCCCCCCCAATACCAGAATTTTCATGGAGGTAAAGCTGAAAATAAATTAAAAAGTAGATTTCTTTTCAGCTATCAATATACCTGAGACCGAGTAAAAGCCAATATTATTCTGCTTTTACTTGGGCGCAGCTTGGAGAAGGCATTTAAAGAGACAGTGGTCTCTTAAAATACCTTCTGAGTTCACTCGCTGTGCCAAGTTCTCCTGTTGAGTTATGCCACAGTTGTGGTGGCGGCACAGCTCGGAGAAAGCATTTAAAGAGGGCACTGGCAGCAGCTGCACAACTCAGCGAGTGAACTCAGAAGGCATTTAAAGAGCTGCGTTCTCTTTGAATCTGTTTCCCCTCTCCATTTAAAACAATGGAGGATGGGGGCACCTTCTTTGGGGGGGATCATAGAATTGGACCCTCTGGTCCAGTCTTCTTAAAATTTGGGGTGGGGTTTGAAGAGTGGCACCAGTAGCTATGCTGCAAATTTGCTGCTTCTGTCTCAAAAAACAGCTCCCCAGAACTTTGAATACCCCTGAATCAATTATGCCTATGGGTATAATGGAGTCAAAAAAATTCGGGTTTCCCGAATATTTCCCAAATCTGAATACCATATTGGTATTGGGATTTGGGAATATCAGGAAATATCTACGGTTTTTTTTCCTGAGTTCAGTATACCCAAACCTGAAAAATTCCAGGGTTTTTTTTGCACACCCTGTTGGCAACCCTAGATCCACTGAACATTTGCACATTCCAGAGAGCCACTGAAAAATATTTTGCTGTCAAAAAACTTGCCCGGGGGGGGGGGGGGGAATTGAGTGAGATCGATTCTCAGGGTGCCTTAACTGCCTCAAAGCCATTTGAAATGCAAAGTGAGTTGAGCCTTCACCGGTCTCCTCAGAAGGAGGTCCCAATGTATTCAGTGGGGCGTACTCCCAGGAAACCGTCCTTAGTATTGTAATAGTGTCCGAACGCCTTTGCGTCAGATTTTCAGTGACAACTGCTCCTTTGTTACCAGATCAATAAGGTCTCTTTGCTCAATGGGGTAAGAAAAAAGTGACCATAAAATCAAAGCAGCCTTTAAAAAACAAGCAACTGGCTGCTCGCCCCCTGCACGCGCTCAGATTTGTCTGAGTTATTTGATGAATGACTTGGCTGATTCAATTAGAGAACATTAGAGAATACCATTTTTTCACCCTCAAGCCGTCCGTGTGCATGACGAAGTGGTCTGCGCCGTCTCCCGGACTTTCTAGCTGATATCCGTTGCCTTCCAGCCCTCCTACTCTACCTGTGTCAGGTTGACAATGAAACCCCCATTTATTATTTGTGTTGTCAGTACCAAACTATACAATTCAGTCTGTTGTCCCTAGCTAAATAAGATGCTGGGAGAGGAAGGGGGGAGAAGAAGCTGGTTATTTGACACGATCAAGAAGGTCACAGGCTTCTTCTCTGATCTACCCATCAGCAAATCCCAGGTTCAAAATCTCCCCTTGACCATGAAGGTAGCCTTGAGCAAACGGTTATCTCTCACCTTTCCTTATGAACACACGAAGCTGCCTGATGTTGAATCAGACCCTTGGTACATCAAAGTCAATATTGTCTACTCAGACTGGCAGCAGCAGCTCTCCAGGATTTCAGGCAGAGGTCTCACACATCACCTGCTACTTAGCTCTTTCAACTGGAGATGCCAGGGATTGAACCTGGGACCTTCTGCATGCAAAGCAGGGCCAGTTTGGTGTAGTGGCTAGGAGTGTGGACTCAAATCTGGGAGAACCAGGTTTGATTCCCCGCTCCTCTACATGCAGCTGCTGGTGTGGTCTTGGGTCAGTTACAAGTTATTTCAGAGCTGTTCTCTCAAGGGCAGTACTCGAAAGAACTTTCTCAGCCCCACCTACCTCACAGGGTGTCTGTTTTGGAGAGGGTAGGGGAAGGGAAAGGAGATTGTAAGCCGCTCTGAGACTCCTCCAGGTAGTGAAGGGCGGGGTCTAAATCCAATCTCCTCCTCCTCTTCCATTGAGCCACAGTCCCCTCCTCCTCTTCTGGTCCTCTTTAAAGGGTCTCCATGAGTGTTCCTGAGCTTATGAATGAGAAAAATCTTTCAAGTGTTATAGAAATGCAACATATTCTTTCTAGGTATTCTTATATATCATGAGAATGAATGGAATGGATGGTTCGCAGCCATGCACATCTTTTTTAAGGAATGTCTTGGGATTCTATAGGTTACCTAAGAAATGGAGGGACACAGTGGGATAGATCCGGAGAGAGCTCTCACTGAATCATCATCCACTTCTCTTCCTTATAACACCCTGTGTTCCACATGGCTTTTGACCTTGCAAGTCCCATGATCTCCAGCACAGGCTATTCACATGGTTGAAGGGGATGCTTTTCTCCCTCCCTTTCATGAATGGGAAAATCTGGTTGGATCAAGACCCATGAATGCTCAATTTATTAAATGTCCCGTCCACAGTAGTGGAGCTTAGAGAACAAGCTGCAGTGGTAAGGTAGATCAGCATGCCTCCGTCTTCCCACTCATGTGTCTAAGGTGCCATCCAGGGCTGGCTCTATCACTAGGCCAACTAGGCAGCTGCCTAGGGGTGCAGCTGGCAAACGGGGCGGCGGAGAGACTGAGAGAGACTCAAAGCAAGAGATAGTGTGATGTATGCAAACCATGATTTACCATTATGTCTGAATGCAGCTTTCCATTCAGGCTAAGAACCAAACTTAGCCTTGGGTCATTGCAGATAGACTTGTAGGCGCTGCAGCCAGCTGGTACAGGTGGCTGCTGGTGGGTCTGGAGGCGGGCAGGCACTGGGGCTGGGGGGTGTCCCTTGCAGGTGAGTCTCTAGCAGTGGAGAGGGAAGCTCTGCGGGGGGGGGGGGTGCTACAAGGCAGCCTCACCGGGGGGGGGGGGTGCCTCAAGGTAGCCTCGCCTAGTGCGCAAAAAACCCTGGTGCCGGCCCTGGTGCCATCAAGTCGCAGAGGACTTATAGTGACCCTAGCAAGGGGCTTTCAAGGCAAGCAAGGAGCAAAGGTGGTTTGCCATTGCCTTCCTCTGCAGAGCCTTCCTGCAAGGTTTCCCTTCCAAGTACCAACACTGCTTAGCTTCCGAGATCTGACAAGACGGGGCTATATCGTGCCGCCTTCCTTTTTATCATGAAACAACTTCATAGATCGTGCTGTCATATATCCATTTACCTGAAAATAAACACCAGTAAACATCCATTTCCCTGAAAGTGCCAGAGTTTTGAAGTTATAAATCCCAGAATACCCTCTTTTTTTCCCCTTCCGTCTGTGATGGAGCTGAGTATCTGACTCCAGAATCCTTTTCATAGTCCAGAATTTCTCAGCTTTTTTGGACATATGGAAAGCAATTTATAATTCTGGATTCTGAAAAGGATTCTAGGGCTTGGGGTAGGGCACCCCAATCAAGTCAAGGTAATTCATGGTGGGAAAAGCTGGAAATAGTAAGTTTATGGGCAGGAAGGACCCCAGTCAAAGACCCCACCCCTTTGGAAATGGCAAGGGGTTGTTTGTTGAGGAGGGCTGGTGGGGAAAGGAATGGGCCCCTCTGTGTAGGTGTGTCTGAGCATGCTCATGTGTATAAGTATTAGAGTTGCCAGGTCGCCTCCAGCCACTGGTTGGGGATGGGGATGTAGGATTGCCAGATCCAGGTTGGGAAACTCCTGGAGATGTGGGGATGGAGGGTGGGGAGGACAGGGACCTCAGTGGGGTACAAAGCTATAGAGTCTACCCTCCAAAGTATCCATTTTCTCCAGGGGAACTGAGTCTGGAGATGAGCTTCCAGGGGATTCCCCAGGTCTCACCTGGAGGCTCGCATCACTAGTTTAGGGCTTGGGATCCTTCCGGTATTACAACCGATTTACAGATTGCAGAGATCAGTTAGCTGGAGGAAATGGCAGCTCCCCAGGCACCCCAGCTCCCCCCACCCCCAACCTTCACGAATTTCCCAAGACAGAGTTGACAGCCAGTTCAGGCATTTTCAAACATTCATCAGGCTGGCTCACAAAATGAGAGTGGTGTCAAAGTCGAGCACTGGGATGTTCGCCCATTATTGTTTTCTGTCCACGGTCGGAGGCCAGTTCTGTTTTACCTTTATTTATTACGTTTTATGACACATTTCTCGTGTGGAATGGCCTTCAGATTCTATCAGTGAACCACGATGCCGAGAGAGAGAGAGGTTTTAAGGCGTGCTTTTCTTTTCTCTTCCGTGGAAGGAAAGGAGTACCTTACTTTGTGATTGAATCTGATGTCCTGTGTTCCTTTCATATGCCTTTTGATTCCTTTGTCCTTGGGCTTGGCAAATGCTGAGCTGAAAGCAAAAAGAAATTAAACCTTGTGACACAGAAATAAGTGCCTTTTGTTATGAGATGTGTCCCAGGATAACGCTGTCGACCCTACTTCTGTCTCTGTGTGGCATAATTAAAAACAAAAGAAAGAAACAAGATTTCTTTCCCTCTTTCCTCAGTGCTGGGGCAAACTTCTCTTTTGATCCTTGCCTTCTTTTGCATTTCCAAAGCCCAGGGCCCTTTACAAACCCAGGAGCATTCGGAAGAAGTAGCATCCCGACATCTCCCTCCAGCATGGAAATCAAAGTGAGCTGAGTGTGGATGAGCTCTCCTCTGGATGGAACACCCAGAACAAATTGGGAACTGGGCCTAAACTCCTTTCCAGTGCGTTTTTGACGAGGAATGAGAACGAATTATTTTCAGAGGCTGGAGGTTTTGTTAGATTAATTAGTGCAGATGGGGTACTAATTTTTACAACCACTTAAAGCCATACATTGTTGTTATCGAAGGATGTACTCAACCTAATTAGAGAAATGATAGAATATTTATGACCATTCCTTTCACACCCTGGCTAGATGGCCAATTCCTCCATGTGTTCTGAAATTGCCTTCTTTGGTCCATCCTTTGATCCACTCTGTTTAATTAAAGCAGACTCCCATTTGAACCGCTAGCAGGCCAATCCTGTGAACACATTCCTGGAATTGAGCCTCATTTAATAGACCTGAGTAGGATTCTGCGTAGACGTACTTGAGACTGTTCTCTGAAACACTGTTGTGTGAGGTCAAAATGGTGCCATGGGTGGGTAGAACTGTTATGAACATTTTAATTTGAGAATCTGAGAAACCTATGCCTTAATAGGTTTATTTATTGGTGTGTTTCTTACAGGACGCTGGAGTTTTATCCCCCACCACCACTCCATATAGCAGCAGAAGCACGTATCTGGAAAGGGCAGTGTCACACAAGGCTGTGTTGTCACTTCTGGCTGGGAGTACAACCTGGAAGTGATTTCACTGTGTTGTGTGAAACTCTAGGAATCTCCCTGCTCTCTGTGGTTTTTACCATAGAGTTTGGGGGAAGCCCTAGACTGTAGTGTGGCACAACGACATCACTTCCAGGTTCCCAGCGAGAAATGACACTGCAGCGGTGCACAACACCATTTTGCTAGTCTCTGCCCACCCAAATGCTCCCACGGCTGTATGGAGCTGGGCTGGCAACCCTAGTTTTCTGCAGGCCAATCCTATACAAGTATACTGAGAAATATATGGGTTTCTTTAAAGAAATGATGAGATAAAAGTGTAATAGATGGATAGGAAGTAGACCACATTGAGAACTATGGGATCTACTCGGAAGGAAGTAACTATAGGATTGAGCCATGATCAGTTTTCTGTGCAGGTGTACATAACGTGACATATAAAAATGCAATCTAACACCAATAAACATCACATAATATGCAATCTAAGCAGACAGCAGAATAAACACCCTCCAAATCCTGCGTCCAGCAGATCAGAGCTCTCTGAAATGAGAATGTCTTGATGGTAGAAATGAGACAGGTACGTCAGATCCTTGGACGCAGATTTCACAATAAAGGTGCCCTAACTCCACGGTTAACCAATAAGCTTCATGGATAAGCAGAGAACTGGACCACAGCTGCCCTCCATTGAGGCAGACTCCTGGACTGTGGGAGGTCAGTATTATCTATTCTGTCTGGCAACACTTTCCAGGGTCTCCGGTATAAGTCTTTGATATCACTTACTGTGCCTTTTAAGTGGAGATGCTGGGGACTGCACCTGAGACCTTCTGCATGCCATTCAAGTGCTCTACCGCTGTGCCACCCTCGTTCTGCAAAGGGCTGCTGTAAAGAAGACAGGAATAATGCACACAAAGCCTTTTAAACCCCAAAGCTGCTAAATAAATGTCAAGTATTGTTATTGAGTTAAGCTCCTTGTGGACTTTCCAAGCGTCTGACTCGTCACTCTCAATTTCCATGTGACTTTTAACTTCGGATGCAATGTCAATATAATAAACTCACCCGCCTGCATTCTGAGCATTGGTTTCCCATGCGCTGCTGCAGCAGAGGAAAACTTCCCATCCGGATTGACCCGGGGGGGTCTCTTGTCTACCGCTGAGCAGATTTTGAGGAAAAAATGCCAAACACAGAGGTCACCCCGCCTGCCAGCAACACAGCAGCAGCCTCCGTCTGCACTTAATGAAGCTCATCTCTTTTGTCTTAACACCTCTGTTGTTGACTTCATTGGAGCGGAGGAATAATTAACACGGAAAATGAAAAAGTGCATTAATGAGCCCAGGCTGGAGACCAGAGGCAGCCTCCAAGGCAGGCCCTTAATGGGATTTCAAGGCAGAGACAAGGCCGCCTTCCTTTCCGAGGGAAGCCAGGGTTGCCAGGCGCTGCGTCCCTGTGTGATTGATGCAGATGCACATGCGCGCATACAGAATCTCCGAATGGCATTCTGGAGCAATTACAAGTTGCTTCGGTCGTGCTGGCTCTGTGTACCCCTGGGGTTAAATAATAAAAAAGCAGCTTCTGCAGAATACAGCATGGGGTGGGATTTCCATTGTTCCAGTCCTAATTGAACACTTACAGCAGAAGAGAACTGCAGATGGTCTGTGGCGTTCCAAATCAGCACAAGGTACCAAAGGCTGTTCCGAGAGCCGATTTGGAGTCAGGCATTGATGTGAAAGGTCTGAGGCTGTCCTGAACTCAGTAGCGGAAGGGCAGTCAGGAGGGGAGCGCCTTTCTGCTGTCTGAGATTGTAATTCTAGTCTGGGTAGCCAAGCTAAGGGCAGTTGGGTTTCTAGTGGGGAGGTTCCAGTATGGAAGATGCAACTGAAAGCCGTTGCCTGAAGCCAAGTGTCAAAACTGACTCTCCTCAACCAACCCTCGCAGAAGGAGGAGAGATGGAGGCAGGGCAATGGGGGCCTTCCTGGAATTGGCCCATCAACTCATCTGCTTTAATTATTTCTGGAAAAGGCCAGCCCTACCCTGGCCACTGCTGATGAGTGATGAGGATTTATAATGCTGGTGGAAAGTGCAATCAAGTCACATAGGGTTTTCAAGGCAAGAGATGAACGGGGGGTGGTTTGCCATTGCTTGTTTCAGCACAGAGACCCTCGTCTTCTTTGGTGGTCTCCCATCCAAGTCCTAGGCAGAACCGACCCTGCTTAGCTTCTGAGATCTGATGAGATCAGGTTAGCATGGACCATCCAAGTCAGGGCAAGAATTCATAATCATACCTAGCAGCACAATACCCATTTTGACTTTCTGCGGATGGAAGGAGGGATTTGGTATTGCCAGGAGCCTTGCACAGTGTGGTTTTGTGCTCCAGCCAAAGAGGGACTACACCTCCTTGCTCACCATGAGGAGCTGTGGTTTAGTGGGAAAGTCTCTGCTTTGCATGCAGAAGGCCCCAGGTTCAATCCCTGGCATCGCCAGTTTAAAAGGACTGGGCAGCAGATGATGTTTAAAGACCTCTATCCGAGATCCCAGAGTGCTGCTGCCAGTCTGAACAGACAGTACTGACCCTGATGGACCGGTAGTCTGATCCAGTGTAAGGCAGTGTCATGCATATTCATGAGCAAATATCCCTGGTTTTCTTTTCTGTTTATTTTTCTTTATATTTTTGCCAAGGGGTTTCAGTTGGCCTTCTTGGTGGCCTGGCAACCCTGCCTGTTGGCCCTATTCAGACCACACAGACCCGGCAAAGATGATGGCCTTATTGCAGCCCCACCAGCACCAGGATTCTTTCTGACCTACTGAGAGAAACATTAATCCCTAGCCAAGCCTACCACTTCCTGAGTGAGGCCCACTCGTCCAGTTCAGAACACTGTGCATTTGCTTTCCTCCTCTGGCACAATGTTGTTCATAGCAGCCTCTGCACTTCCTGAAAGCCAGAATGCCATGACTAACACTGTTCTTGTTTCTGTCTGCCCAGAAGCCTACGATAACAGAAGTCTTCTCTTGACAGCAGGCTGGAGAGATTTCTCGCCTAGTTTCAAGTGCAAAAAAAAATCCTTCTTTTTTTTTTGCTCCTTAACCAGTCATCTTCTTGAGCAGGTTTAAATGCTTGATGTGGAACAATATTAAAGAAGGGGATAAGAGCAGAAGAAGAGCCCTGCTGGGCCAGACCAATAGTCCCATCTAGTCCAGCATCCTGTCTCATATAGTGGCTGGCCAACCAGTTCCTCTGGAGGGCCAACAGCAGGACATAGAGGCTGAGGCTTTCCCCTGATGTTGCCTCCTGGCCCTGGGATTCAGAGGATTAGTGCCTCTGAATGTGGAGGTTTCCCTCAGTCATCATGGCTAGTAGCCATTGATACTTATCCTCCATCAATCTATCGAATCCTCTTTTAAACCTGTTTGTGGCCATCACTACATCCTCTGGCAGCGAATTCCATATTTTAATCACTCTCTATATAAAGAAGTATTTCCTTTTGTCCATTCTGAGTCTACTGCCCATCAGCTTCACTGGATGCCCTCAAGTTCTAGTATTTTGGGAGAGAGAGAGAGAAAATTGTCTTTGTCAACTCTCTCCACCCCATGCATAATTTTATAAACCTCTATCATGTCCCCTGGTGCTGGAGGAGACTCTTGAGAGTCCCTTGGACTGTGAGGAGATCAAATCAGGCAATCCTAAATGAAATCAACCCTGACTGTTCCCTGGAATGACAGATACTGAAGCTGAAGGTCAAATACTTTGATCAAATACAAATGAGAAGGGAGCCCTCACTGGAGAAGACCCTGATGCTGGGAATGGCTGGAGGTAAAAGAAGAAGGGGACGGCAAAGGATGGGATGGTTCGACAGTATTATCAATGCAACGAGCATGAAATTAAGCAAACTCCGGAGGAAGACAGGAGGGCCTGGCATGATGTGGTCCATGGGGTCCCGAAGAGTCAGATTCGACTGTGCAACTGAACAACAACAACAAGTCATGAGTGGTCTCTTTTCTAAACTGATAAGCCCTAGACTCTTCAGCCTTTCCCCATAGGGAGGGTGCTCCCAACCCCCTAAATCATCTTGGTTGAATGTGAAATTTCACTTTTTTGCTGGGCCTCCACATTCATGCCCCATTCAAATATTCATTTTTTTCACTCCACTTATTAATGTGCTTAATTTAGAGTTCACCTTTCTCACCAAAAATCAAGGCAGATCACACAGTTAGACTAATGCGACAAGAACAGCCGGCAACAGGCAACTAACCATGAATAAAACTGCGCTACCAAATTAGATAACCATTTACTAAGAACAGTATAAAATACACAGTAAAAGTTTAGAGCAGCCTGAAGAGCCCAAACTAGCCCAAACTTCTCAGAGCTTGGAATGGTTGGCCAGTGTTAGGGCTTGGGTGGGAAACCCACCAAGGAAGTCCAGGGTTGCTATGCAGAGGAAGGCAGTGGCAAAACACCTGTGTTCATCTCTTGCCTTGAAAACCCCATGAGGGGTTTCCAGAAACCTGCTGTGACTTGACAACACTTAACTATTTATATAATGGTATAACATGTACAAACAATGCTTCCGTGACTTGTATCATTAAGCAGTCGCTCCATGTGTGAAAAGATATATCAGTGTATTAACCCATCGCAAAGCCCAGCTCAGCCAACCATGCTCCCATAATTACAGCTGATCTGCAGATGACAGATAACAGTTCCCCTGGAGGACGTGGCAGCTTTGGAGGGCAGACTCTGTGATTTCTGATCCCCACTGAGCTCTCTCCCCTCACTACATTTCGCCATTTTCAGGCTCTGCCCCCCCAGATTTCCAGGGATTTCCCAAACTGGAGTGGGTACTTCTAGCCAAACTCTTCAACAGAGAAAGTTCACAGGTACCCAGTGAGGAAGGAGAGATGGGGTAATATCAATGCACATGTGAAACAACTTTGGAGTTTCAGGTTATCAAGTTAGCCTTTTAAAAAATCTTACTAAGATGAGTGAGATTCTGTACCGATGGGAGTCAACAATCCTCTCATTTCTAGGCCATCAAGAAATCATCATTGTCAGTGCGAGACCACAGGGCAATGCTTCTATTACCTTTTACAGGGTAGCATGATGGCTTGTAGCAGACTGTTCCTCTTTTTAGAAATTAATAACGTTACCAATCTTTACACTTGACTCATTCTGCCAGCCTATCCAAAGTGCATGACCATTTTCACAATCCTGAGATCGAGATCTGGTATTGAAATGGAGAGCAGTGCATAATTCCTGCCCAGCACTTCTAAAAGATGTGTTCTTGTGTTTGCACCAGATGCAATAAAGAACATGTAGTGAGGATTGGTAACCGATGCTTCCCAAGTCAAATCCTGCCCTAGGGCAGCCTCATCCTATCAGTGCAATCCTAAACTAAGCCTATGTAAAGCTGAAAAGTCTGGAACTGGGAGTGGTCTTGGAGACGATCTTGTCCAACCCACTGTTCAGTACATGAAATCAATCAAAAGCTAGAGTATCCCCAAAGGAGATGTCTGTATTAGTTTCAGCTTGTATTATACTTCTTGCACATTTTGGAACGTGAAAGGATGACTTCTGTTTTGCCTCTTGAGGGGTTCTTTCGGAAAATGGATTCATTCCTGAATAAACCCTCACACCCAATCCTGAGAATCGAGCTCCCGGGCGCCCGGCTTTGCCGTGGCGCCCGATCGGGGGCTCCTTTGCCTCCGCGCCGGGTGAGGAGGCAGCAACAGTCAGCACGCCTGCTGGGCGCGCATACGGGGCTTCCAGGGGGCGTGGCTTGCCAGCTAAGGGCAGGCGCCTCACCCCCTGCTTCTTCAGTCGCTCCGCGTGCTCTCCCACCCGCCTGCCCTGTTGGCAGTGTAGACTTTTGCTGGTCGCCTATTGGGACCAGGTAGGAATTTTTATTCCTTCACCTGATTGGCCGTTTTGGGGGAGGTATTTTTTGCCTACCTTGCACTGTGATATGGGGTTAGGGGCATAGGTGGTGGTGAGAGTTAAATAGTTGGTCACTTGGCAGGTTTGTGCAAGCAGAAATGGAACTGGTGAGCGCCTCACGGCATAACCTGATTGGGAACAGGAGGTCATCAGAAACCGCTCTAGGGCAGTGCGGTCCAGGGCGGTGAATGGTGCCTCCTCTGGGAACCTCTCAGGCTAGGCTCCTCCCTGAAGTTCCGTGTGGTCTCAGGGGTAGGCACTCCTGGGGGGGGATGCCAGTATGCTGGGCTGCCGGTTACGAGCCAGAATTGGCTGGCTTCAGACCGGAGCTAGGTGTCCTGCCCATGCTAAGGGCAAGGAGGCCGTGTCTAAGAAAGACGCCTGCCTTGCCTGTTCCTGTGCTTGCGTAGTTTCCCCGTTGCTGCAATTTCCTGTAAATAGTTAATAAAGTGGCCCTTGTTTAATTCCAACCTGTTGTCTGTCTCTTCTTTGCGGCTTGGGGGGGCAATGACTGTAGGCTAAGCGATCCTATGCTGAAAAGATGCTGAATCAACCTCATGGGTGACAACTTGCCTACCAGAAGGACTTCTGCTCTTACACCAAAAAGAACTCTATGAAAGCCCTAGATTTTGGTGAAGAATCTCCAGAGATGGTTCAGGGTGGTGGCGGGGAATAAAATCCATAACACACTACCTGAGATTTAGGGTCCAGTGGCACCTTTAAGACGAACAAAGTTTTATTCTGG
Source organism: Lepidodactylus listeri (assembly GCA_029233225.1). Lineage (NCBI taxonomy): Eukaryota > Metazoa > Chordata > Lepidosauria > Squamata > Gekkonidae > Lepidodactylus > Lepidodactylus listeri. The sequence goes on from JARCFY010000014.1 coordinate 58,775,547, forward strand.
GTATAAGCTTTTGTGTGCAGGCACACTTCTTCAGATACATACCTTACCAATCTTTATACTTTATTCATTTTGCCAGCCTATCCAAAACGCACAGCCACTGTCATAATCCTGAGATTTCAATCCAGTACAAACTTTTGTGCCTTGCACACAGAAGCTCATGCCTTGAATAAAACATTTTTGGTCTTAAAGGTGCCCCTGGACTCAAACTTGGTTCTGCTGCTTCAGACCAACACAGCTATGCACCTGAATCTACCTGAGATTTTATTAGCTTTTGGGGGGTATCCCACCCAAGTCTTTACATCCCTGCCGTGCCCGAACTCCTACCTAGAAAAGAGGGTGATGCAATGTGATAATGGTCCAGTGGGGTGTCATGGTTAGACTGCTGGACTAGATTGGGGAAACCCAGGTTCAGATCTCCACTCTGCCATGGAAGCTCACTGGGTGACCTTGGACCAATCATGCACTCTCAGCCTAACCCACCTCACAGGGTTGTTGTGAGGATATCAGTTGTAATTCTGGGAGATCTCCAGCCCCCCCTCCCCCAAGGCTGGCCACCGTGACCATTTGGCAGGAGAGAGGAACATTCCACATGTCATGCAGGGCTAGTATTGGGCACCTGCTGAGGCCCACAGCTTGGAGAGGGCCCAACTCTGCCCGGAGAAGTGCTGCTTTTGGTTTGCTCAGAGGGCCCTGCAGTTTTGCTGTGATATCTGTGCACTCCTTTTCGACCTACCAGCTCACCAGTGGGCCTAAAGGGAGTGTGGGAAAGCCACTCTCTTATCTCTAGCATGGCTATAATGAGGGGGAAAGGGGGTAGGGTTGCCAGACTCCAGCTGGTGGCTAGAGATCTCCTGGGACTACAACTGATCTCCAGGCGACAGAGATCAGTTCACCTGGCCACTTCGGAAGATGGACTCAATGGCATTGGCACTATAGCCCACTGAAATCCCTCCCCTCCCCCAAACTCTGCCCTCCTCCAGCTCCACACCACCACCACCACCCAAAATCCAGGTATTTCCCAGGCTGGAGCTGGCAACCCTAGAAGGGAGTCATGTTTAGGGTAAAGATGGACATGCCTGGAGGGGTAGAATAGAGCCACAAGAAGGGAAATGGGAAATGTGACCATGACAGGAAGGAAGAGAAGGGACTTGTGAACAGAGGAAATGGCAGCTGTAGGCAGCAGGCTGTATGGCGTCTCATCCCCACTGAACTCTCTCCCACTCCCATTCTCTGCCCTCCCCAGGCACTGCCCCTATGTGTGTGTTAAGTGCCATCAGGTTGCTTCCTGACCCACGGCGACCTTATGAATTAATTCCCCATATCTTCAGGAATTTCCCAAGCCAGAACTGACAACCCTAGCTGTGAGGGAAGGGTCTGGGGACATCCCGTGCAGGTCTATAAAACCTGCACACAGCCTTGTTGCTGTGATACTGGATAGGCTGTTGCCTAAGAACTCATCATTTATGACAGACAGTTCTACCCATAAAGTGTCTACCCTTAGTGCAGGGGTTGGTGGGATGTATACAGCTGGAAAGTTGATGATGTACTTACGAAATGTTCAAGGCTAGCCCGATCTTGTCAGATCTTGGAAGCTAAGCAGGGTCAGCCCTGGTTAGTCCTCGGATGGGAGACCACTGAGGTCACTACGCAGGGGCAGGCAAGGGCAAACCACCTCTGAATGTCTCTTGCCTTTAAAACCCTGTGGGGTCACCATAAACCAGCTGCCACTTGATGGCATTTCCCTCCCTTTCTTAAACAGGCAGGAACCGAATAGGAGAGCAAGTCTTGACATTACCAAAATGGCCCAGGGAGATGGAGCATCTGCAACTTAAAACACTTTGCCCAAACTGCTGCTTAACATCAAAACTTCCCTTTTATGCATTTAGGCTTCTTTTGCGCTCCAAAACGCATGCTCAGTTCCTTGGCTACGTGGTGCTTTTTTTTTGTTTAAACATAAGATCCCTTTTAATAAAACTTGTTAGGCAAACAACGTTTCTGTGTCCTGAAGTAATTGGGTACAGAAGCTACACTGAAGTGCTTTTAAAGAAAAACGGGGGACAGAATGTGTGCATCAAGATGTGGTGCCTTCTCTGTTGCGTCCCAGTCCAAAGTAATATTTCTTCCATTCCTTCTCTTCACCCAGGAATGACCTGCCAGGCACGGAGTTCCTACATGGACACAGAAGTGCTTTGGGGACACCGTTTCACCCCCGTGCTAACCCTGGAGAAAGACTTTTATGAAGTCGACTACAACAGCTTCCACAACACCTATGAAACTAACACTCCTGTCTGCTGTGCCAAAGAACTGGCCGAATCTTTACGGGAAGGACGTCTGCTCAGCCACCTCTCCAGTGTCAACCTTCTGAGCGGAGGGGAAACAAAGAAGGCCAAAGAGGAAGAGGGTGGCAACCAGGAAGAAGAGAAGGAGGAGAATAAAGAGGAAGGCCAAGAGCTGGCTGAGTTGAATGGAGCCAACGGAACAGCGGGAGAAGTGAAAGACAGGGTGTCTGTATAACGCAAGAAGCTAGCCAACCCGTAGACAATTCAAGTGCGCCAAACATGCAGGAGGCTCAAGGGAGACTGGGAAACTGAAGGCTTAGAAGAAGATGCTTTTGTTGCCAACTGATTACTGAACAGTAACAGGTCTTTTCCATTAGCTGGGCTTCTTTCCTGCTGACTGCAAAATAGGGGTAAACGGCAGGGACTTCACTCACCGTTTTGAAATCCATGGACAAAAAGGAAAAAGAAAAAAAAAGCACTCGATGATGAATGTTGATATTTCACTGCTAGTTTCTCTGAACTCTTCTCTTCAGGTGGTGGGAGGGTGTGTGTTGGAAAAGGAATGTAGCTATAGAATTTGCCCGTGCTTAACACGGCGGTACGTTTTGAACACTGTTGCTGGTGAATTAAAAGAGAGAGAAGGGGAGGGGGTGGGACCGAGAACCTTCTGTACCCAGCCGAGCATGTCTTGAACTTCCTGTGGGCCAGTACATTGGGTGGTGTTTTGCCTTGTGGATCGTATCCACTGTGACTCCAATCCAGAGGCACAGGAAATACCCTGGCATTGGCAGATTGGATCTCAGTGCTGGAGATCAAGTGGACGCTTCCAATTCTCTGTTATTTTATGGCTTCTATAACAGAGCCCGATAAGGTTCCATCTTCAGCTGGGTGAGGCATTGCTCCCAGATGGATGGGTTCGATCTTAATCTAAGACCTTTTTCACATATTACGCTGCAGCCAACTCGTGTCTGCCAGCGAGTATGCATTCAGCAGGGAGCTACAGCCAAGAAATCTGGGTTTTGATATTAAAGCTATTAGGTACAATCCTCCTCCTCCCTGTTTATATAGTGCATTGAAAACACGGTAAAGAACTTTTTATTGCATTGATCAACCACAGCTGTGTGGGCTACGTCATTCTTCTTGTCGTTTCACAGGTGGGGAACTGAGGCGGGGGAGACATTATGTAAGGCTAATGAATAAAAAATAGTGGCTGACCAGGAAGTGGAATGTGGCTGTCCATTGGCCAACTCTGTCACATGATCCACAGACTCACTAAGTTAGGGTTATTTATTTATAACATCTCCCAAACCCACACATGTCTCAGCATTCACAAGGCAATCTGATGCAGAGTTACAGCCTTCTAAGCCAGGGTTCCCCAATGTGGCATTCGGAAACAGTTTTTCTCCAGGCCAGTTTGGCTGGGGAGCCTGGTGGGGTTTTTTTGTCATATTCTGGGCATGAAACATGGGTCATTCGGGGGGGGGGGAAGTATTTGTGAATATCCTGCATTCAGCTGGGGGTTGGACTAGATGACCCTGGAGGTCCCTTCCAACTCTGTGATTCTATGATTCTGCGGTGCCTGTGGGTGCCATGCTAGCCACTGACACCTTTCCTGGAACCCACTGCATGTTTTTAGAAAGTGGGTGGGGTTCTTACCCAGCAGGGCTTCTGAATGGCCACTGGTGATCCAATTGGCTATGCCGATTGAAACAACACCGTTCCAGTGGCAGCTGCCACCCCAGAGCCGGTTTTATTCTCTCTCGCTTCTCTTCCCCCCAGCCCCTGTATTTTTCAAAACTGTCTGGTCCTCTTCTCCTTTGCACGTGGGCTTCCTTCGTGTGGTTGGCATCGCCTATTGCAGCATCTGTTTTATGGTTCTGCCCACCACCCATACCTGAATCCCAAAGGTGTCCACATGCTCAAAACCGTTGGGGACCCCCGTCTAAGCCCGCTCAGTTAAAAAAGCTTAGAAGGATATAACTCTACTTAGGATGGCACTGTTAAGACATCTCATGCCACATTGTTAGTACTACAGTTTGGCTTCTTCCGTGTGCAAACTGACCATTTTCGTGCCATTTACTGTTCCCTTGAAGTAGCTGTTTCCCATTAAAGTCAACACTTTTTCCAGCATATTTTTTTGATCAATTGGTTATAAGTGGCTTATAATATAAAGGAAACATTATGCTGGGAATGCCGAGAATCAAAATGGAGATGACGTTGGGGCTCATGACAACATAAACAAGCAAAAAGAACTTGGAAAGGGTATATTTGATCATGTCTACAGATAAAGCTGCCAACTCTGGGTTTGGAACTTCATGGAGATTTGGGGGTGGAGCCTGGTGATGGTGAAGTTTGAGGAGGGAAGAGACCTAAGCAGAATATAATGCCATAGAGTCCACCCTCCAAAGGAGCCATTTTCTCCAGGGGAACTGATCTCTGCAGTCTGGAGAAAGGGTTGCCAACCTCCAGGTTACAAAATATGGCATGAAAGTCACAGTCTCAGGTTAAACAAGAAAAAGACCCATAAGGAAACAGCAAAAAAGCGCTATTTCAAAGTGGATAAATATTACTTATACTACAAAAGTCTAAGTATACTTTTTTTGTATACAAAAAGGCAAATTGAAAATACACATTAATACAAAGGGCAGAAAAGGTCCACATAAATGATGCTGGTTAGTTGACAAAGTTCTCCGGCATGGCTGCAATTTGAAACGTGGTCATTTCCAAGTCATTTAATGGTGAGCAAGAAACTGAAGACATCCCTGTATGTATAAATGATTTTACTGTTTTTACAAATTGGTTACAATTTTTTAAGTACTTTGTACATGCCCTTTATTGATATGTATTTTTGCAATATTATAAGTTTATTGTGGTCCTTGTTCGGATGAAGTCTTCACAAAACGAAAAGCCGTTCCGGAGAACTTCATCAGCCCACCAGCATCACTTATTTATATGGACCTTTTCTGCACTTTGTATTAATGTGTATTCTGCAATTTGTATTTTTGTTGTATAAGTAATATTTATCCATTTTAAGATAACTTTAAAACTTTTTTGCAGTTTCCTTATGGGTCTTTTTCTTCTTTAACCTCCAGGTTACAACTAATCTCCATAGCACAGACATAAGTTCCCTTGTACAAAATGGCTGCTTTACAGGACTCTATGGCATTATGTCCCGCTGAGGTCCCTCTCCTTCTCAAACACTGTTCCTCAGGCTCCACCCCCAAATCTCCAGGAATTTCTCAATCAAGAGTTATCTGGAGATAAATTGGAGATATCTGGAGATAAATTGTAATTCCAGGAGAACTTCATCCCCCACCAGGAGGTTAGTAACCCTATGTATAGATCATACAGAATTCAAAATTTTCCTCTCACTTAGTCCAGGGGTCCCCTATCTTCTTAAGCCTGTGAGTGCTTTTAGAATCCTAAGTTTATGGTGCAAGCGCCTCCACAAAATGGCTGCCCATGTGGGCAGTCACAGAATGGCTGCCACAGAGGCTAGGGCCAAGCACAAAATGTTAGAGATTGCAAGCCAAGAATCCTCCTGTGATGAAGCAGTTGTTTCTGAATGGATGTTCCCTGCAAATACAAAGATGATGCCTCTTGGGTTCTTCTGAAGTGCTTCCTAGACCACTGAGGTGGAAAAAATTGAGGATTTGCTGTTTGCTTTAAGAAAGAGATTCTTTGTAAGCAAGCTGGTGCCAGCAAATCTATTGGTGGACACTTTGGTGCCTCCAGGTGCCCTACTGGAGAGCCTTGACCTAGTTCTGTATCTAGAACCTGGTGACATCATAGGGTGGCATTTTACTTGATTGGGGGTGGAGGAATTCTGACCCCTTCTTGTCTGCCCTCTCTCCAGAGAGTGGTAGTAGGCTGGGATTTTTTATTTTTGGGGAAAGAGGTGCTGGAACTCTCGAGGGAAATGAAGTTTTCAATCTGTATACTGAAAACCCATGAACTTCTAAACATTTTTAAAAGAATTTTGTCAAAGAGGTTCCGGAACTCCATTCCAGCACGTTCCCCCAGAAAAAAAAGCTTTGGTAGTAGGGAATGAGGGGGACAGAATAATGTCCTGCAACATCATATTATTTTCAGCCATATAACTGGGAGTGATGTCACTATGTTGTGGGATGCTCTAGGATTCACCAGCAACTCTATGGTTTTGCCAATTTTTTAGTGAATCCTAGAGCATCTCATGACACGGTGACATCACTTCTGGTTATATGGCTGTAAATGATGTGATGATGTCTCAGGGTGCGATTCTGGTAAATCCCTTCTCCCCCAGTCCCTGGGGAGGCCACCCTATGACACAAACAACTGAATCACCACACTTCTCTTTTCACCTGATCACACCATGTATTTTTTCAACTATTGCTTTTGAAAAAAAATGCCACTAAATTTTAGCAACATTTCATTCCAGGCATGCTTCATTAAGAAATCCATCTCACACCAATCCAGCTAGTTCAATAATGTCTTGCCAGAAAACTGTTACCATAAATATTTTCGCTGTCTATTTTTGCCCTGCGAACTGCTGCCAAGCTTATTGTCACTTTGTCGGTGAGGGGAAGAATCAACTATTTGTTTGCCTAGACTCAGCTAATTTGCTCACACTCCCCTCCCCCTTCTTTCATCTTCTGTTCCCACCTTGTCACACTGTCACCAGCCTTCCTAAGTCTAACTCTGCTGAACTACAAGGAAGTCTGACTACCTTTTTTCCCTTCATGGAGGGGCATGTGACAAACTGTGATGCTGCCAAACAAAGCCTGAGTAGATTTTTGAAGAGGGGGGCCTGCTAAATGTATTAACAGTGTTTTATAGAGTTTTATGCACCAGTTTGGTGCAGTGGTTGTACGCGGACTCTAATCTGGGAGAACCGGGTTTGATTCCCAACTCCTCCACTTGCAGCTGCTGGATGACCTTGGTAATCCATAGTCCTGTCAGAGCTGTTCTCTCAAGGACAGCTGTGGAAAGAGCTCTCTCAGGGAGGGGAAGGAAAAGGAGTTTATAAGCCGCTCTGAGACTCCCAAGTGAAGGGCGGGATATAAATCCAATCTCCTCCTCCTCCTCTTCTTCTTCTTCTTCTTCACCCTATAAGGTAGGACCTGTAGTATGATCTGCAAATTACAGACACAGCTAAAGGCTGAATGACAGAAGGAGGAGGAGGAGCTGGTTTTTATACCACACTTTTCTCTGCCCTAAGGAGTCTCAAAAGCGGCTTCTGATTGCCTTGCCTTCCCCTCCCCACAACACGTTCAGAATTACAGTTGTCAGTCCTGCAGATCACCCCCCAAAAATTATATGTGTATGAGTGGGGACATTCCTTGGAAATTGATGGTTGTATGAATGAAAATGCCCTAACTGGAGAAACGCCATTATTTTGCACAAAGGCGAGGAAGTCTGATGTCTGTAAGCATCCAAAGATAATGCAAAAGGTGGCTTGTTGTCTATGTGTGGCTTGAGAGGGTGGATGAATATGGTTGCCAGGGTTGTGTTGGGAACTTCCTAAAAATTTGGGAAGGGGGAAGTTTGGGGCCTTCAATGGGGTGTAATGCCATAGAGTCCACTTTCCAAAGCTGCTGTTTTCTCCAGGGCAACTGGGGATCTCCAGTCACCATCTTGAGGATGGCAAACCTATGGATGAAGGCAGTGGAGGGTCTTGCCTTTTGTGATAACAGGCACAAAATCCAATGTTACTTTTTTAAAAAGACCACAGAGAGATGAGACTCCAGATAAACTAAAGGGAAAGCAGCACGTATCTTTTGAAACCATTCTCAATGGCAAAGTCTCTTCCAGGATCCACAAGTTTGGTGCCCTAACCTGGATGGCCCGATCTTGGAAGTAAATCAGGGTCAGCCCTGGTTAGTACTTGGGTGGGAGACCACCAAGGAAGTCCAGGGTTGCTATGCAGGAGCAGGCAATGGAAAACCACCTCTGAAGTCTCTTGCTTTGAAAACCCTACGGGGGTTGCTATAAGTCATCTGTGACGAGAGACCACTTTAAACACACAGATGCACAAAACTTTCCTGCCACACACCCCTGAGAAGTAATGGCTGGTGAAACAAGGGCCACTCCATGGAAAGCAGAGGTAATTTCTGAGGGAAAGCACAGTTAAGCTCTTCCACAAAAGGGCAGATTACTTTTCCTGCAGAATTCAGCACCTGGGTGATTGGAGGGGGAGGGATAACCTGTGGTTACCGCTGTGGTTACCTGTAGAAACAACTTCAGAAATCAGTCCAGGTTTGCAGTGGGTAGATTGTCATGCATGTCAGCTGACTCACTACTTGGTTCATATTTCCTGCTGAGAACTGCTGTTCAGCATCCAGCTGACATGGATCACTCAACGCTTTACACATGTTACTGCTGTTTTTTAAAATGCACTAAGGTAAGTCCAGTACGGCAGCAAAAATAGCCTGAGTTCCGTGACCTGTTTCAGTTGTGCAAATTGAGCAGAAATGTCTTGTTTTGTTTATTTTGCATAACCGATTCTGCAGTTTCTAAGCCATTTCACTGCTGTACTTTCCTTTGACTAGACTTGAGGAAGGAACAGGGATGCATTCAGGCCTCAAAGGTCATCAGCCTTCCACACAACTAATTAAATAACTCCCCTGGCTGGTGACTGCTGAGATTTTGCGAGACATTAATGAACATGCACCATGTTTTTGCAACCATAAGGACTAGGAGATGGCAGGCAGGCAGGCAGGCGGGCTAAATTTTGGACCCAATGCTGTACCTGGGAAAGAAGATAGAATGGTGTAGCTCGATCTCATCAGATCTCAGAAGTGAAGCCAGGTTAGTGCTCAGATGGGATGCCACCAGGGAAGGCTCTGCAAAGGAAGGCAATGGCCAACTACCTCTGCTTCCCATTTGCCTTGAAAGCCCCTTGCTGGGGTCACCATAAATCAGCTGTGACTTGACAACACTTTACACACACACATGTGTGACAGTCTACCCACTGCAAACCTGGACAGATCTCTGAAGCTGTTTCCTCTCTAATCACACCACAGGGTATTCCTCCCTCCCCTTCCAATCACCCAGGTGCCGAATTCTGTAGGAAAAGTAATCTGCCCTTGTGTGCTTAATTGTGCTTTTCCACAGAAATTGCCTCTGGTCATCAGTATCAACTCACACTAACCCCTTCTCCCCCACTTCACGCCATCTGCTCTCTTCCTCCTTCTGTTGCCTGTAGCAGCTGCCTACCCATGGAGAATCTGCAGAAAACTAAGAGGGAGGTCAGCCCTAGGGTTGCCAACTCTGGGCTGGGAAATACCTGGAGATTTTGGAGGAGTGGGGCCTGGAGAGGGTGGAGTTTGGGCAGGGGAGGACCTCAGCAAAGTGTAATGCCCTAGAGTCCACCCTCCAAAGCAGCCATTTTCTCCAGGGGAACTGATCTCTGTAGTCTGGAGATCAGCTGCAAACATGGGAGGTCTTCCAGCCCACCTGGAGGTTGGCATCCCTGGCTTCAAACCTTGTCCTGGGAATCCTCACACCTTCTTCCATTGCTGTTTCCCATGATTCCCTGCTGCTGTTAGTCCTTAGAATCTCCTGGACAAGGAATCTGCTTTGGGTGAGCTGGTGGATTCTTCCTGTACACTCGGTCCAAGCTCTCCTTTAACAGCCAGATCAGCAAAGGAGTCTCCTGAACTGCGATAGGCCACAATAGGTCATGTGACAAGGCATTAACCTGTATAAACTCTTCCAGGTTGGGCTTGGTCTTTGATCAGCAACAAGCTGATGCAATTGCCTACTTGGCTGGTGTCCATCATCACATCCAAATTTGGTGTAGTGGTTAGGAGCACAGACTCTAATCTGGGAGAACTGGCTTTGATTCCCCACTCCTCCGCATGCAGTTGCTGGTGTGACCTTGGGTCAGTCACAGTTCTCAAAGAGCTGTTCTCTCAAGAGCATTTTTTGAAAGAGCTCTCCCAGCCCCACCTATCTCACAGGGTGTCTGTTGGGGGGAGGGGGGAGGGGGGAGGGAAAGGGATTGTAAACTGCTCTAAGATTCCTTTGGGTAGTGAAGGGTGGGGTATAAATCCAATCTCCTCCTCCTCTTCTTCTTCTATTGTGTCTCATTCACTGGCCTCTACTCCTTGTAGGGTTGCCAGCCCTGAGTTGGGAAACATCTGGAGATTTTGGTGAGGGGAGAGACTTCAGTAGGATACAGTCCCAGAAAGTTCACCCTTCAAAGCAGCCATTTTCTGCAGGGCAACTGATTTTTGTCATCTGGAGATCAATTGTAATTGTGGGAGATCCTCAGGTGCCACCTGGAGGTTGGTATCCCTATCTCCATGGCAGAGGGGGGGTTTGAACCTGGGGCTCATAGGTCTGACACCCTAATCACTATGACACATGGACTGTGTACTGTGTGAAGAAGTACTTTTGTCTTTCGTTCTTTTGTCAACCTTCCATTGATCGATGTCATAAGGTAACTCCAAGTCATAGCTTTCTAGGAGAAGGAGACAGGAGGAGTGATGTAGTGGTGGCCACCGGAATAAACAGCTTTCAAAGGGGGATTAGATAAATGCATGGAGGATAAGTTTATCAATGGCTACCAGCCATGGTGACTGAGGGGGATCTCCACATTCGAGGCACTAAACCTTTGAATCCCAGAGCCAGGAGGCAACATCGGGGGAAGGCCTCAGCCTCTCTGTCCTGTTGTTGGCCCTCCAGAGGAACTGGTTGGCCTCTGTGTGAGACAGAATGCTGGACTGGATGGACCACTGGTCTGATCCAGCAGGGCCTTTCTTGTGTTCTTATGTTTATGAGGTCTTCTGTCCAAGTACTAAGCAGGGCTGACTCTGCTTAGGTTCTGAGATCTGAATAGATTCGGCTAGCCTGGCCCATCCAAGTAAGGACATGGCCTTCCCAGTCAGGGACAATGCATTCAGACCCATAACCTCACATCCCTCCCCAGACATGCCCACCACCATTCAGTTGAAGTTACATTTCCAACACTTGTCTCTAGTGACATGAATTTTGATCAAGACAACAGGCTCTTGCTAGTTGTTCAATTTTCTCTTTGCCTTTCAATGCAGGTGAAAAAAAACCCCAAACCAACCTTTTTGATGTTATGATTAATGAGCTGTGAACAGCAATAGGAAGGGAGAGAATTGCTTACAGTGAACTGTTTCTAGTTCTACTTGGCTTGCTCCAAACTATCAATTTTTCACTGAGCAAAGCCCCCATCAAATGCTTCACCAGCTCTCCTCTGCCCAGGTTAGGGTTTATAAACTCTTCTGTTTGGCCTACTGAGACAAATATGGAGGTGTGAGAGAGATGATGAGGCAGAGGGGGTGATCTGAAGAAGAAGAGATTGGATTTATACCCAGCCCTTCACTACCCAAAGGAGTCTCAGAGCGGCTTACAATCCCTTTCCCTTCCCATCCCCACAACAGACACCCTGTGAAGAAGGTGAGACAGAGAGAGTTCTCTTGAGAACAAGCCTTGAGAGAACAGCTCTGAAAGAACTTGTGACTGACCCAAGGTCACCAGCAGCTGCATGTGGAGGAGTGGAGAATCAGACCCAGCTCTCCTAGATTACGGTCTGTGCTCCTAACCACTTCTTGCTCCCATTGAACAGAAAGGGTGGACAGTGCTGACTCCAAACTTTGTGGGGACTTTGGCAGGAGACCCTCCAGTGGTCTACCCTTTAAGCATGCCGATGCATCATAGTTCTTTAAGCCCCAGTGGCACAAACAAGGCTGGAAGGAGCACAGCAGGGTTGCTCTATGCTCTCTTGTAGTATAACTCCTAGCTGGAAAGGTAGAGATGCCAGCCTACAGGTGGTAATTGTGGGAGATCCTCAGTGTGTCAGAACCCTGGAGCAACCAGTTTCCAACAGCAGGTATTCAGACTCTTTATGTTTTTTGTTAGAACTGAGTGAAAGCGTGCGAAGCCAGCAATTATACTCGGTGCAATGTGCATTCTAATGACCTATAGCCAATCATACTTATGCGTAAAGGTAAAGGTTTCCCTTGCTCGAAAGCCAGTCGAATACGACTCTAGGGACGCAGTGCTCATCTCCGTTTCCAAGCCAAAGAGCCAGTGCTGTCCAAAGACATTCCCGTGGTCATGTGGCCAGCATGACTAGACGCCGAGGCACACGGAATACCATTACCTTCCCACCAAAGTGGTACCTATTTGTCTACTTGCAATTTCTTGCTTTTGAACTGCTAGGTTGGTAGGAGCTAGGAGCCCACTAATATAACAGTTCATTATTCCCAAGAGAAAGTGGACACCAGGGAGCTCAAGGTTACACGTCTGAGCTAAAAGAGATAACAAAGGTGCAGGCGGGCAAAGCTGGCAGAAATGAAAGTAGACATTCTTTCTCCCTACTCACCTCCCATGGCAACCAAGCCACATGCAACAGGTGGGGTTGGCACAGTGGGAGCTCATCTCCAGGCTACAAAGATCAGTTCCCCTGGGGAAAATGGAAGCTTTGGAGGGTGGAGTCTATGGCATTGTACCCTGATAAAGTCCCTGTCCTCCCCAAGCTGCATCCCCAAATCTCCAGGAGTTTCCCAGCCTGGATCTGGCAACCCTACGCCCCCATCCCCTGCCAGTGGCCAGCGGGGACCTGGAAACCCTGGGAAGAGGAAAGCTCCTCCAGCCTCAGGGGACTCCGTTGCAGTCTCTGATTCCTGTGGTGTGCCCAGGGAGCCCGATGCTTTTGGTTGGCAGTGGGCCATCTCTCAGGGCATGTGCCTTGGCTGAAGACCGTCCATGTTGACCTCTGATGAACTGAACGCTCTGATTCACTCTAAGGCAGCTTCGTGTGCATTCCTGTGTGTTCAGCCCTCAGCTGTCAATCGTGTGCTGGGCCAAAAGACTTCGAAGGCATTCCCTTTCCTTGGACAGCCAGTGGCACTTTGGAGCTGTGCATGCTCAACCTGTGAAGGAACTCTGGGGTCGTGCCCTTGACCTGCATGCATCAATTGACTCTGCATGCACACCTACTGAGTATCAACAGATGTGAAACGTCAGGGAAGCCTGTTGCATGCACTGCTGTGTCTGATTACTCATTTGTACAGTGAATCAATGAAATCCAAGCTGCCATCAGCAAAATGGGGTTTGTCTCTGCTTCCTCGTCTTCGGAAGGCAGATGAATGCCAAGACCACAAAAATGTTATTCTGATTGCTGTGACCTGGACAGCCCAGGCAAGCTCGATTGCGTCAGATCTTGGAAGCTAAGCAGGGCTGACTCTGGCAAGTACTTGGAAGGGCGACCTCCAAGAAATACCAGAGGTGGGAAGCAGAGGCAGGCTAATCAAGCCACCTCTGAAAAAAACATCCAGGCCCCCAGTAAGGGTCGCCAGAAATCAACCATGGCTTCCAGGCAAGCACACAAACAAAAACACACACACACACACAAATATTTTTTAAAAACTGTTATTCTGATCATGGGGTGGAAGTGGAAGATACCTAATGAAGCTACCTAAAACTACGCAGGGGTGGGTCTGATCAGTGTCTGAATGGGAGACCTCTTGAGAACACTATGCACAGTACTCTGAGTTCCATAATGAAAGAAAGATTGAATAGAAATGCAAGATAGAAATATTGCATCTCTCCACAATGGCTCACAAAACTGGCCCGCCAATGCAAGCTTGATTTTAACATAGCTACTTAAAAAATATTCTGCTAGCAATAACCAAGAGTTTGTTCACCACAATCATGAATGAACAAGGAAGGTCTCACGTGCACCAGTCGAGGTGGATTCTCTCCCTGGGCTCCAAAGAAAATTCACATTTCGTATTAGTGGGAAGAAAGGGAAGACTGTTATTAGTGCTACTGATTTCCGGTTTTTACACAGTCTAGGGTTTGCTCAACAAAAAACACCTTGTGTTCACTATGGGTGTGCGTCATTCATAGGAACATTGAGCTGGAAGGGAAGACCAAAAGTCATCTAGTCTAGCACCTTGCACAGTGCAGGAAATTTACAGCTACCTCCCCTCCACTCCCCCAGTGTGCCCTGCTCTATGCCCCGAGGAAGGCAAAAAACCTCCAGGATCCCTGGCCAATCTGGCCTGGAGGAAAATTCCTTACTGACCTCAAAGTGGTGATCCTGGGCATATAAGAAAGGGCCACAACAGCCAAGCACTGGCTCATCCCTTATCCGCTCAGTTGATCTCCCAGGTACAGAACAAGAATTATTCACTTAGTGACTTTACCTGCTGGCCATATTTATAGGCTTGGCTCCTCACCTCCTTTTCCTCTTGTAGCACAGAAGAGAGAGAAGAAGAAGAAGATGATGATGATGATTACACTCTGCCCTTCACTCAGAGTGGCTTACAATCTCCTTTCCCTTCCTCACAACAGACACCTTGTGGGATAAGTGGGGCTGAGAGAGCTCTTTCGAGAACTGCTCATGAAAGAACATCTCCAAGAGAACTGTGACTGACCCAAGGTCACACCAACAGCTGCATGTGGAGGAGTGGGGAATCAAACCCGGTTCTCCCAGATTAGAGTCCGTTCTCCTAATTACTACACCAAGCCCATCCTTCCTTCAGCCTCCTTGATGTTCCTAAGGTGCCTTATGGTTGTGGGGGGTGGGGTGGATTTCAGGTTAGCCCTGATCTTATCAGGTCTCTGAAGCTAAGCAGGGTTGGCCGTGGTTAAAACTTAGATGGGATACCACCAAGGAATTGCAGGGTTGCTATGCAGAGGCAGGCAATTCCGAACCATCTCTGCTCATTTCTTCCCTCAAAAACCCTATAAGGTGATGCCATAAGTTAGTTGCAACTTGATGGCACTTTATAAGAGGGCAGGTGGCAAAATTCCCACACTTATGCCACTCTGCTCCACAAGCCCTGCCTAAGACCCAAGCCATAGATTCCAGCCTCTCTCATGTTCCCTGGGAAGGTGAGAGAGCCCGGAACAGAACCGTTGCAATGCCGCACCACATGACAGAGTTCTAACCTGCACACTTCTACTCCCTGGATACAGACGCGGTGTCTCATTCCCCCAGCCCTTATTTCTCCTCTCCTCTTATTCCTCCTATATTACGAAGCATTCATCACCATCAGAAACACTGAACCACGCAGTGGCGCTTACAGCAAATGCTGTTTTGTGCAGAAGGAATTAATATCTTCAGGAAAGCTTCCTCCATTGTCATTCATCTCTCCAGCAATACGTGGCGGGGAGGCCGGTTGCCAGAATGGATTTCATGACAGTTGGGCAGACGGCAGGGAGGTGAACTTAATTAAGGTGCCGAGAAACTTGACGGGTTTTCAGCCTATTTATAACAGGGTCCCCATTCTTCAGTTTTCAAGCGTGAAGGACAATCAGTCGGTGAGGGCCTGATCCCGTTTGGCACCACACAGTAGCATCTCTCAGAATCAAGGGGATAGAGGCATGGGAGTGAATGGGAGTTCGTCAGCAGAATGGGCAGAATGTTGTCGAAACAATCCCTGGGTCCTGCCACTGTACATGACAGGCTGGGAGGATTCACATGAACGAATGTTCCCTGATGTAATTAATCTCCCTGCAAAAAGAGAAATGTTTACAATGAAGCTGCCTTCTACTGAGTCAGACCATTGGTCTATCCAGGTCAATATTGTCTACTCTGACTGGCAGCAGCTCTCCGGGGTCCCAGGTGGAGGGCTTTCACGTCACTGGTTGTTTGGTCCGTTTAACTGAAGGTGCCAGGGGTTGATCCTGGCACCTCCTGCATGCAAGGCAGATGCTCTGCCTTGAGCAATGCCTACTGGGCCACACGACTGTTCAAAAGGCATTTATGGAATGTTCGGAATGCATTTGTCTGGTAGTTTCTGGTAGTTTAGGATGTATTTAGAAAGCAATACATCCTAAATCAAGGGGGGGAAACCCAAAAAATCGAAAGCCAAGGCACTGTATTTTAAAACTATTTTTAACAATTAAACAATGTTTAAATATACAGGTCTTCCTCCAGATGCCCCTGCCAACCTAGCAGGTCGAAAGCAAGAAATTGCAAGTAGATAAATAGGTACCACTTTGGTGGGAAGGTAATCACATTTCATGTGCCTCGGCGTTTAGTCATGCCAGCCACCTGACCACAGAAAAAGTCTTCGGACAGCACTGCCTCTTCGTCTTGGAAACGGAGATGAGCCCCACCCTCTAGAGTCAGATTTGACTGGCTTTTGAGCAAGGGAAACCTTTATCTTTACCTCTAGATGTAACTGCATCATTGTTACTGACTGGGAACCCACAGCATCAACAACTCTGAATCTGTAACAAAGTCCAGGATGAAACAATGTGAATCAGATGATTTAAATTTCATACACCATGCTCATCTTTTCTTTTCTTTTGCATATAGTACTTGGCTCAAAGGAATTCTACACAAATGTTAGCATTTTTTGCTTTCGTTAAATGGCTCAGTTCTGCCATCGAATTGGAACATTTGGTTTTCGAAGGCATACCACTGAACTTGCGCATTACAACGACTCAATAAATAAGCACAAAACTACGCAGCCGTCTCCTGGAGAGTGCCAAAGGGTGGCATTGCAGACGGCTGCTTCTGAGCAGTCTGGAAAGCAGCCGTCACAGCCGTGCCACACCCAACCTTCGCACCCCAGTCGGTGGCTAAGCTGATGGAGGTGAGTTCTGGAGGCGGCTCTAAACAGACTTTGTTTACATGTGTGGGTTCTTCTGAAATAACCAACATTTGTCTTCGCCATCAAACCGGGAACCAGAGCCACATTTGTTGTGCCCCACAATTGTGCCATAAAGCAACTGTGAAGAAAAATTTACTCAACAGAATATCATAGGTTTACTTGTCATGTTTCAATGCCTCTATTACCACAAAAGCTTATTTCAAATCTAAACACGTTTTTAATCCATTGCACACAAGGCATTTTTTGCCCTAGCTGGAGAATGAGGATAACCGCACTGGGGATCAGCCGGCCACAGGTAATCCATTATGCTGATCTACATCGACAAAGCCACCAACAGAGAAATGTGGCTGTAGCAGCCGTGATGTATATTATAGACAAGAACCTCCATTTGTTTCCATTCACTGCCCCCAGAGGTACAGCTGTTTTAAAATTTTGGCTGCAAAGCCATTTATCATGGTATAACAGTTGCTGCAAAATATCGGCAAAATCCCTAACTATGATGCAACTCATATTTGTTGATTTGGTCTACAAATTGTTCTTTAACAGGAAAATCTAAAGTGTGCAAACAGAATATTCACTGTGAGATCTTGCGTGTTTTCTCATCTTGTTCCGACTTGGCATTAGATTTCTCTTTGGACCTCTTTCAAGCTTATGGCTAAATGGAAAACAAGCCCCAAGTTTAATTTACAGTGTGAGCTGAAATCAGACTGTGTGTGTGTGTGAGAGAGAGAGACAGACAGACAGACAGACAGAGACACACACAGAGAGAGAGAGAGAGAGAGAGAGAATATTTTTGGCACTGCTTCCCCATCAGATCATTTTCAGAAACTTTGCAGCAGTCCATGTGAAAAAGTTTGTTTATTAACTTACTTTGCTCTCAATCGCTCTTTCTCATCTCGCCCAAGATGATCGGTGACATAGGATTTTACAATATCATCATGTTCGTTAAGAACATAAGAACATGAGAAGAGCTCTGCTGGATCAGACCAGTGGTCCATCTCGTCCAGCATCCTGTCTCACACAGTGGCCAGCCAGTTCCTCTGGAGGGCCAACAACAGGGCACAGAGGCCGAGGCCTTCCCCTGAGGTTGCCTCCTGGCTCTGGGATTCAGAGGCTCACTCCCTCTGAATGTGGAGGTTCTCTTTAGTCACCAGGGCTAATAGCCACTGATAATCCTTTCCTCCATTAATCTAATCTCCTTTAAATCCCCATCACTACATCCTCTGACAGCAAATTCCACATTTTAATCACTCACTGTGTAAAGAAGTATTGCTTTTGTCCACCCTGAAACTACTGCTCACCAGCTTCACACGATGCCCTCAAGCTGTAGTAGTTTGGGAGCAGGAAAATCTTCTCGTAGTCATCTTGTTCCAGCTCATTCATAATTTTATAAATCTCTATCATGTCACCCCTTTAGTTGTTTCTTTTCTAAACTGAAAAGTCCCAGATTCTTCAGCCTTTCCTCATAGAGAAGGTGCTCCGTCATGTTTATTACATGGTATGAGGAGAGCTATTTGGTGTTCAAAATGAGCATTGTTCCTGAATATAAGCCCCTAATACAGGGGTGTCAAACATGCAGCCCGGGGGCCAGATGAGGCCCCCGGAGGGCTTCTCTCAGGCCCGCACTGGAACTGGCCATCTCCTGCTTCCAGTTCTGTTGCTGCTGCTGCATCATAGCTTGCTTCGCCAGACTCTCTCAATTGCTCAGCCATTTCATGTTTTCCCCTGGGCCCTAGACTCAGAACTCTGAGCGTGAGATTTCTGTGGAGAATGCCAATAAATCAAAAGTAGGTTTGCAGCTTACAGATACACACCTGAACAGCATACTCAAGATTGCAACAGCACAGACATTTTGATTCAATAATTCAGAGCAAGAGGTGTCAGTTATCAGAGACTGTTAAATAAACAAAATATTGCCAGAGTGCTAACGTTTTAAGCATGTTTTTATTCTAAGTAAAAAAAAACTTTGTGTTTGTGTTCATTATAAAGTTTATATCTCCGCTACCTGGCATTACATTTTATGACACACATGGCCCAGCCCAACAAAGTCTCACTTATGTCAGATCCGGCCCTCATAACAAATGAGTTCGACACCCCTGCTCTAATATATTATGTGATTTGGGGACAAATCCTATATTTTGTATATGTTTGTGGGCTTTTTCGTTGTTTAAATGCCTCCTGATAAATACATGTCTTTTTAAAAACTCCACAGATGGGCAGAAAGAGAAAACTGACTGTTTTTACCCCCGTGGCAGAATAAGACTCCAAGAGGAGCCTGAGGAGACAGCTCTCCAGATCCAGGTAGCCTTGGCTTCTCCTCATGCCAAAGAATGAGAATGGACTTGCTGTCCCTTCTCTTTTACTCAAAACGCCACTGCAGAAGTTTGTATTTGGCTGTAGGTTTGTCTTTGGCAACTTCCTACAGAAGGGCTTGGTTCTCACAAATGGTCCCAAACCCCTCACGCAGTCTCGTGCTAAAAAAGTCTTGCTCCCCTTCAGCCGCCCAACTTTCTAGCCAGGCCCAGCTGAAGTCTTCAGCCTAGACGTTGCTTTCTGCCAAGGTTGCTTCCAAAGCTCTCCTCATCCACAGGCGTTCATTCATTCCATACATTTATAACTCGGTTCTTGAGATATCTGTGCAAGGCTGCTAACATGAAAAAGAAAAAGAAAGGAAGAAATCAATAAATAATACAAATGTAAGGGAACAGAGCAATGAAGAAAAACACAATACCCTACAGTAAAATTATTTATATGTTAACATCAACAGTCTGTTTTTAAAGTATTTATTTACTTCATATATACTCCACCTGGCTTCCCAGTGGGGACCCAAATTTGCTTACCATCATTCCCCTCTCCTCCATTTAATCCTCACAAAGACCCTGTGAGGTAGGTTAGGCCGAGAGCGTGTGACTGGCCCAAGGTCATCCAAAAAGCTTTCATGGCAGAGTAGAGCATCAGACCTCCTAGAATGATCCTAGTCTGACACTCTGACCAACACACCAAAGTGCTTCTAGCGAAACTAGCCATTTAAGCTAGATCTGATATATAAAAGCAGGTCCTAAAAATATCCACAGGGAAAGAAATCAATAGAATCAGAATAGATGGGATAATTAATGTATCATCATCATCATCGTATGGCACTGAGTATAGAATAGCCAGGTGATCCTAATATTGCCTGGCTTCCAGAAGTTCTAGCTCTTTAGTATCATGCACCACTAGGTGCTGAGCTAGACTTGTTTTTTTAAGGCAAGAGGTGTTTGCCATTGCCTGCCTCTGCATCATGACCCTGGTATTCCTTGGAGGTCGCCCTTCCAAATACTAGCCAAGGCTGACCCTGCTTAGTCTCTGATATCTGACGGGATCAAGCTAACCTGGCTCTCCAGGTCAGGGCAAAGATGGGATAGAATTTTATTTAAAAGCTTGGTTACATAGCAGTGTTGTAACCTGGCACCTAAACACTAACAGAGGAGGCACCTGGAGAGCTTTAAGGAGGGGTATTCCACAGATGGGACATCATCTCTGGTCACCATCGTCCTGTGTGCAGGGGAAAAGAGGGCAGAGCTAGTCAGCACAGCAGAAAGTGCTTCAAGTACCATTGTCCCAATCAGCTTAGGGCTTTAAAGGTGAGCACTAGTGTTTTGAACTATACCCAGTTAACAAACACATGTCTCCAAAATTTGGAATTCCCAAACTACCTATCTTTGCCTGAGGAATCCTCCTTTTTTAAATTTCCAAAATTATTTGCAGTGCACTGTTCGAATGTGCCATAGCATGGGGTTAACCGAAAGGTTGAGAAAGCAGAAGAGCCAATGTGTGATGCGATGTACAAATAATGACCAGCTGTGTGCAGAAAGCACTGCACAGATAACTTAGGTAATAACAATTCAAGAGCAGAATGCAAATATCCCAAGGCAGTGAGACATAACAAAGTGCCACACACGTTTTGGCAAAGAGCCTTTACACAAAAAATATAATCAGTGCAGTCACATCCCACTCAAAAATCATAATAAACCACAAAGACCAGTGAGATGGCCAAATTGAAAACCTGGAATGTACTATGAACTCTTTATAACAAAACACCAGGTTTCAACAATAAGAACGTAAGAGAAGCCATGTTGGATCAGGCCAATGGTCCATCCAGTCCAACACTCTGTATCACACAGTGGCCAAAACCCAGGTGCCATCAGGAGGCCCACCAGTGGGGCCAGAACTCCTGAAACCCTCCCACTGTTGCCCCCCAAAAACCAAGAATACAAAGCATCACTGCTAAGACATAGTGTTCTATCTATACCTTGTGGCTAATAGCCACAACATCATTCACATCTGGATATCACTGGTCAGACAAGCAATATCAATACACAGGTATGGGTACACCATCAAATGGATACTAAATAGCTGATCAGGGCAAATGTGCCATGGCACCAGTGTTCCCTCTAAGCTGAGTCAGTGTGAGCTAACTCAGTTTTTTAGCCCCCGGCTCACACATTTTTGTCTCCACTCAGGAAGGAGAGTGGAGCAAACTAATTTATGCAGTAGCCAAATCACTCACTCACAGCTTTAATGCCAGCAGCTCACCAAGTAGATTTTTTTTTGCTCAAAAGACTCCACAGCTTAGAAGGAACATTGCACGGCACTTCAGTGAGTTTGCACTTTGTTTCCCCTTGACGTTCTTAAGTGCGCATGAGCATCGATAAAACATGGCATAATAAAAGTAACCATGATGTGACTGATTGTAGATCCCATCAGGATCCCTTTTGCATGGAAGCACCCCAAGAGACCTTGCAGGAGTTGCAGATGTTGTCCATTTTGATTTTAAAGAGGAAGCGTAAAACGGAGAATGTGCAAGTCCCCGATAGGACACATTTGCTCTCTGCCCGGCAAGCTGCTCAGACAGCCTGATTCACGTTCGATCCCAGCTCACGTGGCATTTGAGAGGATCTGGCTGCTTTCTGTTGAGAAACGGGCTCCTGGACTATAGAACAAAACCGATTGTTTCCTTTCTATTCGGCTCGTTCATTTGCGATGTCAAATGAGACTCCGTAACATTCAATAGCAACAGTGCACTGGCACTAATTAAACTGTCCTTTGTTGCTGACCCTGGCTTAGACTTCACTCTCTTTCGGAAGGCCTGTGATACTGCTTAATTAAGGGAGCTCCAAGAGCTGTCTATGGAAAAATAAAAAAAGCTCCTTTCCTTTGGCTTGATGCTGTTTATCGGTTGTTCGGCTGAGCACCTCGGCCACCCTCTTTGCTTCTCTGCTTATTAATTCATGTGTTTGCCTAGCACTGATTTCAAAGGTCAGCATTCTGCCGCAGGGTGATGCACCTGCTTCCCCTCCACGGTTGCATCAAACCTGGCGTATTGTGATTAGACAGAACCAAGGTTCCCCGGCAAAGGTCTCAGTTAAGGGGGGGGGAGGGTCCATAGTCATCATCAGCCAATTTTTTTGCAGATGTGGGGGGGGGGGCGTTCTGGAAGGCCAGGCCAGATTGTCAGAACAAACTATTGCCATATACAGACCGCCATCATTTGCTGGGGGGGAGGGGGGGGAAGAGCATGAGAGTGAGAACAGCATCTCGCTTACATAAACCTCCAAACGGCTGAATGTTTTTCCTCTAGGCTGTAGAGTCTTGTGAGCAAAAATCCTACTTCGTGAGCTACTGGCATTGAAAGTTGTGAGCGAGCGATTTGGCCGCTGCATCAGTTAGTTTGCTCTGGAGCCCTCCTTCCTGAGTGAAGACAAAAATGTGTGAGCCGGAGGCTAAAAAATTGTGAGCTAGTTCACACCATCTCAGCTTAGAGGGAACACTGGTAGGGAGGGGCTGCAGCTCAGTGGTAGAGCATCTGCTTGGTATGCAGAAGGTCCCAGGTTCAATCCCCGGCATCTCCAGTTAAAAGGACCAGGCAATAGGTGATAAGAAGGACCTCTGCCTGAGACCCTGGAGAGCTGCTGCCACTCTGAGTAGACAATCCTATCTGTGATGGACCAAAGGTCTGATTCAATATAAGGCAGCTTCATGTGTACACATTTTAGTTATTTATTTGAAATATTTATGTGAGTTATGTTGCCACCAAGTCACTTCTGACTTATGGTGACCCTATGAATTAATGAACTCCAGCATGTCCTATTGTCAACAGCCCTGCTCAGCCCTTGCAAACGGAAAGCCCTTGAGGCTTCCTTGACTGAGCAATTCCATCTCGTGTCGGGTCTTCCTCTTTTGCTGCTGCCTTCCCCTTTGCCTGCTTCGACTCAAGTCGGCTAACGGAACAAGAAGAAGTCGTGAGGACCACCAAAAGAGCCTACCAGGCCATCCACAAGACAAAACAATGCATTGGTTAAAAATTGGATCAGCCCAGTTCAGCCTTCGGAAAGCCCTTGGAAATAAACACTGTCTTCTGTGCCTTCCTCAGGGACTAGAGCAGCAGCAATGAGTGGACCTCTCCAGTCCAGTCCCTTGCACTGCACGCTTGACAAGGTGCAGTCTTATCAGTGCCGCGGAAGAGCTGTTGGTTTTCTTTAGAGTCGCCATGTATTTCAAAGATGAACAGCATATCACACTGAAACGAATCTCTGCAAGACTGAAGGGGGATGCAAGTCATTCACTTTCTCAAGAAAATACATTATGCCTGTACCCACTGCACATGTATTGTATGCAATTGTCAGGCTGAATTGATTTGCACATGAGAAGTAATTCCAACTGTGATCTCAATCACTGATCTGTATCCAACCATCAGTGGACTTAACTGAGATCTGCATCCAACCGTCAGTGGACTTAACTGAGCAGGACTTTCCTGCTTTCCTCCCCCCTCCTACTGCAGCTCAGTATAGCTAGCCCCCATTTTGTTCCCGGGGGTTGCTAGACCCTCAGGAACAGTCCAGGGACTAAAGGGAGCATCTGCAGTGGGAAGGGGAATTGGTACAAATGGCCACCCTCCCACCCCTGGTTCTGAAGACTTAAATTGAAGCGTGTGACTGGATCCATGCTGCTGCTACTATCTTTGTGGTAGATTTTTAGTAAGCTGCTAATCTATTGTTAATGATTCTCACAGTATTTAGAGCCCTTCTTAAGAACATAAGAAGAGTCCTGCTGGATCAAAAAAACCCAACCAGTTGTCCATCTAGTCCAGCATCCTGTCTCACAATAACAGGGCATAGAGGCTGAGGCCTTCCCTTGATGTCACCTCCTGGCTCTGGAATTCAGAGAATTAGTGTGTCTGAATGTAAAGAATAACAGCATAAGAAGAGCCCAGCTGGATCAGACAAGTGGCCCATCTAGTCCAACATTCTGTCTCACACAGTGGCCAAACAGTTCCTCTGGGGGGCCAACAAGAGGACATAGAGACCAAGGCCTTCCCTTGATGTTGCCTCCTGGCACTGGGATTCAGAGGCTGACTGCCTCTGAATGTAGAGATTCCCCTTAGTCACCAGGGCTAGTAGCCACTAATAGACCTATCCTCCATGGATCCATCTAATCCCCTTTTAAAACTGTTTATTCCTGTGGCCATCACTACATCCTCTGGCACCGAATTCCACATTGCTGTGCAAAGAAGTATTTCCTTTTGTTTGTTTTGAATCTACTGCCCATCAACTTCATCGGATGCTCTGGAGTTCTAGTATTTTGGGAGAAAAATTCTCTAAGAAGAAGACAACGAAGAGATTGGATTTATACCCCGCCCTTCACTACCCGAGGGAGTCTCAGAGCGGCATACAAACTCCCTTCCCTTACCCTCCCCACAACAGACACCCTGTGAGGTAGGTGAGGCTGAGAGAGCTCTGACAGAAACGGCTCTTTTTCAAGAACAGCTGTGCCAGAGCTATGGCTTGCCCAAGGTCATCCAGCAGCTGCAAGTGGAGGAGTGGGGACTCAAACTCGGTTCTCCCAGATTAGAGTCCGTGCACTTAACCACTACACCAAACTGACTCTGGTTGGCTGGTTTGTCGACTCTCTCCACCCCATGCATCATTTTATAAACCTCTATCATTTTATAAACCTCCCCTCCGTCATCTCTTTTCTAAACTGAGAAGTCCCAGACGCTTCATCTTGTTTGGATGGGTTGGCCTGAGTCTTGCAGTATTTACCATATGCTAACCCTGGAGTGATTAGATATATATAACACTGCCTCAAGTTTTTTCACAACAGTTCTCTAATTAAAATAATTCTTCAGGTAAACTCGGGGATGTAAGGGAGAGCTGGACTTTTAACACATATGAAAGAATGTCTCCACCCTTTAAAAAAAAAAGCCATGTTACTTCATCATTTATAGAAGAAATCAGCTTTGTTTTCTCGACCATGCCAACAATAACCTGATCCTGATCTTTTGTGATATTCCACAGGGTCAATCTTGGCATTTTGAGACAATTTCCCAGAATATTAAAGCTGATTAAGGATAATGACCATTTTGGAGCAATGATTTCAATCAGCTTTGAGACTCATCACCTGAGGTTACAAAGACCCCAGCTGTTGTGCACGTGGAAATTTGAATCCGATGGTACTTAAAACTTATGTAAAATAATTACTCCCAAGCAATCATGGATAGCCTAGCTATTAAAATTATTTTTGGGTTGTAAAAAATCAATAGATTTCTTTCTTAAAAGCTATTAACTGAATAATTCCTCGCTTTTTTGTATTCAGGGGATTATTTCTGTAGCCATGGAAACTTTGACAATAGCAGTATTTGCATGATGTATCAGTTCCTAATATGGAACATCTTGCTATTTCCAGGAAAGGCCTGCATAGGAGATCTTCAGGCAGTCCTTCCTTAGAGTCCTGATAATTACCATTTATCTGCCTTCCTGACTTGTACAAGTTTACCGGTGGAACACGAAAAACAGCAACGAATCTGGTGGGGCTTGCAATGTGGTTTGCCAAAAAGCGAGGAATTAATAGAAATAAAGAGATGCAGTTCGAAGACCCCGTGAACCCACCTGACACACTGTGTCATGAACACACAAAGCTGCCTTCTACTGAATCAGACTCTTGGTCCATCAAAGTCAGTGTCGTCTACTCAGACTGGCAGCGGCTCTCCAGAGTCTCAGGCTGAGGTCTTTCACAACACTTACTGCCAGATCTTTTAGCTGGAGGTGCCAGGGATTGAACCTGGGACCTTCTGCATGCCAAGCAGATGCCTTCCCATTAACCATGGCCCCTCCCAAATATCAATATTTATTCATTTCTTCTTCTCCTTTCTTGTAGCAGTTAGCCCCCTTTCAGCACCAAGGACAGGGCTCTCAGTCTGTCCACGGGGTGTACAGGCAGTGAATTTTAGTCAAGAATCCGGAATTTAGGAAGATCCAGTGTCCATCGTATTTAATGTGCAGACTAACTTGTGTATTTGATGTCCTACTATGTGCTGATCTGTATTTCATAAATTAAAATGTCAGTCCCTAATGATGTGCATTTTATGGGTTTGGTTTGGTTTGTTTGTTCTTCAAAGCTTGGTTCATTCTCATGACACTCTCTATCCTCCCATTCAGTTTCCTAGTTTTTATTTCCCACTAGTTACAGTCAGAAATATTGCTGGCTGTAACGTCTCTCTTTTCCACACAGTTTTGATGGCATTTGTATGCACTGGAGGCGCTCTACCAGGCTAATTTTATAGGCAATTGGAAGAAAGATGCAGGGCAATGAACAAATGGAATGACATTCATTCATTCATAATGATTTGTTTTCATTTTTATTTCATTCATTCTGCTTGTTTTCCTTTAATCTTAAAAACGAATGTGTAATGCTATAAGCACAGGCACAGAATGGTAACAGCAGCACATTTCAGATGTCTCCTAACATTTCGTATCCATGATGTCTGAAATCTTTACACCAACGCTTTAAGGAAATGTGTATTGTATTTCAGCTGGGGCAGAGGCCTAATCCTGAACTGAGGCTTGTGACCAGCCACTGCTTGGGCTGATCTGCTGCAGAACAGCTGGAATAGACTGCACCCCTTCAGGCTACAAGGAGCAATTCAGTTTGGTGCAGGCGTGGACTCTAATCTGGGAGAACTGGGTTTGAGTCCTCACTCCTCCACTTGCAGCTTGCAGCTGCTGGATGACCTTGGGCAAGCCATAGTTCTGTCAGAACTGTCCTTGAAAAAGCAGTTTCTGTCAGAGCCCTCTCAGCCCCACCTACCTCACAGGGTGTCTGTTGTGGGCAGGGGAAGGGAAAAGAGGTTTTAAGCTGCTCTGAGACTCCAAGTGAAGGGTGGGGTATAAATCCAAACACCTCCTCCTCCTCTTCTTCTTCTAGTGCTCCCCTAGGTCAAAAACTCTGTGCAAATATAAACCTACCCAGTTGGCAATTGGCTGGATTTGACCACATCCCTGATGTGTCTGTTTTCTTTAATTTCCATAGCAGGGACACTCAAAACTGGGATACCCCCACCTGCTATTGGGTGTCTCCCACCCCTGCACTTACCTCCAAGGAGACAGAGGCCTCCAGACAGTGTCAAGGGAGTTGTCCAGGGAGGGCCGCAAAAGCCCAATGTGATGCCACAGAAGTGGCTTCCCAGCTCACCATGATGCCCAGAAACATTGGGCAGGCTAGGGGCTGGCCAGCATCCAACCCCCAGGGGCCGGCAGCAGAGGGACGAGGTAACAGGGGTGGCAGGAGAGCAGGAGAGCCCACCACAAGCGGTGTCCCTTTCCTCATCCATTGTGGGAGCCAGGAAGGCTTCTTTGGAAGGGCAGGAAACAGGCTGCAGTGACCCCCTTAGGCCAGCAGGGGCCAGAGGAGAAGCCTTATAAGGCTTCCCATGGGGGAGGAGCAGGGGAAATGGGATCCCAGGAAGGCAGCCACCCATTGGGCCTAGGAGCTGCCATTCCCATAGGCCCATCCCCCAGGATAGAGGGAGTGGGTGTGGCCAGAGTTGTCCCATCTTCAGACAGTCCTTTAAAAGGCGCTCCCTGGGAGAACCAGGGAGGAAGAGCCAGACCTCACCTGAGGCAACTACTAAAGGAACCCTGGAGAAGGAGACAGCCCTGGGCTCCAGCCCGACACTGGAGTCTGATAAAGGGCAACAGGCTGTTTTACCACATCAACCCTCTACCACATCACTGCCACACATTTTGCTACAGGCATACATTTATTTATTTATTATTGTTATTTATCTCATTTATACCCTGCCTTTCTCCTTGGTGGGGACTCGGAGTGGCTCACACTTGTTCTCCTCTCCTCCTTTTTATCTTCACAACAACCTTCTGAGGGTAGGTTAAGCTACGAGTGCAAGAGTGACTCAAGGTCACCCAACAAGCTCCCATGGTAGAGTTGGGATTCAAACCTGGGCCTCCAGACCCGAGTCTGACACTCTGTACACCCCACTGGCCCTCAGGAGGTTTGTGACTGCATTGAGATTTGAGCCTGAGAGCTTCGGTCTCACCATTCATGCTTCAATTAAATCCTCAGAACCTCACACCGAAGATGCAAATCTCATTCCCTTCTTACTCTGCAGTTCTCGTACCTCCATATTGTTATGGTAAAAGGGCTACATGATCACAACCAGAGCTGAGAGGATAGCTCAGTGCCCTGTAATCCAACAGTGCCCTCAGAATCACAGTGACACCCTTCTCAGCCTGTTGACTTCAGTGGGATTAGGACTGCACCCAGAAGCCATCAGTTTTGGATTGGCACCAATGGGATCAAGATTGACTGCTTCCACCCGATTAGAACAGTTCATCCCAATTCCCCCAGACTCTCAGACTGGCATCGGGTCATTAGTATATTTTCTTCCCTTTCATATGCCAAGTTATTGCTTCCTCTAATTAAGCATTGCTTTTCTGGCTTAATTATGACTTTTCCTGACCTTTTCTAAGCATCGAATGTATAATTGATTCCATATCCTCGGCATTTCATCACATCTGTTTCAGTTCTTAATTCTGACATTTGGTTGTATTGCCAGAGGGCCATTTCCTCTGTTTTCCTCTCCGGTTGTCACATTCCTATCCAATATGTAGATTTTTATCTCCCGTTTTAAAGATGCCTCTTACATGTGATACAATGCTTCTTGCTACTCAAGGTGGGTGGTAGTATTTGTGGGCTATTCCTAATATAGGTGAACACCTGGAGGAGGAGGAGATTGGATTTATACCCCACCCTTCACTACCCAAAGGAATCTCAGAGCAGTTTACAATCCCTTTCCCTTCCCCTCCCCACAACAGACACCCTGTGAGGTATATGGGCCTGAGAGAGCTCTCTAGAGAAGTGTCCTTGAGAGAACAGCTCTGAAAGAACTTGTGACTGACCCAAGGTCACACCAGCAGCTGCATGTGGAGGAGTGGGGAGTCAAACCTGGTTCTCCCAGATTAGAGTCCATGCTCCTAAGCACTATACCAAACTATTTTCTAGACCAGGAGCTGAATCCTTGGGAGCCATTCTTATCTTTGCTGTATTGCATGGCAGTCCAAGCATTATATCACAGTTCAAACCTACCTTTTCATGGATGGTGAAGGCATATTGCCTTAGCAGTAAGTGCCTCAAAATTATGGAGTGCATCTGCTCAGGCACAGCTGGAGTATTGCACACAATACTGAAAGGTGCATATTAAAGAGTGAGTTACGTTTCTTATTACTTAAAAGCATATTTCTCTGCTGCTTGAGTGAAACAATGGCAAACGTTACTCTGTATCCTCAATTAAAATTTCGTAGGCGTTTGAAGCAGAAGGGGCACCTGATCTTGCCAAATACCCCTTTCTGGATAGTTCTGCTTTCCAAGTCCGCATTTGCCATGTTCCAAAGCAGTCCATTCCACACTCAGCACAAGGCAATTGAAAAGTGTGTGTTAAGGGCTGCCAAGTCATTCCCAACTTCTGGCAGCCCTATGAATTAGTGTCCTCCAAAATGTGCTCTCGTTAACAGCCTTGCTCGGGTCTTGCAAACTGGAGGTCGGGGTTTCATTGACTGAGTCAATATAGACCTCACTTTGGGCCTTTCTTTTTTCCCCCGCTGCCTTCAACTTTTTCTAGCATTATTGTCTTTTCCAGTGACTCTTGTCTTCTCATGATGCGACTAAAGCACGATAACCTCGGTTTGGTCATTGGTCGATTGACCCTCCCAGGCCCTAAGGATGCCAGGCTTGCTTCTACCTGGGCCAGGGCCTTTTCAGTGGCAGCTGCATTCTGGTGGAATGAGATCCCGGAAGAGATCAGGGCCCTGCAGGATCTTTTACAGCTCCGCAGGGCCTGCAAGACGGAGCTCTTCCACCAGACTTTCAATTAAGGAGCTGCCCTTGCTACAGCCACCAACAACTGTAGCACTGCAGCACTTTATGATTTTATGATCTTGATCCTATTTGTAATCTGAACTGTTTAGATGTTTTTTATGTTTTTATGTGGATTTTAATGGTTACTAACCAATCTAAACTGCCCTGAGCCTGCTTGCAGGGAGGGTGGGGTATGCTCTCAAACATCTGATATTTATTCTATGTGGCTCTTATGTTAAGCAAGTTTGGCCATCCCTGGCTTAGAGGGAACACTGGTTGCCATTGCCTTTCTCTGAAGAGTCTTCTTTGGTGATCTCTCATCCAAAGATCAACCCTGCTTTGCCCCCGAAATCTGACAAGAACGGGGTGTACCATGCTGCCTTCCCTCCCTAAGCATGAGCTTAGGATCTCTCAAAGAGCTGTATTCAAATCCCTTGACATGGTGTCCTTAGCAGCCTCCACCCTCAGTTCCCCATCTGCAAAAAAAGGGGGGGGCAAAGAATGATCACCTAATGCATGCATTATGGGTATGTTACTGGGTTACTTCATGGTTACTGTAAGGATTAATGTGATCAGGACCTTGATGCACATTTGACAAATAAATTGCTACACATATAATACTGCTATTGCAAATGCCGGTGATTTATAATGGATGAATCACTGTGTTTCCTCAAAACAACATGCCCTCAAAAATGCTTCCAACAAAGCAAAGCGCTGCTGTCTGAAAGCAATTTCCCTTCCCCTTAATTGAAAAAATGAGGTTTTGAATGCTGGCTTCATGTAAACAGGAGTGCAGCCCACCCCAGCAGCTGCCACCACATCAATAAATCTCCGTTCTCACATCCAGCACATTCATCTCTGCAATTAATGCTTTCCCCTACAAATTATCTGCCGAAAACATTGCCTGCTCCAAATCCCTGCAGCTGAGGCTCCCTTTCCAAACGGCGGAGATTCCAAATTTCAGCACCATTGAAAGGAAAGCTCACAGTCAGACTATCCAAACACAGGGCCATGTTGATGGGGGATGAGTGTCTGGGGTGCAACGGAAGGGCCATACGGTTTCTCCATTTCATACCTGCTTTTTCACTAGACAAGCCTTCACTTACTTAACTGTTGCTTGAAGAGTCTGAGTTGCTTAGAGTGATGCAAGATGTTGGGATGGAGCGGAAGAAAGGACTTCATTTGTGCCACACATCACTGTGGGTCAAGTCACGCACCCCCCCCCCCCCCCCGGTACCAGAACTGAACCCTGGAACATATGAAGTATGCATTTATTTCTATTACCTATGAGCTACATTTTCCATTGCAAATATGTCCAGAGCAGTTTACGAAAACCACCACCAATATAGGCAACTGAAATTGATAAACGAGCAATACAATCTAGGAAGCCCACATAAGAGCAGGATAAAAACAATAGTCTAAAGAAATATAGTAAAACAACTTCAGCAAGGGTGGATAATAAGCAATATCAGCAAAGGCAATTAAATGACAGCAAAACATTAATTACACACTTCCCAGTTAGCAGAGTGACTGGGCAAACAGAATTAAGAACAGTAGATTTAGGAGGACATGGAGTCCTTTGAACATCTGTCTTGATCTAGACAGCCTACAGGAGCCTGATTTTGCCAGCTCTCAGAAGCTAAGCAGGTTCAGCCCCGATTAGTACTTGGATGGGAGACTCCCAAGGAAGTCCAGGGTCACTATGCACAGCTAGGCAATGGCAAACCACTTTTGAACATCTCTTGCCTTACACTGCCCTGGATGTGCAAGTACATTGATATGATCAGATATAAGGGATTTTTTTTAAGTACTGGTTGAGCACGATAAAGGTAATTCCAAAAACATAGCTGTGTTAGTCTGTCTCAGCAAAGTGAAAGAGAAATCAAGCAGCATCTTAAAGAATAACCGAGTTAATTCAATAACAAGCTTTTGTGAGTCAGTGCTCACTTCATCAGATGCATATGGTGTGGGGGAATCTTCTTATGGGGAATTTTAATAACTAAAATCACATGAGGGTGGGGGGAAGAAAATCTGTAGCCGAGAAAGACCTATGGTAAGTCATTCAGGTGTTAAGTCCCACATAACAGACCAGAACAATTGTGTTTCTGACCTACAGAACTGTCTGCTGGAATAAATAGTGTCTGTCTTTCTGGTGCCATCAGATGTCTATTTTATTTTGCAGCAAAAGACTAACCTGACTATCCCTCTGGAAAAAATATGGTGAATCTATTTGCCTGTGGCCCTTTAGGAGATGACCTTCCAGACGTTTATCATGCATTGTTTGGACCACAGAGCTATAGCAAGATGGAACTGGCTGTTCTGTGTGCAAATACCATCAACATAAATGCCAGACAAGCTCTTTTTGAAATGGATACTTAGGCGTCAACTTCAGGGAGGCTGGGGAGCTGGAGCCCCCTTCCCCGGAGACAATGGCCTGTAATGTCTCTGGCCCAGCCCCAGCCCCCCCCCCAAACTGGAAAGTCTACACCCTTGAATTGATAGAGGGTGTGTAGCACAACAGCTCTGTGGATGGTGTCCTGAACCAGTTCAGACCCCATCAATGCATATTTGTAGTTGGATTTTTGGCTCCAATGTGCCTCACTTCGCACTTGCCATGCTGAACCTCATTTGCCACATTGATGCTCACTCGCCCAGCCTCGACAGGTCCCTCTGGTGCTCCTCACAGTCTTCCCTGGTTCTCTCCACCATGAACAACTTAGGGTCATCCACAAACTTAGCCACTTCACTGCTTATTCCCAATTCCAAATAGTTAGTGAACGAGTTAAAAAGCACTGGACCTAGTACCGAGTCCTGCAGTACCCCACTGTGAAAAGTGCCCATTTATACTCATTCACTGTTTCCTTTTAATTAACCAGTTTTTAGTCTTTTCCTCTTATCCCCTGACTGTTGAGCTTACTTAGCAGTCTTTGATGAGGAACTGTATGAAAAGCTATCTGGAAATAGAATCACAGAGTTGGAAGGGACCTCCAGGGTCATCTAGTCCAACCCCCTGCACAATGCAGGGAATTCACAAATACCTCCCCCTCCACACCCACAGTGACTGCTGTTCCATATCGGAAAGATGACAAAAAACCTCCAGGATCTCCAGCCAAACTGGCCTGGAGAAAAATTGCTTCCTGACCCCAAAATGGCAATCAGCATTTCCCTGGGCATGTAAGAAAGGGCCACAGGAACTAAGCACTGAGGCAACCCTTCCTGCCCTCCCTCTCATCTGCCTAAGTTCACGCAATCAGCATTGCTATCAGATGGCCATCTAGCTTCTGTTTGAAAACCTCCAAAGAAGGAGAACCCACCACTTCCCGAGGAAGCCTGTTCCACTGAGGAACCCCTCTAAATGTTAGGAAGTTCTTCCTAATGTTTAGCCAAAACCCCTTCTGATTTAATTTCAACCCATTGGTTCTGGTCTGACCTTCTGGGGCAACAGAAAACAACTCCATACCATCCTTTAGATGACAGCCCTTCAAGTACTTGAAGATGGTTATCTCAGTCATCTCCTCTCCAGGCTAAGTATACCCAGCTCCTTCAACCTTTCTAGATAAACAACATCTCCTGGGTCACCCTTATCCACATGTTTGTTCATCCCTTCAAAGAACTCTAAAGATTAGTGAGACAAGAGCTTCCCTTACAGAATCCATGCTTATTAGATGCAATATATTTTGTTCATCAATGCACCCACTAATTCTATCTTTAATAATGGATATTACTAACTTACCCGGTATTGATGCTAGACTGACCAACCTGTCATTTTCCGGAACTCCTCTGGAACCTTTTTCAAAGAAGGGAATTACATTAGCTAACTTCCGGTCCTCGGAAATGGAGGCAGATTTTAGTGACAGACTGCATATTTTTTGCTAGGAGATCCACAAATTCACATTTTAGTTCTTTCAGAACTCTTGGATGTATGGATGCATGCCATCTGGGTTGGTGATTTGTCAGTCTTTTATTTGTCCATCTGTCACAGGATCAGTTGTAGGTATGTCTAAATCTGGTTTTTAGGGTAGGGTGAGAGACCAAAAGGAAGGCATTCTGTGTGTTGGCTCCATGTTTTCCTTCCTTATTCAGCTTAGGAAACCAAGAGTGGTTTTTTTAGGCAATACATCTGCACGTATTTAATTTGCAAGTAGGAGCTTGAACATAATAGGCCTCTGGCTTGCTCATAATATCGTTATTATTGTTTTCATGGCTTTCGAAGACAGCTGCTAAATTATCTTGCTTAAGGCTGGTGCCAGAGCTTGTACGTGAAATATAATATCCTCTGTATGCTCATGCAAACTTCCCGGTTAGTCTCTCCAACGAGCAGTACCACTCGGACGCAAAACCCTCCGTCTGTTTCTGACATCCGACCAACCTGATCTCTTGGAGATAAAAAATGGCTTGCCTTTCCTTGCCTTTTTGCCAACTGGGTGGAATTTCTGCATTCAAAAAGGAGCATGTTAAAAATAAAGTCCCAGACTAATTACCCTGGGTTGTTGTTGTTTTTTCTGATTTAGACTTGGCGACATTAGAAACAGAAAGGCCAAAGTCTGCTGGCCACCTGCTGTTTTAATCTGCAACGTCTGGAACTGGGGAAGACCAGATCCATGCACAGGGGCACCCTTTGCTTTCTGGTGGGAGCAAAGGTGTAATGTCAAAGCAACGTCAAGAGAGAGCAAGATTCACAGCAAGTTTCAAAGGCAGGCTCTTGGATGTATTCAGGATCAAATGGCAGGAAGTAGTATCCTTTTACTGTAATAACTGAGATCACCAGAAATGCTTATAGATGGTCTGAAACAGATGGTTGGGGGGGAGGTGGGGGAGTGTCCATCCTGGCCTCCCTCAATGGCACCTCTGGCTGCTCAAAAAGACCCCTCCACACACCGTGTTAAGAACAGAAGAGAAGCCAATGCTGGATCAGGCCAGTGGCCCTTCCAGTCCAACATTCTGTCACACAGTGGCCAAAAACACCAGGTGCCCTCAGAAGGTCCAGCAGTGGGGGCAGGACACGAGAAGCCCTCCCACTGTTGCCTTCCCCCAAGCACCAAGAGTACAGTGAATCACTCAAGCACCCAGAGTACAGTATTATTTGTCGGGGGGGGGGGGGTTGTGCCATCGACTCACAGCTGATTTATGGTGACCCTGTCGGGTTTTCAAGGCAAGAGACATTCAGAGATGGTTTGCCATTGCCTGCCTCTGCATAGCAGTGCAAGACTTCCTTGATGGTCTCTCATCCAGGTGCTAACCAGCGCTGTCCATGCTTAATGTCCAAGACCTGAAAAGATCGGTTTAGACTCAGTTATCCAAACGGGGGCACTTTTCACATCATCCGTTGGCATCTCATATGCATTCTCATATTCTGCTGTGAGTCCCATTGTTGCTGGGGAACTGTGACATAAAAGTCTAAGCTGAGCTGCTTTGAAGCCCGTTTGTTGCTGGTGTGTTCCGGGCTGGCCTGCCCACGAGGCCTGGAGAAGCAAAGTTTCTCTCTCAGGCTTCAGGGATGAGGACGTGCAGGCAACTTCTCAAGGCAAATCCCGCTTTTAAAATCCCATCTTGGCTGCTTTAAGATGCCAGCCACCCTGGAGATTCCATCCTGAACTGCACAGCGAGAGGAAGACCAAGGAGAGATTGCTTATGGCTGCCGGTGACTAGAGATTGTAGCTTGAGGGGCCAGAGAACAGAGGAAAACGGGAGAAGAACTGCTGAAAGGGGGGCCGATGCTCCAATTATCATGGGAGACAGACCCGAACGACTGCTGGCTTTTATATTTTCAAAGGGAAAGTTGCCAAGTGCCTTTGTCCCCATTGCCTTTGGTGCAGCATGTGATCTCCTTTGCATCTCGCATCATCTAGTCTAATTAGTAGAGCCATCTAAAGCAGAGCTATGCCCTTCTAAGTCTATTGACTTCAATGGATTTAGAAGAATGTATTTGATGGTGGCGGCTACAAGCATGGACAGCTTCAAGAGGGAATTGGATAAACAAATGGAGCAGAGGTCCATTAGTGGCAATTAGCCACAAGGTCTAGATAGGAGCTCACAGTCTGGGGCAAGTGATGCACTGTGTTCTTGGTGCTTGGGGGGGCAACAGTGGGAGGGCTTCTAGTGTCCTGCCCCCACTGCTGGACCTCCTGAGGGCACCTGGTGTTTTTGGCCACTGTCTTGGTGTCTGGGATGAATGATGTCAGGGACAGACGTTCACCTCTCATGGCATCTATCGCTCCACAGAGTAATACTGGTCACCAGCACCAAAGGCCATTTTAACTGCCCTGTCCAGTGGACTGATTGCCCTCCTGCACTGACTAAGTCATTCAGTCTGAGACCATATGAAAACTACAAACCTTCCTACATATATTCTTGTGCTGAACTACTAATGAACGCTACAGGCAGAAGTTGTACTATTAGTACAGCTAGTGCACCATACTTAGGCTTGGATCCACACTGGTGTTTTTCGCAGATGCAAGAACTTCTGTCCAATTTCCCCACTCCTGTGACAGTCTAAATTGTCCCCCAGGTCCTGTCCAATTTGGTGTAGTGATTAGGAGCATGGACTCTAATCTGGGAGAACTGGGTTTGATTCTTCACTCCTCCACTTGCAGCTGCTGGTGTGACCTTAGGTCAGTCACAACTTCTTTCAGAGCTATTCTCTCAAGAGCGATTCTCAACAGTCTGGTGTAGTGGTTAAGTGTGTGGACTCTAATCTGGGAGAACCGAGTTTGATTTCCCCACTCCTCCACTTGCAGCTGCTGGATGACCCTGGGCAAGCCATAGTTCTGTCAGAGCTGTCCTTGAAAGGACAGTCCTTGAAAGAGCTCTCTCAGCCCCACATACCTCACAGAGTGTCTGTTGTGGGGAGGGGAAGGGAAAGGAGTTTGTAAGCCACTCTGAGACTCCTTTGGGTGGTGAAGGGCGGAGTGTAAACCCAATCTCTTCTTCTCTTCTCTTCTCTTCTTCTTCTTCCGCGCATGTAGAGTTCCTGGGGGCATTCTGGGCTCCCACAAGGACATTGCACTCACTAGGCAGCAGTCCTTGCTATTCTGGATCCAACCCATAGTAGCTAAGAGTTATGGCAAGCCACTTCCTGTATCCTCAATCCCCCTCCTCCTTTACAGTAATAATAAGTGCTGTCAAGTAACAACCAGCTTATGGCAACCCTCGTGGGGTTTTCAAGGAAAGAAAGAAGCAGAGGCGGTTTGCCATTGTCTTCCTCCGCATAGCCCCTCAGGTCTCCCATCCATGGCCAGCCCTACTTAGAGAAGGAGGAGGAGGAGACTGGATTTATACCCCGCCTTCACTACCTGAAGGAGTCTCAGAGCAGCTTACAATCCCTTTCCCTTCCCTCCCCACAACAGACACCCTGTGAGGTAGGTGGGGCTGAGAGAGCTCTCTTGAGAACTGCCCTTGAGAGAACAGCTCTGAGAGAACTCGTGACTGACCCAAGGTCACACCAGCAGGTGCAAGTGGAGGAGTGGGGAATCAAACCTGGTTCTCCCAGATTAGAGTCCATGCTCCTAACCACTACACCAAACTGGCTCTCACACTACTGAGTTCAGTCTAGTCTGGGCTACTCTGGCTGCCGCATCTGCAATATGAGCACAGTAATGCTGACCTTCCTTATTGGACTGTTGCGAGAACTGCACTAAAATCATGTATGCAGAGCACAACAGAACATTCAAAGTGCTATTATTATTAGAACATGAGCTATTTAGCTGAAAGTCCCCCGTCCAAATCTCAGCTGAGTAATGAACTCAACGGGCGTGCTCCTCGGCCCGCCCTCTGCTCCCCATCCGTACTAACGTGTCAAGCATCTCTAAGTCTCTATGGGAGAGAGAACAACCCAGGAATGTTTTGACAATCTGCTTCGGTTTCTCCTGTTCTCTCCCTCTCGGCTTCTTGGCTTCCAGACTCCCCCACTGAACGTGCTCCCTTCAATCTACTGGAGCTTAACGTATGCATTACCAGCTCTTTTTAAAATGAGTGATCTGAATAAAAGCCCATGAAAACCAAAGCCCAGCTGGAAATATTCAGTGTAAAATAACCTCTCGCAAAGGTGTTCCCTGCATTCCCACGCAATTTCACACTGACAACAAAAAAAATCGCAAGCAACAGTAAGAGCATTTAAGCTTAATGCCGCTCTGCATGAGGTAGCAGCGAAATTTGAATTCAGAAATTGTCTCTGCGAAAGTGTGTTGCTCAGGACTGCCAAAGAGCTAGGAGGATGGGAGCGATTAAAATAAAAACAGGGCGTGAAAACAGAAATCTATCAAATGCTCTCTTTTTTTTTAATTTTTTCTTTATTGAAGGGATTCAAAGGGTACAAGCAGTAAAGAGTGTGTTACATATTGGAGATTGTTAATAATATATTGAAATACAAAGTTAAAGACTTAGCTTGTATTACAGCAATTCTTAAACATTCCCGTTACATTAAACTAAGGTTAACTCTAGAGTTACTACTGTTTATATCAGATATCAGTGACCAATCTTGGAACTAAACTGAGAAAAGGTGGGTTTACTTTTTATAAAAAGAGGTATATGGAGGAGTTGTTTGCCCAAGATTTTGGGAGTGTCGCATCTTTACTTTCAGAGTATTTGTTGATGCTAGGGTACCATTTGAGCATTGGGTTTTTGCGGGTGTCGTTTCCATAAAGATTTTCTGTTCTTTCAGTTATTTTATCTAATATAAAATAGTCCCATACCTTGGCTAGCCATGTGGAAATTGGTGGGCTGGAGGGTTTTTTCCAGTTGACTGCTAATGTGTGTTTAGCTGCTGTTAAAAGGACTTCTACTAATTCTCTTGTTTCTCTGGGAATCTTTGTCTTAGGCCATAAATTGAGTAGAATCAGAGCCGGGTCGTAAGGAATAGAGACTTCAAGCATCTGTTCAATTTCTGAGAGAATCTTTTTCCAGAATATAACTATGAGAGGACAGGACCACCAAGCATGGTAGAAGGTCCCAGTAGAGATTTGGCATTTCCAGCACGTTGGTGAGTGTGTTGAGTATATGTGTGATAGCTTTGCAGGTGTTATGTGCCATCTAAATAAAGTTTTTAAGGCTTGAAGTTGTATTGGGGTGGACTTGGTTTTATATATATTTGAGTTCCAAATCGCTTCCCATTGGTCATTCGATAAAGCATATCCGATGTCGGTGTGCCAACTGGTTTGAAGCCCTGTGGTTTGACATGAAGAATCTTGTATAAAATAGCTGTAGAATGTTGAAATCAGACCCTTTTTAGTAAAGGCTTTGGATATTAATAATCGTTCGAAGAAGTTAAGTTTTCTTTTAAAGTTTAGGTTCTGTTTGTGAGATTCAAGGAGGTGTGCTACTTGCAAATATTCATACCAGGGTAGACGTGTGTTCGCCTTAACGTCCAGTTCTGCTTTACTAAGCATCGTACCTTTGTTGGCGATGTCTATGAATTTAGTGATCTTCGCTTTTTCCCATTCGCAAAATGACGGAGGGTTTAAGCCTGGTTGAAACCAGGATTGGCGGAGGAAGCTCTTTATGGGTGAGTCTGATGTTATCAATTTTTTCTTGCAGGTATCCCACACTCGGAAGGTCGTTGAGAGGAAAGGATGCTGGGTTCTCGGAAGAAGGCGTTTAGAAGGTAAGTTCCAAAGTGCTTCTTGGAAGGAAGCCGATCTAAGATATGTATTCTCTATGTTTTTCCAGTCAGCCTGGTAGTCGCTGTGGTAATGTCTGGTCAGATTTGCCAGTATAGTAGCTTGGTAGTAAGTTTTGAGGTCAGGAACAGCAAGACCCCCTTTATCTTTATTTCTACGAAGAACTTGAAAACGGATTCTAGGTTTTTTATAGTTCCAAATGAAATTTTGCAAATTTCTTTGCCAGAGAGCCATGAGTTTTGGGGAGATTTGAATCGGGAGAGCTCTAAAATAATATAAGAATTTCGGTAATATAAATGACTTGACGATTGAGATGCGTTCCAGCCATGTCAGCAACTTTGTGTCCCATGCTTTTAGTTGAGATGTTATAAGGGCGTTTGCTTGCGTATGGTTATGAGTGATTAAATCTTTCAAGTTTAAGGGGATTTTAACGCCCAAATATTGCCAATAGTGGGATGTCCACATAAAGGAATACCTCTCTTTAACAAATTTAGTTGAGTCTTCATCTAGGAGGACAGGGTATAGTGTGATTGATTTATGCATAAACCTGAAATCTTCCCAAAGTCCTCTAAGAGCTGAAATAGTGGAGGAATCGTAGTAATTGGGTCTGCAATGTAGATGTTCATATCATCAGCAAATAGGCTTGTTTTATACTGTTTGTTTTTTATTGTTATGCCTTGTATTGCTGCTTCTTGCTGAATGGAGGTGACCAGTGGTTCGATTGCCAACGCAAATATGAGCGGTGACAGAGGGCAGCCCTGTCTTGTTCCTCTGTATAAATTAAAGAAATTTGAGGATCTAGAGTTGATATTTAAGGAGGCCAAGGGTGAAGCATATATCCAGTGTAAAGCTGATTTAAATCGAGCTCCAAAGTTCATATATTCAAGCAGGCAATGAATATAGTTGAATTCCAAGGTATCAAAGGCTTTTTGGAAGTCTACGGACAGGATACAAGAGGGTTTGATTCTTCTTAGGTGACAATGATGGATAATATCGATAGTCTTTCGTATGTTGTCTGTGATGTCTCTTTGTCTGATGAAGCCCGTCTGGTCTAAATGTACATTAGAGGGTAAGACCTTGGAGAGTCTCCCTGCGAGAATTGAGGCAAAAAGCTTGTAGTCGCAGTTAAGAAGCGATATTGGTCGGTATGATGAAGTTTGAGAGGTATCCTTGTTTGGTTTGGGAAGGACGATTATCCTCGCCTGATTCCAAGTTGGTGGAGTTGGTTGGTTTTCTAATATCTTGTTGAATAGGTCAGTGATGGGTTGTAATAACACTTCTTGAAAGGATTTGTAGTATTCTGTGGGAAAGCCGTCAGGGCCCAGTGACTTATTATTTTTCATTCTTTTCAAGGTTTCCTGGACCTCTGACGGGCATATTGGGTTGTCTAAATAAGATTGGTGTGCTTTTGATAGTTTATTATTTAGGTTTATTTTAGTAAAAAATTCTTTAATATCCTGTATGGAAGGATTTGAAGATTCGTATAGGTGTTTGTAGTATCTTTCGAAAGTGTGGAGTATCTCATGGGACGTTACACACAGGGTTCCTTGCTGGTCGCGGATGCAGTTGATCATGTTACTCGTCCTTTGCTGTCTTAACTTAAACGATAGAAACCTAAGTGACTTGTTATTGCGATATTTGTATTTATGCTGCATTAAGGCTATATTTTTTTGTGTTGTTGAAAGTTCAATTGCTTCTAGTTTTTTCCGTTGAATTGTAAGCTTTTGATATATTTTTTTATTGCCTGTTTGTTTATGTTTGCTTTCCAATTGTTTTATTTCTGCCTGAAGATCATTTATTGTTTTTTGTTTACATTTTTTGTAGGCTGAAGCTAGCGCAATGAGTTTCCCTCGCAGAACAGCCTTATGGGCGTCCCAAATAGTCTCGAGTGGCACATCATCAGATAGATTAGGAAGAAAGAATTCTGCAATGGCTTCTTCAGTTTGTGACCTAAACACTGGATCTTTCAATAAAGCTCTGTTCAAAGACCAATTTATTTGCGTGTTGATTTCTTTTCCCATCACCATGACGCATTCCACTGGGGCGTGATCAGACCATTGCCTGAGGCCTATGGATGATGAGAGGATGTTTGAGATGGCAGTAGCAGATATTAAAATATAGTCTATTCTGCTAAATGAGTCAAATTGGGCTGAATAATAAGTGTAATCTTTGTCTGTGGGGTGTTTCCATCTCCATACATCACATAATTTGAAATTTTTAATTAGTGAGTCTAGTTGGTCAGCTGGATGTCTCAATTTCTATGGCGAGTGAGCGAACCTAGAACGGTCCATGATATTGTTAGCCGCGTAATTGAGATCGCCTCCTATTAGAATTGTATCCTCATTGAAGGAGCAAATCTTTTGTAGGACGGTTTGGATATATGGTATTTGGTCTGAATTTGGAACATAAAGATTGGCTATCGTGTAGGGTTGACCGTCTAAAGCTCCTTTCAAAATGATGTACCTTCCTTCTGGGTCAGGCTCTGATTCCTTTATGTGGAATCTGGTGGCCTTGGAGAAAAGAATAGCTACTCCCCTTGATTTGTTTGAACCTGGGGCGTAATACTGCTGAGGGTACCAAGATAAAGGGAATATTGGGCCATGGTTTTTTTTAAGGTAAGTCTCTTGTAGAAAGATAATGTCGGCTTTCTCTCTTTTCATTTGTGTGAGGATTCTCTTGACTTTAATTTTGTTGTTTAATCCTCTGCAGTTAAAAGTTACTGCCTTTAGTGTGGCAGCCATAGGAAGAGTGGGATTAAACGTTTATGGCTTCTAGTTGCAATTAAAAAAGGGTTAAGCATGTCCACCCAGTACTTTGAATAGTAGCTTACATGAAAAAATATCATTTTTAAATCACAAGGCATATTAACACTGTACCAAGTTGGTGTATCAAAGTGAGAGTCATTATACTTTGCTAACTTCCAAACATTACATAGATTTAACACACTCATTAACAGAACAGAACGGTTAGGCAAATAACAGATAAGCAGAAAGATTTTGCGTTCCTTTGGTAGGCATTGTTTGTAATTGAACTTGCAGCAGGCAAAGTGAACGACAAAATAATATGTTATAAGTAATAGCCCCTTTGCCTCCCTCCTGCTTCTAACTTTGTCTAATAAAGTAGTTTCCCCCCCCCTTGCCCCCTCCCCCCTTCCCCCCCTTAGTTCCCCAACAAATAACCTGTCCCTGGAAACTGGAGCCAATCTGCTTTAAAAGAGAAGAACCCAGCACAACAACAAACACTATCATCAAAACTTTCCTCCATTCCAGGGTGGAAAATGGGTATAGAAGGAACGTGCAAGGCACGTTTGGGCTTTCAAAAAAGCCCATCCCTAACAACCTTCCTATCACCGGGGCAAAGAAGAGACTCCCCCTCCCCCCCCCCCCCACTCGGACCAAAGAGAGAGATTATGTCCATAAGTTTTAATCAGTCCAACCTGACGGTTCAGCGCTTTTATATAAGGTATTCAGAGTCTAGTTCACTCAGGAAGATTTGCGCACAGGGATCTTGCTCCATTGCGAAGGCGATTGCATGAGGTCTAGCTTGCGCTTAGAGGATTTCTTCATACTGGATATAGGTAGGTCCTGGAGGTTTAAGGCTAGGAGAAGAGCTTGACCGGTGTCTTCGTCCCTTGCTGTGAGCGTTGCTCCTTGGTAACGTACAAGGAGGGAGCCTGATTTCGTCCAGGTGTACCGGAATCCTGCTTCATTAAGTTTTACTGTGATTGGTTTTAAGGACCGTCTGATTTGTAGAGTCTCTGCTGTGAGATCCGGAAACACTAGGATTTTGTCTGCTTGAAATGGTAAGCCACCATTGAGCTGGGCGCCTTGTAAAATACGTTGTCTGGTACGTGCATCTAAGAATTCAACCAGAATGTCTCGCGGGAGTTGGCGTCTGTTTTGGTTCAGGGACCCCATACGGTAAGCTTTAATAATAGTTGGAGCTATTCCCTCCTCCAGCTGTAGTACTTGAGCTAACCACGCACCCATGAAGGCTGCCATATCGGTGGTCCCTTCTATTGACTCTGGAAATCCCCTGAACTTAAGGTGGCGTTCTCTCAGAGTGTTTTCTAAGAATAAATTTTTTTCTGTGGACCAGCTTTCCTGTTTCTGTAAAGATCTGATGCTCTCCTGGTTCACCATACTGTTCTCCATAACTGAATCTAAGGCTTGTGACATTTGGTGAGTGGAGGTTTTTAAAGTTTCTATCTGTTCAGTTATGGGCTTTAAGATATCATTCATTGTAGCCAACATCTCTGCCTTAAAGTTGGTGAACGAATCAAGCCAATCCTGCTTAGAGAGAGAGGAGGCGTTGTTACATGAGCTTACCGCTCTCGCCGCCATTTTCAGGCCCTGCTCTTCAGGCTGCTTAACTGCTTTTAACTGACACTCTGCTGGAAAATAGTGAGATAATCGCTTTTTCGGAGATTCCGTTTGTTTGGCCCGATCTCTGTTATTTTTTCCCATAAAACAGGGCGTGAAAACAGAAGTCTATCAAATGCTCTTAGAGTCATCCCAGTGAGGACGGAAACGGGAAGGAGCTACAGCTGAACAGTACAGGATCTGCTTTGTACACAGAACATAGTGGGTTCAAGGCCCGACATTACCAGTTAAAAGATCTCAGATAGCAATTTTGGGGGGAAATGTTCCATCATTAAAGGTAACCTCTCAAGGCCTGTACTTTCGCTGTGGTTGTTCCCACTTTATGGAATCGATTTAGGTGAGTGGAGGAGGGAAGACAGCATGGGATAGTCCAGTCTCATCAGATCTTGGAAGCCAAGCAGAGTCACTACTTAGATGGGAGGACAATGCTCCCTCTGAGCTGTGGAGTCTTGTGAGCAAAAAATTCTACTTTGTGAGCGACTGGCATTAAAGCTGTGAGCGAGCGATTTGGTTACGGCATAAATTGGTTTGCCCTGGCGCCATCCTTCCTGAGCTGAGACAGAAATCGGTGAGCCGGCTAAAAAACTGTGAGCTAGCTCCCACTAATTCAGCTTAGAGGGAACACTGGAGA
Source organism: Lepidodactylus listeri (assembly GCA_029233225.1). Lineage (NCBI taxonomy): Eukaryota > Metazoa > Chordata > Lepidosauria > Squamata > Gekkonidae > Lepidodactylus > Lepidodactylus listeri. The sequence continues at coordinate 58,820,226 of JARCFY010000014.1, forward strand.
CCACCAAGGAAAGCTCTGCAGAGGAAAGCAATGGCAAACCGCCTCTGCTTTCCACTTGCCTTGAGAACCCCTGGCTGAATTTGCCATGAATTGGTTGTGAGTTGATGGCACATGCATCCGTACATTAGGTGAGGAAAGGCACCCTCCTTGGGAATGTTCAGGAGAACTTTTAATTTAATGTAGGTTGCAGACATTTTAATGCAGTTTTAAAGAGTTTCTTAGGGTTTGGTGGAGTGAATTTGTGTTTTATGGTTTTAATTATGTATCGTACGCTGCCCCTAGTCATGGCATAAGGTGCAATACAAAACAACAACAACAATTCTCCACCTGAGGCCCCAGAGCAAGTCAGAGGACACAATTTGGAGCTAGATAAGCTCTGTATGAAGCAACTTGGCACGTTCATATGGCTCTTGTCGAAATCATACTCCTCCCAACAGCAAAACTGTCAGAAGACCCAGTGCATGGAGAAGTACATGGGCCAGGGTTTAGGGGTATGCACTTCAAAAATTTTAATAACAATTTCAGATCTGGATTTTGGTTAGGAGTCTGACACTGTTTTTCTTTTCCTGATTTTTTTGTAAAGTGTTGTTATCAGCTTGTGATTGGGGATATATTTTGGACATTCTGAAAATTTGGGACCATAATTTTTGTCATTGCACCCCTCCGAAGGCAGCAAGAAGGGAGGGAAAGAGAGGAGGCCAGCTTTGTCCCTATTGGAGGCTTCCACCTGCCACTCATACCAAAGGTGACAGAGACAACCCCCCCCCCACCGCCACCACCAGAAAATGGCAGACAGGCTCCTGGACTCCCAACAAGGCTTCGCTGCTATGATGAGCATTTCCTCTCCCCACCTCCAGGGAGGCTTAAAAAAAAAGAAGTGCTATATCGATATAACGGTGTAGCAATATGTGTACAAAACTCTCTGAATTCCAAGCTTTCATGTAGGAAGCTGCCCTTTAGCCCTTCCCAATGTGGAGATACATAGCAAAAAGTATTCTGGCCTCCAGCCTCCAAGCTCATGTACCTATGTGCCTACCCAGATACCAAAATCCCAGGAGGTAAATTTTCATTCATCCCAAAAGTTTGGGGTCATTTCTGGCGTGCTTGAACCAGCCAAAAACAGCTACTTTGGGTATAATTTTGGCTCTGGTATACTTGAATGCACACCCCAGGTAGGGTTGCCAGCTCCAGCTGGAGAAATTCCTGGAGATCTGGTGATGGTGCCTCAAGATGGCTGGGCTCAGGGAGGAGAGGAAGCTCATCGGGGGTTATGATGTCACTAAAGGGCTTCCATTTCTCCACTGCAACCCCCCCTCCCAGCTGCCATTTCTTCCAAGGGAACTGATCACTGTGTTGTAGATCAGAGGTAATTGTGGAATAGGGTTGCCAGGTCTGTCAGAGCAGCTGGCAGAGGATGGGGGTGAACTTACCGGGAGTTGGGAGGGAAGAAGCCAGAAATAAGTGTGATGTGCCTACGTCACTCGGAAGAATTAGCCTCTACCCCCAAACCAGAGCATCGCCTCATCCCAAAATCACCGATGTGCCCACATCACTTCCAGGTGACGTAGGCACGTCATGTTTATTTCCAGCATCTTGCCTGTTTGGGGGGTAATTGGGGGTGGGGTGGAGAGTGCACAAAACTAGGGAACCCCCACCCATACCAGGTGGGGTCAGGCATCCCCAGGCCCATAGCTACAGTGGGGCATTTTGAGGCTCCACCCTCTCAGATGTGAGGTACACCCCACAACAGCTACTACCCCTCTCCCCCCTCCCTTCCTGTGACATGAAAAGAGCCCTCCAGCTGATCCACATAAGCATGTGGCTTGCAGATCAGCTAGAGGGCCCTTTGCAGCTGCCCCTTTCACTCCCCTCTGCCAAGATTTTAAGGGCCCTCCAGCTGATCAGTGGGCCCTTTAGAACTTGCAGGGGGTGAGGGAGAGGGGCAGCTGCCAAAATCACTGCCTGGAGTTCAGGGAAGGTGTGCGGCCACCCCTCCCTCTCTCCTGCTGCCCCACAAAACTTCCCCATGTCCCACCAACCCAAAGTTTCTGGCTATGGGCCGGGTGTCCCTATTCTGAAAGGACTTCAGGGCCCCACCTGAAGGTTGGCAACCCTAGCCTTGGAACATCTAACACCATGGATACAAGTGCCTTCACAGGCCTGGCTGTGGCTCCATGGCAGAACGCATGATTTGCAGACAGAAGGCTCTGGGCTATTCCAGCAGCAGGTGGTGAAAATGAGCCTTCTTGGCCTGGGACCTTGGAGAGCCATGTTCAGATGAGACAATACTAAGCTAGATGCACCAATACTCTGACTCAGCATACGGCATAAGAATATAAGTAGAGCCCTGCTGGATCAGGCCAAAGGCCTATCACGTCCAGCACTCTGTTCACACAGTGGCTGACCAGCTGCCTCCAGGTAGCCCACAACCAGGATGACAGCAAAAACATCCTCTCGCCCATGCCGGACATTAATGTATGTCCACCAAAACAATGGAAGAGCCATATGCTTGTGTTCTCTTCATTTTTAAAATATTTTTATTTCTTCAAATACCATTATAAAAATGTTTGTTTCCATCCTTATATAATTACGATGTCAATTCTAATTTAAACAGAGGCTGTATGTTTTTCTTCCAGTTGAGTGGGCGGCGAGTTAGAAATATTTGTTCAGTGAACCTAAGTGAACATTTCCCTGGGACTAAGTCCCACTGAATAAAAGGGCATTTACTTCTAAGTACACCTGCTTAGTACCACTAACATCTCTAACAACTTGAGCCAGCTGCTCCTTGGTTGTTGGAATGACTGCTGATCTCCATAGCCAGGCTTGTACCATCTTAGCTGCCAATAAAAAATGGAATGCAAACAGTCTATTAGTCCCTTGACGCTGCTCTTCCAGGTAACTTAAAAAACGTATCATCAGTGCTGGCTTCTTATTTGAAATTGCACATGGCCAGAGAGAGAGAGAGAGAGAGAGAGAACCTTGGATGAACAAAAACAACACCAGCATTTTATCTGTTTTAATATCTAAATCCCCAGTTTGGTGTAGTGGTTAGGTGCATGGACTCTTATCTGGGAGAACTGGGTTTGATCCCCCACTTCTCCACACACAGCTGCTGTTATGACCTTGGGTCAGTCATAAGTTCTTTCAGAGCTGTTCTCTCTTTCAGGACAGTTCTCAAGAGAGCTCTCTCAGCCCCAGCTTCCTCACAGGGTGTCTGTTGTGGTGAAGGGAAGGAAGGGAAGGGAAGGGAAAGGGATTGTAAGTCACTCTGAGACTCCTTTGGGTAGTGAAGGGCAGGGTATATAAATCCAATCTCCTCCTCCTCCTCCTCTTCTCCCCCTCCTCCCTGTTAGCACCTATTGTAGGCACGTGATAGGCTTCCTTCACTGCCACTTTTGCATGTCTGGATGATCTGGCATGAGTTCAAACCTTCTGGAAAGATGCTGTTGGTAGAATCTCAGATCCCACACGTTCCAGAGCATGTTGGAAGAAATAAGGTTGAATCTCCATCCCCCAAGCCATTCAGTAGGTGAGGTGCACAGGCCTCAAGGTGGTTCCTGGCCCAGTTCCCTAAAATGCTTCTAAACTAGCCTTCATCCCCATCCAAATGATGGTGGTCACCAATTTCCCCTGTGCTGTAGCATCCCCTTTGTGCATCTGGAACCTGTCTGCTGCAGGCCTAGAAGAATTTCTGAATAAATGCAACTGATCCTCATCTTAATGGGGAGTCCTCTTTGGTTCCTCCGGGATTCTCGTAGTTAATACATGTCAAAATGGGGAAACATGCCTACTTGATCCCATGAGGCAACCAGACTGTCCTGGGTGGGAGTATGGGGGTACTGCTCAGACTGCCCACCTCAAGGTGAGGCCTGAAGTTCTCCCAGAATTACTGCTGATCTCCAGACTACAAGGATCAGTTCCCCTGGACGGAACAGCAGTTTTGGAGGACAAACTCTATAGCATCACATCCCCACTGGGCTCCCTGTCCTCTCCAAGTTCCACCCTCTTCATTCACCCTCTCTATGGTGGAGTTGGCAACCTTAGGTAGTACAGTGGAGGCAAACCACTCTAGAAGGCAGCCCCCAGTATATATCGATTGCCTTAATGGCCCCTCTCATGAGCTGCTCCATCTGAGATGAGCTCTTTAGCTTGGAGAAATGGTAGCTGAGGGGTGACACAATAGAGGTTTACAAGATTATGCATGGGATAAAGCAGGTAGAGAAAGGAGTACTTTTCTCCCTTTCTCACAATAAAAGAACTTGTGGGCACTCCATGAAATTAATGAGCTGTAGGTTTAGGACAGATAAAAGGAAGTAATTCTCCATCCAAGGCATAATTAACACATGGGATTTGCTGCCACTGGAAGTGGTGGCAGCTACAAGCATGAATGGCTTCAATAGGGAATTGGATAAGCATATGGAGCAGAGGTCCATCAGTGGCTATTAGCCGCAAAGTATAGATAGGAACTCTCGGTCTGGGGCAAGTGATGCTCTGTATTCTTGGTGCTTATGGGGGGGGGGCAACAGTGGGAGGGCTTCTAGTATCCTGGCCCCACTGGTGGACCTCCTGATGGCAGCTGGTATTTTTGGCCACTGTGTGACAGAGTGTTGGGCTGGATGGGCCATTGGCCTGATCTAGCACTGGCTTCTCTTATGTTCTTATGAAGGCTTAACCTGTGCCTGTCTCTGCTTCTTGTAAGCTAAGAACACAATTCATGTAATATCTCCTATTTAGGCCCCACTCCATAGCATATATTGTGGCCTAATAAAAGCTGTTACAGGGGTTGCATCGATGGCCTGTTGGCTTTTAATTTTGGACTAGCAAGCACTTAAGCAGAGGTAGTTTGCCACTGCCTTCCTTTGCAAAGCCTTCCTTGGTGGTCTCCCATCCGAGTACCCACCCTGCTTAGCTTCTGAGATCAGATCGGGCTATACTTTACCATCCCACATCCCCACCATTTGCTTTCAACCATGTGCAAATCCATTCTTCGCACCACCACCATGAAACACATACACTAGGCAAGAGAAAATAGTTCACAAAATGTAAGGGGAATCTATTTGTGGGATGGCTCGCAACAGCAACTCTTGGCAACGGCTGTCTTTCGGAGGCCTCTGGATTTGTAGGGCAATTGCTTGTGTGTTAACAGGGTCCCTGGTTTCTGTTTGTTTCACCCCTCCTTATCGGCTTTCCTAAATTGGGAAGCCCATTCACAGCTATCATGGGAGCCCTCAAGAGGTGTTAAGTGCAAATTAGGTGTGAACAAGAGGGCACACACCAAACCAGCCTGAAGTTTTAATCACTGGCTGGGTAAAAATAGAAGGTGGTGGAGGGCCAGAAAGGCAAGAGACAGCAAACAAAAGCCAGAGACTTCAGACTAGGGGTCCCCGACCTTTTTGAGCCTGCAGGCACCTTTGGAATTCTGGCCCAAAGTGGGGGATTCAGCCACAAGATGGCCGCTGGCCTCCTGAGGCAGAGCCAGCCACAGAATGGCTGCTGCAGCTTACCTTCAGTCACACAGTGCAGGTCCTTGTTCTGGGTTGGCAGCTGCTGCCAAAGCAACGTTTTTTTAAAAAAAAAACCCAGCACAGCCAATCAAAACTGCAATGACCAATGAAAAGCCATGCTGGGCGAAAACAGGGGTAATGAGACACACCCCTTTCACAGTGACAGAAAATTTCACCTCGGCGCTCCCGAGCTCTTGTGATTCTAACATGATACTGTTCAGCTGTTCGGAAAGAGTGACCGAACTTTCGGTTTGGTTTATGCAGCCCAATGCTTGCTGTCACTACTTGGCTGTGAAAGGGGTCTTCTGGAAGCAGAGAGGACCCTTTCCTGGGGATACTAACAATGGCTGTCTTGTGTGAGAGGGGCAGAGGGACTTTGGCTCAGTGGTAGAGGCTCCGCTTGGCATGCAGAAGGTCCCTGGGTCAATCCCCGGCATCTCCAGTTAAAAGGACCAGGAGGGAGGTGATGTGAAAGACCACTGCCTAAGACCCTAGACAGCCACTGTCAGTCTGAGTGGACAGTACTGAGCTTGAAGGACCAAGGGTCTAATTCAGTATAAGGCAGATTCACATGTTCATATGTCTGTGGTGCAAATATTTGATTGTGCCTTCTGACAGCCAGCCGGCATTTATTTGGGTTTCCCTGCCCCCACTACTATTCCAGCCTCTCATAGAATTATAGAATCATAGAGTTGGAAAGGACCTCCAGGTTCGTCTAGTCCAACCCCCTGCACAATGCAGGAAATTCACAAATACCTCCCCCACACACACACCCACAGTGACTGCTGTTCTCTGCCCAGAAGATGACAAAACAAACAAACAAACCCAGAATCTCCGGCCGAACTAGCCTAGAGAAAATTTCTTCCTGCCCCCAAAGGGGTGATCAGCATTTCCCTGGGCATTTAAGAAAGGGTCACAAGAATTATATGTCCATTTTCTCCCTGCCAAATCCATGAACTATCCTTCAGCCTGCCTGAGTTTTGACATGCTTATCCTGCCCTCCCCAAACTTTACAGAAGCAAAGGATAATTGATAGCCAGTTCTGCACATTTGGAATGCCGAGAGGCGTATAAACAAGGTGATGTCGCTCCTGAAGCAGTTGCATTTTGGAATGCTGCTGGGTTTTCAGCCTGGTGGTGAAAAAAATAGACCGGAGGAATCTGAGCCACAAAAGCAATTGGCTTGGAGCTAGTTATTTCTCACAGTCCTTCTGACAGCTGCTGGGAAGGTGGACGCCACTCGGCTTCTCCCTCCCTTTCTCCCATGCCTTCCTCTGTCCCTAGCGAACAAGCAGTGGGACTATAACGAGGGCTGGGATGCTTTGCTTCAGCTGCCACCCTTTGGCAAGAGGAAGGGTAACAGAAGCCCAAGGACGATAGATGACGCATCGCATAGAAATGGAGTTTAACTGGGCAGATGCCCAGTGTACGTGTGTGTGGGTGTGTGGGGGTGGTGGGAAGTGGCGTCAAGTCACAGCTGACTTATGGCAACCCCGTAGGGTTTTCAAGGCAAGAGATGAACAGAAGTGGTTTGCCATTACCTTCCTCTGTGTAGCAACTCTGGGCTTCCTTGGTGGTCTCCCATCTGAGTACTAACCATGTCCAAATATTAATGATGGTCCATTCAAGTACTGCTTAGCTTCTGAGCTCTGATGAGATTGGGCTAACCTGGGGCATCCAGGTCAGGATGGGTGTGTTTCATCACTTAATTCATGAACTGGTCATGTAAACTGACACTAATTAATCCTAAATCTTGATCTATGCCTAGCAGGACAATGGGGACAGAGTCACTGGAAGGGGGACCCTTCTCATTCATGCAGATACCTTTATTGTGCCAGCACTGCTGCATTGTGCCTTAGAGCCAGTGTGATGCAGTGCTTAGAACAGTAGACCAGGTTCAAATTCTCTGTCTGCTGCAGGGGGGGGAATTTCACTATTACTGCCCTGAAGGTTTCTGATTGGACTTGGGCAATTTGCACTCACTCACCTTACCTCGCAGGGTTGTTATGAGGCTATAACATTTCCCCCACTTCCCTTTTGCTTTTCTTAGCTGGGCAGCCCCTTTTCTTCTTCTTTGTTTTGCTGTCCCACCCAGTTGTTCAAATATATATCGTTATGTACCGAATCAGCCTAGGGAACTGAGAAACCGACAGAAGTCCTTCATTTGTGTATGTCAGATTAAGGCACACGAGAGGATGGTAGTAATTAAAAAAAAAAACAAGCTGCTTTATTTCACATCTGTGGGGAAATAGTCAGGTAAGCAGTGTTCCCTCTAAACTAAGTTAGTGTGAGCTTGCTCACAGTTTTTTTTAGTCTCCAGCTCGCACATTTTTGTCTTAGCTCAGGAAGGATGGCTCCAGAGCAAACTAAGTTATGCAGCAGCCAAACTGCTTGCTCACAACTTTAATGCAAGTAGCTCACAAAGCAGAATTTTTGCTCACAAGACTCCACAGCTTAGAGGGAGCATTAGTGGTAAGTATCCATTTTGGAACTTGGCAGGTAAAGAGGCAATAGGAATGAGGTCAATTTGTATAATGATAAACAAGAGATCGTTTGTCACTATAAAGTAGTTGTTTTGTAATACACATAGGTCTTTAAACTGGTGGCGATAGATCTCTTGGCAGCCACTGCTTAAATGAACGGGTATAAGCTTCTTTGTCTCAAAATTACTTAAGCCTATGAAGGCAGGAACATGCACACAAATTCCCACTTTCCTTCTTTGATGCTTGATAGGGATCACACACACCCCTTTACTCAGAGGACTACTTGTCCCACTTCCCTATTCGGGATCCTCCTCTGACCTCTCACTCTGCTTTACTCCACTCCCACTGAACTGTCATTCTCAACTGCCATTCTTAACTGCCACTCTCAACTATCGAATTCCATTTGAACCTCTTAGCATCAAGAGACTGTGCAATCACATTAACCATTCACTGTCCATCACAAGGCCAAAGTGGGGAGAGGAAACCATAGGTGCATCTCTGAGATGGGATATACATGTACTAGATAGACCACATATGTGTTAGCCACATTTTTAGCCAAGAAGCCCTGGACAGCCTACATGGTTCTTCCTGCCTCCGTTGAAGCCTCACTACAATCCTGTGGGGCATGTTGGATATGAGAGGGACTGGCCCAAGGTTACCCAAAAAGCATCATAGCTGAGTGTGAATCTGAACCCAGGTCCCCCAGCCCTAGTCCAATAGCCTAACCTAGGGTTCCCCAACCTTTTTGAACCAATGGGTATGCTTGGAGTTCTGACACAGGGTGGAGGGCAAAACCACAAGATGGCTGACACAGGGGGCAGAGTGAGGCACACACTCAGAGGAAGCCCAGGTGCAGAGGGCAGAGGAATAATTTTAAAAATACACTGGGAAAGAGTGATGGAGTGAATGACACCAACAAGGCCAGTTTGGTGTAGTGGTTAAGAGTGGTGGGCTCTAATCTGGGGGAACTGGGTTTGATTCCCCACTCCTCCACATGCAGACAGCTGGGTGATCTTGGGTCACTCACCATTCTCTCAGAGCTGTTCTCTCAAGAACAGTCCTCAGGAGAGCTCTCTCAGCCCCACCTCCCTCACAGGGTGTCTGTTGTGGGGAGGGGAAGGGAAGGAGATTGTAAGGCGCTTTGAGACTCCAAGTGAGTGAAGGATGGAGTATAAATCCAATCTCTGCTTCTTCGCTGTGGTGACAGCTGACACCAAAACAACATTATTTCAATCTGCATAGCCCATCAGCTCTCCAGAGGCCAATCAGAAGCTCTGCTCAGGAGAAGTCCCATGTGTCCTCCCCCACTTTCTAGAAGCACTTGGTGGGCACCAGGAAAGGTGTCAAGGGCTCCATGACACCCACGGGCACCCTGTTGGGGGACTTTGGTCTAACCACTGCTGCCCAAAGCTGTCCTGCTTCATGTGCTGGATCAGGCCCGGGATTTGTCACTGGGGCCAAGTAATGGGCAGAGCAGTCGTGACTGTCCTGGCTTTGTCCTATGGAACCCTGGGAATGTGTAGAGGCAGACTCATGTTGGTAGAAGGTAGACCCTCCGCCTGGAGATCTCCTGCTGTTACAATTGATCTCCAGATGACCAAGATCAGTTCCCCTGGAGAATATGGTGGTTTTGGAGGTGGGTTCTATGGCATTATACCCTGCTGAGGTCCCTACCCTCCCCAAATCCCACCCTTCCTTGACTCCACCCCCCAAATCTCCAGGTATTTCTCAGTCCAGACCTGGCAACCCTACCTTAAGCAAATATTTCCTGCCATGGACTACCTGAGCTGGGTGATCCTAGCAGCTGGACCAGGGATACATGGTCTTCCACTGAGCCACTGTCCCTCCCTATTTTATCTAGGACTTCTTTCCTTACAGTCCCGTTCCTGGTTACCGGAACCGCAGAACCGAAACGGCTTTCAAAAATACAGCGGGCCCTTCACTTCTTCATTGACCCTACTGAAATTTGTCAATTAAAACTGAGTCCTGGCAGTTCATTAACTCAGCTTTTAGTGCATTCATCTGACTTTTTTTTTTAAAAGCCATGCGAACAAAGCTCGCCTACCTACTGACATGGAGAAGATTCCTACATGACCAGGCAAGAGGTTAGTTGGAAACTGACAATTAAACGGATGATGGTCTGCAGCCTGAATTTTTAGGCCTCCCACTAATGTACACATCCGAAAGCCTATTACGCTCCCTGCTGCTTTAATGGATTTGCACAGCGCTCATCTCTCTCACCCCCAGCCTTTTATTTCACTCTCTCCGAGGCTGTGCTAGTTCTGCAAGGCTTGCATGTACTCCCCCACCCCCACCCCAACACCGAGATCACAGAGGAAAATGCAGGCTGGTGGATCTTGGCTTTACGGATGTCACATTCTTCTGAATGAGCAACAAATGGGTTGGAGAGGCGTGATTCAGACACGGAGCCAAAATACTGTTCCTTTTGAAGTTTGCAGGCATTTTGCCACAGACTTCAATGGCATTCATGCTGGGCTTGGGGAAGAGAATTTCAGATACCTTCTAGCTGGAGATGCACTTACCTTTTTTAAATTAAAAAAAAAAAAGAATCCACAAAGCATTCGTTCAGTTTCTAAATTTAGAATGTGTTCCGCTTTTGTGGGGGGGAAATCTATTTTATTTCACAAAGATCCATATTCAGCTTCCTTGCCCCTGGCTCCAGCTGGCTCCTTAATCGCGTTCATTTCCGACAGCCTCCGCAAAAGCACAGATTCTCTGGTTTATCTTACTTTCCGGGGTCTGCGAACAGAACGGGAATGGAAATAGAATGAAGGTCATGGACACAATGCAGACTTCATAGCATTCCCTTGCCATTATACTCCCCCACTTATGGGACAGCAGCTGAAGTGTAGCCTAGGTAAAATTTTAATCTGCCTCTCAATTAAAACAACAATTTGTGAAGCTTTACTCAATACATGCACATACAAAGGAGCAAGGGTAAAGCCTCCGCTCGCAATCGTGCATCCAGCATGAAAACCAGGTGTAGGCCACAACTGATTGAGCATGGATTTAGGTAGAGTTCAGTTGTATATTGAGGGCTGTGGTGGCTTAGAGGCTAAGATGCTGAACAGCAGTCTGGAAGGTCGGTAGTTCAGCAGTTTGAGACCTGAGTGCTGCATGACGGAGTGAGCTCCCGTCTCTGGCCCCAGCTCCTGCCAACCTAGCAGTTCGAAAGCAAGACATTGCAAGTAGATAAATAGGTACTGCTTTGGTGGGAAGGTAACAGCATTCTGTGCACCTCGGCATTTAGTCATGCCAGCCACATGACAGCAGAGAAGTATTCAGACAGCGCCGGCACTTTGGCTTGGAAACGGAGATGAGCACCGCCCCCCTGGAGTCAGATTCAACTAGCTTTCAAGCAAGGGAAACCTTTACCTTTACAGTTGTGTATTACTCAGTCACTGCACCTTGCACACAAGAAGTAACACATTAGAAAGAGTCTCACTCACACACACACACCAGAGTCAGTTCACACATTTGGTGGCAAGTCACCAAGTGTAAATAATACGACTGGTGTCTATGCCTGTATGCACCCTGGGCAGCAATTTCAGTGAGCTTAAGCATACTGACTTTTTACTGAATGGTAGTTGATGTGAAATGGATTATGGACTTTGGAAACCAAACATGCCTAGCATCTCTGGGAGCTTGGGGGGAGGCACGCGGAGCATCACACAATGCATTTGACATACCTCCTGGGTGAAGTGATATCACTGCATTGATTGGTGCTCGAGGAAGCCTCCCCTCCAGTTTTGATGGTAAATACCATAGGGGCTAGGAGAATTCCTAGAGAGTTGCTTGATGCAGTGATATCACTTCAGGGTGTTCACCCACAGCTGGTGCTGATGCACCGTGCAGAGTTGTTTGCATCTCCTCTCCCCTCCCACTGCTCCATTGATTGAGCATGGGGGGATGAGAAGTATTGTCAGAAATCTGCCCACCAAAACCAGGCAACTGGTAAAAGTGTTACTGATGTGTTCAGCCAGGACTTTTCAAAATTACCAACCTTCTCCAACCATTCTTCTTTCCCATCCATTAACCACCCTTCCCCAACTCCAATCCCTTTGTTAATAACAAACTCATTATTCCACCCACCTAACTTCCTCCCTCCATCCCAGCTAAAGGAAAATTATGGGTTTGAACAGACAGTGAAGAGACACTTCTTTAAATATATATGTGTGTCAGTAATCAAGGAAAATGGAACAATTTTCCTGGAAAAGTCAGGTTTATTCTACTAGATGACTAAGGAATCCCAAGTTTCCCATTACCACTACTAATGCTAAATGAAGCCATGGGAGATCTTAGTCAAGACCGGTATTAGCCTATTTTAGTGCACCTGGGACTCCTCCAATGTTAACTAGTTTTAACTAGTCGAGCAGGTATTACAGGTGTTAACCAATTAAGGAAAACTTGAAAGAGGGTCAATTACGGTTGAGAATGGTCTATACTTCCCTGAACATATTTGCATTTTACATTATTCCATATCCCCACTCCTCCACATGCAGCTGGGGTCAGTCATAAGTTCTGTCAGAGCTGTTCTCTCAAGGGCAGTTCTTGAGAGAGCTCTCTCAGGGTGTCTGTTGTGGGAAGGGGAAGAAGATTTTAAGCCGCTCTGAGACTCCTTTGGGTAGTGAAGGGTGGGGTATAAATCCTATCTCCTCCTCCTCCTCTTCTTCTTCTATTTCTTGCCCTTCATGGACTTTTTACCCCACTGTTAACTTCTCCCCCCCCCTATTAATTAATGCATGGCATTGTGTGCAGAATAGCCAGGAGATCCTAGGATTGTCTGGCACATGCAAGTTCCAGCTCTTAGTGTTGTGCTAGTGGTGAGCTAGACTTGTTTTTAGGAGCAGAGAGAGCTCTGAAAGAACTGTGACTGGCCCAAGGTCACCCAGCTGGCTGCATGTAGAAGAGTGGAAAATTGAATCCAGGTCTCTAGATTAGAGTCTGCCACTCTTAACCACCACAACAAACTGGCTCTCTCCCCCCTCCTCGCATTGACTCATATATACATGGCTGCCTAGTTAATATTCACCATGGCCTGGATAGCCCAGGCTAGTCTGACCCTGTCTGATTTTGGAAGCTAAGCAGGATTGGCACTCGGATGGGACACCATCAAGGAAGCCCAGGGTAGCTGTGCAGAGGCAGGCAATGGCAAGTCACTGCCGCTCATCTCCTACTTTGGAAACCCTACAGGGTTGTGACTTGATGGCATTTTCCAGCACCACCAAACAGGCATCTGAAAAGGAGGCTCTAGTTCGTAAAAGCTTATGGTGCAATAAAATCCTGTTTCTCTTTAAAGTGCCAGAAGTCTCTTAATGCTGTACTGGATTTTCAGGCACTAACTATTGGACAGAACATGTTGTTTTCCTGGTAAGACCCAGGCTGGGTGTGGGGGACCCTGACCGTCTAGTAACCCGGATTTCCGTGTGCAAAGATTCTAACTTGGTGATCTTTCAATATGTTACCATGGGACAGATATTTCAGTCTTCACTGCCTGTCTGGTGAATCTTCCATCACCTTCAGCAGCATTTGTCTAGGGCAAGTCGCTTCCAGCCCCCCCCCCCCTATTTCTGGCTTCCCTTCTTGCTTCCCCTGCAAATGGGTTAGTTAGCAAACCACACGGTGACATCCGCCCCCCACACACACACACACACACCACACTTGGAGGCAGACAAACTGAGGTGCTCGGAAAGCACAGCCTGGTGTGTACTAAACTGTAAGGAAGAACAGCAGAGCACTCCAGTTTGGGGAGGTCAGGCGGAGAACGGCTCATTAGCTCGAAGGGCTCTCTCTCCTTCAAGCCCTCGAGAGTCATTGCCTGGGACTGCAGAGAGGTTTTTCACCTCCTAACTCTTTACGAGGCTCTCTGTTTCCCCAGTAATTGTGGCTGCAGGACAAGAAGGCAGCAGCAGCAGTGGGAATTCTTGTGCACTGCTTAGATACTTTTACGGGCTCCTCTGCAGAGCAAATTGGGGCCAACTGAAATGGAGAGATTCTCGTTTCAGATGGTCAATTTCCAACGGTTCAGAAGCACCTGCCCCTTCTAGAGCATAGCTTGGGGATATCAGACAGGCCGCCTAAGAGGACTGCCACACTCTGGATAGACAGGGCAGACCCTCGGCACGAGATCGTTGGGGCTAGGCAATGCAGCATGAACATTGCTGGGCGTTTTTGCTCAGTCTCTCCATATGTTTGAGCTGGCTCATCTGGATTCATGGGAAACCTCTTCCCTTCTCACCTCCTGTTGGTACGATGGACGGGTGGGCAACTATAACCAGTGAAAAACCTTTCTTGAGATTGTCTTGAAGGCTTCTCACCAAACTAAAGAGAAAGTCCAGTCTTAGGTCACATGAACACATGAAGCAGCCTTATGCCTAACCAGACCCTGGGTCCATCTAAGTCAGCATTGTCCACTCAGACTGGCAGCAGCTCTCCAGGGTCTCAGGCAAAGGTCTTGCACATCACTTGCTACCAGGCCCTTTAACTGGAGGTGCCGGGGATTGAACCTGGGACTTTTTGCATGCCAAGCAGAGGTTCTACCACTGAGCCAGAGCCCCCTCCCAGATAAGGCGGAACTATCTGCACCAGTGTTGGAAGTGGAGGTGGTTCCTTTCCATTTAGTCCTGACCAGTTGAATCTGGGCTCTGTTCCCTGTTTGGAGGTATGTGACTGCTCTCCTGACCTGGATGGCCCAAGCTAGCCCAGTCTCGTCAGATCTCGGAAGCCAAGCTGGGTCAGCTCTGGTTAGTACTTGGACGAGATAACACTAAGGGAGTCCAGGGTTGCTACACAGAGGCAGCCAATGGCAAATCACCTCTGATCAAATCAATTAAGAAGAAATTAAAAACAGAACTGAATCAAAATGTAAGAAGAAGCTTTTCAGTTTTTCTACATTAATAGTTTGGAGAGAAGGCAGTATGGTATTGTTGCCCTGCAAGGCTCTTATGCGCTCTTATAGACGCAAAGTCTATAAGTGTTAATAATGGACTGTGTTGATAAACGTGCAAGAGGGACTGAGATGTAATGTGACCGGATCGCGATGCCTGCTGTACACACGTGCCAGCCAAAGCCTGAGATGGTTCCCAAGGTCGCTAGCTCCCAGATTCTTCAGTAAAGGAATCATTTTATTACTGAAGCCAGCCTCCTTGTCTATTTCTGGTTCTTCTGGAAGAAGCGGGACCCCTGTATATATTTGGTGGTTCTTCCCTTTTGCCTATTGCCAATTTATAATAAGTTCAAATTCCCCAACAGTATACCCTGATCTCATCAGATCTTGGAAACTACACAGGGGTGGTACTTGGACAGAGGACCACCAGGGGAAACTCTGCAGAGGAAGGCAACGGCAAACCACCTCCGCTTCTCAGGTGCTTTGAATGCCCCTTGCTGGGGTCACCATAACTCAGCTGTGACTTGACAGCCCTTTACACACCCATACATTAACAGGTAGAGGACCCTGAGCCCTCCAGCGTGTCATGGGGTTAGTACTCAAAAGAGCAGAAAGGCACCCTGCACATACCCGAGGTAAGGCTGCAATATTCAGAAATCTACTCCATGGTTTATGATCGTTCCAGGGATACCAGAATCTAGAGTAGTTCCAGGCTGGGTTTTACTTGTGGCTCTAGATGGACTGGGCTCAAGGTGGGGGTCCTGAGTTATGGC
This sequence comes from Lepidodactylus listeri, assembly GCA_029233225.1. Lineage (NCBI taxonomy): Eukaryota > Metazoa > Chordata > Lepidosauria > Squamata > Gekkonidae > Lepidodactylus > Lepidodactylus listeri. The sequence goes on from JARCFY010000014.1 coordinate 58,835,892, forward strand.
AGAGATGAGGGCAACCTCTGAAACAAAAGGTCTTATTCATGTATTTATTTCCTTAATCCGCTGTCTTTCTCCCCAATGGGGACCTGAAGCAGTTTACATCCATCATCTTCCATCCATGTTTCCTCATGACTAGAGAGCAATTGTAATAGAGAGCAATTGTAATAGTGTGAGATCTCCAGGTGCCACCTGGAGGTTGGCAATGATGTGCATAAGAGCCCTGTGTGAAAGATTAGGCTGAGAATTTGTGACTGTGCACATGCCATGTTTACATTTGAAAATTCAGTCTTTGGTGTAAAAATGAACGTTAAACTAGCACTTAACTGTGAGTTTTCAGCCCATCTTTATGGCCACCATTCCGTATACACAGTCACCGTTTGACAAACCTCTTGGTAGCATTACATAATTTCCTGAATTATGTAAACAAGTTGGTGCTTCCTTCATATAATTCTCAAAGAAGGGCCAGCTTTTCTCCAACAAACGCACCAATATGAGCTGGGGAGGAAGCACTCATTTGTGATATTAAGGTAGGATTGAGCGAGAAGGTACCGTTAGGAGACAGTTGTAACGAGTCTCCAGGGTCTAGCCGAGGAGATCAGCAGTTCCTGAGCTGACAGAGCAGCTCATTGCAAAGGCAAATGCAGTCAGCATCACTTGAGGGGGGGGGGAAGCCCAGGAAATCACTGATGAAAATTTAAGAGATGCCCCCGACTTGAACGTATGATGCCTCAGCTCTCCGGGAGCATCGGAGCATGCAGATCTGTCAAGATGCATGTGGGCTGCGTGGGAGACAGGTTGGATTTGTTCAGCATTTAAAGATGTATCCTAGCTAAGTGATGAACTTGCATCTTTATGTCCACCATTGCCAGGGATCTAGCTTTCTTCAGTGAAATAAACCAAACAGAAATACCTGAAGCTGCCAGACCTCATAGCCAGAGAAAGGGAAACCAAGGGTAAATGATGCAGCCAATTTGCACAAATTTGTATATATCTATAAATCTATACCTAATCTCTCTCTCTCTCTCTCTCTCTCTATCGTTAAGGGGAACTAAATGCAATCAATCAGTGCAAACCAGCAATAAGTGTGTGGGTGTGTAAAAGTGCCACCAAGTTGCAGCCAACTGACGGCAACCCCAGCAAGGGGGTCTCAAGGCACCCTGCTTAGCTTTCAAAATCTGACGAGAGCAGGGTATTCCATGCCATCTTCTGTCCCCCACCAATAAATAACTAGCTCAGATTCTTGATTAAATCCTCTGTGTTCTTATTACACTGGCAACCTCTCAGTAATACAATTGTTAGTGATTGCAACCTGTGCTGCTATAGTTTGGTGTAGTGGTTAAGAGCGGCGGACTCTAATCTGGGAGAACTGGGTTTGATTCCCCACTCCTCCACAAACAGCCAGTGTACTTTTATGATACCTACGCTTTCAATTGCATTTATTTAGCTTGCTTATGCTGCCAGGTGCCTGGGGTCAAGAATATTTTGAGACACCTGCATGGAAACATGTGAAATATACAAGGAACTGAATAGTCATGGTCTGTGGATGCTGTCCTCATATTGTGTCCACTGGTGTCCTCCAGGCAGTGGACCTCTCCCGATAGAGGCTCAGCCTTTTTCAACAGCCTTTATGATGCATTTTTATCCCACTTTATCTATATCCTGCTGAGGCTATTCAACCAGCTCTACCTCTGATGTCTTTTGGGGGCGGGCCCTGCAAAATATCTCTTTTGCAAAGGGCTTGGGCTTAATTTTCACTAATTTTACAGGGCAATGAGTATTCATTTAGTTTAGCAGTGGTGACTTTTTTAGGGCAACGGTTTTGGTTTTCCAGGAGGGTGGATTTGTGGATTTTATATATATATGATTCCTTTGTTTCCTTTGCATTTAGGCCTGGGAGCCCTTCAGAGATAGGCAGGTTATAAATGTTTTAAAATAAAATAAATAATACAAGGGGAAAGCTGAGAAGAGGGCTGACGTTCCACCTCCTGACCCACTGAGACATCTTCTACTTCCTGAGGTTCGGTAGAGGCTAACCCCTCGTATGCAAAGCTGCACGCTGCCTGTGAACGCCGCAAACCTCCTCTAAAGCACAGCGCTCGGGCGTCTGAAGATTCCGTTAGAGAAGCTTCTGCTGGATTGCGGCCAGTTCCTTCATTTCTCGACTCAAGGACGCTCGCCTGCTGTGCACACCGGGAGACAGCCAGCCAGGCAAAGAGATGCTCCAGGCCATGGAATGCCTCTATAGCTGAGTTGGTCCTTGAACTCTGAGCCACATCCTGCTCACCACAGGCCATCCATATCTGATTGTATCCTGTATCAAACTGGCACTAGATGCCAATATTACCTCTTGGCAGAACTGCTGGGAATTGGAGCAGGGCTGCACATAACCCACGTCTTATGCCTGTCGGGGACTTCTAAGTGGTAGCAGCGACTGAGTCATGATTGGTATCATCTCCATTCCCTGCTGTTGGCGGCTTGTTGCCCAATGTCAGGCATTTTACAGTGAACATTTTTGAAGGAAAGCAACTAAAAGAGAAATTCGTCTGGGAAGGAGTCTGCAGTCATCAGGTCGTAAAACAGGGTCATACTGGACAACAGCTCTAGTTGGATAGGACCGCTGGAAGGCACATGTGTTCTGAAGTAGGTGTGGGCTCTAAGAAACAATTCATTTAATTTCAGGTCTGGGATTCGGAGGGGAAACCTTTTTCAGGATTGCTGATTTTGGGGTAGGGGGGTATTACTCGTTACATGAGAGTCCCTTGGACTGCAAGGAGATCAAATCAGTCAAGCCTAAAATGAATTAACCCTGACTGTTCCCTGGAAGGCCAGATACTGAAGCTGAAATACTTTGGCCACCAAATGAGAAGGGAGCACTCCCTGGAGAAGACCCTGATGCTGGGAAAGAGTGAAGGTCGAAGAAGAAGGAGACAGCAAAGGATGGGATGGTCAGACAGTGTTATCGATGCAATGAACGTGAAGTTGAGCTAACTCCGGAGCACAATGGAGGACAGGGGGCTTGGCGTGAAGTGGTCCATATGGTTGTGAAGAGTCGTACTTGACTGTGCAACTGAACAACATCATCACTCATTCAGGATTTATATTTTGGGGGGTCCCAGAATTTTGGGACCATTATCTTCAATGGGGAACCAATCTGAGGGTCTGGGGCAGCTGATTTTAAAGATAACGGCACCAAATTTGCACAGAACATAGTCCTCCCTCTAATGGAAAGCTCCCTAAGATTCCAGCTGAACAGACAACGGGATCTGATTTTACAAATTCCTGAACTAGGCGCCTCTTGGCACAGGTCCATTTCACTTATTCCTGCGAGGGGGAAATGATGGCAGCCATGGAGGAGTCAGCATTTTAAAAAAAAAATCCTGCCTGCATCTTTTATTAATGTAATTTTACAGTGACTCTTGCATTAAATGTTTGTACATTTCCACTGAAAACTCGGCATTGGTCCTCCTTCCTTGCTGTGGTTTGTTGTCTCCTTTCACAAGGTAAAGAGAGCTTCCTTTGTAGAAAACCTCCTCCTGTCCCTGCAGTCTTGGAAAATAGTCCAATTTTTTCAAAAAGAAGAAGTGTATTTGTATATGTGATTGCATGTGACGAATCAGTCATCTAACAGCTATGAGTCACGTCTTCATGCTGGGTGTCCACTGTAGGGGTAGCTTAACTAGCGCTGCTACTATTTAAGTAGGTACCTTCAGGAAGTCCTTGGGCCTCACCAGTTATTTTAATTCCCAAACTGAATAAAATGGTAAGATTTTGTGTGGACTAGTGAAAGTTGAATAAGGTGACAGTTCCTGATTGACAATGAATATATCTAGAATAAAACGACTGGATGGGACCGCCATAGACCAACAAATAAGAAAGACCAACAAATAAGAAAGAAGAAACAAAGGGAAAATCCTGTGTGTGAGGGAGGAAAGAGGGTGGGATCACCATATTTGGTGGCAGCAGTGAGCAGGGGGCTTGGACGGGAGATGTCAAGGGCTAAGAAGAGATTGGATTTAAGCCCTGCCCTTCATTACCCAAAGGAGTCTCAGAGTGGCTTACAATCTCCTTTCCTTTCCCCTCCCCACAACACACACCCGGTGAGGTAAATGGGGCTGAGAGAGCTCTTTTGAGAACTGCTCGTAAGAGAACAGCTCTGAGAGAACTTATGACATACCCAAGGTCACTCCAGCAGCTGCATGTGGAGGAGCGAGGAATCAAACCCGGCTCTCCCAGATTAGAGTCTGTGCTCCTAAGCTACATGGTATATTTGTTTATGAATTGTCTCTGGGTTTGCCGCTTTGATCAGAGTCACACATGAGCTCCAAGAACATCCCTTTAAAAGCCTCAGAATTGATTTCCCTGACAAAAGGCAGCATGGGTGGAGGGGGGGGGGGCTCTTGATTCCCCATAGCCTTTTTCCTGATCCTAGTTTGGCCATTCACATGAAGCACTCACAAACACTCACAGCTCGGTACTGAGTCCCCCACAGAAATTCCCATAGCTACTGAGGGAAACATGCGAGCGACCCGTTCCTGTGGTCATCCCAACAACCTATTTTTCATTGATCTATAATGGCCATCTTTTGTCAAGCCCTGCTCTCCTACAATCTAAAATTTCTGGCTGTGGCATGATTTTCAAGATTTTTCCAGAATCTTCTGTCTCCCGCAAAAGGTAAGGAAGGCCTTGTCGTTTCCCTTTTCAGAACAGTATTTCAAAATGATTATCTATTTAATTAAATATATGTTTTAAAATAGTGCAATGAAATCACAAAACCACAGCATTTAAACAAGCTGAGAGGTAAAAACTGTATAAAAAACAACATTTAGCAGTCATGGCCACTGACACTGGGGGACAAGAGGGACAAAATTCTGGATGCTCAAGTAATCTTGAGGCCCTGTGAAGCTAGAATAATGATCCATCCATTCAGCTGCAAGCAAAAACGGTCGTTTCAAAGGTGTGGAAAGAAAATCCTGCTGTTCAGGCAGCCATTTTCACAAGCAGCATTTGCCTGAGTTCCTTAGGCGGAGGAGGAGAAAAGCTCTGGGCTTTCTTGATTGACTGCAAGCTGTAGCCAGTGGGACTGCATAAATGTGTGAGGTGTTCCAATCCTGAAGGGTGTGGGGTGGGACTTTGATGCCAGTGTCACCGTGCCTGTCGCTCTGTGTGTGTGACAGAGAGAGGAAGATTGTTATGCCAATTAAAAGTGACTCTCTCTCTCTTAGCTTTCTTCCTGAAAATAGTTTCTGTTCTGTATGTTGGTCCTCTGGATCTTTCTGGAGCGATTTTCTGTCTTTACTTGTGGCTTAGTTATTCAAGCTAAGTGGCTGCAGTGCTGACTGTGTTACAGTTTGCAGTCTTATCCCTATCAATTCTCCCATAGTCTTCGATGTCAAACCTGGGTGTCTTTCATTACTTCAAAACAAGGGAGACCTTTATTCTATCTGTCCAAAATTTGGTAGTGTGGATGTTGTAGGGGAATACTGCAATCCCCCCCCCCCCCCAGTTTTGTCTAATTTGAATGGGAAATCATGAAGGTCCAGGGTCCAGGAAGGGGGGGGGGCTGTCTTCCATTGAAACCAATGGGAAATAATAATGGAATAAATTATGAACGCAAAACAGCTCTAACAAAAGAAACGATTATGAAACAAAACCATACGAAACAACCCAATAATGAAACAGACCCTTTTGGAATTAATAAGGAAAATGGAAGAAATGCCGACACACAAGTCTATTTAATTGTTCACAGTGGCTGCAGTATGCATGCATGGTTACTCGGATGTAAGCCTGATTGTAGCGAAAGCAGAATGGGGGTTTGAACCTGGGTGTCCCAGTTCCTCGTCTGAAACTCTAGCCTCTACAACACCATGCTATACTGCAAGTATTTACACAATTATAAATACTTTCCATATAAAGCCTTGAATGCATTTGACTACATTAAAACCACACTTGATTATTGTTGTTCTTCATCCAATATTTCCCTTAAAGTATTTCTTACTATTCCCCCAACCTGGATAGCACAGGCTAGCCTGATCTCGTTAGATTTCAGAAGCTAAGGAGGGTAGGCTGTAGCTAGTCTTTGGATGGGAGACCTCCAAGGAATACCAGGGCAGTGACGCAGAGGCAGGCAAAACTACCTCTGAACATCTTTGGCCCTGAAAACCATATGGGGGTCATCATAAGTCAGCTGTGACTTGACAGCACTTTCCACCACCACATTTGTTACTATGGGGTCTGGGGGTTCTTTACTTTAAAATATTATTTTCTTCCAAACATTCTCTTCTTTCTTTTGCCAAAGCTCAGAAGTCTCTAGGCTTTGGCAAATTCCTGGCCTCACCCACTACAGATGCCAGTCATGAAAAACCTTCCCTCAACAATCCACCCCTCCCCAGCAACAGGCAAACACCATCTGCTTGGAGGATGTGCACAGAGATCCTTAGATGTTCAGCTTACTGCTGCACGTGGGAATCTGTGATGTGGAGTTCTGTTGCCATTCATTCCACCAAGGATTTAATTTAAAATTCTTTTGAACTTAACATTCTCTCCCTCCTCCAAAAATATAGAAGAGGGACTATAAATTACTTTCTAGAAATATTTCCAATAGCTCTAACTCTAATTAGTTTCTTTTTTCTTTTTACATGAGAACATAAGAAAATGGTCATTTTTCTTCTTTTCTTGTAATTCCTGTCTCATTTTTTTGGGGTTGGGGTAGTGGTGAATGTGGAAACAAATGAAGCAACACCATCAATAGATCAACAGATTACTGCAAGGCGCTCTATCTGGAGCTGCCCTTGAGGAATGTTCAGAAAATTCACTTGACACAGAATGCTACAGCCAGGATTTTGACTGGAGTGGGTAATGGAAATCATATCACTCCAGTCTTGGCTCATCTACACTGGTTTGTAATCTGATTTTGGGCTAAATTTAAGATGCCAATGCTGACATTTAAAGAAGAAGAAGAAGAAGAGATTGGATTTATATCCCGCCCTTCACTCACTTAAGAGTCTCAGAGCGGCTTACAAACTCCTTTCCCTCCCCTCCCCACAACAGACACCTTGTGAGGTAGGTGGGGCTGAGAGAGCTCTTTCCCAAGCTGTCCTTGAGGGAACAGCTGGTACAGAGCTATGGCTTGCCCAAGGCCATCCAGCCAGGTGCAAGTGGAGGAGTGGGGAATCAAACCCGGTTCTCCCAGATTAGAGTCCACGCAGTTAACCACTACACCAGACTGGCTCTCTTAAAGCCCTACATGGTTTGGGGCCATTATACCTGAAAGACCACTTACTTTCTTATGAAGCACTGTAGTCAGCTTTGGAAGCCCTGTTTCAAGTCCCCCTGCCTTCTGAAATTAGGTGAGATTAGGTCTTCTCACTAGCGGCACCAAAACTCTGGAACTCTCCCCCCAGGGAAATTCATCTGTCCCCTTCTGTTGCTTTCTTCCACCAGCGGATGAAGACTTCTTTGTTTCTTTTGGCATTTCCTCAGTGATCCCTCCTTCCTACCCAATGGTTTAACTGCTGTTTTTGTAGGTGTGTACTAGCTCTTTAAGAGGTGGTGGCTCAGAGGTTAAGATGCTGAGCTGAAGACTGGAAGACCTGGCAGTTTGAGACCTGAGTGCTGCATGATGGAGTGAGCTCCCGTCTCTGGCTCAGCTCCTGCCAACCTAGCAATTTGAAAGCAAGAAATTGCAAGTAGATAAATAGGTACTGCTTTGGTGGGAAGGTAACGGCATTCCCTGTGCCTTGGCGTTTAGTCATGCCGGCCACATGACCATGGAAACATCTTCAGACAGCGCTGGTTCTTCGGCATGGAAATGGATATGAGCACCACCCCCTAGAGTCAGATTTGACTGGCTTTCGAGCAAGGGAAACCTTTATCTTTGGTCCCATTATGAGAAGCAGGAGTCACTGGAAAAGACAAAAATGCTAGGAAAAGTTGAAGGCAGCAGGAAAAGAGGAAGAGCCAGCACAAGATGGACTGACTCCGTCAAGGAAGCCATGAGGGCCCTCAGTTTGCAAGACCCAAGCAAGGCTGTTAATGATAGGACAGTTTAGAAGCCATTAATTTAGAGGGACACCATAAATTAGAAGCAACTTGCGAGCACTTAACACACACATATTAGCTCTGGTTTTAATTGTTTTAATGATGTGTTTTTGTTGGTTTTAATGGAGTTTAAGGTGTGTTTTTATCCTGTCTATTTTAATTGGGAGAGCTGCCTTGGTGGCCCTCGTGAAGGCGGAAAGGCGTTGGATCAATTCTGTATAATGGAGAAATAAACAACAACAGTACCTTTTTAAATATTAAAATCCCCAACACAGTTGCTTTGTGAAACACTTCCAATAATGACATCCCCGTTCCTTTAATTTTTATTTATTTATTTATTTAAAATTCAGCAGAATGAGTGTTGCTTTGCATCGCCTTCCTATTAGAACGCGGCTCATATTTTTCACTTTGAATCCTCAGCTCCCACCACAGGGGAAGAAATCCTAGCGGTTGTGAGAGCCATGCTTCAGATGTAATTCTTGTTCCCTCTCAGTCCAATCCAGCATCAGGCCAGGAAGATGCTCGGGAGGCTGATGGAGAGAGAAAGCAAGAGTGTGACTCAAAGGTACAAAGCAGAAGACTGCCGGGAGCCCTGGGGAAGTTGTGTATCCATTTGGGTTAGCTCGGCAGTCTGTTTATTTGTGAAAGGAGCAGCTGAGCTTTGATCCCAGGTGAACAGGGCTTGGGGAATTAATTTCTTTCTGGTTTCCTGGGATACTGAGTGAGAGCAAAGGCTACAGAAAAGCAAACTTTTGTTGCATTTATAGGCAGGGAGCTGCACGGTATGGTCACATACAGAGCCTGCCGTATCTGTGGGGCTACCGGCTTATATTGAATGTGATGGGTGATTCATTTAGCCCCTATGGTCTGCAGCCCTCCAGGGGTGTCGGGGGGTCTCTTTCCCAGGCCTTCTGTCTGAGTTCTTTTAGCAGGAGAAGTCAGGGATGCAGTCTGGCAGGGAATACATGAAAATTCACGCATTTTGCACCTGACTTCTATTTTTGCACAGCTTATCTCCTTTTTTTCCCCCTCCTAAAATCTCCACGGTCCACTAATGTGTTTTCAGTTTAGAAAACATGCAGGCGTAACTTGGGATCTCAATTATATCGAATTTGTGTTATGCAGTTATATGTACTTGTTGAGAGATTGTAAAAACGTGCCTTGCAAAATCAGACCAAAGGCTTTAAAAAACACATTTTATCCTTTTGAAAATGCTACTACAAGGGGGAGCTGGTAGGGGTGCCAACTCTAACCTGGGAGATTCCTGGAGATTTGAAGGTAGTGTCTGGGGGGGGGGGATTTGGGGAGGGATTTTACATATCATCTATGATCATAGCATTTGCTCTCTGAAGCTGCTATCTTGTTCAAGGGAATTGATCTCTGCAAGGTGGTGATCAGCTGCAATTCTGGGAGAAAGCCAGGCCCTGCCTGGAGGTTGGGACCCAAAAGAGCCATTTCTGAATGGTGAAGCCATGTAGAGGTTGAAGGGTTAAATGTCCTCTTTCTTCCTTACATGGCAAATTGAAGCTGCAGGAGCCTGCCATTTATATGTTATGGACAGGGGACAAGATATCCCAGCTGTCAAAAAGCATTTGGTTATCTAGTGGAAAATGACCTATGGCAGTTCTACCCACACCTGTTTTATACCACTAAGCCCCTGCCCTTCATGCTTCCTAACATCCTAACGTCTCTCTTTTGAAAACAAAAAAGGAAGGTCTGTAAAAATGGGTTTATTTCCCAGGGCACTGAGTGGAGATGAAACTGTGTCCGGCAGACCCTGTGTGCTGTTTTTGGCTTGTTGGTGAGCTGTTAATGTTAATTTAGTTATTTATGTAGTATATTGATCTCCTCCTACCATTCCCCCCAATGGGGACCCTCAGTGGCTACCAACACAGAGAGAAAAATACAACAGAACAAATGACAAAGGGAAAGGAGGGTTCCCGCAGCCGTGGAGGTCTTCGCTTTCTACTTGCTGATCTTCTGCCCAGCTACTGGCATGCCCAGGTAGAGTTGCCAGGCCAAAGACAGGAGAGGTGGTGACCAGTGTTCCCTCTAAACTGAGCTAGTGTGAGCTAGCTCAGTTTTTTAGCCTCCGGCTCACACAGCCCTCTGTTGATTACTTGACAGTAATCTTACCTTGCTGTCACTATGGCATGAAAAACTGCAGGAAGGTCCCACGGCAAACAGGAAATGGGTAGCTTGGAGTGGCAGCGAGGCCAGAATGCTCATTCCCAGTTGTCATCGTTCCCCCCCCCCCGGTGCATTTTTCCCTCCTTAAATTTAAATCCGCCAGAGTGGGCTAATGAGGTACAGTGATCAGGCCTACGAGAACCCCCTTGGCCATGAATTGCTTGCTGGGTGAACTTGGGTTAGTCCCTCTCTCTCTCTCAGCCTAACATAATTTATAGGCCTGTTGTGAGGATAAAAGAAGAGAAGGCAAAGCAAGGTAAACTGACCCCACTTGTGGGGAGGGCGGGGTATAAATATGAAGTATAAATAAATACATAAATAAATAAAATAAACTACCTTGATCTCCTTTGAGGAAGGGTGAGATAAAATAAAAAGATACACACACACAAACACACACTCAGTTGCAATGGGTGGGCCTGGAAATGCAAGATGATGGACCTGCGTGCAGTGTTCCCTCTCAGCTGAGTTAGTGTGAGCTAGCTCACAGTTAGCCTAAGGCTCACACCTTTTTGCCTTAGCTCAGGAAGGATGGCTCCAGAGCAAACTAAGTTATGCAGTAACCAAATCACTCGCTCACCGCTTTAATGCCAATAGCTTGCAAAGTAGAATTTTTGCTCACAAGACTCCACAGCTTAGAGGGAGCATTGCCTGTGATTCCAATTAACTGAATTGGCTTAGGTCGATTAGAAAGCCCCATGTGTAGATTCTGGAGTGATTTGGACTGCACACCTTAAGCACAGGTCTTAAGCACACCTGCCAAGGGGGACTTACTTTTGGGTATGCATACTTAGAATTGTCCTGCTAGCTATTTGGGGGTGTATGCTATTTGGCCATGAGTTTTCTTCACCCTCTTGTTAGATGAGGTCTGAAGGCATCACACCCTAGACTCAAGTCATATTTCCCTTCATTGCTTCATTGATGATCCCCACTGCTGGACCTCCTGAGGGCACCTGGTATTTTCGGCCACTGTGTGACAGAATGTTGGACTGGATGGCCCATTGGCCTGATCCAACATTGGCTTCTCCTATGTTCTTATCCCAAATCCTTGCCATAAGTTTGGAAGATGATATTTGGTTGCACATTCTATTGTTAAATATCAATGCTGTCAAACAATAGACACTGGTTTATGTAGGAAATATGCAGTTAACAACCTTCCCAAAATCTGCAGAGGCAAACTGGGAATGAAAATTAGTTTTTGGTTCTAGTTCTTAACAGATTGTCCCAGTCTTTCCCAGTCTCAGTTCTTTGTTCCCAGAGGTCATTCCAGAACTCCATTCTTTGAAGCATTGGGATCCTTTGAAGGTGATCTTGGGTACCTCCAGTTCCACTGTTTCTTACTCTTTGGAAATTATTTTTTCCTCCTTCTCCATTGCGTCTTCAAGGCAAAAATCACTCTTACAGATTGCAAAAAAATAAAAATAAAGCCCATGCAGCAGGGGAATTCTCAGCCTGGCTAAATCACTAACCTTCTTACCTTCTTGCTTCCTGATATTTACAGAGCGGTAAGGTAGAGCCTTTTTTAAAAAGCCACCCCCCCCCCAAGTAAGCCTCACATAGCCCCAGCAAAAGGCAAACACACCTCTGGCTCATTTCCCAAGCCCAGATCTTAACGCAAGATCAAATCCTTCTCCTTAAGTCGAAGGAAAAGACTTTAGACCTGGCTGTGAGTTACCATTCGTTCAAGGCTTTTTTTTCTGATGTCCTAAAGCTACCGTAATTCCACTCCAGAAAACAGAGTTCTTGGATTAGTGCTTTCGGGTAGGTTAAGTCCATATTGGTGAGTCGCCTTCCCAGTCAAAGAAGAAAAGAAATCCGACAGAAGAGCTGCAGTGGGGGAGAAGAGAGTGGAGATCACAGAGTTCCAAGGGGTCAGAGGGGAAGGATGCTCCTGCTCTGAGCTTCGTCAGTGTGCCTTTTGCAAGAGAGCAGCATGCAGACATCACACGGGCAAACCTTGTCCCTAGCAGGGAAGTCAAGGGACTAGTTTTTTTCATCTGCGACTGAAAACACCGGAGGAGACATAAAAATGGCAGTCTACGTGGACGAGCTACACAACATGCGTAGTTCCTTGATTCCTCCTTCAGATTAGTTTTTTTACTGCAGCCCGGGGGGGGGGGGGGGGGTGCTTTTTAGAGGGGAAGTCCAGTGCAAAGAGAAAGGGCTTTCTAAACCCTTTCCCCTCGCATCCTTTCCCTGCTGAAAATCCCCACCTCCCCAGCTTGTTTCTAATCCCCAAGTGGGGAAAATGTTAGGAGTCCAGGCTGGAGGGAGATTTTTGCATTAACTGGAGGGAGAATAAACTTGCAAAGGTGTAGGTATTGCCTGATATGAAAGTAACAGTGGAGGTGCCTCTCAAGAAGGCATCTGCTTCACTCCCAAAGCAAACATTTCTGCAAACGCGGTGGTATCATCTACTGGGGAAGTTGGTAGTCATTACGGTGCACTCCATTCCTTATGCAGCATGACAGCCATCCTGCGCCCGCCATCTGCCGGATGAATATTAAATGCAAAAAAATATATGCACTCCCAGAATAAACATGCCACGGCAGAGTGTGCCAAAAGGTCTCTCTCAAGATACCTAAGCAGAGATATATGAGGAACTGAAAACTGCACAATCCTTGGAGGTAGGGACGTGAACATAAGAACGTAAGAGAAGCCATGTTGGATCAGGCCAATGGCCCTTCCAGTTGAGCCAGTAAGGTGTAGTGGTTAAGTGCGCGGACTCTAATCTGGGAGAACCGGGTTTGATTCCCCACTCTTCCACTTGCACCTGCTGGATGACCTTGGACAAGCCATAGTTCTGGCACAGCTGTTCTTGAAAAAGAGCAGTTTCTGTCAGAGCTCTCTCAGCCCCACCTACCTCACAGGGTGTCTCTTGTGGGGAAGGGAAGGGAAAGGAGATTGTAAGCCACTCTGAGACTCCCTTGGGTAGTCAAGGGCAGGGTATAAATCCAATCTCTTCTCTTCTTCTTCAAGTCCAACACTCTATGTTACACAGTGGCCAAAACCCAGGTGCCATCAGGAGGTCCACCAGCTGGGCCAGAGCTCCAGAAGCCCTTCCACTGTCCCCCCCCCCCCCTAGCACCAAGAATACAGAGCATCACTGCCCCAGACATAGTGTTCCATCTATTCCTTGTGGCTAATAGCCACTGATGGACCTGTGCTCCATATATTTATCCAATCCCCTCTTGAAGCTGTCTATGCTTGTAGCCGCCACCACTTCCTGAGGTAGTGAATCCCCAAAATTAATTACTCTTTGGATGAAGAAGTACTTTCTTTTATCTGCTCTAAGTATACTGCTCGTGAAGCAAACCTGTTGCCCATGAAAACATATCTGTGAATTCAGTGGGATGAAATGGGTGTTCTATAGGTACATTCCTAAAAGGGCACTGAAGAAGTAGGGATTTTGGTTCCCATGAAAAGCCCATCATGGATTCTTGACAATTAATTAGGTGTCAAGATTTTATTTAATGCTGGCCTCAGGTACTTCTAATAAGGTCTGCGTATACACAAAGCTTATTGAAATTCTGTGTCTGGGTAAAAGTTGCTAAATTATCTGACATGCAAAGCGGATGCAAACTGAACAGATCTGCATGATTTCAAGTGCAATCCTAAACAGAGTTACACCTGTCTAAGGCCACTGATGTCAATAGATATAGGAGGGAGTAACTTCTCTTAGGATTCTACTGTTTTCAGTGTTGTATAGTAGACTTTAACCCACACCTTGAGGATTCACAAAAAGTGTCTGTACACTTTCAAGCATTCTTTTCTAGCCAGAGGACTAGCAACTTGTTTTTTTCTAATGAAAACAGGTGTTCAGGAGCCATCGTTTACTCCTTTCCACATCTGTATTTGTTTTTAGAGCTCCTGAATGGTATCATCTGTCATACACATCTGTATGAGCCAAAATTGGTGTGGGAGAAGCATTACCCTAGACATGAAATGGTATATATTAAAGAAATCCCCTCTTTCAACAGACAGCAGTGAACCAGAAACTGGTGTGTGGAATTGTCCTGAGGGGAGGTACTGTGGCTCAGCAGTAGAGCATCTGCTTGGTATGTCCCAGATTGAATCCCTGGCATCTCCAGTTAAAAGGACCAAGCAGTAGGTGATGTGAAAGACCTCTGCCTGAGATCCTGAAGAGCTGCCACCAGTCTGAGCAGACAATACTGATCTAAATAGACCAAGGGCCTGATTCAGTATAAGTGGTTTCATGTGTTCACATCAGGATTCAGGAGTGAATTTTTTTGGTGGCTTTCAATTCTGTGCTCGTGATCTGGAGTGCCATTCAGCTCAAGGAAGAAGGACTGTGTCTGAGCTACCGCCTTCAGTCAGTTGACTACACAAACCCTGGGAGATGGACGTGTTCCATATGACAATGTTCCCAGAATGTCTTCAGCTTCCATTAACCAATATCTTAGTGAAATGTGGTCTGAAAACTTGGCTACTTTCGGGGGGGAGGGGGGAGATATATCTTGGGCTTTTAAAGATTTTTATGGGTTTCTTGTTCTGCTAATTTCACTATAGTCAAGATATGAATTAATAATCCACCACTGCTGGGATTGCTGTGGATCAAAATGCCGCTTTCTGAATGTCTCTCTCAATAATTCATAACACTAAATGAGCTGCTTCCCCAGCCCAAGCAGGCTTACCTGCTGCGACTACAAATATTCATCTAGTTTGATGGTACAGCTGAATACACAGAGACATGGAATTTGCAACTATAAAAAGCAATGTGGTGTCATCTCGCAGAAAGACTGTTGAAATTGCTCCAGGTTCCATTTTGGTCACAGCCCAGCCCCTTTGGATGGACAGAAATCCCAGCCTCTCCACCTTGATTCTCCATATGACAATAAGCCATATATCTTGTGTATCTGTGTGTGTGTGTGTGTGTGTGAGAGAGAGAGAGAGAGAGAGAGAGAGAGAGAGAGAGAGCATCTCTTACCTCTCAGGGCAGAAGCAGAGATTGGGATGGGGGGGAGTAAATTCAAAGAAGAGTTGGTTTTTATACCCTACTTTTCTCTACCTTAAGGAGTCTCCAAGCAGCTTACAATTGCCTTTCCTTCCTCTCCCCACAACAGGCACCCTAGGAGGTAGGTGGGGCTAAGACAGGGGTGGGCAAACTGTGGCTCGGGAGCCACATGCGGCTCTTTCATATATTATGTGGCTCTCGGCAGGGCGGCTTGGGAAGCTAAATATCATTAGCAAACAAATATCATTGGACAAATTAATATCATTATCAATATCTGCTTTTACCCCTTTTGTTCTTATTTTTGGCAGTCTCATTTAATGTTAATAAAAAGCAAATTTGCTTATTTTCCAATAAAAGCAGGTAATATTTGTTCATGTCTTGCGGCTCTCAAACATCTGATGTTTATTCTATGTGGCTCTTACATTAAGCAAGTTTGGCCACCTCTGTTCTATGCAGCTCTTACGCTGAGCAAGTTTGCCCACCCCTGGGCTAAGAGAGCTCTGAGAGAACTGCTCTTGGGAGAACAGCTCTCAGAGAATTGTGACTGACCCAAGGTCACCCAGCTGGCTCCATATGGAGGAGGACTGGGGAATCAAACCTGGTTCTCTCCCTTGGGGAGGTTGAGTCTGTACAGCACATGTCCTTTGGCTGTCCACTCTACAGGAAGGCACGTCTTGGAATCATTACTCCGTTACTTGATATGATCCCTGGCCATGTAAGCACAAATAAAGCAAGGCTTCATTGATTTTCATCTGATAATAATTCTAAGATTGCATGCCAAGCTGCTAAATTCTGTGCATTCATTTTCAGATTACAGGAATTGCACTTTAAAAGCTCTTAAATTCTTTTTTTTCTAAAAAAATATTGTATTTTATGTTTGACTAAACTGTATGGTGGTCTAAAGACTGCAATAAACAACTACCAATACTATATCTACTTCTCCAAATTAGTCTCTGCTGCTCTTAACCACTATACCATGCTGGCTGGTATCGAAAGGGTTAAATATCTCCCTGCTTCCCTCATGACCAGCTTGGTGGAAAGTGCCATCAAGTGACAGCTGACATGGCATGCTTGTAAGGCAATAGATGGACAGAGGTGGCTTTGCCATTGCCTGCCTCTGTGCCCCAAGCCTGGACTTCCCTTAGTGCTCTCCCATCCAAATACTGACCAAGGCCAACACTGCTTAGTTTCCAAGATCTGATTAGATTGGTCTACTCTGGGCCATCCAGGTCAGGTCCATGACCAATTTACCTCATTGGTCTCAGCAGGACTTCATAAATGCAAAACTTACATATGAAATTGGCTTACCATGATCTGGACCACTGGTCCATCTCATCCTGTGCAGTCTGCCCTGCAGGAGCTCTCCCATGCAGCCCTGCTTCCTGAGATCTTGTTCTAAACTGGGAAACCCACAAATTGAATGTGGGACTGTCTCCTTGGTTCCTATTTCTCTTCTACATTAACAACAAGGGCATTTGCACGAATAGAATGGAACTGCTTCCTCTTCTTATGCATATTTTACTAATATCTTATGCAAGTTTACTAATCTGATAGTCAAATAAATCACAATTAAATCATAACTTTTTAAAAGGCAAAAGATCTCCCCACCCACCTATGGAATGTGTTGGGTCCCATTTAGCCAGTACTCAAATCTGGTGTGGTCTCAATTGATATTTTGATGGAGATAGGGAGATGATCACTTATTCCACAGTCATCTACCTTAAACTCTAATACTTTAGAGAGACAGAAATCTCCAATTAAAATATAATCAATTACACTTGCTCCTTGTGGGGAGATGAATGTATAATCTCCAGAGGGGTCAACGGTGCTATTTTCATTAATAATCCCCAGAGACAATATGGAATGTGTTAAAGAGGAAAAAAAAGGATTGCACACAATTGCCAGTACACAGAGATTGTAGTGGTGATCTGTAATGAGACTCATGTAAATTTCTATGGGATTTTACAGACCTCTTTTACACACCTAGAATCTTCAACTCAAACTCTCCTATGGCTATGAATTACACACACACACACACACACACACACACACACACATACAATGAATGGTTAATTGCTATACTGAAGAAGGTACCATCTGTGTTAGCAAAGAAGAATTTTCTCCTTGCTGGGTTGTGTAGGATTTCCAAAATTTAGAGATGTCATGTTTAATTCAGTGCTTCATTTTGATTGGGTTCTAACCAACGGCAGTTTGTTTTAACTAAAGAAAAACTCAAAAAAACAAAAGACACAGTTTGTAGAAGTCAAATTTGTGGCCATGAGTTTCTACAATTTATGGAAGTGAAATGCCACAAAACAGTTAAAAAATTTATTGCATTAAAATACATGGAGTAACTTTTTAGAAGGAACCATTTAAGTTCATATATCTTTTGTGGTCAGCTAAAACCCCAAATGCCCAGGAATAATTACTAATAAAGTGTATCATATGAAAATGTTTTATTTCTACATCTAGGTCCATAATTAAAGAGTGCTTTTTAATCATACATACATACATACATACAACTTTCCCCCTCAATTTCTACCATATCTTATATTTAATACAGAGCTTACATTGGTGGAACACCTTGTTACCGCATTAGTTCATATCCATTTGAAACAAAACACTCCTCAGGGAGCAATTAAAACAATAGTATATTACTAAGTGCTATGTGACAACTGATTGCTTTGACCCAAGGTGGGGCTGAGAGAGCCAGTCTGGTGCAGTGGTTAAGCGTGTGGACTCTAATCTGGGAGAACCAGGTTTGATTCCCCACTCCTCCAGTAGCAGCTGCTGGATGACCTTGGGGTATCAATCCAATCTCTTTTTCTTCTTCATATATCCTGGAAGTGATGGTTTGGATTCTTTATAAAGATTTGCTCTGTAGATTTGTGTCTTAAAAACATTACCAAGCAATTTGAACATTTATCAGATTGCCCAAGGAATGAGTGCTCCTTGGACACTATCTCCCCATTTCTAGTCCACAGTTCAAGCCAAGAAGTCATGAGTCTCGTTGTATGGAGTTCTTGAAGCTTCAGATAACCTCTGAAGTTCACAAACCTTAATGCAGATAAGACCTGAGGATCTTTGCTTCAGACATTAATTTCGAAGTGCTATTCACTTGCAGTTCTGCAAGCCCCATATCTGATAGATGCTGGAATCAGTCCTTGCATTATGCATGAATGACATGGCCCTAGGCCTGTGATTCAGCTAGAAAAAAGCTGCCTGGAGAGACAAATCTCTATGTGACACATGCCCATCCAGTGCTGTGTTTCATGGTGGTTTTGGTATTCCTTTAAATATCAATCAAAATCATATTGCTTAGCTATAGGCCATTACGAATTTTAAATACACAAATGAAAATAAGAACGAAAACCACATTTCCTAGCTGGACTGTATCTGAGTTTTATTAAATAATCCTTCATAAATATTCTGTATCCTTAAATGAGTGCAGATTTTTTTTTGCAAGACTGACAGTCCCCAGTATCTCTTGAGAGAAGAGACTTATGTTGTCAGTGGATAGAGTGTTTATTAGAAATGAGTACAGCTTCTTCTTCTATATGATTCCACAAACTGGTGAGTTTACACATCTGTGACTCATGAAATGGTTGAATAGAACAGCCTGCTATCGATCAAAGTGGAAGTGTGACGTGTGAGAAAGAGGCATGATACTCACACACACACAATTATTTTTGGACATTGTTAGGATGGGCACAAACTACATTTTTACAGTTCATTTTGGTTCATGGTTCATGGCTAAAACACAAGCCAAACCACGGACTGATATGAACTGGTTGGTTTGCAAACTGAACCAGTTCGTAGTAGTTTGTGACCCCTGTTTTCTGCTTCCCACAGCTCTTCATGGGGAGCAGAAAGCATGGGTTTCCCTGTGGAAAGTGGCGGGGAGCAGAAAGCAGGTGTTTAAATGGCTCCAAGCCATTTAAACCCCTGCTTTCTGCTTACCATGAATTTCCACCAACTGCCTTAAAATTTGCAGAAGTTTGTGGCAGCTTTCCCTCCATGTCTAGAGAATCTATAACTTCTCATGGGACATCACCCTCTGGAATAATTCCCAGTCTTCCTAATCCAAAAGGAAGAAACGTGATCTAGCCTTCTGGCTATCCTAGGCTTTGTCACTTAGGTGTGACAATCTAGCTGGTAAACCTTCTGTCTCACTCCGTCCAAAGCTATTTGCATCTCTAAGCACCAAAGCACTTTGTGTTTGGAGATTGATCTGTCCCTTGTACTTTATCTTCTTGCCTATTACAAATTTGTATTAAGGCTCCTGGAGCATGGGTAAAGTGCCGACCTGATTATTACAATATAGATGTGATCTCTAGGGAGGAAAGGATTTCTCCACAGACACTACAATAGCCAAATGTGAATTTGGGGGATACTCAAGTGTTAGTTATTTGATTGCATAAGATTCTTTTCACAGTCACCTGGCATATATTTGGTATATTTTGCAGATCTATTCTATTAAAGGAATGACATTCCCATTGCTTCTGTATGGAGGCTTGGATCCTGTGGCAATGCTCCATCTGTGTAGCAGAAGGTCCGCTGATGGAGAAGCTTTTTGGTTTTGGGAGCATGATTTTTGCCAATTCCCCCCCCCCCACACACACACACACACCAATGCTCTGGGTTCACTGACCCAAAGGAACATGATTTCATGGTGGGGAAAAGAAGGCTACAGTGATGGGGGCAGGTGGTGGAAGTTGCCTTCCTCTAGCAACTCTGCTTGTATTGCTTAGGATCCAAGACACTTTTCTTAATATATTAACCTCTCTGTAGCCTCCTCACCCCCCCCAATCATCTTGTGAGCCTTACTGAATCTATTTTTTTTAAGGTCCACAATTTTATTTGTTTGGCTTTGCTATAGAATCAGTCAAGAGAAGTGCATCTTTGGGAGAGATATTTGCAAGAGAGCCAGGAGAACTCAGAATCCAATCATACAGCCTTTAAAAAACAATGAGGAGTCAACAGGAGCTGGGTTTTTACCAACCGGCTTGCCAATGGCTAAATACAGCAGCAACTCCACTGGCTCTCAGTTCGTTTTCATGGTCAGTTCAAAAAACTGGGCCTTACCTTTTGAAAACTCCAGCAGTCTGGAACCAGGGCATTTTAAGGACTGCTGCTTTCACGAGATAATCACTGGTGCATTCCTTAAAAACAAGTTTCTGCCGAGTAATAGCTAAAACAACTTGAAGTGGCATGGGTCAACTATCTGTTCTCAAAAGTGAGGTGGGGGTAACTACCAATGACAAGGCCTTTTCTGTCATGGCCCTGCACCTCCAGGATGTCCTTCCTCTTAGTCTGCACCAGAGCCTCCTTTATTTAATGTTTGGTGCCAGGTCTAATCTTTCCTGTTTGCCAGGGCATGTTTAAATCCCCTTGTTAGTTTCAAGTCCACTAGTACCTTAGAGACCAACAAGATTTTGGGGGAATGAGCTTTTGAGAATCAAAGCTCCCTTCGTCTCTGACAAAAGGAGCTTTGACTCCAGAAAGCTCATACCTTGAAAATCTTGTTGGTCTCTGAGTGGACTCGAATCTAGATCTTCTACGGTAGACCAGCACAGCTGCCCTCTGAAGTAATTTGTTGTTTTTGTTCTGTTTTGTGGTTGGACTTATGTTGCTGTGAGCTGTTTTAGATGCTGCTTTGCTTTTAGAAAACATGTTTTTATGAGTGGTAGTTTTACAAATTACTATCTTTTAGAGTTCCCATTGGGCATTTTAACGTTGAACTTTTTATTTTGCTGTTTTCCATATATTACTGTTTTTATCATTTGGAAAGCCAGCTTGAACAATCTGTGAAAAGAACAGTATGAAAATGTATACAATAAAACTACATCTCAATCAGATTTAAGCATTAAGTATGTGTAAAGCCCACCAACTGTTAAATTTTTTTTCATGGCCTAAACTGCACATTTTGCCGGGCTCATTTACTGAAGCCATTCCCTAAAACAGGGCAACAGTTCATGTCATTAAAAGCTGCAGATGTTTTAGTGCATGAGATTTCCCCCCTCTCACTCATGCTGCATTATGTATTTTGTAGTCATAATGCTGCACAGAAAGTTACTTGAGTATTTCACATGTGGCAATACAGAAGAGATCACTTAGTCTGAAGAGGAACAGTTTGGTATGCAAAAGTTAAAATATTACGGGACCACAGATCATTCAAAGAAGCGTAAGAAGAAGAAGAAGAAGAAGAGATTGGATTTATACCCAGCCCTCCACTCCCCAAGGGAGTCTCAGAGCGGCTTACAAACTCCTTTTCCCTTCCCCTCCCCACAACAGACACCCTGTGAGGTAGGTGGGGCTGAGAGAGCTCTTTCCCAAGCTGTCCTTGAGAGAACAGCTGGTACAGAGCTATGGCTTGCCCAAGGTCATCCAGCAGGTGCAAGTGGAGGAGTGGGGAATCAAACCCGGTTCTCCCAGATTAGAGTCCACGCACTTAACCACTACACCAAACTGGCTCTCAACCCTCATTCATGCAAGTGCGACTGGGTAAGCATGACTTAACGAAAACATGGTATATATGGGAACAGCCACCAGAATTTCTCGATCCGGTTTCATGCTGCTGTCATATTCAACCTGAATGCTGATGCTTTAACTACATTTCATTTGGGGGAAAATCTAGTTAATATGTGCTTCTCCTGTCCTCCTTCTATCCCCTGCCAAAGCATGTCACATTCGATGTTGAATCTCAACCTTGGGACATGTTGAATCACTAGAAAGTCAAGTTCATCATGCATGAATCACTAACATGTCCATTTGGGTTGGACTGTGTCGGAAATAGTAGTATAAATTGGCCTTGGTTCAAGCTCTTCCAGAGGTCAGGCAACTTTGATGAGATCATTAATCATTACAACTTGGAGAACGGCTGCATTTGTGCCATTACAGAAGGACTCGATAAGATTTCTGGAGAACAGTGACTGACGAAGCACTGCACAAGTGACATGATGAATATGACGAGATGTGACAACTTTCCCGTGACACAAAGAGACATCTGCAAAGAAAGAAAAAAAAAACCCATCTAGGCACACTTCAGCTAGCCAAGGCACAATTTGAAAACACGGACAAATTGGGGCTGGAATTAAAAGTAGCAATTTAAAATTTACATCCCTTCCGACACTGTGGAATGTACAGGAAGCCTGAAGACATAAACTACCTTATGCTGAATCATATCACTGGTTTACGAAGGTCAGTATTGTCTACTCAGACTGTCAGGGGCTCTCCAGGGTCTCAGGCAGAGGTCTTTCACAGCACCCTAATACCGGATCCTTTTAACTGGAGATGCCGGGGATTGAACCTGGGACCTTCTGCATACAAAGCAGATGCTCTGCCACTGAGCCGATTTTGTTTCCTTTAGTTGCCCGAAGGCCAATGCCAAAGAACATTGTTTTAAAAGGAATGAGGCAGGAGTTATCTCAGCAGTAAACAAGCAAGCTAGGATAACGAACAAGGTCATTAAGGTAAATAAATGGCTCTTTGAAATGGTGAGGCAGCTTTGTTATCTCCCAGGGCATGAACTTAACAAAAAGATGGACAGCAGCAGCAGCTCACTCAGTGTTGACTTTCTCCGAGGCCCTGGGATTGGTTCTCTCTCTCTCTCTCTTTTTCCTTTTTAAAAAAGCTATTCTTCTTGTTTGTACTCCAGGCAAATTAACATTCCCATTTGGTTGAGCCAGGGCTTAGAAAATGAATGTTTTGAAGTCTATTACAAAGTGAAAAGTTCTCCTCAGCTTCCAAAATAACTGTTAGCACAGGGCCCTTCTTTTTAATTATCCCCAACGTTCCTCATAAAATTATTTTGATGCATGCTCTGGGCTTTGGTTTGGTTTCTGTTCTGTTTTGCAACCCGTTTCTGAAAGGCTGTGTTCTCATCGAAGAAGTCTCCAGTTCCTATGGTAGGCTGCTGAGTCAGTTTTCACTTAATCTATCTGCTGCTGGTTGGCTTTGGATGTGGCTTTGTGCCTTGTTTTAATGGAATTGTTGTCCTTTTAATGATTTTACTGTGCATCACTTCGAGTCCTTTTAATAGAAAAGCAGATTATAAACACGCACAAAAATAAGAAAAGCTTATTTCTGGGAACTGTTAAAAGAGGGCTCTGTTTGAAATTCTAACCCTAGGTTACTTAGCTAAAGGATATATTATTATTTTTCTAAAAAGAATAAACCCTTTTTTGTCTTGAATTTCTAAAGCTGAGGCTCTATCAAAGGGATGGAGCAAGCAGCCACATAGCATGGTAGAGTTTTAAATTATGCCTTCATGTTGGGATGCTCCTACAGAGAGAAGAGATGGATTAGCAACTGCTATTTACTCTTTTTTAAAACAAAAAAACCCACAGGAGATTCTATTCATGAAACTCTTTACATAACATCCACATTTGCTCATAGCAATACGGCGCAAACTTCATGGAAGGTGATAAGCCTAAGAAGACACTTCGAGCAGTACTGGTTGTGGTGAAACGGGCACTTTGTTCTAACACTGGGTGTGGGTGGCCTTTACTCAGACAGCCCAGGTCTCAAGCCACTAGTCCCTAAGGAGGAAGGCAGATCTCCAGCTTTATTCTACCCACCACAGGATTATGTTCTGCTGTCCCCACCAAAATATGAATTAGAGACTGGACTTAGCCTTTCCCTGTTTTTGTCCTTTAAAAGATTCTTCTTTTGTTTAAGAGCTCCAGCTGTCCTATTGTGGTACCTGAAGAACACAAGTAGTACTAAAGGCAAGTGCTGCAGAGTTCAAGGCAACAAATTGTACCATAAATTGTGATTTGATTAGTTACCTGAATAGGAAAGACTAGAAGAAGAAGAAGAGATTGGATTTATATCCCGCCCTTCACTCACTTAAGAGTCTCAGAGCGGCTTACAAACTCCTTTCCCTTCCCCTCCCCACAACAGACACCCTGTGAGATAGGTGGGGCTGAGAGAGCTCTTTCCCAAGATGTCCTTGAGAGAACAGCTGGTCCAGAGCTATGGCTTGCCCAAGGTCATCCAGCCAGGTGCAAGTGGAGGAGTGGGGAATCAAACCCGGTTCTCCCAGCTTAGAGTCCGCGCACTTAACCACTACACCAAACTGGCTCTCACCAAACTGACTAAGTGGTATCCCAGTAAATGCTTACTTCTGATTCATCAGGATTATCCCAAAGGAAGGTAAAAGCAGAGAGATGCATTAACATCTGATGGCTAAGGGTCTAGAAAATCTCTAACAATTAGAGATGGCTTGCAAATGTGCATTCTTCTGTAATAACCTAATGGCTTCTTACAAAGGAGTTTAGTTCACCCATAAATAGTGAATGGTTTTTGACTGGCTCACACATTCATTGTTACATATCTCATAATCTGATGCCCAATAGATGAATGCACACACTGGGTCCAAGGAAAAGCCTGTGTCCGTATCATTTGAGGTGATGCTGATACATTCTTTGCATGGTTTTAGAACTCTGAGGGCTCATTCAGATGTGCAAATGGTCATTTGAAGCCACAGACAGTCTTCTTAATCTAGGATCCATTACCTCAGTGTTTGGTGTAGTGGTTAAGTGTGCAGACTCTAATCTGGGAGAACCGGGTTAGATTCCCCACTCCTCCACTTGCACCTGCTGGATGACCTTGGGCAAGCCATAGCTCTGGCACAGCTGTTCTTGAAAAAGAGCAGTTTCTGTCAGAGCTCTCTCAGCCCCACTTACCTCACAGGGTGTCTGTTGTGGGGAGGGGAAGGGAAAGGAGTTTGTAAACTGCTCTGAGACTCCCTTGGGTAGTGAAGGGCAGGGTATAAATCCAATCTCTTCTTCTTCTTCTCAGTGTGGGTGAAAGCAATCTGGCGACTATGTTTGCAAAACAACTGTGCAGGAAAAGAGTTAAACAACCCCTTTCACCCCTGAACTTTTCTCGCCTTTCAGCACTAGTGGCCAAGTTCTATTAAAGCACAAGTTGGAAAGAACAACCCCAGAAACTATGCGCAACAAGAAGTTCCGCTTTTCATGTGAAACGGAGGGTAGACACTGTCCATGGTGCTAAAAGCACATTTTATGCTTCTTCTCAATTTGTAATGGTTTCGGGAAGCAACTCACGTAAGTTTAAAAGTCACACTACTGGTGTCAAGCACTGTTCCCAAATGAGAATAAGACATGTGCTGAGAGACAACACAGAGAAGGTTTAAAAGGTCTTTTCAAAAGCCCCCCTTTCTCTAGTCCCATCTCTGGGACCATGGAAATGTCTTCAGACAGCACTGACTCTTCAGCTTGGAAATGGAGATGGGCACCGTATCCCTAGAGTCGTATTCGACCGGCTTTCGACCAAGGGAAACCTTTACCTTTACTTTCTAACATATAAAGTCTTCAAGGTTGTACCAGGCTGCCAGTTAAGATCTGCCTCCCGAACCTAACAGAACTTGCAAGGAAGTTGGGGTCCTTGGTTCAAGCTGAATTGAGAAAGTTGACTGGAAGCTTGCGCACACATGAATCTGCCTTATACTGAGTCAACCTATTGGCCTTTGAGAGAAGCCAATGTTGGATCAGGCCAATTGTCTACCCAGTACAACACTTTGTGTCACCCAGTGGCCAAAACCCAGCTGCCGTCAGGAGGTCCACCAGTGGGGCCAGAACTCCAGAAGCTCTCCCATTGTTGCTCCCCAAGCACAAGGAATACAAAACATCACTGCCCCAGACAGAGTGTTCCTTGTTGCTAATAGCCCCTGGTGGACCTCTGCTCCATATGTTTATCCAATCCCTTCTTGAAGCTGTCTATGCTTGTAGCTGCCGCCACTTCTTGCAGCGGGGAATTCCATGCGTTAAGTACACTTTGGGTGAAGAAGTACTTCCTTTTCTCTGTTCTGAGCCTACTGCTCATTAATTTCATTGAGTGCCCACGAGTTCTTGCATTGTGAGAAAGGGAGAAAAGTACTTGTATTGGCTTCCCCTGCTTTGCTTCTTGGTTGCACTATTCTATCTGCATTGCTCCACCTGGCACTAATCTCACCTGCCCACCCCCTCTCAGATGAGTTACATCTACCTGCACACACATAGGGAGCCCAGGAGCAGATGCATTATTGGCGCCATTGATAGTGGATTATCAATCGTGTCAATTGTGGGGTTGATTTTAAATTGTATTATGCTTTAATTATTGATATTATGTTGTGCTTATGCTGCTGAGCCTGCTTGTGGGGGAGGGAGGGCTAAGAGCCTAATAAAATAAATATTCTCTATCCCATGCATAATTTTATAAACCTCCATCATGTCACCCTTCAGTCATCATTTCTCCAAGGGAAAGAGCCCTCACCTCTTTAAGCTTTCTGCACCTTTATAAGCTTTCTGCACCTTTATAAGCTTCCTCACTGCTGTGAGTAGTACTGTAATCTGCTGCAATCCTATACTGCAATCCTATACTGATTGCATTGATTTACACTGTGTGATCTACCTTGGGTCTTAGTGAGAAACATACATTTGTGACATTAAGTCATAACCAAATTATGGCAAACCCAGCAAGGGGCTTTCTAGGCAAGTGAGAAGCAGAGGTGGTTTGCCATTGTCTTCCTTTACAGAGCCAACCTTGGTGGTCTCCCATCCAAGTACCAACTCTACTTAGCTTCTGGTATCTGGTGAGATAGGGCGAGGCCATGCCACCTTCCCTCCACTCAGTGGGGAAAGTGGACTATAAAGTAAATGAAATAAACAAATGAATGGGGTGTGAAGGCCAAATGGGGATAAAGGAGGTACAGCTCAGATCTTCAACTGCCTGCATCAATTGAGAAGGGGAGGAGAGTGAAGAAACAAGGCTCCGTTACTCTATCTCCTCTGGGGAATCCTTCCACATGAAGCCATGGACTCCATATAGAGAAGGACTATACCCAATGGTTTCAGGATGAAACCGATGAGATATTCAAAGTATGGCTTTGTAACTGGTGTAAAGTCTTGGTGTGAGACTATATAACAACTCAGTCAAGACTTTTGTCTGGTTGCTCCATGTGCAACCAGTGTTCCCTCTAAGCTGAGTTAGTATGAGCTAGCTCACAGATTGTTGGCCTCCAGCTCACAGATTTTTGTCTTTGCTCAGGAAGGATGGCTCCAGGGCAAACTAACTTATGCAGTAGCCAAATTGCTCACTCACAACTTTAATGCCAGTAGCTCACAAAGCAGAATGTTTGCTCTCAAGACTCCACAGCTTAGAGGGAACATTGTGTGCAACCCCAACAATGTTCCAAGGAAATCATCCTCTGTGGAACATGCTGCTTGTGCCAGAAATCTGGACCTGGCCCAAAGACTCCACTCAGACAATAGCTCAACTCAGTTATTGCCTCTGGTATGTAGAGACAGAAATTATTTTCTTTGACTTGCAAAAGAGATGTTCCCAGAAAAGGATATTTATCTCCCCTGTTTCCAAAGCCAGCTCTTCACCAAAACAGGCCTTTCAGACAGGGGACAAAAAGGGGAACCTGGGTTATTATTTCCTTTGCATGGCAAATGCAGATTTCTTTCTAACTTATCCCGGCAGGGAAACGTTGATTTGTATGAATTGTTGCAGAAGAGGAACTCAGGGGGCTTCTCTTAAGGCTGAGAGTTGTGATAAGGCAGAACAGAGGGATATAAAGCAGGAACTTCACTCACTGCATACAGCTGTTCCTTTTGCAAACTCAGCTGCTTTGTCTGACCCAAAAGTACTGTCTAAAAATACCTTTTGCATGAATATTTTCTGAAATTATATCTGGTCCAGTTGATTTTTTAAAAACCTTCTGTAAAATGGCAGACTCTGCAAAAATTCATACAAATCACAAAAGATAGGTTGATGTATTTTTACCTTAGTGAATCCGGTAAGCAGAGGATCAAAAGAAGCAGTCATGGTATTCGAATGATTGATGTCCAAAACAGAATTCAGAGACGCTGATCCAGCTAAATAGACATTCAGAGACCATTATCCAGCAGTGAAGCATTTCAGGTGAACCTTCCTAAGCTGCTTTGAAAGCAAGAGAGTTTGTGATGGACTTCGAGGGCCTGGTGGCCCAGATCCATCAGCTACTGTGGAGAAACAACAAGTTCCAGAAACAACCACACACCTGCCACAAGTCAAGGGATAGCCTCCTATGAAACTCAAGGAACCCAGATGCCTATTTGTTTGTTTTTATTTAACAAGATTTTAATGTCATCTTTCTGTCTTCATCAGGCCACCAACGTGGCTAACAAATTAAAACATACACAATTAGTTTAGTCTTAAAAGCCATTAAAACCAGCACAAAATGACATCACTGAAGCCATTTAAAACCAGAGCTCAAATAAATACAAATTATAAAAATGACAGTTAAAATGCTGGGGAGGGAGGAGAGTAACAATATCCTAAAAACAGTTTTGCAGAACTAGAATACAAAAAACAGGAAAACCCAACACATCTGTGAAAACGACCCTATAAAGAACACAAAGGTAAAGTCCATGAAAATAAACTTGCTGGCAGACAAGGCCGCAAAGTTTCTAAATTCCAAACGTCTGATTTTATTTGAAGAGGTTTC
Organism: Lepidodactylus listeri; assembly: GCA_029233225.1. Taxonomy (NCBI): domain Eukaryota; kingdom Metazoa; phylum Chordata; class Lepidosauria; order Squamata; family Gekkonidae; genus Lepidodactylus; species Lepidodactylus listeri. The sequence goes on from JARCFY010000014.1 coordinate 58,864,586, forward strand.
CGGATATTAATACTCTCTTTTCAATGAAATCTTCATCGGAGTATTTTCTGAAGCCAATTCCTCCACTAGGAAATACAAACTCTTTCCCTGGGGGTAATCAAATTTCAAAGGCAGTAGCAGATATCTCCCGTCTGGGGTGACATATAGTTCTTAAGAAGACAAATAGTCTCTGAAAGACAAAAAAAAAAATGCCCCTGTGTGGAGGATGCAGAGCTTCATAAGTGAAATCAGGGAAACAAGCTGCGACAATGTAAAGGAACTCAAGAACGGAAGGGAGGAGAGATCACAGAGAGAAGTCCAAGCGAAACAAAAAACTCTTCACCTACTGGTGGAAGATGGCAATGAATCTCACTGTGGAGAGACTGCTTTGGTGCCATGACTGAGAGGGGGCACTCTCCTGGGTTGCCAAGCACCTTATCTCAGAAGGTGGGAACACCCAAAGCAGGGCCTCCAAAAATGACCATCATGGCCAGGTGGGTTCATAAGGGAACAGGTAGTCATACCACAATCTTTCTTTTAGATTTCACCAGCTCAAGTTATTATTTTATTTCCGCTATTTATACCCCACCTCTTTGCCCAAAGGGAATCCAAAGCAGCATACAACACTCTCTCTTCTTGTTACCCTCACAACAATCTTGTGAGGTAGGTTAGGCTGAGAAAACATATGAGTAAGGGATCTGGAACCAAAGAAGGGCTACCTTCTTAAGCCCTGGAATGAGAAGGAAACCCTTCCACGGCAATGCTGGTGTTCCTAATGTCTGGACAACTTGCAAGTGGGAACAAGAGGCGTCGTTCCAATGGTTCCTACACACATTCCTTTTGTGTATTAAACTGAATGAAGGAGAAAGACGAATTCAAAGACAAAGGGGAAAGACAAATTCAACCCAAAATACACCGACAATGTTAAAAGAGGGTAGCTCGCCCCTTTTAACATTGTCGGTATTAAACCGTACATCTCACCACCCTACTTAGCACGGCAGGGATTACAGGGTGGGTGTCTCTGTGTGCAAGAGAGAAATCTTGAACCACATCTGCCTCAGCTTCCCTGGTGCTTTGTGTCAAACAAGCTGGGGCTTTGCCATCACAGTGTACAAGCCCACACATGTTGCTAAGCTCCAGCTGACATGGGGCCCAGCTGACGTGGGAGGGACACATCGTCATTTCCCTGAAGCAGTCCTCTGGGGCACCAAAGTGTTGTGAACGCCTTGATTGTCATGCTGAGTCAAGTTCCATCGTCAAAGTCCAGAAGGAGTCAGATGGGTGTGAAACTGGTGACTCCTGCCGTCCTGTCCCGTTGGGGCCGTTGAGATCCAAATCCAGCCCACAGTGGTGCTCAGTTCTTCAGCTGTGCCTGTTCCTCCTTTGTTTCTCCCATTGAGAAATTCCTGTCTCCCTCCTGCCCTCCCACCCACCTCCAGTTTATTGTTTTAGCATTAGTAACAAAGTGAAATCCACTTCCTCTCAGTGCCTACTCGTTTCCTTGGTTACCGATTTCCAGTTACTCACCTGTGCTCTCCCTGTCCATGCACGAAGCTTTGTTTGCACGCACACACAGCTCCATCGCATCCAAATGTCAGGAGGCAGTGTGCTCTTACATGAGAAAGCCAGAGAAAGAGAGACACAAAAAAATATGAAGCGTCTCAGACATCAGAGACGAAACCATTTGCTTAAGTGCTGGAGAGAACAGTGCCCCAAAAAGGCTGGCCTTCCTAATGGAACATCTCTTTCGCAACCAAAAGCCTCACCAAACAGAAGGGACGCCAACATTCAGCATTAAGAGACTCAGAGGACACATTCTCTTACTCCGTAATCCTCTTTGACTCAGAATGCGGATCCAGACTGTGTAGTCAACAAAGCAGGGACTTAGGGAAAGCTCAAACACCTTTAGGGTTGCTAGGTCCCCCCTAGCCACTGGCAGGGTTGCCAGTGCTAGGTTGAAAAACTCCTGAAGATTTGGGGATGGAGCCTGGGGAGGACAGGGATCTCAGTGGGGTACAATGCCATAGAGCCCACCCTCCAAAGCAGCCATTTTCTCCAGGGGAACTGATCTCTGTAGTCTGGAGATGAGCTGTAATTCCTGGGGATCCCTAAATCCCAACACCTGCAGGCTGGCATCCCTAAATACCTTTCTAATGAGAATTCAGACACTTCTCTCCTCCCAGTCACTCTAGCAAGTTCATTAACATGTTCACAATTAATTAGCCCTGCATTCCATCATCCTAAGGAAACCACACACCTGGGTGGGGCCTGTGGTTTCCATATCATAAAGTCTTTCTAGCTCCACTTCTGTAACTTATTGGAGCCCAGTCTTACAGGGCGGAGACCCAGAACTTTATTGAGTGCAGTTATGTGCACAAGGTCTGCTATGCAATAAATTAATAAATAAACAAATCAGTTCTGCAATCAATATGCATTTCCTGGAGTTTGTCTCTCTCCCCTAAGGCATCCTCAGCTTCATGTTATAGTGCAGAGGTCTCCAAACTTTTGGGGACTGTGGGCAGTTTTGGAATTTTTACACAGGGTGGTGGGCACAACCTCGAAATGGCTGTCACAGGAGGCGGAGCCAACCACAAAATGGCAGGGGCTGAGGTTATGTATAATTAATACTAACTGTTCAACATCTCCGGCAGAAGTTCTGTTACACAGGATGCCTTTAAATCTGCACAGCTGATCAGATCTCCAGTGGCCGATCAGAAGGGGCAGGCAAAACCCCCACCTGGCCCCGCCCACTTTCTAAAAACACTTGGTGGGCACTAGGAAAGATTTTGGCAGGCACCATAACAACCTTGGGGACCCCTGTTATAGTCTGTTGTGGGGTAGTTTTCATGGCATGTCTTGAACTCATTGCTGGGAATTAGCAATGGGAACATGATATTAAGCAATGATCGAGAACATCAGATTCTATATTTCGGGGATGCAGCTTACAAGAACATTTTGTTTTGTTCTGTTTTCAGAAATTGAGCATGGATTCTATATCCCAAGACAGTCCCAAAACAACTAAGTGGGCTTTGTATTTTTGAAATGGTTAAAATTAGTGTTTTTGTTGGCTTTTCAAGCAGATCCTTGCAAAAAGGGTTCACTTAGTCCAGGGGGTCCCAATTCCCAGTGTGGTAACCACACTGCACACATTGTAACTGCAGGACTCTATGGTTTGACATTAGTCCTCCTTTTGTTTGCATTGCCATAGTGGCACTGGGTTCTGCTGGGCACTGATACACTGCACTGGTTGTGATGGGCTTACAACCCTCCCCCCCTTCAAGTATGATTCTGTGCTTCACATCAGTCCTACTGAGCTGGCATTGCCACAATGGCACTGGGTTCTGCTGGGCACTAGTATATTGCACTGGTTCTGCTGGGGGATATATTAAAAGGTATGAAAGCATTGCCCATTGGAAACAATGGGAGATCTTGAAGACCCATTAGAGGTAATGGGAGCCAGGAAGGCCAGTTGACTTGCATGGGCTCCACTGAAATACATCACAGCACAAAATACTGGCCCTGATGAACTGCTGTGGGACTGGAATAACAGGCCCCAGAGTGGAATGATGGTACTCAGAAACAGAATGAGTGCTCTGGGACTGGAATGACAGCCCGCAAAGTGGAATGACAGCCCCTGGGAGTGTCAGGAGTGCTCTGGGAGTGGAATAACAGCCCCCAGAGTGACATGGGAGGGCCCTGAGAGTGGGAGAAGTCTACTGGTGCTGGAATGACAAGTTCCATAGTGGAATGACATCCCCTGGGAGTAGTAGAAGTATTCTGGCACTGAAATGACAGTCCCCTCCACACTAGAATGATGGCTCCTGGGAGTAGGAGAAGTATTTTGGGACTAGGATGGCAGCTCCTGGAGTGGAATGACGGCCACTGGGAGTAGGATAACTGTTTTGGTATAGGAATGACAGGTTGCAGAGTGGAGGAGCAGAAGTGCCCTGGAACTGAAATGACAGTCCTCAGACTGGCATGAGAGCCCCTGGGATGAGGAGAAGTGTTCTGGGACTGGAATGACAGCCCCCAGAGTGGAATGACCATATCTGGGAGGAGCAGAAGTGTTCTGGAACTGGAATGACAGCTCCCAGACTGGAATGACAGCCCCTTGGGAGTAGCAGAAGTGTTCTGGAGCTGGAATGACAGCCTCCAGAGTGGATTGATGGCCTGTGGGTTGTAGCTGGCATTGCCACAGGGTTCTGCTGGGCACTCTGTTATTGCACTGGAAACTGCTGGGCACTCTGTATACTGTATTGGTTCTGCTGGGGTTGTGAAAATGCCACCCCTTGCTTGGATTGTGATTGAGCTGGCATTGCCACATTGGTACTGGGTTCTGCTGGGCACTAGTACATTGTATTGGTTCTGCTGAACTTACAAAAATGCCCCCCACCTTCAGTTTCTACTGCAGAGATTCTCTGGTTTGACCTTAGTTTTGTTGGGTTTGCACTGCCACAGTGGCACTGCTTCTGCTGGGCACACTGCACTGCTTCTGCTGAGTTTGCAAAAATGCCCCCCCCCTTCAGTTTCTATTGAAGAGATTCTCAGGGACTTTGATTCTGTTCTGCTGGGCTTCTATTGTCCTTGTTTTTTTGTTTTGCTGTTTTTCCCTCCATTAGAAACAATGGATGATAGAGGCACCTTCGTGGAGGGAGCATAACTTGGACCCTGTAAATCCAGTCCTCACCAAAATTGGAGGGGAGGTAGAGTAGAGTCAGCCAAGGATCCCTTGCAAGTTTGGTATCTCTAGCATGCCGGAGACTTGTTCTAGCACATCATGAACCAAACAGGTTCATTTGGCCCCTAAAAGTTTGTGACAGTTCGTGGTTCACAAACCAGGCATGCCACGAATCATGAACTGAACCACATTTGCCTGGTTTGTGCCCATTCCTAGTAACTATGACCAATATGACAACCTGTAATAGACACCCAGGAAAATCATCCAAAATACTTAGCACTTTTTCAAAGAAAAATCACCACCAAAGACATCCTCATTAAGATACAACAAAGATCAAGTCTTCTGATTTTTAAGAGGATGTGATCCACTTGAATGGCTTCAAGGTGACAAGGGCCGCAGCTTAAATTTTCACAGTGAACGCCTCAGTGGAATCTTCCTCTTAGTGATGCACCTTAATTTCTTGCATCAATTTTTCTAATGAGGAAGGAATCTGAAGTCCCTGTTGAGACTTTGGCCCACGCAATTAGAAGTTGCACAATTTTAATGGCATGGGCTGAGGCCGCAACAGGGACCGTCGATTCCTTTCTCATTAGAAAGCTGGATGAGAAGAAATTAAGGAGTATCAATAAGATGAAGATTCTGCCATGGCATTATGCCGCTGGAAATAAGAACCACTGGCCTGGCTGCTGTTCAGACCCTTTCAGAATCTCAGGAAGTGGACTGCAGTCTACCAAAGCTCTTGATTTGTTTTTTGGGCGGAGGCCTTTGTAGCATCCTAAAATAAACAAGTACAGGCGCATTTGGCTCAGAACTTGCACTTCCTTTTAATGAAATTCTTCTGCCAATGGTTCTGCAACATTTCTGTAAATCAACAACATTTTTATAACTTTTTTTTTAAAAAAATGAAATCACAGAGGCTTGAGCTATGCCAGGCATAACCTTACAACTGGTGGGTGGGTGAGTGGATGGGGGGGGGGAGAACCTGGCCCCCTTTCCAAGGAGCTCGAAAGACGGAATGCCTTCTGCCAAGTGCCAGGGACCCAGCTGCCAACACTGTTACAATCTCAGAGGGCCTTGGCAGGCGCTCAGCAAAAAGCATATTTTTGGCTCCCGCTAATGACAGTGTGTCCACCAGAAACCTGATTAAAAGGGTTTTTTGTCCACTCAGGCATCTAATTCAAGACAACGCTTTGATATTTGCTCAAAATGCATCGAAATGGATGGAAAATTGAGCTCGGCTGGGGTGGCCTTAGGTAATCAAGGGCTGCTGCTTGGCGTCACAATTGCACAATGCTGTGATGAGTGGTGTACAGCGCTGATTCACTGCATGACCTCGTAACCCCACCTGTTATGGAAACACTGAAATGTCACCGTCCCCCTGAGCTTCCTATGCTCTGAGATCAATACAGTCAAAGGTAGAGGACGACCTCCTGAATCAAATCAAAGAAATGGAAGGCACTGTGATGCCAGATCATCATGAGACAATTGGGAGGCTATAAGAAACTGTCACTCCCCTGAATCAAGGGCTTGCTTCTTTTTCTGGATAATAGAAATAGAGTAGAAACACAGGCAGGACTGTGGCTCAGTGGCAGAGCATCTGCTTAACTTGCAGAAGGTCCCAAGGATCAATCTCTGGCATCTCCAGTTAAAGGATCTGGCAGTATGTGATGTGAAAGACCTCTCTCTGCCTGAGACCATGGAGAGCTGCTGCCAGTCTGAGTAGGCAATACTGATTTTGATGGACCAAGGGGTCTGATTCAGTATAAGGCAGCTTCATGTGTTCATAAGTGTTCATTTCAGGGCCTTTTTGGGTGGAAGAGGTGCCAGAACTCTCAAGGGAAATGAAGTTTTAAATCCGTATACTGAAAACTCATGAACTTTTAAACATTTTAAAAATAATTTTGTCAGAGAGGTTCTGGAACTCCATTCTGGCATGTTCCCCCAGAAAAAAAAAAGAAGCAGCCCTGGTTCATTTTAAAATGTTTTAAATTGAAAATAGAGTTTTCTAGATGTCAAAATACATTTTTAAATAGCATACATTTCCATATACAGGCATACCTTGACATTTCATTTCAATAGCTGAACTGCCTTTGGTGCGATATTTAACACCTTGATCACTGTAGGCAGCTTAAGACGCTCCCCGGGGGTTGCCTGTGGATGGGCAATCTTTTCGTCATTTATCCTTCTCCCCACACCAAAGTCATGCTGAGAGGTGCTGTGCTGTCCGTCAAGGCCACGCCCCTAACCTGTCCAGCATGAACATTCAGTCATTGACAACCTGGACTGAGAGCATTACCTCCCTCCTAGGCACTTAGATCAGACAAGCCACAATGTCCGATTTGGGTTCCTCTCCCTTTTGCAAGAAATGTCAGGGCATTTACTGATTAAACTAACTTACCCATCAGATTCCACTCAGTCTGCCAATCTTTGGGGATATTACCAGTCTACTCTCACCTACTCAGATCAGCTTTCCCCTCCTTCTAGCGTTGCTCAGCTAAGCCTTGAAACCACCATCCTGTGCTTTGACCCACTAGGAGAGCCTCTGGTTGGCACCCAGAAGGTCCCAGGGTTCAATCCCCGGCATCTCCAGTTAAAAGGACCAGGCAGTAGGTGATGTGAAAGACCTCTGCCTGAGACCCTGGAGGGCGGCTGCCAGTCTGAGTAGGCAATACTGTGCTTGGTGGACCAAAGGTCTGATTCAGTAGAAGGCAGCTTCCTGTGTCCACGCCTTTTCATTTCTCCTCCTCTCATTGCTCTTTTAAAGCCCAACCCTTTTCGGTCTTTTTCATGTACCCACGATGCTTCTTTCCCTCCCCCTCCCTTCCCATCTGCTTCACCCTCACCACATGCCCATCTCAGTGGGTGGATTCGGTTTGGACTATCCATGGGTGAATACATTTAGCTTAATGGGCTAGGGATGGTTTAACTGTTTCTTGATTACTCATTTCCTAATTTGTCTGAATAACCTGCTTTCCGCTATATTCCCTGACTTGGGTGTTGTATTGCATAGGGCTTTAAAACAAACCTGCTCTCTGCCACCGTTTCTTCCTCCTGTTTATCTGTATTCGATGAAGATCAAACTCAGCTCAGCAACAAATTGCCTCTCTTGCCATTGCATTTTCTTCACACACACACACAAAAATTGCCCCTGTATCTGTACAGGCTTCAGAACTCACTTCAGAGTCAGGACATGCAGAGGTAAAGGCCACAGACTTTCTCCCCTTTGCTTCCCTGGTAACACCTCTATGCCCAGGTACACCAGCTTATTAGCAGGGGCTGCAGTCTGCTCCGATGCTAATGATATATCCCGCTCCCCTAGCACAGCAGCAAGCAGCCCACAAATGCTGGCATGAGCAATTCATGCTCCCTGGATCCCACAGGTCCAATAAACAGGAAATCGTCCAAATAATGAGCTACAGTAGCCAGCTGGGAAGGAGCTCGAGCCTGGCCGTTCAAGCACAGAGCCACGTTTTCCAAATATCAGACAAGAAATAGATCACCTCATGGGTAGGCCCATGTCTATGTAAAATCTGCCTTGAGAAGCACACTCTAATAAGGACTCGTGGGTGAATGGGCAATAGCCCCGCTGGTGGGCCTCCTGGTGGCCCCTGGGTTTTGGCCACTGTGTGACACAATGTGTTGAACTGGATGGGCCACTGGCCTGCTCCAACATTGGCATCTCTTATGCTCTTAAAAAGCCAGTTTTGTGTCACACTTGTCCATCGATGCCCCCTTTTCCGTAAGGATGGTGTTTTCCAAAAGAGGGGTACTTAACTGAATTACACAGGAATTCACTGGCAGGGTATTCAAGCCGATGAATCAAATGGAACTCTGCCAGAGATTGTTTTTGGCAACACAGCAAGAAGGGAGAGATGAAGATATTTAATGAGTAGGGTGTCAAACGGACCAGCAGCCAAGCCTTGCCTTATCTCCTTGTCAATCTTTGGCTGAAATACCTCTTCTGTGCCTAAAACTGACTTCACGTGATGCTCCGTGCTATGCCTGCAAAGTCCTTCTGCTGGAATTCTAAAACTGAAAACAAAGCCTTAATAAAACATAATTAAAACATACATCCAAATCATGAAGATCTCTAGCAGGGGAATCATAGAATCACAGAGTTGGAAGGGGCCATTCAGGCCATCTAGTCCAACCCCCTGCTCAATGCAGGATCAGCCTAGAGCATCCCTGACAAGTGCTTGTCCAGCCGCTGCTTAAGGACTGCCAGGGAGGGGGAGCTCACCACCTCCCTAGGCAGCTGATTCCACTGCTGCACAGCCCTTACTGTAAAAAAGGTTTTCCTAATATCCAGCTGGTATCTTCCCACCCTTAATTTCAACCCATTATTGCGAGTCCTCTCCTCTGCTGCCAACAGCTCCCTTCCCTCCTCTAAGTGGCAGCCCTTCAAATACTTCAAGAGAGCCATCATGTCCCCTCCTCAACTTCCTCTTCTCCAGGCAGAGCATTCCCAAGTCCCTCAGCCTTTCCTCAGAGGGCTTCTTGGTCTCCAGGCCCCACATCATCCTCATCGCTCTCCTCCGCGCCCACTCCATTCTGTCCACATCCTTTTGGTAGTGAGGCCTCCAGAACTGCAAATAATGCTGCTCAGGCAATTCCTTTTGATGGGACATTTCCACCATCCCCTCCTTTCTTACCACTTTCCTTTCCCTAACAGCTTGGAATCATCCCGACATTCAAACCAAAGTCCCAGCCTGCTTTGGTGCATCGCTTGAACGGATTGTCTCCATCGTGCAGCTTGACGCACAGCCCAGCTTGCTTGTCCCTGCCAAATTGGAGCTCAGGCTTCCACCTGGGTCGGCCCTTGGGGGAGCATGAGGGGACCGCTTCGTCCATGTGCCCCCCCCCCCCAGTGGAACGAAGGTTGACTGCACAGCATGTGCAGGCCGAGCATATGGCATGGCTGCTTGCCTGTATGCCCCCTCAGGTGTGTGTCAGCAGTGCAGAGGCGCTCACTTGGGGCTGGCCTCTTTGCTGGATAGGCCAAGCTGCGGCGTGCCACTTTGATTTTTCACTGCATCCAAGTGCTATAATTCTATCCTTCTCTTTTATTTTTGTACACCAACCCAGTCCTAGCTCCCAGCCCCAAGATAAATTATCGCTGGGGAGATAACCTTGATGCCACACCATAAGGACCCCAGGTAGGAAAATGGCCTCCACAGACACTCCTGCCCCCCAGCCACTGGGCTCTGCAGAGTTTGCTGTGACCCTGCAGAGGTCTTTAAATTCCCTTTACTTAAGGTTGCCAGGATTCCTGCCTTCCCAGGCCCAAAACTCCATGATTTTATCATAGAATTTCCAGAGATTGCTAGAGAGGCATGATATTACTTCTTGGTTTTCTCTGGAAGTGACATAACATCATCGTGCTTTCAGAGCTGTTCTCTCAGGAGCAGTTCTTGAAAGAACTCTCTCAGCCCCACCTACCTCACAAGGTGTCTGTTGGGAGAGGAAGGGAAAGGGATTGTAAGCCACTCTGGGACTCCTTCGGGTAGTGATGGGCAAGGTATAAATCTAATCAGTATGGTGTAGTGGTTAAGTGTGCGGACTCTAATCTGGGAGAACCAGGTTTGATTCTCCACTCCTCCACTTGCACCTGCTGGATGACCTTGGGCAAGCCATAGTTCTGGCACAGCTGTTTTGGAAAAAGAGCAACTTCTGTCAGAGCTCTCTCAGCCCCACCTACCTCATAGGTTGTCTGTTGTAGGGAGGGAAAGGGAAAGGAGTTTGTAGGGAGGGAAAGGGAAAGCCGCTCTGAGACTCCTTTGGGTAGCAAAGGGCAGGGTATAAATCCAATCTCTTCCTCCTCCTCTTCTTGTTTGGTGTTGTGAGAGCCAGTTTGGTGTCGTGGTTAAGTGCGCAGACTCTAATCTGGGAGAATCGGGTTTGATTCCCCACTCCTCCACTGGCACCTGATGGATGACCTTGGGCAAGCCATAGCTCTGTACCAGCTGTTCTCTCAAGAACAGTTATCTCAGAGCTCTCTCAGCCCCACCTACCTCACAGGGTGTCTGTTGTGGGGAGGGGAAGGGAAAGGAGTTTGTAAGCCGCTCTGAGACTACAAATGAAGAGCGGGGTATAAATCCAATCTCCTCTTCTCCTCCTCCTCTTTTTCTACATTCAACTGTGGGTCCTCTCATGATGAGAAACCAAAGTGATGTACATGAATGTGGGAACCAGTTCTAGGAACCTGGCTTATAAATTCACCAGGGGCTAATGCTGGATTTAAAGCTGATTTCCCTAGAAATGGCCCTCTGTGTTTGCAGGGACCTGTGGTGCATCAGCTGTGGAGGGGCAGGGAGGGGAGGAGGTGGCTGTGAATTTCCTACATTGTGTGGGTGGTAGGACTCGAGGACCTTTGGGATCCCTATCCAGCTCTTTGTTTCTAGATCCTGCATCAGTGCCAGTCAACTTGTACCATTTGGTAGAGGAAAGCAAATCTTTATGTTGAAATTTATCAATGAAAACATGTTGAGACAGAGACCGGAGAATGAATCCAGAGACACGACGAAGACTGTGGAATCCTCTGAGGATTGATGTTAACAGTGAATCCATTAGCGTGTGCCAGTCAGGTAGAAAAACATCACGGCTCATCATCTCCTGCTTTGCCTCACATTTCACAAGCATTATAGGAAAGTTGTGATCTGTGGTTATTATTGAAGTTGCTTCATTATTGAAATAACGCCATCAAGATAAAAGGTAGCTTGCTGCGTAATGCATGCAGGAAAAAATAACCAGGTCCCTGCCCCAAGAACTTATTATTTAGACCAGGGGAGAGAAAACATTAGGGTGGCTATGCATACATTTAGGGCAAGTCTGTTCTTAGTATTAAGATTTGTTTGAGTTGGGAATGAGCCAGTTATGACTGAGGGAGTTATGACTGATCTTCCAAGCCATGCTCACCGCCCACCGATACATGGTGGCCCATCAGGGGATCAGTAAACTGGGCTAAATGAGATGTGCCCTTTTTTTTCTGAGTTAGGTTTGGGTTCCCCCGACCTGACTCATTCTTTTCAGGCAGCTGTCACCTATGTACATGCGTACACACTGTCAAGTTGCAACTGACTTATACTGATCCCAGCAAGGGGCTTCCAAGGCAAGTGGGGAGCAGAGGTGTTTTGCCATTGCCTTCAGAGAGCCAGTCTGGTGTAGTGGTTAAGTGTGCGGACTCTAAGCTGGGAGAACCGGGTTTGATTCCCCACTCCTCCACTTGCACCTGGCTGGATGACCTTAGGCAAGTCATAGCTCTGTACCAGCTGTTCTCTCAAGGACAGCTTGGGAAAGAGCTCTCTCAGCCCCACCTACCTCACAGGGTGTCTGTTGTGGGGAGGGGAGGGGAAAGGAGTTTGTAAGCCGCTCTGAGACTCTTAAGTGAGTGAAGGGCGGGATATAAATCCAATCTCTTCTTCTCTTCTTCTTCTTCATCTGCAGAGCCTTCCTCGGTGGTCTCCCATCCAAGCTGGGTATGTTGAACCTGGAGAGGGTATGATAACCATCTTCAAGTACTTGAAGGGCTGTCATATACAGGATGGTGCGGAGTTATTTTCTGCTGCCCCAGAAGGTTGGACCAGAACCAATGGGTCAAAATTAAATCAAGAGTTTTCGGCTAAACGGCTACACCAGGCTGCCTTCCTGCCCCAGCTGTCACCCACCATGAACGGATTTTCCAAGCACTAGAGGGCCCAATTTGAATTGGGACCATGGCATGTGGGGAGAAGGGACATCTGTTTTCCCTTGGAGATTTCCCAGAATGATCCGGGGGGGGGGGTATTATTTGCCCCATTAGGTGGTTGCACGTACAGTCCTCTCCCTAGGGGCAATGGGTCAGGGAAGTGGCTCCAGGGACATCTCAGTTCCTACAAGCTGACATCTGACTGAGCAGAATCTGGGGAACCCAGATCCACCTTGAAGAGAAGGTCCCTGGTTCAGTCTGTGGCATTTTGAGTTCAAAAGGTTCAGGTGATGCGTGATATGAAAGAGAGGGACACAGAGACACTGCCAGTCTGAGAAGGGTGACCCTGATAGACCACAAGGGTCTGTTTCAGTGTGAGGCACCTCTGTGTGTTCAACCTGGGGAGGTCACATCTGGCTTGGCCCTAGGACTTTAAAAGATTGGGGGGAGGGGGTTACGCCAACTCCTACCCAAGCCTCAGGATCTGCTTTCCAATTAATCTGGGAGCAAACACACTAAATATTTGCATTTGAGATCTGTGAATCCCAAACTGATGTGCCTTGCGTAATTGATTGCTCAGGAGCAATTAGTCAAGAGCGAGTCAGCAAACTGTCTGCAGGCATCTCTTCACGAACAAGAGGATGAAAATTGTGAGATACCCTCAAGGGGAAAGGAGCCTAAACTTCTGGAAGTATTACTCAGCAGTTTCAGGGCTCCGAAACACACAGCTCTCTTAATGGCCCACAATTGTCTTGGTGGCCCAGGTCACTAACTTTGTGCTGCCTCTGCTTATGAAAGTGGCAGCCGGCCATGGTTTTTATGACATAGAGCAGCTGCCAAATATTTAAACTGATTGATAACTCATCAAATGGCAAGGACACCACATTAGGAGCCAGAAGTCTTATGACACCAGCTATCTTATACCAGCAACATACACATTTGCTTAGCAAACGCATGTTCCCAAATCCAATTTTGTCATGACAGCACAATTGCAGGGGTGGAAGCACCCTGCAGGAGGATCTGTAGGTGGCAGGACTGCTGAAACCCCCTCGAATAGGACTCTGCTTACTAGCCAGGAGCCTTTGGGTGGGGTAGCGTCAAGCTCCATGAAGCAAGGGTGGGGTCCGCCACTGTAGTGGGCAACCTGGTAAGTCTACTTGCAGACTGAAAGATCTGGCAGGTACTACAGCCTCATACCATTAGAGTAGGTAACACTGGAATCCGTGGACCAGTGGCTGCAGCTCTTCACAGTCCGATGGAAAGGGAGGACTTTCCCAGTGCCCATTCCTCAGGATCCTTTAACTGGAGAGCTCAAGAATGCAACCTGGAACCTTCTGTGTGCAAAGTCAGTGCTTTACCACTGAGTCACGGTCCTCTCATTCTGTACTGGGTGAGGCATTTACCATGTCAGAGGGGCTGTGGCTCAGTGGTAAAGCACCTGCCTCGCATGCAGAAGGTCCTGGGTTCAACCCACAGCAACTGCAGTTAAAAGGATCAAGTAGGAGGTGATGTGAAAGATCTCTGCCTCAGATCCTTAAGAACCTCTGCCGGAGTAGAATATACTGACCATGCAGCTGCCTTATACTGAATCAGGCTGTTGGTCCAGTACTGCTTACTCAGACTGGCAACATCTCTCCAGGGTCTCAGGTAGAGGTCTTTCTCATCACCTATTGCCTGGTCCTTTTAACTAGAGATGCCTGAGGACTGAACCTGGGACCTTCTGTATGCAAAGCAGAGGTTCTTCCCATCAAGCTACCTTGATAAACCAATGGCCTAACTCAGTATGATACCTCTTGCACTGAGTGGACAGCACCCACCCCAAGTAACTTATTTTATTTTAGAAAGTAGCACCAAAGTCTACTTTCTGAAAGCTTTCCTTATAAACATTCTGCAACTATTTTTCATTGGAACTGCTTTCCACTCACCTACCATTCATGGGAATTGAAGTCTTCTTGTGAAGGTGGGTTTCTTGGGAGGAAAAGTTGGGAATAAAACCAGCTCTGCAGCTTACCTGCCCATAAGCTCAGACAGAAGAATCCAACCCTTTTCTGGACTGCCACCATCTAATTGCATGCATGAATGTTCTCTCTTCCCCTGGGTTCCCCTCTCTTCCCTTTTTCATTCACTGTTTTGCTAGTGCAGGCTTTCATTCAAGGCCCTTCTCACATTTTTCAGATGTCAGCCAGTAATTCCATCCAGACTCAAGCGCTGCAGCATTGATAACACTCTTCCAACAACTCACACTCTTTTACAAGGTTTCCCAGGCATTGTTGGCAGCCTTTCCTAGAGAAGTGGAAGCTAAAAGAACAGGTCCCTTTGAAACCTTGATTTTGGTCTGCTTAGCCAAACTGAACAATGAGCTCAGACTAGTCTTCCTCCTTGCTGAGATTAAAGGCTCATTCAGCCTTACCATTCAGCAGCAAATCCAGGGACAATTATTCCACCAAGCATTTCTTGCAGCTGCTGCTGTTTCCAGCTCAAAGGAAGAGAGAAATGGTTGCTTTGGAGGGTGGACTCTATAGCATTGTATCCCACTGAGGTCTCTACCCTCCCCAAATCCCAACCTTCTGAGGCTCCACCCCCAACTCTCCAGGAATTTTGCAACCCAGGGTGCTGTGAGGCTTCTGCTCCAAGTAGGCAAGGATCAGATCTTTGTTGATGAAACACAGTTCTTTATTTCCAGGTTCTACATTGGTACAGGTTCTCGGATTATTGTCAGAGATAACGTATACAATGGAAGCAGGTCTAATATACCCTCCCGAACAATTCGAATTGCCCATAGGTAACCAATCAACAGGGGGGGGAAACCGCGGGCAAAAGGTTCCCTGGCCGTTTGCTTCCCA
Source organism: Lepidodactylus listeri (assembly GCA_029233225.1). NCBI lineage: Eukaryota > Metazoa > Chordata > Lepidosauria > Squamata > Gekkonidae > Lepidodactylus > Lepidodactylus listeri. The sequence continues at coordinate 58,879,770 of JARCFY010000014.1, forward strand.
CAGGAAAGAAGGTGAGGTGTGAAGCAGTAAATTTCCCTTCCCAAACCAGACCCCTCAGATGTAACCATCTTCACATAACAAATGCCTTCCTCAAGGCTTTCGCACGTTGATAAGAACTGGTCCCTGTCCTCCCATCAGGGATGAAAGGAATGCGGAGGCAGGAGGGTGAGAGGCCCATTGTTCCCAGGCTTTGAAGTCGCCACTCTCCCAGGCAAACAGTTACATAGACCAGGCCTGGTCAGAGCCATAAACTCAGGGTCACATAGCATACATTCACATGGGTCAAACTAATAAGCACTAGATATGAGTAACTAGTTCATAAAGGGACAGGCTTGCATAGCATAGCAAAGTCATGTTACAATACATAGCATTAATTCCCAGAACCCTTGTTAGAATCTGCAGATTCTGACAGGTGGGTAGCCATAATCAGTGGTGAAGGCAGCTGCCCTTAAAGCAGAGAGTCATTTCTCTCAGCATCTCCACTGAACCCACACCAACACTTCAAATTAGTCCTTTTAGTTTGGGACTGTTCTTTGAAGCTGCTCCACGGCCTGTGTCTTTATGCTGTGGCTGGCTCTGTAATGCAGGATTCTAATTAATAACTTTTAATGTTTTGTTTCCATTATATTTATTTTGCAGGGTTGCCAGGGAATCAGGGACACATCGCTCCCATCACGTAGTGGCAGCAGCTGGAGATGGCAAAACATTTTGTCTGAGCCCTGCCTAAACTCCAAATGGATTCTTCGACTCACTGATAACCTGGACGCTTCTGCATTGTTTCAGCTCCATTTTTAGATTTCTGCAATCTAAACCTTATTGCTTTGTTTATTGGATGTCCTATCTTATAGGTTGAATCTGACCTACACTGTGTAATCCACCTTGAGGCTCAGTGAGAAAGGAGGACTATACATAATTTTTAAAAAATTAAATCAATAAAGAGTTTACAAAGCAGCCTCCTCCTGAGAAAGGGAAACACACGAGGAAAGTCAAGTAGGTAACCACAGCATTGCCTAAGAGTTAGAGCAGATTCTCTGCCTTGAACACAGTGTCTTCCCATTGTGGCGGTCAGATGTGTTTGGTTTTGGAATTAAGAGCTGATATTATAAATGCCCCTGTCCAGATCTTTAGTACAGCCTCATTTGGAATCCTGTGTGCAGTTCCGGTCACTGTATCTCCACTTTTGAACATGTCCCTGACTATTGTAATGATTTTTTTCTTCTGCACGTGATATAATCACCCTTTTTGCTGGAAGTGCTTCCTGAAAGAAAATGGATTATCAGAGTAGGCACAAGGGATGCTGTGAATTTTGGGGCAACCATGTCCCACATTTGAATACAGTGTGTTCTCATTGTGGTGGTCAGATATGTTTGGTTTTGAAAATAAAATTGCCATTATTATAATTCCCCTGTACAGGTCTATGGCATGGCCTCATTTGGAGTACTGTGTATAGTTCTGGTCATCGTATCTCGAAAAGGATAGTGCAGAGCTGGAAAAAGTACAAAGAATGGCAACCAAGATGATTAGGGGGTTGGAGCACCTTCTCTGTGAGGAAAGGTTGAAGGGTCTGGGACGTCTCAGTTTAGAAAAGAAACGGCTAAGGGGGGACATGAGAGAGGTTTATAAAATCATGCATCAGACAGAGAGAGTGGACAAACAGAATTCCTCCCTCCCAAAATACTAAAACTCAAGGGCATTCAGTGAAGCTACTGAGCAGTTGATTCAGGATGGACAAAGAGAAATGCTGTTTTTACACAGAGTGATTACAATGTGGATTTTTTTGCCAGATTGTAGTGATGGCCCCAGCCATACAACCCAGCATTAAAAGGGGACTGGGTAGATTAATAGAGGATAAGTCTATTATCAGTAGCTACTAGACATGGTTAGAAGGGAACCTCCACATTCAGAGGCAGTCAGCCTCAGAATCCCAGTGACAGAGGAACTGGCTGGCCACTGTGTGAGACAGGATGCTGGACTAGGTGGGCCACTGGTCTGATCCAGCAGGGCTCTTCTGATGTTGTTACATTCCTAACTCAAGCGTTTGCCAGAGAGGACTGTGCCGGTTTTTCCCCCAAAGCTGCACATGTGCAAAAACACTCCTGATCTGCATATTCAGCCACCCACGGCCATTGCAAAGGACAAATGCTGGCAAGGGTCTTTTCTTTTTTAACAAAGCATTTCTTTACAACTGATTTATATACTTGGTGAATAGTTTAGCTATCAAGTTACACAACAGCCTGCGGAGCGGTGCAGCAGTGCAGCAAGGGTGAAGATGGAGAACGCCACTGGACTGTTGGAGAATGCGTGTACTTTAAGTACTATCAAGTCACTTCTGACTTATGGAGACAGTATGAATTCATGACCTCCAAAATGTTATTAGAAATGTTCCTTGGGACTTGCAAACCGAGGGCCATGGCTTCCTTGATTGAGTCCATCCATCTCATGTCGCGTCTTCCTCTTTTTCCGGCTGCCTTCAACTATTTCCTAGCATTTGAGAATACCCATGCGCCCAAAAGCCAATTGCATGGTTAGGAAGGAATAAATGAAGCCACCAGCCACAGATGGGTTGATGAACAGACAAACAGTCCATTGAAAAATCAGCCTCCTGATCACGCCTGGCGAACAAGACGTGAGTCAAAGTAGGGGCTCTTTGATCATCCCTAGTTGCCCCCCCCTCCTGTTTCCTCCCCACACTCTTTCTCAATCACTAGCTCTTTAATCAGTCCATCCCATGTAGGGAATTCAAGGAGCGTCCTTTGAACAACTGTGAGTGTTCCCTTTGGCTTTCTTCCTCCAACTTGCTAACTTCTTTTTTGACAGCAGAATGATCAGGCTTGCAATCGCAGCAAACATCTGTGACTTTCCTAGGGTCTACAATATCTAAAATCTAGAGAGACAAGAACATCTGTCTCTTTTCCCCTTCCCCCTTACTCGGAGAGCCACAGTCCTACTTTGTAAATCTCCTTCAAAAGACAGTCGAGGCTGCAGGAAGATGTTGTCAGCACAAGACGCAGCAGGATAACTTGGGATAAGCGAGAGAAGAGGACAGCAAGAAGCATCCTTTCCCCAAAACAGGCTCTGAAATAATGATGCACTGGAGGACTGAAGGCAATGGAAGGCTACAGCCATTTGTCATCTCAGGGTCCCCACAGGATCAACATGTGACCACCGAGCACAGCCTAGGCAGTCCACCACAACATGCTGAGTCTTTGTTAGCCTCCGTATGAAAATGTTTCCAGCCATGTTTAGGAAAGGGCAGCTGCTGGAGAAATGTCAGAGAACAGACGGCACCCGAGCAAAAGCTTTGAGTTATCTGGGCCACTGGCTCCTTCCCTTTCCATCATGGTTACCATTCACAAAACTTTGCCTCTGAATTTCACCCCTCATCCTGAAGCCCCAAGCTCAAGGAGGAACTGGCTATTTGTCTTCAAGGGACAAATCCTTTGGCTTCCTGCACTCCAGTAGCCACTTCCATGTGAGCAATTTTGCAAATATCTGCCTGAATCCCTGCAAACTGTAAAGAAGGAGGAGGAGAAGGAGGAGATTGGATTTAAACCCTTCACTTGGGAGTCTCAGAGCGGCTTACAAATTCCTTTCCCTTCCCCTCCCCACAACAGACACCCTGTGAGGTAGGCGGGGCTGAGAGAGCTCTTTCCAGAGCTGTCCTTGAGAGAACAGCTGTGCCAGAACTATGGCTTGCTCAAGGTCATCCAGCAGCTGCAAGTGGAGGAGTGGGGAATCAAACCTGGTTCTCCCAGATTAGAGTCTACACACTTAACCACTACACCAAACTGGTTACAGCTTTGCTGTAAAGTAAGAACACCCTTGCCCTGACCTGGATGGCCTAGGCTAGCCTGATCTCATCAGACCTTGGAAGCTAAGCAGGGTTGGCCCTGGTTAATACTCGGATGGGAGACCACCAAGTGAGTCCAGGGTCGTGACTCAGAGGCAAGCAATGGCAAACCGCCTCTGAATGTCTCTTGCCTTGAAAACCCTACAGGGGTCACTATAAGTCTGATGTGACTTGACAGCCCTTTCCACCACCAAAAACACAGTTGGGCCCCTTGGAAAGACAGCCACCACTGGGATTTGGAAAAGTACTGCCTCTGAGCAGTAAGAGACAGATTTTGAGTGGTCCATGATTCTATAGTATAACTTTTAATAAAAAAATTAATCCAACATGGAATATAAAACAGGACACAGAAAGGAGTAATTCCAGAGCATGTTGTGATAGGCTGTTGATAGGCTAAAATAATTCAGAGACAGTGAACTTCTGAACTGCCATGCTGATAGGGAGACAACCTCCTGCCCCTGGGCCCTGGGATCCGCTGCTGCTCAGTGAAGCAGTGGGAGAGAAGTGAGGGGACTGGTGCTGGGCCATGTTGCAGTGTCACTGCTAGGTACGAAACAGGAATGACATCGTGGTGTTCGGGCATTGTTCTGGGTTTTTACCACAGAGAGTTGGAAAATCCCCAGAATGTTGCATGATGCCATGACATCACTTCCAGCTATGTACATTGCAGTGTCACCCACTGTCAGTTTTCTTTTTCTCTGCTCCACCCCGCAAAGCTAAGTGCTAATGAAGCAACCTTGGAGAAGGCCTGGGCCTCTGCACCCCATTTGTTGGATGTCCGGCCAACTGGTTGGCCACTGTGGATGCTTGCTGAACTACACAGACCACTGGCTCTGAGCCAGGAGGGGATCTTCTTATGAGTCTTGTCTTGTGGCACAGTAAAAATGAATAACGTTTTATGCAAGCATATGCTGTTGGAGACAGGAGCCCGCTTCTTTGGATGCATGTAGTGGGCCCTTACTGTGCAGTTGTTTCATGTAGGGGAGTGGGGTCGTGAAGCGCAGGAAGTAAAGGGTGAAATGTGATTCTGTAAAGAACCAAATCAAAATCCAAGGGGAGTGAATATCACAGTCATTCGATTGGTATCCGTGCCCTTCCACTTAAAAGTAAAGGAGCCAAAGCAAATGATTCTCCAGGTTCTTTCACCGATCTAAAAATACTCCCTGAATCTCAGCGGTATGTTGCAGTTCTGATAAGAAAAAGAGCAGCAGCATTCCTTGGCCACCGTCCATTTTGTTTAAATCTAACAGAGAAAATTCCTCTCCTATATACTCTGGAGGCTGGTTTAATGACACACAGAGGATGCCAAATAGCTTGCAAAAATGTTAGCCCTTTCCCAAGGAAGGGGGCGGGTGGCCTCCTCCGTGCTCACAGTGTGTGCTAATGCCGCCGCCCCCCCCCCCCCCCCCCCAGCGCAGCAATTTTCAGATTTGGGTAATCGGGAAGTTCTGTACTGAGGGAGGAAAAGATGAAGTTCTGAAAGGGAAATGGTATGTCAAACAATGTCGGTATAACACTATATAATACATGTTTTTGTTGACATACTCACACACTATTATTTTTCCTTCTGTGTTCTATCCTGACCAAAACTGTGGGATCTGGAAGGTGGAGCCGATGCTCACCATCAGTTTCAACACCACTGGTGCCTCTAACAGAAAGCAGTCTTCGGAATGTCCCCGCACATATTTTGATGGCAATTTAACCACATGGTGGGGAAATCCCAGCTTTCAGAGAATTAGAAGACATCGCTCCATCACAGCAAGACTGACGCAAAGAAAGTAAGAACGGCCTTGGTGTATAGGGATATTCACGCCCAAGCTCCTGTTTCAAAGCAATTAACATCTGTTTGTCAGAAAAGAGCAAGAGTCTGGTAGCACCTTAAAGACTAACAAAATTTGTGGGGAGGGTATGAGCTTTCATGAGTCACTGCTCTGATCTGAAGAAGTGAGCAGTGACTCACGAAAGCTCCTGCCCTGCAGCAAATTTTGTTAGTCTTTTAAGGTGCTGCTGAACTCTTGCTCTTTTCTACTGCTACAGACAAACACGGCTACGCTTCTACTGTTTATCAGTTCAGTCCATTTTTAGCCAGCCTTTCTTCCAAAGAGCTCAAGGCTGGGCACAAGGCCCACACCTTATCTATACTTGCTCTCTGTCATGAGAACTAGCACCTTCCTTGTTATTTAAAATGGTGCATTCAAAGCCGTTATTCCCACATAAAGGAAGGCCACTGCACTCCCTACTTTAACAAGCAAAGGAGAACATTGAGAAGGGGGGGAACCCACCAAAGGTACCATCCCTTCCTTCTATTGTTAGCCCCGGCAATTTTTCTCCATCCACAGCTAAAATGAGCTAGAAAGAGGAGACAGTGGCTGAATCAATAGACTGAAAGGGACAGAAAACAGGGAGGAAATAGGGTTGCCAACTCTGGATTGTGACATTCCTGGAGATCTGTGTGGTGGAACCTGAGGAAGGTGGGGTTTGAGGAAGAGGAACCTTAGTGGGGTATCATGCCACAGAGTCCACCCTCCAGAGCTGCCATTTTCGCCGGGGGAACAAGATCTCTGTAGTCTGGAGATCAATCGTAATTCTGGGAGATCTCCAGGCCCCATCTGGAGGCTGGCAACCCTAGAAGGTTCGCCCATCTCCCATTCCTCCCTTTTCATGCTCAATTAAGCCTGCTCATCTACCCATCCTGCTTTATCTGGGACCAGGATTGCTTGAGGGCCACTTGCTCCCATATAGACCTGTCGAGATTTTTGTTTGGAAGGCAAATTGCATTTGCCTTTCTGTTTTAGAAGGGAGATGATGAGCAGGTAGCAGACAGGGCTTTTTCTGCCCTGGTGCCTCACTTACTATTCATTTATTTAAAAGACTGACATCCCATACTTTTCCAATCTACTCAAACTAGGTATTCCTTCCCTGCAGCTGTTCACATGGGGCTTACTGCACTGAACTTCAGGCACAAAGCGGGTTCATAAAAGAAATTCCTAGACTTTTGCAGTTATTCTGTATTTGGATCTGCCCCCCTCATTTGCTCACTGTTGCTTTTATTTCTGCTGCTGCCATTCCTTAAAAAAAAACACATCCCCCTGCATTTGGTCAATATTTGCAGTGCCGTCCCAAGCAGAGTTACACCTGTCTATGCCCACTGACTTCAATGAACTTAGAAAGGGGTAACACTACTTAGGGCTGCACTCATTCAAATACCCTCCGCTGACCTTTATCCGTTGTTGTAGAACAGATGAAGAGTCCATTCTAAGGCAGGATGTCAATAATTTAAATAAAATGAACTCTGAATGGGTGGACGGGTGAAAAGCAAGAGGGCCAGCCTCCTCCACATCTAGCATTGGGGTGGGCCACAAACCCGGCAGACCCATCTGATAACCAATTCATCCACAGATCTAAATGCTGTTGCAAATGACTCCGGAGCTTTGCATTTTGGTGACAGTTTTTGTTTTCTTAAATTATCTGCGGGAAGCAAAGAGAGAATGCTAGGGCTGGATACACCATGAAAAGAGAAAGTCAACAGCTGCATTTACCAGCTAAGAATAAGAATAAAACATTGCCAAGTTGCAGCCGACTCATGGCAACCTCACGAAGGTCCAGCTTATGGGGTTTTCAAAGTAAGAGAAGAGCGGAAGCAGTTTGTCGTTGCTGGTCTCCCCAGGTGGTCTCCCATCAAGTCCCTCTCAACACGTTTACATCTTCTGTTCAGAAGCGTTGCCCATTAGCGGTCTCTAAATCCCTCTTTCAGCTGCAAACTATACTTGCCTTTCTGACAGTGGAAGCAAAGAGCGGCAGACAATTTGGTGTTTCACAGCAGGGTCAGTTTTGCTCCCCCAACGAGCTCCAACTTGTCTGGCAGGCCAAAGAGGAAGGAGGTATGGCAAGCAAAGCTGCTCCTCTTAGAGGATCTGTTACTCTGGGAACCGAGCGAGTGGGATTTGACTTAGGAAAAGAGTAAATGCTGTAAAAAAACAAAGAGGTGGGGGGGGGGGCAAGAGAAGCAGCCAGCTCCTTGGCTTTCCCTTTATTGACTCAAATGCTAGCACTCTGGGAAATATCTATAATTTATTTTGCAGTACTGAAAACATTTGCTGCCAACTTCACCCTTGAAAGAGCAGAGTAGATAATGTAATTGAACCAGCAAATCATTTCATGTACAGTCCAGTATTTAGAGTGGGGGAGGAGGGGGGGAGAGCAGCGAGGGCCCTCGGGGGCCTGTTCCCAATCCTCCTGGAGACTCTCAATCAAATTTTTCCTTCCATGTTCATTTGCTCCTTGCAGGCGTAGCTATTTGGCTGGGCCGAACGCTTGGAAGACACACAGCTGCCACGTCCTTGCTGAGCCATCAGCAACTCTGAAGCAGGCGGAGCTGATGAAACTTCACAGGAAGCAAGGTTGTTGCCTCCCTTGGGGGAGGACAGGAGGACTGATGGATATAACAATGATGAAGATGATGATATAACGGTAATAACAGCGATTGATGAGAAGTGGAATTCCTGGCGTTACAGCCGGGGATGTCTGCCACAGCCCCACAAGTTCAAATGAGGCACGAGGCTCGCTGGGCAATATTTAGTGGGTCCAACCAAGCGGGAGGCATGGATTGTGAGCATATAGTCTAACCATGCCTCCCACCAGCCAGGCTTTTTCAGTGGGCTGCCGACCCACCCATCCATCTTCCCTTATTTATTTTTATTTATTATTTGTATTTATAGCCCGCCCATCCTGCGAGCAGGCTCAGGGTGGGTTACATCATATTAGCAATACAATAAACACAATTTAGAATTTAAAAATACAACAATAAACATTAAAACAATAATCGCAGACTGACAGAACAAGCTGGCTGTGAGAGGCTGTCTAGCACATTATTTAGCTTGGTAGATGGATAACAGATTGGCTGGCGTGTTATTTGGCTTGGTAGGTGGGTGACAAACAACCTCAGGCACCATCAGATTAGTTGGTTGTCATTTGGGGGCAAGCCAGATTTTTTGGAGCTTCCCTGAATTGTCTATAGGGGGACCCCTTTTTCATCAGCTTTGTAATGTCACAGGGGATGTTCCCCAGTGAGGGGAACACTGGTTGGGGCAGGGAAGAGCCATCGGGGAGGCATGCCTTCCCTTCACTTCCCCAGCCGCCCTACTGGGAGCCACACAATATGTGTGAAAGAGCCGCATGTGGCTCCTGAGCCACAGTTTGGCCACCCCTGTACTGCTCTAACCACTACACACACACTGGTGGCTCTAAGTCATGTGTAATCCAAGCAAACCAGTAATTTGCAAGCATGAACCAGCAATGGCTGCTTGTGTGGCCGCCATGCTGAATGCATCCCAGACAATGAAAAACTACTTAAAAGGCTGTTCATTCAGACCCACGGATCTTTTCATAACCAGAAGTGCACTGAAAAGTGAAAATGGTCCTGGAAATAATCAAACTGAGTGTCCCCTGATGTGCTACAACCCAGCACTGCTAAGCCAGGCAGCTCAGTGGGGCTGACAATGGGCACTGTTTCTCCCACTGTATCATTTCCCCAAACTGCAGGAAGAAACCACTGTTGAACTGACAGCAACTGCTATTCCTGATAGGGCTGCCAAGTCCAACTTGGGAAATATCTGGGGACTTTGGGTGTGGAGCCAGGAGACTTTGGGGGTGGAGCCAGGAGAAAGGAAGTGACATCATTTTGTGATGTCACATCCTGTGATGTTGCTTCCACATGCTGACACATGAACTCATGAAGTTTCCTAATACTGAATCAGGCCATTGGTCCATCAAGGTCAGTATTGACTACTCAGACTGGTAGTGGCTCTCCAGGGTCTCAGGCTGAGATCTTTAATATCACCTATTACCTGATCCTTTTTTAGCTGAAGAAGCTGATACCTCCTGCATGTCAAGCAGATGCTCTATCACTGAGCAACAGCTCTACTGAATCCTTCCTCATCTCGGCAGAATATGAAGCACTAAGTGCTACACAAGTGCTAAATATGATTTTCATATCATAAGAACAGGAGAGAAGCCACAGTGGATCGGCCCATCCAGTACAGCCCATCCAGTACAACACTCTGTGTCACAACAGTGGCCAAAAATCCCAGGTGCCCTCAGGAGGTCCAGCAGCGGGGCCAGAACTCCAGAAGCCCTCCCACTGTTGCCCCCCAAGCACCAAGAATGCAGAGCATCACTGCCCCAGACAAAGTGTTCCATTTAGACCTTGTGGCTAATAATAGCCACTGACAGACCTCTGCTGGATGGGGACAGAGAGAGAGAGACAGACAGACAGACAGAAAAAAGAAAGAAAGAGGGAGAGAGAGAGAGGGCAGAGGCACTTACTTCCATTTAGACCTTGTGGCTAATAATAGCCACTGATAGACCTCTGCTGGATGGGGACAGAGAGAGAGACAGACAGACAGACAGCCAGACAGACAGAAAAAAGAAAGAGGGAGAGAGAATGAAAAGAGCTGGAAGAGAAACTTACCTTGCCAGCCACATGCAAAAGCAGCTCCTTCAGTCCCTCCTTAATCTCTGGGTGGACCTCTCTTGCTGTGGAAGCTCTCTTGCTGACTTCTTAAAGGGGAAATGTCTGGTGAGGCTTTTTACTGCAGGGCAGGCTCTCTGCAGACATTTCCCTTTTAAGGCAGCCATTTTGTCCCCCCGGTGGCCAACTTTGAAAAAGCGGGGGGGAAGGACTAAAAATCGGTGTTTCCCCTGCCCTACAGGGGGACTTGGCAGCCCTAATTGCTGATGAGAGCCTGGGCAGTGGTCCACCAGGAAATTTCCCTGTAAGTTAAACAGACAGTCCAGCCCCAGTGATATCTATGTTAGTTTGGGCCCCAGTAGGCAAATTAAGGGGAGGGAAGGCAGCATGGTATAGAAAGAGAAGAGACTGGATTTATACCCCACCCTCCACGCAGAGCAGTTTACAATCCCCTTCAAGGACTGCTCTTGAGAGAATAGCTCTGAGATAACTTGTGACTGACCCAAGGTCACACCAGCAGTTGCATGTGGAGGAGTGGGGAATCAAACCTGATTCTCCCGGATTAGAGTCTGCACTCTTAACCACTGCACCAAACTAGCCCAATCTCATCAGATCGTGGATGCTAAGCAGGGTCAGTACGTGGATGGGAGACCATGAAGGTACACTCTGCAGAGGAAGGCAATGGCCTGGGTTAGGCCAGGCACAGAGGATAACAGAGGGAGGGCTAGGAATAAGAAACAAGATAGGAGCAAAGAAATAGATTCTGGCTCAAGGGAGCAGCTGTGGCTCAGTGGTAGAGCATCTGTTTTGCATGCAGAAGGTCCCAGGTTCAATCCCTGGTATCTCCAATTAAAAGGACCAGGACGTAGGTGATGTGAAAGACTTCTGCCCGAGACCCTGGAGAGCCACCGCCAGTCTGAGTCGACAATACTGACCTTGATGGACCAAGGGTCTGATTCCGTATAAGGTAGCTCCATGCTTCCATGTGTCCATCCCAGCTTCTCACTTGCCTTGGAATTCCCTTGATGGGGTCACTGTAACTCGGTTGTGACTTGATGGCATTTACACATGTAGACAGACGAAGCTAAAGCCCCAGGGGGCTGAAAGGTGAGGAGTAATTTCTGCTTCCAGTCTGGTCCTGCACAGTTGAGTTGTAAAACCAGTCTGGGGGAAACACCTCTCTCCATGTGACAGAGGAGCTGCCCCTATCTCTCAGACACCAACTGCCTCTTTGCAAGCCGTGAAGTCGCACTCATCATCTTCCACGAAGTCACACTGCCTCGGCTGTGAGATGCTTATTAATAGTAGGAACAAGTCTGCATTCTGACAGCACCTTTCAACGCAGCATCCGAGCAGTGACACCATCGTCCGTGGACTTGAAATGCCGGTTTGTTGGCCCTGCCTTTCAAACTCCTCTCCTTTCCAAACTTATCCTGCACAGGGATAATCACTACATGGAGAAGGATGGGGCTTTAAATAATGCCTGGCAAAGACATGTGACCCTACATGGCAAAAATGGCTTTTCCCCACATCAGGGTAGCTGACAGCACAGGGGGGGGGGGGGGGGGGGGGAGAAGAGTGATTAATGGGACTGCCAACACTTTTAATGCTAGAAGCTTCCAGATCCTGGCTCACGGGACCTCTGGGAAGGATGTGCCATTTTTAAACAAAGTAAAGTTTGAGCGATAACTCTGAGAACTTCTTCATAACCTCCAAATATTATCATGGGCAGGTGCTGTGGCCCAGCGGTGGAGCATCTGCTCGGTATGTATATCTCAGGTTCAATCCCTTGGCATCTTCAGTTAAAAGGATCAAAGGGCAGGTGACATGAAAGACCTCCACCTGAGATGGTGGAGAGCCAGTGCTGGCCTGAGTCGACAGCACTGACCTTGATGGAGCAAGGGTGGGGCTCAGTGTAAGGTAGCTTCATGTGTTCATTACCACCACCCAATATTTCACTTAAAGGTGCATGGCTGGTGATAGTCTGTCTGGAGACACCGAGGGTCTCGGACTCTGGAGCAGAGGCTGCCTCGCACCCCGGGGAGCTTACCTGCAGGCAACACAAGCAACAGCTTCCTCCAACTCAGCAGAGCTGGGAGGGGACTGAGAGGTCCTTGTGAGGAAGAGGCCAGCTAGGGGTTAGACCAGGTGCAGAAGATAATGGAGAGAAGGGCTAGGAATAAGGAACAAAGGAGGTGGAAAGAAACAGGTTCTGGCTCAAGGGGATCGGATGGGAGAAAGGAGGAGCTGGGATTGGAGAGGGGGATAAAAGGAGAGCCCATGAAGATGGCTGGGGAAGAGAAGGAAGGTGCTCAGTTGACAGGAGGAGGGAGACCCCTTTAGGCTGCATGAGCTAACCCAGAAAGCGGATCCTGGGAGACTCCTGCCTTCCTGAGGCTGGTGGGAGCGCAAGTGGGATGGCGCCAGAGAAGGAGCCCATGGAGCACTAGGAGGGCAGCCACATAGTTCTGTTCCCATGACCCTTTGCTCTCTGCTTACCCATATCTTCCTGCCTTTATGGATCTCTCTCCTTACTTCCAGTTTGCTCTTTACTTTCACACACACACACACACACACACACACACGCCACTCCCCAGGCTTGAGCCATCACATCCGGGTTAGGTTGACAGTAATTCCAGAGTTGGTGTATACGGCCAGAGTGCCTGTTCAGCAATAGTTGGGAGTAGTTCTGCCCATCTCTGAATGGATTATTCTTCGATTGCTGACCGTATCAAACTGGTCTCTTCTTGTAACATCCTCCCACCTGCGTCTCTGTCGCTTGTCATTTTTAAGTACACAGTACTGGGGGGGGGGGGTGTTTGTGCCAGTACTCATACATAGGTAAAGGTAAAGGTTTCCCTTGCTCGAAAGCCAGTCGAATACGACTCTAGAAATGCGGTGCTCATCTCCGTTTCCAAGCCAAAGAGCCAGCGCTGTCCAAAGGTGTTTCTGTGATCATGTGGCCAGCATGACTAGATGCCGAGGTGCACGGGACACTGTTACTTTCCCACCTAAGCAGTACCTATTTATCTACTTGCAATTTCTTGCTTTTGAACTGCTAGGTTGGCAGGAGCTGAGACCAGAGACGGGAGCTCACTCCGTCATGCAGCACTCGGTTCTCGAACTGCTGAACTACCAAACTTCCGGTCTGCAGTTCAGCATCTGAGCCACTGCAGCCCACTCATACATAAGGCTGCACCAATTTCCACCAATTCACCCCTCAAGACTTGCGAAAGTCCCCCCCCAAAAAAGGTTCCAGTACTAAATACCAATGAGCCTCACCACAATTAAAGTCCTGTGTATATTTTCAAGTACTGTTAAGTATATCTACTGTGGACATATATCTCATATATATTGAAGAAGTGGGCTCTGACTCACACTGAAGTTATAAATGCATTTTCTTGGAGATGCTGTACTGAATGTCTAGAAAATAAGGACAATACATTCTATGGGGAGATTATTCTTAGGGCATAATGACATTCAATCAGATGATCTTCCCTTTGTGAACCAATTTAAGGATTGCCCATCCTGCCATCTCTAAAAGGAAAAACAGCATCACCATTAGCATCCTCCTGTTCACAGCTGCATTCCCTGTGGATCAACTGATTATAGCTGTAAATAATACGCCCAACAATACTTTGTCGGGATTAGATCATTTTCAAAGTATTAGAGGGCCATAAGAACATAAGAGAGGCCAATGTTAGATCAGGCCAGTGGCCCACCCAGTCCAACACTCTGTCGCACAGTGGCCAAAAACACCAGGTGCCATCAGGAGGTCCAGCAGTGGGGCCAGGACTCTAGAAGCCCTCACACTGTTGCCCCCCCCCCCCCCCGCCCCACAGCACCAGTCTGAAATGTGGTTCCAGCAGTACTTTGAGTGGGCTAGCCTGGCCTGAGAACCCATTTCTCTAAGAAAATAAAAAGAACTTAAAGTCCTGTTCTTCTAGTAGTCCTTGGCATGGCAGAATATATGGACAGCACACAGCTCACTGCTGAGAACTTGGGGGTGCACACAATTAAAGAGGATACGCTCACCTCATCTAAGGGGAATTTTGCTACTTCCTGTTGGGCTGGGTGCCTTCCTCCTCTGTTCTTAGGACCACTTGGTGCAGCAGACTTTTTGCTCACAGCTTGTACCAGTTATCTTGGATCCAAGTGGGCAATACATTTTAGGGGGAGGCCAATCAGGGTAGAAAAGCATTTAATCAGATTGTTCCTGGGCAAAAGAGAACATTTGAAAATACCTATTAAAATGTATCAAAAGGGCACATTTATAAATTTCCACTTTGGGGGTATGGAGACGATATGTCCATATCTTCTTTGTTTTAAAACTAGTGAGCTGATCTCTTGTGCCCTACGCAGTGTTAGCAAGACTTTCTCCTGTCTTCATGGGGACATCTAACACCTGCTCAAACCCAACAACAAACAATAAAGATGAGAGACTGGCCTGCATCAGCACATCTGCATGCCCCCTTCCCCCAAAATTACTGCGCATGAGTGAAAGCTTTGTTTCCTACCACAGTTTGAAAGTGTTAGTAATATAAAGCACTGTATGCGCGCATGCGCAAGTGGAGAAGAACAGAAAGTCAGACTGAAGAATAAGCACAACATTCCTGGGATGAGCTGTACATATTTTCTATCATATTTCAAGTTCCTAAATTCAAGTATAATGATGTATGTTGCCTCGAGGGGAGTGATTTTATCTGTGCACATTAGAGAGTTCCTGTTAAGTAGAAGTGACTTCCCCAAATTTCTAGTGGAGTAATTGCACCCTCCAGTGGCCACACTGGATAATGCTGCAAAATGATATTCATTTGCACTGCAACTATTCCTTCGTTTCATGGGCCACGTGAACATAATCTACTGTGCCAGAAAAGGGTTTATACTAATTTCAGTGGCCTTCCATATAACTTCTTTGCCATTGCTAAATACTTTTAAATGAGACACCCAAAGTGAGCATCCACTTACTAACATGCAAATTTCTAAGAAATACACTATTCAGTTTACAGTAACTAATGGAATTATTGGTGGATTTGGCAGTGCAAGTAACAGATTTGTGGCAAGTTGCATCTTGAGAGTGCGTGATGTATCAGTCGGCTTATTCACCTGCTTTGGCTGGCAGAAAGATGTCTTTTTACTGTCAACTTTCCCACCATTTTGTTTTGTTTTCAGCCCCACCTTCCTCCAAGCAGCTCTGGATGGCATCCATGGCTTCCCTCTTCTCTTCTTGCAATGTCCCTGTGAGGTAAGCTAGGCTAAGAGTTGACTGATCAACAGTCCCAGTAAATTTCCTGCAAATCCATAGCTTTTAGCGCTATGCCCAATGAGAATCTCTCTGTGTAGACCTCATTCTAATAGGACAAGCAGAACATTTCTGTGAAAGCAGGAACTAGTTTAGGAAAGATTTCATTGCATTCAATTTTTTTTAAAAACCCAGGAGGGAGAGAATGCCTTGGGCCACCTCCTCTCTCTCACACACATACTCCCATGCAAGTGGCAGCCCCCCCCCCCCCATCTCACATTGTCGGGTAACCTGAACTGGTATCCTTCCTCTTGATGGGGTGTCAGTTGGGGACAGCAGAAGCCCAGAGTCAAACTCCACCTAGACTAGAAGCAACTGCATTTGTCTGCAGCAGGCACGCACACACAGCCAGCAACAGTACAGCCGTGTTTGTCTGTGCTTCAGCAGCTTTGCACTTTCAATGAACTTAAGAGCTAGGAGCTGCTGGGTCCATTTCCAGAAGAACAGGGCTGGCTCTCCAATGAGTCACGGCGCCAGAATGCTGTACAAAGAGCAAGAAACTCTGTTGGTGGAGCTGGTTCTCCTCACTAAATGTTCTTGGTTCCTTGGACAATCTGTCCAGTTATGCTCTGGGACAACATCTATGTCATCCAAGATGTTCAATGGGTCACCACGCAGCATTAAGAAGGCGGAATTTTAGTGATCTAAGGTATGTTGGGCATCTATGCGCATTTCTGTTCAGTGAAGGGTAATTCTAGAAGAGGGCGCATGAGAGCTCACATCTCCCCATGCAGGTCTCATTTGTATGCGTATCTCCTGCACACAAAGCAAGTTATTACATATCATAGATCCTTGCTGATAAGCCTGGTACATTGTATTTGAAAACTGGCTGGAAATTAGTGCGCTATATATATATATATCTTGTACCACCACAGCAGAACTGGAGATAAGACTTATTTTCATTCCAGTGACATTCAACGTATGACAGTGCAGATCCCAAATCTGAAGAGCAACTCTCAAGGCATCTTTATTAATATTTCTATGTTGCCTCTCCAGAGTCCTGCTTCAACCACTTGTAGTCAGGAAGGAGGAAGTTGTAATATTTCTTTTAAGGCATGTATTTCAACAGCTTCCGAAAGCAGTGCTGTGTCACAGGAACCTGCATTAATCCACTGAGTTGCCTCCAGCAGCAGCCTCCCAAACCAGACCCCTACACACACTAATGCAGAGAAACACAAAGTCTGAATCCAGTGGCGCCTTTAAGACCAACAAAGTTTTATTCAAGCTATGAGCTTTTGTGGGCACGCACACGAAAGCTCATACCTTGAATAAGTCTTTGTTGGTCTTAACAGGTGCCACTGGTCTCAGACTTTGTTCCGCTGCTTCAGACCGATATGGGTGCCCCACCTGAATGCATCTTCACAGAGGAACAAAGACACAGAGATTTGTTTTTAACCTGGCTTCATTAACTGTTGAGTTGTACATCTGAGTTTTGTGGGACTGTTAGTTCTTTTTTTAATAGCACAAGACACCTCAAGTCTGATCATAGCATTACAGTACAAATTAAAAAAATAATAATAAAACCAAACACGCCTGCATTGTACACAGTGTGGAGAAAATGAGAATTCTAAATATTTACAAGGGATGCACGGGAGCAGGATGCCACAAAAATATTTACATAAAAGAACATGAGTTCATCGGCATATACATTTTACACCAGTTCTCACACACAGAAGTTTTTTTTAAAAAATAAGACACTATATAAATTAAAGTGAACACCTGGAGATCACCCAAGTCTTTCTGGGATGGTTCTCTCATGCGGCTCAGGGCAAAAGACGACTCAAGTTTTCCACAGCAGGAAAAATAAACTGCACAACTACCATTTTCTTGTTCGTTTTGCATCGGAACTATACAATATAAAACTTACTGGAGACACTAAAGATACATGAGCACATGTTCGTCTGTACCATGCTCACTGCATCGGGTTTCCATAGCACAAGATCCTGGAGAAAATGTCATGCCGAAGCCATCTTTCAAAAGTAAATTTTTAAAAAGTCTATAATGTAGTTCCCTAACTTATGACGTTACACCGCAGGCAACTGATGCTTTGCCATCAATGCACCCAATGAGATGAATGGAAAAAAGAGCACATACGAAGGTCCAAAATTCTTGCTAGCTGAAAAGGAACCAAGCAGGATTCCAGGCTGATTTTGGTTTTTGTGTGGCAGCTTCTGCCACAACTGTGCAATTCTTCTTGTGACCCCATGTTAGAAGTCCCCTCCCCCCCGATTATGTCTGTGAAGACATAGGCACAATTATTTTCACGGTCATCTGCATAAAATTTTCAACCTGATTTAAAAGTTTTTTTTTTAAGTTAAGATCAGCTTATACAAGACCTCAAGTACTTGCTATGTCTACTTAACAGGTCAACAAAAGGGGCCCAATTTTGCTCTGAGCAGCCAGGCAAACCTGGATTTGGATGTGTTCACGGTTAAATGGAACTGAAATTGGAATCTGGATCACGAACGCTGAAAAGGAGAAATTCTCCTGAGCCCAGAAAATGGGAATTGAGACCAAGGCAGTGAGCAAAAAGAGGAGTGAGTGCCGGTTCTGCCTTCTCACCAAAATTATGCTTTGACTATCAGTCAGGGCCAATAAGGACCACCCTACTTCACTTGCCTTCTCTTGCAAGGTGATCCTCGCTCATTATACTGTAACCCCAGCAAACAACATCCTTTCTAATAATCATTGGGCCAGTAGAATTACCACTCTTTCTGTTGTTGGATTTGTGGTTAGGTTTAACAAAACAAAATAAAACCCCCAAAGCTATCCCTCTTGCTTATTCACAAGGAAGAGGGTTTTTACAGATCCAAAATTAACTACAGAGACAGGCAGGAGCTGCATAGTTAATTTTATGGCTTTCTTGGGTGGGTGGGGGTTTCCTCTACCGGTATAGTGGTGACATGTACAGAACAGGGCAATGACCACTTTTCTTCAGACTTAAGAAGTTCTTTTGAGTAATGCTGCTTCTTTTTAAACTCAGGATTACACTGCCATGCAGATTATTTTGGACTAACGGCCGCCCCAAATTGGATACTGACATGAATGTTGGTGGTCAGCAAGAAAGTGGCATGTATTAAGACAGGGAAGGCCAACTGCAAAGTCTTGCTTTGAAACTGCAAAGTACTTGATCCAGAAGGGCTGTTTTTACTGAAGGTGGGACTTTCTGATTTAGGGGGCTCCAAGTATGTAAGCTAAAGTCTTGTTAGGGAAATGACAGAGTGGTGAACATTCAAAGCCTAACTGCATGCCTCCTGCCCCCACTACCCTTCAGACAGACAGATTTACAAGCTGAGGAGAATGTCAGATTTTAAGCGCTGCCCCTAGAAGTTACAAAATTTACAGGAAGTTGGCTTGGTTCTGATCTCTCACCTGGAAGATAGAAAACTTAAGGCCAATATATGGAGAGGATAACAAGGAAAATTAAGGCTTTCATGAAGAGGGAGAGGTTTGCGCTGCAGCCCTCGCTACCTGAACCTCAGACGTCCGAAACACAATGGGGTTTCCCTGCCTTAACTCCAGAAGGAACTCAGAGAAAGAGATTTGAGGTGCAGAGCAGCTCTGATGGCATGACGGACTTCAAATGGCTGGTTCCAAAAAATTAAGTGGACATTGGTGAAAGCTTGCATGGGATGCAAAGTGCCCCTCGAACGCCAGCTTGTTTAACTTTGATTCATAGCACATCAAACGCTGGTTCGTTTGAGCAGCAAAATCTGCTAGCTTCTCACAGTGGAAGCTTCAAATGGCAATGATCTCGTCTCTCTATTTCTCTTCCGGAGGAAACAAAATGCTTGTGGAAGTTCCTCAAAAGGGGGTGAGGAGAGAGAAGGGAGGCTGAGGTAAACCTGGTTCACAGTGAATCTTCTGGCCACTACATTTATACCTAGCATGCTTGAGGAACGATACAACCCAACTCTAAATTATTCAGTCTTTAAAATAACACATCACACAAAACAAAAGGAGACGGTCTGCTCTTTTCTGTAACAAAGACAGGGACAGGGAAGGGGAACTGAGAGAACCAAAAGTCATGTTGCTTTTTAGAAGGGCTTTCCACTCCAGTAAAATCCAGTATTTTAACATTATTACTACAATTGTTGCTAAAAAAGCATGAAGTGGACGAATCTTTAGCTCCAGGAGGATCTTGATGCAAGTTCCCTTGGTTCCTTTCCCCCCATACAGGCTATCAAGCAAGGGACTCAGATAGAGAAAAGCTTGAGATGTTTCCTTTGAATTTGAACCTGGCAGTGTGGTTCTCACCATCTGGTAGCCTTTGCTGCCCTGGATTTCGACACTAAACAGGGTGAGGCCTCCCCATCTGCCACCAATCCAGCAAGGACAGCACTTTTAAAAACACTGAATATTCGTTTTTCAACAAAGCAGCAAACTAATATGTTGTTTCCACAGGCATCTAAGTGAGAAACAATGATGTGCCATAGTGCATGCTAAGATGCACCAGTCTACGCCTAATGCAAGCGGCTTGCCTTGCTGACAAGAGTGACAGAGGTGTATGTGCTATTTCACACTGGCCTTTGGTACAAGCCAGCTGGCCTTCACTGGGACTCGGTCCTCAGTATTCAGAGCCACGCATTCATCATCGCCAGCAGATGATCAGCACCAACTGGAAAGTCAGCCATAGCCACAGAACTGCTTTGTGAACAGATGGTTTAAATATCCAACAGCAGCTTGGCTCAGAATGCACCACGACCCTTTCCCACAAAAGCATTCTAAAAGTTCTGCCACCCCAAGTCATTCCATAAAGGATGTACCGGAAAAGGGCCTCGGGATGATCCACCTGTACAGAGTGCTATTGTCAAAATGTATCTGGTGTAATGTTTCTAAGAGGTGTTTCTCTTAGGACTGTGAGAAATACAGGTCTCACTTGCCAGGTTCGGCAAAGCAAAGCTCCATTTACAACATTTGAGGTTCTCTCTTTAAAAAACACAAAAACAAACAACAAAACATTTTAATGTTTGACAAAGCAGCTTCTTAAATTATTTTTCTTAAGAGCAATTGGACAATGCCTCTTGATCCTCTAAACCTCACTTGGCCCCCCCCCCTATATCCCACTCCTACTGATCTCAACAGATAATTTTCAGATGGAATTAGGATCTTGAAAAGCATTCAGTGTACTTTTTGGGAAGCAGGTGACCACTGGATTAACATTTAAACAAATAACCTGGAAACGCAGAAGGAACAATTAACGTGAAACCATTTCCTCCCCCAGAGTTTGGTACGTTAAGCTTGAAAGGACCAAGTTAAAATATTTACTTTAAACAACAAAAAAAGAAGCTTGCCATTCCATAAATCTCTCTCTAGTGATCACATACGAAGGACGTGATGAAATGTCTGCATTAAACCATCTATACATGTGTCATGCACAGGTCTCCAAAGGACAGTGTCAAAGCTATGAGGAATGCCATTGTTTCAAACTAAGGAACGTGAGAACCATTCACGGCACAACTCTTCCCGCCTTCGAGTTTTAAGGAACACCTGCATGGTTGCTCCAACCTACCTTCAGACAATGCGAGAGAAAACTATACATTTACTATATAAAAACCTGGAAGCGGTGGAGAACTGGGGCGGTGGCGGAGGGGGGAGCCGAGTGGGGGGGGAGGGGGTTAATGGCGGGAGCTGCTCTGATGGGGGTTTTGGTGTATCACTGAAAAAATAAAACAGTCCACTGTCCAGCAGAGGCTGCTTACACACTCTATCCCTCCCGCCCCTTGAGCCTCACTCTGCGTGGATCTCAGTCTCAGGCCTCTGTAGGCAGAGATCGGAGGGAAGGAAGGCCCCCTGCCCCAAGGCTGTGGCATAGGTCCTGCTGTGAGGATGAGAAAAGGGGGGGATGAACCCCCCACCCCCCGCATTGCCCCCTCTTTGGTGCTGAGGCATGGTATGGTAGTCATCCAGATTATCGTACTGCGACACCACAGTCATGGTGCTCTGGCGCTTGCCAAGGGTTTGGTACGGGTAAAGGAGACCAGGGTCCCGCTCTGCGCTCTCAGGGTGCTGGAGCCGGAGGCTGTGGCTCCGTTCAGGTTTCGGGGGCGGTGCCGCGGGCTGCCCGTAGTGCTCACTCTCTTTGTAGCAGTCTCTAGAGTGCTTTTCGACGCCAACAGCTTGCCTGGCTCGAGGTCGCTCTGCCTCAGGCCTGTCCTCCGGTAGCTTCACCTCTTTATGGTTCAGTCTCAAGGCGTCGTGGCTGGCCGGAACATATTTCCCACCAGAGTGCTGGTACGGAATTGGCTCCAGTGGCTCTTGGTGCCCCTTTGATCGGTAATCAGCATACGGGGGCCCATTTTTAGATTCCAGAGGCTGCCTATGGCTCACGTCATGCTGCAGAAGAGTTCTGTGCTCGCCTGAATTACAACCCGCCTCGTGTGGCTTCCTGTTCCTGATGCTGCTTTGCTTTTGAGGGAGGGAAGGTTTCTCGGGCTGCCCGTTCCCATAGGTTCCGTGGCAATGGGACCGGTTCATGTCGGCATCCGGATGTGGCACGTAGTAGCGTTCATCTCCCTCGGGGGTCCCAACCTTGTATGGGTACCTGCCTTCTTTCCCATCAGCAACCGTGAGAAGGCCAGTTTTCCCAGGATCAGATTTACTGCGCAAGTGAACAACATCGACCGTTCGTGATTCGTCCTGCAGCAAGGGGGCTACGTTGTCATATTGGGACATGACCGGCCCTTTCACTTTCTGACGTGCGCGGCTTTCCCTGCGGATGGACTGCATGCGGTACTTTTCCATGTCCTCCAAATCCCACGAGACGTACATGGGTTTGACGTCCGGAGCGGGGGGCACGTCCCTGCTGATGAAGCTGTGCTCTTTGCCAGTCAGGTGGCCGACAAGGCCTCCCCGGGGGTACGGCGGCAGCCCTGGGCAGCGGTACAGACTTTTGCTCTGCACCCTGGAGTAGGATGTGAAATCTCGACCGGAGAGCGGATGGAACTGCCTCAGCCGCACTGTCCCATACGGATCCAGATCATAAAACCCACCATCCGCCGCAGTGTAACAGGAAGAGCTTGAGGAGCTTGAATAGGGGCTGTATCGATAATGAACACGGCCATTCTCAAAGTAAGGCTGCAGCTGAGTGACGTGATAATCCGCATGGGGCTGATATGGCTTATACTGGTAGAGAGGCCTCGGACAGTACAGTGGCTCATCATCAGGAGGCACCTCTGTACGGGATATTGGAACTGATCTGATGGTGGACGGGGCAGTGACGTGCAGCGAGTGCACACGTCGAATAGAGGGGTAGGATGGTGTCTCCTCTACGTAACTAGTGCTCCTCATCGTAGGGCTCATGGAAGTCATGTAATCTACCCGGCCGCGAGGCTTGGAGTGATGGACAGAGGCGCTCTTCCCTTGAGTGGAGTATGCATTGTACCTGGGGACTGTAGATGTGGGGGTCTCCAACAGAGAAGGATAGCCCGGATGTTGCTCAGACTTGCTGTGATAGAGGTGTGGCGGGATGCTTTCGGCCCTGTACTGGTGGATGGACGTAGGCTTGTGGTGCACATAGTTGTCTGATGATGGGGGCTCGGAGGGGCTCTCTGACTTGGAATGTGAGAAATACGAAGACTGAAGAGAAGCATGTTTGGGTGGGGGAGGCGGCAGTAGAGTATCCTCCATGGATGATGGCAGTGTAGAGGAAGCAAGAAAGGAATGGTAACTGGCGGGATTCATAGGATCTGCACTGTTTGAATGCATGGCGGCGGCAATTTTACTCTCTATTGTCCTCACAGGTGGGACCGGAGGTGTAGATCCATAGGAGGAATGAGCTGGGACAGACTCAGAACGCAACTGCAAAGGGGGAGCTCTGGCATTCTCCCGGGGCTTTTCTGAGTGGATCTGATGAAGCGTGGCCACAGGGGTGGCTGACGTGCACTGAATAGTAGCACTGCCCTCAGTGACAAAAACAGGAGCTGGCTCAGCTGGTCTAGGCTCAGGCAGTTTCTCTGGAGTCGTCTCTTCTTGTGCCTGGCATGATAAAGCAAGCCAAAGATTAGTTGTGACCCCAGCCCCTGAGCGCCAACACATACTTTAGCAACCTCCAGGACACAGCCTGATCTTTTTGCAGTCTTTCTGGAGTAGTAGCCTAATACCCCATCCGGAAGGATAGCTAGAAAGGGTGACCAACAACCAGGGCTCATTTCACAGCAGGAGCTCCTCAGCGTCTTAGGCCACACCCTCCTAATGTAGCCAATCCTCCAAGAGCTTACAGAGCTCTTCTTACAGGGGCTACTGTAAGCTCTTGGAGGATTGGCTACATCAGGGGTGCGTGGCCTAATATGCAGAGGAGCTCCTGCTACGGAATGAGCCCTGCCAACAACTATACTGGAAAGTGTAGCTTTCCCAGCCCTTCAACAGGAAAGCAGTTAAAAATCTGAACTGTAAGTAAGGCTTATTGATCCTTCACTAATGGTGGTTTTGAGTACAGCTGCAGCTGTAGAAGGGCCTGAAGGAAAGTAGGGCAGACTAACGATGGAAAACATCTACCTCTAAAGCACATCAAAATCAAGAAAGCAAAGTGCACTTGACTCAATAAAGGAAGCCATGGCCTTCAGTCTGCAGGACCAGAGTACAGCTGTTAATGACAGGATGTTTTGGAGGTCAATAATTTACAAGGCTGTCCTATGTAAGAAGCAGCTTGATGGCATATTACACACACACGCACAACTAGGCTTAACAGGCACTTCAGTTTGTCTTTTAGAAGGGGTAAGGCGCAAACCTTTCTAGGAGCCTCCATCCACTATGAAAATTAATCAAATGGGAGGTACAACGGTATCACTTACTGCTAAGTCTCTCTCCACAACTCTTTCCATTCTGACAACTCCGCACTTCAACCAATTCTAGATAAACTTCCCAATGCCTACTCAATCAGCTGGCTTTTCCTGAGAAGTTTTGCTAAGAGCTGACAAGCTGTTTCTAGGAATGATATTAGCAAATATTCCAATTTCCTTCTAGGAACAGGTAACTGGTTGCCAAATTGTGTCCCCCCTCCAAGTGCTGGGAGGAAAATAATTATGGAATATGTGCATTAAATACAACACAGACAGGTAAATTGGCAGGAGGGGAATGGCAAAGAAGAATTCATTCCTAAGATACTTTCTCATCGCCAAACAGCGGTGGGAGTGCGAGGTTTAGTCAGGCTTTGCCTTAGGGCTGGGCAGAGGGACTTTTACCTGGCCCAGGCCGCTTGAAGGTTTAAAGGCTGTAGCTGGCGCTTGTCCCACGGCGGGCTGATGCTCTCCCAATCTCTGTGTCGGAACAGTATGGCTAGCGGCAAGAGCGTGCTGAGCAGTCATGAGTGCAATTTCTCCCCATGTGCAGTTGGGAATGACTGCGGCAGGATGGAGAGGAATGTGCTGGCCGGATACTCCGGGCTCCATTCCGGTTGCTGTTGTCGGAACCGTTGTCACGTAAGCTGCAACGGTTGTGGCTGTTTTCTCCCCCACAGTTGCAGGAAGAAACTGATATTTATTTTCCACGGTGCAGACAGGGAAATGGAGCTTGTTGGTCTGGATTTGGTTCTTATCCACAGGGAGACAACTGTGGAGGTGAGAGTTTTGTGGAGGTGCTTCGGTGGCGGGTGGCTCTGGCTCAGCCGCTCCCCTGGCACAAGGGTGAGGGTAGTTCTGGCCCTCAGACTGAGCGAGGTGGTGCGTCTCCCCCGACGCATGAGGGTGGAAGTGGGAGTGGTCCCAGCCCATGTCTGTGCCACTTTGCAGCTCTCCAGGCATGTCAGTAGGGAGCAGGGAGTGGTCCCAATTTCCAGGCGTGCCAGCATGAGAACAGTTGTTGCCCTCGGGCATGCCACTGTTTGGAAAGCCCTGGTCTACAGGCAGTCCGCTTCTGTGGTGATCTGCAGGCACAGCAGCCTGAAAACTGAGCAGATTCTCTGGCAGAGCAGCATAGAGGTGAAGCTTCTCTGGGGTGACACCAGAATATGGATGGAACACTTCTACAGTTTCTCTGCTCTCTGCCTCTGCACAGGGGATACAGTCAGAAAGAGCATCTGGTTTCCTGTTGGACTGAACAGAGGCTTGCTGGGCAGACTCTGCTAGGGCTAAGGCTAGCATGCGTGCTGCATTTTTC
Source organism: Lepidodactylus listeri (assembly GCA_029233225.1). Lineage (NCBI taxonomy): Eukaryota > Metazoa > Chordata > Lepidosauria > Squamata > Gekkonidae > Lepidodactylus > Lepidodactylus listeri. The sequence goes on from JARCFY010000014.1 coordinate 58,905,486, forward strand.
GGTGGTGGAGGAGGGACAACAGAGACAGAACTGACTGGCACAGGATCCTGGGGGGAGTCGAGGGCAACCACTCCTAGTGGGAGGAAGAGTAGAAAAACAAAAAGAAAGAGAAGAGAATGATTTACGTTATCCTGCAAGGAGAGCGAGCAATTCCTACAGACCATTACAAAAATAGATTCTTCCAACATTTCACAGTGGCAACTCCGTGGCGTGACAAAGTGCATCTTCCGTTACACATGCAAACAGGACAGCGGTTTGGTGTGAAAAAGCGCAAGAGATTGCCTAAAAAGGTTCCTGTTGCATTCCTAGATAGCTAAGCAGTAGGCAACGCAGAAAGAAAAAGGTCAGATCCTGTGACGGGATCTTTTGCACAATTTAATCACAGGTTACTTTTGGCCCAAAAGGTCCCTTCTTCAAGTGTAGCCAGATTTTTTTTTAAAAAAATTTATTTATTTACTTAGTTTTAAAACAGAAGATTTTATCAGTCGGTATACTGGTGTGCAAGGACTGCGAGAGACTGTTTCGTGCTATGAAAGAGTGAAAAGATACAAGGGTATATAAAATATTCAAGCAATTTTTTTTTCCGCAATGCAAAGAGGCCGCAGAGAAGCTTTGGGTTCCTTTAGTGCTCCCTATTGGGGCCCGTGCAACCTCCACACGCTCTGGAAGACACACTCTCTGGTTTGTCATCACCAGATTTGTTTCCCCCCTCTTTTAAAGGCACGCAGAGAAGCGAGAGAGCCGGTCCCATGTGAACTTAAAGAAAGAATGGAGGAAAACACACTGTACCTGGCTGCGTCTGTCCAGAAGGTACAGGCTTACTCTGGCTGCTGCCGGCCAGGGGCTGTTCCACCTCTTCATGAAGTTCAGCTTTCTTAGCATCTCCTTGGCTCTGGAACTCTTGCTGGTGGCCTTCACATAGCCTCAGCTCACTGGCTCTCAGGGGTGATATTATCATCTCGGGTGGGGACCTGTTCATGGCCTCGCTGGCGCTGCAGTTCCCTTTAGTCCACTCTGGAGCACTTGAGCTCCCCATTAGCCCTCCGATGACATCTGGTACCCGGCTGGGTAGAGTGAAGGAGACAGGCTCCAGTATGTTTGGTGGCGGAGACTTCAGTGGCTTCCGTCCCATTTTGGGGGAGAAGGCGTGGCTGACCTTCTCAGAGAACAACTGGGGCCTGGACGATTTATCTTCTGTTGGGCTCAAGTCTAGAGTGAAGAAGGGACTCATGGTCTTCTCTTGATAGGGGGAGACTGGTTCAGAGCTTGTGGCACTGCCCGGGGTCTGAGACTGGCTGCCTGAGTCTAGTTCCTTCTTAAAGTTGCTCTGCTTATCCTTATTAAAGTCTACTGACTCCAGCATGGAGGTGCTGCTGTCAAGACACTCGGACTCCGCTTTGGGAGGGCTGCACTGAAAAGACATGGGGTCAAAGTCCAGGCTGGCCACGCCAATCTCAGGCGGGCTTAGATCAACATCCTCAGCTGACCGTGGGGAGATGAGAGCGGGAACATGGATATGCCCTTCATCCCCATCGCTCTCCTGGTCATGGGGCAGGTTGTCATAGGAATTGCAGCGGTTCATGTTCCCCAAGAGCTCCCCATTAAAGGAAGCGGACAAGGCATCACTACTGGACCGAGGTCTTCTGGGACGGAACAATTTAGATTCACCTATGAAGACAGAGAGCAAAACAGTGGTTGGAATAATGGCCAATCATATCAAATGGTGCTTTGCTCTTTACATTACAGATATATAAAATCATAACCAGTGCTTTATTTTCTTCCATTTGTACTTAAAGAGTTTAGTTCTCTAGGATTCTGAGCTTTGACAACTGCTGCCCTTTTTTCCCCACAAGACGCAGGCGGTGCGAACAAAAAATGCTTGTGTTCCATCTTACCATCTATGGCGTGTAAAGACGAGAGGGACTCTTCACTCTTAGCGGAGCGCAGGGTCCCACTGTCTCCTCGTCCTCCTGAACAGCCAAAACATAAAACAGTTGAATACATTTAACAAATAACAAACAATTAACATACAATTTCCCCTTTTAAATTAAAATGCATTTTCTAGCCTCACAAATTCTCCTCCCCACCCCACACTGTTCTTAGGTACAGGATCCTTTTTGTAGCACACAGCACTTAGCAGAAAGACATTCAGCAAAGTATAATCCTCAGGATTCTTCTCCCAAAGGCATTCTTGGTTTGCTGTTTAACAGACTGTTGCGCAGAAGTGTATTAAAGCTGCGGCCTCAAGTTTCTCCATTCCTGTTTTTAAGGAGGACCAGAAAAGGCACTGGGTTGTCTCCCTACTGCTGCATTGTACAGGTTCATCACATTCTTGCCAGACAAAAACTTTAAAATACGTACATGACATACCCATTACATCTCTATCATTTATACCTGGATAAAATGATTAAGTGAACATTTGGCCACATAATGCAGCCTTCGTAAAAGCATGACCACCTGAACATCAAAACCGCCTTCTAATTCTTCCTTCCATTCTTCAGCTATATACACCCTGCTTTTCTCTCCAATGAGGACACAAAGCAGCTTACAACATTATTCTCCTCTTCTTCGTTATATCCGCAGAGCAATGAACCTTTGAAGTAGTTTGGGCTGAGAGAGTGACTGGCTCAAGGTTACCCAGAAAGCTTCAGTGGCAACACAGAGATTTGAAGCATGTTCTCTCGGATCCTGGTCAGGCTCTCTCGACCACCACACCATGCTGACCTCTTCAGAGTATCTACCAACAGGCCATTGGCCAGGCTATTTTGGCAGGAAGCATGAACAGCAACAGGCTATTTGGTACAACGAGGTCTTCCATAGACATTGGTGATCGGCATAGTTTAGAACAGCACTTGATAAGTTTTTCAGATGCTGGATCAAAATGATGCCATCCCAAGACAAAAACCAGCTGGAGAATCCAAAATTTGCCAGTCCAATTTTAAGTGTGCATTATAAAGTTAATAATGACTTAAAAGTCCTTGCCGTCATGCTAAAAGACAAGCTTACCTGCCAGGGCTATGGCTTTCATTTCAGAAGGCTCGCTTGGGTTGCGTTGCAATTTCCTCTTGGATAGAGATGATGATTTTCCTAGGTTAAAGAAGGAACGCCAGCTGCCAACCGGGGATTTCTTCATCTTACTTGGTGGTCTCTTTCTGGAGTGTGACAGCAGGAAGAGAGTCCACATTAAGAGGCTGATAGAAAGTGAACCCTAATGCATGTTCAAAAATTGGTAAAGTAGCAGAACAAACCATTTCACAGCCCTTGTCTCCAGAAGCATCAACATGCACCATATAATATTTTTTACCATTAAGAAAGAGGAAGGAACTGAATGTTCTAGAAAGGCTTACAACTCATCATTTGCACAAGATGAGGAAGATTATTAGAAGAATAATTAAACTTTAACTCTGTGCTGGGGGGGGGGGTTTGGAATCAAGGCTTACAAGGCTCACTAGCGTCAAGACAAGTGTTGAAAGAATTCTCTCACCACCACCCTTACCCAAATCTATCCATGATTACACACACACTTCCCAATGATACACTGTTGCCAATGCTTCCCTACCCCATCCTTCCCTTTCTACAACTCTGTCTACATTACACAAGCACAGTCCTATATGAACATTTATGAAGCTGCCTTCTACTGAATCTGTTCATTGGTCCATCAAGGTCAGCCTCGCCTAATCTGCCTGGCAGCAGTACTCCAGGGGTCTAAGGTGGAGGTATTCCACATCACCTCCTACCTGACCCTTTTCGCTGGAGATGCCAGGGACTGAACCTGGGGTCTTCTGCATGCCAAGTAGATGCTGCACAACTGTGCCCACATTCTCTCCCTGTGTTACAGGCATGTCCACTGCAACTCCCAGAAACAGCGCCAGAAGTCAAAGCAAAATGAAAGATTTTTCTGAAGAGCCAGTGTCTTTTGGTAGGGCATACGGGGAATTGGAACTGGTGGCCTTACTGACATTTGGGGGGGGGTCAATTCTCATGAGGAGTGTGAGCCACCTAGATCAGGGCTTCAAAGAGTAGTAACAGCAAAATGTGTCTTATGGATTCTTAGAGCGTGTGCTCATCATCAGGGCAGACAAAAAGGACCCACCACTGAAACCAATCTTGCCGCTTGAACAAAGTTTGCATCCAGTGGCGCCTTTAAGACCAACAAAGTTTTATTCAAGGTATAAGCTTTTGTGTGCACACACACGTCTTCAGATAGCTTGAAAGGGAGTGATAGGAACCCTCTGAAAGAAACTCCCTACCTTTCAGATGGAAAGTCTATGATGGTGTGGAATTTTCCCTGCAAAGCGGCGGGTCCTTCGCCCACTTCAATGTACTTGCTGTCTGCCACGATGGGCGAATTTATCTGTGCTTGTGTTCTTGCTTGTGCTTCCTCCAATGTGAGCAGTTTTGTGGAGGGAGAAGACACCAGCAGGGATTTAGGCCGTGACAAGGAACTGTGACCTGCAAGAGAAGCCCAAGACAAGACAGAGAGAGAGAGATAAAGAAGAGCAGTGAGGGGGGAAAAGACAAGAAATTGGGATGAACTTCCAAAGACTAGAACAATCTGAAGTGGTTAAAATTCTAACAAATGAGAACGGCAGTTGCCCTCTATGCATTCTAAAATGCGGCTGTTTTAATACCATCACTCAGACCACATGATTTCAACGAACTCTGCACTAGAAATGACCACTATACTGGCCAGCTTCTGAGCCCAGCTGTTAGCACCACTCCTCTACCAGCTCTCCATCAATCCACCTGTCCAATCTCACTCGTATGCAACTCTTCTTCCACACACACCCACTGCAAATTTTAGATGGGCACAGTGAGAAAGGGAGAGCAGCACAGACCTCTCCTGAGAGCCATCACCACTTACAGTTGATTTGATTCAATCTAGAGCTTAGAATTTTAAAAGGGGGGAAAAAGGGGGGAAACATGAAGAACACTTCTTAATGAATAAATTGTCTTGAAGTAGGAAAATATTCCCCTTGAGTTTGTTTGTTTTTTTGAGAAAGGTGAACTATAAATACTGTAATAAATAAATGAATTTGGTTTGGAGTTGGCAAATGCCTTGGTATTATCAATTTACTTTTCCTGCCTTTTAGATCATGTTTCGGTAGGAAACAGGGTTGGAGTTTGATTCACAGTTTCCTTTTAAGCCAGCCACCCCCCATTTCAGGAAATCAGAGACTGGAATAAAAGTTTGCTGTTCCCTGCAGGTATTGTAAGGCAGGCAGCCTACACACCACAGAGAGATCGTCGCAAGCTGCCTAATTGTTACTGAATGTTCCCTGACACGCTATTCAGCAAGCAACTGCACGAGTTTTACCCACAAATTAAATTTAAGCTGGTACAACAATTAAGACAATTACATGAATTACCCACAGCCCAATTTTTAACTCCAATAAACCAGAATACCTCTCTAAAAGCAAAGAGAATACTTGGAGGTGGCTCAGTTAAAAGCAAAACCTTCCAGAACGGAACAGTACGGGGTAGGAGTTCAAGCTGAGGATCAATGGGAAAGGTACAGCTCAGTTATTAATACTGACAAGTTTGAAGTGCCAAGATTAGAAAAACCATGTGGCAGTTAACAGAGGTCACTTTCTGGTACCAAACCGCAACCTGCATTTCTTAAATTTAATAAGCCCCATTAGCCTGAAGTGACATCAATAAAAGAAAGGATGATTACGGAGAGCAGGAAAAGTCAGGCCACGTTTCAGATTTGGCTGTTGTGAAATATGAAAATGGTATTATTGGGTGCTGCACATGCTACAAGAACGCTTTGAATGTTCACTGGGTCTCGACCTTTGGGAGACATACCTGCACTCTCTCGAATAACAGAGCTGAGTTTGGAACTGAAAAGGACATCCACATGATTGAGAATGAATTCCACAACAACTGACTGGATTCGAACCTCCATGAAAGCAGCTGTTCCACTGAAACAGGCAGATTCTATCTGCTTTGACCTAAAAGAGGGGCGGGGGGAGAGAGGACAATAAAAATTAACAAAAGCAAAGGAAAAGGATCAATATCTATGGGCGCTTTCACACATACTAAATAATGCAGTTCACTTCAGCGACCGTTTGCAAGTGGATTTTGACACTTCACAGACTAAGATCCAGTTCCAAAATGCATTGAAAATGGATTGAAAGTGCATTATCTTGTTTGTGTGAAATTGCCCAATTTACAAGTCAAATTAATATTGTGTTGTTACACACGACAGCTTCACATTTAGCAGGGTGTTCTCTGTCTTTCACAAGAATGACAAAAACAGGGGCTCCAGTTTACAGTTGAGAGGTTCCCTTAGGAAAACAACTAATTTTCCAGTTGTTTTCTACACTAGTTTACTCTAGTTAGCTATGCTCACCCTAGTGCTCCCAGTGGTTTCATAACAAGATGCCTTAAGAAACTGAGATTAAGAGAGTTATTGGAAATGAAAACCTCACCTAATCTATTCTTAACTACACAGCTGAGAGTGAAAAGTTGCTCAGAGACTCAAGAATTCTGTTGCTGGCCCTGACGTGGATAGCCCAGGCTAGCCCGATCTCATCAGATCTTGGAAGCTAAGCAGGACCAACCCTGGTAAGTATTTGGATGGGAGACCTCCAGAGAATACCAGGACCAGGAAGGCAGAGGCAGGCTATCAAGCCACTTCTCCTGCCCTCAGCGCCCCAGCAGGAGTCGCCAGAAGTCGCCATGACTTCCAGGCACACGCACGAATTCTGTAGCTGCAGGTGCAGTTCTGCATTTAGATCATATATCGATGCAATAAAAGATTTATAGACAATCTTTAAAAGGAGCTTGATGGAATAACAACTTGTACCTGTCTAACACACAATTCCAATGCATAGCATGCACATGTTGTGGTTCAGAGCTGTGGATCTTTGACTCATACACCTTCTTTCCACAAACACAAAACCTAAAAATGTAGAACAGCCTCCACTATGTCATTCCGCTACCACCTGTTATGCCAGTATAGCGTACCCAAATAGGGTGCTTCACCCTATCAACTACCACTGCCTCCTTACCCCTGCCACCACTAAGACATACTCTTCAAAATGCAGTTCTGAACATGCTGCATCAGCATTTCTAAAGCTTACAGCAAGGTTCTAGGTTAGGGACAGATCACTTCCCTCCCCTTTCTTGTTAAGTGGGTAACGAGTATGACTGGTTAAGAATATATTGTGTAAAAGTAATAATTTTTTTAAAAACAGAAATGATTATGGGAAAACATTGCCAATTCACAGCAAGTGTATTGACTGAGAATCTGACATACATATTTCTCTGCTGAACAACTCAACCATCTAGATTAACTGTAAGAGATCTTGATGCTCTATTGCTAAACTGTTAACTGAAACCATCTCTCTTTCTAACTTCCTAGACTTCATCACAACTGTTGTTTCTCAATGGTCAACTCCTTACCTGCCCCCATATAAAAAGTGCCCTCCCTCACTTGGTGCCAGGTAGGGCTGCCAATAGCCAGCTGAAGCCTGGAGGTCTCACAGAATTTCAGCTGCCCTCTAGACAACAGAGATCAGTTCCCCTGCCAAAAAGAGCTGCTTTGGAGTGTACTCTATAGCATTATACCCTACTGAGGTCCCTTCCCTTCCCTTCCCTCCCCCAAACCCAACCCTCCTGAAGCTCCATTCCCAAATTTCCAGGAATTTCCCAGCCCAGAGCTGGCAGCCCTCGTGCCAGGGTTAAAAATACCATCGATCCTGTACCAGTTCTTTGTCAACCGAGAGACTCTTGTTTTGCAATTTCAATTAAGAGAACCTGATACCCCTCCTAAATGCACATATTTAAAAACCTCACATGCCTATTTAAAATGGCATGACTAAAATATTTCATCACAGCATGTAAGTTCTCATGGGAACAAGTTAAGCTCCACTCACAAACTCTTGCCCCCCACGGAAAAAAGTATGGATCGATCACATCAGCAAGACTTATTCACTGGGGCATTTTAGAAATGCCAACAGAAAAGGACCCTAATTATGAAGGAAGACAAAATAAAAGTGGAGAGATGCTGAATAAAACCACTGACGCCCACAAAACCAAAAAAGTGTGGTTCTATTGGAAAATGCACCGAAAGGCGGGAAAAAATCACTATACACCCAATATCTCATTATTCATACAATGTATTAAAAGGGGGAGGGGATCAAATGATATGACCAACAATGGCATAAGTATGACCATAAATAGAATGAATGGAATGAAGTCTTCTAGCAAAGCGTTTCAGTGTACAGTCTTCCTCAGACCCAGCACATATTCTCCCCCCCCCCCCCATTTTCTTATTTTTACCAAACACATGAGTTGAAACTCTATGAAGAGATCACCAGAAAATACGTTTGTGAGTATTCAACTCAACACCTTCTCTCAAGCAATTCAAGTTCTGAGCTGGGTTTGGTAAAAATATAGAAATACATCCTTTATACATATTTATATATTGGGTTTTTTAAATTTGATACCCAGCATGAAGAGTGAGATTTTGGCTGTATGGTGAATTTCCCCCCCTATCTGCTGGTTCATTTTTCATTAGAATACCATTTTTTCTCACATTGTGGGTGTACCTGGGTACTACTTTTTGTTATTTCTAAAGGGTAACTTCCCCCCCCCATTTCAAAAAAAAAAAGAAAAGAAGTAAAGCTAATGCTAGAGGTTCGATGAGAGGTGGTCAAGCCTTAACTTACATTCCGGTTTATGTGTGAAATGGGCCTCAGAGATATTGTTGTTAAGAGGCATAGGGCTGTTAAGAGGCTGACAAGGTCAGAATTCCAATCCTCTCCATCCAATGGCTCAACTCAAGGAACAGGTAAAAGCTAAAGATAACTTTAAACCAATATATTGAGGTCGTTCATAAGTTGAGGCTGTATTTGGAAGACCTTTTAAAACAGTTCACAGGACCCAGGGGTTTGCATGATTGTTCAGTCAACTGGTTGGATGGATGGCTGCCAGGCCACTTGGGTGGTGGTTTGGGTGGCTGGAACAGCAACTGTTCTTCTAGCAAGGTGTCCTACTGATGGGTGTCTGCCCTCTGAAGCCTCAGGCACATCTTCTACACAGCAAGAACAACTGAAGCAGGGGTTCACTATTCTCTGAACAGACAAACTCCACCGCAAGCTTCATGATGCATCAGGGAATCCCAAGCACAGCTCTATCTACCCAGATGCTGCATCCATTCCCACTTATTGCTCACCTCCCAGGTTGGTCCTGGTGTGTGCTCTGTTCCCAACACCTAATGCACATATATGCATGCTTGCATTGAAACCAGTGACCCACATACTACAAAAACACATACATCCACTGACAATTTGGCTCAGCAAACTCAGTCTTGTTCCCTCTTGAAGTTCCAGATGAAGAACGTGTTTCATTGCCTTCAGCAAGGGCTTTGACACAGCAACACCCCTCCTCATATCAAACATTCATTTCTATATAAGAACTTTTTCAGATGTGTAACTCCTCCAGCATTTTGGAAATAAAATATAAACTAATCCTGGCTAAAAGTGCTACATGTGCATTCTGATGCAAAAAGAAGAAGAAGAAGAAGAAGAAGAAGAAGAAGAAGGTACCTCAGTAGGTTGGGTGCCCAGACAATTGCTAAGTTCTTGGTGTGCATATTTGTGATGGCGCAGTAATCAGCAAGATGAGCCAAGTGCCTCATTAGGAACTCCAGCGTCCTAGAAAATGAGAGACAGAGTGCGCTGTTAGTGGGAAAAAGCAAGCACTTCACAACAGGTAACATTTATTACTCTGCAATGCACAGAACAGGAACAAATAAATTAATATAAATTAGTTTAGGAGCAGGATGGATGCTCTTCAGGGATATTTCCAAACCAATATCAGCTTTTTGAAAGAAAAAAAAACAATTTACATCTAAACTTTCTGATTAGGCCATCAATGAAGGCAGCAACACATGGTCTTATTAAAGCACCAGAATGCAACAGCAGGCACGCACAATGCAGGGTTGACCAATACACTGTGATTCAGTTCTAACGAACAGGCTATCACGCATCTAGATTTCTGGCCATTACTTGAACATGTTACAAGGCACGTGGGTTGCATTCAGACATCATGATAAACTATTTAAATTATAGTTTGTGTGTAAACTCAAACTTGATGTAGCAAATCTAGGCTGATCTGCTTCTTGCCTTCTCACTGCCTTCCAGTAGGGAGAAAATTCTCTATACACAGCTGTCTAAATGACCAGGCAGCTACAAAGCATGGTTACACTCAGCCTGGATAGCACAAACTAGCCCAAGCTTGAAGAGCCTGGAAGCTAAGCAGGTTCATCTATCATCATCATTATATTAAATATATAGACTGCCCTGCCCCAAAGGGCTCACCGTGGTGTACAGCATGATAAAAAAACATACAGCTGTTAAAATACATGGCCAATACATGGATGGGAGATCACTACGGATCACAAGGGTTGCTATACAGAGGCAGGCAAGGAGCAAAACACCTCTGCTCATCTCTTGTCTCGAAAACTCCATGAGGGGTCACTGTAACTTGACAAGCTTAATTGTTAATTATTACAATTCATGTCAGGTGCAGAATTAGAGGTTATAACAACAGAGCCTGGGGTGTTTTTACGGTGCAGAGATCCAGCCCTCTAACATATTCAGCCATGGGGGGTTGGGGGGGGTGGGATCAATCCCAGCAGCCACCAAGAAAACTAGTAAAACATTTTTGCTTTACAACAGCCACAAGAGGGAGCCTGTGCAATATCCATCTAAGCGTACAATGCAGTATCTATTTGTTCCTTCTGCTAGCACTGACAAAATAATTCTGTTTTCAAATTTCTCTGTGCCCGGCAAAAACCAAGATCTATCTACTTAAGGGGTGCCATAAAAATGGGAAAACACCATCCTGGGCTGAAGCAACTAAAGTAGCTGTGAAATCCAGCATTATTTTTTTAAAAAATCAACCCTGCTCATGGGCAGGTTTTCACCAGAGTCTATCAGATGATTCTTTCAAGTAACACTAGGGACTGGCCATCCTTTGGGAAGTCAAGTTACTAAAGGTACCTTAGAATAAAACCAATGTAAAACTTCTCCGTTTGCTCACTAATTCAGATTTGCACCCAGGGATGGCGTGCTTGGGGCTGCAAATCCCTTCCACAAGGTCACAGCATGGCACGTGGGTCCCATGACCTCTCCAGTAGAATTCAGAGCACAACTCAGAATGCAACAGAATCCCTCTTCTTGTTTTTATTCCAAGACCCGCATAGCTCAGGCCAGCCTGATCCCATCAGATCTCAGGAGCTAAGCAGGGCTGTCCTTGGTCAGTATTTGGATGGGAGGCTACCATAGATTACCGGGGTTTTGACACTCAGACAGGTAATGGCAACAACCGCTGGCAATGTCTGTTGCCTTGAAAACCCCACCAGGGATCACCATAGATCAGCTGTGACTTGAGGGCAAAAAACAAACGAACAAAAAAACAGTCCAATAGGAATTCTGTGATGCTCATCAAGGAAGCACAGAAGGTGCTGCTGAACAGAGATGGGAAATAATTAACAAAGATTAAGAGAAACTAAGTAGAAATTTGAAGGCCAATAATCTGCTAAACAATAGTATACTGGGATATTTTGTGACTGCCGCACCACATTAGCAATGGGCGATGGAGGCCATGAACGAGACAGCGTTTTGATACCCATCGCTACTGATGCGGCCACAACATGCAGATTGCGTGGGTGCTGGTGGGGGAGACTGCTCATTCTCTGCGATCTGCTTTTTTTCCAGATTGGTGTAAGGCAAAGCAATAAGCCTGGCTTCATAAAATGAGCAAAAGCTACATTTAATAAGATACATTTCCAGGTGCCACAAAAAAGTAACAAGATAATCACCAAGACTCTAGGGAGACTTGAATCCACTGTTAACAATATTAGAATCCGCTGTTAGCAATATTAAAAATGTCTCATTCATGGAAAAAGGGTAAGACAGCATGCAGTACAAACACCTAAATTACATCAAATCCTTCTATTACGGCATGTGTTTTGAGTTTCCCACGTACTGATTCAGGACACCCACACATGTTAAAACCAGCCCAGCCTTCTATGTCTTCTGACTCATTTTTACCAGCACTCCCTCCTCTCTGCCCCTTAATGGAGTAGTGCTGAAGTGCTGCTCAGCCAGCCTGGCTTCTTCACTGCTAACAATTAAGTACATCTGCTGTCCCAGCTACAGAAAGGCATATTTATGCTTGCATTAACATTTTATACAGTTCACCTTAATTGACATAATCAAATTTGCCGGATGTTGCCTAAAAGGTAAGACAAGCGCCATACGTTTCTTGCAATTTCTTTCCATTTCACACCCTGGATTTTGCTATTTTATGCAGCGTCCCTCTCCCTACTCCTCATTAATATACTTCACAGGACTCGTGAATTCCCTTCTTCTTAACACAAGAAGACAGTTCTGCTACGATGGGCCCCATTCTTTATCCCCTTCCCCAGCACTTTTACATAACTTCAGCTAAGATTATGCATACGGTATGTTGTCTGTCTTGTTACTGATCTAATTAAAATCGAAGTCAACTTTATGCAGCTATAAATCCTTCAGCATGCACTCAACCGTTTAATTTAATACGTGCAGGAATAATGCTGCCTCAGTAGGTGCTAGAAATTGGAAAGCAAACAGAAATGTCAACCTTTCTATTAAGAACGATTATATAATTGCATACCAAACGTGCAGGGTACTTTAGAGAGGAAGACATCAACTCAGATCCCCCTGCCCAACATGACATGAATTGAGATTAGTACAAAGAGTCTTAGTCTCATTCTGTGACCCAGGACAGGGAAAGATGTGCTGCCACAAGGGGGAAAGGACGTTGTCTTACACCATTAAAGAAACCCGAGGCAATGAAATAAGACCTGGGGACAAGAGGTTCATGTCAAGACAACAGAAGTCAACGTGTTTTATAAATATCTGTTGTGAAATGATATAAATAAAAACGCAATTTTTAAAAAGCTAGCACATTCTGTATCCTAACCTGTAGTGGGGTGGTGGCAACTGTTGGATGACATCGTGGATTTTAACTAACCGCTCTTCATCCGTAGCAGCAGATACAGCGTCCTAGAAGAAAACAAGAACTTTGTTAAACAATTCGACAAACTTCAGCACCGTGTATCTGTAAGGCATCTTGAAGACTAAGCAACATCTTGAGGACTAACCAAGTGCATTCCAGCATAAGCCTGCCCAGGTGCAACTGAAGAAGCGAGGTCTGACTTCCAAAAGCTTGTGCTGGAACAAATTTGGTTACCCTTAAAGACATAGCTTGATTTCTGTTGTACTTTGCTGCAGAAGAAGGAAGCTGCTACCCTTTTGAAATCATTAGGATGCATTTGCTGCAGGATGTCACGTGTCTGGATGTCTCCCCCTTGTCCTGTTGACAGTCAGTATAGAGGTTATCGCTCAATTATGCTGAGCAAGGACAAACACTTCCCGCGTTCAGTTTAGCAAGCACTGTGCTGCAAAGTACAGATGTACCCAGAGTCAAATGAAAGGACATTATTTACTATATTTATAACCCACATTTCCTCCAAGGAGCTTAGGGCAGCATGCGTGGGATTCTTCCCTCACAACAAGGCTGCAGAGGATCGCTGACCCATCCAAATGCATGGGTGGGGTGGGGTGGATTTGTACCCCAAGTCCCAGTCCACTCAGTAACGCCATGATGGCTGTGACATTTTAACATGCTTCTTTTGGAGAATTCTAACCTAAACAGAGGATATACAAGTTAAGGGATTCTCAGATATCATATGAAACTCCAGATGGCCTTAAAGACTTCCTTCCCTCACCTTGTTCCCAGGGCTACGGCAAGAGCAGAGAGCCATCTCATGTGGTATACCAGGAGAACAGCGAATAGATTCTCATAAGAACATAGTGCAAAGATATATGTGGACAGCATGCCAAAATCTTTACATATGATTTTAATCATGAACACTTATTAAAAACAACAACAGGAGAAACCATTCTGGAACCTGACCCATATTCACACTGAAGCTATACAGTAAAAATACAAATCCCATCTTGCACTTACTGAGAATTTCTCATACAGCTGATAGGTGAGCAGGGGATTTGGGAGTTCCCGAAAATACAGCTTGCACAGTGAACCCACACAGTGTATATCTTGAATGTATACATCTTTTGTCAAGTCAGGGATTTGCTCCGAGTCAAACTCATGCCTGGAGACAAGAAAGGAAAATGGAAGAGGTGCAAGGAGAGGAAAAACAGGATAATATACCATCAAAAGCAAACAAAAGTTTCATTTACAGGCAGAAATAAAGGCCTCAAACCCCAAGCCACAAGAATCTTCACTTTTAGAAGTTCACATTTTTCTAAGATGAAGTGGCTTCTTGGGAGGTGGTTTTTGTACTTTAAAAAACTGACTGGGTTGCTAACAGGGGGGAGAGGGAACCCACAACCAGATTCCATCTAATGCAGAAGAGACTGTTCCAGAAATGATTTCAGGATATATATTCCATGTGTCCTCAGCCAAAGCACAAGCAATTCCAGTGATTGTAAGTGACAGATGTCTTCCTGGATGTCGTTCCCCCCTCATGTGTCAAAATGAAAACTATGCATCAGACTGATGACCTAGAAATTACAATAATGAACACAACAAAGCATCTAAGGACAACTGCAGTCTCAAACATCCCAGTGATTGTGCACAGTCATTCAATAACTGTGCACGCTTCAGAAAAATTCATGTGCACTGTTCTCTGTCTTCCAGAGAGAATTTGGGGTGGGTGGGTGTCAATGTACCAAGATCCATAGAATAGAAAGACTAGTCCTGGCTTGTTTCTTACTACAAAACATGCTTGGAAATTGCTGTTTCAAATTAGCCAGGCTGAGACCAATAGGAACTAATATGGTGAGTCAGACAACTGGGATCACACACAACTGCTGTTTCTGAAGCTCAAGCCCACGTAAGCCACAATTCAAATGGTGAATGACTTACTAGCCCATACACACAAGAATGCTCTGTATCTGAAATTGTGGATACTGGCTGCAGAGCAATAAAAACTGCTTTCTGTTCCTACCCAATGGTATTTTTTTGGATTGTAGGAAATGTGGGAAGTGATTCAGCTTTATAGGCTATCCTGTTCTTCAAAAAACCCAACTGCTTTAGGAACTAGTTGGAAATTCATCAATATGTGTACTCCTTAGAGATGAAAGAAAGATGTTGCCACTACAGGAATGAAGCTGGCATGTTCAGCACCTAAGAAATGTAACAAAAAACACCCGTTCCTGAAATCTGCATCAAAGATCCACTTGTCATTAAACTGACATCTACAATGGAAAAGTCTGAATATAGACTGAATTTGGTTGCTGTTCTGTTTTATTGTGCATGATTGCTTATTGTGCTGCTGATAATTATACCTCATTTCTGAGAATGTTTTCCAGGGGAAAAGAAGTGGTCAGAAAATCCCCAAACACATTAAATCAATTAATCCATTGATAAAACAAGCCTACCGTAGCTTTTGGATATTAGAAGCGATCCCAGACAGACGGTATATTCCATCCACAATGCCATGCTTCTCAATGAATTCAGTGCAACTCTTGAGGACCTGGGGGACTTAAAGGGAAAGAAACTGTTGGTCATTAAATGGGAGTCTTGCAAGATCCTCTTGTGGTAGGCACACAGAAGCAATTTGAGACATAAAGAGAGCTCTTTAGGTATATCTGTAAATGCAGGTCCCTAGTAAAGAGGAAACAAAGGTACCCACTGAAACCAGGATTGAAACCAAACCATTGGTGGCTTCAGATAATTAAACATCGGGGCTGTGTCCCATGTGGAACTGCCTGTTTTTAGCAACCAGCCTTGGGCTAAGGCAGATATCATCACAAGACATAACTAAGTGTGATAACACCAACTTCACTATATGGACAAACCATCAACCTTCTATTTCCACCAGTGGTCAGCTGCTGCAACTGCTAAATCTACTGCAGCACTATCTGGTCGGCCCCCATTCATCTTCTGTCTAGTGAGACAACAGGGGCAGCAAAACCTTGCGACCAATGCTCCCTCTAAGCTGTGGAGTTTTGTGAACAAAAATTTTACTTTGTGAGCTACTGGCATTAAAGTTGTGAGTGAGCGATTTGGCTGCTGCATAAATTAGTTTGCTCTGGGGCCATCCTTTCCGAGCTAAGACAAAAATGTGTGAGCCAGAGGCTTAAAAACTGTGAGCAAGCTCACACTAACTCAGCATAGAGGGAACACTGCTTGTGACCAAGTTCACAGTTCACCAGCAACTTTTCCTACTTCATCATCCCTGCACTTCTCCTTTCTTTGTCCATTTCTTTTGTGGGAGACTAAGCTACCCCCAAACTTGCATGTGATCACATGAACAAAGTTTCAAATAACTGAGGAGCTACTCCATCTGCCATTGTCTGGATTTCCAGTACTTGAGTCAGTGACAGCAGAGCTGGCTGGTTAAATTAAGCTAATGCAGACTTGGGCCACTGCCACACAGCCAATCTGTTGTAACTGGGAAAACAGCGACTGGTGGGGCACTTGCAGCAGTTGTGGTGTCTCCCTATAGCTCTTCCACTCCATCTTGTCTCCCTATAGCTCTTCCACCCCACTTATGATTCCGGTGCTGGTGGTGCAGAAGCTCACTCTAGCAAGTTAGGGTGCAGGACGTTAGTGGAGGTGACATGTGGGTAGGCCTGGTGACAGACACCATCATTACTAACTAGCCAGAAACAGCAATAATGGACTGGCTTCAGGAGGCAATGAGTTTATTTCAATCTCACTTGCCGAGTGCACACAAGGGTCTTGTGCCCTCTTTGTTCTGAGTGTCAATTCTCTATCTGCTGGTTTTGCGCTAATAGAACTTGAGCACTCTCTTGCAGATCCACTAGCCTGCTTGTGGAGGTCGGCTCTTACCTATGAAATGGAAAACCTTTTTTATACGTTTGAGTTCTCTGTCATGATGGACTCACTGACTAATCTTGGCCGCTGTTCCATGTGTAAAACAGGCATTTCTTTTTCTGAGTGCTTATTTCTTAACAACATGCTACAGACAAGTGCATCATACATGGAAGCTGATGTGTATGGTGAGGCTGGACTCATTAACTTATCTGCCCTACGTGTGCTTTTACTTCTTGTTTTGTGCTCATGACACGGTTGTTGTCTGAACTGTACTAGGCTGATCTGTGGCAGTACCATATTATGCATGGGACACATTACTTGTCAGCAAGGGACTTGTAAACGCATGCAACAGAGGCAGACTTTAACAGCGATGTTCTTTCTGTGAGCTCCACCTCTGAGACTCCTTGACTCACATTCTGTGACTGGCATTGATCCCTGAACTACTGTTTTCTGACTGGCATTGGTTTACCCTTGTCCTCTTCCGCCCTGAATTCAGCAAAATGTACAGCTCCAGGAGGCAAGGGTGTTTGCAGGCATGAGCTGAAAAACTAGTTGAGTCTGCTCACTTTAACATTCATGCCAAGCTCTCCCCAAGCTTCTTTCCCCAGCGAACTAGTCAACATTGCTTTCCTGCCCTTCAGCACTGGAAGAAGCAAATCTTCTTCCCCAGTTGCAGTAAAAACATTAGAACCATTGCTTCTAAACATGTTATTGCTTCCAGTCAAGCACTGCTCCGACTCTTCCCTATTATGTGTTTCTTGCTAACTTTGCCGTTAATTCCTATGCTAATTTAAATCTACTCTTGTGTTAGATGCCAGCTCTTATACAATTTGCTGTTAGAGGAGAGAGGGTGCACAGGTCCTGGAGGCAACCAGGTGGGTGGAGATAGATACTGTTGATGTATCTGTATTACTGTATTACTTGAAAATGGAACTGGCATATATCATATAATACATATCATAGCACAAGCCATTGACTCTTCATGGGCATGGTTAATGCTTTAAAAGACATCTAAGCTAGTGGCCATAACTGCAACGTAGCAATAAAATCACAAGTGAATTAAGCACAAAGAAAGGCTTCTGTTTGCGAGTTATGATCAATTTAATTTGATGGTGCCTAGTCCTGAATTTTTTTTTAGATTGACAATTTCTCTGATTATAGACAGAACACACAGGGAACAGGGTACACATCATGCATTCCTTAGCAATGAAACCTTGCAAACAGAAGTCAAAACTATGACTGCATATTACATCATGTTTTAATTCTACACCACAACTCTGCTCTTCACCATGCTCCCAAAGCATACGTCATTTATAATTTCTCAATCCATCCTGTCTCAGACATTAAGATCCTCCAAGTTCCAAACCAAGTTCCAAACCTTGACTGCAGTAAGACATGACATATAACAGAATTCAGAAATAAAGTTTCTGCCATGTGTATATCTGAGCTTGCATGTGGCAGATGTGCAGCTGGGAGTATTTTAAAATGAAGGAGCGGTACGGAGTTGTGTGGCTGATTTTAATAACAAATGCATAAAAGCACACACGTTTTACCTTCCACCACTCTCCTTTAGAGGGAAGCTGGTACCTCGCACACACACACACAAATATATTGTCACATTACATGAATCCCCAATGGTCTCTGGCATTGCCAGGAACACCTGCCTAGGCTGCCTAATTGAAGCACCATGTCGCAGAGAACAAGCTCAGCATGTTTCCACGGCTTTTGGCCCCCTGGGGCTTTCTAGCCTTATAAACAAACAGCACAGGCAAATGCTCTATGTCATAATTAAATTTCAGGGGCACCCTACTGTGACATTTAGCATCACGCCAGAGCAGAAAACAGAAAGGGGATGGGGAGGCAGCGATTCCAATATGTTCAACTCACCGGCTCATTCACCATGTCAAAAGAATGGGGGATCAACAATGAACAGACAATGCACACAAGAGCCTCTTTTGCCCTCTAGATATCACTGGGCTACCGTTAATTCTCTAGCCTGTCACACTGGATAAGAACCTTATCATCACTCAACTGTGCCAGAACGTGGCTAACTCTTAACATTCCTCCAAGCTACACAGATACCGTTAAAACATCATTTAGACTAAGTAGATTGCAGTGAACATCCTGCCTGGGTGGCAACAGGCAATGTGGTTAACAGCAGTAACTCACCCCACCCCACCCCCCGTATATATGGATTCCTTGCATACGAGTAGATTGGTTATTTGTCAACCTCATTCTATTTTTTCCTGATCACCAGTTATTAGTTCTCTCAGTCGCTATGGCAGATTGCCTCCGGCATCATCGGAGTTTTAAGTTTGATGGCTTCTCGCATGATATATGTGGCAAACACTACTGCAACTGTACGCATACATGCCACTGAAACTGGATGGAATAGCTGGTCTTTCATAGAGCCCCTGGCTCAGCAACAGCCAAAGGTGTATTCTTTTAGTCCATTACTACCCTTCTGCCCCACCCTATCAACCCTGGATAAATTGGGTATGGTAATCCACTGCCACTACTCTGGTTATGGAGTCTTAACTTCTTCCTTGCAGCACACCCCAACTATGCCTCCCTTATTTTAAGGAGGGCATTGCCAGGACAAGCAAGCAGAGTTTCAAAACACTTATTAGAAGATGGCATCCAAAGTACAAACACCAAAAAGGGAAAAGATTGCTATGGATTGGTTTAAAAGTAAGAACTTTTAAAAAAATGATGGAAAACTTGAGTAAAAATCCATGCAAAGCAGCCTGCCCCCTCTGTACAGAAACAAAAGGACAGAACAGTGACTTGGCTGGTACTGAGTGGCCTGAGTACTGCAGCCATTGGGTTGCATAGTAAAACTGTGTGTACGCTCAGCAAAAGGAAAGCAATGAGGTTCAGCCAAAAAAAACACTCAGTAATTGGTTAAAAAGTGGGTCCTAGCAAGGAAAAGCAAAAGAAATCCCCGGACACAGGCAAATTGAACTTATACTCTAAGCTTCCTACTTGCTCACACACCTGCCACTTGGATCCAGCGACCACAGCTCATGCTTCCTGTATAAGGTCACACATTTCACCAGTAAGTAGCCACTGCCACTGAACGACTCCAGGAACTGTGCACTTGAGGTCTGCGGTGGGGAGCTTCATAAAGTATTCAAAAGTGTCTATCCCATGCATAGGATTGGGGCTCACCTCCCAGCTGAAAGTTGGCGAGGGCCAGTCATGAGGTTTTCACTGGGGATGGCACTGGCAGGAAGAGAATGATTATCATCTCCTCCAAAGAACAAGAAAAAACCCCCAGCATTAACCACATGGCTGCTTTGTTACGAGTCAAAACATCAGAGGATGCTTTGGTTATCTGGAAGCTCATTCCCTGAATAAAATTGCCAAGGAAGTGGGAGGATTCTTCTTCTTTTTTAAAGGAAACATGATAATGAATCTGTGGAATCCTGAGATGCATTACAATATATTCTTGCATCCATGCAAGAAATTTCACATCTTCTCTTGCAGATAAGGCCTTCTGGCATAAATCTCTCCATCTAAGTTCCGATGCAGTAGACTCCCAAGTGTTGATACATCTCTCCATATACTTCTGAGATTGTATGCAAGGATGTTCTCTGAAATCAGGAAGGAGCTGTGGGCTCAGTGGTAGCACATCTGGCTGGGTATGCAGAAGGTCCCAAGTTCAATCCCTTGCATCTCCAGTTAAATGTGAAAGAACTCTATTGGAAATTCTGGAGAGCCACTGTCAGTCTGAGTAGACAATACTCACCATGAGACACCAACTGTGTGATCAGCTGATGCAGTGTACAGCAGCTTCATGTGAAATAAGCTCTCATGCTTAGAGCACCATTTTAAGTACAGACAAGGCTTCCAACTGATCACATGGCCAACCCAAAAAAATTGAGCACCAGTTATCAAACGAAGAAGAGGAAGAGGAGGAGGAGACTGGATTTATACCCTGCCCTTCACTCGGAGTGTCAGAGCAGCTTACAAACTCCTTTCCCTTCTCCTCCCCACAACAGACACCCTGGGAGGTAGGTGAGGCTGAGAGAGCTCTGACAGAAACTGCCCTTTTTTTAAAAAACTTTTTATTTATAAGATTTTGTATACAACAATGCAGCATGCTTTCGATTGTCGTAGATTTTGAGTCTTATTACAATGATTCTTTTTCTAACCATTTATACACCCTTGACCATCTTTTCAGAAACACATCATCCTTCTTTCCTTGAATTAACATATTCAACTTATCCATTTCTGTTACCGCCATTAGTTTAACTATTACCTCTTGTTTGGAGGGTATTTTTTCAGTTTTCCAATATTTGGCAAGCAAATTCTTGCAGCTGTTAGTATGTAAATTAACAAGTATATGTCCACCAGATTAAAGAATACTTGTTGGAAAAGAATAAACACAAATTCAATGAAAACCAGAAGCGCACTTTAAAAGAGCCAATTACAATGTGTGAAAGTAGCATCAATAAAGAAACAAAAAAGAAAACACCTGGTCCAGATGGGTTGCCGATAGAAATCTACCAAATCTTTGAAGAACAGATAGCTCTTCAATTTAAAGATTTACTCCATAGTATAGGGAAGTCTGGGAAGCTACCAGACTCATGGAATCAGGCGATTATCACATTAATACATAAGTCAAATATAGAGAGGAACTTAATTAAGAACTATAGACCTATATCATTATTAGAAACTGCTCTTTTTCAATAACAGCTGTGCCAGAGCCATGGCTTGCCCAAGGTCATCCAGCAGGTGCAAGTGGAGAAGTGGGAAATCAAATCCAGCCCTCCCAGATTAGAGTCTGCGCACTTAACCACTACATCAAACTGGCTCTAAGACCTTTTCAGAAGTTGTTTGGAATCCTATTGAGCTATTTTATATTACATGTTGACTGCGCACGGAAAGCATGGCAGTCTTGCAGACTGGGATGGCAACAGTATAGCATCCAAGTTTTATATGACAGAACAACAGATAATCTTTATTCTAAATTGCATTCCATGCTCTTTCCAGAGATTGCAGGTGAACCTGACCAATGCAGAACTGGACTAGAATATACTAAATTGCTTGCCTCAAGATTTTGCATAATCTCACCATCAGTCATAGTTTTGCTTGAAAACACACTCCCCAGGTAACAGAATTTACTAACTAGATTAGATAACCTACTGTCAAATATAATGGATCTGTGATCATAACTTGATGCCCTGGTAGCAGCTGGTGAATAATTATTATTGTGTTCAGACTGAATATAAAACTGAAGAATTTTGGTTACATACATAGAAATGCATGAATTTGCTATCAGCAACAATCAAATCAAGTCAGAAGCTTAGATAACTTTTTTCAGTTCCCCAGTTCCTAGGCAACATGCCATCCACATTTCCCAGATGCTTTGCCTTGTCTGCAAAAATCTTGATAAATTTAAACACAATGAGAATTTGGGATGCTGAGCACCATAAACATCTCCTGTTGACAGAAAAAGCAAGCAATTTTGTGCTTCCTATCCCCCTATGCCTGCTCTAAATTCTAGACAAAAAAGCATAAGCTTAAAAATAAAGATGAATTAAGGAGGTCCCATAAAGCTCTCTCTCTGTCCTCTCAGCCGCAAGAGGAATTTTATGCCACAGTGGCAATCCATCCCAGGAGATTTGAAACACTTACAGCACAACTTTGGGGGGGGGGGGGGGGAGGATCGACACAGGGCTGATCCCCATGCCAGCGTGACTGGGATTTATACCAGCTATTTACGGCAGCGCAGGGCTGTTTATGCCAGCGTAGGACACGAGCGCTGTTGTACCACACAGGGTGGGACTGGGCCTTTGTGTCTGGGCAGCATTTGACACTGCCCTTGGGACCTCTGCCGACCATGCTTTCCTCCATGTGGGTAGAGATTGAGCAGGAGTGGCTGAAGGGTGTTGTGAATGATGGAAGCCTTCACCAGGGACAGCAAAGAATGGAGGGGCTGGCAGCGTTCATGACGACAGCTGCTGAACGCCTGGAGGGGCTTACTCACCAT
This sequence comes from Lepidodactylus listeri, assembly GCA_029233225.1. NCBI lineage: Eukaryota > Metazoa > Chordata > Lepidosauria > Squamata > Gekkonidae > Lepidodactylus > Lepidodactylus listeri. The sequence goes on from JARCFY010000014.1 coordinate 58,928,353, forward strand.
CGTGAGGGATGTGGTTAAGGGTTAAGGGCACATCAAGAGGCTGGTAGGAGACCTCTTGGGAGTCCGTCCAGGCCCCTCCTGTGCCCCCGCCCCCTTCTTGCTTGTCCTCCAGTGGGGGCAGCATGAGGACACCCTTGAAAGTGTAGGCAACCTGCTGGAAGGTGCATCTGCCACTTAGTGGAGACTACTTACACATCCACGGTTGTAACTCGTGCGCACAGAGGGGACCTGGGGTACCCACAGGGCACTTATGGGACAGCCCCCTTCCTGCTGACAGGTGGCCTGGGCTTCTGATGGGAGGAGGTCCCTTTAAGGAGGGGTGTGCTTCAGGGGAGGAGCAGTGCCTCTCTGGGTTGCCCCTCTCCACCCTCTGCCACTGCCATCTACTTGTCTCAGTCCCCTCCACTTGTTACTCTTATTGGTCCTGCCTTCCCTCTCTGTCACGCTGCCCCTGCATAGCCACACCATTGGGACAGAAAGCTCTGGCGGAAGTGCCACGGACGCCAATACAGCAGTGCCCGCCAACACTGACTGGGCACCTTTTTTCTCCTTTTCAGTCAACATGTAACTTTCCCCTTTGGGAGGCAACTAGCGGTGCCACAGTTGCACTGCAGCAGAAGTGCAGCACAGGATTGCTCTGCCTGTGCCTTTCCAGGACATGAACCTGAACCTTGGACATAGTTCATGGCAGCCTGTCTATGGTCCACAGCCCAGCTCTGGCCAAAGGAAGGACCTGCAGGGAGACCAGCAAGCAATGCCCTAAGCAGTAAGCCAAAGTGCTACTGCCTGACCCCTGATTAAAAACCTTCCAGGTCAAATTTATTTATGGGCTTGAACCAAGGGATTCTGATGCGGTCCTCCCTGTGATAGGTCACCTTCAAGTTTACCCAACTGCTCCACAACCTTCCTTAATGCTGACCCTGAGGGAAGCATAAAAAAGACGGAGAAGGTCTCAGCTGTGCATCCAACTGGACTGGTCCAATCTCCATTCTAGTTTTGATCTACAGAATGAAGATCATATTAATTGGATTCACCAACAGTCACTTCTGCTTCCTAGAACTCAACCATAGTTAGGGGAGAATATCAAATTATTGTAGCTGCTGCCTAAAAATATTCCATGTTGTAGTTCAGTACAGGAAGCACATTATACGGAGGCAGTTATCTAGTGGCATTAATTAAGCTGCAGTTTAATTTTGCCATAGTGTCTCCACGGGAAAGCTGTAGAGTAGGCAAATGGTTAACTTAATATCAGAGAAACAGTGCATGTTGCTGATGTCACTGAACGTTTCAGTTCAATGAAATCAGATTAGTCTCCCCTTCACCCACCCCCGGAGTGTTTTCTCCCATTAGCAGTCCAGGGGGTCTTGGTCCATTACTGAAATCAGAATTATTTGTTTAGGCTGGGTAACTAAAAACCTCCCACCTAGTTCTCTTGCAAGAGAGGCATTTTCACAATGCACAATCAGCCATTTGGCCAGTTAATGTACCATGTCATTTGGAATGGCTGCCACTCAGCTGAATTCCACATGTTAAAGTTAAATTACTTCTAGTACTGAAACAGTGGTTATAAAACAAACTATGGGACATACCCTTACTCAAACTACGGCATAACTATGCATGTTGATGCCATTTATCAAATAATTTACTATTAAATTGTAAGTGGGGAGAAGAAATGCTTAGCTATTTCCACTCAATAAACTGTAACTGCAATGTGACTTGATGTTCAACAAGATTTTTAGGGGATAAGCTTTTGAGAGTCAAAGCCCCCTTTGTCAAACAAACATAATTCACTTTTCATTTTCATTTTTTTTTTCTGCCCTTTTGATGATTCAGACACCACATTGCAGGGGTCTGCAAACTCTGAGCTGTTGGCACTTTTGGAATTTAGAAAATGTGGAGTGAGCAGCATCACAAAATGTTTGCCATGTGGACTGGGGACAATAATAAAGGGTTTCCAAACCAAGCAAGTGCCCTGCTGCAATGGATACAGCTGTTTTAGAACAGCTGTCTTGTGCAGTCATAAAAGTGATGACTCCTCGGTTCTTCTGAAACACCACCTGTTCCAGTGAGGTGGAGAACTCTTGGACTAGCCATCTGCTGGGGGGGGGGGGGGGGTAGGAACCTAGAGGTGGGGACCACATTGGGGATTGCCATCATATAACTTTTTTAAAAATTACATCAAAAAGCATCCCAAATCCTTGCTCTCATTTTCAAACTGAACTGCAGTTAAATTGCGTAGCTAGGTTTATTTTGGACATTTATAACTTAACATTCTCAAGTGAATAAATCCCCTGTCCTTTAGGGAATTTAAAGATCTTTATTTCCATTTTATGATACTACTTATGACCACAGTGGTCCACAGAAACCCCCAAAACACAAGTGACATAATATCTTTTATTAGGGCCAATCAAAGTATAAAACAAACATGCAAACTTTCAAGCTCTGTAGAACACTTCGCCAGGCTGGATGTTTAAAAGGGGGGGGGGGGTCACTTTGTTCTGCAGTGTGTTCAGGATTTTTTTTACATATTTAACTAAACTAGGCGGTGCTTGGTTTAGCTGGTTTAAACTCATCAAAACCTTTAGGGGGAAAGAACAATAGAAATCTCTATTTGGAAAATACTGGGAACGTTTCTTCAGCATCAAATGGAACAGAAAAGGTCCTTTAATGGGAAGTTATGCTTCTAGAAGTTTCTTACCTGCCAGTCATTAGGTAATACTAACCAGTTTGGCTTCTTCTGACTTAGTGCATCATCTAAATTTAGCTTTATTAAAGTTGTAACTAAATATTTTTAACTGCTTGGTTTTATATTCTCAGCTACTGTCATTTGTTCCCTTGTCTTCCTAAGAGGGTTTGGTGCAACTTTAAACCAGTTACACCCAACACCATCTAATTTATTAAGTCAGCAACACATCCAAATCAAGCTATGGACCTACCCATCTTGACCTAAAAACAAATCTCTCTTGCCCTCTCATCTGCCTTTCAATGTATTACTAAAAAAAAACCCAAAAAACCTACACATTGTTTTGTGATTTGTTGGATGATCTTAATAAAAGGCATTACACAACTTTTGCTTTTGGATGATACAAGAAGCTAACAGCTAGAACTACTCTGAAACACTGGGTTAATTCCATACTACAATCAAATGAGAATTTTGAACACAAAGAAAGTGGTAACAGTTCTTCTGTAAGATATGTCTAAAACACAAACGCAATGAGAAATATTCTCATTAATCAGATCCTTGACTTAAACAGCTGATTGAAATCTTCAAATGGCTTATTCTGGCTTAAAGATACTAGAAAGCCAACAGTTTAAGAACTGTGCCTTCAATGCTATGAGGATACACTATTACAGTTTGGTGGACATCACTACCATTTATTTCAAAGAGACGATCAATTATGTGCTAAAGTCACGGGGCTTTAGGCATGCCTTGCCTTTGCTTGGTTGTCCCCTATCGGTTGGACCCATCCAGATTTTCTGGTTGTGAAAAACTAAGGAGAAATCCTCTTTGAACACTCAAAAAGGCTATACTAGTTTCATGGTGTATATGTGTCCAAAAACCATAGGGGAAGGTAGCTGCAGAATGCAAGGGAACTGGGGTAAAATGCAGTGAAACTCCTGGTTAGATTCAACCCTATGTTACTGTTCAAGCCCTCAGTCAAAGGGAAAACAAGGACTGCTTCTGTACTCTATTCTCTTTAGCGCACTGGTTTTCCCCTGCCCTTGACTTTGACGTTAGTTTTAGAATTCAAATTCACAACAGCACACTAAACAAGCAAAGGGGCAATTCAGTATAATAAGAGCTGACAAGATAATAAAACAACAATAATTTTGCCTGCTGTTACATCTTACAAGAGGAAAGTCTGAAATGAGCTTGTAAAATTGTCGAAATCAACTCAGTGAATTACTATCCATATCATATGAGTCACAGAGGGGCTACTGAAATGTTATGAGATGAAATTAGGGTAGGAAAAATCCATTCAAAGACTAGAATACTTTGTAACTGCAGTGAATGAACCTTTTGAAGTCTTATCTATAGTGTTGCTGAAATATATTTAAAGCTGCTTATCACAATGACACATTTAATATACTGTGAATCAAAGTGTCTTTTAGGCATTCTATGCCCTGTTAGGTCATAGAAATGGAGCCTTTAGAAGATTGTCCAAACTGTAGTAGTATTCTGGGCCATAACATCTTTTTGCAGTTATACAGATAGTGGAATCAGGACATAAAGAAGTAAGGAATTAGAAGGAAATAATTCTCCCATCAAGCATCTATTTCAGTTTGTCCTCCTCATTTATTAAAAAACACACACCCCAATAGTTCGTATTACTTTCAGAATTAAAAAGAACAGGCTGCATGTATTAATTTTGATTTTATTCACAATGGCATTTGATCAATTCTTCTGCCTACCAGCAGTTTTACATTACTGATTTCAACTGGTGGTTTTATGGATTTTATTATTATTTACATTGTAAGCCACCTGAAGTTCCTCTAAGTTAGAAAGGCAAATAATAAATGTTTTAAATAAATTAATTAAAAATAAAGCATTTTATTTATTTATTTATTTCCAATAGCTGACAAACATGCAAAGAGCATGTTGCAAACTGTGACTGGAAACCAAGGAATGCTGCTGGAACACTTTGTATTTGTGGGTAAATGCTGAAGGATTACTTTGAAGGCTCTTTTGGGAGCAGAGCTAGTCCTAGTAGCCTGAGCGTCCCTTAGTTCCAGCTCGAAAGAACAGACTGGGAGACACACAGATGCCTTTCCAGTCAGGGGTTCCAATATGCTGACAAAGCTGCTATAACTATAAAGCAGCCAGGCATAACAGGTGCCAGCAAAGTGGAACAACTTGGGAACTTCTCTTGGATGATGAAGAAACAGCTGCTTCTTTAATGAACTTGGTTTTCTTCCAAACATTTATTTGGCACAGGAAAAAAAAAAAGTGGCGTTCAGAGTTACTGAAAGAATGCACTAAACTAGGAACTAGGCTTCAATTAAAAGATAGGTCAACATAAGGTAGTTAAGGCGGCTGCTAATAAACAACTTAACTCACTGAGTCGGGATGGAAACAAAAATTAGAACCTGGAACCAGGAAATGTGAAGTCCTTTCCAGTTCTTCCTGCATGATTCTGATCTGATGCTGAAAACCTGCATGTGTGTGCCAGAGGCACATGCAATGTGTACTTGACTCTTTTAGATTTCACCCTGCCATACTTGTTAATGTCCCCGGCTAGGACCATAACTTGGCATTATGGAATGTAAAGACTTGGCTACACCATACACACTGATACACACACATCCGTTCCAGTGTAACTCCTGACTTCACAGCCTCACCTAGATGTGCCTGCCAGAATTATCTTGAGCTGTTTGTTCTTAGCTGGCGGCATGCTGCATGGTTAGATGGTTTATCTGTGTGAGAACAAGAGATGGCCTGCCCTTGCATAGGGGCTGCCTTAGGTGAGACTTCAAACTATAACTCTTTCATGTGATTTTGTTGGGTTTTTTGGCCAAGTGGGTACAGCTTTGCCTATTTGTGGCAGCAAACTATCATTCACACAAGATATTACAGGGCAGCATGGATGGAGCCACCCCAACCCAGCCTGGTATAGCTTAGCTCCTGGTTCTTCTCTTCCCATTTTCCTTTCAACCTTCTAATACCAAACGTCAGTGAAAAATCACTGCCAGAGGAAGAACACATGCAATAGTTTGCCTAAAGGTGGACAATGTTTTAATGGCTTGGCTCAAAGCTTTAACTCCTGTATCCTATGCCCAATTGTTCATCTTCACTTGTGAAAACTTAGTAATGTTATATATTCACCTCTGATTTCATTTTCTTGTCCCCCAAAATGAAAGCATTAAAAACACAAGCCAAATATACACTATGAAGTTTCCAGATCAGCACAATTGTAATGTTGCCTGTCATTTACCTCTGTCATCGTTCTGGTGCACACTTTAGAATACTGGCTGTCCATGGATACCTCCCCCCAAAATATGGACTCAGGGTGTGTTATGACACCGTACTCATGCACATCCCAACAAACACAGAACACTCCAATTAAAATGCTGAAACAATCTGTCAGGCTAAGAAGCAGCAAAATGCCAAATTCCTGCAATTCTGTAGAGAATGCCCTGTCATTTAAGGTTCAGTGAAAACATCATTGCTGATTTCAGCAGCTACCTTGGTCCATGCCTTCATTCACTCAAGCATTTAAAGCACTTGCTGGAACACAAGGAGAGTCAGAGCACAGACAAGATGAATGCTTAGCACACCTTAAAGCTCCTTGGGGAATAAGTTCACTAAGGAGCAATGAAGCATGCTAATTGCATAAGTACTGGCACAAGAATGATTAATACTCAGGAGCATGACGAAGAGTGTGTTTCAAGGAGTGACGTATACCCTAAGTAGGTGATTATATGAAACCAACTGCCTCTTCAAGGAAGAAACAATGAACAACAAATGCAATACCAGGAGCAATAAAATACGGTACTGATTCACCTGAACTTCCTCCCCCAAGACGTCAGCATGAGTAGACTTTTTCCAATAGATCTGCACACACTTATTAAGAGATCTTGTGACTGAATGGATTGCATACATGACATATGTCCAGATTCAGATTATCAGAGGCTTGCCCAGCCTCAGGTTGAGCTGAACACTATTAGTTCACATTATATGGATCCCTCAACACAGTTCGGAATTCATGGAAAAGCCATGAACTACATGCCTGTTCTCCTGCAACCAGTGACCGTCACTTGACAATGAACTGCTGAGTGGCGTGGATTCTTCCACAGTGCAAAAGTCTGAATAAGGTAACCTTTTGGTCCTCTCTTAAGTCTTATTCTAAGCCTCGATAACTAGACTCCTTATTAATACCAATGTTAACGTACAACAATGAACTCGAGATTTTTGCTGGCCTTCAAACCTGAAAGCCAACATTGAAGGCTACAACAACAATGCCATCCAGTTGCTCAGAAGATTAAGATGCTTTGTCACAGTGCAGAAAAAAAAAGTAAATATATCAGGTGATGCTTATCCTTGGTTACCTCCTAGATGGCCAAAGATTGCAGGCAAACTGGTTGGCCTGATTCTTTTTCTAAATCACTGCCCAATGGAATTGTAAGCAATAAAAGATTTAAAAAGAACCAGAAGCATAATTTGTTTATATGAATCACTTCTGACGGATGCATTCTTAGGTTCAAAACATTAGTGATATATCATCTGTTGCTACAGGACACATTTATTCTGATGATTTTGGGATTTTAGTTTCATCCAAATAATTATTAGAACCTGATTTTGCAAAGCTCTTGCCGAAACCAAAGCAATCTTCTCTCTTACCATCGTGGCCAGAGTTGAGGAGATGTTCTCCAAGGTCGCAGCCAAACACCCTTTCCTTTAGGATCCCACGTTGCTTCAATTTCTGTTTCGTTGGACGAGACTTCATGAATGTGCGCAGGAAAGTTATAAGTTTGCCGTGTTTTTTTGACACTGTCAGATTGAAACAAATTGATTACTCAGGGGGGTAGATTACCAAAACAGAAACATAGACAATACCTTATTTACCTGAAAGGAAGACTAGATCCCCCTACCCCTCAGGTGCTGTCAAGAAAAAGAGAGGAACTTCCTTAAATTAGCATAGAGGTTACAATTACATCCAGCTGTAATTAGAAAATTTATAACTTTTTACAGGGAGATCACCTTATATTCAGGGTTGTCTTCCTCTTGGGTAAATACAGTATGTTCCACTGAACACCACTTCTAGTCACTATCAGTCACTGTTATTGACATGCATGTATCTTCTTTGCTCCCAACTTATCCTCCTCCCCCTTCCCTGTGCCATTAAAAATAAGTGGTTCGGGGAAACAAAATCTGTAAGGAAAGGTTTTAAACAGAGCGTTTTTTTCCTGCATAATAACGTCAAGGTCCTTGTGCTTCTCAAACAGTAGCAGAGCAACAGTTATCCAAGTTTGTTGTTTCCTTCCCAAACCAAGTATATATTTCATGGTCTTACTTGCATCTCCTGGATGCTAAAAGCGTGACCTGTACAAAGTATATGGGGAATGCAACCTATGCCTTCGCCCTCACAGAGTCCTCTCTGCCTTGCCATCTGGCTGAGCGTAAAACTCTTTCAATGTCAAAAGGTTGATAGGACTGTGATAGCAGGAATGAAAAGGGAAGAGAAGAGGTATTTTAGAGGAAAGAGATTTGACTCTCCATCCCTTGCTTAGCCACGGCTGGTTTACTGGACTTCTGTTAAAATCCAATTGGACAGTTGTGTAGGAACTATATACCCCTGCAACAATTAGAAAAACAATATCTAATTGTAGATCCAGCACAGGGTAACCGTTATGCTATACTCTATATGATTTCAAAGTAGATAAGCTGTTCTTTCACAGAAGCGTTGGGGGGGGGGAAGCTTTTAAATTAAAGGAACTAATGCCCTTTTAGGTTACATATGTACAAGACACCATTTGGAGAGAAAATGGTTGCACAGATAGTGCAGTCCTGGCTATATTAATTTCAGACAGACAGTAAAGACAATAGCACATAGGGGAGAATGTTTCCAACAGCAAGTGCTAAGGCAACAGCATGGAACAATAGATTGAAACTGCCATTCCATGAGCCATTTTGGCTCCAGATTACTAACTTTAGAACTATGAACAATTCCTCTAGGGTTCACACACCAAATAAGTTGGGATAGGCAGCTCCTGGCATGTGTGCTGGATGATGGCATGCCATGCCATTCCCTGCTCCACACCAACAGCAGGGGTGTAATCAAGCTGGGATAGGGTGGGGCACAGATCTAGGATTATTATTTTTTTCACCCGGAGCAGTGATGCCATCAACTGGCCCTCCTTCTTCTGGTCCCACCTCCAGTGAGTGCAAGCAGCCACATGCCCAAAGGTTCATACTCTGCTGCTCAGGGAATTTATACTCTAAGGAAGGAGTGCAAGATGGTCAGTTGCACGTGCAATGCAGCCTCCTCTGAGGAACAGAAGCCATCACTGACCCACTGAAGTGGAGGAACCTCTGCAGTCAGCGGGAACTTGGGCTGCCTCGAGACCTAGTGGAGTGGAGCTCTGGCTGGACACAGCCTGAGATCAAGTCACCTGCCAACTCACATTGCCCTCAAACCCTTCTGGTCCACTGTGGCACCTGCAAACTCATTCAGCTACCTAGTGTGATTCAGCAAGGCTGCGGGAGAAAAGGTAGCCTCACTCCTTACCGGAAGGCGGAGTGGACCATGTGGCATGGTATGGGCTCCCCATCCTCTTTCCCAGAAAGGAAGGTTCGTGACAGAGATTGGGGGGGAGACATCCAAGGTCAGGAACAGGTCGGGGTGGAGGGTTTCCCTTCCTATAGGCAGCAATTGTTTAAAATTAGAATTCAGAGTGTGTTGATTCTATGACTGAAAGTTTCAGTGTAAACACTCTCACTGCTGCTCTCAAACCCCACTTGGACCCTGCTCAGAAAAGCATCTTTTTAAGGACCAGGCACTGAACTGACTTTACTTTCATCCACTATAATCATATCTCTAAATAACTTTTATAAAGCACCTTTATTTTAGTTTCTTGCTTCCGTGCAAAAAACCTCTCAAATGATCAGTATGTAAAATATGCATTATATCCAGCTTTGTTGTTGCCCATCACACCAGCATTTTCACAGGCAGACACTACAAGATTGTGTTGTTGTTTTTTAAGTGCTCTAGCATACCCAGACAAAACCATGATCACCAATGTAGCTATCTGGTTAGAGAATGAGTAAACAGAAAAACTGGAAAAGAATACTAGCATTTTTAAAATTTCCATAATCCCCCATAACAACAGACAATGCTGCTTTTTTGACCTCTAATTTGAACTAGACCATGAATTCTCAGTTATATTAATATCTGGTAAGCTCCACTAAATCACAGAATGCAACAGAGATTTCTCCATGCAGCCATTATGTATGGGAGGAAAATGATCCTGTGTTAAAGAGGATAGAATCTACATACATGTAGAAGGACAAAGCACTTTAAAAAAAAAAAGTGACAAAGAAAACTTACAGAGCGATTTACAAAAGAGCCCTGATTATCTAACTGAAATCCTTTTGTTTGCCTAGCTTACAATCAATTCTGCAGAAACATTCCACTCAAATAAAAGCCAACAGAACATGAAAGTCAGAAAAGAATTTCCTTTGTATCCAAGTCTTTTCAGTACCAGGAAGTTATAAAGGCTCACAAAGTAGCAGTATTAGCCATCAGGTTCCCTGTGCTTTTTGATCAGTAGAGGCCAGAAGGAAGAACAAGTCCATATACCACTGATGCTAAATGCACTAGTGTGATAATCAAAGGCCTGATGATTAGCATCCTTGTGAAGAAACAGCCACCATTTCTTCATATTCAAAATGGCAAAAACACAGCTTTAGAGAGTGCAGAACCTGGCAATAAGGGAAGAGAAATCTGAAGGTCTTCAGTTGCATTGGATGCTGGCATTCCAAAGCACTGATATTTGAGATGGTGCAAAAATTTGTGGAAATTATATTTAGAGTTCTTACTGCGTAAGAACAGGTACGATTAAACACACACATACACACACAAAAACCCAATTTGGTTTTCATGCTTTCAAACTACATTAAAAGCTTTAATTTCAAATACCTTTGAGGCTTTTATTTTGGGGGCAACTGAGCTACCTTTTCTTTTTAATCTGGCCTTGTCATCTCTCCCTCCAGGTGCTAATCTGCAGCACAGACTAGCCTGACATGCCACTTTTATGAATCAGACTGATACCCTGTGTATCTAACAAGTGCAAAGGCAGTGTCTCTATACTTCAAACGGGTGTAGAATCTCACTGGACGATTACACAGTGAAATGGAGTATGTCAGGCATAAGAGGCAAGAAAAGAGGCCATTATGGGGGCAAGAAAAGTAAAGTTTGTGGGGATAGTAGCTCTAAAAATGTCACTGTAATGCTCGCCAGGGTTTGTGCAAAGTTCAAAGCATACTCTGCAGCTCTTTTGGCCTTCTGCTGTTAAGTTTTTATAGCCGGAATTTATAGCATCTGGGTCCCAAGGACATCAGGCCTGGACTGCAATCAAGGTGTTCTTTGCTGACTGGCTAATGGCAAACATTACCTTTAGCCTGGAAGTTTTATGACTCTGACAAAGTTAAGAACAAAGGAAAAGGATGGTGGGGATGATTCACCCGCCTTTTCAGAAAAACTTCAAAGATTTTATTTTTTTTTTAGTTCACAAATCCAAGATCTTGTTATTCATCTTAGTACCTGTTGCCTAGAATGGGCCACTGCATTTCCTGTTCTCAGTTTGAGGGCAGCTGAACGCCAATACTTGGCACTCCTGGCCAGTTGTAAAAAATGTGCAGGCAGTCAGCAGTCCTCCCCCAGATCCTGTATTAGAGCACCCTCTCCCCGCAGAGGACTGAGGCTTAAGTTTGCTGTACCTTGACAGATTCGAATCTAATCTGAGGATACCAAGAACCCTGCTAGTAGCCATAGCAAACTTCATCGATTCAACAATTTACCACAAAATATGTATGCTTTGTTCAGACAACAGCTCTGGTTCAAATTTCTGCAATTCCTAGTCTTATTACATTACTTATCAGATGTATCACCCTATTGATTAATGTGGTGCACTCCACTTGGAGTCTCAGTGAGAAAGGCAGGCTATAAATAATGTAAATAAATACAGGTCATATGTAATACATCAATTGGTAAGTAATATTTCTACAAGCAATATGCCATGGAAAAAGGAACTCAACAGATGCAGCATACCGGATACACAGATTCACAAATACACTACGGGCTTTAAATGCTTGTGAAAAAATCAAAAATATCTTCAGGAAGGAAATACAGCAACTGAAAGCTCCTTAAAGTGCATGGGTGCAAGTATGCCTTTGCAATCCACTTAAAGCGCTTCGTGACAATTTAGAAAGCATTTGCAGATGAATTAAAACCACTCATATCATAAAGTTGCCCAGCTGAAGCACTAATATATTTAACACGTGTCCTTTCCTAGTTGTAATAGCAGCAGGACTGCTAATACAGGATTAGTATCCTGGAAAAGAAAATCTTTCGACATACAGAATGACCCAAATTTATAGCTCATGATCAGCATATTGGCTGCCTTTCTTATTAATAACAGTGATTTTACACTCAGCTGTCCCTGCTGTGCAGAAAATGTTGTGCTAAGGTCAAAAACTAGAACATGAGCAATTGCATGGTTTTAAGCTGATAACTAAAGTATGGGAACAAAATCAAAAAGAGGGAAGCATAAAAAACACATTACTTTGTTCAACTAGCTTCTTGTCTTCAAACTGTAGAGGCTGATTAAAGAGATTATAAAGTTAAGCGGCACTTTATAAAGAACAAATTTAAAACAGGAATGGTTGTACATTAAAAATTCTACAACAAAAGTCATTGGGGTATTTTTATTTCAATTAAGCACATTCTTTAACATAATTTTATCTGCTTGTTGGGGTGAGAAGCAATGCAAAATACTAATGCTCCAGCAAACTGCCCAAAGACTACTTTTCAGTCTGGTTAACGATATCAATCCCAATAACTCATCAGCTCAGGCTTTGAAGAAGTCAACACTTTCAAGTCAAGGGCTAGAAACTTGATCCTAACAAAAATTATAAGTGCAGGTTCTCCAGAGGCTGAATGCTATGTGCACCATATTCTATGCATTTCTTATCTTCACAGGAAATGTGGAATAAAAACACAGTTCTAATTGTAAAGTGGAGTGTGGATATTCAATGTTCTCTTTATGTTAGCCAAACTGCAGAAAACTGGCAAAGATATGATGACACAGGGCCTGATTACACAATTTAATAGGCTTTGAAAATAGCCAAAGCAGGTTAAGGTCAGACATGATCCGAAAAACACCCATCTTCCCATTCCCCCATCTGCAAATCAGAAATAATTTTCCCTTCCACAAAACACATTCTAAAATTACTTCAGAAGACCAAAAGCTTCCTTTCAAGCTAGGCTTGCTCTTGGAAACATTTCCCTGATGCACGATTTAGTGCCACAAGTTCAAGTTCCCCATGTTTATTGATACTGCAAAAGTGGATAGAAAATGTGTATACACAGAAACTAGCTCCATGCTATCTAGCAACTGAACAATTCAGAATCCATCTTCTCTATTTCAAAAAACTAAGCAAAAGTTTACCCCATGTCCCCGCCTCATCCCAGTGCAGAGAATTTTCTCACCAAAGGTCTTTGATGTAGCAACTGAAGATTTAGATATTATATGAAGTTAATTAAAATTAAACACAGAAAAGAGCTAATTGTCTGTATCCATGAAGCAGAAAAAGCAACTAAGGATGGTTTTTTAAGGTCGTTCATATCACTGGAGGTGGAGTGGGTTTTTGTCATGGGCTGAGATGCCTAGGAAGGATTTTTGTGACAGGCAGATGATTAGACTAGAGACGTAAAATGTTCAGAAGTCAGCCATGGGGGGCGGTAATGGAAATTTGGGGGGAAAGCTGAAATGTGTGTAATACTTTCCTATCAACTGATGGTTTAACAACAATTGTACTATTTGGGATATTTATAGAAGTTACAAGTATAAATGCCTTAGTTTTCTACAAAGTTGCAAATATAAATATGAGAGAGAGAGTGTGCAAGCGCAGCGCAAACTGACACATCCTATACTACCTTAGCAAATATATCTTACTTTTTGCCAGTCTGCGAGGTATGTAAAAATAAAAGATGAAAGCAGAAAACAAATTTTATAACAAGAAAACTAGGTTTATTATTTGGACCAGTCTCATACAGTCACAACAGGTAGGACTAGCAGCATATTTGGATATCAAGTTAATCTTCGTAATATTGGTTAAGACTGTCTTTACCCATAAGGAGCAAGGAATTGGGTCATTATAACAAATGACCATTCTAATGTTCAGTGTACATTCTCTAGTTATGCAGTGGAATAATCACGTTGTTATAACTAAGAATATACATATTAATCTGTCACATATCAGTTATATCTCAGACTGCACAGGCATACCAATATATAGTTTAGCATTTAACACAGAAACAAAATGAGTCATGGAATGCAGATTGTTTTTATATCAGACTTTGTTCTGTGTGAACTCCACACCGATAAGCATGCACCTGTTAATAATGACTGGTATGCAAGAGAGGATACATTAATATGCTATGCATAATTACATTTGCACTACACAGGCAATGCTGACTCCATAGTCATTTGTTAGAAACAAACTGGAGTCGTTCATGACAAGAACAAGCCTGCCTATTCTCAGGCCTGTACACCTAAACCAGGCAGTCTTCAATTCTGGTTCCATGTGAAAGAGAGCATGTGAGCTGGAGAATATACCTGTGATTGGCATTACAAATATCCAGTTTGCTGATTTCTGAAAGCAAAATGTACAACTATTTAATTTTATTTAAAACATTTTAAGCTGCCTTTCCACCCAACTTAGTGTCCCCAAGGCAGCAAACAATAAAACCGATAAGATCAGATTTAAAACACATTTATATTTATAAAAGCAATGAAAACAGAACACCTAAACACATGAATGGGAGGAAAGGTTAATGAGAATCAGTGAGGGAATGCCAGAAAAACTAAAAAAGTCTTCCCCTGTTGGTGGAAAACAATGGGGACAGATGAATTTCACGGGACTCCATAATTTTGTTGTCACAACTGAGAAGCCCCTTTCCTAGATAGCCAGCCATCAAGATTCAGACAGTACAGCCACCAGAAGCAGGACCTCTATGGTGGCCCAAAGCCGTATAAAGCTTTAAAGGCACCCAGAACTGGACCCTGAAGCAAACTGAGAGCCAGCATAGGGAGAACATGGCTACAGTAATACGTTCCCTATTATCTACTCCTGATCAGGGGCATCAAGTTTTCAAAATCCGGGGGCAGGGGGGCGGGCGGTAGCTCTTCTGTGCATGCGCGCAAAGCGTGCCCGCCCGCCAGGACCATGTTCCCGCCGCCGCCTCCCCCCCCCCCCCGCCTGACCTCTCCTGCTTCCCTCCCTCCCTGGGCATTTGCTTAGCTGGCCCCTGGATGGACTGAGGGAGGGACGGAGTGGCCAGGCCGGGGGGCGGGGGAGAGAGAGGTGGCGGCAGCCCTAGGAAGGGCCTGGGGAGGTGCCCTATTTTCCTGGTGGGGGCTCAGTCCCCCCCCCCGGGAAATTTCGAGGGTGGCTCAAGCCCTCCTGTAGTTGACGCCTATGCTCCTGATTATTTACTCCAAACAAGATTCTGGCCACAGCATTCTGCACCAGTTGTAGCTTCCACACACTCTTCACTGGCAGCCCCATATATAGCGAATTGCAATAACCTAATCTAGATGTTACCTGGACATGCATCACCTTGGTATAATCTTTTTTGTCCGGGAAAGGCTGCAGCAGGCTCATTAGCTAAAGATGGTAAAATTTATTTATTTATTCCATTAGATTTCTTGACTGCCCTTCCTCGCTTGCAAGGGGCTCAGAGTGGTTTATAACAGGCTAATTCAGTACATTATAAAACCAATTAAAACCACAAAAATTCAATATTAAAACACTCAAATATTTCAATATTGGAAGATATTTTAAGAACAAGATGGCATATTTAGCATTCAGTCATGGGGGAGAAGGGGGGGTGCCAGGCAGGTGTAAAGAACTGTTGCTGGCCTCAACCATAGGCCACCAAAAAAGAGTCCTAGCCACTACTGCTACCTGTTCTTCCAGCAACACCCACAAGCTATGGATCTGCTACCTTAGGTGGAGTGCAACCCTATCCAGAACAGGAGACACTTTGCTTCCTGGGTTAATCCTTCCTCCCATCAGTAGTACTTCTGCTTCGTAAGGGTCAAGTTTCAGCTCATTTCCCAAAACTGCCTCCAGGTTCATGGTTTCCACAGTCTTTCTGAGAACTGCTGCAAGCACAATATATAGCCGACTATCATCTGCATATTGATAACGATCTCTCTCAGCAGCTTCACATAGAGGTTGAAAAACATGGGGGAGAAGATGGAACTTTGGGGGATCCCACAGGCCAGAGCCCAAGCAGCATTCCCCCAGCACCACCACCTGAAACCTACCTTCCAGGTAGGACCAAAACTACCATAGAGCAGTGCGCCTACCAATGCTAAACCTGAAGGTGGTCCAGTAAAATACCATGATCAAACTATTTATAACTACTCCTTGCAAAAACAATTATGTCCCTAACCAATATGTCCCTAATTCTTCCTGTTTGGTCCAGCCAGGTCCAAAAGAAGGGGAAGAGAAAGAAGTTTCTTCAACTCAGTATTCCAAGCTCCTCAGTTTGAAGCAGCAGATTTTGTAAACAAATTTTTATCACCTAGATCAGCTGCCAAGATTAAATGAAAGAATACCTTGGAATCTTCATCTCTTATTTTAGATCTGAACTTTGCAAAGTTCTTGGATAGATTACTCATATGAGACTGTGCAGCAATGAAACATCTATGACTCTGGGCTGAGAAATCTGAACTGCATGCAAATTCAGGTGGGCGCTCCTCCATAGCTCGTTGGGGAGAAAGGTTCTAGGCTATTTTTCTGTCTATGTATTTTCTTTCTTCTAATATAGGAGAATATTCTATCACATGAGCCCTCAGGAGGAGACAGTTGGTGTCAAGAACTTAAGAATTTTCACCTGTTCTGCTCCATCCTCTCTCAATCCTCTCTAGTGATGGTTTTGAGTAGGGAGATCCATGGGTAAGAATTTAAAAATTGGTGGGATGGCTTCCAGCCAACACTGCAAGAAAAGAACAGTGCATCAAAGTTCCTCTCTCATGAGAAGCTGTCCATCTATCAACCCTGGATTTAGAGTCTATAATGTTGAACCATCAACTTCTTTTCATCCAGTTCTAGGAGTCCCAAAAGTGATGCTTGGTTTTGCTTGATCTCATTTATGGTTACAGGCCTTTTTCTACAGCAGCATTAGCTGGACCTGAGCCCTGGGTGTGTGCTGCTCTGTTCTCAAGTCACCTGATAACCTTACAACTTGATGGTAATATAGGACATGTGGAATTTAGAGGGAGAAAAAAAACAAGCAAGAGATTCTTATTAAAGAACCTAAGCTGTACATCAATGACTGTTGTTGTTCAGTAGCACAGTTGAGTCCGACTCTTCGCAACCCCATAGATCACACCAGGCCCTCCTGTCCTCCGTCACCCTCTGGAGTTTGCTCAGCTCCATGTTCATTGCATCAATAACACTGTCTAACCATCCCATCCTTTGTCGTCCCCTTCTTCTTTTATCTTCAATCTTTTCCAGCATCGGGGTCTTCACCAGTGAGTGCTCCCTTCTCATTTGGCGGCCAAAGTATTTGAGCTTCAGCTTCAGTATCTGGCCTTCCAGGGAACAGTCAGGGTTGATTTCTTTTAGGATTGACTGATTTGATCTCCTTGCAGTCCAAGGGACTCTCAAGAGTCTTCTCCAGCACCGTAATTCTCATAGACTGTAACTAGACTTAAATAGGTAACAGAAAGCTTCCATGAGTGCCAGAGTCCCCTGACCAAGCCATTTGGAGGGTGGGGAAAAGGGAAGCAATAAAGCACTAGTCTCCCTTACCATAGGCAGTTTTTTACTACAAGTTTTGTTTTCTAACTTGATAATCTAATGTTCCTCCTCTGAAAGTGTGTGCCAATTAGCACAACTGAGTGCATCATCCATCAATACCAATAGTGCTGGCGTATGATCAATGTTCCCTTTGGAATTGTTTCAATATCTAATGTGGCATGCCCCAGCAAGCACAGCACTGACATCCATTCCCCTCAGACAATGCTGGTTGGAGCTTTTGGATCAACAACAAAGTCATCTTCATTGCAACAAGCACCAAGCTATAACAGAGGGTCAATCAATACACAGATCAGCAAAGCATAGTAGGAGCTACAGAAAGTCATTAAAGTAGGCCTCTATTCTAGTACCCAGCTAAAAAACTGAAAAACCTATCCTGGAATTAATCACTTCAAAACGTTCTTTCAGTCAGACTCTCTCGCACTGAATACATATCTAGGAGGAGACCTGAAGGTCATCAGAGTGACTCTGCTGAAGAATCCTTCCCACTAAACCAGACTGAACAGATTCCTACAATTAATACAAAATTAAGACACATTTTTCTGAAGGAAGCTATCAGTGAAAGCTAAGGACATTACCAATCTCTGCCAGAAAAACACAACACAGCTGATCTGCCTAAAACAGATCTGCGAGAGCCAGTTTGGTGTAGTGGTTAAGTGCACGGACTCTAGTCTAGGAGAACTGGGTTTGGTTCCCCACTCCTCCACTTGCACCTGCTGGATGACCTTAGGCAAGCCATAGCTCTGTACCAGCTGTTCTCTCAAGGACAGTGGTCTCAGAGCTCTCTCAGCCCCACCTACCTCACAGGGTGTCTGTTGTGAGGAGGGGAAGGGAAAGGAGTTTGTAAGCCGCTCTGAGACTCCGAGTGAAGGGTGGGATATAAATCCAATCTCTTCTCTTCTCAACTAAACCTTAAAAAGGTAAAGGTAAAGGTTTCCCTTGCTTGAAAGTCAGTCAAGTACGACTCTAGGGATGCAGTGCTCATCTCCATTTCCAAGCCAAAGAGCCAGCACTGTCCGAAGACGTTTCCATGGTCATGTGGCTGGCATGACTAGACACCGAGGCACACGGAATGCTGTTACCTTCTCACCGAAGTGGTACCTATTTATCTACTTGCAATTTCTTGCTTTCAAACTGCTAGGTTGGCAGGAGCTGGGACCAGAGACGGGAGCTCACTCCGTCTTGCAGCACTCAGGTATTGAACTGCTGAACTATGGACCTTCCAGTCTGCAGTTTAGTGTCTTAACAACTTGAGCCACTGCAGCCTTGCTAGACCTTAAAAAGAGTGACTACCATCCTAACAAATTCAGAAAGTGCAGTCCACCGGGGGGGGGGGGGGGGGGGAGAAGAGGTCACTATTTTTTAAAAAAAATCCAGAAGGATCAGGCAGTTGCAGATTTAATGAACTTATGAGCAGGTATGGCTAGAAGGCCCTCACCAGAGGACCAGAGCTGCGGCACAGGTTTGCTTTGGAAGAGACAGTTGAAAAGATCAGGCCAGAGATCCACTTAGTGCTAGCTAGCCAGCTTCTTCCACAATGCCCACATGCATATCCTGACTAAAGAAGTCATCAAAGCCAGAGACCATCCTGTTATCTTCTTTCTAACCAGTACATTTTCCTCCAAAAAGCTCAGAGCAGAGTACAGGGCTCTCCTTTCCTCATTCCTCACAACACAAACCTGCAAGGTAGACGAAGGCTGTAGAGGGTTAGAACAAGAAAGCCTTGTGAAGCTTGGTCAACAGGAACCTGGATTTTTGGATGAGATCTGTGTGTGATGGTGGAAGGGCCAGCCACACCTCGGTGTCTTTAAGGCACTCCTCTGAGCCTCAGCTTGGGAGGGGAAGAGGTTAAGGCTACACCCAGGATCTTCCTTCTCTTCCCACTTGGTCAACACCACTCTCCCTCTTGGCATCCAGGAAGCTGACTGGGGAGTCCTCATCTCACCTGGTGAAATCCTCTCTCTCTCTCTCTGCATCCAGGGAACTGACTGGGGCGTTCTCCTCAAGAGTTTAAATAACTTGCTGCAGCTCCCTCAAGCTCCACCCCCTGATCCTGCATGATGTCCCAAACTGATTAAGGTTTGGAACACTTCCTGGCTCCTGCTGAATCTCCTGTGATAGCTCTGACCATCAGCTGGAAGGTGGTGGCACTGAATGTGAGCTTGCCGGCTGGGGCGGCCCCCAGTCCTTGAAGCTTCAGTTAAAAAGGAAGGCTTACCTATGAAAAATTGATCTAAAGACAGTGTCTGTCTTCATTCTTTCCATACTAAAGAACTGTGACCAGATATATGAAATGAAACAGGTTCTAGGCACAGGCCTCCACCTCATCATGTTTCCATGACAACTTTGGTGTTATAATTGCTCTTGCTCACTGGTATAATAACAGAATTTGTGCAGGCTGTATTTGTATCACCACCTATTTAATGTGCAACTTGAATTACATTTTCATATATGTTTTCTTTGCACGACTGAGTCCGCTCTCAAAAGCAAACAGCAAGGGCAGAGGTTAAATGAGTAAAGGAAGAGCACAGAGATAAGGAAAGCTAACAAAGGAAAGACAGATAGCTCCATTTCTCTGGAAGTCATACGGCATCCACCATTATGCCTTCTGAACCTTTGCCAGATATTGCCTTCATGCATGTAATCCACAAGACATGAAGAGATGCTAGCATATTTTTAAACACATACATCTAGATACACAGGATGCCAAGCAAATTCTGACCTTGCAACACAAAATCCAAGGACCACCATTACTGATGGCATTTACCATTTCATCTCCAAAGTGTTCCACATCCATTATTTTCACCTCTCAAAATCATGGAGAAGGTCTGGTAAGTTTTCCTGTAAGTGTTGTTACCCACCCATGGGTGTCCTACCTAGGCTTTATTTGGTTTCTGAGGAAACCCACATCAAAAACGCTGGCTAACAAACAGACTAATCCAGTGAGGGCTGCTAACAGTCTTGTGGGTGAGTCACCAGGTGGCTAGCCTGCAGGCGACAAAGCATCAGTAGACAGCTAACAGGACTCCTTCCAAGCCTGAGGAAGACTCAAAAGGTAGGAACCAAACAAAAATAGACTTCTGGCTCCATAGAAATTACCGCAAAGCCACTGGAACTACCACTATCATTCTTATAAAATAACACAAGCAGAAAGCAGAATTAATTAACATTACAAGAAAAAAAAAATAAAGCATAGATAAGCAAATCAGTTGCACTGCACTCCACAAAGGAGAGCCTTAAAACACAAACCTCAGCTATGGGATCATCCCAAGTGAGAATCCCCCCCCCCCCCATTAAGATCCTGTTTCTCTTTTCCAGTGGGGCCCAAAGCAGCTTATCACATAATTCCCCCTCCCCCCTCCACTTCCAGCAGCCACCACCCTGTGAGGTAGGTTAGTCTGAAAGACTGTGATAGGCCCAAGGTCACCTGATGAGCTTCTTTGGCAAAACAGGGGATTCAGATCTAGTTGTCCTAAACCATAGTCCAACACTCTAACAACACTGGCTTTCTTTAATCTATTATTGCTCTCCCCAATTTTGTTGAACCCATGGGCACTTTTGGAATTTTGAGAACAGACCGTGGGAACCACAAGAAAATGAACGTACAACAGCAGTCCCCCAATTTGGTGCCTGTAGTTGCTCTGGCACCCTCCAGTGTGTTTCCTGGCACTCTCTTGCTTCTTTCCCAGCCACAAAAAAGCCATCCCCAGTTTTCAGGCAATGCCTTCCATTTGTATTATTTTAAGGACTGGAATAAAGGGAATTGCACGTGTGTTTCTAAGTCTATAAGTGTGTCACAGACACTACTGGCATTTCAAATGATTCAGAGGTTCAGAAAATATCCCACGCTTTAAGGGAATAATCCTGGGCAATTAGACATATCTGATTTTAAGTACACTTATGTAGACTGACAAAACCTGTAGTAGGTGTTTTTATCACTAGGGGCATCTGGTCATGATCATTATTTAAACAGAATGTTCTTTAAGCTCTTAGTTCTATGGATGACTTTAATTGCTACTGTCTTCCAACACGTTATCGCTGTGTGCATGCTGTCTACAAATTGCTACTTGCAGTCTAGCTACCTACAGTGAAGATGAGATATATGGAGTGGTTCACTGCAACAGCAGTAGAAGGAAAAGCCCGCTTCTATTAAAAGACTCCCTATGGGGACACTGGCAACAGGGATCTGAAGATGTCACAGGTATCCCTCAAGCCAATAAAGATTTCTCTTCAACGTCTCTTTGAAAAGTGCTACTGATCTGAAATACAGAAGTATACTATTTAATCGCTGGTGGGTATAAACCGCTGACTCGACAGGACAAAAGGAAGCCCTGTGCCGAGGTTTCTGTATTTCCCCCTGCCCCCCATGACAAGCACAGTGAAGAACTGAGGAAGGCGTGGGAGAAGAAAGCAGCAAGGTTGCTTTTGTGCAGGTTTCTTTTTTCTGTAGCCCGTGCCTTTAAACACACTGCATAGGCATGTGTTAAAACAGTTTCCAAAATCCATCCCCTCTCTAGTGGCTTGATCTTAGTATCCATGAGCTCATGTCTACTTTAATAAAGCTTTGGTTTACCACTAGGGAGTTAACAAGCACAAACACTGCAGACCCAAGGCCAAAGATTTATGAAAAGGCAAATGATTGCAACAAGCTCCATAATTAACGCAGGATAAAGGGAAAGGCTTTTCTAAAAAGATTTTATTGGCTTAACAGGAGAACCCAGAGCTGGGCAAATGGCCCCAGGCCACACATCCAACAAGCTTTACAGCTCTTAAAAACAAAACAAAACTAGTTTGTTGAGATACAACAGTTACAGCCTCACACAAAGCGTCATTCACCATTCTTGAGTAACAGGTTTTTTCCCTTCATGTAGCAACAAGGGCACCGAAATCAGTATGGGGAAAAGGTTGCTGCCCATAAAACAAACCACTCCACTCTGCTTCCACTTCCAAGTTCTGGCTGAGCAGACTGGGCTGGCCTGGTAGACTTCACTGGAAGGTATATGCCTGTGTGTCCAAAAGATCCACGCTCTTTTCAGACAAACTCCCAAGTGCCCTATCATCCTCTTCCTAGTAGGGATGTCAACCTCCAGGCAGGGCCTGGGGATCTCCAGGAATTACAGCTCACCTCCAGACTAGAGATCTCAGTTCCCCTGGAGAAACTGGATGCTTTGGAGGGTGGACTCTATGGCACTGTACCTCACTGAGGCCCCTGTCCTCCCCAGGCTCCATCCACAAACCTCCAGGAATTTCCCAACCTGGAGTTGGCAACCCAGCTTCACTATATGGCAGGCGCAAGCAGGCGGGTTAAGAAACACTAAACAGCGATTAAGGAGTTGGTGCGTCTTCCACGAGAGAGGCAAAAGGG
The DNA here is from genome assembly GCA_029233225.1 of Lepidodactylus listeri. Lineage (NCBI taxonomy): Eukaryota > Metazoa > Chordata > Lepidosauria > Squamata > Gekkonidae > Lepidodactylus > Lepidodactylus listeri. Next base: position 58,951,269 of record JARCFY010000014.1, read on the forward strand.
ATTTCTTACCTTCCCCGTCCTCTGCTGCCGACCAGAAACAGTAGATGAGCCCTCCCCTGCTCGGCTAGAGCTCTGCCATGCCAAGAAGAAAAGCGCGGAGTTTCCCCCAGTCGGCTCGGCTCAGCATTCCAACCGCAGCGGATGACACCCGGCGGACCGAAAGGGCAGCGGCACGGACCGATTTCTCCCCAGCCACCGTCCGCCTGGAGCGAGCTTTCCCCTGCGGCTGAGCGTTCAGGCGTCTCTTCTTCCCCTCTTGCTCGCTCTCCAGGTCAGCGGCGATGCATCACCCGGCAGGTCAAGCCCGGCTCCTCCTCGTGACTCTCTCGCAGGCTCGGCTGCTGGCGCTTTGCCTGCCACCGAGGTCCCTCCCCCAGAAAATCTCGCCCTCGTGGAAAGAGCTCCACCGCCGGCAAGCTCCACCCGCACAGCCACTCCCTCGGCTCAGGTGATCCCGCGGCCCCGAGCGGCCGGCCAGCGTTTGGCACAGGTCGGTCGGCTAGCCGGGAAAGCACCGCGCGCGCGCGAAGGAAACTTTTGAGATCGGGGCAACATCCCTCGCCCGCGATCAAAACCGGTTCGAGCAACAGGAAAGGGGAAGTCGCGACAGAAAGAGACTGTTTAAAAGACGAGGGCTCACTGCATCCTGCGATTCAAATGCAAGTCAGGATTTAAGAAGTATAAATATATAAAAATTCGGGGGGTGGGGGGGGAGGCTAATAAAAGCAAACTGTTATTGCATTTCTAAACGCAAAAGTCCTCAGGAATTCTGAAATGCCCGTTTTCAAAAGCCACCTGCCTGCCTAAATTACACGTCTATTTAAGCTACTTGGAAAATGAAACTAACAGGATTTAATGTTAACTAGATTTCCTGTGCCCACTTATTTAAATAGGCTTGGTGCAGGATTTCAATCTGATTTAAAGTGCGCTAGAAAGGACAGACAGAAGTTCCCTGAAGCCCTGAGAACCAAGCAGCATGGATTTGCTCATTGTAAACATCCATGCCTCCTGGCAGTTAACTTCGGGCTAAAATCCCCCCCCCCCCCCCCCCCCCTCTTCAGCAGCACTGAATTTAGCAGGCTACTGCAGTTACTGAGGTTTGCCAAAATTTCCAGGAGGCCAAAGGAAAGGATAGGACTTCAGTACCGTCATTGCACTACAGCTGTACATCCCTTAATATTTAGACTAAGCATTTTGAATTAATGGAATAATAATGACCTAATTTGTCCTGACTGTAGAACTGTCACTCTCCAAGTGCAGAACTGTGTACTGTGCTGAATAGAGGCATAAAAAAGACCAGTTAAATCTCTGCTGGGTTTGGGATTAAATGACACCAGGACTTTTTAAAATGGACATAAAGTTGGCTGAGAAAGCATTAAGCACCCCCTTCCAGGAACTTTTACTCAGGTATCAAGTTAAGACTAAAACATAACTGGGGAAGATTAAAACTAAGAAAACATTTGATTGTAAGGAGGTTGAAGGCTCACAGAGGTAGTCGATACTATAGGCTAAAATGCACACTTGCTTCTTTCATACTATGACATATCCTTGTTCTGAATACCAGTTATTCAAGAATAACAACAGGAGTAGGCTTTGGACCCTGTTTGTAGGATTTTGGGGGGAACCTGAATAAACACTGTGGAAAATGAGGTGTGGGACTTTATTACATAAGAAGAGCTCTGCTACCTCAGGCCAGTGGTCCATCCAGTCCAACATCGTGTTCCCTACAGCAGCCACCCTGGAGTGGAAGTATACAGGACACAGAAGCCAAGGCCTTCTCTTGATGTTGCCTCCTCACACTGGATTTCAGAGATTTAATGCTTTTGAATACAGAGGTTTCCTTTACTCACCCTGACTAGTAGCCATTGACAGACTTACCCCCTCTCCCCTTAGAGGCCATTATAAATTTCATGATTTAATTACTCATTGATTAAATAATTTGTCTGTCATGTACCTGCTGCCCATCAACCTCACTGGGTTTTCCAGAGTTCTAGTATAATGGGAGAGGAAGAAAAAGCTATCTATATCCACTTTCTACACCCCATGCATAATTTTAGAAACCACCATACAGCACTGGTCTGACTCAACAAGTATTTCTGTTCTTATGAATGTTATCAAAATCTTCCTAATTTGCAGAGTGAGTATAATAATTTGTTGTCCAGGTTAATCATCACTCTGGGTAATGATCACAGTGCTACTCAATGAAGTCTGTGACTTTTTAACTTTATTGTTTCGTTTTACCTATTAGGCGAGTTTTAAAAGGGGAAGGGAAGCCGACCTGAAAGAAATGGGAGCAGAGTTATTTGAAGGTCTGATAAAGTTTGGGGAGCATTTTTCTGAACAGGACAGCTACACTTCAAGAATATTATAACTTCATCCCACTTTTTTTTTCTGAGAAAATAATTAAAAAATAAAAAAGAATATCATAACTTTTAACGCATTCTTTTATTTGTACCATAAACACACTTGCTTGTTATACATGGCCTGTAGGTGTGTGTGAATGGTGAGAGCGAATGAGTGCATGCACAGAGATATATATAATTTCTTGGCTTAAAGAGAACCCCACACCCACCCAGCCCCAAACCTCTAACATCATCTTTTGGCATCTGTGTGTTTGATTTTACATTTCGTAAGCTGATTTGGGATTCTGTTTTGGCTAAAAAATGGGGTATAATATAATAAGTAACATTAGTGGCTTGCCTAGATCCAACACTCAAGATAAAAAAAAGTCAAAAAGGATCTAAAATAGTACATCCATTCCCAACATACACACGCCATGAACAATAAAACTACACATATTCCATATGGACGCCAATCTATGCTTTCTTTGTAACATCTCAGCTTTAGCAAATTTGGACCGAATAGGGATTTTTCTTTGAAGAACAAAAGCAGTAATATCATCTAGTTTTTCAGTACCTTGCCAATATTTATATAGTCAGTGGAAACTTTAATCACTCAGAATATATTAGCTGGAAGAGGGAGGAAGATGCCAGTGCAGAATCATCTCAGTTCTAAACAAGGATGCAAGACTTGAGGATTATTTCTATTATGCTGCTCCTATAATGCTCCCCACCAAGCCCTTCTCGCTAGCCATAAAGATACCTTGGTGTCAAAGAATATTGGAAGAGTGATAGGAGGTGCCTCATATTTAGTTTCACCCTTTGTAACTGAAGCCATAATGTGAAACAATCTGCAATGGATGCAGACTTTTATGCAAAACTGATAAACCTTTTCTGCTGACCAAGGAAGGACAAAGCTGTTTGGAAGATATATGGCCACTGGCAAGATAGGATTTATTCGCTTTCTTCTGAACTGAGCAAGTATGTGCCAAACACTGAGGCTCAAAACCATAATTCCTAGCATTGTTATAAGCAAAGTACATAAGAAACTGAAAAGAACTAAAGTTGAACATTTAAACATTATTCCCCTTAATTCTCAGCTCTCTGGGTGTGGGGGAAACTTCATGGATATGATTTACTTACACAAATGATCATTTGTTTATTTATTCGATTCATATCCTGCCCTATCTAAAAAATGGGCTCAGGGCAATTCACAACAATTAAAATAGTACCACATAATAAAACCAAGAATCATTTGGCCACCAAATGAGAAAGGAGCAGTAACTGGAGAAGACCCTGATGCTGGGAAAGATTGAAGGTCAAAGAAGAAGGGGACGGCAAAGGATGAGATGGTTAGACTGTGCCATCAATGCAACAAACATGAAATTAAGCAAACTCTGGAGCATGATGGAAGACAGGAGGGCCTGGCGTGATGTGGTCCGTGGGGTCGCAAAGAGTCGGACTTGACTGTGTGACTGAGCAACAACAACGAAAACCATCAGACTAAAACAAAATGGCAGCAAAAGTAAGACAAAAACTCCAGGGCAGTCCTTAATTCCTCCTGTAGGATGAAGTCAAAGATGCAGTTCTGCGGGCAGGGGAGACTGATACGGATTGGACGTCCGCTGCCTCAGCCAAAGGCCTGGCAGAACAGCTCCATTTTGCAGATCCTGCAGGGCCCTGATCTAGCATGGGAGCGTGTTCCACCAGGCCGGGGCCAGGGCAGAAAAAGCCCTGGTCCTGGTAGAGGCTAAGCGGACATCTTTTGGGGCACGGACTACCAGTAGGTGTTGATCAGCAGAGTGCAAGGCTCTCTGGGGCACATATGGGGAGAGATGGTCCCGTAGGTATGCTGGTCCCAAGCTGCATAAGACTTTAAAGGTCAATATCATGACCTTGAACTGGATCCGGTTTTCAATTGGCAGCCAGTGCAGTTGGCGGAGCACCGGCTGAATGTGGGCCTGCACAGACGTCGCCATCAGCAAGTGCAACACTGCATTCTGCACTAGCTGCAGTTTCCAGGTAAGGTACAAGGGCAGCCCCATATAGAGCAAGTTACAATAATCCAGCCTGGAAGTGACCATTGCATGGATCACTGTAGCTAAGTCATAAGAACATAAGAGAAGTCAGTGTTGGATCAAGCCAATGGCTCATCCAGTCCAACACTCTGTCATCCAGTGGCCAAAAATAGCAGGTGCCATCAGGGGGTCCTGAGAGGTAAGACAGGAAACCAGCTGTCTGACCAGCTGAAGATGATAAAAGGCTGACCTGGCAACTGTGATGACCTAGGCTTGGACCTGGGTGATCAGTGTCTTCTACAGCTCCACATAAAATGTCATATCAAATTAACTGTGGAATTTATTCTCATATAAATGAACCTAAGAACAAATAAGGTCTAAGGAATTACTCTGTGTATGTGGAACTGCCTTTAAGCAGATATTCACAGTTCTGTGACCTAAAAGAAAGAGGTCTGGGGGAGAAAGGAAAAGTTTCTGATTAAAACTGAACAAAGTGATGTCTGTTACACACAAAGGCTATGAAGTCAGTGCATCTTTTGTAGAATTAAGCACCACTGATATCATTGGGTGTGCTTTCTATAACTACACTTGACTACAATCAAATATGGATGGCTCTGGACACATTAAAATATTTTCCTGGTAAGGTACATTTTCAGTACACACACAAAACCTTGTTAAGACCATTTGATTTCATATAAACCCACTGAACACTCGCATTTAACATTTCCAACACTCTGTATTCAAGAAACTTTGTAAGGGTGTCAGTAATTCTCCTATCTGAAATGAAAACTAATGTGTTGGTGTGTGTGAATGTATTATTTACAGTGTCCACAATTTGTGGATGGGGCACAATATTGCTGTGGACTCCATAATGCAAGTATTCCTGAACTTGGTATGGCATGGCCTCCTGCTGTATCAAGTCTACCTTTTTAGAAAAAGCCAACCTGTGAGTCACACACTCATTCTCCATGTGTGGGATGAAAACCAATTTGGTCTGAACACAAAGTGTGAAAGAGAAAGGCTATGCTTTCCTCCCACTTGCACAGCACATTCCTCCATTGTGGAGTGCTTCTCTCCAGTGCTAGGTGATTCCACTCACATAAGGCACTGTTTTTTGTGTGAACAGCAAGTATCCAATGCCAGAGGACTGCACTGTGCAGCCAGAAGGAAAGCACAGGATCTAAGCAACTGAAAGAACAGTCATGATTTTGGAGTTAGTTGGCAAAGAGCTGTCTTAAAAGGCTAGTTTTTGATGGGAAGCATGAAATGCGACCGATTTATTTCATTCTATAATGCCCTCCCTGACAGCAGTGTATAACAAGTTCATACAAAACACACTAAAACAATCTAAAATACTAAATCATAAAACCTTCTGAAGCCCTGCAATTTCCGTTCAACCTACTAATTTGTTGACAAGAGTACAAATACCAGATGTTTCCAGCGTGCACTCTTCTCCAAAAGGAAACTGACCCTGTCAAGACCAGTATTTCCACTCCTTTTGGAAGAAGATCTTTAAGCTTTCTAAACTTTGGCAAACTCTTCATGAGAACTTTTACAAGCCTCTTCCACAGCTTCTCATCAATGCAAACTACATTGCAATTCCCTTTCCTCCCTTTATCTCTATTCTTCTTGAAGCTGTCAGGAGGCTCAGAGTAAGGAACAGAAAGAAGAAACTGCAAGGAAAACCAGTGGTCTTCCATACACACCAATCACCATAACTCATGCATTCATCAGATTAACATAAGAAACTATTACAAGAAATTGATCCCACTGAACATTACATATTTGGAGAGCAGTACGGTGTAGTGGTCAAGAGTGCCAAGACAAGTATCAGGGAGATTCGTGTTCGAATCCCCACTCACGCCACAGAAGCTCACTGGGTACCTTCGGGTCACTCAAACTCTCTCAGCCTAACCTACCTCACAGGGTTGTTGCAAGGGTAAAATGGAGGAAAGGAGAATGATGTAAGCCACTTTGGCATGGTATAAAGGAATTAAATAAATTAAATAATTTTAAGCCCACTGTTTATTTTTGTTTTGTTACATAGGACACAATGTTCAAAATCGTGCAGATAATACAGACCGTGAAAACCAGCATCATCAAGCACAGGATCTGGGCCACCTGGGTTCAACAACCTGTTCAATAGTAGTCTCTCCCCGCAACTGAGTTAATTTCCTACAGCTTTAGATTACCTTTAGTAAAAACAGAAATACTATAGGCTTTGTCAGGGCTTTGCTGCAATGAGTCAGCCAGTGTGGTATAGTCATTAGAGTGTTGGCCTATATCTTGATCTTGGAGACCTGGCTTCAAAAACTCCCCACCCCCCACCCCCCGGTGGCCATGTAGCTCACTGGGTGATCTTGGGTCAGTAACGTTCTCTCGACTTAAGCGCACAGGGTTGTTGCAAAGTTAAAACTGAGAATAGGAGCTTTTTGAAGCGAGGGTTAAAGCATAATAAATAGACCACTCCTAAGGCACTTTATTAAAAAAGTGCTTTGATGAAACTATAACATGGCAGCATTTATACTAACATTTCAGGCACATACTGTTGATTCAGTTTGGCTAAAATCTGTTCTGGTAAAGAAGGACTCTACTGATCTTCTGAAGACTTACATTCTTCCCATTTCCTAGTTCCCTTATACATGGCTGCCCTTAGCCAAAGCTTCCTTCCATCACATGGCCGGGCCTCTAAGACCTGAAGACACATAGCACATACTGGTTGAGGAAGGGGAGGAGGCAGGAAGGCTGAGTCACCAGATGCTGTGTTGGGAAGAGCAGAAAGCTTTGACTTTACGTGCACGGACCTGGTAGGTTGTGTACTCCCAAGGATGACAGGTGAAAAGGAGTGATGGGCATAACCATGGGGGTGGGGAGGGGGCAGCCTCTTACATCCGGCCTTCTGCAGGGAGCAGGCTGGACTCACACTGTCCAACATTCATGACTTTTTTATTTTACAAGAGGGTCATATTATGTTCAAATCAACACAAGGCTTCATCTCCTGCTCCAACTCCTCTGGGTCTTCCCTAAATCATTCCCACAGATTTTATAAACAAACTCTTAGGTTCCCCCCCCCCCCAAAAAAAGAGAAGTGTTTCAGTGAATGATTTTAAATAACTGTTAAGCACAGGCAGATTACCCAGTGCACATTAGTCACATAGCTGTGTTGTGGTTATTTTTATTCCAGTGAATTTTCCTCCTTGCTAACTCTTGCAATGTAGTCATGACAACTACAGCACAGCAGTTTCCAGTTATAGCCTTGCAGCTGTGTACATAATATGGTCATTTGAGCTGCTGTTAAACTACAGGGTTTCAACAATATTTTTTCTCTTGTCTCCCCCCCCCAACAAGCCCCCATCTAAACCAGAGTTCCCTGTGGTAGGCAATATGGCTGTTTTGGTACAAAAACATATTTTTATAATCACAGACAAAGCCCTGAAAAACAGGGTTCATACACAAATGGAAAGATAGATCCACATTTGCAAGATATATATGGTCTATGAACTGGCTCCAGAAAAATTCTGCATGTTAAGGTAGACTATAGTTCTAACGTAACAGCAAACCTACATGATTAGTAGGTGTTAATGCTAGAACACGAGCTATTAGACTTTGGTTAGTGGTACACGTACATTTAGAAACAAGCTGACTATAACATGTTCTACCTGAACTCAGCTGGGATTGGTTCAGAGTCTCTGAAACACATGCTGAACCTGGCTTTATACTATCCATCTCCAAATCTGCATGCAGTTGCGAGGAGGGGAGGAAATGAGGCAAGAAAAGGACAAAGTTTAATGAAAAACAAAAACAAAAAAAGTAACTTGATTTGCTAATACAGCATTGGCAGAGCAGCATTTCAAACCAATGGTTATCTTAGGTTCCACAAGGCATTCATTTACAATTCTAGTATAGAACTGAGGGGGCAATATAATTATGCCAAATAACTTTCCCACCCTTGGGTTGCAATCTACAGCCAGTACGGTGCAGTGGCTAGAGTGTCAGACTAAGAGCCAGGAGTCTATAGTTCAAATCCTCACTCAGTCACAAAAGTTCAGTGAATGACCTAGGGCCAGTGACACTGTTATCAATCTAACTCATGCGGTTGTGGTGGGGACAAAAATGGGAGAGCGGAGAGAATGATGTATGCCATCCTGAGCTCCTTGAAGGAACAGTGGGCTAAATAAATAAATAAATTCATTATTTATTTATTTAAAATAGTTCTATGTGGGCCCTTCAGAGTGGCTTAAATTAAAATAATATTAGAATATTAAAAAAGCGAGCCATTAAAAGCAAGGCACTGGACATAAACCAGCATAAAAACTACTCAGACCAGAAGCAGACTGTTTTAAACAGCTGGTTAAGATCTTAATACTTTATTAATAATAACTGTGTGCTGTCAAGTCACAAATGACTCATGGAGTTTTCAAGGCAAGGGATGAGCAGAAATGGATTGCCACTGCCTTCCTCTTCATAATAACTCATGTCTTCCTTAAGGGTCTTGCAGCCAAGTACTAACCAGGGCTGACTCTGTTTAGTTTCCAAGCTCTGATGAGATTAAGCTAGTCAGGGCTACAGGCAACTCTAAATAGGGAAAATTTGACTAGATCAACAAAGCTGACACCCTGACCAACATATTCTAGGATTTTCCTTCATGGGAAAAAAGTCTATAGCCACTCCTTAAAATTTAGATAGAAGAGAAGTACTCCAGGCAGGTTGCTGTGGTATCCCTTCTCTGTATATGTGAATCCAGGGTGACATGGGCTTCCATATAGGTCAGACTTTTTAAACATATCTGCTGTGCCAATACTTCCCACAGAACATCTGAAAAACTGTATGAATAACAGAAATGCACAAATCTCAGCAAATGGTTAGATGCTTACAATACAGAATTATGAATCCAGATAAATATACTTCCAACAGATGTTGCAGAGCTGTCCTGTTTTGGCATGCAAATAGATTTGTGCATGCCAGATGTCCGAGGCTATGGAAGACACATGTGCTGTGATCATATCCATAGATCAGAGGCATTTTTCGTCACCACAATAAGCTCACTTCAAAAGTGAAACCATTAAACACACTCTTTTAAACCACTGAACAAATATACCATATTTAAATTAGCCTCTGAACACTTCCTTCTTAAAACTGTGAATGCTGATTTTGCAGATTTGACTGAATAGCTACAGATGCAGCAACACTGTCAGCCAAGCACTGAACCAGAGCAAGGAAGCCATTTTAGTCTAAAGTGTGAGGCATTTGCATTTTTCCCATGACAAAATCCAGCTACATAAAAAGAGAGATCATATCTTGTTCTCTTTGCTTTGCTTTTCCATAATTACAAAGGCCAGGAAAGGCCATGCACCGCTGGCTAAAAAAGCCACTTCATGCTTAATAGCATGCATGTGTCAGGACCAGCCAGCTTGAGGCCAATCAATGATAGAAGGGGGGTGAGAGAACAGTAGGATCAGCTCTAAGCACAATTCCATAAGAGTTTGTGGAAATATGGGTACTCTCTGTTCCTCTGGTCACCCTGCTCAAAATGTATAGAACCAATTTTTAATTACAAATAATATCCAAAGGAAAGCTCTATCCTACTTCATAGCTCTGCAGGAAACATGGATCAGGCAATACCTATCTGTCTTGTGTGATGCCTTTTCCTTGTGACTGTTATTCTTCTGTGGCAGAGACTATTGTTTTCTGCTAGTTATAGCCTCTTACTCCACACAAAAAAATGTAATTTATAGTATTAAGGCCTACTGTAAAATTAACCAGCAGTATTAAAGCTGTTTTCCTAGAGTATGTCACAAATCATAAAAAAATACTCATTATGCATCTGAAATATGCTTATGATGAAAATGCATCCCCTCTGAATGAATAAATTATTTTGTGAAACAGGCATAGGCAACTCCTGTCTCCAGTTTTTCATCATATAAGCAAACACTGCAATGTGTAAGCCTTCTGGAGCCATAAGAAAAGGTGGGATACAAATATTTTAATACATAAATAAGGTCTGGGGAAAGTATTATTACTTTTCATTTTGAAGATTAGAAAATGTAATTACAGTCCAGTAAAAAGCACATGGGGAAACAAATATTGTTTCAGAGGTACCAGTTTTATATCTATTTTAGTCTCTTGTAGCAGCCACACAAAAAAGCCTTGTGGAACCTTACATATTTATTGTAGCCCCCATGAAGAGTGCTCTAACCCCCCACCCCCACCCCAAACTAATGCCACAATAAATCTGTCTGTCCTTTTTGGTTTATCATAGTGGATTATGTAGGTTCCATCAGAAATTACAGCCAACAGTTAGTTCAAAAGCCTATTTGAGAAAAAGCTTTCAGATTCACCCTGGAGCTGGAACAAGAATAAGAAAGATTCTCATTCTTGTCCCTCCACTCACCTATCTATTTTATGTTTCAAGATATACTGTGATTTTTTAAAAAAATGCAATCAGTTCTACTTCACCTTTCTTGCACATCCTCACCAAATCATTTTCAGATACTGACTCAGCTAAATGCAAAAGATGATGATATAGAAAAGGAATAATTAAAAAACGTACAAGGGGGGAAGTAGCTCCAGGACGCTGGACGGGCTCCATGAGCAGGGGAGACTGAGAAAGTACAATTCAAAAGAAAAAGAATATTAAAATAAGCAGCCATTTTAAAGACACTTTCATTAAACACACAGGAAACATTCACAAATGGACATTTCTTTGCACTCCACTCTGGTGTTAACGAATATGGATCTGAATTCTGCATCTGTTGGACATCGCTACAGTTTTGTTCAAGTTCCCCAACCATTTTCTGAAGTCAATGAAGTTTATTCAGAATGACATTTGTCTGGGAAGAGGGGCTGTGTCAGCAAATTGCACATCTTTCGAAGCACTTCAATAATTGTAACGTGGTAACTCAGACCTACAAGGGACTGTTGTTTAAGTGCAACAAAAGGGAAACAATGCAAAACATTCTAAAAGATACCAGCATTTATAAACAAGTTCACTGTTTTGCCCATTTGGGTCTTTTCCTCACTAAACCCAGTTTAACAAAATTGAAGCCAACAAAGCTGCTCACATTTATTTCTGTTTGTGTGTTTCTGTCCTGCTTGAGACAACACCAAAAAAATAAAGTCTGCCACTTAATAATGTACTGCCACATAGCATGAGAGCCTATGTTATTCTCAGTGTATTTTCAAGAGCTTTTCCTACATCCCAGGGAAAGTGGGCAGAGGCGGCAGTGGCTAGACAGCATCATGGGCCGAGGACAGACTGGCAATCTGAAGCGGGGCAGGCACGCTTCGCAAACGGAGGAAAGGAGCCCGTTCAGACATGCGCATCTGCCCATCGGCTCCGTTGCGTACTTACCCGTCTCCCAGCCGCTTTCCTTCCGCTTTACCCGGACACCGGGTAAAACCGGTGTTCAGGGGCCTTCCTCCGCATGCCTCCCGCTTCCAAACAGTGTGAACTGGAAGAAGCGGGAGGCATCCGGAGGAAGTGTGAACGCACCGGCAAAAAGTTTTGCGCATATGCGCATATTTGCATATGCGCATATGCAAATATGCGCATATGCGCATATGCGAAAAACATCAAAGGAAAACAAAAAAAGTGCAGCGGCACGCGCGAGCCCTGCGCGCTGGCTATGCGGCAGTCTGAACTCTCCGTGGCAGTCTGAATGCTCCGTATCGCCGCTGATCCGCATTGCTCTGGCCAGTGTGAACGGCCAGCTCCGTGAGTTTTTTCCCCCGCTCCAGTTCCCTCCGCTTTGCCTCCGCTTCAGATTGCCAGTCTGTCTTCGGCCATGGACACTCAGATTACATAAATTATCTAGACCTATTTCATTCTGATTTCAGGATAAAGTACAGGATTGTGTTTGCCTTGATTTCCCTAACTAATGATTTCTACCAGATTCAGAGGGAAGGTGACACTGTAGTTTTTCAATACCACTGACTGTTGTATCCTTCTGATATGGAAATAGGGAGCACAGTTTTTATCCTGGTCCCTTTTCCACCTTACTAGGAGATCCCAAAAGGTGGTGCTTACATTCCCATGCTTTTGAACAACTAGACGAGGATGCTGGGAAGTTCTGCTTGAGATTTTGGAGTAAACAGGTATTCTGGTAACCACCATCTCTAATTCTTCATGTCATCTGAATCACTGTGTCTGAATTACTGCTGAGAGCCAGCCATAGGCTGGAAGAAGAGCTCCAGGTGACATTCACTGACTTGTTCCTCCCAACCACCCTACAAGGTAGGTTAGGCTGAGAGATGGCAGAGCTTCATGGCAGACTAGTTGTTTGAACCTGGGTATCTCTGGTCCTATCCAACACACCACACTGCCTCCCTCCCACACTTGTCTACATTGGGTGATCCATTAATTGGGAAGGTGGATGCAGCTGTCCTGGATGGGGACTGTATTGCCCAATGGAACAGATTTCTGGTATAGGGACCTTCCCATATCTAGGCCTTCTTCAGGACCTTAGCTGTAAAACAACAGGTTTGCTACCATTATGCAAGCATTGAAAATTCCTCAGTTATCTTACTGTAATAGGGTTGTGGCTGCCCTTGAAGACAGTGCTGAAAATGCTAACAGTTCAAAATGAGGCATTTTCTCTCTAGGCTTACACCATAGGTAACCCTCCCATCCTTGTCAATACAAAAAAAACCCTTCCATTAATTTCCAGGCCAAATTTCAGACTCTAGTTTTAACATCTGAGGTTCTACAAACTTGGGTTTAAGATCCTGGACATTACAACTTCTCCCTGACTGTTAAGAACATGAAAAGAGGCCCTTGTACAGATGCCACCATCATTAGAAGCTTGGCTACTACCACTAATAGTGGTACTGGTAGTAGTACTACTGGTATTATGATCAGTAATAGTGGCCCTTGGACTTTGGCTAATAGTAGTGGACACTTGCTAGAAGAGGTATGCCAGGTTTGTGTAACTCATTCTTTTTTGGGGATGGTAAACTTTTCCATATAGGATTTCAAGTGATAGCTTGTGGGGAGCTGTATAAAGCATAGTCTCTTGATTTGCTGACTGTGAGTTAAATGTTTGTGCATTAATGTTTTATATTGTAATACTGTTTCATGATGTTGTCAGCTGCTTTGAAGACAGCAAGAAAAAACATGCTACAAATTAAAAAACCAAAACCCACCCCACAAACCAGAAATAATTCCCTACTGAACTATGCCATTTTAGATAACATTTAACCCCCAAGACCATGTCTCTTTTAAATCTTGTCAATATTCTACAATTTCCTCAACCTCTCTGGCAATTTCAGAGTGCTACTTATAACAGATTAGTAAAAAAAACCCTGAAACATGTACAGTCTTTCAAAGACGCAAAGATTGCAGTTCATTTAGTACCAAAATCGTATATCAAGACAGGACAATAGGTGCCTTTGATTTTTAATGTATTCACCAGTAGCTAAAAGCACAAGAGCCCTTTGCAAGGTGGACCACCATATTTACTTGTATCAAGTATACTTTCAGTTTCTTCTGTAATGAGTCCACATAACCTCCCTCTCCTCAATGACAGGCAGCATTAGAAAGAGAACTTGAATTTTTCATTCTAGCCCTCCTTCCTCCTTCTCAGCCATACAACAAAAGTGAGCTGTATCCAAATATTTGCTTATTGGCCAATTTGACCATTTGGATCAATGACTGCTTGAAACTACTGCATGTGTCAACTCACTGTGGCCAGACACAGAATTAACTGCTTTGCACACTACTGTAACCTGTACTTTGGGGGATTTTCAGTAATGTGCCCTATACACAGCTGTAGCTGGTCACAGACAGTGTGCTAAGATGTGCAATCATCGGAAGAGGCTGAAAAACCCCATTGTCTTGTAAACTTATTCCAATATAAGCTTGTGTAAATCAATTTCCAATTTATGTCAATTTAGTAGGAAATCATCAAAAAGATATTAAAAACAACAAGCATCTTCTGTGGTAGCTATCAAAACTAGTGTATTCTGTGTACTACAAACTTTGGAAGACAAAACTTAATTTTCTTCAAGTGCATTATATTAAAACAAGTATCATAAAAGTGAATACATATTTTCACAATATAAAGAAAGAAGGGAGTTAAATAAACATATGGAGCAGAGGTCCATCAGTGGCTATTAGCCACAAGGTATAGATAGGTTCTCTCAGTCTGGGACAAGTGATGCACTATATTCTTTGTGCTGGGGGGAGGGGCAACAGTGGGAGAACTTCTAGTGTCCTGGCCCCACTGGTGGACTTCCTGATGGCACCTGCTATTTTTGGCCATTGTATGACAGAGTGTTGGACTAGATGGGCCATTGGCCTGATCCAACATTGGCTTCTCTTATGTTCTTATGAACTGTTTAGGGACAGCAGTAGCAACATTTTACAAAGACAAGGATATAATACTGAATGAGGACTTCTCTTTTTCTAGACTAGTAACTCCAAAGTGTACCTTGTCCTTTATTAATACTCTGTTTCTGGAATCTTCTGACTGCACACAGAGAAATCATCAGGCAACATTTTACTATCCATAGAGACAAAATTGTTCCCCAGACAGCTGATATATCTGTTGAACGAAATGAAAAGCTGGACTCTTTAAGAAAGATATTTTCTTTGGAACACCAGTGGAGTTGAGAAGATGATAGAAAAGAAACAGAAGAGATGTACAAAAAGGAGATGGTACCTTGGACTCCATCCAGTGATAAGCTGGCTAGCCCCTGTATAGATGATGAAAGCAACATAACGAGCCCAAACACAAGAAAGATTTTTCATACTCAAAGGGCTCTTCAGGTATTCAGAAAAAGCTGACTTTATAATTTAACCAAACCCGGGGGGGGGGGGGGGCGCGTTCAGTGAACTAAAAAGAAAAACCTTAAAAAACCCAGTCCAACGAAAACAGAAATGCTCCAGAGGGGATAGATACGATCTGCCTTTTCAAGACCCTGAGAGTAAAGAATCCCGGAAGGAGAGATATAGGGTGGGGTGGAATTTCCAAATTTTCCCCCAGCCACTCAGTCTTCTCTTTGCTCTCAGGGTCTTCAGCAGGTCAATCACGTCTTCCCTTAAACCTTCTTTCACTTTTAACTGACATTCAGCTGCTATAAAACTCTATCCCCGTTAAAGCACATTCAGTCATCACTACAGTATTCTGTAAGGTTTTTTTCCTCTTTTTTTTAGTTAATTTACAAAATTTTACTCGTCTACGTTTCAGGGGTGTCCCCAAAATATCTAGCGATCTCTGCCTTATCTGTGAGGGGCCTGATTTTGGGGCTTTTGTTATTCAAACAGGGGCCAGCCAGTTACTATTAGACTGAATGACAGGTATTGCATCTTTTTTGTATGTCTGTTCTGCTCCTTCTGCTCGTTTTGACCAGCTATCTCACTAGTAACCCCCCATGACCTAGAAATAGATTTGTACACCAGAATGGAATTCATGTAAACATTTTTTTTTAAAATCACGGTATAGTAAAAGCTTTGTTATCTGGCACACATGGCGAATGGACAGATACTCAAAGGTTATTGCTCTGCGCCAGCAGAGGAATCTGCAGTGACCAAACCCCACCCAATTAGGAACATCACACACCTGGTGGGACTCTTTCTCCCCTCTTCAAGTCACAGAACCACCCCTAGACATCAGGCAGATTAGTGAATCTGCTGCCCAAGAGCCCTCTGGCAGTCTAGATGGGGGAGGGGAGACTCTGCTGCACTGGAAAGGCAGCCTGGAACAATTAACTTTAGTGTTAAACAATCCACCCTTAACTGAAGCCCACTTAAGTGGCAACAAGCTCTGGGGTAATGAAGATGGTACAGTGACAGGTATCATTCAGGTGCTTTGCATGTGCTTCCATACACAAAACACATGTGGTGTGTGTAGGCAAGTCTAGACTTCTGCCTAGCAATGATGGAGCTAGCTCTGTTTCAGAATGGAATCATAATTTACAAAATTGAGTGACTTTGAAGAACACCAGCCTACTGACTCACCATCTCCAATCCTTGAGGCACCTAGTTTTTACTTGAAGTCACATCCAAGTATGGAATGAGCATGTCCCTACTGAGGTATGTGCTCTCACTGAAAATTAAAAGGGCAGTGCAACAGTACTAAAAAGATATGACACTGAGAACATAAATTTTTGGCACTTAATGAGTTTTTCGGGGTTCTGAACAGCATATCATTACAAGGAACCAAAATATCAATCATTTTCAAGCAACTTACTATAACTGCCCAAACTGGCATTAATGCTTCATAATAAATATCTACATACCTAATAATGTGATTAACCAGCTTTTATGAATAATCAGAAGTGGTATACTGCCAGATTTTGCTTTTGAACATAATATAATATATATTCAGAGGACATCTGCACATTTTCCCTTTTTAAATTTTGAGAGCATTTTAATAACTTCATAATACTCAGTTATAGCTGCTATTCTTTAAGGCAGTTATTCATTTCACCTCCAGACTGTTTCATGTACCAGAAAAACATCCAAACCCAGATCTTAGGGTTGCCAGGTCTCCTGCTACAGCAGGAAACCTCCTGCAAATCCAATTCATTGCTCTCTGGCACTGAAGCGCCAGTGTGCTGATATCATTTCCATTGAAAACTGGAAGTGATATCATGGGCTGCTCTAGGATTTGCAAAAACTGTATGGTTTTACCATAGAGCTTTTGCAAAATGCTAGAATGTCCCATGACATCATTTTCAATTGTCACCTGAAATGATGCCAGAGCTCCACCATGATGCCAATCAGCACACCATGAATTCTACTGGGGTGTTGCTAGCTGTGGCCTGGCAACCCTACCAGATCTGTTCATCTAATCTATCTGTACTTTAAAACCATTTAGCATTTCATTTTTTCCTTCATTTCTGTAGAACAAACTTTTACACAACCTGGAAACAGACCTCAAGTATCCTGCTCACACTTGTAAAGTGGGGTAATCAATTTCTGCTGAAAGCAAGAAGGAAACAGGATCCCAGTTAACTGGGTCAAGTGGTATGAAACAGTCTGCATCTATAAGTCATGCACAAAAGGAATTCAGGTATTGCTTTTAAATATATACACTCAGCCCAATGTAGATGTCAAAATGCTGCTGTTATATATCTTGAATGAACTTATCCTTAGGGAAAGAACTATAGTGCATAAAAGCCAGGTCACTGATAATTGTGCCTAATGAGACTGGAAGCACATTATATTGGGCCTCAAATGTTTTTACATGCTTGTAAGACACTTCCCTCTTCTGTGTTGCATGTTTGAACCAAAACAAATCTAGGCTAGATCCTATATGAACAGTATTCTTTAATTGTCCCACTTTCCATATGACATGCCACATATAACTGCAACCGTTCTGTGGGATAGTCTGAAAAATGAAAGCACGAAGCAGGCAAAAACACGTTCTAGAGCAATAGAACGGAGCACTTCCTCTCCTGGTGCACCCTCCTCCATGTACTAAGGAACTAGTGGCTCTGTGTGTGCATTTGAAATTTTATTTTGTTGCTATCAATATTTTAAAAGTTGGTTTTTACTCTGATCCATCCCCTCCAAGCACAACTGTTCATTTGACCTCTTTAAAGAAATCAGCCTGTACATATAATTTACCACTGCTGTTAGGTGTCCTGAGTCCTTGGAATTGTTCAGGATATAAATTAAAATAAACTATTTTGGAACTTCCTTGACTTTCAAAAGCAATTATGTACATGGACAAATTGTCAAACACAGTAGAACAATGACTGACTGTAGAATTATGAAGCCAAATAGGAATGAGTTAAATTACACATGGTGACACACCCTACAGTTAACACAAATTAACTTCCCTATGCATAGGGTTGTCAAGCTCCAGGTGGGGCCTGGAGTTCTCCCAGAATTACAGCTAAACTCTGAAACTACAGATATCAGTGTTTAAAATACATGAACTATGAAGCAATACTGTCAACAGACCATTTTAATTCAATATGGTTTCCAGAAAAGCAGAATGGGAAACGGACCTGAATTTCTCATTTCTGCATTAAAGGAAAATTTTACTGCTATTCCAAGGTTACAGTGAAGAGCAGAATCACACATATATGTATTCCATAGTACAATATCGCAGAAACACCCTAATTTTCAGGTGGGGAAGGAAGTGCTTGGTTATAAAATGCAATCCCAAGAGTTATCAGAAACCAGGCTGAAGAAGAAGAAAAAAACTATTGAAACTTGATTGCTTTTTACATCTTCCCACACCAAGAGACTTTAAAAGAAAGACTGACAGAACAAATACCATCCCACAAGAAAAACTGCTTCCAAAGATGACTAATCTAGCCACCTTGAGACCCTGAATAAACATTACTCAAAAAAGAAAGAAAAGGAAAAAAAAGAGAAAACATTTAAATAGCATTAACTGTATAATGAAAAGCATTTGTACAGTTGCAGACACAGAAATAGCTTTATATGGATAACTGATACAAGAACTCACTCGGAAAAAAGTGGGAGAGTATATGAAGCAGGATCTAAATCAGCACTGTGTCAGACTCTATTTTTATTTTATTTTATTTTATTTATTTTTGGATTTATACCCCGCCTAGCCAGCATACACCTCTATACATTTGTTTAAAATAAATACCTACATACCTGGCTTTGGCACGGAATTGGTCACGGACTGAGGAACTTTGTCATTAATTAGTTCAACACATTCACTAGGAAAGAATCCCACCTGTGACAAAGACAAACAATAACAATTTCATGTATGTAGCATGTTTACAACTGTATTTGATTAGAACAGCAAGTGAAGCAATGTTCTACCAGTTTTGCAGTGAAGAGGATTTTTGTATACCAACTCAATATTTAAATGGGGGGGGGGTAAGTTTTCAAATTATTCTGTTGACAAATTATCACTGTCTACTGTGCTTCATAGGTGTTATTTCTGATTAAGGGAAACTGGACTAATAGAGGCAAAAAACAATTAAAACAAATTATTGATGCAGTGGGAGGTACGTGTGATGGCTTCTTCTAGACCACATCCCCCCCCCCCCCCACAGCTGAAAAGAATGCATTAAGCCAGTCTATTACTTGAAGCTGCTTAAATGCAACTTTCGCCAAACAGATTATCCCAATAGGGAAACCAACACAAACGGTAATTTACTGTTAATCTCAGTATCAAAGTATTGACAAATATGTCTTCATTCTTAGTTTACTATTCTATTTTTTTTAATCTATTTGCTACGCAACAGTTTACATTTTTCAGAACAAAACTACCTAATAACAATAAGACAAAATTAAATAAGAGCAAACATTTAAAATAAAACCAAAAGCACATAAAGGGACAAAAACAGATTAAAAGCACCATAAAATCAGCATATTTTGACAAGCATTCATTTCACGAGGGCCTGACATAATAAAAAGCACCATAAAGCCAAATAATTAAAATATAAAAATGGGGGTAAAAGCAGCAGCAAGGGAATACATAAAAGCAAACAGGTTGTTCTGATCTTAAGAGAAAGACGAAAACAGCCCTCTCAGAACCGTCAAAGAAGGCCAACTTATATATAACTTGGTACAATTAAAATGTCTTTGGTACCTAAAAAATGATCTTCAGTGGGAAGGGAATTAATGCTAAAGACTTGGCATCATAACAGAAAATTATTTGGCCTCTGATGATGACCTCAGTTGGCAGCCAGGTTCTTACAGAAGAAGGTCCTTCAAGGTATTGTGGAGCCAGGCTGTATAATGTTTTATAGGTAACAACTAGTTCTTTAAAGTACACTGGTATTTGGAGAGAACTTTTAAAAATATATACAGAAACATGATTTCATAAAGTGAAAGGAATGTCACAGGCATGTATTATTTAGGACCCAGTGCTATTTTAGTCAATAGCAAGCATATACATACCCAGTGGGATTTTTTTTTAATCTCCTTTGAATTTATTTATTTACTTCTGCAATTGTCTACCTTTCTTTTGCTGAGACTCAAGGCAGATGAGAGAATTATAAAACAGTAATGTCCAGTCCAATACAGTCTAAGTCCAGTAAACAATGCAATAGAAATAAATTATACCGTTTAGACAAATAGTGGGAGGAAAGTGTGTAATACATCCAATAAACAATGCAATATGGGAGGATGGGAACGGCTCATGTTTTCACAGACAATTAAAGTGCCTTTCTGTGCAGTTCCATTTTGCTACATCCCTATTCCATTTATAAAAATGCCCTCCTGAAAAGTTCCCTTTAGCCTTTAGCCTGCTTGCGTATGAACCAACCCATCCAACTTTGGTCATCTTTGGAGGCCCTGCTTTGGGTCGGAGGCTAGGCACATGGCAACCTGAACCTTCTTGGTGGTGTGTCAAAATTTTGGAATTTCCTCCGCAAGGAAATTCATTGGTCTTCCTCTATCATTGTCTTCCACCAGTGGATGAAGACTTTTTCATTTTGTTTGGCATTCCCCCATTAACTGTTGTAGGCCCTTCTCCCTGGTTGTGTTCTTACCTATGCTTAGATCTTCTGTTGAATTTAAATATTTTATACACAACTATATTTTAAATGCTGTTTTAATGTTTTCACATGGAAATTTTTTAATGTTAGCTGCCCAGGGAACCTGTTTGGGTGGAAAGGCAGAATAAATATTTTGGGTAAATAAATATATTTTGCAGAATGATATAAGAAATAATATGCAGAATGGGCACCTATCTGACCTCACGAGGCTGGCCATTCAACCACATGGGAGTCACATCAGGGCAGGCCTCCATGCTGTGTTACAAACTGCTCTGGGAACTCATCTTGATTTTTGGGGGGGGGGGGGAGAATATCAGCTTCTTTTGTGACATGAGTGATGGCTGTTCAAGAAACAGGAGCCCAACTAGTTCGTGAAACAGGCTGCATTATTTTTTAGAACCAGGCCATGTTACAGAACAACTGAGCCAACACAGTCACCGTTCTACAATAAAATGTGTGATGCGCTTGAAATAATCTGCAAGCTGTTGACGTACCGCCGTCTTTGAAGATAAAGGTTGGAGGCCAGGGGACTGACTACATTATAATGCACTGAGGACCAGAAAGCACTTCTTCAAACCCTATTTTTCATCTCTTGTAAGACTCTTCTCTGGTTAAGGTAAAGAAGATCACACAGATTTATGGATGAAAGCTTTTTCCTCAATTTCATTCTGACAGAGCCCCTACTCTTAATTCTGTAAGAAATGGCAGGAACATGTAGCATTTCCTTTCTTTATGTGATGCCAGGTATTCTATTTCATTTAAAGTTGTTCTCTGCGGGCCATGAACAATGGTATATCTACACTTGCTGAAAATACAAAAGTAATAATTATTGCTAAAGAAAGTTAATCCTTGTGGTAATGTAAAAGTTCAAGGCCAGGAGGAGGGGAAGCCTAGAAATGTTTGGCAAGGAGCATAATGAAATCTCATCTGGTCTCTACAAAGCAAAGGAACCTATATATAGGATACCAGAGAGTAACTTCCTGTAATGGTATTTTAGCGCCTCCAGGATTCTGGTATTTATTGGCGGCAGAAGTTAAAAAGAATTAAAGCCACTTCCGAACTGTAAAGCTATTAATTGCATCTTTAAATCTATTTGAAAAGGAAGGATGTTATATGAGATGGGAAAATTTAAAAAAAGAGTTTATGGTTTCTTTGGGAGCAGCACAATTTCATCTTGGCTTTGCACTCAAGATCACCACTGCACTTAAATAGACTAACAACATTAGCTACAAAAGCACTTTTGATTAACCACTTCCCTTAACTCAGTTTGCCTAGATTAATGAAATACTCGCCTATGTGATGCATTTTGGTACAAGTAACAAGATAAAACACTGTTTCAGGGATAGCTAGAAATTGAATCAGAACTGAAAGTCTGGCTTTTAATTTCAAAGCTTTGGTCCCATCAGCTATCACAGATGTTCTAATGAATGTTTCAACAGAAAGAAGAGCAAAGAATGCTCACTCTGGACTGGAAATCATAATTAAGTGACTCTTATGCAAACACAGCAAGGCAACAATAACCAATCCATCAAAACCTTTATAGACCAGCCATTACAATCACAGGTTCATCAGCAAATTCTTTAAAAGTTTTAAGCATCTCCATTCAACTTGAGAGAATTTGAGCAAAGAAGGGAATAAGATGTAAAGGGGGTTCAATTTTTAAAGAAGATTCTAAAGCAGAAATAGACAATAGTAGTTTCAAACAAAAGGCATTATTTCTTAATTCTCATTAAGGCTGGATCCGTCAGAACAGGGCAGAAATATTTCCAGCTATGTTTTGTTAGCCCCTGTTAGCTCATCAAGTTTTTATCTTTTTTTTTTAACCAATATGGGCAATAAGCTTTTGTTTGCATGAATATCTAGGAAATAATAAAAATGTCGATCAAACTATGCATATACATTTTGCAGGAAAACTTGCATGATACTAGGTGGGTGCAATGACTTCTTCAGAATGTGGCAGCAATAAATATTGAATAGTGTTTCTCGAGAGCTTGTTTCAAAACAGTTTGAGTTCATATGTATAACTATTGCTGGAACCAATAACATTACTACTGAGCCCATTCGCGGGGAGGGCAGGATATAAATTTGAAAAACAAACAAACAAATAAATAAAATGGTACCAACAGAATAGAACAGAATGGCACTACTGGCAATTTCCTTTTCCTACTTAAGGGAACACTTGCAAAATAATTTTCTCCTTCTACAGATGGCAATTATTGTGGGCATTTAAAGAGTTATTATCAATTGAATTAGGCATCCCAGATGTAAAGATTCTAGCTCAGTTAGTTCAGAATTTCCATTCTACTGTCTGGAAACTAATTTTTCCTCAGAGGATTTAGCCTCATTAACCTTGGGCTTAAAAGTCCGCCACAAAATTCCCTGCTTAGTCAGAATGCGCTTAAAGGAACAAACCTAAAGCTGATTTTTGTGCCCTGCCAATTTGGAAGTTTGAGGCTATTGCTTTCCACAAGTTGTCCAATTTGCAACCAGGAGGAAGCAAAATGAGTGGAAGTGACCTACAATATAATAAAATAATTAGAATTACCCACTAATTAGAGATTCTGCCCCTTTTTGTTAGTCGCCTATCCCCTGTGTGCTTGTTGGTGTCTGTGTAGAGCCACTAAAAACCAACCAGGGCCCATGGATGGCTGAGGAAACCAGATGGCAGTGAGGAGAGAAAGAGAAAAGGCTGTGACACTGGCAGCTCAGTTCAGATAGGCTTTGTGTCTCCAGAGTGTTAGGTGGAAGAGAACTTGTCTCAGAAGGCTATACAAGTCTCAGAATCTGCATTGGGTGCAAGCAGGCTAAATCAGTGAATGTCTTGAGACCGTTTGCACTTATGCAACCCCTAGCTAGGAATGATATGAGTCAGGAAGGGGTGGAGCCTCTAGATGCAGAAGGGTGCAGACTATGTGGAAAGCAGAAGAGGGAAGCAAGACTGCCCTGCTGGGGAGCTTGAACTTAATCATAGGCTCTTAACACCTTGCTTAAGGGAATGATGATTTATGGATGGACCACCGGTAAGGGCGGGAGACTTCTGTTCTATTTTAAAATTATTGTTTCAGGGCTGCGCTATCTAATGGGGAGTTTGTTTGGGATCTTCATCTTGGAAGCTGGTACACAGAGGGTTCAGCTGGAGACTTTTTGGGCCACCCACAAAAGGAAAGAGATGGACTTTGGGGGTGGCAAGCTGTGAAGGAGGGAAAAATTAATTGTTTGGACTTTAAAAGGTCACTGTTCTATTGTATTACTAAGATCTATATTTTTTTACATGATGTTAAGTGAAAAGTAAAAATCTTTTATTTCTTTTAAAATTATTGCGTCATTCCAAGTTCTGCCCCACAGAACCCCGAGACTGAAGTTACACTTACAGAGGGGTAGGATAAGAATCCTCTCAGGAATCAGCTTCCTAGAGAAGTGGTGAGCTCCCCCTCACTGGCAGTCTTTAAGCAGAGGCTGGACAAACACTTTTTAGGGATGCTCTAGGCTGACCCTGCATTGAGCAGGGGGTTGGACTAAATGGCCTATATAGCCCCTTCCAACTCTGTGATTCTATAATTTTTAAACAGCATTTAAAACTTTGACCTTAAGACCATACAAAAATACCATCACCCCAAACAGCAGAACAAACAGTACAAAATTTGTATAAGATATATGGAAGGTATGGCGAGATCCATGTTATCAATTTTATTTAAAATGGTCAGGGAACCCAGGTTCCTATTCTCAAGACTAGCAATAGAGAAATTAAAAACAATGAATTTGAGAAAATATTACCATTTATTATGGTCAAGCTTAAATTACGTCCAAGTCTGTCTGCAACAAATTTCATGTATTCTTTGCAATTTCCATTCCTTCTTAATTTTGGTTTCTATCTTGCTCACGATTGCTGTTGTCCAAGTGTGTTCTATTTTAAACTCTTCCCTCTTTTGTAACTCTTCTAATTTCCCTTTTGGATGGTCCTTAGGGCTGCTGTCACCACTGATCATTTCTGCTCTTTTGCTTTTGAAAGCCTTAATCTCTGTCACTGCATATATCATAATTTCCCCCAAAGCATTACGCCTATCCTATATTCATATAGTATGCATTTTAATTATTTTCTTGCTATAAAAGGAAAAGCTCTAGAACACTGTAATTTTTGGAAGACTTAAAATTAATGTAATATATGTGAAACAGACAAATGGAAATGAAAACAGAGAAAAAACCATAAGAATAACACCAGGGTTAGCTCTGGACAGCTTCAAATACAGTTATATTGCGGGGTTACACATGAGCTCCTTTCTTCCAGCCTTATAGCTAGTTTGCATTTTCAGCTTCTTTTTTCAGGTATCAGATTTTCTCCCTTTGGAGGCACTGGGTTACTCTGATCCGGAATAACCAGGCACAGAAGAAGATTAGCTTGTATCCATTCCCTCGATGGTTCTGCTTTGAATAGGAAAATAAATCTCTCTACGGCTAAGCTATTAAGATAGCAATGAACTGAAAGACAACAACCTTGAGCAGAAACAAAAAGAAGACAGAACAGCATGCATATGAGATAATTTCCCCATCCTCGCATGGCCACAGCAACATGGAAGGGTTGTAGTCATGTAATGCATCATTAAGGATGCCAAAATCTCTAGCACATTTAATAACTGCACCTTGCTTTCTTCCACCATCTTCCCAATATGGCAGTAACCGAAAACGGGTATGTTCATAAATTACTTTTTCTACACAGCTATTAAAATTAAGGGAGCCCTGCCCTGAAGGAAGCCTAGCAACCCTGATTCCCAGGCCCGCTCTTCTGACTGTTTTGTTCAGTCCAATCTAAATGACAGCACAAACTCATATGTGAAAATTGTGTCAATACTCTTCTGCAGACTCTGCAAGGCAGGTTGACATGTCAGTTCTGGTTCTCTTCAAAATGATGACACATTTGCCTTCCTCAGTGCCAGAAGAAAACAGGCTACTATGGTCACCGCTTTTACTATGCAGCCTTTAAAGAACTAAAATGGCACTACAGAGATCTTTATACACTTTTGGTTTCTTAGTGATCAAGATTAAAAAAAGAAGTGTTCAAGCCCTTAAATCTTTCCAGAATCATAGAAACAATGTATTATGAACATCCCAGTGAGAAGACTATTGGCATCAGTTACAATTCTGCAGGTAACTTCAAGTGGTAGTCATGATGGTCTGCAGCAGAAGAGCTATATTCTGAGTCCAGTAGCACCTTAAAGACTTTAAAGATACCTGGCAAAGGGAGCTTTCACTCTTGAAAGCCTATACCCTGGAAATCTTGTTGGTCTTTAAGCTGCCAGCTCAGGCTTGGGAAGGACCTGGAGATTTTGGGGTGGAGCCTGAGGATGACAGGTGTTGGGGCTTCAGTGAGGTATAATGTCATACAATCCACCTTCCAAAGTGGCCATTTCCCCCAGGAGAATTGATTTCTGTCACCTGGAGATCAATTGTAATAGTGCAGGGGTGGCCAAACTTGCTTAACGTAAGAGCCACATAGAATAAATGTCAGATATTTGAGAGCCACAAGACATAAACAAATATAACCCACACATTTTTATTGGAAAATATGCAAATTTGCTTTTTGTTCACATCAAATGAGACTGCCAAAAATAAAAACAAAAGGTGTAAAAAGAGATTTTGATGATGTTTAACTTTAGATGGGGATGGGGGGAGAAACAGAGAGAGAAAGATGGAAAGGAAGGAAGGAAAGAGGGGAGAGAAAGGGAAAATGGGGGGAGGGAGACAGAGGTGAAAAAAAAGTGAGGGGAAGGCAAGACCAATTGGGTAGGCATGCCTCCCTTTTGCTCTCCCAATCGACCTGCTGGGAGCTGCACAATTTGTGTGAAAGAGCCGTATGTGGCTCCCGAGCCACAGTTTGGCCACCCCTGTAATAGTGGGACATCTCTAACCACCACCTGGAGGTTGGCAACCCCAGTGCTACTGAACTCAAATCTAGCTGTTTAATATGCTTCTGGACTCAGACCTTGCAATCAGATGCTACTGCAATCCTACCTTAACCTAGAACTAGGGCATACCTGAAATCCATGTTTTCCCCTCCACCAGGTAGTCAACTCCTTTGGAGGCATGTCGATAACAGATACAATATCCCCTACCTGGAAATGAACAACATAAATCCTTTTCTCAGTATTGTAAGAAAGACCCATCTCTAGATGAAAATACATACACACACACACACACACACACATTCTACAGCACTGCAAAAAAGCAGCCATAATATCCTTGTGTGATCAGCACTCCTAAAATCTACCATTAAAGTATGAGTTAATGCATCATGAATTCTACACAAATTTTACATGTATTCATAATTTTACATATTTTTACATATATTTTACATATATGCATAAAGATCACTTATTCAGAAATAGCTAAAAGGCCCCAAACTTTTCTAATTAAATCGCTGAACATGAGACTGAGCTAAATAAGTCCCCAAAACATGAAAAGTGATGGGAAGATGGGTCTTGAACAAATTAACTCCTTTTTATTTTGTTCTCATTGCCTTGCATTAGCCTTGCCTTCCTCTTCTTCCTATGAAAATAAGGATGACCTTACAAAGACATCCTCTCACTTTGAATGAAGTACGGAAATGCAATGTTACATCAGCAGGATAGAAAGATGAGAGAAGATGTTTAGAGACTCCTTTGAGAGCACTTTTCTAACATAAAACATTTAAAGTAGTTTGCACTCATCTCTTAATGCTTGCAAATGACACCAGCAAACCTCCGTCTATGCATGTGAGGCTCTTACTGTTTGCCTTTGGTGTCTTTCAGGCACACTGCACTTCCATTTTCAAGCTTATCTCTGCCACCAGGAGGTCTACAAATGTATTTTTTAACAACAAAAGCCAAGCATTTCAGGAATTTAATAGGAATTTGTGGGCCATATAAAGTGCTTTACAGAAGGATGCATCTCGATGTGAGCCATATGGTACCCACACAGGAGAGGGGAATTTGTCAGATATGCAGTGGCAGTAATTCACTCAAAGGCTAACATATGCCTCGGATTTTTTTTAACATAAAGTTAGAAAATATGGTGTTACTGCAACAGGACCTGATAAATCAGCTACAGGGTTTTTTTTGTCCAAGCTTTAATTTTCTATCTCTTGATAAACATTTTCACTTTAACCATCTATACAGCAAGCATAATGGACAAAATGGGATAAGACTTGGGGAAGGCACAAATGTAATACTATGAGTTTGTGGGGTCACAAATTCTCTCCTCCTCAGATCCTGAGATACAATATATACTTCCTATGGTTCATATCCTGCATGTGCTTTTCCATATGTCCTAGTTAATCCTGATTGAGCATTAAATCAGCAAAATGTTAATCATGATCAGTGATAGCCAGGGCTCCTCTGTAACCCAGATTTGAAACCAGAGTTTCAAGCTGATTTGCAAATCCTAACTCAGGGGAACTAGAGTTATCATTAACCACCATTACCAGTGGTGCCAAAATAATGCTTAATTAAGGTTCAAGCCAGTGGGGAAGGGCTAAAAACTCATGCTGGAGAAGAAACATGCAGTTCCATTGTCCACTCCTGTTAAGAGTTGATCAGCATTACGTTTGCCTTGGACTTCAGTCTGAGAGTCAAATAAATGAAAATTGATGTTAGTGATACAACATTTAATGCTCTACTGAAGTATATGCAGAAATATTACTATTCTAGAATAGAATATACTTTATTGTCATTGTACATGGTACAATGAAATTTAAAAGTGCCATCATTCTGTTAATTAACAGAATTCTTACTTCCAACAATATTCACTTATATTCCCTTGTGATTTTTTTTAATATTCCAAAACAAAAAGATGTGAGTAGAAAAACTCCTGAGAGGTGTACTTTTGCTAAGGAAACTCAAAATATTGCATGTTTGCAATGGTAGCAACAAGACTGGTAAAATGCTAATGAAACTGCAATATTTGGGGTGCAATATATTTAAAGGTTACCCATACAATCTTTCCCTGATTGCAGTCACTCACATTTCCAGACATTCAAAAATACCCAAAATTCATATTTAATATGTGCACATATAGCGCTAGGTATTTTTCTTCCTTCTTCAGTTCTTTCAATTACTTACCTCAAAGGACAGTTCATCAGCTGCCTGAGCAATATATCTTTTAATCACGTGGGCAGCTGCTATAGCAGGAACGTTAATGGACGATTCTTCATGGACTAGCAGGTGATTCCCCTTGTTATCAATCTGTAACAAAAGATAAAGTAGATTATGAGACTACTGAGGAAATGCAGTCTTTTTTGTTCATGTGTAGGAGAGACTTCATGAAAATTCACAGAGACAGCAGAGCCTGGAGAATTCACTGTAAAAAAGGGGGGGGGGGAGTGAAAAGGTGCAGCATAGGCACCATATACCTGAGAATGAGAAGGAATGATACAACGCTAAGTTCTAAATGACAGATTACCTTTTCTTCTGTCTGACAGAGGGGCATATTTTGCTTTACTGAGGTGTGCTTTTAAAAGCAACTATCAATCTCTATTTCAAAGGCAATTCAACTCTGCCTTGATAGGTCTTTTACCAACATGGAGAGGTAATTCCTTAAAATGTTTGTGATTTATTATTATTTAGCTTTAGCCTTTCTACTTAACTGTCCTCCTGACTATCTGAATACAGTAACAATGCTAAGTGGGTGGGCAAGCTGCATACACGGCCACCCAGCATAAGAGACGTGGCACTGCTGATTACGCGGGACACAGTCATATTGAGATAGGATTTTTTTTCCAGTCTATTATGACCCACTTTTAAAAGTTCCATTTTAATTATTATTGCTGAAGCACAGTCAAAGATAATGCAGTTCCACTCCTGTAATTCATGGCCAATTCACAATTTTATGCAGTTTCCAATAGCTCATTCAGAGCTCCTTGGCTGGCAAACTGAGGTTTATTTCGGTATAATGTGTGAAATGTACAGCTGAGCCAACATGGGCATGGAATATATTTTGCAAAGTACTTTGCCACTCCAAAACATAACCTTTTTGTTTGGGTGATTTTTCCAGGGTCAGGGTGATACAGAACAATTTGCCCATGCAGACTGAGGTCAGTAAGCAATGTCAGCATGTTGTGATACTTTGCAGCCAAATATGATTTGCTACACGTCAGAAAGACTATTCAGAGAAAGGAAAATTCTTTTGTCCTCAGTCTTATCTGGAATTATGTCAATGTGATGCTGTTATGTTGCCTATGTGATTCCTGATTATCTGAAATCAGTTCAAAAAAAGTTCTTTTTTTTTTAATGGCACGAGAGCAGTAAACTGGTGGATGAATCAGCAGTGAATGAAACAGCTTTGAACAGATTGAAAGAGGTATGCAAAATAAATACATAGGGGAGGGGCGTTACTGCCCTGTTGCTGGAAACTCCCCATTATCCCCAAACTTGGCATTCACAAAAATTCATTAGAAGCCTAGTGAAATAGCCCTCAAGCATTGCTGAAGGAGGACATGTTGTTGTTGTTCAGTCACACAGTCGAGTCCGACTCTTTGCGACCCCATGGACCACATCACGGCAGGCCCTCCTGTCTTCGGTCGTGCTCTGGAGTTTGCTTAATTTTATGGTCATTGCATCAATAACACTGTCTAGCCATCTCATCCTTTGCTGTCCCCTTCTTCTTCTACCTTCAATCTTTCCCAGCATCAGGGTCTTCTCCAGTGAGCGCTCCCTTCTCATTTGGTGGCCAAAGTATGTGAGCTTCAGCTTCAGTATCTGGCTTTCCAGGGAACCATCTATTCTTTGGTGCTCAGCCTTCCTTATAGTCCAACTCACGTAGCCATACATTACTACTGGGAATGCCATTGCTTTGACCATACGGACTTTTGTTGGCAGGGTGGTGTCTCTACTTTTTATTATGCTAAAATAATGATCCTTCTGCTGGGAGGACATACACAGAACTATTCCAACAGCAGTACTAGTAAAAGGAGATATTTCCTATCACAGCTGTATTTGTTTTAAAAAAGAGGCAAAAAGAAATACAACCAATGGCAAACTGTGTCATTTAAGATAGCAATCCTATTCCACTAACCAAGCGCAGAAAATGAAGAATGAATTTTGATTTTTTTCTGGAACCAACCTTTCTTGAGTAGTACTTACTTTATTTACTGCAATGCCCAGGGTGATTTTATTTATTTTAAAAAATATCTTGAAGAGGAGCCTATGCTGATACTCGGCTGGTGCCAGTGTGTGCCTCCTATGTGACATGTGTGCCTCCAATACTCCAAAATGCTCTTGGAGGGTGCTGCACCATCAGAGGGCCCCTCACCCTGGAGGAATGCCCGACACAACAAAAGTACAGGGTTCAGCATCTTAGACTCTATAAACTATTTCAAGGAGGAGAATAAATCTGTCTTATCTATTTCTCTTCTCTCTTTTAATCTAGCATGGTCTTTCGCAACAACACTAAAAGGGAACAAGCTCTGCCAGCATCGATTTCTGACTTGACACTCATTTTGCATTTACAGCTTGCAAACCTGCCAATGTGGTCTGTATTACAAAACAATGAAAATGAAACTGAGGAACTCAGGAACAGTGCTGTACACTCTACAGTACCTCCATCCATGTGAGGGCAGGTCCACAGTTTATCTTGTTGCCAGCAATGGCTGAGAGTCGCGACAGGTAAGCCATCAGCATCTGGGTGACAAGCTGCAAAGGACAAGAAAAGACCAGTATTATTCTGCTGACCTTCAAGATGAGGTAGCCAATGACTATTATTTGCTGTAGAAAGCATAAAAATATTTCTGTGCTCGACTGACTCTGAGAACCACATAAATCAGCAATCAATGTAAAGTCTTAGCATTAAAAAAAAAGTTATCTGGGCAGGTTTTTTATGCGTTTTGCTAGATATTTAAATCCTGATGTCTCCTGTCTGTCAAGACTTAGAAAATATAGCGTATTTTAATGGTGCTTATGGGAAGGTTTGGGATGCTTTACATTTTCTTTGAAACAGGTATCTGAGAACAGTTAAGAAACCCAGGAAGCTTCTGGATGTCCAGCATCTAGAAAGCACTTTGAAATGCGATGCGTCATGCGTGAAATAGCTCAGTTTACTGTCCCTTAAAAAAACCAAAATAACTGGGTCAGGGCATATAAGAGACAGTGATCAAGCTCCCACTGAAGTGTGTATCCATTCCAGGCTATTCATGGGATTGTCTGGGTCCTCCATGCCAAAGATCTATCTTCATAGAAATCTCAGGGGAAAGAGCTCTGGTATAGCCTCCTCCATGTCATATAGTTTTTGAAGTGTGGCAAAGTTTTGTGAGGATTATTGCTCCCCATGCCCCCCCACTGCAACCTGTATCTTTCTGGCACCCCAAGATCCTCTGTCTTTTGGAGTCAGAGGCATGGATTTTATTTATTTAGTTAGTTATTTGATTTGATTTATATACCACCCTCCCTGCGAGTGGGCTCAGGGTGGTTTACATTAATATCATTAAACAATAATGTAATAACAGATTAAAACAACATAAAATCACAGATCATAAAATCATAAGGAAGGATGCATCCATCTTTTCACATTAAGGCAGGATCTCTAGATTAAGATATGTATTTCCCCAGGTTCTTTCAAGAGAAAAGTAGCTTGCCTGCCTAACATCTTCAGAGGCACATTAACCAAACTTCTTTTGAGGGCCCAGCAAAGTTCCCAGTGACTCAAGCTCACAGGACAATAACTAAAGTTCCCAGAATCTCTCTGACATGTAGACTTCTCTAGAAATTCAACAAATTCCCAAGAAAAGCCCATTAGCCCCTCTCCTGGCTGTTGTCAACTGGTCTTAGTCACACTTGCTGCTATTACCTGCAACCAGACACATTTCTCCTTCCTATTATATCATCTGGATACTCCATTACTAATATCCCCTTACAAAAGGAGGATTGAACTGCCCTACGACAGCTTGGATTCTGGCCCTTTCACCAATGATCCTAAAGTTTCATCAATCACAGTGTGACCCAAATTTCACCAATGGGCAGATGCTCTGACCCAATGCCATCACATATCCTTGTTCTGCAACAAATTCAGCCCATAACAATGCTTTCCCTATTTGTACCCAGGTAATTCCAAGTGAAGAAAGGCATGCCAAGCCCTCCGTTTTTGGTAGGTAGTTCTGCTTTCAAACCTTCTACCACTGCTGACACTGAAATCACTGGACCTCCTCATTAAGACACGTAAGGTATGCCTTTTCCTACTCGCAGTCTGCTTCCCTTCACAGACCTGACCCTCTATGTCTTCCTATCTGTCCCTGTCTCTTTGCCTCTCCCTTTACTGTCCTTGGCTGGTCGGCCTTTCAGCAAGTTGGTCTTGCCACGGCACTCTTAACCTGCCAAGGGAGACTTTCCTTCCTATTCAGAAAATCCTTCCCTGTCCATCCCACCACACCTTCTGGTCCCTTTTAGGCAATACGGCACCTATTTTTACTTTCTGGGTTAGTATATCTGGATAAGCTACATGGGAGGAACACAACTGGGGTTAAAAGTAAGTCACTGAACACTAGGACTGTGCAAATGTGAATGTTTTTATTACACTGCTACAAGTAACTTGCTATTGTATTGCTGCCATTGCATAGTCTGGTCTAACTGTCTTGTACTGCTGCCATTTCATGTCCACCATTGCTATTCTGTATCTTAGTTTGGGCAATAAAATTAATTTTTGGTTAAGTACCTCCCCTACTTCTTTTCCCCCCCGGCAGACTTATGTTAGGTTGGGAGCTATGTATACAACAGACTCGAACAATCCCTTGCCCAGAGTCCATGCTCTGGATTTACACATTTATAACACTGTTCATGTGCCTACCCTAACACAAGGACTGATTAGGTTTACAGGATGGAGAAACATTCAGACATGTAAGCCTCCCTCCCCGCAGCTAGAGTGACACAATCCGCTGCAGGGTACTTCCTCAATGAGAAATGAATCATGTAAACAGTATGCAAAAATTACTCTCTGTAAATAAGCCCTGTAAATACAGTGCAATTCTCAAGGCGCGCCTCTGTTGCTGTGTTTTGTCCTATGAATCTGTCTTATACAGAGCCAGGTAACTGCTTCGTCTAGTTCAGCACTGCACACTCTGACTTGGCAGCAGCTCTCCAATTCTCAAACAGAGGTCTTCCCTTACATTTGCTACCGAATATTCTTTACCTGGAGATGCCAAAGCTTGGAGCCAAAGCTTGTGCTCTACAGCTCAGCGATGGCCTTTCCCCAACTAACTATTCTGTAAAGCAAAACTGCTCATGAAAATACATAGATATGAAGATGTAGCTGGAGAAGCCTTTTTGCTGCCCTTGTTTCTCATATACTTTAATTGCAGCATTGATAAGATGAACATTTTGAAGAATGACTACATAATGTTGAACACATTCAACTATCTGAAAGGGGCAGAATCTACTGGGGGCAAGTATCAGAAGACCCTACTGTGACATAGGAGGGGTGGGCTCACACAGAATGCCAGTAATGCCCCAAGTTAAACTGAAATTCACATACACACTCATACATGATCAACTGGCATTATAATTCCAACCAGGGGTCATTTCGTAGAAAAAGAGGTGCAGGAGCTCATTAGCATAACTCATTAGCATAACTTATTTGCATATGCTAAACCACCTGACATCACCGGAAGTATGTCAGAATGCAAGAGAGTAAAGGGGGGGAGGGACTTCTACTAATCCAAGCCTCAGAAATACCACTATTCTTGGAGGATAGCTTCAGTGGTGGCTGAAGCCTTCAGAAGGCTGGTCTGAGGAACAAGGAATTTTACAGGGGACGGGGTCATTTTGCTGCAGCCATGACACAAGCAGGCATTCCCCCGCCGGGGGGGGGGGGCCCTGGCACCAACACCCGGAGTTGAGCTCCCGCTAAAAATGACCCCTGATTCCAATTATCTTGGATGAGGAGCCCACATGAAATAATCCTAGGAATGGAAGTAAACACCAGTGATACTATATCCTGCAGATAAGTCCAAATGTTTTGAACTATGTTATTTTACGGAGGAAATTTCCTAGCTATGTTCTACAAAAAGTGAAATCAGATATAACCGCCTTCTTGTACAGTTTCTTTTCAAAGATACTAATTTTACTATTCTATTCAATTCAATCAGCCTTTGTTGGCATATAAGAATTAAGATGAGCAAGATACAAAAGGAATAAAAATTAGGAATATATTACAGTACAATTAGATAATATCCTCAATTATTTCTGAAGTTTTTCCTGGCACAGCTTTATGGCAAGTTGTAAGAACTTTGCCACCTTCTTGGTTATATCAGAGGAGGAATAATTCAAAAGGCAGTAAACCTTTTTTTTTTTAAATATTTTATTACATTTTCATTCCTCTTATTTTACAATCTATAATTTCACATTTTCTTAAAGTGAGAGTACATATATTATCCCAACCAAGAGTACAGTTTGGACCAGGTGTCGCTTGGATCTTTTCTGTTATCCATAGAAATTAAATGACTCAGTCAAAAGGCAGTAAACCTTGTAGGAATCTGAGAGGCTCGTCATATTAGCTAAAATAGAGCTTAAATATTTAAAACAAATATCTACATGGAAAGAACAATAGAGGAAAACATGTGGGATTTCCTCAATGCAACTGGTGATACAAGGACAATGTCTAGCTAAATATGCTATCCTTTATATCTGCCATATAAAATCGCAGGTGGCATAGCACTAAACCTAGCTAAAAAAAAGCTCTGCATTGTAACGGTACTTGCAGAGAATACAGATCAGGCTCGTAGCTACATTGGAGCCTTTCGGAACCCGGTCCCCCGGCTTACCACCAAAGCCCCCCAACTTCCCACACAGCCCAGGCCCCTCAACTTCCAATTTTTAATTTTATTTATTGCACTCATCACCGCTACTGGCAAGCCTCGTGCCACCCTCTCTTGTCCACTGCTCTCTCTGGGCAAAGCAAGCCCTGTGCCCTCCAATCCCACACTGCTCTCTCTGGGCAAGGCAAGCCCCCTGCCCTCCCGCCCTCCAATCCCATGCCGCTGCTCTTTCTTGTTTTTTGCCGGCCAGCAAGGCGAGCCCTTCCTCCAATCTCACGCTGCTGCTGCTCTCTCTTCAGCTGGCCAGTCAAGCCCCTTGGGTTGGATTATCCCACACTGCTGCTCTGCTCTCTCTCTCATTGCTTGCTAGCCAGGAAGGCAAGCCCCGACTGCCTTCATCCCTCCAATTCCCAAGCTGGCAAAGCAAGTGCTGCACTGCCCAATCCCTCTCTCAGCTTGATTTTGCTTCCATTCCTCTCCCCTTCCTTTCCCTTTTTTATTTTCAGAGCTCAGCTCTGCCTCCCGCCTTTGAATGGCGAGGATTCTTCTTCTACCCTTCCCTTTTTATCTGCAGGGCTCAGCTCTGCCTCCCACCTTTGTATAATTAAATTATTTAAATTAGCCAGTGCCAAGTATCCCCCCTGAGAAATTTAAATGCCCCCCAACTTAGAAATTCCTGGCTACAGGACTGATATAGATATAGGGCCACATGACCTACTGCCAGTGGGATCTCCAAACGCAAAGGAGAGCAAGTTTCATTAGCCATACTATATATGCTTTGGAGTTCAATATCCAGAATTCTGCATTTGATCATTTGATATGCACCCATTAACAGGAGCATAGACAATGAGTCCAGAGATATACCCACAGCAGTGATTTTTCCATCAATACAAGCTAGCCAGCTTGACATTTCAGACTTTGAGAGCATTGATGGATAAGACTGAAGGAATCGGAGTTATAGTGCAGACACAGCCAGTATTTAATGGTCATAAGCCACACCCTAGTTTCAACAAAATTTAATCCAGTTTCTAAGCACAGGGCAGCAAATGGTACACAATAAGGCATACCCAGCATTTTCCATAAAAAATTTGGACTGGGCACATTCCAACTATTTTTTTTACTATACTATATTCATTCATTCAGAATATTAAAAAAGAACAAATTGTGCTACTGTTTCCTGTATTTATATGCTATAAATGTATTTGCTACTTCCAAGGAGAGGCTCTGAATATGTAAGCTGTAAACCAAGGCTGTTTGTGGGGGTTGTAATTAAATTTAGGAAAAAAGAAAATTTGCTTCCATTAAAGAGCCAGACCAAAGGTATAATAAGCAAGGGAAGGCACAATTTCAATTAAGCTATGCATAATGTAACAGGTGGTTTTTTAAAAATTAGTTATTAAGCTGAGATGAGAAAAAGTTAACAAAACCAAGTATTTTCAATGTGCTGCTATTTTCTGTGCCTAACAGCTATGTCTAACACATCAGAATCGTTTTATTGCTCATCTCCTGATAACAAACTGTTATGAAAACATATGACACATTGAAATCAAATTAAATTCTTTTGCAAACAATGGACTACAAAGAGCCCACTCCTTCTATCCATTTACCATTCTTCATTTGGCAGAACTGTACACTTGAATAGTTCAACAGCAACACATTTTCTCCGTAACTTCAGGTAACGTTTCTCCACTCCTAGATCATACACCAGAACAATTTCCATGTTCAAAGACTAAACAAAATAACTACACCTCCTGCCTGCTCACAGGTAGCTGGTTTCCTTCAAGTGGTAATAAGCTTGATATTTTTACCTCTGGACTGTCTTTCAAGGCATCAGAACGAGGCAGCTCTGAGAGCTGGGAGAAGCGCCGGTCATAAATACATAGGTGAAGATGCTTATCAAGTACTCTGAAATCTTCATAACTCCGCTTTACGATCCAGCTCTTGCCCTGTAGAGAGGTGAGAGAGAGAGAGCATTAGAGTGCCATGCATTTTCTAACAAATCATGCTAGTCTGACCAGAAGCATAAAACAGCAATTCTAGCAGAAAGACAGATCAGACACCTCTGCGGTGCTGTCAACTCTCCTAAAGCACATTCCTTGCAAGTTTAAGCTGAGGGTCTCACTGTTAACTTAGAAAACTGCCTTATATCACATGTATTTGCTTTATTTATGGCATTGTTTCACACATTTTGGCACTGAACAAATGAAGGTGCCTTATGTCAAACCAGATCACTGGTATATCTAGACCTGTCCCACTTATTCTGAAAGGCAGAATCCTTTCAAGGTTCTAAACTTAAGCCTTCCCCACACTTTTTATTCAAGATTCTTTGAACAGGATATGCTAGGGATTGCACAGTTCACTACTGTGCTGCAGTCCCTCCCCATAAAGATACTACCCTCTTTTCCTCAGTTGTATGGGCTTGCCTGGAATTGTTCTCTACAGTTTAACTCAGTTATTTTCTTAATATGAAGCACAGATGCTGCTGAAATTCCGGTCCCCTATGCTTTGATTATGCACACAACAGACACATATGTATGTGTACATACACACATTATCTAGATTTAATATACAAATTTGAACTGGAGAAGAATTGTTCTTTCCCTCCAAGTTCCTCTAGTCTTCTCCCTCACTGCCACTTTTTGGTGTAGTTG
The DNA here is from genome assembly GCA_029233225.1 of Lepidodactylus listeri. Lineage (NCBI taxonomy): Eukaryota > Metazoa > Chordata > Lepidosauria > Squamata > Gekkonidae > Lepidodactylus > Lepidodactylus listeri. Next base: position 58,989,478 of record JARCFY010000014.1, read on the forward strand.
AAACTTCTAAACAGACTTCAAAAGCAGCCCCATGTGCAGTATGTTTGCAGCAGTCTAACCCAGAGGTGATCAGCATGGGTAGATGGTTAAATAGCACAAAAGAACTAAACAGAATCTTGCAGGGCACATATTTTTCCCATTAAAAAAAAAAAAAACTCTAATAGGGCTTTACCAGAATCAAGTGTAGTGAAGAGAACATTTTCCCCTAAATCCAAAATTATTAAGCTATTATCATGTCAATGAACTCGGTAACGGTAGTGCACATCGTGCATCAGAGGGATTTTCCTCATTTCCATTGCCTTATTATTCTATTTTTAGCTGTTATGAATGCTCTTTTAAATCCATATTCTATTTGCCAAGAAGTCCTCAGCATATCTTTCATATCAGTTAATACTGAAGAGACGAAGCTATAAATCCACCCCTATAAGCTCTTCTACAGCAAAAGTACATAGTGGCTTCAGAGTTCTGAACTATGAAGTACAGCAGTAAATCTGCAACTGCCGCTGTTGTACCAACAATGTTTATTTTTTTAAAGTCCTTGAAGAAAGGAGTATGATGTTTTATAACTCTGCAATTACTTGTGCTTTAACTTTTCTGTGAAGCTGTAAGGGGAAAAAACATTTTTGATATTTATATTTTTGTATTACATTATTCAGTCTTTTAAACAGTTAACAACTAACATATTTATCAAAAGGAAGACAACCCTGAATGTAAGATGTCTTCCCTAAAAAATGTTAGACACACACACACAAAAATTATTACTGGACGTAAACATAACTTATATGAAAACGTAAGACAACTGTCTCTTTCTCTTTTTGGAAGGCATAGCTGGAAAAAATCCCTACACTTCCATTTGAGTAAATACAGTATATGACATTTCAGCCCTAGGGAACTGAATCACACACATCCTTCCTTTCCCGGTCTTTTTTCAGAGGACATTACAAAAGTCCTTTTGGCTCAACATGACTTTCCTGATATGTAACTATGACTAAGAGATGGGGTACAGGCTATAGGATCACTTATTTTCTTTTCCCCACTCTTAGTCTACACCTGAGCATTCTCCCTCCATCCTGCATTTCACGGCCAGTTCTTACCATCATTAAATGTTGCATTATACTACCCATGATGAACTCAACCAGATTTCATATTGACCACTTCCAAATCAACTGACTGTATAGAATGCAATAAGGTATAACCCTTAAACGTACTTCTTAAATAGTGTAGGAAATAATATAGCGACAGCAGAGTTATCTCAAGTTCACTTTTCCTAGTGCCAAGTAACAGGCCGTGTTCCTGATTTTGCAACTGCAACCGTATGCACACCAAAGTGGGCAAAAACTTTGCACGGAATGCCTGGTACATCTTATTGGAGCCAATCTGCAACATGGTTTGGCATGACATTTATAGATATATACACTTTGCTGAACATGGGCCTTTAATATCACACAAGCTTTTTAAGCAGGTGTTCAACAATAATTGAGAAGTGAGATTTGAAGATATACTCAGCTTGAAGCTTTTTTTTCCCCTGATGCTGTGACCAATTAGTAATTGAGCATACACAATGTACTCTCCTGCTTTCACTTACTGGCAGTCTACATGGTGCCATTGCTAAAGAACCCTAAAGAAGTTTAAGATGGTTACTGTGCCAACTATTTAAATAGCCAATGAACTCAAGATCTGATTCTTTCATTAGTGGACATAAGCTTCTTAAAACTATTAAGATGGTACCAATGAAATGGGCCAAGTAGACTGAAAAGATTTAGAACCACAGCTCCAGAATCAACCTTCTTTTTTTAAAAAAAATGCAAATGACCTGAGGATGAAATGGAGATGCAGTTTTTTTAAAAAAAGACTGAATGCTCTCAAAAGCCTCATTTATTATCTGAGCCTTCTCTAAAGCTACCAGTGCAGCTCACTGCCTTTATGCTTTCAGGGCAAGAGCTCATCATGCTTGAAAGAGAAGCCCTCTTTGTAAAATATTCTCCCTGTATTATGCCATCTTGTAGCTATAACAAACGGTGTTCAAAAGATTCAAGTGGGTAGCCGTGTTGGTCTGAAGCACTAGAACAAAGTTTGAGTCCAGTGGCACATTGAAGACAAGCAATGTTTATTTCCTCAAAGTTTAAGACCAAAGGTGCCACTGGGCTCAAACTTTGTTCTAGTGTTAAAAAAAACGGAACCTAGCTTATTTCTCATCCTTATATACATTTGAACTTCTATCACCTGTACTTTGAAAGATTCAGTATTTGCCTAATTATACAACCAATTCAAACCCAATGGGCAAATAATGTACAATATAAACTTAATAATTAAATATGGCTTATCACATCATTCATGATGGCCAATGCTTGCCAGGCCTATGAGTCACCCACACCTAGGTGGGAAGATTATCTAACCACTGGTTGTGTTCATCAACAATTTGTGTCAGTCCAGTTGCAGATGTCTAGTTTCCTTCTTGAGTTGGGTATTCCACCCAGTGATGCAAAGCACCAGCCTCCTTGTGTTACCTTACACAGATATTCTTGTTTCAATGCTCCCTGAAAAGGAGATGACAGATCCAAACGTGGTTTCCCACCTTCAACTGCTTGCAATACCTATATCAACTGGGGCAGGATGGTAAGAACATTCAGGACCTTTGGGAGCTCCCCCCCAAAATTTATCCTACTTCTTTGCCTAGATGTGTTAAGCTCTCTAGGTCTGATATTTGAAAGCCTGTCACTTAAAATGGATGGAACTTGCAATCATAGGTTTAAATTATGGGTGGGAAGGTGCCGACTGAATATTAGGACTTTTTTTTTTACTGTAGGAATAGTTCAGCAGTGGCATTAGCTGCATAGAGAGGTAGTGAGCATTAGGCAGCAGCTGGGCAAACACTTGTTAGGGATGCTTTTAGGCTGATCCTGCATTGAGCAGAGAGTTGGACTAGGCAGCCTATATGGCCCCTTCCAACTCTATAATTCTATGAAACTTCCAGCACAGCTGTGTAAACATCTGATTGGGCCAGTGGGTCGCCTGTGGCATATTGTCTGCCAATATGGACGTATTATTTTCTTAGTTGGCAAGTCAGTCATTTTTATTACTTATAACCATTGGCCATTACAACATTCATACAAACAATATACACCTTGCACAAGTAGTTCACGTACACACTTCAAGTGCAAAATATAAAAACACAGGGCTTAATATCCTTAAATTGAGTTGCTCCTTATATAGTTTATACCAATAGTCTGGAGATTTACTCTGTATATTTCCGGCTGCTACAGTAAATAATGCATTATAGCAACATACTTGGTGTCTGACAATAGAGCACAAAGCATGACAAAATCAGACCAACTTACTGTAGGGAATCCAAGAGAGCAAAGGGGAATTCCCTCTTTCTGGGGCATTACTTCACTGGGAGGTGGTGACGGCTACAAGCATGGACAGCTTCAAGAGGAAATTAGACAAACATATGGAGCAGAAGTCCATCAGTGGCTATTAGCCACAAAGTATAGATAGGAACTCTCAGTCTGGGGCAAGTGATGCTCTGTAATCTTGGTGTTGGGGGGCAATAGTGGGAGGGCTTCCTGCCCCCACTGCTGGACCTTCTGAGGGCACCTGGTGTTTTTGGCCACTGTGTGACAGAGTGTTTGACTGGATGGGCCACTGGCCTGATCCAACACTGGCTTTTCTTATGTTCTTATATACTTGGAAATTTATACTTGAAAGTATCTAAGCAACATTTAAGGTTCAAAATATACCAAGCAACAGCAATCAGTTAACAAAAAAATCCTGACAAATTAGCACATACAGTACTGCCCAAACCATCCAGAGCATCTAGCTGCACAGTTTTATAACAAGTATGTTAAGCTATGGACAAGTTCAGGGCTAGGATGATTAAAAATATATGACCTACCACTACTTATGCACACCATCAGGTAAACACAAACTATATGCAGGAGTCCATGCCTAGTGTGAACATGCAGCTAAAATATGCACATAATTTGCATACTGATTTTTAATTAATACAACAGATACTAAGCAGCGGATGTAATTAACTGATGGATTGCACCAAGAAATTCTCTGTACTGATAAAGATGATTAGGGAAGTGAGTAAAAAGCCTCGTGGTGTGTCTTTATAATGGCTGAGGCAAAAAACATCATGCATGGTGTTCCGCAAACAAAGTACTGGTTTGCTTTGTAAACTAGTTCTGATTACGTATGTTGCATCTTAATTAAAAAAATTAAAAGAAGATGCTCCACAAAATGGTCTTTTTAGTCACCTACTGCAAGTACCAGATTCCCAACAAGTTCAAAACCTATCAAAGCAGCACTGGAACTGATAGGAAGGGCTAACATTGGAAAGCAAAGTTTGCCACCATCAAATGGGTTTTATTTGCACAAATGGACCTTAGTGGGTCCTGACTCTGGAAAGATCAGGCATGAGGGGCATGCAAGGCGGGAGAAGACACAAAAGCAGCTCTTATTGGGCAGTGCTTGCATTCCAAAATTATCCTCTGAAATACAAATCTAAAATTTACACACTGACCAAAAATGAATCTGACTTTACATTTAGTTGTCCCCGCTTTAGGTATTTTTCTTGTAAGATTTTCAAATTTCTCTGCACTCAGGAGGACTAAATCTTCATAATTTTAAATCAAAGGTAAATATTTTATAAAAGTGCCCTCTCACTACACACAAATGGTTGAGGTACCATGTGGGTTCATGGGTAACTTGTTGCCCGTTTAGATTCAGGTGGGGAGCCGTCTTGGTCTGAAGCAGCAGAGCAAAGTTGAGCCCATTGGCACCTTTAAGACCAACAAAGTTTTATTCTGGATATAAGCTTTTGTGTGCATACACAGTAGGATTGCCAGGTCCTAACTTCTCCAGGTGGGAAGATCTTTGGGCCTTGGCAGGATCTTCTGTCTTGTGCGCAAAGTGTGTGTTGCCTGGAAGTGACATCATCATGTTGCACGCTGGTGGTCTAGTTTTTGAGCAAAACTCTATGGTTTGAGCTCAGATTTGCCATACAGTTTTACCCAAAAACCAGAGCATTGCCACACAACATCATGTTTGTTGATGGGGTTTTCCCCACTGGCCAGCAGCAGAGAGGAGCCTACAAAAGTGGGGGAAACCCCGCCCAGACCGGGGGCTGGCAACCCTAATGCACACTTCTTCAGATACACTGAAACAGAAGTCAGCAACCATTACATATAGGTAAACTGTGAATGGTTGCTGATTTCTGTTTCAATGTATCTGAAGAAGTATGCATGCACACAAAAGCTTATGCCCAAAATAAAACTTTGTTGGTCTTAACGGTGCCACAGGACTCAACCTTTTCTTTGTTGACCATTTGTTTGTTATTATTAAAATAACTTGGGTGTGGTAGGGAGACACATTTTTAACAGCAGCAAAATCACAGATACTTAAACCCGGGTATGACCAGAGGCACTTCCGGCAGGCAAGATAGTAGGATCCACCCAGGATGTTTTTTGGTTTGTTTTTGTTTTACTTATTTAAATTGTATTGTTTTAAATTGGCTGTCTTGTGCTTTGGGAATTTTCTCCCTTTAGGGAGAAAAATAGCATAGGAATGTTATAACAAATAAGTAGAAAAATAAAAGCTCATTCTGGTTCAGATGTGCACAATCATCCTGCATTGCAGATAAAAATAAAACATTCTTTTGAACAAGGCTACTGAAAGTAGAGGCAGGAACTGAGAAATAAGACAGATAAAAGTATAAACTTAGGGATTTTCTCAGGCACATAAAAAATATTTGTCTTGTCTGTTCCTGACCCCAGCCTCTGGATTTTAAGTACCTACAGATCCGACCATGATGAAAATTAGATATATTGATCCTTCTGATTTAACTGAATTTCTGGAAAAGACCCATTATAGAACTGGAGACCTTTTTTAGTTTTGGTGTTTTTTACTTTTTATTTTTAATTTTTTAACATGACTAAACGTAACATAACCATAACAAGATAAGCTGAACCATAGAAATTCTATAAACAGGAGCAGTGACAGAATAAAATACAGGTGAAATAACATTAGTACAAAGATAAAACATTAAATTTTTCGGGAATTGTCTGGTTAGCATTAGTATTTCTCTCAATATACTCCAGGAAAGGGAACCTTTTTCTAAGAATACGGGATGGTGAGTTGGATTCTTGACTGTAAGTACTTGATCAGAGATTTTTTTATCCATAAAAAGATACTCTCATATCTTGTTTAATCATTTTGTAGTGTTGGGTAAACTTTAGATTTCCATTGATGTGCATGGACAGCTTTAGCAGCCACCAGCATAATTGATATTAGGTCTTTCCATCGTAAGTGTGGCTTCTACAGCTGTCTGAATATGTTTTTCTAGCATGACTTTCACATCCTTTTCCTTTTTAAAAACAAGTCATGGTGGAAAATGACTTCAAAATTTAAACAAAATACAAAATAACCCAGACCTAATAAAATCCCATTGAATATTATTTGATGTGTTCCATCCACTGATTTTCTAGGTTTAAAGTCTCCCAAAAACAAGATATTGTGCCAGGAAGTTTTGTTTTTTTAAATACATAGCAGGGAGTGGAATAAGTGGTTCATAAACTCAAATCATCAGGGCATGTAAAATATCAATACCAGTGCTCATTTTCTGTACCTGTTTACAAATGGAGGGGAGGAAAAGGCACCCCACAATGCAATGTGATGTCTTCTTTGAACACTGTGGCATTAGAAAGACAGCATGAACATTCAGGTCAATATTCTACAGATCAAGGACTTATCCCTTGATGTGAGAGAAAGTAACACAATATAGTCTTTGGAGACAACTATATTGGATTCAAACTGGGTATGCCAATTCATGATAATATTCTGTGCTGTTCGTTCAAGTACTGGCTCAAGCTCCAAATCCAGTGTGAAATCATTACAATATATATCCAAGACACCATAGTCGATTTCAGCTTTAAATCAGCTTGACTTCCACAGCCACAGTGGGATGGGGAAGAATGAAAAATAGGTGAAGACACAGCATCTGAAGTAAGGCCTCAAATACACTGTGCTCTAAAATGCCAATTACTCTTTACCCAAATATTTGTATACACAATGTTACTTGAATACTTAATACAAGAGCTCTTCCAGATTTTTACATAAAGTAACACTGTAAAGGATCTGATATGTACATGGAGAGACAATTCTGGAACAAAAAGAGGTACTGAAGATTTTTCAAGAAGTGTTTGTTAAATATCCAAGTTCAAACCAGTCCACCAAGACAGCACCACAATTGCTGTGCATCTAGTCTGTCTGCCCTTTCTCCCCAGAACCCAATCTCCCAAATCAATCTTTGCCAGGTATATCCATTCCTTAGATAAATATCGGACAGAAGTATTTGCTCAGGGAAATTGCTTTATGAAGCTAAAGAGGAACAAGAGCATATAAACAGGTAACAGAAGAATAATAAAGAGTTTCCAGCACCCAAAGCTAAAATGCTAAACTGTTTTTCTTGATTAAATCTGTTTCTGAATGGCAGTCTGAAAAAATATACAGCCTAAGTCTCTTGCTATTTGAAAAAGGATTTGCTTCTCTCAACACTTTATTAGTTTCCGGTCTCTCTTTACAGCTTGTAATTTAAACAACTGGCTATCAGTCACATCCCATGTAAAATATATGGTAAGAGTAATAGGTCAGGGAAATGAGGGAGAATAGAAGAGGGGTTTAGCAGAAATCTGTGGATAGCAAACTATTTCCAAATGTCAGAAAATTGAGTGAAATAACCTAACATAATCTTGTTGCATGCAGAGAGTTTTTTAGCACCACTAACATTAAATGATGGAATATTTAAAAGCCCATCAATGAAAGGCACTAAGAAAGTAAATGAATAGCTATTTGTACATAACTTTGCACCACCTATGGACATTAATCAATGCCTTCAGCTTATCCTCAGGAAAGAATCACACGGTGAAATGTGTCAATTTAGCACCTTTCACCTAGATATCCTAAAATTATTTATAATGCATCAGTGCCAATAACTTTATTCTACTAATGGCATGACTCAGTTTCAGAGTGGCAGACTGGATTGCTCAAGGTCAGTGAAAAAGATGCAGTGACAGAGTTGAGAAAGAGCTTTCTGGATATGCCGGCTCTTGGCTGGTAGATGCCGCACACTATACTAGGCATGGCAACACACTATTTATTCACTTAAAATACTTTTATGCGGCCTCCCTGCTCAATTAGGGTCCTCAAGGCAGTGAACAAGTAAAAGAGATCAAATACAAACTTTTAAAAACAGTCACATATATATAAAACTGACAATTAAAAACAAACAAGAAGAAAGCTCAGCAATGGTATGACAGACGGAACAGAAACACCTTTACCTGCTGGCAGAAGATACTGATCAAGGGGGAGGTCACCAAACAAGAGGAAGTGAACAACATTTACATTCTGATTACTTTTCTTTTGACCCTGGTGAGTTTATTGTAATGAAGGCAAAGATGGAATTTCTGAATTTACTGTAACGTCCCATTTTTAAAGGAGTACCGAGATACTGCAGTAGCATTTCTTCCTGAAAGGAGACTGGGTCCATTTTGATCTCACTAGAAGAGGAGCCAGCAGAACAAAAAAGAACTCTCCTTTATCAGGAACAAATATGCAGGCTGAGAAAAAAGTGTAACCATAAGCATAGAAAAATAAGGACATACATGAAATTTAAGAGACAGGGCATCTGTGGCCCTGGAACATAATCCAAGTAAGAACTACCCTCTCTTCTTTAGGCATGTAGGCAGCAATAGCTAAATAAAGCAATAATTTCCTCCCACTGGGTTGAGAATTTACATTGCACCTCAAAGAATCAGCACCTTCCCTATACATCTCGATCCAAAGGTGGCTTCCACGGAGACACTTTGTAATACTGTATGAACAAATGCCCAGGCTTCAATCCTACAGATCTCTTCTAAGCCACCACCTTCGCGGATTGAAGGCAAGACTTTGTTCACTGTCTAATGAGTCACAACAAATGGCATCCTTAAACCATTCGCACAGACCTGTCCCCCTTGCAGAGGATGGTTTTGAAAGACTCAGTAACACTAATTTGTGCATTTATACCACCTGGATGTTTTTTCAGTACCCTGAAAAACCCCCAAATACCTTTTTGTTGTCCTCAAAAACATCACAACACAATGAAAATTTCCTAAAACTGATTAAGCACAAGTTTCATGCATTACGTTTATGCAACACAGGCAAAACTTAACTGTTTCTGTGCTGGGTAAAACAATCCAGCTAAACAAGTACTAGAAATCTAGATGTCGTTTTCACCATCACCACACTCGCAGCACCAAATCTGAATTTAGGCCTCTATCAATCCTCCACTTCATGCCCAAACTTTCGACATCCCTTGGATAACATGCAGCCATTCAAAGAACAGCCATCCAGCTTAATAATGAAACAGTAGTAAGGCTCCCAAGCAACACTTATTCAATCTCATGCACCTAACCAGAATCTGCTATACCCAACTGTTTCCCAAAAAAGAAATACGATAATGTCTGTGTCATTCCAAAGAAATAAGGAATTACTAAACTGTGTAATATATATGTGAACAGGTAGGAAAATTAAAACTCCAGACTTTTGCAAGCATAAAGAGGCAGGTGTAAAGCCCAATCTATTTTATCTAGTCTGTGTTTGATTGGTTCAGTGTTACACATTTCATTTTAAAATATTTTCTAACTTCTTTCTAGCTCTATACATGACAAATTATATCCTTTTGTTTTTGCCATATTAAAAGAGATTTTGTTCAGCTCTGGAACTAGGCTTTTGGCTACTGATAAAACTATTTATACATCCACATTAAAAATAGCATGCTTCAACATTCAGCCCCCTCTCAGGAGCTCTGCCAGACTTATTTCATTTAGCTTCAAATGAGCTTATTTTGCAACCAGTCAGCTTTTACAGCACTACAAACATTTCAGCAGACACGCAGCCATTCCAAGTCAGAGGAACATTCCTATTAAGCTAGTTCACAGCTATTCAATCAGTGGCATTATTCTCCCCTTCTTTTAGTTATATTTTAGCAATATGGCATGCTAAAGATGACAACCCAGTCTACCACAACCTCCCTGTGCTTATTCTGACAGCGCAAGGTTTGTTTTTTTTGTTTTTGTTTTCAGAGTGGAAAAATCACTGTTGAAATCTAAAAAGACAAGCTAGCAGTTATGGTTTCTTTTAGTGAGTGACACAACTTGGCAGGGTTCCTGATTGTCATGTAGTCCTTTATGCAGCAAGGCTGGGTTCAACCACAAATTGAAGAGAACAGTTGCCTTTAACCAGGGAGCTGGCATAGCATAGTAGGTAAGCTATCCTGAGGCACCCCTATTCAAATCTTGTTTCAGCCATGAACACATTAGGTGGCCTCGTACAAGCCTCTATAAGCCACATGTGCAATATGGACAATATTACCTTGTATGTTATTAAAGACTGGGGGGAAATGAAGTTCTCTGAACATTAACATACTATATCAATGCTAAGTAGTATAAATGATCTAAGCTGACATTGATTTCAGCTGCTTAGTAAACTAGTGCCAATTTATTGCAGATTGTCACATTCTGTACAATGTAACTGCATAATGTTACAGCCGTAGAGCTATACTGATGGAAGAACAAGAAGGGAGTGACTCATCCCTTTCTCGAATGATTGCACCAGTGGATCCATGCTTAATGGTGCCTATTTCCTAATTTTATAATGTCATTTCTTCAGAGTCTCCAAGGATACAAAAAGTAACATCACGTATACAAACCAAAGCTTTGCATATCATTTCTCTCTGGCTACTCAAAAGTAGCACTTTTCAAAGTATACGTAATCTTGATTAGGAGACAGGTCTAGTGCTATATATGTGTCTCATACATTCTAAACCACATCTTGGTACACACTGTACCAAGCTTAATGGTTAACCATGGTGCTGCTACTGAAGCCAAATGGTGCAAGTTAAGAGGAAAGAAATATTAACATTTTTGCTTGCTAGCATATATCTTTACCAGAATTGATCAATGCTGACATGAAAGGACAATTAAAATTCAAGAACTAGAAGAGAAAGATATGCATGACAGTTACAACTGGATAGTGGGGAAGACATTTTAGAGTTTAAGGAAACACACACGACAGACTCAATATACAAGAGACTACTGTACAGTAATCTTGAAAAACAACCAAACCTTCAACACAACTCTTCATTGCTATGAGTCCTCTTCTATTATATGTGACATAGTTGTATAGTTGGTTCATTTATGACCTATAGTAGATACTGAAGATACATCCTGGATGGTAGAAAAATCTGTATTTTCCCTTTGTGATATTTGTCAACCTGCAGTCCTGCTGGTGAAACAGTTATATTCTAACAGATGACAAGCAGTGCAAAATTCAGGGATTTGGAGAGAGTCCAGGTTTGAAGAAACTCATGACAATCCCAAGTTTACACCACTGTAAATGCTAAAGCAATTTTACATTAGTATGAAACCAAACTATCACAAAAGTGCAACAGGCCACCTTGTGATTATAAATAATTACTTAATTAAATGATGGATTTAGCTGACTTTAACTAAAACAACAACCACAGTTCAATATAGGACATCACTGGCAATTAGTTATGGCACTTGACTGAGTTATGAGGGAACATCCTGACATTTCCTCCCAAGTCTGTAACACAACCGTCACAGAATCCCTCATTTCCAAAAACAAGGACTTTTTAAAACTAAAAATACTTGGGGAAAGGATATCTTTTCTCAGAATGATTCACTACATGTCAGAATACACATCACTACTAGATTAACTTCCAACAAAGACAAAGGGATCTTTCAATACATTTGCAATTTTGATAAATTCACAGTGCTATAAAATAGTATGATTCACTTTCTATTAAATATTTGGTTGACATGTGTGTGTGTGTGGGTGGGTGTAAAGTGCTTTCAAGTCACAACTGACTTATGACGACCTCGTAGGATTTTCAAGGCAAGAGACTAATGCAGATGGTTTGCCATTGCCTTCTTCTGCATAGCAACCCTGGAATTCCTTGGTGATCTCCCATCCAAATACTAACCAGGGCCAACCCCGCTTAGCTTTTGAGATCTGACTAGATTGGGCTAGCCTGGGCAATCCAGGAGTTATCCCAAAATGTTTTCTTGCCTCAAATACACATAGAACACAAAAAGGAGAGTTCTTCCTTGTTTCAACAGTATTGGAGCTCCACACACCACTACCAGAACCTTGAAGTATAGGCCCCAGCATTAGAAGAAGCTGGACATGTTTGATGCAAAAATGTGACCTGCGGGTTCCAATGATAGAACATTGCAAAGAAGTGTTCAGCTACAGAACAAATGGTGCAAGGAGGAAGGTGAAATGATAGTGGGCATGTAGCCAAAAACATAATTATGTGGCTTGAATTCAAAACCAACAAGATTTAACTTTATGATAGAGTGTACTCTGGACTGCAAAGGGGTGTGCACTCAGCTATATCCAAGTTGAAAAAAGAGCCAAAAATACCTTATTGGTATTTTTTCAGCTATCCAATCTGGCCAAGCACCAAAAATGTTCAAGATTTTTCTGGACTGCTGAATAGTCGAAGTTAAAGGCTGTTTAAAGGGATTGCAGTTCCTTTAAATGCCTTTTGGGTGAACTTGCGCATTTAGAAAAAGTGTTTAAAGGGACTGCAATCCCTTTAAATGCCATTTTCCTCCACTGAAACCAATGGAGGATGGTGGCACCTTTTTTGGGAGCCCATCGAATTGGACCCCCTGGTCCAATCTCTTTGAATCTTGGGGGAGGGGTTTTAGGAGAGGCACCATGGTGCTTCTGCCTCAAAAAACAGCCCCTACAGAGCCTCAGATAGGATTGATTCCCTATTATACCCTATAATTATATTGACTATAATGGTTACCATAGGGTATAATGGGGCAAAAAAAATGGGATTTCCGGAAAATCCCAAATTTACATACCATACTGGTGTTGGGATTCAGGAACATCAGAAAATACCAATATGTTTCAGGTTCAATATAGTTGAACCTGAAAAATACCTTTTTTTTTTTTTGCTTTGCACACACCTAGGACTGAAAAGGAATAAAGAAAGATGCTTGGGTCCACTACAGATTTCTGTGACTGGGAGGGATTTCTGTGAGATTTTTCCACCTCCCCCTGCACTACCAAATACTCCCTGAAATGCTGCTGGGGGAGGGGGAGATGGGGAAAATTAGTGAAAATTATTGCCCCTTCCATCCTTGGAAGATCACTGTGTAATTCAAGTCAGATATTAGATGCAATTGAACCAAAAATGTGTGTTACATGAAAGAGAAGGCACAGGTGGTGTTTTGCCCACACCCCACAAATTCATCTGTGAGGAAATGGAAAAATGTGAAGGAAGCATATTGACAGCAAATCTAAGAAGGAGCCAACACAGCATAGATGTCTGGCCAATTAATCACTGGCAGAATTCACCTATTAGATTCCAAAACTCATCTTAGCAGAAACAGTCTTTTCACCCATCATAGGCTGCAAACATTGATACATCCCCAGAACTCGAACTCAATTCTGTCAATGCTCTATACTGACACCAGACTACCTATGATTGCTGAAAGATCAGGAAGAAGTTAATGCACTTTTTCTCACTAAGGAAGAAGTGAACAGCTGAAGTGGGAGATCTTACACTGAACTGGGGCGGGGGAGGTTGCATCTGAACCAGCAACATTAAAACCATCATGGAGGGGATCAAGCAAGGGAGCAGTGTCTTCCCCCTGGTATAACCTTAGGGAGGGGGGGAAAGCCTGATCAAGCCAAGCAACTTTCCAATTACGTGTACAATAATACGTTTAATAACAAGAAAAAGGCTTACCTTCAAAACTCATTATGGGGAAATGCCCACCGCACCATAAGAGTTTCCAGACTACAAACTTTAATGGGCCTCTGCCCAGAATTTACTGGCTACATTTAAAAGTGCAGCATTTGAAATGTTTTGCCTGATTATCTGCTGTGGACTGAATTGACAAACTTAAGTAGTTTTAGTGGGCTACTCAGAAAAGAGACTAATAGATTTTTCAATTCATTTCTTTTTCTTTTCATGATACTACTGTCATTTGGGGGGGGGGGGGGAGATACACTACTGCCATTGGCACACACAGAAATACTCCCGAACATTAGTATATCTGAAAAAGGTGTATGGATGTAGGCCAAGCTGATGAAGCTAGGCTTCTAGACTTAAATTAACAAGGTAATACTCTTCCACTGGCTTACTTTTATATTAAGAGAGTTTCACACAATACTGTAACAAGCTTAACATCTATATCCATTTCAAGCTTATGTTTATGCACTGAGTATTCCCCCTCTACACACACACATGGCTTTTCAACATTTTTGGTCTGATTGCAGATGAGTGCTTGAGTATCTACACCTCAGTTCCCCATGACACCATTCTGAGATTGCAAAATATGGCTGGGAACACAGAAATCAAGCCAAAAAAAAGGCACCCCTTTCCCTATAGCAGCCGTGCAAAGCAGCGGCAGAAACTGCTCAATATGCTCCAGCCCCCCAAACAACCTATTAAGCCACATGCCCTGATATGGGAGACCAACGCAAGTCAAATCATCCTACTGTGTTGCTCCTTGGAGAACAGAATCACTGCTCTTGAACCAGGGATGCAGATGCCATTAATAACTGCATTTCAAAGGCAAGACTGAAACTGGAGTTGCAGGCATTTCATACCAGTTCTACTGTTGCATTTGGCCACCACTGAGTGCCAAAACAAATAATATGGTGTCCCCAAGTCTGCCAGGGGGACACACTGTTTTATTCCGTGAATAAAACTTTGTTGGTCTTAAAGGTGCCACTGGACTCGAATTTTGTTCTGTTGCTTTAGACCAACACGGCTACCTGCCTGAATCTATCTTCATGGGGACACACTGTCGTTTTAAGGCTGGGAGTTTCTTTTTTAAAAAATGCCACAAGGACCCAATACTGTAATGACAGCAATGGAGAAGCTCTTTCTTATCACCCAGCTACTGGTAGCCAGGCCTCTTTCTCATCTTCCCTTCCAGGCTCAGCCGAAGAGCAGCCCTGTCACCCTGCAAGCAGCACCTCTCACCTCTGCTGTCACCGAGGTCCTGTCTCCCCCACCACCACTGGGCTCGATTGGCTTCAGCAAGGAGATTGCTGGGCCCCTAGCCCAGACGAGAAGCAGCACATCTTGACACCCTGCAGCTGAGCCACAAGAAAGAATTTCTCCACTGCCTACACTGCAGGATCGGGCCCCACAGTGTCCTTAAAAGGAGAACTCCCAGTCTTAAAATGGTAGCTCATCCCTGTGGCAGACTCTGGTACATTGTATTGTCTGGTCTGGCCCTAAGCTAACTGAGATAACATTGTCTCTTTCTAGTAAGCTGCTAACTCTCTGTGAACCTGTTTGATTGCCTGCCCTCTCCTCTGTCCTTGTCTTGCCTTGCCTCTGGTGGTGGAGGAAAGTGTTGTCAAGTCACAGCTGACATGGCTACCCCATATGATTTTTAGGGCAAGAGACATTCAGAGGTGGTTTGTCATTGGCTGCCTCTGCGTAGCAACCCTGGCCTTCCTTGGTGCCTCCTGATACTACTTTTGACAATACCTCCATATTCCACCAGCAGGACTGTGACAATTGCCATCCCATCACTGTTATCCTGCTGCATCTTAGCTGCCTGCCAGACCTGAACTGTGGAGATTGGATAGGTAGAAACAGTTCACATGATTTTAAAATCTGAGCTAAGCAGTTGGTGCACATAGTTGTGTGTAGTCTGCGCAGAAGGCAACTCAGGAACAGAAGTAAGATTGTTACATCTGCTACAAATCAGATTTTATGCTGTATATGCTACAGTGACAATATTATAATTCTATACAACAAAAGCAGTTTACTGCTACAACCATGAATTTTATAAAATAAGCAAATGTGCATATATATTTGCATACTTAATATAATTCCCATTGCACCTTTTCTTTTTTCTCTGCATAGCTTATGCTGTTGTTTCTCATCACAAGGAAGGAAGTGAACAAAAAGATATGCTAGAAGCCAAAACCCAACCACTTACTCACTGGAAATCATGATACCTCCTGTGGCTTCTTAGATTTCACTGAGTGTGACCCCGTATTTTTCCATGATAATTTAAGAATAGGAATTAGCTGCTGCTGCTTCTTTTCTCTTTAAGGGCACATACTAAATTTCTTGCATAGCATGACTATAGAATATGCAGCCACTTCAGTGGGCTGGAAGAATCTCAACTGATGTTTATATTCATATTCACTATAGCACAACATGCAAGTATGCATAGATGCCATGCATGTTTATTAAGGGTACGTTTTTAAAGGACTCTAAGGATATCAAATGTAAATTCTCACATTGTTAAACATAGTTCACTTGGCTAAAGCAGATACATGTGGACTCAATTAGTTTTGCAATCCTGCTCTGTTAACAATTGCAATGCTTTTAAAATTTAACATCTAGTCTGCAGCTGAAAGTCTTGATGGCCAAGAACACTTTTTTAATAAATTAACTCTGTATAACCATGAAACCATCTTCCCCTCTTCCATGTATATTAGTCTATCAGAGTTCATTTTTAAAAATAAGTTTGTGTCAGCATCTACAGACATATATAAATATATATAGTTTAGCATATTTTGCAGCATCATAACAACAATGCAAAATAAACTAAGTATGAATTCAACAGATCAAAATGGGCAAACCTACAGAATCTGCTTTGTGGGAAGGCTCACAAGTTTTCTTCGCTGTCTGCTTCAGAGACTGAACAAACATATATGAGAAATGGCCTACAAACATGTTGTTTCCTCCTCAATGTCTATGACAGTAAATGACTTGTATTTCTGTGTTTTGCATTTTATTCCACAGACTTTTCAACAGAGGAGATAACTTAGACATACCATCAACTGCTATTTAAGTCAAGACTCTTTGAAATACTATACAGATAATCAGAATAATAACTCACCCAGTTTTTCCATGGGTGCAACATGGGGGTACTACACAATAGATGGTTTAAGAGATGGTGCTGAGCAGGAAAGAAAGAGTCTAAAGTGTTATCCACCTTTTGACCTTTATTCTTAAGGGTATTTTGCCAAGCACAGAAGCAATTTCTTTAACAGGCTAATTCACTTGACCCAATGAAAGAATGTTGATGTTGCAAGTCTTGTCTATAAAACTTGGAGCTATAAAAATGAACCCAAAATATTAATATCTCATTTCCATGTTAGAATCTATGATCAATGAAACCCTGATGTTAACATTCAAAATGTCTCCTTTTCAGTAGCTTCTAAGCATAAGGTCAGACAGTTTCAGTTATCAATGGATTCATCTGCATTTCTCAAAACTACACCCTATCTTAACCTCTTAACTGGCTTTGTTAAGAGTTGAATATTTGTTAAACTTTCCATCAAGTTGCTAAAGTCCACTGCTAATTCCCAAACCATCATTTTATTGGCTTAAGTATGTAAATGAAAACACAATACAGACACAGACTGCACAGATATATGCAAATCTGTCTCTAGCACACGTATTATTGCAATATAAGTTTTTCCCTCCTCATTAACACCACAGTACTTCTCCCATTCAAAAATACAGAGACATCAAAATATTGTGCATCGCATGCCACGTTTCATAAACATCAAAACAGGGAGAGGGCCATGGCATTTACCTGACAAGAGATCTGTACAAGGTAGACAAGTTCCTTGGATTCACAGCCATTTCTTGTTACTTCATTCTGTTCCTCTGGGAGTGAAAGCTACATCAAGGAAGCAACAGAGGGTGGAAGGAAAGAGGAGAAAGACCCAGTCATTTAACAGGAATAAACCAGACATCTATAAAGCAACACATGCAAATGCAGCTTGCTCCAAGATACATTGTACATCAAGGGTGTTTGGTAACAGAATGAAAATATTTAGTAGAACACAAATATTTGTATATATAAGCATCTATTTGACTGATCAGACAGTTAAAATAAGTCAGTCTAGTGAACCAGTAAGACAGACCCTCATACCAAAAAGCACAAAGATTAAATCCCTAGTTATCATATATTCCTATTAATATTCATTGCAGATTGTAGCAATCTTGTTGTAACTAATTTATTGTATTTTGAGATGACTAAGTAAGGCACTAACTAATAAACCATGTCTCTACATTTCAATGTAACTGAATAAATTTACCATAACAGGATGTTTTATAGCACTGTTCACCAAATTAAAAAGTTCTTTGACATTCCATAATAAGCTTTCCTTAGGCAGACAGAGATTTGGCTTTGTTAATTTGTGTTGAAGGATTGGAATAGCCAGTTCTCACCTTGAAAGATCACCCACAAAAATCTAGATTCATTGTGTCACAACATTTTACTCCTGAGTCTTGACACAGCAACTTCTAACAAAGCAATGCAACTATTCAGGGCATCATTTCTGGGGTATGAATTGTATATAACAACTGTTGCAATTCATTTCTTAATGGGCTAGATGCCTTAGATTCAAATTTCCGTTACATAAAAATTCTCATTTATCACACACTAAAACATGCAAAATTGTAGCAAAACAATCTCATAAGCACTAAAACCAGCACCAGGTACCCTGACTGCTCCTAAACGGAAACAATTTATACATGCCAAGATAATCATTAATTGGACCGGTCATATGGAAGTGTTTCCACATAAATAACATATGGGCAAATGCCCACACTACAAAGTCACATAGTATCCTACAGGATTATAAGTAAGGGGTGAGATGTCACGGCAAGCGTGCCAAGAAATTAACCAAAAACGTGGTTAAATCTGCTTCACTGAAATCCATGGGATTTTAAAAATAACAATTTTAGCTGGATTGTGCCCATTAACTTACATTAAGGCTGCAATAATAAACTGCTTATTTGGAAATAATTTTCACAGAAAAATTTATTGGGATAGGAGGGACTCTCTAGACAAAGAGTCAAATTGCTGGAGCATCCCACTTCGAACAGGGGAGTACAGTAGTGGATGTCATCATATTCATATATTAATTTATATATTGTAATATTATTAATAATATATTATTTATTTATAACAGAACTCCTTGTACCTGGAAAATGTTTCGAGACTAACCCTCTTTTTGACGTACTGCATACAGATTTTTGGTGCACGGGGCTTCTCTTCTTCCTCTTCCAAACTCCTAGGGGGGAGATTTCAATCAAGCAGGGAGTGGGGCTGTGGCAGAGTTCCTGCTTTACATCCCTGGCTCAATCCCAGACATCTCCAGATAAAATGATTTGGTGATGTCAAAGACCCTGAGGCCCCGGAGAGCTACTGCCAGTTAGAGTAGACAGCATGTGCATGGTATATGTGGTCAAGTCACTCCCAACTGATGGTGACCCTGCGAGTTAGTGACCTTTAAAACATCCTCTATTACTCAGATCTTGCAAACTGAAGGCCATGGCTTCCTTGACTAATCTCATGTTGGGTCTTCCTCTTTTCCTACTCCCTTCAAATTTACCTAGCATTATTGTGTTTTGCAGCAAGAAGACAGTACTGACATCGATAAACCAATGGATTAATTCCATATAAGGAAGTTTTTTGTATTCAAACAAAAGTTTTTTGTATTCAAACAATCTCTCACCGTCACAATGAAATAATAAAGTCCAGGCACTGTTTAACCACATGATGAGATCTGGGTAGAAAACTTTTAAGTTAAAGTGAAAATTAAATTGCAAACAGACAAAGATGTATAGGGTTCTGTTCACTAACCCTAGTCACTTTGTTAAGAATACCCTGGTTGCAGGCTAGTCCATCCTAGATTTGTAATGGACTTGGAAAAGTAGTGTGTTTTTTAATAGCTGACATTCAAGGAAGAATGAGGTATATACAAATAATGTAGTCCAAATCATAAAGTTCTCCTCCCAAGTTGGCCAAGCATCAAACCATACTGTTAACTCTTAGCGTAGAAATACACAGTAACGATACCAGAGTATTAGGGGGAAATTTCCAAGTTTAACTTTCCTTTCAGTAACTTTTACAGTAAGCAAGATCCAGCACTTTAAAATGTCAGAAGACAGAAGGGGGGGGGGGACTAATCAAACATGAGGGCAAGAAAATATTTTATAGTCTGCAACATCTCAGTTTATGGCAGAAAATAATACTTGGCCTTTACATTTTCTTCTCCATTTCCATCAATAATCCCTTTACAACTTTGTGAGGCGGTTGAGGGCTTTTTATTTATTTGTTCAGAAAATCCCAAAATAAGAAAGAGAAACTGCAGTCTCCCTCTACCAGATAAAATTTCCTGAATTTTCAACTATTCCACTTACGGTTCCAGGTCTGTCAGACTAGCCAGGTGGGGAATGGGCATGAACTTACTGGGAGCACGAGGGAAGAAGCCAGAAATAATGTGACATGCCTACATCATCCAGAAGTGATGTAGGCACATCGGGGGCAACACTCTGGTTTGTGGGCAAAACCTCTATGGCAGAATTGGAAATTAAGGACATAAGAGAAGCCAATGTTGGATCAGGCCAACAGCTCATCCAGCCCAACACTCTGTCACACAATGGTCAAAAATACCAGGTGCCAGGAGGTCCACCAGTGGGGCCAGGACACTAGAAGCCCTCCCACTGTTGCCCCCCCCCCCGTCAAGCACCAAGAATACAGAGCATCACTTGCCCCAGACTGAGTGTTCCTGTCTGTACCTTGTGGCTAATAGCCACTGATGGACCTCTGCTCCATATGTTTATCCAATTCCTTTTTGAAGCCGTCCATGCTTGTAGCCGCCACCTCCTCCTGTGGCAGTGAATTCCATGTGTTTATAACTCTTTGGGTGAAGAAGTACTTCCTTTTATCTGTTCTAACCTGACTGCTCAGCAATTTCACTGAGTGCCCACAAGTTGTTGTATTGTGAGAAAGGAAGAAAAACACTTCTTTCTCTACCTGCTCTATCCCATGCATAATCTTGTAAATCTCTACCATAGAGTTTTGCTCACAAACCAGACTGTTACCCCCAGATGTCACCGATGTGCTTATGTCACTTCTGGGTGACGTAGGCAGGGCACGTTTATATCCAGCTTCCTGTCTGTTGGGGAGGGGGGGATAATTCACCCCTGCCAGCAGAGAGGAGCACCCAAAACCAGGGAGGGCCACTCCCATGGGGGGGGGGGTGTCTGGCATCCCTAATTCCACTATTGGCTATATCAATTTTCATAAGGTAATGAAACACACTAGAGCAAAAAAACACCTTTGATTGTGGTCTATTTTTAACATACATAGTAAAAGGAAGTTTGGAACACATTTGGCTCAGGCACAAGGAATATTTTCTACTAGAAGCAAAACAATTTTATAACACATTTGAAACATATAGATGATCTCCCAATTTATCTGTGATCGTAAGGGGCTGGAAAACATACTGGAAATCTTTCCTACATGGAGCCTTAGCAAGCCAAAAATAGGTGCCAAATGTGGCAAACATATGCCATAATACTGATTAGCAAAAATTTTGAATACACATTCCATAATACAAGATGTTTCTGTGATAGAAGATGAAGTTTAGAATACTCTTGGCATTGAATATTCTCCCTTTGTCCATTTTGCTGCGCTAGGAAATTGGCATCTCATTTTTCCTCCCTTTTGAATCCATACCATTGCCATGTGCAATCATTCCTAACATAACAACTTGGCAGAAAGCAACACGATAATTTGGCAGAGAACAATGAACTAAATTAGGCTAGCCTAAAAATCAGAAAACTGACTGAAATAAGATTCATGAACCCTTTTCCTCTTTCAACCACTTGCCTTCTGCACACATCATCAATTGCAATTAGAAATATATAGGGAAACTGATGGGGGGGGGAAGTACCACAGTCAACCAACTTTCAGACCTGAGTGGAAAGGATGATGGTTCACCTGGCAATAAGCTCACCATTGTACCATGGAAACAAGAAGTGTTTTAAAGTTTCCAGGCTGGAGTTTAAGCTTACTAGCAGGCAAGCCAAGCAAATGCATGCAGCTGGCATTAAGGCTACCTAAAATCAAACAGCAGGTTTCATTACATTTGGAAATTACTACTTTTCCAAACTTTGGCCAACATTTAGAAAAAAATATTAGTTGGAAAAGAATGGAAGCAAAAATCAATAAATATAATATTTCTTATTAGTCCTGTTTAGTTTCAGTCAACAACATCCAACTCCCTGCAGTGACGCATTCTTTTTTGCCAAACTCTTATCTAAGAGCCATTTTATAAATGCACTCTGAAGCCTCTCCTCTGCTAAGCATGCCTACAGCTGCACAAAGGGAAGTTAGCATTAAACTAGGCTGTGCACGTGTAGAGACCCAGCTATACTTGTGATCATGGCAGCTGGAACAAGTGTTGCTGTGACTACAGGAAACACTGTTAGGTGTCACTGAACAGATTCATTCACACTAATGGTTTCCCAGGACTTTGCAGAACCACTGCTTTATATAAGCCAAAGAATCTGACTCCAAATTGGTTCCTATAAGAAAACTGCCAGAAAACAACTTGGGGGTCGAACTTTAGGACTTTACTTGTATGATACTGACACTAATATAAGACAATATTTAGTCTCGTTCTGCATTGTATCTGATCCTAATAACATTTATGTGAAAGGAAATCCCACAGATTTCAGCTGAACTTGTTCCTACACGATCATCCTGTTCCCACAACAGCACGCCCCATGATGAAGGTTTCTGCACACAGAGTTAGTTGTTGAAAACAAGTGACCACTGTGATCTGGGACAGATAATCACACCCAGAAATGGACTTCATGCAGTCTAACTCCTATGCAGGAGGACCCCGTTCAGATAATAGCAGAGCTTGCACAGCCTTCTACTAGGCCTCCAGTCTACTGGATTAGAGGAAGGTTGTTTGGGATACAATATTAAATATAATTTCATATGAGAATGATCCCACTGAAGGCAATGACAGCCAATACAGTCATTTCATGTTTTGACACGCACCTTGAATGGCTTGAAGTTACAATAAATAAATAAATACACATAAACACAAGTGTTATACAGATACTTCTCAGGAAGCAAGTACTCAAGACATACTTGGTGGCAAGACCAGGGTTCCCTCTGAGTAATGTTTAAAATATCATTAAGATTTACGAATGCCTGTTGAGGTCACTTTACAAATGGCAGGGGGGAGGAGAGAAGCAGAAGCTCTTTATTGAGTCAAGCCACAGAAGGCCTGTTCAGATATTACAACCACATGAACTGACAGCACTGTCCACAAATTCTAGAAGCACACAGTCCCTATGAAGGTCTCAATACACATGATCATCATTTTGAGTGAAGTTGGCAACAGGTGGATTTTCCATGTTTGTACAGCATTCATACATACAAACAAAATTCTGGTTTAAATCTATGGAAGCTGTAAACGCATAGAAAATCTATGAGAGGACTAATTCGCACAAAACAACGAGTGTGCATGCTGAGTGTGTTGCAGGGATCACACACTCCCAATGAATGTAGTTGGCAGGCTGCCAGTTTGTGTGGCTGTAATGCCTGATGTTCTTGGCACTTCTTGGCACTTCTCAGCAACGTGATCATTAAACACCACAACTGTAAATACAAATTATTATTCACACTAAGGTAAAGCTATGACATATAGGGGGAAATATGCTGTTGCTTGTATTAAGAGGCAAATAGCCAGTTTAATAGCTCTGGTGAGAATTGGGGTAGAGAAATTCTTAAGTTGAAACCAGATACTTATTTAAATGAATTGTGAATTATCATTCATTACTGTAAGAAAAAAGCAGGTAAGCAGCCAATTCTGAATCAAGCAGAGCTTCATGTCCAAGAGACAAGTTGCCCAAAGGCATATATCTGGACTACTGCTTCTAGCTAGCATTACTCACATTCAGCCCAAGTTCTGCTATACTACAGCAAAATCATAACTCTCGGCTCGTAGGTCTGTCATTCACACACTGCCCCTACTAGAGCTCACTGGATTACATAACCTCTTTTCATTCTGAGAAAATGGAACATTCCATTTCCGCAAGCACAGGGGTGGACATGACTGATTTCTGTATGAATTCTCTATTTTTACAAGAAACTGTTTAAGGACTGACAGCCCTGCCCCATCCAAATACGACACACATAATAGCTATAGTATAGAAGCATTTTTTCATGGATGCACATGGTCTGATAACAGGCATTACAGTCCAGACAAAGAGAGCAGAGAAATGTCAGAACTGTAACTTCATTTCATTTTCAGTTGTTATTTATGAATCAGGAGATATGTAAGAACTTGTCCACAGGATGTTGTTTAAAGAACACTGCTACCTTTTAGTTATAGGGGGCAGCAGAGGTAGAAGTTTTAAACTTTCATCATTATAATGTCAATGTAATTTAACCAAGTTAATTAATTTCCCACTAAATGTTTATAATTATAGAAGCTTAACAAAAATAATTTTCTTGTTACCTATTGTTTATACTTTAATCCTAAATATATTTTCTTGTAATCAGGTATCCAAGATTTCAATGGAATAGATTTCAATGGAACGTCTATCCAAGTTAGCATCACACAGCCTCAAAATTGTATCTGCAAGACATCTTATTGCTTTATTGCAGTGTTTCTCTAGGACACACCACATGGAGCTCTGTTGCACTACTATTCAGCATAGCCACAAAAATTAATGCATTGGTAAATGTCCAACTCAAGACCGACCAAGAAGAACATCAAAGTTGACAAGATCCCCACGGCACGGAATAAGGGCCTAACAGCCCTGTAGCCAGAATTTTTTTTTTGTGAGGGGGCGCTGGGGCTCTGCTAACTAAATTATTAAATTTGCACAAAGTGGACAACTCCTGGGGTGGGTGATGCATGGTGGCCACCATGGTTATGAAGGGAGCCTGGAAGTCACTGGCTTGGATGACTAGGACTCTTCTGTCAAAGACCCCTGTCGTATCTGGGAGGCAGGCAAGTGTGTGGGTGAGCGGCTGGGCCTTCTAGGCAGCCATGGCAGGGGGAGGGAGGCGGTGGTGGCGGGCTCCCTGAGACTGGCTCTGGCAGACTGCTGGCAGCACACAGCATAGCATGTAGCCACTAGGGCAGCCGGGGCTCAGGCTGCAGGACACAGCAGTCCCCTCATGTCCAGCCTAGCACAGCCTCACTGCACAGGGGGGGCGATAGGTGGCCCCTGGCCAGCGCGGCACACTTGGCAGCCCACCACCACAGCTGTGCTCACCCACCGAGCGCCTGGTAATGGACATGGTGGAGACCCGGAGGCCGGGTGAGGGGCGCTGCAAATGTGAAAGAGGCAAAGCTCCATTTGCCCCACTGCTGGCTACAGCCCTGACCTAACTGTATATTATATTTTCTCTTGGGTACAGCAGAGAGGCGTGTTCCAAAGCTATACACTTCCCAGGCATGGACATGCCTATTTTGGATCAGGATTAAGACTGAGGCACATGAAGAGAGTAGGCTTAGATCTAACCCCTCCATGACACTTTCCCAGTCTGAAATGGCCCAGGGGAAGCTATTCCACAATGGGACAAATAGCTCCCCTCCGGGCCATTTAAGATCAGGGAAATGAGATGGGGTGAGGAAGTCTGAGTCCTTCTCTTTGTATGCCACAGTACCAATATTGGGAACTGCAGAACTTTAGAATATGCCCAATCCAGGAAATGTCACCAGGGCACACCTAACATGTAGTTAGGCCCCCCAAACTGTCCAAATGCCACTTGCACTGATTCAAGTATGTGAGAAATGTGCTGGTGGACACTCTGCATGAAAATCTGCTGGAGTAATGTTATCTCAGTAAGTTATTAGAGAAAACCCCTTCTTTCCATTAGATTTTTTTTTACCATATCAATGTAAATAATATCTCATTTTTCAGACCACAGAGTTTGAGGCCCTGCTTTTATATATGTACATTCTTTCAAAAAAATCACAAGACACAAACAGAGGGAGATTTAAAACAAATTCTAGTGAGTAGTGACATACAAAGACGAGCTCTTGAGAACCAGAGTTACTGTCCTGCTCTACCAGTCATGACATTAGGCCCATATAAAATTATGACTTATAGTCCCAGCATATCATGGGCTGGAGAAGACTCTTGAGAGTCCCTTGGACTGCAAGATCAAATTAGTCAATCCTAAAAGAAATCAACCCTGACTGCTCCCTGGAAGGCCAGATACTGAAGCTGAATCTCAAATATTTTGGCCATCAAATGAGAAGGGAACACTCACTGGAGAAGACCCTGATGCTGGGAAAGATTGAAGGTCAAAGAAGAAGGAGACGGCAAAGGATGAGATGGTTGGACAGTGTTACTGATGCAACGAACATGAAATTAAACAAACTCCAGAGCACGACGGAAGACAGAAGGGCCTGGCGTGATATGGTCCACGGGGTTGCGAAGAGTCGGACTTGACTGTGACTGAACAACAACAAATATCATAGGCAGGGGACACTTGCTCTGGTTAAACTGCATGCCAATATTAATATGTCATGAGCAACTTGAGTTTCTTTTAAAACAGGATTCCTCGATCATGCTTCACATAAGAAGGGAGAGGAGACTGGAGGAGCCACGTGCATGCAAGGCCAGAAACAAGCTAAGTTCAGGCACAAAGTTTTTCATATTTCAGTTTTTAAAGATGCATGGCCTTTCCTTCTTTTCCAGTTTCATTTCTTCAGAGCATGGCCTTTCCTTCATTTCTTTTCCAGAGCATGGCCTTTCCTTCATTTCTTTGCTCTGAAGTTTCATTTCTTCAGAGCATGGCCTTTCCTTCTTTTCCAGTTTCATTTCTTCAGAGCACAACCATGCTTGTATCAAGA
Source organism: Lepidodactylus listeri (assembly GCA_029233225.1). Taxonomy (NCBI): domain Eukaryota; kingdom Metazoa; phylum Chordata; class Lepidosauria; order Squamata; family Gekkonidae; genus Lepidodactylus; species Lepidodactylus listeri. The sequence goes on from JARCFY010000014.1 coordinate 59,016,244, forward strand.
TTTTTAAAAGTTTACTTTCAACAGAATATGAGTATATCATAGTTTATGTAGTCTGCTACTGCATAAGAAAACAAGACTTGCTGGAAAAGACAATAAAGCTAGGGAAAGCTGAAGGCAGTCAGAAAAGACTGCCCAACACAAAATGGATTGACTCACTAAAGGAAACCACAACCCTCAGTTTGTAAGACCTGAGCAAGGCTGTTAATGATAGAATGTTTTGGAGGTCATTAATTCACAAGATCCCCATAAGTCAGAAGTGACCTGATGGCACACAACACACACACTAACAAGAGAAACAGTCTCATATGCACATGAACCTTAATTCCCATAGCCAGCAGCAATGGTGCCTTCATACACATGTGGATGCTGACCACAGGCAAAATATACAGTAAATCCTTTTTATGAAAATACATAAACACAGAACTAACAGCAACTGGTCAAATACATTTAAACATAAAGATACGATTTTTTTTCCATTTGGCATATAATTGCAATCTTTGCAATGTAAGAATAATTAAAGCCAGCAAAGCCAGCACAAAATGCCAGAATATTGTCATTAATTTATCCCCCTGTATTCAATAGCTTAGCTTAATAAATGCAAAAAGTCAGCGTGCATAATTGTCAAGAGAATTAAGATTAATTCTCAAAGTAAAAAACCCTTGATAATTGTATCTCCCTGTTCTGCAGGCTGCAAAAGGTTTTCATTATTTAAAAAAAGCCTTTCCAATGACATTTGAAAACTGCACATATGGACATTCATAAAATGCATTTATTTGCTTTAAAAATTCACCTTTAAAAACATTACATTTAATGTATTTCTCCAGCTGTTTGTAAAGTTACATCTTTACATACTGTAAGATTTTTTTAAAGAGATGTCTTTAAAAGCTTCTTCTGCCAATTCAGACTGCACTTACCCTTGCTACAGTGATTAGTTCTTTCCATGGCAAGAACCCCTAGCCAAGGCCTAAGAGTTCCAAAGCTGTCCTTAGTTTCCCAGCAGCTAATTGAAAAAGCCTTCCAGGCATCAGCTCCGAGATGCGAGAACTCCAGCATAGCAAAATCAAATTAAAATCCCCACATTCCGCTTGGTTGCCCCTTTTCCTGATGCTAATGTTCTTTTGGATGAACGTGCCTATGAATAGGGATGGAGATCTCCCTCGGTAGCCCAGTTAGCCTTTTCCACACTGCCCATTTCATGCTCAATTTGTGCTGTAGAAAAATCAGTCCTGCTCCTTTCGTTCGCGCTCTTGCTGGAAAGGTCCCACAAGACAAACCGTGGAGCTTAACAAGTGCCAAGAGAAGCAAGGGAGGGAGGGAGGGAATGCATGCAGGGCTAGCGTTCAAGCTAGGCATTAGTCAGCAGCTACAACTGAAAGGAGAGGGGAAAAGTAATAGCAAAGATACTGTCTCACTCCATTTGGTTTCCAATTCCTGTCTCTTTTTCTATTACTACTATCTCTCCTGCTCTTACAAGCCAGTGAAACCCCTTTGAAGACATGAGTGCTGAAAAGAGTGCAGTTTGGGCCAATATCCAGCATCTAACCAAAAAATCAAGCGCTGTTGCTGCATGCTTCACAGATTACTGAGGGGGGGGGGGGACACTAATAAAACATGCAGGGCAAATTTCTGCTGCTGCAATCAAAATAGCTGCCAGAAATAGCTCTGATGCACAGAACGTGCTAAGGCTGTAGTGTCAGTCCATGCAGGAGATCTGCATTTGTACCAAAGAATCAGAATAGCATAAATGTTCAGGAACAGTATCAGAAAGACTTTAATTCACAAGCATTATTCAAAACCCTGCACCACTGCCAACCTACTGGTATGCAAGTCAACAGCAGTTGTTCAAACAGCTACTATCTGTATTCAAAAGTACAACAAATTGGATTATGTATTACATTTGTTATCATGCCCTTCTTCTAAGTGGCTCAATTAATGTAACATGGGATTATTCTATTATATCCTCACTGCCACTCTGTGAAGTCGGCTTGGCTGGAAGACAGAGACTGACCAGGAACCTTGCGTTAGCTGCATGGGAGTATACCACACTACCAGGGTCCTACTGCCATTCTGTTCCAACACGAAACAGTAAACTGGCTTTCTTCCTAATGTCTCCTTTTACCTAGCAGCATTACAGGAATCTTTACTGGAGGTACAGATAACATCAACTAATGAAAATACATACCAAGCTGATGCTTTGGGGGGGGGGGGGGGGAATTGCACAATCCAGTTTTAACACAAGACTGGTAAAATGCTATATTTTTCTTGCTTTGCTACTGAAAGCAACTGTCTTATAAGAATAAAGATTCCATTTTTTATGAGCATCAGTGTAATAATGCTGAGGAAAGAGTTAAATCAGCTCTGAAGTGGTTGCTAGGTTACCACATTTACTATATGAGCCAATAAGGATTTGTCCCGGTGAGATAACACTGCTATCTTGTACACCATCAGTGGAATCTGCTATTTTATACTATTATGGATGTATGGCAAAATTAGCTCAAAAAGAAAGACTTTTTTTAAAGAAGGCTATCCATAGTTTTATAATTAAAACTAATAAAAAGTGGTATGTTCAGCAGTTTTTTTATGCAGAGGAACATAAGCATTAATCAATATACATGATTTAAGCATCTAGGCAATAAGAAAATCCACCAAATATCTATAACTGGTACTGTACTCTGGAACATTTTATGCTACTTTTCTAAGTGAACATTCTTCAACTCCCCACTAAATTAGTGACTCAGAATTGCCATTTCAACCCAAACCACATCAAACCTAACCAGAATATTTCAGAATATAACTTCACAGAGAAAAAAAATATGTCCCTTGTCCTTCCCACTTTCAGTGCTAAAAGAGGCCAGAAGAGAATTTATTTGCCACAGTTAATGTAAACTATTATTTTTCTTTTGCCCACATAAAATGACAACAGGCTGAAATCCTATCTACTTAATTTTTTTAAAGTAGCAGCTTTTTTCGTATGATATCCTATACATACTTATTAGTAGTAAGTTCCACTGGATTCAGACTTACTGCCAAGCAGGCATGCACAGGATCAGGCTGCTCATTTGTTAAAAGTTTTACTTTAGCAACTGACACTTAACACTCACTGAAATCTCATTATGAATTTAAGAGAGTGCAAGTTTCATGTAATATAAATAAACTGGAAAATGTCACTGCATTCAAATATTTTCTTTTTATTTCCTTTTATTTCCTGGATATGCCAATCCCAGATTTAGGCACCTGAATCCCTGAAAGATGACCCAATTCCATCATGTGACAAAAATACCCCCCATATTTCAGTAAGACTATCCCCTTGCAAAGGACTGGTCAGTTTCCCAATCCCACAACTATGATAGTAACCAAGCTCTTTCTGTGGTCCTGAAGGTCAATATTCCTTAAATTACTTTCAACAACCATAACATCAGCTGCCTAGGGAACACGTGAGCTCCCCCTCACTGGCAGTCTTTAAGCAGGGATGCTCTAAGCTGATCCTGCACTGAGCAGGGAGGTGGACTAGATGGCCTGTATGGCCCCTTCCAACTCTGTCATTCTATGATTATACATATAAATGGCACTTAACTAGTGGTCACTGGATTGGAAAGCAAGCATGCCTTCTCCTTCTCAGATTTTTTTCGATTCTAAACCACCATCCTCCATCCACTCATAGACTGAGACAAGATACTCCTTACAAGATGCAGGGACAGAACATACACACTGCTCCTCATGCGCAGCTGTTTCTAGACATTCATTGTTTTTTGCGTCATAATGCACAAACAATGGACAAAACTCCTGTCAGAGCCTGAACTCTGAACTGAGCAATACTGTGCTCCTTGGTTCCCTCTCTTGCCTTCCTACTTCTTTCCTGCCAATAGGCATACCCCTTGCTTGACTAGGCCCAACGTACAGTTCTTGGTTTCTCTTCGAACATATCAATTTGCCTTATAAAACCCTTCATCAGGTGCTTTCATACACACTGAATAATGTGCTTCAACACATTTTGCAACTGTTATTTTACTGTGTGCAATGGCAAGATTCACTTGCAAAGAATCGCTAAAATGCAGTGAAAGTGAGTTGAAAGTGAATTATTCCGTGTGTGTGAAAGCACCAGTCATGTCTACTTCGATTGGAAGTGGCTCTCCAGGGTCCCAGGAGGAAGTCTTCCACATTATCCTTTCAACTGGTGATGCCAGAAGTGAGAACATACAAAGTAGATGTTCTAGCACTGAGCCACCACACCCTTTCTTTTCTATAGTTACACTCCATTTTTTCCTGGGATTTTTTTTTTCATGCCACTGCCTGTTTGGTTCTTCTTTCTTTAGCCACATGGTCTTTTGACATGAATTTAAGACATTATCACAATTTACAAGTGAATTTACTTGCAATCAGTTGCAAGGTGACATCCTCTTTGGATCACCTTAAGGGTCATTGTCAGAAATTGTGCCAGTAACTCTGAACCTGCACTGTTGTCACTAATTCTACAGTATTCACTAATTCTCTGGAACTGTTTGCCCTGGTGGCCATTTTTATTGGGGGGGTTTAATTGTCACTGTTACATCATTGCACACCCAATGTAAGGATCTAAGTGTCAATTACTTTTCTCCCTTGAAATTAAACAGATTCTCACTCCCTAATTCCAATTACCCTGTGGAAGTTCATTCCACTATGTAGAATCTTCCTCAGTAAATTTTAAAAAATTAAGCAGGACCCTCATTTTAATTTGATGCACAGGTTATGGATCATAATTCACAAGGAATAAAAGTATGATAAAGAAAATGGAATAAATCATAATCCTGTGGAAAATTTCTGTGTTAACAACCAGGAATCAAGTATACAATAACTTATACAGAGCACATAATTGATATCATAACCAATGATGTAGGATTACTGTTTATTTGTTTTGCATAACAGAAAAGCAAATACAAAGGCTGAATACCAGTCTAATTGATGTTCCAAGAAAATATAAACATTAACCAGACCCCTTTACAGAAAGAAGGTGCCACTGTTTTGCATTAAATCCCTCATCGGGCTAGAAAAGGTGACCCAGTATTGATAAAATTCCAGTTATGTGGCATCAAGTCCAAGATAGGTATTTTAATTGGTTGGGAAAATCCCAAAATATTCCACTCGTTTGGTAATCCAAGTCATAATGTATTTATTGGAGGCCCTTGCTGTCTGAATGGATTGCTTTCCATATTTTGTAATCTGCCTTGAAGGTAGCAAAAAAAGAGGAAGACCCAACATGAGATGGATTAATTTGGTGAAGGAAGCCATGGCCTTCACTTTGCAAGACCTAAGAAGCACTTTTAACAATAGAACATTTTGGAGGTCATTAATTCATAAAATGCCCTTAAATTGAACATGATTTGATGGCACACAACATAATCCATCTTCAAGAACGAAACAGGACTGTGAAAAAAAATTACCCACACACATATGGACGCCTCACAAGAATCTCGGCCAGGCATTTTCCATCTTCTGTCCAAAATACACAAGCCTGGCAACCTAGGATATCCTATTGTCTCAGGCAGAGGCAGCATTACTGTAGGGATGTCTGGATACATGGAAACTGTACTTCAGCTCTACACTATCAGTGCCCCCCATTGTGTGTGAGACACTACAGACTTCCAGGAAACACCATTTTGGCCATCATGGATGTTGAGCCTCTATAAACCAATATCCCCCACAAAAATGGACTGCAAACTATTAGGAACAGCACCTCTGACAACACCATGGCCAATTTCGCTACCACTTCAGATCTGGTGAAGATTTATTCTTTCAGATCAATGGCACAGCCATGGGCACCTGCATGGCACCACAATATGCCAACACATTCATGACTGATCTGCTCCCATTCATTAACATCCCTCTTGTACCTGAGACTCACTAATGACATTTTCATCATTTGAACACATGGAAAAGAAACAATGGATAATGTCACCAGGCCTTCAACAAATTCCACCCCACAACCAACCTGACCACAAAAAAATCGTCACCCTAAACACACCAAATCATCCATCATCTACAGGCAAACTCTATGCTACAGCCACATCTGTTATGATCCCTCAGACAGAGATTCTCACCTGCAACATCTACAACAGACATTCATGGAACTGTAATACCCATCTCAACGAAGTCAGAATGTTACCAAGGGATAACCTGCTTTAAGACAGGTAAAGGTTTCCCTTGCTTGAAAGCCAGTTGAATACGACTCTAGGGATGCGACACTCATCTCCGTTTCCAAGCCAAAGACTGTGCATAGACTTCTCTGTGATCATGTGACTGGCATGACTAGCCGCCAAAGCACACAGGATGCTGTTACCTTCCCACAGAAGTGGTACCTATTTATCTACTTGCAATGTCTTGCTTTCGAACTGGTAGGTTGGCAGGAGCTGGGGCCAGAGACGGGAGCTCACTCTGTCATGCAGCACTCGAGTTTCGAACTGCTGAACTACCAACCTTCAGGTCTGCAGTTCAGCGTCTTAACCACTAGGGCCACTGCACCACTGCTTTAAGATAAGTCCAAACAAAACAGCAACAGAACACCACTGGTGGTCATGTACAGCCCTCAGCTCAAAACAGTTCAGCACATCATTAACAACCTACAACCTATGCTGGACAATGATACTCCTCTTTCACAAACGCTGGGAGGCAAAACTTTTCTTGCAACATTAAAAACCACAACATTCAAATCAGTGGGAGAATGCTTTAATCTTCCAGGTAATTCCACTGCTGACCTAAGAGTGGCAGTCCTCAATCAGAGAAGCTTCAAGAGGAGATTACAATGTGAGTCTGCTGAACTTGAGTTCATTCACAATTTCAGAACAATGGAACCAACCCCATGGCTAACTAGGACAAAGGATTCTTATCTCACCACATATGTTAATGTTCTGCCCCCAAGTATCTCCCCTCTGTTCTAATCAAGCTGACAACTATACACATTGTACCTCTGCCTCCTGAGTTCCTTCTTTGCACTGCACTGTTGTGCTCAATTTCCATGGTGACAGTGTATGTTTGAGACTTGTGAAAAGCACACTGAAAAAAACACACAGCCCAATGTTGTGGTTTTTTGATTGGCACCTCAATCCATTTCCATTTTAGAGGCAATGTTTTCAACTATAAGCATGGCTTCTTCTAACAAACCACAAAGAATTATTGAGAAGATGAAATGGAGAATAGAACAATGCTGTGCATTCCTTTAGACGAAAAAGGTGGTGGTGGGGAATGAGACAGATAAAAGATGACACACTCAGAACAACAAAGCAAAATATAGATTCAGCCAATATGCTATGCTTATGTGTTCTGTCACTGTTCTGCAGCTAGACCAAATTCTCTGGGCAGGGAGGCCAGATTATTTCAGGAATATTTCTGCAGACGATGTTTAGTGCAGCACAAGTATTCATACAGAGAGAACTACATGGGTTTGGAGTTTATTCCTCTGGCTAACAACCAGTGAGAGTGACAATGTGGGGACACCACCTTTGTTTCCCACTAGCATATATAAAGCTGTACCTTCATGGATTAATAAGCTTCCAAACCTCATTCCAAGAAAGCCAAATTTAGGCAACCACCGGCAGTGACAGCAGTACTCAATGACAAAGATCTAGCGGGACTGACATAAAAGCTTTATTGAGCCTCCTTCAGGTCAATTACCTTCCTCATCACCATGGAGACCAATTCTCAAGCAGTGCCATCCAATTCAACCCCATAGGGTACAAAAGATGCTGAGATAACTTCATGATCAGAAATTGAATCAGCTATTTGTACCAGAGGAAAATGTTGCAGGTCTAAATGGATTTCTAAAATGCTACCAAAAAAATATAAATTGATTGTTTCATGCTTTTATAAAGAAAGCCAACTGTGGGAACTTGTAATATGCAAATTTGAACTCTTCACAATAAAAAAGGGATAAGCAACTCAGTGAGGGGGCAAAGCAGCCAACCTGCCACCTCTCCATCAGCACCACTGGCCAATAGGCAATCAACCACTGTAGGCATAACACTCAAAATGGATTTACAGATGCGCTTAAACCTTCCACCACCTAAAAGCCCCCTACTAGCCAGTACTTTGGCCAACAAATGAGAAGGGAGCACTCACTGGAGAAGACCCTGATGCTGGGAAAGATTGAAGGTAAAAGAAGGAAGCGACAGCAAAGGATGAGATGGTTAGACAGCGGTATTGATCATGCAACGAACATGAAGTTGAGCAAACTATGGAGGATGATGGAGGACAGGAGGGCCTGGTGTGATGTGGTCCATGGGGTCATGAAGAGTCGGACTCGAGTGTGCAACTAAGCAATAACAAAAGCCAGTGCTGAAATATGGTCTGCTGGACAGCTAAGCTCTTGATTGCAAAAGCTCTCCTTGCCATGCACTTCCAGCAAAAAAAAAAAAAAGACAATTACACTACAGGATAGCCAACCACATTGAAGAAAAGTTAGATGTTGGTCTCTTCGCAGGGTTTTCCCATTAAATAAACCAAAAGGTAATATTCCCCTCATCCCAACTGCTTATACAAAGGGGAAACCAGCTACTACCAGAACAATGCTCGTATAGCTTCAACAAAAAAGCTTAGTCTTTTTTTCCCCACAGGAGCAGAAGGCTCAGTTTGCAAAGAATGCACACTGAGAATTTTTAATTGTTGGGAAGGAAAGCAAAAAAGGAAAATGCTGGAAGCAAGCTTGGCAGCTGCCACCTATCCCATAGGGTGCCAAAAAGAAGGGCTCTGCTCTGGAATATGGTGTAAGAGGCAGGAGGGAAATCTGGATTAAATGTGTCCACTCGTTAAAAGGCAAACATAACTATGAAGAACAGTATCTAAGTGAGCTTTGACTCATGAAAGCACCTTGGATAATTCTGTTTTTTTAAGGTGCTACTGGGTTCGAGTTTTGTTCTATATAACTCTTGTTCTATGTAACTCTCTACAGAGGTTCTATATAACTATTTGAAAAAGGTATGTCCGAGTTTAAAGGACGTTACTGCCATAATGTTTGACTTTTGACAAATCAAAAAAATAGAAATGAATTTTCTAATAAGATTGCCCCATGAACGTCTGACTGCCTGTGAAACACCAACCATTAATTGGGACTATGACCAACAATTAATTCTCTAGGCCTGGTACAAACATATCATGGGCCCCTATGCACACATGGTCCCATCCTATACATACAAACTCAGGATATAGGAAAGTAATGTTTGTGTTTTATTTGTAAAATGTTGTAAAGAGACTATATCACAGTAATAAATGTTTGAACACCCGCTGGATCTCTTGGACACCGCTACAGGGAGAACTACTCACTCCATACACACTTGGCTTCAATACTACAGAATACACTTCTGGCCTTTGGACCTCCATATGAATAAAGACATGACAAAATTGGTCAAGTTTGAACTATCATTTTTCAAGCAACGCTTAATTAGGGCTGCTTCATACAAAGAACTGTTTATTTTTGCCTCCTTTAAATCATATCCCTGTATTCAAAAACAGAAACATATCACAGCAGTTAACACTCACAAGTTCCATATGAAGCATGCAAAATTAACCCATGCTGCAAAAATTGTTAGTACAGAGGAATGTAACAGGAAGAAAGAAAACAAAGGGCTGAAAACAAATGCTCCATAAGTCTACACAAGTAGATAATGTAGTAAGGGCATGTACTGCTGCGAAAACATTCAGCATTTTTTTCCTGCCAAAACAAAATGTAGATTCCCAAGTACTTTGTTCTTTTTGAGAGAAGGTAGCACAGTGGAACGCTGCTTTTGTCTCAATGGGAATAGTAAGGACATCTGCTTCACTAATAAAATCTACTGACCAACAGCAGGAGATTGTTGTGGCAATGAACACCAGGTGGCAGTGTAGCATAAAAAATATCAAGATTCCAAAATTTCTTAAGTAGAGATACAAGTATTCTTTTTGGAGAACTGTAAAACCACGTGTCATCATTTCTTAGCTATAATTGTGAGCAGCAAAACCGAATGTCAGCTTAATGAAAACTGAGACACCATGTTGCAAGACTAAAAAGGTCAATAAAAATGTCCATGAGGGGAGGGGAGGGGAGCGGACCTTTGAAATATTTTAGGGTTTGAATTATTCTAGCTCTTGGATGAGCTGAGAAAATGCAATCCATCACAGAAAGGAACTGTCTGCTACTACATCATTAAGGCAATAGCCAATGATTAAATGGTCATTTGGGGTATTTCTGCTTTCCATTTTTAAGTCAAAAATATGATAAAGTTGTAGAATTTGAAGAACCCATTCATTTATACTGCAGACACCCAATGAAAATGCAATTTCTTCCTCCAGTCTAAAAATCTGAATTCCAAGAACAGTATCTTACAAAGAGCTTATGACATGTTTAACTGATCAAAAATTAAAGTTTCTTTTTACAGTGAAATCAAATGAATAGATTTATCATTGAGGATTTTCTTCTCATCATACCCTGATCAATATTACAGTTGCAATCCTTCTTGTAAAAGTTTCTCACTAAATTTATAAATCCATGACACCTCAAAAAAGATGCCCCATCTATTTTTTTTTCTGGGGATGAAGCTGGCTAGTCAAATAAATGCTACACACATGACACTCCTTGTCACATGCAGCAACAGTGCTAAGGTGCCTCTCCCTTAAGACCTATGATGGTTAAATTCCAGCTCTCTTCAGAGCCACCAAGTGACCTTTTCTTTAGATGCCAATCATTTGCAAATACTACTGTGATAACAGTGGGAAAAGCAAGAAGCTCATACAACCAAACTTTACACAGCATCAAGTTTGACACTTTGTTCTGTGCCCATGGACTTATGAATGAGGTAAATCAGGAAGACATCATTAGACTTCTACACTGATGCCCACTGCAGATTTACCAACATTACAGTGATCACTAGGAGTCATGGAGTGGATAAGTGGCCAACATGTTTGTCAGGTGGATACCCTAGGGATAGCCTGCAATAAGACAGGAATTGTAAACATTTGAATTTCACTGAAAATGCACTATAAATAGCTGTAAGCAAGGGTTATATATACTATTCTCACATACAAATATAAGACAGCACCCTTGCATATGATAAAATGCATTAGAGCTATATGTGACGGTCAGCTGACAAATGCACAATGTATATAAGCCAAGTATTACAGCAATGCACAGGCTATCTGCATATAAGAGTTGTTTTTTTAATAAATGAGCACAATTTTTCTATTACTCTAGACCTCTATGACCTTTTCACATTCACAGTTAACATCCCTTCTCAAAAGAACTACAAAGAAAACCAGATTAGTCTCTCCTCCAGGGAGGGGAGAGATGCCTTCTATATTACATGTTCTATAAATCAATTACCAATAATAATCATATATCTGAGTCCATAAACACATATACACATCCATGACTTTCAGTTGTTACGGTTCCCTCCCAGCAACCGAGAGAACTATTAAGTATCATTAGAATAGTATCTGGAAATGTGGTTCAGGATAAGATAAAAGTACCTCTTCATTTTGAGAAATAAGACAAGAAGCACTAGAAATACAGAAAAATTAATTTCTGGGCAAGTGTCCCTCGGTGAGAAAATCAAATTTCAGCACAGAAGGAATGCAAGATGAATTAGTTCAATGCATCTAAACTGCATGGCTTTACTGAGCTTTTCCTGTGCTCCATCATTCAGCATGGCTTCAGTCATCCTTTCTACCCAGCTTCAACAATGATTCCCTGTCTTATTACTACACTTATGCTGCTGTTCCTTTGATATTCTACCATCTAACTTAACTCCAAATAAAAACAAAATTCTTTCTAGTAATGTGACATTGTTCATGTGGAGGATGATATGCCTCTTTAACAGAACTTTCTTAGCTTTCCAGAATTAAATCTGCTTAGAGACAAGTAAAGGAAGCATGAAGAAATTATTTTCCCCTTAACAAACATTGCCTCGCATGAGATCTGCTACACTGGCAGGTTACTTTGCAGAAAACCTTTTCCTTGTTAGTCCATTCCTTTGACAATGATGCCTCTTAAACTTCCAAAACAGACTAACAGTGACTTTATTCCTGACTTTCCCACCACCCCCACATCCGGAAACAGAAGTTCACTTGTTAAGTGCCAGAAAACCCTGAGGTCTGATCAACATGAAGAGCTTTACTGAAGAGACTCACACTTCATTCACAAGCATAAAGAAATTAGGTCAAGTGAAAGATATAAAGCAGGATCAACACGCTTTTCCACAAACCTTTGGAGAATACTGACAGCTCTGGTTTTGTTGCTGTTAGGCTAAGAGAGATTAACCACGCAACAAAATCAGTCTTTGAAACACAAAATGCCCCTGCTCAGACATAATGTAATATTTATATTTAAAAAGCTCCTCATAATTAAAAAAGATGTCAACAGAACCATATTTCTCCAGCTGCTGCTTCACCCATGAAATACTGTCACAAAAAGTAGATATTCATAATCAAATAAGCTATATTTATTAGAATTTTACAAAATAATATATAAATAAGACAATAAAATAAAAGGAAATATGACTGAGTGTTGTGTGGGGAATGGAAACCAAACCACCATGTTTATAGAATATCATCTCTTAGGTATACCAGTACCATAAAGGAGAAATAAAATCAGCAGTCAGGAAGGTGATGAAAAGAACTGGGAAAAGATGTCCATAAATACAAGAGACTGATATCAAATGCAGTAAAAGGAACCCACATTTCCTTATCTATATGCTGCCTTGTGAGTGACTTCTGTCCATGAGAATACTTTCTCTGATTGCAGCATACCATTTAGATAATGATAACAGTGAAACTGATTTCTAATGAAATCCCACTATAAAAAGGTTTAAGGTAAGTTCTTTATGAAGTAAAAATACCATGCTCAAAAAGCTTGATGTAAGAGGGTACTCCCACTACATACAAATGAGTTCCACATAACACTGCAACCCTTAGGATACTTATTTGTGCTTGCCCTGAGGATTTGTTTCAATTTCTGAGCACTTGAATGGCAACATGTTAGAGATCTTACACTTTAGCCGCCAATATACTGTTGTGGACCTGCCAAAAAGTCTGTTTCCCATTTAATATGACTCCTAGACCTGGTGTTGCAAAGTGCCGTTAAATCACAGCTGATTTATGGCAATCCCATAAGGACGTAAGAGAAGCCATGTTAGATCAGGCCAATGGCCCATCCAATCCAACACTCTGTGTCACACAGTAGTCAAAAACCGGGTGCCATTAGGTGGTCCACCAGCGGGGCCAGAACTCCAGAAGCCCTCCCACTGTATCCCCCCAAGCACCAAGAAAACAGAGCATCACTGCCCCAGACAGAGTGTTTCATCTAGACCTTGTGGCTAATAGCCACTGATGGACCTCTGCTCCATATGTTTATCTAATCCCCACTTGAAGCTGTCTATGTTTGTAGCTGCCACCACTTCCTGCAGCAGTGAATTCCACATGTTAATTACTCTTTGGGTGAAGAAGTGCTTCCTCTTATCGGTTCTAAGCCTACTGCTCATTAATTTTATTGAGTGGCCATGAGTTCTTGTATTGTGAGAAAGGGAGAGAAGTACTTCTTTCTCTACCTTTTCTGTCCTTTGCATAATTTTATCAACCTCTATCATGTCACCCCCTCGGTCATCATTTCTCCAAGCTAAAGAGCCCTAACCTCCTTAACTTTTCTTCATAGAGAAAGTGTCCCATCCCTTTATTCATTTTAATTGCCCTTTGCTGCACTTTTTCCAATGCTGTAATATCTTTTTTGAGATGCAGTGTACAGAACTGTACACAGTATTCCAAATGAGGTTGCACCATAGATTTATACAGGGGCATTATGATACTGGCTGATTTTGTTTTCAACCCCCTTCCTAATAATCCTCAGCACAACATTTGCCTTTTTTATTGCCACAGCACACCACGTTGACATTTTCAATGAGTTATCTACCACAACTCCAAGATCTCTCCTGGTCAGTCTCTGCCAGTTCGGACCCCATCAACGTGTTTTTATAGTTAGGATTGTTTGCTCCAATGTGCATTTCTTTGCACTTGCCCATGTTGAACCGCATTCACCATATTGATGCTCATTTGTCCAGCCTCAACAGATCCCTCTGGAGTGCATCACAATCCTCCATGGTTCTTACCACCCTGAACAACTTAGTGTCATCCATAAACTTAGCCACTTCACTGCTTACTCCAAACTCCAAATCATTAACAAACAAGTTTAAAAGCACCAGACCTAGTACCAAGCCCTGCAGTACCTCACTGCTTGCTACCCTCCACTGTGAAAACTGCCCATTTATACTCACTCTCTGTTTCCTGTTAATCAACCAGCTTTTAATCCACAAGAGTACTTGTCTTCTTATCCCATGACTACTGAGTTTTCTTAGGAGCCTTTGATGAGAAACTTCATCAAAAAGCATTTTGGAAGTCTAAGTAAATAACGCCTTTTGGGTCACCTTGCCGACATGTTTGTTCACCCCCTCAAAGAACTCCAACAGGTTAGTGAGACAAGATCTTCTCTTTCAGAATCCATGCTGATTCCTCCCCAATAGCTTTTGTTTGTCAGTGTGTCTACTAATGTGCCTACTAATCCTTTAATAAGGATTCCACCAATTTACCTGATATTGATGACCAACCTGTAATTTCTCATATCTCCTCTGGAATCTTTTTAGCTACCGTCCAGCTCTCAGGAATGGAGGCAGATCCTATAGGTTTTCAAGGCAAGAGATATTCAGAGGTGGGCTACTATCAGCATATTTAGGGAGATGTGGCTCAGTGGTAGAAAATTTCTTGGCATGCAGAAGGTTCCAGGTTCAATCCCCAGCATCTCCAGTCAAATCTACCATGTAGATGATGTAAAAGACCTCAGCCTGAGACAATGTGCCAATCTGAGTAGACAATACTGAACTCAATGGACCAAGGGTCTGATTCAGTATAAGGCAGCTTCCTGTGTAATGTGTTTGAGCATTTCTATAGCATACAGATAAGGGTAAGAAACAATGTATGTGTCTGGAAGACAATTGTTGGAACACAGTAAGTCTTCAGAACTTGGCAGCAGTCTTGATACAATTTGGAAATACTGACACTGTATCTACTTTATCTCTTAATTTCAACTCAAATAATTCTAGAAAATTCTGCAACTAAGGGATACCTTTCCCTCACCATTTTTTTTGGAAGTGCTATTGTTAAACCACTGTAGAAACTGAGTAGTTTAAATATATATCAGGTGAGACGTAATCATACTTAATTTTATTTTCTTTCTTTGTTTATTTAATTTCTAAGCCGCTCTCCCCGCTTTCGCAGGCTAAGACGTCCCTCCCCATATTCCTGAGTGACTGCAGCTTAAGACCTGCCTCCGAAACGACTATTGTCCTCAGATTCTGGAAAGGGACATGGGAGTGTGCTCCGTATTTGAGGAATTTCAAGAGTAGCCTGGTGCCTCTTGAACTCTGATACCCTGTGAATACCACCTATTGGGTCAGAACAATGGAACAGGGCAATCTAAAACATCTTAACACATAATCCAAAAACCAGGAACATTTTTAACATGCTTTCAATGCATAGAAACAAGAAAAAAAAAGTGTTGGGACACTGGAGTGTCCAATGCCACTGAATTAGTGCTTGCTTATAAAACTGAACACATCCTACTCAAGTCAATCAAGGCAAATACTTATGCTTATGCAATATATTTTTAAATATATATATGCACATTGACTTGCCTTGGCAATCTGTTTAACATTGATTACAAGGTACAGAGAACTGTACAAACACTACTTTAAAAAAATCAGTGCATAATATAAATAACATTTGGAGAACATGCCTGTGCCAGCTGGTACATAGACTGATTCAGAAAATAAACTCCAGTTTTACCTTATGGATTCCATATTACCATGTATTGATTTTATTTACCAAAGTTACGTCCCCCAACCAAAAAACAGGATGTGAATAGTACAGTCAATAGGGGAGAATACAATGTGTTACTACTAATTCAACATATTATTCCTGATACTGAGTCCTAATAGTTTCTGTTGTGGCAGATTATCTGTTCAACTTGAAGACAGGGCATGTGACACTATCCTTCATTAAATGGGCTTTCAAATATCACGAGCAAATATTACGAGCCAAATCAGGCCCCTGCAGACTTTCTTAAAAGCTATTCCCAGCAACTGCTGTGTAGCTTCAGGGAAAGCAAGTAAAAAAATCATACCATGTACAGTTTGGTCCTCACAGCAACAAAGCCTTAGTCTAAAGAGGGGGCAGTGGCAAAGAATCTGGGGAGTGAATGCAAGTGCTAACACACCAAAAGATAATCACTATTCATTGCTGTCTGAAACTGGGCATCTGCAACAACCACTAACTGTTGGCATTATGCCTCAGCACAATGAAGCAATGGTCATTGCTGGCCAAAATATACTGACAAAAATTATTAGCTGACTATCTCCCATCAAAAGAGGAAGTCTCTCATTCATGTACTGACTAATTCCAACCCCACTTAGTCTGCAACATCTGACAAGATCATCGCCCAAGGTGGAAAGGATGTGAACATAATTAGGTAATTGACTAATTAGCAGGTTTCAGATCTGGTGGCAGAGAAATGGCTATTGGGTTTTTGCCCTCTCTGGGCTAGAATTCCAATTATGGATAATTATTCTTTTGAAAATCTGCAGATTTCTGTAACAAAGAGCACAAAGCAGGAAGGCCTCTAGTAAGACCTCACTTCCATTTAGCAATACCCTGGGCAGTAAGAATTTTTACATGACTACAACAGAACAATTTTAGTACAATACAACTTCACCCATACAACTTTAAAGGCCCAGTGTGAAATGGGCAACTTTCATACTGAAAATACTGAACAATAAAAAGTTGTACTGAGATGCAAATGTACTAAATTAACAAATTTAATTCTAAGCCAGTGATCACCAGTGGCATTCCTATGGGTGCCACAGCACTCACCAGTATGTTTTGGGGGTGCCACAGCACTCCCCGAGCAAAGAGTGACTCCTGGATTTCTTCCACCTCACCCAAATAAGGAAGAGCACCAAAAGAGCCTAGAACACACCTCCTCTGTGTCTGCAGGGAGCACCCATTCAGAAGGAACTGTCTCCCTCACAAGAGGATACTTTATTGAATCTCAAATTTTGTCAATGAACTCTGCCTGCATGGCAGCCATTTTATGACTTGTTAACACAAGCTACTGGGAGTCTCTTTTTTTCCAACACCAAATTCCTAAATGCAGTCCAAAAAGCAGTCAAGAAACTTGCAAGACATCAAACAAGAGTATCACTGTAGCACAATAGCTACATACAAGGTTATTCCATTCCAATTAGCCTTGGTTGATGAACTACTTAACCCTAGCTAAGATGAGGAAAGGAGATGGGTAGACTGTGAGAAAAGAATGCACATTCCCCATTTGTAAAATGCACTAAATACAAAGCCCAAGTTCACTCTGCTATGGCCCCAAGGAGCACGTACATATCTGCATATATTCCCCAAAGCATCATTACTACTAAGAACACATTTCTTTTAAAAAGTTACAATTCTAGAAGCTGAAAAGCAGAACAGAGTCTTGGCTGGAAATCTGAAGCTTGCAAAAAATATTCTGTATCAAAACAATGCTGAGCTGAGGCAAACGACTTCTGGCACAGCTTCATAACCCAGAAGAAATGGTTTTCAGCTTAAATAATTCTTCTGCCACCAATAAGACGCAAATACAATGTGCAATGCCAGAGCTCAATGAATAATGGAAAGGATCTTTTTTATGTAGTAACACCACCTCAACTTCAAATGTGTTCCAATGCTCTGTTTTTATGCTCTTCCGCAATCATGCTTATTTGCTCATACACAGAGACAGTTCTGCATGAAGGGCCAATTTGTCTAAAACGAACATTCATAACATTTAATTCCTTAGCCCAAACACAAAGAAACAAAATGGCCTAGTACCGACTTACCAAAATGGTTATTTGCATTCAATTGTAATATACACTTCAACAAACACTGTCATTAGGACTGTAAGTTTATTTGATTAATCAATGCAATGAATCTCCTATCCAAAACTTAATCATAGATTAAGATAGCATGCCAGTAAGTCATATAAATCACTATCCTTATGCTTCTGAAACATTTTTTCCAGAGCAAAAGTTTATATAGCTATGAGAAAGGGAACTTTGAAATGCTCAGCTACAATACTGCTTTGGTAATCAGCTCTGTTGATACTGTGAACAACTCTACACATCTCAACTGTGCTAGTGTTAAGACTGGAGTATGTGTTTAAAAGAGATGGGGGGAGAAAATAAGCCATAAGTCCTCCATTACTTTAGTGAATTTCTGCTACCTGAACTTGTCACTGCTACAATACAATTAACCATCATGAAAACTGCTAAGGTACATGTAGAGAAAGTATGAGGAGGGACTCTGCTCAGCCTGTTCCTGGTGATCCTCAGAGTGAAATACAACCGCCATAACTGTGTCCCAGTGCAGCTGGTGTGGGTCTCAATCACTCCCATGGAATTCTATGCAGCTGCATATCTATGGCATGGGTGCTGTTTCTGGATCATACTAAAGTATAACTGTCCATAAAAAGGCCAGTTTCCAACCTTCAGGGAGAGTCATTTTTGCTAATCTATACAAGGATGATCTGATCTATTAAATTTGTGCTAGAGCACCTTTATACATTACTAGAACATCTCCCCAATGATAACATTACATCGATCTTGCTACAAAGCCACTATTGGTGGGAATACCAAGGCATTTAAAGACACTATTACTAAAGATAACACAACATTTAGCAGCTACTCACTACAGAAGCTGTAAAGACAGAAATGGTCACATAAAATTTTCACATGGTTTGACCATACACTGCAACGTTCAGTAGGCATTACTAAATAATCAAATCAAGCCAAGATAAATTCTAAGCAAAGAAAGAGACAGCCCTATCTGAACTCAAAAGTCAGTACCCTACAATTGCTTTTCAAATTGGTATGAATTGCCCGGGATAGGCTTTCATCCTTATTCACTTCTTACCACTACAGAGTTACAGATACTCTCCAAGCAATAAAAGCAAAGTAAAATTTATCATAAAAAGAATGACCTTTCAGCACACACTTTAAAAATGCACTAGCTCAGTACTGAAGGATTAATGCAATAATACATTTAATTTACGTTCTCAATACACTGGTGAATTCTTAGTTGACAGAAGCAAAGCATATCCTATTACAAAAGACAACATATCCCAATAAATTCTGTAATTAGTATAACATGAAGTGTACACTGCAATCTTGCAGAAATATCAGTGGCATTTCATTGCAGAATATTACACTAAAATTGCAGTGATGTGTATTCTTCACAATACCCCATGCCAATCAAACAATACTGCCTTTGGTTATTTGACATTCGAATCTAGGTTCACAATTTGAAGGCATTAAAGAGTCTCAGCAAATCAAGCTTCTAAACAATAATTCCTGATGAAAGATGGCAAGTCAAAAAGAAACATCCAAAGATTTTCAGTACTTCTATACTGTAGCTGGATTGACACAAGCTATCTTAAAGACAAATTAGAGACAGGACCGATGTCTCTCAATTCAAACCATCATAATAATGTATCTCCTACAGACTGCTTTCAAAGTCAGATATCATCTCCCAAATGCAGCACATTTTATCATGCAATAAATTATACACAAAGTCTATCTCTTGGTTAAAACATACACCGGGGGGGAAGGGGGAGGAGATTAGATTTATACCCTGCCCTTCACTACCCAAGGGAGTCTCAGAGTGGCTTACAAACTCCTTTCCCCTCCCCTACCCATGACAGGTGGGGCTGAGAGAGCTCTGATAGAAACTGCTCTTTTTCAAGACCAGCTGTGCCAGAACTATGGCTTGCCCAAGGTCATCCAGCAGCTGCAAGTGGAGGAGTGGGGAATCAAACCCAGTTCTCCTAGATTAGAGTCCGCGCACTTAACCACTACACCAAACTGGCTCTCACACTAACAGCTTCAAAAAAGGATTGCACTGGTATAAAAACAAGCAATCAGAATCTGAAGATGAGAGTCTGTCTGAGCAGCTGTGTGAAGGAGTGAACTTAGGCAGCACTTGTAGACAACATTAGTTATCTAAATTGATATCCTAAATCTCAGCACAGCCAAATCTGTGGATACTTAAATCCAGACACTGAAGCTATGAACAGACAAGACATATCTTTCTGCAACCCTAAGAAAACCCTCAAGCTGGCAGAAAAATCTGAATTAAAAAATACAGGGAGGGGTTTAACTCCTCAAATAATAGAAGCAGTGTCTGTAGCTTTAAAAAACAAATGCGCTTCTGTAGCCATTGATGGGGAAACACAAAAGTTGAAGCCTTGGTTTCTGTCAGGAAAAGGCAGGGGGTAGGGAAGAAGGCCCTTTCCAGGGCTGCTTTGTCCTTTGAGGGAGCACTCACTGGGGCCAGGCTTGATGGCAACCACTGTGTGATTTCCTACCATACAACTTGCATAACTCACCCAAGCCTGACTGCTTGCTACTTTTAATGAGTTGGACTTGTATATATGTTGTATATTGTGTTCCTTGCACACCAGTTACATACTGCAAGGTATATTAGGCTCTTATAGCCTTTGTTTAAGCCTAAGATTGAGTTCGTTAATTATTTTGTTTAAATAATACACCATTCCAATTTCTGGAAGTACTAGCATCTTTTAATGTTGACAATGTTGTTTAGTGTCTGTAAACAATTACCAAGATCTTTGAATTGAATTATAAACTGTGCTTTAGTTGTTCCTGATAGCCTTACACACCATAGTCCTTTGATTTTGTTAACTTGCTACGTTTCAACAGCAGCCATCCCACAAAATCCAGTGTGGCATAGTGGTTAGGGTTTCAGATGAGGATCTGTAGGCCCAGGTTCAAATCCCCACTCTGCTATGAAAGCTCATAAGGTGACCTTGGGCCAGTCATCTCAGCCTAAGTTACCTCACAGGGTTATTGCGAGGCTAAAAAGGCTATTTAATACTGAAGTCTATAAACTGACAAAAATTGTAACTGAGAGCATCAATCAACATGAACTCACCTGTATATTGCCAAAATCCACATTTTCATAATGGAAGTGTGCACATTCAGCCATCTTTGGAAAGTGGCCCTTTGTAAAGGATAACCTGAAACAGAATTAATGCATTAGCTGTGAATCTAAAGCAAGCACTGATGAGTGTGTTAGCAAAATGCAGGTGATACCATTCCATTATAAAGCATCATCAATAATCCCAAACCATAGGACTCAGGAAAGAATTCTGTGATGAATGCAAACTATTAAGCAGTATCTATCATGAGTATTCAAACAGAAGAGGGCATATTTCAGTCCACAGCCAGCGTCTAGAGACAAGGTATAAAGCCACTGAGGAAAAAGCAGCATGAGCAACCTCACAAAAGCAGCACAAATGAAACCAGAACATTAACCTTTGAAAGGAATCACAATCTATCAGCCCTAAATTGGCAGATCTGGGATTACAGAACTCATTGTTTTTTAGTCTATATTTGGTGTTTAAGTCTATATTTAAGTTTATATTTGGTGACATTAGAAGTTACAGCTAGAATGAAGCTGTGCTCTAGCATGTGCTGAAGCGGCTTCAGAATTCTGGGGCAGATATTTTTGGTTGTAAAATGAGAAGACTGTGATCATCAGTCATTCCTCCCATGAGAACGTAAGAGGAAAATGAGATTTAGCATCAGTCCTTGCCCTATCAGAAAATAGGGCCAGCTTTTCTAGCAGAATCAGGAGATGATAGATGGCTACTCTGAATAAATCCTTCTTTGACGAACAGCTCTCTGGACCTTAAGTCAACATCCTAACTAAAGATGGGTAAAGTGCAAATCCATCTAGCATACTATATGGGACTGCATTCTGCTGAAGGCAGGGGAAAAGGAGAGAGAATACAACACAGATGAAAGCAGCACGATGAAAGGTATAATAAGAACAGCACTTTGGGGAAAGACAAATCTAGCTCAAACTTCTGGTAGTAGAAGGCATACTTCACTCTTACATCTGAAAAGGTTCACTATTAGGATCAATCTAGGTACCACCTCAGCTCTTTCATGGACTAGGATATGGACTCCTTATCAGGCAAGGAAACCAAAGACTAAGGTGAGGAGGAGGGTGAAGACCCCATACCACCACAGAAGGAGGCAGCCGAGACCCCTCCAGGACCCTCCTTTGATGTACAGGTATGAATCCACTCTCTCGCCTTGGTATGCAACCCTGCCTTCTGACTTAGACCCTGAACCCTCCATCCCAGAATCCACTGTTGGTGAAGCTGCTATTGTATTTCATTATTTCCCACCATTCTTCCCAGTGGGGACTCAAAGCAGCTTACAAATTTCAATAAAACAGAGTATAAAAACCAACACCAAGTACAGAAAACATCCTGGGCTGGTGCAAACCAGGTTAGTCCATAAAGCACAAAGCTGTGAACAATAAGCCAAGGGCCTTGAGCCTCTTCTTGAGCCAGTTTGGTGGAGTGGTTAAGTGCGCCGACTCTAATCTGGGACAACCGGGTTTGATTCCCCACTCCTCCACTTGCACCTGGCTGGATGACCTTGAGCAAGCCATAGCTCTGTACCAGCTGTTCTCTCAAGGACAGCTTGGGAAAGAGCTCTCTCAGCCCACCTACCTCACAGGGTGTCTGTTGTGGGGAGAGGAAGGGAAAGGAGTTTGTAAGCCGCTCTGAGACTCCAAGTGAGTGATGGGCAGGGTATAAATCCAATCTCTTCTTCTTCTTCTATCTTGTACATATAGAAAACGTCAAAAACAGACTCCAGCATTAAATGGCTGAATTAAAATTGGCAGGAAGCTTGATTTGAACTTCAACTGAGCCAAATAATTTCTTTTCACCCTACATATGGCCAAAATTGTTTAGCGAGCCTATGCAGATTTGTGTTATCACTTAATACCACTATTGTGAATGGTCACTATTATCATCTTGCATATTTTTGAGCTTTCAATAGTACCTCATGCACCCGTGGTTTACATTTTTTCCCCTCTAAGCCCATGTGACTGCCAACAAAGAACACACTTTATGTATCTCATGACGGGGACTCTGAGCCACAAAAACATACACCATGACAAATCTGCCAGTCAGTGCCAAAGGATTAACATGCTGTTCACTGCTGATTCACAGAAGTTATAGAGGGAAAATACTCTGAAATTTTTTTATCTATTTCCCATTGTCTTTTGGCAAAACTAGTTTATTTTAAGTTGTTTTAAAGTTTACAAGCAGCAACAAATCAGCCATCACATCATAGTCTACAGCACTGGCTGAGCATAAAAGGAGGCCATCAAAGCTAAAAAGTACATAATGAAAAATAACTAAAACAAGACAGAACAGCTTACTTTTTCACGTTCTTCACTTTCATGCTAGCTGTGCTGCCACACGTTCGCAATGGTAGCTCTCCTGAAATCTCAGGGATGTCTGCTCCTCTCGCCTGTGGGGAACATGGGGAAATAAAGGTGGGAAAGTTTAGCTTGTTTTAAAAAAGGCAATTACTAAAACCTTGTCAATTCTCAGCATTAGCTATGACATGCATCATAAAGATTAGTAATACAGACAACTGACAATGGTACTTTTAAAGAGAAGTGCAATACTAGTACAGGTTTAGACTTCTGAAAAGCTCCCCAAAAGGAAAATAGCATCCTATGTTATTAAAAGTTTAAATATGAGCCAAAATATTTTTCTCCATATTACACTGATATACACCCTTGACAGAGCAGAAAAGGGCAGCTGAGAGAGTGCTGCACTTAAACCAGGGTGACCTAAGCTCAAATCCCACTAAGATTTAAAGCTCACTGAGTGATTCTGGGACATTCCCCCTGTTTCTGCCTTACTTTTCTAGGATTGCTGTGAGAATGGAAGTGAGAAGTCCAGATTCACCATTCTGAACTTCTTAGAAGATGGGAAGGATGGAAATAACTACTAATACACCAGTGCTAGTGGTTAGTGAACCACATTTACTCCACATGATACATGATCCAACTGCTTTCTTATCCGTTCCTTTACTTAACTATGTAAATGAATACTTTGTCAAAATGTCTAAATGCTGTGAGTGTAGATTAACCACTTCTTTCTGAAACATTACAGAATAAAAATGTGTTGCTATGGAGTATATTCCTGAAAATACAGTGAACAGTACACAAAACCCCTAGAGACTATTGTGAATCCCTAAATAAAAAACATAATATATTCTGCATATTGGTTATAGCTATACAGAGTTCGATCTAAGACTTCCTAGAAAGTTTTCAGAAGGGATTTGCTGCTTTTTTGTGTCTTCCCCCCCAAAATCCAGTTTGATCAGGATTTACAATGAGAACCATAGTTTGTTGAATTGGAAGTAACAGCAAATTATGTCTGGTTTAAAGCAGGAAAGGGGGGAGAGAAAATGTAAGCTCAAGATTTCTCATATAATGCCAAATCATACTTTGGCATTGCATACAAATTAAGCTGTTAGCACAGCTCAATATTTTAAAATACAAAATCACCTAACAAAAATTCAGAAAGGTACAAATGTATACTTGTAATTGTAACCTTGTATCCCTTGAAACTATTAGAATCATTTAAAGTGAAATTTGCTGTATTTCTACAGAGTGCAAAAATATCACCCACTCTGCTCAGTGAGGCTACAAAGAATTGCATAACTAAGTCTGCATGCTCAAGGAAGATTTAGACTTCTGTTTCTCAAAGGGAGTAATGCCATGATGTAATGCGAGCCACACTTGGACCTTACAGACAGTTCCAAAAGCAGTTTGCAATGTCCTATGGAGTCCTGCTGTTCAAATTCAAACTTCCCTTTTAGGTAGTCAAGCCCTTGTGTATGACTTCAGCATACCTTCAGATCCCACTCTTTATTCAGAAAGGGGACATAATTTACAGATTTCACCTTGAAACAATGGCCTAGCCCTTACTGCTGCAGAAAATCTATCCCTGGGCTGTACCCCCTCAGCCGGCAGTGGATGTGATGAGACAGCCTTCCATACCCCCCCCCCCCAACTTAATGTCTGCACATAGAAAACTGGCATGTCAGAGAAAATGCTAATTAGTATCCCTCTCTCTCAAGGGTATTGATGAACAATTACAACTGGATCATTATTTCCCAATAGTATGAATTTCACCACACTGCTGAACTCATACACTTTCTCCTTACCCCATTACACAGGAGATTTCCTATATGAGCTAACATTGATGTACTTCTTCCCCATCAGAGGATCTCTCTTTTTTATTTATTTTTATTCGTTTTTTCTCTTTGTTATTACATAAAAGTACAGTCATATGTTTTTACAATTCGATATAGTTGTATACATTAATTTCTTTGTCTTCTCTATAGGATTACATTTTTTGTAGCCGGGATTGCTTTGAGTTAAGGATAGTTATTGTGATCTATGTTAGTGATTGCTTGGTGATGGGTAGGTGGTTGTTTGCCCCCATTTGTGTGATTCTGTGAAGTCTATGTTTGTTGTACATGTGATATTGTGGTTTGTTGTTTTGTGGTTTGTTTGTGCCTTTGTAATGGCCAAAATAACTGACAATATAAACAAACCTCAAACAAACACATCAAACTCTTCCAAATTTTTCCACATGGTACCCAGTCTTCTCATACCTTCAAACACATGAAATCCTTCCCTCAAACCTCTTATATCGCAAATGGCTGTCTCTATAGAATAAGGCACAATCAGAGGATCTCTTCATTGCTCTTTAGGCTTAGTATTACCCTAAGGAAGAAAGGTGTCATTCCAGAAGTATTATCAGAATTTGATTGCGGCCTTACACATGTCAGCCCTCTTCTCTGCTTCATTCCACATTTTGAATGTGGGCCTGGTGATGCTCACTTCCCTTAGTATTGTTGAGACAACATCCATATCGGAATCCTTGAAATGTGTTACATAACCACAAAGCAAAATATTACCAAACTAATATTCTTACATGCCCCCAGAGAGCTTACCAAATGAACAACTGCACAACAAACCTTATTATTAAATATATATACGGTTACATTTATAATGTAATTTCTGGAACCAATTGCATAAATGGCTCTTTAATATAGTGTAATAAGATAGTGTGGTGTGCAGGTTAGAATGAGACTAGGTGATGGGAGATCTTTCAAATCCTCACGCTGTCCAGTCACTCCTTCTCAACCCAACCTACCTGACAGCCCTCTGGAATCTTTCCAGAACCAGCTTAAAAGGTACCCCAGCCCTGTAGAGGTTACAAGATAATTTTAGTCCAAACCTCACCAGCTAGTCACTCCATGACAAGGAAAGTTTAGGACTTTCCCTATTGAACCATATAAAATTCTGCCCCTGTGCAGAAACCAAATACAGGGTTTGGCTTTTCAAGTCTAAGGTATTAAGACTGTTCCATGGTGGCTGTGAAGTCCTAAGCTATGCTCAGAGATGTTTACTCATGGTGGTCACACTTATTAATATTTGAATGCAACCGCTGACATTATAGTATTGACAAATTAAAGCACTTTTAATTTTTCTTCTCCCGTTGGACTCAAACCAGTTTTGGAAAGCTTCCAAGGAATGCAGTGTTCAGGTTCTATCAACTTTCTACGCCATTTTTCAACCCCTGCTTTCCTTGAGAGAATTCAGGGTGGCATACATTGTTTCCCCTTCCTCCATTTTATCCTCACAATAACCCTGTGGGGTAGGGTCAGGCTGAGAGAGAATGACTGATCCAAGGCCATATTGTGAGCTCCATGGCAGAGTGAAGGTTTCAACTCTAATGACATCACCACAAAGGCTCACCACCAACAGCCCTGAAACAACTGCTTGCACTCAGAAACAGTACATCATCTCAGTCACAGGCAGGCCTCAAATAAGTATCTGCTCTAACCAGATTACACAAATGTTAAAAGGTTCACAATTAGAATCTTTTTTTTTCAAATGAAGCAAAATATTTTAGTGTTTCCAAATGGACTTCAGTTACACAGACAAATGCAAAACATCTTTCTTAAAGAGTCACACAAGAGCCCCCTTCCAGATGCTGGACTCATAACAGGTGTCATGTGTAGATCCCTTATCAGGATGTGGCAGTTCATATGCTTCTTGATGTAGAATTAGAAATGACATATAGACGCTAACAGACAATGTAAAGGTAAAAGTAAAGGTTTCCCTTGCTCGAAAGCCAATCGAATCCGACTCTAAGGATGTGGTGCTCATCTCTGTTTACAAGCCGAAGAGCCACCGCTGTCCAAAGACGTCTCCGTGGTCATGTGGTCGGCATGACTAGATGCCGAGGCACACGGAACGCTATTACCTTCCCACCAAAGTGATACCTATTTATCTACTTGCAATTTCTTGCTTTCAAACTGCTAGGCTGGCAGACAATACTTGAAATCAAATACAGACATGCATCTGCAGGCAACCTAATCAACGTGTGCAAGCTATGAAGACA
Organism: Lepidodactylus listeri; assembly: GCA_029233225.1. Lineage (NCBI taxonomy): Eukaryota > Metazoa > Chordata > Lepidosauria > Squamata > Gekkonidae > Lepidodactylus > Lepidodactylus listeri. Next base: position 59,043,623 of record JARCFY010000014.1, read on the forward strand.
TGCAGCATATGGTTACTACCTTAATTTAACACACTACAATTTCCTGTACATGACTTTCTTAGAGACCAAATAGAGATGAATTTATAGAAAAGAAAAATCTCACAAAAGTCCAAGTTACCCAATCATTTCTCAAAACACAAAATTTCTTTGGTTGATTGGTGGGGGGAGAATAAATGGATTTTCAAAAGCCATGTTTTCCTTACATATTTATATCTCCACATAATTGCAATCAACAAGCACAAATTAAACACAGAGCCAATTTTTTTCCCAAACTTGCCAGGAAGACTCTCACTTATGATTAGTCACCTTCCAAAATGCAAAACAAAATCTGCTAAGAATTTTATTTGTCATTCTTTTGTATTTTCATAATGGTAATTTGATTTTCAAAAATTAGTTTGAAACAGCTGAATTATTTAAATCTAAAAAATGGATGGAAAGCATTTGCCACTTCCCACTTCTTACACTTTATGCATCAGTGTTCTGTAGGCTAGTCATTGCATAACAAATCTCCTGCTTAGTTACCATTTCCCTTTCACTACCACATGTCAGACATCTCACAGCCCTTTTGAACACACATGAAGCCGCCTTATACTGAATCAGATCCTTGGTCCACCAAAGTCTGTACTGTCTACTCAGAACAGCAGCGGCTCTCCAGTAATTACAGTAATTTTAAAAACAAAAACAGGGTTTTACTCAGAATGTGTAGCATATCATATAGTACGGACACATACAATGGATTTTCAAGCATATATTTATTGTTTAAATAAAACTTTGTTCACTATATAATATGTACAATAATGCATTATTGAAGATTTTGGTGTTTAGATATGATGGTGTTATAAGTGTATGATACCTTTTTTTTCAAATAACAAGCTTTATTTTTCTTTATGCCAAAATGTGCATTTTCATTTTTTCATACCTCTCAGATGGCAAAAGCTAGCATGCATGTTCTATGAGAGCCCAGGATGCCACATTTGCAGCTTGCCCTTTAGTTTGGATACATTTACAGTTTTGCTTGCAGCAAATAAGGCATTTTGACATTTGAATATCGTAAGTATGCCAAATAGTACAAATTTATATGCTAACAAAGTTATAAATTATTCACTGCATGGTTGTTACAGCAAAAAAAAAATGAGGCTTGGTTTAAATTCTAAAAAAGTACTGAGCATCCTATGTTTCAAAAAAAAAATTCCTAGGAAAAAATCATGCATATACATGTGGATCCAAAAAATCCATAAATTTTACATCTCTACCTCTAAACCAGTATATTGAGGGCACCTTTATAATGGAACAGTACACTGCAATTACTGTCTCACCTTCTTTTATTGCATCATCTTTACCTTGTAATCCACTTTTGGTATTATTCATAGTTCACCTGCCTGCCATTTGCATTGTTGTCTAATTCTGTAATCCTAGTCGGATTGCATTGTTTGCTGGTTGTCTTATGCTGTCTGACTGCACTGTTTATATCCTGTAATCCACCTTGAGTCTCAGTGGGAAAAGTGGATCATTAATAAAGTAAACAGTTTTTTAAAATAAATTTGATAGATAACAACTAGAAAGATTTGTAAAAGCAGTGCTGGTATCCTGCTAAAGAACTGGAGACATGGCCTACATCCTTTGCCTAGGCGAAGATTTGGGGAAGTGAGGCAGAAAGCATAAGGCAGCTACAGCACTTCTTTTTCTTGAAATACTTCCGTGCATAGAATTCTGGAAAAACACAAGGCTGGAATCCCCAGCTGGCACATAGTATCTAGGGCACATGATTCTCCTCAACTGTTCAGAATCACTTGGGGGCTTGGCCTGAAAATCAAACTGCTGGAACTGTAAAACCCACGACATTACATAATTATCACTGTGTCTATGATCACAACAAAGGCAAATGAGCTCTCAAGAAAATGTAAATGCCAAAATGCAAATGTATAATGAAAATGCTGAATTAGGTACATGCCCATATTAGCAAAAACGGAAATCTTTCTTAGTTTACAGACTTAATTTCCTAACTTCGAAACAGTAAACGTGGGTAGCCTTGTTGAGGACCCCACACGTCCAACTTAAAGCCCCAAACAGGACAGGCAAGCTTCTTCTCACACCTCAGTGTGTGTGTTTGCCATTGCCTACTTCAACAAGTTCTATCAGATCAATTCTACAGACACCACTATTCATTCATTAACACTTTGTTTGTGCCACTCGTAAGGGCTCATTCTGAAGCAACTGTTCAAAGCCTAGATCTGGATTAGTTAATGGTCTCCAAGCACCAATACAGAATTCACTAACTGGGGGGAGAGGAACAAAACACTGATACTCAGTGCCATTGCTAAGGTTTTATGCACAAATATCAACTGAGCAGTTTAAAAAATCCAATTCTCAAATCAAAGAAGGGTGCCAGTTCCCAAAACACACCTCATCACATAAGACACCTTGTAGCTATGATCTCCTGAGCCAGTGTCAGCTAAGCTGCCATAAAGAAGGTGGGGGTAAAGAGGCTGGTGGCCAAATGTCGGCTAGGCCACCATAAAGAAGGTGGGGGTGAGGAGGTTGACACTGGGACACAACTTTTGATTCTCTTCTAGCATTCATCTTTGTTTCGACAAGGCCTGACCTTGGAGATGCTCTCAGGTTTCTCTTGTAAGTTTTATTTTCTGCGCGAATTTAACCTATTATTCATTGGCTTGTAGCCATCTGATGACCCAAGTTTGAACCCTGTATAAAATCCCATTTCTGCTTTCCCTCTGTAGTCTTAACACAAACAGTGTTTAGAGCAATGCAGTAGTCTGACCAATAAACTGATCCTGCTTAAAGGGACATTGTTGAGTGCTGATTACTGGGGACTCTGACAGCCAGGATGATACCTGGATGGAAACCAACTTTGGAATCTCATTAATACTGGTGACCTTCTTGAAGAAAGTATGGGATACAATTATAGCAGATCTCATAAATGGTATCACTGACTCCAAAATCCTTGGTCATATCTGCTCCTAAAAAAGGTCAAGCCCTCACTTCCTCTGAAACATGCATGTGGCCTCTCAGAAGTGCTGTTAAGAACATTTACAAACATTCTAATCATCTCCAAAATATGGGATGTCTCCTGGACTAATTTAGGATTTCTTAATCTTCAGGATAATAGAGAATCCCAAGAATGCCTAGATGGCAAGTATTTGTGGTTACCAGGAAGTGGGCTCTCTTATTATTGAAAGTATCAAAGTAGCCACCATTCTTATGAGTGGATTTACTGCCTGTAAAGGCTGTCTTTCTAATCCATTCTAAATCCCGGTTAAAATGAAGAATAAATTATTGCGGTCTACCCAAAGGCAAGGGAGCCAACTGAATTCCCAAATCCGCTTCCTTTGTTGCCCTTGGTGATTGCTTTCTTGGTCAGCGTGGGGACTTGCAGATTGATAGTGGCCCTCAAATAAGTTTCTTCCAAGAGTCTTTTCCTGTTATTTTGATGTAATAAGTTTCCTGAGATTGCAAGGAACATGGGGGGGGGGGGGGGAGATAGAGAGAGCTGAGTGAGAAATGAGGCCACTAGAGCACAGCTGTTGCTTAACTCTTGACAGCTAAGCAACCTCAACCTACATTTTTTAACATCTTGCCGCTTCAGTGACTAAAACAAACCACCTATGCTGCCACATTACATTTGCAAAGTGCCAGACACAGTTATTCTGCATGGTATGCAGCCCTTGCTAGGCTGCCTCTAGCCAAAGGTTTGCTGCATTTTCTATGCCATGACCAATCTGACATTTAGCAAATATAGTTCTCTGCATTCCATTCAACTTGGGGGACCAGAAGTTTGAATACAGAATTAGACTTCAGGTTATGGAGACGGAATGAAGAGGAATCCACCCGGCTGAGTTTATTCCAGTCAGCTTCAGTTTTGCAACAAACATATTTTGATGCAAAAGTATTTGGAAAGGTACAGCCTTTCTGATAGTCCTATGGGTTCTTCCTAGTCCCTTTTCCCCACTTTTTCCCATTTATTTCACATAAGGTACCCAATCAGTGTGGGGGGGGGGGGCATTTTTGTTATTATTATTTATAAAACATATATACTGCCTTTCTAACCCTCACAAGGGCCAGCCAGGCAGTTGACAATTAAAAACATACATGATAAAGTCACATTTTAAAACCATTAAAGTCAACCCCCCCTTCCATACATACATCATTAATACAAATTTAAAATAGTTAAAATATGTACAAATACATAAAAACAACACATTGGCCAGGAAGGAGGGATCACTGAGGGTCAAATGGAACAAAATGAAGTGATCAAGCAGGTTCATATGGGAGAAGGTGGTCATTCAGGTATGCTGGTTTCAGGCCATACAGGACTTTATATGTGAAGACCAGCACCTCGAATTGTGCCTGAAACAAACTGGGAGCCAGTGTAGATGGGCCAGTACTGGAGTGATATGGTCCCTATTTGTTTGTTTATTTTAAGTCTGGGACTTGTTTGCTCTAGTTAGTTTATGGTTATTTACCAAGTAAAGCAAATGATTCTGTTTTCCACAATTCTGCACACCTGATATCCTCCCTATTATTTCTACTGTGGAAGCACAGAACTAACTTGCCTTATGCTCCATTAGACCATCAGTCTTGGAAGGCATGAAGCAGTTTGATTTTTCCTCTATATCAGGCATTAACAAAACCATCCTGATGATAAAAATTTATTAGAAGCTTGGTTGGAGCAGTACATCGAAACACTATCATTTTTAAATATTATCTGTTCAAATAACAGCACTAAATAAACGTATTTGTTTTGAATGAACACGGTATACATAAATGGGTCAGTAAATCATCACACAAATTACTAAAATGCCACTGGCAAAGTAATTATGTTACAACAGTTCTGTATTACCAGTTGACACTGGGTCAGAGAAAATGTGTGTACTGTGGGCTTATGGGAAGTTTTAATATATGACTCCAAAGGTCACTCACCAAAGGCACATTTTACTATTATTGGAGAAGCTGCATCCTTTAAAAGAGACTCAATTTTCAGCTTAAAAGAATAGGAACCTCCAATCAAAATACCATTAGCAACTTTTTAAAAAACCCTCACATTAAAAAGTTAAATAGTGCATATTTGTCACTCAATTAATACTGTTAAGCAAGGACAAACTGGATTTTCAGAAATGCACATTCTTTAAGGGGATTACATACATACACAAATACATACACATACTCAGCTGACTGTTTTCATGAGATGCCTGCCACACTATGCTGATCAGGCTGTAGATAATTTCTAAATCAACAAACTGTGAGGTTGCTACTGAATTCTCAGTGAGATGCGGACTTCAAACAAATGGCTTTGCAACCTCCAGACAGACAACTGAGGCTCCAAATCAGAGACTGAGAAGATGAAATTCAGCTGATCCTGATCACTTTTATCTGTCCTAAGATATCAAATTATGGTGCATTAGAGGTCAAGATGCTGAGCTGCCAACCAGAAGTGCCACGTGATGGAGTGAGCTCCCAACTCTAGCCCCAGCTCCTGCCAACCTAGCTGTTCGAAAGCAAGAAACTGCAAGTAGAGGAATCGGTGCTGCTTCGGTGGGAAGGTAACAGTATTCCGTGCGCCTCGGCGTTTAGTCATGCCAACCACATGACCACGGAGAAGTCTTCGGACACCGCTGACTCTTCAGCTTGGAAATGGAGATGACTGGCTTTTGAGCAAGGGAAACCTTTACCTTTACAATGCAATAAGAGACAGGCCTTTGCACATTTACAAGGTAAATTTCAATGGAGAAAACAATAGAGGAGAAGGAAGGTGGGGCAAGATAACAGGAAGAATGTGAAAAAAATTCAGTAATAACTATATGAGCTTCAGGATGGGACTTTATCCAACTACTTAAGAGGTAAGATCAAGGCCTTCTGTGCATTTATTTAGAAGAAGAGGAGGAGGAGGAGGAGGAGCTAGGATTTATACCCCACCCTTCACTTGGAGTCTCAGAGCGGCTTACAAACTCCTTTCCCTTCCCCTCCCCACAACAGACACCCTGTGAGGTAGGTGGGGCTGAGAGAGCTCTGAGACAACTGTCCTTGAGAGAACAGCTGGTACAGAGCTACGGCTTGCCCAAGGTCATCCAGCAGGTGCAAGTAGAGGAGTAGGGAATCAAACCCCGTTCTCCCAGATTAGAGTCTGCGCACTAAACCACTACACAAAACTGGCTCTTGTTTTTCATCCCACCTGTGCAATACAAAGAGAATACCCCAACAAAGGAGAGCATTTATATTGGCCAGGATGAATTCCTTTCCTTCAAACGTTGTTTATGGTAGATTTCTCCAAACCCCATATAGTGAGAGAGTCTGTCCTTGTAGGGCAAACATTCCAGATTCCACCCAACATATATTGCTGGACTGCCAGCTATATTCTAATCCCCGGAGGGAACTGTTTGGTAAACTCTCTCTCCCTCCCTGTAACCTGGTAAATGAGATTGACTATCATCGCCTATTAAAAGATAATGAAATAGAAATCACAAGGGCAGTTAGTAAATTCCTGGAGAAGTCTACTAAAATTTATGGGACGCATGTTTCGCTGTTATTTATTTGTTTATTAGTTCGTTAGTCTATTGTTCTTAATCTTGAACTGTATATTTCGTTAGTCTATTGTTCTTAATCTTGAACTGTATATTTTGCCTGTTCCTATTTTTGTACTGTGTTTGAGTATGCCAATAAAAGGTATGACTACGACTGTGACAAAGAGAATACAAGAATGGTACCAATACCAAAGCCACTATAAAATAAGTACAACATACCAAAAACTAATTAAAATACTATTAATCACCAGCATTAAAAAAACTATTAAGAATACCGGGGGGGGGGGGGCCTCAAGTGGGTGGTGATCTAGTCCCATACCATTTGGGACTTTATAGAGCAGGAATCTTAAACCCTGAATTGATCCCAGAAGTTTAATAGGCAACCAGACCGATTTCCCATGAAAAGCTGTGCCGCTGTCGCTCTTCCATTTGCCCTAGTTGTATTGGTCAATTTCACACAATCCTTGGGGTTTTTTGAGATGGGGGTGAGCTGTGGGTCAAAATTCAGCTGTGCAGTGAATAGTGTGAAATTGACTAACGCAACCGGGGCCAATGGAAGAGTGATGGTGGCACAGCTACTTGTGGGAAATCAGTCCCAGTGTTGCTGTTTTTTAAAAAAAATATATTGATAAAATTCTGGATCCAGAAACCCCTCTATTAACCTATTCTTCCAGAGGATATGTCCCTTTAAGAACTAGCAACCTACTTTTGAGTGCCCCCATCTGCGAGATCACTCTTCCCCCATCTCTGATGCCATGCCTTCCGCATGTTCCTGCTTTTCTCCTCTGGAACAGCACTCTGCCTCCCTTTCTGGCATTGTGCTGTTTCCTTTTCCCCAGCCTGACCATAAAGTCCACCTTTTATTTCCCTTTATCGTCTTCTTCCTGCATCCTCTGTTCTTGAAGAGCCAATCATCCACCCATCCCCATTCACCTAACAGCCCCCACACCTAGCCTGGCCTGGCCTGTTTCTGTGGTCCAGGTGTCTCTCTTCAATCATCTGCTGGCTGACTTCTGCAGATTCCCTTGTCTGCCTTAGGCAGGCAGCCTGTTCCATTGTGCCTCTCCCTCCCTCCAATGGCCACAGACCACGTAAGTACACTGGCTCCAAGGCTTGGGGGGGGGGGGCTGAGTCCAGGCACGGGCCCACATCCAGTCACTAACCATTCCTCGGTTAACTGGATCACCCACCTTCAATTACCCCCTCTTGAGAAGATGAAGCTTAACCTTGTTCCTGATTACCAACAGCAGACTGATTCAGAGAATCTCACACATTGGGATGGAGATGCAAAATTTGCAGAACTTTTGAAGTCATTTGTGGGGGGAGAATCCCTCTCCCAAGAAATATTGGAAACTGAAATTCTGAAATCTGGGGGGAAATATAACCAGATGTGACACCTACTTTCCTATCAAGCCTAAACTACTTTCACTATGTACAACAAAAAATGAATCAATTAAAACTTAAGAGTATAAAATTGTACTATGTAGCATGCTTACGGAATTTAAAAGCATAAGTATTTTTCATTTTCAATAAGAAAAAATTGCAAATATACCCAATACTTGAGAAACCATTGCAAACAACCACATCCTATGCTATTAGAGCACATTAATCTTTCATTTCTGTCATCTGAAGGGTAGGGAAAAAATTATTTGGGTGTGCAAAAATTAGAATGTCAAAAGTTCAGTCGGGGGGGAGTTCTTAAATTTATACAGTATAAGGAAAGTACATGTTATATTGCCATTAAAATGTTTACAGATTTTATTTCCATAAAAAATAATTTCCACAAAAAGTTTTAAATGTTTGAATGTAACATTTAAACCATACTTGGTTTATTTTCCCCCTTTAATCAAATATTTCAATTGAAGTATTTATCCCTATGTGGACATAAAATTAACATGTTTTTTAACAAAAAATATGTACTAAATAAGTCAAAGTAAGCTTATTAAATCAGATCACTCTTTATTTAGGGCACTGGAAAAACTTCCCAATTCATATTTTTCCCCCCGGAAAGCATACATATTCCCTTTTGCAGAATATCTGACAGCAAAAGCCACAAACGAGTGCCGGTGAAATGTTACATCCTGCTTAGTTATTTATAAAAATAGTCTTCAGTGGCTGATAAGACATTTCAATTTCTCTGTTATTTACTTTACACAGCCAATTTATAGGAAAGGGGCAAAGTGCTGTGGTCTGTAATGCTGAAACAAAATTGCTTCTCTTGTAAAAAGGAAACAAAGTTACTGGACTGAAGTCAACCGAGAACAAACAAAACAGGAGGAGCTCTGTTGCATCCCCCTTGGCCTTGTTCAGAGAACTTATATTTTATTTTCATAAACACACTAAGCAATGAACATGTTGTACTTAAAGCTAAAGACTCTTTACAGGGCCTAAGTAGAACTCCATCCTCTTGTAAAAACAGAGTCGAAAGCGTACTGTAATAATAAGCAGCCAGTTTGCATAATGGTAGTCCAGAACACGGCTGTAATCAACTTAATAATTACATGCCATCGCTTCGTAACCAACCCCATGGGCTTTTCAAGGAGATAGGAGTGCGCCACTGCCTTCCTCTGCAGAGCAGTCCTCATGTTCCCTGGTGGTCTCCTATCAAAATACTAACCAGGGCTGACCATACTTAGGTTCTAAGCTCTGTCAACCTTGAGCTAGTCTGGGCTATCCAGGCTTAGGTTAAAGGTAAAGGTTGCCCTTGCTCGAAAGCCAGTCAAATACAACTCTAGGGATGTGGTGCTCATCTCCGTTTCCAAGCCAAAGAGCCAGCGCTGTCCAAAGATGTTTCTGTGGCCATGTGGCCAGCATGACTAGACGCCAAGGTGCACGGAATGCTGTTACCTTCCCACCGAAGGTACCTATTTATCTACTTGTAATTTCTTGCTTTCGAACTGCTAGGTTGGCAGGAGCTGGGACCAGAGACAGGAGCTCACTCTGTCACGCAGCACTCGGGTCTCGAACTGCTGAATTACCGACCTTTTGGTCTGCAGTTCAGCGTCTTAACCACTTGAGCCACTGCAGTCCCTTATCCAGGTTTAGTATTAGTCTATTTCTGATGCCCACACAGCAAATTAAAAGAAACCATGTATTCACAAGAGAACAAAGAGGAAATTAAGATTTTACACAATCTTTGCCTGCACCCAAAGCACCCAGAAAATTTCATTTCAATTAAAAAAAAAAAACTATTTTAATACAATTCCAAATTCAATACCAAATGGCTAACCCCTTAATTCTTGATGTTTGACGAAGGGAGCTGTGACTCGCAAAAGCTTATACCCTGAAAATCTTGCGACTACTAGACTCAAATCTAACCATAATGCTTATCGATTCAGGCGGGTACACTGGTCTGAAGCAGCAGAAGAAAGTTCAAGTCCAGTGGTACCTTTAAGAACAACAAAGTTTTATTCAATGTATAATCTTCCGTGTACAACAAAAGTAGTGTGCATGCACACTAAAGCTTATACCTTGAATAAAACTTTGTTGGTCTTAAAGGTTCCCCCCGGACTCAAACTTTGTTCATAATGCTTATCATTATTAGAAGAAAATCCTTTTTTTTCCCAAAGGAACCTGAAATGTTCTCAGATTCACACCCTTAGATAAATGGTATTGTCAGTTATTAAATCACTGGCCACAAGAGCTATATTCTAAGCATGACCTTTCCTAATGGACAATATATTTTGCTTTACCACAGCACAATTTATGATGCATGAAGCTTTTTGCACGATGTAGTCTCCCCTTCTTTGTCTGTCTACTCATGTACATGTTTCTAAAGAGGCTCTGGAATATCACTTTCCTTGCACAAACATATCATCGAAAGACAAAGCTGCTATTATTCCATCCTTAATGGATTTTACATAACTATATCTGTCTGATCATATTTAAAGTTACAGTCTTTAGCAACACTGTGTATTTTAAAGGTTAACAGTCTCTACACTAACAGGATTTCCAACACCACAAACTTTTAAAAGGTCAGTCAAGAGTTTCACTTGGCCTCCCAATTGACCTGAAGAAGAAATTAACGGATTGCTGAAGTTCCTACTAAGTAATTATCTGCCATTAGTGGGAAAAGATGCTGTATGTGGAGGAAGAGGGAGAGTTGACACAACACAGCCATTAGCAGCAAGGCTTAAACCCTTCACCAATTCAGCTAAATGAGATACAATCAAAAGTTAAGTACCAGTTTTACATGAGTTGAGAGAAGATGTCAATTACAAGTCTCATTTTCTGAGGGAAATAAAAGCTCTCCGCAAACAAGGTTTTATTTTTAGGCAGCCAAATGATGGCAAAATTTGACAGCTGCTGTAGCTAGGTCTTAATTATCATGCACAAGCCCTGCTTTTTAAACTGCAGCTTTTCTTACGGTACACCACTACTGTCTGCTTTAAAAGGCAACACACATCCTTCTGATAAGAAAATTCAGTTCCTAACATTCTTCTGCGTTGCTCGATATCCAGTTCCACTAGGAACACAATGCTCTTTTAATTCATCACCATGAAAGATCCAACACTGATGTAAACTGGACATTGATTAGAACTGTGGATTCTGCTCCTGGCTTCAGTTATATAGAAGGTAAGAACATCACCACTTGCTGTATTTGGACATAAGCAAAGTTTCCAGCAATGCAGCTGCTTACAGCACGGGGTCTTTTTTAAGTGTAGTGGGCTCACCACTGTGAGGTTTGCTTCAGGATTTTGGGTTTGCTTCAGGATATTGGGAGCATAACAGGGAATGCTGTTCAATAGGGTGTTTGATTATTAAGAGTATATCTTTGTAATATGCTGCAACTTAAAATATGTAATGCATCCTTTTAGAGTGCATTGTGCCTCTCAGTGGGACAGCGGGGAATGTGAGACAGTAAGGCACCAGTTTGGTATCATGGTTACAGCATTAGACTAGGATCTGGGAGACCTAGGTTCAAACCACCACCACCATCACCCCGACACCATGAAGTTTGCTGAGTGATCTTGGGCAGTCGCTCTCTTTCTCTCACAGGCTACGCAGCTGTTATGAAATTAAAATAGGCTGTAGAGAATGCTGTACAATGCTGTGCACTCCACAGAGAAAAGGTGGGATTAAAAAATGTGGTGTACAAGTATTTTAATTAACAAGTATTAGAAAACACCCATCCTCCACTATCAAAATCATCTTACAGCCTGGACTCTGATTGATTCCATATCCTCTGTACTAGGAGATCTTTTACCTTTGGGTTCTCTGCTCCTCTGTATCCCATACAAATGATTAGGAAAAGCTACATCTAGCTCACCTATACACTCAGACAGAACAGCTAATTTCATTGCAGATAATGATGTGTAGCAAGCAATATACAAGGACTGCACAGTCTCATGTGGTGCAGAGTGCACCTAACTTGAAACATCCCATTATAAACGATCCTACTAACTCCACCACCGCCCCATCTCTAGCACCAAGACAGGGTTCTTCACACCGTGCCCCCTAATACATTATGAAGGTTTGTGTCAAATTCATGTCTGCTGCGGCATCATTACAAGTGACTCAGCAGCACATGAACCATAAAACTCCAGCAGAGCTGCTTTCATGCTAAAATTGCTCAGTCCCATCCTATAATTCTCCCAGAACATTAACAGCATTTTGCTAAACTTAGAGTAATCACTATGCATCTGCCTGGCCCATATCTTGGCATTAAAACACTTCCTGAAGACAAATTTTTCCCATTTGCATTTGTCATGAGACCAAAGATTACTGTAGATTGTGAATCCTTTCTGAAATGACGTATTTTGCCCGAGAGGACAATAGAGGAACATGCATGGAAGCAAACAGCCTCTCTAACAGAAATCAAGTTAATTCAATTTGAGTGCATTACAGAGATTTTTTGTGTCTCAATTTCTGAATTTTTCATGATGCAGATTTCTCACCATAAAGTATACCTCCTTTGCAAAATGGTTGACATATGCTGCTTTGTAAAAATAAAGACAGCTTTGAAAGACAGCTACTGCAAAACATCACTAATTTAGATTTGTTCTCCATATACAGTGTTGATTCTCTTCCAATGAAAATGTTAGAAGCTGCCCAGGCCACAGTAATTATTATAACATACCTGAATCTTTTTAGCTGGCCAATCCTGACAAGACAATAGAAGCTAACATACCAATTATGTTATTGTCTTAAGCACCCACTGGGAAAGAGTTGTTTGCCTACCAGGGCAGCTATTAGAACTAAGCAATATATTCTCTGCAGCTGCACCAAATAAGGATAAGCATCAACAACAAAAACAACAAAAAGCACCACAACCTGCAAAAGTGGATAACATAAAATATAGGCTAGTGCTTAAAAATGCTCAAAAGCTTGTTGTGATTGAAAGGTTTCATTTTTCTAAGGCCAGCAACACTCTGCATTAGCTTGTATCAAAGCAGTTTTTAACATTCACCTTTGAGTAAACAACCTAGTAGACTGAATTGTAACTGGAATGAATTGTTCTCACTGTCCACAGAATTATTAGGTCTGGATTTGGAAAATCTGCCTTTTCCCCCCTCCACTGAAAACTTTTTGTAACGTCTGCTGAAGAATTTGAAGACTTAAAACTTAAAATCTGTTTTTTGCCATGTTGGCCCCAATAATACCATTTACATGGATTTTTTTGTCCATAGAACTGTTACTCTGTACTTTACACAAGGTATCCTTATTGATGCCATCTGAGATTATGTAACTGACATAGATTTTATTAATTTTAACATTGTTTTAACTGTTGTACATTGCCCAGAGCCTTGTGTGTGCAGGAATTGGATGATTCACAAATCTAAAGTAATAATAAATAAATGTGGAGCTTAATTGACAAAGAAAATAATTGCTGCCTTCTCTAACTCAAAGATGATCTTCCCTTCAGTTCACACTTGTCTTCTGTGAAATACAATGAGTGTGTGCAAGTGACATGCTAAGGCTAAGCTAATATATGCCTTATAATTTTCCTGTGCAGCCAAAGATTTTCTCAGTCTGACATCTTCCTTGATTAACCATCCCAGATTTATTTAGCTCTGTACTTTGATTTAATTGGGCCTGACCTTACCATAGAGACCAGAAATACCTGCCTTAATTCAGAAGAACAGACAACAGATCAAGAGTTATCTTCAGACATTTTTTACACCATAGGAACACTTTTGTTACTACAAGCACAACATTCTTGAAGATGAATGTCTCAGAGAAGCAAGCATTATCACAGATAACAGTCCAAGCTATACCAAGCTATACTAAAAAGCAGAGAGGTCCTATTCCTATGGAGAATTAACCTACTTCCTAGTTCAAAGTGGTATATTACTTGTATGCATTTCCCATCTACACTTTATTTGTCACTCCCTTCAGACAAAGCAGTTATCTGAACCAGATTTCTATCCTATTTCTCTTTTCCAAGTTGCCGTTTAATAGCCTGCTTTATCCAGAACTGCTTTCATGCTCTTTTTCAGGAGTTAAAGCACTTGGACAGTACAAATCACAATTCCACCATTAATAAATCTGTTGTCTCTTTTAGAGGTTAGAATGAACTATATTTCAGTGTTAAAATAAATGGCTGGTACATTCATGAACTAAACTTAGCTACATTAGCAAATATAGCAGAAAGGACCATCTTCATATAAAATCTAAAACGCAACCACAAATCCAGCAAAAACTTCTGTGAAGAGTGACACATTTTATTTCTTTACTAGGTAAACATAGCTGTGAATGGCCTTGCTATCAAACAGTTATAAAGAAGCCCCTCAGAGAATGGGGGTATCCGTGCATCTCCAGGGTGAGCCTTTTGAAGCATGCCATACATTCAGAGCTTATTCATGGTACTGGCATGCTTAAATGTAACTACAGGATTATGCTTCTATGCTCTATGGATTCAGCAAGTCAAAAAAGGAAATAGCTGCATTAGGTTAACTGAAGGAGCAGTGAGGGATTTGCCAAATGAACAAGGGTGTTGTGCAGCAAGAAAGACAAATGGCCTCAAAAGACTTGGTTCCATTTCTTGTTTAACCCACATCATAAAAAGACATCACAGCAAATAACCTTTGCTACTTTCTATAGGTGCCAATGTATGGGTACTTCAAGACAAGGTAAATGTATGTAGAATGCAGCTTTCTAGATGGGAAGGAATGGACTGTTTCTCTGCATCAGCCTCTACAAAGCAGTTGCTAGGAATACAAGAACGCTACCACCTGGATGACAGACAATAATACAGTACAACAGATGCAGTGGCCATCCATAAAATAAAGGTTGATGGCCTCATAACAAAGTGAAAAGTTCTAAGTGACACATCTTTTGGAATTAAAACAATTAACAATTGACTTAGTAGGAAAAAATTCAGAGTCCAGCTGAACTGCTTTGACAATCACATCACTTGATAAAAAGAGCAACACTATAATGGTACAGCTGTTCTCTGAGGAGTCATTAAAATGCTGACCCTCAGTGTCATTTTGCACAAGCACTGGCTTGCAAAACAAAATATACTAGTGGATGTGTTTTTAACAGCTGACAGCAATGTTATAGTTTAGTCATTAAGAGGTATGTTTCCTACCATCCAAATTTTCTTTATATCTATGGATCTTCCCTCTGAGAAAATTTTAATGATGTAATTACATCTTAGCAACTGCTGTGGTTGTTAAAAGGAACCTCCTCGTTCAGAAGTAGTATGTCTCAAAGTACTCAGGGGTGGAAACAAACAGTGACGGCTCGCCATGATCCTCACATTCTACTACTCCGGTTGGTACATTCGACTGTCCCAAGAGAGCTACCCTCTATGGAACTGGTTTTGGATCTTACATTAACATTCTTTGTTCTTGTGATAAACAGTAAAACTACAGCTAAATAAAATTATTTTATTTTATACTGCTTCAGCTATCACTGTTATCGCAGTCAAGTCGTTTGTAATTGTCTTCTCTAAGGGAAGCCCCCCAACTCTCTCTTGCTTCATTTGCCCTCCCTACATTATTCCTTCTTTTCCTCCTCCCGGCAGTCCCTATATCCTCAACCTTTCCCTTCTGCCCTCTCCTTCCCACACACCAAACAACCTACTTTTGATCTGCTCCCCATCTTCCTCTGCATATATCATTTATTTGCTTCAAGTATACCCCACCTTTCTCCACATTCCATTTCTCCTCTACTCCATTTAATCCTCAGCATCCTTGTGAGGCATGTTAGGCTGAGCATGTAACACTGGGTGAGGGTACTCACTGAGCTTCCACAGCACAGTGGGGATTCAGACATGGGTCTCCCAGATCCTTGTTTGAAACTCTAGCCACTACACCACACTGTTTTTGTGGGGTGGCTGTTCCTGAACAGTAACAAGCAGCCACTCCTGGTTGAGTCATGCAGGTTGTATGATAGCAAGCTAGCTGCTGGTTGATGCTAGGCCTAGCCCCTCTGAGTCCTCACAGGGTCATTGATAGCACGTATACAACCTGTGCTCTGCCAGCTGCACTGGCTCCAAGTTGAGTATTGGGTCAGGTTCAAGGTTTTGGTTTTGACCTTTAAAGCCCAAAACGGCCAGGGACAAACATACCTGTGGGACTGCCTCTCCTGGTATGTCCCCCAGAGAGCAGTACGCTCAAGTGACCAACATCTATTGAAAATCCCTGGTCCAAAGAGCATATGGCCCAAAAAGCATCCCTTTTCAGCTCTGGCTCTGACTTGGTGGAACTCTCTGCCTACTAACATCAGGGTCCTGTGGGATCTATTACAGTTCCGCTGGGCCTGCAAGGCAGAGTTGTTCCGCCAAGCATATGGTTGAGGACACCAATGGTTTTTAATAGTTTTAATGGCTAGTATTAACAGCTATCTGCCTTGCAAACTGCTTCCACTCCCTCCCTCCATTGTTAACTGTTGATTTTTAATTATAAATTGGATGGCTAGAACTGTATTATGGCGCTATGTTGGGGTCAAGGTTAAGTTTAATTAGATCTTATTTTAGACAATTTATTTGTATTTTTATATGTTTTTAGAGTTGTGTTGTGAACTGCCCTGAGCCCACTTGTGGAAAGGGTGGGTATAAAAGTCTAATTAATAAAAAATAAAATAAAGGCCCACACAGCCCTGAAAAGGGTCCCCCCTCCTGCCTTTTTATTGACAAAAACCAAGGATTGAAGGCTTGCAATACTGTTGTGGTTGCCTAAAAACAGCCATTGAGAGCACTGGTTTCTTAAAGCAACCAGCTCTGCTTCTGTCATTTTGGACTGTTTTAAGTCCCCAATGGTTTTGAGTTTGTTTAAATTTCAGATTTTTCTGCAAACCTGGGGCTTTTTTCAGGTTTGTAGAAACATCTTTCTTGTCTGTCCATGGCCCCAATCATCAGGTTTAAATACCTACAGATGAGACCATGTTGAGAATTAGATATACTGGGAATTAGATACTGGTGTTTAATTTTTATATATAATAGCCTTAATAGTGGGGCTCTTTCCTTGTCTACGTTAAGGTTTGCTAGAAGAGATCTTCTCTTTCTTCATATTTGAGTGAGAATGATCTATTATCTCTGCTCATCAACCTGATACTGTGCAAATTTTTAGATTTTTGGTATGAAATTACTTTCCAGTATCTTATTCTCTTTGACTAGCTGATTAACATTGCCGTTTACTTACTGGATAAGCAGGCATTCTTAACACCCAAAGAAAATGCAAGATTTCAAGATTTCAATCTATTTGAATAATATACATTTGACATTCTGGAAGGGGTAAGGGAGGAAGCTGATTTCCAGAAATCAATACAAGCATTTCCATATGAACACACAGCTTGTGAGGCAGTTAACATAATGGAATTACTACTTATTCTCAAAGATGAAGAAGCCACATGATTTAATTTGTGAACTGAACACAAAGAAATGTGAGTTAAGTAAACTTTGTACTTTGCTTATGTGATACATCTGACTCCAGGCAGAATGGAATTTTTTTTTGTATTCTCCATTTTCATCCTGATTTGCCATTTTTAAAAAGGTTTCCACTTTGTACCATTTTAAAATTCCACATAAAGGTTTGCCTACAATAACAAATGTATTTTATTCTTTGAATAAGAGACTGTGCCTTCACCCTCTGCCTTACTTTCAGAACACCAACCAGTTTGTCAGTCTCTTAATACTGGGGATGGGGGGAATTTGTTTGTAGAAGTATTGATTGGACATTTGCAGTCTTTAACCAGAGAGCTCAAGACTTGGGTCTCTTATTCACAGTCTGAGTGATGCTAGCTACTGGTTCTGTTTTATACTTTTTGTACCCATGGCTGGGTACAGTCACAATGGAATGTCTTTGAATGCAGGAAGTTCCTACTGAAAAGTACTCTGCTTGCTCCCAGGAACTGATGGCTATTACAATTCCCAACTATCATATTGACCTGCAAGCCAACTCAGTTTCTTCAACACTTCACTGAGCTCTCCATTTTCAAAGCAAAAGAAACTGTAAATGCGTACTTCTGCCACTCAGTGTTGCTAAGGATCTGCAAGCAAAATCCAGACATCAACATTTGAAATATAAATCCATTATAATGCAATGTATGCAGGTAATGTGTGCCAATACTTATTTAATCATACAAATGGAAAATTTAAGGAACAAATGCATTAAGCAAATTGTCCAAAATCTTTCAGGAAGGTCAAAATTAAACTGAAAATATGAATATAGAAAAAATATGAACAACCCCATGACAATCTCACCTTAATCCTTAAATGGTTTATGTAGGATTCTTTTCTTTCAGTTTCTTTCTCAAACATGATTTCAAATGAAAACTTATTGATCTGTCTGATATGTATTTAATTAAGTAATATGCTGGCTCACTGGAACCATATTAGCTCATGCTGAAAAGTGTGCCCCCCATCTCCCCTAAAGAATCTCTCCCTCTTGTTCTTGCTTCAAATGGCACTGGACAGGAAGTCTCACTTTTTACTTAAATCTATCACAATAATGTGTGATGGCATGGTTCATCTGCTGAATCTCAGTGACCACAAGATCATAGTGTTCTCTGTGAAACATGAGCTGACTAACCATGGTTTGATCCCATGCCACTGGAGTAATGTACATAGTTAAGCATGGATGTTAGCAGAACAGCATGGTTACTTCCCACTCTGCCACCATTCAACCTCGCAATGCTGGTGGAATAATATTATCTCACCTGTCCATATGTTCTCTTTTGATATACATTCTGAGAGAATGCAAAGCTGCACAGGGTATGCAGCAGCAAATTTGTAACATTGCATTCTAGTTTCCTCAAGACAATGAACTCAAGGTCATAAATTTTGGTGACGGAATGCAGCGCATTCTCACAAACAGCCTTACAAATTAAGTTAGACTGAGAGACAGTGACTTGCCTTGGGCCAGTGAAGTAAGAACTCCACTGATGAGCAAGCAAAAGGGGTTTCAATGTTCCTGGCCTGAGTTCAAACACTCCACCCACTATGAACACAATACCAGGTGTGAATGCTAACAAAACAGAAATGCCCATGTTCTAAAATTCAGATTCAATGTTATTGGCTATACAAGGGATAGATAAAAAGTCAGAGCAGAAAAAGGAAAACTTTTGGCACTGATTAACCACAACAGATGATGATGGTCCATATATCTTGATGCACAGTAACCCACCCACATGGAGCTAGACCAAACCTGCGCAAGCTACAAAAAGAATATTGCAATTACTGTTACCCACCCAAGTGTATGGATGTATATACACTGTCCCAAACAGTCATGGGAATGGAGAAATCAGATGGAAACTGTTGTATATACAAGTATACTGTTGTGTCCTGCCTCTTTAAGAGGCTAATCTAGAAGGCCTCAATGCAAGCAGGGGAGTCATAGTTTACTTCCCAGCTAGTAAGCTGCCGGACTGCTGGAGCTAAACCAACTGTTCTAGGCTTCTTTTTTGCTGCAAGTCACAGCTGACCCCATAGGGTTTTCAAGCCAAGAGACATGCAGAGGTGCTTTGTCATTGCCTACCTCCATGTCATGAACCTGGTATTCCTTGGAGGACTCTCAGTCTGGGGCAAGTGATGCTCTGTACTCTTGGTGCGGGGGGGGGGGCAACAGTGGGAGGGCTTCTAGTGTCCTGGCCTCACTGGTAGACCTCCTGATGGTACCTGGTATTTTTGGCCACTGTGTGACAGAGTGTTGGACTGGATGGGCCACTGGCCTGATCCAACATTGGCTTCTCTTATGTTCTTAACATTGTAGTCACAATGACCATGTATATGGACATTGACATGTTTAACATGCTTCGTCAGGTATTGTCCTGAGGGGTTTCACGGGGTGAGGGGTGAAAATAGTAAGGCTGAACTGCAGGGGGTATCCCTTTGTCAGAACACAACTTGCTTCAGTAAGTGGCAAGCCCTTTAATCATCAAGTTCAATGAGAATGCTATGCTAATACTGCTATGGAGAGCAGGTACAGCTAAGTATTCTTAAGGCTCAAACAGTTTTCATCTTCCACACAGAGACAATCAAGTGTAAAAAGGAATTCAATTACCATTATGCCACTGTTCTCTCCCTATACAAGTACTGCTTGCTAAACATATAAGGGAGAAATTGCAATAATAGGTTGAAATTTAAGAGAATCAACCTGTTGACAAATGAGCATTGAAGGAATCTTTGAACAGCTTTGAAAAACACATACTGAGATCAAGATATTCAAGGGATTTTTCCCCTGCAGGTCAGACTAATATTATGTTAATATTATTTGTTCTTTAGTGTACTAGTGAGAAGTGAAGTGAGAAGACATTGTTTCCACTAGTAAAAAAATATTTCTTGTACACTGATGGATTCTAGTTGAAAACAAGAGGTTAGTGCAGACTGGAAATCACTGCAACATTTGGAGCATTTAAACGATCATTAGTCATGCTTCAGGGCATGGTACAAAATCAAGTCATCATCATCTCATCCCCCTTTTTTATTGGTGGCACTGC
This sequence comes from Lepidodactylus listeri, assembly GCA_029233225.1. Lineage (NCBI taxonomy): Eukaryota > Metazoa > Chordata > Lepidosauria > Squamata > Gekkonidae > Lepidodactylus > Lepidodactylus listeri. The sequence continues at coordinate 59,064,043 of JARCFY010000014.1, forward strand.
CAAACAACTGAATACTTTTCATTATTCTCATAATGGAATCCATGTAACAATTTGAAAACTAAAAACATATATCAAGCATTAACACCAGAGAGCAACATTTTAAAGCTGAAAGACAGCAATGCATAAAAAATAATAAAGCTTTACCATTGCACTGAGAGTCTCCTCCCAATCTGGCCTTTCACGAGGATGAATACTTCTCTGAAGTTCTGGCACAAAATCATCCTCTTCTGCATGTAAAGAAGACTTCATCATCCTAGAGAGAATATATATTAATTAGATGATTCGCAGTTTTTAAGCTTTCGTTATTTTGAATATTATAATGTTTTTAAGAAAACCCACCAATCCTTAATATGCTGTCTCCTTGCCAAACAATTCCTTTCTCCTACAGATACTAATCTATACTGGGTCTCCATACTGAAACCTATAAATCTAACTGACTCTAGTTTCCCACTACAGAACTGTTAGATCTCTTTGCCACATTTGATTTCTAGTTAAAGTTATCCTTTGCAAATATGCAGACTGCATGATAAAGCAGATTGACTAAATTAGAACCCAGTAACATTGAAATTATGGTTGCTGTTAGCACAAGACCAGGAATTTGATGGTTAGGAAATGTGGTTTTTCAACTGTGTTCTAGGAAACCACAGGGTTATTCAGAAGTTTATGAGGTGTTCCTCAGTGGTAAAATCAGTAATGCTGAACAAGGCTTCTCAGAAAGGCAAAGCTTGCACATCACCATGCTGTGGGTGCTTTCTGAAAGGCATTCCATTGTTCTTGTGAAGTTATCACGGAGGTCCAATAGGCCTGGCTAGCATCCACCTCACATCTGACTGTGCCTGTTGTTTTATTTGTTGCTGTTTTGTTTGCTGTTGTTTTCTGCCATCAAGTTACAACTAACTTGTGGCAACCCTATAGGGCTTTCGAGGCAAGAGGCATTCAGAGATGCTTTGTAATTGCCTGCCTCTGTGGATCAGCTGTGGATCAGCTGACCAGTGTTCCCTCTAAGCTGAGTTAGTGTGAGCTAGCCCACAGTTTTTTAGCCTCTGGCTCACACATTTTTGTCTTAGCTCAGGAAGGATGGTTCCAGAGCAAACTAATTTATGCAGTAGCCAAATCGCTTGCTCACAACTTTAATGCCAGTGGCTCACAAAGAAGAATTTTTGCTCACAAGACGCCACAATTTAGAGGGAACACTGGAGCTGACCCTGCTTAGTTTCCAAGATCTGATGAAATCGGACTAGCCTGGGCTATCCAGGTCAGGACCTTCAAATATACCCCAGAATATTTTACTGTAACACACAAAAGGCCATTTGAAGATTTTATCAAAAGTTGGTTCCCTTAAGATAGCAAGTTGAAAAGCACTAACTTCAAAGTTACCATTTTTCTTTTCATTTTTGCATATAGAGAAGAAGAAGAAGAGAAGAGATTGGATTTTTATCCCGCCCTTCACTCACTTGGAGTCTCAGAGCGGCTTACAAACTCCTTCCCCTTCCCCTCCCCACAACAGACACCCTGTGAGGTAGGTGGGGCTGAGAGAGCTCTGAGACAACTGTCCTTGAGAGAACAGCTGGTACAGAGCTATGGCTTGCCCAAGGTCATCCAGCAGGTGCAAGTGGAGGAGTGGGGCATCAAACCCGGTTCTCCCAGATTAGAGTCCACGCACTTAACCACTACACCAAACTGGCTCTCTAGAAGACAACAACCTTGGTATGCAAAGCATTACAGTGAAATTTTTTCAAATGATGTTCCATTAGAATGCAGCATTTTAATTAATGGCTTTGACCAGTACAAAATTTTGGGCATGTATTGTTTAGAGAAACCTAGCCTCTTAGCAAGTCAAAAGAAAAACTCCATCCACCTTAGCAAATCAATAGAAAGGGAGGGACTTTTCTATTCTGACAATGGTGGGAAGGGGTAAAATTAGAATACAGATACCCAGATAGTGCCTAAATTTATCTCAAGAAATTTCTCACCTAAATTTATCTCAAGAAATCCTAGCATGCATACAGCTTTTCTCGCTAGAGTACACATATAGCTTAACAACAAGAAAAAGGTAGAAAACAAAGAATTCATATCCACTTGGGACTGTGCTATTTGAAATTAATGGGACTTTTGAGTAAACATGCGTAGGGATGGGGCTGTATTTGTGATTTGTGATTATTTGTGATTAATACATTATACCTATACTTTTGCATAAATTGGCCAAGCAGTAACTGCCATTCATGATTTTTATATATTTGAAAAGGGCATTCATATTCATATTCAACATAAGCACAACAAAAATAGAAAGTGAAGGATACCATGAGCAGAATTTGCGCAATTACACAGCCACCCATGTGAAATGAACCAAACTATGTTCTAATCTCACAATGAGCACCCATTAGAAACTGTGTGTGTGAGAGAGACAGAGACAGACAGACAGACAGACAGACAGAGACAGGCAAACGAGTACAATCCAGCCTTTTAAAAAGCTGAGACTACAGAAGTATTCCTAAAGATGAGAAAACAATGTTTCTTAAAAATCATACCAATTCAGAGACTAATTCAAACACTCTTAACTAACAAGCTCAGGGACACACCAGTAGGCACTATCCTTCTGAATTATGTGAAGTAAAAACCTTGGAATTGTCAGACAAGCATACAGTCTGGTGATGAGAATGACCTATGAGGTCATGTAATCCATCACTTTACAGAAGAACTGTTGTAATTTTACCCACCCTAGATGCAGACAGTGGTCAGAAAAGAAGCAAGCAAGTACAAAGAGTGGGAAGATATTTGCTATTTCCAACTATAAAGACCAGAATCTGCAGAATATTGCCTGCTTTCATTAAGCAGTTAGAAAAAATAATATTAAGCTAAACAACAAATGACTTTTCCAACTAAAAATGCATTTTAACACACTACTGTTTAAAATACCAAACTGGAAAATGCCCATTGAATAAGGATAATGATCTGTCTCCATTTTTGGTAAAGTAGTTTAGAACCCTTAGGGTGAAACCATTAATCATTCTCATTAGTGCTATTGTATACCAATATAATAATCATTTATTACTTATTCTGTACCTATCATTACACCAGGCACCAAGCTTGCTTTTTAAAGAGATACCGCCCTGCCAACAGGCATATCTTCTAATAAAACATAATAGCAAAAAAAGGAATGGAGAGAGAGACAAAAGGCAGGAATTTCAGTATTTGGTATTGCTCGAATTTACCAGCACATATACTCCAAGTCAGAGAAAGTTTTTCAGTATGTTCAGGAACTGCCCACTCTCAAAAGTAAATTCCAAAATTCAGAAGAGCAAACAGTACACATTCTCAGGAAAGAAGTGCTGAATTCACCTTATCATCCAGGATCCAAAGCTACTTTAAACAGATCTGAGTTTTAGTTTTGCTTTTTACTTCTTTCAACAGCAGATCCCCATAGTACACAAAAACTCACTTTCTCCTGTTTCAAAAGTGGGGTTGCTATGTAGCATGGTCAGCTGCTACTCAAAAGCTGCAACACTAAAAACCACACTCATCACATACAACTGCTTTTTAAACTTAATACATTTTTAACTTAAAGGTTAAGACCAGCACCTTGAAACCACATCCAGTACGCTATAGGCAGCCAGTGCAGCGTCCTCAGCACAGGCTGGATGTGGTCTCGCATTCCGGGTCTAGGAGATCCAGGTATGAATCCGACTTTGCTATGAAAGCTTGCTGGCTGACTTTTTTTTTTTTTTTTGCACATTTTTGCACTTGTTCTTTCAAACAAAACCTTGACTCCTTGAATTGAATTAGATCAGTGCACTTTTTCTCCACATGTCCTTTTTTCTGATGGACCTGGACTAGCCACATTTTTAGCAAAACATATCAGCAAGCTCTAAGAGATACTGAAATATATAAGGTTCATGGAAGCATAAGCCTATTTTATTTTTGTGCATGTACACTTAAGAACATAAGAATATCCCTGCTGTATCAGACCAGTGGACCATCTAGTCCAGCATCCTGTCTCATACAGTGGCCAACCAGTTCTTCTGGAGGGCAAACAACAGGGCATAGAGGTCAAGGCCTTCCCCTGATGTTGCCTTCTGGTTCTGGGAGTCAGAGGATTAGTGCCTCTAAATGTGGAAGCCCATAGCCACCATGGCTAGTAGCCACTGATAGATTCATGGAGAATAAGTCTATCTAATCCCCCTTTAAAGCTGTTTATTCCTGTGTCCATCACTACATCATGCACTTGCTTCATATAGCCTCATAGGGATGAACACTTCCAGATCCTGAATTGCTTACTGTACGCTATTGTCTAATGTCCAGCATTGCCTAATGCCCAATGTGCTGTTTTAGTAGTTTTTATGGACTTCCAAACAGAGGCAGCCAAGACTAAATTAGCAAGTGGCCGAAACTTTTGCCAACATGGATTATTAGCTATGATTGAAATAACAAGTCTTTATTGTAATCAAAAGATTTCGAGAGGTTCTAGTGTAAGGGTTAAGTGATTTGAATATATTTTTGCACCCCTCAATCATTCCTGGAAGGTATTATGAGAAAAGAGGCACACATTACTGGAGGAGGTAGAAAATGGCATTCTAATGAGAGATAAAAAATAATAAATTTGCTTGCAGGTTGACTTAATAGGAACATCCCATCACGGGCTCATCTATATGGTTATTAAAGGAACAGTACATTGGCATATACAGCAATTTGTAAACAAGGAAAGGCAATTTCAGGAGACCCACAAGTGCACCTGTGCCAAGCAATTATCTCTTCTAAGCCTGAGGCTGTATTCATTATATCATGGAGAAAAAGATAAAAGGACACTCCTACTTAAGGTCAAACTACCATCCTGTCTCTGCTTTTTATGCTGTCATGAGCCCAGGTGGATAAGAATTTAATACTAATTACTGTATTTCTTTGAAAAGACTCCAACCTTTATGAAACAAGGTACAAGGGCCACTGAAAAGTGTTAAAGCGTTACTAATTTCATTTACCAGATGGGGAAGGGGGATGAAAAAAGTTGTTACAGTTCCTTACATCCTGCCTGAATAATAAATCATTGGCTTGAAAGAATACAAGTCCTAATTCAGATTCTCCAGCAATCTGAAGCTGAGTAATATTTCCCTTATTTAGAACAACCTACTTTCCTAAGGGTTTGGCCATTAGCAAGATGCTTAACGCAAGCTACTAACCTGATTGCCAACAAGAGCAGAACTGACACAAATGTAGAAGCACAAATTTTCCCTGAGCGGCCTTCCCACGCAAAAGTAAACAAAAAGAGATAGAAGTTCTGTTTACTAAGGGAGAACTCGAAGGTGACTACTTAATGGGTAAGTTAGTGTAATTTAATTTTTCTTCTTCTGTTACAAATAACGCTCCCAACCATATTTTCACACAAGGCCTAGATGAGTTCGCTATTGGGCCTCCCTTCTCTTCAGGTATGCGCACACAAAGCCATTTTTAACTATTGGCACAAAGAACCCCCAGCAGATCATCTTCCAAGCATTTGTTTCTCTAGAAGTCTAAAAGAGAACCCCCAGCAGATCATCTTCCAAGCATTTGTTTCTCTAGAAGTCTAAACGATCGTAAATGGCAATGCAATTATAACAAACTCCTCGAAATATATAATTTCCCAGATGCTGTCCAAGGAGCTTTTCAGGCCAACTTTAAAGGTAGGGTGCAAATTTACACCCATGATGCTGCTTTAGATAGGCAAGTCATACTAGAAACCAAATTGTCAACCTGGTATGAATCAATTAAATTAGATTACCTTAGGGCACAATAGCTGTCCAAGATTTCCTTTTTTAAATTATGCTCAGCTTTTACATCCATTCACTTTCAAACAATGCAAACAGCTATGCTTGAAGGCCGCTATACCCAAACACCAGTTGCTCAGCATCTCTGCATATGTGGAGGCCCAGATCCTGAAGACCTTTGCCATTATCTGCTGGCCTGTCCAATTTATTCAATCCCAAGAAAGAGATTCTTAGGTACAATCCTGGATAGTTTAGGCCTCAGCAAGCCGGAGGTAAAATCTAATTTTACTGTACTGTATTTTATTGTATGTTATTTTCTACTGCTTTTAACGGACATTGGCCCTATGCAATACAATTGAACTGAACTGAGTTTGCTATACATTGGTTTGGAAACTAACTTTAGACCAAAATAACTAAAATATAGATTTCCATTTTTCAAGTAGTGGTTCTGCTTTCCTGTTGGGCAAGATGGGTAGTCATGTTAGTCTGTCTGTAGGAGCAGACTGTATCTATAGCTGTATCTGAGGACATGAGCAATTACTCACAAAAGCTCATACTGTGCCACAAATTTTGTTAGCCTTTAAGATGCTACTGGACTCTTGCTCATTTCTACTACCACAAAAATAGTGAAAGAAGCTCAAAGACATCTTTTGAGTGTAATATATACCATAGATTCCAGCGTCATACTAGAGTCTGGGATACCCAGGTTTCAAAACCCACTTCTGCAGTGGAAGCTCACTGGGTGACTTTGAGCCAATCACACATTCTCAGCCTAACCTACCTCATTCAGTTCTTGTGAGGATAAAATGGAGAACACAAAGCTGCTTTGGGTCCACACTGGGGAGAAAGGCAAGGTATAACTGAAGATTTGTTGCTAGCAAAGAAGCTTGGGTACAAATGACTAAAAGAGCAAAACAGAATTTACTGCAGCACTGCTAGCAGATATGGTAGAACCAACGATTTGACACTGAGATCTCAGTTACTCTAATATCCTTCTCCACTCCGTACTACCTTGTACAAGAGGAAAAAAATTCAATAAAACCCTTTTAATCATCTTGAACTACACTGATGGATAATGAAATGTTTTCATGAGCAAGAATAAAAAAGGACTTCAAAGACTTGGCACAGAATATTTTAGTTCCAATTCAGAGTTTTGTTTTGCTTTTTAAAATGCTAGGGTGTAAAAGGGTCCACAGGCAATTAAATAATTTCACTTGAAAGGATGATATGATGCACAGAATAGTAACTAACTGTCATGGTTGCTCATGTTTTCAACTTTGAGAAAAATCTGACTTAGAATCCTTTAAAAGTGCTGGAAGAACAGTGACTAATATAAGTTACACAATACTAGCCAAGGAAACTAGAATAATGAAGTGACCCTGCTACTGAATGCCTTACACAAGAAATGGGGGGTACTACTGAAACAAAGCTGATGCCACTCACATTAGCTAGAAAAATCAAGGAAAACAGGCAGAACCAATTTGTTTAAAGGTCTTGATATATATTTTTAAAATTGCATCAGGAGAATCTGGAGAACCAACGAAAACCTAGCTATTCTGAAAAATAAACAGCTAATAAGAAATGAAGCAAAATTTATGTAAAGAGTATTAATTCACAAAGCCTATACTTACTTGTCTGCAGTCATTATGACTTCCCAGTAAGGTAGGCCAGTGTTGTTATTCTCATGTTTCAGCCCGGGGGGGGGGGGGGGGGAGATGTAGTATAATATCAATATAACACTAATATTGTGAAAGTTTGTGGTTCGTGTAATCAAATGAACCACGAAACACCCTTTCCCCAATTCATGCCCATCCCTAGTGGCAACTTCACAACTATGGAACAACCTCCCCAGGAGTGTGTGCCTGACCTCATTTTCAATCTTCAGGAGGCAGCTGAAGATGGTTTTATTTAGGGCTGCATTTGATTAAGTTACTAGCAGCCCTGAACTGTGATGTTAAATTTTGGTTTTTATGTATTCTGTTTTATATTGTAAGCCACCTTGAGCTCCATAACAAAGAAAGGCAGCCAATAATATTTTAAATAAATAAATAAAATACAACATGCAATTGCTGCTTTTCAAAAACATGTATTCTAATGCCCTCTTATTTGGTACAGAATAAGGTTAAACTCGCCACTGCCCCCCCCCCCCCCCAAAAAGAGCCTGCTCTTGGCTTCACAGCCAGAATGAGCTGAATGACTGCTTTCTGTAGGCATCTACTGAGTCACATCTATAGTGCTGACAAACAAATTGTGTGATCTTGTGTACATCAGTAATTTACCACAGACAGGGGCAAAGGAAAATATGAAAATCAAGAAATTCAGCGGCTGCTTTTCAAGATATAGCAACAGGCAGATCAAAGACTGGAGCTCTACTCAAAACACAAGCAAGCTATTCAGCTACATATACACAGAACTAAGTGGTGTTGTGAATGCAAAGATCCATTTCCATACATCTAGGCACAGAAGCAAGGCCACTTCAATGGGCCTCGATGAGCATCACAATGTGGATGGCAGCTTCTGCACATAATTTGCTTTGCTGAATAAAGTCCACTGTCCTGGATTTCCATTCCCTCAATGCAAATCATTGCAGCCAGTGACTCAGCAGAGCTCTCAAAAGCCTTCTTTTAAAAATACTGTGTTACAGCTTCCTGCCAAGGCTAAAAATAAGATGAATGAACAGCAATTTAACTAATCCTCGAATTATCTCATGTTAATCAAATGTTTACCCCACAGACTCTAAAAGTGAGGATTTATTTGGGGGGAAATTGCAGGAGATTTTTCAGAGCTAATTAATTTATGCATGCATTTCTTGGGACTGCTGCCATTATTAAAATTGAAGATTCGTTTAAAAAAAATTGTTTTACTATATGTTACCTTAGCCACAGTTTGTACTTGGTCTTTCACTCAAATTATATGTAATTTCTCCCTTAAAAATACCTTTTAACACACATTCTGCTGATCCAAAGGGCTTAGGAGAAGTAATCATAGTTGTGTACTACAAACATTTTGTAATTCTGAAGGATTTTCCATGAATCCTAGAAGTACAAATCTGAAGTAAAATTCTTCTCTCATCTGAAATGCATGAATATAAATTCATTCCGCCTCAGCAGTACATAATGAGCATTTTCTAGCTTTGTTCTATTATAAATGCAGGAACCACAGAATGAGCCAGTTATGATCAGTTTGCTTTTCATCACTTTGTCAAAAGCATATTTCCCAAGCATATATGCTTAAGTAAGATCACTACTGAAGTAAATCAAAGAGATGGCAATTTGTGAAATTGGGGGGGGGGGGGCTGTCCTTATAAACTCACTCTTTCTCCTATCAGTAACCCTCAATTCTGACACTACATCTTTCCAACAATATAAGGATACTAACAGGACAGAAAATAGAAAATAGAAAACACTTGCAGAACACTCTGATTCTATCTGAAAAGTCTTATTTGGGAAAATTTGACAAATATTCACTCACTCACCATAGAGCTACATGTGCTGAGTCATTTTTACCTGCTTCCTTCAAGATTAGCAGTGTAATTATTGTTCCAAATAATTACTCTGCCCAGATTCCTATGAAATACTCTTTGTCTGTCAAAGCCATCTGTGATGGACTGTACTTTGTATAAGTTTAGAAGTGCTGTGTAAACAGATAAAGGTCTGTGAAGGGTTAATTTCTCACAGTAACCGAGTCCTGAGTGACAGGCTGTTCCAAGGAATCTGATTGGTTAGCATCAGCTGAACAGAGAAAGGCTTCTGAACTGGATGCTGAGGAGCATTCAGTCTGATTTCAGCCCTAGCTGGGAAGAGTTTAACACAGACAGAAGAACTAGGAGAAAGTTGGCAAGGAAGTTTGGGAAGTAGGCCAAGACTCTCATTCAGGAAGAGGAAAGGGGATACATTTTCCAGTGAGAGGAAAATTTCCCTAATCAGTCATAAAGGGAGTTAGCTCTTAAGAGTGCAGAGATCCCTGGTCTGGTGTGTTTTGAAACTGCCTTTAGGGACCTTAAGAGTCAATTAAACCAAAACAAAAGAAAGTGTGCTGAAGTGTTTGGGGAAAATACTGGAATAAAGCCTCTCAACATTAGGGATGGGCACAAAGCATTTTTTTGTCCCGGTTCATGGGGTTCCATAAACCGTGAACGTTCACAAACCTCTCTGTTTAACAAACCAGTTCATTTCATGAGATTTGTTATGCAGTGGGGGGGGGGGGTCTTCCATCCCTTCTTTATGATGGGGGCAGTTCCCTGAGGCCAGCAGAATGGAGGGGGTTATCTCCCTTCCCAGGAGCTCTTTCCTCTCTTCTTTCTGTTGGCAGTGGCTCCCCGAGGCCAGCAGAATGGAGGGGGGGGAGAGATCCTGCAAAAGTCATTTAAAGCAAATGTTCCCTTTAAATCTTGCAAAAATCATTTAAAGGGAATGTTCTCTTTAAATGGCTTTTGCAAGCAGCACTGTGTGCAAGTGAAGTCCAAGGGGCGCATTCACCATGTCTGGGTGAACTCACCACTTGGACTTCACTCGTGCACAGCTTGCAAAAGCCATTTAAAGGGAATGCTTGGAAATAGGGAGAGTGAAAGGGGCTACTGAAATGGCTTGCATCTATTTCAGCCTAACAGCTGACAGGCACACCAGCTCCACTGTTAGGCTGAAATGGATACAGGCCATTTCAGCAATCCCTCTTGCTCCCCCCACCCCACTTCCCAATAGGGACCTCCAAAAACCACATGGAGGGTCATGGGAGGGTCGTAAATAGGGATGGGCGCGAACCTCACTTCTCGAACAACAAACTGGCTATTTTCGTCATGAAATTAGGTTTTGAGATGAAGTTCATGCCCATCCCTACTCAACACAAAGATGAAGTCACTGTGAAAAGCTTAAGAAGCTCCCATTAGCCTGAAACAGAAGAACTAAAGTCTGTGCATGTCCTGGTTTTACCTCAGAAAGTTGAACCCTTGATTTCACCTGAGCTTTCCTCTCTATGTTAAATACAATATTTTGTTATTTTTGAATTTCAAAATGCCTTGAGTGCCATTTAAGTTGCTTAAGTTAAGGTGGGTTCCTGATCCTTCCCTCAGATTCCAGGGCTGAGCCAACAGCCAAAATATCGTACTGCGACAGGGTGGGACAGCCAGAGTTCTTCAGCAAACACACTACTAGGGCAGCTCAGTCAGTAAAGCGAAAGAAAAACAGGGAAAATCTTGCCTCTGAGGGAGAGAAGTGGATGAGGCCATCATACCATCACGACCAGCAACTCTCTAGGGGAATAATCAGAAAATAGGACAAAGGCTTCTAGCTCCTCTCTAGTAAATCCTTATTGTAAAGAGAAAAAATATAAAATGTAATTCCCCCTCTGATATCTGAAATGCTATTATATACATTGCTTTGTTGTTACTTACACATGCAGCCTATATTATGAAATGCCACAAACAAAACACGTTGGAGTGGTTATCATCAGGGATCTTATTTATGAATTACATGGCATTGCAAGTAATTTAGCTATCAGTGAAAAATGAAAACATTCAGAGTTACAGGAAGAGATAGCCAAAAGGTCACAGAAGGCTGGGAGGGCTCCTTGGGTCCATACAGTCCTGTGTTCCTGTGCCTTTAATGATCACACACACATAAATGGAAATTCTTTCAGAAGTTATGGGGAAAGCAGCTAATCAAACCAGTATCCAAGACACGATTACTAGCCTGTCAATATAACCGTTAGTGAAGATGTCCAACAAAAGAAAAAAGAAGGCTGGCTTATGGCTTCCTTGATGTTTGCAAGGGGGGGGGGGGGAAAGGTGCTTGTTCAACACAAATCACAAGTGATTGACATAATATATTTAAAGCATCATAACATTCCGCTAAAAACACCACCTACATACTAATGCACACAAACATATAGACACTATAGCTATCTGTTGTCAATATTAGCTTTAAAAGCTTATACTTTCCCAGAGCCTTAACTTGCAGTGGCATTTTATAGTGGCCATATACAATTTATAAAAGCTATAGAACAGACTGTAGTAGCACTTCAGGGCTACAATGTCCTAACATAGTATAAAGAAATCACCTTATTAAGGACATCCCAATGCTCAACACAGTTCAGGGGTACCTAGATGCCAAGCAATTACATCCTGAAAAAGAAGAGCATTACTCTTCTTGATAAGTTATCCAACTGTAAGTACAGATGACTACTTCAAAGTTCCTATAAATATAAAATCTTGTATCAATGGTGAAACATTGTAATTTCAAGTTAGATTAATGGAAAACAAGCAAACACATAACCCATTAAGGACATCAGTTCATCTATTTCTGTCCCTCTTATTACTGAATTGTACTGGGTGAGAGCTGTTCAGAGATCTTGCATAATGTTACTTCTTCAAAAAGTGGCAGCATTCTTTTCACATGCTACCGAGTTTTATCTTACTAGTATGGCACTAGTACTGACAGCAAACAGCTGATGAACTGCTGTAAAATATGTTTGCCTGGAAACCCATAGTTTTAAGCACTGATATCCTTTAGAGACAATGCCTGATTAGACAGACAGACTACATTTATTTTGGATGCCAGCTCTTTGGATTGATAGCCATTGGGATATGTGAATTCAACTTTAGTGCCTATGGGGCTGTTCCATTACCATTGATTCCACTGCTTTATTTTAAACGGAGCTCATAATTATCTTTTTACAAACATGCTGCAACTATTTTAGTGACCTTAGAAATCTATGATGTAGTGGAAATTGTATACCATGGTTTTCAAAACAGAGCCTGTAAAAAGTTATTGAAGGGTCTCATTATTTACATTATTTATAGTCAGCCTTTCTGACTGAGGCTTAAGGCAACTTACACAATGTAAAGCAAATACAGTCAAAAAAGTATGGGACATCCAATAAACAAAGTAATAAGGTTTGGATTTTAGAAGTCTGGAAACAAGAAGAAATCTGAAAACGGAGCTGGAGAGAAACCTTAAGTATTAAAATGCCATGTTAAACAATGCATAAATTACACAGCAGGATCACACTTGCAGCAACGGATAGTACCATAGTATACACAATAGTGTAATCAACAGTACTATACTTTTACCAAAACAACTTTCTGAAACAACTGTTATAGTACAGCCGTCCTGAATAATTCAGTTCTGCATACCGTGCAGAAAACCAGAAGGGTAGGAGCCTTCCTGACTCCATCAGGGAGGCCATCTTATAAGATGTAGACTACCGCTGAGAAAGCACGTACATAGAAACTTGTTGATTTTGCCCATTTGCAGGGTGGCATCTGCAAGAGGAACTACTCAGGAAAATGCTGCTGTTGTGGCAGAGCACATGGGGAGGAGCAAGGCCTTGAACGGCTTTGTATGTGAAAGACAATACCTTGAATTAAGCCCAGTAACTGATGGGCAGCCAACAGAGTGACTGCAGAACAAGGGTAATATGTATGCTCTGCCTGGCTGTTGATAACTGAGCTGCAGCAACTGGAGTATTTGAGTTGACGTAGGGGGATCTAAGGGGGCTGCAGTGGCTCAAGTGGTTAAGACGCTGAACTGCAGACCGGAAGGTCGGTAGTTCAGCAGTTCGAGACCCGAATGCTGCCAAGACGGAGTGAGCTCCCATCTCTGGTCCCAGCTCCTGCCAACCTAGCAGTTCAAAAGCAAGAAATTGCAAGTAGATAAATAGGTACCACTTCGGTGGGAAGGTAACAGCGTTCTGTGTGCCTCGGCATCTGGTCATGCTAGCCACAGGACCACGGAAATGTCTTTGGACAGCGCTGGCTCTTCGGCTTGGAAACAGAGACGAGCACCGCTTCCCTAGAGTTGTATCGACTGGATTTCGAGCAAGGGAAACCTTTACCTAGAGGGATCTATGTACAGTGCATTACATTAATCTAGTCTCATTGTTATTGCAGCATGGATCCAAGAGCCCAGATTGGCCATGTCAAGGTAGGGGGTCATCTTCTGGAACTTGAGTTGGAAAAAAGCATTCTTTGCTGCTGCATTAACTTGTTTCTCCAACAGCAATGCTGGTTCCCCAGGCTCTTAACAGAGTCAGCAATGGTCAGCTGAACCTCATCAAAAGTGGGGTACACAATGTCCTTCAAGATCATTGCCTTTTCAACCAGCATCACTTCCATTCTGTTTGGGTTCAATTTGTTCATTTTCAGCCATTTAACCATAGCAGTTAGGCTTTGGCTCAAAACCTCTACCACATTAGGGATTTGGATAGAGAGATATAGAGCAGGGTGTCATCAGTATATTGGTGAATTCCAGTTCCAAAGCTGTGAATGATTTTCTCCTAAAGGCTTTATAACATAGTGGGATAAGACTGCACCCTCTGGAAACTAAAAAGACACACTGAAGACAGCCGGTCTCCAACAGCAATCCTTTGAGGCCCATCCATGAAGAATGGTTTAACCACTACAAGGCACATCCCGATACCTACTTCTGCTTCCAAACACCTCAATGTGATGGCATGATCTACTTGTTGCCAATACATCCCGTAAGGGGGGGTGGGGGACTGTGGTCTTTGTCTAGACTCAGATGGAGGTTATCATTACCAACTAAAGGCCACCAGGGATGTCTCTGTCCCACAGCCAGGCCTGAAACCAGATTGAAAATGGTCCAGAGCTCATGACCTATCCACGGGCTCATTGATGTGGTTCTTACATGATTTTAACATTCAGGAAAGGGAAGGATCCAGTCTACAAGTGCCAGCCTTCATTGATCCCAGGATCCTGTCTGTGTCCTGCACAGTAACTGAGTCAAACTGTAAACATGCAGACCACCACCACCCGTATCCCAGGAGAGGTCATTTCTACAACAATGTACCCCATTAAGGTGCCCCAGGAGTCTATATACCAGGTGACATAAGTGGACACAAAGATGGACAATGGACACCAGAACTGGCAGGCCCTGGAAATAATTATGCCTAGGCAGCAACCCTGGGAAGCACATGAGATCTTGTTCTGACAACTGTGACTCCCCTCCACCCTGCTGAAACCTGCATACTTTGGGCAATGGACTTGCTTTGCCCGGAGATGCTACTTCTCAACAGCAATTGCTAATTCTATCAATATTGCCTCATCCTTCCTTCCCCACATTTCCTTTCTAATAAAAACTCCCGACTTCTACTCAATTTCCACACCCCAAACCCAAATCGCTCATCAAGCAGTATTGTTTCCATTTTGATTAGTTTAAATTAACACTCCATTAGTTATTCAAACCATTGGAAGAAGCAATCAGGAACTGAACCGAAATGTTACTTTGCATCTAGAAGAAAATTTCTGATCTCTTTTGTCCATTCCTGGGAACTCTATACAGCATTTCCAAACTACATTGATTTGTCCCTGATTAATCTTGTCAGTGTTTTGTTCTCAGGGACCTTCACATTAGCAGCTCTGAAAGAACTTATGACTGACCCAAGGTCACACCAGCAACTACATGTGGAGGAGTGGGGAATCAAACCTGGTTCTCCCAGATTAGTCCGTGCTCTTAACCACTACACCAAACTGGCTCTAGTAGATCCTCACTAACACCATACCAGTCGCTGAGGCCTGCCATTTAGCTAAATTCCCCTAAGAGACTGAAGGCAACAATTCAGACTCTTAAAATCTAAGCTGGTAGGGGTAACAAAAGTGGTCCAACTATACACTGTGTTTATACTCTCTATATTTTGCAATATATGTATATGTACTTTTATCAATACTATTTTTAAAGGCCACTATTTAGTTGAAAACAACTATTCACTTGAAATGTTTGGCCTACACAATTTTTCTTATTTTGTACGACATTTCACATTTTTAATTCATAAATATTTTGTGTATTTACTAAAGTAGAATGTCTTTACTAGGATTATGTATCTTCTCATAATAGATTTCATCTGTTCCCCAGCCTTTTTTGTTTATTGTTTAGTGTGTTAGTTGAGGGTTACTTCCCCCCTTTCTGGCTCAACTCTTAGAATGAACATTTCTTCTGTACCATTAAAAGCTTCCATCACCAGTTTCCACACATTTCGCCCCCATGAAAGGGACGAAATATTTTTCTCCAAGCCTGCTGGAAACCCCATTTTGGAGAGCGCACACACACCTAAGAAGCTAGCAGCTCTTTCTCCCATGTGCCCTGAATACATCCCACTCAACAGCATGGCTGCAGCATTTTGCACAGCAAAAAACAAACAAACAACAAAGAGAAAAGTTTATTCACAGTTTCTCCTTTGCTCTGTCATGAAGGCTACTTTGTCTAGTCTCACCATCCCAGTTAAATAATGTAACAATCTAAAATTCATCCCGCAGGAAGCAAAATACATTTAAAATCAACCGCAAACTTAACAAATTATTACTACTCTTCAACAAAACAAAGTCTGAGTCCAGTGTCACCTTTTAAGACCAACAAAATTTGATTCTGGGTGTAAGCTTTTGTGTGCATGCATACTTCTTCAGATACCATGAACACAAAAGCTTATATCCAGAATTCAACTTATACCACTGGACTCAAACTTTGTGCTGTTGCTTCAAACCAACATGACTACCCACTTGAATCTACTCTTCAACAAAAAAACACAAATGGTATCTCAAGTTATAATATTAACAACATTCTAAAAAAAAACACCTCTGTATAAAGAAATTATTTTGAAGAGTGAATAAGTAGGATATGTAAGCAACTGATTAAGAGTGGGCTATTAACTTATTTAATTAGAAATTTGTCAAGACAACACAATGTCTGTCAGGCTGATTTTTTGTGCCATTTTCTTTCCAAGTCCTCCAGTTCTTTTTCTTAAAGCCTCACAGGATCACAAGTGTTTTTACCTTTTTTCAATACTTGGTAAAGATTAGGCAACAATACTTTGGGGGAAGTATAAACATTTTATGCAGAAACAGTGACCATGGATAAAGAAGGATAAAATGAGAAGTCCTGCTGAACCTGTATGAGTTGTTACAAAGAGCAAGAAGGTATCAAGGACGTTTAGCTTACAATGTTATGTGACCAAATGAAGCAGAACATGAAGGAAGAATGGCATTATGGTGGAATAAAACCGCACACCCTCAACACAATAGCAACCCTAGTCTTCAAATAAAATGCCCAACAGCAGGTGATTCAATAAAGAAAAACCTTCTGAGAAAAACTCTGAAGAGCCAAAAGAAATGAATTAAAAGGTACAAGTAAATTCTAAAATGTCTCTTTTTGTCAGAAATCAAGCAGTTCTGTCCTCCTAACAGACAGTATGGAATAATTAAGGCAGCATACCTACTACCAAAATTTAGAGTACTTCCTAAGGTAAAGATAAATACAAAACAGATAGCTATAAGACAATTCCCCCAAAAAACAGAGCTTTGATCAAACTCCTGATACTTTATTTTTAAAATATTGAAAACATAGTTTTTACTGAAAAAGGTCAGAAGTCAAGCAAACTTATTACAGAAATTCACTCACTGTTGAATACAGGTGCAGATTACTATTGAGTGCACAGCCCCTGGCAAATCTGGGCTCACCTCTGCCGGTGAGACGGCTTAAATGTTTAGGACTGAACCCCATTCTCATTTGAATTTGATCTTCTCCTAAGTGAACCTGTTGGCTAAAATTATCTATCACTAAAACTGAAATGTTGGATTTGAGAAGTGGTTGCTTCCCAGCTGGTACATACATCTATGCTTTACCACACATGGAAAGCAGAAGGGGTACTCAGGTGACTCTATCCTCAATGTTTTATTATAGGAAGAAACAGATTGTCCTTAAAACCTCTGCAATTTTGTGTCATCTAAAAATAATGTGGAGAATCTGTAATTTCCTATGCTTCTAAACTTAAGTGGAGAAAAACCTATTAAAATGATCATCAGAAAACCTCCCTGATTCATAGTTTGATTTTTATTCAAATGCATCATACTTATAGCCAAAAAAAACCTGAGTTATGTCATGCTGGAGTCTGTTTTTAGACTCAATTCCTGTTTCCATCATGGTTTTTCATTGATTGCCTCAGTTTACTTTCTGTAATATAGCATCACTATTAATTCATTCTCCCATCTTTTGCACCTCATCTACCCATATTTTGCTGTCCTATCACTGCTGTCATCATGTCAATATTGAGAATGTAGATTGATAGTTTATATTAGCACGTTACTTTACTTTACTTCTTCCTGCTTTTACAACCCAAGTCATAAACAGCAGACTCTCATCCTGTGGAAGAAAACCTAAAAGTTAGTTATCATGTAACTTAACATTTCACCACACACATGGTAGTTTATCTTTGTTACTGAGTAGCCACGATGATTTGGCTTCTGGAGAAAGAGTTCTCGATTCAGCACTTAGTTCTGGGAATTTAGGACAATCGAAGAAGATTTGGTCTACAGAGTCAATTTTGTTGCTGACACAGTTGCAGAATCTATCTGAACATAGAATTCCACTGAATCTTTCTTCCTTATGTCACTGCTGAAGGTAGGGCATTCAGGCACGCTAGCATAAAAGCCCTTTTATACTATGGGATAGTTAACTCAGATAATCTGGCGCATTTTTGTGGGAGGGAGAATGCCGACTGAGAAGGATGAACACGCTCTGCCAGGGTTTGGATCACAGCAGTGACAGACAGCATCGATAAAACACTACTAAGATTCCTACACAATAGCTTGCTCACTGAGAGTCGAACCTGGGGAGATGTCCTTTGAAGCAAAGTCCTGGGAAATAGTGTTTAATCTAAAATTTAGGATATTAAAGTCAAATCCAGAATCAAGCTTCCTTGGACTAGTTAAGCTGGACCATATAAGTGACTGGGGGTAGAATATTGGATCACAAATTGTCATGCCTGGGTGTTGCCCAAGATGCGATGGAAACAATGAGTAGTCAAGAACTGACCCAGCTTACCAGAAGAAATCTTAGGGACTTCAATATTAGTGTGTTAAGGCTTCAAGACATCACTTGAAACCAAAGTTTAAATAAAATAACTCTGGTTACTATGATCATCTAAGGCAGGCCACTGTGGTTTACAACCACAACTCATCTTAACAATGGTTTCATGTGACACATGAACACAAGCACCCCGGCTTTAATCCTTGTTTGTT
The DNA here is from genome assembly GCA_029233225.1 of Lepidodactylus listeri. NCBI lineage: Eukaryota > Metazoa > Chordata > Lepidosauria > Squamata > Gekkonidae > Lepidodactylus > Lepidodactylus listeri. Next base: position 59,082,802 of record JARCFY010000014.1, read on the forward strand.
TCCCAGTACAGTTCACACCACAATGCAGGCTGGGATACCAGCTAGGTCACTGCATTGGAGGCAGGAAAGAAAACCAAAGGCAATGACACCAGCATTTGTTGAGATAAACCAAGGACAGAATGATTACCTGAAAGACAACTCCTGGCTTCATGAACTAACCATAATGTAAAAACAAACAGTTCTATGTTACATCTGAGCCAAATCAAAGGCTTTTTAGCCACATCTGTCTAAAAGTAAGCTTCTAGAAGCCCAAAAGCATATTCACGCTCACCTACTACTGAATCAGCTACTACTCTCAGCCTATTGTGTCTCTCCCTGTCTGAAATGTGCTATCTAGATATGCCCAGTTAGATAGCCGGTGATTCATTTAATACCAACATCTCAAGACATTGTATTTTAAATAGGAAAAGCACATATGAAACTGTAAAAAGAAATGATTACAACTGAACAAGAAAACATTATTTTTACATGGAATTAATAATTGCATTTTCATCATGAACCAGAACTCCCCCCCCCCCCCCAGGTAGACAAATAAAATGCTTCTGTGTTAAATATAATGTTAAATCAGTCACAGTGAAACATGGAGAATGATTGAAGAGTACATGAAAGAGCAAACCAGTAGAAATTAAGCTTCACATCCATATATAATATGACGTTATCTTTAAATAATTTGAAGGAGAAGGAATGAATTTAAGACTGCAAGATAAAATGAATTAGTCATCTTTCATTATACTGACTGAGATATACACTTCCTTCCCAAAGCTCTTCATTTGAAAGAAAAGATTGAAAAAATGCTATAAATATGACTGTTAAAGGACAAGGGTCAATTTCAAAGTGGAAGTGCAGGAACTTATGGTGGCTATCTACTGGGACTGGATTAGCCTTAATGTTCAGTGCGCAACACAGAAAAGACCCTTGGGTAAAATGTTTTGAAGGTGTGAGAAAAAACATTTTTTACTTATCTTCTAGAAGTCAACCTATGCACCAGTGTTTTCTCAAAGATATGTAAACCTCTCCTTCTATAGATATGGAAATCTCTCCTTCTATCCAAAAGGTACAGTTAAACAAGTGTGAGCTACTTTAAAATTTAATTAGTGGGTGCATGCTAATTTTTTTTTCATTATCCACATAGGTCCTTTGGGTAGGGCTGGGATAACAAGCAAACAAAGGAGCAAAAAGCAGTTAGTAGCCTTGAACCCAAACACCTGCATAACTACTTCCACACACTCACATAAGGTATTTACAGTCCCCTCCCACCACCACCACTCCCAGGCACATTATAAATATCATTTGTAATTGAGGGGTATTTCATAAGTTTTAAGATCTGGCATGTGGACATCTTTTATTTAAAGGAAGAAGTAAACAATCCACTGGACACGTGCCTAAAACAGCTTTCTCGATCCCAGTTACTGGCTGGCAACAACCAAAGGAAGAACATTCCACAAATGAGTTTCAAAAATCCTTGGGGTTTATCCTCACTTCCTCTCACATGATATGCCAAAACTGAAGACTTCCTGTTTTAAAAGTAACCAGTTTGTTGCAGGGAGAAGAAAGATGGTGGGATGTTGTATGAGCCTGAGGATTACAGAATCTTGTTCTTGTTTAGCTGGTTTATGACAGCTCAATGTCGCCATTGTCTTAAACATCATAAGACCATCTTTATAAACTACCCATTAATCCATGGAAAGAAATTATTTCACGTTAGAAAACTGCTTTCTTAAATATTGTTTAGAGAAGCTCTCCGACCTGTATATAACTATCTTAAAGCTGACTAACATTTTATAAATAATTGTCATACATGAAATGGAACTGGTACTTTCTTTGGGCCCTACTACTGTTAACAGAAAATCATCTTTTAAAAAGGGAACCCTATCATCAAGGCTGGCAACAAGCAATGTTCCCCCTAAGCTGTGGAGTCTTGTGAGCAAAAATTCTACTTTGTGAGCTACTGGCATTGAAAGTTGTGAACGAGCGGTTTGGCTACTGCATAAATTAGTTAGCTCTGGAGCCATCCTTCCTGAGCATAGACAAAAATGTGTGATCTTGAGGCTAAAAAACTGTGAGCTAGCTCACACTAACTCAGCTTAGAGGGAACACTGGCAACAGTATGAAGTCCTAAAAAACTGGATATTTACAGATAATGTAACTATCTGCATGAGATTTATGCTGTTCATCATGCCCACTGTACATCACCACATGCTGTTTCTGAGGGCTCACCAACCTCCCTCCTTCCTGGAAGTTGTATTTCAAGATGAAGAGCAGGCTGCAGCACGATGGGAAAGGTGGGAAAGTTCTGTGAGCAAAATTCTGCTTGCAGTGCTTAGGATCCAACGCAACCCAATATTTATCAACCCAATTTACTCACTTTGATTAACTAAACAAGCCTAACTATCTCTACAGGGAAAAATACAGTGCTAGTGGCAATGTCAATTCACTTTAAATCTAGGCCATATTACTTCCTTAAATGCAAGTAAATATGTGACAAGTGTTAGTTTGGCAGACAGCCACTAACAGCATAGTTCCAAAAAGATAAAACAGTTGTTTTATGACAGGAAGCTACCACATGCATAGCATCCCATTTGTTACATGACTGTATTAAAGAAGCTTTCTAATGCCAATTCAGAATCCTCTAGAAATACCAAGCAGCCATTTGGCTTTTCAGCAGAACTGCCTGTACAAAAATTACTAAAAGTAAGACAGACAGATGCTTTAACTGGCTGCCTACGTGCTACTAAGCCAAAAGCATGCTGTTTGTTATGGGCTTCTAAGTGATGAGCAGCATAGGGATAACCAATCTGCAACAGCACCCATATGAACTTATCCTTTCTTTGTGAAATGGGGAAACGGCCTTGCCATAGCCCAAACACACATAATAAAATCAGGGGAAGGGGCAGCAGTGCTAGCATGGGGCTCTCAGTTATCACAGGGCAGTAGTCACATTGTTAAACATTTAATAGAGTTCATACACAAACAGTTCTCATATTTCATCAATTCCTTGCTCTTTTCAAATTGTATTTTAATTGTTCAGTTACTTGATTTTATCTAGAAAACACATATTGCTTTGGGTGCTTGTTGGAGGAAAGCTGATTAACATTTTATAAATAAACAGACAGTGCAATCCCAAATTTTAGATATAAACAAGTCTGTCAAGAAGAAAATTAGCCCATTTGCTTTAGGAGAATACCCCAGTGGTGTTACACATTCTTCATAGTGCTCACCTCAATATTAAAAACAACTCCAATATCTTGATCCTACGGAGAATCAGACCAATGCTTATCAAAACTATCATCTTGGAAAATGTGAATGGACATTTTACAACTTAGCTAAAATGCCAATGATTTCAACAGGATTAGCTAAAGGCAGGTGAGGGGATGGACCCTCAATTTTTAAGATCCAGCACAGTATAAAGATTAGGGCACTGGATTAGGAGCTGGGAGATCCAGTTCCAACCACCACTCTCTCAGAGTGACTTTAGGCCCGTCAGTTTTTTTTAGGCTGAGGGGATAAAATGAAGGTGGGGAGAACGCTGAAAGTTGCAGTGTGTTCCCACTGAGGAGAAAAGCAGAGTCTAAATATCAAAGAAAGGTCACCATCTCCTCTCCTGCTCGCCCAGCTCATGCAGGGGGTAGCAGCAGCAGCTGCTTCTCCCGCAATGTTCAGTGGCCCATCCCCCTCCCCATGGCTCTGCCCTTCTATCTGCTTGTCTCCTGCCACTCTGCTTGCTGGCCACCTTCCTTTACTGAGTTGTAGTTTTGCTGCCTCCACCATCAGGCAACAGCTCCTCGGGGTGGGGGGGGTTCCGAGTGTTGGAGAAAAGTCTCCCTTGTCTCATGGCTCCAATCTGTGGATAGAAGTATCTGCAGATGGGGTCCTATTGAGAATTTTATAGACGGACAGATAGATACCATATACATTAAAACCAACAACAATATATTCAAGCAATCTGCACAACAGCACTATTCACTGGACACAGAAACAAACCGATAGCCAATGTTTCAAAGTCACACCAATATAACTGCACTTAGCTCTACATAGCTACTGGGTAGCTGCATTCTGTGTGAACTGAAGTTTCCAAACTGTCTTCAAAGGCAGCTCCACAGAATACAATAGAGTAATGTAGCTCTGAGTTCTATTTAGTTTCAAACCAATGTGTTTAAATAGTAAAACAAAAAATGAATATTAACAAGAAACTTTATATTAGAAAATAGGAATCCAAATTTAAATCAACTATATATTAGAAAATAGGAACCTAAATTTAAATCAATTAAATCAAAAAATCTATCCCACTGATAAATGAATTCATTTCCATGTTAATTTGCAAGCAGTTCTCTCTCTCTCTCTCTCTCTCTCTCTCTCTCTCTCTCTCTCACACACACACACACACACACACACACACACACACACACACGTGTAATCTCACAGCCTCACCTTCTTCTGGAATTTTTCTCATCCTGTTCTCGTTTCCCATTATCCAACCCACACCATGCCCTTACTTGAACTGTTTTCCCACGTCTTGTCTTGTCTGTCCCATACTGTAAGCTCTCTGTGGTGGGGAACATGTCCCACCACTATTTTGCAAGTGTTCTCTGTTACAGAAATAATTAAATAATGATCTGAAAGATTTAAAACAGATACTGATTCATCAAATACCAATCAAATCCACATCATGTATCCAAGAACAAAGGAGAATTTGATACCTACAATCAATCAATAAGACCACAAAAAGAATACTACAAGCCCTATGGAATTCATGGCTGCAGGATATTGTTAAAGCAAACAGATTTTAAAGGCTTAGTGATAGAAGAATAAGATAAAGTTTAAAAATTACTGATAATCTTTGTGGCTTTAAGGAAGAGCAATTGTTTGGGCAACAGTCAGGACTACCATGACCTTAGTACCTTTACACTGAGCATCTCTTAGTAATGCAGATTTTGATCTGAGAGTCAGAGGGTCAAACCTTGCCGAACTCTCCCCAGTCTTCATTTTACAGAATGGGAATTGTTTAGGCACTCTATACTGCAGGCCTGTTGTGCACATTAATGAAGCAAAGATAATTTAATACTTGGCACAGTTATAAGTGGTATAAACATGCTTATGTTCACAAAATATAATGTAATATAATGCTATGTATTCAGTCATCTGGGAACAGAAAGCCTATGGAGTTTTCCACTGTTTTTCTCCATTCATGCATTCTGATACCTGGAAAAATAATTCCTTGGGGTCATAGTAGCCATACATTTCACGGTGCTGCAAGGAGCAAGAGCAGGAAAGAGATGAAACCATCCCCTCCTTTCTCTTCCAGCAAATGAGTTCCACAGTTAAAAAGGGGGCAGTTTCACACACACACCTTTATCATGTGACACACACACACACACACACACACACACACACGGCTATTCCTCTGCACAAGTACCCCAGGAATGAAGTCTCCAGGTACTGTAGGGGCTGCAGAAAACAGTGTAGAAAACTGATGTAGAATACAGACCAATTTACCTTCATAGCAGTGTTAACTAGGTTTCTCTCTCCCCAGCTATGGCTTACTCACAGGGATTGAAATTCACAATAATCCTTTAACACCTACTTTATTTAAATAATTCTGCATGGGGAAGGGGGCAGTCAGAGGATACTGCATCTCAGAGCATGTTGTTGGTTCTTGCCATTTACAATGCAGTCATCAATAATTGTGAAGACATTAAAATCTGATTAATGCCTTAATCAGCTCAGCACTGATAATTAACTAAAGCTTGCAACCCTGTTAAAGAAGCTTTACTCATTCTTGAATCCTGCCTAGGATTTTAAAAGCTCAGAGCTCTAAACAAAAGTTTACTCTTGGCAACTCTCAAGGTAAATAATGCCACTGTACAACTCACATTACTGTAGAAGGACAGGAGGCCAAAATAATAAATGAGAGAGGAAGGAACATTTGGATATGTGCAGTACTTTCTCCAAGAGCAAAGAGTATGGGCTAACATCCCCATTCATGCAGTGGTCACGACCATTATCTTCATTCCTTCATAAATATTGTTATCAATTTCCATGTATCAGGAAGATCATTCAGGGCACAAATTCCAGGTGGCTTACACTGATAAATGCCCTTCATTCATAAATGCACAGTATTAGAGCATAGAGCTTTGTAATGCTGACAATCATTCAGAAGGTCAGGCACTTTAATGCTTGTATAAAATGTTTTGTTTCATACTTTTTTTGCAACAACAGCAAGAAGCCATAAGAGTGAACTTATACCTGATGTGGGTCTGTCAACCTTATCATTCTGGATGGGGGAGGGGGGAAACAACATATACCTACTGGACAATTAAAACAAATCACTCCCTTGTAAACTACCTGTAGTTAGTTATCCACTGAGTCCTTCAAGTGGGTGGAGCCCACATAACAAGATAACTAAACTTTGTATGTTTGCATATAAACTGAAATAAGAGAGCTTAAACCACCTACTTCCTGAATCTTTGCTCACAAATAACTTTTGGTCTTGCAAAACAACCTCCCTTTAAAAATCAGGTAGGAGGTTGCAGTTGCTCCAGCCGAGGTAAGTTTTCAGTTTAGTAGCCACTCCACCCTGCATGTTCTCTGCAAGAAAACATTTAAGCTGAACAATAGGCTCATTTCACATCAACCACAGCTTTAATCTAAGTCCAAGGTGAAGGAAAAGATTTACTCTGAAGATATCAGCCTCTTTCCACAAGAATGTTAACTATACAATCACCAAAGCTCACACCACAGTTTCCAAAAGCTCCAGTGCTAAAAGGAAAAATACAAAATGCAGCTACAAATACCAAATAGTACACTATAATTTAGTTCATATAAGAATTTGATCTAATCCAATTTGAAATCACATTTCATCATGTGCTGTACATTTAAACATTAATATTGCAGTATTAAGATTATGCATTTGACACTGACTACAAAGTGTTAAAGTAATCACCAATGAGTGTGGGGGAGTCATAAGTACATCTTGTCTAATTTTAATAGGATTGTATAATTAAGTAAAAATAAAAGATAATGAAAGACATAAATTTTACCTTTGCTCATTCTCCATATGTCGGAATGGTTTTAAGTTTTTCCCTTTTCTCCTATCTATGCATTCAAATGAATGATCATGAATGAAAAATAACTACATAATTTTTAATACTGTAGACTGTATTTTTATTACATAATTATTGGCTCGATCACAGTATGAAAAATATCTTCTACAGAGACAAGTAACGTGTCTGCTGGAAATATTTTATGAGAAGAGGGCTAAAAATGTCTGTCAAATATCCTTCTGTGGGTGATTTATTGATAGTACTGACCTTTCGGATTCATCAAGACTGCCTCCAGTTCTTATCGCCCCTGCAGTGGAAGCTGCTGAATAGATATCGGTAAAAGCAGCAGCAGCTCCTCCAGTCCCTCCTCCCTACATGCTACACACACACACACACACTCTGCAGAAGCAGCTGGCTACAAGCAGTAAGAAAAGGCAAGAAATGCACAAAAAGCAAAAGAAAAGGGCTAAGAAACAAAGTTGATCCTCCCCCACTCCCTCCCCGCCCCCACTAATGATACGGTAGACAGACTGCTTTCCACCTCTGGCAGACTGAAAAATGTCAGCAATGAGCAGAACCTCCTCAAACATTTGTGGTGAAAATCCTCAACGATAACCATAAAAAAGAGCTTGCAACACCAGGTTCCCAGTCTTTCTTCATTCAATGATTCACATTTTCTCCAGGCTGCCAAAGGCATTTCAGCTGTAACCCTTTCCAGGCTGAAGTAGGGCGGGGGGGGGGGGGGGGGGGGAGAGATATCATGGAATTCATTTCCTGTACTGTAAAATGACACAGTGTAGCATATATCCAGGTATAGATATATACACACATATATTCATCCACCTGGTGTGGATCTTATTCAGTGTTGTCTTTTAACTGCTTTGCAGACAAAATCTAGTATATAAAAAAAATAGAACTGAATTTGCACAAATGTGAAACCTAACCTTGAGCAGGTCACTTAATCTCTTTGAAATTCAGCTCTTGCTGTTTCATGCAGGTTGTACCTGCATTGGAAAGACTATTAATATTTATGATGCACTTTGATACCTTTGTATTTATGGCACTTTCTGAATCTGCTGTGGTGTACAAACTGGTTCACTAGCTTTAACTTATGAGTCAACATATGCCACAGAGGGTGGGGGTCTTGTAGACAACAAACAGCCCAGCGACCGTTAAATTGCATAAATGTAGGTATCTAATTGGAGACCAAAGCTAGATTCACTCTTCCAAGTTGAGAAATGCACAGCCTGGAGTTCGGCTATTCTGTATTTTAAACTGGTTTGTGTGGATTGTTGCTGCTGCAACAGAGTGGCAGAGGAATTAGAAGGGGAAATTTTCCAGTTCTGCCACACAAGTAGGGACTGTAGCCCATTCAGAATATCATAGCACTACAAAAAATCAAGATGCATGAGGAGGGGAAGAAATGGATGTCCAATTAAACATGTACCAAAGAGTTGAATATGAGATGGAATATTTAATCTATGTTTTCCAGGATGGAGTTTTGTTAATATTTTGTGTATGTTGCAACAGGGGGCCTTATGGCACCTTAAAAACTAACAGACTTATTGGGGTATCACCTTTTGTGCACTAGAGTAGGCCATGACAAATTTTTGGTTGAGGAGCCAGCCCCAAAAATTTAGGAGCCAGATTCAGTTTTCGGCCTTCAGTGTTTTGTATTTTAATGACCACATTTCTAATTATTGCTACTAGAAAACCTAATCCTCCTCTCTCTTCACATCTCATAATTTTGAAGCTATGATGAAAGTGTTGTTGTTTATAAAATATAAGGGTGACCATGACTGTCATCACCAAATGAAAACACAACCTCTAATTCTAATCTAACTTCTTTTCCATAATTTCACATAATTTCTTTAGGCATGTTTATTTTATTCTTATGCAACAGAACATATTCTGATGCAAAATAAATGTTCTTCATCCTTTCACCTAAGATTGCTGGAACATGCTACAGTAGAACTAGTCTAAAATGGTAGGCGCTCTGCTGAAAATTTTAAATGCCAAGGTGACCTGCCACTCTGGATTTGCCAGTCCCTGTATGGAAGGCCACCTAGACTATAAAAATCAGGGTCCAGGTGAGCATCACCATTTAGTTATATGGAATTAGTATAGTTCAGCTAGTAAGATATACACTCAAAGAAACACTGCATTAAGCAATCATTAGCATGTTTATTGTGTAATATCACTAAAATAGCTCAACATTATTTTAAAAAATATTAAAGTTGCCATGCTAGACATGTGCCTATTCAGCTCATGTCCTTATAAAATGAGGTGAAAGGAGGTCTTTGCTTGTGAAAACAATGTGATGCCTGTGATAGGATTTATCTAGCCCACACAGCACTAGAATAATATCCCAAAAGAAACAGGCCATTTGTTGTAAGGACACTGCCTTATGCAAATTTATTCACAGGCAGTTGGCTTCAGTGAGACTTTCCATTGCAGATGTGTGTGTCAGCATCTTCTAGATTGTTTGCAAACCTTCAGAGGAATACAACTATTATCTACAATATGCAGTGATAGCTGAAAGTTAAATATTTTGGCCCTATCTAGCACTGACCTACATACTGCACTATAAAAAAAACCCCAAGCTGAATCATGTTAAAATTCTCAAGTGTCATGTCACACAGTCTAGACCAGGGGTCCTCAAACTACGGCCCGCGGGCCACATGCGGCCCGCTGAGGGTATTTTTCTGGCCCGCCGGGTGTGCCGCTGCCTGTCCTCCAATTCCCAGCAGCACACAAAGCAGCGGAAAAATTGCAGCCGACTCGTCCCGGGCCACATGACAAAGCCCCGCCCCCCTGCTTCCAGTCAGCCAGGAGGAGGCAAAAGGAAGACTGGAAGAGGGTAAGTGTGGGGTGGCAGGCGCTCCGGCTGGCCCCAAGTCTCCTAGCCGGCTGAGAGGCCTCTCAGCTGGCTAGGAGACCTGCGCCAGTCCCAAGAGCCGGGCGGGGGTCTTTTTCGAGGCTTTTTGTGCTGCTGGGAATCGGAGGGGGAGAGAGAGAGAGAGGTTTCTCTTTCCCATCATGATGCCTGCAGTAGTGGAGTTTCAGGGAGAAGCAGCTGGGGGCTTGCTGCCTTACAAAGTTTGTGAGGATGCCGAGTTCTTTGTTTCTTCAGAGAGGGAAAGACAACAGCCCCATCAACAGTGCCTTTTTGCGCACCTCCCCCCCCCCCCCGCGCGCGCCTTCCCTACCCGCAAAATAACCAAAGAAAAAGCCCCTCTTCATAGTTTTTTTAAAAAAAACTATAGTCCGGCCCTCCAACGGTCTGAGGGACAGTAAACTGGCCCCCCGTTTAAAAAGTTTGAGGACCCCTGGTCTAGACCATCACTCTCTGGCATAGAGCTGGAACCATTTGTTTCAGTTTTTCCGTACTTTATGCAACAGAAGGGATATATCTTAAACTGCAATGGTTGCTATCATCTATAACAGGCATAGAGATTCAGACCAGTTAGGAAAATCTGCATGTCAGTGCCAGCCAAATACCCAGTAGTGTTTTAAGGGTAGCTAACATTTACAGAAAGACAAGACACACTCACTTGGCAGGAGTATGCCAAGCATCTACCAGAGAATCAGCACATCATGTATTCATAGTTTGTCATAATCCATTCAGAGATCGATGGTGCATACATGGATGCCTAGATATCTGAAGGGAGAAGCAAAATACATGGGAAGAAATTATACCTTGAAATAAAAGCTGATCTATTGGCCCTAACCTGGATAGTCCAGGCAAGCCCAATGTCCTTGGGTCTCGGAAGTTAAGCAGGGTCAACTCTGGCAAGTATTTGGATGGGAGACCTCCTTGAAATACCAGAGGCGGGAGAATGCTTTATTCAGCCACCTTTCTGAATATCCTCTAGGCCCCAGTAGTCGTCAATCACCAGAGCTCACCATGACTTCCAGGTGCACATGCACACACAAAAAATACAATATCACCAAAAAAGAGAGGCCAATCTATTGTCTTAGGTAATGTAATACTATCACTGTGGATGTCTGTGTAGATACATTCAAGGTGAGTAGCCGTGTTGGTCTGAAGCAACATAACAAAGTTTGAGGTCAGTGGCACCTTTAAGACCAACAAAGTTGTATTCAAGGTATAAGCTTAATACAACTTTGTTGGTCTTAAAGGTGCCACTGGACTCACACATTGTTCTATGGATACCTAGAATTCTTAGGAGCCATTTCTAGGAATTTCCCAAAGGAACTTCCTCTCTTTTCATTTTGAGGAAACATTTGCAGAAGCCTCAAAGTAGGTCAGGATTAGTTCTGCTTCTTAAATCCAAACAACTAACAAATTCTTCATGTTGATAGCAGATGAAGAAAGCAAGCTTTGAATGTTGATAGCAGATGAAGAAAGCAAGCTTTGAATGTTTATACTTGCACTGAAACCTATAGCTGTACCCATTAGGAAAACTGAAAAGCCAAACTTATTTTACATACATAAAATGCCTCCACTGCACTCAGTATTTAGTAGGATCTTTCGAGGAAATACCGTAGCAGACTCACCACTCAATTGTTCTATCGTTTATTGATAGATTCATGAGCAATAAACTACTCTGCACTCTCTATGTTGAGCAACAGCATGCAGAAACACATATCTAGCCAAGCATGCAAACAGACTCATTTCAAATCAGGGACACTCAGAGAAGGAAAAGGAGGTTTAATCCTTCATTTCCTGCTTAGTTTCAATAATTGAAATCAGGCTCCCCGTGCTGTTACAATTTCAAAAGACACATCTCTTTTTCCTTTAACATGCTGACATCATCATGGGGGAGCCAGTTTCTGCATGGGGATCTTGTAGGAACAATGTCTTGCTTTAACTAGCTCTTACAACTTGATTTTAACTATACCCAATGGCTTTGCCAAGCCTTGAAAAACTGGCTTCCTTGACTGCTTGGCTTGTTTTGAAGATGAAGGCAAACCAGCATTTCTATGACATTTTTGTCCTTTTATAGCAAATGAATACCTTCACTGAAAAGTCTAATAAACTATTTAACTATGCCACGGTTATGGGTAATGACTTGATTAAAAGAAATATTGGATGCATTTGGTTGAACAGGGCAGCTAAAGTTTACCAGCAGTTTTAAAATGTTACTTCATGGACACTACATAAGAGATTTATTGAGGGTACAAGATTCCTGTGTGCATATACACATTTGCATATTTTTTGAGAGAGTATATTTGAATGGTTAGTTTAAGAGAAGGGCCACTAATGAAGGCATTGTCAAAATGTAGTTGGTCTTCTGTTTCATTCTACTTCAAGGAGTGTTTTACACATCATACGCACTTTGTGATACTGTTGTCTGTTTATTAACATTTATCTTAATGCTTCCTAAAGAGTAGATTTAAACACTTTTTCCTTCAACTTTTTTGGCTTTTTTAAAATGTTTGAGTGGGTTACAGATCTATTCCTCCCCTCTTCCCTTTGATTTTTATGATGTTTGTTTTTGTCTTTACTTTTACCAGGGTCTAAGCTTAACAGTGCCCTGAGCTGGATAACCCAGGGTAGCATGATCTCTTTGGATCTTGAAAGCTAAGCAGGGCCAGCCCTGATCAGTATTTGAATGGGAGAACATCCATCAAGTACCTGATGGCAAAAAAAAGCTTAACAGTAATAAGTTTGGTTTAAGACAAGATGCTGATATAGATTTGATCAAATCTGTAACTTTCGCCAGATGGTATATGCTGCTTAAACAGAACATAATAGGTCTCTCAATGAAATCTGGCATCCCCCCCCCCCCCCCCCGGGTTTTGCAGAACCTGTATTTCATCAGTGCCTTTTGTTCATTTGGATGGAAGATAATCAAATGCTTCTGGCCCATCTCTTTTGTATTTGTGACACCCAGCAAGCTGAAGTAATTATGCATGGCAGTACCCACTGTACAATTATTTGTGGTCTTCTACCTCAGGGAACGTTCTAGAATAGTATGGCTCATTTCTGCAGTGGCTGCTAAAAGGTAGCTACCATCTGATTCTCCCATCTAATGCTTTATTATGAAATGTATTTATTTATCTCACCAGCACTGCCAGGTGGTGTTGGTGTTCTGTTATGACTTATGATTGAATACAGAGGTCTTTCACATCATCTACTTCCAGATCTTTTAACTAGAGATAGAAAGGATTGAACCTGGGACCTCCTGGATGCCAAGCAGATGCTCTACCACTGAGCCACAGCCTTTCCCAGTAGTGATTTGTAGATTCATTAAGCAGAGTACAAGGTAGTCAAGTTCCCCCACCCCACTGCTCTGGATGCACAGGATTATTTTATGCTGTATCCTTTAATCACTGTGGCACATTTATACACTTTTTCTCACCATTCAGTACATGAATCCTGATCAGTTTTTGTTACTGTTTAACTAGTAATAAGCGTGGAAGTTGGTGTGGCCACCAGTTCCTATGATACACAGTGCATGGTGGGTAATAACCAAGGATGTGTGATGGTATGCAGTGTACAGGCTTTTAAGATCTGTCCTGCAGCAGACAGATTGCTTAATATTGTACAATATATGTCAAGAATGGGGAGAGTGCATGCAGGGGATTTTACATTACCTAAAGAATTCTTCGAGCTGGCCCTGCAGAAGCATTCTCAGTATCTCCTACCCAGATTTCTTTCTCCAGACTCTAAAAAAGAGCCAGAGCATTTTTCAGAAACAAGATGAGTGGTACAAGTATTTAGAAGTGATAGAAAGGTGCTTCTTTTGGTGGAAAGGTAACACATTTTTATGCAGCTTTTTAAATATGTCCTTGAGAACTGGGAATTCAGGTGGACTAAAAATTCAAAGTGTACTAGAAGTTGTAACATGGTGGGCATGGGAAGATGTTTACTTACATATTTTTAATGCACTCAGCATCAGTGAATTAGGATGCCAAGAATAAAAAGAATTTTAAAAGCAATAAAAAATACCATGCTTAAAAAGAGTATGCAAAACACTTGAGGACTGCAAGTGTAAGATACATCAATTATTTAGCTTCCAAGAGCCTTTATCTTAAAAGTAATATGGTTATATCAGAACTCCCAACAAAACTATGTGATGTTCTGTTTAGGCTCTTATTTTAAAATACATTTTCTGACACCAAGAGCCATTATGGGTGCAATCCTGCTCCAGTAAAAACTGTCTGACCCCTGCCACAGACTTCAGTGGGAAGTAGACTGCTATTTAAACCTAGCTATAAAATTCCTAGCACAGATTTTAACTACAACAAGTTAGTTACACAGCAATGTTTGTTTGTTTTTTACATTACTCTTGTAAAGTATTTTATGAGAAGGGTAGCAACAAAATGGACACCTGAACATTGGCATCTTAAACTGAGGTTTGTTTCCTTCCAAGCACTCAGCATTCTTAACCAAGATTTAGTCCCCATTAAAAATCACAGTTGTGTAACAGGGATTACACATGTAAGATTCCCACCCACATACACCTCTCTTGATCCCCTATTTGGGATACCAAATCTGTGTAAACAAGGATGTATGTACCTAGGTGATATTTAGGAGAAATTAAGTGGGGGGGTTTTCTAATTAACAGAATTAATCTTATTAAGTATGATAGTCATCCAAAAAGGCAAAAAAAAAATAATTAAAAAATGAAAGTCCAAAAACATGAGGCACTTTAGACAATACTGAAATTGCCACGCAGAGCCATGAACAATTCCTAATGGAAGCAGCTACATTACCTAGGTGTGCCACCCATAACTCATGGAACCCACTCTTGCATGTACAGTTTCAGGGCACTTAATGCCTGTCACGACTCTTCGAATTGATCCAAAACAGCATCTGCCAACATCTGTGGCTTCATAGCCTATGGGCACATAGAAGTTCTGGGGTGACAGCTGTTGACAACAAAGCAAACCTTGTCTTATAAAGACACCCACATTCTGATATCACAAAAAAACTGGAGTTAGTAAGGATTTATGACTTCAGTCTCAGCATTCTATTGGGGGGGGGGGATGAAGGGAACATGCAAGGCCAAAAACAAAATCAGGAACTAACTCCAGCATGCTTTCGAGATCTGAACGCAGCCTAAGCAGCAGTTCAGATGTCACTGCCAAAACATTAAGAGATACAAACTACTAGACCAGGGGTGGGCAAATGGCGGCCCGGGGGCCACGTGCGGCCCGCCACAGAGTTTTTTGCGGCCCGCCAAGAAGATTTCAGGACTTCAAGAAAATTGAGCCTAAATTCAATTTGCTCTCTTATCCCATCACTGCTGATATTGATACAGCACCTGAGGAGCTGCAGCTTGATCTTATTAACATGCAGTCAGATCACACTGTGAAAGAAATGTTTTATGCTGTGGCATTAGTTGACTTTTACAAATCTTTTGTCTGCTGAAAAAATTTCCATATATGAAGAAATTTGCTGGGAAAATGTTCTCTATATTTGGGTCTACATATATTTGTGAGCAAAGTTTTTCTTGCATGAAGATCAGCAAGAGTAAATATAGATGCTCTTTGACAGACATTAACTTGCAGGCTGTGATAAGAATCTCAACAAGCAATCTGATTTCAAAAAAATGGTAGAAAAGTGTGATAGGGTACATTTGTCTCATTAAACTGATTCTAAAATTAAATGTGCTTGCAGCTATAGATGATATGAAATTAGCACAATAAATAAATTGAATAAAACTACCACTATTTTATTTAATTTATATTTATTGATTTTTATGGTACAATTTATACCTTTTCTGAAATGCAAAGTTAACTAATGAATGCAATCATTTTAAAAGGTGCGGCCCTCCGCTAACCTCCGCTCCCACAAAGTGGCCCCTGAGCCAAAACAATTGCCCACCCCTGTACTAGACCAAATTCAAATAGGACCAGAAATACCACTTCTATTTTTTTCCATTCATGCAGTTCTATATCCTTCCCCCGAACTAAACTCCAGTATTTACCACTGATCTAGTTTTGCCCAGGAAATGTACAACTCTAAAAAAATTACACTGCTATGCAACTACTGTGGGAAGTTGAAGATCACTTTCAATAGAGATCTGCAAAATCTCTGGATCCAAGTCAAAATAAACAAAAGTATCTAGGGAAACAGGTGCAAAGGTGCAATGGAGCACACAGAGAAAGACAAATAAATAATGATCCGTTCTGATAATGAAGAATGGATGGAATAATGGCCAGATAGGAAGAAAACAAGAGATTTTGTCCAAACCAAGTGCACACAAGTACACAGTTCTTTCATCAAATACAAGATTCTCTACAAAAGTAATCCCAGAGATTAGGGAAACATTGCTATCACTTTGGAAATGGACTATGTATATGAAAATATAAAAAGTTATATGCAAGCCTTCATGGATTTACAGCCCAATCTCTAAGACACCATGGAAAATACAGGACTTAACTTGATGGAAGCAATGGTTGCAAAATGATCTCGTATGCTGCTTTAGTCCTGCATGCTGCTTTAAATGTCCCATTGTGTCCAATGGGGCTTTTAAGTGTGTACAGAACTGACAGGTTTATATGTCACAATGAACCTGAACACGGCTTGTTTGTCATTCTCAGGTGCTCCCTGCCTTCTCTTCTTGTGTATAGCATGACTGAACATTTTCAAACTGGAAGCTTTTAATCAAACTCCAATTTGCAAGGAAGTCCAAATATAGGCACCTGGGCCAACTGAAATTTGTCTCCTTCCCACAAAATGAGATTCAAAACTGCCATTAAACTATGGTTTGGAAAATACAATGTGTCCAGACATCTGCATTCAGACATCACTGCAAACTGGAGTTTGTCAGACAGCTTACCAAACTGATTTGCTTTCACGTATGCACCACACAAGAGGGGAAAGGGAAGAGAAAGCCTAGCACAGCAAACATATCCATGCATGTCATAAACAGACGTTTGTTGTAACATTTCAATGGAGCCCTTATGAGCTACATTTCTACAGGGACTAGGCATCTGGATTCCAGGTTTCTTGGAAGTCACACCTTCTAGCTTAGGTGTAATTAAACTTAAGAAGAGTACTACGGTCACCACTCCTTAGCAGCAAAAGAAAACCCTGTACCTGTTTTAACAACATCTTTTTTTTCTCATTTTTATAGATTCCAGTAATGAGCTCTAGCACCAGAAAGTGGTTAAAAGCTTAAGCCTTGATGAAAGTTTTGTTCAGAGTATATTGGTGGCTTGGCTGTTATTCTTCTATTTTAATCCTAAATGTTTAATAAGTGTCATTTTAAATACTTAGGGATCATTGCTGTTTATAGATGGACTGGGGGGATGTTGTTTTGTTTTTTTGCATATTACCTCCTGGGCCCTGGTAATGTCAATAAGGAGATACAAAAAAGATTTACAATAAAATGTCTCCAGCGACAACATATTTAATGTAACTTCATCCAGTCTTCTGGCATGTTGTCTTTCCAAAATGTCCACATCTTAGCTTACACAAGAATGATTTAAGCTACTATGTACTCATTGCAATCGACACTTGATTACTAATAAATTCTAAGTTCCTTTTCTGAATTATTTTAGTAGAACGCTTTGATTATGTTTAAGCCTCAAGTCAGACACTGAAGTGAAAACAGAGGGAATGTCTATGCAAGTATAAGAGCAGTATTTTAAACCCCCTTTCCAAGCCTAAATATGCAAATTCTGGTTCTCTCATTCTGTATCCCAAGAAAAAATATACCTAGAGCATGACTCACAACAAAAGGTTTGTATTACCAGATATGTCAGCAATTAATCACTTTTCATAAGTTATTTCTTGCCCGTACACTGTTTATGTTAAATTATACCTAATGATGAACAGTCCCATTTTTCAAAAAAGGGGGTGGGGAGGCAATGGGGAAGAAATGCAGAAAATCAGCCCAGGACTATTCAGGAGTCCAGATAATTCCAACCACCAACAAAAAGCAGGATAAATTAGAACTCAACTTTTACAAACTTGCACAGCAAACCAGACGGGAATCTATAAGGCATCTATACATCTACAAGCAAGCCAATCAAACAAAAAAGAGCTCCAAGAGCTGGAAGTTGTCTAAGAATTAGAGATGAAAGCTTTAACTGCCTTATCCAATAATAATCAATCAACTTAAAGCACTGGGACCCCAGTATTCCTGAATAAACCTTGCCTGAAATTAACAGGATCTACACAGCAGCGTGATAGCATGGATGGGGTGGGGGGAGTATGGGTGGTGGCACACTGCTATAGGCACAGTGATTTATGTTTGAGGCTATTTTGGTTGTGATAGGTTTTATAAATGGACATCAAACAAAATATTCAATATGATCATTCTTTCAAACAATACACAATAAAGAATTGATTATTTAATACATTCTTATTCTACATTAAATATCTCAAAGAGGCGCATATGTTGAACATTTTACTATATGCCAGTTAATTTATTTTTGAGGCAGATGACTAGGATTGACACCCCAATAAAATATATTCTAGTCCAAATGGTGTATCTCTGAAATAATTACAAACAAAAATCATGTACACACATGCTTCAGATTGTTCCCGAGATTAAAAAATTGTTGCACATCTTAGGCTGGCATCCTAATTTCACTTTTGCTTCATGCACCCAACACAAGGCAGTCAGAGAAATGAGACAGATTTTGTGACATTCTGCTATTAGTATGCTATTCCTGCATATGTGGAAGCTAATTGTGAAGTCGGCACTAGCTAGATGACTAATTTCACTATTTCCATACTTTGCTTTCCTTCAGATAAAATAGTCTGAGCTGCTTGCCTTTCGCTGCAAATGTGTGTGTGTGCATGTGTGCCCATTCAGCCTTCAAGTGCCCACAGCACCCTCCTGCTTCTTTCAAGCTCTGCCAATGTCATCGCCCTCTGCCCTTTCAGGAGGTAAGTGCTGCCATTCATGTTTGCATGCAATCTTCCCTCACAAAGCGAACAAAAAACAGCATAAGCTTAAATACGACTGCCAAATATAAAATGTCTTAACTTGACAATTATGAAGCATAAATAAAAATCCAGCTTTACTTCAGCTCTAAAAAAAAAATGACTAAAAGCCACAAAGGAACTACTCAAAGGAGAGCCTTCTCCAGGTTCACTTCCGCCATCCAACTTTTCCATTCTAGGTACTTAAATGGCTGGAGAGCCAGAGTAACCAAGTGCAATTTTTAACTATTTTCCTCCCAAATAAAACCACATGAAGCCTGGCCAGTGTGACCGAAAAAAACTGGCTTGCTAAGTATATATTTTTGGAGTTGAATGTTATTTTGCTTGTACTTAACGAACATGTACTATCTTGATCAATGGTCTTTGACCGTAAATAAACATCATTCATTCATTCAACAGGCTTGCTTTTAGTTTTGTTGAAGCTTTCACTTTTTAGGGGGGGGGACTTATGAAGACGCATGAAGGACGCATGTTCCTACAAAGGAACATCCCATTACCCCTCCTGGCTGACCTTAACTATTACCCTCTGATTCCTCTACTTCGTCTTTGCTTCCTCCACTATTCAAGTTTGGGGTATTATCCCAACTCCCAACTCCAATGTGCATCACTTTGCACTTGGCCACATTAAACCCCATTTGCCATGTTGATGCCCACTCGCCCATCCTCGACAGATCCCTTTGGAGTGCCTCACAATCCTCCCTGGTTCTCATCACCCTGAACAACTTTGTGTCATCTGCAAATTTAGCCACTTCACTGCTTACTCCCAACTCCAAATCATTAATAAACAAGTTAAAAAGCATCGGACCAAGTCCTGCCCCAACTGCTGGACCTTCCGAGGGCACCTGGTGTTTTTGGCCACTGTGTGACAGAGTGTTGAACTGGATGGGCCACTGGCCTGATCCAACATTGGCTTCTCTTATGTTCTTATGTTCCTGCCTCCCTGTCTTCACATAAGTCTTCATTTCTTTCTTGCACAGTCACTTGCCTGCCCTTCCCTTTGGCTGCTAATTCTTAAGAACGCTTTCCTGGCAATAGATCCCACTGTATAACGTGTGACTTTTTTTCTGAGCAGACCTGCTTAGATTGCTCCCTTCATCCCATTTCTGTTTGCCTGCTCACTTTTCTGCTCTTCCTTCCCCCAATGCACTCTTTCCACACCATTTTTTTTCTTCTCTCCATCCACTCATCCAGTGGTCTGGTTCTCTCCCACTCCTTCCAGCTATTTATCTTTCTAGTCCAGTCCAGCACAGTAAATAAGGAATGCAGAAGCAGTCTACGGTTTGTAGGGGAGGCAACACACAGCCACAGCCTGCTGTAGTCTCTCCCTCTCCTTGCCAACTTGAGGTAGCAATTGACACATTTTCACAGAGCATCCCAGGTTGCAATACACAAAATAAACATAAAAGAAGCCGATTTTGGATCAGGCCAGTGGCCCATCCAATCCAACACTCTGTCACACAGTAGCCAGGTGCCATCAGGAGGTCCAGCAGTGGGGCCAGGAAACTAGAAGCCCTCCAACTGTTGCCCCCCAAGCACCAAGAATACAGTGCATCACTTGCTCCAGATTGAGAGTTCCTATCTATACCTTGTGGCTAATAGCCACTGATGGACCTCTGCTCCATATGTTTATCCAATTTCCTCTTGAAGCCATCCATGCTTGTAGTCGCCCCCACCTCCTGTGGCAGTGAATTCCATGTGTTAATCATTCTTTGGGTGAAGAAGTACTTCCTTTTATCTGTTCTAACCCAACTGCTCAGCAATTTCACTGAGTGCCCACGAGTTCTTGTATTGTGAGACAGGGAAAAAAGTACTTCTTTCTCTACCTGCTCTATACCATGCAATCTTGTAAACCTGTATCACTGTTTTAGTAATAAGAACCTCCTGGTGGTCCCCAGCCCAAGAGAGATGTGGCTGTTTTCAGCTAGGTCCAGGACCTTCTCAGCCCTGGCCCCCACCTGCTCAAACTCTCTGCTGACGAACATCCATGCCCTATGGGATTTAGTTTTCATATTACTTGAACAGCAAAGACATTTAGCCAGGCATTTGGTTGAGGACAGTGACAGTCTGGCACTCTCATACTTCAATCTCCCCTTTTGTTCCTCCATGTTCCCTCCACCAAGGAGGCTGGTGGGAATTACCGTCATCAGAATTACCATCTCAGAATTAGTGTTGTTTTCTGACTGTTTAAGTATTTTAATGTTGTTTTAATTCAATTATACTATATTTATTTCTGACGTAAGCTGCCCTGAGCCCTGCTGGCAGGGAGGGGCAGCCAATAAACTGAATATAATTAATAAATAAATAAACAAACAAATAAAATACATGTCACTATTTTCTTTGGGATACTGTAAATGGACCTACAGTATGTAAAGTCTTGATACCAACTGTATCTCTCTCAAGCAGATATATTTTATTGTTTCTCTTGGTGGGACTGTTCCCTTTCAAATGCTGCTTGAATTCCTCCATTTGCAACAATGCTCAGACATTACTTTTTGTAGAGTAATTCCACCCAATTATTTAAAAAAACATTGTTTGTGTTTTGCAAATCTAAGGTTTTCCCTGAGTTTGCAAAAATATACACATTGGCCCTGAGTATGCCTCCTTTTCAGATCTTTGACCTGTCCATCACTATTAGAAATATGATAAAAATTATGGAGGAAAAGGTCCAGGCACCAGCATTTCCTCTTATTCACCTAGCTGGGGACATGCCATCCTGATTGTGAAGACTTCTAAAGACACAGCATAACAGAAAGGCCTTTCCATTCCTTGGTATAAGCAGAAAGTGCAATGAAATAAGTAAACATAAATTCAGGGTGCAACAATACAGGTAACATTTAAACAGCCATGTCCTTTTCATGAATGACTAAAAAGGATTCTTTAAATTATTACTTCATAACATCAACAACAGATTAATTTTAAAGCCACTTTTCAAATCTCAGATATTAAGAAAACTGTCCTGGTTTTAGTTACAATTGCACAAGAACCTCTTCGCCAATTCCCATTTACAGATTCCAGCTATCCAAGGACAAAACTTGGGGGGGGGGGGGGCTGAAACTGATTCCTAGTTAAATTAAATCAAAAGTATATTGTGCTTTGCAGGTGGACATCATTATCTCCTCCTCCATTTGTCCTGCTTAACTGTGGCTGATGTTCTTTGGGTGGATGCCTTTGCAGTCCTGCATATGGGCTGTGCACCTGCAGAGAAGCAGCTCTGTGATATTTTAGAGCCCTGGCCAAAAGATAAATGATAAAATCTCCTTCTCCAAGGAAGAAACATGCCTCACACATGGCCCTAAAATAGCCTGCCAGGTGTCAGAAACATCTAGCAGCAGAGAAGGATGGTAATCTATAAGACTATGCAGATGACCTCTCAACAGATCATCGGATACAGATAAGCAACCTGTTTTCCTTCTTCATAATCTGTGTGCAGGCTCACATACATAGTCTAGCAAAGGAATCTAGTAGAAAGTGGCTGCTAGTACCAACCCAGAAGGGAGCTGTATTCATCAACTAAAAAGGCGGCATATAAATACCATAATTTTAAAAAAGAAAGGAAAAGACATATGCTCCATTCCTGGGTCAGACATTAAGGGTATAGTATCAAATGGTCCACCCTACTGCCGACGGCAATGCAAGATAGAATTCTGGCAATGGCATATCTATTTGAGGTTGGATGAGATAGCAGATACTGCTCTGAGAGGTAAAAGCCAAGGCTTTTTAGTTATCCCACTGAGTATTCACTGTACTGAAAAGTTATGCTCCTGGCACAGGCCAATGTGACATAGTCAACTTTTATGGTCTTCAGGGCCTTCTGGGCTGCATCCAGAGGGTGTTGAATGACCAACTGAAGGATAATGTCTGAAGATACCTAGTGTAGCTTGTTACGTCACGGCAGAGCACATCCCTTTCCTTGGTGAGGGAAAGAGGATTGCATCTAAGGGTAAGGAGCGCACGCTTACAGCGGCAGAGATGAAGGAAACTAAAACTGTATGGTGAGCAAAACGAGACTCCATACACAGTGTGCCAGAGAAACAGAGAGAGTCTGATGAGAGCTGAAAGTGTATTTATTTTATTTCTAGCCCACCTCTCACACTGATATTCAAGATAATGTAAAGCAATGCTATCAAATAGCATGAGACATGTGATATGTCATATCTGTGAGATCATCTCTCAACCTGTGTTCCACCACGACAGCTTCACTCATCTGACCAGGGCCTTCTGCACGTGCCAACCTGCAAATGGTCAAAATCAAGAACTGCCCATACTTCTCTATTGTGGCCCCCCACCTTGTGGAATGGCCTGCCTGAGGGTCAGGAAGGCTCCCATTCCCCTGGCTTTCTGCAAACTATGTAAAACTGAAGAGGGCTTTTCTACGCAGGCAAAACGGTGGCACTGTTCAGAAGACGTCACAAAGTTACCTGGATAAATTATTAAAGACTGTAATACTTTGTATAGTTTGCTGTGGGTTGGATCCTATGGTATAATTTTTTTACAATTTAATGTGTCATGTTAACACTGTGCTTTGCTTCAGCAGTTCTATCTAGACTTCTGGTTGGTTCTACAACCCAAATCTTATTTCACTGTTCATTAAATAAATGTTTCATCTTGTTAATTCTATTAACTCACCGTGTAATCCGCCTGAGTCCAAAGGCAGATGGATTCCAAATAAAGTTAATAAATAAATAAATGTAATAAGCAATGCAATATGACTAGGATTACAAAATTAGAAACAATGCCAAAAAAGTATTAGACATGATATGTCAAACAAAGCATAACATGGAATTACAAAAGACAACAATTTAGTAAAAAGATAGCACATACAATAAACCGATAATACATACCAAAAAGATTGGCATATACTACTGCCCTGATTCCTTCTATAAAAGTGCTTCCAATGTCAAGCCCTGGACTCAATCACTCTCACAACACTCTTGTAACAGCAAGGTTTGTTTATTTAGAGGTAAAAAGATTCCAAGCATAGACAGATTCTGTGTCAGAACTGGCCGCCAGATGCCAGGAACAACCCTATATGAAAAGCAGGACATCCCCCCTATGCCAATCACCCAATCAATGTTTGCAGTTAGCCCGCCAAAGCTCTAGGCCTACCCTTAGGGCCACCCCCAGCACCTGCAAAATACAGGTTGTTTACCTGTAACTGGGTATCTTTGAGTGGTCATCTGTGCATTCATATTTCTGGGATATAGTGCACCTGTGTGATGCACAGAGACCACGAAGAAGATAAACAGGTTGCTTACCTGTAACTGATGATCTAACAGTTACATTCCAAGGCAAAGCGAGATGCTGAGATAATGCATTTCCAAGGGTCCTGGAAGCACTATGCAAGCTCAAGCAGACATTCACACCAGCATCCACTCCCCCCTATCCTAGCAGAGAAGATAAATGGCACTGGAGATAAAAACAGTGAAAGAAGCATGTCTAAGAAAGCAGTTAAGCCCTAATGCACCAGACCATAAGTTTGGCTAGACAGCATTCTATGGCAAGCGAGGCCCGAACTTGACATCCCAACCCACGCCACTATTCTTTAGCCCTACCTGGATGAGTGATGCTGGAGGATGACAACTCCAAAGAGCTGATAAGCATAAAATGAGTAAAGATCTATCAACCACAATAGGACAAGCATTGTCAGCGTACCTTACAAGATAGGTGGGCACAGAAGACAAAATTAATTTTTTGGAGAACTCTCACACCCTTCCTTGAGGCAACAGGAAAAGAATAACAACTTAGGCACATCCACTAGCAAACGTATGGATGCTTGCAGCCCCTGTGAATGCATAAGTTCTGAAGTTCATGCACAGTCACGGGTGATATAAAATCCTTTGACATGTACTCAACAGGAATCAACAGTACACAGTACTCAATAACCAGGTGGAAAGATGCCAAAGTTACCTGAACAAGTATGAAATACTTTTACATGCATGTTGCTATATTCTAAGGAATAGGAGCAATAGTTCAAAAGTATTCCCAACAAGTCTCTTCCCCTGCATAAGGATAACTCTACCATGAATGTAATAATCAGAATGGTAGCATCAAAGGGGACTTTTTCAAGGAGACACATCCTGAACCAAACCCTATTACAACAGAAAAAGCTGTCACATAGTACAGGCTGCATAAAGCTCTCAGGAAATGAATACAGGTTGTGAATAATTTGAGCCTTGCTAATCGTTAAGAAAGAAATCATACTTCAAGTGACATCCAAAGTCACTCCATCAAACTTGGTCAATTGAGGCATAAGATTAAGCTGATGTTCAGATTAGCACAAAGGATGCTGAAGATTCCCCTCTGCCTATGATGAAATACCAGCTCTGAAGCCCAACTGTGATGTCTTGGATGCAGGCATGTAGAAGAGAAAGCATGATGAATACCATCCAACTAGATAAAGGCAAGACACAAGGTGCTCACGATGGATGCGACTATTCTCAATCTGTAGGTGGCTCCTGCTCCAGGACAGTTTTACTGCAGGTCCTCTTTTAGGGTTTAGTGTTTGAGAAGAGGAAGTGGAGCAGAGCCAATGATGCCGCAGGCTACTGAGCCCTCAGTAGTTTTGAAATTCCAACTGGAAATGAAACAGTTCGATCCTAAGGCAAAAGAGCAAATCATAATATTCAGAGAGTGAATATTTTAATCTTCCAGGACCTTATCTTGCTGATCTTAAAGTCACTATTCAGCTACAGAAAAACTAGAATCCAAAGGTAAATTGCTGAAATACAATTCATCAAGAAGTTTAACAGTATCTCTCAGCCAGGTATGAACAGGGATCTGTCATTGTTTACTCTCTATGGGAGCTAACAGCACATCCCAGCCCTTAAAAGGTGTTAATCAGTTCTGCCACACCTCTATACTTTTTTGTTTGGGTCTGCATATCATGCTTCCATTTGTAATCTACCTATTTTACATTGATCCTACTTTGCCTAACAACATTGGGGAATGATCGATCGCTCTTTTGATTAGATACTGTTGGATATTGGCCTCTCTTTTAACCTCCCTACTCCCCACACCTCCCAATCCTTTGTGTTCTCTTCACTTTCACTGAAAGTTCATATGGCTAACTGATAAACACTCCACACATTTGAAGAAGTGAGCTCTGACCCACGCATTTTTGTGCTCAAATAAATTTTATTAGTCTTACACTTGCTGCCACAGACCAACATTTATTTACCCATTCGGAATTTTATGCTTTCTTCTTCAGCTGAAGTTGTGCTGTTGTTGTTTCATTTTGTAAGCTGCATTGAGTACCAAGATAGAGGAAACCAGGGTATGAATATCTGAATAAATAATGAAAACAACGTATGCAACAGCAACAATCATAACCAGATAAGCAACCCTGGAAAAAAATAAGTCCAAGCAAATGGGAAAATGAGGTCATATGCAAGTGGGAAAGACACACTTGGCTTCTTGCAGGACAGGCAGCAGAGCCGACAAAATAGGCATTGGTGTATACAAGAGTCAGGGTTCCCTAACATCATACCCATGGGTGCCATGGCACATGCCAACGAGTCCTATGGAAGCAGTTTGGAGGTAGGCTTTACCTCCTGCAGCAGCTGTTTTGGGATGCCACTTACCACTCACTCTGAAAATTCCAAAGGTCATCATTCAATCAAAAACGTTGAAGACCCTTGACATTAAGCAACTGGTCTCTAGTCATTATGCAGTATGACGTTGCTGACACCACGGATTCAGTCTATACTATGGCAGGTATATTGAGTTTAATCCATATCATATCATATCATGGTGGTAGATAAAAGTTCACACCACATTATAAAGCTAAATACTAAAATAGAGGTTTACAGTTGACCGTCATTGGTACCAATGGCCACTATATTCTTTTCATGAAGGGTACACAGTAAGCAGAGCAATCTGAGTATCTCGCTCTTCCATGTCTGTGTGCAGTCTTCTAGATCTGCCTGGCCACAACTCAGCAACTTCTCTATGGCATTTAGCCAAAACAGGAGGAGCATGATATGGAGGCACAGAAGCAGGTAGCAATACACTAGCCCCATGTGGCAAAATACAGAATGGGAAGGACATAACACTGCTCTGGCTTCATGTAATGAAAGAGGTACAGTGGCATGCTGAGTTGTGGAGTTAAGCTTTGTTTCTGAATAACATATTTATTCTATTCTATTTATTTACGACATTTTTATGCTACATCTCCAAGGAACCGGCCCACGGCAGCTCACAAAATAAAACATAATAAAAAATCTTTCAAAATTATTTATTAAAATCCAGAATTAAAGACCCAGCCACAGTGTAAGAACATACATGTTTGTTTCCCCCTAACCTAGATCTCCATGGCATCAAGCAACCAGGTTCCATATTACTGTACATTCAGCCAAAGTTTATTACATTAGAGATAAATGCCCACCTCCTGTAAATCAGTGGATTAAGGATCTTACAACTTGATCAATATCTGAACACATTGCATATAGACAACAATTATGTATGGACCTATTTTTAGATATTTGGAAACCTTTTATAGAAACTTAACTGTAGATCTGCCATCACATCATATTTCTGTTTCTACTTTATATATACTTTTCCAGGACTTTTTTTACCAGCTTCTGAATTTTTTAGTGTTTTTCCCCTTGTTTTGCTTTTTTCTTATTTTAAGGAAGACATTTTTAAAGTCTTTTTTTTTTAATCAGCTAAAGTTATAGGGGACAGGAGGGAAGATATGGAAACCGAAAGTGATGTGTCAGCCCCACACAGTGAACAGAAGTGATGTGATTTTATGAAAATGAGACAGGCACAGATGGAGTTGCAAAGTCTGGCATCAACACAAAAGGGCAGAATTGTACACAAGGTGGCACAAAAGACTGCCGATCAAGTATATATGAAATGCAGCAGGGAATTCCTTCAAGCTAATCAATTCTGCAAATATACCAGAGGGAATAAACAAATACAAGTATCTACTGCTAACGCAGAAGTGTAAATTAAAAGCAGAGAGAAGGGGCTTAAATCTGCAGAAAATGTTTCCACAGAGAAAGCTGCAAAGGGAATAACTACAGAAATACCTCTGGTCTTCCAATCCCTGCAACATATATATGCAGAAAATTCTCCAAGGGAATAAAAGCAGGCCAAACATCCACCTACTGCTAACCCAGAAATGAAACCATAAACTAAAATTAGGGGGGAGAAGGAGGCTAAAACTGAAGAAATATTCAGAAGGAGAAAACTGTGGGGAAATTACTCACAAAGCTGTCTCTGGCTCCGAGTCCAGCAATTTTTAAAATACAGGGGTAAAATCATCCAAGGAAATAAAATGACAAATAACCACTTATTAGAAAACCCAGAAATGAAAGCCTAAACTCAGAACAGGAAAGAAAGGCTAAATTAAAGGTAAAATATTCCTGAGGAGAAAGTTATGAGAACATCAAAAAGCTGTTCTAATGGGCTGAAGAAAACCATGTGACAATGGCTCCCCCCCCCCCCCCCCCAGCATGCATGGAGAGCCAATGCTCTCCCTCAACATGGAGCAGAATATTTGAGCTCTATTGTTTGGACTAGAATTTGAGAACATTCTGCAGGTGATTCGGTGCAGGTGCAGAATCCATTCTGAATTACACAGTAACCAAAGAAAAAAAGATATTTGCCTCTGAGCATTATTAAAGCATGTAACCATAAGCAAGCTTGTAATCTCAGACAAGGATAATTTCCAGACTATCTTCAGTTAAGGCAGCCGCTCTGGCAAACACAGAGACCTTGTTAGAGTTCACTTCACGCCTTTCTCTGATTACGCCTGTTGAGACCTTCGGTGGCTTTTGATACTCTTGAACACGTTATCATTCTGGAGAGGCTAGCTGGTTTGGGTGTAAAGGCAATTCTACGGCAATTCAGCTCTTACTTAACTGACCAATTCTAGAAGGTGGTGCTAGGAGGACTGCAGGATTAATACCTAGTTTTCATTTGAGATTAAGAGATAACTAACCAAATTAAAGCCTAAATTTAGAACTGTAAAACAGGTAGGATCCCCCCCATCCATGTGCCCCCACACACCCAGGAGACATGCTAAATTGAAATGTTCACACAAATCTGATGTGATTTCTTTCAATACAATTTTTTGTTTTGTTTTGCTTTTTTAAGATCAGCATTTACCTACACTGATATCTACGCAGTTGCACACTGGCCCCATGACAGCAACAGCCCACAGCGGGGGGGGGGGGGGTGTCTTTTATAGTACAGTCATGATTACCTGGCTTCAGCAACCAGCACACAAGGCCTTGTGAAACCAATCTTGTGCTCTTTTTTTTTTGCACATGCCCCTGCACATTCATATAGAAAATAAAATTGACCATTTCTCTCTATTTTCCCTTCAGCTGGCCTGTATAAGCAACATCTGGGATCCATGTAAGTTTGCATAGCTACCAAGTTGAAGTACTCTCTACTCAAGACTGCTCTACTGGAAAGCAAAAATAGCTATCCACTACCATTCCATTACCAGCTTTTAGTATTTATCCTCACCTACAGTCAACACACAGTTTTAAAATATCCAAACAACAGCACTGAATAGAAAGATCGCCAAGACTTTTTAAAAAAAACAACAGTTCTAATGATTAAATTTTGCTTTCATATTCAGAATGAGCATCACTGTCTATATGTTACTAAATCATAAGCAGTGTGACTAATGAGACACTGAATGTGCCAGCACACCATGGGGCAGGGCTAAATTTAACACAGCATGAAATTCATTATTTAAAAAGTGGTTTGGATAATGAGATTACGATGGGCAGGCTGAAGAACTTGGATGCCACATTTTGCCAAATAACTTCTCAAATATGACCCATGAAAAGATGGTAGACAATGAAGAGCATGAAGTACCAGTTTCATATACTGAACACTTATTCAAACCTGGTGAGCACACAGCAAATATAATGTATTCAACTACGGGAGAAGGAAGGGGCAAGATTTTAAGCATAACTGACACTTTTTTAAACACTTTTTGTCCCTATCTTTAAAAGTTGCCTAATTATCCAAACATGCCCTGACCTGGATAGCCCAAGCTAGCCTGATCTTGTCAGATCTCTGAAGCTAAGCTGGGTCAGCTTTGACCAGTATTTGGATGAGAGACCTCCAAGAAAAAGGGGCAGGCAATGGCAAACTACCTCTGAATGTCCCTTAACTTGAAAACCCTACAGAGTTGCCAAAAGTCAGCTGTAACTTGATGGGCACTTTCTACCACCACCAATCATCCAAACATACCTGCCCTGTGACAATGGTTCTGTGGAGTGTCTCAAATTTTTCTCCTGTGCGTCTCAACATCAGACGACCTGATGTATCATTAGCACACTGGTAACACAGCCTCTCTTCCTTCCATCTTCCTCAAATTGCAGTTAAAATAGTGGAGACCTTGATCAGATTACTGGAGCTGGGCCGTAAGAAATCCAACTGATAACCATCTAGGTGTCAACTCTTGGAGGCTTACATGACAAACCCTAGTTGATGAAATATAGTTTTTGTCCAGCTGAGATTTTCACACAAAACTGACCTCTGTTATAGCAGCAGAAGAGATGTCAGACTTTTTTTTGTCTACTTTGGGAATACTGGAACTTAGCCAACAAAGAAAAAGACAATTCAAATGGAGAAAAGAGAAACTGGCAGGTTTCATTAGATCATACTACCACAATTTGGCTTATATTCCCTTCTTAACGTAGTGTATCAACTAAATTAATTTCCAGTATTGTTAATATAAGAACTAAGGGGTTTTTTTCCCTTTGTTTTTTTATTTGGCATCAGAGACTCACTTGATCACCTACTGGTTGTTATATTTTCAGTTGGACAGCTTACGTGTTTTACTTCTAGTTACCAGCATGCTAAAGGTACAGCTTGATACAGGCTGTACTCTGCGCCCACTGAAGTCAGCAAAGCACTATGTTCTTTTTTCCTCCTTACCCCTTTTTTGTTTTTAACTTCAAGCTTGATGAAGAAATATGGAGAACTCAAAAGTTTGCACACTGTGTTGTGTTATTTTGTTTGGTCTTAAGGGGGTTAATTACTTATTTTTGAATTAAATAAGAATTTTATGGTTGTAAAGCAAGCTAGCCTTTCTCCATTCTTATGTGTTGGGGTGGGGTTTTTTTGGGGGGGAGGGGTTAAGATATACTGCAATTCAAGTGCCAACCCAGCTCAATTGATAATCATTGAACTAAGGATAAAAGGATTGCATTTGTTTTTATATTTTGTCCTGATTCACAAGGGATAATGTCAAGAATTTAAAATGAAATAGCATTTTTTTTGTAATTCCTCCTCTTGCTGCAGATAAAATACAAATCTTCCCAAGCATTATTAAAAACTGTAGCTACCCACTTGAATCAAAGGGTTACATTTTTAAAATGTTATAGTTCTATTTATTTCAGTATCTCATTTTGCTCACCGTACTATCTTTATGCAGTACACTGAAAAAGTATTTTCTCCTAAATTCATTCTCTGACTCTCCTGTGGTTTCACACAGTTGCTTTTAGTACTGTCTGAATCTTATGTTGGTATAAACCAAGCAGTTTTCAAATCCTTCATGAAATCAAGAGAATATGGCCTGTCTAGGTATTCCATTAGCTACGTAACTGCATGGCTTTGAAACTGCATGGATTCCACAGTCTACAAACAACACTTCCTACCTCATTTCCTTAAAAATTACCATACGTTAGGGCAAATTATTTAAACACTTATATCTACCCTTCCTCGTGGTTCAGTGTGCTTTAGAAACTACAGTGTAAAACACAGAAGACAAAGTCCCAAATACCCCAAATAGGCTGAACCCTGTATATCAGAGGTCCCCAACCTTTTTGAACCTGTAGGCACCTTTGGAATTCTGACACAGCATGCTGGCCGCAGCCACAACATGGACACCATTGGAGTCAAAGCCAGTCACAAAATGATAGCTGTAGCTTAACTTCAGTCATGTAGTGAATATACTTGTGTTGTCATAGCAGCTGCTGCCAAAGTTTGGAAGTTTGGTATTCAAAGACCAGTTCAACCAAAGAAAGACATTAATAGACCAAATTATCTTGTGAGAAGTACAGAATATTCAATTATGATCCAAGAACAGTAGTACTATCAGGCAAGGCCAGAATACCTAACCATAATTGTATATGTAATGATACCGTTAGATTTAAAAAATCATATTCTACCAGGAAACCTAAACCAAAGCCCTATTGTTCTACCTACTATAAAACCATATTGATAGGACTAAGTGGGAGTTCAAAAAAATTAACACTAAATTTTCAAGTCTGGATCACATATTTTGCTGTACTAATAAGCACTGTCAAGTGGATTTCAAGTATCATTAAATGAGACCTAGGTGTATGAAAAAGCTATTTATTATACCAACTTTTCTCCCCAATGGGGACCCAAAGCAGCCCACAACATGCTCCCCTCACCCATTTTATCCTCACAACAACCCTGTGTGATATCATAGGCTGAGAATGTATGACTGGCCCAAGGACACTGAGCAAGCATCCATGGCAGAGGATTTGACCTTGGGTCTTCTAGTCTGAGGTTTTAACCACTCTGCCATGCTGGCTACTAATACAACTCACCTAAGGACTTGCACTTAAGCATTATGAGATCAGTGTAGGGTTAGGCTACTACATATTCAGAGACCAATTTACTATGTAGCCCCATTCCCATCTGCTGATATATTAGGAAAATCAAGTTTACTTAATTCCACTGATTATGTCATCCCCTAGAGTAGTTATTTCTTTCTAAGCCCACCAAAGTCTGCTTAGGATGGTGCTATAAATTTGAAGTACTTGGGATTATTTAGTAATTATACTAGATATCATTAGCAGCAATCTTTAAAAGTTTTGTGTCCCTAGTTTTACAAGATGACGCAATTGCTTGGGAAACATTTTCCCCCTTCTTTGCAATAAGAATAAGCACTTATCCCACATTCTTAGTTGTTCTATTTATATACAAATGACTCACCCTAACATGCATCAAGCCAGCATTCTTAAAAAACATGATAAAATGGAAATAATACGGCATCTCACCATTCATCAGTTGTTTCACAAGATGTTGCAGTAGATAAAATGCAAATCAGATGAACATTTTAGAACTACGATTATGTTTACTGAATTCAGTTTTTACAAATGAAAAAAATCTTCGAGACCGGCTTAAACTATATCTCAACATAGTGCCCATGGGCCCCATAGCACCAACTGACACCTTTCCTGAAGCCCACCAAGTGTTTTTAGAAAGTGGATTGGGCCAGGTGAGGCTTTTGCTCAGCACAGATTCTGACTGAGCAGTAGAGATCTGATTGGCTGTGCAATTGAAATGAAATTATTTCAGCGGCAGCAGCCACCATGGCTATCGTTTTTTATTCCCTCTCCTGTTTCCCAGTGTTTTCAAATTACCCCTCTTCTTCCCTGTCCTTCAGATTTCTCTGTGTGCGGTTTTGCTCCTGAGTCAACCATTCTGTGGCCTACTCCACCTTCTGTGGCAGACATTTTGTTGTTGCACCCATCACCCCATGCTAAAATTCCAAAGGTGCCCACAGGCTCAAAAAGATTGGGAACACCTGCTATATGACAACCACTGCATTTAAAAAATCCTGTACACTCAAATGCTTAATCTAGAACACTTACAAAATGAAGGAGATTCACAATTCAACACTGCTCTTGATTTTGAGAAGAATCAGTAAACTTCCTATCTCAAGAAAACACTCATTATGGTTCACAAGAACTCTACACATTTTCAGAAAAAGATGAATAGCTGCTGAATAAACAGCAGCTGAAACACCTCAGAATAATCTTTCAAGACCAACCAAGCAAGCAAAATATTGTCTCAGTGTGCCTTATTTGATAAGACATGTGACCTACTTTAGGCTTCGCTTTGATTTGATTATAATTAAGGGCAATTGTACAGATTCCAATTTAATACATGAATTAACTCACTGAAAAAAGAAAATTGGTTGATTTACGCTTGTCTCATTTAGCTTTAAATGTGTTTTTTTATGTTTAAAATTAAAATCTGACAATAAAAACCTAGCCTATCAGGTTTATGTATTCTCCATTCTTGAAATCAGAGTAATAACTTTATGCAGACTTTTTAAAATAGAATGCAGGCTTTACACACTAAAGAAATTTGTGGTCCCTTTAACGGATGTATTTCCTGATTCTCTTTGAAAAGTTTTATGGATTCTGTACTTTGATCGAAGCACTGTGATGACATAATAACCCATCTTGCTTTCATTTTTCATTAATCCTGCTGTGATGCATAATAGTATGTATGAATACATACAATGTCATAACCAATATAACAATTAATTATTCTATTGTTTTATAAAGGAAATGTCTTTCATAATACAATAACAGTTGTTACTATTTCAACATGT
The DNA here is from genome assembly GCA_029233225.1 of Lepidodactylus listeri. NCBI lineage: Eukaryota > Metazoa > Chordata > Lepidosauria > Squamata > Gekkonidae > Lepidodactylus > Lepidodactylus listeri. The sequence continues at coordinate 59,117,066 of JARCFY010000014.1, forward strand.
ACTCAGCTTTAGAATTGTGTCTGTGTACCCATGTCACTCCCAGTCTCACTCAAGATACTCTGGACTGTTTTTTGGATTATCATCCAAACTTCCAATTTCCACATGGTACCCTCCCTAAGCAACCCCTCCTAAGACTCTTAACCTTCAGAATGGTACAGATTCAAGGTCCACCAGGATTGTTGGACACCGAAAGACCATAAGCCACACCAGACAACCTCAAGTCACACCAGATGATCCCAATGCAGAAAAAGACAGGTAATACCTTCTTCCAACTTCCCCGTCTTTTCTCCCCCTCTTCAGTCCTTTTCTTTCTGAGACGCTCATTGCAGTGTAGACAATATACACTGTGCAGGTGCTGAAATTGCAAACAAGCATCTGTGAGCTCTTTAGGTACCTGCATACTACTGTGACTGCATAACTGTACACTGGTTTCTCTTTCTAAAATTTATCTGATTGCTCTACCAAATTGCTATGTCTGTCTTAATTTCAGATTGTACTGGTCCCCCACCACTTTGTCAAAAGGATATGTAAACCAGAGTGTGCTGGCCTATGTCCACTTTAGGGGCATATTCCCCTCTAGCCAGGTGTTAAAATCAAAGTCAGAAGCTCCTGATAGGGCACAATGTGAGAGATGGCAGAGGTTTCTCTCTCATAAATAACTGTTCTGTACGACTCCAAACGCAGTTTGGAAGTGGGCTCATTCACACAAACACACATCTAACTGACAAAGTAACAACTCTGTCTTGCAAAGAAGAATCTCTTGCCATGGCAAAATTTCAATAATGATCTTGTCACGTAGCTTTACTGGTGTCTCTGTTACGAACCCTATTAGCAAAATGACTGGGGAGGGGAACTGAAAACAAATTCAGTCTTGCTATTCATTTGCCAATCCCTGACCTGTTTGCCCTTCCGTTTAACCCTAATACAGGGTGTGTGTCTCCTCAGCAGCTTCAGAATCATATCACCAAGTCATTTCTACTTTTTTGAAAACATCTGGCACATTTTTCAATGCTAAATATTGGTAGCAAACCTGAAAAAATATAGCTCTCAAAAACTGCCTTCACCATAGGGCAGGGAAGTTATCTTACTGTATGGTTTTCCATGGCATGTGAATGGGAGATGTGGCTTTAAAGTATTACACTTTTGATTAGGCTGACCCAAAATACAAACACATCTGAGTTTATGGGATGCCAGTCAGGTATTCTGTTAGGGAATGAGAGAAAGTGATGAAGTTGGGGAGGGGCTGTGGCTCAGTAGTGCAGAAAGTCCTAGGTTCAATCCCCGGTATCATCAGTTAAAAGGACCAGGCAGTAGATGATGTGAAAGACCTCTGCCTGAGGACCCTGGAGAGCCAGTGTCAATCTGATTAGACAGTACTGACATTTATGGACCAAGGTTCTGATCCAGTATAAGGCAACCTCATGTGTTCCATTTGAGCAATATTATGGTTAGACAAATTGTCAGCATGGTAATTACTGTCACATGCAAAAGGTTTTAGTTAAAAATTTCCCCTTTTCACAACAAGCCTGTGCAATGCATTTGAGGTTCAAAGAACACTGCTCCATTTGACTCTGTTTTTTTGGCTCAAAAAGTTGTTCACATTTGCAAACAGTTTACAATATTTTGACTATAATAAAGTTAAATCAATAGTGGGCCATCAATGACACATAAATTTAAGATTCATCATCCCTAAAAATTCACCTTACTTAAGCTATACCACATTAATGCTAGAAAAAGTACAACAGATCTTTCTGCTTCTACTAAATGAACTGTTCCAAGGTAATCCATATATTCCATTTCATGTAGTTGAGTACATCCTTTGCCACATAAAACAAGAGGGCAAAGTACACTCAGGAACCACTCTAAAGATACCTTTTGGGGAGCAGGCCCACTGAACAGAGTGTGCCATTTCTATGCAACCCTGCTTGTGATCCCACTATCAACCATGACTCAGGCTGACTTCTTCAATTCAGCTACTCTTCCATGAAATTAAGGAGTTCCCTGTCAAAAAGCAGCAGCTCCATATCAACCCAAATGAATCCTATTTTACCAGTTCCCTTTCCTTATTTGTCTTTCTCTAGCTTGTTTGAGGACAGAGCACATACCCTATCAGAATGGGAAAAAACTGGGAGACGAAAGGGGGAGGAAGGGAGAGAAACACTGCAGGATGTACCCTGGCAAACAAGGTATCTCCAAAGTATTGCCACGAAATATTTGGTAATTGCAGATTAAAAACAAAGTAGCTTAAAAGTCTTTGCTATATAACATTTGTTTGTTACCTAAATGTACACTGTATTTTAAAGACAGAGATGCAAAGGATAATGCAAAATTATGCTTCCAAACAGCAACATCTATTGCATTTCTTCATGCTATAAAATCCTCAATGTAATCAACAGGAATCATCTTTTAACTTGGGAAATCAGAGGAGTCACAAAGTTAGCAACAAAAAAACCTTCCCTCTTTCCTTACTTTCATACTGTCAACATTTCAGTGCTAATTTGGCAACAGAGAAACTTTCAATAAATTATAGTTTAGGAAGGGAAAGATGACAGAAATCAACTGCAAGGTTGGCATTAGTCTTTGCTGCTAAATTTCACCTCATCATTAAAAACAGGAAAAAAATAGTTTAACATAGAAGGTGCATAACATACTACGCAACAAGCATTTAAGAGCACCTCAAACCACACAAACATTTTTTGGAAAAGTACAGGAGCTGTGGAGTCTTCATTTGCCTTTCTCTCCCACACCTAATTTGTCACTTACGTATGCTGTAAATGTGCCAGCATCTGCATATAATGAGGCAATTGTGCTCTGGAATAAATTTGTTCTTTTCTTTCATTTTTAAAGCCATCACAAAAGGATATGAAGGTCTAACTCAAAAGAGCCCTTCCTAGGGAACATTTCTGTTGCAATGCTTAACGAATCTGTCAGTTCTTTACACATTCCTGATATTACTGAGCAGCTGTGCTACTCGTCCCTGTGTTATTCATCCACGTAAAGACTACAGTTCATCTGAACTTGTGATGTCAACACTCCATATACACACAGCTGGGGATGGGGTGCATAAAATTAGTAGTGATGTTACACTATAGGCATGAATTCAGGAAGCACTAAAAACAAAATTACTACCACCCTTATTTCAGAGGGTAGCTCTGTTGGTCTGCTGTTATTAGCAGCCTCTAGAAGATAACATATCAATTATCCAAACCTCTTGAATGGAAATTCTCTCTGTAAGAACTATCCACAGGTAGAAAACAAGCTGCAAGTTGCAACATGAGTTTCAGAAAAAGAGATTAATGTGAACCCCCCCCCCCCCCCCCAAGGACAGTTACTCCTGCCTAGGCCCATTAATTTCAATGGGCTTAGACTGGAGTACCTTTCCATAGGAATTGTCATAGGCCTAGAACCTAAGGACAGCAATTACTACTCAGATGCTCATAACAGCATAAGGAAGTCAAACTTTCTACTTTGGGCTCTGTTGCAGCATTGTTTGTGAACACGTAATCAATCTCACATGGGGGAATGGGAAAACAACTATGACACTAAAAAGCATTAATTCATTTTATTATTGTTGTTTTCTATCAGCAGCCCCACTGGAGATGGATCATGGGTTGATGGGAGAACATCTGCTTTGTATGCAAAAAAACCCCTGATTCAGCAGCAGCTATCCACCCTTCTTTCTTGTTGTCAGGTCAGGACAGAAATTTTCACCAGCAGTGCTTAATTTCTGGAACCTCCTCCCTACACAAGCAAGGAAGGCAACTTACCTACTTAGTTTTTTGAAGAAATTCAAAACTTTTGTTTATAAGCTTTGAAGCTTTTAACTTGTAAGGAACAGCATGGTGTTTTATAGTGGATGCTTTAAAACTTTATGCCTTGGGCATGGGATAAGGTATAATACAAATCCTCTTAATTAAACGTAACAAAAATTCAATTATGGCATTGCCAGTTAAAGGTGGTCAGAAAACACCCTTCTCTGAGACCAGGAAAATCACTGCCAGTCCAAGTAGACAAAACAGAAGAGCCAATAGTCGGACTCTATATAAATTTGCCTCAGATGTTCATATATCTTTTGGATTCCCGCCCCCACATGCAAACGAAGACACAGATTCAAAAAGTTCATCTGTAATCTCAAGAGAGTAAATTCTTGGATTGATACAACTTTATAACTAACAAGGAGCAATCAATCGAACCAATGAACACTTACATGGATTTTCTGCAGTAAGTTGGCTACACTGGAAAAGCTACTTAAATTGTCTAAAAACCTCCTTCATGTAAGGCTCATCTAAAAATGATACTCAAGGCTTTAACCAACAGACTAGAAGGAAAAGATACCATGATAAGGCTTCAGAATGATTGATGGAAAAATAACATCTGCTGCTATTAAGGTAGAAAACTATTGCATCACCTAAGCCATTTGCTAGCGTAACAGATTGCCCAAAAAAGTTGTGCAATTTATATTAGGGATTTCAAGATACATGCTGTAAAAAAGCAAAACAATCTGACAGACGGCTTAAGAATGATCAACACAAGAACAATGTCAACATGTCAAGAACAATTTTAGACAGTATCACTAAAACACTCATAAATGCTTTTAAGCTTTTAAAACAGGTCTTAATTCTATTCTGGTAAAAAAAAAATGTCAGCCTTCCAGACCCCCACCCCTGCAGATGAACTATGTGTTCCTTTCTTGATGAATGCAGTTTTAAAACCAGTTTACAACCAGCAATTTTTCTTTTCTAAAAGCCAATAATTAATTCAGGGTACAGAAAAAAGCTCGAAGTATGTGGCCATTTACCAAAGAAAACACATCTCGTCTTGAGATCAGTGGGGTCCCACTGTGGCCTTTTGGACCACGCTCCATATCAAAGTTCGTTATGGATCCCTTTCACTTTACAATGGATCATCTGACTAACTATCATGGTGTCTCAAATACATTATCAAAATAAATTCATAATACGTGACATTCCAAATTTACCATTAAGAAATATACACAGATTGTTAAATGTGATATCACCACAAAATATCTTGTCATGTTATACAGTGCTGGATAACATCCCATTAGCGTCACATTATAAACTCGTAAATAATTGACCAATGAATAAAGGTGTAATACTTTTATTCAGTGTAAAACACTGCAAATGTTCACAGGAATGATGAAAGCTGAGATTTTCTAAGAAGGGCAGCACTAATCATAGAACACTTTCCTGCATAACACTGAATACCTCAAACAGGCATGAACTATATAATGTCTATACTTAAGTCAAAGTATAACATTGCAAACTTTAGACCCAAATTTCCACTGTTTTCACAATAGAAATACTGTGTCATTTCCATTACTGATACACAAAAAGTGTGTGGGGGTTTTTTTTTCAACATCCTAACTTGTTAAGGGATACAAATACAAGTGTAAGCCTACTATTTAAAATTCCTTTAATGGAGTGGATTGAATTAATCCAATTCCCAGTAAACATCCACATACAAACCATGATTCACCACAACTCCCAATTATCAGCAAGAACTGCAGTTCCAGTTACTATGACAATGTCAATATATCTGAAGTATACAGCTGCAAGGTAATCCATTCTAAATAAATCAAGTGAACCAGAGAATCTGAGCAAAGAATTCAAAGGAAACTATTTATCATAGTCACTTGATGAAACAGCGACAATTGCTGAAAGTTATGACAGTTCAATCATTCAACACCGCTATTTCTAGAAGTGAATATCACCCTGAATGTCTGTGTGTCATCTCAAAAAGTAATGTTTTACTCTATACACTGTTTAAAAGCTGTACCTTTTCCAAATGCATTGGATGCCACAGCTTGTCGGAACAACTGCTGAGGGTTCCCCAAAAGGACAAAGCTAGTCTCTATAAATCCTAGCTATTAATCTTGCTATGTTTAAAGTAATGTCATCCAGCAGCCCTAGATAAACAAGTTTTAGTTCTGCTGGATGAAAAAAATGTGGAAATAAAATCAGATTGTTCAGTACTGACATATATCATTTTCATTTTACAAGATGAAGAGCATGTGCATTTAATACTATGGCTTATCTTCCCCTGCTCCCACAATTTTGCACCGCAACTTTGTACCCCTAGACTAAAAATAATGTAACCAGGTTAGAGGACCTTCCAAAGATATATTAATGTTTGCCATTCATCCAACATGGGATGATCAATAAAGGTCCAACAAGATGTTTAGATACACTTGATAGACATTTTTTTTGTCAGAAATAAATCCAAGCTCAAAGAGCTAATCTAACACTTGAAATACACTGAACATCCATGGAACTATTCTACAATGATTGCACAGAATGAACTTTTCAATATTTAATGGCCCTTGAAAGCATTTCAGCTGCTGGCAAGTTGCAAGTGCCAGTAATTTGACTTTAAAACTGTGATTCAGAAAAGGCATGTGCTTAACAGCACATTAAGAAGCCCCAGTGACTTTAGCTGGTGTAATGTATTTATTAATACTTACTCTACTTGTCCCTGTTATTAAATTCCTTCCATACACTGTGGAAGATACCACAAACCACATGCCCATTAACTGTGTATTATACTTTTCCTTCATTATATGAAAACAAAGCTATTCAAAGAAACAAGAAGATTCAAAAATGACAGCCCAGCTATAAAATTGTTTCCAAAAGTGGCATGCATTCACTATCTGTGTACTGCTAATTTGCTTTGGGTCATTCATATTATTTTTCCACTTCAGTATAGAAATAATGTAGCCAAAGGCAGAGCTTACTCAAAAACACAGAGAGCCAGAATAGACTATTGGATACTTATTGTGAAGTGTCCTTCTCCTCTGAGGAAAGCAGGACATCTTGGTGGGTGATTCCCACCCTCCTATCAGGGAGGCAGGAACAAAATCTTCTCCACTTCCTGTTTCCTTGGTGGGAGTTACCCATTTCCTCAGTTCTGGTAACTCTAAAAGCAGTTAATAAACCTCCAAAACGATAAAATAAACAACACAGTAAAAATATCACAAGGAGAAACAGATAACAGTAAGAACAAATTCTGAGTCAAGGTACCACTTGACTCAAACTTTGTTCTTCTGCTTCTGATCAACATGGCTACCCACCTGAAGATAACAGTAAAGTGAGTAACAATAGGACAGGAAGTGATCCTGCTGTACAGAAGAGAGAGCAATAGAGAATGATCTTCTCACTCAAGAATGTGCTGTGACACCCTTCTTCCAAATGCTGCATCAGCTGAGTCATAGATGATCATTTTGTAGTGTCTTACAAAGATAGCTATTGCTGGCCATGTGGCTACCTTACAGACCTCTTCAACTGTAGCATGTCTGGCAAACGCCGCATTGGTTGCAGCTCTTCGAACTGAGTGGGCAGTAAACCCAACAGGTATGACTAACTTTTGAACGTTATAGACTTCAATAATACAGGCCTTGAGAGTACTGCTGATGGCCAGTTTTGACATCCTCATTTCTTTATCTGGTGGAGAGATGACAATGAACAAGGAATCAGTTTTTCTAAAATCCTGTGTTCTATGAATGAAGGCTTTAAGTGTACATCTCACATACAAGTTATGCCACAGCTTCTCCTTTGGATTAGTAGGATATAGTGGCATACTAGGACCCTGGGCAACCTGGGTTCCAAGCCCCACTGCTGCCATGGAAGTTGACTTATGGCCCATCACAAACTCTCAGCCTGGCCTGCCTCACAGGGCTGCTGTTGTGGGAGAATGGAGGAGGGGACATGGGGTTCTAAAAGCCGCTTTGAGTCCACACTGGGAAGAAAAATAGGATACAAATAAATCTATACGTTTATATATAAATAAATGCAATACAATGCCTTGCTTCTTTTTTTAGCCTTGAAACAAAGCTGAGCACCTAAGTGGCCACTGGAATATGGCAACATCGAGGCTAGCAGATCAGCACAGCACCAAGGAGCCAACTCCCATGACTCTCTGCATGTCTTCTGAAATTAGAAGTATGTCTCAATATTTTCTCTAAGAACATCTCAAATATGAGAGTGTACACGTACAATTCAATGACTTGAGAAACATAAAATCATTAAAAAGAGCCCTACTGGATCAGAGCAGTGGCCCATTCAGTCTAGTATCCTGTTTCACACAATGGCAACCAGTTACCTGGTAGAGCTAATGAACAGGACACAGAGGCCAAGGCCTTCTTTGATGTTGCCTCCTAGCACTGGTATTCAGAGAACTGCAGCCTCTGGATGTGGAGGTTTCTTTTTCAGTCATCATGGTTAATACCCACTGATGGACCCAACATCTATGAAGATGTCAGATCACCTTTTAAAGCTGTCTATGCTTATTTGTTGTTATCTGTACTGGTTGATACCCAATGCCAACTATTTCCATTTTCCTATTGATGTTCAATTGTACGTTTATTAAATTTTTAAAAAGCTGTCTGTGCCATTACTACATCCATTAGCAGTGGAATTCCATAATTTAATTACTTCAGTTTGTCCATCCTGGATGTATTGCCCATCCATTTCACTGCCCCCCCCCCGCCTCAAGATCAAGTATTATAGAAGAGAAAGAAATTTTTCAAAGTGCACCAAAGCACTGGAGAACCAAGCAAGAGTCTGACATTATAGTCGGGCAACTCCACACTCAGGTGTGCCACAAAGCCCCATTGCCTGAGTCTATTTAGCACTGGCTTTGCAGACCTGTCATACATAATACAGAATATTCCCTGGCTCTCATTCTTCTTCCACTGCATGTTTCCACTCAAGTCCCTACAGTGCAAATCATATTTACCTTAAAAAAACACACACAACCAAGTTGCTTTACAATTCAGGGTCATTCATCCAACATCCAGAAAATGGATGAGAAAGAAAGTACATTTCTGGGAGGGGTACTTGAAAACATGGAAGCATTTCAATGAGCCTAAACTTCCAGCTGTACACTAGAACTGTGGGATTCGCTATTAACCAAGCATGTTATGCAAGAAATGTTCCACTTTGTTACAGATAATCTCTTTGATTTAGTCAGACTGTTTTAAAACATGTTCCAACAAAAAATATTAAATTTACTGCCTTTCACTTTGCTTAATCACTGCAGATCTGAAAAAGCTGCTGCCATTTCTCAGTTTAAAGTCATTCTCAGGTAAATGAAGATGATTCGGGTTGTAAACGGCAAGCCATTTCTTTGCTGCAGCATTCAAAACTTGCTTCCCTACAGTTTTCTGTTTCCAGGGCACTAATGATACTCATTGCCCACCCAGATTTCATTGCATTTGCATACTTCTAAATTACTTATTGTGGGGCTGCAGTGGCTCAGAGGTTAAGAAGCTGAGCTGCAGACTGGAAGATTGGCAGCTCAGCAGTTCAAGACCCGAATGCCACATGACAGAGTGAATCCCATCTCTGGCCCCAGCTCCTGCCAACTTAGCAGTTCGAAAGTAAGAAATTGCAAGTAGATAAATAGGTACTGCTTCGGTGGGAAGGTAAGGGCGTTCTGTGCGCCTTGGCGTTTAGTCATGCCGGCTACATGACCATGGAAAAAAACTTTGGACAGCGCCAGCTCTTCGACTTGGAAACAGAGATGAGCACCGCCCCCTACTGTCAGATTCAACTGACTTTCAAGCAAGGGACACCTTTACCTTAAATTACTTATCATGTATATTATCACAATTCTTCAGAAATATCAGGAAAGCTTTCTTTCCTATACTGTAATAATTAAGAAAGCCTTACATAAACCACAGGCTACAATGTATTACCTTAAACACTAGGTACTTCGTAAAAACACAAGTTTCCTCATAACACAGAATATAAGAAGTCAAAACATTATCCATGAGTCAGGTGCACAAAATGTGCTATGAAAAAAGATGAGCTGGGGCAATCAGCTTATACATTATTTTACCATTTGTATTCCAACAGATTTGGAAAAGTAAAGGGTATTAGAATATGATGACTACTGCCATCCTATTTATCCCACAGGGTTTGTTCCCAAACCAAGAAGGTGTTCACAATTTTTCTAAAGGAATGCTTCCACATCTGCATTGATTAAAACTGTCTCTAAAAGAGAGAGAAAACTTTAAATGAAAAGCTCGCAAGAGATATTGTCTTCCTAGCCTCCTGTGCTATTTTTAGCCTAAGCCCGATCCTGTGGATGATCAACCAAAAGCATTTTCTAGTGCACAGGAAATGCAATGATAACCAGAATCCATAACAAAACCTGCAGACAAAGATTTAGATAACCACTGATTCACTGCATATGATGATGAAACATTCTTAAAATGCTTACTTCTAGGAGCTATTAAGCTTCTGTTTCACTAACCTTACTGGTGAAAAATAAACATGAGTCAATTTCTAAGCTTTGGATATAAATGTGTATTACTTGTATTACTGTGTTCTGGTCAACGACCATAACAATAAATTTCATTACCTTTCATGAGTCAATTAGTTTCTAAAGTGCACTACATTAAGAGCAAGTGCTGTGTTCCATTTTTTTCTTAACAGTTTTTACACTTCCTCATGTAAATATTTTTGCATGTAACTTCAGTTTTTTCATAATTACCACTGTAAAAAGTACAGTTTTCTAGCTACCAGAGCATGTGAAAGGACTGCAGAAAATACACCCCATGGCTACAGAACTAGCACCATGCACATGCCAGCAGATAAAACAAAGCAATATGGTTGCCATCAAGCTCCAGTCTTCATTGGAGACAACAAGTTTTGGAGCGTGGACTATCTTTATCACCCTGACTGATGACATTTGCCTAGAGACAGATGAGAGCATGGAACAAAGTTGATTCTCTTGGACCTCTCAGTGACCTTTAATACTAATAAGACATGATATCTTTATGGACTGGTTCATTATCAGGGGTAACACATTCGACTTGCTCTGTTTCTGCTTGGACAACTGGTTCCAGAAGGCAGTACCAGGTGATTATTATCCAGCCTTATAGGATCTATAGAGTCCTCCATGATGTTCAGCATGTATATGAAGCTGTGGAAAGACAAAGATAGTGCGGTGCTATCAGTGGTAACACCCAACTCCGCTTTTCAGCCAAGACAGAGGAGATTCTCAACCCAAAGAAGACAGAGGTGATTCAGAATCAGTTTGTCCTGGAAGGAGTTGCCCTCAGCCTTGAAAGAGCGAGTTTGCAATCTGGGGCTGATATTAGGTCCAAGCTTGCCAACAGAGATGCATATCTCCTCTGCAGCATGTTGTACCTTTTTCCAGCTTTAGTTGGCATGGAACAAAAGAGCAATGGTTCATAATTCAATATACTACATCAGGGGTGGGCAAATTGCGGCCCGGGGGCCACATGCGGCCCTCCACAGAGTTTTTTGCGGCCCGCCAAGACAGTCGGCCACGTGGTGTAGGGTACATTTGTCTCATTAAACTGATTCTAAAATTAAATGTGCTTGCAGCTACAGATGATATGAAATTAGAACAATAAATAAATTGAATAAAACTACCACTGTTTTATTTAATTTATATTTATTGATTTTTATGATACAATTTATACCGTTTCTGAAATGCAAAGTTAACTAATGAATGCAATCATTTTAAAAGGTGCGGCCCTCCGCTAACCTCCACTCCCACAAAGTGGCCCCCGAGCCAAAACAATTGCCCACCCCTGTACTACATGATAATTTGTATGATCTAGAAGGGGCATGCATGTATATCCTAAATGATGGAACAAACAGCAAAAATAAAATTAAGGCTGAAACATTACATACTTCTGCAAATTCAACATAGTGTACTTTTGTAAATTCAACTAGAACCTCAACATTTTAGTCCCCATAACTATTTTTATTCATTAGAGGACACTGATTTTAAATAACTAAGAGCCCCATCCCGATCCCTTAAAATGGTTTAGGATGACAACGAAGCCATACATCAGCAGCTTCATGAGATACACCAGCAGCAAGCCTGACCAGCACTGCACCAGTATAACCAACATGCTGAACTTGATGCATCGTTGGCCTGATCCAGCAGGACAATTCTTCTGTTTAGTTTGAAAAACTGTGCCCTGGATTAAAGCATACTGATATACTCAGAAATAACATGTTATTACAATTCAGAAAATTAAGAACACCTAAAAAGATAAAAATAAAAACTCTACCCTTAAAGAGGAAAAAGATTTTGTTGTAGCTTGAATTCATTCTAAGCTGACAGGCATCTAATTAAGTTTTTCCAATTCATTTGACACCTCTCTGTGCTTTAAATCTACAGTTTTACCAGATTTGCATTATCCCTCAGTAATAACCGCATCATACACAAACCCTGCTTCTCTCTGACCTGGGGCATACGGGGAATAAAAATGACCAAATATAACCTTGGAAAGGTAAATCTCTCATTGCCCAAAAGCAATGTTTGTTTATGTGTACCACTAACAGTCTGTTCCAGGTTCTTCAGATGACTGCTAGATTTGTTTGAAAAAGAATACCAGAATTCAACTGTGAAACACTTTGTATTCTCCACCACTTTCTGTCCATTGTAAAATAATCACCTACTATTGCAGAAAGAAATCTATCCTGAACAGGACAGTCTTAATGCATGACCTTGTAACACTGCTGGCATATCAGTTATATAATACATAAACGGCAGGCTTTAAGTGCTTGACTTAGTTTCTGTAGACAAAATTTTGTAATTTGCATTAAATTGGACTCAAGTATGTAACAGAATGAGAACATCAGCTTTTAAGTGCTTGTTTCTAGATTTTTAATCCACACAGCTATGCAGTTCTAAACACCTGCATTAGGACAAAAAAAGGAAAGAACATTTAAATGTACCATAAGTTAAACTTCCTCCAAGAATTACCACTTTGTAAGGTACTTCAGAAAAAAAAACTAATTGTGTACCATTGGTACTAAGGAAATAAAAGCTTCAAACATTATACTTTTGGAGCTCTACTTAATAAGCTATCCCTCTGCTTTATTTCACCTAATTCGCAAGAGTCAGCATTAAAGTCCTTGGTGCATAATGCTGGATAAAAATACGTTTCAAGGTTCTAGACCAAGCATTTATGTAAGAACGTATCAGAAGATGTGCTGGATCAAGCTAAAGGTCCATCTAGTCTAGAATCCTTGTCTCACACAGTAGGCCAACAGATAACCCGAGAAGGCCTATCAGCAGTTCAAACAGGCCAGAGGTATTTAAACTCTATTACTTTAAGTCTTTACAAAATCTGCTCAGTCCCTCTAATTTGTTTTCTCTCCAGTCTCTGGTTAATGTCAGTTTGTTTTCAGTTTTTCCCATAAAAACCAGTATTACTCTCAACCAATAATTTACCTGATATGTGGCTACGGTACTTCCTAAATGGTGATGGTGGTGGGCATGGAAAGTGTTGTCAAGTTGCAGCCGACTTATGTTGACCCCGTACGGATTTTCAAGGCAAGAGACATTCAGAGGTGGTTTGCCACTGCCTGCCTCTATGTTGCAACGCTACACTTCCTTGGTGGTCCCCCATCAAACACTAACCTACCTCGCCCTGGTTTGACCAATGATGAGATCCAGGTCAGGGCACATTCCTAAATATCTATACTTCAATCTAGCCAACCTCTAAGTCATAATCATATCTCTGCAGCAAGAACATTGATGAATTCTGGCTACAGAAGCTAAACGAGAGACATAGATCTCCTTTCAGAAGCACCATGCTTGGGGGGGGGGGGGGAAGCTGCCCAGTTGTGGGGAGATATTTTTTGCAGCCTGAGTCTATAAAAATGCATGTCCTCTAGGTTCAGTTGTGTCAAGTAAAGGAAAAACTTCTGTGCCTCAGAATGCTTTTTCCCTTTACTTCTCAAAAAACCCAATAATTAATAATATAAAAAATGTTTGGATTTGATATGTTGTTAATTTGGATGCTTCAAAATATAGTTTAATATTTGGAAACTATATCATAACTTTGGGAAATCATCTCCTTCAGATGTCCTTTCTCGTCTATTCCTGGCTATTATTAAAACAAAGGAGATTTTGACTTTATTTACAAAATTAATCTTACCTAAACTCCCTACAAAAATGAAATTTAAGGTACTGTGGTATAAAAATTAGAGCATCAGAGTTGGACCAAGGAAACCCCCTCCCCTTTGTCAGGAAGTTCACTAGGAAACACTAAGCCAGTCACACTTTATTAGCCTAACTTACCTCAAAGAGTAGTTGTAAAGGAGGGGGGTAGGATTATGTTGCTTTGAGCTCCATGAAGGAAAGGCAGGATAAAACATAATAAATAAAATAATTTGGTCATGGGATAAAAATATATTGAGCTGGGTCCCTTTGATTGCCATATTCTATTCGTATCAGTTTTTTAATTACATTTTTCACTAGCATCAAGACAGATACTTCCACTGGAAAAGAAAACAAGACTACAGTAGATACAAGGGAGCCCTGTGCAGGAATTAAAAATTATGACCATGCAAGCGCAAAGGGGAATGGGACTGAACCACTCTACTAATGTATATTTTATTGTGTTAGTCCATGACCATAATAAATTATTGATCAGTTGCTTGGAATGGGATTGCTCCCACTTGCCCCACCACAACACCTACACATTCTGCCAAAGGTTTGCAGCAGGCTGTACATATGGAGGCTCTTCTGTGAGACCAGGAAAACTGGGGGGGGGGGGGGGGGGTGCTGTATTAGGATTGCTGCAGTCATCCCGCTGAATGCACAGATTTTAGAGGAATGACTTGCTTTATAAGTTATGTAAACCAAAACACATGACACTAAGCAGTGAAGTAATATAAGCAATCAACAAACCGTTAGTACTGAAGTGGCACCGGGGTGATCAACATATGACCCCATAATGCAAAACACAGCCCAGGTATTACGTGGATCCAAAAAGTCATTTGATTATTGCTGCTTACATAAGACAGTAGTAAGGGGATAGGTAGTCAAGCATCCAGCACACTGCCATGCATGGTTGTGAGGCTATGTTTGACTTCATGGGTCAAGTTAGACAGGAAACAAAAAACACCTCTCTGTTCTCTTTCTGCAATACATATTGCCCATAACCTAAGATGATGATGAATACAACTTATTTCTGACAACGGCAGGGTAAAGCAGGGAAGTTGTCACACTTCCTGAAACACCAAGTTCTAGTCACCTGGTAGTTCTTTCATACTACTGGTAGAGCTCTGTCATTATTAATGACCTCTTACTGAATGCATAAGCTTTAAAATATTAATATCTGCACATTATGTGGAATACAAATAGAACTACAGCTTTTTAAACAGAGACCAGCAGCATGGTACATTTAGCAGCAGCTAAATAGTACCATCTAAACAATTCAAGAAATTATTCTGGGATGAAGGATAAGGATGGATGAAAAGCAAGATTAACATTTAATTTTAAAATGTGAATATCAGCTTTAATTAACTTTTACTAGCAATAATTCAAAATAACCAAAGACAAAAGAGAATGTTACACTGGCAAATGAAGGAAGGACCTACTTTCACAAAAGTGAGGGGAACCGAATAATAATAAACCAGTCTGGAGCTTGGATCCCATCAAAAAGATCCGGACATACAAGTGGGGACAATTTTTTCCCCAATTCGCCCTTCCTCTGTCCCTCAGAAGCAGCATTTCAGGAGGAATTTCAGGCTACAACAGAAGGGGGAAGGCAGGGAAGTCTGACTTCTTTGTATGGAAATTATAGTTTACAAGCAGGGGACCCACAAGGACTTGCAAGGGGCATCTCATTTACTCCTCCCCTACTTGTTCCTCTTTCCCTTCCTGAAAGCCCCACAACCTCTCCTCTTCTCCTACTTCCTTTCCTCCCCCCATCTTCAGCTTCCCTTCCCCCAGGAGCCTCTTCCTTGGAAACTGGCCGGGTTCTGGGAGCAGCCACCAAGCTCAGGGCCAGACCCAGATACAGACACACAGAGGGGAACATGCAAGGACTTGTGGTCACTGAGAGGGAATTTGTTTCTTAAATTACAGGCATTGCTTCTATATGCTTTTAAGAGGTTAACCTCTCAATGTATTTTTTTCATATTTTTCTGAAAACCTGAAAAATCTCTGTTCATGGCACCAATCTCTGTTCATGGCACCCATCTCCAGACTTAGGTATTCACAGTTGGAGCCTTGTTGAGAATTAGATATATTTATTTATTTAAAACATTTTAATGCTGCCTTTCCACCCAAATAAGAGCCCTAAGGTGGCAAATATCAAAACATTAAAGCATTTCAACATTAAAACATTCAAAACATTAAAACAGCATTTAAAATATAAGTGAATATAACATTTTTAAATGATTCAATGAACCATACAAACACACGTAAAACCACAAAAAGGGAGGGAGAGCCAAAGCCAGTTAGCAGGGGAATGCCAAACAAAAAAAGGATTCACCTGCTGGCAGAAGACTGAGGGAGGAAGAAAAAACTTCCCGTTCCAAAGTTTTAGCAACACAACCAAGAAAGGCCCTTTCTCAGGTTGCTGCCTATCCTCAGATGGTGAGAGTTGCCGAAGCAGGGCCATCAAAGATGACCAGAGTGGACAGGTAGGTGGGATCCAACAGAGATCTATTTTATTTATTTGATTTAGATTGTGCCCTACCACACGAAATTTCCCACCACATTAGGACTACAAGGAAAACACACAGATGGTAACTCCATGTTTCCCTCATTCAATCTAGAATCCACCTTTAATATACATTATTAATACACACTGTATATTTCAGCTCAAAGGCAGCCCATAAAGATGGAAATGTTCCTAGTTCCTATTACTCCAGTCAAAAAAACTGATCCATTGGGATAGATGAAGATAAAGGTTAGTCTTTAAGGTGCTACTAGACTTTTACTCTTTTCTACTGCCCTTGAGATAAAGATTCTAAACACTATGCACTAGAAAAAACAATTTTAAAAATCACTTCTCTATCCATATCTAATAGTTTCCCAAAAGGTTTCAAATTCATGTTTTAGAGTACAACAAGTTATTGCAACTGATGTATAATTCCTGAAATCAAACAGAAAAGGAATTTCAAAGGGGGGGAAAGGAAGCAGGCAGATGAAGCACAGATTTTATGGCAAAGAAGCACCTAAATAACATTATGTCAAACTCTAGAGTACACTTCAAGCAATCATCTTGATATATTCATTCAGGCATAATGCTTTTAGGAAACCGGTCTTCTTAATTCTCAAGGTATAAAAATTAGGACAGCCAGCCACTTGTGTGGGGGGGTTATGCAAAAAAAAAAGCACATAAAATAAATGTCTTCACCTCGAAACAATGCTACGCCTTCAAGAAATAGATCAGGTAGCTCGATTAGCAAAAAACAAGCTTTCAAAAAACAAGGGCACTGAAGAAACACATGTTGTGAAGAGAATACTGCAAGGAGGTTTTGACAAACACAGACCTTATATTCATTTCTTAGCCACATCAGGACAGAATGCTGCCTTACTATTCTTGAGGGACTGATTTAAACATGAATAGAGTAATAGTTTGTGCTCACAGAATTTATTGTACTGGGTTTTCTTGCCACTGCACAAGAACCTTACATTTGAAAATAGAAGTAAAGACACTAAATGCAATTCCTAATGGTAAACTGAGTTGCCAGCCTGTTCAGGCAGTTCATCCTACCTTGATATAGTGAAGCTGGTGGCCCTGTTATGATAAAGCAGAAAAAACAGGCGACCCACCTACAAAGGACAGACCCTCACACCGTTAGTGGATTCCCCAGGTATGCAGACAAATATGACTTCATAAATTAACCAAGAGAAAAAAAGAAACCTCGAAAAATAATCTGATGAGGACTAAATATGTTCCAGGAGCCAGAGAATGTTGAGAGAAACTAAGAATCACTAAAGAGAGTCAACTGGCCTACTTAAGCTCCATGGAGCTTATAGAACCCTGGAGAGGAAGACTTTTGGGGAGGAGAGGAGTCTGTTGCCCTTAATCCTAACATATAAAAGAACCCAACTAAAATAGTGTATCTAGCACATGAAGAGTCTCCAGTCAGTAAAGACTGCCAAAACAGTGGTCAAGAGTTTGAGCTGAATGAGACTAAAGCTAGAAATAAAGGGAAAAGGCCCACATGCACAACAGATTTTTCTAGGACCGTATCACAGATCAAGATTCCAAAAAGTATGGCGGTAGATACTATGATTCGAGGGAGGGGGGCGTACAGTGAATGCAACTTTTCTAGTGGCCTTGAGACTTGGAGCTGTCAGTGAAAAGATCAGGATAATGGTTGAGGAGCATATTATGTCCATAATACAGTTTCAGAAAATCACTCAAGACATGTCACAGCTCAATGAAGCTGGGCAGATAGGACAGTAAGCCTCAAGAGACCCCCTGGTCCAAAAGGGAAGAGGTGCCCTTACTTGACAAAAACGTTCTTCAGCAATCAGACTTTCCTGACACAGCTGGAACTGCCATAAATAAACCCCTCTTTATTGGGATCACCCATTCTCTGAAACCTACAATGTCCACTGAAATCAGACAAGACCAAAAACTGATAGAGGATGCTTTATCAAGTTCTCAGTGAGGTCCTTTTAGTATACCCTCTACAGAGTTATGTAAATAGGGGGAGAAATCTATTAGCAGGACAATCCTAAGAGTAATAACCTAACTCAGTGGGCTTAAAAGGGCACAGTTTTGTTCAGGATTGCACTGCAGGTCTGGTTGCCACTGCCTGCAGATATGTGGGATCATGTAAAAACATCTCAATATGAACGGGGCATTAAACAGAGATGGAACATGTTTAATTTCATGGAACAAATTTAGCTCTTTATTTACTTCAGTTATGCCGTGCCTTACTTCCCAATGGGGACCTAAAGCAGCCTGGATTTTCTCGGCTCATTTTATCTTCCCAACAACGCTGTGAAGTGGACTAGCCTGAGAGCACGTGACTAGGTCAAGGTCACAAAGCTTCCATAGTGGACTGGGAATTTAGAACTGGATCTCCTAGATTCTAGTCCAACATTCTAACCACAACACCACACAGGTTCCACCCTAAATTGCAGCAATTCGTAAATGCAATATGCTACATGATACTGTGTATTATCAAGAGAGGCATGTGTGTATATCCTAAATGTTGGATAAAACAGCTAAAGACTGGCACATAATGTACTTCTGTAAATGCAAATAGTACAGTTTAATCCTTGCAGTTATTTTTATTCATTAGATAAGACTGATTTTTAAATAACTAAATCTCCTGTGGATAAGGCTCCCAAACCCACTGCCAGTGACTCATTGGTCATTTGGTATCATTCCTAATCTAGAGGACATACACAGTTCAAACTCTATTCTTACAGAATGAACACTTAGACAACATATTTACAATAAAAACATACATGTAACATCCTATTTTAGGAAATTTTAATATGTTTAAAATAATGTCACCAAAGGCTATGCAAGAAGAAAAAAATGAAATGAAAAAGTTATATTCATAATTTATAATAAGCAAATGACAATGACCAGCAATACAAGTTTTCATTATAAACTGACTGTGCACTTTAGAGAGTTCAAGCAGAGTACAAAGTTCGGAACCAGAGGAATTCTGAAAACAGTTAAAGGAAAACACATAAGGTACTTCTGGAGTACTGCAATATTGCTGGAGATAATGAGACTGACAGGGAACCCTTCCAACCAGCAGAATAAAACCAATTTTGTGACAGAAAATATTATTATTTCCATTGGGTTTCTACCAATCACAGCTGACTAGCAGAGGAGCTTTCAGTTAAGCAGCATCTTTCAAGCCAGTATTTCATTGACTGGGCTAGATCCTTTCTCAACAGACTGTGCATTTACAGGTTCATTTGGGTGCTTAGTAAATTGTGTAGCTAATGTGTGGCTGTCTTGTGGGAGATTAATTTGCTATTTCTGCTAGGATGTGTGAGAGGAAAGTGTGAGAACTTTATTGCATTACTGTGATATAAATATATAAATATATTTATATTTATATATTTAAAATTAATTTCCACCAAGCACTCACTTGTCTGAACAATGCATGCCCCTGTGCCCATTCTTTTAGACTAATTCCCCCTTACTTAGGGCACCCACTGCATCCTTCTTAAAACCTGCCAAGTTCCCAAACTTTAATTTTAAATTTTCTGGTAACCAGTCCAAGCAAAATTAAATATTGTTTTTAATTAAAGTATCCACATTTTGGTAATGATAGATTAAGGAGAGTAATTTAGCTCATAACCACAAAATCTACTGAGCTGCTAGGCACGTCTAAATCCTAGACACCCAGGCAATTGAATATAGAACTGGAGCCTGTTTTAAGCACAATATTAATACACAAGCTAAACTACCTTATAATGATATACTGAATTCTTGTTTGTTTGATCTCAGCAAAGTTCTTCATTAAAAACTTTTGTCAGCCCTACAGAAATTTGAAATTGAAGATAATTTGGACAGAGAAGTGAGCTAAATTACACTTTTCAAACTCTTACAGGCAGGAGCAGAACATCACCCAGCAATTTTTTTAGAAGGCTACTGGGTACACTGGAATGGAGTCTTGCAAGTCAACAAAAGGAAATTCAACTGATACATTTCAAATAAAAGACCAAGTGTTTATTGATCATGCAAAGACCCCTGTATTCAGTGACCAAGATACTGAAAAAAGGAACAGGTCTGCTTAACTATTCTTAACAGTAAATTGGGTAGAACACTGCCTACACTGCACATTGCCTGTACTAGAGTTCAGAGACCCCTGGGCATACATACTCAGCAGAAGACCACTGAACTGCTTTGTTCAGCATACTGGGCTGGTTCACAGCTCACGCAGTCACCTCAAACAGGTCTCTGGAGAGGCGAAATAGAAGTTATCTAAATAAACAAACTGGGGAAAGCCTGTAAGGTGATGGCAGAGCCACTGAAGCCAGCAATGTGGAAGATGGGCACAACATGACTTATGTCCACCATCACCTCCCAGACACACACAGCTGCTAACTGGGTCCAAGAAGAGCCACTGAAATACTGGCAGCAGTGCAAATACTAGGCTTCTTCCAAATGTGACTGGCCAACTATAGCCCTTGCCTCTTCACCATTCTTTATTTGCTAGCACATCAACATCGCCATCTTGCACTCAGGCCAAAAAGACAGCCTAGCACTGGCCTAAACAGGCTTCTTTACATCTCAATAAGTGAAAGGGCTAGAGACTCTTCTTATACAGGAAAGTGGAGGGAAAGGGCCCACCAGGAAGCTCTCCTCCCCCACCCCACCTACCACAGCAATTAGTTACAAACCTGGAACGTGTATTTGATTGTATCATGAAGTTACTGAGTGCATACTGTATTACAAAGTTGAAACATACCAAGTTAAAATAAACCCCTTATTCATAAAGGATCAGCCATCAACTTTCTCAACAAAGCGGGGGGGGGGGGGTACCGTTTCCCTCCAGAAGCAGCTTGTGCCCCTTCCTGGAAAAAACTGCAGCACAAGCCCAGATGTTACTAATGCCAGTTTTGAATCCCTTGCTGTTCTGCATGAGGAAAGCCTCATTCACTAGACAAGCAGCTTTTTAAAAGTAATGATAGCACTTTTCTTATTCCATACATCCAAAAATGCCATGGTACTACTGAGAGCATCTATGAACAGCTGGGTTGTTAAAAGATCTGATGTTTCCCTGGTTCCCTGCCAAAGTGGTACCCATAGGCTCGGTGACAATAATAAAGCCCCTAATCCTCTTGCAGACTTACTGCTTGTTACTGCCTTGTGTTTCTAAAAGACCACATTAGAGCTGGATGTGATGTTATCTCAAAAGAAGCAATAGGACCTGCTGTAGAGCATGTATACTATGCCTATTTCAAGCTGGGGATGCTGCATTTCACACTGGTGCCACGTTGGCAAAAGTATACCTTGGATGGAGTGTTTTATTAGTACAAAGAGCTTTCATAACCCCCTTGATAAGATTTTAAAGGTCAAAGACTTACCACAGTGAACTAAACTGTCGATAATGTCAATGGCTCTATATCCTTTTGTCGCCTTTAAGAGGTAGAAGGCTTTCCAGCTTCAAATTACAGAACCTCTTGCATACAATTATTAACATTTCAGCAAGATCTTTGTTTCTTCATTTCCAGCCCCTGCCTCCCCAAGTGTATTTGATTTTATGAGTGAATGGCCATTTATACAGTCCAATGCATTATTGATTCAATGGGAAAAGCTTATAGGCTTTTTGTTCTGAAGCACACAGTAAATTTATAGGGGAGTGCCACAGATCAATGCTATGTGCAGCATCAACAATAAAAATGGATGGGGGGGAGCCCAGAATGACAGACTGTCTATCTAAACCAATATACTATGGTATTATTGGCACATTCTGTTATAAGTATAGCTTTACAATGCACTCAAATTTTACTAGCAATACAACAAAAATATATTTATGAAGGTAACTAGCAAGTTCGTAAGCAGTACCATAGTATCTGCTCTTCTGCATTCACCAAAGTGAGATTAATTTCCTTAGAACAGTGTAGTGTCCCAACTCTTTTACATTTTTTCACGCTAATAGACCAGTATACAGTCAATGTGCATCTTATATCATCATTTTCAAAGTTCTCTCTGCAGCAAATTATCTAAATGCTTGTTTTAAGATTAGAGCAACTTTTCTCTACTTGCATTATTTCTGCAAGAAACCATTCAAACATGCTCAGGACATCTGCCTTCCTAATGTTTAAAAGGCTATGTGCAAACGAGAGATGAGTAAGAAGAAGCTTCCAGGAGCTTTGCCAGACTTCTGTGAAAACACACCCATCAAAGACCTCTTTCCAGGCCCGTAGCCAGGATTTTGTAATTCAGGGGGCCTTTAAATAAGTCGAGGGGCACTGACATTTCAAAAATAGAAAAATTAAAATATTATTTTAAAAACTCACGCTTGCCTGTTGGAGCAGGCAGCCGCTCAGCCATGGAGGCCTCCCATGGCAGGGCAAGGGGCTCCAGCAGTAACAAAATGAGGGGGCGGGAAGGGGAAGAAGAGACTGGATTTATACCATGCCCTTCACTACCCAAGAGAGTCTCAGAGCGGCTTATAAACTCCTTTCCCTTTCCCTTCCCCTCCCTACAACAGACACCCTGTGAGGTAGGTGGGGCTGAGAGAGCTCTGACAGAAACTGCTCTTTTTCAAGAACAGCTGTGCCAGAACTACAGCTTGCCCAAGGCCATCCAGCAGGTGCAAGTGAAGGAGTGGGGAATCAAACCCAATTCTCCCAGATTAGAGTCCGCACACTTAACCACTGCACCACACTGGCTCAACAGGGGAAAGCAAACTGCGCTTGAGGAAGAGGTGGCAGAGGCGGTGAGTGGCCTGGGCTAGATGGAAGACATGGGGCCTTGGTAGGAAGTCAGGGGGCCGGGCCCCAAAATGACCCACTGTTGCTATGGGTCAGCCTCTTTCTGAAGGTTCTCTTAGAATGCAAGTACAGAAATCATCCTTTTGTTAATAGGTTGTAAAAGCATTTTTTAAAATCACTGACTAGCTTGTATTCATAAAATATTTTTTTTTATAAATTTTTTATTGATTTTTCTCTATAACTACAACTATAACGCTACAATCTAAGCTACATATACCTTATACAGAGAGTACTTTATCATTTGCTTAATACTACCTTGTTACATAATATAATTATGAAGCATTTAGAACCTTGGATAAATTTCAATTACTTGTTACTGCTACTACAGAAGTTATCAAAACTATTTGGCAGGCACGCCCACCTAGAGAAATACGGTTAATTAAACCATTTATAATACATAAGTGCAATGCTTAATAAAACAGTTTAATCACTATTTCTTCTTTCGTCCTCTTCTTGTCTTAACAGTCTCAACTATTTTTGGAGCTGCAGCTCCCTTTTCCGAGTCAGACACTTCTTCTTCACTCTTTGAGCTATCAAATCCATACATGCTTTCTTGCGAGGCCAGTGAACCATCTGAGTCTCTCCCAGTTTTCTGCTCTTTGCTTTTTTCCAGAAATTTTTTTCGCTTGTTGAACAGAGTCAATCTTATACTTCTTATCTTTGATGCTGAAGCATAGTCCTTCTGGAGTATTCCAACGATAGATGATAGACTCAGACTGGAGCCAAGATGTCAATTTTCCATAGGCTTTCCTTCTTTTCCTTATTTCAAATGGGATATCCTTCATCACTTTTACTTCTTCTCCCAGGATCTTCAGAGCTGCTTTGTTTGTGGTCCTAAGCACCATGTCTCTTGTAGATTTTTTGGAGAACCTTATCATAATTTCACCAGGCAGGCTTTTCTTTTTAGTGTAATCTGGATAGGTTCTGTAAACCATATCCATATCGCTTTTTATATCCGCTGCTTTCATGCCTGTCACTGGTTCAAGGGCTTCACTTAGCAAATTTTTAAGGTCTTCTCCTGTGTTTTCTGGCACATTCTGAAGTCTTAGGAAAAAATTCAATCTAGCCATTTGTAATTTCAAAAGCTGATCGTGGTGGAAGGCCTTTTCCTTCTCTGCCTTTTGTAGTCTTGCGTCTTGGTTTTTTACTGAAGTTTTTACTTCCAGAAGTTCTCGCTGAAGCTTCTCTGTGGATTTATTCGACTCTTTTAGTTCTAGCTGCATTTTGTCCATTTTAATGTTGAGAGCTGTCATTTGGTCCACTAGAGGTCGCAATAACGAGAACACCGCACTCATCTCCGTGGTATCAACCTTTGAACTCGGAGCTGTACTTCCTAGTTTGGGGGAAGGTTTCGGTTTCCCCGTCATTGTTGAGACTACGCTCTTTGTTTATAGATAGATAAGATGAACGAAAGGAGCAAATTTTCAAACAGCGCTTATGTCCTTCTAAAGTTTATATCTCCAAGTGAGCGATGCTGCCATCTAGCAAGGCGGATGGGCTTTTATTCCTGCAGTAACGCCACATAAAGAGTCTCGTAAGTACGCTAGTCCCGGAGAGGGGGGGGGGTTCACTCCTCCCGCCGTCTTCCCGCTGTGTTCTGCTTTTCTTACTTCTGACTCACGTTTTCTCCATGCGTAACTGTCAGTTCCAGCCTCATTGCTTCGCACTCTCTGCTGCTTCTCGGATTTGCGCTTTCAGCCATACGGCTCCCACGGCGGGGGAACCTATGGGGGTGAAGAAAAGGGATCTCTATCCCTCGGTCGCCACCGTAGGGAGAGATCCCCTTCGGGCCACCCCAGGCAGAGCCCCATCACTGGGGTCTCTGGGGGCTCGGCACCAGTCCAGAGCCCCTTCTTCCCGCCGGGTACGGATCGCGCTCCCCGCAGATGCGGAGGAGCACGTCCGCCATGCTCGCAAGTCTTGCCGGAAGTCCTGTATTCATAAAATATTGATCCCCGAGGTTATTATAAAAATAGTCAATCACAAGCAGGAACCTGCAAGGACTGGCTAGAGGCATCTCACTTTCCCCTCTCCCACTATTTCCTCTTTCTCTTTCCTGAAAGCCCCCAGAGTCTCTCCCTGTCTTCTGTTTCCTTCTCTCCTTCTAGGACTGCCACCTCCAGCTGGGGGCTGAAGATTTCCTGGAATCACAAAAGGTCTCCTAGCTACAGAGATCAGTTCCCTTAAGGGTTTCCAGACTGAGGTTGGAAAATCCTTGGAGATTTGGGGGTGGATGAGGTTTGGGAAGGGAAGCAATCTTAGCAGGTTATAATGCCATAAAGTCCACCCCCTAAAACAACCATTTCCTCCAAAGGAACTGATCACTATAACCTAAAAAGCAGTTGTAATTCTGGGTGATCTCCAGTACACACCTAGAGGGTGGTAACCATGGTTCCCCTGGAGGAAATGGCTGCTTTGGAGGATGGAGTCTATGCCATTATACCCCTCTGAAGTCTCTCCCATCCTCAAACCCTGCTCTCCCCAGGCTCCCCCACAAAAATTTCTAGGGATTTCCTAACCTCTTTCCCTCCTCTTGGCAATCCCTATACCCTTTCTCTGCCTCATTCTCTCCTTTTCAACCATTTACCAACCTACTTTTTTACCTGCCTCCCATCTTCAGGCATATTGATCCTTTATTTACTTCATTTATATCCCATCTTTCTCCACAATGGGGACCAAAACAGATTACATTATTCTCTTCTTTTTATCCACACAACAACCCTCTGAGGTAGGTTAGGCTGAAAGCATATGACTCGTCCAAAATCACCCAATGAGCTTCCACATCAAGATGGGGATTCGAACCTGGGTCTCACAGACCCTACTCAAGCTTTCTAATTCCTATACCACACTGGCTTTCATAGGGTGGCTGCTGTTGAATAGTAGCATGCAGCCAGGCATAGTTAAGTCAGGGCAAGCTAGGTGGTAGCAAGTCATCCAGAGGTTGCTTCCAGGCCTATGGTTGCCAATTTCCAGGTGGGACCGGGAAATATGCCAGAATTGAAACTGAACTCCAGACAACAGAGATCTGTCTCCCTGGAGAAAATGACTGCTTTGGACAGTGGACTTTGTGGCATTATATTCCGCTGAGGCATCTCCCCACCACAAACCCTGCCTACCTCAGACTCTACCTCAAATATCTCCAGGAATTTTCCAGCCTGGTGCTGGCAGCCCTAATCTGGGCCCAATCTGCATCCAGCATTTGCTCCGCTGTCTTACCAAACCCACACTGGAACAGAAATTCCCCTCTGCGTTGCATGCCACTTTTACTTTGATTGTCAAATTTTATGGCAGTGGCCAGACTGCATGCCTGTCTGCATAGATTTATGACCGTTTTATGGCCACTGGGGTGACTGCAGTCAGTATGGCATTGACCTGGGGTAGTTGAATGTGGTTTTGAGCTGCATCTTTTTCTGTTCCAGTGGGGGTTTGGTAAAACAACAGAGCAAATGCTAGACACAGATGGGCAATGGTCTGGACCCAATGAGTTCTCCCTCAAATGCCAAAATAGACTTTGAAAGGGCTCTGCCCCTCTCCCCTCCCTTTTTACTCCCAGAAACTGAAGCCTGGAATACTGTAGTTGCCTTGCAACAGCCGCTGAAGGAATCCATTGCATAAAGCTACAGACACTTCTTTTATCATTGTTGGACTGTTTTAAGCTACCCAGTGGGTTTTTTTTGTTTTGTTTTTTAGATTTCGTATTTTTCTGTAAACCTAAGGCACTTTTCAGGTTTGTAGGAAAGATCTGTCTTGCCCATTCATGGTTCCAGTCATCGGACGTAAGTATCCAAAGATACCCTGACTTCTCTATTAGAATAAAAGATTTTCAGTGGTAGGACACAATATTGAGCAACAAAAAGTGTTATGAAAATTAAGTGGGGAATAATGATGTTAAATCCTACCTAGAGTAACAATGGCACACACTAGGGAATTCAAAACGAATGTGTGTGTGTGTGTGTGTGTGTGTGTGTGTGTGTGTGTGTGTGTGAGAGAGAGAGAGAGAGAGAGAGAGAGAGAGACCAACTCTTTGCAGCCCCATGGACCACATCATGTCAGGCCCTCCTGTCTTCCGCTGTCCTCCGGAGTGTGCTCAATTTCATGTTCATTGCATCGATAACACTGTCTAACCATTTCATCCTTTGTCATCCTCTTCTTCTTTTACCTTCAATCTTTCCCAGCACCAGGGTCTTCTCCAGTGAGTACTCCCTTCTAATTTGGTGGCCAAAGTATTTGAGTTTCAGCATCTGGCCTTCCAGGGAACAGTCAGGGTTGATTTCTTTTAGGATTGACTGATTTAATCTCCTTGCAGTCCAAAAGACTCTCAAGAGTCTTCTCCGGCACCATAATTCAAACGCATCTATTCTTCGGCACTCAGCCTTCCTTATGGTCCAACTCTCACAACCATATACTACTTCAAATATACTCCAGAATATTTTACTGTACCACACAAAAGGTCATCTCCAGAGATGTTTATCGAAGTGGCGCAAGCACACACACTTGGCAGCTATTTTGCCATTTGAAAAGGAGCAGGGATGAACAAGAACACTTCAGCCTTGCTGCAGGCTCTTCTCATGGCATTTTTAAATTACCTTAAAATGGTGGAAGTGTTCATTGGTCAGACCTGTGGAGACCATCTTGTCTAGTTTTGCCCTAAGTCCAGAAAGTTCACCAGACGGCCTTTCTGCCAGTTGCAACTCAGAGTCCGTACGTCTGTTCTGAGGGTTAAACAGGATTCTTCAAAATAATGTGGTCCTGAGCTCCTTAATGGAAAATGATGCAAATACAACCATCAACAACTATTTTGCTCACATACAAAAAAGGAAAAGAATAGATATATGTGCAGACATAACATTTCAACCCAGCCACTTCACTCCATCCTGTACATAATCTCAGGGAAAGCAAAGTCTACTGGGCTTTGTGAACATTACCAACTTTAAATATGGAAGAGGACAACACTGAAATTGAAGCATGTCAGAAATAATAGCAACTTATTGCACAGAATTCTACTAACTTTCACACAAATGAAGAGTCCAAGTTGTTATTTTGGTTAAAGCAGAAAAGTCACAAGTACACCAAGCACTATTTTGCCTATAACAGCAACAACTACAATATTCTGAGGTTGTAATCAAGTTCCATTTGTACTTGCCAAACACATGGGAACAGTTGACAACAGCATTACACATTGTGTACCACTGTTCTCAAAGGACTTCAAAAAGACAAGTACACTCTTTTGTAATTCAATAAACCTTCTTTTCTCACGCTCAAGTGGTGACCTCTTCTTAAATACACACAAGAAGATACAGCCAAAATCAGAATCTCAGGTCTCAATCTACATTTCAAAGCCAAGGAACAAACTGCATATGGGTCTCAAAATTTTAATATAATTAATATTTAAATTTATTCACATGGCTTAAGTTTTGATACAAAAAGATCAAGAGAAAAAGTGATGTGTCAAAAAGGCTCCTAATCATTAGCCATAACTTTTCTGCCTGTATATTGCTGGATGGAAGGAATGGGTGGTAGGAAAAGAGGTAAAAAAATTATTCAGTGTCCCGGGCGTACTACCATAGAAAGTACAGCTGCCAAGTTTTTTTAAAAAAGGGGCAAGCAGAGAAGAAATCAATCAAAAAGCTGAATGTGACAAAAAGTAATTGTATTACTGAACGTGGGAATGGAAGGCCAAAGGGACAGTGGCAAGACTAGACAGATCCAGAATGCTAGTCTACTTTTGGAAAACAGAGTATCAAGGCAAAAGGAAAGAAAAGAGCATCTATAAGGAAGGGAAATTACCTAGGACACATTCAAGGGCTGAAATGGGAAGCAAAGCTTTACCAAGATTCCTGCAGTGAGCTTCCATAAGAAAAAGCATTTTTAAGTTCCCATTTTTATGACTCACGACTGAACAAAATTAAACTGATAATGCATGAACCTATTCTGTGTTCAGCTCTGTAGCTGAAATTCAGTATCAGACTGACAGGATTTTGGCCAGGAATTAAAGAATCCCACAAGTGGCATTTAATTGACCAAAAACTGTAGTAGTGCAAAGGGTTAAGAAGCCACGAGAACCACAGAAGTGTCAGCATTCAAAAGCCTTAAAAATAAATTCCTCTTGCAATTCTTCACAGGAAAACGCTCTGCCAATCAATGCAAGTTAAGGGTAAAGACTGCAATCCAGTGGCACAATTAGGCTGCTTAAACTGCACTGCATTTTAAGATTTAAGTAACATAACTACGTACCCAAATGCACTTAACATTTGTCCACATAGCCAGATAAGTCTACCAAGGAAGATAAGTCTATCAGTGGCTACTCGTCATGGTGACTAAGGGGAACTTAGAGCCAGGAGGTAACATCAGGGGAAGGCCTTAGCCTCTATGCCCTGTTGTTGGCCATCCAGAGGAACTGGTTGGCCACTGTGTGAGACAGGATACTGGACCTGATGGACTATTGGTCTGATCCAACAGGGCTCTTCTTATGTTCCTATGTTACCCTAAATTTTAACATGGGATGGACACTCATCAATTTAAACTGTAATTCCAGTTAGAATAACGGGGGGTATTTCTTTAAAAAATATGCTTGCCTGGATCTAAAGAACCACACAGCCAAGAAGGCAATCTCCATCCTTGTAATAAATGGTGGTAGAAAGCGCTGTCAAGTCACAGACAACTCATGGTAACCCGGTAGGGTTTTCTAGGCAAGAGATAAATAGAGGGTTTTTTTCCATTGCCTGCCATTGCATAGCAACTCTGGACTTCTTTGGCAGACTTCCATCCTAGCACCAACAATGGCTGACTGTAGTTAGATTCCAAGATCGGGTTAGTCTGAACCAACTGTTTTTTAAGAGAGTTTCCAAAGCAGTGTGTAGTATGGGTTGAGATTTGCTATTCAAGTTCAGAAAATCCTCTGGGTGCACACTCAAGCCCTTGGGTGGATCTACAGCAGAAATCTAGATCCTAATTGTCTTTTTGAAGGATAAATACATAAATTTTCTAACAGACTTTTTGGTGGTAGGGTTGGAAACCTTGCCATATTCCCTGGTGCTGCTAGAATCACAGCTAGTACTCTTTCAAGCGACAAGCTGTTGCCATGGAACAAAATGGGAAGAAATCCTAAAGAGGATGGCTGGTTACAGCGAGCACCATCCTTTTAACTGTTCTGTTCCATTTAACAACTCGTTATTTTCCTTGAATGAATTAGAAGACATCACTTCTCACTCCAAGTTTTAATTCCTGGTTACTCTTCAGAATATTTTTCAGAAGTTCATTTTATCATGACTATAGATGTTAAATTTAAAAGGGCAGAAGTCTAGGAATGTTATGAAACAGATAACATTCTAGGACCTGCCAATATAACTTCTACATAACTCATTTGAAAAAGATAGTTGGAAAATGAGTGAAGAGAAGCATTATGGACAGAGACACTTCATATCGCCCAAATTGTGGGGGCAAAGTACCAACATGCTTGATGGCTCTTACAATTTTTTTAAAAGTGTGCTGAATTTGAAACAACTACATACTACTACTAATACCCTTAATACAGCAATCCTCAACACAATTACTAGCAAATAAATCCCACTGAATTCAATCAGGCTTACTTCTAAGTAAACCTGTTAAGAATCTTGCTGCAGGTAACCTAATTTAGGATTGCAGCAGACAACTGCCTTCTCATTCATTGGTATTGATGAGGTCTAATTATTACGAAATAAGCAATGCATGTATATAGTGTTCTGAAGCCAAGTCAGGTCTCTAGCTAATGCAACTCCGTACTGGTTACTCTGAGTGGCAGCAGTTTTTTTAGAATCTCAAGCTCAGCAAGGTCATTCTTAGCAACTCCCACCCAAGGTCCTTTGACT
This sequence comes from Lepidodactylus listeri, assembly GCA_029233225.1. NCBI lineage: Eukaryota > Metazoa > Chordata > Lepidosauria > Squamata > Gekkonidae > Lepidodactylus > Lepidodactylus listeri. The sequence continues at coordinate 59,148,151 of JARCFY010000014.1, forward strand.
GTAGATGCCAGGGACTGAACCTGTGTTTGTTCACATGTGAAGCATGTGCTCCACCAATGAGTCACATGCTTTCTAAGTGTTTTAACATATTACACCTCTGTAAGAACATAATCATCCTCTTAATGAAGTGGAGAGGATGGAGGCTGAAACACAACGGTTTGCCTAAGGTTAATTAGTAAATTTGTAGCCAAGACAAGTCGGCCACTGGGACTTTTCAACTTGTATTTTAGTCTTCTAGCAACACAAGCTCCTAAATTCCATACCTTGAAGCTGTGGCAAGACCTTCCCGAGGTGGTTCAGAGCTGTTCATCCCTCACTGCATCTTGCTCTGGTTGTAAAACCTTTTTGAAAGGATTTGGCTGAGGATTATTTCTGTTGAGTCTGCCATATTTTATACAATGTGTCTGTTTTAAAACACTTTTTTTTATTATGTACCTCCTTTAGAGCTTTGAAAAAGTGGCATTAAATGTTATAAATAAATAAAGTGCCTAATGCAACAGTGAACTCTTTTCCATCAAGTGCCTAACCAGCTGAGGACATTGTAAGACACCAAAACATGTGTCTAGACACTTGCACACAAACTAAAAAGTGGGTAAACTATTGGAATAAGTTACAAAAGTCAGACACATACATTTAATTAGCATGTTGCCCATTCTTCACTTCTTCATTCTGAGAAGTCCTAACTCTGGTTAGGATTCATGAAACACAGCATTAGGAGTGGAGCCCTTTACTTAATGTATAAATAAATATAAAATCTGCCTCCTCCACCACCACTGGAAATCTCATGCAACCCCATTTAAGCCTTAACCCAAGCCTGGCAATATTTTCAGGTGTGTCTCCACCACATCAGAAGAGTTAGAAATGTACACCTTAGCTCTATATAATTCTGCATTAGAAAATGTAAGCCACAATTCACAGCCACACAAATCATCCAATTTTACAGATCTCCTATTTATAGCTAAGCAGAGATCAAATGCTGAAAAGTTCTCTTCATCCAAGGTTATAAGGAATCTAAGTCCATTGCCAAGACCAAATTCCCTACAAATGTAACAACCTTGCTTTAATCAACTCACACACACACACTACTGATCACAGTGAAGAGCAGAGGAACGAGCAAGGTGCTCCATGACGTAAATATCTGCAGAACTGATAACTCCAGCAGGCCAAAAATGGTAACTAATTAAACCCTGAGCATGAAGCAAAAATCTCATCTTTCAAGTATTGCTGAAAGTAAGTTCTCTAGAGGCTAAAATCCTCTCCATCCAACATCCTATATTTAGTTCTGGCAGTCTCAGATCCAGCAGAAAAATTCAAAATCATAACGGAGAAAACTCTTCCTGGCCCTCAGTATGCCTGGGCCACATCTGAAGGACAGGTTTTAAAAGTACCATAATCTAAACTTCTCCGGTTTATGCAGCTATGCCTTCAATTCAGTGAAGCCCATATGACTGTTCTAGAGGAGTAGATAAGTGCCGTTCTTACCACTTCCAATAATTTTAAACTCTCTCTCCATCTTCAAACTGAGGCAATAGCCTATGTTTCTGAGCATTCAGCCATCTGACCATCCACCCAGCCCTAAAATGTCAATCAAACTACACTGCACTGTTTCAGAAGCAATTTAATACTATAAATATTCAATACAAGAGTGCTTACTTAAACATTTCAGAAAAACACACAATTCATATCCCTTTATTTTTAAGAAGTTATTATCTTGCTCCCCTTCCCAAAAGTGGCATTCTAATGTTTCAAACAATAACAATAAAAGTCAGGTTTCTGGATAAGCAAAGCTAGAATACACATTTTTAAAATTCTTAGATTTTAATTCTACATTTTTTTTTCTTATGGCCCTTATTGCATCAAAACAAGTAGACTCCTTTTTTATCTGTTGAGCTATGTATAACATTCATAAACAGGGTTTCCCCCCCGCACTTTACTCACATTTTCTACTACATTTCCACACTACAGTATTGTATTGTGGTAAGAGTGTCACATTGGAATCTGGAAGGCCCAGGTTCAATTCCCCACTCTGCCATGGAGGTTTGCTGGGCGACTTTGAACCAGCCAAGGACTCTCAGCCTAACCTTCCTCACAGGGTTATTGTGAGGATAAAATGGAAGAGAGAAAAATGTTGTAAGCCACTCTGGGACCCCAACTGGGGAGAAAGGTGGGTTATACATTTAATAAATACAATTTTGTTCCAAAATAACCTTTGGGGCTCTTTAAAGGCCCTATTAGTACACAGCACAGAACACATAAAACAATACAATTCTATACTATGCAATTGACTTTTTATGGTCATTTTCACAACATAGGGTAAAAATCAGAAAGTTATAGCAATATATCTGTGTTCAACCAAGACAGAAATCAAGAGATGTCAGGCTTTCAAAAAGAGAGGGGCATGGAAAGTATTGTCTCTAAACTTTTTTGACAAACTACAAGGATTAGCTGTCACCATGCTACTTCGTTTCACTGTCTAACATGGCTGTAGACATAAAAGCCAAGAACATGTTTTCCTCACACAAATTCTACCCATCATAAAGTAAATATAATAAACAAAACCTAAACTAACAGGAAGATAGTTGGCTACTGGAAAGAAAGCCTCAGGGTTTGGATGAAATCCATGCAACAGGATTAAAAAATGGAGGCAGCTTCAAAATCAGTCTATAATATAGTTCAGAGGCCTATTAGTTAAGTTTAAAAAAAAAAACCGTTCTCAAGTGCTCTTTTAATCTTGGTCCAAATCTTCAGATTGGAGCTGGACCTGTGCTTAGTTGCCTAGCTAGACTCAACTAGACACTAGACTCCTCAATATCAGATTCCTCAATATCAGCTTCCCTGCACTAGGAAAACAGAGGCCACCAACACTGCTGAACTAATATTTCATGGATAATCCAGGTTTAAATGGAGCTGGAATGAAACCTAAGAAGATTGACTACTCCCGCAGCACTTAAATATGTGCACAAAAATGTCACACCGGCATTTAATTCAAGACACCACAAGTAAGAGGGAATGGAAAGAATTTAAACTATTTAAATGTAATTATAATGGCCATGACTCCGTTTATACTAAACTAACAAAGCAGGGAGCAACAAAAAGCTGTCCATAACAACTGACATCCTAATATTATGATACCAAAATAGCAGCAATTCACAAGATTGAATATTAGAATCTTAGCACAGATCTAAAATGATACCTTACTCTAGTTATGGGAAGTAGCCTCACCTCCTCGTGATGGGATAGTAACACCCATCACAGCTGCTGCACTACAACTAAGTAAGCCTCTAAATTAATGAACCTGCAACTCAATGGACACTACTGGGGTAGGGTGGGCAAGGGATAAAGAAGGGAAGATAATATTGGGATATCCATTCATTTTTTAAAAAATAGAACTTTCAGGTACATACATATTCTCAACAGAATCATAAATGTGGGGGTGGGGGACAAAAAACATGCAGAAAACCAAGTCTGCATGTCTCAAACAGTGAGGATTTCTGTCTTCACACAGCAGCTGCCAAGAATGCCTCATGAATCGTAACAACCCTCGCTAAATAACATGGTTTATAAAAAAAAAACTGTAGTGACCAAATTCATTAAGACTGTAACTGCTAATGAAGCTATCAACTGGTATCCATTCTAAATCAGACCGTAAACATTTCAGAAAAAGTGTGAAATATAGGTCCCAGTCACACGAGCACGATAATCCCGGGGGGGGGGGGAGTGAGGCCATTTGCTCTGGAGTAATTTGACCCACAATTGCGTGATCACACAGTTTGGCGAAGCTGTGGGCACAGCCCACCGTGTGATCAGACGCAATTGTGGATGAGTCGGGGGGTTGCCGTTTTTTCCCAAAGCACTTAAACGGGGGAATCAATGAATCACATCTCCGCCCTGTGGGCTTCCTATGGCAGGATGCGCATACTGAGGAAAAAACCAACGGTATGGCATCGGGATAGCCTGATCAGACTATCCCCGACGCCATGAGTGCACACGGGAGCGATCACATGGGGAAAGTCCATCTTTGGCCCATAGCAAACCTGTTTGATACCGGACTTTCTCTAGTATCTTTTAACTCTGCTTCTTCGGCGGAGAGAAACGGGTTGCCGACGGGTGTGGGACGCTTGCCAGATGTTCTGGTGTGATCGCGCCCTTAAAATCTGCATGGCATTCATACCTATCGCACAGCTAATTCTGTGTGTGATCAGGGCCATACTACAGTAAAGACACTTGCCAGGCATTGACCAAAATGGGGGGGGGGGGGTGGTAGAGAGAGAATAAAAGATTACTGACCAGTGGACAAACATTGCACTCTGCATTTGTATCTACTGTCTCTTCAACATGTGGCAGTAAATGAAGGCTTACAGCTTAGAAAAGAGATGAAAAACATAAAGCACAGAAGTAAGGTCAAATATTTATTTATTTTATCACATTTCTATCCCACCCTCCCCTACGTGGGCTCAGGGTAGGTTACAACCCATTAACACAGTTAAAATACATAGTGATAAGTAATTTCATTTTTAAGTGTCCTGCATCCTTTTGAAACAGTCTTTGGGATCTCCTTCAGTCTTAGATCTCCAGGTCCTGCTTTGTCACTATACATTTAAATTCTCTAAGAAAGCATACGTCTCTGTAGAGACAAAAACTCCCAGTTCTTGGATTAGATTTAATTCCTCAGTATTACACTGCAAACTCTAGGGGGTTTTCCCCAATGCTATTGGGAAAATGTCTGCATTTAATCCAGTCACCCCTAATGCATATCAAATTAGGGCTGCAGTAAACCATCAAATCTCAAAGCCTTGACACTGATGAAACTAACGACAAGGATCCTTAGAACAGAAGGTTTTGACCTTGCCTCATGAGCCTGGTTAGACAGAATACTTGAGTTCCATTTCTTAGGCCAAATCCCTCACAAGGTTTTTGTAAAGAATTTGTTTGCAATCCTAAGAAAGTCTATTCGTGAGTTTCATTTTATTCAGTGGGATTTACTCCGAGGAAAGTGTCGCTGGGACTGCTAGCATGAGTCCTCTGAACAGAATCTGGTATTTAACTCCACTCAAAGTTTCTTAATTAGAAGCCAAGTATTAATTGTAGATCTCAATACAAGCTTTATATACACATGCTCACTTTCCCCACACTGTTTTTCTCTATGTTCTATGCTATACTCGCTTTCTCTATGCTGAATTTGTTATTTCATTTGGACTATGCAGGGCTATTGGTGTTGGCACTACAATGAGTCGTCAAAATATTGCACTGTTTGTACCCTGCTGACTTGAACCACTGCATTTTGTAATACACAGTGATTAGAAGCATCAAAATCTTGTTTGCAGCAAAACGCATGTAACATGGACTCACCCACATTGCCAGCAGACAAATTAACACAAATAATTACTATACTTGCTCCCACCCTCAAACTAGCTAATTCTGTTTTGGCAAGGTGTTGAGAGGCACTGAATCCTGAATAAAACTGTGATGAGCATACTTGGTGTGCTTCCTATTTCTCCATACAGAAAGGTTTTAACTCCTGCTTGACAAAACTAGACTAGAGGGGCAGAAAAGTAAATGACCCAAATATGTCAAAAGAAGAAAACATCTTCTTACCCAAATACAACCCCCAAAGCATTTTAGCAACTCAAGAAGCAGCTTTTTATTGAAAATATGATTTGTGTTTTCAGAAATAATTCACATTAGAACACTGTTAATAAAGGTGGCATAAAGTTCATTCTACTATTGTATGCCACTAACAGATTTTAATAAGGTCATTAAAATCAGAATATGCAAAGGGACAGAAAAGCAACTCTCTTGTCTTGTGGCAGTTTTTCCCATTCTTTAGACAATTTGTTCTTCATATGCAGTCACTAAAATGCAAAGGTCATTGGAGCCTTTGTATTCATTTGTATGGTAGTTAACAAACAAACTTTTGTCCCCTGTCCTCAATGGAATAAGTTGCAGTCACTACAATGAGCTCTACATCCGAAGCCTGCATATGCAACTCTTAACTGAAGGACTTGGAATCTCATTTGCTCTTACCCAATCTCCAACTTTATAAGCAAATACATTTTTATTTCACATGCACATAAATAAAAAGAGGAAACCACTGCAGCATTTCTGTCACCTAAAAGAAAATGCCTATTTTCCAGATAATTATTTGCTCTCTTTTTATGTACCACATTACAGAATGCTATCACGGTAATTTAAGTGTTGTCTGCAATAATAAAGCAATCATTTTATCCAAAAGAACTGTCTGGATTCTGTAAATAATGTAAACCTTTTTAATATACGAGAAAATACATGGCAGCTATGCATATCAGTAATTACAACATAATTCATATAAGCCATCAACTGGTAAAAAGTGTGGTGGATATTTATCAAATATATATCATTGAGAGCAGTTGCTCAGGTGCCAAGCAGAAGACTAACCCACTTAGAACATTTCCTCTAACAGATCTGGCAAGCTGAAAAGCTATCTAGACAATGAATCAGAGTTATATTGGTTGATTACCAAGAAGTCGAACTGAAAACATTCAAAATTCAAAACAACTGAAATACCACATTTCAGCTAATAAACCAGGGATGAGAAACATGCCTAGCTGCTTCAAAACAAATGGTAATGTGTGAACAAGCCATTAATATTAACACTAAACAGCTGATTATAAAAGCTAATGACAGTAAGCCTGTACGTAGCATTTTGTGTTTGTTCAAGGAACATCAAGTCCTGCAAGAAGAAGAGAAGAAGAGATTGGATTTATACCCCATCTTTCACTACCCAAGGGAGTCTCAGAGTAGTTTACAAACTCCTTTCCCTTCCCCTCCCCACAACAGACACCCTGTGAGGTAGGTGGGGCTGAGAGCTCTGACAGAAACTGCTCTTTTTCAAGAACATCTGTGCCAAAACTATGGCTTGTCCAAGGTCATCCAACAGGTGCAAGTGGAGGAGTGGGGAATCAAACCTGGTTCTCCCAGATTAGAGTCTGCACACTTAACCACTACACCAAACTACAGCTCAGTATAATCCCATGCTGAGGCCAACAGGCTTGCTACCCCAAACAGTCATGCCAACAAGAATGGGGGACTGCAGTTCACGGTCTTAGCCACTACCTTGTGTGACCTCTGACCAGTCTGGCTTTAACAAACAAACACAAACTACAAAGAGACCCAGACTTCTCCCCAATATTTCATATATTCTTTACTCCTATCCTGAATACATAACCTGCATCATGACAGAAACAAGAAGTTCTACAACTTCTGTCACTGTCTTGTTTTCACACTGGCACCAAGACATCAGAGTCTTTAACAGTATCCATGCAATTATAAGGATGTTTGTTCAGAAACAAGACCCATTGAGTTCAGTCAGCGGCAAATCTATGGACAAGTTCCATTGGACACACTAGAAATTAGCATTCCAAATAATTACTTTATTTGAAAACTTAAAATTCTGCTTGTTCAGTTTCAAAGTTCTGCAGGTAGCACAGCATGGGATCAAATTTTAAACATTACAGCATTCCCCCCCAGTCAATTCCCACACAACTAAAACAAGAACCAGAGTGTAAAAGTTCAAAGCATCATTTCCTGAGAAGTTGTTAACAAAATATATCAGCATACAGGCACTGTTTATTGCTTAAAAGCCAGGATTCTAAGCATCAGTTTTTTAGCACTAATTTAAAGCTTAATTATATAACTGAATTACCAGCCAATTTAGTAATTCAACAGGCAAATTAATTCAGGACACCCTTGATCATAAGAAGTAAAGTGACTTCCTTACAAATCACACTTATCAGACAACAATTCAGAAACCTGTTTATTCATACACAAGTTCCACAATAGTCATAGGACTTTGTGTAGTGAGCTTGTAGCAAAACTGCACCCTAAATGTGTTGTTTAAAAAGTTGAAAAAAGACAATCATTCAAGGAGATTTCATTCATGATTTGGATTGTAATTAATTTTTATTCTGCAAACTGCAGAAGTTTTTTGCACAAAGAAGCAAAAATCATTTGTTCGCCATCACAATGACAGTCGGGAGAACAACTGACCCCAGAATGGGGTCTCAGAATGGGACACAAACTGGGCTGAGAGAATTGTCTAAGGATTGCACAGGTGAGCTTGGAGGAGAAGGAGGATCCTTGGGTCCCATACTTCCCCCGATCACTGGAGACATTTAATAATTCATGCAGTCAGCATGACACAGAGATGGGGATGGATAGGCCACAGTTACTAGAATCAACAGGAGCAGGTGGCAGCATGGACTCCACTCATTACAGGAAAATGGTGGCTGTGAGAATGTCACCCAAAAAGAATAGAATGTGGGGAAGCCAATCAGCATGAGTGGCCCATCCCATGTGATCGTCTTTGCCAGGGCAAAACCTGAGATGTGCCTGGGACTCCTTTCTGGGCTTTTTAGCCACATCCAGGGATCCTGGGTATGCTTTGGCCATGCTGCCCCACTACACTATGGTTTTCTCTGTAATTCTCCCTGTTCTGTTCTACACAACTGGAGTCAACACTCAGGCAGCTGGAAGATGCCCAATCCCTATGTTTCTGTGTGGCAAGTTAGATAAGTGATTAGAGGAGTAATCCTCAGTGCATGAGGTGCGGGTTCTAATCCAGCCTCTCCCTGCTGTTTAGCTGCTTCTTGGCCTGTGGCTGCAGTGGCCATGTTCCCTTATACATGTATCAACCATGCAAAAGGGAACACAGCTGCAAGTGTGGGACTTCTAGTGGTGTGTTCTTCCAGGGCTCCTCCAGCTCCTACCGTAGTTTTCCTTACAGGGATGAATACCTGTGTTCCTGCCTTTGTTGAGTTCTGCATGCAGAAAGAAGTACATGGACTTTTTGGGGGGGAAGAGGGAAATATACTCATCACCATCTCCACCATCTAGCAAAAGACTAGAGCTCCTTAGCCCAGTTGGCTGCTTCCTATCTATGCCCATCCCAGCAACATGATTCATAGTGTTGGTGGGGCATCTATAGATGCTGGTGCAGTTGCTATTAGGGATGGGCATGAACCAGTTCACGAACTAAAGTTTGTAACAAATCATGGCCAGTTCACTTTCCATGAACTTTCAAGCTGTTCACAGAAGTTCATGAATGGATACATTTCCAGACAGTTTCTGCTCAATCTAAATGTTTACAAAACTTCAAAGCATCGGGGGGGGGGGAGAACTTGGAGGGCATGTAGAATAGCATCTGGGGGAGGTCCTCTGTGACTGATGTCTCTAGCTTGCACAGGATCCATTCAATACACTCCTGAACCTTTGCCTATCAAAATGACTGCCTGTCAATAACGGGCAGTCATTTTGACAGACACAGGTTCAGGAGGTTCAGGACCTCCCCTAGATGCTCCTCTACATGCCCTCCAGGTTTGGTGTCTCTAGCTTGCACAGGATCCATTCTATACACCCCTGAATCTCTGGAACCTTTGCCCGTCACAATGACCATCATTTTGACAAGTACAGTAGTGTATAGAGCAGATCCTGTGCAAGCTAGAGACGCCATACACATAGGGGATCTCCAGCTGACTCTTCTCTACCTGCCCTCCAAGTATGGTGAGGATTGGAATTACAGGGTCCAAGTTACGGCTGCCTAAAAAAGGTGCCCCCAGGAAAGTGCTTTCTGAGGAAATGACAGTCATTTCCCTAGAAACAGAGGCACCTTCTTTGGGGGACTGTAACTTGGACCCCTGTGCATTTGGTGTCTATAGCTTGCACCGGATCAATTCCACTGGGTCCTGAACCTCACAAACCGATCCAATTCATCTGGCTGATAAGTTTGTGACAGTTCGCAATCCACGAACCAGGTATGCCACAAACCAATCTGTATTTTCTCAGTTCATGCCCATCCCTAGTTGCTATGATCTCTGCACCTTCCTGTTCGAATTTTTCTTTACATTTCTCTGAGTGAGCACAGGATTCCCACCACAACACTAGATATGTAGATGTATAGATATAACTGAAACTGTGATCTTGTAGATTAACTTGGCAGAAACTAAAATCATGGGAGTTTTAACTCAGCATGTATGCTTAGGGTTCAGAAACATGACAGTTCTGTTTGCTGTGTAATATTACCCTACAGTTTTAATCAAAGGCATAAATCCAGAATGAAAGGACTAGTACATTTAAAATTCTGCCTATAAACAAAGTAGATCCAGTGCAATTTGTCTACCAGTAGGAATTACATTCTGAACTATAGTCAAGACACCATCACTTCTAGTTCAAGTTATAAACTTTCTGTAATTACGGTTCCTTATGCAATACTTGAAATACTCTCAGTTGTAGAATATCTGTTTATTTGGCTAATTATAATAAACCTGTAAGTCTACATTTCTCTGTTCAAAAAGTTACTAGTTAAACAGTATGATAGCTTGCAAAACTTCTTTGAAGACTGATTGGCCCAATATATCATCACCTATTCCATCTCTCAATTACGCATACATTCCATAACTTGATCACAGAGTTTATTTCACATTGGAACACTCAACGCTTATTATCCACATGTCAGGCATTGTAAAACTAACAGTGTAGTCCTGACTCACACCTGCAGGGTGGTGACAGGATTGCACTTAAATCCCTCTACACCAGCAGAATCCACATCTACCTACGCTGGCAGAAGAGCAAGGGAAAAGACATTCCTATTGGACTGAGGGATGAGCAAGTCTTCTTAGGGGCTATGATTCAAAAGATGTCATCCCACATCTCATCAGTATCATCCATTAAACACCTTCTCAGAAATCTTGTGGTTTTATTTCATGCTCTCTTCAGTTAGCCAAAATCTGCAACAAGTTCTGAAATTGTAAAACAATTTTTTCCTACCAATCAAATAGGATATTTGTTTCCCTCTCTTGAAGAAACAATACTACACCCTGGCTTCTGCATTGTTCTGAACAGCTGTGGTGGCCTTATTCCACAGATTAAATTGGAAGCATGTCACATTTACTATTCAAAAGGGCTACCTTGTAAATAAGCATACAAATAATTACCCATAAGTCTTCAAGTATGAGATCTTGCCTGGTGTCGTCATATGTGTACAAAAGACAAAACAAATCTCACTTTCTCCAAAACAGTAATACTCAGTGGCTCAGGAGCCACATGTGGCCCTTCTGAGCACCATTCCCCAATTTGGCACTTTGCCCATGTTTCAAGAAAGTGGGCAAGGCCACTGCCCTGAAGCTTGTGCTTTGCAGAAGATTTCTACCTTCTACTTTGAATTAGTCACCACTGGAGGGACTGGAGAACAGGTAAATTGCAAGCCTCCCACAGTTGCAGTCCTCATGCCACGTGTCATTAGTTCCACAGCGGAATGCAAGAACTCCTCCTGTGGCCTGTAAGCAACATGTGCTGGTCTCTTTCTGTCCACTGAACCGTGGAGCCAGTTGTTATTGTATCTGCAGTTTTTCCTTCCCTGTACAGCCTTGGCCTCTTCCCCAGTAAAAGAGGGGTTTGCTAGCTTCTGCAGCTTTCTTTGTTCTGCAGCTGACTCAGTTTGGGGAGCCATGTATAGGGGAAGACTGCGCTTGCAGACCTTGAGGTAGATCCACAAAGAAAAGTTTATTCATTAAAATATACCCCATCTTTCATTTTGGCTCAAATCTGAAGCCTTCCTCCAGTCAAAGGAGACTTCCTCTAACTTAAGTGGCTCTTCCATTGGAGGAAGAGCGACCTAAATTGGAGGAAGTGCCACTGAGAGGATAGTTGTATCCACCCCACTAATTATTCCTTGCCTACCTATTGGGCCATAGAGGCCTGACAAGCAAAAACTAACAGCATGATGTTAATTGTATCACCACATGCTGAATAGTGCCTTCCACGCATGACTAATATGGGGCGGCATCTGTGTGCAACTTCATAATTGGTACATGGCAGCAAAGTTCCCATGAATACTAAGGGAATATCAATGGTGCTACAGTATCTCACCTCTAAAGCTCATCCTCCACTTTCTGCTTTGCAGCTGGAAGGACTAATTTATACAACGATAGTCCTGGGTGTACAGGACAATATGATCAGCTCACCAATTTCTTAACTAACTTTATGTAACAGTCCGTGCTTAATTCGTATTGTAGCTTTGAAGGTCAGTTGCTGGAATAAGAGACGTTCATACAACAAGACACAGTGTACATTCTTCTAAGATTACACACAAGCTCATGCAGCATGGAAAGTTCAGGAGAGGTTTCTTCATTCCCAAAATAAAGGTTGTTTTCCTTTCTAAAGAACAAAGGGAGTGACATACCTTTACTACCACTATGATACTGGACATGATACAGTAATTGTAGCTTGATAAAAGTATTAATATAATAGAGGAAGAAGGACATACTCCAGAGAGAAGGCATTTTTCCCAAATTCTTATTACCTCATATATAAACAGGGTTGACATGGCAGCAAACTATGTTCAGACATTTTTAAATGTCAGATTTGAGAGGGACCATGGCTCAGCATCTGAGTATCTACTTGACATGCAGAAGTCCAAGGTTCAGTACCCGGCATCTCTAGTTAGAGGATCTGGCAGCAGACGATATGAAAAAACAATGCCTGAGCTGCTGTCAGTCTGAATAGACAATACTGACTTTAATGGACCAGTGGTCTGATTCAGTATACAGCAGCTTTGTGTGTTTGCATATGTTCAAATAGTTGCTGCTATTGTTTTAATTTCATTGCTGTAAATTTGAACCAGCAGGTTAATCCTGATGTTCTTGGATAAAAGCCTAACAGAATAAATACTGTTAAAAATAGTCAAACATTTAATAATTTGTTAGTTTTTCAAAAGTTACCATGAAAAAAATTAAATTATCAGCAGACTAGTGTTTTTCATTATTTGGTGTTAAGTATCAAGCCTGCAGGTAACAAAAGCATTTTTATAAAGTTAATAATTTAAAGATAGTCAACCGTTAGTTGACAATATCGATAGGTCAAATGCCCACTCCTACATACAAATAGCACTATACAACGGAGAGGATAATCTGATTTCATTACTTTATATTGCAAGTGGCTTTGCTCTTAGTCAGTTTCACTTCTCAGAGGAAAACTTTTAAAAAACAGAAAGCACAAAAAAAAGGTGTTCTTCAGCATCCAGTAGTGTGGCAGCATTTATCAGTCAAAACAAAACAGCTGGCCAGCCCATGAGGAAGATGGTGTTGCCCTTTTGAGAACGTGTAGGTTTGCATTGGCTTGGTTCACACAGGGAGAGCATTGTTTGTTTCACCCATGGTTAGCTTTGTGGAATCAGGATGCAACTTGTCAATGATGACTTAAAGTCCTGGTTTGCCTCAAAAACTGACTATTTGTATTGCTTCATTTCTACTTGCCTTTCTTCTCAATGAGGATCCAAAGCAGCTTATCCCCTCCTCTGTTTTATACTCGCAACAACTTTGTGAAGATGGGAATGTGTGACAGGCCCAAGATCGTACATCAAACTTCCATGGTAGAGTTGGAACACAAACACTGGTCTCCCAGGCCCGAGTCCAATACTCTCACCACTACACCACACTAGCTTCATCTCCTTTGCTCTGTAACCAGAGATGTTGGGGAACACGTTAGGATTAAGTCAGAATGTCTGCATTAACATTTACATGCATTTACATGAAACCATAATTAAGACTTAATGTTATTAATAGCCCATACCATTGTTTCAGATTCAGGTTTGACAGATTCCAACTAACAGTTTTATTAAACCATGGTTTTGCATGGTGTCAGAAATGAGCCGCTAAATTTGCTTCTGTGAAGTATTAGCCAAAGAACCAACCAGGAAATAAGATTTTTTTTTCCCCTTGACATTCACTTTTTTGGGATTACTATCCAACCTAAACTGAAGAAAAGGGATTCAGTAATAAAAAGCACATTACACTGCAATCTCTTGAGGAGACCAATGGTACACAGAATGATAAACTCGTCATTGTTCGTTTCAAAGCCTTTGCAAGACACATATGCAAATGAAGTCTTAGAGCTGAAAGTGGAAGCATGAGTTATGGCCTTAAAAAACAGGAATTATCTGGCATCAGACAATCCCATGTTTACATTGCTCCTGTGAGAGCCTCTACACTCCTCCCCCTCTACTCCCCACTAAGCCTACAAATGTAACAGACAGGGATCAGCATAGACTGAGGAAAAACACAGTGTAAACCATGCTGCTTGGATATAACATGAAACCTCTATAACGAGCGCTTGCTTTGCTAAGCAGACTTCCAATCAAAATTGGCTTGCAGCAGTACTGAATACCAGTTTGGCTAACCGCTTTACCCCATCTTTCAGTATATTTTGTACTCATATTTATACCACATTAAGAGCTTAAATTAGCTAACTGCCAAAACTAATCGACCTTTGAGTATGTTTGGAATGTTTTATAGTATGTTTAGGTATCCACATTCATTAAATATACTTAAAATGAAATGATATTCCTACATCCATATGGTTACAATATGCTGAAATATAAAATCAGGAAATATAAGCACTTCTTGGGAATACAGAGGTACAGTTCAAAATCTTCTTAATCTCTTTCATAGGAATTAGATATATCACCTGCTAATCCCAGTAACCTGCTCACCCTCTATACATAGAAAGCAGTTTTACTACAACAATACATCACTGTGGCAGAATACTAACTACAGGGGGCGAAATACCGCATTACTACTCATGTGTATCTTTTTACAGACTTAGCTCTCATTAAAACCAATGTAATTTACATATGTTTTCTATGTACAGGATTGTATACACTGATTTTATAACCAAAATATACTTTACTTGCCATTTCTATTTTAAAGGACTATTAATGAGTTTGATGTAAAGGATATGAGACGGATGCAGAAGAAACACTTCAAGAAAGTAAGGTATGGAAAATAATTTACTTCTGTACTTGATTGCAAAAAGGATTGTCACATTATTTGAACATATTGAGTGCAATTATGGTACATTTCCAAACTATTAAATGTATCAGAAAATTCTAGTAATGTCAATAAGGACAGAGAAAAGAACATAAAAACCAAAAAAAGAAGAAACCCTAATGAACTCTGTACCAATGGACAATAAAATATCCACTCTCAAATTACAAGCAAATGCAATATTTACTTAGTAGGGTACTAACTTGCAAGTCAGATTGAACTCTGGATCTCTAGTCTATCTCAAAAACAGCAGGCAATGAAACTGGTCAAAATTAAGCAATTAACCCCCCCTCCCCCCCAAAAAAAACAAGTCACCCACACATAAAAGACTGACCACTGCAGTAATTCACCACATTGTCACTAGGTTTGATCCAGACTTAGTTTTTGATCAGCAGAATAGAACTTTCCTGCATCCTCCATCTCACTGCTGCCTACAGATCTCTGCAAAATGCTGCTCCTGGGAAAGAGGAACCCCTGAGGAATGACCGGGGGGGGGGGGGGGGGGGGTCTGCAATTGGGAGTCAGCAGAAACTGCCCCTCTCCCTTCCATTAGTAAAAAGTTTAGTGGCCAACCACTCTCCCACAGCCTAACCTAACTCACATGGCTGTTGAGAAAATCAAATGGATGAGAGAAGGACCATATACATAGCTTCAGCTCACTGAAGGAATGGGTGGATACAAATGTGACAAATTACTTAAATTATGGCCACTCAATTCAGGGGGAATAGCCAAAGAAAATCCATGCTGATAGATATTGTGCTACTATAATCATTTAGCTCCTGAATTCTACAGAAGACTAATATCCAATGATCTGTGAATCCAGTCAAAGTGTAGTTGAACAACATCAAATCACTTTAAACAACTGTGTATTTGTCCTGATGATAAAGGCACCATTGGAACTGAACCTCAGCTGTTCTTTTTCTTGTTAAATATGGAACCTTGGATACTCAGTGTGAAGGTTCCTTCTGCTCTGAGGTAAGGAGGGCATCCTAAATGGGCGATTAATACCAATTGCTTAGGGTGGCAGGACTAAACTCTTCAGCTTCATGTCTCCCGGGTGGGAGTCACCCTGGCTCAGTTTGGTTACTTCACAGATTAATGATCCCAGAAACAGAAGGAAGACATCAGAGTTAAACAACCAAAACAGGTAAGTCACTGTTAGAAGCATAACAGATGACAGAGAAGAGATATGAGTGGGGTTTAAAAAAGGATTAGAGCCAGCAGGCATCTTCCCCTGCAACATGATCACATAAGATTGGTCAAACTCATGATGCTTTTGTAGACATTCCTCTGTTTTTTCAGGGGGGAGGGGGGACAAGATGCTCCCCTAACCTCAAAGCAGCAGGAACTTTCACAGTGAGTATCCAAGGTTCCATTCTCGTTCTGAGGAGGAGGACATCTTGGAACGGGACTTCCAATAGCATTATCCCAGTGACAGGTGGGAATTGACACTCTTCTACCATATCCTGCAGCACTCTATGCTCAAAGGCGGCTGAAGAGAAGGAATTCAGTTTGTAGTGTCTGCGAAGGTCAAGACTGAAGACCATGTTGCTGCCTTGCATGTTTCCTCCACTGAGGCATGATGACTGAAGGCTCCAGCAGTGGCTGCACTTCTCACTGAGTGGACCGTGATCCCGCTGGAACGGGAATGTTGCTTGCCTTGTAAGCCTGGGAGATCCTCTGTTGAATGGTGTAGCTGGTGGCTGATCTGAACATCACCTTCCCTTATTTGGGGCTGTTAACAAAATGAAAAGAGAGTCCATCTTTCTGATGGATTCTGTACATTGGAGGTAGATTTTGAGGGCCCTCCAGAGATATGAGAAGAGCCACTCTCTCTCCTTGGGGTGGCTAGGATGCGGGCAGAAGGAAGGGACATGAATATCCTGACTCCTGTGAAGAGCTGAGTTCATCTGGGCAGTAAAAGTGGGCAGCAAAAGTGGGATCCAGCCTGAGCACTACCTTGTCCTTATGGAAGACATGAAGGCCTCTTCTGGTTTTGACACACTTCTAGCTGAAATCAATGCTGTGAGAAAGCAGGCTTTCATGAACAGCCATTTTAGGGGGAACCTCCCTTAAGAACTCAAAAGAAGGATGAATTAGAACCAAAATAACTATATACTGTCTCCATTATGGCAATCTTTGGACCAAAGTAGGGTTGATCTGTGTGACCCCAAGAAGAAAGCAGAAGATGTGATGATGTCTAGTTAAGGGATGACAGCTACATAAAGTAGGATTGTGGCAATAGCTGCTACCTGGCAACAAAGGGTGGACATTGGTAGGGGTTTTTTTTTTCTTTTTTAACACTCTCTGAAGGAGGGCCAACCGATGGCCCAAGCCAGGGTCAAGGAAGTTGATGTGCTTCCATTGGCACCACCTCAAGAATGTTCTTTCCCATGCAGTACTGTAAATGCAGCTTGTGGAGGCTCTCCTGAAAGCCATGATAGTCTTGTGACCTCTTAAGGAGTAGCCAAAATTCAGGAGCCTGTTCCTTTGAAGAGCCACAGGCTGGAGAGGTTAGGAAGCTCTCCCCTAGGTATGAAATCACTCTAGGAGAAAGACAAGAGAAAAGCAAGTAAAAAGGAGCAAAGAGCTCAGCTCCAAAGCAGCACTCCCTAACAAGGAAGGAAGCAAAACTGAGCCAGGGCAACTCCTACCCACAGGAAGCTGAAGCGTGTAGTCCTGCCTCCCTGAGAATTTGGTGGGAATCGCCCATTCCAAGATGCCCTCCTCCTCAGAGTGAGAAAGTTACTTCCCATTAATTATGATTTTGCCGCATCCTATAATCTTCCTTATTAGATGTATTCCTCTCAATTTCTCTTTCATGAATAAGGTAAAAAAATTAGAAACTAATGGTTAAGTATGTTGGGCTCTCCATATTTGTTTGAAACAACAAAGGAAATGTTGGCATAACCCAGAGCAAACAGAGGTGTGTAGGCTAAATACAAGGAGAAACAAAGTAAAAAGGACGACTGTTTAGAAAGCAATGAAAATATTCATCATTTTATTAACAAAACATTGATTTACACAGAAGATTATGTTGGGAATGTAAGATCTCTTTATTCTCTGCTTCAAACGAACAAAGCCTATGGCAAGAATAATAGTCTCCAAGTTGGAACTGGTTCAGGGCATTTCATTCTGTGCACATAATTAAAGCACACAATGAGCAACAAGCACAGGGTAGGACACAGGCATGAAGTGTTATAGCCTTTCTCCACTGCAACAGCCGCTGCCACATCATATATCTCTCTTATACAGACACACAAAGGTTACAATGCACTGGGAACAAAACACAGCAATGCAGAACTTCCTCCCCGCCTCAATGCAATCCAGGATAACACAAGTGCTTTATGGTTGCAAATGCCTACTCTAAAATACCTCTTTCTCCCAATAATCCAGCACTTTCCTGTTGTACCTTCACCTGAACCTCTGCACTTTTGTGTCAAAGCAAATCTCCTAACTTCCTACACCCCCAAAAAAAGCTGTCCAGGGGCCTACAGAACACCCCATTAAAATCTTCATAAAATGCTAATGAGACACCTTCACAGCAGCACCATTACTATTCATGACCACTACCCATAAAAAATATGGGCCTGGAACATTCTCTGAATCCCACAGGCAAGCACCCAATCATACTTCGACAGACACAAATTCCCAAGCTCCTTGCACCTCTGTAAGTCCACCTACTCTCACATCTCACTACAAACCTATAAAATAGACATCCTTGTTGTGCTTCATAAAGAGCTCTGGGACAAAAATCTAACCACATCTTGCCAGGTTTCTATCAGGAAGAAGCCACTTGGACCACAAAGGAAACCCACAGCAGAGGCAGCCCTGCTCTCCACCTGCTCCGAAGAGACGCAAACAGAAACAGACACAAACCAACCAAGATATGTGTGAGAGAAGTGCTTCCTTTTTAAACATCTCTAGTGTTAACAGAATGTGGAGAGTATGATTTTCCATCATGGCACACGAGTGTATAAACAGCAATGCTAGCCCATCAGAAGTAAGCCCCAATAAATTTCAAAGGGATTTACACCAGAATTAAGCTTATTCTAAGGTTGCAATTCAATCTACGCTGACATCAGCATGCCTTATTCCCAAGTAATACCCATATGACGCAGCTGCTACATATGCTAAACTTGGATGCAGACATCAATGACCTGAACAGAATTTGCTTTTGAGTAAGAAGCATGCATTAGATCCTGGCTGCATCATTTTTTTGGAGAGCCATGAGTCAAAACTCTCAAGGCCACCAACTAACCAATCCACCTCCACAGAAATGCGCAAGTGTTCGCTTTCTCCACACCCCCTAGGAAGCATCACCAATTTGAGTGAGAGTCCCAACCCCAGTGATTCAGCCCTCACTGGAAACCTTCAGAACAAGTGATGCGATTGGGGGGGGGGGGGGGGGGGCACATGCCCTCCCTACAGCCCTCTTCCAAATGCACAAACCAGCATCTTACTTAGAAGCAAACCTCAAATCGCAAAGAAGCACACACAGGACCGCAGCCCTCCCAATTAAACCTCATGAAAGCACCTTCACGCAGTAGTCCCTCTGCCTGCCTCCAACGGGTTTACTCATCGGCAGACGTCCCAAGGGCTGCAACCAGATCCTACCCCAACAGGCTTCCTACTCCCAAGGCAGCGGGGCCCAGGACTGCAACCCGCCGATCCTGTTACGCAGGTCGCCTGGAGCCGTAAGAACCCAGTGGCACCCAACAATGGGGCAGGCCGAACCTCTCGGTGCACGCCCCACCGGCCGCCCCGCATGCCTCCCAGAGAAGCACGCCCAGGGTCGCCGGTTCCTCCCAAACGAGCACGTCCTGCAACCTTCCAGGTAGGCTTCCTCGGAAGCCCGGCTGGTCTCGCCTCCTTCACGGGAACGAGCGCGCCTTTTATCGCAGCCCTGCGGCACCGTCCTTTCCATGCAGCGCTTCCTCGGGAGAGAACAAGAGCGAGAGAGAGAAACAGAGAGCGAGAGAGCCGGCTTGCCTCGCACGCCAGCGTGCCCAGGATCGCGACCCACGCCGCTGGAACGCACGCTTGCTCGGGAGCAGCCCTCCCCGTGCTCCATCCGAGGGGCTGGCGGCCCCAGGCGAGCGTGCCCAGGAAGCACCCCCCCCCACCCCACCCCGGTGCGTTCCATCTTATTGTCCCAGGTCGGCGTGCCCTAGAAACCCCGGGCAGGGGCTGCGGCGGCTGCTGCCCCAGGTGATCCCGTCCCCCCCCCCGGGCCCCGTCCACCCCCCCCCCCGGGCCCCGTCCACCGTCCACACACAGTCACCTTGCGGGCCGGCGCCCTCACCTCCTCCGGCTCCTGAGGGGGGCAGCGAGCGAGACACAGAGAGAGCGAGAGGGAGAGAGGCGGGGGAAGGCGCCTCCCAGCCCCTCCGCGCCGAGCCTGGCAACGCGGCCGCTGCTCTTCCAACCGCCGGTCCTCCGCCTCCTCCTCTTCAGCGGCGCCGCGTCCACAGGTCGGCCGCCTCCGGGCAGCCCTCGCCGGCTCGCCTCATCCTTGCCGACTGGCCCGGGAGGGCGGGGGGGGGGGGGAGAGAAGAGAGCGCGAGAGAGGCGGCCGCACAACAAAAGCGCGGAGGGGCTGAGGTGGCTCCGGGGGGAGAGAGGGAGAGAGAGGAGAAGCGGCGCCTTCTGCCGGTCTCCCCTTCGCCTCCCTTCCCCGCCCAGGGAAGCTCCCGCGCGCCTCTTCACCTCGCGGAGGGGAGCCGGGAAAGGGGAGCGGCCCCGCGGCGTCCCGGGGAGGCTGGCGCTCGCCTCCGGGTGGGTGTGGGGGAGAGAGAGGCGCGAGCGAGGCAGAGAGGCGGGCGGAAGGCCCATGCGCGCTCCGCAGGCCCCGCCCCTCGCTCGGCCGCCGTGTGGGGGGGAAAGGGGCGAGGAGGCAGGGGGGGAGGGAGGTCGACGACGACCGCCGAAGCGCCGCCCCCTTCTTCTCCCTCGGCGGGAGGGAGCGCGGTGAGGAGGGGAGGGGGCTTTCCCTCTCTCTGAGTTCGCGCGGAGGCGTCTGAGGAGAGCTCGGCCTCGGTCGTCATCAGCGCAGCCGTTTAAGTGCCTCTTTTGAAATCCCGCCCTTTCTCCGAGGAGCTCGTGGCAGCCGACGTCATTCAACCCCCCCCCCCCCCATTTTACCGTTCCGACTCAAGGTTGCCAGGTCCCGCCTGGGCATTGGCGGGGAATTGTGGGGGGGGGGGAGGCTCAGGGCTCATTTAATAGAAAATGAGGTGCAGGAGCTCATTAGCATTAATTATTTGCATATGCTAAACCATCTGACATCACCGGAAGTATGTCAGAATGCAAGAGAGTGGGGGGGGGGGAACCTCTACTAATCCAAGCCTCAGAAATACCACTATCCTGGAAGGATGGCTTCAGTGGCTAGCTTGAGAAACTTATCTCTGGGAGTTTCCCAAGCTAGATCTGGCATCCTTACCCCTCCCATCCCCCAGCCGTGGCCAAAGGGGACCTATCAACCCTGTTGGGTTGAGAGTGAGTGTGGCTGGCCCAAGGTCACCCAGTGACCTTCGTGGCAAAGGGAGGATTTGATTGACCCTGGCTCTTCCAGATCATTGGTAGGGTTGCCAGCTCCAGGCTGAGAAGTCTCTGGAGATCTGAGGGGGTAGAGTCTGGGGAGGGTGGGGTTTGAGGAAGGGAGGGATCTCAGAGGGGTATAATGCCATACAGTCCACCTTCCAGGGGAACTGATCTCTGGTCTGGACATCAGTTGTAATCCCAGGAGATCTCCAGCCACCACCTGAAGGTTGACAAGCCAACTTGTTAGAGATCCTAACCCCTATTGGGAGGGGGGGAGACCGTTTGAAAAATTGATGTTTTCTAGGGAGGGGAAAGATTGGAATAGATGCAATGTGTATTTTCATATCCAGCTTAAAGTGATTGTACTACCTCAACCAAAAAAATGCATCATGTGTAACTTGGTTAGAATATAAAATCGTATTGTTTAACGTGTTTGCAAATCCTGAAAGTATATATTCTCTACGGTGCAACTCTATGCAGTTAAACAAGTCTAAGCCCATCAGTAATCACTGAGTGTACATCGGAGTAACTCTGCATAGGATTAGAACAAATTTAGAGCCCAGTGGCTCCTTTAAGACCAACAAAGTTTTATTCAGTTGGAATCCCTGCCAGTTTCTCTCTCCCTCCCCGATGAACACGGTGGGGATGGGAGTCCATGAAATGGTTCCTGCCCTTCTAGTTTCCCCAACATAAACAGTGCAGAAGGACTGGGAGGACAGAATTGGGAAACAAAACAAACAACAAAGAAACCTGTCTAAGGCGCAACATACCATAATGCAGGAAATAGGTCACAAGGTAGAACTCCACGCAGTAAAGCAAGATGATACCTATAATAAGCACTGCAACAGACTACAATCTTCTTCGCTTCTAAAAGCGACCTTCTGAGCTGTTCCATTGTTCAACAGTTCTAATCCCTTTATAAAAATGCCTTGCTGAACATTTCTGTCACACACATTCTGTGAAATGATAGAACTGTAGGGGCCTTCCTGACCTAACCTCCTCAGGCAGGCCGTTCCACAAGGTGGGAGCAGCTAACAAACATGTGCAGGCAGTTTCCAGTCTTAGAGCAGCAGATAGATGAAATGTAATTATAAATCAACCTTCCTTGCATAATTTTCTCTTTAAAACTTCTTTTCAGCGCTTCTCTGTCTCACGTTCACATCACCCTTCCTCAAAAGAGCTTGGAGCACAGTTCTTCCCTACATCTTTTACATTGATCCTGTGAGCGAGACTAGACAGAGAATAATTGAAAGTTTCTCAACAAGTTTCATGATGGAGTAGGGATTTGAACTCAGATTTCTCTAGTCCTAGGCCAGCAGACTAACCTTTGCACGACATTGACTATTCTGCATTTGTCGTGCATTTGTGGAAAAGCAGAGAAGTTGTTTGAAATGAGGCTGTACTGGATTTCAGAAGGGAATGAATGACTGTGCACTCATATTGCAACTTTACTGTGCTTTACGAACCATGTGCAGTTTTGATCCACATGATCATTCAGAAACCTAAGACCAGCACATTTAGAACTTCCCTTCTGCTTTTCATGCATGCACACCAACACTACAAGAAAGGCCAAAAAAAAATCTGTAAGTGCTGTGTATTATTTCAGCTTTTGTTATTTCTGATGGGGAGAGAATGCACTCAGTCTCAGAGGTGGGTTCAGCTAAGTGAGTGGGTGCCTGCAGCCTACTGCCATATCGCCTCTCCTTGCTGATTCTGCCTGAAGCAGCTTACGTTTCTCTTTTATTCACAGACATCTCCTCAGTTTGACAAACCTGGCATGCCCAGCAAGGCTTCCTGACCTCAGGAGAAGCTCTGGAGACTTTTGGAAACTCTCTGAGCACCCACCATTTTGCAGAGCCTTTTTTCAAAGATTTCTAGGGAAGGGAAGTTAGCTGCTCTGGGACAAGGAAGGTGTGGCAGTGGAGGAGGCTGTAACCAACCAAAATCCACTTCCAGCCCTTCCAAAATCCACACTTGTTGTAAAGCATATCCTGAGAAACAAGTACAATTTGCAAGTTCACCGGTGACTGAAGATGAAAAGAATTTGTGGGAAGGGTGCTGTATGCCTTACTTGGGAGTATTTGGTGTAGTGGTTAAGTGCGTGGACTCTAATCTGGGAGAACTCGGTTTGATTCCCCACTCCTCCACTTGCAGCTGCTGGATGACCATGGGCAAGCCATAGTTCTGTCAGAGCTTTTCTTGAAAGAGCAGTTCTTGAAAGAGCTCTCTCAGCCGCACCTACCTCACAGGGTGTCTTGTTGTGAGGAGGGGAAGGGTTTGTAAGCCACTCTGAGACTCCGAATGAAGGGCAGAGTATAAATCCAGTCTCCTCCTCCTCCTTCTCTGTAGGATTTGCTGCCTAATAAATATGCCTGTGATAGAACTACACATTAAATGATAAGGTTTACTAGCAAAGGAGAGTGATTGTTGTATTTTAAAAAATTGTATTGCACACATGCCATTAAAAAGTTCTAAAGAAATTTACACTAAAAAACTTGAAAGCAACATAAAACTTGAGCAGCAGCAAATAATCAGGACAGACTCCTATTTAAAATAGCAGGTAATAAAGCACAATCTCAAATTGTGAAAGCAGAGCTAAAGAATGCTACTGAATATAAATATCTTCACCCCCATGCTAGTGAATATAAAGGTGAAGCAATTGGGCACAGGGAAGGTTGGGCTCATCAGAACCTTAGAGAGAATCTTTTTTTAAAAAAAGAAGTAGTAGCTACATATTAACAATCTGGGCACCAGACAAACTCCTGGAAGGAGGCAATTGCAAAGCTGAAGTACCAGAAGAAAAAACAGACCCTATTACTGATTACCACCCACTGTACCTCTGAAGATAGGAGCACAGAAAACATAGCTTCTGAAGATCTTAAATAACACCCAGGTTGAATGGACGTAGATCATCCTTCAGTGCCAAGCAGTGTACACTCCTAATATGGCATCTGTTCCACAAGCCCTTGCAGACACCCCTGGAATCTGCTTTGCCCCCCACCCCCAAAGCATGGCAGCAAGAGGAGATGGCCAGTGAGATCCACTTCACCCTTTTGGTTTGTGCAGCCCAATCATTTGCCTGTCTAAATTCAGGTAACTGTACACCCACATCCTGTGCAGATTCCTCATTGCATAATGTGCCAGACTTATGCCCTCACTAGGGCCAGCCCAACTTTGCAGACAAACTAGGGAACTGCCTGGGGTGTCGAAATGCAGGGGTACCTGCTTGAACTAAGTGTTCTGGAGAGGAAGAGAGAAAGATGATGCCTGCATTTCTGGCTCAGGGCCATAGACATAGTTCAAAAGAGGAAGAAGTAAAGGTGTGGCAGATATCAAAAGCAAAAAATGGTATCCCGAAACTAGCATGAACTCTTGATAATTTATTATGCTGTTTAGTATACAATAAGATGAGGGAGGAGGTTAATACGCCTAAAGCAGCAGGAGATTCTAACTCCTGTTCATGATAGTGCAGTCTGGTTAAACATGCCAGTTTTCTATGAACAGGTATACATTTTGTACGCATTCCATCATGAATCTCCACCTTCAGTGTGAAGAAGTGTAGCCTAAGCACATACTTCCCATCTCAATGAGAACTCAAACAGGGGATCATATTAGTTCCAGTCAGTCAGCTGTATTGGCATGAAGCAGTAGAAAAAAATTAAGAGTCCAGTGGCACCTTTAAGATCTGCAAAGGTTTATTCAAAGTATGAGCTTTGGTGTGCTTGCACACTTTTTCAAATACATTGGAATGGAAGGTAAGGGCTCAAACTTATAGACAGGCTGAACAACAAATCAACATGTTGACACGCAGAGGAAAGTTACATGCAGAAAATTATTACTTCTGTTCTTTCCCCTGCTCCTTCCCCATCCTTATGTATTTTAAAAACGCAATAAAAAATTATTTCACAACAGCAAATTAGCATGTAACATGATGAAGATATTTTTAAGATACGTGAAGACAAAACTAAACTAGCTAAGGTTATAAGGTCAACAGTTTTGATTTAATTAAGGGGGGGAAACAGGAAAGCAATAAATATGTCAAAACAGGAGATTCATGTGTAAAGGCATCTTTTCTAATTGTGGGAAGTAAATTGAGACTCCATTTCCTTTCAGGTGTGGTGGTAACTTAACAGCATTTTTTTTTCTTTTTAGAGGTGGGTGAATCATATTGTTAGAGTGAATGGGAAAAGCCAGTCATTAGGTAATCACAGCATGTCCATTAGAAGAGTACACAGTTAGGCAGGGCAGAAAGAAGGTGTCATTCATCAGCCAGGTGAGCTGGGTGCATGGGCTGCTACAGTCTCAAACCCTTAACCTATTATTTCAAATAAAAAATGGGGGGTTCAGATTTTTTTCTAAAGGTGGTAATTCCAGACTGCTTATCAAAAGTATTCTAGCTTGTTCGAGCCGTTCCGCCTGGCTGACTTGTTGGGACAGTCAAAGACAGTCCCTGACAATGCAGCTGCTGTTTATATGGTCACTTGCCTTATAAAAGGATCCCCTGATATTTGCCAGGCATTGGTGACGCACTCTGGCCTCCAATTCACCTTTTACACACATGGGTAAACCCAAAGCTGAAATAAAGGACTATTAACTTAAAATAACTTAACTGTGTAAAACAGGTCCTAAGCAATTTTAAAGTTATTCAGTTCATTGTAGGATTTTGAATCCATGATTGTGCAAGGAACCGAGATGTTTCTCAGGCATGTAGAGGCTATCCTCTCACTATTGAGCAGGTTGATTATTATCTTGGTGTTTTAAAATAGGTCAGTATAGTATTTTCCAAACAATGGGATGCTGAGTATTTGGAAATCTTGTCAAGCATCCTTTAAAAAAAGTTTCCTCTTTGTTTTTCTCAAAGATGGTTGGTGCTGTTCCCGTGCTAAATTGACTCAGAGCATGTCTCAGCCCCTTCTCAGAATGGCTCTAAATCAACTTGAACTCAACTTAGGCCAGTAGCATTGCGTCACCGTGTGAGATCCGCCTCAGATCAATAAGCTGCTTCTTGTGTCTTTCATGAATTATGGAGCCATTGATCTCTGGTAATTCAATAGTTTGTGACACAATTGCAATTAAGCAGTAATGTGTCAAAAATCCCTCATGCTTAGCAATAAAATAATTCAATTCCCGTGCAATCATAAAAACCTTAATTTTATTACAAAGTTATTTTCTTTCCTCACACATTTTTCCATAAAGGGAAAAGCTGTTTCACTTCTGAGACCTAACAGTATCTTGTTGGTGCTCAGCTAATCCTGTGCACTTAGCAAGAAGACATAACTGTGCAGGGAAGAGCAGGAAGGAATCGAAATGGTTTTAGGTGCTTCAGTTTATTGAATCAATTGTTTTTGAATAAAAGGTAATTTTCATATTGTATACAACGCTTCTTTGAACAGAAGAAGGGAAAAGCTAGAAAAAGAAAATGCAATGAAAGAAGAAAATTTAGGCCTCAGCAATCCCAGGCATAAGAAGAATTCCTATTTAAATCAATGGGTAAATTTGCTTAGAATCAAAAGGGGTTTTTTTAATATAATTTTTATTATTTTCCAACAAAACGTGACAAACATACATAAAAACAGATATGAGAGTAACATTACTAACACTATGCCCTTTAAATCACCTCATACAGATATATCTCAATAGCATTCTTGTTACCATAATATGATTACTATTTTTCCCAAAATCTAGACATTCCACTGCTAGTTTTTCGATACATCTCAATAGGTTAACATTTTTTCTGCTAATTGCCTTTTCGTCTAAACATTCCACAGAAACAAAATGTTTTTGAACTGAGCAGAAGAGCTGTATGAAGGACGCATATCCTGTTTTCTGCTCACCCCAACAAAGTTCAGTCCCACTGCTGCTCTTCCGCAGATTCTACAAATAGGTCATCCATATTTCTGCGGAAGAAAGTACCCAAGGGAGCCTTGTAATGTGAGCTTTAATCTACTTTTCACTGTTGCAACAAACAGAAATGATAGCTCCAATTCTAGAAAGCCTTTGTTACCAAGGAAGCCCTATAAAAGTAGAGAAAGGTATAATTCCCTTTGTGATTATTTATTATAAACCATGTATATAAAGGATGTTCAATTTACACTATCACAGAATCCATTTCCTTGACTCGAGGCTTCCTGATTAATGTTGTTATGCCTTCTGGCTACACATTTCACACCACCAGCTCTCTGATTCCCATCTTGGGTCCCCATTGCCAATGCAAGTCCCTGCGCTAGAAGGCAGCTGCGGGTGGTGCAAGACAATGAAGTTAAAGGCTTGACATTCATGACCTCTACAACTTGACCTTCCGTTTCTTGGCCAGGCTTAAAAAAACAAGCCCCAAGACTTTCCCTTGTTGCAGTTTTAGTCCTGTTACTCTGTAATCAAAGCTACAGGGACCCAAAGAGATTCAGATCCACCAAGAGCTACAAATTAGACACAAACTGCAATATGAAAAATCTCTCTTCATGTGTCCTTTCTGTAATGAGTTACTACTCTGCGGTTATTCAGGAAGCAGAGGTCACAGAGCCAGACTCTCTTTACCCCTGCCCTTTACAAAAAATATTTCTCATTGTCTTGGGTCATTTTCCCAGGCACAGTTTTGCTGTTTGTGTGCGCACAAAATGTGAAGAGTTCAGATGGCCACGGCATCAAATGCACTGAGCTGAATCACGGAATGAATCATGCTAAATCTGGTGAACATTACTACCTGTGCCTGGGGGGGGGGGGGGGGGGCGGGGGAGTGATTTGGAAAATTAAAGCAGTTCATGTAGTTGTTTGTAAAAGTTGTTGTGCATTGTTACAACTCCATTATAGAAAGACAGAAGGCCACTTCTAACCTGCTCATTTGTTTATGACTTATTATAATATGCATTAAAAGTCTGAGAAACTAAAGCAATTGGTGCGTTCCAGTCTGCTGTGGGCCAAGAAAGCAATCTCCATCTATTTAAAAAAAATTGGAAGAGCTGGCATTTGAAATAGCAGGCTCCAGAGTTCTTTAATAAATCAACGCATTCTTGGGACTGCCTTGAGGACTAGAGAACAAAGGTATCCATCCTTAAGGAAATGAATATAAATTCCAAAATGACCATTAACTTTAAGGTAAGGTAAGGTCATAGAACAAACACTTAAGGAAAACATTTTCAGGAATATAGATGAAAAAAAACCCACAGGGGATATAAAGGAATATTAAGAATATAGCATGTCGGAATTATAAAAAAAATTGTGAAGGCAACTGGGCTTGCAGACAAATGCGGTGCACAGAGCAAGAAGAGAGTAATACAAAACACTAAACTTGAGTTAAAATTCTTGATGAGTCAGAGATGCTTTGCTACGGTGACTAAGGGGCCTGTTACCCTTTATAATCCAGAATGAAAGGTCATTCAGCTTTGCTCACTTCAGTGTCACATTATCAGATGATGTCAAAGAGCTTTGTACCAGGGCAGAAGAGAGGAATTTGTCAGTCTCATTACTCTAAAAGATCTGTATTTCTTGAAACCCATTATTACAGAGAAAGAAAATAATCTCAGTCAGTTTCAGGGGGGTAGCCCTGTTGCTCCACAGTAGAACAGCTAGGTTTGGGTCCAGTATCACCTTAGAAACCAACAAGATTGTAGGGGCTTCAGCTTTTGAGAGTCAGAGCTCCCTTCATCAGATATCTGGCAGAGTTCTCTGAAAGTTTCTATGTATATATCACAGGCATAGGATCAATAGTGCACTACCAACTATACAGTATAGTTCATGTTTTAATAAATCAAATAAATCAACTCACAGTAATGATACCTGGCCTTCTGCACTGTATTATGCCACTTTTTTTTCCCTGCTGGGATTTCCTGAATCAAACTGGAAACCAAGGAGCCTGTGTTCCTGTAACACTTCCGTCGTTATGCTAATTCCCACACTCTGTATCCAAACCTCAAAGTCATCTCCCATCAATGATAGCCAAGTCACTAGATCAGTAGCACCTCCTTTTAAGGAACTTTGGGTGCAACCCTCAGGACACTTTCCAGCTTGTAAGTCCCATTTAATAACATGGGAGTTTCTTCAGAGTAAGTCCTGCTTAGGATTGCTACCTGTATGCCCATTTTTTGTTGTTGCTTTTGAGCCACAATGTACCAGGAAGTTTTATGGTGGACTACGAGGAGATTTGTCATGAAGAGAAGAAGAAGAGATTGGATTTATACTCTGCCCTTCACTACCTGAAGGAGTCTCAGAGTGGCTTACAGTCTCCTTTCCCTCCCCCTCCCCATAACAGACACCCTGTGAGGTAGGTGGGGCTGAGAGAGCTCTCTTGAGAACTGCCCTTGAGGGAACAACTCTGAGAGAACTTGTGACTGATCCAAGGTCATACCAGCAGCTGCACGTGGAGGAGTGGGGAATCAAACTCGGTTCTCCCAGATTAGAGTCCATGCTTTTAACCACTACACCAAACTGCTGTAGCTCCTGCCCTTTTATTATTTCCCCATAATGAGAGTGAACCGAGATATGCATCAGAGAACAGAGCTTTTGTACATTTAATAATGATAGAAGAGGAATTGTGGCACATGCAATTTGTCACCCAATAATGAGAAAAGCTTCATTTCCCAAATCTCACTTGTCAGATGTTAAAGGGACTAGAGCTCCATCTCAAACAGTGAATGCTAGAAGAGCTATACCTTCCATTTATACTTGTGGTCTCGCCTTGGCAGATAATTGGCACAAATTGTTGAAAAAGGAATTTGCAGGTAGGCTTGTGGATCAGTTCCCAGTGTTATTTGATGCCTCCCTAAAATCCGATCCCCGTGAGGCTCCCTATTCACTCTTATATTATTCAGTGAAATTGATCTCCACTACAGAAGAAGAGGACAAGTTTTGCTTTCCAAGCTTTTGTTGGGTTTCTTTATCATTCACAAATGGGCTGAGAAGCACAGAGCTGGGTGAATGGCCTCAAAGGAGCGGGGTAGTAACTGGAGAGGTGCTTAAGCCAGAGAATTTGGCATCCTGGTCAAAATCTTTCCCAGAACTTGAGTTTAAAGTCAATAGGAGTACTCCATGCCCAGTTACACCTGTATAATTGTGAAACAGAGTTTGCGGCACTGAATATATGGCTCATAGCTGAAGGGCAAGAAGGGAGTGTCTCTCAAATACAATATTAGTTGCAACCAGTAATTAATGCAGAAGACTGCTTACTAGGAGATGTTACGGCACCTCAGGCAAAAGCTTACCAAAGAAACAAAAACATTACATATTTATAGGTAGCGGGTTGGATTCTAAGGATGGCAAACAGAGCTCTTCCTCTATTCCACTTCCCCCCCCCCCAACCTGCTGCTGCCCGTTATCCCCCCCCCCCCAATGCTTTGCCTGTGAATCAGAGGACTCTCAAGAATAGTGGGTCAACCCGGGGAGGGAAGGCCAATTCACAAAAACCGTGTTGCGTTTTCGACGCATGGATGAGCATGAACTGGGTTCGACACATGGACAAGCAGGACGACAGCATAGTGATCAGCTTAGTTTATTGTACACAGCAGAACATGGAGAATACCGGCCAACTATATACAGGCCCCTGAGACACACCCACAGTCCCATTGGAGGGTTTGAATCTCCCACCAAAGTTCCTATTGGTGCATACTTGGAGGATCAGGATCCAATGCTTCTATTGTTCCCTGGAGCCAAGCTCTGACTGTCCGTCGCTGGCGCCTAGTCAGCGGACATAACAAACCAATTCCCCCCTTTTGCTAGCAGAAGTTTCCTTCCACTAGTGGGATCCAAGCCATTGCCTGCAACACTTAATGATGCTTGTGCATGTTTTGTAAATGGCTTCTTTCAGTATGTACAACTTCAATATTTTCCTTAAAAAGTCATTTTGTTGCATATTGTCCAGTACAGAGCTTCTTGCACTTTTAGTAGCCTTGGTGTTCTCATGCTATGTTTGGTCTCATCCTAATATTTGGTACCGTAGCAATGGGGATTCAGTATTCCTGAATGCTGCCTGCAAATAAAAGTCATTACTTTGCTGTGCTTTCATATTATACATCAGGTAATTTAAGGGGAAGCATGCAAAGACAGTGATAATTTTGCAGACAGGAATGCAAAACAGCAACTCGCACGTCTTTCTGTCTGCTTTCAAAATCGTGGTGTGTCATCCCTCAAACCACAATGTGCTCAGGAAGCCTGAACTTCTTACCAGCAGTGATTGTCACTTACAAGCAATGCTCCCTCTAAGCTGTGGAGTCTTGTGAGCAAAAATTCAACTTTGTGAGCTACTGGCATTAAAGTTGTGAGTGAGCGATGTGGCTGCTGCATAAATTAGTCTGCTCTGGAGCCATCCTTCCTGAGCTAAGACAAAAATGTGTGAGCCGGAGGCTAAAAAACTGTGAGCTAGCTTACACTAACTTAGCTTAGAGGGAACTCTGCATGTCACATGTCAGTTTTGGCAAAACTTCTGGAGTGATCTGGTTTGGTAATTACTGTTGAAGTTCCCTAGGCCATTAACTGAAATGGGTGTTCCATATCAACATGCCAGGACCATTTTGCTTGGCACGCAGGACTGGGTCTCCATCCTACCAATCGAGGCAGGCTGCTGAGGTGCTGCTGGCATGTTACGGCTGGTGTCGTTTATGGTTAGCATGACCTCCTGGACCTGCGTAGATGCCCACTGACAAAAAAAACAACACTTTTACATGCTGTGAAATGTAAACACGCCTTAATGTCATAAACCTTTAAGCAGAACAATTTTTATCACAAATTTTCAGCACCACTTCCTTTAGAACAGAAATCTGAACAGTACTAAAATGCCTACCAGCAATATATAACTATGCACATCAGTTTGCTGAACTGGATCACAAAACATTATGCACCAAGCTCCTTAATAATCCTGTAAAAGGCGAAACTAAGTTAACAGTATTTACTTTGAAGCATGGTAGAAAAGTATGGTGTGTTTGTGTAAACGGTCAAGCCTTTTAAAACCTAAGCAAGTGAACATATAAAACTTGACTTTACAAAAGCTGGAGGCTTAGTGTTTGTCCAAACAAAAATAAAATAAGTTCATGAAGTGCTTTTGTAAACCTTGAAATCTAGTGAAAACTATTTCTGTACAGAGGGTAATTCTATGCTCCGACAAGAATTATAAGAGGAGGGGAGAGACCCCTTCCTGGTTTCAGTGGTTAGTTCGATAGTTTTCGTTCCTGCCTACACTTAGATATGAATGTACTTGAGAAGGACTATATGTAAGTGATAAGACTGTAGATAGATATAAAAGTGCTTTAAAACTGCCATTCTTAATGCGAGTTGAAGATTGACAGTAGCAGAGATAGAAGTATTAAGTTTAGCTGCAAATGCTCTGAAGAGACCCAGCATTCAAGTGCTGCAAATAAGACCTAAAAAAAAAAAAAAAAAACTTTGGCAGAAATGTGCACATTTATCCAGGACTGAAGAAGCATTCTGCAGATTGTCAGAAAAGTACATCGACAAGACAGTAGTGTAATGGGAAGGAAAACTTCAATATTTAGAATATCAGGCCAAGAGGGAGGTTGGGGAAGAATGACAAGGACAGCAGTAGCAAGAACTAAGTTTCAGGTTGCATCTGCATTTGTATGTGCATGGGATGTACCACTATAACTAGACAAGGATGGCCATACAACAAAATGTGTCAGATGCATGAAAGAAAGGACTGTTCCGCATGGTTAGAAGAAAGCTGCATGTCAATGTGGTGAGCTGAATTGCTGAACTGTTATCATTGGTTACACAGAGATGAATATATAAGACTATGAAGAGAAGGCATTTAGAAAAACATTACTAGGAAAGTTGAGAAGAAGCAGAACTGGATGCTTTCCCCTTGTCTGCTGAATTGTCCCAACATTATGGGTCAATCCAGATGAAAAAGTTCCCCGCACATCTAGCGCCTTGACATCAAGCAGAGCTAATTAATCTGAAGAGGGTCAATTGAGAATGGACTCCTGCTTGCCTAATGCCTTTGGGCTGTGGAATTCATACTGGACTTCTTCAAATTAGCTTTTTACATTAGAAGAGCCCTGCTGGATTAGACCAGTGTTCCAGTTTGGTGTAGTGGTTAAGTGCGCGGACTCTAATCTGGGAGAACCGGGTTTGATTCCCCACTCCTCCACTTGCACCTGCTGGATGACCTTGGGCAAACCATAGTTCTGGCACAGCTGTTCTCTCAAGGACAGCTCTGGAAAGAGCTCTCCCGGGCCCACCTACCTCACAGGGTGTCTGTTGTGGGGAGGGGAAGGGAAAGGAGTTTGTAAACCGCTCTGAGACTCCAAGTGAAGGGTGGGATATAAATCCAATCTTTTCTTCTTCTTCCATCTAGTCCAGCTTCCTGTTTCAGACAGTGGTCAATCAGTTGTCCTGGAGGGCCAGCCGACAAGGTACAGAGGCCAAGGCCTTCCCCTGATGTTGCCTCCCAGCACTGGCACTCAGAATGACTGTCTCTGAACGAGGAAGTTCTCTTCATTCACCAAGCATGGCTGGTAGCCACTAATATTCCCATCTTCCACGAAGCTGTCTAATCCACATTTAAAGCCATCTATGCTCACGGCCATCTCCTGGCAATAAATTTCATAATTTAATTACTGAGCAAAATAGTATTTACTTTTCTTCATCCTGGATCATCTCTTGTTTAAACTGAAAAATGAAAGTTCCATTTGAGTGCCACTGCATGATTAGGGAAACGGCTGTTTTAGTGTCCACTCAAATCCAGTCTCCTTGAGCCCTACCCAAGGGTAATCCACTGGCAAAGGCAGGCTTCTTCCTGTGGATTGCTTTGCTGGATCTGTGACCCATGCATGCAATGGGGAAATGTTGCCATCTATTTTGTTTTGTTTTGTCCATTTTCTACTGGCTCCGTTCCTATTCTGTATTTAAGTTCAGCCTCGCACAAATTGAATAGGTGAAGCTTATTCAGTACTGATAGAATCATAGAATAGAATCATGGAAGGGGCCATACAGACCATCTAGTCCAACCCCCTGCCCAACGCAGGACCAGCCTAAAGCATCTCTGACAAATATTCATCCAGCCTCTTCTTGGAAGCTGCCAGTGAAGGGGAGCTCACCACCTCCCTAGGCAGCTGATTCCACCTTTGAAGCACTCTGGCCATGACAAAGTTTTTCCTGATATCCAGCCGATACCTTTCTGCATGTAATGTAAACCCGTTGCTTCGGGTCCTATCCTCTGCTGCCAATTGGAACAGCTCCTTGCCCTCCTCCAAATGACAGCCTTATCTCCCCTCCCCCAACATTTCAGTACCCCTTCTGTAAGTTTCCAGCTTTTGTTTTAAAAACCCAAGTCCTTTTACCTACAATGTGTAAAGTGTGTGGACTGTTTTCTATGCAGTTTTAAGAACAGTCTGTTCAAGGTGGGGCAATAGGGACAGCCGCCATAGGTATAACAGAGCAGGCATCTAAGATAATATAATACGTTGGCTGATATTAAACTGATGTAATGTTTTCTTTTAAGCATGAGGTAATAAAGCATGCTTCCAAGATTGTAGATTAAAAGCCAAGTGCTGGCCTGCTCAGTGGCTTAGTAAGGGCAGCAAGCCAGGCAGAGCGGCCCTTCTGCAGGCCCAAAAGAATAAAGCGTGTTCAACCACTGAAGACTGCTGGCAGGGGGCAAAGAAGACTGGGAGATGTGACAGATGTAGGGAGCAGGTGTCTTGCACAATAGTGTATGTAGTGAGCCCTTCCTCTCATCACTGTGGGTACCGTGCCAGACAAAAAGAAGGATAATGTACTTAAATGTCATGAATCTCCTCAAAGGGCCTTGAATCAGGAAATTTATTCAAGCATCCATCAGGGCCGGGAAGAAGGGAGCTTCTCACCTAGCTGGAGGGAGGGAGCAGGTGGGTATCTGTGAAAAGGGAACACAGTTTAAAATGCTGAAAGGAACAAAGAGAAGCAGAGATCCACTGGCTGAAGAAGAATAGGTTTTATACCCTGCTTTTCTCCATCTTAAGGAGAGTCGAAAGCAGCTTACATTCCCTCCAACTCCCCACAACAGGCACCTTGTGAGGAAGGTGGGGCTGAGAGAGTTCTGAGAGAACCGTGATTGGCCCAAGGTCACCCAGCAGGCTTCATGGGGAGGAGGAGTGGGGAATTAAACCCAAGAGTCTGCTGTAAGGTTGCCAGGTCTGGATTGGAAAATACCTGGAGACTTGGGGGGTGGATCCAGGAGAGAGAGGGGTTTGGGGAGCGGCGGGTCTCAGCATGGTACAATGCCATAGAGTCCACCCTCCAAAGCAGCCATTTTCTCCAGGGGAGCTGATCTCTGTCAGCTGGAGATCAGTTGGAAAAGCGGGAGATCTCCAGGCCCCACTTGGAGGCTCGGCAACAAACACATGGGAAACACGGCAAGGGTGAGTAAACGTGGAGAAACACCATGCTCAAACAAAACACACAATTCTGATACGCTGCTAGGCCGTCATATTGGCACTGACGACTGCTGCATCTCTCATCAGAAAGCAAGACAGTCTACAGCACTGAATTCTCTCTGCATATTCATCTCTGTAGCTGGGGACTTTTCTACAAGATATAGATTGTTCTTTAGGTTTTTGTTATTAATGTACTATAATTAACAAGATACATTAGGGTCTTTGTTGTATATCTAAGTATATGATTTAAGCGAATATATGATGGCAAAGTAGCATATCAGGATTGTGGGGGTTTTTTTGAGCATGGCGTTTTTCCAGGTTTACCCCACCTGGAGGCTGGCAATTCTAGTCTGCCGCTTTTAACCATAACACCACGCTGGCTCTCCTACAGAGTGCAGGATCTCTCCATGGAGGCCTGATTCAGGACTGACAAAAGGAAATATCTTTGTACACTGCAAGTGATTAAAATGTAGCATTCATTGCCAGAGGATGTAGTGATGGCCACAGGAATAAACAGCTTTAAAGTGGGATTAGGTAGATTCATGGAAGATAAGTCTATAGTGGCTATTAGCCATGGTTACTGGGGGGAACCTCCACATTCAGAGGCACTAAATCTCTGAATCCCAGAGCCAGGAGGCAACACCAGGGGAAGGTCTCAGCCTCTGTTCCCTGCAGAGGAACTGTCTGGCCACTTTGTGAGACAGGAGACTGGACTAGATGGACCACTGGTCTGATCCAGCAGGGCTCTTCTTACATTCTTATGATGTGGGAAGTATTCAATCCAATTTGATTTATTATGATCAAAGATCAGCAAATACCTTAAAATGTTATATATAATTAACAACAAAATACAGCCAGACAATTGGTACGGGTAAAATTTTTAGTTACGGCAACATAGATTTTAAAATTTCCAAGGAATTAATAATCTTCTGTCTGGTTAGGATAGCCATAGCACAAAATCTTGCTACCTTAGCAGTAGTTTCATTACAAACATCAGCTAAAAGAAGAGCAGAATAAAACTGATTAAACCTGCCTGGGTAGGTGACGGCTATTGGTATAATATATTTAAAACAAATCTCGTGATAAAATCGACAAGATAAAAGCACGTGCTCAATTGTCTCGACATGTCCAGAATTACAAGGACAGAGTCTGCTTGCGTATGGGGTATGAGCATATCTCCCTTGCAGGCGGGTGGATGGGAGAAAATTTAATCGTGCTAAAATGAAAGCTCTGCGATGCTTTGGGAGTTCTAATGAATAATGGTAACTGGATGGAGCAAAATTTAGGTTTTTGTTTCTTACTACTAAAAAGTGTGAGGCTTGTGCTCTGTCCATTTGGAGAGAAGTGTCCTATAATCTTTGTTTGACAACAGCTTTGGCTCCTTGAAATCCAAGGTGTAAAGGGGCAGTCCTAGAGAAGCCAAGAAGTGCCAGTTTGCATTCTATTGCGGAAACCCAGTTTGAGTAGAAACTATCTGAAAGGATTAAGGGGGTCAGCTCTGATGGAAGGAGTCTTAATTTAAGCCAAAAACATATGGCATAAAACCAGACCCATGTTTCTAATGTAACTAGGCCAGCCTCAAGCCTGAGCAGAGCACTGGGAACACATTTTGGTACTCCAAATAAAGTTCTCAAAAATTTTGACTGAATTGTTTCAAGTTTGGTGTATCTCTTATACAGGGATATTTGTGTGCCATACATTAGTTGAGGTATTGTCCTACCCAATAAATCCTTCAAAGCACGAGGAATGTAAGCTCCTCCTTTGGTGTGAAAGAATCTCAGGGTTGCAAATGCTGATTTCTGGGCAGAATCCATGACCTGAGAAAGGTGAGTTGCTCACGAACCTGAAGATTGAAATGCAACTCCCAAATACCTGAATACTTTAACTTGCTCAATCATATGACCATCTAATTGCCATCTGTGCATCATTGGCCCTTCAGCAAAAACATTGGTTTTGATGAGATTTATAGTTAGATGTTCCTCTTTACAGGACAGTGGGAGTGCACGAAGGGCTTTTCTCAGGCCTACTTCAGTATATGACAAGATAGCTGTGTCATCTGCGTATTAGAGCCTGGGAATGGGTCTTTTTGCAATAGTTGAAGGGCACCTCTGCCTTGTGCCTCTGCCTTCAGCTCCATATTTGTAAATAAAGCAAATACTACAAAAAAGGACATGTCTTCAGTTTGGTGTAGTGCTTAAGTTTGGTGTAGTGGTTAAGTGCACGGACTCTAATCTGGGTTTGATTCCCCACTCCTCCACTTGCACCTGCTGGATGACCTTGGGCAAGCCATAGTTCTGGCACAGCTGTCCTTGAAAAAGAGCAGTTTCTGGCAGAGCTCTCTCAGCCCCACCTACCTCACAGGGTGTCTGTTGTGGGGAGGAGAAGGGAAAGGAGTTTGTAAGCTGCTCTGGGACTCCCTTGGGTAGTGAAGGGCGGGGTATAAATCCAGTCTCCTCCTCCTCCTCCTCCTCCTCCTCTTCTTCTTCTTCGATCTGTCCTCTAAAGGGAACCAGTCCGGGAAAGCACTACCCCATGGAACTTCACAGCACCTGGAGAAGTGAGACATACATAACAATAGTAGGGTTGCCAGGTCTGGGTTGGAAAATACTTGGGGACTTTGGGGGTGGAGCCAGGAGAAGGTGGGGTTTGGGGAGGGGAGGGGCCTCAGCATGGTACAATGCCATAGAGTCCACCCTTCAAAGCAGCCATTTTCTCCAGGGGAGCTGAACTCTGCCAGCTGGGGATCAGTTGTAAAAGTGGGAGATCCCCAGGCCCCACCTGGAGGCTGGCAGCCCTAAACAATAGTGCTGAGCCAGAGAAGTCTTTGGGCTTACAGAACTCTACTGGTCCATCTTACTCAGTATTTTGTACTTGAGCTGCCAGTGGTCCTTTCCAGTACCTGCTACCAAGAGATTCCTGAACCTGGAGGGGTGGATCATGGCTCAGTGGTAGAAGTATCTGCTTTGCATGTAGATGGTTCCAAGTTCAGTCTCCAACATCTCCAGTTGAAGGGATCAGGTCGGAGGTACTTTGATAGCCCTTTGCCTGAGACCCTTCAGAGCTGCTATCAAATCAGAGTAGACGGTTCTGACCTTGATAGACCCATGGTTGTGATTCAGTAGCCCTGTTTACATGTTATAGTGAATGCTGATATATCCTGCCTGTACAGGGGTACATCTGTCTGTAAGAAAAAGCCAACACATGTTCACGTTGCAACTGAAACCAGTACCTGGATAAATGTGGGGGGCTGTCTCACATGTTCAGTTGTACAGGTGTTGGATGTAACATGCAAGTTACTCAGTGCACACATTTTAAAAAATCAAGGGAGCCCTCACTGGAGAAGACCCTGATGCTGGGAAAGATTGAAGGTCAAAGAAGAAGGGGATGGCAAAGGATGAGATGGTTAGACAGTGTTACTGATGCAACGAACATGGAAATTAAACAAACTCCGGAGGACGACAGAAGACAGGAGGGCCTGGCGCGATGTGGTCAATGGGGTCACGAAGAGTCGGACTCAACTGTGATTGAACAACAACAACAGCAACAAAATTGCTGCACAGGGATTGTACATACATTTGCTGTAGGCTATGAACAGGGCTAGTACAAGGCAAGTTCTTGTGTTCATGTGAACTGGAAATGGCACAGACAGACCTTGGGACTTGATCTACACAAAGCATGGATTCTACCACTGGACCGCTTCCCTTCCTTATCTGAGCCATGAGAATTACAGCCTCAGTATTCATAAAGATTCAGTCAGTCTGTAATTCAATCCAGTGCCGGTTTGTGTGTCTTTCTGTGTGTGTGCGAGAGAGAGAGAGATTATTGTGACCATAAGTACTGGCAGGTTGAAACCCTGCAAAATTACAGGGATCTTTATCCTTTGAGACCAGGCAGAATCAGTCCTGGGAAGTATTCCATGCCTTCTCTTCTGCAGATGCTAGCAAGCCCACTGGGTTTTTTCCCCTTAAGAACAATACTATAATCGCTTTCTGTTATGCAGCCAGTGCTTTACAAGCTTAAACAGGTGCTGCAGCCAATATCACACAATGGCATTAGCAAATCGCAGGGGGGGGGGACCCCTCAGCCTGATGAGAAGTAAGCCAATAGCGGGGATCATTTTGTTAAAGTGGAGATCAGCGTCTGATGAAATGAGATGCTTGGAGAGCCAGAACCTATGAATGTTCTGTTAAGTACTCTGCGGCCACGTACTTTGGGTAGGCAATTTTTATAGCGAGAAATAGAGCTAAAAATAAAACGAGCTCGGCTGCGAGCACTTCTCCCCCATCCCTCCACTGCCCTCGTCCCCTAAGCCCCCCAAGAATCTGGCGTCGGCCCTGCGGCCCATCAGCGCAATCTGGAATTTAGCTTGCTCTGCTGTATGCGTTCCCGTGCCTTACCGTTAACACCCTGCAGGTGACTACAGCAGGCCCACCAAACGGCGAAATATACGGCATCCAGATCGTAAAAGGATACTGCTTACCAGCCAAGTCACTCTTTATTATCACAGCAGGCAATAGATTTCAGAGGGAAATATGCAGGGAATGTTTATTAGATGGTATGTCTGCCAGAGGTGGGTAATTTTGATCACTGGCCTATTATGGTGATGAATCACAGATTCTATTAATCATAGAACCGCAGGAGGGGGGAGCCATCTCTCTTCACTTGTATGTTCTAGAAGAGGTTTTCCTTAATTTTCTCCCCTATTTATAATGTTTTGCTTATTAACAGCTGTGAAAAGTAAAACAGCCCCTCACGAGTAAGGGTAGCGGTAGAATCGCTGGGGAAAGTAAAGAAAGCTTCCCTCAGGCCGATTCCACACCAATGGTTTGCTCTCCATTTTCCCCCGGGTCTAATTGGCCCGATTCTGTTGAGCGAGTTCCGCATTTGTTGCCTTGCCCCGAATCTAGTGTCCCCTTCCCTCTCTTCCCCCTCCTTTTTTTTTTTTTTGATCAAGGGCGTGGTTGCATTGCATCGCAACCACCCATTTTGGGAAACAGGCGTGCTTTGCGCATGCGTAGTTGCACTGTAATGCAATGGTTTGTGGAGGAGGCGGAGCAGAGACCGTCATCGCTGGAGGTATTCAGCCCGCAACCCACGGCTGAGAGACTGGGAGAAAAGACACATCGCCCGATGGATTTTCTTTTCCAAGTTCAGAGATCCTGGGCTTGGGGGAAAAAATCCTCTCTAAGCAGGCAGGTGAGGAAAGGCAGCACAGCAATGACAAGTCACGCCCCCCCCCCCGGGCATCTGCAACCAACACCCACCACCAATTCTCTCCCCCCCCTCATCTTTGGGTTAGCACAGAGATAGCTTCCCATCTTTGTGGCTCCTTACCATCCCTGGAAGGGCGGCGGGGGGGGAGAAATACAAATTTAGACTCCCCCCCCCCTTTTAAACAGTATATACATGTGTGTGTTTAGCTTGAAATGTGGAAACAGCAACAAAAGTACATTTAAAGACATTTAAATGCTGGTCAATGATGGATCAGTGTTGTGACATGGTGTTGTAACGCAACGATGTGGGGGCAAAAAAAACCCCACTCGCGCCAGGGCGGGAAAGGGAGGGGAAAGGGAGAGGAGAGGCAGGAAAGGGGAGGGGCGTTAAAGGGGTGGAGCAAAAAACTCCGATTTGCAAGTTCCCCACTAGAATGCCCTGACTTCAACCCCGTGGCAAAAAAAATCCACCTGAAAATCCCTGAAATGGAAGATCCAGGGGGAACGAGGATTAGATTTGGGCCAACTGCTGACCCAGGGCAACAAGTGGGGAACTGTTGCTCTGCCACGGATTTTATCAGGGGACGACCCTGGGGCAACCACTGGTGCAGAATCAGCCTCGGTGCAATCACCCAACCCTGTCTCTGCCTGAGCCACCGCTGTGTCATTGTCAAGAAAACAGCAAGTCATGCCAACCGAGATGCAAATATCTAAGAGAGGGTGGAAGAGATGTTAAGAGGTTGCTCAGACGGCTAGAGTGGAATTGGCGATGAAGACGGGACGAAGCTGTGAGAACCCACGATAGAGCTGGCTGCTGAATCTGACTACAGTAGTGGGATGGGGGCTCCGCTTGCACCGTCTGGTTCTTTTCTGGACTCCCTTGGCCTGCTCACCTTTGCGGATGTTGACAGGAATCCTGACAGCTGTGAAGCCAATCACTTGCTCCTTGGATCCTTGTCTTTTGTGGCTGGTAAAATCATGCCGTGAAGAGGTAAGTCAAGTGGCCCTCTTTGAGACAGATTATTAATTTGTCTCTCTCACAGAGCTGTTTCCACAGCTCCCTTTAGGAGAAGAAGAAGAAGAGAAGAGATTGGATTGATATCCCGCCCTTCACTTCAAGTCTCAGAGAAGCTTACAAACTCCTTTCCCTTCCCCTCCCCACAACAGACACCCTGTGAGGTAGATGGGGCTGAGAGAGCTGTTTCCCAAGCTGTCCTTGAGAGAACAGCTGGTACAGAGCTATGGCTTGCCCAAGGTCATTCAAGCCAGGTGCAAGTGGAGGAGTGGGGAACCAAACCCGGTTCTCCCAGATTAGAGTCCGCGCACTTAACCACTACACCAAACAGGAGGCAATTGTTAAATCTTTACTAAAGAAAC
This sequence comes from Lepidodactylus listeri, assembly GCA_029233225.1. Taxonomy (NCBI): domain Eukaryota; kingdom Metazoa; phylum Chordata; class Lepidosauria; order Squamata; family Gekkonidae; genus Lepidodactylus; species Lepidodactylus listeri. The sequence goes on from JARCFY010000014.1 coordinate 59,190,496, forward strand.
CCTCCTTAAATAAAAATAAGATGGCCAATTACCACTTAGTGTCTAATCTGCCTTTTCTGGGGAAGGTGATTGAGTGAGCAGTGCATGAGCAGCTCCAGGACTTCCTGGGTGGGACATTTGTCCTGGATCCTTTTCAATCGGGCTTCAGGCCTGGCTTTGAGACCAACATAGCCCTGGTCACTTCGGCTGACAATCTCCATTTACATCTGGATAAAGACATGCTGACTCTGTTGATCCTTCTGGATCTATCAGCGGCCTTCGATATAGTTGACCATTTGGTCCTGATGGACCCCCTTGCCTTCCTGGTGGTAAGGGGCACTGCCCTTACTTGGTTCACCTCATTCCTCCAGAGATGCTCTCAAAGGGTTGCTATCATGGAGGAGAGGTCTTCCTGACGAGGCATGAATTGTGAGGTCCCCCAGGATTCAATCCTCTCTCCAATGTTATTTAACATATATATGCACCCTCTAGTCGAGATTGTCAGGAGGTTTGGGGTCTGGTGCCATCAGTATGCTGATGACAGTACAGAAAGGGCTTTCCCAACCCTGCAGTCTAGAGCCTGAACGTGCAAAGCCACTGCCCTTTCACTGAGAAAGCTGCATACCTTGAATTGGATAAACATATAGAGCAGAGGTCGATCAGTGGCTAGTATTCTTGGTGCTTGGGGGGGGCGGGGGGGGCAACAGTGGAAGGGCTTCTAGTGTCCTGGTCCCCCACTGGTGGACCTCCTGATGGCACCTGGTATTTTTGGCCATTGTATGACAGAGTGTTGGACTCAGGCCAATGGCCCATCCAACATTGGCTTCTCCTATGTTCTTATGTTCTTAATACATGCTTGCCAGGTTCTACCAACTGAAGGATGCTGGCTACAGTTGAAGGACAGCCAATTGTCTATTATTTCATTAATCAATACAATCTCTCATTGAGTGGGAATCATTTGGGATTTTTTTGCCTCTGGCATGCAAAGTCCTGTCTAGAGGATTGTGCAGTCCTGACTCTGCCTTCAATGGCATAGCCATTCTTAAGCACCCAAGGAGCATTAAATCATCCTTCCCCGTTCCTGCTGATGCAATGGCCTGCAATCCTCATATCCGCAGTGGTGTGAATCAGTGTTCCCTGAGCTGAGTTAGCTCACAGTTTTTTAACCTCTGGCTCACACATTTTTGTCTTAACTCAGGAAGGATGGCTCCAGAGCAAACTAATTTATGCAGCAGCCAAATCGCTTGCTCACAACTTTAATGCCAGTAGCTCACAAGGCTCCACATCTTAGAGGGAGCATTGGTATGAATCCAGGATCCAGATGCTGTAGTAGACTGGGAGGGGGAAGTGTTGCACCTAGCTGTATCACTGAATCACTGGAGCTGGAGAACCCAAAGTTATTACTACCTCTGGACCAAATGTGCATGTTTATTATTATTTTTAATAAATAGAAGGCAAGGTACTTGTGTTTTTAAATTAAAGAGTCAGGTGAGTGCCTACTGTTGTTTTATTTACGGCTACTCTGTGTACATTCCTCCTGTCTGAACAGGAATGCCTTAAAGAAAGAATAAACTGACATTGTTTAAAATATTTTCTCCTTTACAGTTTATAATTTGACTTAATGCACAAAACTCTGTTGCTTTGTTTTTCAACTCTATTGCTGCTGTTTGTTTTAATAAACCTTGTGCCTTAAGTAAAAAAGAAACATTTTGTTCTTGAAGATCCTGTGAGCCTTGTGCCTTAAGTAAAGAAGAAGCATTTATTGTGATATTTTTCCTTGTATGTGATATATTGATATTTACTTGTCCTTTAATTTGTCTGTGGACCTTGTGCCTGAGAAGGAAAGAAAGAATGTTTGTTATCACGTTCTTATGTACTGTTTCTCTTTAATTAGGTGTTATTGATATAAACGGTGTTGGCATTAGTTTTCTCCGCATCATTACAGTGCTTTTGTACTCTTGTAGTTTATTACCGTGGTTATTGGCTTTGTTGTATTTTAATAAACTTGTAAGTATTTTTTAAGGATGTCCCTCTAGCTGCTTACAGTGCTTTTCTTTTGTTTCCTGGTGGTGGAGGAAAGTGCCACCAAGTCACAACTGGCTTATGGCAACCCCATAGGGTTTTTCAAGGCAAGAGACATTCAGAGGTGGTTTGCCATTGCCTGCCTCTGCGTAGCAACCCTGGCCTTCCTTGGTGGTTTCCCTTCCAAATACTCGCCAGGGCTGACCCTGCTTTAGCTCCCAAAATATGACAGGATTGGGCTAGCCTGGGCTGCCAGGATCAAGGTAAGTCTTACATAGGTTGGGAGAAATGGCTTCCTAAGTCATTTGGGGCGCCATGATGTGTCCAGCCATAGATAAATCAAGAGCTATAGGAAGGGACATTGTCACCGGCTAAGGTGAATGAGTGGAGTGGCCTCCTCGCTTAGCAATCAGAGGGAAAGTCCACACATTGCAGGGTGGGCTTTTTTTCCTGCCAGGTATACGCCAAGGATGGTTTAAGTATACATTTAAAAGTGTGTTTCCAAACATGGATGTCAAACAGCTAATTGCCCAGACTAGCTCAATCTTGTCAGAGCTTGGAAGCTAAGCAGGGTTTGGCCATGGTTAGTACGCAGATGGGAGACCACCAAGAAACACTGGCATTGCCATGTTGAGGAAGGCAATGGCAAACCACTTCTGCTCATCCCTCGCCTTGCAAACCCCATGGTCCCGGAACTGCCATGAATCACCTGCGACTTGACAGCCAACGAGGCATGTTATTCAGGGACTGGCCACTGCTCCCTGTTGAATCTATGCTCTGTGGCAATGCGTTTGCATTAATGTGTGAAACGGCTCAAAGATGCTGTTACAGTTTGTACAAAACCAGACATGTTAGGTTCACTAGAACAGGCACACCTCATAATTATTGGATACTGGAAAAGAATGGAAAACTCACAAACTAATTCCCTCAGTCATCAATTCTTTAACCTGCTATTAGCCAAAGATTGCAGCGCCTTGATTTTCTTAACAACATTCACTCAAGATACTCCATTCCTGACTTTGGGAACATCAATTGATAAATCCCAACTTAGAAACTGGATTTACAGTTTTGACGCCCCACTAGACCGCTCTTAGATATTAAAATCAAAAGCAGCACCATGGTACAAACTAATCAAATCGGACCATACTAGAACTCCATATTTAGTCAATATTTCAAAATATGTACTTAGAGTGTCCTTTACTTCCTTACAGTTTCAGTCAATGCCAATGGCAATTTTGGAGGGCCGCTTTAATCAAACTCCATTGGCCTGCTGTCTCTGTGTTTGTGGCATCCATGTACTTGAGGACTTACCTCACTGTATCCTCTTTTGCCCACTGTACTCCAGTCCGAGGGTTAAATTTTTAGCAGGTATTTTATCTGGTCTTAGTGTATACCCAGTTGAGGATCAAATCTCATTTTTGTTATCTGACATCGATGCATATGTTTCTCAGCAAGTTTCATTATTTGCCTTTGCTGCAAAGAATATACGTTTCAAGGTGGCAACAGGAATGGGCATTATCTATGTCATTGTATTAAATCAGTCACATTTTGTTAGTGACTTCCGGTATTTTGTATAGTCTGATATTAAACCTATAGCTTGTTCACCATCTGTATTTTTATTGCTGAGAGTTTAGCAACCTTGTAACGGCCTTGTAATGGCTAATTACAGTAAACTGAACTGAACTCTAGAACAGGTGGGTTTCCACAGCGGGTCATATGCAGATGTAGTGCCCTGGTGCATGATAACCTGACCTTCCACTCTGTAGTCCCAGCAGCTCCTTAGACTCAGCCAGGCCATCATTCTTCATTCTGCCCCTTTAAGTCTGCACTTCTGGACTCACATCCTTGAGAGTATACATTCTAACAGAACGCTTTAGGTCTTATAACCCTGTAAACATACCTAGGATCAGGCTGTTATCTCCTGGTGTCTGAAGATATATTTCAAAATTGCTTCTTGGCAGAATGCAAGCCAGAAGACAGCACTGTTACACATTTTTAGGTCTAAAAATGGAAGAGATCAGTCATACAAAGAAGCGGCAGCGCAGAGGGTGCTCGGCTGTGGATGCTACTGGGGGAAGTGAGTGGAGAAGCAGACTTAGATCAGTAACAGTCCACCCTATGTCTGGGTAGCACCCTCAGGGTAACAATCCAAGGCCATGTCTTCAGCCAGCACACAGACTGGAACCGGTCCAGCCCACTCTCCCAATGCCCCCCCCCATTTCAACCTAATTTCTCCTTTCCCAACATGAGGGAGGAGGCAAAGAAAATAATAACAAGAGGAAATAAAGGCATGTTGAGGATAAAGGGAAGGAAGGGAAAGAATGGAGGGGAGAGGTGCTGATGGGTTTGTCTGAGATTCATCAAAAGCTCTTAGGAATCCCATCTGTTCTCTGAAGCTTATGGGATACCTCCTCTTCTGAAGGCCAAGAAATTCTGAGGGTGACAGTAGCACAAAGCCAAGAAAACAACAGATGTTGCCACATGTTACGTCAAATGAATACACTTGTTTTCTACTTTCCATCTCAGTTTTGTGGACTACTAATTCAGAGTTACACAGATTTTCCATTAGAACTCCACCCATAAGAAAGTAAGAGAAGCCATGTTGGATCAGGCCAATGGCCCATCCAGTCCAACACTCTATGTCACACAGTGGCCAAAACCCAGGAGTCTTCAGGAGGTCCACCACTGGAGACAAAACTCAAGAAGAAGAAGAGGAGGAGGAGGAGGAGATTGGATTTATACCCTGCCCTTCACTACCCAAAGGAGTCTCAGAGCAGTTTACAATCTCCTTTCCCTTCCCCTCCCCACAACAGACACCCTGTGAGGTAGGTGGGGCTGAGAGAGCTCTGACAGAAACTGCTCTTTTTCCAGAACAGCTGTGCCAGAACTATGGCTGAGGACAGACTGGCAATCTGAAGTGGAGGCAAAGCGGAGGGAACTGGAGCGGGGGGAAAAACCCACGGAGCTGGCCGTTCACACTGGCCAGAGCAATGCGGATCAGCGGCGATACGGAGCATTCAGACTGCCACGGAGAGTTCAGACTGCCGCATAGCCAGCGCGTGCGGCTCGCGCGTGCTGCTGCACTTTTTTTTGTTTTCCTTTGATGTTTTTCGCATATGCGCACATGCGAATATGCGCATGTGCGCATGTGCGCAAAACTTTTTGCCGGTGCGTTCACACTTCCTCCGGATGCCTCCCGCTTCTTCCAGTTCACACTGTTTGGAAGCGGGAGGCATGCGGAGGAAGGCCCCTGAACACCGGGAAAAACTGGTGTCCGGGTAAAGCGGAAGGAAAGCGACTGGGAGACGGGTAAGTACGCAACGGAGCCGACAGACAGATGCGCATGTCTGAACCTGCTCCTTTCCTCCGTTTGCGAAGCGTGCCTGCCCCGCTTTAGATTGCCAGTCTGTCCTCAGCCTATGGCTTGCCCAAGGTCATCCAGCAGGTGCAAGTGGAGGAGTGGGGAAATCAAACCTGGTTCTCCCAGATTAGAATCCATGCACTTAACCACTGCACCACAGATGCCCTCCCATTGTGCCCTCCCCAGCACCAAGAATACATCACTGCCCCAGGCTGATTTAGACATTTAGACAGCTACACATTTAGAGCTCCATTTCTTAACCCCTCTTGTCCATTTGCAGGGGGCAAGGAACACACATTATAATTAATAATGTCAGAAAAAAAGGGAAGTTTAATTACAGACTATGGAAGGGGGCAGAGTGGAACTGGATGCCCAGCTGCTCCTTTTGGTAGCAACTGGTTTTCTGTGTAACATGCAGTTCCACCTTGCAATTCAATTCGAAGCTGAGTCCTGTCCTTCTACCTTTATGGACAGCCTGATATCATCAGATCTTGGAAGCTAAGCAGAGTCAGCCCTGGTTCGCACTTGGATGGGAGACCACCAAGGAAGTCTAGAGCTGGGCAATGGCAAATCACCTCTGAACATCTCTTGGTTTGAAAACCCTACAGGATTGCCATAAATCGGCTGTGACTTGAGGGCAAAGACAAAAAAAAGCAAAAAGCAAAACAAAAACAAAAAGACCCCAACCCTGTTTAGGACTGTGTCATTAATTAAGACCAGAGCAATTCTTTATCTCCATCAATCTACCAGCCATTGCCTCATTCACCCAGGTTGTTTGTTTCCTTTAAAGACGCTTTTACAGTCTCCAAGGTCCTTTCTTTGTTTACTTGCACAATCTAAACCTGGAGGATATTCTTTCTGACTCCTGGGTTTACATGAAGAATTCATTGACCTCACACTTTGACAAATTCCAGGTGGATGGACACAAGCCGCAGATTGCCTTAAGGTCAGTGAGCAGGCCTTTCAGCAAGAAGCAGACTCTTCATTTTGAGGTCTCCCAAGCTGACTGTACAGGGACAATAAATGTTCTGGCTTTGCAGGAAGATTTTTTCTTCTTCATCCGCATCTTCATTTCTTAACTGACTTTGTATTGATCTTCTTTGAGATGCAAAAGGAAAAAGCAAAACTGAAAAAGGAGGGGGTATAGATTTAAAAAGATCATAGTCACACAAATGCCAAGTAGGTCAAGAGCGCAACACACTTTTTAAAAACAACTGTGATGATTATGAAAGAAAGAACAAAAGAGAAGAGCTTTGGCATGGTCCAGTTTAGCAAGCAAATTAAGGAACACTGAAGGTCTCCCCACATACTGGTTTGGTGTAGTGGTTAAGTGCGCGGACTCTAATCTGGGAGAACTGGGTTTAATTCCCCCCTCCTCCACTTGCACCTGGCTGGATGACCCTGGGCAAGCCATAGCTCTGTCAGAGCTGTCCTTGAAAGGGCAGTTCTTGAAAGAGCTCTCTCTGCCCCACCTACCTCACAGGGTGTCTGTTGTGTGGAGGGGAAGGGAAAGGAGTTTGTAAACCGCTCTGAGACTCCAAGTGAATGGTGGGGTATAAATCCAATCTCCTCCTCCTCCTCGATTTACCAATGATCTGATGAGCTATTCTCTGACCTGTTCATAGCTGCACATGTAGCACAATACAACACATGCACAGTCAGCTTTCCTGTGTGCACGCTGTCTCACACTGTCTTGATAGTGCTGTCATCTGTGCTGCACAAAACTACTTCTCTGCTCAGCAACCAAATCACAGAGTTTGTAAGCCGCTTTGAGACTCCCTTGGGTAGTGAAGGGTGGGGTATAAATCCAATCTCTTCTCTTCTGCTGCTTTCACAGTTGCAGAATTTATTCACTGGGGGAAAGGGTCAAACGGGATGAATGAAAGGAAGTATTTCTTTGTATGCCATGTGGAATACAGTGACTGGTGGCTTAAATGGCTATAAATGATTCAGAAAAGGGGGCTGCACCAGTCACCGAGACAAAAAAAGAAGAGGATTTTCAAAAAAGAGAATGGTGTAGTGGTCAAGTAAATAATTTATTGATAATACAGAAAGCCACGTGCATTTTGCATGTTGCATTGTCAGGAGATCTGAACGTATATTTGGTTTCTATATAATCAATAAATTGCTAACTTTCCCACTACGCTATTGGCCTTTGGCTTGTAGAGCCAGTTTGGTGTAGTGGTTAAGATCACAGACTCTAATCTGGGAAAACTGGGTTTGATTCCCCACTTCTTCGCATGCAGCTGCTATTGTGACCTTGGGTCACTCACAAGTTATTTCTGAGCTGTTCTCTCAAGAGCAGTCCTTGAAAGAGCTCTCTCAGCCCCACCTACCTCACAGGGTGCCTGTTGTGGGGAGAGGAAGAGAAAAGAGATTGTAAGCCGCTCTGAGACTCCAAGTGAAGGAGTCTCCTCCTCCTCCTTTTTCTTTTTCTGTATCCTTTTTTTGTCTATATTAGGCAGATTCATGGAAAAACCCGCCAGGGACAATTAGGCATGAAGGCTACATGGAACCCCCATGTTCAGACGCAGTCTGTCATCAAATACGAGTTGCTGGGCCAAAATGATGTGGATGGGCTATTGCCTTATTACCCTTCTTGTGTGCTTGTAGGGCCATCCGGTTGGCCACTGTAGGAAACAGGGTGATGGACAGATGGATTTGGTCTGATTCAGCTCAGTTTGTCTTATGTTCTTACATCCCTGTCTGCCTTTTTGACTATAATCACCGAGAACGCAAACAGAGCTGTTGCTTCACCAGTTTATTATTAATCATTTCTATATTATTTCTAGCATTCAGAGCGCTCTCTCATAGCCTCACGAAGGGGGCCACTCGTATCCCTGTTTTGCCAGAGGGCATGGGTGGGCAGTGGGAAGGAACTAAGAGAGAACCACTTTGCTCAGAGCCATTCTGAGTTCATGACTGGGGCAGGAGTTGAAATCCGGGCTTCCCAATCCAGGCCTCATGCATTATCAAGAGGATCGCGGGGGCTGTCTTAAACAGTTTGTGTCATGCAACGGTCTCACCATGCAAAATGGGCCACAGCTGGGTTGGTACAAAACCTCTCGACAGAATTCTTGTTGAGCATGTGCATCTTGAGCTAGCAATGTCTATACAAAAACCAAAAAACTGTCAATCTTGGGCATGTTTTGCTCATGTGAACGAAATTCATTACAAAAAGATTGTCACATGGAAAGACATCTATAGAGTACTGAGTCCAGAGACGCGTTGCAGTGAAATCAGCTCATAAGTTTATTAATGGTACAATTCCAGGCTACTGAACAGGGCTCGGGGGTCTGCTTAAATACATGTCTAAACCACACCCCCGGCCTTGCCCAAACTCCCTGATAGGATTACCCTGATATGATTACACCCACTCCCTGATAGGTTTACTCCCTGATAGGATTAGTCATGAGTTACCTTAAACCATAGGTCCCCTGGTGGAACCTGGGTGGCCGCTTGGTCTAATTTTCAATCCGGCTGGGCTATTGTCTCCCGAAGTGGACCTCCAGTAGCCAGCCCGGCCACGTGCATTTCTCTGACCACGTGCGTGGTTGCCATTAGGACATAACAACATCGTGCAAAGACATCCATGCTTGGTCATTTGAACTGTGACTCATAAGTGGTGTTACCAGTCAAGGAGTAAGGGATCCCCAGAGGGTATGGCCCTGGACCTGGTCAAAAAGCCAGCAGGGCACCCAAGCTTCTCTTTAGAGAAGCACATACTTACTTCAGCACTGGCTGGACTTAGCTTTTCTCTCTGTCTTTGTCCTAGTCTGTGGGCAGAAGCTGTTGTCATACTGCCATTACCTTACTGTCTCCCCATCTGACTTGACCAGGGATGCTCAATCTTTGTGTGGCTTTAGAGCAGTTCCTTAATTCCTGGTGTGAAAGTGATGGTAAGATTGTCCACACTCCAGCTAGCTCGATCTTGTCAGGTCCTGGAAACTAAGCAGGGTTGGCCCTGGTTAGCACCACCAAGGAAGCCCAGAGTCACTATACAGAGGTGGTGGTTGTTGTTCAGTCACACAGTCAAGTCTGACTCTTCGCAACCCCATGGACCACATCATGCCAGGTCCTCATGTCTTCCACCATCCTTCAGAGTTCACCCAACTTCATGCCCACTGCATCGATAATACTGTCTAACCATCCCATCCTTTGCCATCCCCTTCTTCTTTGACATTCAATCTCTCCCAGCATCAGGGTCTTCTCCAGTGAGTGCTCCCTTCTCATTTGTTGGCCAAAGTATTTGAGCTTCAGCTTCAGCATCTGGCCTTCCAGGGAACAGTCAGGGTTGATTTCTTTTAGGATTGACTGATCTGATCTCCTTGCAGTCCAGGGGACTCTCAAGAGTCTTCTCCAGCACCATAATTCAAAAGCATCTGTTCTTTGGTGCTCAGTCTTTCTTACGGTCCAACTCTCGCAGCCATACATTACTACAGAGGCAGGCAATGGCAAACCACCTCTGAACAATTCTTGCCTTGACAACCCTATGGAGTTGGCTGCAACTCGATGGCACTTGCCACCGCCACATTCCAGCAGACAGAGCAAGCATCCTTGACTGCCCCTGCTGTTGTTTTGGGTGCCTCTAACCAACATTCCTGCATGGGGCAATGATGTCACTCTGGGTGTGTGCCAATCCCCTTCCTATTGCCACTATGGCTCAGATGGTTTTTCCACGACTCCAGGAGGGGATGTGATACAAATGTGTTAATTAAAACAATAGATTTTCTAAGGACTGTCAGAATTTCTGGACTAGGATTTGGTAATGACGGCACCGCAATATTTGCCTAGCATTGTGTCTTGTGGCGATGGTTGGATGCAAATGTTCCTTAGGGCTATGGAATGCCAGAAATTACCACAGCAATTAAATGAACTGTAGTTCACCAAAGTTGTTAAGCGAACCATACTTAAGAACAAGCCCAGTCTTGATGAGCTTTTATCCAAACGATTATCCCTAACTCCTACTCAAGGGATGCAGGCACTTGTGTTTCCAAGCAGACTCTGGAGCGGTTGGGTACAAACGCTCTAAATCAGGGGTGGCCAAAGTCGCTTAACACAGGGGTGGGCAAATGGCGGCCCGCGGGCCACATGCGGCCTGCCACAGAGTTTTTTGCGGCCCGCCAAGACATGAAGATTAAGAAGAGTAAATATAGATGCTCTTTGACAGACATTAACTTGCAGGCTGTGATGAGAATCTCAACAAGCAATCTCACTCCAGATTTCAAAAAAATTGTAGAAAAGTGTGATAGGGTACATTTGTCTCATTAAACTGATTCTAAAATTAAATGTGCTTGCAGCTATAGATGATATGAAATTAGCACAATAAATAAATTGAATAAAACTACCACTATTTTATTTAATTTATATTTATTGATTTTTATAATACAATTTATACCTTTTCTGAAATGCAAAGTTAAGTAATGAATGCAATCATTTTAAAAGGTGCGGCCCTCTGCTAACCTCCACTCCCACAAAGTGGCCCCTGAGCCAAAACAATTGCCCACCCCTGGCTTAACATAAGAGCCATGCAGAAGAAAACATCAGGTGTCTGAGAGCCTCAAGACACAAACAAACATTACACACACATTTTTATTGGAAAATATGCAAGTTTGCTTTTTATTAACATTAAACAAGACTACCAGAAATACAGACAAAAAGGGGTAAAAACAGATTTTGATGATATTTAAAGAAACAAACGCTTTCTCCAAGCCAGCCAGGGGAGGTGGGGGCTTTGAGAACACATTTAAAGTTAAAGTTGCTTTCTTTCTCTGCTTCCCCCCCCCACCCCACACCTCAAACCTACCCAGAGAGGGGAACACTGGCTGGGGAAGGGAAGACCAGGGAAGACCAGACCACTTCCCCAGCCACCCTGCCAGGAGCCGCACAATATGTGTGAAAGAGCCCGAGCCACAGTTTGGCCACCCCTGCTTTTAGGGCAGGAACGCACAGGAATGGAGTTCCGGCTGGCTTCTGAGTTGGCCACGCTTACAACCAAAACCTGTGGCATGCGTGGCTACAGAGTACGCTGTCCTCCCCATGTTACACACAAGAGGGGAAGGCAGCATGTTAAAATGCCCTCTTTCCCTCTGGGAAGCCCATCCCCATTTCCTTGTCAATTTCACTCCCCACCAGTCAGCTGAGAGTGAAATTGACAAGGAAAAGCCTCTCTCTGCCTTCCCTTCTCTAGCTGACATGTGGCAGCTGGAAAAGGGAAGGCAGGGAACCCAGGCACGCTGAAAATGCCTTTCTTTCCCTCCCATTCCTGCCCTGTGCTTTCCTAGCCCCCCTAATATGCTAATAAGCTGCACTGTCAGGGATGTGGCCTAATATGCTAATGAGTTTCTGTTGCTGGGTGAGGCCTATTATGCTAACGAGTTCCTGCTGGGCTTTTTCTACAAAAAAAGCCCTGTCTAAATAAATAAACATCCCTCCAGTTTCATCTGAGGGTTCTCACCTGACCTGATGACAGCAGGAGCTGCTAGATACTCATCCCTTTTGATTTCTTATCCTGCATTTTATGTAGCTGCTTCGCTAAGCATTAAGCATTGGCACTGAACTCTAAACCTCTGAAGTTGGCATCTTTAAAAAAATCTGAATCGCTTTCCTTAATATATCAAAAAATGAGTCTTGAACATATCATACTGCTGACCCCCACTCCGCTGCATCATGCTCACTCCCGACTAGTTTAAACATTTGGCCGTTGTATACATGAGAGAACCACCCCTGTGATTCGACTGTGTAAACACCCCTGCATCGTTATTTGTATTGGGCTGAGTGATTTATTCTGCTGGATTACTTTCACACTAATGAACTCATTTATTGTAGTCACACATTCAGTTTCCCTGCTGAACGTGGTACAGAAATGGCTCTGCTGAAATGCAGACCCCCCCCAACCTCCATTGCAACTGGATGACCCTAGAGTGGCCCCTCCCAAGGGAAGGGGAACATCAAAGGCACCCTCCACAGCGTCACAGACTCACTGGCAGGAAGAGAAGCTAAAGCAAACACCTTTATTTGGTATATACTTTATTTGGTATAACGTCGTTTCTTTAACTCAGGCCCTACCCCTAGGGTTGCCAACCTCCAGGTGGCGGCGGGAGGTCTCGTGGGATTAACAACTTATCTCCAGGCATCACTGATCAGTTTCCCTGGAGAAAATGGCTGCTTTGGAGGCAATGCTCCCTCTAAGATGTGGAGTCTTGAGAGCAAAAATTCTACTTTGTGAGGTCCTGGCATTAGAGTTGTAAGCGAGTGATTTGGCTACTGCATGAATTAGTTTTCTCTGGAGCCATCGTTCCTGAGCTAAAACAAAAATGTGTGAGCTGGAGGCTAAAAAACTGTGAGCTAGCTCACACTAACTCAGCTTAGAGGGAACACTGTTTGGAGGGCAGATTCCCAGTAATGAGGTGACAGGGGTTGCATAAGGGATTTCAACCTTCAATGCACATGCTTTACTGCTAAGCTATTGCACTTCCCCATCTTACCGCCAGGTATATAGTGCAATTGGTCAGCCACTGGACTCTAAATCTGTTATAGTGCAATGTGTGAGACCAGTCCAGTACTCCATGCCAGAGGCCTTACTGGAATGGCTCTTCCCTTCAAGTGCCTCCCATGAATGGAAATCCAAACCTTCCCCCTACCCTCATCAGCACAAATGCTCAGGGCAGATGGGGGGGGGTAGCCCTGGGCAAGGGTCCCCCCAAAAGGAGCGAGTGAGAGCCTGCTTAGAAAGCCTCAAGAGGGAGATGCCCAGACATGCTGCGTGGCCATGTGTGGTGAGGCTGGGCTGGCAGGCACATCCCTTTCTGTGGCAAAGCCAGACTGAGCAGGCATATCCCCCACTGAAGCAAGGCTGGAGTAAGCAGGAGTGTCCTTCACTGCGGACTAGAATTGCCAACCTCCAGGTGTGACCTGGATATCTATCAAAATTACAACCCATCTCCAGGATACAGAGGTCAGTCCCCCTGGAGAAAACAGCTGCTTCTTAGTGTGGCCTCTACAGCAATATGCCCCCTGGGTGCCTCTCCTACCCAAACCCCACCCTCCCCATGTCCAATCTCCAAATCTACAAGAATTTCCCAGCCAGGAGTTGGCAACCCTAGGGCACGTCAAAGGACAGGTAGGAACCCCCTTCCCCCCAACCTCTGGCTTGTGCCAGTGGCAGATTGTGCCTACCCCTCACTTTGAGATGGCCCCAACAGGGGATGTGGCTCTGGCTTGGGATGGCCCTCAGGGCATTTACTCCCCCCCCCCCAAAAAAACTTTTCCTAGTGACCTTAATGGCCAATCTACCCCTGTCAGTACAGCTCAGAGGATTTCTCTTGGTGAAACTGTGTGGGACGGAAAGGGTTAACTCCCCCCTATCCCCTGCTGTGGCCCTTGTCCAAACACTCAAGTGCTGCTTTTAAAGAAAACAGGAGATCTCCAGCATGTCATCTAGGGTGTTGTTTTTTTTTATCCTGAACCCTGGCATTTAGTATCCTATCCTCTAACTGTATCCCCTTGTTAGCCAAACCACCACATTTCTTAAGAGGATGCAGAAGAAAGGAAATGCCTGTTTTATAAATGCCCTCGTAACATCCGAAAGAAAAGCATGCCAAAATGAATGGTGCGCAGAGCAGTTAATTTCACTTTGTCCTCTATCTGTACTTCTTTTATACCTCGTCCTTTTGACAAAGGCTCCACTGTATGAGACAAGGGTCTATGGATCTGTTGCCATTGCTTTGCTTTAACATTCGGCGGAGGTCCAAAGAGCTACTTCAGACACATCCAAGGGCTTGGACATGTTTAATGGGATTCAGCCTTTTTTGTTCTTCAGGCAGCAGATTTTTCCATCTCCCGACTCTTTGTCACGTCACAAAGCGCTTTGGAAAGCCTCCTTTAGGCGCAAAAGTGTTCTGCTGTGTAGCAGGAGATGCTGTTTTTCAGGAAACTCCAGCCTTTGGGGCAGGCACAGTGAGTTATGCAATTAACTGGATCCCAGCCTCGCTATCTGATTTCATGCCTGTTTTGATCCTGAAAAGGCCCAACGTGTTCCAAAGCAAAGAGAGAAAGACAGACACATGCATTTTACCTGTCCTGTTTAGTGATAGCTAAAAAGAGGGCATCCCCCCCATTCTTGAAAGGATCTCGGGGTCCATACCTGAAACGATCCCATTTTATGCTCCCAACAACTGTGTCACCACAGCCCAAGGACCACCCAGTGAGCTGAGCTGGCATTTGGGTGAACAAACCAAGCTAAGCATTCCACCCGCTACACCACACGGGCTCAGCGTCAAACCACACGATTGGGTCTCTCAGTGTATTTTGAAACCTTAAAAAGTGGCTGGTGGAGGCTGATCTAAATCAGGGCCGCAGTGCTCTGGGATTAGTTTTCCCTTCTGAGTCTTTTCCCCATTAAAAATCTGCTCCACAAACGGGTAGTAGCCCCAGCAGGACAAAATGACATGCACCCATATTGGAGTGTGTGTCAAGGGCTGTCAAGTCACGGCCGGCTTATGGCAACCCCAAAGGGATTTTCCAAGGCAAGGGATGTTCAGAGGCGGTTTGTCATTGCCTGCCTCTCCATAGTGACCCTGGACTTCCTTGATGGTTTCCTATCCAAGGACTGGCCAGGGCAACCCTACTTAGCTTCTGAGAGCTGACAAGATCAGATCAGCTTGGGCCATCCAGGTCAGAGACTATATATATTTTCCTGTGGTTTTCCAGTTGGGTGTAGTGGTTAGGAGCAGCAAACTCTAATCTGGGAGAACTGGGTTTGATTCCCCACTCCTCTACATGCAGCTGCTGGTGTGACCTAGGGTCAGACATAAGTTTTTTTCCGGAGCTGTCCTCTCAAGGGCAGTTCTCGAGAGAGCTTTCTCAGCCCCACCTACCTCACAGTGTGTCTGCCGTGGGAAGGGGAAAGGGAAGGAGATTGTAAGCCGCTCTGAGACTCCTTCGGGTAGTGAAGGGCAGAGTATAAATCTAATCTCTTCTCTTCTTCTCTTCTGCTAGGGCTAATAGCAGTTTGGTGGGAGAGAAGCATTAGCCTTCTCATCCCCCAGTTTTGCAGTTCCCATCCAAACCATCCCGTTTTTTAACGTTAAGACAACACATCAGAAGATCCAGGCGTGGATCTCCCACATCTTGTGCTGCATATCGTGGTGCTCATTCATGACATATAGAAACGTATTCTGGCAAATTGAATCCATTATTCCAAGACTTATGTACTCTGCAGCAGGAGAAACCAGGCTGTGGTTTCTGTAACGTCACACCCTGGCTGAGGAAGGCTGACACATTTTTGTCATCAGGTTGAGGTTCTCTGGTCCTTAAACAATGCCCGAGATCTCACAGCCCTCTGGCACCACTTAGCTGTATCAAGTGTTCCTTAACACTTTTGGAGTTGTCTGATAAATTTAAACAAGATGTGGACAATCTCCAAACAGTGGCTTTGCGTGCTGGCTGAGTATCCTTCTAAGTAACTGAGCGTTCTGGTCAGAAGCCGCAAATCCCTCCACCCTTTTTTTGAAAACTGTTTTACGCCAAGCCTGATAGAACTGCTGACAGAGGCTATTGGCAAAGCTGATAGGGGGCTGGGCACATCGCAGAGCTTTGATTGAAAACATGCATTGAATGCTTGTTGATCACAGCCAGGTTGCTTAATATTCAAGAGGGGTTGGAAGTATGAGTGTGTGTTTGCATAGAGATTTTTTTAAAAAACACGTCCATCCTTTGCAGCTGGTAATTGCACAGCCTTGATTATTCCTTGCCTTTTGCCTGTTTACATTTTTTTCAGGTGTTCCTTGAACTGCAGATACATTTTGCTAGACAGATTCATGGGCAGGTCTATTGGTAGGAATTGGCCGGAACAGCCTGATGTTCAAAGACAATGTTCAAAGGCAATATGAAGAAGCTGGAACTGACCGCCATTGTTTTCATGCTCTGCTTGTGAACTTCCGAAACAGGCTTCTACAGCAACTTGTGACCCCTTTCTCAAGGAGTGGCCGTGGTTCAGTGGCAGAGCATCTTCTTGGCATGCAGAAGGTCCCTAGTTCAATCCCTGGCATCTCCAACTAAAAGGACCAGGTAGTAGGTGATGTAGAGACCCTGGAGAGCCACTGCCAGTCTGAGTAGACAGTAGTGACTTTGATTGATGAACCAATGGTCTGATTTAGTCTAAAGCAGTTTCATGTTTTCATGTGGCCCACCAAGCCAAATGCAAGTCAGCAGTCATACATAGGCAGAGAGAAGGACAGCCCCTCCCCTCCCCTCTTCCTTCTTTCCTTGCCACCTCACTCATGGTGTGGGGATAGCGAGGATGGGTACTGTGGGTAGCAAGGATGCTGGGGGTAGCAAGGATGGGTGCTCATCTCCCCATGACAGAGTGGAGGGCAAGGGGGCATCATGGTTCCTTAGGCTAGGGCTCCCAAAAGCCTTAGACAGGGCACTGCTTCTCCCGCCAAACATGTCCCACCAAAGCCAGTTTGGTGTAGTGGTTAAGTGCGCAGACTCTAATCTGGAAGAACCGGGTTTGATTCCCCACTCCTCCACTTGCACCTGCTGGATGACCTTGGGCAAGCCATAGCTCTGGCACAGCTGTTCGTGAAAAAGAGCAGTTTCTGTCAGAGCCCTCTCAGCCCCAACTACCCCACAGGGTGTCTGTTGTGGGGAGGGGAAGGGAAAGGAGTTTGTAAGCCGCTCTGAGACTCCCTTGGGTAGTGAAGGGTGGGGTATAAATCCAATCTCTTCTTCTTCTTCTTCTGTCGGCCATTACAAGAGCTCCCTCTTACAGAAGCACTATACAATCTCAAAATAAAAACAATGCAACATTGAAATAAAATAAAACACACTAAAATGGCACAGTAGCTGTTATCTCTCCGAGCTGTTCTCTCAAGGGCAGTTCTTGAAAGAGCTCTCTCGGCCCCACCTACCTCACAGGGTGTCTGTTGTGGGGAAGAGAAGGGAAAGGAGATTGTAAGCCGCTCTGAGACTCCAAGTGAAGGGTGGGGTATGTTATGTATTGGGATTGAAACATTGCAGGACTGTGCTGCCAGAGACTAGTTGAGCTTGGAGCCTAAGAGCAATAGCCCACCAGGACTATGCCACTAACCAGTCAAGAAGTAATGTTATGTAAATAGGCTATCTTTGGGAGTGGGGTTCGTTTGGGTGTGGCAATGGCATGCTATTTAAACAGGGCGTGTGGCCCTGGTCTTCAGTCTTGCTCTGGCTGAAATCACAAATAGAGTTGAGCTGATCACTAGCAGTGAGTCGGCTGATCCATGGAACCCACTATTTAACAGGGTATAAATCCAATCTCCTCCTTCTCCTTGTAATCAGGGAAGGGCTGTGGCTCAGTGGAACAGCAACTGCTTGGCATGCAGAAGGTCCCAGATTCAATCCCAAGAATCTCCAGGACCGATTTCTCACAAGCGCTGCCCCGGCGTCATTCCTCCGTTTGCCCTGATTGCTTGCTTGAATTTCCCACTATTTGCCGAGAAGCGAATTTTGACCCGGGGGCTTCGCGCGATTTCCTCTGCGGCTTCAGTGATCCTCAAAAAACAGGATCACTGAAGCTGAGGGGGAAATCACACAAAGCCGCGGGTCAAAATGCACCCCACAGCAAATAGTGGGAAATTCAAGCAGGCAATCGGGGCAAATGGAGGAACGATGCCGGGGCAGCGCTTGTGGGAAATCAGTCCAGCTGAAAGGACCAGACAGGAGGCGATGTGAAAGACCTCAGCCTGAGACCCTGGAGAGCTGCAGCCAGTCTGAGAAGACAACACTGGCCTTAATGGACTGATGGTCTGGTTCAGTATGAGGCGGCTTCATGTGTATTCTTGTGTATATCACAACAATAGCACTTCCAGAATTTCAGCAGTTCAACAAGAATCACTGTTGCCACTTGGATGGCTCTTCCTGACATTAAAGGGAAGTGGAAGGACTTCTTCTCCTTGCCCCAGTTTCCCCTCCAGCAAATAAGGACAAGTCTACTAAACCTACAACAAGGAGAAACTATGAAGTGGGAGAGGTTTTGCAATATCTGGGCGATGAAAGAGAAGGTACAGATTCTGAGTTGTAGCGCTATGCCTCCCCTTTTCACAGTGTGTCAGAAACTGTTCTAATCTGCACAGCTGCCTTAGGCATTCAAGAGCCGCTGTAAGACCTTTAGAGGCACAAATTCTCTCTTTCTTTTCCATAGGCATGAAATAAAAGTGCCATAATTATAGGGGAGAGCCAGCTATCTTGTAGCGCCAGAGAAGGTATACAAAAAAGAAGGAGAAAAATCGCTGAGAAAGCGGCTAATGGAAGAGGAGAGTGAAGAGAGAGCTTTTCACACGAGGCAATCGCTGAGCAAAATCATCCAGACCTTTCGGAAATACATGGTTGATAAAGAATTCTGCATCAAATGGTTATAATGGAGAATAATGGGCATAATGGGGATGACGCAGGTGTCAGGCCACGTGCAACTCTCCTTGAGCGGAAGAATTTGGTGGCGGTTTTTCTGAGTGTCACGCTCCTCGGGCCCCTCCCGGGGGTCTCGGCCCGTGGCCGTAGTCCCCGGTGTGGGAGGAAGGCGTTGCCGCCGCAAGGGAAAAGGATTTGAGGGTTGGCAGAGGCCTCAGAATGGCGGGGTGTGGGTTGTCAGCACCCTGGGTCACCCTCCTGCCTCCAGGGGACAAGGCTTGGGCTACAGGCCCCGGTTTCTCTCTCTCTGTAGGGCTGCCTGTCTTTCACCTCGCTCTCTCTCTGCCTTTTCCTTGCCTCCGTTGTCCCCCGGCACTTCCTCCCCGGCCTGCCAATTTCCCCTCTCTTTTATTCCCCGCTGCCATGTAACGCCTCCCCTCCACCAAGCCCCACCCCCCTGTTAAATGCTGAGACGCCCAGCCACCCTGCCCCGCCCGGAGGCTCCTGCCGTCGTCTTCCGCTTCCCGGTGTCTCCCATGCCCGGCGCCGCCCCTGGGCGACTCCCCGCTGCTCCGCGGGTGCTCTTGACGGCCCGGGGCGCGCTCGCCTCCCGGCTCCTCCGGACGTCTCGGGGCTGCTTCGGTGAGTGGGGGTTGCTCCGTGGTGGCTGCGAGCCGCGGCACCCGCTCCCGGGACCGGGCGCGTCCTCCTCTTCTGAGCTGGGGCCGTGGATGGTGGGGCGATGTGGTGTGTCGGCTGGAGGAGGGGTGGTGCTTTCCCCGGCTTCTCCTCTGCTGGTCGACCAACCGGGTCGGCTGCGGTGCCGCGGCGGCGGCCCGGACAGGGGGTGTTGCCGGCTCCCGGCCGGAGTCAACGGGAGGTAAGGCCCGGGATGGGACACACCCGTCCCCTGGGGGCGACGGCTTTGCTTCATCCTCGAAAAGCCGCGGCAAGTAGTCGGCCACCCCATGTGCCGCTCCGGCTTGGTGTTGCACTGTGAAGGAAAAGGGAAGTAGGGATAAATACCAGCGGAGTATCCGGGGGTTAGAATCCTTCATCCGGGCCAGCCATAGGAGGGGCGCGTGGTCGACCACGAGCAGGAAATGGTTATGAGTGAGATAATATTGGAGGGAGCCCACCGCCCATTTGACGGCCAAGGCTTCCTTCTCAACTGTAGCATAGGCCTGCTCGGCGGGTTGCAATTTCCGGCTGATGAAGAGGACTGGCCGGACCTCCCCATCGTACTCTTGGCCCAGCATGGCCCCCAACCCAGTGCCGGACGCTTCGGTGTGGAGGACGAAGGGCCGCGCAAAATCGGGATTGTGGAGGACGGGGTTTCCAGAGAGGCTACGCTGGAGCATCCGAAAGGCGTCTTCCTCTCGAGCCGTCCAGTGGAGCTGGTTCGGTCGGGCTTTCTGCAGGAGATCAGTCAAGGGACTTGCCATTGAGGCAAAGTTGGGGATGAAGCAGCTATAGTACCCGACGAAGCCAAGGAAGGCTCTAAGCTGCTTCTTGGTCCGCGGGCGTGGGCGTTGTTCCAGAGCACATATTTTCTCAGGTAGGGGGTGCAGCCGACCATGTCCCACTAGGTATCCCAGGTACCGTAGCTCCTGGAAACCCAGGCGGCTTTTGGTGGGATTGATCTTCAAGCCTGCCTGGTCCAGGGCGCGCAGCACTTGCTGGAGATGGGTCAGATGGGTTGGCCAGTCGGGGCTGCAGATTATTATGTCGTCGAGGAATGCCCGGGCAAATGATCCACAGTGGGCTAATGCCCGGTCGATGAGGCGCTGGAAGGTGGCGGCGGCCCCATGGAGGCCAAACGGCATCCGCTTGAACTGAAAAAGCCCCTGCGGGGTGGCGAAGGCTGTCTTGGGATGGTCCGGGGGATACACGGGCACCTGCCAGTAGCCTTTTGTTAGGTCAAGGGCCGACAAGAACCGCGCCTCGCCTAGTTGGTCGATCAGCAGGTCAGCGCGGGGCATGGGGTAGGCGTCGAACTGAGCCAGCCGGTTCACTTCGTGGTAGTCGACGCAAAACCGGACTGACTTGTCGGGCTTTGGCACTAGGACTACGGGACTCCGCCAGGCACTTCAGGACGGCTCTATGACATCTAACCGTAGCATCTCTTTAACCTCCTGTGTGATGGCTTCCTGCAGCTTTGGGGGAATCGGCCGCCAAGAGGCCCTGGCCACGCTCCCCGGGGCCGTGGGGATTTTGTGCACGGCCAACGAGGTGCAGCCGGGCGTGGAGGAAAAGATGCCTGGGCACCCCCGCAGTAAGTCCCGCAAGTCGTCCCGCTGTGCGTCGGACAGGGCCTTGTCCAGCACCGGCTCGGGGGCAGCTGCTGACGGCGAACCCCACGGGAGGGTCCCCTCGGGCAGTTCTCCTGGCTGGCTCGCCAACATCCCTGCCTGGGGTTCGGTCGGTCTAGGATACCACAACTTCAAGTCGTTCACGTGGACGTGCTTCTTCTGTCGGGCCTGGAGCCCGTGTTGTACTTCGTATGTCAAGGGGCCCAGGACCCGCATGATCGTGAAAGGTCCCTGCCAGGGATCCTTGGAGGGAGTGGCCATGACCGCCCGCGACACCAGGACTTTCTCTCCCTCTTGGAAGACGCGAGGTCGGGTGCCCTTATCATAACGCTCCTTCTGCGCCTCTTGTGCCTTCTCTAAGTTGGCTCGGGCGGTTTGGCGAACCTGCTCCAGGCGTTCGCGTAGTTTGCGAACGAAGTCACACGGTACATCAGCCTCTACCTGTCGGGGTGCTGGGCCGCAGCCTTCTACGAGCCCCAGTATTCCCCGGGGTTGATGGCCGTAAAGGAGTTCGAACGGGGAGAAGCCCGTAGAGGCCTGGGGTGTTTCCCGCACTGCCAACAGCACCGGGTCCACGTAGAGATCCCACGCCTGCAGGCGGTCATAGGCAAGCTTGCGCAGCATGTTTTTCAGGGTTTGATTGAGGCGCTCCACAAGGCCGTCCGTCTGCGGATGATGCACCGAAGTAAACAGCTGTTGGATGTGCAGGGCCTGACAAACTTGCCGCATGAGGCGGGCGGTGAAGGGCGAGCCCCGGTCAGTGAGGATCTCACTAGGCAGTCCCACCAGGGCGAAATAACGCATTAGGGCCCGGGCCACGCCGGCACTCTTTAGGCTTGGGAGAGGAATCGCCTCAGGGAAACGTGTGGCGTAATCCATAATGACCAACAGATAACGTGCACCCCGGGCCGTCCGCGGGAGAGGTCCTATGAAGTCCATTGCTATGCGGTCGAAGGGCTGGCCCGGAATCGGAAGGGGCGCCAACGGGGCTCACGGGTCAGCTCGAACGTTGAGACGTTGGCAGACCCCGCAGGAGCGGCAGTAGGCGCGGACGTCCTTAGCCACTGACGGCCAAAAAAAAGGGCCAGCACTCTTGTGAGGGTATTTTTGATGCCCTGGTGGCCAGCACACGGATGATCATGGGCCCCTTGCAGCACTATGGGAAGGTACGCATGGGGCACGAGGAGCTGTTTGTAGGGCCCCAACCGCCCCTTGACCTCCCGAAACCAGGTCCCCCCATCTCAGATTATACGGGGTAGCCGCTGACCGCGGCGGGGGTCCACCACCACGCCATCACTTACCGCCGTATGGGCTCATAAACCCGACAGGGCCTCGTCTTGTTCCTGGGCCCGCTGGAACGCCGGATCCTGGCTCCATCCTTGGCTGGGCTGCTGGGCACAGTCGTCCACCTCGGCGTGACCGGGACCGCCGCCCTCGGCCACCTCCTCGTTGGCTAAGACCGCCAGGGGAGCGGGCTCTGCAGCATCTTCCGTCCGAGGTCCGACCGAACCCGGGTCGGCCGCCTGTAGGGCTGCTGTAAAGCCTGGAGCATCTTGGCCAAGCAGCACAAGGAATGGAAGCTTCGGGACCCGTGTGACCGGCACCTCCCAGCGGCACCTCCCAGCGGCAAGTATGTAAGTGGCACGACGACCACGGGATATCGCTCCTCGTGCCCATGGAAGCACACCACCGTCGCTGTGCGTAGCACTGGGAGCGCCTGGGGTAGGAGCTGGGTGCGCACCATTGATAGAGAGCTACCGCTGTCCAGCAAGGCTTTCACGGGGCGGCGACCCAACTCTACTGGAAGCAACCAGGCCGGCGGGTGCTGCCCCACGGCAGCGGTCTGCAGAGTGTTGTCCCACCCCAGGTCGCACTCCATAGTGGGGCAGTCCCGGCATAGGTGCCCCCACTGGCCGCAGGTGTAGCAGGGCCCGATATCCTGGGGCCCTTGGGGTTGTGGGACTAAGGCCGGGACTCCCCCCGGGGTGGCGCCCCCATCGGGGCATGGGTTACTTTTCCTCCCCGGGTACCCTGGCGGAAACCGCATCCGGGGTCCTATCCCGGGGCCGGGACCTCGGCTTGCCACCGGGCGGGCCCGCCCCACTCGGCCGGCTTCATCCCGGGACCCTCCCTTGGAGCTGGGCCCCGGTGTGCAGCCGAACCGTCCCGCCTCCCCCCGGGACGGCACCTCCTTTCCCTCAGCTGCTAGGAAGTTTTCCCATAACTCCTGGGCCTCGCTAAGCCTCGTCGGCTTCCAGCACGCCACCCAGTGGCGGACCCTCGGGGGAAGTATCTGAAGGAGCTGCTCGATGATTACCAGTTCCACGACCCGTCGAGCCTCGTCCGTGGTCGGGGTCAGCCAATGGGTAGCAGCATCCCGCAAAGACGCTATCACTCCCCTGGGCCTGGCCGCTGGTGACACCTGAATGCTGCGGAAGCGCTGCCTGTAGGCCTCTGATGTAAGTCCCAAGCGGTCTAGGATGGCCGCCTTGACCTTATCATAGTCCCCCGCATCGACCCGTTCGAGGGCCTTCAGTGCCGCCTGAGCGTCGCCCGTCAAGTAGGGGCCCAGGATGTGGGCCCACTGGGCCTTAGGCCACTGGGCCGCCTCTGCGGCTCTCTCAAAGGCCTCCAGGAAAGCCTCGGCGTCATCCTCTGGTCCCATCTTGGCGAGGGCTGGCCAAGGGCTCCTAGGTGGGGCTGCTGGGGCTCCCGCGGGAGCGGCTGGGGCTGCCAGCACCTGCCGCAAGTCCCGGACCAAGGCGGCTTGTGCGAGGTTCTGCTGCTGGGTCAACTCGCAAAGCAGTTGTGCCTGGTGTTCCGCCAGCCATTGGCTGAATTGCGCCATGTCCATGTCTGCGGGCACAATACCCTCCTCTGGGGCGGTCTCTGGTGTCGGGGGTCTGTCTGGGTTGGCCGGGGAAAACTGCACTGGGCGGAGCAACTGCCGGGGTGCTACCCACCCCCGGGGGGTAGGTAGTCGGGGTAGCGGGGCCCTCAGGCGGGGGCCAGTGCCTGCATTCTCCACCACTTTGTCACGCTCCTTGGGCCCCTCCCGGGGGTCTCACCCCGTGGCCGTAGTCCCCGGTGTGGGAGGAAGGCGTTGCCGCCGCAAGGGAAAAGGATTTGAGGGTTGGCAGAGGCCTCAGAATGGCGGGGGTGGGGGTTGTCAGCACCCTGGGTCACCCTCCTGCCTCCAGGGGACAAGGCTTTGGCTACAGGCCCCGGTTTCTCTCTCTCTGTAGGGCTGCCTGTCTTTCACCTCGCTCTCTCTCTGCCTTTTCCTTGCCTCCGTTGTCCCCCGGCACTTCCTCCCCGGCCTGCCAATTTCCCCTCTCTTTTATTCCCCGCTGCCATGTAACGCCTCCCCTCCACCAAGCCCCACCCCCCTGTTAAATGCTGAGACGCCCAGCCACCCTGCCCCGCCCAGAGGCTCCTGCCGTCATCTTCCGCTTCCCGGCGTCTCCCATGCCCGGCGCCGCCCCTGGGCGACTCCCCGCTGCTCCGCGGGTGCTCTCGACGGCCCGGGGCGTGCTCGCCTCCCGGCTCCTCCAGGCGTCTCGGGGCTGCTTCGGTGAGTGGGGGTTGCTCCGTGGTGGCTGCGAGCTGCGGCGGCCGCTCCCGAGACCGGGCACGTCCTCCTCTTCTGAGCTGGGCCCGCGGACGGTGGGGCGATGTGGCGTGTCGGCTGGAGGAGGGGTGGTGCTTTCCCCGGCTTCTCCTCTGCTGGTCGACCGACTGGGTCGGCTGCGGTGCCGCCGCCGCGGCCCGGACGGGGGGTGTTGCCGGCTCCCGGCCGGAGTCAACGGGAGGTAAGGCCCGGGACGGGACACTGAGCTCTGGTAACATCCGTGCTAGATTTCTTTAATGTGCTCTGTGTAGGGGAGTCCTTGAAGACAGGTCAAGAAGCTTCAGTTAATAAGAAATACAGCTGTGAGGCTCTCAGTTGGTGTAAGAGACAGAAACACATCTCGCCAGTTTTAAAAGAACGACGCTAGCTGCCAGCTGGAGATGCAACCAAATTTTACAGCTCTGCTCTTCTGGCTTGAAAATTCCTAATTCATTTTTCCTTTCCCTTTTCCAACTCACAAGTCTTTATAGTCATGCTGTTCTGGGCTTCTTGGCCAAATACTTTCCTATTTGAATTGTGCAAGGTTTAACATTCTTTTTGTCGTGCACATATGGCACATCCCATAAAAAGAGCGTGAAAGTGCTGGAAGGGGGGGGGGGGGAGCCTCAGGAACACCTGTGAATAAAATAGGTAAAATGAAAAGGCCATCAATGACAACATGGAACTGTCTTCTTCCCAAAATGAGAAAGGGTATCTGTGATTGGGGCAATGAGGCAAGAGCTGCAGTGACAGTTATTATAGTGATGGAAAGGGGGGGCAGACATTGCTGTGGCTGAGAAGAAAGGGAGAAGGTCGTGGGTCAGTCAAGAAACAAGGACTCCAGCCCTGACCTGGATAGCCCAGGCAAGCCTGATTTTGTTAGATCTCAGAAGCTAAGCAGGGTCGACTGTGGTTAGTACTTGGATGGGAGACTTCCATGGAATACCAAGTCGGGAGGACAGAGGCGGGCTTTATTCAGCCACATCTCTGAATATCCTCCAGGCCCCCAGTAGGGTCAGTCACCAGAGGTCAACATGACTTCCAGGCGCAGACACACAAACACACCAGCTCCTTCCAGCCCTGTTCCAACAGATGAACCCCAGGTAGTCGTTACCAGCCCTGCAATTTCACTCACACCCTTTGAGTGCTGGAGATGAAGACAAACTATTTGGGAAGTCTGAACCTTCCCTTCCATTTCCACCTCCCTTTTTTGGGGGAGGGTCAGATAGTGATGTTATCATAAGTGCATAATTGCCCCTGGCATTGTCACTCACCTTGGCCAAGTACTCATTCTGGTTTGGGAGTCCACAGGGGAGTTGTTTTCAAGTGACAAATCCCCCCCCCCCAAAAATCCCTCTGTCCTGTTTCTGCATCAGAGTCTGAAACCATCTGATGAGTGATACAAGGGTAAATGCACTGAAGTCAATGGACTACTCTTGTGTAAATCTGCACTTTAACACACACACACCCATCCCATGGAAGAGAGGCCAAGGGAAGGAGGTGGAGAGGGGGCGGAGTACTTGGCAGAGAGATTGTGGAGCTGTCAAAAAGGAGCCAGAGCTTCAGATACACGCTTATGCGCATGGTTGAAAGACAAAAAAGAAAGAAAGAATGCCGCAACAATCTGAACGATGGGAGAACACACAGTGAAGCTGGTTTAGGGTGGGATGTCTGATCAAAACTTCCCACAACTAATTAAACCGCTGCAAATAGAAGTTTAGCTAGATCACGCCAAGTCTTTAGCGTGACCACAGCCTTAGTTGCCTTTTCCACTGTTTAGAACATACATTTTGAAATGGCAGAACCAGAATGATTCCAATTCAACTGCAACATCATTCTATAGAAGGGCATTATGCTGCTGGCTTCCTGGCATAATCTCTTGAAGAGGCTTTGCCTTTTTCCCTCCTGCTAAACATATTGCTCAAATTTTCCTGGGGTTTTCCATCCATGAGAGCCAGTTTGGTGTAGTGGTTAAGTGTGCGGACTCTAATCTGGGAGAACCGGGTTTGATTCCCCACTCCTCCACTTGCACCTGGCTGGATGACCTTGGGCAAGCCATAGCTCTGTACCAGCTGTTCCCTCAAGGACAGCTTGGGAAAGAGCTCTCTCAGCCCCACCTACCTCACAGGGTGTCTGTTGTGGGGAGGGGAGGGGAAAGGAGTTTGTAAGCCGCTCTGAGACTCCTTTAGGTAGTGAAGGGCGGGGTATAAATCCAATCTCTTCTTCTTCTTCTTCTTCTTAACCCTAATATTTCTTTCATGATTTATCCTCTTCAGACCCTGCCTGTGCTCACATGAACTTAGGATACTTCCCACCTGGGGATGTACTACTTTACACTCACCTTGAATCTCATTTGCCATTAGCCCTGCCATTTGCCTATCCATAACCACAATCCCCACAGAAGATCCACAGAGAACTAGGGTTGCCAACTCTGGGTTAGGAAAATCTTGGAGATTTTGGAGCAGGAGCCTGTAGAAGGAGGGGTTTGGGGAGGTCAACTGGGTATAATGCCATATAGCTCACCCTTCAAAGTGGCCATTTTCTCCAGGAGAACTGATCCCTGTACTCTGGAGATCACTTGTAATTCCAGGAGATCTGCAGGCCTCACCTGGAGGTTGCCAATCCTATGGGGAACTAGGATTGCCAGGTCCCCCCTAGCTACCAGCAGGGGATGCAGGGGTAGGGTTGTTACATCCAGGTTGGGAAACTCCTGGGAATTAGGGGACATGCCCTGGAGAGGACAGGGACCTCAGCAGGGTACAATGCTGTACCAAAGCACCCTCCAAAGCATCCATTTTGCCCAGAGGAACTGATCTCTGTAGTCTGGAGATGAGCTGTAATTCCAGGGGATCCCCAGGCCCTACCTGGAGACTGGCATCCCTATGGGGAACAGATTAGTGGCACTGCATTTGTACTGGTGGGTAGCCACTGCTCCTGCAATCACCCTCAGGACTGCACTTCAAAATTCTTCATTGTGTGCCTAAGGCTGCAATCCTCTGCATTCTTAATAGGGTTAAGTCAAACAATAGGGACCCCCAAGCGTGTGTAATGTGCAGAGAAGAAAAATGCAAAGGTAGACCATCAAAACATTCACAAATTTCACAAGTTACCATTAGACAATAGTCTGTTGCAACACAGGAAAACAATTAATGCAGTAGAATTAGTGATGACAATTCCAAAACGCTCGCAACAATTCAAAAAATAGAAGACATAATTTAACAAGATAAGGTATAAAAATTCAGTAGAAAGAATCCAACAGGCAACTCCTCTATATTCTTTCAGTACAATAGTGTCCTAAAGACTTCAAAGTCCACAAAAAAGGCAGAGGATGTCCCAAAGATAAATCTGCAGCCAAAAATCTGCAGCCAAAACCATCCTTCCTAGGTATGCCAGACGTTTCAAAGCATTCTTCCTCAGTTCTTATGGCTGAAAAGTGGAACCTAATTTCCACAATAATCTAGGCACAGCTCATGTCTCAAATGGAATCTATGTTACAAGTGTTTTGGAATTGTTATCACTAATTCTACTGTATTGTTTTCCTGTGATTATGTTGCAATAGACTATTGTCTAATGGTAACTTGTGAAATCTGTGAATGTTTTGATGGTCTACACTTGCATTTTTCATCTCTACTTAATAGGGTTGCCGGGTTCCCCCTGGCCTCTACCAGGGGATAGGGGGTAAGGTAGCCAGATCCAGGTTGGGAAACTCCTGGAGGATTAGGGATGGATTCTCAGGAGGACAAGTAACTCAGTGAAGCACAATGCTATAGAGTCCACCCTCCAAAACATCAATTTTCTCCAGGGGAACTGATGTATGTTGTCTGGAGATGAGCTCTAATTCCAGGGGATCCCCATTTCCTACCTGGAGGCTGGCATCCCTAATAAGTTGCGGTAAGTCTCACTGATCACAGTTGGACTTCCTTCCGAGTAAACCTGCATCCACTCATTCTACTGTGTTTAATTCTACTGAGTTTGATGGAACTGAAGCATGCCTCACTTTATGTAAATCAGCAAGGCAATTTATACCCATGAGTCAACTGATAATGCCACTGGAGAATCACCAGGTGATTCAGCACTGCTTTGCCACCAGGTAAACAAGGTGCCTGAAAGCAGTCTCAGTCTGTGGAACATAATGAGCTCAGCAGCGCACAGCAAAGCTAAGTACTACGACAGGTTCGCCACGCAGCCTGGAAGAGAAGGCCGAGGTAGGTCTCCCTGTCCCCTTGCCTTAAAGCCAACCATAACACAGCTTCAAAATCAAAAGTAAAGCCAAAGAAAGAGAGAGAGGAAGGGTCACACTGGCTGCCCTTCTGTGCTTTCAGCTCTGACAGCACCAAATGCATGCGCGGTAATGGAAAAACAGAGGGAAGTGAATTAAAGGTCATGATGCACGGCTGACCTTTATAGCAGCCTGCACTTTGATTCTGGCTGGCTGGCTGGCTGGAGTCCTTTCAATCTCTGGAGTTCAGAAGAATTATTTCGCATCTTCTCAATCCAGGCATTGTCTTCATCTGGTTTGCCCTGAAGTAACAACAAAGGTTCCCATGTCCTGGAGATATCTGTTAGGAAATAAGATTTATACACCACATATCTTAGTGAGGCTTCTAACAAAGAGGCCTAAGGACTGACCAAGTGCTCCAGGAATGTGTCTTATTTTATCCTATAGATCTACCTTCCATTCCTATCTCTAATTCTCCCCCCCCCCCCTCTAGTTTCGTGTCCTCAAAACTACCAGGTCATGGGACTACATTTGTGAAGAGCTTTTGATATTTAAAAAGCTCTACTTCAGTGCTAGGCGTTATTTATATCCCTCTTGTGCTTCGCCATATGTTGAGTTGCTGAAAAGGGCACGCTTGTGGGAAAGGAGTCTTATTTGTTATTTATGCAAAACCTCACATTTTGCGCCCCAGCGCTGAATGAGCTTTCAAGCTGACTTGTAATAATACAATCAAAACACAATTGAAAAACTCACAGCCAAATTAAAACATTGCAAACAATTTTAAAACAACACAGGAAACAGCCAAGGTATTTATTTATGTATTTATTTCATTTATACCATGCCTTTCTCCCCAGCAGGGACCCAAAGTGTCCTCCTCTCCTCCGTTTTATCCTCACTACAACCCTGTGATGTAGGTTAGTCTGAAAGCATGTGACTGGCCCAAGGTCACCCAGCAATATTCTATGGCAGAGTGGGGATTCGAACTGGGATCTCCCAGATCCTAGTCTGCTACTCTTAAGTGCTATGCAAGAGGCAGCGACAGTCAACCAAGGGCCGGTCTCATCAGAGATGCACACTTCACGTATCTCTATTTTTCCAGGACAATCCGTCTTTTCTGGTCCCTGTCCCCACTAAATTTTGTCCCTGAGTTTTGCATTTGGGGGTTGTGATGTTAAACAGCGTGAATTAGTAGAGCTGGTATTTCTTCAGATTTACCTCCCTCTGCAAAGTCTCAATGAGTTAAACCTCTCAGGTTCCCGGCTGCAAATAAATAAGGAGGCAATAAGGTAGCAGAGCATCAACTGCACCACTTTAAACTGCAGGGGGAGTATCAGATTTTGGAACGTTTTCCTATGTTTAAAATCTCTCTGCAAACAGAAAAGCAGCTCAGCAAGCCAGGAGAGGGGTTGACTTCCTGTTTTCTCTTTTCAGGGAGTGGTTTATGTAACAGGACATTCAAAGCTGGAATTCCCCACCTGCATTCTGAAGTGGTACAGTCCATTTTGGTAGCCAGCTAAAGATGGAGGGGTGGAGCCTGAGGAGGGCGGGGTTTGTGGAAAGGAGGGACATCAGTGATGGTCTTCCTTTGTGGAGCCGCATACCTCTGCTTTTGTCCAAGATTTGTTAATGTGATCTGATTTGGGCAGAAACAGACCAATATGACATCTGCATTGCAGTGCCTCTTCCCCACCACTGGAGGTGCTGTGGGTCTAGCCCTGCCTGTTTCAGAAAGTGGAGTTGAGACTCAAGACTGGCAGCAACAGCTGCAGCTAGGCCTAGTCAACTGATTCAGGCAGTTCTGGCATCATAGGCTTATAGTGCACCCAAGATCTCAGGCTTGCCAACCTACAGGTGTGGCCTGGAGATCTCCTGGAATTACAACTGATCTCCAGACTACAGAGATCAGTTCCTTTGGAGAAAATGGTTGTGTTGGAGGGTGGACTCTATGGCATTATACCTTGCTGAGATTCCCCCCCCTCAGGGTCCATCCCCAAATCTCCAAGAATTTTCCAATGTGGAGTTAGCAACTCTAGGGTGGACAAAGTCATGTAACAAAAAAAGGAAGAATTTTTGTTCTACTTGGTATATTATTTCTGTTGTTCTGGGCACAGGATTGGGGAGGGCAGAACAGCAATTTGGGGCTATTTAGGCAATGTGGGCACAATTTTGTAAAAATAACATATTGGCTTTGTACTTTTGCAAAGGGTAGCAAGGTAAGAATGTAAGTGAGGCTCAACAAGATCCTTTTCCCAGTCCTAAGCTTTACTCTGAAGGTTAAAGGCTGAGAGGTAACTTCCAGTGGTGTAAGCCAAGAACACCTTGCAGTGCGCAAAGAAGAAAAGAAGTTAAAAAGAAAAATTTAAAAATGTGACAGAAGTCTTCTGTGTAGTTTCTTGTTTGCGATGCAACCTTCAAGTTACTAAAAATGTAAAAATAGCCTTTGGAGCAATTTCTGTTGGTGCACCCTGGGTTTACGTTCCCATTAAAGACCAATCTAAGCATAACATTTTAAACATCAAGCGGTGAGATGCTCTTTCTACAATTTCCAGCAACCAACAGCCTGAGTCTCAGATTCTGGCTTCAGATTTTTTAGACAAGGAGTACAGAACCGTGCTTTCAAACATCTATTCAAGCCATTTTTCCATCCATTCAAAAATGCTTCCACAGAATATTTTGGATCCGTTCTAGCAATAACTTAGATGTTCTTGCCAGATTTCAGGGGATTCATTGGCTACAATAATTCCATCCAGATTTTTTGTTGTTGTTGTTTCTTTCGTTTCTTCAGTTTCTGCCTTGGCTCGTGTCCCTGTGCAAATGGTAGTACAATAAATGCTGCATCTTGCAGTTGGTAAAGTGTTTCTGGTAGGTTTCCGCTCACTGTCCTGCAGGATCTAATACACATCCCCAGATTTTCTACTCCAAAAAAACTGCAGGGTACTGGAGGCTGTACTGCTTTGACCTATACAGGCAATTGCAGGTCTCACTGGGATCAAGTCAGGATGCTTCTGGTAGTGAATGACTTGAGTCTGCAGAATGGCCAAAGCATCAGTCTTAGTTAGGGTTGCCAGCCTCCAGGTGGGGCCTGGGGATCTCCCGCTTTTACAACTGATCCCCAGCTGACATAGATCAGCTCCCCTGGAGAAAATGGCTGCTTTGGAGGGTGGACTCTATGGCATTGTACCATGCTGAGGCCCCTCCCCTCCCCAAACCCCTGGCTCCACTCCCAAAGTCCCAAGGTATTTTCCAACCCGGACTTGGCAACCCTAGTCTTAGTCTAGCTGATGTAGGCATTACAGGGACGTTTGTCTTTTCACGTGATGTATTAGTTCATTTGGAAGACTTACTACATGCATTAGCCACCTCAGAATCCACTGTAAACCATTCCACAATGGTTTCCCATTATCTTTTTAGCCCATGGCAAATCAAGACAGAGAAAGGGAGTTTTTAGAGTTGGCAAAGATAGTCCCCTGTCCAGATAGACCAGATCTCAGAAGCTAAGCAGGGTCAACCTTGGCTAGTATTTGTATGGGAGACCACTAAGGAATAGCAGGGTTGCTACGCAGAGGCAAGCAATGGCAAATCACCTCTGGACGTCTCTTGCCTTGAAAGCCCTATGCAGTCATCATAAGTCAATTGCGACCTAATGGCAAAAATAAAATAAAATCAGGTTCTGATTCCAAATTGTCTTAATGAATGCCCACTGTGTAGCTGTGTCTATGGTTCGCCTTTTAAATCACTGACTTTTACGAAGTTTTTAGGAAGTGTGGAATAAATCCTCCAGAGTTTTGAAGAACTTAAAAAAAATCCTATGCAGTACAGAGTGACATTTTCAGTAATAAACACATGTGGCTACACTATGCTTGATTTTAGCTGAATGGCTGAGAAGTGAGTACTCTAGAAACCACCTCACGATAGGGCATATGGCAAGATGTCTCACGTAGATGAAGGCTCAGGCAATAAAAGTTCTCCAGATTATAACATGGCTCCACCTTCCAGGCCGTTGTCCCTTCTTGACGTAGCCAGGCTAACAGTTCCAAGTCAGGTCTAGGTCTTGGCCTGAACAACCTACTTGGTTTTGAACTCAAGCACCTGATTCCAGAGCTCCATTCTTTCCAGGCTGCTCCCTAGTTCCCTAGTTTCCAGGCTGCTGACAGACTTCTTGGTTCTGAACTTCAGCTCTTTTTGATTTGAGCTCTAATTGTCCTTGGTAATGGTTGCCTTCTTCAGACTGTCTGCCTGACTAGAACCTCAACTGAGACCAGACTGATAACTCCTGATCACAGTTCCAATTCTTCTCCACAATTATGACCCTGATCGGACTGCTTTCTTGGCTCTGAACCCTGGCTTGCATCAACCCATTTTGCCCTCCTGTCAATCTGAGCCCGGCTATCCAATTGAATCTATCCTGTCGGAACACACAGGTGAGTTCCTGTGTGGTCAGCTCCCTACAGCCGCGTCTTAGCAATTACAGCGTTATATGTAATCATCAGAAAGCAAAATGTAAACAGGCTCCCAGACCTACCCCATTAAGACATTGTTAATGTGACTCGATTAATGAGGACCAGTGATACTGTAAAATCACAAATGCTTTATATGAAAAATATTTATTGCAGTACTGGATATGCCCTTGTTTTATGATGAGGGAATACCTGTAGCATCATCATACAGTATAATCTGCTGCTAATGCTAACGTAATTACAGTGCTGATATCTTCAGCTCTTAATGTGGTTACTACAAAAATATAGATCTTTAGGTAGCTCAAAGAAGCTAGCGTAGATTGACAGTCCTGATACAATGCAAAATCATGGCTTTTTAAAAAAACAAAACCACAGTTAGCTTATGAAACCAGGGTATAGCTCACAATCACTCAAACCCTGGTTAGCCTTGACAAATGCTGGTCTTATCATTTCTGCTCAGTAGCTGGGGAACAAACCAGGATTAAGCTAGGATGTCTACATTCATATACCATGATGTGATATAGTGGTGTGAGTGTCAGGCTAGGACCTGGAATGACCAGGTTTGTGTGTGCAGTCGGCCACAGAAGCTCACCAGGGAAACCCTCGCCCCATCACAATCTCTGAGCATAACCTACCTCACAAGGTTGTGATTTTGTGAAGGCAGGGTGGAGGTGGCAGAGAATGATGCAAAAAGCTGCATTGGGTCCCAATCAGAGAGAAAGGCAGGATACATTTGTAAAAATAAGCAGTGATAAGCATATAATGTGAAATCATGGTGAGGACTACCTTCAATTAATGAACCAACTTCAAACAATCTTTTCAGATCCAGATCTGATGGACTGTAACTAACCATGTTAAGTGGAGTGTCTTGCATTCAATCACAGCAATTATAGTTAGTTGGATTAAACCGTGGTTTCAAGTGATGTCCAAACGGAACTGTTGTCTGATGGAAACTCATTACGAAGGAGGGACTTGACCGTGGAGATGCCATGGAGCTTCTGTTTTCTTCAGTGGGGCTGACTTCAAGAACTTAAGTGGCACAGAACCCCAGCAGGAAGATTTAACCATCAGGACCACCGCCTGGGGCAAATAGGAACTTGGCTGCCATGGGTCCACAGACCAAGATTCCCCTTTCAGTCCCCTTCACACCACCCAGTTCAACTCAAACACTGCATTTTTTAAAGAACCATATGACTCAGCTGGGCCCATGGGTTCCCCTGGTGATCAGGATCTCTGGAGTTTTGTCCCCCTTGTCTCCCTTTCCCTACTTGGGTCACTCTACTTTGCCTGCCCCTCCATATCTCCATAACTGCTCTTCTGAAATTCCCCTCTGAAACCCAACTGTTATGCTGGAGACCACAGGATCTAATATTTCTAGCTGGAAACCACAAAACTGACTAACTCTCCATGTCCTAACATGAACCGTTACAGCGCTGTGGAGTTTGTTTCTTCAATTTTTTATGGCTCCATCCATTCTCCAGTCCCTCTCTCCCTCCCTCTCTCTCCATTCCTCTCCGATGCTTTTAGCAGGAGAAGCAATTACTGAAGTTATTGTGTAGGCCCAGGGCACATACCTTTCTCTGTTTCTCTACTCGTCCCTTTGATACGACTTAGGAGATGAGAACAAAGGGCCTCAAAAGTGCCTTGCTTAATGTTTGGACGCTCTGTGCCTTCCTGTAAATGAGTACCTGTCGCTAATAATCCACAGCAGATCGGGACTTTAAACATGGTTTTGGCATCAAAGGGGAAAAGAAGGATGGATCCTTCCAAAAAAAGAAAAAAGAAAAGAAAGGGGAAAGAAGGAAATGATTTCCTGTTGAATTTAGCCAGCAAGCCAGCAAAATGTCAGGATCAATACGCTGCTAATAGAACGGAACCCTGGCCATTGCTAGGAAGGGATTCTTTGTACAGATAATGATACTGGCTCTTGGCAGTATTGATCCACTAGATAGGTGGAGACAACCAGAGATTATAGCTCCTTCAGCATCTCATTCCCAGAAAGACAGAATGAGAAAATGGATCTTGATTGAAGAGGATGTCCGTCCCAAGGGGGAGGGGTTCGCAAACAAAGGCCGTCTCACCACTGCCAGTTAGAGGGATTAGATCTGTACCGACACGGCAGGTGCAGTTTCATAAAGAAGTGATGATATGAGGGTTATGCGGCCTAGAGCAAAGGCATCAGTTTTATTGACCCTCTCCCCCCATACACACAAAAGCCATTAAGACAAATAGCCCTGTGTGTAAGAGCCTGGAGAAGAAGAAGAGAGGCAGATAGAAACACCAAGAAGGAAAGTTTAGATGCACCGTCTGTCCCTACGTAGAGGCCAGTCTGCAGCTGACATTATTTGCAGTCTTGCATCTCTAGAAGTAGCTCCTTTTGCTTAAAGAAAACGAGTGACTTTTTAAAAAATTAGTTGCCAGTCATATAGGCAATTCTCTGGTTGCATGTTTTACTGAGGAATTGTAAAGGTCCCTGGCTAAGTGCCATAAGTTGATTTGGCATCAGTGACCTCCCCAAAGTCAACTCAGCGAATTTCATGGCAGAACAGGTGTCCCCAGTGCTAGTTAGATACACTAACCTCTATATAACAATAATTGTGTGCCATCAAGTCACAACTGACTCTTGGAAACTCCAGGGCCATGGATTTTCAAATCAATAACAATTAATAATTGTTGTATGGCGTCATGCATAGAATAGGCAAGAGATCCGAAGGTTGTCTGGCAGCTGCAAGTTCTAGCTCTGTGTGTTACGCACCACTAAGTGGTGAGCTAGGCTGGAGACAGACTGGCATTCTGCCGCGCCTCCGCGGTGCGGCAGAATGGGGCGGGGGGAATTTCCCCCGCGGCAAGGCGTTTGCACACCGCCGGAAGGAAGCCGCCCGCAGTGTTCAGACTGCGGGTGGCTTCCTGGAGCGGCGGGTGGACGCCGCGCGGCTGCCCCTGCCTGCGTGCATTCACACCCGCTCTGGCGGGTGGAACGTGCGCGCGGGGCGCGCTGCAGCAGCCAAGCACCACTTTGAAGTGGTGTTCGGCTGGTGCGGAAGGAGCGTAGCGCCAGACACGATGCATCCGGGCCGCCTCCTGGAGGCAGAGCGGCCGAGACGGCCAATCTGTCCTCGGCCCTAGACTTATTTTTTAGGGGCTGAGAGAGCTCTGACAGAACACTGACTGGCCCAAGGTCACCAAAGCAAGAGGCTGACAGAAGTGGTTTACCTTTGCCTGCCTCTGTGCAGCAACCTCTGTCTTCCTTGGTGGTCTCCCATCCAAGTACTAACCATGGCCAATGCTACTTAGCTTCCCAGCTGTGGCAACATCAGGGTACTCTGGTCTATCAGGCAAACCTCTGTAACGCTCCATTAATATGTATTACCAAATTGGAAGACGTTCTTCTCGTTTCTGCTCTGTCTCTCTAGCTCAGGGGTGGTCAAACTTGCTCAGCGTAAGAGCCACATAGAATAAACATTAGATGTTTGAGAGCTGCAAGACATGAACAAATATTACACACGTTTTTATTTTTAAAATATGCACATTCGCTTTTTCTTAACATTAAATGAGACTGCCAAAAAATAAAAAAGGGGTGAAAAACAGATATTGATAATGATATTTATTTGTCCAATGATATTTGTTTGCTAATGATATTTATTTGTCTAAGAGAGAGAGGTGAAAAGAAAGAAGGGAAGAGGTGGAAAGAGAGAGAGAGAAATAAAGAAAGAATAGATGGGAGGGAGGGAAAGCATGCCTCCCCTTTGCTTCCCCAGCTGACCTGCAGAGAGCTGCACAATATGTGTGAAAGCGCCACATGTGGTTCCTGAGCCACAGTTTGGTCACCCCTGCTCTAGCTATACTTGTTGACTCTGTCCTTCCTGCAGGCAAGATGATGAACCTAACCTAACCTTTCACTTTCATTTATGTTTCCAGTTAGTTTCCCCTTTCTTATTCTTTTGCCCAGCAGAAATAGCATTGTTTCTGGTGCTCTGAACTTGGTGTTCTGGAAGCATGCAGGTGGCAGCCAAGCAGGTAGTCAAATTGGGAAACAGGTAGACATGTGACTCCCAACTCGAGGCCTGCCATTGTGTTTCCTGGTGCTTGTTTCCTTTGTTAAAATCTTGAACAGAACAAGAAAAGTTTGGGGTTGCTGCCTACCAGCTGTCTAGCAAACAAAAGCACTGAGCTCATCCTAGTCATGTTCCCTCACCTTGACTATAGACGTGGATTTTCTTAGGACTCTGGGCTTGGAAACCTTGTTGTTCTGTAATTGCACAGACAGAAAATCCTTCCTTTTCTTCAGAAACTGAAGTCAAACAACATCTCTATCCCAAATCTCAGATTTCCCCAAATAAAGGTGCAGGAAGCTCTTCAGACAACCCCCGAAGGCATCATCTTTGCGACTGCAGAGAGTACCCATTTAGAAGCATCTACTTCTCTCTTATGGGGCCGCGGTGGCTCAGAGGTTAAGACGCTGAGCTGCAGACCGGAAGGTCGGTAGCTCAGCAGTCCAAGACCCAATCGCCGCCTGACGGAATGAGCTCCCATCTCTGGCCCCAGCTCCTGCCAACCTAGCAGTTTGAAAGGAAGAAATTGCAAGTAGATAAATAGGTACCACTTCAACGGGAAGGTAACAGCGTTCCGTGTGCCTTGGCATTCAGTCATGTTGGCCACATGACCACGGAAAAAGTCTTTGGACAGCGCTGGCTCTTCGGCTTGGAAACAGAGATAAGCACCGCCCCCTAGAGTCGGATTCGACTGGCTTTCGAGCAAGATAAACTTTTCCCTTTACACTTCTCTCTTAGGGGGACAGGAATCTCCCAACATTTTGTGACTGGCTCCATCGTATGGTAGAACTACTACAGTGGTTCCCATTGGTGGTAGAAAGTGCCGTCACCATAAGTCACAGCTGACTTATGCTGACTGCTTAGAGTTTTCAAGGCAAGGGACAGGCGAAGTTGGGTTTGCCGTTTCCTGCCTCTGCATAGCAACCCTGGGCCTCCTTGGTGGTCTCCCATCCAAATACTAACCAGGCCCAACCCTGTTTAGTTTCCAAGATATATGATGAGATTGAGCTAGGTGCCCATTACTTGTTCTCAAAATCCCAGCAGTGCCTGCAGCCTCAGCAGCACTGGGGACCCCTGAAGCAGACAATTAAACAGTCAAGTGGGTAAGCTGGGATCTCCAGCATGGAAGGAGCCACAGGTTGCTCAGAGCATGGAACCGAGTCTGACACTTTATAGGACCGACAGAATCCTGTCTGCCCCTTCAGGCACCTGATCCTTTTTTAGCTATCCACAGTGGCAGTGCTGAAGTACTGCAGACAGGGTGCTGACAGCTACCTCCTCTGACAAGCTGCCACTGTGGAACAGCACGTAAGGGGCTTGGGACTCACCGGCACAATTCCTGGTTCAAGATCCCTGTCGTTTTACATCTGTCTGTCTAGTACTGCTCATGCAGCTGTCACCTGAAGCAGAAATTTAAAAAATGGGATAAACCTTACTTAATGTTATTTCCCTGGTGTTTAATTATTGCCCCTATATATTTTGCCACAGAAAGGAAAACGAAATCACCTGGCACCGATAGCAGCCATGACACCTAAGCTCTCGCGTTAGGCAATTCCATATTTTTAAGAAGAGGGGTGATTCAGCTAGCCCTCAGCTCATTAAACATGGGGCACTCTATAATCACGTGTTCAATTTCGATCTGGTCTGAAAACATTGCAGCAAAGATCTAGGCAGTATTTTTAAAAGTCACGATGCCATGGGTGAGATCATGTGGCTGGTTAAATGTGCTTAACGCACCTATTTCCAGACAGGTGCATCACTGGCCATGGGCCGTGCTGACAGGCTCACAATGCCGTGGAGAAAGAATCAAGTGAGCCAGCAGGTGGCAGGTAATACTGCAATGATCTCCATGAATGTGGCAATAAACTGAAAGCTAGTTTGGTGTAGTGGTTAAGAGCACGAACTCTAATCTGGGAGAACCAGGTTTGATTCCCTACTCCTCCACATGCAGCCACTGGTGTGACCTTGGGTCAGTCACAAGTTCTGTCAGAGCTGTTCTCTCAAGTGCAGCTCTCGAGAGAGCTCTCTCAGCCCCACCTACCTCACAGGGTGTCTGTTGTGGGGAGGGGCAGGGAAAGGAGATTGTAAACTACTCTGAAACTCCGTGAAGCGTGGGGTATAAATCCAATCTCCTCCTCCTCTGTTAAGCCCTTAAAACACTTTAGTCCTATGCCATGAATACAATTACTCGGATAGCTTGCAAAGGAGCAAAGGAAGCAGGTTACTTTCACAGTTCAGGTACCTTCACTTTAAAAATGACTAGGTAGGATAAACAGTACAAGAGCCAGTTCTGGGAAGGAAGGAATCCAGTTTGTTTCAGCAGGAGAAAGTTCTTTTGTTTGCAGAACAGATTCCCTGGTGATTTTTGAAGGCTTGGCTATCTCTCTTTTGAGGAGTAACAGTTGCTCACTGGAGATGTTTATTGTTGTAGAGATTTGGTAGTGCCAAAGTACAGCGGGTGGCACAGTTACAGGAATAATAGCAGAGTGGAGGCTGGGAACAATTTTTGCAGCTAAATGAAATCAGGGTCCAGCTTCTGTTCCTCCCCCCGAGAGGTATTTTCCTGGCTGTGGAATGGGCTGAAGGGCAGGAGCCAAAGGGTCCTCGGACCTTGGCCCTGCAAAACAGCCGAGTCTTTGTTGCCTTGAAAGGTATTTTTGAATTTATTTTCTAAGCAAGCCAGTCCATCCATTTTAGCTCTCTAGCCCAACCAGAAGGGTGGGGGGAGAGGCTAAGGGCCTTGGGAATGTTTAGTTTGAAGAAGAAGAAGAAGAAAAAAGAAGAAAGAAGAAGAAGAAGAAGAGGAGGAGGAGGAGATTGGATTTATATCCTGCCCTTCACTCACTTGGAGTCTCAGAGCGGCTTACAAACTCCTTTCCCTTCCCCTCCCCACAACAGGCACCCTGTGAGGTGGGTGGGGCTGAGAGAGCTCTTTCCCAAGCTGTCCTTGAGAGAACAGCTGGTACAGAGCTATGGCTTGCCCAAAGTAATCCAGCCAGGTGCAAGAAGAGGAGACTGAGGGGGGGGACATGATTGCTCCCTTTAAATATCTGAAAGGCTGTAATTTGGTGGTGGGCAAGGAGCTGTTCCAGTTGGCAGCAGAGGATAGGACCCGAAGCAACGGGTTTACATCACACGCAGAAAGTTATCGGCTGGATATTAGGAAAAACTTTTCCATGGCCAGAGTGGTTCAAAGGTAGAATCAGCTGCCTAGGGAGGGGGTGAGCTCCCCTTCACTGGCAGCTTCCAAGAAGAGGCTGGACGAATATTTGTCAGAGATGCTTTAGGCTGGTCCTGCATTGGGCAGGGGGCTGGAATGGATGGTCTGAATGGCCCCTTCCAACTCTATGACTCTATGAGACAAACAGACAGGCAGACACTGACGCTGGTGCTGCAGAGGATCTGGCTGGGGGACTGTGCATGCCAGGAGCTGCTCTGCCTTTTCCTCAGCTTTGCAGAGGCAGAAGAAGCCCTTTTCAAGTAGGTTCAAGACAGACAGCACTTGCAAGAGAAATAAAGTTGCTTCTGTTGGCCAGCCAATTTGAGTTTCTCTCTCAGCAGACCCCAGCAAGTTTGCCAGCAACCGGCTGTCTCAGCAGGCAGACATCACTGCAATCAATTCTCGAAGCCTGAGCTGGTGATTCCTTTGCACTAAATAAGCTTTGGTTTCATTTTGCATTGCAGACTGTGGTCCAGGAGACGGGCACTTGTAGTGATGCCCTCCTGAAGGTAAGCAAAGTAGGTATAGCTCCCTAAATTAATCTTCATGGGCTTGAACTGTAGGAATTAAGACAGGAACAAATGGAATTTGCCCCACAGCAGGGGGAAAAAAATCTGCCCAGGGCACTGTGGGATGTTCCCAGAGAAAAGG
This sequence comes from Lepidodactylus listeri, assembly GCA_029233225.1. NCBI lineage: Eukaryota > Metazoa > Chordata > Lepidosauria > Squamata > Gekkonidae > Lepidodactylus > Lepidodactylus listeri. The sequence continues at coordinate 59,231,768 of JARCFY010000014.1, forward strand.
GCACCTTGGGAAACTCTCAGTTATTTTCATTAACAGGGTTGCCAGCTCTGGGTTGGGAAATACCTGGAGATTTTGGGGGCGGAACCTGGGGAGGAAAGGGGTTTGGGGAGGAATGGGGCTTCAGTGGGGTCTAACGCCATACAGTCCACCCTCCAAAGCAGCCATTTTCTCCAGGGGAACTGATACCTGTCATCTGAGAGCCAGTTTGGTGTAGTGGTTAAGTGCGCGGACTCTAATTTGGGAGAACCAGGTTTGATTCCCCACTCCTCCACTTGCACCTGCTGGATGACCTTGGGCAAGCCATAGCTCTGTACCAGCTATTCTCTCAAGGACAGCTTGGGAAAGAGCTCTCTCAGCCCCACCTACCTCAAAGGTGGTCTGTTGTGGGGAGGGGAAGGGAAAGGAGTTTGTAAGCCGCTCTGAGACTCCAAGTGAGTGAAGGGTGGGATATAAATCCAATCTCTTCTTCTTCTTCTTCTGGAAATCAGTTGTAATTCTGGGAGGACTCCAGGCCCCACCTGGAGGATGGCAACCCCAAATGTTTTGCTGTTCAGTGTACAAAGTGATGACTGGAGTGAGGTGGGTGCAATTTTTTTAACTTCCTCTGGAGTGGCAGAGTACCTTGGACCAGTTGTGAACATAGCAAGGCTGCTGCTGTACCTTTGAATGCATGTTTTAAAGCAAAAAGTAGGTGAATGTTACTGTTGCCAGATCTGGGTTGGGAAATTCCTGGAGATTTTGAGGGGTGAAGCCCGAGGAGGTCAGGGCTTGGGGAGAGGAGGGACTTCAGTGGGGTGTTTGTTTGTTTAATTTTTCACAATATGGAGGAGTTCACCGTCCCAAGCAGTCCTTTCCTTCAGGGGAACTGATTTGTGTAACCTGGAGACCAGCTGTAATACCGGGAGATCTCCTGCCAGCACCTGGATACTGGCAACCCTAGACTGACCATTCATCTGGAGCAGTGAAAATGAAGAACTACTGCACTGGAATTAATCACATGCAGATGTGCTGTACTCTTACCATTCAGATAACTGGAGATCCCCAAATAATACCAGGTATGGCAGGGTGTACATGGGTGACTCTACTTGTTTCCCATTTTTTATGGTTCATCTCAGTCACGTCAATGAAGAATGAATTAGCTCACCTCTCCCTCTGCTGGATGTAAGGCTGAACAGCCATGGATGCAGTCCATCCTAGGATGAGGATCACTGTGTAAGCTAATACCTTAGGCCAGGGGTGGGCAAACTGTGGCTCAGGAGCCGCATGCGGCTGTTTCACATATATTATGTGGCTCCCGGCAGGATGGCTGTGGAAGCTAAATATCATTAGCAAACAAATATCATTGGACAAATTAATATCATTATCAATATCTGCTTTTACCCCTTTTGTGATTATTTTTTGGCAGTCTCATTTAATGTTAATAAAAAGCAAATTTGCTTATTTTCCAATAAAAGCAGGTAATATTTGTTCATGTCTTGTGGCTCTCAAACATCTGATGTTTATTCTCTGTGGCTCTTATTTTAAGCAAGTTTGGCCCCCCCTGTTCTAGGTGGCTCTTACGCTGAGCAAATTTGCCCACCCCTGGGCCATGAGGCATACGAATCTTGGACATTGCATCACAATTCCCATTGTTGATACGGTGGAAGGAACGAAGATCCTGTGGCAGTAAATTGCATAAGTTAAGTCTGGGCTTCATAAATAGTTATGTCTTTTTTTCTGTCTTGAATCTATTTCCCGTTGGGTGTCTCCAAATTCTAGAGTTGTGGAAGAGGGTGGGAGGAGTTCAGGAAATTGTTGCTGGCAAACAGCAGTGTTCAGCATATCTCTCTAGGCGAGACACTATTTTCTTCATGCTACATCCAGGATGTCGCTTTTGCACTACAAATGAAGGAAATCAATGAATACTGGACCCGGGGAGACACCCTTAGAACACCTGCACTAGGGTTGCTAATGCCAGGCTGGAAAGTTCCTGGAGATGGGGGCTAGACTAGGTCTTCCAACTCCGGCTTGGGAAATTCCTGGAGTTTTGGGGGTAGATCCTGGGGTGGGTGGAGTTTGAAAAAGGGAGGGGCTCTTGTCATCAAGTCACAGCTGACTTATTGCGACCCTGTAGGTTTTCATGGCAAGAGAAATTCAGAAGTGGTTTGCCATTGCCTGCCTCTGCATCACAACCCTGGCATTCCTTGAAGGTCTCCTATCCAAATACTAGCCAGGGTCAACCCTGCTCAGCTTCTGAGATCGGACAAGATCAGGCTGGCCTGGGTCATCCAGCTCAGGTGGGAAGGAGCTTAGTGGGGTATAATTCCGTAGAGTCCGCTGACCAAAGCAGCCATTGTCTCCGGAGCAGCTGATCTCTGTAGTCTGGAAATCAGTTGTGATTCTAGGTGATCTCCAGGTCCCACCTGGTGGTTGGCAACCCTATTCTGAACAGAGCCATCGAGTGAGGGGAGGCCTGTCTTGGAAACATTGTCAAGAGCTCCCGCATTGCCCTAAATGCATGCACACATATTTAATTGAACTAATGACTCAGATTGGTCATCTGTTGTGCTCCAGCATGTGTGTTGCAGTAAAAGGCTTTCAGATGGGGCTGCAATGTGTCCTGTGAACAGACTGCTACAAAAAATTGCACTGCCTGTTTTGAAGCTATCTATTTTAAAGTGCAGCAGAGATGCCATCTGGTTTTATATAGAGACATATACATATGGAAACCAAGCCCTGGCTGGCCATTGTGGGTCAGTGAGTGCTACTGTGAGAACGCTAAAGTTTATGTTTCCCAACTCCCTGTGCTTTTAAACATTAATAAGTCTCTCTTTTGCATTTACACAGTCTTGCTTCCTATTTAAATTTTAATTGAGGACACCAGGTCCTTGAGTAGAGATATATCACACACACACACAGAGAGAGAGAGAGAGAGAGAGAGTGTTCTGTGCAGTTTTGTATTCCCCCCCTCCTGCTTGAATTGAGAGAGAGAGAGAGAGAGAGAGAGAGAGAGTGCTCTGTGCAGTTTTGTATTCCCCCCCTCCTGCTTGAATTGAAGCACCAGATTATCCCAATCTTGGCATCATCACTGCTGACCGTCTTGTGCGACCAAATCCCTTTCTGCATGGTTAGCTGATGAATGAAAAGAACTTTCCCATCTCCCTTGCCTGTGGTGTGAACTTGTCTGCTGTGGATTCTACTTGAATAGGTTAAAAGAATCCATATTCGCCACATAACGCCTCCAGACCAGAGCCACAAAAGGGAGACTTGAATGAGAGGCAGAGAAAGCCCGAAAGAGAGAGAGAGAGAGAGAGAGAGAGAGACCCAATCCTCCTGCTTTAGAATTCCTTAACGCTTCCCGCCCTTTGGAAGGGGCGAAACAACCAAAGGACCTAGTTAGGCAGCGAGTGAAGCAATTAGCACATGGAATGGCGTGCTAATCGGCCGCATTGTTGCAAACCCTCAATGTGTGATCACTTTGTACAATATGGGTTTTTTCCCCCACCCAGAGAGGCAAAGTCAACATGCAAAGGGATTGTTTTTCCACTGTGTAGTGGAGGGGGGGGGGGGGGAACACTCAATAACTTTCCCACAGTCATACAATACAGCTACACCAACTAGATGCAAAGGATATTTACATCCCAGTCCAGCTAAGGCCATCCCTGAACTGGCCTTGGCTGGGAGGGCAGGGTATAAATTTGATAATAAATAAATATGAATAATAAATAATAAATAAACAGGCGTCTGACATATATCCCTGGTAGATCAGGAGCCCGGGTGCAATTCGTCTTGTGGATTCCCTAGTACATTCAGTGGATTCTCTAGTACATCCAGTAGGATACATATCTGAACCTGCCTTCAGCTGTGCGACCCCCATCCATGTTCTGGCAAAATTAGTCCCCCCCCCCCACCAAAAAACCCTGTGTAAAGTCAGACCCCAGATGGATGTAGCACATCCTGGCTGGTATGACCTGCACTGTGCTATAGGTACAGATGATCCGTAACTGAGCAGATATTATTAATTTTATTATTTTTAACAGAATTTTCTGTTCCACTTTTCTGGCCTCATCAGGGTCACCAATAGGGTTGCCAGCTCTAAGTGGGGAAATACCTGGAGATCTGCGGGGGTGGAGCCAGAGGAGGGTGGGGTTTGGGGAGGGGCGGGACCTCAGCAAGCTACAATGCCACAGAGTCCACCCTCCAAAGCAGCCATTTTCTCCAGGGGGAACCGATCTCTGTCATCTGGAGATCAGTGGTGATTGCAGGAGATCTCCAGGCCCCACAAAGTTGGCTAGCAGACTGAAAACATACATCATGGAAAAACACATCTTAAAAACCACTAAAACAAACAAACAAAAATCCCTCCAAACCAGCCATTTTCTCCAGAGGAACTGATCTTGGTAATCTGGAGAGCAACTCTAATTGCAGGAAATCTCCAGGTGCCACGTGGAGATTGGCAACTCTAGTTTAAACAGATAAGTTCATCCCCATACCAGCTGTGTTACTTTATTTATACCTCACTTTTCTCCCCAATGAAACGTTCCCCCCTCCTCTATTTTATTTACTTATTTAATCCCATAGACCAGACAAGCACACATCTCGTATTGAACTCAGCTGAGGAGAAGAATAGTTCAGAAGAAAAGCTGAAGGGAAACAATGATTGGGGGAGGGGGGGGGGTCTGCACCACCTGCTTTGCTGTTAAAATTACACACAGAGACTGATTTTCATCCTCTTTTAGGGTTGCCAGGCCACTGGCACGGGATGGAAGGGTGGGGTTACCAGCTCCAGGTTGGGAAACTCCTGGAGATTTGGGGATGGACCCAGGGGAGGAGAGGGACCTAACTGGGGTACAATGCCATAGGGTCCTCTCTCCAAAAGCACCCATTTTCTCCAGTGGAACTGATCTCTGTAGTCTGGAGATGAGCTGCAGTTCTAGGGGATCCCCAGAGCTGGAGGCTGGCACCCCTATGTGATTAGGGTAAAATTCTGCATGTTTGGAACTGCCCCCATACTTTGGACTTAGAACAATGCTCCCTCTAAACTGTGGAGTCTTGTAAGCAAAAATTCTGCTTTGTGAGCTACTGGCATTAAAGGTGTGAGTGAGCGATTTGGCTCCTGCATAAATTAGTTTGCTCTGGGGCCATCCTTCCTGAGCTAAGACAAAAATGTGTGAGCCGGAGGCTAAAAAACTGTGAAATGGCTCACACCATCTCAGCTTAGAGGGAACACTGGCCTAGAAGTCTTTGTTTTGTGGCAAAAGCCCTTCGTATGAATGTTATCTCACATGATGGATCTTCCAGGGACCAGAATCTTTTTCAGGGACACAGCTCAGAATATGATGCAAGGCAAGGTCTCACAACTTTGCAATGCCGAAGTGGGAATGAAAAGCATAGGCCCTGACGGAGAGAGAAACAAAACTATCACAGATGTATAAACAAAGGCAATAAACGATGGAAACTGGAGCAGATGAGAGCACTGAAGTCAGGGGTGGGGAGGGCAAGGCAATCACAGCTGAGAGACAAAGATGGGGCTGTGTTTCCAGGCCTCGCTGTTGGTGCCTCAAGCTGTGCAGAGTCCATGAAGGCAGCTCATAATCTGCTTTTCCTCTGGGTCCTCCACTGGGAACGGCTCCGTCATGTTGAACTGACCTGGACTCCTCTCCTCACTTCCTTTCCCAAAGGGGTCTCTCTGGGATGCACAACCATCTGCTTCTCCGCTTCAAGTAGCAGCATTGACGGGAATTCAGCGCTTTTGCACTCTCACACTCTCTCTCCCTTTCCGGTGTGGCTCTCTGAACAGCTTCTCCTGATGTTGTCGGTCTTGCCCTCTTTCAACTCCAAATCTCATGCCGCAGATTTTTTTAAAGGAGCATCCTCCTCCCCCTTCTTTCCCATAAGACATTTGGTTACAGGGGTGCCAGCCTCCAGGTGGGACCTAGGGATACCCTGGATTTACCGCTCATCTCCACACTAGAGAGATCAGTTCCCCTGGAGAAAATGGCTGGGTTGGAGGGTGGAATCTAGGGCATTGCACCCCACTGAGGTCCCTGGCCCCCCCAGGCTCCATCCCCAAATCTGCAGGAGTTTTCTGACCTGGAGCTGCTCCCTCTAAGCTGTGGAGTCTTGTGAGCAAAAATGCTACTTTGTGAGCTACTGGCATTAAAGTTGACAGTGAGCAATTTGTCTGCTGCACAATTAGTTTGCTCTGGAGCCATCCTTTCTGAGCTAAGGGGAAAATGTGTGAGCTGGAGGCTAAAAAACTGTGAGCTAGCTCACACTAACTCAGCTTAGAGGGAACACTGAATCCTACCCCACACCCCCCACTGGTGGCCAGAGGGACCTGGCAACCCTAATGGAGGACATTGTACCCCACTGAGGTCCCTGTCCTCCCCAGGCTCCATCCCCAAATCTGCAGGAGTTGTACCCCAACCTGGAGCTGGCAGTCCTACCCACATCCCCAGCAGTTGCTGCTTGGACTTTGGATTCCTGCAAGTTATGTATCCCAACTTTTCAGCCCTGTACTTAGGACCTCCACAATTTCCAAGCAGGACAATCTATATCAATTAAGGACTAAGGTTGCCATTGGGGTCTCCCCCCACCCTCCACTCATGCTGCATCATTCCCAATTTTATTGGGAAGGATTTCTCCACTTGTTAAGGCATGGAAGTGGGTACGTAGGAGGCTCCATGGCCTCTAGCTTGGACTGCCTGCACAGGGCACAGGGAAACTGGCCCCTGCTGAGGGTTGTCAGCTTTGCACTGGGAAATTCCTGGAGATTTGGGGGTGGTGCAACCTAGGGAGGGCAGGACTTAGGGAGGGGAAGGACCTCAGGGTGGTACAATGCCATGGAGTCCACCTGGCAAAGCAGCCATTTCCTCCAGGGGAACGGATCTCTGGAGTCTGGAGATGAGCTATGATTGTGAGAGATCTCCAGCCCCCACCTGGAGGTTGGCAACTTTCTTCCTGCCATAGCGGTGGCAGCAAGCAGCAGCAGAATAGGTGGGTGCACCCCCCCCCAAACCTGCTCTGCTTGCTGATGCTCACTCCCAGTCCTCACTTCCCCCCACCATGACAGTGCAAAAGCACAGCCCCAGGATGCCCCAGATGCCTTCGCCCCCACTTTACCTCTCACGTCGCTTTCCCTTATCAAGCCCAACTGCTGGGGTACAGCATGACTCAGAAGAGAAAGAAGCTCTTTAAAGATCTCAGAAAGAGTGGGGCAATGGAGTGGGGCAGCCATCTTCCTTGCAGGCTCGCACCATTTTGAAAGCAGTGCTCCCCCACCCCGGACAGTCTATATAGGGTTGCCAGTCTCCAGGTGGTGGCTGGATAGTCCCTAGAATCACAACTGATCTCCAGGCGACAAAAATCAGTCCCCCTAGAGAAAATGTTTGCTTTGCCAGGTGGATTCCGTGGCATTGTACTTCATGGAGGTCTCTCCGCTCTCCAAACCCCACCCTCCCCAAGCTCCACCCCCAGGAATTTTCCAACCCAGATCTGGCAACTGTGTCTATGGATCCCCCCTTAAAACTGGAGAAACACAGCTGTATTCCCCCCCTAGATTAAAGGGGAACATTGCAGGATTGATGTGAGTTGGGTTTACCAACCTCCAGATGGGGCCTGAGGAACTCTGGACAACATAGCTCTATTCCCCTGGAGAAAACGGCTGCTTTGGAGGGTGGACTCCATGGCATTGTACCCCACGGAGGTCCCTCCTGTCCCCAAGCCCTGTTACCCAGCCTCTGCCCTCAAATCTCCAGGAATTTCCCATCCGAGAGCTGGCAACCCTGCCACAAGTCATGCTCAGAAGAATCACAACTTCATGTCAGTTGTGGGGCTTTCTATGTGGGGAAGGTTCCCCGAGTGGAAGCAGCCTCCATGATATGCATAACGCCACCGCCGCTTGGGAAACTTTAACAGCAGCTTCTCAGTTGCCCTTCTCCCATCCTCCAATCTGTCCAGAGGTAGATAAATTCTGGATTCTGGAGGCACCCAAGCACGCTGAATGGTGTAGCAAGCGGCACTGAGATCACATTTGCATGATTTCTCTTATTTTGCATAATTTATTCCAATGTTTTTACTAGTTTGCATAATTCTGGTTTAACTCGCCACTGGGAAGGGCAAATTGCTGCGCAGGACATGAAAAGTACCAGAAACAAGTTTGCTAGACTCTCAGCATAGATTATTGTGGTTAAGCTCAATGGCTTTAGGGAAATGACTTGCATTGTGTATACATTGTAATGATTATTTATTCTTATATTCATTTTGTTAGGCAGACAATACTATGTTATCATAGTTCATGCCCCGTTTTTAGTTTTATAACTATTGTTTTTCTTTTCCCTAGGAAGTTGTACATATTTGCTTTCTGTGTCTTGGGGGAAAAGAAATCAATGAAAATATTATACATCTTCCATTTTGGGTTCTGAAATGTCAAGCAGGTGTCGAAGGGTTTAAAAACTTTAATGGAAGAGGACCCATATAGCTGAAGGACTATCTCTCCCCATATGTCCCCATATGCCAGTGATGGTCCTTTAGCTGCCATCTTCCGGTTGTCCCTTTAAGCTAGTCTGCTTGGCATTTACCAGAGCCCAGCCTTTTCACTTTCTGGGAATGGGCTCCCTGAGGAGATGTAATGGAGGAGCCATCCTTGGAAGAAGAGGAGGAGGAGGAGGAGCAGGAGGAGATTGGATTTATACTCTGCCCTTCACTGAGAGTCTCCAAGCAGCTTACAAACTCCTTTCCTTTCCCCTCCCCACAACAGACACCCTATGAGGTAGGTAGGGCTGAGAGAGCTCTTTCCAGAACTGCTCTTTCAAGAACAGCTCTGACAGAACGGTGGCTTGTCCAAGGTCATCCAGCAGCTGCAAGTGGAGGAGTGGGGAATCAAACCCAGTTCTCCCAGATTAGAATCCATGCACTTAATCACTACACCAAACTGGTTTTAAAGAGGTGCTATAAGGCTGTTTTAAGTCTCCTGGCAGATGTTATATGCCGCCAGGTTACGGATCAGAGCAGTAACAGACAACACTGATATACCACTATTAAGATTCCTATATAATATTTCGGGAATCCTTTGATGTATGTCTGGAATAGTGCTGAGAGCTGAAGTTGGGATGTACTTTGAAGCAAAGGCTTGGGGCAGAGAATTCCATCTGAAAACTGGGATCCTAAAATCAAATCCAGAATCAAGTGGACTAGTCGAATTGGACCATCACACAAATGACAGGATGGATGATAAATTATCATGTTTGGGCATGGCCCATGATGTGACAGAAACAATGAGTAGACAAGAATTGATCCAGCTCATTAGAAGATGTCTGAGTGACTTTGCTTATGAGAGTATGTTGATCATTCATTCATTTTATTTATTTATTTGATTGACTGATTGATTGGATTTATAGCCTGCCCTTCCCTACACAGTAGAGCTCAGGGCAGGTCACAACATAATTAAATATAACTTAAGATTAAAATCAGCAACAGTCACCATTTTTATTCCTCAATGGCTGGCACAGTCAAGGGCAGTTCAGGAGATGGTCCAAAGTGGGAAACCATTACTTATCCTTGACCAAATGCCCAGTGGAACAGCTGTTACATTGGTGACCTGTGCCTCCATTGACAAGGAGCATCCAGGATCACCCCTAAATTCTTGACGGTTGGTGCTGGTGTTAAAGGATCACCACTAAACTCTTGACGGTTGGTGATGGTGTTAAAGGCACTCCGTCAAGAGGGGAAAGTTGGCATCCTGTCCCGGCACCACCTCGACCCAGCCACAGGACCTCTGTCTTCGATGGATTTAGTTTCAGTCATCTCTGCTTCAGCCATCCAACCACTGCCTCCACTCCCTCAGCCAGAGCAGCTGGAGTAGTCTCCAGCCAGCCACTTATCAACAGATACAGCTGGGTGTCATCAGCATATTGGTGACAGCCCAGCCCGAAACTTGGTACCAGCTGGGCAAAGGGGGTGCATATAGATGTTAAATAACAGTGCGGAGAGGATAGCCCCTGAGGAATATGACATAGCAGTGGGTTCCTGAAGGAAGTCATCTCCCTTAGCGCCACCCTTTGTCCCCGGCCTTGGAGAAATGAGATCAGGCACTTCAAGGTTGACCCACGAACTCCCACAGCTCACAGAGTGTGTTCATCTTTCTCAGCAGGCATTCTCCCTCCAACAAAAATGCCAAATATCTATCTGAGCCAAGTCTTCCAAAGTATAGAAGGGCATTCACGCTTGCGTGCCTGAATGCCCCGCCTTCAGTGGTGATGATAGGAAGATTCAATGGAACTCCATATTCAGATAGACGCTGCAGTTGTGGCAACAACAGAATCGGTTCTGCGGATCCTATTCTCTTTGACTGCCCCGGATTTTCAGATCTAAGAGCTGAATTGTTCTCTCCATTAGTTAATCAGGACTTTATCTCTTCAGCAACTAAATCATCTTTGCTACTCAGAGATAAAGATAAATAAACCTCTTTGTGTGTGGCAAAATTTCTGTTAGCTGTCGTTGAGCTACATGATAACTTTTGCAGCAATCCTTTTGTGGGGTGAGGGTTTGCTGTTTGTGACTCTGGTTGTGGAAACAGTAAGCAAGAAGTAAGTAAATAAGGCTGTTTTACTTGACAGGACTTTTAATGGGGCTTGAGCTGCAGGCAGTATCTGGGGAGGCAGAGTAATTTCCTAATTGCATTATATATGGTTTTAACTTAGAATTGTAAGTCATCTTGATTCTGAAAGGAAAAACAGGATACACTTTATGTCATAAGGCAGGGCCCCCCAATCTTTTTGAGCCTATAGGCACCTTTGGAACTTGAACACAGGATAGTGGGCAAGATCACAAAATGGCTGCCACAGGAAGTGGAGCCAATCACAAAATGGCTGCCATGGGAGGTGGAGCCAATAAAAAAATGGCTGCCACAGGAGGTAGGGAGGTGGAGCCAATCACAAAATGGCTGCCGCAGGAGGCAGCACCAACCACAAAATGTCAGGGAGTGAGGCTATATATATAACTCTAATAGTATGTCTTCAGCATTTCAGGTATAAAGGTAAAGGTAAAGGTTTCCCTTCCTTGATAGCTAGTCGAATCCGACTCTAGGGGGCAGTGCTCATCTCTGTTTCTAAGCTGAAGAGGCAGTGCTGTCTGAAGTCTTCTCCGTGGTCATGTGGCCAGCATGACTAGACACCGAGGTGCACGGAACGCTGTTACCTTCCCACTGAAGTGGTACCTATTTATGTACTTGTCATTTCTTGCTTTCGAACTGCTAGGTTGGCAGGAGCTGGGGCCAGAGATGGGAGCTCACTGCGCCACATGGCACTCAGGTCTCAAACTGTCAAGCTACCGACCTTCCAGTCTGCAGCTCGGCGTCTTAACCTCTGAGCCACTGTGGCCGCCCTCTGTTTAACAGGATGCCTTTCAATCTGCAGGGCCAATCTCCACCTAGCCCTGCCCACTTTCTAAAAGCACTTGGCAGGCACCAGTAAAGATGTTGGCAGGCACCATGGTGCCCACACTCCCCACGTTGTGGACCCCTGCCATAAGGACTAGAGGCTTGGGTTGTTTGCTTGTTTGTTTTTTAAAAAAGTAAAAGACACAGGAAAGCCAGTTCGCACGACCGATACATATCTGGGTCTTTTCTCTGCATTCCACAGCATTGCAGCATCTGGCCGTGTCTTTGTTACTCCTGAGCTGTTTGATAGCTGGGGGAGAGACTAATGCGCTCAGCTGACCGGTCAGTGCACAGGAATGAGCTGGCTTCCGTTCTGCACAGAGCGAAGGGACAAAGACAAATTTCCAGTGGCAAAGGCCATCGTAGATGGACACAGCCTGATTAAATAATTGTGGTTTTCTCTAACGCTCTCTAACAGCTTCCAGATGCTGCCGTAAATGGTCTCAGATGTGTTCTTCGACACCGTGGGCTGATCTGAGCATCCGTACTTTGGAGGGGAGAGAAAAATATCCTGTTCAGTGACAGCAACCGACCATCCTTCTTCAGGTGTCCTGCACGTCCTTCTTCAGGTGTCCCGCATCATCAGGGTCTCCATGTTAGTGATGGTATGGGAGGGCCATAGGGTTGCCAACTCTGGTTTGAGAAATTCCTGGAGGTTTGGAGAGGGGAGGGAAAACAGCAGGGATTTGATGCCATAGAGTCCACCCTCTGATGCTGCCATTTTCTTTGAGAAAACTGATTTCTGTAGTCTGGCGATCAATGATCACGCCAGGAGAATGCCAGTCCCCGCCTGGAGGTTTGAAATGGAAAGATCAAAAAAGAAAACTGTACAGCAAGTGCTAATTATAATATATAAGTATATTAACAACTTTCTTAAAGTGTACAACCATCACATAAATATTATATGAATGGTATACGATCTATAAAAGATGAAGAGTATACAGCCCACAAGGTGGGCGAAGGAAGGTCTCCGGAATCACACTTCATTGCGCAAGAAACTTCATCCGAACCGGACCGTATCTCAAAAAGTCTCCCATTTTACATTCTTGATTCTCAAGCAGAAACAAAGGCACTGGTGCACATTTCTCTACAGTTTATTTCAAAAACATCTTCAAGAAGAGAAAGAAATAGTCGACGGGCAAAGGAGTTGTGAAAGCCAGATGTGCCCAGTGGTACCCCAAAGACTAACAGCATTCATTCTGGCCTGCGCTTTCAGGAGCTAGAGCTTGCTGGCTCATCTGTCGTCCTGCGACCACATGGCTACCTCTGTGGAAATGTAATGAGGCCGTTCTCAGAGGGTGTGCTTATGGGAGCCTGTTGACATGAATGGCATCACTTGTGTGGAAATCCTGGCATGTTTGCAGTAACCTTGGGTAGCTGGGGGGATTAAATCAAATGCATTGGTTTGGGTTTTTTTTTTTAAAAAAAAATTAAAACTATCCATCTCTATAGCTATGCAATTGCAGAACACTTCATTCTGGAATTAAAGCGCGTCTCTCCTCCCCAAGGTAGAGTCGCATCATTGTGGAGGGCTTAATTTGAGATAAGGCTCTTCAGAGCTTAATTTTCAGTGCTGGGAACATGATCAGCACTGGGAAACACGAAATAATGAGACGCGGGCTCTGAGGACATGCAGGATCGTTTTCATTTCCGCTTCTTGCTGTGCAGCCAGCCCCAAAATGTTTAGGTTTCCCTATGAACGTATCAAGCTGTCTCAAAAGTAGGTTTCCCTATGAGTGTGTAAAGTCGCTTCAAAGTGACACGTTACTTGTTCCTATAAGACCAGTTTTTCCCACTTTGACTGGCCTTCATGCTGTAAGCCCGTCCCTGCTGCCTCTTTACTGGAATTTCCACCAAGTGCAGCTGGGATCTTAGAATCACAGAGTTGGAAGGGGCCAGACAGGCCATCTAGTCCAACCCCCTGCTCAATGCAGGATCAGAGCAACCCTGACAAGTGCTTGTCCAGCCGCTGCTTAAAGACTGCCAGTGAGGGGGAGGAGCTCACCACCTCCCTAGGCAGCTGGTTCCACTGCTGAACTACTCTTACTGTAAAAAAGTTTTTCCTAAGATCCAGCCGGTACCTTCCCACCCTTAATTTAAACCCATGATCGCGAGTCCTCTTCTCTGCTGCCAACAGAACCGGCTCCCTGCCCTCCTCTCAGTGACAGCCCTTCAGATACTTCAAGAGAGCCATCATGTCCCCCGTCAACCTCCTCTTCTCCAGACTGAACATTCCCAGGTCCCTCAGTCTTTCCTCATAGGGCTTGGTCTTCTGCATGAAAGATCTTCTGCAACTTCTGCATGGAAGATTTTCAGCATCCTCTTCCAGAGCAGAATTTTGGAGTTCCTAGCAGGAACAAGCCAACAGCAGTTCACATCTCTGGAAATTAAATGCTCATAATGTGACAATTTTGCATCCAAGGCCCATTAGATAGGACTACTTTGTGGTGTGGTTGCTGCAGCAAAAGGCACCACTGTGCCATGAGCTCCCCCATCTCATCAGTGAAAGGTAAAAGAACTGGTCATATGGCTCACCCAGATCACATGGTGATGTCCGATGGTATCTTTAATGACCCTAGTGGACGTGAGGCAGAAGGCTGCAATCATTTGGGCAACCCAGGAGATCTGTGCTTTAGCAGATGCGTCCTGGGAACTGACGTGGTTTTGTGTTAGCAACCAAGTGGCAGAAGTGTGTAAATGTGGCCAGGGAAGTAATTGTGGAGTAGGGGGGAACAGAGATGAGCAGAACATCAGGCAGGACTATAAGTGGGTTTATAACGTGTGAGTGTTTGTGACCGATTGCACAGAAAAGCAGGCATCAGAGAGTCAGGGAGTTCATGAGTTAATCTTTCCTGGAGAGAAGAGCTTATGTGATTGGCTTCTCTACTCACTCTCTGATTAGCCAGCATCAGCTGAGTGAGTAAGTAAAACAGCTGATCTGGAGGGAAAAGAGGTCTTTCGCCTTTTGGTCTTTGTCTGAAAACTAACATCTGGATCAGTAGCCAGAGGTTTTGGCTTCTGAGGGAAGAGACATTTGGGAGTCAATGTTTTTTGGCAGGCAACAGTCAGAAAAGTACTTCTACAGAGAGAAGAAGAGAAACCCCGTTGCCTTAAATACAATAAAACTACTCTGAGGGAGAATTTAGATTCTCATGCAGGAAAGCTCCAGAACAGCCTTATATAGACAAAGGATACTGGAGAAGGATTCGGCAGAAGGTCTGGGTAGTTAGAGTGAACTCCCAGAGAAGCCAAATAGCAAAAGGAGTTATTGCTTCTTAGGGACAAGGAGAATAACTTCCTGACAGTGAAAGGGGTTGGGAAGAGAACCCTGGTCTGTGATAAAGAGAAGCTCACACACCTCAGGAAGCTGTAATATCTAAAGGAAAAACCTAGAACTCTGAAGGAAGAAATCTAGAAACATTAATAAGAGCTGTGTTAGTAATGAAATATACTAAGCAAAGTACCTCTCAAAGAAAGAACTGGAAAATCTTGAAACAAAACTACAAACACACTCTCTTGGATGTTCTAACAATTCAGCTCTGTATACATATTATAAAGTTTTAACCTCAGCAGTCTCAAAGCCTTCAGTATTCCAATTATACATATGTTCCCTGCCTGTTTTATAAAATCTTTATTCTGTTCTTGAAATTTAATTTGCCTCAAGTGCCATTTCACAAGAGTTTATAAAACAGGACAGCTCCTGTCTTTCCCTTAAGTTCCTCTACTGGGTCTAAAGCTTAAACCAATATCTAAACAAAGGGTAGGACAGTTTCAAGTAAATATCAATAGAGAAGATATACATGCTACTATAGGGCAACTCAGTTACTAAGGGGAACTGAAGGTTTGGCAGGAAAAATCTGCCAGACAGTTGGGGGAGATGTAGGGTTCCGTCATAGTGTAATTTATCTAGGTAATGCATACGCCACCTCTCCAGAGTTCTGCTTCAGATAATTAAAAACATTATAGATTATCAACATAAAAAACAAGCTACCCAAAACAACCCAGGGGCATAGAAACAACATAAAACAACCATTCAGTGTGTGTCTGTTAAGTGCCCTCAAGCCACTTCTGACTTATGGCAACCCTACGAATTAACATTCTCCAAAACCTCCAATTGTTAACAGGAGGGAGCCAAGTCCTCTCTAGCCCCTGGCAGGTAGGGTGGGGTGGGTTATCAAATCCAGGTTGGGAAATCCTGGAGATCTGGGGATGGAGTTTGGGGAGGACAGGGACCTCAGTGGGGTACAATGCCACAGAGTCCACCCTCCAAAGCATCCATTTTCCCCAGGGAAACTGATCTCTGTATTATGGAGATGAGCTGTAATTCCGGGGGATCCCCAGGCCTTACCTGAAGGCTGGCTTTCCTAGTCAATGGCCTTGTTCAGGTCTTGAAAACTGAAGGCCATGGCCTCCTTGACTGAGTCAATCCATCTCATGTCGGGCCTTCCTCTTTTTCTGCTGCCTTCAGCTTTTCCTAGCATTTTTGTCAGTACCCTTAAAATATCCATAAAAGGAAACCAGAAGTGGGCCATAAAACTGCTAAAAAAGATTGAACCCCTTAAGTTAAAAACCTGGGTTAAAAAACATTTTGGCCTGGCACCTGGGAACATTATGGTAGGGACCAGGTGAGCCTCAAGGAATGAGGGCATGCTTATCCTTTATTAGGGACTGCTGAGGTTCAACCAATTACAATGATTTGATCTACAGTGACATTTCAGGAAATAGTTTTTCTTTGCCAGGATGGATGAGAATCAGAACGGATGAGAATCAGTGCGGTGTAGAATCAGAAAGGGGGCCCTTATAATAAGTTTCTTATAAGCCCAAAGAAATAATGCCCAGGCTCTGCTTGCATCTGAATCAAACGAATCCTCATTGTCCTTCTTGATTCTTTTCTTCCTTCTTTTACTGGGCAGCCACACCATCTTTCCTCTGATACACTGCCATCCAGTGGCTCTTTTCAAGCCTGGCAAGCAATTTCCACAATTTGCAATAGAAAGGATTTCATATTTTTGTAAGCGTTCCTTACTTTGGAATTAGGAATCCTTAACAAATAAGGAAGGATTATTCTGGAAGGATTATTATATTTTGTACCTTCATGGAGAGCAGTGACATAAAAAATGCAGAGGGCATGCAGTTTTCTTGGCCAGTTTCCTCTGTGCTTATTATTTGTACAAGTGATTCTCTGGGGATGAGTGTTGAGAAGCACTGAAAGAAAGATTCTGCAAGGGGTGGGGCGGGGGTGGGGGGAACACGGCCAACTCAAGAAAAAGCTGGGGACAGAAAATCAGGATTTTTGGGGCAGAGGTCTGGATTCCTTGAGAGGTGGGATTTGTTAGTGGCATCAGCGCAAGGGCGAGCTGGGTCTCTGTGCTTCTTTTGTGGTGAAGAATTTCAGCAGCGATGGCTTTCTTCTCTCCTGCATAACAAACTATACTTGCTCCCAAAATTCCCTTTTATATGTGACTACTTAAAAGCTCAGGATTCCCTATCCTCTTCTGAATATGAAGGCTTTATATGAATGCACTCTAGGGTTGCCAACTTCCAGATGGGGCCTGGAGATCTCCTGGAATTACAATTCACAGTTACAATTGCCTTGGAGCCAGTGGCTGCTTTGGAGGGCAGACTCTATGGCATTTTACTCTGCTGAACTCCCACCCCTCCCCAAACCCACCCTCCTTAGTGTCTCCTTCCACAATCTCCAGGTATCTCCCAGGTATTTGAACTATATCCATTACAAATGATGTTACCCGCCCTGAGCCCATTCATGGGATGGGTGGGATATAAATACAAATAATTAACAAACAAACAAAGAAACCATATATATTTGACCATGCCTATCCAAACAGAAAGCTCCATTTCGGACAAGAAGAAAGCTCTGAGGAAATGGCGTTTGATACAACTGAGCGGCGACATCTGTCGTTGGCCTGAGGGAAAGAAGAAGCATGTAGACTTCAGCGCACTGTTGCCAACCGACCAGCGGGAAAAATTGCCCAACCTGATCTTTTTAGACAGTGTGGTGCAGTGGTTAAGAATGTCAGACTAGTATCTAGCCAAGTCAGCTTCGAATCCCCACTTGAGCCATGGAAGCTCACTGGGGGACCTTGGTCCAGGCACTCTCTCTCAGCCTAATCTACCTCACAGGGTTGTTATGAGGATAAATGGAGGAACAGAGATAAGAGGGACACAGCTGCTGATCAAGAGAGAGGAACGAAAATGAAGCCGTGTATATGCTGCGATGATTTTATACAATAAGGAAAACTTAGACGTGACGATTCTAATGCTATACAAAAAAGACTACAATAAAATTGTTGATATCCCACTGCTGTGTTGATATTGATGTGCTGGTAACGAGGGTCTCCGGAACGATGTCTCGTTTCGAATCCCAAGAATCTTCATCTGAACCATCTCATGACTCCCTGTGTTCAAATGCAGAGTGATATCCACAGTCAGGCTCAAATGAGCAAGCACAGCCTTCGTACACTTAACAGCCAAAGAACTGTAGCTACAAAGTCTTCTCATTTCATTACTACAGAAAGAATTGCCATCGGGCCATCCATAGGATAAATGGAGGAGAGGGGAAATGATATAAGCCACTGTGTGTTTCTGTTGGGGAGGAAGGTGGGATGCAATGGAATGTTTCACAGCATGAAGATAACCATTATCACTTACATTTCAATGTATTCCAAAAACTGGGGTTAGAGTTAGCTTGGTCACAATTGTGCTGCTTTACCCTGGGTCTGTTGTCCTTCTGGAAAACATTTCTCCACTCTCAAAGTTTAACAGCCCCCAGTGCCATGTGCTGGAGTGGTTAGAATAGTTTCTAGGGGAGCCACCATCAAATCTGCTGAGTAACCTTGAGCCAGTTACTTTCTCTCTCAATGAAACCTACCTCACAAGGTTGTTGTGAAGATAAAGTCAGGAAGGGAGAACCACATACACTGCCCTGAGCTCCTTGGAGAGAAAGTGGGATAAAAGTGTCCTGGAGAGATAGACTGAAAAGGCTCATAGCAAGTTTGTGAATCATGCTCTCTTTCTCCCTGTGTATTTATAGTGATGTGACAGCTTGAAACAGGGTGTTAGTGTGACAGTGACTCAGGGCACATCGCGACCCAGTCTTTGCCTGGACCCAAGACCAGATGGAAAAGGGCATGGAAGGATCTGTTCATTGTCCAGACGGCTCTTGCCAAGACATAAACATCTTTTTTTCCAAGGAGGGAACATTCTGTTGCAAAAGGTTCACCAGCAGAGGGCGCTAGGGCTCTATCTTCAGCTTCAGAAGCCCGTGCACCTGGAAGGATGTCTCTAGAAATCCCAGTCTGGAATTGGTCTCTCTGCTGCATTTGTCACCTGGAGCATTTTGGTGTGTATTCCCCTCTGGGCTAGGCTGGATCTTGTCATTCCCTGCAAGGGAGTCACTCTGGAGAGCTTCAAAAAGAAACTGAAGCAGCCCCTTAAAGAGGCACTTTCTGGTGGCTTTGTGCACTTTTCAATCTCCATCGTATGCAGCCTCATGGGAGCATAAGAAGAGTCCAGTAAGATCAGGTCATCTTGTCCAGCTTCAGCCTTTCCTCATAAGGAATGTACACCAACTTCTTGATGGACCCTAAATTTGTTCTACGACTTCTTGATGGTGTAGGATGCCTTCATATCACTACCATCTCCTTCTAGCAAACTGCTGATATCATAGATTTGAGTCAAGTAGCACTTTAGAGACCAATAAGAATTTTTTGGATACAAGCTTTCGAGAGCTAGAGCTCCCTTCATCAGATACGAATATGCTGATATCATGTGCCTCTCCTGCGCACGTTTTATAATTGTGGAGAAACAACCAGTGCTGCTTGGACTTTTGAGCAGATGCTATGATACATTTTTACAGGTCTTCTGTCTTCAACAGCAGCCCGGTATGCTGAATTTTGTAGACAAAACTCTTCCTGGCTCTTATTTAGGATGTCACATCAACGTACAATCCAACATTTTGCAGGGGAAGGCATCATAAGTCTCTGTCAAATACATTTATTGAGAAATGTGTCTTCTCTCCCTGGGAAGCATTGCACTTGAGGAGAAGTGAAATGGTACAAAGGTTTAGTGTATATTTTCATTTTGACTTGGTATATGTCTAAAATGAGATCTGTCACCTGCCTTGAAGAGCTGTATGGGTAAAAAGGCAGATTATAAGCATTCTAAATAAATACATTCTACCCAGCGGTGCAAGTATTTTGATCCTTGAGGTGAAAACTGTGCATGTGTGAACCAGCCTAAAGTTAGTGCCTGGTATCCTACCGGTCTGCTCAGCAGAGTTTCAAGCCTTCACATGAAGCTGCCCTATACAGAACCAGACCATTGGTCCATCAGGGTCAATATTGTCTACTCATGATGGTAGTGGCTCTCCAGCATCTCAAATAGAGGTTTTTCACATCACTTATTGCCTGGTCCCTTTTAACTTTTGAACCTGGGGCCTTCTGGGGAACCTGGGGAGAGCCAGTTTGGTGCAGTGGTTAAGTGAGCAGACTCTAATCTGGGAGAACTGGGTTTGATTCCCCACTCCTCCAACTGCAGCTGCTGGAAGACCTTGGGCAAGCCATAGCTCTGGCACAGCTTTTCTTGAAAAAGAGCGGTTTCTGTCAGAGCTCTCTCAGCCCCACCTACCACACAGGGGGTCTGTTGTGGGGAGGGGAAGGGAAAGGAGGTTGTAAGCCACTCTGAGACTACAAGTGAAGGGTGGGGTATAAATCCAATCTCCCCCTCCTCCTCCTCCTCCTCCTCTTCTTCTTCTTCTTCTGCATGTCAAGCAGATGCTCTGCCATGGAGCCACCGGCCTTTCCCCAAGCCAGCATTCGACTTCAGTGGCTCCTTTTGCAGTTCTAGTGGTTATGATGCCGCCGCCAATGGCCATTTGAAGAGGAGCGGAATCCCTTTCAGATCTGGGCAACTGGGACATTTGCATGTAATGGTTAAAGGGCTTTTTAAAGGGGCCTTTGTGGTCTGCTACCTGATGCTCACCTGCCCTCTGCATGGAAGAAAAAGCACCTTTCAAGGCCCAGAGGGTGGTCAGGCTCAGGTGCTTTGTCCCCAACTCCTAGAGCTAAGGAATGAGTTGGTCGGTGCTTATTTTGTAAAAAAAAAAAGACAAGGTGCCGGTACCAATGCTCCTTCTAAGCTATGGAGTCTTCTGAGGAAAAAATCTACTTTGTGAGTTACTGGCAATAAAGTTGTGAGTGAGCGATTTGGCTGCTGCATGAATTAGTTTGCTCTGGGGCCATCCTTCCTGAGCGAAGACGAAAATGTGTGAGCTGGAGGCTAAAAAACTGTGAGCTAGCTCACACTAACTCAGCTTAGAGGGAACACTGGCCGCTACTTGTACATGAGATTGCACTGCCTGGTTGACAGGACCACACAGAAGGCAACAGATGCAAATTTAAGCCACCGGGCCAACGTGGGATGGACTGGTAAGTACAACAAGGAAAAAAACGTAGAAAACTGTGTGACCCAGCACAGTAAGAGGGGGGATTCTTTTTAGTTCCGCTTCCCATGGCAATATAGGCCTGTCATTAAAGCTAGATTTTTTTTCCCTTGCAAACTAATGTTAGCGTTCTCAGCACTGAATCACCAAGGCTTGCAAAATAGCCTCCCAAAGATCAGGAAGGGTCTGTGACTCTGTGGAAGAGCCTCTGCTGGGCCTGCAGCAAGTCCCAGGTTCAACCCCTAGCGTTTCCAGTTAAAAGGATTCGGTAGTGGGTGATGTGAAACACCTGTACTCGGGACCCTGGAGAGCTGCTCCCAGTCTGAGCAGATAATACTGACCTTGAGGGACCAAAGGTCTGGCTCTGTAGAAGGCACCTTCCAAACCCTTTGGACGGTAAAAATGGTTTGCCTCCAGTTTTGCTCCATAAACAATATGTGATAGCTGCCAGAAGTGTAGGAAACTTTAGACTAGGAGTCCAAAAATAGTGTGAATCAAATATGACTTTCTGGACCCGATATCTTCCCCCCCCCACTCGCCGTCTCCATCCATTGGCTGATGAGCTGAGCCACAAGGAAGAGTCTCACCTTAAATGTAATGGAAACATTTACTAACGAACAAGCCCTCATTACAACTGTTACGAGGAAATGCTTAATTCACAATAGGCACCAGATAACTGAGTTTAATTAATAAATCTGGGTGGCGTCTCCTAAACCGCAGGAAGGGATTACAGGGTGTTAAGGCATCTGTCTGGTGGACTTTTATGGAAGAATTTTGCTGCCTGCCTTCACACTTCATCCCAGCACTTGCAAACGGGGGAGTCAATTGGTTGCAAAAACACAAGATGCCCTTCTGAAGGTCTGAACTTGGGCTGAATGACATTGGAAGGACCAGCGAGATTTCAGGTTCCTGGCCTTTTTGACCAGCGCGTAGGTTTCTGGGCATGCCTTCCAGAGACCTGCTTGCAGAGATTTTAGTTTGTTTTTGCCACCCGGTCACTCCTGACTTGCAGCGATCCCACAGGGCTTTGAAGGCAAGAGACATTCAGAGGTGGTTTGCTATTGCCTGCCTCTGCATAGCAACCTTGGACTTCCAGCAGGGTGCTGTGGTTAGGTGCGGCAGACTCTAATATGGAGAATGGGGTTTGGTTCCTCACTAATCATCATCATCTTATGGCATTGTGTGTAAAATACCCAGGAGATCCTAAGATTGTCTGGCAGCCAGAAGTGCTAGCTCTTTTTTTAGTGTTATGCACCACTAGGTGGCGAGCTAGACTTGTTTCTAAGGCAAGAGATGTTTCAGAGGTGGTTTGCCATTGCCCGCCTCTGCATCATGACCCTGGTATTTCTTGGAGGATGCCCTTCCAAATACGAGCCATGGCCGAGCCTGCTTTAGCTTCCAAGATCTGATGGGACTGGGCTAGCCTGGGTTATCCAGATGTTCCAGTCCTCCTCCACATGAAGTCTGCTGGGTGACCTTGGGCCAGTCACAGTTCTCTCTGAACTCTCTCAGCCCCCACCTACCTCCCAAGGTGCGTCTTGTGGGGAGAGGAAGGGAAAAGATTGTAAGCCACTTTGAGACTCCTCAGGGTAGAGAAAAGCGGGGCATAAAAGCCAACTGTTCTTCTTCTTCTTTGGTGGTCTCCCATCCAAGTACTAAACCAGGGCCAACCTTGCTTAACTTCAGAGATCAGACTATCCTGGGCTATCTAGGTCAGGGCACTTGCAGAGTGGTCTGATATAGTTGGGTACCTGAAAATTATGAAGGAAGAGATTCCACTTCCTCAAGTGTAGTCCTGCCTGCTGTGATAGATTTCATTTATGAAGGTCCTCTTGTTCCACATGGAGGATTTCTGTGAATACAGGGTGGGTTGCTGGAGAAAGAGAAACCTCTCCCGTTTTCGCTGTGACCGTTGTGTCATAAAATCAAAGACAGAAAACAAGGCCAAGGCCGATGGTGCAAAATAAAGTAAAGGTATATTTTATTTCTGAATTAGAAGTCCCAAAATTCTGTATGCATTTAATTAAAAAATTAAAAATTAAAAGAAAGATTTGATCAGACAGGAAGAACTGCCAAGAAATAAGGCAGTTGGCCTCCAACAAACCAGCAAAACAACAGCAAAACAGAACACTGTGTAAGGCATGATAATATACCGATAATCCCAGAGTTGCCAGCTCCAGGTTGGGAAATATCTGGAGATTTTGGGGGTGGAGCCTGAGGAAGGCGGGGTTTGGGGAGGGCAAGGGCTTCAATGGGGTATAATGCCATAGAGTCCACCTTCCAATGTGGCCCATTTTCCCCTAGAAGAAAGCCTTGAATAGTCATTTTGAAAGAATATACCTGAGTTTTGGTTTCCGTGATATCCTGTTTTGAGAAAGTGGTTCCTACCTGAAAAAACCTTACCAGGCGAAATATGGAACACTGTTAGCGTGCCCATAAGAAGACTTCATCAGGACCACTGTCTTTGGATATCAGTGCTGTGACTCAGTTGTCTAGTTTCAACTTGGAACATAGCTTCTGTTTCTGAAAACTGAGTTTGCTTCTTTTTAAAAACATTAGAGTTAGTGCTCCTGATTATTTAGAAAATAAACTGTCGCAAATATCAAAGGTACAGAAAGGCATAGCATGGAGGTTGAACCCCCCCCCCCCCAAACAAACAAATTATCTTGTTAGGAAGTGGTCTCCGGGAGTCCAGCTCTTGCTGAGAGATACTGGCTGAAAACATTCCACAGGTATACATGCCATTGTGAATATAAAATCTAAAGTTGTCCTCACTGCAAGAATTCAAGACAGAGTGAGTCGTTATCCAGTTGCATAGCAACACAGCACTTGCAAGGGTAGCAAACAAAGCCATTTTTATCACAACGATGCTTCCTTGACAAAGCAAGAGCGTCTCTTTCTTTCTCTGTGTCTGTCTCTCCCGGCAAAGGAATTATTATGGTTCTATACAGCAGTCTATTTGCTTCCTTTGATGTCTCTAGTTTCCTAAAATGCAGAGTTAAAAACATATCACAGCATTACTCATACATTGTTGTAATTTCATTGCATGCTTTAAGTGGGCAAATCCCAGCCAAAGCACCCGTGTTCCCCACTCAATGGACTGGCGGGTGGTGGCGGCGGCAGCGTCCAGTGATGCCAAACATCAGGGCTATTTTTGGGCAGGAACGCACAGGAACGGAGTTCCGGCTGGCTCCAGAGTTGGCCACACCCAGGAGGAACTCATTAGCATAATAGGCCACGCCCAACAGCAGAAACTCATTAGGATTGGCTACATTAGGGGTGTGTGGTCTAACATGCAAATTAATTCCTGCTGGAAAAAAAGCCCTGGGTTTTGACACAAACATTTGTAAACAGAATAAGAAGCAAAAGGTGGGTGTGGCTGGATGACCACTCCTCTGGTAACATAGGGGTGTGGCCTAATATGCTAATAAGCTGTGCTGTCAGGGGGTGGCCTAATATGCTAATGAGTTTCTGCTGTTGGGTGTGGCCTATTATGCTAACGAGTTCCTGCTGGGCTTTTTCTACAAAAAAAGCCCTGCCAAACATCATTTCCAGCTGGGTAACTGGAATAGACATTTGCACACCACTGGCTGCACTAGCATTTTGCTGAAACTCAATGGTTACCAGAAGTGACATCACTGCATTGCTAGATGTTCTAGCATTTCCCTGAAACTCTATGGTTTTCGGGGAAATGCTAGGGCACCTAAAAATTTAGCGATGTCATTTCTGGTTCTGCAGCTGGAAATGATGCCATACATTGCCCCTCCCCACCCCCTGATTGCCAGGGATTTCCAGCTAAGGGCCAGCAACCAAATTTACTTACTTACTTCATTTATACCCCACCTTTCTCCCCAGTGGGAGCCCAAGGTGGCTTAGATCATTCTCCTTTCCTCCATTTTATCCTCACAACGATAACCATGTGAGGTAGGTTAGGCTGAGTGTGTGACTGCCCCAGGGTCACCCAGCGAGCTTCCATGACAGACTGGGGATTCGAACCTGGGTCTCCCAGATCCTAGTCTGACACTCTAAGCACCATACCACACCTACTGCGCATACTCCAGATCTGTTCAGTTTATTTCAGTACGTAACCAGCACAAATCAGTTATAAATATAGTTGGAGTCCATACTCTAGGCACAGAGCCATTAAATTGGAAATGACTAGATAAAACTTTAAAATACAAGTTTTTAAGAAACAGAACTTTTAGTCTTTCAAAAATTAAGAACTTCAAAAGGCTCAAGGATCGTCTGTGTCACTCCTTGATGTGTTCTTTGTGGTTTTTATGGGCTACGGCCAAGAATCTGGGGCAAGCAAGCGTAACCTGGGGGTTGGAATCCAGCAAGAGCATATTACTTAACTCCAAATCCGGGAGACCCAAAAATCTTTCCAAAATAGGCTGGATGTACTTAGCATGTATTACTTGATAGTACCCACGATCTAACAAAGGATGCTCGATTGTTTCTACTTTGCCAGTGCCACACGGGCAGACAGGCTTGGCCATTGTGCATACTCCCTCCCTTCCTATCTTGTCTGTATTTTGAGGTGTGCGCAATGATTGATTTTTATTGAAAGACCAATCAGCTAACTCTGCATTTCAATACTATGTGCTGCTGGGGAAAGGGGAACGGTGGGGGAGGGACTCCTCGATGACCCGTCCCCCTCAGAACCTGCCGCTTGTCCTGCCTCAGTTGATGAGCCAGTTCTAATCATTGTGGCTGAGATGGAAGAGCCTCCTACCTTTTGACCCATATTGGCGCTGCTCTGTTCCTGTTCATGGGAACGAGAAAAGAAAATCCTACAACTGGCCTGTTCTCAGGACTGCCCCTGCCAGGAGGCAGCTGCCCAAGATGGCATTTTTGGTCTGCTGTTAACAACTGGAAAGTGGCCCATTGTTTAATAGAGATTATTAATATAGGCACTCTTGGAGCTTTCCTTCCTGGGTGCCAAAATGTCTATTCTAGTAATAATAATCACAAGAAGAAGAAGAAAAAGAAGGGGAGGAGGAGGAGATTGGATTTATATCCCGCCCTTCACTGCCCAAGGGAGTCTCAGAGCGGCTTACAAACTCCTTTCCCTTCCCCGCCCCACAACAGACACCCTATGAGGTAGGTGGGGCTGAGAGAGCTCTGACAGAAACTGCTCTTTTTCAAGAACAGCTCTGACAGAACTACAGCTTGCCCAAGGTTATCCAACAGGTGCAAGTGGAAGAATGGGGAAACCCAGTTCTCCAGCTCAGAGTCCACGCACTTAACCACTACACCAAAAGCTATCATTCAATTCCTTCAGGGCCTCTAAAAAGTATCTGAATTGTGTTTGCCATGATATGTAAATTTAAATAAATTCAATAGGTCAGTAGGTGAATCAGCCACAGATCTTTAGTCAGTGGGTAGCCCTAACATTTTGTGATATGTTATACAAGCTAGCAGTTTCTGGAGATAAAACTGAGGAAGCGATCGCCTCATTACTGACCCAGCATCTCTCGTTTCCCTTGATTTGTTCTACTTAACCCAGTGATTGCTTATGTCACAGTCACTCTGTGTTGATGGGTACATAGGAAACCATAAAATTGTATCCAAGGTAGTGCATATATAGAGAGAAAGAATCCTCACATGACAGTCACATAGCAATAATTTTCATACCCTGTTTTATAACTTCGGAGATCTGGAGGTAGATGGGCAGATTGGATGAGAGATCATGCTTTTTCCTGAGACATGGCTGAGATCAGAAAGCAAGGCAGGCCAGAATCAGGAGCTTTATAGGAGCAAGAAGAATCCTATTGGCTCCTGTTGTCACCTGGCCCTTTTGAGCCAGTAGCTGCAGCACCACCTTCTGGCCATCTTCTGTGGTGGCGCTAAAGCACAACAGAAAAACAGGCATACAGTTCCTTGGAAAGCTACCCAACAAGAAGACCTACTGTCAGAATCCTTGTCTCAATTTATTTATTTTACTTCATTTATACCCCACTTTTCTCTCCAATGGGGATCCACGGTGGTTTACGTTGTTCTCTTTACCTTCCTTTCATCCCCACAACAACCTTGTTGGGTTGGTTAGGCTGAGAGAAAGCAACTAGCCCCAAGGTCATCCAGCCAGCTTTCATGGCAGAGTAGGGATCTGAACCTGGGTCTCCCAGAACCTAGTTCAGCCAGCCCTCCATGCACCACCCCATGCTCAAGACCTCCTAACGCTGTGCTGCTTACTCTTGGTATATAAACTGATATGGAAAAGATGTCACGAGTTGTTTTATTTTTGCTGTCAAGTTACAGCTGATTTATGGTGACCCTGAGGGGTTTTCAAGGCAAGAGATGTTCAGAGGTGGTTTGCCATTGCCTGCCTCTGCAGTGCAACCCTGGACTTCCTTGGTGGTCTCCCATCCAAGTACTAACCAGGGTCAACCCTGTTTAGCTGCTGAGATCTGATGAGATCGGGCTAGCCTGGGCTATCTAAGTCAGGGTAAATCCTCATACCCAACTGAAATGAAGTATAAGTCTTGGAAGATATCATATTTTGGTGTAATTTGGGAAAGTGGACATAGGGACAAGGAGAATGCCAAGGTTATAGACATGGGATGCACATTAAACAGCTGAATGAAAATAAAAGGGGCAGAGAGCAATTTCAGAGGATGTGCCTGAAACACATGGGGGCTTAGACAGTTGCTGAGTGTAATACTCCACGGGTTAGCTCAGCATAATGCTGTAAAACTCTCCAGCTTAACCAGTGGCACCAGAGCTCAAACAAGAGCCTTCACATCTACATCTGTTTTAATTTTGTAATTATCCTCAGTGACAATTAAATTAGTTTTCTCCCTGATAACGTACATTCTTTCTCCAAAAGAGCCCAAAGGGAGGGGGAGACAGCAGAAAGCATAAACTTTGATTTTTTAAATTTCCCACATATGAAGTCAAACAGTGTAGCAGATCTTTAGTGACATAGTGATCAAACAAAGGTAATACAAACAGTCTTGAATATTAAAGGTAATAACAGCAAACTGTGTGTGTGGGGGGAGTTGGGATGGCACTCATTGTGGTATAAAGCCAATGAATGTCTTTGGTCATTACATTGCTTGGAAATTATTTTTTAGTGGCAAAACCGAGATAGATTTAAAATAATGCCAAGAAATTATAGGAAGTTGGGATAGCAGTTTCTGAGTTATTTCTGTTGGTAACATACATAGTCCAAAAAGGGAAGCCGTAATTCTAGAAATGTGGATTGATAGAGACAGTTCACTGTGCTCTGAAGTTGGTCTGAGATTTTTTCCCCATGATGAAAAAGTCCCATATTCTCTTATAACACCAGAGAACCGATGAAAGCACTTTATTTTCCCATTTAGATGCAAGTAAAGACTTGGCTGCTGCAAGTAAGATAGAAATTAAGTCTTCGCTTATGATCGGGATTTCCGTATCTTCCATAGATTTAAAAGAATAACTTCAGGACATCTGGGTACTGAGTATCCTGTGGTGCATTGGATCCGAGGCAGAATTTTTTCCCAGAAGGTGAAAACATTCTTCATCTGAGAATACCTTCTTGCAGAGGACAGGCTAATGAACAACAGAGCCAATCCTCTCTTGCAGATTCTTGCAACAGCCTTTTGGTTTTGGTTAGGTCCTCTCTGCACAGAAATGTGCTTGGGTTGCCAACTCTGGGTGGGGAAATTGCTGGAGATTTTTTTTGGGGGGGGGGTAGACCCTGAGGAGGTCAGGCTAATGAACAACAGAACCAACCCTCTCTCGCAGATTATTGCAACAGCCTTTAGGTTTTGGTTGGGTCCTCTCTGCACAGAAATGTGCTTGGGTTGCCAACTCTGGGTGGGGAAATTCCTGGAGATTTGGGGGGTAGACCCTGAGAAGGGCAGGATTCAAGGAGGGGAGGGACCTCAGCAGCATGTAAGGCCTTAGAGTCCGCCCTCCAAAGCTGCCATTTTCTCCAGGGGAACTGATCTCCGTAGTCTCAAGACCTGGGGGTTAGTGACACAAAAATGTACTGTGCCAAACCGAAATGTACCAAACCAAACCACATTCTTGCACCAAACCAAAATGAAGGACCAGGACACAAGACTATATTTTCTCACATTCATTTCACTTATTTAAATGTTTCTTTATTAGTTAACTTAGTTTAAATAGTTCAAGGTGGTATTCAAAAGCCTGCTTACTGGGTAACAAAACTATTAAAACTGCAAGCAATCCAAATTCATCCGTCAGTCTCTTCAGTCAGCCCCCATACCACCCATCCATAACTCCCTGTACATAAGAGAACATAAGAGAAGAAGAGATGGGCCAGTGGCCCATCCAGTCCAACACTCTGTGTCACACAGTGGCCAAAAATACCAGGTACCATCAGGAGGTCCAGCAGTGGGGCCAGGACACTAGAAGCCCTCCCACTGTTGCCCCCCCCCCAAGCACCAAGAATACAGAGCATCACTTGCCCCAGACTGAGAGTTCCTATTTATACCTTGTGGCTAATAGCCACTGATGGACCTCTGCTCCATATGTTTATCTAATTCCCTCTTGAAGCCGTCCATGCTGTAATCCATAGTCACCCACCCAAGTAGGGTTGCCAGCCTCCAGGTGGGGCCTGGGGATCTGCTTTTACAACTGTTCTCCAGCTGAGAGAGATCAGCTCCCCTGAAGAAAATGGATGCTTTGGAGGGTGGACTCTATGGCATTGTACCATGCTAAGGCCCCTCCCCAAACCCCACCTTCTCCTGGCTCCACCCCCAAACTCTCTAGGTATTTTCGAACCCAGACCTGGCACCCCTACACCCAAGGCCTTTCTGAATATTGCAGCCTTGTTCCATTTACAGAAGCAAGGTTGGGCCGGGATTTGTCCAGCATTACAATTGGCCTCCAGACCACAGAAATTGGTTCCCCTGGGTAGAAATGGCGGCTATAGAGAGTGCATTTTATGGCCTCAAATCCCAGCTGAGCTCTCTTCCCATCTCCATAAACTCTGCCCCAGGCAATGTTGCACCAAATCATAGAATCATAGAGCTGGAAGGGACCTCCAGTGTCATCTAGTCAAACTCCTTGCCCAATGCAGGAAATTCACAAATACCTCCCTCCACACCCCCAGTGACTGCTGTTCCATGCCCAGAAGATGACAAAAAACCTCCTCCAGCATCTGTGGCCAAACTGGCTTGGAGAAAAATTGCTTCCTGACCCCAAAGTGGTGATCAGCATTTCCCTGGGTGTGTAAGAAAAGGCCATGAGAACTAAGCACTGAGGCAGCCCTTCCTGCCCTCCCTTCTCCTATCTGCCTAAGTTCACAGAATCCCCATTGCTGTCAGATGGCCATCTAGCCTCTGTCTGAAAACCTCCAAAGAAGGAGAGCCCACCAGCTCCCGAGGAAGCCTGTTACACTGAGGAACTGCTCTAACTGTCAGGAAGTTCTTCCAAATGTTTAGCCGAAAACAATTCTGATTTAATTTCAACCCGGTGGTTCTGGTCCGACCTTCTGGGGCAACAGAAAACAACTCTGCACCATCTCTAGGGATATCCCAAGGTGAAGTTGGCAGCCCTAAAAAAAGGAAGCCCCACACAGGGAGAGCATTTCAGTGGTCTGAGACTGAAGCCACCGCCAAGAAAAAGCGAGTCCAGGCAGCAGCTATCCAACCACTGTAAGGGGGGGAACTAATGGGATGAGCCCCGGCCTGGATTGTTGCGGTTGTGTGGCCCTTGCTTCCCACCACCATTAACAGGATGGAAGCTCTGGGAGCATCTAAAATGGCAGGCAGGCTGGCAACGTCAGAGACAGGGCCTCTAGAGAGCTGGCTTCCATTACCCTTGGCTCCCCACCGCCTTCCCTTCAGCCAGCTTGGTGTAGCAATTAAGAGTGGCAGGCTCTAATCTAGAGAACTAGATTTTATTCTTTACTCCCCCACATGCAGCCAGCTGGGTAACCTTGGGTAGTGAAAAGGGGGGTGTAAAAATAGCCTCCTCCTCCTCTTCCTCTCCTCCTCCTCCTCCTCCTTCTCTTCTTCTTCTCCTCCTCCTCCCCATCTCCTTGTCATCTCCCTTCCCACTCAGAAACACATACTGTAAGCTCCCCAGGGGCAGACCTTATCTTGCCAGTTCTGGTCATTCAAGTACCAGGGAGATGGCTGGTGCTATGGAACTATTAAATGAATAACAATTGCTCTGTGATTTGAAACTGGTGTCATCAGAGGTACACAATGCTTTTCGGGTTAAGTAAGGAGAGAAACCCCTGTGTGGATTGGCTTAACAATGTATGTATAGAAAGTGGGAGAGACAAAGGGGAAGAGAGAAGGAAGGGCAAAGGAAAACAAATACATGCTGATGGAATTACACCCAGCTATGGCCCTTTCCTGGATAGCCCAGACAAGCTCGATCTCGTCTTGTCAGATCTCGGAAGCTAAGCAGGGTCGACTGTACTTGGATGGGAGACTTCCTTGGAATACCAAGTCAAGAGGATAGGGGCAGGCTTTATTCAGCCACCTCTCTGAATATCCTTAAAGTGCCCAGCAGGGGTCAGTCACCAGAGGCCACCATAACTTCCAGGTGCACACACACACACACACACACACACACACACACACACTCTTCCCCCGCCCCAAAAGAATTATACCCAGCTATGCTTTAGTTCAGTTGGAGGTGAGGACTAACAGGGGAGGCCAAAGACCTCACAGAAGAGGTGGTTTTTACAGATGTGAAGCAAAAGAAACAAAGAAGTGAAATTCTGAAGTTCCAGGTATAAAGGACAGGAGATTTTGGGCTTGATGAAGG
This sequence comes from Lepidodactylus listeri, assembly GCA_029233225.1. Classification (NCBI taxonomy): domain Eukaryota; kingdom Metazoa; phylum Chordata; class Lepidosauria; order Squamata; family Gekkonidae; genus Lepidodactylus; species Lepidodactylus listeri. Next base: position 59,263,381 of record JARCFY010000014.1, read on the forward strand.
TGGCAGAGTTGGAGGAAAGTCATGAGGATAAACAAATGGCCCTCCTCAGCCCACGGGTGTACATCCATATACACTGCTCCCAAGTCTGGGAGACCCATGTCCTGGAACTTCCAGGGGCTGGTTTTAGCAGTGTAATTAATTTTTTTTTCTAACTGTTCAACGAAAAGATCTGTCTATCTCCTGGAATGTCCTTATGGATTACAATATGTGGGGCAATCTACATGGTCCATTAGGACACGTGTCACGGAGCACAAGTCTCATATTAAACACGAACACGTAGAAACCCCTTTGGTCCAGCATTTTATCAGTAAAGGGCATGGATACACTGAATTCAAATTTGTTTTCTTGGAAATTGTTAGTCATAAAAGATTTCATTAGATAGATATTCACAGATGCCTCCTACAGCGGGAAGCATTTTGGATTCATAGACTCAAGACGGTCCATCTCTGGGGTCTCAATTCCTCTTTGGATCTTTCATGTTTTCTGTCGTTTTTAGTAGGTTTATCATTGGTAGTGGCTCCTTTAAAAATTGGCTCTTTTTTAAAAAAATTGCTGTTTAATAATTTTTCTCTTCTGAATTGTTCTGTTGGGGTGGTTGATGTACTATTAGTACTGATGCTTGTATATATAGTACACAATGCTTGAGTGGCATGGCAAAGATTACTGTACTGTATAATGTAACTGTCTATTGTAATTATACTGTTGATGTAACGGCAATACTTTAAGATAAATGTTTAATGGGACTGCATTGTGCTTGGGAATGTGCCTTTCACTTTAAGATTGTTTGAGTCTGAGCGAGCGTCTATTACATAATGGCTGATTGGAAACACTTGCTAAGGTTCTCTCCCTTTCGGCCTGCTTTAGTATGGTGCTACTAACTTCATACTTGTGCTTGTCTACCCGTAGGTAAGTTTAGATTTTTTCTGTATTAGCAGTTATTAGAATTAATAGATGTATAGGATGTATTTTTGATATTTTTGATATGTTGTTGTAGAAATATGCAATGAATGTTGAACTCCAATTGTGTGCAGAATGAGCATCTAGCTGATGTGACAGCAATTCTTCTTGGCACAGTACTTCTGAAAAATTGTTGATTGCCTGTGTACATATGCTCTTGCATGTACATATTATAAGCGATCGATTATTTATTGTATTTCTGTAAGGTTTTTATGGTCCTGCTTTGGATGAAGATATTTCTACTGAAACAATTCACTACTCCAGAAAGTTTCGTCGTTCGGACTTCTCACCTCATACTCATTTGTATTTTCGTGTAACAATATATGATTTTGTGTAATAATATATGATTTTTCAAGCGTCTTTGCACAGCCTTGTGTTTTCTCTCAGAGTTGGAGGAAAGTCATGAGGATAAACAAATGGCCCTCCTCAGCCCACTGGTGTACATCCATATTGACTGCTTTATACTGAATCAGACTCTTGGTCCATCAAGGTCAGTATTGTCTACTCAGACTGGCAGCGGCTGTCCAAGGTCTCAAACAGAGGTCTTTCACATCACCTACTGCATGGGCCTTTTAACTACAGATGCCAGGGATTGAACCTGGGACCTTCTGTATGCCAAGCAGACACTCTACCACTAAGCCACAGGCTTTGCTGATAGGCTGTCTCTGTGGGCATATCCTGCCAACACATGCCTGAGCAGCTGCTGAATGTACCCAGCATTTGCCTGCTTCTCATTGGCTGGCACATTCAGATGCCGGTCCAGAAACCAATTATGAAAACTGATGTCTGAGTGTGTTGGTTGAATCTCTGCGGGCTGCTTCTCACTGATAGAAGGAGTGGCGGACGGTCAAAAACCACTTCAGCTCCTGTGGTGCCACCTGCTCATATGCTATAAATAGATCCCTTGTGAAAATCCAGGGACAGGGCAGGTGTCTCTCTGGATATCAGGGACAAGTCAACGGACCCTCTGAGTCTCTAAAAGCCGCAACGAAGCGAATGGCGGGCCTTTGGCAATTAAAGCAGCGGACCCCCGATCTTTTCTGCACTGGGGTCTCGATCGCCTGTAGTTGGATCTCTTTTATCCAGATGCAACCATCGCTTGCTTAGCGTGAAGTGACTAAATGCTCAGATACTGTTGGGTTTAGCGAGTTAAAAAACTCCAATAATTATAGAGTTAACTTTGTTTGTTAGTCAACAGGAAGTCACGTGTGTTTATCATAACCGATCTGTTATCAAGTGAGAAAAGCCCATGAATCTTGTAGGAGGTCTTCGTGAAATGACTGGAACTTTAGCATTGTGACTGGGAACCAAAGTATTGGCTATTCTGCGTGTTTGGGTTTCCTCCTCCCTTTCTTTCGCTTGGAGAAGAAGAGACACCATTCCTTGTAGTGATCTTCTAGCAGTAGACATGTAGGATCGCTATTTTCTTTTCCAAAACATACACAGGGACTATGACTTTTCCCTCATTGTTGGGCTGATTTAATCTCTGCTAAAGAATATTTTTTCTAAGAGTACCTTTCAGATACACATTCACACAGACACCAAAGGCACACTCTTCCCTGCATCCATAAGGAGAAGCTCAGCATGGCTAAGCAAGGTGGGATTAACTCTTCTCTTGGATAAGCCTAGTAGTCACAGAACATAATAGCAAGGCCAGACCGAGGTCTGTCTTGTAGTCACCATTCTATTGCCAGCCTACGTCTCTCTGAAATGTCAGAGCAAGGCAATAAGAGGGCTGCCCTGTTGTTTATCGCAGAGGCAGGGCCAGCCCATCCACTAAGCAAACCTGGGCAGTTGTCTGGGATACCAGAGCTGGGGGGGGGGGTGTCAAAATAGTTAAGAGGGCAATGGGCAGCCCCCGGGTGCAGGGCAGAGATGGAGATGAAGCTGTGTTCCTCCTGTGCATGGCTATTATGAAGGGGGGCTGTGGCTCAGTGGCAGAGCATCTGTTTGGTGTACAGAAGATCCCAGTTTCAACCCACAGCACCTCCAGTTACAGACCAGTTAGTATGTGATATGGTCAGTTAAAAGGATCAAGGAGGAGGTGATGTGAAAGGCCTCTGCCTTAGACATTAGAGCTGCTGCCAGTCTGGGTAGACAACACTGAGAGCCAGTTTGGTGTAGTAGTTAAGAGGGTGGACTCTAATCCGGGAGAGCCAGGTTTGATTCCCCACTCCTTCACATGCAGCTGCTGGTGTGACCTTCGGTCAGTCATAAGTTCTTTCAGAGCTGTTCTCTCAAGGGCAGTTCTAGAGAGAGCTCTCTCAGCCCCACCTATCTCACAGGGTGTCTTTTGTGGGGAGGGAAGGGAAAGGAGATTGTAAGCTGCTCTGACACCAGCGTTTCACTTTTGGGGGTACATGCCTCCATTTTAACTGTTGCCAAAAAATGTCTGTTGGTAGGCCTATTCTCGTGCTTTCCAAATGTAAAATTAATGGCTTAGCCAGCCAAAGATTACAACTGTTTCACTGTACTCTTGACTCCTCTGCTTTTATCAAGATCCTTCCAGCATCCTAAGTATTTGAATATGTAGTACAGAATCTGATCTGGTTCTCTTCAGCTTACCGAAACCACCGGCTTTGTGATGACAAGCAAGCTTTTCCTGCTGTTCCAGTTTAGTGCAAGTTGATCGTTCTGGCCCCAGATGTCAGTCGTCTCCTCTGGAGGCTCACCAAAGCCTGAGCCTGTGCATCTTTCGAAAGCAGTGCAAGAGTGTTTTTATTCAAGTGATCAGTGACACAAAAGGGTAGAGTAAAATGTTGTTAGCCTGCCATCTCAACTCCTTGGGGAAAGAATGAGTTTAATCCTGATTAAAGAAGAGCCAGGCAATGTCATATGTTGCGATAATGCTCTTCTATAGGCACGAATAGACTTCCTGAAATATTCAAGGAGACAAAAGAAAAGTACAAAATTCAAGTCCAGTAGCACCCTAGAAGCCCTGACCTGGATAGCCCAGTCTAGCCTTATCTCATCAGATCTCGGAAGCTACACAGGCTAGTATTTGGATGGAAGACCAAAGAATACCAGGGTCAAACCGCAAAGGTAGGCAATGGCAAACCACCTCTTAACGTCTCTTGCTTTGAAAACCCTATGGGGTTACTATAAGTCAGCTGTGATTTGGTGGCAAAAACAACCACCATGACAAAAGCACTTTGGAAACCAATGAAGTTTTCCAGATACCACAAAAACCAGTATCTAATGAAATAAGCTTCGACGCATGAAAACTTATACCATGGGAAACGTTATTGATCACTAAGGTGCTGCTGGACTCGAATTTTGTTCTTGCTAATATGGACTGACACGGCTGTCCACCTGAAACTACAATGCAACAACAACAACAAAACCCCCTATGTTCAAGCATGTCCTAAAACTAGAAAAAGACATACAAACAACAGAAAATAGGCAATGCAAACATGCAGAGTTACTAAGATTTCAATGGATTTAGAGGCTCAAGTGGTTAAGATGCTGAACTGCAGACCTTCTGGTTCAACACTTCGAGACCCGAGTGCTGCATGATGGAGCGAGCTCCTGTCTTTGGTGCCAGCTCCTGCCAACTTAGCAGTTTGAAAACAAGAAATTGCAAGTAAATAAATAGGTACCGATCCAGTGGGAAGGTAATAGCGTCCCATGCATGTCAGTATCTAGACATGCCAGCCACATGACCATGGAAACGTCTTCGGACAGTGCTGGCTCTTTGGCTTGGAAATGGAGATGAGCACTGCATCCCTAAAGTCGTATTTGACTGGCTTATGAGCAAACTGTGCAAAGGATCGCACTGAAGGAGAGTTAGTAATGAGGACCCTGCAACCATGTGGGGATGCAGAAACAAAGTAAAGGTCTGGCCAGGTTCACATTGTGCACCCTCCAATTCCAAACATCATTGCTAGAGCTATCGTCTTCATTTTTGTCACTGCACCATCTGCTTGGCTGGCGAGTCAAACTCAAATCAGGTTTCCCTTCTGTGCCCCTTCCCCAAGACAATATACCTCGTGGTACCTGAGTGATTCAGTTTTAGCCATTTACTAACAAGACGTCTTTATAAACGCACACGCTTTAAAATAGTTGTGTGCTGTCAAACTGCATCCCACTCATGGTGACTCCAGGACCATGGAGGTTTTCAAGGGAAGAAATGATTTGCCATTGCCTCTCTCTGCCTTCCTTTGGGGATGGTGTTTCCCATCTACATACTGACCATGTCTAACCCAGCTTCGCTTCCAAGCTCTGACAAGATCAGTCTAGTCTGGGCTATGAGACTGCTATGCACACTTCAGGAGAGGTTTAGTGGAGTCTTGAATATAAAGCAGAGTGAGACTGTTTCCAGGGCACACTAAGTTGTACAGTTGCAAAGTGCTCATTACTGTAATTAGATCTCTCTGATGATGCTGATTTACGGAGCTGCTACCTGTTTCCATTTTCTGATGTGATAAGGAGTCAAACCTGTGTAGCAAGTGGAAGATCTGGATCTCCCTCATTCACAACAACTCTAAACCACTCATTACTTCCACAAAAATCTTGAACAATCACAAGTAGGGGTCAGAGCAAGACAATGTGCCAGCAACCCCAGAAAGCGGCTCTCAGAGTGAATTCCAGCTTTGACAATCCAGCCCAAAGGTGCCACTGGGCTATTTTAAACCCACCAGTGTCACTGGGGAATGAATTAATGTTTTTAAGAATAGTTCTCTACTGCTTTTCTGTCTTGTTATTATTATTTACAAAATCTATAGCCGCCTTTCTGCCCTTAAAAGGACAGCCAGGGCAGCTAACAATTTACAGCATACAAGATAAAATTATACCTTTAAAATCCAACCATTAAAATCAACCCCCTCCCCAAACATCTTTCCTTATTATATAAAGCCGTTTTCAAGTGGCAAGATTCCATGGGGCGCCAAAATCAGTTGGCTGGAAGGACTGCCACTCAAAAGGGGGTCCCTGGCCACTGGCTGCATTCTCTCACTGCTGTGCCTCAGTCCCGCCCACAGAGCCACCGGCCAACATCTCGGCCTCAGTCTGGAGGGAGCCAGCGAAGGGGAAGGACTGGGTGCTGGGTCCACTCTTCTCCTCTGCCCACTGCCAGGTGGGTCTAACTGTCCCCTCAGTGGCCTGCTTCTGTCAGTGAAAACACAATGGACTTTTAGCATAACCCCCCTCCCCCGCCTGACTTTCCTGTCAGAATAAACTGAATATTCCTGTCAGAATAAAGGCTCTCTCTCCTGCTTAGCTCTGCCATGGCTGGCTGGCTAATGAGGTGGGCCAGCAACCATCAAACCATTCCCTTCAACCCCCTGCTGTGCGGCTGACTTTCCCTCTAGGCTTGCCAATCTCCAGGTGGGACCTGGAGATCGCCTGCTGTTACAATTGATCTCCAGATGACAGAGATCAGTTCCCCTGGAGAAAATGGCTGCTTTGGAGGGTGGACACTATGGCATTATACCCTGCTGAGTCCTTCCACCCCCCCCCCCAAATGCTGCCCTCTACAGGATCCCCCCCCCAAATCTCCAGGAATTTCCCTAATCAGAGCAAGCTAGGTTGCCAAGCTGGCAGTGGGCAGTGGAGGGGGTTATGCTGAAAATCCATTGTCTTTTTACTGACAGAAGCAGGCCACTGAGGGGACAGTTAGACCCTCCTGGCAGTGGGTGGAGGAGAAGAGTTGCCAATCTCCAGTCGAGGGCTGGAGATCACTCAGAATTACAAGTGCTCTCCAGATGGCAGAAATCATTCCCCTGGAGAAAATGGCTGCTTTGGAGGGTAGACACTATGGCTTTATACCTTGCTGAGTCCCTCCATCTCCCCCCCCCCCCAAAATGCTGCCCTCCACAGGATCCCCCCCCCCCAAATCACTAGGTATTTAGGGGCTGGCAACTTTCCCCTCAGTGCCTGTTGCTAGGCAACCAAGCTTGCTTCTCTGACAGCCCCTTTCCACCCCTATATTGGCCTCTGGGAGAAAACTCATTGGGGCAGCTGAACAGAATGCCATAGAGGCCACCCTCCAAAGCAGTCATTTTCTGGGGGGGGGGGGGGGAGATCTGTGGTCTGGAGTTCAATTGAGATACCTGGTGATCTTCAGGCTCCACCTGGAGGTTGGGTACCCTAGGCATAGCAGGCAGCACTTCAGAGCAGGATCTGCTAGACCCAGGTTCTTGCTGAGTGGGTGACTTTGGGCCAGTCACAGACTTTAAGCCTAACCTATCTCACAGGGTTGTTGTGCAAGTCAAAAGGGGCAAAGGAGTATGATGTCAGCTGCTTTGGTCCCCATTGCAGAGAAAGACTACTTTTTCCTGCAGGGGAACTATGGTTGCCAATCTCCAGGTGAGGGCTGGAGATCACTCAGAATTACAAGTGCTCCCCAGGTGGCAGAGATCAGTTCCCCTGGAGAAAATGGTGGACTCTGTCCTTATACCCTGCTGAGATGGACCCCCTATGACAGCCAATGTGACATAGCAGTCAGGGCTTCAGAGCATGGTGGAGGCTGTGGGGGGAGATGGAAAGTTGAAGAGTGAGGTTGATGATTGGCTGGGAAGGAGATAGGGTTGCCAACTCCAGGTGGAAAATTCCTGGAGATTTGAGGGATGGAGTCTGGAGACCGTGAGGTTGGAGGAGGGGGTGGGACCTCAGACAGGTACAATGCCATAGACTTCACCTTTCAAGCCAACCAGTCCCTCATGGAGAATCATTGTTGCCAATTTCCAGCTGGGGGCTGGAGATTACTCAGAATTACAACTGCTCTCTAGGAGGGAGGGGGGAGGAGATCGGAAGCTGAAGCCAGGGGGCAGATAACGATATGTTGATGGTTGGCTGGGAGGGAGATAGGGTTGTCAACTCCAGGTTGGGAAATTCCTGGAGATTTGAGGGTGGACACAGGAAAGGGTGAGGTTTCAGCAGGGGTGGGACCTCAGACAGGTACAATGCCATAGAGTCCACCCTCCAAACCACCTTCCAAACCACCCTCATGGAGAACAATTGCTGCCAATCTCCAGGGGAGGGATGGAGATCACGCCGAATTACAACTGCTCTTCAGATGGCAAAGATCTTCCCCTGGAGAAAATGGTGGACTCTGTGTCATTATATCCTGCTAAGGTCACCACAGCAAAATAACGCTGAGTGCCCAAGGCTGGGGCACTCTCCCAGAGCCTCTTTCTAGAACGCATTGTATTTATTTCCACAATGGGCCTTATTCCTAGTACTTTATTAAAACAATTTCTAAAAGAGTGGAAAAAAACAGAGTCATTTCCTTGTTTTTATAAATAATTTTAAGCGGTTTTCTGGCTATTTTAAAGTTATATAAAATGTTGAGAGAATTTGTTTACACAATTTTCTTCATAGTTCTTTTCAGATTGAGAATAGCAAATAACGTATTTTAGGGAAGCAGTGTTATTGGTAAGGTTATAATGTTATAATAATTTACCTAGACTTACTAATTCATTCATGTTTCTACGGGCTTTAATATTTGTAAAAAAGTGCCTTACATTTATTTGCCCCCCTCACATTCCTTTTCTTTTTCTGTGCCGTATATAAAATTGTGTGTGTGTGTGTGTGTGTGTGTGTGTGTATTTCGCTGCAGTGATTGCCTGTAAGAGGGTTGGACTTTGATCTGTTCAGAACTTTAGAGTCAGAAGACCAGTAAAATAAGAAGAAAGGTTCATTTCTAGGCCATTGAAATGTATGCACCCAAATCCTTTCTTCCTTAACAGATGTGTTTTAATGTACTGAGCAAAGGGTGGTCAGGTGGAATAGAATTAGGCTGAGGTAAAAAAAACCCCACCTTCTGTTTGCAGTTTATTCCATGGATGATATAACCTCTTAATGGCCATGATCAGACGTGCCATTTGGTGTGGAGGGGAAGTGAGCCTGTTTCCCCCGGTGGAAATCGACATGACGATGATCACATGCTTTGTAGCTGAGGGCTCAGCTTGTCACTACCCAATCAGACGGCACGTTCGGGCAAGTAGTTATTTTTTGGTATTTGTTTCCCATGTGCATAAACGAGGAATCGCACCTCCACAATGAGGGTTCCGCGCGGAGTATGCGGTTATGCACATAGTGCTAAGCAAGGGGGAAAAAACTGGCACCAAGTCAGGATGGAATGAGCAGACCATCCTGATGGCATGGGAGCTTGAGCGATCAGACAGGGGGAAGTCCAAAGCATTCGGACTGGGCTTTCCCTGGTGTCTTTTAACTCTTCTTCTGTGGTGGGGCAGTATGGGGTGCTGACGGCTGCGGGACCTTTCCCAGAAGTTGCTGTCTGATCATGCCCTTGAGATCCATCAGGCATTCACAGATGAGTCATATTTAGGCCCATAGCCAGGAGTTTGTAATTCGGGGGGCCTTTAAATCTGTCAGGGGGCACTGACACCACAAAATAAAAAATACAATAAAAATAAAAATTAAAAAAACTTACTTTTGCAGTGTTTACACTCTGTCTGCCTACCTGGGGAAGCAAGCTGTGCTTGGGGAAGGGGCAGCAGTGGGGAGTCCTCCAGGTGACCCAGAGTCAAGAGTCCTCCAGCTGGCCCAGAGAGCTGGGGGCCTGGGGCCTGGATGGAAGTTGTGGGGCCTTGGCAGAAAGTCAGGGGGCCAGGCCCCAAAATGCCCCGCTGTAGTTACAGGCCTGGTCGGATTTAAAGGCATCTCTGATCGCAGCCAGTGTGTGTTTTCTGGTGGTCATCCCAGAAACTGCATCATTTGAAGGACTCTCACCTCTCATGTGAACCTACCAGTCCATGCCAGTCATCTTCGGTGGCCCAGGTTCAGGCACTCCTCCGGCCATCTGAGGCTGGGTGGGTGGCAATCTGAGAAATGGCCTTCTTGGTCACGGTGCCAAAATTTCTCTCCGGGGAGATTCGTCTGTCTCAATCACTGTCTTCTGCCAGCAAATGAAGACATTTTTTGTTTTGCTTGTCATGTCCCCCATAACTGTTATGGGCCCTCCTGGGTGTGCTTAAGTGTGTTTATGCCATGTGTTTATGTGTTTGTATGTTTTCACTGAACTACTTTAAATACTTTTAAATTCTGTTTTCACATTCAGATGTTTTGATCTTTTCATGTCCCCTGACTTGAGGATCCTATTTGGGTGGAAAGGCAGCATAAAAACATTTTTAAAATAAATAAATATAGTATTGAATCTCATTTCTTAGTTTCTTGAGATAATTCACAATACCTTTCCCTCCTCCTCATCCACTTTCGAGGTGGGACCTAAGCCCCTGTGCCTCTTACGTATGCATCTTCCAAGCTGCAACTGACTGATGGCATGGGGCTTAGAGGGCAACTGAGAAGCAGAGGTGGTTTGCCATGGCCTTTCTCTGCAGAGTCTTCCTTGGTGGTCTCCCTTACAAGTACTGACCTTGTTTCGCTTCCGAGATCTGATAATATCAGGTTACACCATGGCACCTTCCTTCCCCCTGCGCATCTTACCACTGCCTAATCATTCAGCTTCTTCCCACTCAGGACAGTTCCTATGAGAAACATGCAGTTGCAAGTTCCATGGTGCCCATAAGTTAGATGTAAACTGAATAACAGGTAGAAAAATACTGGCAAATACAATAGGTTGTATCTGTTTGACTCTGACCTGGATGGCCCACGCTAGCTGATTTCATTTGATCTTGGAAGCTAAGCAGGGTAAGCCCTAGTTAGTATTTGGATGGGAGACTACCAAGGAAGTTCAGGGTTGCTATGCAGAGGTAGGCAATGGCAAACCACCTCTGGACATCTCTTGCCTTGAAAACCCTATGGGGTCACTGTAAGGCGGGCGCACTGTAAGGAGGATGCAACCATATTTGTTTAGTGGATTGACCTGCTGTGTTTCCTTTTACTAATCATCTGTTTCCATTCCCAGCAATCCACAGGCCTTCTTCCTTTGTAACATGACCAGGGGAACATTTCCGTACCTTGCAGTTGCCTAAAAGAGGGGACTTTTCACCTCACAGTTCTAAGAACAAAAAGAACATGCTGTCCATTCACCACCAAGGCAACAGACGCATGGAGATGGTTTGCCATTGCCTTTCTCTGAGTTCCAACCCCAGTGGTCTCCCATCCACACACTAACCAGAGCTGAACCAGTTTAGCTTCTGAGAGCTGACAAGCTTGGGCTAGCCTGGGCTATTCAGGCTGATTGCAGCTCTAAGAGGAAGTGAAAAGCTGTGCATGCTGAAATCCCTTCTTCCAAGCATGGCTTCACTTTTTAAATAAAATCCCTCCTTTTTGGGAATTGTACAAAAGACATGATGTATTTCACTCCCTAACACGATGCCCCTTGAGAATGCATGCTCCTGATCAGTAACATTTTGGTCCTGTACTAGGAAAATGTCACTTTTTTCCTCCTTGCTTACGTTCAGAATCTTCCACTTCTATGAATGTTCCTAGCATTTATGAAATTTATTTGCTTCATTCATACCTTGTCTTTCTCCCTAATAGGAACCCAAGGTGGCTTACATCATTCCCCTCCACTTTATCCTCACAACAACTTTGTGGGGTAGGTTGGGCTGAGAATTTATGACTGACTCAAGGGCACCCAGCAAGCTTCCGCTGGAGAGTGGGATTTCAAACCTGGGTCTCCCAAGTCCTCGTATGATGACACTTTAATCACCCATGACCACCTTGTTTCCTATAACATGGTAATCACAAAAGGTATTGACTATAATACTGCTAGCACTTTAATATTAATATCACATGGTTTTAATGAACTGCGTTCAGATGTTTTATGGCAATTTGATTGTTGTAATGTTTTTTATCAGTATAAGCCGCCCTGAGCCAGCTTTGGCAGGGAGGGCAGGGCATAAATTGGAAAAATAAATACATACATACATACCAGGGGCCACAAAAAAAAAAGGAAAAGGCACCCTATAATGGTGCCTGTTGACAGCTATGGGTTTTAGCTCCTTTTTATTATTGTTGCTACAATTTGAGAGTTCACCTGTGGATCCCACCTCAGCATTATTTAAGGTTCCCAGGAGCATGAGAAATGGGAGAGACTAGAGTTGCAAATGAGACCAAATGGAGCAAGAGCACTGGCAAACCTGAAAAATATTTAGAGAGATGTTGCTGGGGCAGAGTGCACATTTTCAGATGGGCGTTTTTTGCTGTGCGGCTGCATATTCCTGGCTCACTGCCACGGAAGGTCCTCTTCCCTTTGGCAGGTGCAAATTAGGTTTTTTTCTCTCCCACACTGCGGAGGTGGTGGTGAAGAGTTCCAGCAAGCAGAGACAAAACAAGAACACAAGCACTTTTATACTAATGCAGGAATTAGAATTGACAAAGCGGTATCCGTTGTCAAAAAGAGCCCTAACTGCCGTGTCAGCCCACGTCGTGCATCGGGATGACAAGCGCTTGGCGAAGAAAGGTGCTTGCGTGAACAGTCTCATGTAAGACAGCTGCTCCTTTGTCCTCCTCCCCCACAGTAGCTCTTGCCACCATATTTATGGTGTGAAAGTGGAGAGCATGAAGCAAGCAGAGTTACAGATTTTTGGCAACCTTCACTTCATCTTTAGGGATTGCTACACCCATGCGATGTCAGCAGCTTTGGACTTTTAGACCACGGTGCCATTATTTCACACGGAGCACAAAGACCAGCCGGCAAAGTCAAGACCTATCAAAGCCATTTCTTCACCTGCAGAATGAACCTGGCCATGCTGTTTGCATGTTGGTGGCGGAATGTCCTGTCAAGTCACAGCTGACTTATGGAGACCCAGTAGGGTTTTCAAGCCAAGAGACAGGTGGTTTGCCATTGCCTGCCTCTGCATAGCAACCCTGGACTTCCTTGGCAGTCTCCCATCCAAGTACTAACCAGGGCCAACCCTGCTTAGCTTGCAAGATCTGATGAGATCAGGTTAACCTAGGCCATCCAGTATTGTTGTACATTCCCACCTACCATTCTCAGCCTGATGGATCATCTTTGTTTCACCCATTAGACAACAAGCAGGTTGTCCACTTTTCAAAAAGCAGCCCATATACTTACCTGTCCCTTTTTCACCTTACCAAAAAACCCCAACTGTTTACAGAACAGTTATGACGCTGTTCTGGATATTAGGGTGGGAGAGTTACAGACACTGGCCAATAGGTGTTCTCTTTAGCCAGTTTTCCTAGTTCAGACTGATGAAACTGGAAGTTTGCTGAGCTGGTTTTTCAGAGCCTGTCCTGGGAGGGTGAAAGAAGCATTTGTATTCAGAAGAAGAAGAAGAAGAGATTGGATTTATACCCCGCCCTTCACTACCCAAAGGAGTCTCAGAGCGGCTTACAAACTCCTTCCCCTTCCCCTCCCCACAACCTACCCTGTGAGGTAGGTGGGGCTGAGAGAGCTCTGAAACAACTGTCCTTGAGAGAACAGCTGGTACAGAGCTATGGCTTGCCCAATGTTTCACCCAGTGACAGAATCTAATTTGGCTTTTGCCCAGCCCAGGAACTTGTCAGGAGAAAACACGAGCCCTCTTTTTAGACCTCTTGAAATGGCACTGGAGACTGCAACAGTGAACAATAATAAAAATTTTATTGGATAGGCAGGGATGGTATAGGGTATTCAGGAACTGGAAAGGCTGAGGGAAATGTTGTTGGTAAAACAGTATGTTTTTCAGTTGACAGACAATATGGGGTTGTAGCAGCTTATTTGTTACAAATTCTTGGTTCTTATCAGTGAGAGATGGTTGACTGAGTACTTAAGTTTCAGTTACAATGTTTTTGCATATAGTTTCCTATTAATGGTTGTTTTCTGGAAAGAGCACTCTTTTAGTGTATCACATTCTTTCCCCTTTTCTGAAATCTCAACGTGTCTTCTTTCCACTGAGTAGTCTATAACCATTTCCTTTCACCACAGACCAGTGCCAATTCCCTGTATAACTGGAAAGGACTTATATTTCTTCCCTGAAAATGTAATCCTATTCCTTTTGCCCGATAGGGAGCTTCAGCATGCTACCCAGTCACTCTTTGCAGAAATCTCAAACCCAGGTCTTAGTGTTTTGTGGGCAAACATACTTCAGCTTTAGCTGACTCTAGACCCTGAATTCTTAGATGGAATTCTTCCTCAGGTTAATTTTTACACAGCTAAGACCAGGTGTCTCTCCCTTTATTCAAAAGGTGCCCTTGTCTGACAGACTTTTAGTCAGACTCTTCAGACATCTACTCCGGTAGCTGAACTTTTACTTTACTGAGCAGTAACTGCCACTGAACTCAAAACAAACCAACTCTCCCCTCAGCACCCAGCTGATCTTATATTTCCCTCAGCTGGGGCTGGCCAATCAGAGAAAAGGAGCAGCCTGCTGTCACTCAAGCTCAAGATTCTAGGGCAGACTTAACTATTCACCTCCCTTCTCTGATTTTGCTGCAATAGAAAAACAGTGTATTAAATGTAGTCTGTCACAGATGTATCCTTACTTTTGGAATGCTGAAAGTAATTAACTGAAACCCTGCCGTTACACTCCATCCATCACCTCTCAGTGCTTGTTAGGCAGACAGACAAACAAACCCAATTTTGGGCTCAGAGAGACAGCACCCCAAACAATGCCCCTTTTATAGATCTCAAGTGCATGGGCATGCATGAGAGAGATCCATTCTCTGTTCTACTTCTTGCAAGGGTAGCAAAGCTGGGCCTGGATTGTACTGCTATAGACTGCAGTAGAAGAATGTTTGAGTTCAGGTGGCACCTTTAAGACCAACAGAGTCCATCCAGCACTGCAACTTTTTCTGTAGGTAAGATGCATAGATCTTAACGATCACTTCAAGAAGGCTAATCCGTCGGTAGTTGTTTGGATCAGCTCTGTCCCCTTTTTTGTAGATAGGAGCAACCAGCGATGTTTTCCATGAAGCTGGAATGATTCCATCCTTGTTTAATATTGTGAATATGGGCGCAAGCCCTTGGGCCCACCGGTCAGGCACTACCTTTAGTAGTTCTGCGGGGAATTGCGTCAAGACTAGGAAATTTTCTCAGTTTTAAATTTTTAATCAATTTAATTATCTTGCGACATGTGACAGGTTTCCATTTTGAAGTTTGTTTAAGGCTGATTTCAAAGTTTAGGTCTGGTTCAAGGTTATGCTTCCTTTCATGTCCGCATGGAAGCTGATGCCCAGAATAAAACTTTGTTGGTCTTACAGGAGTCGCTGGACTCAAACTTTGTTCTGCTGCTTCAGACCAACATGGCTACCCACCTGAATTTAGACTGCAGGGAAGGGCACACACTATTCTTCCATTCAAAAAAATAATTTTATATTGAAAACTACCATGTCATGGCAAAAGCTAGCCCTTTTCCTTGACACTGAATTTCCCATGTAGATTTCCCCCCCCAAGTCATGGGAACCCCCCCCTCCTGTCTGCCAAGAACTGACCCCCATCAGAGAGAAACAGGCCTCAGTTTCCCCACCTCTTCCTAAGGAACGTACTTCCGTATCCTTCTCTTTCCCCGTCCCTGTATCTCATGTTGCAGAAGAAATCCTGAGATATGTTTTACCAGACAAGGAGGCCTTTGGTGTCTCCAACAGCTGTATGGGATTTTGAGACCTCTTGGCAGATGTTTGCTATTCAAGCCCCTTCATCACCATTGGAAACAAATCCTCTTGTTTTTCCTGACCAAAGAGGACTCTGTTTGATTGACAGCCAGTGTGTGTTTTATGCAACATAAACTGTATTATTACACAGGCATTTTTTTGGGCGGAAAATAATCTCATTATTGATTATTATTCTTAGAATCTTTTAGAAAACACTGAATCTCTGTGTGTGGAAAAACCTCCACCTGTCTCCATTTCTAAAAGGCTGGCTGAGGAAGACTTCAAACCAATTCTGCTGGGCTCAAAGATTAAAATATTTGTTAGCTACAGATCTCTCAGAAAAGTCCTGTCAGACCATCTGCCCTGCTAGTTCTAGCCCTGGTTCCAGACGTGCTGTTGTTACTCTGAGGAAGGCATGTGCTGTTCTGTGTGTGTTCAAGCCTTTATTATTCCTTTTCAGAATGCATGACTGAGTTGCAGCCCCGACTTTAGAATTAGGGTTAAAGCACTGTGCAAACACTGATTTACTTCATTTATATTTACTTCATTCTTTCTCCCCAGTGGGGACCCCAAGCAGCTTATATCATTCTCCTCTTCTCTGTTGTATCATCACAACAACCCTGTGAGGTAGGTCAGGCAGAGATTATGTGACTGGCCCAAGGTCACTCAGCAAGCTTCTGTGTCAGAGTGAGCATTTAAACCTGGGTCTTTCAGACCATAGCTGGACCCTCTAACCACTCTTTGGTCATTCATAGATCACATTTACTAAGTGTTCCAAGCACCCAACATGCAATATCTCAGTAACATCAGAAATCGCTACACTGAATGTTGTTGTTCTTTTGTACATTCAGAAGCTTTTACCATCTCTAAATATCTTCTTTAAATAACTTTTAAAGAGACCCTCTTCTGCCTTTTAATGACCCTGCCGATTTCAGAGCAACAGAAACTAAAAACAGTAGAAAAGAGCAAGAGTCCAGTAGCACCTTAAAGACTAACAAAATATGTGGCAGGGGATGAACTTTGTGAGTCATTGCTCACTTCTTCAAACTAAAGAGTGATCCACTCTCCATATCACATAATGTGATGACCTGGAAAAATGCAGGATTCTGAAGGACTCAGTGGGTCAGGTGACTAAAATCAGAACATAAGAACATCACTGCTGGACCAGTCCTGTGGTCTGTCTAGCATCCTGTCTCACACTGTGCCCAATCAGTTCCACTGGAGGGCCGACAACAGGGCATAGAGGCTAAGGCCTTCCCCTGACGTTGCCTCCTGGCTCTGGGATTCAGAGGATTAGTGCCTCTGAAAGTGGAGGTTTCCCTCATCCTCCAGGGCTAGTAGCCAGCCATGGATAGACTTGTTCTCCATGAATCTATCTAAAGCTGTTTATTCCTGTGGCCATGACTATATCCTCTGGCAGCAAATTCCACATTTCAATCATGCTCTGCATCAAACAGTATTTCCTTTTGTCCGTCTTGAACCTATTGCCTATCAGTTTCATTGGATGCCCTTCAAGTTCTAGTATTTTGGTAATTGCTGAAAGTTTGATTTGTTTTAAAATTGCATTCACTTGAACTAAACCCATGTATACTAGTTTGATAGTGAAATAGTAAGGAGAGTTCTTTATTCCTCTAACCTTTAATGTTGAAGAAACTTCAGTTTAAGCAATTTATGAAATAATGATATAAGATCCTTGTTTAGCTATTGTTTTAGTATAGGGCATAATGTTTTCTGAATGTAGTGTGTAGTGAAAAGCAATAAAAAATCTTTTAAAAAAAGTTCTAGTATTTTGGGAGAGGGTGAAAAAAAGTAATCTTTGTCAACTCTCTCCACCTCATGCATTATTTTATAAACCTCTATCATGTCCCCCCCCCCCAGTCATCTCTTTTCTAAACGGAAAGGTCCCAGACTCTTCAGCCTTTCCTCATAGGAAATGTGCTCCACCCCCCTAATCATCTTGGCTGCCCTCCTTTGTACTTTTCCCAGCTCTGCAATGTCCTTTTTGAGATTCAGGGACCAGAACTGTACACAGTACCATCCTGAAGTCCTGTCACTCCTGCAAAGGGGGAAAAGGCACCTGGCACCATTGATTTAAAACAAGTGAATGTGGAACATTTCTTATGCTAAAAACCAGCTCTCACTCTTTACACATCTGCTGCCCTGTTATGAATTCAGAAGCCTCTTTTAACTGGGGCAGATCAGTTTTCCAGGTAGGCAAGCACACAACCTTCTCAGCACAAGGTGCTTGCACAAACGAATCCTCGAGCATCCAGCATTTTCACAGGTGAGGCTTGAACTAGTTCTTCATGCACAAAAGAAAGCGGAAACTATTTTTAAAAAAATAATTCTCATACAGCAATGTAGTGAATAGTCCTGAAAGACAGGCTGGTGGTAATCATCCTCATATTGCAGTGGGAAGACCAGCCACGAGAAAGGGCAGCTTCTGATTTCCTAGGCACGTGTTCACTGCAAGCGTATGAACTCAGGTCACTTGTGGAAGAAAGACATTTGTAAGGTGAAAAGACATTCTGGTCAAACCAAGGTTGACCAGTCACATGGCAAAAAGTGTGTTCATAACCAGTTTCTTGAAAATTCACTCCTGCAAAGGAAAACTGTGAAAGATCTATCAACTGTACATGGGCTCAGATGCCAGGGAGCTCCAGTATGCAGCTGCTTGACAATCCAGCTTGAGTCTACCACTCTGGGACCTTCAAAGCAACCCCTTCACCAGTTATATGAGGCTTCAGATCAATGATAGGAGGCTTAATAAATCCTTGGTAGGAAGCCTCCTGTTCCTGAGAGCCAGTTTTGTGTAGTGGTTAAGAGCAGTGGACTCTAATCTGGGAGTACTGGGTTTGATTCCCCACTCCTTCACATGCAGCTGCTGGCATGACCCTGGACAAGCCAAAGTTCTCTCAGAGCTGTTCTCTCAGGAGCTGTTCTCTCAGAGCTCTCTCAGGCCCACCTACCTCACAGGGTGTCTGTTGTGGGTAGAGGAAGGGAAGGTGATTGTAAGCCACTCTGAGTGAAGGGGAAGGTATACATCCAACTCTACTCCTCATCTACTCCGGCTGGCAGCAGCTCTCCAGGGTCTCAGGTAATGGTCCTTCACATCCTTTACCACCCCTGATCTGGAGATTCTGGAGATTGAACCTCCTGCATAGAAAGCCACCACAATAAAGAAAGGCTCAAGGCAGACTAAACCTGTAGCTACAATGGGGCATTTGGGGGCTCTGCCCCCTCAAATATGAGGCATGCCTCACAACAGCTACTGCCCCCCTCCCATGACATTAAAAGGGCTCTCCAGCAATGCTCCAAGCTGTGGAGTCTTGTGAGCAAACATTCTACTTTGTGAGCTACTGTCCTTAAAGTTGTGGTGGGATTCGTTTCAGGGTCAATGGATGCATTCCGAACACAAGAGCCACACTTTATGAAAAAGATGAACTTTACTAAAAAAAACTAAGCAAACATTAGAATAATACTTTGTATAGAACAGTTTTTAAACTCACATACTTTCAATTACTCTAGAACATGCTAACAACTACATAGCTAAAAAATGGCTTCTTCTTCTCTTCCTGCTAGTACTTCCTCTTTTTCACACACACTTTCCCGCCTCTGAATACACTACGGAATATCCTGTTTGGCTAACAACATTTAACTCCGTAATGACTGGAATGTGAGCAACTTGCAACTCCAACAAGTTGTGAGTGAGCAATAGGGCTGCTGCATAAATTAGTTTGCTCTGGAGCCCTCCTTCCTGAGCTAAGACAAAAATGTGTGAGCTGGAGGCTAAAAAACTGTGAGCAAGCTCACACTAATTCAGCTTAGAGGGAACACTGCTCTCCAGTTGATGCAGGGAGCACATGGCCCGCGGATCAGCTGGAGGGCCCTTTAAATCTTGCAGGAAGGGAAGGAAGGGGGAACTGCATGCCTTCCCTGAACTCCACTGAAAGGGAACCCTGCAAGAGAGGGGAGCCTTGCATGCCGCTAGGGGTTCAGGGAAGTCCTGCAGCTGCCTATCTCCTTCCTTCCCCGCCCCCTGCAGCCCCACAAAATGTCCCCATGCCCCGCCAAACCGAAATTTCTGGCTCCGGGGCTGAGGCAGACTGACAGTCGTCACCAACGGATTCTGTTTGGGTTTCTGTTAGAACAGATTTCAGCAAGAGTTCCTCCTCTGTCATTTGGCTTCCGTGCAATTGACAAGCCGGGCACGGAGGTTTGTCAATTTCATGCGGCAGTCCTTCCCTGCGCGGCCCCCTCCGCCAAGTCCCTCGGCAAAGCGACGATTCGCCACCCAAACACGAGAATCATTAGGAGAACCAGGCAACGTTGGCCGAAACCCCGTCGGGTTTTCAAGGCACGAGACGTTCAGAGGCGGTTTGCTAATTGCCTGCCTCTGCCTAACAACCGTACCTGTGCCTTGGGTGGTCTCCCATCCAAAGACTCACCAGAGCCGATCCTGCTTAGCCTTCTGGGATCTGACGAGATCGAGCCAGCCCGGGTCTGTCTCTTCATGGGTTGGAAGTTTTTTTGCTGTTTTTTCCCAAGCAACTAGGCGCGGGGGTGGCCACGGCGCTTGCAGCAATTGTTTGATATTTGATTCCCCCCCCCCCCCTTCAAGAAATTCCCTTCCACTTCTTGGGCATTTCACCTCCTTAGACTCAATAGGACTCCAACAGAGTAAATCAGCAAAGTCTCCTTCTCCGTGCCGCCTCGAGGCCCTTTCATCCGGCGAAAAAGTCTAACAATTTGCAGAGAAGTTCTCTTCTCTTTGCTATTGACTTTATTTACATCCCGCCTTTCTCCCCAACGGGGGCCCAACATGGTTTACACTGTTCTCCTCCCCTCCCTTTCATCCTCACAACAACCCTGTGAGGTCGGTTAGCCTGAGAGAGTGTGACTGGGCTGGCCCGAAGTCACCCAGCCAGCTTCCATGGCACCAGTGGGGATTTGAACCCGGGCCTCCCGTATACAAGCCCGCCACTTTTAACCACTGTAACGCGCCCTGGCTCCGGCTCGATGGAGCGTCGCGCGCTTCTTTCCAATTGGATCTGCGCTGCGGAACATTTAAAATGTGTTCCCGAGGTCACCAAGGGCTGAAACGCCCCGCTCCCAGTGAATTGAGGACTGAAACCTGCATTTGTTGCTTTCCTGGTTCGTACTGCGATCATTCATTGCTCAATAACTTCCTCGTGTGGACTTTAATTAATCTTTGCTGCGGTTCCCTAGCCAGAAGAATTCCCTGGATCAGCGATGAGAGCCGCGACCGGCGCTTTGGCACTGAACCGGCGCTGCTGCAACCACCGATTCAGTTGCCATCAAACTCGCCTCGCATTGCTTCCCCGGAAAGGAATCGGTTAACAGGGTCGGAAACGAAACCGAGAGGCGTACCTTCCTGGGATTCACTATATTCGCTGGCTGGCGCCCTTTTCTTTTTTAAAGGTCCTTTTTAAAGGTCCTTTAAAAAAGCAACGCCAGAGAATCGCGGGGAAACTTTATTAGAGTGGAAGAGTTTGGCCGGTTTGCCCTCGATCCTCCCAAGGTAACGGGGCTGCAACCGTCTTGAAATGGCTCAGAAAGATGCCTTGGTCAAGCCGTATCAGTCTGCCTGGAGCAGCGGAAAAGAGCAAGAGTCCAGTAGCACACCTTAAAGGCGAACAACAATGGTGGCAGGAGAGGAGCTTTCCTCAGTCACTGCTCTCTTCTTCAGCTACAGCTAGATAGGGACGATGTATAGTACGAAGTATCTGTCCCCCCCCCCCCCCCCCTCCCCGGGTAGGATCCTATGACGCGATTTCCGCATCGTTTAAACCTGTGACGTTAATACTGAGGCTTTGTTTTCAGCTTTCTACTTGGCTTCAGAGATCTAAAATCCTATCGAACCGTTGATCTACTGCCCCACATCCTATTAATCATCTGTGACTCATGCTGTGTAATCCGCCTTGAGTCTCGGGGAGAAAGGTGGACGATCACGAAGGTAAATCCGTAACAGGAAATAACGCTTGCCAGGAAGTTCTTTCGATTCCACTGGCCCTTCCGTCCAAGTTAGCTGTGCTTGTGGGTCTACTGGTTTCAGTTCAACGCTAGTTACTTCTAAGTAAACACAGTTAGGAGGAGGAGAAGCAGTTTATCAGCCGATTTTAGACTGGACTTCATTTGCGAGTTTTGTATGCCTTTCGTGTGATATTTGATAGCGTCCTTACAGTATAACTGCAGTTCCATAATAATAATAATAATAATAATAATAATGCACGTGACATAGTTCTCCAGGATACGCGGGGGGGGGCTCAATTTTTTTAAAAAAAGTTGCGTGGTGAAGTTTCTTTGACTTTCAGTGAGATGTGCTTTTAAAAAAAATATAACATTACAATCCCGTGCACATTTATTGGGGAGTAAATCCCGTTTAAATTTATATGTCTTTAAAGATGCCTCGTTTCGGGCACACCTTTGACGCTTCTTTCTCTTGATTCCAAAAACATGTGATTGCGGCTCATTTCTGCATTCTGCTGCATTCCGCCCGCTCTTGCTGGTTTGCCAGTTCATGCTCAGGATGTTACATATAATTTTCCTGACCCCCTTTGCATATCATTTGCAGAACAGAGGTAGTCTCGGGTTGGTAACGGTGTATTTTTAAACGCGGGGGGGGGGGGGAATAAAATCATACTGATCTTGCATTGAAAGAAATAAAATCAATCCCAGACCAGCGCGGGTTTAGTATTTTAAACAATCCTCCTGAAGAGCCCAGTAGCGCCTTAAAGACTAACCAGATATGTGGCAGCGGAGGAGCTTTCGTGAGTCACTGCTCACTTCTTCAAAAAAATTGGGATTTGGGATGTAGGGAATGTGTCATGAACAGAGACGATCGTTTCTATACATTTAACGAATCTGTGAAGATTTAACTCCTTTAAACCACCAGTGAGGGAAACGCGACTAAAAAGTATCAAACGGCTATTGACATCCCCCCACCCCACCCCGCACGCTCTAAAACTGTAAAGTCAGTATGGATAGTTTAAAACTCTAACTGGGTATTTCTGTTTCTCCTTTCCGGAAACTAAAAAAGTACGGATTATTTCAGTTTGCTCAGTATGGGCCGGGGGAGGGGGTAACAAACTGGTCCAGATGGGTAGCGCTGTTGGTCTGTCTGTAGCAGCAGAAAAGAGCAAGTGGAGTCCAGGAGCACCTTCAAGACGAACACAATCTGTGACAGCGGGTGAGCTTTCGCGAGTCACGGCTCACTCCTTCCAGTGGCTTCTTCTAATCCTTTGGGAGAGAGTCAGTATAATCGTTTCATTCAGGAACACACTGACGTCCCCATTTAATTATTTAATGCATCTGCTTAATTAACTTATTTCTTGCTGCGTCTCCAGAGCTCAGTGTCTACCCAGACGTCGACTGCTGACCTCAGGAACCTTCCAAAGGGAAGCCTACACATTCCAGCGAGGTAGCGCCTTGTTGCAATGCGATCCTATGCTGTTGTTCCCGTGGAAGCCCATTCAAGTCAACCGCACTGCAAACCTGTTGGTTCAAAAAGGACTCTTGGTGGCATTGGACTCTGGTGGCGCTTTAAAATCTAACTCATTTGTTTTTCAAGCTACGTCAAATGTATTGTCCGCCTTTCTCACTTGGACGCAAGGCGGGTTACACACAGTCCATGGAATCGAGAGGGTGGGGTATTCAAGAAACAGACTGTAGAACCTGTCTAAAAACAGAACTGAAGCCAAGCATAAGTCTTAACACGAGCCGTTTAATGATACCAAAATGACACAGAAGGCTCCTAGTTTCAGTAAGCTACACACCGTGGTAGAGACCGCAGGCCCTAATAAATCTAAGTAACTTTGTGAATCGTTTAGCAGACAGAGCCACTCTTCTTTAGCCTGTATAGAAAAGCTCTCTTGAATGATTCAGTTTTGCATCGTTAACAGACAGCTCGGCGCAATTATTCGGGAGCATGCCCCCACTGAACACACCAGGACCTACTTCGGAGTAAACGCAGCTACGGCTCTTGCAACCTCGTGCGCACTTCCTTGGGAGGAAGCCCTCTGGGAACCTCGCGGGGGGCTCCTTTCTGCCTCACAGTGCAAAGGAACTGGGGACCGTCAATCGAGGAGGAAAGAAAGCAAATGAATGAAGGACAATTCATGTTCGCGACCCCGAATTTAGATGGGACGAAGGAGCTGAATTCTCCTCCTTCCAGGGAAAAGTGGATAAGAACGAAAACGATGCACCGGATTTGTCCAACGCGCAGGGTTTCGATTTACGGAGCCTTTCTTGGCAGGATGCAGCAGCAACGGAGGGGACAGCCCATTTGGGCCTCCGCAAGCGCCAGGGCTGGGCCCACCACTGGCCTTGGAGAAAGCCCCACTTCGGGGTGTGCTGCCTGTCATATCTGGGATCAGGGGTGGAAAGCATTTCTCAATGCTTTTTTTTTTTTGGCGCGGGAGGTGGGGGGAGAGAAATGAATCCATTATAGAAGCAATTAAAAGTTAAGAGTAGGCAGAGCACCAGATGCGGTTCGTAAGGCAGAGCTGGCGGCGTTCCTCGCCCGGGAGTGGCTGACAAACCCGAGAAGGACGCGGCGGCGAAGAGATTCTCTGGGGCTGCGGACAAGACTTCTGTTTCAAAAGTTCTGTAGTCTGCAAATGTGCATCGCGAGACTGTCCCGAGCAGTGCACCCTCTAAGCTTTGTAGTCTCGTGAGCAAAAATTCTACTTCCTGAGCTACTGGCATTAAAGTTGTGAGCCAGCGATTTGGCTCCTGCTGAAATGAGTTTGCTCTGGAGCCATCTTTCCTGAGCTATGACAAAAATGTGCGTGCTGGAGGCTAAAAAACTGTGAGCCAGCTCACACTAACTCAGCTTAGAGGGAACACTGGCCCCAAGCGGCCTGCCAGTCGGTTTTCTTTCAGGGTGCGTGCCTGTGAACGGGCTCTTCCTGAAACTAACCCGAGGAAGAAATCCGAAAAGTGAAAACGCGTTTAAAAAATAATTTTCAATAATTCCGCCGAAACGCGTGCAAGGAGCGGATATGAGGGTCTTCGTCCGCGGTCGCGCTCGTTGCTAAAGGAAGGAAGAGATGACTGACTGGGCGGGAGCTTTCCGACGTCTGCGGCGCAAACCGAGACAGAGAGACACCCTTTCCAAACCCATTGACTTCGAGAGGTTCAGAAAGGCGTAACTCTGGCTG
Organism: Lepidodactylus listeri; assembly: GCA_029233225.1. Lineage (NCBI taxonomy): Eukaryota > Metazoa > Chordata > Lepidosauria > Squamata > Gekkonidae > Lepidodactylus > Lepidodactylus listeri. The sequence continues at coordinate 59,287,983 of JARCFY010000014.1, forward strand.
GGATTGTATGGCAGCCACCTGGAAGGCCGGAGGGAGCGGGCGGGTTTTTACGCACGCGGGGTGACTGGCGCCCAGACCCGAGCTCTGTTCCGACGAGGCCCGGCGTCTAAACTGCGAGGCTGGAATGAGCTCGAGGGACAGTTTTTGCTTCATCTTCTAGGCTGCTGGAGGGGCTGCTGGGTCTTCTCACCCCCCCCCCCCCCATCCCGCAAATCAGGGCGAGGGGGCAGGTCTCTTTCTTTGGAGACCAAAAGGTGAGCCCTCCGGAAAGCGGAGCTGACTTCCGAGGAAATATATTCAGCCAAGATGTGGCTGTTGGTTAATATCCCATTACACAGGCGACACTTAACATCCCGGTCCTGCAAGGGTCTACTCTGAAGCAAGAGCCGTCGTAGAGTTCACTGGGCTTGCTTTCTTCCAGACCAGGGTTTCTACACTCTGCAGCTGAATTCCATTGCTTTCAGCGGGAGAGATGTACGCATAGAAGTCCGGCGTGGAGGACTTCAGAGGCGACAGGTTTAGGGAGCGGACCGAGAGACGCTTAAGAGCGCTTCTCCTCGGCCGGGCCGGGCCCGCGATCATTACCCTTTCGGGTGATAACCGGGCTGAACGAATGGCTCCGTTTGGGAATGAAACGCTCGCGTCTCGTTCTTTGTCGGGCGCAAATTCGGCTGCAACGTGGCAGGACTCCGGCCTCCCAGACTTTCACTGGGGCTGCCGCGGACTGCGCGAGGTCGCCGCGTCTGGAAGGCGCCCCGTGGTTCCCTGAGTGGTGAAACTTCCGCTTCGTTCTTTCGGGAGAAAATTTCGCCCGACTTCCTAACTTGACAGATCTGAGTCCCGTGGCAGTTCTCCCGCAGACCGGCACGCGGCCGCCCTCTGGGACTTCCTCGAGGGAGTCCAGCGACAGGCCTCCTTTCGCTCCCTCCCCTCCCCGTCTAGCCAGCCTCCCGGAGTCCCCCAGGACTTGCTGATGGCGCAGCTTGGCCGGACGGAGCCTCCGCGCTTGGTGCGCCCGCGAAGAAGCTCCGTGAGGCTCCGGGCTGGGAGAAAGGCAGGCAGGCAGGCAGGCAGCGAGGGAGGGAGGGAGGGAGGGAGGGAGGGCCGAGGGCGCAGCAGGAGGCGGGGAAGGGAACTCGTTCCCCCCAAAAAGTTATTCTCTGTCGAGGCAACCATCCCCTCCCCGCCCCCCCCCCCCCCAGCCGCCGCCGCCGCCGCCGCGCAGCCCCAATCCGGAGCGCACCCAGCCCGGGCCTGGCCGGCTTCCAGCGGCAGCGGAGGGGAGGCAGCCAACCCACACCCCGCGGCCTTAAAATAGCCTCCCTCCCTCCCTGGGCTGACAATGGGGCGCGGGGAGGATGAGCGCTTGATTGACAGGCGCCGTGTCCTCAAAAGGGCCGGGCGGCGCGCCGCTGGGCGGCTGAGCTAGAGGCAGGCGGGCGGGGAGGGAGGGAGGCAGACGGGCGGGCGGGGAAGCCGGAGCGCAGTGCCGCGCAGACCGGCAGGCCGAGCAGGAGGGGAAGGGTGGGGGGGTCGTGTCCCTGGCGCGGCTGGGCAGCCTCTGGCGGATCTCCCCCGGCGAGACTGTGCCGCGCTCCGTCCTCTCTCGCCCGGCCCCCTCCCCCCCCTCCAGCCGCCCCTCGGTGGGGTGCCCGAGCACCCCCCCCCCGCCCGCCCCCTGCGCGCCACGGGCTCCTCCGGCCATGCACTGCCAAGCCGAGATGCGGCAGCTGAAAGCAGCCAGGCGGCGCTACAAGACTTTCATGATCGACGAGATCCTGTCCCGGGAGACGTGCGATTACTTCGAGAAGCTCTCCCTCTACTCCGTCTGCCCCTCGCTCGTCGTCCGACCCAAACCCCTCCACTCCTGCACCGGTAAGCGCCGCGGAGAGCCGGCTGGGAGGCGCGCGGGGGTGTCTGTGCCTGTCTGTCTGTCTCTCTCTTCCCTACTCCACTGCTGAAACTCTGGGAGGTCGCGAGTCCCAGATGCCCTCTGAAGATTCTCTGCTGGAGCTAAGGGACCGAACCCGTCCTGTGAAGCCCGTTTTGGAAGGCAAGAAACAGAAGTCTAGCCTCCCCCAGGAATGAATGAGGCCAGTTTTGTATATTGGGGATCGGGCTGGCGTCCCCAGGGCCACATCCAGGCCTGGAGAAAGTGCCATTAACCCCCCTCTCAAGCTTTTGTCAAGGCAGAGGAAAGAGAAGGTGTGCTGACTCTGAGGTAGGCAAGAAAAGGACCTGCCTGACAGTCCAAAGTGCCTCTTCCTCAAAAATGGCCTTCCAGCAAAAATGGTTACTGATCAGGGTCACAAGCAGTCCCAAATGTCTGGTTGCCTTCATTTCTTGGCACCTTAGGCAAATGATTGGCTATAGTAAATCAGTCCACTAACATTTGTCCCTAGAACCTGGATGTCCTTCTGGGAGGAAAAATTAGGCCCCTGAATAACAAAAAAAGAGACAGATTTAATACTTTGGACCACATATCCAAAGAGAAGCAAGTGCCATTTCGCCCAGCCCATCTCTTGCTTCTTGTCTCACATCAACAAAACAAACATTTAGGGAATAAGAACTTTGCAAGTGTTAAAAGACACCCTACACTCAAAAAGGAAAGGAGCATTCAGAGATTCATCTTGGTCCATCTCCCTTGAGGAGTTCCAAGATGAGTGGTTGAAACACTTCCCACACACGCAAACACACAAATTGGCTGGAAAATGACTTGGGGGTTGATTCTATTCCATGCGGAGAATTGTTAGAAGAGGGCAGAAATTATCCTGGAGTCAAATGGTCTGTTCAAATGGCATGTGGGCATCTACATGGAGGGCTTAGCCCTGAGTGGAGTGGACTGTGTGGAAAGAACTCTCAGCTGGGAAGTGTTGTTGAAGTGGGACACATCAAGGAGAACCAAGCAGTGTTGCCTTCCCAGGGACACCTTCTAAGCCTGCTCTAGTAAACACTCTTTTTTCTGATCTTAAACACTGGAGAATATGTCTCTTCCCATTCTTGAGATGTGTGCGTTGGCGTGGTTTGGAATAAACGTCGGTACCAGGACTGAGCTGGCACAGGGTGGGCAGATTGTCTTTAACCACGGCTTCAGAAATCCCCTTACTTGTATTCTGGTAGATTCTTGATTTTGGTGTAGAATCCTAGAACGTTGCACTTGCTATGAAATTCCCACTGAGCTTGCTCATTGATCTTGGGGGAGTCATTCTCTCACATAGTTGCTCTGAAGCGAAAATGGGACAACCCCAGTCATGCCTCTGGGACATCACTGGAAGACAGACCCATAATAATGTGTAGGGGATTGGACCAGATGAACCTGGAGGTCCCTTCCAACTCTATAATTCTGTGATTCGAATAAAGAGTCTCTCAGGCTTCTGTAGGACCCAAGACAATGGCAGCCTATTTCCATGTTAGGAAAGATGTTTTCCCTGAGATCCTGTCAAGCAAAAGAACCGTCAAGAGTTTGCATCTTTAGATACTCCTGCTCACTAATGCAGGCGTTCAAAAGTGTATAGTTAAGGTCCATGAATGGACACTTCTTGGATATAAACTGAGTATTTTCTGGAAGCAGCAAAACACAGACTGGGATCTCAAGTGTTTTTGGTTGTGCATGAATTTACTTTTATCATAAAGCTTCAAGGGCAGTTGTGATTCATGGCTGAGAAATATCCTGGCAGGTCAGGATCTATGAACTCTGCAGGACAGAGAACTGGAGATGACAGGAAAATCTTGCAATCCATTTTTGCTGTACTAAAGTATCATTCAGAGAAGTGTGTGTGAGTGTACACGTATATACTGACATAGATACAAAAGCACAAATTTTGATTGAATCAAATTTTTTGTTTTAAAAAAGGTGCAACCCGATCAGAATTTCATGATTCATAAAGTTACTTAGACAAATTACTGGGGGCTGCGGCCTATACTACTGTTTTTAGCTTACTGAAACTAGGATCCTACCATGTAATTTTTGTATCATTTAATGTATCATGTTAAGATCCTCCAGTTCTGTTTTTAGATTTCTAATTGGTTCTGCGACCCTAATCCTATTTTATAGTTCATTGAATACCTCCTCCGGCTGATTGTATTGACCCACTCTGTGTTATTTGCTTGAGCCTAAGTGAGAAAGGTGGACTATAAATGACATAAAATCAAATAAAAGAATTAAGCATGGGAGAGTCCAATGGGACTGAGATATATGTGTCTTTAGAAGTGATGGACTTGGTTGGGTCATACCCACTGAAGGCTTTTTGTCTGTACAGGGGATTCCCATTCAAAATGTTAATTTGCTCACAATGTAGTCTGAGAATGCTATTGCCACATCTGTTTAGCTGGGAATTACCTAGGATTTCCACTGAAGTCAAACAAGGGTGGTAGTAAATTGTAGGGGGGGCCCCCATGGTCCATGGATTCTTCACTTGCTTTCAGGTGCTATTCTAGTTGTGGAGACATGTCACTCCAGATGAGGAGACTGGTCTGTCCCTCTGAAACTTTTTTGAGTTCATTCCTTTCCATAGCATTTATAGCTTGTTTTATGATTCTGATGCATGATCTGTGTGCATGATTTATCGCTGTCTTTGAGGACAATAGCTGAGCGTTGTGTTCATGTGAGTTTGGTACTAATTTAGAGATGTTTGTTGTTATGGTATGGATGATATCATGGTTGCTCAGCTGCGCTCTGTTTCTTGGATAGGCTCTGGTGCTTTAACTCTCCATGAACTTAAAAAAGACACCCCAAACAATGTGATCCTGGACAAAGCCACTAACCTTAAACTGAAGATGAACTGTTTGAGTGGTTGGGTTGGATAACTGAGTAGATAGCCCATGCCTGGCGTTGGCTTCCCCTCCTCCCCCAGGCAGCTTCTAGCTTCTAAAATTCAACCTTCCGATAGAAATTACTATCCTTCCTATAGAAATTACTATCCTGCTCTGGATAGTGAGGCTAGCCCAACATCATCAGCTCTTGGTTGCTAAGCAGGGTCGGCCTTGGTTAGTATTTGGATGGGAGACTGAAGAATACCAGGCTTGCTATGCAGAAGCAAGCAAGGCAAACCACCTCCAAACATCTCTTGTCTTGAAAACCCTCTGGGGTCACTGTAAGTCGGCTGTGACTTAATGCAAAAAAAGAGAAAGAAATTAGTGGCAAAACTCTAACTGATTTCATTTAGAGAAAACTTTGTGACTTTTGTCCAAGTTTTATGAAGCAGATGTTTTACTGCTTGGGACAACCAACTTTCCTGAATCATGTCATTTTTATAAATACTTAAAAGGAGGCAATTCAACAGAAAGAAGGTTCTGTTAGGCCAGTGTTTTATTTGGTTTTACACTTGAATTAAGAAAACAAAATCCTTCAAAAAATCCCGGGAGCCTCAGAAACCAATGCGATGGTGGTTACATTGATCTGTTAATTTAAAATATACTCGCATACATGTACAAAAAACTAGGGACCATTAATTTGCATTAAAAATCGCAGGGCTTGAACCGCATTCCTTTGAAAATTAAAAAGGGATTTCCGTGGTTTATTAAGTGGCACCGTCGAATCCTGTTTTGGCTTTACTGGAAATCAGTCTCTGCATCTTTCTGTGGATCGTCAACATTTGCTTTACTTGATTTTGCTCAGATTCTGACCAATGGGTAGTGGCCAGAAAAGGAAATGAATGTGCGCTTCAGAACTGAAGGCCCATTAAAAGAAAATATTCCGGAGCATGCTGAGTTCATTTCCAAGCAGAAGTTTGCCAAAAACCCCTAGGAAAACTTTCCCCAGATCTTCCTTACAATGTACAAAGACAAATACTCCCTTATAATGCAGTTCTAAGCAGAGGCACACCCTTCTAAGCCCATTGACTGCAGTGGATGCAGACGGGTGTCGGTATTCAGGATTGCAGTGTTAGAGAAGGCATTTGCTATTTGTTCTCTTTCTACTTTGTGTGGAACACTTGTCCCGTATAGAGGAGATCCAAAGGGGAATCGTGGCAACTGTCTGATTGAATTCTGTCTAGCCTGCCTGCAAACACATACATGCACCTATTCTATATGAGCAATTTGAAAGAAGATCTGCAGAGTTGCTGCAGAAATATAGTCTTCATACTATATCTTTTTTGGGTGTGTGTGTGTATGGAATCTTTAAATAAATAGGAATATTTTAACGTTGCGTCGAATATCGCAAAGCTCTTTCATTATCGTCCTTGTCCCGCAGCCTACCCACTCAGTTTTGTAAGCATGAGGTCATTTTGCAGTAAAATGAGATGATTCACTAGCGGCTCATGGATGGTGCTGTTATGAACACTTACCTATTTCTGTTTGCTCAAGCCCTAATTCGGTTGGTGCTCAAAAAACAATAAATCAGTATTCCTCAGAAGTTGCTCCAGTAACCTCAGTCGTTCTTCGCCCTAGGTTGCTCTGGCCAAATTGGCTGTGAATTGGCAGCTGGTAGAATATAATTCTTAGAGCTGTCTATAATACGGAAAACTGTGGATTTGATGTTGGGATTTCAAAACAACTCCTCACCGAATTATTACTAGCATTATTTTATACGGGGATGTTCATGTACCTCACAATTTCATGCATAAGCCAAAGAAACCAAAAGAACAATTTTCTGTCTCTGAGCTTGTGATCTGAAGTTTGACCATGCAGAGAAAAGTTTGACCATGCCTCTCTAGGCATGGAAGGGTTAGTGAAGTGGGACTGTGAAAAACACAGTGATGGATTCTTAAGACTTCTGTGCATTTAAATAAGGAACACTTCAAAACCATATATAATCAGGAAAAGTATGTTAAAATCATAATAAATGGGAGAGGTGACAGAAGGCACGGGAAAGGAGAATGCGGTTGGTATAATATTATATTTTATGATATATTATAAGCCTTACTAATGTCATAAAGGGGAGACAAAATCCCGAGAAGTGCAATTGTGATGTAACTACATTCCTAGAATTTCTTAAATTGTTTTAATGGTCTGTGTTTGGGAATGGGGTGGATTTTAATGGTTTTATAATGTGATTTGATCATGCATGTTTTAAATTCTTTGTGGTTTTGGTGGTCCTTGTACAGGCAGAAAAAGCAAGATACGGATGATATAAATAACTATAATAATATAATGGGGCGGTGGAGCTGTGACTGGGAAAGCGCTGGCTGTAAACAGACAATTGGACACCAAATGCTAGAAAAATAACCTGCCTTCCCTTGACATATCTGAGGGACAGTTTTGTTCCTGAGAGTGTAATCCCAGATTCTAGTATGGATTCAAGAAGAGGTTTTTGAAGGAATGGAGAGGGGGCAAAGAACATGGTTTTTTTTGGGGGGGGGTGGTTTCCAGGTCAAAGGTGCAACTTGGCTACATAGTCTGCACCTTTTCAAAGCCAAAGGTTTGGCTGAAAGTTTAAGCTTTACAATTGAAGCTTGATCCTGGCTTTTACTTTGATGCATGCTTGATATCTAAAGAGAGCGGAAACTAACAAGGCCTTTCTGTAATTAGAGCTGAATTCCCCAGTGATTCTGCATTCCTAAAGAGGCGCTGAGAAATTTGCAAGGGTGGTGCCATGAATGAGTGTGGCATAAAATTATTTTTAAAAAGGCCTCCATATTTAACAATAGCAAATAGTCTGCATGATTTTCTCGCTTCCAGAACTTAAATTACCTCCTTTGATCTCCTCCCATCACAGGAAGCTGCGAGACAGGGGGAAAAGGCCCAGCATCATTCTGCCGGAGCATGACCACCCTTAATTGAGACTGTGCAAAGTTTGCCCAGATATGACAGGAGAGGCAGCTTCTCAAGCGCTTGAAATAATAACCTTCGTAATTAATCACTTCATCTTCGCAGCTGTGCAGTTTCAACAGACCTTTCCTCGCTGCGGAACGAAAATCTCCTTGTATTTGTGTTGGCCAGAGTGGCAACCGTCTTTTTTGCTTAATCTTGGGTGTCTTAGTATTGGGGTCAGATGTGCCTATTCTAATATCCTCAGAGATCCCATTGCAGCTGGATCAAGATAAGATGGCTGCGGACTTATACCTAAACAGCCCAGCAATCTAACACCGTCCCTTTATGAAAGAGTAGAAATGTTAAAAGGCGTGGGCCGCTCAGATCGCCAAGTCTCCCAATGCCATTTTGCATCTTCCAATTGTTTGCCACAGACTCCTAAGTGTTCCCATATTAGTTTTTCCTCCATGGTGCTCAGATCTTGACTCATATACCCAAGTTCCTAGCCCTGAGGGTTGCATAGCAAAACATGAGAATATTTCTTCGGCATTTAAGAGCCCATGTGGCGTAGTGGTTAAGAGTGTCAGACTAGTATCGGGGAGACTCAGGTTTGAATCCCCACTTATGCCATGGAAGCTCGCGAGGTGACCTTGGGCCAGTCCCACTCTTTCAGCCTAGCCTACTTCACAGGGTTGTTGTGAGGTTAAAAAATGATGTAAGCCCCTTTGGGTCCCCATTGGGGAGAAAGATGGGGTATAAATGAATGAAATAAATAAATTTCCAAAAGGATCAAGATTTAGGAATCAAAAGAACAAGAATGAAACAAATACCCCAAAGCACCCAAAAGTGTGTATCAAAGGGATAGTATTCTGTCCAATTATTGAAACGTCTGATAGAATTTATTTATTTGACTTGTAGGTCGCTCTCCCCGCAACGCAGGCTCAGAGCGGCGCACACGACTTGGCAAGCCAAGATATATAAATACAGTTAAAATCCGTTAAAACATGATAAACATTCAGAAACACTCAACAATAAAAATAAAGTGCTCAGTAATTTTCAGATGGCATAATATATGACCCCCTGTTCTCTAGCTCCGGTATCAGTCGTCCCCCACTCCGGATGATGATAACCGCGGCAGTTTGCTGCCCATCTGGGCTGCGGACGTTGATGGTCATAAATAGAGTGGGGAGAGGAGGGGAGGTGGTGGCCCCTAATTATAAGCCTGGTGGAAGAGCTCCATCTTACAGGCCCTGCAGAACTGCATAAGGTTCCGCAGGGCCCTGATCTCCTCCGGGAGCTCGTTCCACCAGAAAGGGGCCGCCACAGAAAAAGCCCTCCCCCTAGTAGCAGTTAGCCTGGCTTCCCTGGGGCCTGGGATGGCCAGCCGGTGTTGGGCCCTAGACCGTAGTGCTCTCTGGGGTCTATACAGGGAAAGGTGGTCCCTCAGGTAAGTCGGACCCAGGCCATTTAGGGCTTTAAAGGTAAGCACCAGCACCTTGAAGCGAACCCAGTATGCTATAGGCAGCCAGTGAAGTGCCTCCAGCGTTGGTTGGATGTGCTCCCGTCTAGAAGATAATTTCTGTGCAGTTTGCAAGCTTGCGTGTTCCTGATTGGCCTTCTAAAACATGCTGGCATTTCCCTCTGATTTCAGTGGAATGACTTCACAAATATAGGTTCATATGGTACTTGCAGGGGTCATTTCGAGCAGGAGCTTGGGGAAGCGCAGCTCCGGGAGTTGGTGCCAGCCCCCCCCCCCCCCCGCAGGGGAATGCCTGCTTGTGTCATGGCTGCAGCAAAATCACCCCGTCCCCTGGAAGGCCCTTGTTCCTCCGACCAGCCTTCTGAAGGCTTCAGCCACCACTGAAGCTATCCTCCCAGAATAGTGGTATTTCTGAGGCTTGGATTAGTAACTGTCCCCTCTCTGCCAGCTCTTTCTTTCTTGCTTGCTTTTTCGCTCGCTTGCCTTCTGACATACTTCCAGTGATGTCAGTTGGTTTAGCATATGCAAATAAGTTATGCTAATGAGTTATGCTAATGAGCTCCTACACCTCTTTTTCTATGAAATGACCCCTGGGTACTTGTAACGTGTGAACTAGGCAACTGTGGATATCTATTCTTTCAATCGCGTCAGCTGGGGCAAAAAGCATTACAGGATTTTCTGCCAACCATATCCTTTTAGGATAAAGACTGGGACTGCTTGAGTGCCAAATAATTGAATGTGCAAAGTGCACACCCATGCAGGGGTGAAATGGGAGGGTGGTTACTTCGTGCCCCTGTTCCAAATTTCTTGTCTCAGAGTATTTTGGAGTTGCCAGTTCTGGGTTGGGAAATATGTGGAGATTTGGGGGCTGAAGCCTGGGGAGGGCAGGGTTAGGGGAGGGGAGAGACCTCAGCAGGGTAATATGCCATATAGTCCATCTTCCAAGCAGCCTTTTTCTCCAGGGGAGATAATCTCTGTCTTCTGGAGACCAGTTGTAATTCCAGGAGATCTCCAGGTGCCCCCTGAAGGGCAGCAACCCTAATTATTTACTATGGGAATTTACCTCTGTTGAGATCCCTATCTCAAAAAGAATGGCAAGCTTTATTTATTTATTTATTTATTTATTTATTTGGTTTCTAGCCCTCTCTCCCCCACAAGCAAGCTCAGGGCAGGTTACAACAAAGCAATAAAATACATAATACAGCATTTAAGATATCACAGTTATTAAAACCCAGTGTAAAATAAAATCCATTAATAACAGACAATAGCACTCGATGGCACCATTCAGTCACTCTGTCCCCATCAGCTCCCACCTAAATTCCCCAGGTGTTGCAGGTGGATGGTAGTTGATGTTGGGAAAACACAAGGACAAAGGATAATACACGTTGACAGCATGCACAGCAGTATAGGGGAGGCCAACACAGATGGATCTCTGCCACCTCAACTGTGGGCCTGGTGGAACATCTTCGTCTTGCAGGCCTTGTGGAATTGCAGTAAGTCCTTCAGGGCCCGGATCTCAATAGGGAGAGTGTTCCACCAAGCCAGAGCCAGAGACGAGAAGGCTCTGGATAGAACTTGTAAGACCCGTACAATTAGCCAAATACTTCTGTTTTAATTGAATCAGCCAGGGTCCTTTCTCATCCCTAGTTTTATCAGAGTTCAACTTGTGACCCAATACCTTACCTTTATCCCTGGTTATAACAGCATCCGTTGATCCTGGGACAAGTGTGGGGCAAAACTGGGGTGGCCTCAATGTAATGTGGAAACAAAAAAAAATATCCCGAGATTATTACAGGGGTGAACTCGCGTGTAGTGTAGAATGTAAGTTCAGGGACAGGGTTGAGCCAGGATTTAAGGTCTAGTGTGGAGAGGACCCATGGTGGACTGGCTGTTCAACTAACAGGGAAAGTTCTTGGTGGGCCTCTACTCTACAGGTTCACTGGTGGCCAGAAGCAAGCAACACAACGCTCTAGCAACTCCGCTAGACTCTCATAGGGCAAGACTCAGAGAGCCCATGTGCTATAGTGGTTCGGGTGTCAGGCTAGAATCTGAGAGATCCTGATTCGAATCCCCACTCTGTTATGGAAGCTTGCTAGGTGACTTGAGGCCAGTCACACTCTCTCAGCCTAACCTACCTCACAAGGTTGTTGCGAGTATAAAGGGGAGGAAAGGCGAATGATGTGATCCGCCTGGGGCCCCCATTGGGGAGATTGGTGGGATATAAAAGCAGTAAATTGATAGATTTAATAATCAGCAATGGGTTTGGGTGTCAGTTCACTGACTGTCTTTTCCCATACCACTGGCAGTTTCCAGGGAGCTAATCCCCACAGTTTGCATGGCTGAGCAGCGGGACCCTTGCAGCACTGGCTTACGTAGCACCACGGGGGATACTCAGCTTAGATTGTTCCAGGGCCATCTTTCCTCCCTAGTCTGCTCCTGCTTGCAAAGAAGAGGTCTATTAAGGCAGAGGATGATTTGACTAAACATTCTTACTGCCAGATTCACCACTAGGTTGGGTTACCACCAATGCTCCCTCTAAGCCGTGGAGTCTTGTGAGCAAAAATTCTACTTTGTGAACAACTGGTGTTAAAGTTGCGAGCAAACAATTTGGCTACTGCATAGATTAGTTGGAGCCATCCTGCCTGAGCTAAGACAAAAATGTGTGGGCCGGAGGCTAAAAAACTGTGAGCTAGCTAACACTCACTCAGCTTAGAGGGAACACTGGTTGCAATATGCGAGTTTCAGTCAACTTGGTGGCACACTGGCATCGATGGGAATAAATGGATTAAAAACTTGGGTTAACATTTTCATGCCCAGAGCCTCAGTATCTTTCGGGTACTGAGCAGGATAAGAAGGGCATAGTTTGCTATTTTGTTATTTTATTTTTGATTTCAGCTGAAAATGCTTTTAACTCTATTGTTGCTCATGGTTAACTATGAGGAAAGGTGGGTAATGAATATAAATGCTAAAAAGAAAGAAGGAAAGAAATTAAGAAATTGTGAGTCAACCTGACAATAGTCCCATCGGCATTACTACCCCCGTGCTCACAGGTGTGGCATTGATACCCCACTGCCAATTTTTCAGCATGCAAACCCAATCGCATGTAGGGTTGCCAGTTCCCAGCTTGCCACCAGTGGGGAATGAGGAGGTAGGGTTGCCAGATCCAGGTTGGGAAACTCCTGGATATTTGAGGATGGACCTTAAGGAGGACAGGGACCTCAGTGGGGTACAATGCCATGGATCCATTTTCTCCAGGGGAACTGATCTCTTTAGTCTGGAGATGAGCTGTAATGCCAGGAGATCCCCAGGTCCCACCTGGAGGCTGGCATCCCTAAATCGTAGTGATCCCCCCACCCCATATCCTGTCCTTTGTTGCTGTCAGGAGTCAGGCTGGCCCCACCTAGCAGGCAAATCAGATAGAGATGGACGTATTTCTCAAATCAAACTGGAAACCGAAGGGGTGTGCGCTGCTTTCACGCATCTCTATGCTCGCTCCCACACTCTGCATCCAAACTTCACTCTGAACCTCAAAGCCAGATGTCATTGGGGGAAATCTAGTCAGGTGGGGGTCACTACAAGCACTTTTGTGTTCCATTTTTTAAAACCATAGTGCAGCAGAAATGTTTTCTGGTATAACGCTAACATAAGCAGTCACCCCTTGCACATGGCCATATTATAGATGGCATTTTGAGGAGATAAGATCACCTGATGACTTCATAACAAAGGTGCAATTTGAACCTGGAACCTCCTGCCTCTCAGCTTAGCCTTTCGGCCCCTGCGATGCAAAGATGGGCCCATAAATACATCAATCTGTTCGGCAGTCTATTAGCAAGGCCTGAAGTGAAAATTCAAAATATTACCCTTACCCTCTTAATTTCAAAAATGACACACCAAAAAATGGGGGTTAGAGGCATGGAAATAAATTGGCATGCATCCTTCTGGAACCTGTGACCCAGAAACCCAGTAAGTTTGGTTCAATCAGGGATGCCAGCCTCCAGGTGGGGCCTGGGGATCCCCCAGAGTTACAGCTCATCTCCAGACTACAGAGATCAGTTCCCCTGGAGGAAATGGATGCTTTGGGGGGTGGGGGTGGACTCTATGGCACTGTACCCCACTGTGGTCGCTGTCCTCCCCAGGCTTCACCCCCAAATCTCCAGGAGTTTCTCAACCAGGAGCTGGCAACCCTATTCCCCCATTCCCTGCCGGTAGCCAGGGAAAACCTGGCAACGCTCACCCAGTTCATTAGCTATGTCGTATGAGACCTCTTCAAAAGTGAAAGCAGGAGAAGCATCCTGTTATCAAGTCCTTTCTGCCCAGGGACCACAACAACAACGAGTGCTTCCTAGACTGAGCTGCAACAGCCTTTGAAAATGTAGACACTTACGAGAGGTTATGAGGTTATACTATAGAAATGTGAGCTTTGATACTTCTAAGCTTCAGTGAAGCCTGTCAGCTCTGTGGAAAACAAGGAGAGGAAACTGATTTATGATATTATAAAACAGTCCAGTTGTTATACTGGTGACCCCACAGCACCACATGGAATTCCATGCGGGGGGGGGGGGATGTGGACGAAAGAGTCCCAGCGTGGAATATGTAGCTCCATTTTAAATTTGATCTGGGACACTCTTCCAAATCTTGGTGGAAGCCATTTCTGCTGGGAAATATTTAGCCGATCCTTTCCTACTTTTAATTGAAGAGATACTGTTACGGCATTCCTGTGGGGCAGCCTGGAGTGGTGGGAAAGGGGGAAGGGACTGGATAGAGCAAATATCAAAGTCTGGAGGAATACAAGATACCCTTCTGTCCAGAGCTTATTATCTGAAACGTAACAGCTGTATTAATCCAGTTAAGCCAAACAAACACAATATTGCAGCTAATACCTTTTATCAGGCTAATTTACACCTGAATCCTGGAAGGTTGTGTTTTGCCAGTCACATGTTGAACTGCTGTTGGGCTGCGGGCTAGAAATGCAGTTTCCTTCACAAAAATCAGGAACAAAAATCAGACAGCATTTCACATTTTTAAAATCAGAACTTAGGTGGAACGATCCGCCGATCTCTTTCTGGAACAAGATCAGCTGATAACTTATTGACGGACACATTTAATAATGTTGTGTTTTTTAACAATAGGCTTTAATAGAGCTATTTATTTATTTATTGTATATTCACTATGTAAATTCTAATTTTACTATGTAAATTCTAAAGAAGAAAAGTGCAAAGGCAATTCACGGTAGTGGCAATTGGTTTAGGGCCAATAGGCATCTGCCACCAAAAACAATACTGTTTCTGTACCAGGTTCTCCTTTCTCTGCCATAACATCATTGCACTTTCTCCGCTCACTCTGTGAATTTTATCTTCTACCCTCGGCGTCAATGGCTGCCACTTGCGGGGCAATGGAAACCCGCAGTGTGGTGATTCCATATCATGTGTATCTCTAGATGTTGCAAGGGGCAGGGCGGTGAATGAAATATGGGGCTGCCATTTTCCGCAGCAGCGCTGTGGTGACATTCTCTGATTTTCCCAGGATCCCTTCTGGTAAATACAGTGCATTTGTCTGGCAGTCCCATGTTGTATTCCAGTTCCAGGTTTTGTGAGGCTAAATTTAGCACTTTAGTGTGTACTCATCTTAAATCCAAAAATCCCCAAATAGACGCTACCCGGAGACATGTAGAGGAATGTTTTGCAAGTCCTTCCTCCTTAGAAACCCCTCCTCCTCTGCTTTTACCAAGGTTTTAGATCTTCTTTGTTGTTCTCATTAATCCAATTGTCCATATTTCTACCTACTTACGCTGAGTCAGAAATGCAAAGCGGCCGTCTGCTATGAGGATTACAGGTTACCTGTGAGACGGAATCAGGAGAAGAATACAAAATTGATTATAGCAGCGGTTTAGTAATGATGAAGTGATGGCCTGGAGCCCAACAGCATTAAGAAAATTTACATGCACTGAAGTCTTCTTAAAAAGAGGGTGACATTTTTTGCTGTCTCCCCCCTCCTACTGCAGCGCAGTTCCCCCACTGGTCCACTAACATACACCCCAACACAATTTCAGGGTTCTAAGTGGGCTGTGTGGGGAAGGAATCTTGTGTCATTTCCTACCTCCTCTTTAGACAATTTAAGGGCATTTAAGTTTCCTTAATTGTGTGGCTGGATCCAGGCCACTGTGTGGGAGGTGCATAACATAGTTTCTTCATTTACGCTGTGAAAAACAAGGAGAGATATTGCGGTTAGATTTGAAAAGAAAAAAAAGATTAGAACAATTGTAAGGAAAGGAAAACAGCCCGAATGAATCATTCATAAGCTTATAGAAAGGTGTTGAGTGCTCTGTGTCATAGAATCATCTAATATGCTGAGTTTTTTGTTTTTTTTTTAAATTACCCATCCAATATTAAACATGCAGACAAATGTTTTGCGTGTTTCCAGAAGTAAATCCCACTCAGTTCCATAGACCTTGGCAAGAGTGAAGAGTGATAAGACTGCTGTTAATAATAACCAGTGTTTATAAGTAAATAAACAGAGTGTCACTGAGATAACACAGCAATGCTTGTCAAAAAATGAAATTTGCGTAGACGTGTACATCCATACAGAATGTTAGATACTGTAACTCTTCACATCTTTCACACGGCAGCTCTAAGGCTGCAGTCGCACGCAATAAATAATCCACTTTGATTTCCACTTTCAGTGCACTTTCCAACTGGATTTTTACTGTGCGAACTGGCAAAATTCAGTTGGAAAGTACTTTGAAAGTGGATTGGGAGTGGGTTATCTGGTGTGTGTGACTGCAGCCTAAGTGGTGATGTAGCTTCCATGCCAGCGAGAACTCCTTCTAAGTCCATGGAAGTCAATGGGCTTAGAGCAGGGGTGGGCAAATAGCGGCCCGCGGGCCACATGCGGCCCGCCACAGAGTTTTTTGCGGCCCGCCAAGACAGTCGGCCACGTGGTGTGATAGGGTACATTTGTCTCATTAAACTGATTCTAAAATTAAATATGCTTGCAGCTATAGATGATATGAAATTAGCACAATAAATTGAATAAAACTACCACTATTTTATTTAATTTATATTTATTGATTTTTATGATACAATTTATACCTTTTCTGAAATGCAAAGTTAACTAATGAATGCAATCATTTTAAAAGGTGCAGCCCTCCACTAACCTCTGCTCCCACAAAGTGGCCCCCGAGCCAAAACAATTGCCCACCCCTGGCTTAGAGGAACATTTATTTATTATTTATTTAAAACATTTATATGCCGCCTTCCCACCCAAGTAGGATTCCCAAAGTGGCAAGCATTGAAACACCAAGACAAGAAAACAGCACTTAAAATACAGCTGTATATAAAATAATTAAACCTGTTAGGTCTCACCAGACTTGTGGGGCACTTACTTAAATAACACACTTTCAATCCACTTTCAATGCACTTTGCTGTGTGAAATGTTGAAATCCACTGGCAAACAGTCACTGAAGTGGATTGAAATGGCAGTATTTTGCATGTGTGAAAGTACCCCATCTGGTGTCTGCAGCAAGAAGCTTTTAAGGCAAGATAGACACAGAGGTGGTTTGCCATTGTGTCCCATTCTTCTTGGTGGTCCCATCCAAGTGCTGACGCTGCTTAGCTTAAGCCAGGGCTTTTCTTGTAGAAAAAGCCCAGCAGGAACTCATTAGCATAATAGGCCACACCCAACAGCAGAAACTCATTAGCATATTAGGCCACACCCCCGTGTTACCAGAAGAATGGTCATCCAGCCACACCCGCCTTTTGCTTCTTATTCTGTTTACCTTGTTTGTTGTCAAAACCCAGGCCTTTTTTTGTAGCAGGAATTAATTTGCATGTTAGGCCACATACCCCTAAAGTAGCCAATCCTAATGAGTTTCTGCTGTTGGGTGTGGCCTATTATGCTAATGAGTTTCTGCTGGGTGTGGCCAACTCAGGAGCCAGCCGGAACTCCGTTCCTGTGCGTTCCTGCCCCAAAATAGCCCTGGCTTCAGCAATCTGATGAGACCGGGCTATACGATGCCACCTTCTCTTCCAAAATAATTCAATAATTCAATAAAAACATATCAGTGTACAGAACAACACAAACAGGGTGGAGGGCCAATAACAGAATGTAAATGTCCTTCCCCAAAAGTCTTCACCCACTGGTGGAAGTAGGGTTACCAGATGTCCTCTTTTTAGAGGCAATGTCCTCTTTTTTGATGTCTGTCCTCTTTTGGGCTCTTTTTTTAAAAAAAAACCCTGATGAAAATGTCCTCTTTTGGAGTTGGAAGATTAGAAATATTCCAGGTTAGTAGCAATTACCACAACTTTCAGGTGTGGCCTGCCCATGTAAGGGCCTATATGTCCACACAAGGGCACAGAAGGCCTATAAAAGCCTTCAGAGCCCACTCTGGGAGCTCACTTTCAGAGCTCATTCGGGCTGGCCTGACCCAGGAGTGGGCTCCAAAGGCATTTAAATGCTTTCAGGGCTCACTTCCAGGTGGGCCATTCTATGAATTCACAAATCTAATGAACCACCCATTCGGGAAACAGAAAAGTTCATGCAAGTTTGTGTTCCGTCCAAACTGAGTTTGATTAAACGAACCATGAATCCCAACGAACCACCATTTTCCTGGTTTGTGCCCATCCCTAGAAGGGGTGTTTAAAATGAGATTTGTCATAGTGATTACTTGTTTGAAGTAGTCAGTTGGGAAATATGGCCTCTTTTTTGCTTTCAAAATACGGTAACCCTAGTGGAAGACAATAGAGGGAAAAAGATGAATCTCCCTGAGGAGGCAGTTCTGAAGCCGAGAAGACCGTTTCTTGGGCTGCCACCCATCTAGCCCGATGGTGGAGGCATGAAACAGGAACCCCAAAAATGCCCAGATTGATCAGGTAGGTTGATATGGGAGTGGGCAGCCCTTAACTTTGCTTAAGTTTAAGCATCTCAATTTTAATTTAAGAAATCCCTGGCACAAAAATATTTGTAATAAAATAATATTTCTGTTGTGTAGATACCATCTCACAAGATATTAAATACATGTTGTGGGATGTGACCCCAGTTACTTTTTCAGTGTTCCACAACTCTTTAAGCAATTATTGTAGGATTTTAAGAGCACTTGTTGCATGGTTGTTGTATGGCTTTAAGAGTACTTGCAGAAGATTCTCTGATTGCAGTATAGATACAAGCAAGATGAATGCTGGATTAACTGTCAGGGTTTTTTTCTTCCTTCATATCTCAGGTGGGTTCCTTCATATCTCAGGTGGGTTGAAAAAAAAAAGTCAGAATACTTATTTGCTTTTATACCCATCCTTCACCATACCAAATTTTTAAAAAATCACAAGTTGTGACACTGCTGTGGGGGCTGTGACGTTTGTGGTGATGTTACAGGCACAAGCCAACAGGGACCTTTCCTAGATAGTTTTCCTTAGCCCAACTGAGTGCCCTCATTCTGCAGAATTTGACCCAGGAGAAAAAATGATATATTGCCTCCAATGTTCTAAAGATCACACCTGCCTGTACCCTAAGGGCATAGCTAGATGAGATATGAAGGGTCTGTCTGTTCAAGACCCACACCCTTTAGACTGGGGATAAAGCATGGGGACAGGAGAAGAAAGGCTTAAATGGTCTTCATCCCAGCCATTTTCCTGACAGAAATCTGCCCCTTTAGCTATACTTTTAGTTATACTTTTGTTTCCTGTTTTGCTACCAGGACTAAAAACAACAGGAAGGAAGGGTATTTCTGTCAGGGAAGAAAAGGGTGGTGATGAATTGTTGCCAGCCTGCAGGTAGAACCTGGAGATCTGGAATTACAACTGATGTCTAGACAACAGAATTCAGTTTCCCTGGAGAAAATGGCTGCTTTGGACGGTGGACTCTATGGCAGGGGGGCCAATTCATTTGTTACGAGGGCCAGATTTGACATAAATGAGACCTTGTTGGGCGGGTCCCTGTGTGTCATGAAATGTAATGCCAGGTAGCGAAGATATAAACTTTGTAAAGGACACAAAGATTTTTTAAAACTTAAAATAAAAACATGCTTAAAACATTAGCACTCTTGCAATATTTTATTTATTTAAGATTATCTGATAACTGGCACCTCTTGCTCTGAATTATTGCATCAAAATGTCTGTGCTGTTGCAATCTTGAGTATGCTGTTCAGGTGTGTATCTGTAAGCTGCAAACCTACTTTTGATTTATTGACATTCACTACAAAAATCTCATGCCTAGAGTTCTGAGTCTAGGACCCAGGGGAAAACATGAAATGGCTGAGCGATTGAGAGAGTCTGGCGAAGTAAGCTATGATGCAGCAGCAGGAACAGAACTGGAAGCAGGAAATGGCCAGTTCCAGTGCAGGCCTGATAGAAGCCCTCTGGGGGCCTTATCCGGCCCCCAGGCCTCATGTTTGATACCCCTACTCTATGGCATTATACCCCTAACTTCCCCATACCCCACCCTCTTCAGGCTCCACCCTCAAATCTCACATGGCCAGCCTCCATCACATGACATATCTCTTTCAGCCTAGTTTTTGTAATCCTGCTCAGCCAATCAGGGCGGCTACAGTGAAGATGTGTCTGATTTTGCTGCAACACGGCAACCTATAATTGACTTTAGAGCAAGCAGTGAGGCAACATTCCACTTCACCCACCCCAAACAGTTCCTACTTTTATGATGTAGATATGTCCTGAGCTGTAGTTCTATCTACGATCATAAATAAGTTTAGTCGACTGATTGTTCTTCCATTATTTAGGAATTCTTGTCTATACTTTAATATTTAGCGACTTTCAGTGTTCTAACTTCTGATGTATGCTGTTTTTGAACTTTTCTGGTACAATTTTTCTCTGTTTCAATAAAGTTTATAGAACCTGGAGCAAAAAACCAGACTTGTCAAGTTAGCAGCTGCTGAGCCCACCGAGTGGCACCTGCCCTTGTGCCCTCCTTGTGCCCCATGAAGAAGATGGTCCAGCTGTAGAAACAGACACTGCCCCTTCCCCCAAAGGCAAGGGGGCAGAGGCTGCACTGGTGCCTGAACTACTCCTCTTGCAAGCCAGAAGAAGCAGCCACTCCCTCCCTCTTTCTGAAGACACCCAGGAATAGACACGGAGGTGCCTCTGTTTCTCCAGTTTCTCAGACAGGGCTGCCAGCAGTAGTGGCTCACTTGCTGCCTTTTCAGCACTGCTGCCAGCCAGGTCTGAGTCAACAGCCCTTGTAGGGCAGCACTGCAGGAACTGCTTGGCTTGTATCTGGCCAGTGTTGGCTCAGGAAGACAGAACAGGTGAGCCAGTTCTGTCACTGCAGGCTGGATCTGAGCCACACAGCCCCAGTGGTACAGTGCTGCTGGGGCTAAGTTCAGGTTGCCTCCAGGTGGAGCCTTAGAGTTCTTCCAGAATTACACCTGATCTCCGTACTACAGAGATCAGTTCCCTAGAGGAAATGACAGCTTTGCAAGGTGGACTCTAAGGTATCAGCTGCTCAATGGTGACTGCTGCCCTTGCCAAACTCCACCCATCCCAGGCTTCTCTCCTCCAGTCTCAAGGAATTTCCCAGCCTGGATCTGGCAACTGTAGTAGCTTGCTGGGAGAGAAACTTGCTAGGCACTTTCCCAGTAAGTTAAAGGGCTGGTCTACCTGAATGTGAGACATAGTCTGATCAAAATCAGTCTTGGACGAGTAGATTGAGGTGGAGCAATGTCAGCTTGGTAGACTTGGGAGACACATCCCCTCTGCTCAGTTCACCTGAAGAAAATAGCTGCTTTGGAAGGTGGACTCTATGGTATTATACCACACTGAAGACCTTCCCCTCCCCAAACCCTGCCCTTCTCAAACTCCACCCCCAAAACCTCCAGATATTTCCCAAGCCGGCGCTGGCAACCCTAATTCTCGCATCACTGACTTCTGGAATCATAATATTATATAAAGTAGCATCAAAATAGAAATTGCTGCTCAAATGGCGATCTGTTTGATTTATGAGTCTGGAGAACCTGAATGGAATTTGTAGCTGATGCACAGTTATGCACTGAGATCAAGTCCAAAGTGCATCACAGCCCTTTTCTAGATGCCTCTAGGCTTGACCAAAAGCCTATGAAAATGAGAACCATCTTGCTAATTATTTACAGCCTCCCTGGTTTTTGAAGTCAGGGATAACTCTCACTTTCCTTTTCTACGTGGTGGAAAGTTTGAATTTTATAGGCATCCCTGAATTTTGAAGTCAGGGATAACTCTTACCTCCCTTTTCCACATGGTAGTAAGTTTTAATTTTATAGCCACCTCACATAAAGGGCTTCACAAGTGAAGCTCAGGAAACAGATTCAAGTCCACTTTCAGGGTACAAGCTTTCAAGAGCCAAAGTTCCCTTCGTTAGACAGACAAAGGGAACTTTGGCTCTTGAAACCTTACACTTTGAAAATCTAAGGTTGGTTTCTAAGGTTGGTTTCTAAGGTGTGCCTGCACTCGAGTCTAACTGTTCTATAGCAGACCAAAATAGATGGCTACCCATTGAAACGATCTTCAGGAAATACAGTGTCTTATTTCTACCCAAACTGTGCCATGATAAAGATAAATGTAAGAACCAGCAAGGTTTGGGTTGTGAACTTTATGGCACAATATGGCAGGTGTTGCAGTTATGCCTGGGTCATGGTGGGGAACTCAATGATACTGGGATGGTTACAATCGGTGTTCCCTCTAAGCTGAGTTAGTGTGAGCTAGCTCACAGTTTTCTAGCTTCTGGCTCACACATTTTTGTCTTAGCTCAGGAAGGATGGCTCCAGAGTGAACTGATTTATATAGTAGCCAAATCGCTCACTCACAACTTTAATGCTAATAGCTCACAAAGTTGAATTTTTGCTCAGAAGACTCCACAGCTTAGAGTGAGAAGACTTGGTCCAGATAAAGGAGCCTTGCTCTGGGAGGAAGAGCCTTCTCTGGAGCAAAACTTCTTCTGAAACAAGATCACTTAGTGGTAAGCGCCAACCCAGCATCTATAGTTAGGAATGATGCTCTCTGGGAGGGTCATATGAGATGCCACCATGCCAGAGCCATACCACTCTGGAAGCCAATGATTCTGTAGTAGGCTGGTGGTGGAAAGTGCCATCAAGTCTCAGCCAATTTATAGCCACTCCATTGGGTTTTCATGGCAAGAGATATTCAGAGGTTCTTTGCCATCGTCTGCCTATGTATAGCAACCATGGACTTCATTGGTGGTCTCCCATCTAAATACTAACCAGGGCTGAGCTTGCTTAGCTTTTGAGATCTGATGAGATCAAGCTAGCCTGGGCCATCCAGGTTAGAGTCTGTCATGATCTGTCTTGTGTTAATAGTGCAGTTTGTATTGTTTCCACAGAGAAGCAGATTTTTGGTGGCATTAACACTGCACCAATAATGTGAAAACTGAGTACTCAGGGGTGACATTGGTAATTTATTCGTTTATCGAGGGCTAGTGCTAGCTTTCAAATATTGATACTGGAGTAAAATGCATTTATTTACTTCATTTGTACTCCACATTTCTCTCCAGTGGGGTGCAAGTTGGCTCACACAGTTCTCTCTTCCATTTTATCTTCATACCAAATGTGGTTTAGGTTAGGGTGAGAATATGTGATTGGCCCATGGTCCCCCAGCAAGCTTCCACAGCAGAAAGGAGATTCAAACCGGGGTCTCCCAGATCCTAATCCAGCACTCCAATCATGACAGTATGCCGACTCTCTAAACACCACTGACCATTAAATATCACGAACTGTCAAATGCTATCTTGTTGGTCAGCCATGTTGGTCTGTTTGTTCTACTGTCAAATACTAGTAGCTCACCATAAAAACTTATCAAATACTATTAGCTCAGCATTAAAACATGAGTTCTGTCATAAAAGTTTTCCTTCACTGGTGTCAACTGATTTCTTTCCCCCTAGAGTACATGTTCAATGACATTCGAGAGAAAGTCAAATTTTTGAACTCATGAAGTTGACCAAAGTAAGAAGGCGGGGGGACGAATGGATGACGACACGTTTTCCCCATGGTCTAAAACTGGGGTCTCCAACATGGTGCCTGCCAACGCTTTTAATGGTGCTCACCAAATGTTTTTAGAAACTGGGCAGGGCCCAAGTGGGGCACTTTACCCAGCGTGGCTGCTGACTGGCCACTAGTGATCCAATTGGCCGAGCATATTAAAACACTATTTCAGCGGTAACTACCACCATGGTGTTGGTTTTATGGTCTATCACTCCTCTTTCCTAGGGTTTTTAAAAATAAATATTAACCTTCTTCTCCCCTGGTCTTAGGCTTCCTCTGAAGGGTTGGCTCTAACTTCGGCAGCAGCCATTTTGTGCTTGCATCCACCACCCTGTATCAGAATTTCAAAGGTTCCCACAGGGTCATAAAGGTTGGGAATATGCCAGAATGGAGTTCCGGGACCTCTTTGACAAAATTCTTTTAAAAATGTTTAAAAGTTCACGAATTTTCAGTATACAGATTGAATAATTCATTTCCCTCTTGAAAGTTCCAGCACCTGTTTTCGCTTCAAAAAGTGTTTAGTTCTCCAAGTGGAGAAAAGACGGTGAAAGAGTTAGGAAAAGGGCCCTGTTTTCTTATCAACCTCTCTGTCACCTGTGCTTGAAGAACACCTGTAATAAAGTAGGTAGTGTCTACTTCAAGGAAAACTATTTAGATGTAGAGATTGGATGAGGCCATTTATTGGTGTACTACATCAGTAATATATCAGGGCAGTTCTGACAGTGATATGTTAATGTCTCAGCAACCTGTTTATTTCATAATTAAATGATTAAATGAATGATGATCGGCACGGGGACTGAAGCAGTCGAAAACACATTCCTTGTTTTGTTTCTTTGATCACAAAAGGATCAAATTATTGTGATTTCTTAGGGGGGAAACGTGCTTGTTTCTGGTGTTAAAGCTGGTGAAAACAACTGCATATGTGCAACATGGTGGCATGTAAATGGATTTTATGTAATTGATTAAAAATCCAATCTACTTTTCACAGTTGCCGATGAATAATAAAAGAAATTCATAACAACAATTATAATAATAATAATAGTTCTGAGTTCACACATGCGTACTGAGCCCTTGATTACTGCACACCCTTAAGTGTTAACCTGCATATGTGGCTAATTTCAGGTGGGCAGTTTTGTTTGCAGGAGAAGAGCAGGACTTGAGCCCCACAGCATCTTAAAGACCAACAAGCTCTCCAGGGTATAAGTAGGGTTGCCAGCCTCCAGGTGGGGCCTGGGGATCTCCTGCTTTTACAACTGATATCCAGCTGACAGAGATCAATTACGGCTGCTTTGGGGGGTAGACTCTATGGCACTGTACCATGCTGAGGCTCCTCCCCTCCCCAAACCCCACCCTCTCCTGGATCCACCCCCAAAGTCTCCAGGTGTTTTCCGACCCAGACCTGGCAACCCTAGGTATAAGCTTTTAGGAGTCAAAGCTCTTTTGTCAGATATGAAGGGAGAGGCAAAGTATCTGAAAAAGGGGCTTTGCCTCGCAGAAGCTTCTACCAGGGTCCCCAATCTTTTTGAGCCTGTAGGCACCTTTGGAATTCTGACACAAGGTGGTGAGCACAACCCCAAAATGGCTGCTGCAGGAGGTGGGGCCAGCCCCAACGTGACTGCCATGGCTTCCCTTCAGTCACACACTGAAGAAGATCCTTGTTCTGTGGTGGCTGCTTTCCCCAAAGCAATTAAAAAAAAAACCCACACAGCCAATCAGAAGCCCTGCAGGGCAAAAGCTCCAGCAGGCCCCACCCACTTTCTAAAAACACTTGGTAGTCTCCAGGAAAGGTGTCAATTGGTGCCAGTTGGAGACCCCTGGCTTCTGCCCTGGAGTTCTTGTTGCTCTTTAGGGTGCTCCTGGGCTCTAGTCCTGCTCTTGTATATGAGCAATACCATGAACAAATATTTCCCTCCCACCAGACCCTTCAGATACGTCGGGACAGACCGTGTGTATTTTGTGCCCAGAAGTGTGACTTTTCTGCTTCTCATCTTCCACCAAAGCTCAAAATACCCCGTGGAATGTTGCTGTTGTGGGCCAGGGGCCCCCCTCGCCCCCGAGAAGAGCAGCATGAAGGGAAGCTGGCAACAATCGCTCCACACCCCCGCACACAGCGAGCTTTTTGACAGGACCCAACCCAATGGTGGCAGTTCACGTGTGCAGCTGTGACTCACAGGTTGCAAGGTGTTGGAGGGACGACCCACTGATGGGAGTCAATCCCTGCTTGCTGATTCAGCTATGTGTGGTTTACCAAGTGATGAGCCTTCTTCTTTTCTGCTACTCAAGGAATTAATGCTAAATGCTTCTCCTGGAGGTTTCTCATGAACACTGAATGGAAACTGGCTGACAGGGAATCTAAACTGTAATGGGTTTATGGCAGGGGTCCCCCAATTTTTTTGAGCCTGTGGGCACCTTTGGAATTCTGACATGGCCACAAAATGGCTGCCACAGCCAGCCACAAAATGGTTGCTGTTGCTTACCTTCAGTCATGCAGTGAAGATCCTTGTGCCATGGTGGCAGCTGCTGCCAAAGTAAGGTTGCCAGACCCACCCATGGGGCTTGCCCACGTTAGGTGCCCCCAACCCACTGTCCTTGATCCAGCCGGTGGGGGGAACCCTGCCCCAAAGTGCCTGGATCAGGCCAACATGTCTGGCGTGATGATGTCACCCAGAGGTGACATCATCATGCCAGGCACATCACAGGGGAGGGGGCCCTCTAGCATTTGGGCTGAAGATGCTATGGTATCATAGAGTTTCTAGCTGAATGCTAGAGCATCCCCCTGGCAACGTGCCTAGTGTGATGATGTGACTTCTGGGTGATGTCATCATGACACGCACGCCAGAAGATCCCAGAAGAGGAGCTTCTCCCCCCCCCCCCCCCCAAGCTGGAAACCCTATGCCAAAACAACAAATATGCACAGCCAATCAAATCACCAATCAAATCACCAAGGCTTGAAGGACAAAAGTCCCAGTCGGCCCTGCTTATTTTCTTAAAACTTTTGGAGGGCACCTGGAAGTATGCCAGCAGGCACAATGGCACCTATCGTCACCACACCGGGGAGCCCTGATTTATGGCATTTGACAAAAAAGAGCAATGCGTTGACTGTTTAGGACGGTCAAAGGGTTGCTAGGTCTGGGTGGGGAAATACCTGGAGATCTGGGGGTGGAGCCTGGGGAGGGGCAGGACTTCAGCAGGGTACAATGCCATACAGTCCATCCTCAAAATCTGTTGCCTGGAGATCAGCTATAATAGCAGGAGATCTTCAGACCCCCACCAGAAATCTCCAGGAGATCTCCAGACACCACCTGGAGGTTGGCAACTCTATTAGGTCATGGGTTTTACTGTAGTGCCTGTGGGCATCATGGCACCTGTACACACCTTTCGTGGTGCCCACCAACAGTTTTTAGAAAGTGGGTGGGGCCAGGTGGGTCTCCTGCCCAGCATGTCTTCTAATTGGTCATTGGAGATCAGACTGGCTGTGCACATTTAAACAGTGTTGTTGGGCAGCAGCTGCCACCTCAGCATTGGTTTGATTCTCTCTCTCACTTCTCTTTCCCAGTGTATTTTTTAAAAGTTACTCCTCTTGTCCCCAGCACTTGGGCTTCATTGGTGTGCAGGGGTGTGTGTTTGCCTTCTGCTACAGCCATTTTGTTGTTGACTCCACCTCCCCTGGTGGCCATTTTGTAGTTGCACCCACTGCTCTGTATCAGAATTCCAGAGTTGTCCACAGGCTCAAAAAGGTTAGTGGCATATGGTTTAGGTCAGCCACATGTTGAGGAACACTTAATGCAAGGTGTTTCTGGGGCTCTAGAAATCACTGCCTTCCTTAGTGCAGGTATGGGGAATGGTAGCTCTCTTGAATGGTAATTCACACTTGGAGCTGGTGTGCCACATTGGATCTGGTGCTGGGTTTGAACAAGCAAGCCCGAACTCAAATTTTTGCAAAGTGATACATCTTGATACAGGTCCTTGTTTTTGTTATTAGCTAGGCTTGCCAGCCTCCAGGTGGGGCCTGGGGATCTCCCGCTTTTACAACTGATCTCCAGCTGACAGAGATCAGCTCCCCTGGAGAAAATGGCTGCTTTGAAGGGTGGACTCTGTGGCATTGTACCATGCTGAGGCCCCTCCCCTCCCCAAACCCCGCCCTCTCCTGGATCCACCCCCAAAGTCTCCAGGTATTTTCCAACCCAGACCCCCAATTATTAGCACTTAACTGTCTAATTTCCTTGTAATGTTGTGTTCAGGATAATGGGACACCACAATGCAAGGCATAGAAGTTTGAGCTAAATGTGGAATGTAGGAGTATGAACCTCGGTCCATCCAGTTCAGTGTTGTCTCTCCAGGATAAGAACATAAGAGAAGCCAATGTTGGATCAGGCCAGTGGCCCATCCAGTCCAACACTTTGTCACACAGTGGCCAAAAACACCAGGTGCCATCAGGAAGTCCAGCAATGGGGCCAGGACATTAGAAGCCCTCCCACTGTTGTCCCCCCCCCCAAGCACCAAGAATACAGAGCATCACTTGCCCCAGACTGAGAGTTCCTATCTACACCTTGTGGCTAATAGTCACTGATGGACCTCTGTTCCATATGCTTATCTAATTTCCTCTTGTAGCCGTCCATGCTTGTAGTTGCCACCACCTCCTGTGGCAGTGAATTCCATGTGTTAATCACTCTTTGTGTGAAGAAGTACTTCCTTTTATCTGTTCTAACCCAACTGCTCAACAATTTCACGGAGTGCAGGACTTCCGGCAAGATTTGCGACCATGGCGGACGCGCTCCTCCGCACTAGCGGGGAGCGCGATCTGTACCCGGCGGGAAGAAGGGGCTTCGGACCGGTGCCGAGCCCCCAGAGACCCTAGCGAAGGGGCTCTGCCTGGGGTGGCACGAGGGGGATCTCTCCCTACGGTGGCGATCGAGGGATTGAGGTCCCCTTTCATCACCCCCATAGGTTCCCCCGTCCGTGCGAGCCGTATGGCTAAAAGCGCAAAACCGAGAAGCAGCAGAGAGTGTGAAGCAATGAGGCTGGAACTGACAGTTACGCTTGGAGAAACAGTGAGTCTGAAGTAAAAAGAAACAGAATACAGCGGGAAAGGCGGGTGGAGTAAACCCCCCCCCCCTCGAGACTGGCGTACTTACGGGACTCTTTAAGTGGCGTTACTGCATGAAAAAACGGATGTTCGGCTTGCTTGATGGCAGCATCGCTCTTTAGAGGATATGAACTTTAAAAAGATATAAGCGCAGTCGTGGAATTTGCTCCTTTCGTCCATCTTATCTAACTATCAACAAAGAAGCACAGTCTCAACAATGGCGGGGAAACCGAAACCTTCCCCCAAACTAGGAAGTACAGCTCCGAGTTCAAAGGTTGATACCACGGAGATGAGCACGGTGTTCTCCTCGTTATTGCGACCTCTAGTGGACCAAATGACAGCTCTCAACGTTAAGATGGACAAGATGCAATTGGACCTGAAGGAGTCGAATAAAACTACAGAGAAGCTGCAGCGAGAACTTCTGGAAGTTAAGACTTCAGTTAAAAATCATGATTCAAGACTACAAAAAGCGGAGAAAGAAAAGGCCTTCCATTCTGATCAGCTTTTGAAACTTCAGATGGAAAGATCGAATTTTTTCCTAAGACTTCAGAATGTACCAGAGGATAAAGGAGAAGACCTTAAAAATCTGTTAAGTGAAGCGCTTGAACCAGTGACGGGCTTAAAAGCAGCGGAAATAAAAAGCGATATGGATATGGTTTACAGAACCTATCCAGATTATACTAAAAAGAAAAGCCTGCCTGGTGAGATTCAGATAAGGTTCTCCAAAAAGTCAACAAGAGATGTGGTGCTCAGGACCACAAATAAAGCAGTTCTGAAGATCAAAGGAAAAGAAGTTAAAGTGATGAAAGACATCCCATTTGAAATAAGGAAAAGAAGGAAAGCCTATGGAAAACTGACATCTTGGCTACAGTCTGAATCTATTATCTATAGGTGGAATGTTCCGGAAGGACTGAGCTTCAGCATCAAAAACAAGAAATACAAGATTGACTCTGTCCAACAGGCGAAAAGTTTTTTGGAAAAAAGCAAAGAAAAGAAAAAAGAGAGACTCAGATGGTTCACTGGCATCGCAAGAAAGTATGTATGGATTTGATAGCTCAAAGAGCGAAGAAGAAACGTCTGACTCGGAAAAGGGAGCAGCAGCCCCAAAAGTACAAGAAGAGACTGTTAAGACAAGAAGAGGACGAAAGAAGAAATAAAGGCTGAAATGTTTTTTGAAACTGCACTTATAAATAATAGATTATGTGTATAATTAAGCATTCCTTCAAAAGAGCATGTCTGTCAAACAGCTTTTTTTTATTTTTCATGTATCATCAGTAACAATTTTATCTAAATATTAGCCAAGGTTTAAAACGCTTCATATGTATTAATGGCATAGTAATATTAAGCAAATGATAAAGCACACTCTGTATAAGGTAAACATAGCTTAGAAAAGTAGCGTTGTAGAATTAGATATAGATAAAATTAATAAAAATTTTTAAAAAAAAACAAAAAAAAACAATTTCACGGAGTGCCCACAAGTTCATGGAGTGCCCACGAGGATCCCAGTCTGGGAAAGAGCTGCAATAATTATTGTGAAGGACTTAGTACGCTTGAAAACTGCTACACAAATAATGTGGTTTTTCTTGATAAAGATGCAGTGAATTTGGGTGAAAAGCTAAAGCTAAAAGAAGCAAGAAAAAAAACAGGCTTCATATTCCAGCCAGGTAAAAACCTTTCCAGAGAGTTTTCAGGTCCTCTTGTTAGCATTTAAATTAGGGTGCAAATGTGTGACCTCCTTGGACCGTGTTGCTCTGTAATTATTGTGGACTTGTGAAACACAGTGAGTGAAACACATGATTTGCATGCATAGGTTGCTAGATGCAATCTCTAGCAACTGCACTTAAAGGATCTCAGGTGACAGGAAAGACATTTTTCTGCTCGTGATCCTGGAGAACTACTACCAGTCGGAGTAGACGGAATGGAGTTAGATCACCCAACGGCTTGAGTCAGTAGCTATCTCATACATTGAGGGCCTCTCTCAGAGTCCTGTCCTTCCATAGTGCCTCTCAATAAAGCACTGATCGAGTAATGCAGTTACAGCAATACTTGCCCAAGAACATGCTGCAAGGTTCAGGGCTGAGCCGAGGTTTAAGGCAACTCCACCACTTGTTGAGTACGTGCTTTGACACATGTCTAAAACCCAGTGTTGCAAGAGTTATTGATTGGAAACTATGTGGGTTATTCAGGGGTGTGTAACAGAGTAACTGAGTCTGATGGGCTGTGTTCCAGGTGGTGACATGTTGACTTGATAGGATAAGGTGCGCACGCAATCTCACACACGAAGACTGTCCCTCAGCATCAAGCATAGATTCATCCCTCTTTAACCCCTGTGCATTCGTGCAAATAGCCACCATGGTCATCATGTGTCTTTGCAGAAGCGAATGGTTGTATAAGAACGAACTTGCTTGACCCGCTGACCCAATGTGTACGTTGCTGGAGAGAGATGAGGCACAGCAAATCGTGACTATTAAAATAGCAATCAGAAGTCTCTTCCGGCCAATTGGATGCCAGTTTGGCCAGGGATCCTGGAGGCTTTTTATTCTCTTCTGGCCGTGGAACAGGGGTCACTGGGAGTGTGGGGGGGCAGTATTTGAGAGTTTCCTGCATTGTGCAGGGGGTTGGACTAGATGGCCCTGCAGGTCCCTTCCAACCCTATGATTCTATGATTCTATGACTGTCTAGCCAGCACCCACCCATGAGGCACTCTGGACTACCATAAACTGGCCTGCCGTCTTAAGAACATAAGAACATAAGAGAAGCCAATGTTGGATCAGGCCAGTAGCCCATCCAGTCCAACACTCTGTCACACAGTGGCCAAAAACACCAGGTGCCCTCAGGAGGTCCAGCAGTGGGGGCAGGACAGTAGAAGCCCTCCCACTGTTGCCCCCCCCCCAAGCACCAAGAATACAGAGGATCACTTGCCCCAGACTGAGAGTTCCTATCTATACCTTGTGGCTAATAGTCACTGATGGACCTCTGCTCCATATGTTTATCTAATTTCCTCTTGAAGCCGCCCATGCTTGTAGCTGCCACCACCTCCTGTGGCAGTGAATTCCACGTGTTAATGTGTGAAGAAGTACTTCCTTTTATCTGTTCTAACCTGACTTATTCTTATTCTTATTCTGAATTGGTTTTAAACTGGATTTAAATGGTATATTTTAATATTATTTTTAATTTGAAGTGACCTGTCGTGACCTGCCCTGAGCCCACTTGTGGGGGAAGGCAGGATATAAATCGAATAAATAAACAAACAAACATGTCAAAGACAGAGCATTCTGCAAGCTGGAACAGCGACAAACACTTCAGTATAGGCTACAGTGGCTGCATATTTGTAATGCTGCTCCAGCTCTGCCGAGAGAGACAGCAGCAGTTAGAGCAGGGGTGTCAAACATACAGCCCGAGAGCTGGATCAGGCCCTTGGAGGGCCCCAATCCGGCCCTCAAGGACCTGGCTGTTTCCTGCTTCCTTTTCCAGTTCTGCTGCTGCTGCCATGTCACAGCTTGTTTTACCAGTCTCTCTCAGTCACATAGGAGAGATGCGTGTTTTATTTAAAGTTTTTTTTTAAATCTTTAATTGTGTTTGTTTACATCTCTGCTACCTGGCATTACATTCTACGACACACATGCCCGGCCCAACGAGGTCTCATTTATACCAGATCTGGCCCTTACAACAAATGAGTTCGACACCCCTGAGTTAGAGCATCTGGCCAGGGACCTGGGAGGCTCACATTCAGACCCCCATGAATGAGTCAGCATGGGGCAGCAGGAGGGGGGCTCTTCTGACATGCAGCACATGCCTATGTCACTGCCCATGTGACCTGGAAGTGATGCCATCACTCCTGGGACATTGGGGTGATGCTCTGGTATTTGGTATTTGGTAAACTTGGCTTCTACTACAGAGTTTTTGCCCAAATATCAGAGTGCCACCCCCAACATCCCAGAAATGATGATGTTATTTGAGCCAGCTATGCTGGCTAGGCGGGATACAAATATAAATAAATAAATATGTTACTTCCGGATCACATGGGCTGTGATGTGGGCACGCCGCTGTACCTCCCCTCTTTGGGGGAGTAAGTTCCCCCTGCTGCCCAGCTGATCGGTGGCTAGGCAGTGGGGTCTATCAGTGGGGGACCCTCACCCCCGTTGGGGGGGGTCTGGCAACCCTAGAGAATCATGTATACCATCATGAGCAGAATAACAGTATGAGTGAGAGTGAGGTTAAATGTATCTTCAGACTTCAAGGCAGTTTACAGCTTAGAAAACCATTAACAACAAACTCTGAATGTTCCTCCTCCATCAGTGATGTCAGCAGCCATTCTTGGAAGCTCTGGTTGGTGGAGGCAGCACGGCAAACCCTTCCAGTAAGCGCCAGTCCCCTGGACTGATTCATCAGCCAAGCAGACTGCAACTTCCATGCCTGAGCCGCTCCTGCCACACAGCTTTTCCTACAGATATCAGAGACGAGCTTCCTTGGAGGTGTCCCATCAAAGTGATGGAGTCATTCACCTCCCTAGGTGGCCCTCAGTGGCCTGGTTCCCATGAAAACCATTGCCGGTCATCTGAGAAGTCATTGGGCAAGAGCTGGATGTCCACATGGTTCCATTATCGACAGATGTAACTGGCAGAGGAAAAGATTTCCTAACCCAACCCTGTAAAAAAATAAAGGAGAACTTGCAGTGTCAAGCCTCCCTGCAGTCTGTGAACGCAAAATCGCTTGCAGAATGGTAACTCCTTTCCCATTCACCACTGCCTTCCATCTTGGGAGGGTGACGTTCTTCTCGTTTTCAGTGCCAGAGAGTTGGCTCTTATGACATAGGTGTGTGGGAAGTCTCAGCATCTTCATTACATACAGAGAGGAAACAAAGCCCAGGGCAATTGACAAAGCAAGGAATCTTAGTCACCCTGAACCACAATTCAGTTTAAACGGATTATTTGAACTGAAACAGATTTAGTCACACTAAAGTCAATAGGATTAAAATTGTCCTCTCTTAGGCAAGCCTTCTGCCTTAACTAGTTTTGGAGAAGGTGTTACATGTCTGTGAACTGAGCTCTTCCACTAGGAAGAAATCATTGGGTTGGATCCAGCCATCATGTTTGTTCAATCTCACCCAATTCACCCTCCCCTTATTATAGCTTTCGCCCTACATGGCTTTTGTCCATGCAGGTCCCAGGATCACCAGCACAGACTTTTATGTGATCAAAAGGAACCTATTCCTCCTCTTTCCACCAGTAGAAAAGCTGGTTAGATCCAATCAGTGGGATCATCCTTCCCTTTCTCATCTTCTTATTTTTCCGGATTTTATTTTAACCTTATTTATACCTCACTCGTCCAATCCCACTTTAAGCTATCTAAGCCAGCCCTCAACACACCCTGTGGCAGCATTAAACATAGAAGAAGCCAAGTTTGAGTCATGTGAGGAGCCATTCTGGAGCATAGGGGCCATCACAGAAAAAGCACCGCTCCTAGAAGGTGGAAGTCTAGCTTTTATAACCATTAGGTGATTGAGTATGTTGGAGAAGGGTACCCTGTCCCAGTCCTCAGCAATGTTGTATGGGGTAGAGATTTGGGGTTGGGATGAGCCGCTGCGGTCTCTGCTAGAGATCGTGCAAAATTATTTTATGAGGCGGATTCTGATTTTACCCAAAGGCTCACCCGTGGCACTGATGAGGGCTGAACTGGGTATGGTATCTTTGGAAGCCAGGGTAAATGTGAGAATTCTTTCTTATTGGAGGAAATGCTCAAAACGTCCCCAGGATATCCTAGGTGTCCGAAGTTTTATATTGCTTTTGAAATCCTCCAAAAGATTAGGCGACCACCTGACCTCTATTTTACTAAAATACTCAATTCCAGACGATATATGGGACAGTGAAAGTCAAAAGTCCAAATTGAAGGAATGGGTATTTAATAAGGATGGGCTTTTGAACCGCCAAGCGGTGGTAAGTTGTCGTACAGCCCCCTTGTATAGGATATTTAAAAGAGATCACTGTAGGACTGATTACCTTGAGAAATTAACCACTCTTGATCTAAGAAGGGCTTTTACCGCCCTAAGGTTTCATGCCATACCTTCAATGGTCTGCATTGGTCTGCATTGGTCGCTTCTTGGGCTCCCCTCCTTTCTCTAGAATATGTCAATGTGGCGTAGGCGAAGTGGATGACGTCAAGCATTATATTATGAGATGCTCTTGGCATGAATCACTTAGGCAAAGGTTTATTTACCCCATTATACCTCTGCATAATGGAATTTCAGATCTGGACATGACTGTTTTTTTGCTCTCTGATAATGACACATATATTACCAGCAGAATGGCTTTGTTTGCATTGGCGGCAAAAAAGATAAGACTAAGTCTTGGATTTGCAGCAAGTTACTGAAGGGCCTATCCCATTTTGGTTTATAATGTCTGTTGTATTTTGTTTTATCTGTTTTATTTTGTTTTGTTTTGTTATGGCCAATGGCCAAGACAATAAACTTGACTGACTGACAGTCCATATTGGGTTTTTAAGGTTAAAACTAGCACCTTGAACAGACAAAATAGAAGTTGGTTCTTTGGATGGGAGACCACCGAGGATGACTGGGGCCATTGTGCAGAGGAAGGCATTGGCAAACCACCTCTTGCCTCGAAAACCCCACAGCCCTGAGCGTGCATGAGTTAGTTGGCAGTTACCTATTGAAGGTTTGCGAATCTATTAAAAAGAGATGATTAGTCAACTAAACTTTCTTTGTTAGCCTGATTGGGATTCAACAGCGAGCAATGTATTCAGGCAGCCTATTAAGTAAAGGGAGTGTTCCTTCCACCCATAGTTTGGAAGGGGAATGCATTCCCTTTTTATGATATCTCTGATACTCTGGGCCCTTTGGCTGGGGTTTATTATTAGCTCAGGGTTTTTATCTTCATAACAGCCCAATAAGCTAGGCTAGTGTTAGAGCAGTCAAAGGGCCCCCAGTGAACTTTGGGGCAATTTGAACCAGGGTCTGCCGGTTAAGTCCCACACTACAGCCACTGCACGGCACTTGAATCTCTAAGCTCAGGGCTCAGCCGGACAAGCCCGGCAGTTGGCTGTCCTTCTTTTGTAATCTCCTTTCTGTACGCTGTTCCCTCCTCATTACTGAGCCACAGGAGATTTGTCTCTGCTAATTGACAAAAACAAAGGTGGAGGAGGCGAGCCAAAATTCTCTCATGTGTCATTTCTGCTTCCTTCTAAATTGCATTGTTTGTGCAGCTGTTCCGCAAAGCCGGCCACAGGGTTTATTTTCGGCCCATCGAGGGGGATGGAGGGAAGAGAAGGGTATTCTTTGTGTCGTAGCAGGTTTGAGATCAAAGAATTAAAACCGTGCAGCTCGAGACAAATCTTGGCTGAAGGGACCTCTGCATCGGCATGGTTTTGACTGTGCGTTCTTGGAGATCCAAGGAACGTTGCCCATGCAGATTCCATTGAAATGAATTGGAGGAAGTACATTGCAGGATCAGGACCGATGAATATAATAGGGAGATTTTGAGTTGGAACTTCTGGAGCCCAGCTGTAGCCAGATTTAAATAAGCACCTGTTGGCAGTATAGCTCTCGTAGTGCAATCCTTGGCAGAGTTAATCCAGTCTAAAGCCATTGGTTTCAATAGGCGGGAGTCAGTCTGCATGGGATTTTACTGCCATATTCTTTAATGAACAGTTGTCACTATTATCCTTGTTTTAAAATGTTGTTCTACAAACTGGAAGCAACAGCTAAGAGCCTAAATGATGAAGATCAAGGGCCAGTTTATTACTACAAGTAGCAGAATCAAGTCCCTTTCTGCATCACTTCAGAAACTGCATCACTTCAGATTAAGAAGGTGAATATGCTTGGGGTGGGGGGATAGGGTGGTCAGGGCTTCCCCAGCCACTGGCTCCGGATGAGGGTCCCACAGGGTTGCCAGATCCAGGTTGGGAAGCTCCTGGAAGTTTGGCAATAGAGTCTGGGGAGGACAGGGACCTCAGTGGGGTACCATCCCATAGAGCCCACCTTCCAAATCATCCATTTTCTCCAGGGGAACTGATCTCTGTAGTCTGGAGATGAGCTGTAATTCCCGGGGATCCTCAGGCCCCACCTGGAGGATGGCATCCCTAAGGGGGACACCCTGAACTTACAAACAACAGGTGAATCAAGTATATATCAAGACATTTATTTGTATTAGTAGAATAAAACTTATTCTAATAAAACAATGGTTCATTACACCCTTTAAACTTTTCACCCAAAACTGGCCTCTTTGGGATCCCAAACCCAAAACTAGTGATGGTTTAAACATTGGTTTTATAAGCACGGGAGTGGAGCTCTGCTTATGTGCATACCACCGACACACCAAAAAAAAGGCAGGTGAAAAGCAGAAGCCTCGGGCTTCTGAGTGGGGAGGGGGTTTAAACCATCGGAAGTGGCTTGACACCGGAGGAGCGATCACACAGGGAAAACTGTGGCTTTAAACGGGAGAGCTGAGAAAACACAGTAACAAAGTACTCTAGCTTAAGGGGAGTTTTGAGCAGGAAACCAACGGATCAGGACGGGAGGCAGATGTTGCCATGTGAACGTGCACATAAAATCCATTGTTGATCAGTCACGAAACCTGATTAAATGGCGCATCTGAATGCACCCATAGAAAACTAGCAAGGAGAAGGCTAGAACAGCCCCATCTCCCTGACTTCAAGTGTTCTTAGGATTGCTAGTTCCAACTTGGGAAATTCCTGGAGATTTTGAGGGTGGAGCTGGGGGGGGCGGGGTTTGGGGTCAGGAAGGAACTCAGCAGAGGTGTAATTCCGTGGAGTCTACCTTTTAATGCTGCATTTTTCCTCAGGGAAACTGATCTCTACAGTCTGGAGATCAGTTGTAATTCCAGGAGATCTCCAGGCCCCACTGGTTTTTTTTTTTTTTGGCAACCCTAAGTGTTCTATTTGGGAAGGAGGTTTTTTTTGAGAGAGAGAGAGAGAGGGAGGAACATTCCATCATGTGAGCCAGCACTAACAGTCTGAACTGCTTAGCACATACATGAACACACATGAAAATGCCGTATTCTGAATCAGTATAATGAACCATTGGTCCATCAAAGGCCACGGTCACATGGCCCCTTTAAATCCGGGAGGGCTCCCGGATTTAAAGGGGCCGCATTTTTAAACAGCGGGTTGGAATGTCTATACATCCCAACCCCTGTGGCCTCGGGATCGTCGGCCGCGGCCGCTGAAGAGGCGGCCGCGGCGGGAAGAGCGGCGGCGGCCGCATCAGCGGCAGAAGCGGGGGCAGCCGAGGTGGAAGCGGCGGCGGCGGCGGAGGAAACGGTGGCGGCGGCAGCCGCCGCTGAAGAACCAGCTTCAGAGGTTGGTGGAGGCAGCGGAGGCGGCCCCAGGAGCACTTAAAGCGGCGGTGGCGGCCTCCGACCCGCCATCCGCCCGGGTAAGTTGGGTTTTTTTTTTCACCCTTTTACACTTGGGCGCATGGATAGCCATGCGCCCAAGTGTAAAAGGGGGGGGGGGAAATGGCCGGCGGGGCTATGTGGACAGCCCTGCTCTCGCAATGCATGCGAGAGAGGGCTGTCCAGATAGCTCCCAATGCGGTTTCCTCCCGCAACACCCGGGAAAATACTTGATTTTCCCGGGGTCTTGAAAATGCGGGAGGAACCCGCATTGGAGCCCGCTTCGGCTCGGGACGAGGGGCCGGCCGTCTGGTCGGCCCCTTTAAATGCGGGAGGAAATTGCCCTTCCTCCCGCATTTAAGTCCCGTGTGGCCGCAGCCAAAGTCAGTATCATCTACTCAGACTGGCAGCAGCTCTCCGGGGTTTCAGACAGAGGTCTTTCCCATCGCTTGCTGCCTGCTCTCTTTTGACTGAAGATGCCAGAGATTGAAGCCGAAACCTTCTGCATGCCAAGCAGAGGCTTTACCACTTCCTCTCAGAGAAACTGTGATTTATTCACATGGCAGAGATTTGAGGACTTGTTCCTTCTTTGTTGTGCTGAGTCAGGAAATCAGGCTTGCCAGAGTCCTCAGACAGTAATGACTTTATGCAATTTATCTCAGGGTCGGGAAAAGTGTGTGGGTCGCCAAGTGAAAGGAGTTTTTCTGGATTTAGCCAATAATAGCAGAGAATGTGAGGTGGTTTCGATGACAAGTCAGCTCCCTGCGTGGTTCTGAGTGAGAGAAGGGAGAGAATATCTTCTTGCAACACACACCTGTGTGTCAGTCTCGCTCCCAACTTCAGTAGTCAGCTACTAGTTTCTTGCTTTGACATGTGTAGGTGCCATACCCACAATTAAATTCTAAATTAAGTGTTGGATTTTAACCATGTGGGTTGAACCAGTGGGAAAGTGGGGATGTGTGTGTACAACCATAGAGTTTTCAGTGATTCCTAGGGCTACCCATTGTCATTTCTGGGTTGTACCCGGAAGTGACATACCACTGAGGAGGACACCAGTGGGTTTGAAAAATATTTTTCTTCCACTTGGAGTGGCAGCGGACAGCGGAGGCAATTGTTGGGAGGCCTCCTGCTGAAGCACGATCATCATACAACATCATACAACTGGCTACCCTAGAGTGACTGATTCCACTGGTGGTGCATGAGAAAGCTTTCTGCAGCATTGTGGCTCAAAAGCAAAAAAAAAGATGTGTGTGTACTACCTTAAGAGGAGGTGCCCATGTCCATGACAACTCACTGGGCTACCACCAATGAGAAATAGCTTTGCAGTTTGGGGCAGGGCTTGCATGGAGATTGTGGGAATGAGCGTAGGGACAGACATACTAGAACAACATGTATACTCTTGTTTTCTAGTTAGTACTGAGACATCCATCGATCACTGCTCAATGTGCTTCTGGACAGGGACAGGTCTGCTGCCAGCAGTGATGAAATAAAATTAAAAGTGGCCCAATGTGGTGGGTAGGGCCAGTTGTGGTTGGTGGTGCATGAAGTAAATGTGGCAATACAAGGACACTGCTGCAAACAAAGGACGTGATACCTGATGGCCAGTTTGGTGCAGTGGTTAAGAGCGGTGGACTCTAATCTGGTAGAACTGGGTCTGATTTCCCACTCCTCCACATGCAGCTTTTGGGTGACCTTAGATCAGGCACAGTTCTCTCAGAGCTGTTCTCTCAAGAGCAGTCCTCAAAGAGCTCTCTCAGCCCCACCTACCTCACAGGGTGTCTGTTGTGGGGAGGGGAAGGAGACTGTAAGCCACTCTAAGGTTGCGATCACATGCACAATTAGCCCCGGCATAGGTGCGAATGCTGGGTAGATTAAAGGAGCGTGATCAGACAACAACATCTGGGAAGCACCCCACAGCTGTCGGCAACCCGTTTTGCTCTGCTGCACAAGCAGAGTTAAAAGACACCTCGGAAAGTCCGTAGCAAATGGGTTGCTACAGGCCAAAGACAGACTTTCCTGTGTCTGATCGCTCCAGCATGCTCTCATGATGTTGGGATGGTCTGATCAGGCCATCCTGACTCCGTGCCATTGTTTCCCCCCATTCTCAGTGTGTGCATCATCGCACACTTCATAGGGAGCCCTCAGGGCTGAGGTGCGAATAATCGATCCCTCGTTTAAGCGCATCAGAGACAAATGGCAAAAAAACCCCGACTCACCCATGGTTGCATCTGATCATGCAGTGGCAGGTTACGCCTGCAGTTTCAAAAGACTGTGTGATCACGCAACTATGGGTCAACTTCTGCCAGAGGAAATAGCCTCTCTTTCCCCCCCCTCCCCCCGTGTGACCGCAACCTAAGACTCCTTTGGGTAGTGAAGGGTGGGGTATAAATCCAATCTCCTCCTCCTCCTCCCAGCTATTTATAGGGGCCAGCATAACATCTAGTCCAAAGCAAGACACGGGAAAGTGATATTACTTTTCACACAACCAGCTTCCTATTCGAATGCCACTTTCAGATGCACAAGAATTTTAATTGCTGAAGGGAAAGAACTGTATTTCCTGAAAGGCCGGCATTAAGAGAGTTCTTGGTTTGCAGATAATTAATATAATTTCACTTTCCTTCCTTGCATGTCACTCATCGGATCGTTCTACGTGTTGGGAGAAGGACAAGGCAGCGGCATTCATAGCAAGCATATCCTTGGCACCAGTCACAGGGGTGGGCACTTGAAACCGAAGAGTCCTTTGTGTACGTTGTGAGTCAGCGGTCCAGAATGCATGTTTGCTTATGGGTGTTGTGATAATTAAAGGAACAGGAAGCCAATGACTGATTGATTTATACTTATGCGTGCATTCACACCGGCGCAGGTTTGTCAGACCTTTGCAAAGCACGCTGTAAAATGCAGAGACAGATTTGCAGTGCAATCCCACACACATTTATCTGGAAGCTCAGTTGACTATTCCTGGGATTGAAGCTGGGCAATTATTCACTCCTAAATAGGATCGTTTGGAAGAATTCCTTATAAATGTGCATTGGATTGCCAACTGTGTTCCGCCTCTCTGATTACAGTAGCACCTTAAAGACTAACAAAATTTGTGACAGGGCATGAGTTTCCGTGAGTCACTGCTCACTTTTTCAGATACCATGAAGAAAGTGAGCAGTGACTCAGGAAAGCTCATACCCTGCCACAAATTTTGTTAGTCTTTAAGGTGCTACTGGACTCTTGCTCTTTTCTACTGCTACAGACAGACTAACATAGCTAAACATCTTGCTCTATCTCCATGAGTACAGTTTCCCCATTGACTCTGAATCCACATTGTCTGCTACTTGTATTTTTTCTGTACTGTCCTTGAGACAGAATATTTTTGATGCAGGAAAGTGCTGTTAATCATAGTCAATACAAAATGACCCTGTAGGGTTTTCAAGGCAGGAGATGAACAGAGATGGTTTGCCATTTGGCTGCCTCTGTGCAGCAGTCTTGGACTTTTTTCGTGGTCTCCCATCCAAGTCCTAACCAGGGTTGATCTTGCTTAGCTTCTGAGAGCTGATGAGATCGGGCTAACCTGGGCCATCCAGGCCAGAGCTAGAATGTTTTAGCAACAGTACAAATGTTCTACAAGTTTACATGAGATGAAACGTGGATCCAGCTACTTTCCACTTAGGGCCTTAACAGCAATGCTTACTTTAAATATATAGCACTCATCGCTCCTAGTTGTTGTGGTCCTTAGATAAGTATGTAACTTACTGTTCCTTGATAAGTACACCAAGTCATTTCAAGTAGTACATACAGTCATTTTATATTGGGATACATTGTGCAGATGAATTGAACTGAGTGGAATTGATATGGTTGATATCAGGAAAAACTCTGGTAATGAACCATATAACTGTGGTTGGAATGTCCCTGTCCTGAGAGTCTGGATTTGGAGGGATATTGGAGAACATCAATAAGGGGTACCCTTAAAACTGCATTTCTGAACTTTTCCTGAAGATCCTCAAGGTCACCCTAAATATTTCCCTTAAATGGAGCATCCAGTCTAACTTGCAGTTATCTTCTATATCATAGAGTTTGAAGTGCGCCTTGCTTATTCCCATCCCCCTGTCCCATGCCAGTCTGCGTCTGAGGTTTGCCAGCAGGCCAAAAAAATGTCCTTGATAGGCAAAAATCATACAAACATATAAACCTGCTTCATACAAGTCAGACCAATGATCCATCTAGACCAGAATCATCTATCATCTTCATAGCATGGAGTAAAACATCCTTGCTCGCAGATTGCTGCAGATCCATCCAATGGCTGTACACCTGGAAGAGTTGGCTGAAATGCTGGCAACCTTATTGGTTTCTGCTGATCGAGCTCTTATATTGGGGTCCCTAATGAGAGCCAGTTTGGTGTAGTGGTTAAGTGCGCAGACTCTAATCTGGGAGAACCGGGTTTGTTTCCCCACTCCTCCACTTGCGCCTGCTGGGTGACATTGAGCAAGCCATAGTTCTGACAGAGTGGTTCCCTCAAGGACAAATCTGGAAAGAGCTCTCTCAGCCTCACCTACCTCATAGGATTTCTGTTGTGGGGAGGGGAAGGGAAAAGAGTTTGTAAGCTTCTCTGAGACTCCAAGTGAAGGGTGGGGTATAAATCCAGTCTCTTCTTCTAATGTGGTGCCCATGGAGACCATGCCTGCCAACACCTTTTCTGGTGTTTGCTGAGCATTTTTCGAAAATGGGTGGGGCTCTTGCCCATCAGGGCTTCTGATTGGCCACTGGAGATCAGATTGAAATTATATTGTTTTGATGGCAGCTGTTGAAATGGTGTTGGTTTTATCCTCTCACACACTCCTCTTTCCCAGTGCCTTTTAAAAAAAAATTCCGACTCTGATCCCCTGCACTTCGGTTTCCTCTGTGTTTACCTCCACCTCTTGCAGTGGCCATTTTGTGACTGGCTCTGACTCCCATGGCAGCCATTTTGCGGTTGCACCCACCATCCTGTATCCAAATTCTCAGGGTGCCCATAGGCTCTAAAATGTTGGGGACCCCTATCTTAGATGTTCATTAGAGAAGCACTCCAACCAGTACAGAGCATTTCCTTGTCACATTTCCATTACAATACGCTTTGTACCAGAAAACATTGCTGGCTTCCAAGCTACAGGCGGAGTTTGTGGAGTGAATTTTAAACTGTGTTTAAAAATTACTTTTGCATCGAGGGCTATGTGGCTTTCTTCAAGGAAGCCGAGCAGGCTGCCCTTACTAAACTGAATTATCTTGCATTTCGAAGGGTTACAGGTCGTCACATTCTTGGAGCTAATTAGTTACTGTCAGTTGTTCTTGAAGATGTAAATAGCAGTAAAGAGTCTTCATAAGTAAGTGTTAATTATCTTCCTGATTAGTCTTTGCTGAGGCCTCCAAAGGCCTTCGGGCAAGGGAGCTCTGCCGCGCAGTCAAATGTATTAATTACTATTATTATATCCAAATTATACCATAATGTTGAGTTGACAGGATCCTAATAAGGATAGGCTCTGCTACCACTTAGGGCGGTGGAATTAAACCAAATATTCCAACGCCGAATATATTGGAAATTAGGATCTGGAGAATGTGGTGGTTTGCAGGTG
Source organism: Lepidodactylus listeri (assembly GCA_029233225.1). Taxonomy (NCBI): domain Eukaryota; kingdom Metazoa; phylum Chordata; class Lepidosauria; order Squamata; family Gekkonidae; genus Lepidodactylus; species Lepidodactylus listeri. Next base: position 59,331,172 of record JARCFY010000014.1, read on the forward strand.
GGAAAGCAAACCGAGCCGGCCTCCCCTCCTCTGTTGATCAGGACTTGCTTAGTTAGTTCCTGTTGATTATTCCTGAAACAATCTGAAAATGAAATAGTGTTCCATAATTGCTAGGTTGTAATTATAATAATCATCACAGCTTGGTTGGGCGATTAAAGTTCTGCTCCCTGCTCACAAGCAAGGTCTCAAAACAGTCTTTCAAGTTATTTGTTTCCGCTGCTAAGGGGAGACTGAAAGCATCTGAGGATGGGCTGGCCAATTGGTTCAGTTCAGGCAGTTTTGTTTGAAGTCTGCAGCTAGGAGCTCCTGAGCTGCCTCTGGACTGTTCATTGCAGTTGTTAAGTTGTAGATAACAAAAATTGCATCTGATAATGGTGGCTGGAAGCCAGCACATCACAGTTCCTTTGGTAATATCCTTCTAATAAAGCTCCCTGGAAAACAGCACGAAGCCTGTCTAGAAAGATAGACACAAGTGCTGTCAAGTCCCAGCTGACTTATGGTGACCCTTGGTGGGGGTTTCAAGGCAGGAGACGTTCAGAGGTGGTTTGCCGTTGCCTGCCTCTCCATAGCAACCCTATAGATCTCCTTAGTGCTCTCCCATCCAATTACTAACCAGGGCCAACCCTGCTTAGCTTCCAAGGTCTGTTGGGATCAGGCTAGCCTGGGCCACTCAGATTAGGTAGGGGTGCCAACCTCCAGGTGGTAGCTGGAGATCTCCTGGGATTATAACTGATCTCCAGCCAACAGAGAGCAGCTCACCTTGAGAAAATGGCCACTTTGGAAGTTAGAACCTGTGGCATTAAACTCCACTGAAGTCCCTCCCATTCCCAAACCCTGTCATTCCCAGGCTCCATGGCCCAAATCCCCAGGTATTTCCGAACCCAGAACTGGCAACCAATGCTCCCTCTAAGCTGTGGAGTCTTGTGAGCAAAAATTCTTCTTTGTGGGCTACTGGCATTAAAGTTGTGAGCGAGCCATTTGGCTGCTGCATCAATTAGTTTCCTCTGGAGCCCTCCTTCCTGAACTAAGGCAAAAATGTGTGAGCTAGAGGCTAAAAAACTGTGGGCTAGCTCACACCCACTCAGCTTAGAGGGAACACTGCTGGCAACCCCATTAGAAAGACAGACATGAACAGGGGCATCTTTTTTATTTGCTTTCTCCTGTTTGGATAGTTGTTAGGATGGCATCACATCACACTGTACAAAGCAGCTTCGTGCTTAATACCCTTTCAGACATTCGAGCTAACGTTTGACAGCAGTAGTTGATGAAATAGGTGAATTTCCACCAATCAGTGATCAATAATATTCCAGATCCACCGTATGCACAGAAAGTAGTAGAGGGATGCATTCGAAGAGCTTACTGGTGATCCATTCTGTTTCCCTTCACACTCCGAACTGTATCACAAGTCAGACTGGAGAGGGGAATAAACCTTCTTCGCTTTCTCTCTTTTTTGTCTTGGCAGTCCTGAGCCAGCAGATTTATGGATCTTCTCACATCGTGGGCTCATCCATTTTCTTCTCTTATTTACCTTGCACGTTCACACAGTGTTCTCAGCAAAGATCTCATTCTGCCTCCGAGCACAGCCGAATGTGCCAAGAAGGAGCTGATCCATAAATCTTTCCTTCCTTTTTTCTTTCTATTCCAAAAGAGATTTAGCAAAGTTTTTTTTTTTTCTGCCTGGGAGGAAGAACTGTCCTGCTGTTCCTGGCATCCAGACAGTGCGATTAATTAGAGCTTGCCCTGTTTTTCCCCTTCCCGTCTCTGCTTTCCCCTTGTTATAACATCTGCCCTGTGGATCCGTGTTGAGCTCTGAAGACTGGGGAAAGATGTGGGGGGGGGGGTGCGGGAAGGAGGAGAAAAGGGATTTGTTTGAAGTATTTAAATTTAATTAAAAGAGCTGAAATGTGATCTGCTAGAAGGCTGTATGTCTGTCGTGTCGTGTCCAATAATTTTGAGTTTTAAAAAAAACCCAGAAGATATTACGGCTAATTTTTGCAATATAAAGCAGACGGATGATTCAGATAGATTCAGGTGGGTAGCCGTGTTGGTCTGAAGCAGCAGAACAAAGTTTGAGTCTAGTGCAGAGGTTCCTGAACTTATTTGGCCTACCGCCCCCTTTTCAGAAAAAAAATTACTCGGTGCTCCCCTGGAAATCTATCTTCAAGAAGTGGACAAAAAGATGCAGCTGAAGGCCTGAAGCCAGAGGCCAGCAGCAACCACCACACAATAGCCTTAAAGGGGTGCACATGCATTTGCATGGCTGTGATTGGCTGTGGGGACCCCTCTCCACCTCCACCTCCCTCCCTGATCCCAGGGAAGACCAGGAGAAGGCAGAAAAAGGCTGCTTTAGATAGGTTCTGGACTCTTCTTTCTTTATGCTTCCACCCCCCCCCCCTTATTTTTATTCAATGCCCCCCCAATTGCACCCAAGGCTCCTACCACCCACCTGGATCGTTCCAGTGCCCCCCAGGGGGCAATACTGCCCACTTTGGGAACCAGTGGTCTAGTGGCACCTTTAAGACCAACAAGGTTTAATTTTGGGTATAAGCTTTCATGTGCGCACACACTTCTTCAGATATAATGAAATGGAAATTACCAGTCCATACATATAGGTAGAGGATAAGCAGTAAATTAGCATGCAGCAAAATTGCCATTTTATTATATCTGAAAAAGTGTGCGTGCACACGAAAGCTTATACCTTGAATAAAACTATGTCAGTCCTAAAGGTGCCACTAGACTCAAACTTTGTTCAGATGATTCAGAGTTTATCAACACCTTGAGAAGTCTTTGCACATACTTTGCAAAGGAGAGCCTGTTGCTATTCTGCGCTAGAATATGTGTGAGTCAAGACCCAAGACTTTGCTTGAGGATAAAAAAAAGGGATCAAAAATAGGATGAGCCAAACTGTGTTATTGTTTATGCTTCCAAGTCATTTCCCAAGCATGGTAATGGATACAGCAGAATTGGAGCATGTAAATGAGTTGTAGCAAACTATCCAATGCTTATTTTTTTAGTCCTACCCTTGAGGAACTATACATAATGGTCCCATTTTCTCCTTACAACTATCTTGTGATGGAGGTTAGGCTGAAGGCCAGTTCACATGAACACATGAAGCTGCCTTATACTGAATCAGACTGTCCACCAAGGGACCTTTTGCATGCCAACCAGATATTCTACCCCTGAGCCAAGGCCCCTAGCCTTGTGGTCCCCCTCCCATCAAAAAATGTACGCTACCCAGGCAAGCCCGATCTTATCAGATCTCAGAAGCTAAGCAGGGTTGATCCGGCAAGTACTTGGATGGGAGGCCTCTTTGGAATAACAGCAGTCAGGAGGGCAGGGGCAGGCTTTATTCAACCACCTTTCTCAAAATCCTCCAGGCCCCCAGTAGGGGTCAGTCACCAATGGTCGCCATGACTTCCAGGTGTACACACACACACACATACACACACACACATACACACACGCACATATAAAAAATACAAAAAGGAAAAAGAAAAAAATGTGTTAGGAGTTCTGCACTCAGAAATTAATTCCCAGGCCTGCGGGGTCCTGATTTGAGTTGGGGCTGTGGTATACATGGAGAAGGTTCTCAAGCCATCACCTGGCATGGGTTTCCTGGTCTAAAATGGCCCCAGGGAGCTGCTATGTGCCCTGCCAGGGAAACTTACCTGCATTGATGGGTGACAGGTATGGCTGCCAGCTCTGGGTCTGGGAAATCCCTGGAGTTTTGAGTGTGGACCGAGAGGGACAAGCTAACAAAAAGAATTATTATACAAAATATGAACATTTATTAAGGTGTACACATAAATAAAACATAATAAAATTAAAAGAGACAGTCTAAATATCAGATAATTAAAGCTTGGTTCATTAGGAATTGATTATAGTACATATCAAACGGATGGATAAAACTTTTGACCTAAAGACCATACGTGTTCCAGCCCTGATGGGCCTTCCTCAGTGGTCAGTATTCCTTATTATACAATGACAACATCCAAGAATACATGCATTCAGAATTTTGTGTGTGTGTGTGTGTATATATGACCAGGTGTTGCTTTCTTAAATGCTATGTATTTGCTGCAAATTAGTAAAATGAGCCTGTGGTAGCTGTACAAATTCTCCAAATTAATCTGGTATCAAATGTCCCATTCGTCAGGATGTGTGTCACTCCCATCAAGGGCAATAGTCTATTAGGGGCCGAAATATGGTCCTTAGGTCAAAAGTTTTATCCATCAGTTTGATAAGTACTATAATCAGTTCCTAATGAACCATGCTTTAATTGTCTGATATTTAGACTGTCTCTTTTAATTTTATTATGTTTTATTTATGTGTACACCCTAATAAATGTTTATGTTTTTTATAATAATTCTTTTGTTAGCTTGACCCAGCTATTTTTGGGGTTCAGTTCCCTCCCCCTTTTTTTGCATTTTGGGTGTGGAGCCTGAGGAAGTCAGGGGACCTCCCAAGGGAGAGGAAGGTCCTCAGTGGGGAAGGTCCTCAGCCATAAAGATCACCCACTAAAGCTGCCATTTTCTTCAGGGAAAGTGATCCGAATCCTCGGCAGTTCAGTTGTAATTTCAGGAGATCTCCAGGCCCCACCTGGGGAGAGAAAGAGTGGGAAAGATTAGCCCAATACTGGGAGTAACTGGCCACAGGTTGCTTCAGGACAGACTGAGGGTTTGAACCCAGTTCTCTCTAGTTGTAGACCAACTCTTAACCTTACACTACATTGGTTCTTGAAATGGAACTGCAGATTTTTCAGGTCGAACCTCATCTTACCCTTGACTTTATTTGATGGTTTCAAGGCACTTCCCCGCTCCCACCCCCATTCTCAGCTCTTTATCTGTAATGTGGGGATAAACAATACTGGCCTGCTTACATGCATGTTGTTACAATTACTCAGAACACGGTTCGCGAAGCCCTTAGGGGAAGTGCTATTGAAATCAATGGGGCTTGCTTCCAAGTAAATGTTTTTAGGGTTGGGGTGCCAATAGATGAAATGGAGACGGAGACGGAGACTGACTTGCTAAAGGTCACAAAGTGAGTCAGAACTCAGAATAGAACTTGAGTCATCTGAGGTTCCGGCCAACGACTTGTCCATCTGACTCCGTTAATTGTTTCGGGTTTTTAGCTATAACTTTTGTTGTTGTTGTTGTTGTTTAAATGTAAACTTGCAGCTTTTGTGGGGTGGAAGAAGAACCAGTTTCTGTGGCTAAACAGATGGTGACTTTCTGATTATGAAAGTGACATGTCATATCTGTATATATGGATATATACAAATATATCAGTGCCCTTTTGACCCGGTTGGCCCAGGATAGCTTGACCTTTATGGATCTGTGACGATAAGCAGGGTCAGCCCTGGTTAGGACTTGAATGAGAGACCACCAAGGATGCCAACAGTTGCTACGCAGAGGCAGGTGATGGCAAACCACCTCTGTTCACCTCTTACCTTGAAAACCCTTGTGGGATCACCATAAGTCAACTGTGGGATTGGTCTCTAACACAGGCTCAGCAGCACTAAGCGCTCAGAAGGGTTCATGCTCATTTTGAATTGGTTGCCAGTCTTTTAAAAGAGTAAGGGGCCGCGGTGGCTCAGAGGTTAAGTTGCTGAGCTGCAGGCCGGAAGGTCAGCAGCTCGGCAGTTCGAGACCTTAGTACCACGTGTCGGAGTGAGCTCCTGTCTCTGGCCCCAGCTCCTGCCAGCCTAGCATTTCGAAAGCAAGAAATTGCAAGTAGAAAAGTAGGTACCACTTCAGCGGGATGGTAACAGCGTTCTGTGCACCTCAGCATTTAGTCATGCCAGCCACATGACCACGGAAAGGTCTTTGGACAGCGCTGGCTCTTCGGCTTGGAAACGGAGATGAGCACCACCCCCTAGAGTTGGATTCGACTGGCTTTTGAGCAAGGGAAACCTTTACCTTTACCTTTGCTATTTTAAAAGAAGTCATATCTATGGAGGACTGGGACTTGGCTTCTATGCCTTGTTTGCTGACCCTTCAGGACAACTGGTTGTCCACTGGGTGAAACAGGAGATGGTTCACTGGTCTGATCCATTAAGGCAGAGCATATGTCTTATCTGTCATAATGACAGTAAAGTGCACTTTGTGATGCTGATATTACAGAATGTCTTCCCTCTCCAGGGGTATTAGCCTGTTCCCTTCCATCCCTGTCTTCTGCTGGGGGATAAAGGCTTTCCCCCCATCTGATATTCCTCCAATGACGCCTCCTTCCCGCCCAATGTGTTAACTGCTGCTTCTGTGTATTTTTAATGATCTGATTTTAATTTTTTTAAATGATGTTTTATAATATTTTACTTTCACTTGTTAGCTACATTAGGGGCCGACTGGGCAAAAAGGCAGGATAGATATATTGTAAATAAATCAATAAGCAATGCTGAGATCTCATCAACTGCAAGTAACAGGAATGACCCACAACCCTCTCAATACATGCAGCCACCAATGCTCCCTCTAAGCTGTGGAGTCCTGTGAACAAAAATTCCACTTTGTGAGCTACTGGCATTAAAGTTGAAAGTGAGCAATTTGGCTACTGCATAAATTAGTTTGCTCTGGAGCCATCCTTCCTGAGCTAAGACAAAAATGTGTGAGCCAGAAGCTAAAAAACTGTGAGCTAGCACACACTAACTCAGCTTAGAGGGAACACTGACAGCCACCATTATTGTCTGAACAGGTGTGACTGCTGTCATGTTGACAAAAGGGGGCAGAACCCACCCTAAACTCCTTGGAGGAGGGACAGGATTTAAAAACTGTGATGGAAGAATGAATCCCATTCAATACAGTGCCAAGCACACGGGCTACTAGCTTTTGGGCTTCTAGCAGAATTGCCCAGAATCACCATGGGCCCCATAGAGACAGATGTAGATGGGTAGCCGTGTTAGTCTGTAGCAGGAGAAAAGAGTCCAGTAGCATCTTAAAGACTAAAAAAAAATGTGGCAGGGTAGGAACCTTCTTGAGTCACCGCTTCCTTCTTGTTTGCCCCATGACAAAGATTCTGCCTGGGGTCCTCTCATACCCCAATTTTGAATGGAAACATTGTGTGAAAGCAAATCAGATTACTTTCCCAGTTCCATAGACCCCTGGGATGATAAAAGCCTTGGGACTTTCATCCCCCTAGCTCCTCTGCAGAGATCCTTTCTGTGAATTATGGTACACTCCCTTGAGAACTTGCTTTCAACAAATGGATGTTAAAGAAGTTGCTGATTACACCCCAGCAACCAAGACTTGTGGGTTCTTCTCCACTTTTCCAGTTGCACAAATACTTCTAACATGAGGACGGAGCTTGTGTTTTCTTCCAGTGGAGTGATGAATCCTCTGCCATTTTTTCTCCAGGAGCCCTCCAGGTCCTCTGATCTTGCTAGCATTTATGCTGCTGCCCTGCCTTGTACATTACCTAAATAGGAAAACAAATATTAACCCTTCCATGAAGATAGTTTCAGGTGGGTAGCTATGTTGGTCTCCAGTAGCTCCTTGAAAACCAGGAACTTTGACTCACAAAAACTTATATCCTGGAAATCTTGTTGGTGGCGCTTCCAGACTTGAATCTTGCTCAAGCATTAACCCAGGCCACTCTGATATAAAATATCCTTTGCAAAGCCTCCAGAAACCAGCTGTGATGGATTGCACTTAACAACAGGTTTCCTAGTGCAGCAATTTCAGAGAACTCTTCACCCTTTTCAACCCTTTTCCATCCTCCTTCTACTTTGTGATTGGCTAGTGCCAGCTGAGGTAGGCATGGTCTTTTGGGGGGAGTCATTCGGCTACTTTGTCTTCCGGAATCCAGACTGTCAGTCTGTTGGCTTCTAACAGAGTCAGTTGGAGTCACTGGGTCAGTCAGAAAGGTTCACCTTTGAAGTGAAGGGAAAAGACTCCTTGCCTTAACTGTTTTCTTTCAATTCTGAGGAAGAATTCAACATCAGAATTGAAAGTCTAAGAGTCAACCTAAACTGAAGTCCATTTTACACAGACACCAGAACTAGGCTTGAGATTTTGGCAAGGGTGATTGGGTAGTATCAATCAATCAATCAATCAATCAATCAAAATACCTTTAATGACACAATAAAATACATAGCATGATAAAATAGGAGCAAGAAGGTATTACAGAAACAACAAAATAAGGCTAATCATACTGGGAGCTTGTGTCTATCTTTGACCACTTCAGCCAAGAAATTAGCAACCACAGCTGTGATGTCCGGGTTTGTGTCATTTAATAAATGTTGTATTATTCTGAATAGAAAGGAGTTTCTTACGTGGGCCTGTGTGCAATTAGCAGTTCAAGATGATGTGATGGATTGAATCTATCAATTTTAAAGGACAGATACATTTCCTTTCATGGAAAGGGACTTTGTTATACCAACCTGTTAATATTTTTGAAGGAAAAATATTTAATCGTGCTAATGTAAAAGCTCTATGATGAGAAGGCTGATCTAGGTTGTAAAGGTAACTGGCCATTTCCCCTTGCTGAGTAGAAAGGTTTAGTTTGGCCTGAGAAGAAAAATAAGGCTGCAGAGGATTTAGTTTGTGAAATTCTAGGCCCAGAAGCCTTTGTTTAATGGTTCAAAAGATGGCAGATTTGTTAAAGTATGCTGAAACTCCCATTCAGGCCAAAAGTAATGGGTTATATCTTCTGAGGAGAAGAAGAAGAATTCCTACCCAGCTACATGGGGGGTATTGCTCTGAGGAGACCCCTGGTCTGTTTTGAAGGGAATTGGATTTAGACACCTCAGGATATTGAAATAAACTGTGGTTTCCAAAAGGGAGACCGTATCCAGGAAACCTGAAGAGTCATAGGAAACTATATAAAGAAACATTGTAACTGTAACTAAAATAGTCAAAAGCCAGTCACTGTTAAGATCCAAGAATATACAGAAATAAGCTTCAACGACACTATTTTGATTGTTAAAAGAAGTATAATCTGTAGTAACAATAATTTTTACCTCAGCATTTCCAATCCATGATTATATCTATCCCACCCTTGCCTGCTGAATAAAATTGTTATTTCAGTTTGAATGTTATGTCATCTCCAGTGCCATTTGACAAGGAAAAACAAGAGGGCTCCAGCTTATCACCTCAAGTTCCTGGGGTGGGATAAAAGACAAACTAGATCTTCATGATGGGGTGGGACAGACAGACTTTTAAAACCATAAATAACCCACACTACTTGGGGCTGCTCAGTCACAGTTGGGGACTAATTTTTGGCTGGAAAACCTGCCTTATGTCAGGGGTCTGTCATACCAGCCTCTTGTAAAAATGCTTCCCTCTCAAAATTTCAGTCATCCAAATGCAGAAGAGAATGCAAACCACACTGGGACCCCACTGGGGAGAAAGGCGGGGCATAAATGAAGTAAATATATAAATATATAGCAACTTGCATAGAAGTCCAGCCTACAAGCAGTAGAGATTAAAACAGAGGGAGACTGGGTGGAGGAAATAAAAATTGGAAGCTTCTAATCAAAGAATGTAACCATGCAGTCAACTCAATGGTGCATCTCTACAATGAATCATAAAGCAACGGGTTTATGCTTTACAGCCACAAAATGGCAGAGTGAGGAGTAGATGTTGAAGTCAGTAGCACCTACAGGTGTCTGTTTGCAATGAACTGAAGTTCAATTTCAATGTTGGAAATTTCTGCAAAGTCCAAACTGGCAGTATAATTTTTTCCCGTCTTTGGATTTTGCTCCCAGGTTCCCCTTCTCTGAGGGCCTATCCTCTCATCTCCGTCATCACCAGGCAACCCTCTGGAGTCTCCCACTTCATCCCCGCAGCAGGCGCTTCTCGAGTCCTGTCCCCTCACCCGCCTTTAGGCAGCAACTGCTCAGAGACACCGGCCAGTGAAACTCATGGCAGCAGCGAATCAGAGACGGAGCAGCCCACCCCACGCTTGAAAAAGCCTCGCCGCAGCCGGACCATCTTTACAGAACTGCAGCTCATGGGGCTGGAGAAGAAATTTCAGAAACAGAAATATCTATCCACTCCAGACAGGTTGGTAGAGGAGAGATAGTGTGTGCATATCTGTCTATCTGTCTATCTGTCTATCTGTCTATCTGTCTATCTATCTATCTATCTATCTATCCATCCATCTCTCTTTCACTCTCTCACTCTCTCTATCAGTGGACAGTACTGCCAAGTCACAGCTGATTTATGAAAATAAACCTTGTAGAGTTTTCAAGACAAGAGATGTTTAGAGGTGGTTTGTTATTGCCTGCCTCTACATAGCAGTCCTTGACTTTCGTAGTGGTCTCCCATCCAAGTACTAACAAGGGCCAGCACTGCTTTGTTTCCAGGATCGGACTAGATCTCGTGTTCTGTGCATGAATTCACATAGGCTGATGGGTATCTGTATACTGAAAATTCATGAACTTTTCAACATTTTTAAAAGAATTCTGTTGAAGAGGTTCCAAAACTCTGTTCCAGTGCATTCCCCCAGAAAAAAAGCCCTGCATCTAATCTTGGCATGGGACCAGCTCAACAGTCCTTGAGCTTGTATTCGGTGGAGAGAGGAGGAGGGATTGAAAACATGCCTTATCTGCCCACTAGGGTTGCCAGATTCCCCCTGGCCACTGGTGAGGAACAAGGGGTAGGATTGCCAGGTCCAGGTTGGGAAACACCTGAAGATTTGGGGATGGAGCCTGGGGAGGACAGAGGCCTCAGTGGGGTACAATGCCATAGAGTCCACTCCCCAGGGCATCCATTTTCTCCAGAGGAACTGATCTTTGTAGTTTGGAGATGAGCTGTGGTTCTGGGGTATCCCCAGGTCCCACCTAGATGGTGGCATTCCTACTGCCCACATATCCAGAGCACCAAATACCTGTTAATGTGAATGCATATACATTCTTCTTGTTCATGCATACATCTTTTGTAAGAAATAGCCTATGCATGTTCACTTTACTAATGAAACTGGGCACTAGTATCTGGATAAATCTAGGGTTTGTATCACGCATTCAGCTGTGCACTGCAGGGTTGCCAAGTCCGGGTTGGAAAATACCTGGGGACTTTGGGGGTGGATCCAGGAGAGGGTGGAGTTTGGGGAGGGGAGGGGCCTCATCATGGTACAATGCCATAGAGTCCACCCTTCAAAGCAGTCATTTTTCTCCAGGGGAGCTGATCTCTGTCAGCTGGGGATCAGTTGTAAAAGCGGGAGATCCTCAGGCCCCACCTGGAGGCTGGCAGCCCTAGTGCACTGTGACATGGGAATTTCTCCACACAAAGAACACTCAAGTGTACACTGCACATGGCTTGTACATGTGCTTACTGTAACTTGTGAACAGGGATCAGCTGAACCTCCTGTGCCATAGGCAATCCTTGTGCTGGTGTCATGTTTGAAAGGTGCCAGGCCTTACACATAGATGGTAATTTTTACAAGTTGGGGGAAGTCATACTTCCACTTTCTGTTTTGGAAAATGCAAGAATAGATTAATAAATTCCATTTTCTGATTCACTGAGGCTGAATCTCACCCCCCTTAATAACGGAATGAATCTTCGTGAAAATTAATTGATGGATGAGTAAAATGGTGTCATCTTGTCCTTTTACTATATGAAGACAAAATTAGTTTCACCTTGCTTGTATGGGAGATATTTAAAATGTAGGCATATACTTCTTTAAAACACCATTTTTTTTAATTCTATGCAAAATAAATATATCTAACAGAAAATTCAATAAACTGGCTCTCAGTACAGTATTTTAGCTCCGAACTCTTTGAGACGAGCAGATTAAAATAGTTAACTTCATTGCTGCCTTCGAAGACATCATGTTAAGCAGAATTAGTTGCCATCTGATTCACCATTTGTCTCCCAACATCAGTATCATTTAAAGGCTTTCTTTTTAAATAGGCCATCAATTTAATCACGCAGATCCTCTCTTTTAACTTCTCTAGCCACTCAGTTTTACTTGGAAGAGAGTTTTTCTTCCATGTAGGTATATTCTTTTGTAGCCAGAGGAAGCAAGGACCAATTGACACCCTAAAACAGAGCAAACGATTGCTCTCTCGTGCATTTGACGAAAGGTCAAATTTACATCTCTGATTCCAAACCCTTAAAGCTGCAATCTCATGAACGCTTACCTGACAGCAGGGCTTTTTTCCTGGGGAAACACACCGGAACAGAGTTCCGGAACCTCTTCAACGAAATTCTTTCAAAAACGTTTAAAAGTTCATGAGTTTTTCAGTTTACAGATTGAAAACTTCATTTCCTTCTTGGGAGTTCTAGCACCTCTGTCTTTTCTTTTTTAAAGCCCTGCCAGACAATAAGTCCCACTGACTTCAGTGGGTCATATTTTCAAGTCAACACACCTTGGATTGGGCTGTGTTTCTGCTGAGACTGGGAATTTCTCTAGGTTTGCATCTTAATTTTTTGAAAGGGGACTCCTTGTGGGATTCAGGCCAGGGCAGAAAACTGTTCTTGGAGCTTACTTGGAGCGTTGGGAACAGTGACTTGGTGTGTTCATCCCACCTGTTTGGGTGCTGAGAGCTCAGTGATGGCTTCTGAGCATGTGAAGATGAGTGTGCTGCTGGTTAAGTGCTTGGGCACACGCTCAGATTAGATTTCAAAGCTGCCTTCCCCTAGAATCAAAGGCTACATGAATAGAGCATATCAGTGGAAAATACATACCGAGTGCTTGATACATGCTTATGCCATCATGAGTTTATCTGGAGTGATATGGAATGGAGCAGGGGGGTGGCACTTCTTTCCTTCTTCCTAACCTTTGAAAGGGTGACCTGTATGTTTCCACTGGCTAGTATGAAAATGGAACTGATATGGGTATGGAGAAGTGCAGAAAGAAAGAAAAAATGGTGTGGAAGATCAGGAAAAAGTCAAAGGGCAGGGCTATGCTTTATATGCATTTTTTGTGGATTTTTCTCCAAGTTTATTTTTTAAATTTAAGTAATGGTATGGGCTGTGATCTACTGAGGGAGGTGGACTTAAGGGAGATGTAAATTTTCCCCAGAAGGGATGAAAGCCTCTTGAAAGATCCCTTCCAGTCCGGATCCCTTCCAGTCTGGCTTTTACCCTGCCCATGGGACAGAGACGGTGTTGGTCGCCCTGGTGGATGATCTCCGGAGACATCTGGATTGAGGTGGTTTGGCGCTGCTGATACTTCTTGATCTGTCAGTGTTTGACATGGTTGACCATGATGTGTTAACCCACCACCTGGCCAACACGGGGATAGAGGGGCTCGCCTTGCAGTGGCTGACTTCCTTTCTCCAAGGTCGGGGACAGAGGGTGGCGCTTGGGGGGGGGGAGCTCTCGCAGCAGCACCCACTCAAATGTGGTGTGCCACAGGGAGCGATCCTCTCCCCTATGTTGTTTAAAATCTACATGCACCCCCTCACCCAGATTATCTGGAGGTATGGGCTGGGGTGTCACCGATATGCAGATGACACCCAGCTCTGTCTATTGATGGACAGCCACCCAGACTCAGCCCCAGAAGATCTGGATGGGGCCTTACAAGTTGTGGCTGAATGGTTGCAACACAGCCAACTGAAGCTGAATCCATCGAAGACGGGGGTCCTGCACCTGAGTTGTGGGGGACTGGGACTGGAAATCAGGCTCCCAGCCTTTGATGGGGCTCCATTGGTGCCAGTGTCAAGGGTGAAGAGCCTGGGGGTGCTCCTGGATGTCTCCCTTTCCATGGAGGCCCAGGTCACCTCCACTTTCAGGTCAGCCTTTTTCTGTCTGAGGCAGATCGGGCAGTTGGCCTCATATCTCACCCCCCCCCCAAGACTTGGCTACAGTGACCCATGCAATGGCTACTTCCAGGCTGGATTATTGTAACTCCCTCTACATGGGGCTGCCCTTGACTCTGCTCTGGAAGTTGCAGCGAGTGCAGAACGCGGCAGCATGGGTGTTGACAGCGACGCCTGTGCAGGCTCACATCCGCCCAGTGCTGCATAAACTGCACTGGCTTCCTATTGAATTCTGGATCCATTTCAAGGTGCTGGTGCTTACCTTTAATGCCCTATACAGCCAGGGGCCAACATATCTTTGGGACCGCCTCTCTCCATATGAGCCCTGTTGAGCACTGAGATCTACAAATCAACACCTTTTTGGTAGACCCCGGCCACAGGAATATCTGACTTGTCTCGACTAGGGCCAGGGTCTTCATATTCTAGCTGTTCCTTCAATATCATTTGATCTGCAGCAAATCCTAGATGATTTCATTTACCTCCATGCTATGAAAAGCTTCCATTGCCCATAGGGTTGCCAAATCTGGATTGGGATTCCTGGAGATTTGAGGGGGAAGAGCCTGCCAAGGGCAGAGTTGAGGAAGGGAGGGACCTCAGAGGGGTATAACACCAGAGCCCACCCTCCAAAACCAGCCATTTTCTCCAGGGGAACTGAGCTCTTTCATCTGGAGATCAGTTGTAATGCTGGGAGATTTCTGGGCCCCATCTGGAGGCTGGCAATCGTATGCCCATTGCCACACATTAAGCCTTTGTTGAAGGGTCAGGACATTGTTCTCTGGGCCAGCTGGTATCCTCAGTGTCAGCTCTAGGTTGTATCAATGCATGGAGGATTTCTTCTCTTGCCCCAGGTTCCAAACAGGACTACTGGTGTCTGGGAGTAGGAGGTAACTTCCACAGCATAGCTTTACCTACAGCCTAGATTAATTATTTTTAATGACTCTCGGAAACTTTGCTGAGAAAATGTCCCTAGTCTTACTGAAACTCTTTGAGGCATCCCTCTAAATTCCTAAAATGCTTCCTCAGAGCAATTTGCCTTGACCTCTCTTTTTAGCTGGAATCCTCTGAGACAGAAGGTTACTACTGGCATTTGTGAACTCTCTTCATCATACTTCCTTCCAAATGAATAAGAAAATTAACAGAACAAACGCTACGTAGTAAAACTGTAAAATATAGGAAGAGCCTCAAGGGCAGATTCACAGTTAAGCACACTCTCCCAGATTAAATATCTTTTTGAGGCTAGCAAAAACACAGACCTGGTGCTTGTGTGTGTGTGAGAGAGAAAGAGACAGAGAGGGAGAAAGTAATGCAAAATTCATTTTGGAGCTTCCCAATACTAATAGGTGCTGGAGAAGACTCTCGAGAGTCCCTTGGACTGTGAGGAGATCAAATCAGTCAATCCTAAAAGAAATCAACCCTGACTGTTCCCTGGAAGGCCAGATACTGAAGCTGAAGCTCAAATACTTTGGCCACCAAATGTGAAAGGAGCCCTCACTGGAGAAGACCCTGATGCTGGGAAAGATTGAAGGTCAAAGAAGAAGGGGACAACAAAGGATGAGATGGTTAGACAGTGTTACTGATGCAACAAACATGGAAATTAAACAAACTCCAGAGGATGGCGGAAGACAGGAGGGCCTGGCATGATGTGGTCCATGGGGTTGCAAAGAGTTGGACTCAACTGTGCGACTGAACAACAATACTAATAGGAAGAGAATAATTGTCATCTCAAAAATGGTAAAACTAGATCCCTGCCTGATTGTTGTTTCCTAATTCTCCCACGCACGCACTTATAAAGGAAATCTCTTCTTCCCCATCTTCTAACAGAATTCCCTCAAACGAAGAGAAAAATCTCCTCAGCCTACAGGCACTGGAGAAAATAGCTTAGACCAGAAAACAAGCTAGGCCTAGAAGCTTTTATAGGCTTGAGGGCTCATCACATGACCTGCTCTGTCCTATTGCTGGTTTGGCAGTGCATTCCCCTGCTTTGATAGAGTGGCAGTTGATAGGCTGGATGCCTGCTGTCCCAACAGGCTTTGAGGGCTCAAGACTTGATGCAAAACCTACCATGGACAGCAAGCCATGTTGTGCATTTCAGTGGTGTGCGCTGCACTCAACATAGTTCTCTCTTTGGCTCACCGCAGCGGGAGGAGAAAGGAGATATCTGTATAATTAGCCCTTAGTTCTTTTCGAAACTTGGACTTCACAAACAAATATCTTTTTTAACCCTCTGTCCTCCTTCACTTTGTGTTCTGCAAAGCAGATGCCTCCCTTTTCTTTTTTTAACCCGTGTGTGCTTTTGCCAAAGCATGTGGTCACGCCAGTTGCATTTCAAGTGCTTGGCACCCATGATCGAAGCCAGAGATTCAACAGCACTCCAAACACATCCAGCCCCTGAAACTGTCAGATTTCCAGAAGCCCCGAGAGCTCGGTACAAAGAAATTCTAGGCCATTTAGAAAAGCGTCCATATTCATGACAGTTGGATGGTTAGCACCATGCTAGAAAGAACCTCATAGGACTGGTTGGGTAACACCATCAATCACATACTTGGGCTGCTGCATTGATTTCTCAGCATGAATATTCCTCAACGTTGTACGTGACTGAACCCGATGAGCAAGCGCTGCTCCCGGAGCCCTTCTCCTCCCCCCCATCTCTGTTTGTTGTTTTGGTTTCCTAGGCAGCGCTAGTTGTTTTCAACAGGCGCAACCAACTGTTGGTAAGCATTGCAGGTAATCTAGTTGCAACGAGGCACACGCTAGCTGGTGCAAGTAATCCAATCAGACACAGTTCCCATGTGAACGTTGGGATTTAGTAATGCATTGGCGCAGCTTTTTCTGGATTAAAATGGGATCATTTGGCACTCAGGAAATTGCATGCAAAAGCTTGGATTCTATGTGCACTAAATAGTTTCATGGGTGCTAGATAGTCTCTGCTGTGGAGCACACTTCCTCTTCTTCTAAAATTCCCCTTTGTGCAACATCAGTGCTTTTCAGTGGGCCCTTGTGAAAATGGAAGTTTTAGAGAAAGAGAACTCCATGGTAGGGATTATCTAGCATGCATGGAACTCATTCATAAGATCTAAACCACTTTTTATCAGTCTCCTCCATCAGACAATCATTCTTCTTTCAATGGCAGGACAACCCAGTTAATATAACCCTCCCATTTGATTAGTGCTTTCTGGGCTATGATGATGTTTCTGAACATCTCCCATACCAATCAGCATGGTCTGTATCAACGAGTCCTAATGTGTCTTCACTCCCTTCTGCAGCTATGGTGTCACTGCCCATATGTTGCTAGAGAGAGGGTGGTGGTGGTGGTGGAGGATCAATTCTGCCTCTGACTAGTATAAATTAGGAGATCAGTTTTTGAAGGGCCACTTCAGTTTTTCTCACAGCATGCTAGTCTGCATGGCCCGCAGATTGGGAGTGGTTTCCATAGGTTCTGCACAAGCTCTTGTTGATTTTGGTGTGGGCTAAAACAGTGCTTCTCAACCAAATGGTATGTGTACCGCTGGTGGGATGCAGAAGTAGTCTAGGTGGGACGCAGGGTATTCATAACAATTATGAAGAACTCACTCTCCCGCAGTCCCTTTGTCCATCTGCTGCCCCCACCTGCCACGGATTATCCATCTGCGACTTTTTGGCATGCTAGTAGTAACCTTGGAAACTCAGTGTTTCTCCTCCTCCCTTGTCCTCCCTGCCCACCAGCAAGTGTCTTTGATGTGCTACTTCCTGCTGATCCTGCTTGCCAGAGATTATCCACTGCGTTTCTGCAATTTTTAATGTCCTTAACACTTTATAAATGATAAATATAATAACAAAATTATTGTACACATATACATGTCCTTCTTGGGAAAACGCAGGCTTTTTGTTTCTATCATGGTAGGACCCAGGTTCTTTCATAGAGGGATTGGTGGGATGTAAGCGATTAAAGGTTGGGAATGTCTGATCTAAAAGAAGAGCCTTAAATCACAAAGCTAACCAAATGCAACAAGACGGCAGATGGAGATGATGGGTTGTGTCCCTTTTAGGTTCTATTCTGCTACCAACACTATTTAGCATTAGAACAAATGTAGAGTCTGAATTTGTTCTACTGCTTCAGACCAACATGGCTGACTTCCTGGAACTATTGAGCATGGCCACAGAACATCAGAACATCCCCATGTATACCATCTCCTAGGCTAAGAGACAGCAGCTGACCTAATACCAACTTGTCATTGGTGTAGAAAGATGGGCATGCCTGAGAAATATTTGCATGTGGTCTGAAACATATTCGTCTTTCACCCATGCCCCTGTGAAGCAGGTTGGGCTTTGAGATTCAGGGCACCCTGTAAGCATCAGGGCTGACCAAAGCATTAAGCCCATGTTTCCCAAGGCCAAGTCCAATATTGTGCTGTACTGTCCTGGCTCTCATCAAGTTAACTCCCTTTGGTTGTATTCAGACATCATGTTGTTACCCTACTGCAGGGGTCCCCAATCTTTTTGACGCTGTGTGAACCTCTGAAATTCTGACACAGTCTGGTGGGTGCAGCCACAAAATGGCTGCCACAGCTGACCTTCAACCACACAGTGAAGATCCTTGTGCTATGGTGCCAGCTGCTGCCGAAGCAACAGTTTAAAAAAATCTGCACAGCCAATCAAATCTCCAGTGACCAATCAGAAGCCCTGCTGAGCAAAACCCCAACTGCCCCCTCCCACTTTCTAAAAACACTGGGCAGGCACCAGGATAGATAGATATGACTGGGTGCCATGGCACCCCCCAAGCACCATGTCCACTGTATTACTGCAATCATTTTATTGATTGATTGATTTAAAACATTTATTAGCCACCTTTCCACCCTACAGAACTTAAGGCAGCTTATGATTGAAATAAAGTAACAATAATAAAAACTAGGGTTTAAAACCACAATTGAACACTGCTAGCAAATTAGTCAAATGGGCAACTGGATTATCTTGTGTGGACAAGATATCTGGTTGTGGATGATGGCTAATGCTCAATGATAGCATAACTAATGATGTGCGGATGCACCCTTTGTGGTCTTAATCCACATCTGTTACCTCTGCCCAGTATGTACCACATTTTAAAGCAGGGAGCATCTTACAAGTAGTCACCTTTGAAGATGAAACCATCTACACTTTTTGGTAACACAACCAAGGGATCAAAACGTAATGGGTACACAACCGCTGCAACCATCTTAGAGAAACTGATAGTAAATCTTAGAACAAAGTTGGAGTCCAGGGGCACCTTTAAGACCAACGAAGTTTAATTCTGGATACAAGCTTTCATGTGCATGCACACTTCTTCAGAGCAAATCTTAAGAGTGATTCAAAATCATTTACCATGTAACTCGCGGTCTGGGTGAGACGTGACAGACTGCATCATGTTTGGCTTATGATACCTTTGCGCCTTTTGCATTTCTGGTTCACTGCTCACAATCATGGCAGAGGAAGAACTAAAATATAATACCAGTCAGTATCATTCAGAGTTCTTTGTTTGGAGAGTTTCATTCATCTTTCACTCTCTTAACCAGGGAGCTTCCCCATCAAAAGGCATATTATATAAAACAGACAACTTAGAACTGGCCCAAAAACACACACACACACTTTCCCACATAACTTCAGGGGCCAAAAGCTGATTTGAATGAAATGTAACTTTGAATCGTATACTGGGGCCTCTACTACTCCTGTT
The DNA here is from genome assembly GCA_029233225.1 of Lepidodactylus listeri. Lineage (NCBI taxonomy): Eukaryota > Metazoa > Chordata > Lepidosauria > Squamata > Gekkonidae > Lepidodactylus > Lepidodactylus listeri. Next base: position 59,350,548 of record JARCFY010000014.1, read on the forward strand.
GCTTGCAAATCTGGATGTACATTTCATGTCACCCTAGTAAAAGGTAAAGCCTTCCCTTGCTCGAAAGCCAGTCGAATCCAACACTAGGGGGTGGTGCCCATCTCCGTTTCCAAGCCGAAGAGCCATTGCTGTGTGAAGACTTTTCCGTGCTCATGTGGCCAGCATGACTAAATGCCAAGGCGCACAGAACGCTGTTACCTTCCCACCGAAGCGGAACCTATGTATCTACTTGCAATTTCTTGCTTTTGAACTGCTAAATTGGCAGGAGCTGAGGCCAGATTACAGGAGCTCACTCTGTCACACGGCACTCGGGTTTCAAACTGCTGAGCTACCAACCTTCCGGTCTGCAGCTCAACGTCTTAACCTCTGGGCCACCAAGGCCAGTTTATAATTAAAATAACTCTTAGGGGTCATTTTGAGGGGGAATGAGCTGGAATGGCGTTCCGGGAGCAACGAGCCCAGGGCTAGAGTGTCACAGGCTCACTTCAGAGCCCAGTTCCCTCTATGGTGGGTGCTGGCACATGGCAATAATTCCCCCTGCTGCCGGCACAGCTCCAGCACACCCAGGTCTCCAGCTCCGAGTCTGAAGAGTGAGTGCTGGGCTCGAGCAGCAGCTCTGCCCCCTCATTAGTAGCTTCCCAGCTATAAGACACCCTGCTCCCAGCAGCCCTCACTTGTGGTGACACATGAGGGACTGCTGCTTGCTCTTGCTGTCATCTGCGTCGTCCCTCCATGCCTATTTTCTTTGTGCTTTTGAAGCAGTTTTTCTCCAGGTACGCTCGCCAGCTCTGAGTTGGGAAATAACTGGAGATTTTTGGGGTGGAGCCTGAGTGGTGAGTCTTGCCTTCTGACATACTTCCGGTGATGTTAGAGGGTGTGGCATATGCAAATAAGTTATGCTAATGAGTTACACTAATGAGCTCCTGCACCTCTTTTTCTACAAAATGACCCCTGTCTCCTATTACAAACTTCACTGTGGCCTGGATAGCACAGGCTAGCCTGATCTTGTCAGATCTCAGAAGCTAAGCAGGGTTGGCCCTGATCAGTATTCGGATGGGAGACCACCAAGGAAGTCCAGGGTTGCTGTGCAGAGGCCGGCAATGGCAAACCATCTCTGTTCGTCTGTCGCCTTGAAAATCCTAAGGGGTCGGCACAGCCAATCAGAAGCCTTGCTGGGCAAAAGCTCTACCTAGCCCTGCCCCTTTCCTAAAAACTCTTGGTGGGCACCAGGAAAGTTGCCCATAAGTAGGCTGCAACTTGATGGCACTTGCCAGCATTGCCAACTTTGGGATATAATTAATGATGAAAAATAGGATATCACCAGTTTTGAATTCAGATTCAAGTTTCTGAAATATGGCTACTCATCTTGAATGACATGTTGGATAGATTATTGTTTTCCATTCCTGGGAGCCGATGTGGTCTTAAAGGTATACCGTTTTGGTTAATGGTTACCATTTTTGCTTGCGATTGTGGCTTCTTCATTGCTTGAAAGTGCTACAGGTAGTGTTTTTAACTACTATCTACAGGTGGTATTGCACAAAACTATTCACATTTGAAGATGCAATATACATGGCATGACTGAGACTTGTAGAGACTGTGCTGTCCTATTAACTCAGAGATATCTTCCACATTAGTAGATAGGCTTAAGAACTACATTTAAGATATGTTTAATACTACATTAAGAACTACAGTTTTTAAAGTCTATTTAATAATCTTATTCTGTTTATGCTTAGTTGGAAATAAGTCCCACTGAATTCAGTGGGATTTACTTCCAAGAAAGTATGCATGGGATTTCTGCCTTAGGGCTCAGATATACCTTAATATCTCTTCTGTGTTTATTTTAAATGACAGTATTTTCTTTTTGCAAATTTAGCTGCTAGGATTATTTTATCAAGGAGGAGAACAGAGTGGTGAGAGAGGGAAAAACTTTAACCATTTCATCCCTTACAATTTAGCTTGGAGAAATGATGAGTGAGGGGTGACATGACAGAGGTTCATAAGATTATGCATGGGATAGAGCAGGTAGAGAAAGAAGTACTTTTCTCTCACACAGTACAAGAACTCGTGGGCACTCAATGAAATTGCTGAGCAGTCGGGTTAGAATAGATAAAAGGCAATACTCCTTCACCCAAAGAGTGATTAACACATGGAATTCACTGCCACAGGAGGTGGTAGCAGCCACAAGCATGGATGGCTTCAAGAGGGAATTAGATAAACATATGGAGTAGAGGTCCATCAGTGGCTGTTAGCCATAAGGTACAGATAGGAGCTCTCAGTCTGGGGCAAGTGATGCTCTGTATTCTTGGTGCTTGGGTGGGAGCAACAGTGGGAGGGCTTCTAGTGTCCTGGCCCCACTGGTGGACCTCCTGAGGGCACCTGGTGTTTTTGGCCACTGTGTGACAGAGTGTTGGACTGGATGGGCCATTAGCCTGATCCAACATTGGCTTCTCTTATGTTCATTTTCTTGCCAGAAACCCACCAACTCGGCTGTTTTTACCCTCACTGTGAAAATCTGTACGTTTTCCCCAGCCGCAGTAAAAGCAACCTGAGGGCTAATTTTTTCCTAAGAATAAGCAGCAGAAAAGGAAAGAATTAAACTTTCTCCTCATGACATTATCTACCTTGATAAAGCAATCCCAGAGACTACAATGGAGGCGGGGGGGGGGGGGGGAGGTTGAAAGAAAATGTAATGTAAACATGGAAGAAACCCTAACAAGTTCTTAACTTCTTACTGTCTCCCGTAAAAGCTCGTTAAGATAATACTAGCTGGATAATGCCATTCCAATTAAGAACTGTTAATTACACCAAAGAGGGATCAGATTGTTGTTTCTTCTAGCAGGCTAACTTAACTTTGGTTGTCTCATTTGGACATTGTGTTCTGTCTTTGATCTTTATCTCTTCCTCTGAAGGGAAAATGGCAATTACGGGAAACTGTTTTTTTGGCTTTCCTTGATTATCCCCTCCAGTGTATGAACAATTTGTTTGCTTTTGTACAACTCAGTGGGATTATATCTTGGCTGTAGGCCCTCTGTCTTGTGTTGTGCCATTCATTTGGATCTCTTGTTTTCTAGGTTGGATCTTGCCCAATCATTGGGCTTAACTCAGCTCCAAGTGAAGACTTGGTATCAGAATCGCAGGATGAAGTGGAAGAAAATGGTAAGCACCATTAATGAATTTGTTTGGTCTATTAAGTACAAGGAACTAAGAATGAGAAAATATTAAAAAACAGCTTTAATGAAAGGACAGAACATGGCTGCAGCCACACCCACTAAATAATCCACTTTCAATCCACTTTCAATGCACTTTCCAACTGGATTTTGCCAGTTCATACAATAAAAATCCTGTTGAAAAGTGCACTGAAAGTGGCTTGAAAGTGGATTATTTCATATGTTACCACAGCCTCATTCACATAGGCCAGGGGTGGCCAAACTGTGGCTCAGGAACCACATGCGGCTCTTTCACACATATTGCACAGCTCCCAGCTGGGTGGCTAGGGAAGCAAAGGGGAGGCATGCCTCCCTGATTGATCTTCCCTTCCCCAGCCAGCATTCCCCTCACTAGATAGGCTTGAGGTGGGGGGAAACAGAGAAAGAAAGCAACTTTAAATGCGTTCTCAAAGCCCCCCCCCCCAGGCCAGCTTGGAGAAGGCATTTTTCTCTTTAAAGTTTGGTGTAGAGGTTAAGTGCGTGGACTCTAATCTGGGAGAACTGGGTTTGATTCCCCATTCCTCCACTTGCACCTGCTGGATGACCTTGGGCAAGCCTTAGTTCTGGCACAGAGCAGCTTCTGTCAGAGCTCCCTCAGCCCCACCTACCTCACAGGGTGTCTATTGTGGGGAGGGGAAGGGAAAAGGAGTTTGTAAGCTGCTCTGAGACTCCCTTGGGTAGTGAAGGGTGGGGTATAAATCCAATCTCTTCTTCTTCTTCTTCTTCTCCTCCAAGCCAGCTGACATGGGGGCGTGGGGGGCTTGGAGGACCCATTTAGCTGTTTTCTTTCTACCTCTCCCTCCCTCCCCCTCCCCCATCTTCTTGCTTTCTTTCCACTTTCTTTTCACCTTTCTTTCTATCTTTCTTCCCTCCCTCCCCATCTAAAGTTAAACATGTTCTCCAAGCCCCGCCACACTGGCAGACTGGCTTGGCTCGGAGAAGGCATTTGTCTCTTTAATTTAATATGCAAATTTGCATATTTTTTCAATAAAACATGTGTGTTCATATCTTGTGGTTCTCAAACATCTGACGTTTATTCTATGGCTCTTAAGTTAAGCAAGTCTGGCCACCCCTGATATAGGCTGTGGTCATACACACTAAATAATCCACTCTCAATCCACTTTCAGTGCATGTTCCAACTGGGGCCGAGTTCAGACTGGCAGTTTGGCTCAATATAGGCCCGCTTTGCAAGCGGATTAAGAGAGCCCGTTCACACAGCCACGGCTGCCTGGCACCATCCTGAAGTGCTTTCATCCCGCTTTAAAAAGGTACCTGGTAAAACCGGTGTCAAGCCGTCTGGGTGCCCATTCATCCCGCTTCCTGGCAGTGTGGTCACAAGTAAGCCACACATCAAGCGGCACCGGTAATGTGAACCCGCTGATCCAGCTGCTGCGCCCATGTGCCTATGTGCAGGTTGGCAAAATGGACCAAAGCCGCGTGCCACTACACCGCCGCCGCCAGGGGCCGCCACACAGTGCGAATGCTTCATTCCGCCCCCTCCCCGGTATGGTCCCGCATCAGTTTTCGCAGTGCGAATGTAAAGCCCTGCAATAGCTCAGCCCAGGTCTTTTTGCCCCGCTTCCCTTGCGCTTCATTTTGCCAGTCTGTCCTCAGCCTGGATTTTGCCAGTTCACACAGTAAAATCCAGTTGAAAAGTGCACTGAAAGTGAATTGAAAATGGATTATTTAGTGTGTGTGGCCACAGCCAGAGTTGCATCTGAGCAAAGCTTGAGTCCAGTGGCACCTTTAAGACCAACAAAGTCGAATTCTGGGTATAAACTTTCCTGTGCATGCACACTTCTTTTGATACACATGAAATTTTACACCCAGAATTAAACTTCGTTGGTCTTAAAGGTGCCTCTGGACTCAAACTTTGTTCTATTGCTTCAGACCAACATCGCTACTCACTTGAATTTATAGTTGTAGCTGGTTCACTGTCCTTCATTTCCTACCTGGATTCTTCTCACCTTTCCTATCTTTGTCACATAGTGATGGCCACTGGCCATTTTTTTCCAGCAAGGATGTAATCAGTCAAGTCCAAATTATATGATAGGGGCATTACAGTGCACACTGCAGTACATATAAAGCTGTTTCTTAGATTTGCCAACTCCAGGTTAGGAAATTCCTTTAGATTTGGAGGTGAAGCCTGGGGAGGTTGGGGTGTGGAGAGGGGAAAGACCTCAGTGTGGTATGATGGCAGAGTCTACCTATTGCCTCCATGGGAACCGATCTCTGTAGTCTGAAGATCAAGTGTAATTCCAGGAGATCTTCAGCAGAGACTTCATCCTTTGTTAGCCTTTATCTAGACGTGTTAAGTCTCCTGCTATCTGTGCTTATTGTGTTGTGTGAATAGCAGCTACAAATGTGAGACTTAAGAAAGAATGATTTCTCCCCTGATTTTTAATAATTTTATTATTCTGTTTCACAATAGACAAAACCCTATATTAACAAAACATAATAAAGAAAGGCAGGGGGACCCCAAAGGCAAATACAAAACAAAAACATTTAAGAAGAAAAAACAAAAAAATATATTATGTTTTGTGTTATATTTTGCTTTCAGTTTTAACACAATGGTTTTGTAACTAGGTTGTCTCTACCTGTGTTATTTACTAAATCACATCTTTTCATAAATCCCTAGTATTAAATAGAGAATGGATTGATATCCGTCATCCAGAGATCAGTTGTAATTAGGGTTCCCAGCTTCAGGTTGGGAAATACCTGGATATTTGGGGGGTTGGAGCCTGAGGAGGGCATGGGTTGGGGAGGGGAGAGACCTCAGTGTGGTATAATGCCATAGAGTTCACCTTCCAAAGCGGCCATTTTCTCCAGGTGAACTGCTCTCTTTCACCTGGAGATCAGTTGTAATAGCAGGAGATCTCCAGCTACCACCTAGAGGCTTAACAGACAAAAAAAATCACAGTGGTTGGAGCCAACAACTAGAAAGATACACTGTGAGTAAGAGATGTCCAATATCTAATTACAACAGTCTTTCAAAAATCTTAATAAAGATTCAGATATTTTATGGGAAATGTCAGTGTAATTTTATATTATAAATTAGTGAAGTAACGCAACACATATACAATAGAATGTCTCATTTGTAACATTTGTAACATAGGGGGAAATCCCAAACAAGCAATATTCTAAGCATTCCATTTCAATCACAAAAAAAAATCAACAAGTTCCAAAGTCCATGATATATCAGAGAAGCTGGATTAATGTTGGAGATGCATTCCATTTAGGAAATTGTAAGGTTGGAGCCTGTTTACTCCCACAGGTCTTTACTTATTGCAAATGTAACAGAAGGGCTCTTGAATGAACATGCCCAAAGGTAAAGTGTTATGAAACTAACCAGTGGGTATGAGTATGAATCTTCTTGAAAAAGGCACCTTGAAGCATGTATACTGATTATATCTGGAAACCACATTGGTCTTCTTTGACGTATTCTGGAGGACTTCTTTGATATATCATGGACTTCGGAACTTGTTGACATTTTTTGTGATTGAAATGGTTTGCTTAGAATATTGCTTGTCTGGAATATCCTCCTTATGTTACAAACGTTATGAAGGAGACATTCTATTGTATAGGTGTTGTGTTACTTCACTAATTTATAATATAGAATTACACTGACATTTTCCATGCATTTTTTTGAATCTTTGTTAAGATTTTTGAAAGATTGTTGTAATTAGATATTGGATGTTTCTTATGGTGCATCTTACCACCTAGAAGCTGGCAACCCTAGTTGTAATTCTGGGAGATGTCCAGGCCCCAACTGGAGGTTGGTAACCCTACCTTGGATGGCAGTGATGCAGATTCAGGAAGTAATGTCTGCCACTTCTCGCACTACTAGGGCTGCCAGGCCCCTCGGAGCAGCCAGCAGGGGATGGGGGGCAAACTTATCGGGAGTGGGAAGGAAAGCTGGAAATTAACATGATGTGCCTACATGACCCAGAAATAACATAGGCTCATCCGGGACATCAGGGGGGTGATGCTCTGGTTTTTGGGCAAAACTCTATGGTAGAATTAGCTTCTACCATAGAGCTTGGCCCCAAAACCAAAGCGTTGCCCCCCAATGTCCCCAACATGCCTACATGACTTTTGGGTAACATAGGCATATCATGTTAATTTCCAGCATTCCTTCATGGGGGGGGGTAATTCCCCCCACTGGCCACCTGGCCGGTGGCAGAGAAGTGGGGTCTGGCAGCAGGAGACCCATACCTCCACCAGGGGGTTCTGGCATCCTTGTGCACAACCAATGGCCAGGAGTGGGCTGAGTCTCTGAGGTAAATTACTACTCTTCACATTTAGTTGACCAATGCTGTCCCTTGGGTGGCTTGACGGGAGATCTGACCCTATCTGCATGTCTCTTCTGTCAGTCACGTACCATGTGGCAACCCCTCCACCCCTATAATTTCTCAAAGTGAGGTTAAATGCTTGATATGTTTTTGGCCCAGGTTCTGAAAGGTGGCCAGGAAGCTCCCACAAAGCCCAAGGGCCGACCCAAGAAAAACTCTATCCCCACCTCAGAAGAGATTGAAGCCGAGGAGAAGATGAACAGCCAAGCTCAGAAGCAGGACTCGGAGGAAGGCCAGGCTGCGGAAGATCCTGACTTGACCAAGGAGCAATTGGACACCCTCTCGGAGACAGAGGAGGCTCCTGAGCACACACCAGAAACCTCCCCGGAGGAGACAACATCAAGTTAAAAGAGAGAGAGAGAAGGCTAGCTGGTGGGGGGGAAGAGAGAACAATGTATAAACCAGAAGCGTGTATACTTTGTGCCTTACAAAATCAACCAAATGCAGTGGGTCGCCATGGAGGAAAGTGACCCAATGTAAACAGTGACAGTTTCCCCCTTTCCCCGTGTAGTGTGTATACAACAGATATCACGGGGCAGGGGGTACTGAGTGCTTCTCCACATGTGACTGCATGCTTAGAAACCTGAGACTCTGAAGGGACTAGAGAAGCTGAAACCTCCCTCAGCACTATCTGAAGAGGCTCCTTTGTGACAGCACTATGCCAGAGAGATTGGTTCATTGTCTTGCCATTATTATCTTGACTTTCAAAATGGGTACAGAACAGCAACTGCCGAGAAGCGAGGGCTTTCTGTTTTCTGACAGAGTTTTCTTCTGTAACCAGCACTTAATTGGGGGAGGGCCAAAGTAAAGCATTGTATAGAGGGTGTCTAAAATGTGCAACATTGGTGTTCTGTCATTCTAAAAAAAGCTGTTGGGGGGCGGGGAGAGAGAATGTTGCCAGTTTTGGGTTGGGAAGTTCCTGGAGATTTGTGGTGGAACTTGGGGAGGACATGGGCTAGGAAGGAAGGGAGCCTTAGCTGGAGATGATGCCATAGAGTCCTTCCTCCAAAGCAGCCATTTTCTCCAGGGGAACTGATCTCGGTCTCCTGGAGATCAGTTGTAATTCCGGGAGATCTAGAGTTGCTAGCTCTGGGTTGGGAAATACCTGGAGTTTTTGGGGTGGAGCCAGGGGAGGGCAGGGTTTGGGGAAGGAAGTGATCTCAGTCGGGTCCAGCGCCATACAGTCCACTCTTCAAATAAGCCATTTCCTGCAGGGGAACTGCTCTTGGTTATCTAGAGATCAATTATAATAGCAGGAGATCTTCAGATGCCACATGGGGGTGAGCAACCCTAGGGAGATCTCTAGGCTCCAACTGGAGGTTGGCAACCCTAAGAACATTTGTATTTGTGTGCTTCAGGAAGATCTAGGACTGCTTTCAGAGTTGTGGAGCCCAGGGCAAGGGGGAGGGAGACTTCCATCAGAGCAAAGAACTGTGGTGGGCAGGAGGGCAAAGCAAAGAGCAGTAGCAGAACCAACCATCAGTGAGGCTGCACTGTCCAGCCCTGTTGGGTCCATGGAAGCAGAGGCAGAGGCAGGCAATGGCCAACCACCTCTGTACATCTGTTGCCTTGAAAACCCTACAGGGTCGCCATAAGTCAGCTGTGACTTGACGGCACTTTTCATCATCATCAAGTTCAGTCGGGCTTACTCTCAAACCTGAATTCATCAATGAGATATACAGATATTTGTACAGGAATAAAAACAATAGTTTGGAATGGTTCTGGGGGGAAAACTTATTAAAAGAACATTATTATTTTAGAGACATTATTTTAAAGAAATAACATGAATGCAGTGCTGCAACTTTTAGCTGTCATTGTACAACCAGGATTTTTAAAAAAAAAAACAACCCAGAAAGTTTTTCACGGTTGCGTGATGTAAAGATGTTATTTTGGGTGGGGGTTATCTATTCTGCTGAGCTACCAAATCAGTTCATATAAATGACCAATGAGCTCAAAGTTGCAGCACTGGTTTGTTGTCATTTAAAAAATTAAATGCTTTGAACCCGGGTTCACAAAGTTAGGCAGCATGGGTCAGCGCTTTTTGAGTCCCATCAAGGCTTTTGATGGCCATTGTACAGAAACTTTGCAGAGCCTTTGGAACTCTTCCCGATTGGACTGCGCTTCCCGAGTTTGTAAGGTGCTTGTTTTAAGAACGTGGGAATATCTTTAGCATCTGGGGACAGCGAGCCACGGAATTAAGAAGAAAACTTTGCAGCAGAAGTGTTGCGTGTCGTTTCCAGCCCTGTGTGCCAAGGTTAGATCAGTGTCGTGTTTCCTATAGTCTTGTTGAAGGGTGCATTTTTTGCCCAAAGGCTGCGAACAGATGTATCGAGATAACCTTTATTTTTTAATTAAAAATAAAATATATAAATAAAGGAGTCGATGAAGCCTCTCTCGTCCAAAGTTTTTAATAAATGGGTTCCTCCTGCACTTCGCTGTAGCCAGGCCAAAAACCCTGGAGAAAAAATTCAATGCCCCAATACCTCTGTTGGCAATAACAAGTTCGAAGTACCGAGAAAGCATTAACCTCTAGCTTCATCATAACATTTTAGTTTGGGGAGGGGAAAGGGACTTCAGTAGGGTATAATACTACCACAGAGTCCAACTTCCGAAGCAGCCCTTTTATCCAGGGGAACTGATCTCAGTCTGTTCCCAGGAGATCTCCAGCCACCACCAGGAGGTTGACAACCCTAGGGATGGGGCATGCAGATGCTGCCCCCACACTCTTCCACCCCACACATTGCCACTTCTACCCACTGGCAATGTTCCCTCTAAGCTATGGAGATCTGTGAGCAAAAATTCTACTTTGTGAGCTACTGGCATTAAAGTTGTAAGCGAGCGATTTGGCTGCTGCATCAGTTAGTTTGCTCTTGAGCCGTCCTTCCTGAGCAAAGACAAAAATGTGTGAGCCGGAGGCTAAAAAACTGTGAGCTAGCTCAAACTAACTCAGCTTAGAGGGAACACTACCCACTGGGGTCAACTTTCCAGCCTGCCATGAGGAAGCAGCCCATTACAATTCTATATTAGAGTGCCTAATTCCCTTCCACATCTGCCTTCTAAGCATGGGGAAGAAACCCACCTTTTCACAACTGTTACTTGCTAGTGAAGGCCCCATTTCCTGGACATCTTTCCGTGCCTCTAAGAGAAGCATAAGATGCAGAAATGGTGGGGGAGAAATGTGAACTTGCCTGTTGGGGAAAACCTATTCTGCCGAATTTCAGTTTGTCATGCAACTGGCTTCTGGAATGCAGCCTGAAAGAGAGATGGCTCCTCTCTTACCAGCTCTTGAAAGGCAAGGGCATAATCTCTCCTGTCACACCAGTGCGTGTTGACATTGTGATGCATAAGTCACAGAGCTTGTGGCTGGTGGCAAAGGGGACTATTTGATCCAAATCAGAGGAAGGTTGGGGCAGAGTCGGGAACAGATCTGATAAACCATCATGCCCAGTGTCTCCATCCTCATGGGTTCACATACAAGCTGAACTCTGTAAGAGCCCGTTTGGTGTAGGGGTTAAGTGCGCAGACTCTAATCTGGGAGAACCGGGTTTGATTCCCCACTCCTCCACTTGCAGCTGCTGGATGACCTCGGGCAAGCCATAGTTCTGTCAGAGCTGTTCTTGAAAGAGCTCTCTCAGCCTCATCTACCTTGCAGGGTGTCTGTTGTGGGGAGGTAACCCCACACTGAGGGAACTCCAAGCAACTGAGGTAAACAAGAATTGGGGACAGGGGATCCACTGCAACTGGCAACCTCATTTGCTATATAAATCTTTCATCAGGCTTTTGCTGCTCTGTTCCATATTCAAAACAGCAATTGCCTCAAATGGTTAATAAACACAGCAGTGATCCTTCCAGGAAACGCTTCTCTTTTCTCTCAGACAGTCTTCTGTTCTGAGTATTTCCAGAACTTGCATCTCTGGAAATTCAGTGTTCTCAGCAAACATGTCCTGATATTTTTGCACAATCTGCCGTGCTCAACACATTTGTTACTAGTTCCAGTTCTCCTTGAACCCTGTAAAATGTGCCTGCAGCTGCCCAGTGCACTGTCTTGAAAATAACTTTCTATAGACAAGTATTCTGTGGTTTGCTCCAATGCCTGATTTTTCGTATGTTTGCAGAGGATGATGGCCCTTTCTGTACTGACAACTTGCTCCAGAGAATCCGTGGAGACAAGCCTTAAGGGTTGACTTCGCAGTCCCATGCATTCCCTCTGCACTGTTTCCCCCCCTCCAGTTTATTTATTTGTGTATTTTGTATGCATTCCGCATCTACAAATGAATCCTGCATTTTTTGAGCTAACTGGCTGCCAACCCTTCCCTCCCTCCCTCCCTCCCTCCATGATTCTGCAAAAAGAAAAAGGAAGGGGAAATCCAGGCCCACACATGCAAGACTGACACATTTGGGAGCAGGGAATCCCCTAGTCCTTTATATTAACTGATTCCTTCTTATGCTCTCTCTGGCTTTTTAAAAGTTTGCCTGAGCAGGAGGGCACATCCTCTTTTGTCTTTGGAGAAGGAGGGAAAGAAAACAGAACAGGGATGGAGTGTTAACCTAAAGAGACAGGTGGAAATGGGGGAAGGCAGTGGGCAGTACTTAAATACCCACAGAAACAATTCTACTTTAGAAAGGATTAGTGATTTGAAAGTGTCTGAGAACAAAGAATCGCAGCAAAAGGAGTTTTGGTAGCTGTAAGGCAAAAGCGTGCTGGAAGTTGTCTGAATGCAGATTCCTGTAAAACAAATGCAGAAACAAGAAAAAGCCCCGACACAATGTGGAAGTGAAAGCAGGAGGGAATGCAGAATGGAGGAATAGGATGTGCTCAGAAACCAAGGCAAAATACGGGTGCAGAAAGGGCCTAAGTAAGAATGAAGGACTAAGCTTTACTAGAGTAAAGCCGGGTGTAGAGTAGCAGCCTTGGATGCAACCAAAACGTTGAACAGTTGAAAGTTTGGTTTTTTCAAGCGTCATGATTCATTCCTTGCCACGTACACAACTCCTCTTCCCATGCATCTGGGCTGTACCTTGTCCCTGCCACAATGCAATACACCCAACCAATATTTCCAACATGAAGTTCATAATGCTCCCTCTTATGCTGATGTCAGCAGTTTGATCTTGATAGGGGCCACACATGCAGTATCCTAATGCTCTGACCCACTAGCATAAGTCCGTTGATTTAAAAGATTATATAAAGTAATGGAGAATAGATTGTCATTGGTCATGAGAACAGGAAATGGAACCTCAATGCTCTGAAGCTGGGTTTGCCATCTCTGGGTTGGGCAATTCCTGGAGATATGGGGAAGAGACTGGAGAGGGCTGACTTTGGTGCGGGGAGGGAGCTCAGCAAAAGTATGATGCCACAGAGTCCACCCTTCAAAGTTGCTGTTTCCTCCAACTGATTTCTGGAGCTCAGGTGTAATTCTGGGAGAACTACAGGCCCCACCTGGAGGCTGGCAACCCTATGTGAAGCAGAGCAGATGGAATGGAAAGAGGAATCTGAGAACAATTTGAAAAGGATGTGGAGGTCTCCCAGATCCTATTGACACTCTAACCACCACACCACACAGGCTCTGGCTTATTTGCTTTTTGCTTTTCACCTGTTATTTCCATTATAAGGAGGGCCATAGCTAAAGAAATGTATTAAAACTGATTTAATTTTTTTAAAGCCACATATTATAATCACTGCTGAAGCAAATTCCTACCAGCCTGTTTAGAAATTGTTTAATAGAGATGTATTTTCTGCTGTTGCATGCTACCGCTGCCCTGGTTTTTCCAAGTTCCTTCTCCTTGTTTCCGTTCAGCATTAGCAGTTGGCTCAGGCGCTATTTCCCCCAGACAATTCTGCAAGTGCAAGTCTTTGGCCCTAAAATATCATTTAGCCATGAAGGAAGCCAGCAGCACTGTCATCACATAGGAACCGCTGACAAGTCTGCACAAAGGTGTCCTGGAAGCTTTATCTTCGCCTGTAAAACTCCATGGTAGCAATATGGATCTGTTGTTCAGTTCTTCCAGTGTTGGCCCTTCTTTTTGAGCCACTTTATACAGCCAGCAGAACTGTGTGATAAATCTTTCCAGGACTTCAGACTGGAAGGCGAGGATGCGGGTAGGAGAGGGGCCATTGCTCAGTGGAAGAGCCTCTGCTTTGCGTGCAGAAGGCTCCACGTTTAGTTCCCAGCATCTCCAGTTGAAAAGAGCAGGCAGCAGGTGATGTGAAAGACCTCTGCCTGAGATCTTGGAAAGCTGCTGCCGATCTGAGTAGACAGCACTAACCTTGACGGATTGATGATCTAATTCAGCATAACGCAGCTTCATGTGTGTTCATGTCTCTCTTTGTACCACGGCATAGAAAAGGCTAAGATGAAACGTTCTTTCTGAAACAGCAACTGTGTGTGTGTGTGGGGGGGGATTTTTCTGTAGACTATTAAGTATTCATTTTCCCCACTCACATCCTAGAATGGGACAGTTCAGAAAGTCTTTACAACTTGCTTCTACGGATTGTACAATCTGGTCTTTTCCGAACACTAATAATTAATTTTCCATCTCCTAATGGTCCATTACCATTTACCTTTTCAAATGTCCTTCATTTGTTTTCCCTTCGCAAACTTGGCTCATCTTCCCAGATTAACCTCGTTATGTTCCGTAAATTGACTCATTCCTATATAACAAGTCCTTCAACTTCTCGTAACTTGGGGAGTAGGTAGGATAGGATATTACCCAAAGGAGAATGCTTGTATTATTATGAAACACATAGGAAGCATGGGCTAGGGAGAGACAAGAGCCTTTTACAGAATTCAGAGTAGTGATGAGTGACTCCCTTTGACTCGATTCAGAATTGTCTCAATGTTTACAAGCTTTCTGGGTCAGGATTCAGCAGAAAAGCTCCTGTTTTCTGAGTGTTCCTTCACTGCTCACAATATGGTTCATGCGTGTTTATGGGCATTGCCCACTGGGGATTATAGTTTTGTTGTACCTGTCTGAATTCACTGGTTTGTTCTTACTATTCAAAGCAACCCATGACAGTCTTATCAAAAATTAGCAGCTAATCCTAAGGAAGCTCTGCCCATGTTTTGGCTTTTTAAAGTCCCTGTAATTTAAGAACTTAAGAGAAGCCAACGTTGGATCAGGCCAATGGCCCATCCAGTCTAACGCTCTGTGTCACACAGTGTCCAAAACTCTGGGGGCATCAGGAGGTCCACCAGCGGGGCCAGAACTCCAGAAGCCCTCCCACTGTTGCCCCCCCAAGCACCATGAATACCGAGCATCACTGCCTGAGACAGTCTTTCACGTTACCTTAAAAATCCACTTGCATCACCCAATGTAAATGTGTTCCCCCCCCCCCCATATTCACACAACTTCATAAACATCATAGCACTCTCTCATATCTTCCCCATTTTCCCCCTGGTCCTAATAAAACTGGTTTCTCCTGCACTTTTTTGGAGGAAACCGAAATGTATTCGGAACAAAGCCTCTGCTCTGTAATCTGAACTAAGTTTTTTGCATTGGTGATTTCCAGCAAACCCATCACCCTGCCAAAGCCCACCCAAAAAGCGCAGGCTGGTGTGGGTGGGTTTTTAAAAATTTGCATCTCGATGGCAAAATGTTTCAGCGATGGAAGGTGTCTACACTGGGGGAGCTTCCTCTGCTTTGCCTTGTGAGTCTCTCTCTCTGTCAATCTGTTCTGTTCTGGTCTCTGCCTCTCTCTCCAGCCTGAGCCAGGATCATGTCCCTCTCTTCAATACTGAAGCCAATAAAGGTGCAAATAAATTATCTTTTGTGCTTCAGCTACTATGTTTTACACAAGAGTAAATAGGGTTACTGTCATGTAAAGAAGACAGAGCGAACAAGACTGCTGAAATGCTCCAACGCTCCAACGCTCCAACGCGTGTGCAAAAAAACACACACGCACCAACAAAACAGAACAGATGGAACTCCTGAGTGGAAGTCTGAATTGATCTCACTGATGGTGAGAAGTGGGACAACACATGAGAAAACACGAAAGACAGTTGCAGTCTGAAAAACCCCAGAGTGTTCCATGTATACCTTGAGGCTAATAGCAACTGATGGACCTCTGCTCCATATGTTTATCCAATCCCTCCTTGAAGCTGTCTATGATAATAATTTCCCAACAATAAAATCAGAGTTCATTCGAGAATAAGTGGTTATCATGAATGTGCGTACCTCTACAAAGTATTTGAAAGTACATGCTCTGAATTTCATCTAACATTCTGAGCTGGGGAACAAACTTCTTAGGAAGATGATGCTTGGTTTGCGCTACTGTCAGGCACTACAATATGGACATTGTATGTTGAACGCATTGCCAAATTTAGTAGTGATGAACTCTGGCAACACAACTGTTCAAAACGGTATCTCAAAGGCACCATGTCCCGTGGCATGCATACCTAGATCTTTACTCTCAGTGTGAAGTTCTGCAAGTCTTTCAAACTCTATAAAACCATGTAAAAACTAATGAAAAGTGATGACATAGGGAAGAATATTTACACTACAGCCAATCCCCTCATAAAACGGCCACCTGAAATAATTTATCTCCAGCCATGACGACAATGAAGAAGAAGAGTTGGTTTTTATACCCTGCTTTTCTCTACATTAAGGAGCCTCAAAGTGGCTTACAATCACTTTCCCTTCCTCTCCCCAGAAGAGGCACCCTGTGAGATAGGTGAGGCTGAGAGAGTTCCAAGAGAACTGTGACTGGCCCAAGGTCACCCAGCAGGCTCCGTGTGGAGGAGGAATGGGGAATCCAGCCCGGTTCTCCAGATTAGAGTCTGCCACTCTTAACCATGACTACACCGTGCTGGATCTCACTTCCCTGTAGAAACACATGACTGCTAACCAGAACTTTTTCACAATAACTGATGGTACTATCATACTGAGGCTGCAGCCCATGATCTGAGAATGGGATAGTAACCAGATCCAAATCCATTCTCTCTGGCATACAGATTGAGATGGTTTCTGAAGAAGCGATCAGTGATTCACAAAAGCTCCTACCCTTCCACAAAGTTTGCTAGTCCTCAAGGTGCTACTGGACTCCTACTCTTTTCTGCTCTTAACACATAGATTTTCAAGGCAGGAGAGTGAGGAATGTGGCACTCAAAAATATCCACCCATCAATTGTACCTGGAAAGATTGTTGGCTGAATCGAAATTCAGGACTGCTGAAGAGAACCCATAGAAGGAAATGACCACTTAAGTTCAACTACTCTGATTTTCCTCTTTATTGCAACTCTTGTGTTATAACCTAAAGCAGTCAAGGCAAACCTGAATGACAGAAATAATTACACTTCTACGCTGTAGCACTCAGCGTGAACCCAGACCTGCCTTGGCTGCTGGGATGCATGAATGCTGCCAAGAGGGAAAGGTGTGCTCCCAGGTTGCTGCCAGACAAACAAGGTGAGCTAACCTCTCTGGTCTGTTCTGACATGTCCATTACCTGGTGGAAACACTGAGGCTATTGTTTGCTTGAACAGTCTAGAGCAGGATGAGGCCCCTGTTCCTTCATAGGCATTTGAAAGTTACTCCCCAGCTCAGGGGGGTATTATGGCAAACTTGAGGTTTTTCTGTGTCTTCTCCAGTTTTGTAAGAAAACTCATTAGATGAAGGAGTTCCCCGGTATGGGTGGTTAGCTATCATGCACCGGCAACTCCCTCAGAGAAAGAAATATTTGCATAATACAGAAGGTACTAATCCATGGTAGACAAAACAGCAATTTCCCCTGTGTGTATTACACCACATGTGCTTGTAGATTATGGAAATTCATTACAATGATAAGTTAATATCCTTTTTATTTTGTGCTTGCGTGTTTTCTGGCTACTGCAGAATCGAACGTAGCTTTACACTCCATTCCAGGTGGACACCAGAGTCAAAGGGAACAGCCAAAGTTCTGCAATTCCTATGCATGCTGCTTCAGTGGACTTAAAAAGGTGTAACTCAGTTTGGGATTGCAGTGTCAGAGCATGTCATCAATGGTCATGAGATTTAGCTCAGACCTCTGAAGTCACTGTGTTCCCCAGCAATACCTGAGAATACGTGGAGCCGCCTTAAAGCACCTATGACCATCGGTCTGCATAGTACTGTAATGGGCAGAAGCTCTCCAAGTTTCAAGCAGACAGTGACTTTTCTCAGCCTTCTACCTGAGATTCTTTTAATTCCCAATACCAGAGAACGACAGTACATTCCTAAACAGGCTTACAGACTTCTACGCCCATTGACTTAAGTGGTGCAAGAAATAAGAATTGTACTGTAATATCTGTCTGCTGGAGGAATCTGAGCTTCTTAGTTTGTACATATTAAAATACTATGATGCCATTTCTTAGAACATTGTAAGAACTAAAACATTTTCTTATCAGAGTGTGATTAAAATGTGGAATTCATTGCCAGAGGATGTAGTGATGGCCATAGGAATAAACATCTTGAAAGGGGGGTTAAATAGATTCATGAATTCATTAGATAGATTCATAAGTCTAATGAATTCACTAGATAGATTCATAAGTCTAACAATGGCTACTAGCCATGGTGGCTGAGGGAAACTTCCATTAATCCTCTGAATCGCAGAGCCAGGAGGCCCAGTTGTTGGCCCTCCAGGGGAACTGGCTAGCCACTGTGTGAGACAAGATGCTGGACTAGATGGACTACTGGTCTGATCCAGCAGGGTGCTCCTTATGTTCTTATTGGGGGAAGGCCTTGGCCTCTATGCCCTGTAATTGGCCCTCCAAAGGAACTGGCTGGCCACTGTGTGAGACAGGATGCTGGACCAGATGGGTCACTGGTCTGATCCAGCAGGGCTCTTCTTATGTTCTTATATTCTTATGTTCTTATCAAGGCATGGCTGGTGCCTCCAAAGAGGCTCTCTTGAGCAATGCTGCATTACAGATGAAGTAGCCCGTTTTCACTTCCAAATCTTCAAGCATTTCTTTGAGATGCCTGATGGACCTACAGATTGCTCTTTACTCTGAAATACTTGTAATTTGGTGTAGCCAGTTTGGTGTAGTGGTTAAGTGCGTGGACTCTAATCTGGGAGAACCGGGTTTGATTCCCCACTCCTCCACTTGCACCTGCTGGATGACTTTGGGCAAGCCATAGCTCTGTACCAGCAGTTCTCTCAAGGATTGTTGTCTCAGAGCTCTCTCAGCCCCACCTACCTCACAGGGTGTCTGTTGTGGGGAGGGGAAGGGAAAGAAGTTTGTAAGCCGCTCTGAGACTCCAAGTGAGTGAAGGATGGGATATAAATCCAGTCTCTTCTTCTTCTAATTCAGAAAACTTGACAGTGGGGAAACTACTTCATCCCAGCCTTTCCCCAAAAGATTACCGTATCCAGCCTTCTGCCTGATCAATACGATCAGAGTTAACAATGGTTCCAAGTATGAACCCCAACATAAGCTCAATAAGTTCTTTAAAAATTCAGGTCTTCTAAATTCATGTCGCTACATGATTTGAACCCATTGAACCATTCATGAGTTCTTGTGGGTGCTCAACAAATCATAAATAACAACTGATTCCTCTGAATGACCACCAAAAGATAATCCCACCATTTCTCAAGGCCAGACTGATCTGGTGTCAACATGGGAGGAATGGGTGAGACAGACCACATGAGTGGAAGAGGTCAGACTCTGGAAGGGTATCTGGCTGATCTATTCACGATGACTGGGATTTGGGGGAGGGGCCAACCTTATGGTACCTGCCTTTGGCAGAAGAGAGGGAGGCTGAATACAAGTAAAAGGAATGTAGAAGTGTCATCTGCATATAGGTGTAGGGATCCTTACAAGGAATAGAACTAGGGAGTGATAAAAGTGTGTTTGTTGGGGGGGGGGTAAGTAGATTATATTGCCACATGAACTGCTTTCAGTTTGCATGGATATGTATTAAGTTTTGTATTTTTCAAAGGCAAACCTGGACATGCATGAAATACAGATTTGCTGCTGAAACATGACATGACTTAAAATGAGGGACATGTCCATGATTTGGGGCATTTCTTCACCCTGTGCAAGTGCATTGGTTGCCACTGGAGGGGGAGGGAAAGGTAACATGCCATGATCTCCTGTCTTACGTTTCCAGAACTGAGTTAGAGGGAAAAGAAAGGCCATTTGCAGTTCTATTGCATTCTTTGTCACAACCTAACAGCATATTAATGTTCATGCGTTTATGTGATACTTAATATATTAATATATCCGTACATGAATTCCTGCTTTCAAAATCTGGATAGGGTGAGAAAGGAGAGAAATAAGTTTGGCATACATATACCACACTTCACATGTTCAAAATGCTTCCCATTCATTACCTTGGTAATCTTCCAACAACCCTGAAGGTAGAATGCTATTTCTTAATAAGCAGGAGGCAAGGGAAAGGCAGGAGTCTTAAGTAGAGTTGTTTTTTAATATCTCACTTTTCTGTACCGTAAGAAGCCTCAAAGTGGCTTACAATCACCTTCCCTTCCTCTCCCCACAATAGGCACCTTGTGAAGCAGGTGGAGATGAGAGCGTTCTGAGAGAACTGTGAGTGGCCCAAGGTCACCCAGCAGGCTTCATGGGTGACCTTGAGTGGGGAATCAAACCCAGTTCTCCTGATTAGAGCCTGCTGCTCTTAGCCACTACACCACACTGACTCTCTTAATGTAATATTTAAAATATGTTCTCATATGTATCAATTTTTATCTCAGCTTTCCTCTCAGGAACTCAAGGTGATGTTCAGAGGTTTTTCACCATCTTATTCTTACAGCAACCCTGTCCCTGTGAGACATGTTAAACTCAGCAATAGATAGTGACTGACATAAAGACTTTCATAGCTAGGGTGTGAACCCTAGATTTTTTTGCCACTATACCACATGGGTCCATATTTATTTGTAATACATTTTTAAAATCTCCTTTATCAGTTCAACCTTATCCCAGCTCTGAGCATTCCAAGTTCAGCCGTGAAAGAAAGGAAACAGGGAATTCGGTCTTTCATTGTCAATTTCCCCTCATACCCGCCAGCAATTTTATTTTTAGCTTCCTCTCTCTTTTCGTTCTTCCCCTCACCTGTTCCCCTCTGTTTATTTTGCTTGCAGATTGATTGGCCCACAGTTAAAGTACCATTTTGCTTTGCTGAACTGTCATCACTAGCACGTTATTAACAGGATAATTCACTGACAAACTATTTAAACAGCAAAAGGAAGAAGGTAAGGAGGGGGGGGGAGTTGAGGCGAAAGAAGAATTTACTGCCTCAGGTCAATGAGCAGGCCAAGAACAACCGAAACTCAGCTGTGTGTACCTTGACAAATTCCATGAGGGCCATCACAGTTTCCTTTATAATTATCCTCACTTATCAAGCAGATTGTCACTTTGCCTGAGTTGATCTTTGGTACAGAGATTGTTTCTAGTTTGAAGCAAGTTTAAAAAAACAACACAGAATCAAAAACTGAAAATAAAGGGGTAATCATGCATCTGCTAATGAGCTATGTGCCTCATTCCGTGATCCCTCACGTGAAGATGTCTAATGGCCCCCGTAACACCCAACCCTCCTCCTAACAGTGCAGAGCCATTTGAGAAAGGAAAGCTGGTGTTTTCTGTTCAAAATACAGGGCTGAAACAAAAATTACTGGCCAAGGAGACAGCATCTTAAGGTGAGGACTGGACTACATGTTACAAAGAATACAAAGCAGTTGTGGGAAGAAAAAGAATGATCTCTCTGTAACATCTAGTGTTATTTATCCCTTGGCCAGTGTAATGGTGATGGTTAGGGTATCGACACAGGACCGGGGACACCATGTTGAAATCTCCACTTTTCCATGAAAGTCATGGGATGCCTTTGGATCTGTCACTTTCTCTCAGTCTAACCTACACAGTGAATTTAAAGTGAAAACAAAATGGAGGAAGGGAAAACTATACATACTGATTTTCTTTAAGGAGGGACAGAAGCTACTGAGAGGCATGCTTCATGAGAAAAGGGAGGGAAATATATATTGTGATGACCTCAGGGTACTGGTCAAGCTGAACAAGGGGAGAACAAGACTGAACACAGGGCTGCCATTTTCAGCAGCAGCCCAGTGACCTTGGGAACGAGTAATTCTGCCCATACATTAAGTTTTGGAGATGTCTAAAAAGCACTGCACTCTCAAGATGTAAGAAACAAATCCTAGAGCCTCCTTTTGTAAATGTCTGCTCTTATTCCTCCTCAGTGACCTCATAAATCATGTGTTTTGGGAAGCCAATCAAAAGCAGTTTGGTTACATTTCAAACAAGAGCAAAGAAATGACTGCACGTAAGGTACACCTTTTTCCAGTCAGGCACATTTAAATCACACTGATCACAAGCAGAATGATTTGTCCACATACGTAAGTCTCCCATTGTGATGAATGAGAGAATTAAAAAGCACACAAATTCGTCATGTAAAGTTTTGCATTGGGAATTCAAACCTACATTTTCTAAGGTGAGATTTTATCTCAAATTCTGACATTTTTAGGCTTGCTGGCATCTATTGATGGTTTTGCTTTCGACAGTGCTAAGTACAAAATTTCCACATGCTAATAACACAAAGTACTATTGCACATAAACAGTCTACTGTAGTCAGATATACTATTGCATTGCTTATTATACAATAAGCATTATATGTCAAACCTCCAATGATGTCAGCTATCAAATACTGAAATCCAGGTTCACTGGATGCCATAAGCAGGTATGGGATTTTTGGTGAATCTTTAGCAAATATTTGCACATTCAGAAAACATCTGGAACATATCCAACATTTGCAGAAGAAAATTTAGTGGGGACTTGTGTGTAGCAAATCTGATCTGTCTCTGCTTGGACCCCCCCATGCCAACTATAATGTTTCAAGTCTGTTTGTTTTTAATAGGAAATGGAAACTTATTTTCAAAGGCATTTGACAGCACCATGCGGCAGTTTGCAAGTCTCAGTCCTACCTTGGCTGAGCTGGACTTAGACTAGGTGCCCTTGGTCCCACTTCTAGGATTTTATAACCCTACAAATTCCCCCCCCCCCCATGAAAGTTTTCTCTTCACCTGATCCTGTGGATATTGCCAGGCTTACAACTCATTATATGTGGAGGATCAAGTTGAACTGTAAAGTTGACAAAAATGACAATTTCGTCTCATTTCCCCCTCCCCTGAAATTCCAAATCACCGTGCAAAGCCCCTCACCTAATCCAGCCAGATTTAAAGTTAATCCTTTGCCTGCATGGTATATTTGTGTGTAGGTATTTGAGAGATTTAAATGGACACCATTAACCTCCATGGGGCCTTGCTTCTTCACATACCTTCGAAATGCAATCCCGTGGAGGAAGGTGAGACCAAAGGCCGCTTTTCCACAGCAGTGGCCTTTCATTCCGTTTTCCTAGCAGTGTGAAATCAGGGAAGGCAAGGACACTGGTTTATTATATTGAAACGAGCACCTTAATGCACTCTATAAAGTATCATTTATGAACAGCTAGGAAATAAATATAGCTACACCCTCTTAACAGCTGGTCTCATGAAGTTGCCGAGAGGCTGGGCTACAAAGCAACAGGTCCCTGATTCAAATCTTGCCTTCGTGATGAACTCTGTAGGTGGTCCTATGCATGCTTCTCTCTTTTAGTTTTAGCCCCCATCCCCATTTACAGCATGGCCTCCCTTACTGATGTTGTAAAGATTGTAACAAGATACAGTATGTGAAATACTTTGAATGCTATTATCACAGTTTGGAAAGGCGATGGCACTGACAGGTGAAATGGTGGACCACAGTTACAGGAATGGCAGAGTGGGGAGAGCACAAAATCTGGCCCCTGCTTGATATAAGGTTGACTTCTTGTAACCCAGGTCCCTCCTGGCCACTGGTCGAGAGGTGGGGGGTATAGGGTTGCTAGATTCAGGTTGGGAAACTCCTGGAGATTTGCGGATGGACCCAGGGGAGGAGAGGGACCTCAGTGGGGTACAGTGCCATGGGGTCCACCCTCCAGGGGAACCGCTCTCTGTAGTCTGGAGATGAGCTGTAATTCCAGGGGATCCCCAGGTCCCACCTGGAGGCTGGCAACCCTAGCAGGCTCAGTTGGTGTTTCACATTACTGCCTATCTGTTGTCCATGGAATGTAGCTCAACAATGCAGTTACTGAATACTGAAAAGTTCACCTGATCCCCGAGATTAAAGCTATCTGGCCTTGCTTCAAACAGTATGAGCCAAATCCAAGCAAGGAAACCTCCAAAGCAGGCAGGGCTCCGTTGTTTCCCATTTTGAATCTGCATTCATGCGTCTTGATGAAGTTGGCAGTGCCTGGGCCATAATAAAAGGCAATAATTTTTAAGGAGCAACCAGACTTAACGGTTGTTTTTCAGAGCTAATGACCTCAGTAGGCTTGAAAAAGCAGTGCCAGGAACGAGGGCTGTGTTTAGTCTGGCCAGGTTTATTAATAAAGCCTCTATTTTAAGCTTGGCTTTTGTGAGAATGCTGGACGGTTTGGCACAACAACTGCCTGCCTTTATTAATGCATGTTGTTTGACAAGATGCTAATAGCCATGCTGACATCAGTTCTGTCTTTTCAAATAAGGAAAGGGAGAGAGAGAGAGAGAGAGAAGATTTGTAGCCAGTACAAATAGTTTGGGGAGGGAGGGGGGTTTAGGCACATGGACCTTCTGCACAAACCATGCAGATTCCCAGGGACTATAAAATAATTTCTTCCTTAGAAGCCACTAAGATTCTCAAAGTTGTGTGTCAGCTTCCCAGTTAACATGACACATTTCCTCAAGAAAATTACAAAGGGAGAAAGAAAGACGTTTCTGACACAGGCACCTGTCTACATTTTTGTTTCTAATGAAGGGAAGCCATTTGAAGATTAACAGTGCAGTAGTAAACAGAGCTGTGCCTTTTAAAATCAATGGGCTTAGAAAAGGGTAGCCAAGCATGACTCAGTAAATTCGCTGAGATCTGGGGGTAGTGCTTGGGGAGGACAGAGTTGAGGAAGGGAAGGGAACTCAGAGGGGAAATGATGACATAAAGCCCTTCCTCCAAAGCTGCCACTTCCTCCAGGGGACCTGATTTCTGGAGCAGGAGGTCCGCTTGTGATCCCAGGAAAATACCAGGCACCACCCGGAGATCAGCGACTCGTGTTTAGCAGGATGGACCTCTGTTTAGGATTGCCCTGTAAATTAAGCAAGTTAGAAGAGTGCCTTCAGCAAAAGATATCTAGGAGCCTCAAGCCATGCTGGGACAAAAGCAATGGAGGGAAGGTTGCCAGGCAGTGTCTGGAAATGGGTGGATGGGTTTGGGGGGGGGGGCAGCATCAAAAAAGCTTTTTTAAAAAAATGCAGTCTCACGTACTTCCTGAAGTTCTTACTAGAAGTGACAATACTCATATAGAAGGATTTTCCAATTTCCACCAGCTCTCCTCAGGATTTGGAAGAGCTCTGAAATAGAATGCCACTACTTAGTACCCAAAACAGCTCTGGATATTGGAGATGCCTTGGTGTGCACTCATGTGCAGTACACTCCTTCAGGCCTCAACCCCTTTCTCTCTGGGTCTCTAGAACTTAACTGTCTACTGCTGGGGCAATTGCCTTGGTTGCCTTAGCTAGCAGCCTGCAGTGGGCGAAAGAAGAAAAAGAAGGGGTAGGATATATATTCCATCCTTCACTCGGAGCAGCTTACAATCTCCTTTCCCTTCCTCTCCCCACAACTTACACCCTGTGAGGTAGGTGGGGCTGAGAGAGCTCTGAAAGAACTGCTCTTCAGAGTACAGCTCTGAGAGAATAGTGACTGACCCCAAGGTCACCCAGATGGCCACATGTGGAGGAGTCGGGAATCAAACCCCATTCTCCAGATTAGAGTCCGCCCCTCTTAACCACTACACCAAACTTGGAAGGAAGAATGTGCATTGCTATTAGTTCTCTTGGACCGCCCAGCTCTTTTTGTTACCACTGGCTATAGTATCCTTCAGAGAGAGCCAGTCTGGTGTAGTGGTTAAGTGCGTGGACTCTAATCTGGGAGAACCGGGTTTGATTCCCCACTCCTCCACTTGCACCTGGCTGGATGACCTTGGGCAAGCCATAGCTCTGTACCAGCTGTTCCCTCAAGGACATCTTGGGAAAGAGTTCTCTCAGCCCCACCTACCTCACAGGGTGTCTGTTGTGGGGAGGGGAGGGGAAAGGAGTTTGTAAGCCGCTCTGAGACTCTTAAGTGAGTGAAGGGCGGGATATAAATCCAATCTCTTCTTCTTCTTCTTCTTCTTCTTCTTCTTCTTCTTCTGGAGCACCTGGCGGGGATGGGACTGGCAGCTATCATGTTCCAGTCATTTGGACTCTTCTTGGAGATCAGGGCTCAGATGTTGGCAGTGGAAGACTGAGGCTCCTCTAGGGTTACCAACCTCCAGGCAGGGCCAACTGAACTCCAGACTACAGAAATCAATTTCTCAGGGGGAAATGTCAGCTTCAGAGGGAGGAATCTATGGTACATCATAGAGTGTAGGAGAAACAGGAGGAATTCTAGAGTGATATCATATTCCCACTGAGCTCTCTTCCCATACTCCACCCTCCCCAGGTACTGCCCCATAACCTCCAGAAATCTCTCAAGTCAGAGTAGGGTTGAGGGCCTTGGGTTGGGAAATACCTGCAGATTTTTTGGGGAGTGGAGCCTGGGGAGGGTGGGGTTTGAGGAGGTGAAGGACCTCAGCAGGGTATAGAATCCACCCTCCAAAGCAGCCATTTTCTCCAGGGGAATTGATTTCTATTGTCTGGGGTCAGTTATAATAGTGGAAGATCTCCAGCCCCCACCTGGAAGTTGGCAATTCTAACTCAGAGTTGGCAACCATTGGGTCTTTCCAGGGCCCTGTGGAACTTTTCTACATTCCATTTCATCTCCTTCACTATTCAGCATCTAAAGTAGAGCTGAACCATTTTAAACAAATCATCTGAAGCACTCTTAAACATTTCTTCCCCAAATGAAACGTACGGTCAGTTTACTAACACACACTGCTTCTGAATCCATTGCACCAACAACAAACATAATGTACGGCAGATGGAGAACAGGTTTCAGCAAATTTATAATGGTGGGGATGGAGTGTAGGGAGGAATAATCTCCAACAGCAGTTCTTGGTGGGAGAAAAAAGAGTTTTAAGAATGCATGCAAAGATGTCCCTTTGTTTCCTCTGTGTCATGGTGGGGGTTACCTACACCAGGGAAGCACCTGTGGTGGACTCAGAACATTGTTCATAATAACCCTGCTGTTCTGCAAGAACTCCCCCTATCTTTTTAGACTTCAGAAAGAGATGAAATTAGCATTAACTCTTCTATAAGAGGCTCCAAATGCACGGAACAGCCGCAGCGAGGAGATTGCTTTTAAACGGTTTCCTATGGCAGCTCTCTGCTCACAGCTGTTGTGTGAATCACAGGGGGAGAGGGAGCCAGGAAGAACACGGAGGGCATGTTTACAGGTGGAACTTATCTCCAGCCATTTCAAGGGCAAGTGAGAGGTCTGGGTAGGCAGGGCCCACCCCGTAGAGGCATCTGAGCAGAACCAGATTATTGTACGTGACCCTCTATGGTTTCTTGACCACAGCTGAAATATAGACCCAAGGCAGTTCAGATAAGGGTGTCACGTTTGCATCTAAAGGAAAACTATGAAATGGAATAGCAATTTGCATCCACCGAATTAGAACTGGCCTATATTTACAGTTGCCAACTTTGGGCTGGGAAATCTTTGGAGATTTGGGGTGGGGGGGGAGAAGCCTGGGGTTTTGGAGAAAAGAGGGCCCTCGGCTGGATATGATGCCATAGATTCCATTTTCTTCAGGGGAACTGATCATTGTAGTCTGGAGATTAATTCCAATTCCAGGAGTTCCCAAGGCCCCACCTGGAGGTTAGCAACCCTAGCCACAATACGACCAAAATTTAGCTTTCTGATTGATTTCCACTGAAGAGAGCTGAAATCACTGAGACTTCCAGGTCTATGTAGGGAAAATACCTGGAGACTTTGGGGGTGGATCTGGGAGATGGCGGGAGAGGGGCCTCAGCATGGTACAATGCCGTAGAGTCCACCCTTCAAAGCAGCCATTTTCTCCAGGGAAGCTGATCTCTATCAGCTGGGGATCAGTTGTAAAAGCGGGAGATCTCCAGGCCCCACCAGGAGGCTGGCAACCTTAGTTCTATGCCTGTGCTTAAATCTTTACAGTGATTGCCATTTATTTCCAGGTCTAATTCAAGGTGGTTAAAGCATCGCAACTGGTTATTTGTTTCTGGATCCAGTTCAAAGTACTGGTTTTAAGGCTCTTCACTGTCTAGGGCTCACACTTCGGAAGGACTGTGTCTCCCAGACAGAGCCATGGCCCTCTCTGGGTTCCTCTCAGTAGGGTGTCCTTGCCTTCCTGTTTGGGTCACCAATTCTGGGTTCAGAAATACCTGGAGGTTTGAGGGTGGGACCTCGGAGAGTGGGGTTTAGGAAGGGGAGGGTCTGCATTAGAGTCTAATGACTTGAAGAAGTGAGCAGTGACTCCCGAAAGCTCATCTCCTGCCACATATTTTGTAAGTCTTTAAGGTGCTACTGGACTCTTGCTCTTTTCTGCTGCCAGTGACATGCCGTTCCCTTTCCAAAGCAGCTGTTTTTCCCCCCAGGAGAAGTGGAATGATTTTTTTACTAAATAAATAATGAATAAATGATTTATGTAGTCTGGAGATTAGTTGTAATTCCAGATCTCCAGGCCCCACCTGGAGGTTGGGGACCCTACTTCCTGTCCTGGTGAGCTATGTGGCCAGCACATCCCAACCTCAGGTATTTTCTGTGGCAGCTCCAGCAGCATGGAGCAGCCGGCCAGAGGCTGTGCATTTCCCCCACATCTCTTAGGCATTAAAAAAATGGCTGTCGAGTGGAGCTGTTTCAGTGACCTTTCAGTTATGCCCACTGTTTTGAAAGTAGTTTTGTAGAAGCTGCTGGAGCCAATGGGCTTGGAAGGGTGTAACTCTGCTTAGGATTGCTCTGTAAGTCTGTTACTTCTTATGTTTCAGAGTTTTATAAGGAGCCGCGGAGCCCCTCAGGGCGAAAGGCAGATCAGAAGCTTTC
Source organism: Lepidodactylus listeri (assembly GCA_029233225.1). Lineage (NCBI taxonomy): Eukaryota > Metazoa > Chordata > Lepidosauria > Squamata > Gekkonidae > Lepidodactylus > Lepidodactylus listeri. The sequence goes on from JARCFY010000014.1 coordinate 59,379,119, forward strand.
AAAAAAGATGTCAATATTCATTTTTTATTTGTGACTAACGCTCAACTGAGTTCAGTAGTGCTTAATCCCAAGTAAGTATAGATAGGCCTGCAGCCTTAAAATAAAATGCTTAATAGTGATTGAATTACATGGAGTAAAAGAAAAAAATTACATGGAGTCAAACCATGAGCCCATTCATCTCGGTATTCTCTTCACCGACTGGCAGTGGCTCTCAAGGGTCTCGGGGAGAGAGAGGTCTTCCCTACCTGCAGTCCTTTAACTGTCACGTTTTTATCCCATTCCCCTTTCAAGAACTTGGGGAAGCATTAGTGAATTTACCTTCTTCCCATTTTACCCTTACATAGGATTGCCGACTCTGGGTTGGGAAATACCTGGAGGTTTGGCGGGTGGAGCCTAGGCTGGGTGGAATTTGGGGAGGGAACATTGCAGGCAGGTAGGGTTGCTAGGTCCCTTACCTTTTTTGGCGGTGGGGGGGGGGAGTTGGTCACGGTCCGGGACACACGCTATGCGCACACACCCCGCGATGATGTCACACGGAAGTGAGGTCATCACGCCAGGCATGTTGCCGGCGGACACTCTAGCATTTAGCTTGAAAATTCTATGATACTAGAGCATCCCCCCGGTGATGTGCCCAGTGCAATGACGACATTGGGCTGGACACGTCGGCCAGATCTGGGCACTTTGGGGGTGGGATTCCCCCCTGCTGGCTGGATCCAGGCTGGTAGGTTGGGGGCCCTTTGAATGGCAGCCCACCCCCAAAGTGGGCCCTGGCAGCCCTATAGTCTGAAATGGTTAAAGATCCAAGTGAACTGTTGTTCAAGGTGTTGTGATGCTATAGGGCAGCTGTTTAGCTTAGCATCAGGATGGTAGAGAGCATTAAGTCTAGATGAATCTTTAACCAGAAGGGCACTGATCTCTGCTTTTCTTTTTATCTGAATTTGGGCACCAGTCAGAATGCCATTAGGGGCACAGTGAGAATCCAACAGCTGTGTCGGAATTTGCCAGCTGCACTCACTGTGATCAGGAGGGCCTGGCTGGGGTTGCTCTTTCGAGAACTGGTTTGCAGCATGCACAAACGTTCTCAGCTGGCAGCGCTCGGGTATTGCTGCAATGCAGTTAGCGCTAATCCTGCCTTGGCAGTTGCGTGCATGTCATTACCCAGCATGCTTTGCTGAGCAATTTGGCTTTATAAATAGAGTTAGCAGAATGCAGAAGTGGGGTGGGAAGAGCGTGTGGGGTGTTCTGGAATAACTTGATGCCACTTGGCATAAGTCGCTGGCTTTCACTCCGCCCCAAATTTAAAATCAAGTGGAATCTTTTCAGCCACAGATCCAACAATGGTCTCCGTCCCTCCCTTCCCCCACTCCCCAGTTTTGCTAGCCAAGTTACTACAGCAGCTGGTAGAAACTTTTTTGACATTAGAGGCTGCATTTTAGGGTGGCCAGTTTCCGGGTTGGGGGTGGAGTTCTCTCGGAATTACAACTTATCTTCAGACTGCAGAGATCAGTTCCCCTGGAGAACATGGCTGCTTTGGAGGGTGGACTTTAGAGAATCACAACTCAGCCAAGCGCCTTCCCTTCCCCAAATTCTGCTCTCCCAGGTTCCACCCTCAAATCTCCAAGAATTTCCCAATGCAGAGGTGGCAATCCAGACGGGGAAGTTTCTCCTCCTGGCATAAGGCAAAGATCTCATCTGACGATTACATTGGGGCAAGAGGTATCTGTGCCTGTAGAATATGGGTTTTGACATTAGGAAAACCTATACCAAGTTCTGCTAAATCTTATCTAGGAACATAAGAGCAATTGTGCAGGATCAGGCCAAGCAAGTCTAGCATTCTGTTTCCAAAAGTGGTTACATAAGAACATAAGAGAAGGGGTCATTTTGTAGAAAAAGAGGTGCAGGAGCTTATTAGCATAACTCATTAGCATAACTTATTTGCATATTCCATACCCCCTGACATCGCCGGAAGTGTGTCAGAAGGCAACAACCACCGCTCAGGCTCCACCCCAAAAATCTCCAGGTACTTCCCAACTCAGAGCTGGCAAGCCAGCTTGACACTTTGCCTAAAGACACTTTAGGTTTCCTTTGCTCGTGTAGGGAAGCTACCCTACAACAAGCATGAAAATACAGATCAAGTTAGTATGCTTTTGCCTTTTTCACATGGCATCACCATATGTGCCCGCTCCTGGGCTTGTTACTCCCGGAACAGTGTTCTTGTGCAATCCTGCTCGAAATGACCCCTGGGAGAAGCCAATTTTGGATCAGGCCAATGGCCCATCCAGTCTAACACTCTGTCACACCGCAGCCAAAAATACCAGGTACCATCAGGAGGTCCACCAGTGGGACCAGGACGCTAGATGCCCTCCCACTGTTGCCCCCCCCCCAGCACCAAGAATTCAGAGCATCACTTGCCCCAGACTGAGAGTTCCTATCTATACCTTGTGGTTAATAGCCACTGATGGACCTCTGTTTTTTCTAAGAGTCACTGGGCATTTGTAAACAGAGCATTAAGGTGCTGGCCACCTCATATTATAAGTGTCCCATCCCCCCAATCTGGTGGTATATTGGTTTTGAGCATGGATGTTTCATTTAGCTATCATGAATGACTGGCTTTTGAGGATGTTTTACTAGCAGAGGTGTTTTCCTCTGTTGGAAGGAGTCTTCCATTGACATAAGATATGGATTCTTCCATTAGATGAAAACGTACTTCCACTAGCAGAACGGGTCTTCAGGATCCACCCCAATATCTGTCACTAGACATAACCTACATCAATTTGTCTAATCTTTAAAAAAAGAAGACATCTAAGCATAAGCACGCCCTGACCTGGATGGCCCAGGCTAGCCCAATCTCACCAGATCTCAGAAGCTAAGCAGGGTCAGCCCTGGTTGGTCCTTGGATGGGAGACCACCAAGGAAGTCCAGGGTTGCTACACAAAGGCAGGCAATGGCAAACCACCTCTGTTCATCTCTTGCCTTGAAAATCCTACAGGGTCACTCTATCTTGGCTCCAACTTGATGGCATTTTCCGCAACCAAACATAACCAAATTTAGAGGCAGGCACAAAGTTGATCAACTGGGGTGTTGTGCTAGGGTGCACTGGGCTTGAGAGAGTGCCGTGGGGTGTTGATTGGTGTAGAGTAACATAGATTTTTTTATTAGTGCTATCCCTGTTAGGCCGCGGTCACACGGCCCCTTAATGCGGGAGGAAGGGCTGCTTCCTTCCGCATTTAAAGGGGCCGTCTACATAGCCCCGCAGCGAGTCCCGCAGCGAAGCGGGCTCCAATGCCGGTTGCTCCCGCTTTTACCGACCCCGGGAAAAACTAGTGTTTTCCCGGGAGTCACGGGAGGAACCCGCATTGGAGGTTATCTGGACAGCCCTCTCTCGCAAGCATTGCGAGAGCAGGGCTGTCCAGATGGCCTCCCCCCTCCATTTTTTTTCCCTTTTACACTTCGGCGCATGGCTATTCATGCGCCCAAGTGTAAAAGGGGGAAAAAAACCCCCAAAACTTACCCAGGCAGCTGGCGGTCCTTGGCCGCCACAGCCGCCTCTCCTGCTGCTGGGGGCCGCCTCCGCCGCCGTTCGCTCCGCGGCGGCCGCCGTGGCCGCCGCCTTTTCTGCGGCCGCCGCCGCTACCGCCACCTTTTCAGCGGCCGCCGCTGCTTCCGCCGCAGCCACAGCCGCCGCGGCAGTCGTTCCCGCCGCAGCCGCCTCTTCAGCAGCCGCGGCTGCTGCTTTTAATGCTGGTGCTGCCGCAGGGGTTGGGATGTATGGACATCCCAACCCGCGGTTGAATAATGCGGCCCCTTTAAATCCAGGAGCCCTCCCGGATTTAAAGGGGCCGTGTGACCGCGGCCTTAGGGAACTTGAAACAGAAGACGAAATGTTCCACTTCAGCCACCCTTTTTTTTTTCACTGATACACTGTACCCACCCATACCTGCTTACTTTCACACCTGCGTCTACTCAACAGTTGAGCAAAATAGTACACACGGTTCACATTCTTGTGTAAAGCTGGCAGCACCAACCTACATTACATAATGTTGCATTAAAAGATTTCTTAATTTGTGGGGAAATGTACATTGGCACACAGTGTTCGTGCAATTGTGGTAATATCAATACCATTAAAATAACCAAGCGTCATGCAATTAGTAAGGACCATGCCCAAACAAATGTGGTGTTATTCTTCTGTGTATGGCAGGGATATCCTAACCAGACAGTGCAGGCTATCCTGATCTCATCTGATCTTGGAAACGAATCAGGATCAACCCTGGTTATAAGAAGGAGAGGAGATTGGATTTATACTTGGCCCTTCACTACCTGAAGGATTCTCAGAGTGGTACTTTCTACCACCACCAAACAGGGAAGACTGGGGTCCTAGAACAGACCAATAGCTGGCTAGGATCCTAGAATTGGCCAACAGAGAAACAGTGTTATGTAAATAGCCTATCATTGGGAGTGGGGTGTGTTTGGGGTGTGGTATTTGCATGCATAAAAACCAGGCTGCTGCCTGAGATTTTTGCCTTCTGCTGCTTGCTGAAATCACTAATAAAGTAGAGCTGATCACAAGACTTGGGGTCTGTTCTTCCATGGAACCCACTATTTAACACCTACAAAGCTTCACTTCTCCTATAGATATTTAGGTGAGTTGCCATGAGTTGGCTGCAACTTGCTGGCACTTTCCACCACTGTTGCAGAACCTGGAGGTCCCTTCCAACTCTATGATTCTATAAAATACAGATTTCCAGATCCTAGCATGCAGCTTGCTGCCTTGTAGGTCAAGGTTGCACCCAGAAGGCAAATTTTACATTCACATGATGAAATGGCCTAAGGTGTGCCATGCCCGGGGTGCCAGTTGGCCTCGGGCAGCCCGCATGTCTAAATCAGTGGCTATCATCACGTTCTTATGGCAGGTAATTCCACAAGACGATCCAATGATGCTGTGAGTAGAATTTGGCAGCATCCCTGTGCTAGACTTCAGCATGAATAAGCAGCCAGGAGGGGAAAGTGCTCTCCAGTAGACCTATTCCCCTTGGCAGCCTCTCTGAAACAAGTTAAGAGAAAAGCATTCATATTGTCTGGCAGATAATGATAGTTTAGGGTGAAGATTTATGACCTGGCTGTTAGTGTTTTGCAGGTAGATGTGCAAAGCTCTTAAAATATAGCCAGAGGTGGAAACCTATAAACATGACAGAGAAGTCTTTATAGAAGAGAACACAAAAGATAGCCTGTTTTCCCAAAGATTGTTCTCAGTTAGCAAACCTGCCTGTTTTTATCTCCTCTCTGATTTGCTTCCCCCCCCCCCTTTCATTCCTTGGCACCCAGATCTAGACACCAAATGACCACGGCACTTCTGGACTTTTTAACAGGCCAGTGGCACAGTGCCAGGTTTTGGAGGGCCTCGGCAGACTGTGCAGAGGGGCTGCCTTCTGCCCACCACCTGTTCCCCATTATGCCTCCCTTTCCTTTCCTTCCCCCCACCCCTGCCCCCTGACTTTGCATCCTCTTCCCCTGCCTGAGCTCACAGGCTCCCGCACCACATCCATGCCCTTTCCCCAAAGCACTGGCTGGTGTGTGCGGATGGTAGTGTTGTGGCTGTGACCACCAGGAGTGCTGCCCACTGTGCACCACCTGCATGCTGGGAAACTGGAAGAATGGGTGGGGGAGCACTGGCAAGCAAATGAATAGGGAAGAAGGAGAAGAAGAAGAAATTGGATTTATACCTCGCCCTTCACTACCCAAGGGAGTCTCAGAGCGGCTTACAAACTCCTTTCCCTTCTCCTCCTCACAACAGACACCCTGTGAGGTAGGTGGGGCTGAGAGAGCTCTGACAGAAACTGCTTTTTTTCAAGAACAGCAGTGCTAGAACTATGGCTTGCCCAAGGTCATCCAGCAGCTGCTTGTGGCGGAGTGGGGAATCAAACCCGGTTCTCCCAGATAAGAGTCCGCTGTAGTAACCGCTACACCAACCTGGCTCTTAATCCTCCTGTGAAAATGTGGCATCCAGCTAGGGTAAATGGAAGCTGAATCGTCCTTTCCTACGAAAAGTCTCAAATATTTCAGTCAGCACGTATGAAATCTGTCAATTGCCACTCTGTGGTAAAAACACCTGGCAAACAAGGCACACCTGCAGAGGCCAGAGATTTCCCCCCCCCCCAGCACTTCTTGTGGTTGGCAGTCTTCGTCAATCCATTATATAACTGGAAACAGTTCTGTGCAGAGGAAACAAAGGCATTTTAGTGGCTGTTGTTAACATTGTACGCACTGTTGATTTAGTAGGGTTGGAATAACAGGAGCCTAAGCCACCAAGACAAAGGCACAGTGAAGTTATTCGCTCCGCCTAAGTGGCATGGCTGTGCGTCATACACTGGCATCCTTATCTCACCAAAGATCGTGGCTGCAGTGGAAGGAACAGCCAGAGAAGAACTCTCCCAAAATAAGGGCTATTGCAGTCATATTTAACCAGTATATCATATAATTTGGGGGTCTCCAACATTTTTGAGCCTGTGAGCACCTTTGTAATTTTGAGAGGGGGTCGATAAACACCGCCCCAAAATGGCTGCCTCAGTGGGCAGAAGCCAAAGAAAGAGAAATGGAAGGAGAGAAGGGGAAATGGAACCACATGGTGATTAAGGGAGGCCCAGATGCTTACCAGACCTCCAGGGGCTGCTGTGGCCGCTATTGCAGCTTTCGAAAGCCTGTTCATTTGAACTCAGGGCAGTCAATAACAAGGCCTGCCTCAAAATGGCCTGCCTACTTTCTGAAAAGCTCAGCAGGTGCCAGGGGAAGCACTGATGGGTGCCATGCTGGGGACCCCAATATAACTTATTCCCACAGATCGTCCCACTGTGTGCTTCAAAAAAAAAAAATCCATGTTGCTAAAGTTTTCTGCGCATCCTGAAATGGCTGCTGAGATGAGATTTCAGTTGCCGTTCATTCCATTTTAAAAATTGAGGGAGATGACAGGGATCTGTTCCCCCGGAGGAAATGGCAGCTTTGGAGTGTGGATGCTATTGCATTATTTCCCTGCTGAGTGCCTTCAGTTTCCCAGACTCCACTCTCCCCAGGGTCTGTCCCCAAATCTCCAAGAATTTCCCAAGGACTGATGTGGCTTAGCTTCTGAGATCTGATGAGATCAGGCTAGCCTGTGCAGAGGCAGGCAATGGCAAATCACCTCTGAACATCTCTTGTCTTGAAAAACCACATGCAGGCTGCGGTCACACACACTAAATAATCCACTTTTAATGCACTTTCCGCTTCCATGTAGTCATTTTTGTCACTTGTTTGTCCCTATTGCTTCAGGGGTCCCCCCCCTTGTGTTTTGCTCTCTCTAGTAGTCCCAGAGGAAGCAAAACACATGTGTGGGGGGGGGGGGGGCAAAGCAGTAGCGACAAACGAGTGAAAAAAATGACAGCGCGGAAGTGTGAACAGTAAAAATCCAGTTGGAAATCCACTGGGAGTGGATTGAAAGTGGATTATTTAGTGTGTGTGACTGCAGCCGGGGTCACCACCATAAGTCAGCTGCAACTTGACAGCAAAGAACCACCAAAACCCAAACCACAAAAGTGAGCACAAAAGGCATTAACATGGTGTTTGATGTAAAAATGGCATATATTGCATAAATGCTAGCAAAAAGGCAAACAAGTCTGAAATTCCAGCAATGAATATGGGTAAAACAAAAAGGCTTATAGTAACATCATAAACAAGGGGAATATGCACAGGTAGATACAATATATAATCCAATATTTTTGGCAAGTTTGAAGCTTGTGACTTATCCTAGGATGCTGATGAAGATGAAACCTCCACCTGCTCGCTTACTTTCACCATTGACTCCCCTGTCTCTTTTCAAGCACAAAGGGCACCTGATGAAGCTGTTACTCGTTATGTTCCCATATTAAGCTCTTCGTTCCATGCCTGAATTCATCAAATTCCTTGTTGAAACTCGAGCTAGGGCTGCTTTCCTTTAGGCATGGAAACCCTGAACTGAAGGGATGTTCTTGCCCAGACTTGGATGCTCAATGAAATTAACAATATTTTTAATAAAAGATCTGTCAGTCAAATATTTCATGATCATTAAAGAAGGGAGGGGGAAAATCCCTTGAGCCAAGCAGGATGATGTAAAATAATTAGAGTGGGTGAAAGACCCCTAACTTTAAGATGAGGCACGAAAACCTTTTGGGAAATTATTTGCATTTTTTAATCTCCAGTGGCAGCTATGATTCATAGACCAATCACATCCTGTAGAAGCAACAGCAAGACTTTTCGAGTTGAGGTGGCACATTTTCATTCCCCTTTTTTGTGCAACCCCCCCCCCCCCCCCCGCACCACCACCTCCAGTCAGATGTGGATTTGGGCTTTGGTGGTGACAGAAAGTGCCATGAAGTCCCAGCTGACCTGTGGTGACCCCGTAAGTTTTTCAAGGGAAGAGACGAGCTGAGGTGGTTTGCAATTGCCTGCCTCTGTGTAGCAATCCGGGACTTCCTTGGTGGTCTCCCATCCAATGATTAATTGGAATAGACCTTCATTTCTGAGAAATTTCTTCATTTCTGAGAAATGAAGAGGTCAGGCTAGACTGGACCATCTAGGTCAGGGCAATTTGGGCTTTAGGTGTGTATAATAAGGTCAGAAAGTCTTCACAAAGCAATGATCAGGAACATGGAAATGCTGGGCGTAATACAGCCAAGTGGGGCAATCCTGTTTGGTGGCTAAATCGACTAACTCTTCCGTTTAGATAATGTCCCTGTCATGTACACACCAAGTTACTCCCTCCCCTAACTCGCTGATGATGGATGAGTTCTTGTCTCCATAACAATTTTAAAATAAACCGTTGAAGAGATGAATTCACGGGACACCAAGGAAACTTATTCAGATTCCAAGATAGGCCTTAATCAGGTGTTTGCTTCACCAAGGGCTAGAGGCCTGCCTTCTCACACCAGCAGATGCTAGCATTACCAGCCTCCAGGTATGGTCTGAATAACTACCGGAATTACAACTGATCTGAATAGTGCAGATGTCAATTATCCTGGAAGAAATGGAAGCTTTAGAGGATGAATTCAATTGCACTGCCTTCCTGCTGAATGCCTTCTCCCCAGGCTCCGTTCCCAGATCTCCAGGAGTTTCCCAAAATGGAGTTGGCAAACAGCCGTTACCCACCATATTCAATTTCAGATTACTTACCAGAATGTGGAGGCAGGGAAAGACTCTGTGTGACATTCACCCTGGAGTATAAGGCTCTGGGCGCTGTTAATCATATCCAGTGCATCTGGGAAAACTTGGCACCATCTCCCATGTACTACACCCCTTCATTGCCTTCACACCCTGATCAGAGCCATCCAAGCTGACCAGCCCTGAATTTTATAAGGAGGCACTTTTTAATTGTAAATTACCAGCTAGATGCCTGCAAGGAGTCAGGGTGGAAAGGGGAACACAGCAGTTTGAAAACCCCACCTTCCATAAGCTCCCCCTGCTGGATTCTATGAGATCTCAGGTGCTCGAGGAGGCTAATTTCCCCATCTCTTCTATGGTTGCCAGACACCCCCCATAGAGGTGGGGATCCTCCCCTGCCCTCCACTGCCAATCAGCTAGCCGGCAAGGGGGTTTAACACGAGAAAGAGGAAGGCCCAGGTGGCGTGATGATGTCACTTCTAGTGTGCACAGGAAGTGACACCATCAAGCTGGTGATGTCCGGGCAATGGTCTGGTATTTGTGCAAAAACTCTATGGTGGAATCCATTTTTACCATAGAGTTTTTGCCCAAATATCAGAGTGTCACCACAACATCACAGTGTGATGATGTCATTTCAGATACATGCCAGAAGTAATGTAGCCACATCACCAGTAATGTCGCCTGGGCCTCCCTCCCTCTTCGGCCAATCCTAATCTCTTCCTGTCCCCTCTTTTAATGACTTTCAGCTGCTCTCAACATTCCATGCTTCCTGGAGCATGTTCAGGCTTCCAGGATGTCCCCCCTCTGATTTTTGGTTAATTTACAGGGTTTTATATTCAATTATACCTCAGGAGTCCTCCAAGTTGTCTGTGGGTGACCCAGTTTTGCCGTTGGAGATCATAACAGGGTCCAGCCACTTTGTAGCTGGACAAAGTGATATCCCCCCCAACAGTAGAAGAGCACAATGAATCTGCAGGTATCGGTCAGAGTGTCAGACCTAGGTTCGAATCCCCACTCTGTCATGAAAGTTTTCTGGATGACCTTGGGCCAGTGACGTATTCTCAAGCTAACGTACCTTTAAGAATAAAATGGAAGCCAGGAGAACAATGGAAGCCATTTGGGATCCCCATTGGGGAGAAAAGTGGGGTATCAGTGAAGCTAACCTAGGGTTTCTAACTCCTGGACTGGAAATCCTTGGAGATTTGGGAGCAGCACCTGGGGAAGGCAGAGTTTCTGAAGGGGACAGAGCTCACTGGGAGTGTGAGTCCACCCTCTGAAATTGCCATTTCCTCTACGGGGAACTGATCTCTGCAGTCTGGAGATCAGTTGTAATTCTGGGGAAACTCTAGGCCCTGACTGGAGCTTGGTAGCCCTATAGCCAACACCCTGGTACTTGATTGTACATGTGACACCTTTGTGCCTCAGCATCCAGGTTTTTGCACTGAGCTCTTTGTCATTTGCTAGGAAAAAGACTTACCTTGTGATGCAAAGACGAATCGGAGATTGCTTGACATCCATCCATTGCCATAAGACTGCAATTAATCAAGATAGAGAACTACACGGGAACATTATTGGGTACTCAGTGTGCCGTGGGCGCAATTCATTGTCACTCAATTTTTATCCAGGCTCAGGGTGTGGCTTCCCTTTTCACCCCTTTGATTGTTCACTTGGAATCTCATGGGGCTAGAAATGAAACACATTAACTTGAGCAATGTTCTCCAGATAAGTAATTGAACACTGGGAAGGTACCCTGGGGCAGTTTCCACCAGGTGGGGAAAGAGGTTGTCTCTCAGCAAGGCTGGCCCTTGCTTAGACAAGCACAGAGGACATATTTCAGTCATTTATTTATTTTTTTTAATCTTATGATTTAATGCAATGTACAACATGCTCCGCCTCCACAGTGCAGAGTGCAGTACATTCATCCTGGTACGGATCTGTTCCAAGCTGCATCCAGGCTGCAGCCAATGCACGCAAGATGTTTTTGTTTAGGTTTTACACATTGCAAAGCCCCCCAGGAGGTGGCTCCGTCTCTCAGTGCTTGGCCTGCCAATTCCAGGTTGGGGGATTCCTGAAGATGTGGAGCCAAAGCCTGGGAGGGGCAGTGTTTGGGTTGGGGAGAGATCTCAGTAGCCATAGAGTCCACCTCCTAAGCTGCCCTTTTCTGAAGTGTATTTAATTTCTGTCGCTTGGAGATGGGGCTCCCATTTGCCCACCTAGATAACTGCGATAACTGGGGGTGAATGGGGAGGGGCAGTGTAATTGTTCTGAGGAGAAAAATTAAAAAGAAAAATAAAGCTTTGTCTGTTTGTGAGAAGTTCTGACCATATAGCTCCTGGAGATTCCTAGAAGTGCCTAGAAGGGACAAGGGTAGCTCTAGGAATCCTCAAAAATGCTATGGTGAGATTGCCATAGAGTTTCTGGTGATTCCTAGAGCTACCCTAATCACTTCTCTCCCCTCCCCAACCCTCAGACATAGATTTGCCATCAGTTATTTCTATATAATGGGAGGTTTAACAAACTACTTGGGCCTAGTACCTCAAGCAAAGACAGAACAGAAGCTAATTCTACCATAGAGATTTTGCCCCAAAACCAGAGCATCACCCCAACGTGTCTATGTTATTTCCTGGTCACGCTGGAAATAATGGGCATATTGCTGAACTGCGTGATGGAACTCCTAGCTCCCAGTAAGCCCACCCCCTGCTTGCTGCCTGGAGGGACTTGGCAACCCTACACCATAGCGGGAAGCTTGGCAGCCATAGTACCCTTTGTGACCCCCCAAAGGGCTCACTAGTAGTCCCTTATCAGCTTGTAGGGCTTTACTGTCAAAAAAAGGCCTCCTTCCTGCTTATAGGCAACAGCTCCGCATGGGATCTGAATTGACTGCCACTTCCACCATAGCCTAGAGCTGCTATGAAGAACTGCTCCTTCAGCAGGGGTCATTTCGTAGAAAAAGAGGTGCAGGAGCTCATTACCATAACTCATTTGCATGTGCAACACCCCCTAACATACCGGAAGTGTGTCAGAAGGCAACACCCACCCCTCAGGCTCCACTCCACAGGTGAGTGAAACTGACCTGCTCTTCCTCCATTCCCTTCCCCATCCAATACTTTGTGCAATAAAAATAAGCGTAAAGAACGCACCCTCATTCTCTTCCTGCTCCCTGATGGTTTCAAGTAGACTTGAGATACCCAGGACATGTGTACCACCCATCCCTTTCCCTTCCCCTCCCCACAACAAGACACCCTGTGAGGTAGGTGGGGCTGAGAGAGGTCTTTTGAGAACTGCTCATGAGAGAACAGCTCTGAGAGAACTTGTGACTGGCCCAAAGTCACACCAGCAGCTGCATGTGGAGGAGTGGGGAATCAAACCTGGTTCTCCCAGATTAGAGTCCAATTCCTAACCACTACACCAAACTGATAAGGTGGAAGCTGCTGAAGGGTTGGTGAAATTTCTCCACTACTTATGTGCCATGTGCCCAGATAAAAAATGGTATACTTAGAAAATTTATATGCCACCTTGAGCAAGTCTCCGGAAAAGCAGCAAACAGTCATAAAAGGAACAATGATAAAATTATCAATATTAAAACAAAACATTAAAATCAATGAAGACCCTAGCAGGGCTTTCCCCGGGGCGCTGTGCCTCTGCACTGCTTGGAGAAGCCGAGGAGGGGGCGGGGCTTGGTCATGTGCCCACCCCCTGGGCTTCTCACTCCCGGAGCTGCGCTCCTGTGTGCTCCCGCTCCAACGGACCCCTGTCCTTCAGTCAGAGTGGACAGTGCTAGTGGGACCAGAGGCCTTTTTTAGTACAAGGCAGCTTCGTATGCCATTTGGGAGCCAGTTCAGTGTAGTGGTTAGAAGCGGGGACTCTAATCTGGGAGAACTGGGTTTCATTCCCCATTATTCCACATACAGCTGCTGGTGTGACCTTGGATCAGTCACAAGTTCTCTCAGGAGATGTTCTCTCAGGAGCAGTTCTCAAAAGAGCTCTCTCAGCCCCCATAAATAAATTTCAGTCACAGGGTGTCTGTCATAGAGAGGGGAAGAGAAAGGAGATTGTAAACTGCTCTGAGACGCCTTCAGGTAGTGAAGAGTGGGGTCTAAATCCAATCTCTTCTTCTCTTCTGCTGTTTATTGCAAATTCAGAGGCACTCATATTGACAACTGAACTCCAAAAGGGAGTTTTCTGCACACTTCCCTATATTGGCCACCATTTTGCCCTTTGTTGTTTTTTACCTCACTGCACTGCACTGAGGGCTTGTATAAAAAATCAGTATCTGGTATAGCATTACAGTGCTATAACAATCAAAAATGTTTAAGGCCTTGAACAGCTCTCTGGTGGTGCAGTGGAGAAAATGGCAGCCATGAGTGGCTGACAAGAAAAACCAAATGATGTAAATGTGGGTAGGAGCTTTGAAAATGTTCCCTTTCCCATCCAGACAATATGGTAGAGATACTCAGACTGGTTTTGCCCTCAGGTCACAGGTGGTTTGTCATTGCCTGACTCTGCATCACAATCTTGGGATTCCTTGGAGGTCTCCCATCCAAATACTAAACAGGGCTGACGCTGCTTAGCTTCTGAGATCTGATGAGATCGGGCTAGTCTGGGCTATCCAGGTCAGGGCACTTAGACTGTACTGTTCCCCAAAAAGATTGTAACAGGACAGTTTTGGGGAAGAGGGTGTTGAGGACAAAGAAAGGATGAGAGCATGACATTATGCAGATGCGCCCCCTAAAAACACTCCAAATGGAAGCCAATATGGAGGAAAACCTGTATGGGAGGATAGCCTGTTTCACAGTAATCAGAATGCAGGCTCAGAATAGCGTGTGTGCATTCTTAGAATATGCCTGCGGTGAAAGTCAAAATGTTAAGAGGATGGACATCTTCATTCACACTGGATTGCACACCTCTTTTAGAGTGTGCAGATATTTTAACAGTGCAATAATCGCTTACACACACGCAAACGATTTCTTGATCTCCCTGGCTTGCTGTGTCTAATTGAAAGCTGGAGGGTTTGTTGTGTAGAGCCAGTTGCTATAAACATTCCAGCCATCTGCATAAGTATGTGACATTGTAAAGTTCCTGAAAGATTTTTATCAGGTTGTTTTTGGCTCTGCGCCCCAGAGTCACACACAGGATTGCCAGGCAGAAAGGCATTATGTGTGTGAACATTTTCAAACTTCCTAAAGTCCACCCCAAAACACATAGTATTTTAGCCAAACAATCATGATAACTATATTTCTTCAGTGTACACTCTGTGCAAAGCATTCTCGTAAATCATTAGGGTTGTCTGACACTGACAACCTGCTGGGAGGGATTGAGGGGGTGGGGAAAGGCATGCCAGCATCACACCAGGGCGCAATGTCACTTCCTGCACAAAACCAGAAGTGATGTCATTGTGTCAAGGGGACACTCTAGTTTGGGTAAATCCTAGAGCATCGCCCTGATGTAATGACATCGCAAGATTTTCAGGGTATAAACTTTCGAGAGTCAGAGTTCCCTTTATCAGCTACAACCAGGAATCCCAGTCAGAAGGTAAGAGGGGTGTTACAAAGAAGGGTGTCAGGGTGCAAAGATATAATGAGAAATGTCAAGATGGGTAGCCGTGGTAGTCTGTCTGTAGCAGCAAAAAAGAGCAAGGGTCCAGTAGCACCTTGAAGACTAACAAAATTTGTGGCAGGGGTTGAGCTTTCGTGAGTCACTGCTCACTTCTTCAGGTACCAGATATCTGTGCTATTTGGAATTAATTGATAGGCAAGGGACTTTGGGGGACTATTCACTTGGAAGCTTTGGTGCTAGAGAGGTGACTAGGATGTGTATGTGCGTGTGTCTGTGAAGGGGGAAAATTCCATCTGAATGCTCCTGCCAAACCTTTGGCCACAGGCCTCTCGTTAATTATGAATCACCCAGGACCTACCAGGGTGAAATTATAAATCAGAATCGACAGATCATTAAATGGGACTCATAAATTTAAGCAAGAACGTGCAGCAGGCATCAAGTATCAAGACTCTTAAGGCATAGAAACTAATAGTCAGGAATTAGCCACAGTGCACAAACGGAGTGACAGATTATAGCTAATAAAATACTAAGTGATATAACAACAGTACTCATAACACCAGTACTGTAAATGAATTATTTTGTTCGGAGTTCATCCAGGCCTATGGCAAAGTTTGTTGGAACCAGGGTTTGTCACTGCATGCACTGAAAACTGTTTTATCCTGGTTCAGTAGGCTTGTACATAGTGAGCTATTACACACTGGCCCTTTCTATACCCATATTTTGCCTCAGTTTCTGACAGCATCCTATTCTTCCATTCTGCATTCCCTCTTGCTTTCACTTCCACTTTGTGTCGGGGCTTTCTCTTTTTTCTGCATTTGTTTTACAGGAATGTGCATTCAGATTGCTTCTAGCACACTGTTGTCCTGCAGCTACCAAAACTCCTTTTGCTGAGATTCTTTGTTCTCATCCACTTTCTAATCACGAATCTTTTCTAAAGTAGAATTGTTTCTGTTGGTATTTAAGTGCTGCCCACTGCCCTTCCCTGTTTCCGCCTCTCTCTCTTTAGCTTGATGCTCCCTCCCTGTTCTGTTTTCTTTCCCTCCTTCTCCAAAGACAAAAGAGGACGTGTCCTCCTGATCAGGTGAACTTTTAAAAAGCCAGAGAGAGCATAAGAAGGAATCAGAAAATATAAAGGACTGGGGGATTCCCTGCTCCCAAATGTGTCAGTCTTGCATGTGTGGGTCTGGCTTTTCCCCTCCCTTCCCTTCCTTTTTGCAGAGGGAGGGAGGGAAGGCTTGGCAGCCAGTTAGCTCAAAAAAAATGTGGGTTTTGCTTGTAGATGCAGAATGCATACAGAATACACAAATCAATAAACCAGGCGGGGGGGGGGACCAGTGCAGAGGGAATGAGTGCGACTGCGAAGTCTACCCTTAAGGCTCAACTCCTCGGACTCTTCTCAGGAACAAACTGCAGAAAGGGCCATTGTATCTATTCAGTGGGTCAATACTTAATGCAACATTACTGTCGAAGTATGTTTGAAAGCAAGCCTGCTGCGCTTGTGATCCCCAAACACACACCAAATATTGCCCACTGGATGCTTCACAGGTATCCTGTTCTAACTGCCTCCTTGGATCTGACTGAAAGGAAGGTATTTCACTTTTTTTCTGAATTTCCAGGATTTGGATAACACTGGGATCACCCTTCTTATCTTTGTTAACTTTAATGATTTTTATATTGGCTTTATCATTTTTACTGTGTTTTACTTTGTGGGCCAAATAAATAGCTTTGCGGAAGAAGGATCATATACATTTTCTAAATAAGTAAATAAAATAAGGTAAAGTCCATTGCCCTAACCAGGGGGGCTCAGGCTATACTCATCTTGTTAGATCTTGGAGGCTAAGTAGGATTGGCCCTCGTTAGTACTGGGATGGGAGACCACCTCATTTCTAAACTGAAAACCCCGAAGGGTCATCATAACAGCACTTTGACAGCACTTTCCTCCCCCATGAAAGTCCATAGGTTACTTTAATCCTTGTTTCTATGAAATTCAAGGTATGAACCTTGTGGGAAACACCTGGTCTTTATCCCAGTTCCCTGGCTTTTGGATTGATTCTTTTGAAATCTAGAGTTTCAATCCACTACATCAGGGGTGGGCAAACTGGGGCTCGGGAGCCGCATGCAGCTCTTTCACATATATTATGTGGCTCCTGGCAGGACGGCTGGGGAAGCTAAATATCATTAGCAAACAAATATCATTGGACAAATTAATATCATTATCAATATCTGCTTTTACCCCTTTTGTTATTATTTTTGGCAGTCTCATTTAATGTTAATAAAAAGCAAATCTGCTTATTTTCCAATAAAAGCAGGTAATATTTGTTCATGTCTCGTGGCTCTCAAACATCTGATGTTTATTCTGTGCGGCTCTTACATTAAGCAAGTTTGGCTACCCCTGTTCTAGGTGGCTCTTACGCTGAGCAAGTTTGCCCACCCCTGGACTACGTTAACTTTGTAGAAAAGGAAGAGAAGATACCAGCACTTGCCAAGAACTTTGACAAGAGTTGTACTTAAATTCTAAGCGCAAGGTCTACAACTCAGTGAAGTAACACTTTACAAGAAACAACTTGACCTTGTGCAGCATGAATCCTGTGAACCTCTGTAGCCCCCCCCCCCCCCCATTTGAGCTGATTAGTGCTATTATGCTGACACTTATAATATCACCTAATAGTAGTAATAGTGTAATGGTACAATAGCACCAATTTCGATTTTTTTTTAAATGATGGCTGGTCATGGCAAGCAGTTCAGTAGGTAACAACCACAACTGCGGCAACTAAAGAGCTAGTTTGGTATAGTGGTTAAGAGCAGTGGACTCTAATCTGGAAAAATGGGTTTGATCCCCCCACTCCTCCACACACAGCTGCTGGTGTGACCTTGGGTCAGTCACAAGTTCTCTCAGAGCCGTTCACTCAAGAGCAGTCCTCGAAAGAGCTCTCTCGGCCCAACCTCCCTCACAAGATGTCTGTTGCGGGGAAAGGAAGGGAAGGTGGTTGTAAGCTGCGCTGAGACTCCAAGTGAAGGGCGGGGTATAAATCCAATCTCTTCTTCTCTTCTTAAAGCAGCAATGATATGGCCTTGTAGGACATGATGCAGACACAACACTGCTTGATACAGACTTTGACAAGTACTCATCAAGATGATTGGATCAGGAGCTCACCTTATGGGTAACTGAGGGACTCAAGCAAGGTGAGAGATTCTGTTCATGTCAAAATTTATAGCATGCCTACTGGTGGTGGAAAGTGCTGTCCACTTGCAGTTGACTTATAGCAACCCCACAGGGTTTCAAGGCAAGAGACGAACAGAGGTGTTTTGCCTCTGTGTAGCCACCCTGGGATTCCTTGGTGGTCTATCCAAATACTGACCAGGGCCAACCCTGCTTAGCTTCGGAGATCTGATGAGATCAGACTCACCTGGACCATCTTGGGCCAAATTCTCTCTACCAAAAAAGCACATAGAATTGCTCAAGAAGAAACGTATGGCTGGATGTCCTAAGCTGCAACTAAGCGCCTGAGTCTGATTCATAAAAGCATCTCTGGGTTGGCAGAGTAGCCAATGCTGCGCACACCCTACGCGGAGCGATCACTCAGCTACTCTAAAGTTTTCAGGGATTTTCTACAAGTTTGACCCATTGTGCAAAACTCCACCCTAGTCAATACGCCAACATGGGAACTTGCCAGCGTTGCCAAGAATGGTGAGTTGTTTACGATTGCCTTTTGAAATCACAGTGCCACAATGAACATTGTGACATGCTCAAAAATACAAGGAAGTCTTTCAGAGCAGGGTAAATTATTATTATTTCCTCCCCCCCCCACCAAAAGGCTGTTTTGTCTGTCAATCCACAGAGGTCTAACCGCAGCAAGCGTTTGTTTTGACAGTGCATACAGATCGGACACGTACCTGTAATAGAATCAACATATTTTTCCTCACCACCACCCCACTTTTCTTCCTCTCCTTTCTGTCACCTTGTTCTGCCAGTCCTCTTGCCTCGGGGACAGAGAAGAACAATTAAGCTTTGTGCGGTTTTCTAAAATGACTGTCAAGCCCCTGTGGAATAAATATTATTTGACTGGAAGGGAAAACGACTTTGTGGTGCGGGGAAAGCCAAATAAATATTTTCTCCTCCACCTGTTAACGTCTTTGTCTCGCTGCCTTAATAGGTTGTACAGAGAGAGGCCTCTCGCCAGAAGTAGTTTAAACATTAGCCCTGCCTCTTCACCTCCCTCTCTTCGTTATTTTTTTTTCCAGCTTCCAATATTATAGGTACCAGGTGAGAGAAAGGTGAACATTCCACTGAGTTTTGATAAGTAGAATGCTGTGGGGGAAAGGAAGTGGAAATGAATGCTGTCTTTATATGGTGTCTGACTGATGCTTTTTCGCCCTCTCTTGTTATGATTCTGCACACTAACTCTGAACGTCGTTCAACCTACTTTTTAACAGTCTTCCTCTGCTCAGATTTTGTAGTTAACAACAGCAACATAGAACCACCATAAATCTGCATGGCAGGTTATGGAATAATAAGAGAAGAAAATCATTCCTCTGCCCCAACGAGCTTACAGTCTCAAGCGTTAAAGTACAAGATACATCCACCTCTTGTCAACTGTGAATGCTGCTGCAGAGGAACAGCTAGACGCTTGTGTGGGAAGTTGTCAAATGTGTGTGTGTGTCTGTGTGTAATGAGAGTCAATAATATATCTGTATAACACAGTGATGTTTAATATTTAAAAAACTGTGCAGTTGTGAGGTATATGTGAAATGATTTTTCTTCAGTCGTGGCAGGAAACCTGTAAGAGTATGTAGGCCTCTGGTCAGCCCACCAAACAGTTGAGCTGGTGCCTAGTTACTGTTGCAAAGGGAATGCTTTCCTCTCTGAGTTCTTCAGTGAGTCTGTTATATTCCGGTGATAAAGTAGAATTCAAAATGTTTTCACTTCCGATTGTGACCAATTTCAATGGTCTTTAGCTTAGAACCACTAAAGAACCACTTTAGCTTAGAAACACTCGCAACACCGACGGCTTTAATTGGTTGAATGGCCTAGTGGGAGGGAATAAGAATTTAGCCTCATCATGAGAAGTTTGAGAAGATGTCAGTTGGTGAGATACACAGCTCAAAACCACATTCAAATACCCCAGGCCAATGCCACACTGACTGCAGAGTCAGCCCAGAATGGCCATAAAAAATGGTCATAAATCTATGAAGACGGCTACCATAAAAGTGAGAGATCAAAGGAAGTGAAAGCGGCATGTAGTCTGGACACTGCCATAAAATCCAACAATCAATCAAAGTGAAAGTGGCATGCAGTGTAGAGGGGAATTTCTGTTCCACCGTGGGTTTGGTAAAACAGCGGAGCGAATGCTAGATGCAGAATGGAGTGTGAAGAAGGATCCAGGTGTTATGACCGAGGCAACAGAAACAGCTGTAGAAGAGGATGGCAGAGGGAGAAATGTCTGAAGGAAGAAGCCTGTGGTCTGGAAAGCAAGCCGGCCTGAGAGGAAGCTGCAAGCTGGAATGAAGAGGCGGATTCTTCCAGGTGCAGTGTCTTAGCATTCTTATTATTTCAGTGACATCAGTAGCAGTCCCAACCTGGAGAAAATCACTAGCTTTGTATGCACCAGTGTCTTTTAGGTATAAAGCCAAGCAACAGCAAACTTGAAGGAATACTTCAGAACAACACAAGCAAAGCTCTGTGAATGCTGATGTGGGATGGAGGCAGGGATGCCATTGACCTGCTTGGGGCAGGACATCACCTGCCCCCAGCTCCCATTGCCTGCCAGCACTCTAGGAGCTGGCAGGATTAATAAAAAAACCACAGTTGTTGTTATGGCATTACATCACTTCTGGGGGAAAAGGAAGTGACATCATACTGCTGTAGGGATCACTGGGGCCCAATCTGCATCTAGCATTTGCTCCGCTGTTTTACCAAACCCTTATCGAAACAGAAAAAGATGCAGCTCAAAACCACAACCAAATACCCCAGGCCAATGCCTTACTGACAGCAGAGTCACCCCTGAATGGCCATAAAATGGCCATAAATCTATGCAGACAGCCACCATAAAACCAAGAGATCAAATGAAGTGAAAGCAGCATGCAGTCTGGACACTGCCTTGGAATTCAACAATCAATCAAAGTGAAAGTGGCATGCAATGCAGATGGGAATTTCTGTTCCAGTGTGGGTTTGGTAAGATTGGGTGCAGATTGGGTCTGAGTGACAGTGCCCTCCATCCCCATCCCACCCACCCCACTCCTGCAGCTTGCCAGCAGCTGTATGACAACTCTAGGGCTGCGATCACACTCACATACACACACAAAATAATCCACTTTCAATCTACTTTCAATGAATTTTTGAATTGGATTTTGCCACTTCACACAGTAAAAATCCAGTTGGAAAGTGCATTGAAAGTGGATTGAAAATGGATTATTTTGTGCATGTGATCACAGCCTAGGTGGAGGATACAGCAAGGAAAATTGGAAAATTGAATTTATTAGGGAGGAGAACAGAGTACAGAGATTGCTACCTCCCTTACTTATAGTAACATGAAGGGAAGCAATCAGAAAGTTGACATGCATAACGAATATGCAGTTAAGTATTCATATCAGTCTTTTAAAATATTCAGTTCTTTAATAAACATTTTTGTAATTGGTTTTTGTTCTACATTGGTCTCAATGTCTGACTATGCTTCACCTATCAGTAGTACTATTTTACCTTTAAAGGTAAGTGGTGGCTACAGAAAACAAGATCAGATGATAATACATAAGGCCCCATTTTTCTCTTAGTATTAGTGTGGCTGAGGGGGGGTGGGAAAGTAAAACTAAAAAACCCTGTGTCCCTCCCTATTCTTACATATGCATATGAATTTAAATCCATGAAAGTTGCAATTCTGCCGGGAAACCCATGGAAGCAGCAATTCTGAAAGATCTAAAACTGCCATTCTGTATATTTTTGAGAAACAGAGATTTTAGCATGTTTTGTGTCCTATTTACCACTAATGCAATGGGTGTGTGTTTTGTACTTAGGAGTTGTGCTGAGATACAAACAGTGTCAGACAAATCCTAACTTTAAAGGTATGATGGGTTTGGATTGGCTGAGACCAACACAGAAGGGATCTTAGAGTTATAGTGGATACCTCAACGAACTCATCCACTCTGGACTGCAGTGGCGAACAAGACAATGTTCATACTGGAGATCATTAGAAAAGGCAGCTGTTGTAATGCCCTTGTGTGGCCTCGCTTGGAATACTTTGCACATTTCGTGAAAAGGTTTCTTGTAGATCTGGGGAAAAGTACAGAAGAGGGCAACCAAGATGACCAAAAGGTTGGAGCTTCTTTCCTGTGAGGAAAGACTGAAGTCTGGGACTTTTCATTTAGAAAAAAGAAGGCAAAGTGGGGACATGACACAGATTTGTAAAATTATGCAATGAGGTAGAGAACTTGATAGAGGGAGCTTCTCTTAGTCTTACCTCTCCAATAATACTAGAACTTAGAGGCACCCAATGAAGTTGATGGGCAATGCATACAGGACAGACAAAAGGAAACAATTACTTACTCAGTGAGTAATCAACTTGTGGAATTTACTGAAGGTGGAAATAAGGATGGCCCCAAGCATAAATGACTTGAAAAGGGGATGAGACAGATTTACAGAGGAGAAGTCCATCAATGGCTACTAGCCATGCTGAGTAAAGGGAACCTCCATATGCAGAGGCAGTAATACTCTGAAACCCTGTGCTAGAAGGCAACATCATGGGAAGGCCTTGGACTCTACACCCTGTTTGTTGTCCCTCCAGGACAACTACTTGGCTGCTTGGTGAAACAGGAGGCTGGACTAGATGGACCATTGCTCCATTCCAGCAGCGATCTTCTTGTGTTCTTATGTTCACATTTCCCCATTTCATCATTCAGTGAATACCACAGCACTGATTTCAGCCAAATTTTTGTAACACATTGCAAATCTGGTAAGAAATTAAAATACTTTAAAGGAATTCAAGTGTATATTCTGCTTTTCCAAATTGGTTCAAAAACAGCTAACAATATAAATTGAAGCCCAGGAAGCCAGCAATAAACCATATTAAAATAAACTGCAAGATTGTCTCAGTCAATGCTCCTTTTAACCCAAAACCCTCCAAAAAGCACGGCTTTTCAAGTCTGTCCTAATGAAAACAGAGAGAGAGCAAACTGGGCCTCCTCTGGTAAGATGTTCCATAGTGTAGGGTTCATCATAGTGAAGGGACAGCCTTCACCGAGACCACTCATGCTTTCCAGATTATTGGAAGCACAACCAGGAATGTATCTGCTGACTTGAGGATGACTAGCAGGTATGTAGCAGGAGAAATAGTCCCTCAAGTACACAGGTCCCAAGCTATGAAGGCCTTTACAAGTAAGAATCAACACCTGGAACTGAGCTTGGAAACACACAGGCAGCTAGTGAAGCTAAAGGAAAACTGACCTAGTGTTCTTGCAGTGCAAGCCTTCTACTACAGGTGATGCACCACTAGTTGCATCTGCTGGAGCTTCTAAAGATACCTTCAAAGACTGTAACTAAGACAGTGCGTTGCAGTAATCCAGCTAAAAGGTTAGAGATCCATGGATGACCAATCAGTAGAATTTAAAAGAGGGAACTATCCGTGCACCATATGAAGACAATAAAAGGTTACGCTGACCCGCTTCTCCAGCCACAAAGCTGGACCAAAAAGAAACCCTACCTTCTGAAAGCAGGTTTCAGATATTCCATTTCCAGTACAGACCTCTGAACTCTGGGTTAATTAATATGGGGGAACTCCCAATCACCCATGCCTTGGCAGGGAGGGCAGGATATAAAATAAATAAATAAATAATACATGCTGAAGCAGTGTTAGAGATCTCTCCTTCTATCTGTCTTTAATCGTCCTGGGGCGGTGGGTCAAACAACACTGATCGCTGATTATATGGCAATGCTGTGGCTGGACCATATCAAGAATTCCATCCATATACAAAATTAGATATCAGGTTGTAGACCACTTTGATGAAATTTCTGAAAATGGCTTGCCATAGGCTTACTGCTCAAGTTGGTAGCATACCAGAAAGCTTTTCGTAGGTGGGGGGAGAGAGAGAGAGAGAGAGGTGTTGTGGTTACAGTTACAAATATTGACAGGCTACCACCAGTGAGAGACATATTTGAGGTTTGGGGCTGGATTTAGAAGCTGATAACGGGAATGAGTATTGAGACGGAACTGTTAAGGTGAAACAAACCTCTTGGTTTCCAGTTTCATTTTGAAAATCCATTGATTTGGGGGGAGGTTGGGGGGGATCCATCTGATCTGCCTGGTCCCAGGTGTGGTGGGTGGGGTCCAGTGTGGTGGTTGGGTGAAAAGTACTGAGGTCGGAGACGCGTCGAGTGAAAACAGCTCATACTTTATTAAGACGTCTGAACAAGACTGGTTAGCTGGACTCGCAGGTCCACTTTTTATCCCCATTCTCGACCACACCCATGCAGACACACAAAACCTGTGATTCGCTATTTACAATATACTCTTAGATCACAGGTTCCCCTAAGGATCCGACTCCCCCAATTGGACCTCGCCAGGATCCTCTCGGTCTATTATCTAAGTGTGCGAAGCTCAGACGCTTCGCCCGACCGCGTGGTCGCCCGACCATGTGCACGGACTTTGGATAGGACACAACAGTGGGGCAAGCCATGATTGGCAGTGTAAACGCTGTGGTGCAGCAGAGCCACCATGCACTATTGACACTATTTATTTATTTATCTAAAACATTAACAAGCTCAACTTTTACCCAGATGACTGGGACCTAAGGCAGGTCACATCAACAGAAACAGTACAAAACATTCTTAATTCTCAGTAAGAACAAAAGTAAAACATCAGAAAGGGAGGGAGTTTAGAAACCTCAGGCACCTACCCTATGTTACAATAAGCATAGGAGACTGGTGGATAAAGCCACATTTTCAAGGGCTCAGTAAATCCTGAGGACTCTCATGAGTGAAGGGGACCAGGGTCCCACATCACATGCCCAGAATGACTGAGAGCTGAGAGAGCTGTTGGAATTATCTGGACTGGGGCCATGTGCTGAGGAAAATTTCACTAAAGCTTTGGATCCAGGCTTTGGGGGAGGGTATAATGATTGTTTCATTTCAAGTAGGGTGTTACTGGTTCAGGTTGGAAATCCATGTGGTTCTGGATTTTCAGGACTATTCTCTGCATACGTGCACTGCAGACACTATTCTCCTCAATGGACAGCCAATTTGAGGATCTGAGGCAGCAGCTGTTAAAGATAATGGCACCAAAATTACACAGGACACAGTCCTCCCTGTGCTCTTAAGACCCCCAAAATTTCAAGCATGTGTAGCAAAAGGGCTCTGTATTAGTAGGCCCCCCAAAAGTAGCGTATTTGCAGACACTATGCTTTTCAAGGGACAGCCAATTCTAGGGTCTGAGGTAACAGGCATTAAATATAATTAGCCTTAAGCAGCCTGGGACTGACATATCTATGGGACTGCCTCTCCCTATGTGTGCCCCAAAGAGCCTTGCACTCCGTGGACAGCCATCTGCTGGTTGTTCCCAGCCCGAAAGATGCCCGCCTAGCCTCAACCAGGACCAGGGCTTTCTTGGCCCCCCCCCCCCAGCCTGGTGGGACATGCTTCCGATTGAGATTAGGGCCCTGCGAGACCTGTTACGGTTTCACAGGGCCTGCAAAACAGAGCTGTCCCACCAGGCCTTTGGTTAAGGCAGCAGGCATCTACCAGCTGTATTGCTTCTGTATGAGACCATTATGGCTCGGCACTGGCCCACTCATTTCCCAGCTGTATGAACTGAAATTGAATATACTGTGCTGCCCACTTTAAATGTTTTAAATTTGATTTTATTGTATTGATTTTATACTATCTGATTGAATTATTTTAAGATTGTATTGATTAATTGTGATGCTCCCTGAGCCCGCTGGCAGGAAGGGAGGGATATAAATTGAAGCAATAAATAAATAAATAGCACCCAAATCATATGGTCCTCTCAGCTCCCCCCCACACGCACAATTTCAAGCACATGCAGCAATGGGTGGGGAATAAATAGGCAGTGAAGGTGATTGGCTGGGAGTACTAGACTGTGCTCCTCCTTTTTCAGGATCTGATTGGTAGGAGGGATGTCATTGGCCAGGAAAACAAGTAGTATTAAAAAAACAACATGACGACTGCATGCACAGGCTGCTGCTGGCTTGATAAACACCTGGACTTAAAAACAGTACAGATTTTTCTTTCAGGGAAGGTAGTTCATTTCACTTAGAATCCCAGATTCCTAATATATTTCTGGAAAACTGCTGTAACAAACTGAAACTGATTTTTGTGTACATTTTCAGCTAGGGAATTCCATGTTGCACACCCCTCATGTGGACTTCAGCCTGAACAGAACAGTTCAGTGAGCTGAACTGACGACCTGAAGGACGTCATGCAGAGACCAAGCCTGTTGTGCCATCATCTAGATTTGGCCAAAGGACAGAAATGCAGGGGAAATACTTCACTAGTTTGGAAGACTCTCAACTCCAGTAGGTCAAAGCCAGTCAGGTGATGCTCCTTGACCTCTGTTATGGCTTCCGGGTCAAACATTGTCTCTGATCTAACCTATGACACTGCGGCTATGTTCCTGCAAAAGGATGCCCTCCCCTCAGCCTTGTCCTGCCTCATCTCCCTCAGATTTGACTGTTTGACTCCCAAATAAGGAAGGGATAAAGGGAAAAGGAAGGGGGACAGGGAGGAAATAATAAAGAAAATGACAAATAAACAGGTGAAATGATAGTGTGTATGTCTCCCCTCAGGTATGTTTGAATCAAGCCAAACTGTGTCCATATCAAAGTGTAGATTGCACTGCCTTTATTGAGAATTAATTTTATTTCTCTTGTTCTTCCTTGCTTTGAGCATTGCAGAAGAAGAAGAAGAGATTGGATTTATACTCTGCCCTTCACTACCCAAGGGAGTCTCAGAGTGGCTCCCAATCTCCTTTCCCTTCCCCTCCCCACAACAGACACCATGTGTGGTAGGTGGGGCTGAGAGAGCTCAGACAGAAACTGCTCTTTTTCAAGAACAGCTGTGCCAGAACTATGGCTTGCTCAAGGTCATCCAGCAGCTGCGAGTGGAGGCGTGGGGAATCAAACCCGGTTCTCCCAGATTAGAATCCGCACACTCTAACTACTGCACCAAACTGGCTCTCACACCAAAATGGCTTGCAGAGGCCGTGCCTCCATTAAGTAACTGTGAAATGCTCTCACTTTAAAAGCAAAGGTATTTTAAGGACACTTTTATCCGCCCCCCCATGAATGTGTTTGTGTCGTGTCGCCTAACGCACCTAATGGCTCCCCCTTGGCAAAGAGATTCTTCTCAAAAGTGCTGATCTGAGAACTGCTCAGCAAGGTGCCGCCCTCATTGTTCAGTCATCCCTCAGAGGCAATCAAGATCAGGAAAAGCATTCTGGGTATTATTATAACCATGCAAATCCACCCACTAAACACCCTACTTTGCTTAAGAAAAACATTACGAGAGTGTAGTTGTGAAAGAGTATTTCTGGCTCATAATGAGATGCTAAGCAAAGCAGGAGGGGGGGCGGACTTGTGGTGTTAATTTCTGTGCCAGTAATAATTTTTTTAAATGACACTTTGCAATTTGAGTAGCGTCTCTCAGCCAAGCATCTCAGAAAGTGCTTTGCGCACCACTAATTAATTCAAGCTCATAATATTCCAGAGATTGTGGAAGCAGGTGAATGTATTAACGGGGTCAGACTTGCGTCCCAAATCATTTTAGAATCTGATAAGTGATGTCTCTAAACTCACCTGAGACAAGAAACACCACTCAGAGACAGTGTAGACACATCACACATATTTATCTTCCTTATCTTGACCTCCCAGGATTTTTCTCAAAGGTACATTGTAAACAGTTCCAATGTCCCTGAACATCTCCCCATCCGGTAGGAACTTAATTGCTTTTAATTGCTATAATGTAGATAAAGTAAAGCATAATGTAGTTTCTGCAGTGTGGCAATTATCCTATTTGCCTCACACATGAACGGTCCCTGGATAAAAACCAGACAGAAACAGCCTTTTCATAGAAATATAGAAGCATAGAGTTGGAAGGGACCTCTGGGGTTATCTAGTCCAACCCCCTGTATAAGGCAGAAAATTCACAAATACTTCCCCCCACACCCTCAGTGACTGCCCATGCCCAGAAGATGACAAAAAACCTCCAGGATCTCCAGCCAAACTGGTCCGGAGAAGAATTTCTTCCTGGCCCCAAAGTGGTGATCAGCATTTCCCTGGACGTATAAGAAAGGGCCACAAGAACTAAGCACTGAGGCAACCCTTCCTGCCCTTCCTTCTCATGATCTGCCTGAGTTCACAGAATCAGCATTGCTGTCAGATGGCCATCGAGCCTCTGTTTGAAAACCTCCAAAGAAGGAGAGCCCACCACCTCCCGAGGAAGCCTGTTCCACTGAGGAACCACTCTTAACTGTCAGGAAGTTCTTCCTAATTTTTTTATGGGATTCATTTACCAAAACATGCCATAAGGTAAAACAATAAAAATGTTATTTCAAAAAACACACACACCAAAATATGTCATAATGGCTGACAGGTCTATCAGTGGGTACGAGCCAATCTATTGGTGGACATAAGTTGCAGTGCATCAAATCGAATCACCCTGATCTGAATGCCACAGAAGGATAACTGTGTTGGTCTGTTGCAGGAAAACAAAGAGAACTCTAGTGGCATGGTACATGTGAACAAGAGTTAAGTTTTTGTTCACTAGAGCTCACTTTGTCAGGTGCATGTAGTGGGTCCTCCCTGTGTGTGTGTAAAGCGTTATCAAATCTCCACTGACCTATGGCAGCAACTCCATAATGTTTTCAAGGCAAGCAATAACTAGATGTGAGTTCTCCACTGCCTGTTTCTACATAGCAACCGTAGACTATGCTGGCCATGGACTGTAATAATAATAAACTAAACTAAACCAACCGTAGATTTCCCTTGGTGGTCTTGCGTCCAAGCACTAATCTGGGCCAGCCCTGCTTAGCTTCATAGATCTGACAAGATTGGAGTAGCCTGGACCATCCAGTTCAAGGCAGGTCCTCCCTGGATAGACTTTTATTACATATGAAGAGGTAAGTCAGGTCTCAGAAACTAAGCAGGATTGGCCTGGTTAGTGTTTGGATGGGACACCACCAAGGAATACCAGGGTTGCTGTGCAGAGGCAGGCAATGGCAAACCACCTCTGAACATGTCCTGCCTTGAAAACTCCACAGGGTCTCCATAAGTTGGCTACGACTTGATGGCAAAATAAAAATAAAAATTGAACAGCTGGGACAAGGAGCGACGAAAATGCAGGAAGTAAATAGAGCCAATAGCAACTGGCCATTCTTTAAGGTTTACTTAGCTAGTTAACTCTCGAATGGTTGAGGAGTCCCAGTCTTTACTGAGATAGTTAACATCTCTAATGACTAAGGAATCCCAGTTCTTTGTTCAGCCCACTTTCAGGAGCCATTGCCTTCTGTTTCTTTTTCTATCCTGAGAGGCAATGTATGTCTGGATTGTTGGCTGGATGCTGGGCACAACAAGCAAGGAGTATGCTCTTCCTGTAAGCTTCTGACAGTTGGGCACTGTTGAAAACAGAGAATTGGTCTAGATGGGCACTTAGTCCAGTCTTGCAAGGTGGCCTTTATGCTCTACTGAAAAGAAATGATTGATGAAGTAGAGCATGAAAGTGCTTTACAGGTGAACTCAGCAGCAAACAAGAGGGAGTGTAACTAAAACATACTATGTCCATGTTTTTACCTTGTTTACAATCATGCGTCAAGGTTTTGGATGTTCTCTGTTGATTAACAACGGGTTGTATATACTCCTGGCTTGAGCTTTCAGTAAATCAAGGGAGACTGTCAACTGCGTGTCAATGTGTTTTTTTTTATCCATCTGCAAACCCCAGGCAAGTTGGAACTTCTAAAATGGTGGGGATATTATTTATCTTGTTGCATTTCAGTGAAACAATGCGAAGGTGAGGCTGGCACTCAGCAGTGGTTTTTGTGAGTCACGTTTTTTTTGTTAGGGCCCTTCACACCACTCTGAAAAACACATCAGAGGCAAAAAGAGACAAACAACACATGCTCTTACATGTGAACTGCGGACTGTTGTTGCAGCTGTTATGGAATACTAGTCGGAGATTGCGCAGGTATCTAGGACAACAGCTGGGTGACATACTGGGACAGATTACAATGAAGTGTAGCCTGGGTTAGCATTTAGGCAGACAGCAAGAATTTGACCAGTAGACCAGACTAAACTCTTTCAAGTGTGAATTTATGAAAACAGCAATAAAATAATACTCATTCAAACAAACTCTGCATGACAACTTCTGCACTAGCAGCCTTTAAATTCTTCCATGTTTTCCTGTGGAACGAGGTTTATTGTGGGATGAAGCTTTGCTGTTTATGACTCTGGCTGCAAAAACAGTAAAGATAATAAGAACAATACTCTTTCAAAAAAAATCATCTTGTGTGGAATCTCTCATCCCTCCTAGGAAGACTGATCTTTCTATGCTTATCCATGGGTTAGTAGCTTCCAGACTTGACTACTGCAATGCACCCCACAAGAGACTGCCCATAAAGACAATCTGGGAAGCTTTCGCTGGCCTATGCTACAATAACTTGCCTTTTTTGTCTAGTGATGTTTGCCATAACAGTATTCATTTGCTTTTACAGCAGCTTCCAATTTGCTTCTAGGCAGAATTCAAAATGCTGGTGTATTGTTAACCCCTATGGTTTGTGATCCATAACCAATTGGATCATCTTTTTCCTTATAATCCACATGTCCTGTAAAATCAAGCCAGCATTCCTTCCTGGCAGTTCCCTTTCACCATCAATGATAGCAAGAAGCAGAGTTTTTGGGTGGTGGTGAGTTCCTTTTGGAAATACCTCCCAGAAGAGATAAGGAATTCAGTTTCTTTCCTGAGTTTTCACAGAAGCTGCATAACCTTCCTTTTAAAATTGGCTTCTGGTTTATAATCTAGATGATATGGTGTGCTATGGCAAACTGATGCTTTATTGTAATTTTTAATTGTTTTAGAATGGTTTTTTAAAAGGTTTCAAATGTTTCTTATTTGAATTACTTTATGCTGACTACTGCTGTTTTTATTAGATCGGTAATTATTGATTAATGTGTTACCAGCCTTTAATGCAGGAAAGGTGGAGTAAAAAAATTCTTAAATAAATAAACAGGTAATATACTCCCACAGTCTAGTCCCTCCCAGAAGCTTTCTCGGTGCCAGATCACACGGAAGACAATGGACCCATATGGCATTCCTGACTTCTAGGCACTTCCTGATTCACTCTGAATTCTGTTTGCTTTGTTCATAAATGTCAGAGGAAGAGAAATTAACCACTGTGCAGCTTCATCAGGGAGGTGAAAGTCAGAAACGCCCAGGAAGGAATGGCCAGGCAAGGAATCCCTACCTTTCACTGAGGAGTCAGTTACCCCGGTACCTGCTAGGCTGGGAATCAATGTCCCTCACTCCTGTGATTTCAGTCTCACAGTATTGTTATGCCATAAAAATGGATGGTCCAGGCTAGCCTGATGTCTTTAAACCTCAGAAGCTAAGCAGGGTCACCACAGGTTGGTTATTGGATGGGAGGCCACCAAGGAAGTCCAAGGTTGCTATGCAGAGGCAGGCTCTGAAAAGGTCTTGAAAACCCTATGGGGTCACAGATTTTAAGATCAATAAACAGAAGACAAAGATGTTAACCAAAAATATGATAATACAAGAGCAAATAGAATGGATGAATAAAAGGGTTTTTAAGGTTGAAAAGAAGGTAAAATATCTGGGTATCACCTTGACAAATATGAATTGTATGTTTTATCAAAATAATTGTGCTAAGACATTGAATGAAGTTTAAAAAGATATGCTAATGTGGGACAAAGTGCAATTATCATTGTAGGGGAGAATATCTGTGATTAAGATGAATGTTTTGCCTAGAATGTTATTTTTGTTTCAGACAATACCTGTTTTGATAACTGATGTATCCTTCTGCCATTGTTTAAATGGTATATCTAAATTTGTATGGTGGGGGGGGAAGATGAGTTAAATATAAGGTATTACAGGATGCAAAGGAAAGTGGAGGACTGGGTTTACCTGACTTGAAATTATATTTTGCTGCTTACTGTTTAGTTTGGATGAAAGAGTGGGTACTTCTGAGAAACAAATGGTTATTAGAATTAGAAGGACACAATTTGAGATTTGGATGGCATGCCTGTTTGTGGGGTGATAAAGTTAAGGTGAATGCAGATTTTAAAAATCATTATGTTAGACATGCCATTTTGAGAATACAGAATAAATACCAATTCAGTTTGTGTCTGAAAACACCTTTATGGCTCTCAACACAATAAGCATACTTAAAATGATAAATGATAAATAGTTAACACATTGTGACATATTAGAATTTTCTCAAGGGGAACGTACAATGAAATTAAGAGAAGATTTGATAACAGGATATAATTGCCAAGTATACAATTATCAGAAAGATATAAAGTAGATAAAAGATCTTATGGTTTTGAACAATCCAAGACTAAATATCATAAGTCAGTCTGTGCCCAGTGATGGCACAGATTCCTCAGATGAAGAGCTGCCTGCAGCCAGCCCTCAGCCAGTAATTGAACAACGAGCTGCAGCTGGCTCTGAGCCAGGAGGAGAGCAACAGGAGATCAGGTTACCAACTGATCAGAAGTCACAGCCTACAGCTAAAACCGAGCCATTGCCTGGTAGCTCTGAAGCAGTAAACAAGTGTTCAGAAGCCACTCCCAGCCCACCTAGCTCAGTCACACCCCTGCAGTGCTGACACTGTCAGAGGTGCACAGAGTTGCAGGAAAGGAGAAGGAGTACGAGACTCATGGCCCATTGTTGCTGTCAACTGAGGAGATGGATGAGTAGTTTCTGGATGACTGCCAAGGAATTGGCTGGGAGTGTTGCTCATTAAGACTTGGCTATAAAATCAGCCAGGAGAAGCAGCAGTTTTGTGGACATAACAAGTACACGATGCTACTGAACCACTGACCTTGCTGCTACTGGACCACTGGAACCTTGACCTTTGGACTGGACCTGACTATCAGCTTTTCTGGAACCCCTGACCTTGGACTGGACTTGGACTTGCTGTCTGGATCCCTTGACCCTAGACTGGACTTGGCATACCTGCTCTCTGGAACCCCTGATTTTTGGACTGGACCCTGGTTACTCTTTGCAACCTTGCCCATGACCTGCCCTGCTGAACCCAAACCCTTGTCTCCTGGGAAGGCTGTACCAGTACACTAAATATGAAACAGAACTTTGTACAAATGATGAACATGTTATTGCCAAAACATATAAGTCATTGCTGAAATTTGAGACAGAAGAAGAACAAGTGAAAGAACATATGATAAAATGGGCTAAAAGTTTTGGCTATAATATACTAATGGAATAATGGGAAAATATATGGTTGAAAGGCCTTAAATTTACCTTCAGTTCTAGTCTTAAAGAGAATTCCTATTAAATGATGTACCATTGGTATATGTTTCCAGAGAAATTAGCTGTTTATGATGAACGAAGATCTTAAAGACTTTTCTTTTGAGACTAATGGAAAGACAGTTGGAAAAAAGTCACGCAACTCTAGCTATATATGAAAGCGGCAGCGATATTATTATATGCTCCAAAGCAGAAAGGTAGGACATTACCCACAACAGAGGAATGGCTGGTGAAGATGATGGAATTGGCAGAGATGGCCAAACTTACTTCGTTCAGTAGAGAAAAGACAACACCTATATTTATTGCTGATCTTAAAGACTTTTCTTTTGAGACTAATGGAAAGACAGTAGGAAAAAAGTCATGCAACTCTATCTATATATATGATCTATCTATATATGATAACTCTATCTATATATGATAACGGCAGCGATATTATTATATGCTCCAAAGCAGAAAGGTAGGACATTACCCACAACAGAGGAATGGCTGGTGAAGATGATGGAATTGGCAGAGATGGCCAAACTTACTTCGTTCAGTAGAGAAAAGACAACACCTATATTTATTGCTGATTGGAAACCCCTTATAGACTTCTTGCATGAAACAGAGGAAAAAATGAACAGATGACTTGTGGATCTGAAGATGAGGACAATAGAAAAAAGAGAGGGTTTTTTTATAATTACAGAGTAAGAGATAATTTGGTAATCTTAACTGTATTTGACACAGAGAAAATCGGAAGTCTCTTCTTTAGAATTTAATTTAAAAGAAAACCTATGGGGTTTCCATAAGTCAGCTAAGGCATGACAGCACTTTCTACCACCACCAGAAAAGGGAAAGCTGCCATTCTTATGAGAATATTTTCACTGTGAAGAAGAGAGTGCATGGAACAAAATGTTTCCCAAAAGTCCCCTGCAAAGCTTCATTTGGTCGACAGTCATTTTACTTGCCAAAATCCTCATGGCAAAAGGGTCATGGCTCATTGGTAAAGCACACCTCTTGCAAGCAGAAGGGTCTTGGGTTCCAATCATGACAGATGATGAAAATTCTCAGGTAGGGTGTTAGGAAAGACTTTGCTCTGCCTCAGCCCATTGGCAGTCCATAACGATGATACTGAGCAGAATGGACCAGTGGTCTTCCCTTAGCAGGATCACACGTTTCCACTGGCTGCTGCTTTGGCACCCCATTTTATTTCAAAATCCTCCTTCAGTGCTTTCCTAGTCGCACCACTGTGGTATAGCGTGACCTGACATCTCTTGTTCAATGCCACTCAGGTGGCTGCTTGTACTGCCTTGTCCCAGATCCATAGGACCAGAGTTTGCAGCCCTCTGATTTGCATTCAAAATGCCTATTTCCTCCATCTTATTAGTCAGAGACAGAAAGACTTTCTACCACAGAGTAAGAGAAAAGAGTGAATGATAAAATGTCAGCTTCAATAACAAGCCTAAGTGGATGGCAGTCGGCAGCTCTTGCATAACCTCTGCCTACAAGGTGCCAGCCTCTACCCAGCCTTGCGCTTTCGTAAGCAACAGACTTGCCCAATTTTAAATAACAAAAGTAAATAGATCTATTTTAATGATCCAATGTCTGCAGTTAAACAACACTGAAAGCCAGTTGTCTGCCTTTCTTGCGTAACGTCCCCCATTAGATGGATCCAAGCTGGTTATTAAAAGAAAACATTTAGCAGAGGCAAAGAAAGATCTGCACCGGCAATTCTAGGACTACAAATGAGCCACGGGAAGTCAAGCTGCTTTCCTCATTAAGGCCTGCACCAAATATGAAGCAGAGTTGATTGGAAGTCCATCAGTGGGGAATAGCCACAAGGTTTAGATAGGAACTCTCAGTCCGGGGCAAGTGATGCTCTGTATTCTTGGTGCTTGGGGGTGGGGGGCAACAGTGGGAGAGCTTCTAGTGTCCTGGCCCGACTGTTGGACCTCCTGAGGGAACCTGGTGTTTTTGGCCACTGTGTGACAGAGTGTTGGACTGGATGGGCCACTGGCCTGATCCAACATTGACTTCTCTCATATGTTCTTATGAGAGATGTTTTGGAATATAAAATACCCTGTGGTTCCCCCCCCCCCCCCCCGCTTTTTTCTTCCCTCCTAAGATCCTTCCACACTTAATAGAACAGAAGAGACTTGAGGTGCTTTAACAAGAAGCGAGATGAGTCCGCTGGATTAGTTTGGCTTAGTCTGTTGCTAATAGCAGGGAAGGTTGGCTGCGGGCCACACATTCACCTAGAAAACACCAAGCTAATTGGAAAAGCACCTGTGACGAGGTGTAGCTCACCACCTGCACTTTACTGAAAGAAGATAAGCCTGTATAATTGAGTACATTATATATCAACATTGTGAAATCACTCCCAGGTATATTTTTATTATTATTATTATTATTATTATTATTATTATTATTATTATTATTATTATTACCACCATTTTAAAGACAATTTATTTTAAAGATCAGGCTTGTACTTTTTACACCTTGGGAAAGCTTTGGGACAGAACCGTTTTGTCAGAGGCAATGCTGTCCTCTGATCTATCTATCAGTTTCTTTGGCGATGCAAGAAATTTTAATTTTTTCCCCGGATGAAAGGTGGAGGGAATGATCCCACTAACCTGGCAGACCTTCATGCTCCGTTGGTCTGATCAAGGGGCCTCTGAGCTCTTCCAGTAGGCATCTTGCCTGCTAATTTCCACCTGTTTTAGGACCAAGGTGGTCAAGCATAGTTGATACATGCCTTTTGACTGCTTAGCCAATTAGCAGAGCAACTAAAAACATGATACTCTGACTTGGCTAGGGCTGCCAACCTTCAGGTGGTGCCTGGAAATCTCCAGGGATTACAAGTGATCTCCAGGTGACAGAGATCAGGTCCCCTGGAGAAAATGGCTGAATTGGAGGGTGGACTCTATGGCATTGTACCCCATGGAGGTCCCTCCCCTCCCAAACCCCACCTTCCCTAGGCTCTCCAGGAATTTCCCAACCCAGAGCTGGCAACACATCTACCAATGACCTGCCAGTCACTCTGATCAACTGCATTGTCTCAACGTGTTTTCCTCAGCAATTTCTCCTGGTAAACCAGAGGACTGGCCCATCCGTTGATATAAATCTGCCACTATTAAAACTTCCAGCCGAAGTGCCTGTGTGATATATAGAAGGAAGCAAAAAGCAGCTTGTAATTAACAAACAACAGCTACCCAGAGGAAAAAGGCCATCCTGAATATTGCCTGTTTCCCTTTGTATCACAGCCACACATCAGAACCAAAATAACCTCAACAAATAAACAAGCATGCTGAACAGGCAATTAAGATTTGCCCTCTCTTGATTAAATCTGTCCTGCACTGATTAATCATCAGCTAAAGCTTTCGCTGATTAAACCCGTTAAAGCTCGGAGTCCTACTCAGGACAAAACTAAAGAGGAGGAACTGTCGTAAAATTCAGATGAGAGAGTTAGGCATAGGCCTACCTTTTTCAGTTAGGATGAGGCTGACTTGATTTCTAATTGGTAATCTGTCTTTGTGGTATCAGTTTGCAATCAAAATGTCATCAGTGGTAAAGAGCTGAACCACGGGAAGATAAAGTGTTCTATGCATGTATCTCCAGACTGGTTCCCCATTTTTAACTTTAACCTGCTCAGTCAAGTCCTTGGGAGACTTGACTGGGCCTGCAGCTCTTACCTGAGTCAAGCATATCTGTGCCAGCCACCTCTTGCCGTCTGTCTCAGGATTTGCCTGTTGTGGTTTTGCTGATACCACAAAAGTCTCAAAATGGGCCCCTGGAAATTAGGAAAGTTCTTTAAATGGTAATGGGTGGAGAAGTATCTTTCAACCTCCAAGGAGCCTTTTCTACATCAGTGCATCTCCAAAAGCCTCCTGAATGTTTTCTATGGAAACTTTGGGCACAGCAGAGGATTCTGGGAGTTATGTGATGCTCCCTTTTGTTTGCAAGTCAGGGAGAGGGGATTCACTCGGGTTCCTGGCCTTACATTCAAACAGCAGAGATGGGTATTTTGAAAGCAACATCGTTTATTAAAAAGATAATACAGGGATGGGAGCAACTGGTTTCAGAATAGTGTTGCCAACCTCCAGGTGGTGGCTGGGGATCTCCCAGAATTACAGATGGTTTCCAGAAGACAGAGATCAGGTCCCCTGGAGAAAATGCTGCTTTAGAAGTTGGTCTTTATGGTGTTATACCTGGCTGAAGTCCCTCCCCTCTCCAAACCCCGCCCTCCCCAGGATCCACCCCCTAAATCTCCATGCATTTCCCAACTCAGAGCCGGCAGCCCTATTTTGTCTGCTTACAGGATGTTCTTACCATAGAGTTCCTGGTGATTCCTAGAGGTATCCCCTGTCACCTCCGGGTAGCTTTAGGAGTCTCTACAAACTCCATGGTAAGAACTTGCTTTAAGTAGATGGGGCCTTATTTTTCTTTTTAATTTTTCTCCTGGAATGCTGCCTCCCCCCCCCCCCCCCCCCAGCTCTCCTGCTAGTTGTCAGGCACTGCCTGGCAATTCTAAAGTCTATCCTGGTGTGAACCTCGCAGAAGGTTTGCCAGGAAACAGATAAAGACCTGTCAGATGAAGATGGTGGAATGAACGCCTGTTCCCAGTTGTTCTTGAGAATGACCCCATATACATTTTGGATCAACTAATCTTTAGGATCCTGGAAGCAAGAGCAGAATCCTGTGCTCCGATCTAAGCCCATGGATGTCAACTGTCTTAGACAGAACCAACTCTGCACAGTAAGTCACACAGTACCCCTTTGGAATGACTGAAGGAAGGATAAAAAAAAATAAACATCCTCCATCATTTAAACATAGAAGGGCTGCCCAGCTGCAACCATCCTCTGGAACAGCCCTCTTGAAATTGCAGTGTCTCCCATCCAGCTCTTCTTCCAGTCCCAGACCCAGAGGGAAGGAAGATGGGAGATGGGATCTAAGGAGGTACAGGGAGGACAAGTGGCAGCTGTAACCTCTTTCTCAGTTGCAGGGTAGTACAAGATACAGGGCGGATCTTTGGTTTGTAACCTGGCGACCACAAAAACAGACACTGCTGTGCCAGGTCACTTTGCTGATCCACCTGTGCCAAATCTTTATCCTTCTCAAGCCCCAAGGTAGAAGGACTTAAAAGGATTTAGCGGGAGCAGATAACCTACTTAGGGAACAGTGGGTAGGCTGGTAACTGTTGGCAGAGTTTCAGTATGCAAGGAAGTTGCGCACTGACTGTTTAGAGAAAAATAAGTAGGTTTATTAAAGAAGAACAAACTGTTATAGAACATAGAAGAGAGAGAACCGTAACTGTCTAGCCTAAGTGATGTGAAAGAAACAAGAAGATGGAAACTCTGTAGGAGCAGAAAGTCTCCAGAAGAGCCAATCAGGAGACAGCAAGGACAAAATTTGAGATTGTGGGCAGTTCCTAACAATGCTCCCTCTAAGCTGTGGAGACTGGTGAGCAAAAATTCTTTGTGAGCTACTGGCATTAAAGTTCTGAGCGAGCAATTTGGCTACTGCATAAATTAGTTTGCTCTGGAGCCATCCTTCTTGAGCTAAGACAAAAATGTGTGAGCTGGAGGCTAAAAAACTGTGAGCTAGCTCACACTAGCTCAGTTTAGAGGAAACACTGGTTCCCTAATCTAGTTATGCTAACTACCAGTCCTTCAGCTGTCCCCCTGTAGGGTGATCTCCAGATCTTCTTCATAAGACTGCGCTATAGATCTGGTATATTCCAAGAGAAACCACTGCCATGGTGATTCCAGTTTGGTCAATTTTTCCCAGGTGAACCACTTAACAACTTCACAGCTGACTGTCAGGTAAGAAGCAGCCAGCCAACGCACTGCTCTTGTCTCTAACGGCATGCAGCTTCATCATCTGATACAAGGACATTTGACTTTTAAAGGCTCACACCCTGGAAAACTTGTTGGTCTTTAAGACGATACTGGGCTCAAATCTTGCCCTTGCAGTGCAGCCGAACAGACTGCT
This sequence comes from Lepidodactylus listeri, assembly GCA_029233225.1. NCBI lineage: Eukaryota > Metazoa > Chordata > Lepidosauria > Squamata > Gekkonidae > Lepidodactylus > Lepidodactylus listeri. Next base: position 59,418,297 of record JARCFY010000014.1, read on the forward strand.
GCCCTCCTAGAAGGGTCATGTCGAGAAACGAGACACCCGAGATCTGAATGTGCAACTAGTAGAAGGTATCGGAGCAGCAGCAGCAGCTCTCTTAATTGTGCCAATTAACGAGCAGCTTAGTTAGTGCTGTCTGTTACTTTAGGGAAAGGAGTTGCTGGGAGCCTCAGCCAAAAATAATCTCTCTGATGAGGTATTTATCACTTTGCCTGTTGAAAGAACCCAGTAGACGGTGTCAGCATAGTCCCCATGACCCCTCTGGGAAAGAGACATTTAAAAAAAATATATTATTACTCCCATTTTAAAGGTGCTGACTGAAAGTGGATTTTAAGTCTGCCTGTATTGAGAAGCTGAAGAAAGACAGGGAAATGTGGAGACAGGAGGGTGAGAGGACGTGCCAGCCCCGCAGATATGTACGGGCAGCTCATCAAAATGCCATGTTGCAAACACGGGATAGTTGCAAGACAGGCCCCAAGGAGACAATAACAGAACACCACTAGTGGTCACATATAGCTATCTACCCGAATCTAATTTAATCAGGGAATGACTTACAGGCTTAGAGGAAAGGATAGTGTATGTTATCATTATTCAGGTCTTCCCCCTTCCCCTGAATATTCTGCAAGGAACTCAGGGCCGTGTACATGGTCCGTCATCCATTTTATCCTCACAATAACGCTATAGGGTAGGTATGGCTGAGTATATGTGTATGGGCCAATGGTAGCCCAGTTACCTTTGACCTTGAAAACAGAGGTTGAAGGACCAAAAACTTCTTGAGTTGCTACTAGAAGGATAGCAGTAATAGGAGATGGGAGGAACTGACAAAGGAACAAGAAGGATTGCTCCAAGCCTTGTATTACTTTTGTAACTGCCCTGGGTCCCCACAATCAATTGAATATTGCAACTTTCATGTAGGGGACTTAATCCCAGGGAAACATGGGCCTGATTTGGATCAGGACCAATGTACTCAAGGAGAAGGCTCTGGTTGAGGACAGCTGGACATCTTTAGGTTCAGGAACCACCAGTAAGTTCTGATCTTCTGACTGCGAAGCTCTTCAAGGGACATACCAGGAGAGGTGGTCTGCAGGTATGTTTTCCCCAGACTGTAGGGCCTTAAAGGCAAGAACCAAAACTTTGAAGCAGATCTGGTAAGCAACCTGGAGCCAGTGCAGCTGGTGTAGCACTGGTTGAATGTGTGCTGTCCTTGGGGCACCTGAAAGTACCCACGCCACCGCATTCTGGACCAGTTGTAATTTCTGGGTCGGCTTCAAGGGCAGCCCCACATTGAGCAAGTTGCCCTAATCCAGCCTTGAGATGACCATTACAGGGATCACTGTAGCTAGGTCAGGGCGAGAGAGGAAGGGGGCCAGTTGCCTCACTTGGTGTAGTTGGAGAAATGCCAGCCTGGTAATGTTTGCCACCTGGGCCCCCATAGATAAGGAAGCATCCAGGCACACACCCAAGCTCTTGACAGTTGGTGCTGGTGTTAGCTGTGCACCATCCAGGGCTGGGAGTTGGTATCCCACCCTCAGATTGCTCTCACCCAACCACGTCTTTGATGGATTCAGCCTCAGCCGGCTCTGTCTCAAGCACCCCATCATGATCTCCAGTCCCTAAGCCAAATTAGATGGAACAAAGTCCAGCTGGCCATCCATCAACAGATACAGCTGGGGTCATCAGCATACAGTTGCAGCCCAGCCCGAAACTCTGCACTAGCTGAGTGCACTAGCTGAGTGAGAGGGTGCACATAGATGTTAAACAACATAGGAGAGAGGATCACCCCTTGAGGGACACCGCACACCAGAGGGTGGCGGGTGATACCCTCTCTAGCACCACTCTCCATCCCCAACCCTGGAGGAATGAGGTAAACCCCTTCAAGGCTACCCACAAACTCCTACGTCAGCGAGGCGATGGGCCAACAGAGCATAGTCGACTGTGTCAAACGCTGCTGTCAAATCTAGTAACAACAGTAGGGTTGTCGATTTCATCCTACAGGGTTGTTCTTACATTTTATATTCTGAATGGGCTTTGGACTGGAGGTTAAGGGTGGTGTTTCAGTCTCCCAAAGTATCTCGAAATTTTGGAACGCATTTCTCACCAGTGCAAAAGATGGCCCTCCACAGGGAAAGCAAATCCTCTTTTAGTGGTGCAAATCAACTGTTTCCTAACAAGCAAAAAAAAAAATGAACTTAGGCATTGTCCCCACTGGTGAAAAAACAGGACATCAGAGATCAAGAGCGTGAGGACTGTGGTGTTCAGCCTCTCACCCAGGCATTTTAAAGACTTTCCCTGATTGCATTTTAATTGACCTTGAAACCAGGGATGTTATCAAAGCGAGCGCTCAGATTACTGCAGTGATTATTACCTTGCAGCAAACAGAGCGATACATTTTTAAATCCCTCTCTCACAGGGTTTTTTTTTGCAGAGGCAGCCATTCAATAAATAATTAATGCTACCTAATCCTTCTTTCTATTTCCCCTCTTGTTATTAAAAAAAATTAATAATCAGCCTTCAATCACCAATTTTACTGCAAATTAACCTCTGCTTCAACATGCCCCTTCTAATCCTTCGCTTGCCCCTGGTACAAATGTGGCATATGAGCGAGCAAGATTAGTAGTAGCGATGCTTCTAACATCGAGAGCAGCATCAAACTATTTCGGAATAATCATCCACATCATCAACATTTATTGTGATCGAAAGATCAGCCAACAGTAATTAGCAATAATGAAGACTCCCTATCTCCAGCAAGACGGTCTGCACGCTTTCCCTTCTGGGAACTTGCCGATCCACTTGCTGAACAATCCCCCCCCCCCCCCCCGGCCGCCATTATTTCGCAACCAAGGCTAGATTAGTTCTTATGGTAAATTAGGGCTGCCAACTCAAGAGCTGGGAAATTCCTGGAGATTTGGGGGTGGCACCTGGGGAGGATGGGGTTTGGTGAGGGGAGGGACCTCAGCAGGGTATAATGGCATGGAGGCCACCTTCCAAAGCAAACCGTGGATGTCTGGCAATTCGTAGAGGAGAATGGCATCGATTTTGGATTTCCCCCAGAAGTGACATGCTGTTTGGTATAGTGGTTAGGAGCGTGGACTCTAATCTGGGAGAACCGGGTTTGATTTCCCACTCCTCCATATGCAGCTGCTGGTGTGACCTTGGGTCTGTCACAAGTTTTTCCAGAGCTGTTCTCTCATGAGCTGTTCTTGAAAGAGTTCTCTCAGCCCCACCTACCTCACAGGGTGTCTGTTGTGGGGAGGGGAGGGGAAAGGAGATTGTAAGCCTCTCTGAGACTCCTTCGGGTAGTAAAGGGCAGGATATAAATCCAATCTAAACTTCTTCTTCTGTTGGCCTGACAGCCATTTTTTAAAAAATTCTCCTGATATTGCTCTGAGCAGAGGCACGAAACAAAAGATGGGGACCGGGGATCCCTCCCTCCCTCCTGGGGGCTAGGCAATCCTACACTGCCCTGGGCTCCTTGGAAGTAGAGTGGAATAAAAACATACTAAACAAACAAGCTATTAATGCACTAAACAAGCATAACTAAACAAGCATAACTAAACAAACTCAGGGGCAGACTGGGATGGGGAAATGTCCCTGGTAAAAGGCCCCACCCCTAGACCAAAGTAGGGAGGAAAAGGGAGGCAGTGCACATGCCCAGCTGTCCACCTCTTTCCTGGCCCTGCGCAGGGCTCAGGTGGGCTGGGAGTAGGGAAGCCATTCCCCTGGTCAAGGCAGGGGATCCCTGTTCTAACCTCCTGTTGCCTGCCATGGCTCCAAGCTCCTGGGAAGGTTTAAAAAAGCATCATCAAGGGCATTGTTACAACACTTCTAGGTAAAACAATAGGATTTCCAGCAATTCCTAGAGCTGCCCCTCATCACGTCCAGCAGGTAGCTCTAGGAATCACCAAAATCTTTGGTTTTGCCCATTGTCATGCCCACAGCTCCCATCATGTCCATGTCTCCAACCCTCCCTCCAGTTGTCAGGCCTGGCGTGGCAACCCTTGATCAGAGATGCCCCCAGCTGGGCCTCAGGTATACCAGCTGCACAGGCTTCATACCTGCCAGGTGCCACCTCCCCCATACTTTGTGGGCCTCCTGCATCCTGGGCACTATCACCCCCAGGCCATTAAGGACACAAGCATGCCAGGCACCACCTCCCCTGTGCAGGTCCTTCTTGCCATTGGCCCGAGGGGGGGCATTGCCCCACCAGGAGAAATCCCGGTGTCTAGAATGGCCTGACCACCCCCAATGACATTAATGTCATGCATAGTTTGGGCCTGAGTGCATTACGGCAACTGCTTGCATTAAAATAAAATTAATCGGTTCATTAATTAACTGATGGATTCATGAAGAGAAGCCAGGCCCGGAAGAGTTAATGAGTGGTGTGTTCAAAGTCTGCTGTGCCTAGGGGAGCCAGCAAGTACAAGCATTGTCCTTAATGCAAAGCTTCACTTAATTAACGTCTGTCGAAGGCTGCAGCATTAGCCATTTCTGTATGTTGTACGTCTGGAACAAATTCTTTCCCTTTGATTCGTAATCTGCTGCCATACCTAACAGGCACTGCTGTTTTGCACAAAACAGCCCCACGAGCAGTGCAGGTGAATGGGAAAATGATGGTTTTGTTTGGCACAGCTGCCGTTAGAGCTCTTTAGGAAAATTAGTGGAGCACTTGGTGATGTAGAAACCATCTTATTCACTTTGTTTTCAGAGGATAAGAATGAAACTCCTACTTTTCCCTTGGCTGTGGGTGGGAAACTTGTAATAAGGAATTTTGCCCATTCACTTTAGAGTCTCCTTCCATATGTGATACAATCACAGATTCAATAAATTGTGGTCTTGGGCTCCCAAAGCACAGATATTAACCGTCATTCTAATTGTATACCTTACATTTCTGCATCCAGTTCATTGCAATTTGTAGTCTGTTTAAGGTGACCCTGTAGGTTTTTTAGGGCAAGAGACAAACAGAGGAGGTTTGCCATTGCCTGCCTCTGGGTAGTGATCCTGGACTTCCTGGGTGATCTCCCACCCAAGTACTAACCAGAGCTGACCCTGCTTAGCTTCAGAGGTCTGATAAGATCAGGCATGCCTGGGCTATTCTGGTCAAGGCCATCACAACTAGGGGCTCCAACTAGGAACCAATTTGGTCTAGTGGTTAAGTGTGCAGACTGTAATCTGGGAGAACCGGGTTTGATTCCCCACTCTTCCACTTGCAGCTGCTGGCGTGACCTTGCGTCAGTTACAAGTTCTTTCAGAACTGTTCTTGAAAGAGCAGTTCTTGAAAGAGCTCTCTCAGCCCCACCTACCTCACAGGGTGTCTGTTGTGGGGAGGGAAGGGAAAGGAGATTGTAAACCGCTCTGAAGGTCGGGGCATAAATCCAATATCTTCTTCTTCTACTACTACTCAAGTTCCACCAGTTGGGCACCCCATCTGCTCACTGGTCATACATTATGCATTATGATCGGGGTCACTGGAGGACTCGGGGGGAGGGGTGAATGACAATTATCTGGGGGGGAAGGGTGAATATCAGCCAGCTCTCCAGCTCACACAGTGAAGATCTTTGTGCTGTGGGGGCAGCTGCTGCAATAGCAACATTTTTTAAAAAAACAACAGCCCTGTATAGCCAATCAAATCTTCCATGGACCATCAGAATTTTTGCTGGCCAGAAGCCCCACCTGGCCCTGCCCACTTTCTAAAAACAATTGGTGGACACCAAAAAAGGTGTTCGTGGACACCATGGCCTCCAAAGGACACCATGTTGGAGAACCTTGATTTAGAGCATCTCCCAGCAGGTCAATGGTGTATCTGTGCTTTAAATTTTGAAGGGCTCTTATTGTCAGTGCGGGTAGACCTGGCCTTCCCATTGGAAATAATGAGTGCAATGATTTCAAGTTTTATGCGTGTGTTTCCTTAAAATGATTGGTAAGTGTCAGAAGAACAAGGAGGTGAAAGAGGGAGATGAGTGAGTGAGGTGATTGGCTGGTGACTGAGAGTGTGTGAGCGAAGCTAGGAGGGGTGTGCGTGTGTGTGTGGAGAGAGGGAAGGCAAAGTGTTCAGTCTGGAGTTTGAAGTCAAGTCAGCAGCTGTCAGCTGTGGTCACCCTACACAGAGTCTGAGAAGTAGTCTTCTAACTAGAATCATATAGAAGTGCTGTGAAAGGCATTAAGATTCTAAAGGAGAAAGAAGAGTACTTTAGGGGGCAATTTAGAAAAAATCTAATATTGTCAGAGTATTATAAGAGTGTGAGGGGTAAAGCTGACAGAGACCTGAGGGGGGGAAAGGAAAGATTTCACTAAGCAACTTAACAAAACACCTTGTAACCAATACACTTCTTTTGCCAATAAAGTTTTATCTTGTTTGTTTGTTTGTTTATTATTTTGATTTCTATCCTGCCCTCCCCACCTTTTGGCAGGCTTGTTAACCCAGAGTCTTATCCTCAGAACCACATAGTCCAACAAGGGAGCCTTAGAGCTTGGGCACAATACTGTGGGAAAGGTTAATTAAAGACTGGAATTAAATTCCTGGTGGCAGCGATAGATCCTTTGAGTGAGAGAAAGAAGCCACAAGAAATTTAAAACTACATCATACCTAGCCAAACAAAATAAAAGAGAGAGGTACCATCACAATGGGCCTTTAACTTTTAACAGGCAGATGTGCTGCAGACCAGATCGGGAGTGCTCCTTGCGCCTAAGCCATTCCTGCCTCCTCAACAGGATTCCCAATTCTGATAGTACTGGGAGTGGTAATAGCATATCCCTGCAGGATGTCACTAAGTCGACTGTGACTTGACGGCATTCTACACATGCAATAGCACATCCAGGAATCATGGTGGGGAGGTAGGAACAATGCTCCCTCTAAGCTGAGGAGTCTTGTGAGCAAAAATTCTACTTTGTAAGCTACTGGCATTAAAGTTGTGAGCGAGCGATTAGCCTACTGCATAACAGCATGTTCTGGAGCCATCCTTCCCGAGCGAAGACAAAATGTGTGAGCCAGAGGCTAAAAAATCTGCAAGCTGGCTCACACTAAGTCAGCTTAGAAGGAATGCTGGGGAGAAGTGGTATCAGGTATTGCCAATCTGATCTGATTCCTGAAATATCAGACATCTTACTGAGTCAGCAATATTTGACTGGAGGCCTCTATCCAGAATCTACCACCAATCAATTTTATTGACTGACCCCAAGTGTTCATATTATGGAAGAAGGAGAAACTATTATCTCTCTGGACCATGAATCTTCATCACTTGTCCACTTAGCAATCTTAATTTTCTCTAAGGTCCAAACACTATAGCCTTTCCAGCTTGGGAAAGTGCTCCAATCCCCTTGATCCATTTGATTCCCTTTCTCAGTATCTATTCCTTGATGCCTTCCATCTATGTTCTTGAGCTGTGTAAGTTACCCCTCCATATTCATTGACAGCTCTGCTAGCTGAAGGCAAACTCTGCTGAAATTATCACCATTGCTTTACTAAGGTTTTGTGGATCTGGGTTCCCCCCCCCCCCCCCCAATTGCATGAAACTCTCTTTTATTCCATTTTTCTGTCACTTTTGATGCGATAAACCAGCTTGACGGATGTCGCTTGTACATGTGATCAGAGGGAAACACCTCAAGGAAAGGAACCTGTACAGGGACAACAAAAAGAGAACAGAAAAGATAAATTTGTTCATCTTTTTCTGACTTTCTTAATGCCAAAGGATTGTGAAACACACAGAGAGAACACATTGCAAAAATCTGAAGAGCCCACAGGGCACCCAGCTTGACGGCTGAGTTCCAAAAAACATTATGTCATGTTTTAAAAGGGGGGGTTGTCTCTCAAAGTGTACTGAGGCATTTCTCCAGTAATGATAAAAAGTCATTTGTGAGGGAAATTTTTTTTTTTAAAGAACAAGCTAATGATTGAGGTTGGCTCATTTAAAACAGGGAAATTTTGCTGATCGCTGTAGCGTTGATTTGGCATTAAGGAGGAACTGTGAATTAGAAACATTCCTCTCCAATACGGATCGCAGTTAACTGCACAAACTGTAGCCCAATGGCTTCAGCTCTAAAACATCATGTGAAACAGTCCTAATGACCTGGTCATCAGCAGCCGAAGAAGAGGTTTATCTGTTTTTTTCCTCACAACCACCCATGAGGGAGGTGGCCTAATAATGACACATTACCAAATACTCTTGTTTAATTTTGACCAACTTTGTAATGACCTTTGGCCATATGCAATACATATTTACTACTACTATTACATTACCAAATATACAGGTGGGGAACAGGCTCTCCACTTTGTGTTCTGCGTAACAGACAGATGTAAATTGTGGGTTCCCATATATGTATTCCCCATTCTGGAAGTTAATCCACTGAAAGTTCCTTAATGACCAGACAGCACCCTTCATTCCAAGCATTATTTCATCCCTTGTGGAAGAGGGTCTGTAAGCACTGGTAGAGCTGCCCATTTTCACCCCCAAAGTTGAGACAACATACAAATTATGATTCATGTAACATACGGAGTGAAATGTCAGCATTTTTCTGAGGAGAGAGAAACACTGCGCATAAAATGAGATAATTCATTACAACAGGTGTGTTGAAGCAAAAATAAAACCAAACAGTAAAGTTGTTAAACTATCTAATATGAGGCATAAATATCAAAATAGGTTGTTTAACCATGGAAATTGTGTGAAGTATTACGTTTCAAGTTTGTTATTGCTGTGTTTGATCTACATAACAAACAATACATTTCTTTTTACAATGGATTTGACTCTGCACCAGCTAGAAGAAGTAGGGAAGAAGTAAGTTGGAGAAAAGGATTATGATATTAGAAGTGAAGAAGTTGGCTGTATGTCTGGTTTGGGGGTGTGAGGTCCTGCTGAAGAACGTATTTAAGAAAGGGAAGCCATTTCTCGGCAAACATCGTTGTCCTGGGGTAAATGTCAGATTGCAGTAGGCAATCTGTAATTTTTTCCATCACTAGATGTTTCCATATCTTTGAATGCCAATCTGATAAGACAGGTATGGAGCGAGAACTCCATGTTTTCGCTAATCGCGTTTGTGCAGCCGCTAACAAACTATGGACTGCCCATTTTGACGTTTAAAGAAGACTCATATGGCTTGAGGCCAACATATCTGAAGGACCACTTACTTCCAATATAAAGCCCCCAATCATCTTCAGTGACCCTGCTTCAGGTGCCTCCTCCACATGAACACACATAAAGCTGCCTTATACTTAACCAGACCATCGGGCCCTCAACGTCAGTATTGTCTACTCTGACTGGCAGCGGCTCTCTGGGGTCTTGGGCAGAGGTCTTTCTCATCACCTATTTTAACAGGAGATGCCAGGGACTGAACCTGGGACCTTCTGCATGCAAAGCAGAAGTTGTTCCACTGAGCCACAGCTCATCATCTGAAGCTGGTAGCCCGAGAAAAGGCCTTCTCAGTCGTGGTGTCAAAACTTTGGAAATTCTGTTCCCAGGGAGATTTGTCTGTCTGACTCTACATCTACTACCTGAAATCTTTTAACTTGAGAAGGTGGTGATTGGATTTTTGGGCCTTCTGGAATGAAAGAATATGTTCAGTCACCAAACCATGATTCCCTACCCTATTGTATTACTAATATATCACTGCCTTGTACCCAGTTAGATCAGGAATCCATCTAGTCTTTCCTAACACTTTGCTGAGAGAGATTTTTTGATTTAAAATGCAACTGGGAACTTCTGCATGCAAAGAATGTGCTTGACCATGGAACCTAGACATCATTCTTCTCAATTCAATTCAAGTCGATTTATTACGATCAAAGATCAGCAAATACCTCATTCTTCTCAACCAAGAAGTTTTACTCTTTGTCCCCAGCTCCATGACGAAACAGGAAAGCATTGGGGTGGGGAGTTAGAGAGAAAGGTGAGCCAATAAGAAGGGGGAGAAACCTCTTTGGCCTGTCCCCCTGAGAAAACATTATGAGTTCCCACTCAACATTTGTTCCAGAACTACGTTCTGCTTTGGTTTCTGGTCTCCAGACATCTCCCATTGTGCCTCTGCAGATCTAATTTCTGCAGGTTTGCCAAAGCTCCAAGTACCTTTCCATCTCACCAGAACATCCATCAGTACCTTTGGCAGAGGTAAAGGTTATCCCAGTGCAAATGCCATGCAATGGGAGGAGAATATGCCCCTAGGTAGATCTGATTTGTATTGGATTTGGCTATCAAGCAGTTGTTATGTCTGGCTTGGTTTCTGCTGACTTTGTGTAAATAGAACTGTAAGCTGGGTTGAACCCGCTTGTGCCGTTTAAACTAATTACTTTGCTTGAAAGCAACCTCTTTATTAACAGCAATGATGGCAAAAAATTATGACTATGGCTCATCATGAGTTATTGCCATGTCAGATGCTCGATATTCAAGGGACAAAACTGTCATGTCTGTCAAAAGGAGGGGCACCCTTGGAACATGGCTTTGGTGGAAAACTTTATGCTTGATGACTGGTTAACAAACCTGGATCACAAACCATGGCTTTGGGATGATGAAAAATGTGGGCACCATTATTGGACATATGAGGGACTTCCAGCATAATGGGAAGGTTAGGTATGGTGAGTACTGAGAAAAAGAAACCAGTGTGATACAAGTATGAGAGCCAGCATGGTATAGTGGTTAAGAGCAGCTGAGTCTTATCTGAAGCACCGGGTTTGATTCCCTGCTCCTCCTCCACATGAGGGCTGCTGGGTGACCTTGGGCCAGTCATTCACCATTCTGTCAGAACTCTGCCAGCCCCACCTACCTCACAAGGTGCCTTTTGTGGGGAGAAGAAGGGACAGCAATTGTGAGCCTCTTTGCAGCTCCGTAGGGTAGAGAAAAGTGGGGTATAAAAGCCTAGTCTTCTTCTTCAGACGTGCTCAGATGCTACAGTAAACATAGCCCAAAGAGTTTATGCAACAGACCCAAAGTCTCTGCCTTCACTGTGGTAATAAACTTCTGTCAGGACTGTATCACTTCAGACAACAGGTGTGGACTAAAATGTTTAGAGGCTGTTATTCATTGAGAAGTGTTTTAGTACTGCTGGATCTAGTCAGTTTTTACTGATAATTTGATTGATAGCTGCCTTGGAAGTCTTGGGATAGAGGCATAGCTAACACATGGAACAGTGTGAAGTAGTATAGTCATGAGGTAAAAGAGCAAACTGCCTGTTGAGTGGCATTCTCAAAGGCTCTTCCATGTTTAAAAAACCCTCGTCTCTGAAAGTTTAAAAAATACAATTTATTTATTTATTTATTAGGTTTTAGTGCAGTCTTTGCCCTAATGTACCAAATTTCTAGCTGCAGATCTATTTTATGAACTGGAAGGTTTAAAAACATGGCACCCCCCCCCCCCAACTTGTATCCTCAAACAAAGCAAGCTGAATCTCCCGCTTTAATAGGAGACCTCCTGCCATATCTTTCCATTTCTCATCAGCACTTCCAAAGAAGGCAGGATAAAAATGGAGGGAAAGGGTGTGAGCGCGTTCGTTTAACCATAGAGTTTTCAGGGAATCCTAGAGCATGGCTTCTGACATCATGAAGCCACTTCTGGTTGTTAGTTCGTTTGTTGCCAGAAGTGATGCTCATGGGCGTGACGCCAGCCAATGCTCCCTCTACGCTGTGGAGTCTTGTAAGCAAAAATCATACTTTGTGAGCTACTGGCATTAAAGTTGTGAGCCAGCGATTTGGCTACTGCACAAATTAGTTTTCTCTGGAACCATCCTTCCTGAGCTAAGACAAAAATGTGTGAGCCGGAGGTTAAAAAACTGTGAGCTAGCTCACACTAACTCAGCCTAGAGGGAAGACTGATGCCAGCACACCTGTCCCCACTACCCCAGTCCTCTCTCAAATCCCTATAGAGCGAATATTTCCTAGTCAGATCAGATCTCACAGGCAGGCTTGGGCCTTGAGAATATTCTGATTTAGAAAGTAACTTTGATACATCAAGTGTTGTATGAAACTGGTTTCTTAGAACATGCAAATCTGCCACAGGGAAAGTAGTCAATCCTTTAAATGGGTACAGTTGTCTGTTCAACTCTGTACATGTATCAGTTACTTACACACATACACAAGAACATTACTCACCGGCTGTTAAGTATTACTCACAGGAATGCCAGGAAATGAATCTCTCTCTCTCCTCCTAAATAGCCTCAACCCACAAAGTGTTTTTCATTTCAATCTAAATACAGCAATTATTGCTTGAATTAATACCACAGAAATACTTAGCACATTAGCATTGGTTAGGTAAGATACCTCCCATCCCAATTACAAAGGAGTTAGTCATAGATAGGTGTAGAGAAATAATCATTTGTGGTCAGATTTGTAAAGGTGCATCTGCTAGACAATGCATTCCATTTTTCTCAGGAGCCTTTGCGCACAACGTTGACTGCCAGCTGTCGTAAGAGAAGAGAGGATCTCACGGAAGTGGAAGCGCACGGCAAGTGAAAGGATTAAGTGTTACGGCAGAGGTCCTCAGGGTTCACCATGGCACAAGCAGGAAGTTGACAAAGCATTTCACAAACCCCCAGTGGAGGACATGCAAATGAAAAGGCCTCAAGAAATATCTCTGGCCAAGAATACCGTATATGATAGTTTAAAATGCATGACACACATAAAAAAGCAGCTTTGGCAGGAGGATTTGAACCAGACAAGTGGGACTGAGAGAGGTACTTTAATCTTTTCCCCACTTGCCATTTTTCAGCCCCCAATTGCTTTCCCAATATTACTTTTGTTTTTGTTGTTCAATCGCACAGTCGAGTCCAGCTCATCATGACCCCATGGACCACATCACGCCAGGCCCTCCTGCCTTCTGCCGTCCTCTGGAGTTTGCTCAGTTGTATTACTTTTATAGCTGCATGTATTTATTTGTATTGTGTAGTTCCAGCTTTTAAAATTATGACTTTTAGGGTTGTCAACTCTGGCTTGGGAAATTCCTGGAGATTTATGGGCAGTGCCCGAGGAAGACAGACTTTGAGGAGGGGAGGCAGCTCTGCAGGGATGTGTTGCCATAGGATCTACCCTCCAAAGCTGCTATTTTCTTCAGGGGAACTGATCTCTCTGGTCTGGAGATCAGTTATAATTCTGGGAGAACTCCAGCCCACACCTAGAGGTTGGCAACTGTCCCTTTCTTCTTGACAGACAGGTTTGATGTGGCCACTGTTATCCATGCGCTGATCACACCAGCTGTTTTCAGATGTTACAATCACATGCTGAGAAGCCAGCACATAGATCCTCCCAACATGTATGGTCATCATCTTGTCTGAAAGAAAATATGTGGATTTACAAGCAAACCGGGATGTGCACAAATCAGCTCACAAACTAAAGTTTGTGATGAATTTTGGCCAGTATGTGATTTACTAACTGAAGTTCATGGCAGGTCTACTGGCAGGAACTTCCCATCAACTTTCAAGCAGTTCCTGGAAGTTTGTGCTGGTTGGTGAATGGATACATTTCCAGATAGACTTTCTCTGATCAAAACAGAATGTTTACCAAACTTCAAAGCAACAAAGAGGGCAGACTTCTATAGCCTTGGAAACACTTTTGTCAGTTTCAAACTAGTCATGTTTATTTCAAGAGCCCCCCCCCTCCTTTGTGTTCACTTCCCATTTTCTTGCACAGAGCTTGTAAAATCCCACCTCCCCTTGCTTGGATTTGTGACTCTGTGCTTTAAGGTCAGTCCTTTTAATCTTGCAGTGCCAGTGGCACTGGTACTGCTGGGCACATTGTACGTTGTTGTTGTCCTGCTGGGCCTGCAAAAATGCCCCCCGCTTAGATTGTGATTGAGCTGGCATTGTCACATTGGCACTGGGTTCTGCTGGATACTAGTACATTGCGCTGGTTCTGCTGGGCTTCCAACCCCCCCGGCTTGGATTGTGATTCTATGCTTGACATCAATCCTATTGATCTGGCATTGCCACATTAGCACTGGGTTCTTCTGGGCACTCTGATTGCACTGGTACTGTTGGGTACTCTATACACTGTACTGGTTCTGCTGGGCTTGCAAAAATGCCCCCCTTGCTTGGATTGTGATTATGCTGGCACTGCCACATTGGCACTGGGTCCTGTTGAGCACTAGTACATTGCACTGGTTCTGCTGGGCTTGCAAAAATGCCTTCCCCTTCAGTTTCTACTGAAGAGATTCTCTGGTTTGACATTAGTACTGTTGGGTTTACACTGCCACAGTGACACTGGTTCTGCTGGGCTTGCAAAAATGCCCCCCACCTTCAGTTTCTACTACAAAGATTCTATGGGACTTTGATCTGCAAAGCTTCTATTGCCCTTGCTTTTTTTTTGCTGTTTTTTTCTCCATTGGAAACAGCTTAGAGGGAGTATTGGTTCTATGTAGTGTACAGAGGATGCATACATGTTTAAACTCCATTCATTGCCCCTTTTGGACAGCATGTCAAATATATGCATATGGGAAGCATCACAAGTGAGAGAAGGCAGCATGGTATAGCCCAATCTTGTCGGATTTCGGAAACTAAGCAGGGTTGGTACTTGGAAGGGAGACCACCAAGGAAGACGCTGCAGAGGAAGGCAATGGCAAACCACTCCTGCTTCTCCCTTGCCTTGAAAGCCCCTTGCTGAGGTCACCATAACTCAGCTGCAAATTGACAGCCCTTTGCACACACATGATCACAGGTACCTCATGGACTTTATATGTATGGTTGTCAGGTTCCCAGTATGCATGATTATAACATCTAAAAAGTCTGTTCAGGTTTTATTACTTCATTTTTCCCTATGTATGGAAACCTCGGTGCAGAATACAACACAAGTTGGCTGACTGGCATAAACTACAGGGAATTAATCTTGCCTATGATAAAAGGACTGTATTGGGTTCCAACTGGTACAATTCAAAGTGCTGATTATTACTTTTGAAGTCCTAAGAAGACCGGGGGTGGGTGGGTAGGATTCTCAGAAGACCACAAAATTTCTAAAGAACTTGTCCACCAAGTAACATAATCCACTGAGGCTTCGTTGTGAGGACCTCCCTTCTTTTGATACACAGTGCGTAGCGATCCTTCTTTGGCACCTTAGTTCCTTGTGACCATCTGCCTGGCACCAGATTGTCTAAGTTTGCAGTGGCACGGGGAAATGTGTGGGCACCAGTTTTTGGGGGGGCTGTAGCTTGGTTTTAATATTTTTATTAAAAATATATTGTTTTAATGTTTATTTGTCAAATTGACTTTACATTGTTATATATTGTTGTTACCCAGCCTGAGTTCTGAGATGCTTGGGGAAAGGCAAGTATATAAATATTCTAAATATATAAATATTTTTCTTCTCTCCATCCCCGCCCCCCACAATCCTAGACAGTAAAGCACCTGGAAGGGTGTGGAAATGGCCTGAGGGAAAAGGGTTGATCAATTCCTCCCACTGTGAAATTCATTTATGTATGCCATGGCTGAATTTCAGTTTTTTAAAAAAGAGGGGGGAAATAACACAACTGTCGGAGTCTAACCTCAGATCTCCCTTCTCTTGCCTACTTTGGCCCTCACAGTTTACAACTAGCACATGTTTGCAGCTCATTTTTTGTGAGGAATTTGGGGACGGTGGGCAGGAATGCCCCTCCCAGCCCTAAATCAGGAAGGTTCCCACTCTCCTGCCTTTCCAGAAACTATGCAAACCTGGATTATTTAAGGGGGCTTTTGTATGCAGGCAATAGGGCATCACTGTTACAAAAGGCTTCACAAAGTTCGGATAAATCATTGGGGACTGTGGTCTGTACAGAGATGTGAAGACCCAGAAAAAAAAATGGGAAAATTGGGGGGAAAACCCAGGTTTTTCCCATTTTTTTCCTGAAGCCTTTTTTGTTTTTTCCCAAATTTTTTTTGAAAAAGTTGCAAAAAGAAAATAAATTGATTATGGAATGTTTTATTTTAACATGATGAATAAAATATTTTAAGACAAGGTGTTCAAATATTTTCCAAATCATTTCTAAAAAATATGTGTGGTATCAGATTAATCTGATTTCTGTGCACTGAGGACAAGCAAGTCCTAGGTTATAAACTGAACTCTCCAATGCAAGAACAAGATGCATTTCTTCCTTTAGAAGCTGCTATTGTCACAAGAAAAGAAAAAGGTTTCAGTTTTGTTTTTGCATGTGGATGAGTATACTGGCACTTGGGCTTCACTAGGCCTCAAAGCACTGGAAGAAAATACAGAGCAACAAAAAGGACCTGAAAGTGTAGTTTTTAGAGGTCCATAATAACTGTGATCATGACAGACACAACAGAGTAGCTGCAGAAGCAGAGACTGAAACTAATACTGATAATTACAGCTCAGAAAATGATACTGATTAAATTTCATGCCCATTCATTGGCTGGAGACAAACTGGCATTCTGCCACGCCTCCGCAGCACGGCAGAATGGGGCGGGGGGGAGGAAGCGTTCAGATTGCGGGCGGCTTCCTGGAGCGGCGGGCGGACGCCGCGCAGCTGCCCCTGCCCACGCGCCGTCACACCCACTCCGGCGGGTGGAACGCGCACATGGGGCGCGCCGCAGCAGCCGAGCACCACTTTGAAGTGGTGCTCGGCTGCTGCGGAAGGAGCGCGGCGCCGGACGCAATGCGTCCGGGCCGCCTCCTGGGGGCAGATGCGGCCGTCTGAATGGCCGCTCTGCCTCTGCTTCAGAAGCGGCCGAGACAGCCAATCTGTCCTCAGCCATTGAAACGTAGTCCCGCACTCCCTTCTATACACTTCCCCCCTCTTCAATTCTTTTTATGAGAATGGAGTGGTTTTTTTAATTTAATACTGTGGAGAGGAAATATGAATAATTGTTACTTCTAGATTTTTAAAAATTGTTTTGTGGAGGGTTTTTTGTCTGTTCCACATAAACTAGTAAACAGTTCAGGAGATTGTTGCTCCATTTGTACAATTACAAATATTATTTTAAAAGTAAATTCTGTTTGTAATAATTGTTTGGATACACTATATTTTTAATATGCTAGTTGTGATAATTTCATACCAAGTAAAATTGTCCATAGTCATATTTTATGTTCCTAAAGTAACAAAATTACTTTCAATCTGGAAAAGAAAAAAGAAGTGCTAATGTAGTATTTTTTTCAATTTTTCCAAAAATGAGTTTTTTCTGAGCTTCAAAAATTTTACATCTCTAGGTCTGTACTACTGCTCATGTTGTGTGATTTTGCATCATTTGGTGTGGAAGGAGGAGGAGGAGGAGGCAGCGGCAATTGAGTTTATACTCTGCCCTTCACTTGGAGTCTCAGAGCAGTTTACAATCTCCTTCCCTTCCTCTCGCCTCAACAGACATCAAACTGGCTGTGTTTTGAAAGGATTAACACTTATGCTTTGCTACGGCTCTGTTTTAAGACTTCTGGTTGGATCTACAACCCAAATAATACTTCATTGTTTATTGAATGTCCCAATTTATTTCTTGTGTTGACTCACTCTTTGTAATCTGCCTTGAATCCCAGTGAGAAAGGTGGACTATAAATTAGGTAAATAAGGTAAATAAATAAAATAAATGAAAAAATTTAGGTTTCTGGAACATTCCACTACATTAAGGCAAAACTATAAATTGTACACATAGCTTTTGTATTGAATGCTATTGTTGATACATGGGTTAAATAATCTACAATGAGTTTTGCTATTAACAGAGATATGTTTAGGGATCTGTTTTTGTTAGTACGGGCATTCTCTTTCTCTCTCTCTCTTTTTAGTGTGAAGGTCTCACTTAAGCAATCTAAACCCCATTAAAATGAATAAATTTTCAGGAACCTTGGTGCCTAGGACTACAGCTTTGGTTACTGGCTCGAACTTTTCCAAGTAGATGAGCACTGGATTTCATTCCAGTTGAATTCAAAATGAGCTTTACAAGGGATGGAGGGATTTGTTCCTCTGCGGAATTTTATTGTAAAACAACAGCTTGGTTATTGGTTTAGATCTTTCTGAAATTGTTCAGACATTTCACCCAATCAGTGCCACCAGTTTGGAAACTGCTGATTCAATATGGAATAAATCCAAACCAACTATTAAACTGGTTGAGGCCAATCGCCTAAACCAACAAATTCCCATTCAGACTGATTCAAACCAGCTGGAGCATGTTGAAATGGGTCCAAATAAAATGTAGTATGTTTTGTCTGTGTGCGTTTAAAGTGCCTTCATTGTAGCCAGCTTATTGCAACCTCCCTTCCATGAGGTTTTCAAGGCAAGAGATGAACATAGATGGTTTACCATTGCCTGCCTTTGTGTAGCAACCCTGGACTTTCTTGGTGGTCTCCTATGCAAACACCAACCAGAAATGACCCTGCGTAGCTTCCAAGATGTGAAAAGTGCAGGCTAGTGTGGACCATCCTAAATAATAATAATAATAATAATAATAATAATATATCAGTACATAACATTTACACTTCTTATGTTCAGACAGAGACTCCATTGCTGCTGCAAATGAGACAGAAATGAAAAAACATCCCCAGGTGAAAGCAGCCAAAGTCAAGTTTTGAACTCAGGAGGTGGTGGCGGCTACAAGCATGGATGGTTTCAAGAGGGAATTAGATAAACATATGGAGCAGAGGTCCATTAGTAGCTATTAACCACAAGGTACAGATAGGAACACTCAGTCTGGGGCAAGTGATGCACTATATTCTTGGTGCTTGGGGGGGCAACAGTGGGAGGGCTTCTAGTGTCATGGCCCCACTGGTGGACCTCCTGATGGCACCTGGTATTTTTGGCCACTGTGTGACAGTCTGTTGGACTGGATGGGCCATTGGCCTGCTCCAACACTGGCTCCTCTTATGTTCTTATGTTCTTAACTCAGAACATGACAGATCGTATCCTATGCCAAATTTTATTTAAAGGAAAAAAGCAACAAGAAGTACTTAATGCTAACCCACTACATTAGCTGGTTTAAAACATGGCTCTTGTTTGATAGACATTCGTATCTGGAACCGAACAAAATCTACGTTTAAAAAGAAAACCAATTCCTGTTTAAAGAAAAAAAGATCCTCTGAATCAGAACAAAGATGAACTAAGAATGTCTGAACTTAAACTGAACCAAAGGAGGATTTCTGCCAGCTAATTCATTGTCAGATGCATGATTTCCTGAGGATTTGTTTTATACGGCCCGGTTTATTTTCTTGTACCATTTTCTGTTCAAGAAGACACTTCCAGGTGTTTTAAGCTTTCTGTAGACTCACTGACATTCAGTTGACATTCGGTCCTCCCCATCTCAACTAGATTAAAGAACCAGAAAAACAGGACGTTCCATGACAGATGTTAATGAAACGGTATGTTTTGAAAGGATTCTAAAAGTCCTTTTTCTTAGATTGGTCAGCAAATCCTTGTTTGCAGTGCAAGTCTTCATTGTTAAAAGCTCCAGCAATGAAAATAATGTGATTGACCCATGAGAACTTGGATGGGGAACTCAAAACTCACATAATGTTAGGGATACCAGTGGTAGATCATGTGCTTGGGCCCTAAGAGTTCCCCAACTCAGATGGTCTAATGACCCGCTGAACCAATCACAGCCCATCTGATGGAGTCCCACTCTGTTTTTTGTTTGGCATTCAGTCCCTTACGTCTTACTCGGTGAACCTTGGGTAATGTGGAGCCTTGATCTGTGTTGACAGAGTTTAGATATGCAGTAAAGCAGAGCACAAGCTGTTTAAAGAATAAGTCAGTTTATTAAGAAGAGGACAAAGTTTGTAAGAAAGAGAAGAGAGAAAGAGAAGTCTCACTGGCTAGGAGAGAGCTAACTGTTCTCAGCAGGAGTGGGAAAGAGACCAAGCTGAGCCATTCCGGAGACAGGAAGGAGACTACAGTAGGAAGTCCCTAATCTCACTGTGCTAACTAGTCCTTTCTGCAGCCCCCTGCAGGATGTTCTTGTCATCTTCTTTATCTATGCACGATAGACCTTGCATATTCCAACAATCTGGATGGCCCAAGCTAGCTCGATCTTGTCAGGTTTTAGAAGCTAAGCAGGGTCAGCCTTGGTGAGGACTTGGAATGGGAGACCACCACGGAATTCCAGGAGCCCTGTGTAGAAGGAGGCAATAGCTAAACCACTTCTGGATGCCTCTTGCTTTGAAAACCCTACAGGATCGCCATAAGTTGGCTGTGGCTTGATGGCACTTCTTACTACCAGAATAGTAGGACATGAGATCCATTGGCTCAATAAAGGAAGTCATGGCCTTCAGTTTGCAAGCCCTGAGCAAGGCTGTTAATGATAGGATGTTTTGGAAATCATTAATTCATAGGGTTGCTGTAAGTCGGAAGTACCTTGATGGTATATAACATACCAACATATAATAGTAGGATTTTCCTCCTTTAAAAAAATGTTTCAAGCCAATGCACACACAACGTCCATGACTCATATGTCAGTAGAAGTGCGGAACGGAGAGACTAAGTGTGCTTCTCCTGTAAAGGAGGCAGGTCCGCCACCAGGGAAGGATATCAGTGGCTGACTTATTTTATATTTATGTATTTTACTCTGTGAACCAGAGTTCTATACTTCTACCTCCACTCCTCCTCCCCTGCCAATTTGCAAGATGGAGATAATATATAATATATAAAATCTAACATTTTAAAATTGCTAAATAGTAACTGTAGGTGAGCCAAATAGGAAGGAAAAGTGTGATCTGGCAGAAGAGGGGTTATCTTTATCCTCCGGACTATAGTCCTGACCCCCTTCCCCAGCTGCTATTTATCCTGCTCGTGGAAATATACATGTTGCTAGTGTCTGGCCTGCATGTTTCCCCCAACATGGCAAGGTATCAGTTCTGGGAAGGCATTTGAGGACAATAAAGAGACATAAGGGGGGGGAATTTATTTCCCACTCACCTAATCAGCAGCAATGACCCAAGTCTGGGCTGCCTGGAGGTACTATTTAGCAATTTTTTAAAAAGTGCACTGGAGATCAAAGTTACAGATCTTCCAGTGTCTTGTCTAGTCTGACTTTAAATGTTTCCCAGTCGTTTAACAGGCACCTGTTAGATCCCATAGCTTTCCTTCTCACCGAATGGTTGTTGGCTGTTCTCCTTTGTATTCAGCACCATGGTTGGAAAAATAAATAAAAGAATCGGGTGTCACCTTAAGTAGCAGAGACCCAAAGAAGCTTGCTGATCTGGCTGTAAACCATACAGATTGAGTTATAAATTAAACTGTGACACATAAGGTATATATAAAAGCAATTTTAACACAGAATATATTAAGTCATTCACATTCTCTGCAATTAATTCATCTGTCATCAGCAGACTCATAAACTATTTGACTCTATGACAAGTTTGGAGGAGAGCAAGCCAACTTTTCCCGCAGGTGTGCATCTGGGCGGAAGAGAGGAACACTGTGCGTGCATTGAGAAAGGAGAGGAGGGAACTTTATGTGAAGTGCATGGTGGGAGGGGGGGCTGTGAAGAGCTAATCATTAGCAAAAAGAAGGCTGGGATTTGGAATCTCCAATGTCTTATCTCTGCTCTTTCAAGCAAAAAAAAAAATCCTCTATTTTGATTTTGTTCCTCCATTGTGTGACTTGGACCTTTTTTTTTTTTTTTTGCGGGGGGAGGACATCATTTTCATTTTTCCTCGTACTGAATTTTCCATGTACAATCCACTCACATTGCACCAGTCTAAGTTTTGCCCTGGAGCCTCCAAATTATTTATGTAAGTAAAGAATTGTTTGTTAAGCACAGAGGTGTCCCAGAGCGGGTTCCCGCAACACAGTGCTTTGTGTCCCAAGTCCTTTGCACCAGGAGTTGTTAACCAACCTCAGGGTAGGCCCCAGAGTTTCCCCAGAATTACAGCTGATTTCCAGACTACAGAGAACAGGAAATGGCAGCTTCAGAGGGCATTTATGTCATCGCATCCTTGCGCAGCTCCAACCTCTCCAGGCACCACTTCCAAATCTACAGAAAATTCCTAAACAGGAGTTGGCAACCCTCCAAGTTCTCCACTGATACACAGAGTCAGGCCCAGTTTGCTTCCTTGGTTGCCATTGAAAGAGGAGACACCCATAAGAACATAAGAGAAGACAATGTTGGATCAGGAACAGTACATTGATTTGTCATACACATTATAATGTTTTTTTAAAACATACACAGGGCTCATTTCGTAGCAGGGACTCCTTTGCATATTAGGCCACACACCCCTAATGTAACCAATCCTCCAAGAGCTTACAGAGCTCTTTTTACAGGGGCTACTGTTTTCTCTTGGAGGATTGGCTACATCAGGGGTGTGTGGCCTAATATGTAAAGGAGCTCCTGCTACGAAATGAGCCCTGAACATACGTACAACAAAACTATCTCTTTCCCTTCCCAGTATATATATTCTTTAAATTTAGATGGCCTTATACCATATTCTTTCACTGATTCTGCGTACGAAATAAATGAGAACCACTTTCCCAAGGTGTTGCTTTAGTTTTATTAATCCAGGTGGTCAGCCATGTTGGTCTGAAGCAGTAGGACAAATTTAGATTCCAGCGGCACTTTTAAGACCAACAAAGTTTTATTCAAGGTTTGAGCTTTTGTTGGTCTTAAAGGTGCCACTGGACTCTAAATTTGTTCTTTAGTTTGGTTAAGTACTGCTTCTCCCCATTGGCAGGGCAGAATGGGGCAGGAATGTTTTTAGAGCCCCTGGTCGACGGTTTAATGCTAGGACACAGGCAGATGTGCTGGGTATGGTCTAGCTAAACAATTCCTGAAGGAAAGTTTGCTCTAATTCTAGCATCAATATCCACAAACACTTATTTGAGAGGAAGCCCTACTGAACTCAGTGGGACTTGCTCCCAAGGAAACATGCATAGGGTTACACTGCATGACATTTAAGATTTACTCGGAGCTCATGCTTACCAAAAGTATGCATTCATCCCTGACTCTTTTGAGCCAAGCGGCATTCAAAAGAGTGACCTAAGGTCAAGTCTGCCTAATGACCGTGAGTGATCCGACCTCAACCTCTGGAATACTTGCAAAATGACCTGGGTGAAGAAAGATCTGCAAAATCCTGTTCAGGGTTGAAGAGGGTGTATGTAAAAGTCAGACTAAACCACAAATTAAACTCTGATCTCCTATTCTCTTGGGAGCTTGATACACATATCAAAATACTCCAGTGGTGTTGGACATTCTCTCAATAACATGGTTTTTAGCTGTTTCTCTTTCCATGGTCCAACTCTATCGTCTGCTGCAATCATACAGTATTATACTGTGGAAAACATGAGATGCAGAAACTGAGCATTTCAAAATGCGATGCACACTGGAGTTCTGTACGCCCATAAAATTTTACTTATTAATAATATTGCTGTTCTGCTTTTCAATCATAATGTTTCTCAAAGCCATTTAGAATACTAATAACAATTTTTGAAATAAATTTGAAACAACAATTTAAAACAGCCAACTTTTATACAAAAGAAAGTGGATTAAACATAGTAAATTAAAAGAAACAATTGCAATGTCAACAAGGCACTGAAATTGTCAGAGAAGATCAAACAAAAAAAAGGCACAATAAAGTCTTTGCTCTTCTTTAAGAGTAAAGGTGTGCCAACCTGACCTCAAGGAGGAGAGCATTCAAGGGGCCACCTCCAAAAAGGCACCGCTACTGGTCAATGACGTTTCCTTATTGGTGGGAAATGGCCTGATATGAGCCACTAGGCAGAAAGCATTCCACAACACTGGGCCAACTGAATAAAATGCCTCTGTATCTGATGGTACTTTCAGCGGGGATTCATTGGCAGATCCACTGTTTATTTATTTGATTAAATGTTTATGAGCACAGCTGGTGTGTTGTAAGGGGAAAGTGCTACTTTGGTGTATGGCACTGGAGTCCCTGGTTCAACTCTGCCCTTAGCTACTAATTTGGCAGGAGCCCTTAGTTTCAAAGAGCTCCCTCAGCCCCAGATGTCTTCCCATGGCTGGCTGAACAAGACATTTTACTGGCCCCCTCCCCTTTCTTTCTTGTTTGCCTGCTGTTGCCCCACTTCACAGTCTCCTCTGCATTCTTCTTCAAGCTTCTCTGTCCCAGCCAATTTACCAGCTGTGCTCACTGTGAACCTAACCTATCTCACAAGACAGATAGATAGATACATTTGAACCTTACCTCCTTCCACTGTATCTGAAAAAGTGTGCTTTGCACACAAAAGCTCATACCTTGAATAAACCTTTGTTGGTCTCAAAGGTGCCCCTGGACTCTAAATTTGTTCCACTGCTTCAGACCAACATGGCTGACCACCTGGATCTATCTCACAAGAGTTGTGGTGAGGATAAAATGAGGGGAAATCATGTACTCTGCCCTCAGTGGTGAGTAACCTCCCACCACTGCATCCAAGGGCCCGCCTCCGATCAGTTCAGCGGCATGATTGGGGGGAGAAATAGCATCACTGATGGCATGATCTCATTTGCGGACACACTTTATGATAGTGATTTGTGGAATTCATAGAGCTTCAGACAGAGGTGGTAACATCAGTTCCATTGTGTTGCCTGGAAATGACATTATGGTGTTGGTGATATGCTGTTTTTCCAGGGCTCTGCCCCAGGAAATCTCCTAGGGATCATCAGAGGCAGGTTGGCAAACCTATCTTGACAGCAACCCTATGAGGTAGTTTAGGGTGAGAGAGAGTCACCCGGTATGCTTCATTGCAGAACGGGGGACTTTAACCCCAGCCTCTCAACTCCTAGTCCAACATTTTTACTCTGATCTTTTTCTTCAAGCCGCTTTTGAGTCACCTGTTTCCTCATGTGTAATGTTTCTGTCAGTTTTCTTTGTCCCACCCACCTCCAGCTCACTTTTCTATGATGGACTGTGGTGGGCAATCCACTCCCTATTCCCCCCACATACACACACACACCTGAAGACGGGCGGTTTCGTTTTCTTTTTTAAAAAACGGCCCTCTGTGACAAACACTGTACAACATATACATTATTCCTCCCCTGCTGGTCACACCTGTAATCTGAGAAGCTATTTGCATGAAACACAGACTGATCACAGCAGAGATGATTCTAAATGAGTGCTACAGAGATCCGGTGGTTATAAACTCAAGACTAAGCACATTTCAGATTCATTTAAAATATTGCAGTGGGTTAGTTTAATTATTGTCCTGCTAATTTTTGTTATTAAATTTTAATTGTAAATTGTTTTGTGAATGGAAATTAATAAGGAGATGGTTATTAAAAAACACCCATACATTCCAATAATTAACAGCACCCTTTAGTGCTGCATAGCTGCTACCATCATTGCTAAACTCTTGCCAAGTGTCTATCTCTTTTAATATATATGGCTAGGCTGGGTTTTTTATTACTTTTAATTGGGGTATTCAGAAAAATGGTTGATGTTGAAATGTAAGGAAATATCTATAATCATATGAAGCAAAGGAGTCCAACGGCTAGACGGTGTTATCTACTTTTATCTATATCCAGAGGAGTTCGCCGTGTTAGTCTGTTGCCGCAAAATAGTAAAAAGCCCAGCAGCACTTTTAAGACTAACAACCTCTATTGTAGCATAAGCTTTCGAGAGATACTGATGAAGAGAGCTGTGTTTCTTGAAAGCTTATGCTACAATAAAGTTTGTGTCTTAAAGGTGCTACTGGGCTCTTAACTACTTTTATCTGGAGTTTCCTAATCTGCCACATTCTGTATTTCTGCATCTGTATTATTTTATTTTATTTTATTTTATTAAAAAAAAAACATGTTTATGCTGTCTTTCCATCAAACCTAGGGTCCTTGAAGAGGTGAACAATCAAAACAATGCTAAAATACAGGTAAGTATACATATTTTTTTTAAAAATGAAACATCTAAACACAGAGAAGCACAAACAAACAAGGAGGAGGGACAATGAGAGTTAGTCTGGGAATACCAAGCTAAATAAAACAAAATTCTTCACTCACTGGAGTGAGACAAACAAATCTCCCTGGGGAGGGAGTGCCAGAGTTTTGGTGCCATAACCAGGAAGGCCCTTTCTCAGGTTGCTATGCAACTAGCCTCGGATTCTAGAAGGTGGTGCCTGAAGGTTCAAAGGCCAAAGTAATGCCATTGTCTGACATAGAGCCTAGAACTGTTGCTAGGGATGCCAGCTTCCAGGTGGGACATGAGGATCCCCTGGATACAGCTCATCTCTGGACTACGGAGATCAGTTTCCCTGGAGAAAATGGATGCTTTGGAGGATGGACTCAATGGCATTGTTTGCACCCCACTGAAGTCCCTGTCCTACCCAGGCTTTATTCCAAAATCTCCAGGAGTTTCTCAACCTGGGTCTGGCAACCCTATCCCCAATCCCTGCTGGTGGCCGGGGGGGACCTGGCAATTCTATCTGTTACACTTCCTCAATCTGGACAACTTGCATCTGAGATGAGCCCACAGTTTATTTCTTTCTGTTCTGAAATTCCCAGTCTTCAGGTTGCCAGCTCTCTGCTAATTATTGGCCTTTCTGTCCAAGTTTCTTGCTCTTCCTTAGGCTTAAAGAAGGTTGATGAGGCCATGGAGATGCGTAGTGGTCTGATTTTTTTGCCATTCAGTAGACCTTTGGCTCAGTCAGTATGGAGGGGCACCATTTTGCAAAAATTCCTTTTCCCCTGAAAAGTTTACTGCCCTCCAATCTGATGATGATAATGAAGAGGCTACAAGCAGGGCCAAGAATTCCCCAACACGTTTCCCAACATGACACCCATTCAGGGTAACAGTGGCACTTCTTGTCCTCTCTCTGTATTGGCTTCATGAAGTCATCACACAGGCAGATCTGATTAGCTGCTTGCGTTGGTGATGTCATCACATTTAGCACTCAGAGAAGGACAACAGCTGGGGGGGAGTAATATGGCACCAGGAAAAACACAATGAAAAACATCTGTGGGACAACCCAATTAAGTATGAGAGCAAAGCTCTTCCGTCTGAATACATAAACAGTAAACGGCAAACAGCTCAAACAGTATAAAGTCCATGCAAAAGTTCCAAAAGGAAGACCAGACTCAGTGGTGAAAATGTAGAGTAGAAGTTGTAATTTTATTCAAATAAAGCCACATTGATACAGAGCCACGATGATAAAGAGGTTTCTGGATTTCTTATTCTTCTCTTTTTAAAATCTTCTTCTTCAGATCAAAGCATTAATCCAACCCCATTCGGGGTTAACAGCAGAATTCAAGGCAGTACTCAAAATACAAGGATATTTATAAATCCCATTATAAAATCACATCCAGGGCATAGTAGGGGGACTCTTCTCTCAATTATGTTGGCAGATAAAAATCAGAATATAACTCATATGGTGGCTAAATTTGGTTGGTTAACCTATTCTATTAGGAGAGAGTGGAGGGACCATAACTAACCGGTTAAATTGATTTTATCTAATTGGTGTTGGAATTTGTAAATATTTTTAATGTTTCATAACATACATTGTCACATGAGAAATATTATTTTACTATTGTTCTGATAGCTGCTATATTAACTGTATTCATTGTATTATGGTCTTTGACCACAATAAACTACATTCATTCATTCATTCACTCATTCACTCATTCATTCATTCATTTAAAGTAGGGAACACCGCAAACATTTACTAGATCCAATGCTTCTCAAGAAAAGGAAAAAGACAGCCAACATTGGCAGAGAAATGAAAATGAAACATGATCAAATGTCCAGTGAAGGGATTCTAATGAAACATTTCAAACCCCCTGGAACCCTCCCTCTTGTTGCCAAATTTTTCACAAGTGAACAGCGCTTGCATATTTGTAACTAACTTCCCACTTTCAAGCCAAGGATCATTCCCTCAGTACTGCCCATAACTGTAGCCTTTTACTGAAGGCTTTTCCCTGCCTGCTGCATTCATGTGATGTACTTCTTCGCATGAAACATCATTAATTTATAGGGTTGCCAAGCCTGACAACCAGTGGGAAGGATTCAGGGGTGGGGGCATAGGGGTTGTGTGACGCTGGTGAAGTTGCAAATATTGCTATCTAATTTCCAGGTACAAACCAAGAAGTGGCATTACGTAGCTCTAGGGATTGCCAAAAACAATATGGTAACCATAGAGTTTCTGGTGATTCCTAGAGCTACCTACTGTCACTTCTGGGTTGCACCTGGAAATGAGATAGTGATGTTTGCAATTTAAATATAAAGTTTCATAGATTGCCAAAGAGTTTCGGGAGATTCCTAGAGCTACCCATTGTTACTTCTGGGTTGTATCCTGAAATGACATACTGGTACAGAGGACACTGGCAGGTTTTTATGTAAACCCAGTCTCCCCCACCAACCTCAGCTGGGGGAAGAAATTGGGGGTTCTTAGTTGGTTAATGGAGGGGAGTGACAAATGGAGGGGAGTGACAAAAAAAGAATGTAGCAGTGCCTCCAGTCCACTAGCCTCCACTTCCTAACAGGAAGGATGGCCAGCAGGCAAAACAAGTAGAAATAAAATTCAAACACAACTCAAAGACCCTTCAATCACCTATAAGCATTCATAAATAGAATGTAAAATATAAGCAGAGTTTAAATCAACAAAGAGGGATGGGGAATCAAAGCAGGGCACACATATACAACTCAGACTTAGACAACACAGTTTAAAGTGGGAACCAAAGAGGCGATAAGAGTCTTTTACTATTCCTCTGAGGCCTTTTGCAAGTCTTTGTTGCTTCTCTCAGAACACTTGGTGCCACTGCAGGTTTCCGGTGGCTTTAGCTCTCTTGAGACTATTAGGCTTCCCTGTTCCCTGCACTGTGACCCAGATGACTTCTTTCTCTTTTTCCACCTCAGAATTCCTTCTTTTTCCCTCAGAGTTTCCTCTTTTTCCCTCAGAATTTCCTCTTTCCCCCCCATAGGACTCTCTTTTCTCCTCTCAGGTCTCTTTCACAGCTCCCTCTCAGGGACAAAATCCACACACACACACACCCAGCTCCAATCATGAGCTAAATTTACAGAGTTAACATTTAAAATATTTTTTCCTGTTACGGTGGGAGGCCTTCTACCAATCACACCGGAGACAGTCAATGAAAGGCTGTAGCAGAAGGTCTGGCAACCGTATTAATTTAGGAAATTCACTGCCCAGGGATGTAGGAATGGCCGCCAGCTTAGACATCTTTAAAAGGGAGAATATAGGCAAGTTCACAGAGGAGAGCTACAGTAATGGCTATTAGGTATAATAGCTAAATAGAACCTCCATGTCCAATGGCAGAGTACCTCTGATTGCCAGTTTCCCCAGAGAACAACAGAGTTTTGGTCTCTGTGGCCTGCTCATAGGCATATCTTTGGCAACGGTGGGAAGCATTTTCCTAAGCTAGATGCACCTTTGGTCTGATCTAGCAGGGCTCTTACTATGTTATTTTGTCAATAAACATTCTATTCTTATCAGTTACAGGAGGCTGGGCCTCCCAATATAACATCTTCACTTGCCCCAAGATGTCAGCAGCCATCCAGGATTTGCTGCCCACTCCATCCTCCCCCCACTTCTAACTTTCCATTTTAAGAAACTCAGCTATCATCAGTTCCTGGGGGGCTTTTTCCAACCACAGAACTCAAATGCTTTGACCCTTTCAGGGCTCATTAAGTAACAGATGAAACCCTGTCTGAGCAAACTGCCCAAGACACGGCTTTCAGCCTGGCAGCCCACATTACCGGGGAGATATTTCAAAGTCAGCCTTGCTTAGAGGAAGCATTGCTTTGGTTCATGTAACCCAGCTGTTTCGATCTGAGATCAAGACAAAAGGCCTCCAGTCAGGAGAGACAAGCCCGGCGGAATCATTTGTGAGATTCAGGTCCACACTGTCCCACCTACAGTTTCCATCTCAGAAAGCTGGGGTCATTACCCAGACAGCACGCCTCTAAGAGCTCTTGCGTAATCCCTTTTCTGTTCTGTTTATTTGTCGTTCTTAGAGATGGTGATGTTGGCAACAGCCCGGTCTTGTTCTTTTTTTTTAATTAGTCTTTTAAGGGTTTTATTACGATGCCATAAACTTAGCACCTGCATCACCGCAATATTTATCATTTTGATTTATATGCACAACAGCAAGTCCCCAGCATTCCTTCACATGACCAAGTGACTGAACCCAGGATGGGGCTACAGTATGCGGGCAAGAGCACTGATTATGGCTGGGGTCAGCAAGAAGAAGGAACAAGTCCCCCCGCCCTGCTATGATATCCCCCAAGCTCCCTTCAGTAGTTTCTCCCAAGCAAGTGAATGTTTGCCACTCTCCCCTATGGCCTTGTCAGTGGGGTACTATCATGAAGCGAAACCTGTCTTCCACTCTGTCACTAGTGGGATCCTGTAGGAAAGTATACACAGAAGCAGGTACACACTGCGAGGACACCACTCACAGCACTCTTCACAAGAAACATGTGTGATCTATTCCTATAGAGAAATCCTCCTTGGAGTGGGGAAAATGTCACAGGTGGACACTGGTCATCCTTTCTCATCCCTCCTGCTTTGAGCTGTAGTCTGTGAGCATACAGGTACATCTGGTGGACAAATGATATATTGCAGGCCAACACCTTGTTTGCCTCGTTCATCAGCTCCAGTGTACTGACAGACTTCCTATACCCATGGCCTATACATTTCTTGCTTACTAGAACAACAGTCATAAGTGAAGGATTATTTGGGTTAGCAGAGTGCTCAAGGCACATATTGCAGCAGAGTCTATCTGATTTGTGCGTGCTGACAAGGAACAAAGTTACCCACGGAGCCTCTTTCTCTTTGCAAAACTAATACAGGTCCTTTATTGTAAGGAACTCCATTCTAGACAGGACAGAGATAGGATTCTAATCCAGTCTAACTAACTAGGACGGATAGAGATGCAGGAGGCATGTCCTGCCCTCATGGTGCCAAGACCGAGAAGGCTAGCATAATGTGGAAAGAAGGTGTCAAGACCCGAAGGAAGGAAAGGAGATTTCCTGAGAGTAGCAATCTACACATCAAAGGATAGTATCAGCGCAGTAGAAAGGAAAGGATGATCAGTGTCCTAGCAGCCTATCTATCTCTCTGACTCTCTTATAGTCCCCCCTCTGAAGTCGGAGGCTAAAAGACAGTACAAAGTCCTTCACTTCTAACAATAAAAATCAGCAGCAAGTGCCACTGTTGTTAGTCTAAAAATATCAGAAATTGCAGAAAGTTCCATCTCAGTTTGGGGATGCAAGGAAGACTGTTTCTATTAATTTACTTGGAGATATGGCCTGGATAGCTCAGGCTAGCCCATTCTTGTCAGATCTCAGAAGCTAAGCAAGGTCAGCCCTGGTCAGTATTTGGATGGGAGACCTCCAAGGAAGTCCAGGGTCACTATGCAGAGGCAGGCAATGGCAGACCACCTCTGACTATCTCTTGCCTTGAAAACCCTACGGGGTTGCCATAAGTCGGCTGTGACTCAACAGCATTTTCTACCATCAAGAACAATGATAAGATCTTCTACCAAACATGATGTTCAAAAACTGCGGGAACAATTAAATGATCCTTCTGCAAGAAACATGGTCAGCATATAGAATTTGGCTTTGAGAAATATGCTTCTGTATGGGAAGTCTGATTGGGTTAGAACTAGGGTTGCCAACTCTGGGTTGGGAAAGTCCTGGAGATTTGAGGGTGGAGTATAACTTCCATACAGTCCACCCTCCAAAGCAGACATTTTCTCCTGGGGGATGGACGACTGTTGTCTGGAGATCAGATGTAATTCCGGGAGGCTGGCAACCCTAGTTAGAGTCCTGATACACTGTTCCTCAGCCATAATGGCTGATACTGAGGATACTGTAGAACCATACTGAGCAGCTGTAGAATTTTTACCCTGCA
Organism: Lepidodactylus listeri; assembly: GCA_029233225.1. Classification (NCBI taxonomy): domain Eukaryota; kingdom Metazoa; phylum Chordata; class Lepidosauria; order Squamata; family Gekkonidae; genus Lepidodactylus; species Lepidodactylus listeri. Next base: position 59,449,955 of record JARCFY010000014.1, read on the forward strand.
GGATGGGGGACAGATTCTGTTTCCTCTACACCCCACCAGTTCTCCCATTGGCTCTGTGTACAGTAATGGCTGTTTCTGGCTGACTGTTCACTCACACTATCTTATCATTAAGGGGTTTTTTTGGTCATTAAAAATGAATCCATCACGATTTATGTAGAAACAAACAAACACAGGACGTATCCAAGGAGTCTCAATAAATATGAAAATGCCTTCAACTTGCCATCAGCATGTTGTAGCAGACAGCCTAAGCCAAGAGGAAATTCTTTGGCAGTGACATCAATTTAGCAGTAACTAATGCAATGAGATTTGATTGAAGGCTTCTTTGATAAGCAGAGTAACTGACGGTGTTTTTAAAGCAAGCAACGAAAGCTCTTAATGCGGAGGGATTGTATCTCCATCACTCACAGGATTCTTTTCTTTTTCGGTTAACCAACTAGGGGATATGATCTTGGGCCCAAGGGTTGTGAGAACCCGTATTACATTATCACCCTGACTTTGAGCCATCAGTGTGCACAGTATAACCCACCCACCCCCGGTTCCTTCACTCAAAGGAGCTTACAATCAAAACTTTAACAGAAGGAATGGAAAGAAATAGAAGAGAGAGGTGGAAAAGCGGGTAGAGATAAAACTACTATAACTATAGCCGGGGTAGAGTCCAGGGAGGGCAGTAGAGGAGGAGGAGGAGGAGACTGGATTTATACCCCACCCTTCACTTGAAGTCTCAGAGTGGCTTACAATCTCCTTTCCCTTCCCCTCCCCATAACAGACACCCTGTGAGGTAAGTGGGGCTGAGAGAGCTCTTTCCAGAATTGTCCTTGAGGAAACAGCTCTGTCAGGACTGTCAAGGTCATCCAGCAGCTGCAAATGGAGGAGTGGGGAATCAAACCTGGTTCTCTCAGATTAGAGTCCGCGCACTTAACCAGTACACCAAACGGGACTCAACAGCATTATACCCCTTTGAAGTCTCTCCCCTCCCCAAACCCCGCCCTCTTCAGACCCCACCCCCAAAATCTCCAGGCATTTCCCAACCCAGAGCTGGCAACCCTACCAGCATGCTTTCAGCCTTGCTCAGCCAATGGGAGCGATCTACCAATATCCCATCAAATCATTCGCTATGTGCATCATTGTGATTATGACCACTGTCAGCATCATCGTGTTTTATAAATGTAGCATGTTTATAAAACATGCTAAAGTGTGCCAAGAAATCATTATGTGGAGAAGAGTAAACAAAACTTTTGACATCTGAACACTCCTTTTTCCTGAACTCCCACTCAGAAAGGCTGTTTCTCCCACATAGACTCATGCCCTTCTATTGGTCCCAAGTTATGTGGGGAGGCAGTCCTATGATTGTTGTCAAAACATTTGCTTCAGAGCCAATTCCTGCACATCTGAAGGCAGAATGAGGCTCAAGTCATCTGTATTCAGCAATGAAGTCTGCTGCTCTTCAGGATTCCTATAGCTTCAGATCTGAAAGATCCAGGTTGTGATTCCCTGTCTACTTGGTGGTTGCCGATGAACAAAAGCCCAACTTCCTTCTTCCCATAACTGGACATAATTATTTCCTGGCTCATAGGCGTAGACTACGGGGGGGCTCGAGCCTCCCCCGAAATTTCCCAGGGGGGACTGAGCCCCCCCCAGGAAAACGTAGGGCCTGCCCCCGCGCCTCCCGGGGCCCTTCCGAGGCCGGCAGCTGCTGCTGCTGGTGCCTCTCCCCCCCACCCCCGCCTGGCCACTCTTCCATCCTTCCCTCTCCCTCCCTCTTTTCCCGGCAAAGGGAGAGGGAAGGAGTGGGGGGGGAGAGGAACAGGCTCCGGCAGCAGCGGCTGGCAGGCCTTGGAAGGGCCCGGGGAGGTGCGGAGGTTTCCGGGGGGGGGGGACATCGTCCCAGCGAGTGCGCACGCTTTGCGTGTGTGCTAAAGAGCCTCCCCCCCCCCCGGATTTTCAAAACTCCACGCCCCTGTCCTGGCTGAAACTGTAACCAGGATTGAAATGGAAGGCACCAATGGAGGACTCTAGGAGCTGACTTCTGGGTGTCAGAGCAGAGCCCGGAATCCAGGAATCCGATATGTTCCTGAATAAAGCACAAACATTTCCTAATATGTTTATCTCTAATGCTGAAGTTGTCATGGTGCTTGGATACATGCCCTTGCAAGGAAACTAATTAATAACTAAATAATTAACTCCTGTCTTTTGCGATCTACCCAAAAGTACGCTAACAAAGTGTCAGCTGCCTTGATATCTGTTTGTCAAATTAACTGAAAGGCTCCAGTATAACTGCCATTTCCTCTGTCTATCTGGTCCCTCGGGTTATGTATGCTTCATAAATTCATACATACCAGGATGTTATTTCTGGGGAAATACTTTACTAAAAGCATTTGTGTCACGCCCCAATCTGAAGCGCCTCCAGGCCTGGACCTTATCTGGATTCACCTTCTTGTATGAACAAAAGTCAGTTCTTCTTTCTTCTCCCCTCTTAACAACGCCAACCTGCTGCCAGCTACCACAGTCTTCCATCCTCAGCCAGGAATTTCATTCAAGTGGCCAATCTTGGGCCTCTGCTGAAAATTCTCTTAGAAGGCTAGCAAAATGACCATCGTTGTGGGGATTATTTGTGTGTGAAGATGCAGGTATTGCGAGGGCCCTTGGAGAAAGCAGTGTGTGTTATTTTCAGATGTTACATTTGGGGGAATCTAAACATGAGAGTCGGGAGCCCACACTACCCATGATGCTAATGATATGTGCAGTTGCCATTTTATCTGAAGAGGAAAACACGTGTTTTCAAAGAGGGCATACATTTTTCAGGGCAGAGTCATGTGTACCAAAGCTGGGAAAATAGCATAACACCTGAAAAGGTCTACACACGATGGCCAATGCTTGAAGAAGCTTCACTTTAGAACTCTGGAGGTCAGGCTACTCTTGAAGGAAGAGGACAAAGCCTAATAAGAAACAAGTCTAAATGAAACCCTTTGTCTGTCTTATATTCGTAAAGTACCTGCCAATGTTTGATGGAGTTGGGGGGGATGATGTAGTGATAGTTGTGGGGATGGTTGGGAGTTGCTCAAAATGAAAGCCAAATGCTTCAACATGTGTTCTTGGCAGGCAGAATTCAAGAGGAGGATTTTTAAACTTCCCATGGGAGTAGCCTTTCACAGCTCTTTCCTAATCCTCTGGAAATCGCCTGTTCTCTACAGCTGTTGATTCTCTCCCGATAAACTATTTGTTCAATTATTCTTGGCGGAGATCTTGCGGCCTGCCTCAAAGGCTCCCATCTCCATAGTTCGGCCTACTTCAATAGCACCAGGCCCCGACAGGATCGTCTACTGGGACCAAGGCCTTTTTGAAGCCTGCTGTATCCTTCTCAAGATTTGTCTTCCTTGTCCCCATCACTACCCTTCTTTTTAAATTTCTACATGGCTAATACCTCAGTGCCTGGAGGGCCATCATGATGGTAGTTAGAGGAAGAAAGGAAATGGCAGGATCACACTGGAGTGCTTGTGTGATAAGATAATTACAAATGAAAGAGAGATTAGCAGGGGTTGTTGGGACAAATGCCTCCAAAATGGTTTCTGAAGTGCTGGCGGTTTGTTCTAACAGAAACAGTCAGCTGCAGCTGCTGTCTCCATGGTGACAGTGAGCAACAAAGACCCCGCTGGGATCCCCGTTATGAAAATGTAAGATCCAACAAGCAGCTAGTCAGGGAGAAGAGATGACAGACCGGGTCAGATCTGCGTCATATAAATGGACTGGTAATTAACACATTTTTTTCCACATTTGTCTCTCTCCAGTCCCTGCCCACCCAACTGGGCTTTTGCGGAAACATTAAAAACCTAACTAATAAATGGCTTACAGCTGCTGAAAGATGAGCCCTGTCTGGCTGTGAGTCCAGGGATCACCTGCTACCCCACTCTTCCATTGATCTTCCAAGGGGTCCAGCCTGAGTTTCTTCTCAGACCGAGACAAAAATCACCATGTGGTGCAGAAGTCTGCAAATTGTCTGGATTCCAAGTGGCCAAACTGCATCCTGGATCATGCACAGTACAACCCCCTTGGCCTAACAACAGTGCAAGAAAACCATGGCTACTCTTGCGAGGATAGCTCACCTGTACATGTCATGCCTTATGGGGTTGCAATGCTCCCTCTAAGCTGTGGAGTCTTGTGAGCAGAAATTCTCCTTTGTGAGCTACTGGCATTAAAGTTGTGAGCGAGCAATTTGGCTACTGCATAAATTAATTTGCTCTGGAGCCGTATCCTTCCTGAGCTAAGAAAAATGTGTGAGCTGGAGGCTAAAGAACTGTAAGTTAGCTCACACTAAGTCAGCTTAGAGGGAACACTGATGATTCCCCAGCTTTCAATAGAAGTTATTTAAGTGCTGTTGAGGATCTGAATGGGGCAGCCACAGTTATGTGAACCCTCACCTGGCCCTTTTAAGGCTTACGTACCTATTTTAACGAACTAATACTATCTAGTCCCATTAAGCCTACAACCACCCCATATTCCATTGTGGTGGTGGAAAGTGCCATCAGTTCAACAGTCGACTTGTGGCAATCAGGGTTCCCTCTAAGCTGAGTTAGTGTGAGCTAGCTCACAGATTTTTTTAGCCTCCAGCTCACACACTTTTGTCTTAGTTCAGGAAGGATGGCTCCAGAGCAAACTAATTTATGGAGTAGCCAAATTGCTCACTCACAACTTTAATGCCAGTAGCTCACGAGAATTTTTGCTCACAAGACTCCACAGCTTGGAGGGACCATTGCAACCCCATAAGGTTTTCAAGGCACGAGACAAACAGAGATGGTTTGTAATTGCCTGCCTCTGTGAAGCTACCCTGGATGTCCTTGGTGGCCTCCTATTCAAGTACTAACCAGGTCCAACCCTGCTTAGCTTCCAAGAGCTGATGAGATCAGACTAGCCTGGGCCGTCCAGTTCGGGGTATATTCTATTTTAAGGCCTCACAAAACTGCAGGTTTCTCTATCGTGCCCTGAAACATCTCCCCCCCTCCCAATTTCCCATTGCCTTTGCTTTTTTTTAACATTCATTCTGATGAAGAGTGTTGAGGGAGTTTAAAGCTTGCATACTCTAGGATGATATTTTGATTGCACCTAATTAAAAAAAATTACATGCTTGTTTTGGGTATTTTTTTTCTCTGTGGACCATCGTAGTTGCCTGCCATCTTGGTGCATTTCTAGCTAATTTACTTTTTCATGCTGTTTCTTTTGCGTTAATACTGGGTTGAGTACTAGTCCCTGTTGGGAGCATCTTGGGGGTGTTATTTAAGAGTCTCTGGGAATTAGGAAGTGCTCCAAATTTAAGTTTCTCTTTGATGGTTTTGCTCATATCATCAGCATTTGAGGGCCTCATTGCTGGCACAGGAACAATGCAAAATAAAAACCGTACGTCAGCTCTGGTTCCTGCCATGCTGAACAGGTTAAGCACATGAAATTGCCCTGTACTGACTCAGGCTATTTGACTATCAAGGTCAGTATTGTGTACACAGACCAGCAGTGTATCTCCAGGTTGTTTGGTCAAGATCTTTCACATCATCTACTACCTGATCCTTTAACTGCAGATGCCGAAAACTGAACCTGGGACCCTCTGCATGTCGAGATGTTCTACCACTCTAGCCACAACCCCTCCTCAGCAGGTTTGTATCGCTGATGATGATGTCAATTGAGTTTTCCTGCAACTAAACAAGCATATGGACTGTCCCCCTCTTGCAGGACTGTAATTACGGTCTGGTGATAGGGATAGCCACCCAGGGAAGAGCTTTATGTCTGCCATGTTGCTGAGCTGTAGGCAGTCTAGAACACTGCCAGGAGCCACTGGCAGGACTCACAAGTCCTTGGAACAAAAGCTTATGGGGAACCCAAGTGGTAAGGGAACAAAAGCCAGGATAAGTGACCAGGAAAACTAGATAAACTCTGAGTGCTGCTCAGACAAAACCCAAGCCTGACCTGGAGGGTTCTGTAACAATGTCAATTTGTGGGTAAACCAGTGAGTTTCCTAGCATCTTCATGGTCATTCATTCCTGAACCTTGGAGGACTTTACCTCATTTTGCAGTCAGACACAACTCACTGTCTCTCACACACACTCTCTCTCACTCTCACTCTCTCTTTCTCTCCTTCCTTCCTTCCTTCCTTCCTTCCTTCCTTCCTTTCTTTCTTTCTTAAAATATTTATATCCCCCTCCTTTCCTTTTGTATCGAAGTGGCTCTAGCTAAGATTCTGCCTCCTGCCCATTTTGAGCATATTTCTCTGTGCTGAATAAATATTTCATCCTTTGTTTGAATTCAGCAAACACCTGTTGGGGTCCAGTGAAGTTGGGGTCCATCTTAGATGCCAGCATCAGGTGCAGATTAAACCATTTCAGTGCAGAAGTTTGAAAACCCATCTAAGAGTGACATCTGAGCCTCAAATCAGTTCAATCCAAATGTGAAAACTGAAGTTCTATTTTTTAAAACCTAACTTCAAAATCTCATCATAGTGCATTTCAAGTTGGAGTCTTGAATAATTCATCTGCTGGACTTTGAATTCCCAGTCCATTCATCATTGCCAAACACACATGGATGTGAACATATTCCATTTTCATCTGATGCTCCATGTGGGAGAAAAGCCGCTGATCCAATTTCACTCTCCCACTGGCAACCCTGCTCCGCAAAAGAGCTCGTTCAAAGTGCCTCCTTTGATTCCATGGTCCCATTTTTCCAACAGGTTCTGCGTCTCTACGTGCATTTGTAAATAAAATCAAACCCCAACTGGTCAAAGTTTGTGGCATTTGCTCAGGGGGAAATAGGCTGGGATTAGATGCGCCATTCCGACACCACTTGGCGCATGCTGAAGATTTCTCCAACATCGTTGCACCCTCTGGCGTATTAAGGCCTCAACTTTCAGTGAACTCTTGGAAGTGCAAACATATTAGAACAAACAACAAAAAAGATCCCTTTGTCTATGGCAGGGGCACCATCTTTCTGTCCTGATTCAGATGCGTGACATACCTCTCAAAGACCACCTTCACAGAATTAAGACTACTCCGCATTCATGTAGTCTGGATCCAACATCACTTGGAATGGAAAGCAAGCTTTGGAAAGAGATAGAGAGAGGGGAGGAAGGGAGGGAAATATGAGTGGATTTCTTTCTGGAGGCAAAAGACTGTTGGGAAACATTAAAGAATGAGAGCTTTTCCCCCCACCAAGATGTTTAAGGAGCATACAGACCCAGCTCCCATTAAAATTAAGAGGCCGGATTTTCCCCTCCATGTTCTAAAAGGTTTTCCTTCTTTCAGCTGGTCTTGAGGGAGAACATTAAACCAGATGAATAGAAACTGCTTCCTCCAGTTCAGCTCTTATTAATAATTACAAGCAATGCTTGCTTTGAAGAGCTGTTTATTTTAGAATGAGGCAAGATCATGAAAGCTGTCTGACTGATCAAGTCCATCCAGGTATGCAGCTTGGATCTCAGCAATGAGAGAAGTCATAACAGGCAAGCAGGACGCAAGATGAACTTGCAGGTGTTCAAGTATCCCTAAAAATCATTTGTTAGCAAGGCCAGGAAGTAGGTTCTCCCTGAATTCCAGCTGGTCTCCAGACCGCAGAGATCAGTTCCCCTGGAGAAAATGGCAGCTTTGGAGGGGGACTGTATGGCTTCACATCCCCACTCAGCTCCTTTCCCTCCCCAAACTCCATCCTTCCAAGGCTCCGTCCCCAAATCTCCAGGGATTTCCCAACCCAGAGCGAGCAACCCTAGGCATGCCTCCTAGCTCTCATCAACAGATGACCTAGCGGCTTCTCCCACTGGCCCCCTGTGATAACATCAAGTGTCTCAGGAAAAATCAGCCCACAAGCTACTCAGTTTAGAGATGCTGCAAATTTCACAGCTAACATATTTAACAGTCAAATGTATCTGGTTCGGCAAGCTACCATCCGGGTGAACCAATCGCCAGTTTGGCAGTCATTACCACCACTAAGGAATACAGAAAGGAACAGTGAAATACAGAAAGCAGCTGTTACCACCCGTACTAAGGAATACAGTCTCTTTTTTAAAAATAGCATTGATTTACCAGTAGTTTATATGTTTAATGGTTGGTTTAACTTTGTTTTGGCTGTAGAGTGGCGTGGTAGACAGCAATGACTTTATTTATTTATTTGAACTTGTACCCCGCCTATCCAGCACAGGCTGGGGGAAAGACAGTCCCATCTGCTTTGTGAAAATGCACAGGTGTGAAAGCTGATCCAGTCACACTATACTGAATAAAGAAAGAGTACAGCAACTTGTTGAATAACTGTGAACGAATTGTGAGCAGTCGAAATCAGCCACTGAAAAATTGGCTCCCTGATTATGACAAGCAATCAGGATACGCTCCAAACTGTCTGGTGTTAGAGCATCCCTGTTTAATACAACCACCCTAAAAACTTACTTTCAGGGTTTTTGTTTTTTTAAAAAAAGTTGTCATTACTTTGCTTTATTTTTGCTTTAAAATCCTTTAAAAAAACTGTAATCTGTTCCTTGTTTCAAGGGGGGAAAATGCCAATGAGATAAACAGTTCAATGTGTCATTCACTGTTACAGAAAAATTAACTAAACTCTTTAAGAGCTTAATAATGTTGTAAAGTAAAGGTTTCCCTTGTTTGAAAGCCAGTTGAATCTGACTCTAGGGGGCAGTGCTCATCTCTGTTTCCAAGCTGAAGAGCCAGCGTTGTCCAAAGGCTTTTCTGTGGTCATATGGCTGGCATGACTAAACACCAAGGCACATGGAACGCTGTTACCTTCCCACCAAAGTGGTACCTATTTATCTACTTGCAGTTTCTTGCTTTCGAACTGCTAGGTTGGCAGGAGCTGGGGCCAGAGACGGGAGCTCACTCTGTCATGCGGCACTCGGGTCTCGAACTGCCAACCTACCAACCTTTCAGTCTGCAGCTTAGCGTCTTAACTTCTGAGCCACTGCAGCCCCATATATATTTAAATATTGTTAAAATTTGATGCAATTTTTAAATATCTTTTGGAGTGCTTAATCAAATTACGTTAAAACAAATTAAAGCAGCTGGTTCTAGAAGAATATCTAAAATTATCTGATTATCTAAAATAATCTAAAGTATCTAAAAACTGGGGAAAAACAGATTCCAGAGGGTGGGGCCTGCAAAAGAGAAGTCCCCAGCTTCAAAAACTATGTATCATGGGCTGAAGGAACCTTATCCATGCCTGTTCCCCTGATTTTAGGAGACTGATGGGCCCAAATGCAAGACGGCCATTTAGATTCACTTTATTGATTATGTCTTTTAGATATTTCTTCCAAACAAAAGCCAAAAGCCAGCAAATTTCTCTTTCCATACCTCCTAATATAGCAATCCATCATCCAGCCCTCTTTCTGTGGATTTCCCCATGTGGTCTTTGCTCATAGCTTTCGCTGAAACAAGACTTCCTTTCTCATAGAGCCTCCTGCATGAATGAGGTTCTGACCTGAGCAAGCTGTAGCTCCTCCTCCTCATGTCATCGCCAGCTTCCATTGTTTGACAGCATGCAATTGGTTATCTGAAACCTGGCCATTCATTGGCATCAGGACAAGAAAATTGCTGCCTATTGCAAGGACATATCACTGCACGCGCACACACAAAATGGCATGCTGGCTTGAAAAGTTAAGATGGGAGCTGTCCATCATTGATAGATAAACTCCATGGGGTTGGCTAAATGTAAATGCCAGGGGTTTTTTTTCTTGTTATTTGTTTGGTTTCATTTTTTGCCAGCACTGGCTTCTCTTATGAACCTTATGTTCCACATCTGAAATGTCTCTTGCCTTAAAAAAAAAAAAAAGTCTAGCTCACCACCTGGTAATGCATAATGCTAAAGGAGCTAGAACTTCTGGCTGCTAGACAATCTTAGGATCTCCTAGTTATACTACACACACTGCCCTACAATAATTAATTAATTAATTTATTCTGAGATCTGATGAGATCAAGTTAGCCTAGCCTATCCATTTCAGGACTGATATGCCAGGCAGATGTGCAAAAATTCAGGAAACACATTGGGGGGGATGTAACTCCATTTCACAAATAATGGGGAGTGGTGGGACAGAAATTAGACATACTGGATGCGATTGGTTATAACAAAATAATGGGAAAATGGGAGCAACAGCTTCCACATGAATGGTTAAGAAAAATATCTTGATATCATCAAAGCTAACATAATATATAAAAGTGAGACAGAGTTGCATTTAAAAGGTTAGGCTTTTTAATACAAACTTGGCCCACAGTCGTTCAGTTGTAAAAATAAAGACCACAACGCCAAGGTACATTTTCTTCATTAGAATCCGTTTAAGGTGCTCATGCCCTGACCTGAATAACCTGGACTAGCCCAGTCTGGCCAGATCTTGAAAGCTAAGTGGGGTCAGTCCTCATCAGTATTCGGATGGGAGGCCACCAAAGAAGTCCGGGGTCAATGGCCATGGCAAGCCACCTCCGTTCATCTCTTGCCTTGAGAACCCTAAAGGGTCACCAGAAGTCTGCTGTGAGTTTTTGCTTTTATTATCGTGCTTTTAGTGGTTTCGTTGCATCCAGTGGCCTGCAACCAATGACTTTGCCATCCTATGCTGTTCCCTTCAACAATTTTTTTCAGGGGCACCATGGGCCGCAGCAGGAAGGGGAAGCAGGGGATTCCCAGCCTGCAAAGTCCGTAGATGGCTGGACATGTGCCACTATATTTAAAAGAAAACAATCCAGTGCTTTCTGTTTTCGTCACTGAGGTGCTAGGCATTTCTGGACTCCCAAAGAATCAGAGGTCCAGCCATGTAATAACTGAATAATAAAACAGTGGTGAAATAGCGTGTCTAGGATCACCACATTTTGCTAGCAGTACTCCTGGGCCTTTAGCAGGGCATGCAGAAATTCAGCAGAGGAAGTTTTCCCCAACGGGTGGATGGTGCACTTGGTGAATGTTTTATTTCTCATGCAGATGTGACAAAGTTGCCCAGTTTGGTGTAGCGCTTAAGAACGCAGCCTCTAATCTGGGAGAACCAGGTTTGATTCCCCACTCCTCCATGTGCAGCTGCTGATGTGACCTTGGGTCAGTCACAAGTTCTCTCAGAGCTGTTCTCTCAAGAGCAGTCCTCAGAAGAGCTCTCTCAGCCCCACCTACCTCACAGGGTGTCTGTTGTGGGGAGGGGAAGGGAAGGAGATTGGAAGCCACTCTGAGACTCCAAGTGAAGGGTGGGGTATTAATCCAACTCCAACTGCTCCTCCAAATAAATGCCTTAGAAATTCTAGGCCAGCTGTGTAGAGTTTCCATGCACCAGTCTCTTTTTTTTTTTAAAGCAAAGTTTCTGGACTGTCTCTCTGACATTAAAATAGTTTCTGTTCTGCTTTCTGAAAGCCTCTTCTAAGATGGTCAATCAGCAGGATTTGCCTTTCAACAGAGTCTCATCAGAAACAGCCCGAGGACCTGCCAACTTTTCACCTGTAGCTTATAAAAACTGACATTTCCCTGTACTGCACATCCAGAAGCATGTGAATTTCAGGTCAGGCTGTTGAGAGATGCCTGGAGAGATGATCTGACTCAGGGTATAGAATGAGCGATGCGTGTTGCGAGTGAGGCCAAGGCCGAGGGTGGGGGATGGGAGGCAGGCTGCTGCTACCTTCACTCTCCACTTTCCCATGCTGGTTCCCTGGGACCTCTGATGGATAGGGTAGCAGCCAGCATCCTTTCCCCTTCCCTCCTTCTTGTTGCTGTCTTCAGTTCAAGACAGTCTTGGCAGAATTAAGAGATGCAAAGGAAGTGGAGCACTGACTGTTTAGAGAAAAGTTGGTTTATTAAAGAAGAACAGACTGTTACAGAATATAGAAGTGAGAGAACCTCAACTGTCTGACTTAACTGCTGAAGGAGGAACAACAACAACAGAAGCTCTGCAGGAGCAGGAAGTCTCCAGAAGAGCTGATCAGGAGACAGCAAGGACATAATTTGAAACTGTGGGCAATCCCTATTCTAGCTATGCTAACTAGCAGTCTTCAGCTGTTCCCCTGTAGGGAGATCTTCAGATCACCTTCATAAGGCTGCACTATAAACCCTGCAGATTGCAACAGACAGAACTCTGGAGACATTCTTCTTAGCTTCTCCTTCCTCTGGCTGAATCCATGGCTGGCCAGACGCACCCTTTTCTTGTTCAGTTTTCCGTACATGCAAGTAGCCATCCAGTTTCCCTTTCCTTGTTCATAAATGCCCATCCTTTTGACTTTCTGCCAAGCAACTATAACTTCTCAGCTATGCAACATAGCAGCTTCCCACCAACAGTGGTACAATGTCAGCCTTTCTGCTTCTGTCTCTCTCCTAGTTCCCCTCTCACCCCAGGCAACGCCTGTTTCCCTACAAATATAAATCAGCTTTCCAAAGATACCGTGCATCCCTGTTAGGGTGTGGACACAGCAGATTGTGATTTCTGAAATGCCAAAATGGGGGGACCATAACTGTGACATCCTACGTACTAGGTTCCAGTTGCCGTGGATTGCCTCTCCAATGACATTTTTCTCTGGTGCTCAAAATACGGGAGGAAAATAAGAAAATGGTTATTGAAGTCTCCAAGCCACGCCTACTGCGCCCCCACCAATTTGGTCCACCTCTTCGAAAACCTGTTGCTAAGACTGCCATCACAAAGAGCTTGCTGGGTAGTTCTCTGTTGCTGGATTGTTCTCTGCAGATCCATCAGCCACTTTGCTTTATAAACAGGAACTTAGAATACAAGGCTAATCACGACTCTTGAACAAATGCAGCTACCTTTTGCTGAATCAGATCATGGGTCCATCAAAGCCAGTACTCTCTGCTCAGGTTGAAGACAGCTCTCCCGGGTCTCAGGTGGTCTGAGGTCTTTCACATCACTGGAGATGCTGAGAACTGATCCTAGGACCTTCTGCAGGCCACGCATTCTTCCCCTTGAGCCACAGCCCCTTTTTTCCTTCTTGCTTGGAAATACGATTCTATTACTGTGGCTTTGTTCTGCCTGATTTGGCCTCGGTGACGTTTTCTAAACAATGTGTAAATATTGAGATATCTGTGTTTTCTTTTGTTATCATGAGTTAAGCACTGGGAAGAAGGATGAGAGTTCCTTCCCTGTTCTCATTAATACGCTGTCCCATTATTTCTGTAGTGTATTATTTCTGGGCTCACAGATAAAGGTCACCCGAAGGAAGAACAGCTTAGAACAACTGTAACGTGAACAGTAAAGGAAACACTTTGTACAGCAGCCCTTAAGCCTTGCCCTAGAACAAACTAAGGCCAGGTGATCTTAGGGTAAGTCAATAAATTTCCTATCCCCTAACATTGTATAATATAAGGGAAAGTCTCTAAATTGTGAATTATATCACAACATTCATAAAACTGGAACTACACAAGGGTGAGAATCAGGTTTAATTCCCCACTTCTCTACATGCAGCCAGCTGGATGACCTTGGGCAAGCCACAGTTCTCTCAGAGCTGTTCTCTCAGGAACAGTTCTTAAAGAGCTCTCTCAGTCCCACCTACCTCACAGGATGTCTGTTGTGGGGAGGGGAAGTGAAAGGAGATCATAAGCCACTCTAAGACTCCGAGTGAAGGGCAGGGTATAAATCTAATCTCCTCTTCCCCTCCTCCTCCTCTTCTTCTTCTGAACATCTAAAACTTGGTGAATGTCAGTTTTCACCTGCAAAAGCAGGCACTGCCATATGAATTTTGTGAATGCCCAAAACAGATATTTCACCCACTTTACAGATGCATGTGAGTGGATGCCGATTATCACATTTTTGGTATCAAGTCACCAATGTGTCTCTAATCTTTTAGGCAATCACAGTATTTGTCTAGGTTTCCAACAAACGTATGTGAATGTCTGTAGCACCCAGTGAAAAATTCTGCAGGAGATGCATAAAAAGTCTCCTGACTTTTGTTTTGACCAGAAAACAGGCCCAGGAAGCTACCAATTTGAATGGAAGAACAGGTTCCCTTCTCATTCCTCCTGTTTGTCCATTTAATATTGCCTTTCACAAACAGATTTTTCTACCATTAGAAGAAAAACATGGGTGGGAAAGTGTCTTGGGGAGGCAATGTTGAACAGAAAATGGCTAAGAACAGAGAGAGTTCAACCATTCTGCCCCAAGCTCTTATAGACAGCTTCAGTAGGGGATTGGATAAACATATGGAGCAGAGGTCCATCAGTGGCTATTAACCACAAGGTATAGATAGGATCTCTCAGTCTGGGGCAGTGATGTTCTGTAATTCTTGGTACTTGGAGGTCCACAGTGGGAGGGCTTCTGGAGTTCTCTACTGGTGGACCTCCTGATGGCACCTGGGTTTTGGCCACTGTGTGACACAGAGTGCTGGACTGGATGGGCCATTGGCCTGATCCAACATTGGCTTCTCTTATGTTCTTATCTTCTCATAAAGGCTTCTTCCACTTGCTATTTTTTTCTCTTTTAAAAGAGGGATTTCTCTTTCGTTTCTCTTTGATTTCTCTTGGAACAGAAATCAATGTACCCTTTTGTAACTTCAGCCCTTGCGGCTGTTTTATGTTACACACCGCTGGATGGTGTTCTAGCAGGAGGCCAGGAAAGCTTGGAAAGGCGTTCCCTGTCTCTGAGCATCTATAGAGTGAAATTCTGAAATTTCGCAGAACTTCTCTGCCTGCCCATCCTCTGTTGGAATTTCTCATTAGTCAAAATGGAATTTATTAGAAACTGACTTCAAATTCCTAAAAAAGCAGAAAAGAACTGGTTTGCTGGATTTCAGGGAGAAATTGGATGAAGAGGAATTAAAAGAACATCTCTTAAATTCTGCAACGTACCCATTTCTCCTCTTTGGCTTCCCCACTTCAGATTTCCTTTCTGAGAGTTGAGCAATTGCCTTGCAGGCTGATTTCCTATTAAACTATTTAATGGTGGGGGTATCATGTGAGAAGGCATTAAACTTCCCATTAATCTGCATTCCCCACCCCACCCCCCATTTCACCCTCTCTCTCTTCCATCATCCAGCATCGGGTTCCAAACAGCTGTTTCTGAGCCCTTCCGAGCCGCACAAATTGTGCTTGAAGCCATACGTCAAAACACCATTAGCAGGTCCGACCACTCATTCCCCGGCTGGCCCAGACGCCCTCCCCCCTCCCCTCTGTCCTCCCAGCCAGGACAGGCTGGCGCTGAGACACCCGCCGTGGTTCTTTGAAGAGTCCATTTGCGCCGGGCTCAGACAGCTGGGCTTTGCCAGAATGCTTCTCCTCCCGCCTGGACCTCAGGGCTAAACTGAGGTTTTAAAATAGCCCCCCACAGAACAATGGGAGACAACTGCACCATTATTTCCAATGCCGCTTACAGACTCCCGGGGGAAGTGGAACGGCCACACAACACAAGCAAGCACAGTGAAACGGAGGTGAAGAAAGACAGGTACCAAGGAACTGGGTGAGGGGCGGGACAATGCCAGTTCCAAGTTTTGGAGGCCCTGGGCAGGCAGTACTTAGGGGGGGCCCTTCTGCCCATCACCAGGCCCCCCCCTCGTGCCTCCCTTTCCATCCATCCACCTGTGTGTCCCCCTTGCTCATAAATGCTCCCACTGCCTGCGTTCACAGCCATTCTTTCTCTAAAAGCATGCACTTCCCCATTGACACCAGGAAGCTGGGAGCATGGGTGGTATAGTACTTGCAAACAAGTGGCAGACACTGGCAAGGAGGTGTGCACGTGCAGATAGGGTTGCCAGGCCCCTACCTTTTGGCTGCAAGGGGGGGCTCCTGGCTCCTGTCCGGGATCTTCAGGCACAAGCCATGATGACATCACCCGGAAGTGATGTCATTGTGCTAGCCACGTCGTGGGGGGACACTCTAGCATTCAGCAAAAAAACTCTATGGTTTTTTGCCGAATGCTAGAGACGCAATGTGCCCAGCGCAATGACGTCACCTCCAGGTGATGTCATTGTGCTGGGCATGTCAGATGCCATGGAGCTCTTCAGGGGCAGAGCTCCCTTGCTGGTCTGCTGGCCAGCGGGTGGATCAGGTGACCTGAAATCAGGGGGAAACCCTAAGTGTGGATCAGTAGCGGTGGTTCCTGCCAGAAGCCCTGGGCCCCGGCAGCCTGGTGCCCACTGGGTGCCATGACGCCTTCCGATGCCTTTCACGGTGCCCACCAAGTGTTTTTAGAAAGTGGGTGGGGCCGGATGGGGCATTTGGAGGTTTGCTTGGCTGTGCAAATTTTTTTTAAAGCATTGCTTTGGCAGCAGCTGCCACCACTGCACAAGGACCTTCACTCTGCCAGCCATGATATGTCAGAACTCCAAAGATGGGGACAAAGGGGGGGGGGCTTAACCCTGAAACCTCGCATCAAGAACCAAAAGAGGTAAGTCAAATAGAATAGAGGGCCAACAATAAAAACTTAATGTATATAATATAAAAAGATACATGTATTTATTAGCAAAGAGTTAAAAAAAAATGTATAAGGGCCCAGTCACACCTCATGTAAAAATGCCGAAATCTTACACCCAAGGGCCAATGGACTTGACCTGATGTGTTTCAGCCTGTATAGGCCTTCTTCAGAGGTCAAACACAATGAGGAACAAGTTGGCTTATATCATAATACAGTACAATTATGCAACATGGCTACAAAATGGACCAGAAAAGAATTGTTCCAAAGTGAAACCACCAGGCACAGAATAAAAGTATAAATGAGGCCACGGTCACACGGCCCTTTAAAGTGGGAGTTACTGCTGTTTCCTCCCGGATTTAAAGGGACTGACCAGACCGGCCGCGGCTACTCCCACACCAAAGCAGGCTCACTCCTGGGTTCCTAGTGCATTTTCTGACCCCAGGAAAATCAAGTATTTTCCCGGGAGTCGTGCTTTGAACCCGGGATTTTGCCGATCTGAACAGCCCTCTCTCGCAATGATTCGCAGGGTTTTTTTTCCCTTTCTTGCACTTGGGTGCAAGAAAGGGAAGTGTCCAAGTGCCCAAGTGCAAGAAAGGGAAAAAAATGCCCCACGCTCTGCTCTGGGCCCGGAGCCCTGCTGGCTGTCACTGCCTGGCACCCCCCCCCCCCCCAAATGCTTCTCACTTCTGATCAGGCGGCAGCCAGCGGGGCTCAGGGCCCAGAGCGGAGCACGGGGCAAGCCAGCCAGCCAGCCAGTTCCTCCTGAGCTACTGGCATTAAAGTGGTGAGCAAGTGATTCGTCTGCTGCATGAGTTTGCTCTGGAGCCCTCCTTCCTGGAGCTGATGTTCCTCCTGTGGCTTTCAGGGGAGGCGTAAGTGTGCGGGTGGCCCTCACCTTGCCTCTCCTAGCCACCACCGGTGCCAGGTTGGGATGTGTGATCACCCAACCCGAAAGAAAAAATCCTGGAATAAAGTCCAGCAGGACTTTATCTGGGATTAGGGGGCCACGTGACCATGGCCTGAGGCCTTCAAAGATGCAATCACATGCCAAATGATATTTCACTGAAAATAATTTCTGGTCCAGAAAGTGCCTTCCATAGACTGTTTTGTTCAAGCCAAAGCATCCTCAGTAAAATTGTCCCTTTAGCAAGGAGCAAAGATGCCCACAAGCTCAAAACATTGGGGACCCCATTATAGACCTCAACCTTAACCCTGAACCCAATGAAGAAGTCCTGCAATTCCTCCAGTTTAAGAGCATGACCTTCACTGGGAATTCCATTCAAATTGAATTCCATTCAAATTGCAGAGTATCAAGGAGAGGGCAGCAGATTGATTCACTAGGTCTGTCCATTTGACGAACAAGCAGGATAGCTTGGAAACCTTCGGAGGTGGAGAGGCTCATTGGTTTTGACTGCAACTGTATGCAGTCCTACCCAGAAGTAAATCTCACTGAACATATTGGAAAACTTTTGAGGAAGCGTGAATTGGGAGCTTGTTCTGCTGCTCATGGGGTTCCTGAAAACATTTGTGAATTCAAAGCACCATCTAGTGTTAAATGCAGCACTAGCAAGAATGTATTCAAAAGAGATAATTAAGTTTAATAATGAAATTGATAGACATTCCAAATGTTCAAAAGGGTTCACCAGTAAGCAGCTTTTATTTGGCTCCTTCAAACCATTAAAGGATATAAAATTTAATAAGGTCAAGCTTGATGACTTCAAACTAGCATTGAAACCTGACTGGCAAACTAAGAATGTTGAGTTCACTGAGTTCATACTTCTTACCTTATGCTGCAGTCCTATGAAATGTGTACTCAGATGTAAGGCTTACTGCATTTGAATGAGGCTTAGGCTGTGGTCACACGGCAAGGTTGTCGCAATTTGTTCCCACAATAAATTTGATCGAGAATGTTTCTTTCCAGGTTTTGATGATCACACATCCCTCCCCGAACCACAAGCATTGCACAACGAGGCTCCAGGTACTGTGCGGCGCGGAATGAATTTTTTTATTTGCTTTGTGTGTGCGCATGTGCACACGGGCGAATCACCACCCCCACCTGGACTTGCCATACTCCCTTGTTTTTACAGGTCCCTCCGCCCACCAACAGCAAACAAAATGAACTGGCAACGTGCTATCAAGCACTGGAGTCTAAATGTGTGCTTTAATGTTTAAACACTGGATTTATTCAGTGCAGGATTGCTCATGCGCACAAAGGTGGAAGGTGGGGGGGAACCTCATTGTGCAAAGAATGGTCAGACGACCCTAATTGCAATCCATATGAGAGATGGCTGTCCAGACTGGTGAAATCATGGATTTAAAGCGCAAACACCCGGAAAGTACTAAATTTTCCTGGTCTTGGAAAACTCGCTAGGAAACCAGGAGGACTGCGTGAGTGAGCCCTCTTCAGTGCGGGAGGCAGATGTGGCCGTCTAATCAGCAATTTTTAATGCAAGAGGAAACAGTGGTGAAACCCAATCAAAATGACCATGTGACCACAGCCTTACTCTTTGGCAAGGGCTGCAGCCTTATTCCTTATACAGCCCAGAAAGCAGGCTCAAGCTAGAGTTGGAAGTCACATGATGCAGCACTAGAGCTGCAAGGTTGTCCTGCTTTGCAATATGGAGCAGCGATTGAAGAAAATGGGGGAGAGGTATTAGTGTGAACCCTGTGATGTCACTTCTGCTTGGGCTGCTGGGAATAATGTTGCTGCATGTGTGATGCTCTAGGAACAGTCCATAGAGAGTGGGGAAATTCCTAATCTGTCGCAAATGCAGCAACATCACTGCCAGCCACTCATCCAGAAGTGATGTCATGGCTTTTGTTACACTCTGCAAATGCACCTATGGATTGCCAATGAAGGAAGACAACTCTATAGAGCAACCTATCCAAACGGAAGCAGATCAAGGTTTGGTCAGTGCTTGCATGCAAGAGTTCCTAGGAACTGCATGCATAGCTCCTTGATTTTGCTGGTATATATAGTTAGCAGAGTGTGCTAGGCTTTAAGGAAGCAGAGACATCTGGTTATGCCATGTGTGTGTGGAAGCAAGAGACAAAAGTTACATGGAGCCTCCTTATATTTACAAACTAATAAGAGTCCTTTTTATTTAAGGAGCTCTATTCTAGATAGGAAAGAGGAGAGATAGGTTCTCCAAACTAGTCTAACTAGCTAGATGGATTGAGATACAGAAAGCATCCTGCTCTCATGTTGCCAACATGGATTTAGGTGAAGTGTGTGGAGAGAGTGAGGGGGAGATTGGGGGGGCGGTCTGGGGAGGGTGGAGCTTGGGGAAGATGAAATTTCACTTCCAGTGATGCTCTAGGGGTTTCCTTGTTCTCTATGGTGCTCTAGGAATTCTCTTGTTCTCTATGGTGCAGAGGTTGTAGAAGTTCCTCGAGCATCACCCAGAAATTACATCACATTCTCCCCTAACTCCCCCATCCCTAGGTCCCACCCTCCAAAACTTCTGGGTGACAGTCTAGGATTTCCAAAGACCCTAAGGAAGTTCCTAGAGTGTCACCCAGGAGTAACCATGTGGCACCATTTTTTCCATCCTGTTCAGTATTTTCTCAAGGACAGGAGATTTAGGCAAAAGGCAGAGATTTACCAGAGATTTACCTCCTATGGTCATGCAAATGGTAAACCTATTCCGAGCTGGATTTTCCTGGGTGAGCAATCCAATTCATGTAAATGACTGAGATAGCATAATATTCAGCAATGTGTTGGGGAAAGCCAAAGATGTTCTTCTGTTTGGAGAAGAGCTTCCACAATTCTCTGTGCAAGAAGAAGCACAAGAAAAGCTGCAGAACTGACTTTCTTTACTGATCTCTTTTTTAAAAAAGAAACAAACCCTACTGCACCTTTTTGTCATATATGGTTATCAAGGCAGCTTAAAAAACTACGGACCAAAGTAGTACAATGGGAGACAATGGGATTTAAAGAAGTACATGCATGCAAAGCTGATGCCCAGATGTTGCTTCCATGTCCTCTCTCAAATCTTCAGAGACTTCTTTTGAACCATGGTGGCCACAGCATAAGAAAAAAAATCCCCCCTTCCCAGAAAATAAGCTACCAAGCCCTTCAGTGGCCAGATGTTTCCAGCTGCAATATTTATTACCCTGCATACGCATGTGACCATGCACGTCCTCTTGAGCAAGCATTTGTGGAAGAGCCCTAGCAGCAATCTTCCTTCTGCTCACAATTCTCTGGATCCCAAATAAGAGCAGCAGAGAAAACTCCATCGCTGCATTGAAACCTCATAGCCAAATCCCCAGTGGTTACTCTTATTCCAGGCCTTTCATGGTGTGTTTTGCTATAGGGTGTGGACAAAACTGAAATAAGCAGGACTTAAAATTAAAGCCTCCCAGTGAAGGATGTAAATAACTCCTGCTAGAAAGCAAAAATAGTGTACTTTTCAAAGAAGCCACAGAAATGAAAACCAACGACAACTCCTACTGTGCTGTTTTGCCTCTCTCTCAGTGTAAAAAGCATACAGGGCCAAGCAGAGAGACTTTGGGATTTCCCATGAATAGCAGAAATGAATCCTTCTTTCTTAGCACAAGGGGGCGCTCATAACACACATTTCACCACCCAAGTTACAGGGCTGGAAGCCTCCTATTTCCAAAGCAAAAGCCAAAAATAAAAACCATGTAATGCCTTTAATTAAGAACAACCCAAACAACAAAACGTGCAAACTTCTGAGCTCTCCAGAACTCGTCCTCAGGCTGGAGGGGTTTTTAAAAAGGGAGGGAGGGAGAAAAAATATGTTTCTGACCCTGGCCTTCTAGCCTCTTGCCTGTATCCTGAGTATCCTGAATGTCGAAGAGGTTCAGACAGAAAAAAATGGTGCTGGATGGAAGCTGTATGAGGTTGCATATTTGACCCTCAGGGAAGAAAAAGGAAACATGGAAACAATTTAGGATCACCAGCCTCTTGGTGGGGGCAGGAGATCTCCTGGAATTACAACTGATCTCCGAACAATGGAAATCAGTTCCCCTGGAGAGCATGGCTGCTTCAGAGAGTGGATTCTATGGTAGAAATGTACATGAACCCCAAAAAAGCAGTTCAGTTTGGTTCAGGCTTTGGGGCAGCCACCAAACTGAACCCTGAACCAAGCCAAAAGGACCCCGCCTGAACCAAGCCAGTCTAGTGAGTTCAGTTCCCCCTTTCTCCTGGCCGCAGAAAGCTTCAAGGGGGGGGGGTGTTAAACCAAGGGGTTTAATGACTCACAGCCAGTAATAGAAAAGCTGACTGCAGATTATTTATCTTGCTTGCCTATATGTTGTTTTGAGGACAGAGTAAAATTTGATAATGATGGGGACGCTTTTGCGACACAGATCACAGCAGGGACTCTAGGGATAATCTATGCAAGAGGACCAAGTTCTGAATGAGATGAAGATTTACATGGTCGAGGGCGGGCCTTGCAAGTAGAAAGTATCAGAAACCTTGTAATCCTACAAATGTGTACTGCAGGTTCTGTCCATAGTAGATGAGTGGATTCTGAGAAATGAGCACTTTCTTATTCCTACAAAACTGCAAGAACATTTGATTCATTTTTCCCATGAGGGCCATCTGGGGATGACTGACCAAAAGGGGACTACAGCAAGATTTCTGGTAGTCAAGGATGGATGGACGAACAAGTTCAGAATGTGTTTAGGAATTGTATAGTAGTGACAAGTCACAGAAAACCTTTTGTACTCCTTTATCACCAGTGGACTATCCAGCCTGTTAATGGAAGAAATTAGTCCTTGACGTAATGTAGCCATTTGAAGATCAGCCGCTGGCCCAAAGATTTGCCATAGTAATGGATTACCATACAAAATTGCCTGAAGTTGCATCTTCTGCTAAGATTCCCACAGAAACAGTGATCAAATTTGTGTCTTCAGCTTTTTCCAGAGGAGGATTCCCTAAAGAACTTGTGAGAGATAATGGAGTACTGCTGATCTCTGCTGAAATACAGATGTACCTTCATACCAGTGATATTAAGCACAAATCCATGTCTGTATATCACTCAAGAGCCAATGGCTTTATTGAAAGAATGAACAGATTGGTAGAGGAGTGGCTACAGCATGCCAGGAAGCAAGCCAAACCAGGAAACACTGTTTCCTTACAGTACTACTCCACACTCTGTGACAAGTGCATCACCTTTTGAATTGCTGAGAGAACCGAAGGTTAATACCACATCAACAAGGATAAACAAGATAAGTATAAACAGCACATTGATAGTGAAAAGGGAGCAAGACCTCACAAGGTTAAAACTGGGAGCTTCATTCTGGTCAAAGGCATTTTCCAGACTGCCTTAAAATTCCACTCTCATTACCCAATGTTACCATATTTTTTTCCTTCTGTTCAGACAACTTCGTCAACATCCCATTGCTGACCCATTTCTTTCCCGTTCCTTTTAAAACTGGATTCTCCCATACTTTTTATTTCCATGGCGAAATGAATTTGCAACAAAGCCTTTTCTTGGAAATCTAAACGTTTTGCCCCATATTAATCATACACCGGGAGGGGGGGGAGATGCCCTGGATCCTGTCCCTCTGTCGCTTTACAAAAGAGTAGGTGTACAAAAGCCAATGGTGCTACTTGCGTAAGGGGATCTGCAGTTGCAACACACTCCCCATCTGATTATTCCTACCACCCACCAGATTGTTTCTTGCCCCTTTGCTCCTTTCTCCCCAGTGGGGAAAACCCCTTTTTCTTTTTGTTACATTCTTTTCATGTTTTCAGTTTTCAAAACATCAGTGACTGAACAAATAAATTACATTTTCTGCTCCAGAGTTGCTGTTTGAGAGCCCCCTCGCTTTACACAAGAGTAAACATACTGAAGCCAGTGGGGCTATTCTTGTGTAAGGGGATCACACCCTGCCCATGTGTTCCTAGGAAGATAGGGGGAGTGAGGAGGCTGATGAAATGTTTAAACAATTCAGCGCATGTGCAAAAAAGGAGGGGAACCAGAACAGATGGAGCCATTACAAGAAGTCTGAACCGATCGCCCGGATAGCACGATCATCAGAAGAGGTGTGACGCATGTGAAAGGCAGCTGCAGTCTGAAAAACGCCAAAGTATCATACAAGGTCAAGAAAGGGACATTCCAGGTATTCCAGCCCATTGCAGATAACAGACACATGAGGGGACTGACCTCAGGCAGGCCACAGTTCTCTCAGAGCTGTTCTTTCAAGAGCAGTTCTCGAAACAGCTCTCTCAGCCCCACCTACCTCACAGGGTGTCTGTCGTGGGGAGGGGAAGGGAAAGGAGTTTGTAAGCCCTTCTGAAACTCCGAGAGAAGGTGGGGATATAAATCCAATCTCTTTGTCTCTTCTCCTTCTTCCTCAGGGATGGGAGAAAATGGAACATCTCAAGACTGTCTAAGGGCCAGGAAGCATCACATGAAGAAGATGCTGATTCTTCCTGTAGTTTAGAAAGCCTGATAGATGCTGTGGCCCAAGAAGTAGAACACAGAATGCCAGAATTTATTCCCCCACCCAGTTTTTCTTGTGCCACTCCAGTAATTAGAAGGAGCACAAGACAATCAAGGCTGCCCTAAAAGACTTGAGGATTTTGCAACTGACTTTGGATCATGGCTAGTGATTACTTTTTATTACATTTTAAAGGGAAAGGGCATGTTGTGTTTTAATCGTTGTTTTCCAATTTATTGCATGAGAGAGTGCAGAATGGAGGAACAAAGATGGAGGAGAAATTAGAGCAGGGGCTGTAAATGGGACCGAAGAATGAAACCTGGTGTTAAGAATCCTGCCTTGCGTTGTCTCCTTGCCTGCATTGAGCTACAAAACCCACTGGTGTCCCCCCCAAACCCCACCCTTCCCACAATTCTGCCCCCAAATCTCCAGGAATTTCTCAACCCAGAACTGTCAACCCTAGGAAGCATCCAATTGAAAAATGTTTGAAAGTAGTGGATCAAATATCCCTTGAAAGTCCGGGAGCAGAGGGAAAACCCTGATAGTTCTTACAGCAACAATATCTCCAGTATTTCACTGGTTAATAACTCAAAGCCTTGAAAAATATTCAAACTGAGCAAAATCTTCCTTCCATCCTTCCACCACCAAGCAAAAATAAAACAATACGGGAGCCCATGAGATTCCATTCTAAGGAAGCAGAGAAGCAAAAGAGAAGCATTCTAGCTGAACTGTTTGTGCATTTAAAATATTTATAACCTGTGCTGTCTGTTTAGTATTGCCAAGGGACAGCCACATGATGAGTTAAAATATATGCCAATAAAATATAAAGCCAATCTAAAGAGCAACCACGAAACAGCAGCAGACAGTTTCTATCATAAACTGCTGCCTATATCCAGCCACTTTCTAAAGACTTAAGGGCACTTACGTTTAATATATGGACATATTTATTTGCTACATTTTATGTTATGTACAGAATTTATATCCCACCTTTCTGCCCAGTGTTAAATACAGAAGGTCTCTCAGCTCGTGCAGGCTCTTTGATCAAAAATCTGAATCCTTTGATTCAAGAAACCAGAGTCCACTTGGAAGAAATGCTTCAGTTTAGTGAGGTAGTTAAGAGCAGCGGACTCTAATCTGGAGAACCAGGTTTGATTCCCCACTCCTTCACATGCAGCCAGCTGGGTGACCTTGGGTCAATCACAGTTCTCTCAGAGCTGTTCTCTCAAGAGCAGTTCTCTCAGAGCTCTCTCAGCCCCACCTACCTCACAGGGTATCTGTTGTGGGGAGAGGAAGGGAAGGAGATCGTAAGCCACTCTTGAGACTCGAAGTGAAGGACAAGGTATAAATCCAACTCTTCTTCT
The DNA here is from genome assembly GCA_029233225.1 of Lepidodactylus listeri. Lineage (NCBI taxonomy): Eukaryota > Metazoa > Chordata > Lepidosauria > Squamata > Gekkonidae > Lepidodactylus > Lepidodactylus listeri. The sequence continues at coordinate 59,475,074 of JARCFY010000014.1, forward strand.
TCATCGCCATATAGATGGTCTTGGGTGTTTTCCAGACTGCTGCAGCCTTCTGGGTTTTCATCAGTGTTGTGGCGGTTCTGATGATTGTGCTATCGGTGTAATCTTTCATTTTCTCCATCAGTGTTCCATATGTTCACATTGTGTTCCAAATGTTCACATTTCCACTCCCCCCCAGGTTGTTTTGCGCAGGCGCTGAATCGTTGCATGCTTCAGCAGTCTCAAGGGAGGGTGGAAAATCCCCTTACGAGTAAATTCCCCACCCACCACACCAAACCTTCTTGGTGTACATGTCTTAACCCTTATTGGTTGCCTCTTTCCCATGTTTGAGCATTGTCTCTCATTGGTTCCCTCTCAAAATTCTGAATTCTTTTACCTGCGTTGCATCAGGTACAAAGTTTACAACAGCTTGTTTCCTTTGACGGCATGTTTTTAGGCTAGCTGCACACCCTGCAAAATGTGTTTGAAAATAGCATCTAGGGACATGCTTGAATTTCCTCTCGAGTGTGAATGAAGGAATGGTAAGGAAGGCAGTCGCCCAATTTACACCTCCCCTCTGAAATCTCTGCAACAAAAGGATACCCTCCTCCCTCTAATCAGAGGTCTTGGGGGGAGGGGCACACCCTTCCCCTCCTTGCTATACCATTGGTTTGACAATTTCATTCCCATTATCCACTTGTCCTATATCTATTGGCTCTAATTTACTCTATATACTAACATACTAACTCTATCTTACTTTATGAATTCCTTTCCATCACTCTGCTGCCAAACATGATATCTCATTTCAGGCACTTCCATTCCTTAATTTGGTTACCGCTTCTATTAAGTTGTTCCCTGTAATCTACGACAGGGCTTTCTGGAGGTCATTAATTTGTAAGGTCAACATATTATACCGTGCCCCTACAGGAAATTTTGCCATCACCAGATGAAACAAACAGATACTATGCTGATGCAGGACTGAGTCAGGTATTTTGGCCACCGCTGCCAAACTGGAATAAATGGTCAGAAGTTACCTTCCCTCTGACTTTGCAAAGAAAGCCAGTTGGCGGACACTCCACACCACATTTGGGTGCAAAACAGAATTACCCCTTTGGTTAATTCCTTTCTTCCCAACTGGAAAAATCGTCTTCAATCTACCTTTCCCCTCGTTTTTATTTTGACATTAGTGGGCCATCTGGATAGGTTATAAACACCTTTACAGAATGACGGTGATGGAAAACAGAACGTGCTCCAAACAAATCCCCAAGCAATTGCTGCTTAGCAGTTTCTAGCTAAGTTGGCTGTCCTTGCCGGTTCCTTGAGGGCTTTCTCTGACCTCTTAGCCAGTAAAAATTCCTGTCGTAGGGACACCTTGGGAATCCTGGTTTCACAACTCCAGACTGTGCCCCAGCATGAAGTGTCTGTTCTTTATCTGACCTTACAGCAGTAGAAAGCATTAGGAATCCTGACAAGGAGAAAGAAATTCTGATCATACCCACTAATGTTCCTCTGAGAAGGGGGAAATAAATTGACAGAGCGCCTCGGAATTGCATACACGATTTTGTTCAATAAGGTTTTATATATATATAATTTCCCATCTAGTCTAGGTAATGTTTCTGATTCCACAGATAAAGACTGCCAGAATGAAGTATGGCTTACACCACCATTAATATGAACATGAACCCAGCAACTTTAGTATGAATGTTCACTAAGGCTGTTTTTACATCTGACTTTCCTGCTGGAATCATTCTAGTTCCAAAAAAACCTGCCCACACCTCTGTGCGGTGTGAAACCGTGCTGCTACTGAAATGTCCACATCTACTAATTGCCCTCCTGTGGTCAAGCTAGTATTCAACCGGCTTTATTCTGCTTTAAACAATTGCTGTTGATTAGTGCACTTAGACCCCCTGGAGTGAAATTTCACACCACTGTGAAATCAGCACAGGAAAAGACAGCAGTCAAACTACTTTAGAGGGGAGGTGTAAAATGACCCTAAAACGTCTTGTGCGGCTGTCTCTAAGCCTTGTTATATGTGATCTGTGTGGTCATAGATGGTACCAATTCCCAGATCCTTAACACCAGGGCTCTTTTTGTAGAAAAAGCCCAGCAAGAATGTATTAGCATAACAGGCCACACCCAACAGCAGAAACTTATTAGCATATCAGGCCACACCCCTGACTGTGCCGCTCCCTCCCAGGCTTGCAGGGCGCATGGGGAACCTGAGGGAAGGAAGGCAGTTTCTGGATCAGCTTCCCCATGTGCCCAAGGAACCCGAGGAGGGGAGTCAGTTTAAACTGCCTTCCCTCCCTGGATCGGCTTGGCTTCCCCAGGCGCCCCACAACTTGCGAGTTCCCTGAGGAACCTGGGGGGAGGCTGTAGGCGTGGCCAACTCAGAAGCCAGCCAGAACTCCGTTCCTGTGTGTTCCTGCCCCAAAATAGCCCTGCTTAACGCCATTAAATAGAAGGGAATGTCTATAAATTATAAATTCTTATAAATTCTATCACTACCGTTTGGATGGAAAGTAGGCAAAATGGACCAGACCTCAGCCAACAAGGGACCTCAGCCATGACATCAGCACCCACTAAGAAGGGATTTTTAGAAATTCAACCCCTAAGAGGGTGAAAAGGGGTAAAATGTGTTTTCCCAAAGGGAAAAAGCTTTGCTGTGTACCGCGCAGGCTGCTACCTGCTTGCACCCCCCTCTCTCTGACTGGTCAGCTGTGGAGCTCAGCACTCTGAGGTAAAATCAAAAACCAAAAAGCCTGTCCTAAACCACACACACACAAAATTCTCTCCAGAAGTATTATAACTGGATTTACGGTAGTTAAATACCATGGCGAATCATGGGTTTTGAGCTAGTTCGCTAATATTTGTACATTACTGTCACCTAGGAGCTTAGCATCTCCCTACTCTATAACAGGGTCTCCATTTTCTCAGGTGGTTAAATCTAGCAAGCTGTCCACCTCCTCTCACTCCATTTTCTACGAGAGCATTTGATCTCACTTCGGAATCAGCTTTACCTTTCACAATGCTACAATCATCATTTTACAGCTCTGTTACAATGCTTCAGACGGCAAGGACCTATATACGATATCTAACACTCTGAAGTCAAAGATCCTGGGTAACTTTATGTAGCTTTCTTTCAGTGTGCACTTTAGACTGTTAGTTCTTATTCGTATTGAAGGCAATGAGACATTCTGGGAACAAAAAAGGAAAGATTTTAACAAAAGTGAGCATTCCAATATGTGATCCTACATGATCCTGCACCTATAATCTGGTGGTACAGTACAAGAGAGCCAGTTTGGTGTAGTGGCTAAGTGCACGGACTCTAATCTGGGAGAACCAGGTTTGATTCCCCACTCCTCCACTTGCACCTGCTGGATAACCTTGGGCAAACCATAGTTCTGGCACAGCTGTTCTTGAAAAAGAGCAGTTAATGTCAAGAGCTCTCTCAGCCCCACCTACCTCACAGGGTGTCTGTTGTGGGGAGGGGAAGGGAAAGGAGTTTGTAAGCTGGTCTGAGACTCCCTTGGGTAGTGAAGGGCGGGGTATAAATCCAATCTCTTCTCTCTCTCTTTTCTTCTACCACCTCAGCCTCCTGCCTATAGCTGTACATACAAAACAAGTCCACTGAGGTCAAGATCAATATTGTCTCCTCTGGATGCAGTTCCACAGGGCCTCTGATTGAGCAATATGTGATCCTTTGAACCAAAGCTGCAGATTAAACTAGCTAGACTACTGAACCTAGGATCTTCTGCATGCAAAGGGGTTATTGTATCAGTGAGCCACAGCTAGGGTTGCCAGCCTCCAGGTGGGGCGTGGGGATCTCCCACTTTTATGACTGATCCCCAGCTGACAGAGATCAGCTCCCCTGGAGAAAATGACTGCTTTGAAGGGTGGACTCTATGGCATTGTATCCTGCTGAGGCCCCTCCCCTCCCCAAACCCCACCTTCTCCTGGCTCCACCCCCAAAGTCCCCAGGTATTTTCCAACCCAGACTTGGCAACCTAGCCACAGCCTCACCCCAGGTGTACACATACTTTGCTTTGCTGCCTTTGTGAATTAGGCCTCAGAAGTCTGTTATTCCAGTCTGCATGTTAAAAGTTATTCCAAAATGTCCAACAGCAGGTCAGCTCTGCAACATCCCCTTTACATCAATCAGTTCATTAACTAATTAGAAAATGTATATGCTGCCTCTCCAGAGAACCAGCTCAAAGTGGCTTACAAACTGAAACATGATAAAATCGTAAAACAGCATAAAATCATTAAAATTAACAAACTATTAAAAACCCCAGCCAGAGCATAAAAACAGCATTACATATTTAGCAGCCAGAAAGAATTCTCATAAAACAGTCCTCAGGCTGGAAGCAGGCTGCAAAAAACAATTTTAAAAATTCAGCCGCTTAATTAAAGGCTGGGTGAAATGTTTTGGCTTGGTGGTGAGCATGCTAAGTTTCCTGCACAAGTTAGAGAAAAAATTATTTACCCAGGCTTTCTTTGTCGAAGGCTTTCATAGCCGGAGTCCATTAGTTGTTGTAGATTGTCCAGGCTGTATGGCCATGGTCTTGGCATTGCAGTACTTGATGTTTCTCCAGCAGCTGTGACTGGCATCCTCAGAGGTATAACACAGAAAGGTGGAGTACTCTCTGTGTGTATATTAGCATTTTCCTGGGTTTCTTTTAGAAACTGGGGGGGGGGGGGGGACCCTGCAACCAAACATTGGGCTCTGATGTTGGGATTTCATAGCGACCACGTGTTGTTTAAGGATGCTCAAACACCAGCCAGTTCAGCACACAACCTGTACACCAGTTTCAACCAGGCAGTGGATTAGTGACCAGGTAGTTGGCTCTTTTCACCCTGTTTGTACTTCTCAGTACCAACAGACTACATGCAGCAGGGGTTCAGAAGCGACTCCCAGCTGATCATCCATCAGCTGGGAGTCAGCATCAGGTCTTCTACTGGCAGACACTTCAACTAGGACCCAGCATTGCTGGAACCATGTAAGTGTGGGGGAGGATTCAGGAACAGGCTTCTGTCTGATTGCAAGGATCAGCTGAGGATTAGTTTCTGATGTCCCAGTCCCAAGAACCTTATTCTAGTATATCTGGTATGTCCCCTGAAGAGCATTACGCTCTGCTGGAAACAATCTACTGGTGATCCATGGCCCCAAAGATGTCTGGCTGTCCTTGACCGGAGCCAGGGCCTTCTCGGCCTTAGCTCTGACCTGGAGGAACTCTCTGCCATATGACATCAGGGCCCTGAAGGACTTGATGGAGTTCTGCAGGACCTGTAAGGCAGAGAAGTTCTGCCAGGATTTTGGTTGAGGAAAGCAATGGGGTTCGCCTGGCTAGCACCCCCTCCCTTTTCTCTCCTCCATCTTTTTTCCACCATCTCCTCCTTCCCCTACCCAGAAGGCAACACAGTGCAGAACTGACTGAAGACAATCTTATGCACCATCAGGAATTGTTTTAAATGTACTGAGTATTTCAAAGGTAATTTATGTTATAATTTTAACATTGTTGCGATATATTTTATCCTATCATTGCTCATTGCCCAGAGCCCTATAAACTCAGGGATTGGTCAAGCCATAAATCTAAAGGATGGATGGATGGATGGATGGATGGATGGATGGATAGATGGATAGATAGATAGATAGATAGATAGATAGATAGATAGATAGATAGATAGATGGATGGATGGATGGATGGATGGATGGATGGATGGATGGATGGAATTTCTTTCAGTTCATTTACACCTCTTTCTCTCCAGTGGGGATCCAGAGAAGTTTGCATTGTCCCCCTTTCCTTCATTCTATCCGCACAACCACCCCGAGAGGTAGGTTAGGCCAAGAGTGTGTGAGTAGCCCAAAGTCCCCCAGGGAGCTTCCATGGCACAAGAGGGGATTAGAACCTGGGTCTCCTGGAATCAGAAGCTAGGTATCAGCTGATTGTGAGATCAGATAGGAACAGATTTCCAATCTACACGTCGCCCTCCTTTTATTATTACTGTCCTCTGACCAATGGTCTTGAGCAAAGTGAGAAACATATACAAGATTAAAATACAAAACAGTAAACCTCAAAATCCATCTCTGTAATGGCATAGAGAGACCACAAGTGCTAGAAATTTGGCAACAGAATGTGGTATTTTCAGGACAGTGTCTGCTAGCAAAAATAAAATCACACAGGATTCAACAGACAAAACAACAGACTTAAAACACACACACACATAATAACACAGGCTTTTTTGGACTCAGGAAATTGATCTTAATGTCATAACTACTGACTTCATTCGAAAAACATCAGTTAGAACAAGCACATTCACTGTCATTTAAGTACAGGGCTGTTGTTGTTTTAATCGTTGCATCTTAACAAGGGGTTTGTGCTTAGATGAGGCAATCTGTACAGGTCTGCCACTAATCATACCAATGCATGCCAACTATTGGGGTGGGGAGGTGAAGAGAAATTAGGAAGCATAGGTGGGATATGGCAGGAGAGGAAGCTTGTGGGAGCAGGAGAAGGGGTAATCGGAGATTAGACGAATATTTGATTCTATTGTAATTTTAAAAATATAAATAAACAGTTTGCAAGGTTAATTAAAAGTTAAGTTGTTGATGTCAAATGTGTTTTGGAAGTTGAACCTAAAAAGCAGAATTTCACCATGTACAGGTATGCAGTCGTTTCCCACAAACTTAGTTATGTGATTTTTATTAATAATTTGTTCTGAACGTCTGTGTTTTTAAGGTGGAGTTTCTAAGAAAAGTGTGCTAAGAATGCAAGGTATATAATATCCTAGGTGGCATAACTATGAGTTTTTTTCGGGGTAATGGCTATGGGCACTATTCAGAATTGCCTCAAAATGTACTTGTATTCATTTGTAGCATATGAGTTTGAAGTGAGAAGATTGCTACTACTCTGAACTCTGTACATTGCTCAGAAATTGAGTGCACAGCAACTGTTTGGTATTCTGTCCTGGCTCAGAGACTTCAGCTATCCATTTACCAACTGAAAGCATCTGTGATGCCATAATTTATTAAATTTCAGTGCTAAGTCACCCTTATGAATAAGACAGAAACAAGACTCCTGTACATGAGCGTCCAGGAAAACTTTTAAAATGTTCCCCTACAGGCTTTTTTATGATGCCTTTCTTAATGTCAGATTTATAACCAGTCCTATGCACATAGTATGTATATTTGCAGACTATTCTAAAAGTGAATTTCAAAAACAGGACACTGCAGGAGAACTGCCATCTTTTCCTACATGTGGCCAAGCTCAGGGGCATTGTTAGGGGTTGCCCAGGCCCCCTTCAGTTTCTGGGGAGCCCCTCCCTCAATCCCCCATGGTCCCACCTCCATCGATTGTGGCAATAGAGGCCCCTCCCTGTGATGTCACTGGGCCCCAGTTCTTTTAAGGACCTAGCATAGCAACGCCTCTGCGACCATTTCCGCAATAGTGACGTTCCCTGCAGTGACGTTTTAAAAACTGTGTGTTATGTGAAATTTTCTGCAGTAGATTTTTCCTCACCAGGAGCAAAACTGAAGTTTTCTCCTCCTTACCCTATGTTTTTTGGAATCCCCGGTTTTATCAAGTTCTGAAAATGTGGAGTAAGCAAGAAAAAACTTTGGGTTTGCGCCTGGTGAGGGGAAATCCACTGCAGAAAATTTCATGTAACATGCAGTTTTTAAAGCGTCAATGCAGGGAGCTTCATTACTGCAGAAATGGTCTGGCCTAACCCCAGCCCCTCCCCCTGAAATTGGAAAGTCTACATCGCAGCACATATCAGCAAGTCAATCTGACCCAGCACTGAGTTCTGTATGCATGAACAGAGCAAAGGCTTTTTAAAAAACACACACAACCCTTCTCTTCCTGTTTCTGTTCTCCTCCTATATTTTGTCTGAAAGCAAAACGGTGCCTGCCAGGGGCCTATTGATCAGTGGCAGGGTACATGAAGGAAGGTGGCTCCCTCATGTTTGCCCAGGTGCTAGCCAAACAAACGAGTGGGATGATCAGTAGTGCGCACAAGCATGAGAGGAAACACCCCACAAGGGCTGTTGGGATGCCAAAAAGAAATGCAAAACAAAGTGCAAACTCACAGAGTGGGGAGGGGGCACACAAGAGCAAGGTTTTGCCAACAGGTGTGTCCATGTCTCAGTCTAGTCATTTTCCACCGGAGGGGCAGGTCAGCTGCATTTCTTCTCCCTTTGGTAAGAGGGTGTGGCATGAAGCTCTTTGTCCCTGCTGCTCTTTCATCTCACAAGCAAACTACCTGCTGCTTGGAAGTGAACAGGTGGAACTCTGCCTTCCTCCTTGACTGGCAACAGGAAGCAGATTCCCGGGACAGGTAAATGCTCTTTGCCTTGCATGGGTATGCGATTAAGAAAAACAGGATCTAGCAATTAACGGGTTGTGTCTGTAAATGCTCTGTACTTTCCGAGGGGCTGGGGGGGGGGGGCTAATCCCCCCTTCTTGATTTAAAGCCATACAATGCACAAATAAAACAATTCTGTAATTAATCAGTAAGGAGTGGGGTTGCTAAGTTCCCCCTGGCAACTGGTAGGGGACGGGTGAAGGGTTGCCAAATTCAGGTTGGGAAACTCCTGGAGATTTGGGGATGGAGCCTGAAGAGAACGGGAGCCTCAGTGGGGTACAATGCCGCAATTACCTCCCTCCAAAGCATCCCTTTACCCCAGGGGAACTGATCTCTGTCAACTGGAGATGAGCTGTAATTCTGGGGGGATCCCCAGGTCTCTCCTGGTGTCTGGAAAAGAAAGCAGATGGGAGCTTACACCGTGAAAATGCAACAGGAGGAAGATGGCCTCTGACTCAGTAGGGAAAAATACCCTACCTTCACCCATTCAGATATCGCAATTCTGATCTCAGGGGCAATGTAATGGTATTTGTGGGTTGGATAGATGTGGTGGAGGGTCCGGGAATGGGTGAGATCAGCAAAGAGCGAAAAAGAAATGGTGGCTGCGATCACACACACCAAATAACCCACCTTGAATCCACTTTCAGTGTACTTTTCAACTGGGTTTTGCCAGTTCACACAGTAAAATCCAGTTGGAAAGTGCACTGAAAGTGGATTCGAGGTGGATTATTTCGTGTGTGTGTGTGTGACCGTCGCCGTGGAGTTTTTCTTTCTGCAAAAGAAAGTACAATACAGTTTCAGAAAAAGTTTCATGGGCCAGGAAATAGGAAAGTGACTCCTTCTGTTGTAGTTTAGTCGATCGGGGACTGAACTGTAACCCAGAAATCACATGCTTCATTTCTCACCTGTGCGATTGATTTTATTTAAACCTTTAATAGCCGCCTTTCTCCTTTGCCGAACACAAGGCATCTTACTATACACACACACACACACACACAATTATAAAAATACAGTAAAACAATATAAATTAAACCACAATTTTAAAAAAATGAAAGGTCACAATTTAAAAAAATCCACTGAGGACTGCCAACAAAGACAAACTAAAGCGGCCAAATGCTATCAGTATAGCATTCATATGCATCCTCAGCTCCCCTCTGTCATATGAAGAGAGTATGGCTGACCTTAAAAGGTTGTTGCAGTGATTACAAGGTAGTTGTGAAGAGTCTGAATCCCCTAAAAGGCTATCCAAAAGCCGCTGCTTGGGTGTAATTTCGTCCTCTTTTAAAACATTTACGTTCCACTTTGCTCAAGCTCCAAGGGGTTAAAAACTGCAATTTAAGAACCCTCTCACAAGTATTTTTTAAAAAAATAAATAAAAGCCAATCCAAACTGCAGTGATGCAGAATGATTTTGTATCTCTCCTGTATCTTTGTGTTTGCCAGCCCAGAAATACATTCACAGGTAGACACTGGTTTGTTTTGTTTCGCTTGGTGCCTGGGGTATTTAAAAGGTTGCCTACACTTGCTCTAGCAACCCTGTAAGACGTATTTCCTACTTTTAAAAAAAATCCAAGGAAGAAAGAGGTCCCAGAGCTTCCCAGAGCTGACCTTGGAACAAACATCTTCTAACTTTTAGATTTTACCTGACTTAGTGAAACAGTGTTTCCTTACCAGCCGTGCCAAAGCAACTGAAAATAAGATGGTTCCCCCCCCCCTCGTTTTGTAACTTCCTTTTCCACTTTCTATCTTACATTTAGAAGCATTCCAGCATGCATATACACCGTGTGGAAGCCAAAGCCGTAAGAAAATGTTGCCACTTCTTGCTTTTTTCACTTTTTGAAAAAAGTAGGAACATTTCAGGGAGGACAATCTTATCAAAGGCTGTTTGCCAAGAGAACTTTAAAAAAATCCCCCTTGGACAGAAGCGTACCTGATGGTGAGGGGAAACAACCGCATAGGAGGGCTATTAGACTCAAAAATGGAAACCAGATCTGATGCAGCCTGGCCAATCTCATATCTTATACAAATTCTTAATGAATACGTGGAGGATAGGTTCATCAGTGACTACCAAAGGTAGTAAGTGTTTGAACTCCAGTGGCAGGAGGAAGGCCTTGGTCTCTATGCCCTGTTGTTCATCCTCCAGGACAGCTAGTTGGCCATTGTGAGAAACAGGATGCTGGACTAGATGGACCACTGGTCTGATCCAGCAGGGATCGTCTGTTCTTATATATGGGGTTCAATGGTACTTTTAAACCCAAGTATTTTAAAAAATGGAAACGTAAAATCACCTACGGTTTTAAACAGTCCTCATTGCCTGTCCTCATTGCCTGTCTTACATTGCCTATTCCAGGGTGAACTCTTTCTCCTTACCAGAGTCCCACAACACAGAGATCTATCTGAACTCATTTAAAACCTTTTTAAAAACTGTTAATAGCGTTTTCTACCTCCTTTGGCTGTGCACAAAACAGAGACTTGCAAAGGCCAGGATACACAACTGTCCCTTTCAGTGGTAGCCACATTGAGGCAGAATGACTTTTTAACTTATTAGGAAACATCCCGGTGGCCTGCTGACTGGAAGGGCCCCTGGTAACCAGGAGCAAGGAGAGCCAAGTCCCAATAGATCTGCCGGTACTGCAGAGCCACTTGACTCAGCAGCAAGGGAGAGGAGCTGTGGCTCAGTGGAAGAGCCTCTGCTTTACATCCAGAAGGTCCCAGGTTCGGTCCCCGGTATCTCCAGTTCAAAGGATCAGGTAGAAGGTGATGTGAAAGACCTCTGCCTGAGACCCTGGAGAGCAGCTGCCAGTCTGAGTAGACAGTACTGACCTTCATGGACTGATGGTCTGATTCAGTACAAGGCAGCTTCCTGTGTATTAATCTTGTGTATAACCATAGGGCTGCCAGTTACTTACCCATGGCAGGCATGTTCCCACCCTCACACTTCATTACTCATGCTTGTTCAGATGAGAAGTGGGACTTAAAAATGGGGGTGAAACAACACTGTGGATATTGTGATGTAACTTCCTGATGACTGGCCATGGTGCTCTAGGAATTTCCCCATTCTCTGTGGTCTTTACCATATGGTCTTTACCATAGAGAAGGGGGAAAGTCCTAGAGCAGTGCGGGGAGGGACTGTGAAGACTCAGCAGTGACATCGCAGTACCAGTGGTGCTTCCCCTCCCCAGGCTCTGCCCTGCAAAATGTTCTGGACTAGAGGGCTGGTTGCAGGGCTGGCAACTCTAGGCAGCCATAACTGGTGTCAGCTCGCTAGTTGCCTTCTCCCTCACTGTCACCACTTGGTTGCAATGCTGGAGGAGGCAATGGGTGAGCTGATACACACTGTTGGTACCACTGGTCTGGACTGAATGGCATCATCCAGCTGGCCTGCAGTGAAACAGAGGCTGGTTAACTTAGCTTGCTCTTGAGCCATATTAACTTCCCAGTATTCTCCTCTTCATTTTGTATGTTCCCTGTTGTTCCCTGCACAAACCGTTTTGCAATTTTCTAACACATGAAGCTGCCTTATAGGCCCATTACACACACACATCTTACTGCAGGTTTTCAGAATAGTAAGCCTTTAATCTTGACTTTGGATTCTGTGCCCGCCTTATGCACCATTCTTTTTCCTCCAGTGTATTTATTCTGCAGCAACAATTTTTAAAAACACACTTTCCTAAATTGGGTTGGAATGTCACTTGTGATGTTTGGGGGGGGGGGGGGGGTCCAAAGGGTTGTTTTTAAAAAAATTATGTGGTTGCCTTATTACAGCTGTGCAGTAGTGTCCAGCAACTGCCTTCCATTTAAACCCTCCTGGTTCAGATCTTGCTCATGCATTTTAGCATTAGCTCATTGAATGTAAGGGAACAGAAAGGAATGCAGGAAAAGGGGCAAAACTCTATGTTGAAACTGAGAAGACTTTGTTTTTGAAACTGACAAGTTGCTTGTGAAGCCCCTAGTCAATTTGGGCCGATGATGATTTTGTGCAGCTTAATCCCTAATATGGTAGCTTTCTATTTGCAGCAAGTTTCTGCATAGAGGAACAATGAAAAATATCTCTCCCCACCCTACTCAAGCCATGTGTTGTCTGCATACAACTGAGATAAGCACAACCGTCAACAGCTACAAAGAAGAGTGAACTGTGTGGACGCCACTGCCCTATGAGGTCACCATAAATCAGCTGTGACTTGACAGCAAAAAAAAAATAGAGGAGGGGGGTGTTAAAAAAATGATCTGCCCCAGGTGCCAAATATGCTAGATATGCCACTGAAAACAGCTATGACTCTTGAAAGCTTATACTGCAAAAATCTTGCTGATCTCTAAGGTGCTACTGGACTAAAATCTAGGTCTGCTAGTATTTGAACATCAAGCTGCTGTTAAACAGGAGGAGTAACTTGTTTTTAAAAACAAGAAGGCGGGCAACTCTGTTGGAGAAGATTCTGTCACCTTTTTTCCCTTCTGTTGCACAACTTGATTTCTAGTTGTGACACACTTCTGGTGCTTTCTCACCCTTTTGGTGCTTTCTCACATGCTAAACAATGCCCTTTCAACCCACTTTAAAGGCACTTTGCAACTGCATTTTATTGTGTGAAGTGGCAAAATCCACTTGCAAGTGATCTCTAAAGAGCATCAGTGGAGGATTAGAACAACCAGTGTTACTAACAGGCAACAATACAGATAAACATAATATAGAGCTGGAATAGATCTTTGGCTGAGGACAGACTGGCAATCTAAAGCGGGGCAGGCACGCTTCGCAAACGGAAGAAAGGAGCACGTTCAGACATGCGCATCTGTCCCTCGGCTCCGTTGCGTACTTACCCGTCTCCCAGTCGCTTTCCTTTCGCTTTAACAGGACACCAGTTTTTCCCAGTGTTCAGGGGCCTTCCTCCACATGCCTCCCGCTTCCAAACAGTGTGAACACATCAACGGAAAACAAAAAAAAAAGCAGCGGCAAGCGCAAGCTGCGCGCGCTGGCTACGCGGCAGTCTGAACGCTCCGTGGCAGTCTGAACGCTCCGTATTGCCGCTGATCCACATTGCTCTGGCCAGTGTGAACGGCCAGCTCCGTGGGTTTTTTCCCCCGCTCCAGTTCCCTCCGCTTTGCCTCCGCTTTAGATTGGCAGTCTGTCCTCGGCCTTTATTGATGAAGAATTACTCAGTGTACACTGAGAATCTATCCCACAGCCTATCTGACAGCTGGTGGTAGCCTCCCATATGTACAAAAACAAAACATCTTAAAATAATCTGGGGTACCCCTGAGAGGAAGAGCAGGAAGTAATGTCAGAGTCAGGCCTTCTTCCCAAACAAGGAAGGGGTCATCATATCACTAGAAGGTGAGTGAAGAAAATCTGAGGAAACCAACAAAGTGTGATCCAAAGATACATTCCAAGGGGAATTCAGTGGTACCAAAGCCAACAACAGTTCTGTGCAAAAGGGGGCAGAGATGGATCCAGGTAGGCTGAAAGAAACAGGCAGGAAGATTTCTGAATGCCAAAATCAAACAAGTTGCAATCTGGGTCTGACTGAAAAGAGGCTAGTCATCCTGCTTCAGTCTCTTCTTCTTCTTCTTCTTCTTCTCTTTCTTCTTCTTCTTCTACTTCCTCTAGACACTGGGGCCACTGAGGACTAAATTTAGCAACCACCCTGATGCAGCTCCCATAGCCAGAAATTCTGGGCATGAAGAAATTTTGTGGGACTGCAGGAACCTTGGTTTGCATCGTTACGATCAGGGGTCCTTTCGTAAAAAAAGAGGTGCAGGAGCTCATTAGCATAACTTATTTGCATATGCCACACCCCCTGACGTCACCGGAAGTGTCAAAAGGCCACACATCCCTGACGTCATGGGCAGTGTGTCATAAGGCAAGAAGGGAGGGAATGAGGGAGGGGGAAGGAAGGAAGGAAGGAAAGGAACAGGAAGGAAGGTAGGTAGGTAGGTGGGGGAGAGAAAGAAAGAAAAAAAGAAAGAAAGAAAGAAAGAAAGAAAGAAAGAAAGAAAGAAAGAAAGAAAGAAAGAAAGAAAGAAAGAAAGAGAAAGGAAGGAGGGAGGGAGGGAGGGAGGGAGAGAGGAAGAAAGGGGGGAAGGAAGAAAGAAAGAAAGGAACAGTAAGGTAGGTAGGTAGTTGGGGGGAGAGAGAGAGAAGAAAGGAAGGAAGGGGGAGAGAGGGAGGAAGGGGGGAAAGAAGGAAGAGGAAGGTAGGTAGGTAGGTGGGGGGAGAGAGAGAAGAAAGGAAGGGGGGAAGAGGAAGGGAGGGGGAAAGGAAGGAACAGGAAGGTAGGTAGGTAGGTGGGGGGAGAGAGAGAAGGAAGGAAGGAAGGAAGGGGGGGCGCTTCTCCCCTCACTGGGGCTGGCATTTCCCTCCCTCCCCCCCCAGCTTCTCCCTCCCTTGCGCCCTGGGAACAGGTGAGTGGGGGAGGGAGGGGGTTCTTCCCGACTGGCAGCCTGCCGCAGCAACGAGAGCAGTGAGTGGGGGAGGGAGGAGGCTTCTCCCGGGCGGGTGGCGCTTGCCGCCGAGCCCGGGATGGATCTGCGGGGGGGGAGGCCAGGGGCTTCTCCCGGGCCGGCAGCCCTTGCCGCCGAGCCCGGGATGGATCTGTGGGGGGGAGGCCAGGGGCTTTTCCCGGGCCGGCGCTTGCCGCCAAGCCCGGGATGGATCTGCAGGGGGGGAGGCAGGGCTCCGTTGGGGCCGGAGCACACCGGAGCGCCGCTCCGGGAGAGAGGAGGGCGGGGGGCAGGCACATGACAAAGCCCCGCCCCCCAGCTCGCTTTCCCGGGCCGCGCTTCCGCGGAGCCAGAACAAAAGCCTCCTCCCCCGCTCAGAAGCCCCTGGCCTCCCCCCCCCCCGCAGAAGCCCCTGGCCTCCCCCCCCGCAGAGCCATCCCGGGCTCGGCAGCAAGGGCCGCCGGCCCGGGAGAAGCCCCTTGGCCTCCCCCCCCCGCAGAAGCCCCTGGCCTCCCCCCCCCGCAGATCCATCCCGGGCTCGGCGTCAAGCGCCGCCGGCCCGGGAGAAGCCCCTGGCCTCCCCCCCCCCCGCAGAAGCCCCTGGCCTCCCCCCCCCCCCGCAGATCCATTCTGGGCTCGGCGGCAAGCGCCACCGGCCCGGGAGAAGTCCCTCGCCCCCCCCCAGCAGAGCCATCCCGGGCAAGCGCCGTCGGCCGGGAGAAGTCCCTCGCCCCCCCCCCCAGCAGAGCCATCCCGGGCCGGGCGGCAAGCGCCGCACGCCCGGGAGAAGCCTCCTCCCTCCCCCACTCACTGCTCTCGTTGCTGCGGCAGGCTGCCAGCCGGGAAGAACCCCCTCCCTCCCCCACTCACCTGTTCCCGGGGCGCAAGGGAGGGAGAAGCCGGGCCTGAGTGGCTTAATGCCACTCAGGCCCAAGCAAGGGGGGGGAGGGAGGGAAATGCCAGCCCCAGTGAGGGGAGAAGTGCCCCCCTTCCTTCCTTCCTTCCTTTCTTCCTTCCTTCCTTCCTTCCTTCCTTCTCTCTCTCCCCCCACCTACCTACCTACCTTCCTGTTCCTTCCTTTCCCCCCCCTTCCTCTTCCCCCTTCCTTTCTTCTCTCTCTCCCCCCACCTACCTACCTACCTTCCTCTTCCTTCTTTCCCCTCTTCCTCCCTCTCTCCCCCTTCCTTCCTTTCTTCTCTCTCTCTCCCCCCAACTACCTACCTACCTTCCTGTTCCTTCCTTTCCCCCCCTTCCTCTTCCCCCCTTCCTTTCTTCTCTCTCTCCCCCCACCTACCTACCTACCTTCCTCTTCCTTCTTTCCCCTCTTCCTCCCTCTCTCCCCCTTCCTTCCTTTCTTCTCTCTCTCTCCCCCCAACTACCTACCTACCTTACTGTTCCTTTCTTTCTTTCTTCCTTCCCCCTTTCTTCCTCCCTCCCTCCTTCCTTTCTCTTTCTTTCTTTCTTTCTCTTTCTTTCTTTCTTTCTTTCTTTCTTTTCTCTCTCTCCCCCACCTACCTACCTACCTTCCTTCCTGTTCCTTTCCTTCCTTCCTTCCTTCCCCCTCCCTCACTCCCTCCCTTCTTGCCTATGACACACTGCCCATGACGTCAGGGATGTGTGGCCTTTTGACACTTCCGGTGACGTCAGGGGGTGTGGCATATGCAAATAAGTTATGCTAATGAGCTCCTGCACCTCTTTTTTTATGAAAGGACCCCTGGGGGGAGGCCAGGGGCTTCTGCGGGGGGGGGGAGGCCAGGGGCTTCTACCGGGCCGGCGGCACTTGACGCCGAGCCCGGGATGGATCTGCGGGGGGGGAGGCCAGAGGCTTCTGCGGGGGGGAGGCCAGGGGCTTCTCCTGGGCCGGCGGCGCTTGCCGCCAAGCCCGGGATGGCTCTGCTGGGGGGGGGCGAGGGACGTCTCCCGGGCCGGCGGCGCTTGCCGCCGAGCCCGGGATGGCTCTGCGGGGGGGGGAGGCCAGGGGCTTCTGCGGGGGGGGGGAGGCCAGGGGCTTCTCCCGGGCCGGCGGCGCTTGCCGCGCACCCGGAAAGGATCTGCTGGGGGGGAGGGAAGGGTGAGCTGGGGGGGAGGGAAGGGGCTTCTCCCAGCCGGCGGCAAGCGCCGCAGGCCGGGAAGAATGAGCGGGGGAGGAGGCTTTTGTTCCGGCTCCGCGGAAGCGCAGCCTGGGAAAGCGAGCTGGGGGGCGGGGCTTTGTCATGTGCCCACCCCCTGTCCTCCTCTCTCCCAGAGCGGCGCTCCGGCGGGCTCTGGCCCCAACGGAGCCCTGGTTACGATGCAATTTCCTGTTCTCTGTGAGTAATTACGGAGTGGCATAACTGTATTTCCACACTTTACTGATCTGTTTCTATTCCCACCTACCCACCTTGTCTGCGGTGTTAATCTGATTCCTGGAGAGTACAAACAAAAGATGTTTGTACATATGCTTAGTGTCATGATGGAGTTTGGAAAGATAATCCAGTGTCCCCAAAAGAAATTATCCCAGCCTCTTTTGAAGGAAACCACTGTGTTTTACACATTATACAGTTTGAGGCTGGAGGCCCTAACTGCGACCAATCATGATTGTTCCTCCCTGACTCCACTGTGAGGAAGATGGTTTCTCTTCCAACCATTAACACTTTCTTAACTACACAGGCCCATTCTGTATCTAGCATTTGCTCCGCTGCTTTACCAAACCCACGCTGAAACAGAAATTCCCCTCTATATTCCATGCCGCTTTCACTTTTATTGATTGTCAGGTTTTATGGCAGTGTCCAGACTGCACGTTGCTTTCACTTCATTTGCTCTCTCGGTTTTATTGGTACTGTCTGCAAAGATTTATTGCCATTTTATAGCTATTCAGGGGTGACTTTGCAGTCAGTATGGGATTGGCCCGGGGTATTTGAATGTGGTTTTGAGCCGCATTGTGGGTTTGGTGGAACAATGGAGCGAATGCTAGATGCAGAATAAGCCGTAGTCTTTTTGTGAACTCTTTGCCATCTTTGCCTTGTTAGGACAGCACCTGACTATAGAATGGAATAGCAAGCAAACAGGACTTGCTGCTACTTATTAACAACAGAACAAAATTCAAATCCAGTAGCACCTTAAACAGGAGTGAAGGCAACATGGTATAACCAGATCTCATCAGATCTCAGAAGCTAAGCAGGGTCGGTGCTTAGAAGGGAGACCACCAAGGAAGACTCGGCAGAGGAAGGGAATGGGAAGCTACCTCTGCTTCTCACTTGTCTTGGAAGCCCCTTGCTGGGATCACTATGTTGCCAATGTTCCCTCTAAGTTGAGTTAGTGTGAGCTAGCTCACAGTTTTTTAGCCTCTGGCTCACACATTTTTGTCTTAGCTCGGGAAGTCTGGCTCCAGAGCAAACAAATTTATGTAGCAGCCAAATCGCTTGTTCACAGCTTTAATACCAGTAGCTCACAAAGTAGGATTTTTGCTCATAAGACTCCACAGCTTAGCAGGAGCATTAGTTGCAACTTGATGGCACGTACACACATATGTACACAGCACCTTAAAGACCAACAAAATTTTCCAGGGTATCAGCTTTCCTGAGTCAAAGCACACTTTGTTATCAAGAATAGGGATGTAAAAGAAATTCTCCAGATTGCCTGATAGGTTCTTTCTAGTTCCAAATCCTCAGAATCAGCCATCACCATGTCCAGCTCCCAGCCCAAGTACAAGTGAAAAGCAGAAGTCCGATTTTTTTTCTTTTATGGTTTCTCAACTGTATCTTTTGCTCTCTTGCCTGCTTCTCTTTTAACATTGCTTCACTGCCTATTATATAATTTCAATGCCACCGATCTGCCAACACATTTCAGTGTGTTGTGAAGTCCAATTTCTATCCACAAAGAGAACGACAATTGCCTCTTGCACATGTGGGGTTAAAGGGCAGGGCTTGTACACACAGCTCCTGTTTATTTATTTTTATTTATTTTATTTTTGCGATTTATATCCCGCCCTCCCCGCGAACGGGCTCAGGGTGGCTGTTGGAAATGAAGCACTGTTTCTAAACTACAAAAGCGCATTTAGATTGTGGCACTGAAGACGGATGATCAATGATTAAGCAAATGCACAGCCTGGAACAGTGAGGAACAGACAGCAGTTCAAAGTCTCATAACACAACACAAGTAGAGAAACTGCACACTACAAAATAGATCAAGCTATGGATTCGTTCTTGGAAAAGCTCTACCTCTTGACAATTAGCCTGCAGTTTTTTGGGCTGCTTCATGCTCAAGGAAGGGGGCAAATAGGGGATACAGAGCCCATGTCCTTTTGTTTCACTGTTTCCATTGCAGCAGCACCATCTAAGAGCTTGCGATAGAGATTAATGAGGGCCCATTGTGCTCCATGCTTCCTGAGCAAACTATATGTCAAGTGCTTTCCCAAAAGAGCAAACAGTCTTCGGGTTCTGCCAAAAAACGTCATGAGAGAACGTGCCAAAAAATGGGATGGCAAAGTCATACCATTCCAAGAAAGTCAAACCATTCCAAGAAAGCTCATGCTGCTGTTAGTCGTCCACTCCTGAGCAAGCTGAATGAGCAAACAATTTGCATGGAGTCTTATGGTATAGCCTACAAATAATTCCTGAACCGGCAATATTAATCATAAAAATGATTTTAAGTTGCAGCTGTTTCCAAAGTGCCGCCTCTGCACAATAATGGCCGGCACTCCGCTGAGCAAAGCCTTCCTCCGGCATGGGAAGCATCCCTCCAGTTTAAGTGGCTCTTCTGCCTACAGAAGAATCTAGGCTAGAATCTGTACTCAAAGTGAGTTAGTGCCTGTCCAGGACTGTTGAGAGCCAGCTGCGGTGTAGTGGTTAAAGAGCAGTGGACTCTAATCTGGAGAGCCAGATTTGATTCCCCACTCCTCCACATGAAGCCAGCTGGGTCATAGGCATCAACTACAGGGGGGCTCGGGGGCTCAGGCCACCCCTAAAGTTTCCCAGGGGGACTGAGCCCCCCGGCAAAACAAAGCGTCCGCCGCCATTGCACCTCCCCGCCTGGTTGGACCATGTTCCCGCTTGGACCATGTCCCTGCTGCTGCCTCCGCCTCCCCCTGCTCACCCACTTGCCTGCCCAGCTCCCAGATCCTCACCCACCACACTAACCACTACTCTGGTTAGTAGTGTCACTCATGAGGTGACACTACTCTGTGTGTCACCTCATGGATTATTTGCTGGACACGAGCCTTGAATCCCTGCCTGGGACACAGATCTTCACTCGGATCTGCATGAATCTCTCTTTGCCCTCCCTTTGTCCTTTTGTCTCCTCTGTTGAGTGGAGTAACTTGCAGTGTTTAGAGTAATAGAATCATAGAATTAGAAGGGAACTCCAGGGTCATCTAGTCCAACCCACTGCACAATGCAGAAAATTCACAAATACCTCCCCCTCCACACCCACAGTGACCATTGTTCCACATCCAGAAGATGACCAAATCCATCCAGGATCTCCAGCCAAATTGGCCTGGAGAAAAATTGTTTCCTGACCCCAAGTGGTGATCAGCATTTTCCTGGGTGTTTAAGAAAGGGCCACAAGAACTAAGCACGGATGCGACCCTTCCTGCCCTCCCTCTCATGATCTGCCTGAGTTTACAGGATCAGCATTGCTGTCAGATGGCCATCTAGCCTCTCTCTGAAAACCTCCAAAGAGCCGACCACCTCAAGAGGAAGCCTGTTCCACTGAGGAACTGCTCAATGGCATTATACCCTGCTGAGGTCCATCCCCTCTCCAGGAGCTGGCAACCCTGTCCCCCAAGCAGGAGTTCATGATCAGTGAATCCATCACAAACAATCAATTAGTTTTTAATTACATTTTAATCCAGTGGTTTTTATGTATTTTATTGTTCTGTCTGAGGGAACCCATCTCATCAGATCTTAGAAGCTAAGCAGGGTCAGTACTTAGAAGGGAGACCACCAAGGAAGACTCTGCAGAAAAAGGCAATGGCAAACACCTCTGCTTCTCACTTGCCTTGAAATCCCCTTGCTGTGGTCGCCATATGTCAGTCGCAACTTGATGGCACTTTACACACATGCACATTGTTCTGCTATCGTTTGCATTGTAAGCTGCCTTGAATTCCTGTACAGCAGACTGGCATAGGAATGGGCATAAACCGAATTACGAACCAAAAGTCATCACAATCCGGGCCTGGTTTGTGGTTCACGAACCTCAGTTTGTGCCATCCCACCTTCTGTGAACCCCCACGAACCTCCCAGGTAGTTCATGTGATTTGTGTCGGCAGACGAGCTGGCGGTGGGGCCTGGAGAAGGCATTTTTAAATATCTTTAAATGCCTTCTCCAAGCTGTACCTCTGTGGCAGCGCGGCTTGCAAAAACCATTTAAAGCCATTTAAAGGGATCAGTGAGTCAGCTTAGAAGGCATCTTCTCCCCTCTTCCATCCTGCTGGCCTTGGTGGGCTGCTCCAAGCAAAAAGCAGGGAGGGAAGATCCACGAACCTCATGAACCTGAACCAGTTTACAAAGTGGGGGAGGTTTGTCCCTGTTTGTGGTTCGTGGAACCGCACAAACCATGAACCAGGATGAACCTCCATTTCCCCAGTTTGTGCCCATCCCTAAAAAGGCAGCTAAGAAATGAAATGTTTTCAATAAAATAAATAATAAATACAGTAACAGTAGCAGCTCCCGTGACATTGAGGGGTAAATGCAGCAGGCAGAGCAAAATGTTCCCAATGCAAATTGGGCTCTCCCTACAATGGCAGTGGTGGGGCTTTAAAGACCTGTGAGGGAGGCTGAACACCTGCTTCTTCCTGCCAGCTTCATTACCAGTTTTATTAGGTTGGAAAGGTCCTTCAGTTTGTTGGCAGCGGCAACAGTTGATTGCATAGGCAAATGGGCCACAGTCACAGCTGGCAGGCAAATCTGCTGCCAGCTGTGTCATGAGTTCAGTTCCCACAGACATTCGCCCCCGACTGTCCTCACAAACTCGTTGATTTATATCTAACACATGAAGGATTTTGTTTTTGGTCCTGCTGTTATGGATGGGGATGAATCTGACAATTCGGAACAGGTTTAGGGGGCTTTTGTAACCAGGTCTTCTTTTCAGGAAGCTGTGCTCAATAGGGGAGGCTGCCATATTCATTGTGTTGCCTTTCCATTTTTATATCGCAAGCTGCTTTGGGTCACTACTGGAGAGGAAAGGAGAGTCTGTCTGTCTATTTTTCTGTGTCTGTGTGCCTGTCTGTGTCCAGGTTGCATGTCAAAGAAA
Organism: Lepidodactylus listeri; assembly: GCA_029233225.1. Taxonomy (NCBI): domain Eukaryota; kingdom Metazoa; phylum Chordata; class Lepidosauria; order Squamata; family Gekkonidae; genus Lepidodactylus; species Lepidodactylus listeri. The sequence goes on from JARCFY010000014.1 coordinate 59,497,075, forward strand.
TCAATGATTTTCTTACAAGCGATGGAAACTTCTATTAAAGAACTGTGAGACAGATTTCCAAGATGGCGACTTGAGCCAACACCCAAAAGCAATGCTCCCCCCATGTCACTGCCCTTCAGGAAGTTTCTTTAATTTTCACCAGTGAGTTTTGACAAACCCGCCTTGCATAAGATGATGAAAATGTTCAAGAATCTCCAAGAGAGAGTTACTACCCTGAACGTCTTTTAAATCACATTAACCTCATGAATGTCTTTCTTTAAACTGCTGTTGTTACTAGGGTTGCCAAGTACTCACAGTTCGCCGGCGGGGGGGGGGGGAGTCCTCTTCTTTCCTGGAGTTTCCTGGCGTGCACTTTGCCATAGAATTTTTGGGGTGATTGCTACAGCGTCGCCCCGGCAACATGCCCAACGTGATGATGTCACTTCCGGTGACATCATCACGCTGGGGCAGTTATCCTGACTGGACGACTTCGGGAGTGGGGTTCCCCCCGCCGGCTGAATCCTGTAGCGGGGAATCCCCCGCCCCCTGAGCGGACTTGGCAGCCCTGGTTGTTACCATATCTTGGGTGATTCTGCATTGGCTTTTCCATTATTTTACAAAACCCACATTGGAACAGAAATTCCCCTCTGCATTGCATGCCGCTTTCTCTTCCTTTGATCATCGGGTTTTATGGTACCTTCTGCATAGATTTATGGCCATTCAGGGGTGACTTTGCAGTCAGTACGGCCTTGCTGTGAGGTATTTGAATGTGGTTTTGAGCTGCACTTTTCCCTCCCAACTGAGAAAATGTGGAGCGAATGATAGATGCAGAATTGCCCATGGTCAGAAGATGCATGTATTCTGGGCACATGCTCATGTGTATGTAATTGGAACCCAAAGCCACACTGAAATAGCTCAAGGAAAAAAAATCCTGTTCCTCCACATGTCAATCTACACTGCTGGCTCAGCTTCTGCAGGTAGTTTTTAAAGAAACCTTGGACAGTGGCTCATACAGCAGCCGTAAGGAAACTCTTGACTAATTGGTGAGGTGCCTGTTCAAGCCTGAAAGGAGAATTGAGATCTGGTTAGAGGGAAAACAAAAATAAAGTTTATGAAGGGGAACAGTACAGCTCTCTGGGCCGGGGCATTAGAATTCTCAAGCAGCTGAAATGAGGTCAATCATTCTAATGGGAATACTGGGAAGCCCATAAAAAAGAACCAGTTCCTCCAAGCACATCCTCTTATGGATGGCTCAGGCAAGCCGATCTTCTCAGATCTCAGAAGCTAACCAGGGTCAGCCCTGGTTAATACCTGGATGGGAGATCACCAAGGAAGTCCAGGGCTGCTACATAGAGGCAGGCAAGGGCAAACCAACTCTGTTCATCTCTTGCCTTGATAACTCTATAGGGTCACTGTAAGTCAGCTGCAACTTGAGGGCACTTTCCACCACCACTACTCCAAGGTGTTGTTTTCTGTTGCCCCAGAGGTTCGGACCAGAACCAGTGGGTTGAAATTAAATCAGAAGAGTTTTCAGCTAAATAGTAGGAAGAACTTCCTGACAGTTAGGGCAGTTCCTCAGTGGAAGATGCTTCCTTGTGAGGTGGTGGGCTCTCCTTCTTTGGAGGTTTTCAAACAGAGGCTAAATGGCCATCTGACAGCAATGCTGATTCGGTGAACTTAGGCAGATCATGAGAGGGAGGGCAAGAAGGGTGATCCACCCTCCAAAGCAGCCATTTTCTCCAGGGGAACTGATCTCCGTAGGCTGGAGATCAGTTGTAATTCTGGGACATCTCCAGGCCCCACCTGGAGGTTGGGGACCCTAAGAGATTGGGGGAAATTGTAGCAGAAGCCATCAGTGGAGGTCAGGTGTTATAAACAGAATAGCTCTCCTTTCAGCTCTGTAACAGAATTATGTGTGCAGCAAAACAATAAAAACTTCAACCCAGAAAAACCAGGTAACCAAGAAGGCTGGCAATAGGCCTAATAATAGAATAAATAATGATGGGTTTATATATATTGAACCAACAAAGCTTTAATACATTTATTATTTCAATTTATATCCCACCTTGCTGGACAAGCTGGCTCAAGACGGCTTACAGCATAAAAGAGATAAAACCATAAATACAATAAAATTAACATGTATCATACATCACTAATAAAAACAATACAGATGATGGCGGCATTCAGTGTTGGACGTAATAGTGGAAGGCACGGTGTATCATAGGAGCCAAGCGATGTTTTGATGGCACCATTTGTTAGTGGCGGCTCCTAACTGAAAGCCCAGTGGAAGAGCTCCAATTTACAGGCCCTGTGGAACTGCAGAAGGTCCCGCAGGGCCCTGATGTCCTTCAGGAGCTCATTCCACCAGTATGGAGCCACCACTTAAAAAGCCCTGGCTCTATGGTGTCCTTTGGGCCAGGGAGAGTCAGTTTTACAAGCGGGAGATCTCCAGGCACCACCTCGAGGCTCGCAACCTTAAGGCAGGGGAAGACAGCAGGGCTCTATCAAGGCCTATTTTGACCTTTGAGGTAGATCTTATCGGGGCCAGGCTTGACTAGGTTTGCCAGGTCCAGGTTGGGAAAGCCCTGGAGATGTTGTGGGTGGAGCCTGGAGAAGGTAGGGTTTGGGAAGTGGAGGGACCTCAACTGGGTACAATGCCATAGAGTCCACCCTCCAAAGCAGCCATTTTCCCCAGGGGAACTGATCACTGTAATCTGGAGATCAGTTGTAATTCTGGGAGATCTCCAGGCCCCACCTGGAGGTCGGCAACCCTAAAAGAAAGTGAAATGAAGGAAGAGGAAAGTGTGGGAAAGGAGATGAATTAAGAAGAAGAGAAGGAAAGATAGTTTTATTTTGCTACAACATGCTAACAGAGGGCTACTCTCTTTGCAAGATCTGGCTGAGCCAACAAAACTATGGAGATGGGTGGAAGGAAAGGAAGAGGAAAACAGACTGCTGGAAACGACGGCCTTGTTAAGAGGGTGCATCCTGGCAGTTACTCTAGAAACCCTCAGTTGTCTTGCCCTGGTCCAAGGCTAACATGGTTGATGGGTTTAGCAGCATCTGATAGACAAGTGCTGTTCTCAGCCTCCTTGCTGTAGGCTTTGCAGGAAGGCAGGGCCACCAGATATAGAGCTACTGCTGCTGACTCTGCTTCCCCTGCAGTACAGAACAGCATAAATGTAAAATAAATTGAAATCCATTCACTGAACGCAACATAATTGGCTTCACAGGCTGCAAGGCAAAGCTCCCCTAGCCTTCCTCTCAAGGGTAAATGGGAATAGCAATGGGCCTGTTCCATCTCACAGGTGTTACTAATTAGTCTCTTGGCCTGCACAGTTCTTATCCCCTTCAAGGCCAGAGATCGAAGGGGGGTGGTGAGCTTCTCATGACAGCTTGCAGTCCATGTGATAGGAGGAAGAGCCCAGGGGTGATGAGGTAATCTTTTAGAGGCTTCTCCTAGAAACATTTTCTGACTGGATGTCATCCTCACCTGATGTCTCTGGGCCAAAAACTAAAATTCAGCTCAGACCCTGAAGGAAAGAGACTAGCCTGGAATTTTGCCAGACTAGACGCCTGAACTATGACTAGGGCTGCCAAGTCCCCCCGGGGGGGGGGGGATTCCCCCGCTAAATGAGTCCCCAATCTGCCGGTCCGGATCCGAAGTGGCCCGATCAGGCCGACGTGCCCGGCATGATGACATCACTAAGAAGTGATGTTATCACACTGGGCATGTCACCAGGTGATGCTCTAGCAATTGCCCTGAAAACTCTATGGTACCATCCTGAAAAAATCGCCCTGAAAACTCTATGGTGACGTCATCACAGCGCACACGTGCAAAGCGCGTGCACAGGACTCCCAGAAAGGGACTGGGACTCCCCCACTTTTTTTAAGGTAAAACTTGACAACCCTAACTACGACCTGCTTGAGTTGCAATTGCTGGCAACTTAGAGAACTTTGGAGGGCTTCTAGTGTCCTGGCCCCACTGATGGACCTCCTGATGGCACCTGGTATTTTTGGCCACAGTGTAACAGAGTGTTGGGCTGGATGGACCATTGGCCTGATCCAACACTGGCTTCTCTTATGTTCTTAAAGCTTGAGCTTTGACTTGGGAAATTAAAGGTTTATGCCATCTAATGGAAGTCCTGAAGTGTGTTAGATAGTTGAGCTAGCTTTCTTGTTTTCTTCCTGCATGATTTTAGAGTAGCATGTTGGCAATGGAATATATTTTTGTGTTATTACAGATTGAAATAAACTTCCTAAATAAATATTTTAAAATTGATCAATGGTCTGGTTACTTATGTACAGTTGCCCTAGAGACTCACGAGGTTCAGCCTTGGACTCCTTTACATGGTGGCAGCTTAAGGGGACCAGGGCCTTTGTATACAAGTGCATTGAAAGCCAACATGCTCTCTGGGTCTGCTTGTTATTTTGGGTCTGTTTGTTGGGTCTGTTTGTTATTTTGGTAAGTTTGGTCTGTTTGTTATTTTGGTAAGTTAGGATGGATGAGGTAGACCGGATTTAGGCCTGGTCCATCTCGCAGGTGTTACTAATTGGTCTCTTGGCCTACACAGTTCTTATCCCCTTCAAGGCCAGAGATGGAAGGGGGTGATGAGGTAATCTTCTAGATCAGGGGTGTCAAACATGCGGCCAGGGGGCTGGATCAGACCCTTGGAGGGGCTCCAATCTGGCCCACAAAGACCTGGCTGTCTTCTGCTTCATTTTCCAGTTCTTCTGCTGCTGCCACATCGCATCTTGCTTTACCAGACTCTCTCAATCGCACAGGAGAGATAGATAGGCCTCCCCTGTGCAATTGAGAGAGTCTGGTAAAGAACTGGCTGAGGCTTGTCCCCCCTCCTCCTTCCAGGGGGAGGGAGGGAACTGGCCAGGCTGCCTCAATCCTACAGGAGACAAAGGGAAGCTTTTCTTCCCTTTCACTGGCTGAGGCTCCTCCCTGAAGGGAGGCAGGGAGAGAATGAGGGAGTGCTTGCTTTGCTGGGCTGCCTCAGTCGCATGGGAGAAATACCAAACACCTTTAAGAACAACAAAGTTTTGTTCAAGGTATGAGCTTTTGTGTCCCTTGCTACAATGTGTGTTTTGTTGGGCTCCTTATGCTGTGTGTGTGTGTGTGTGTATGTGTGTGTTTGGGCTCCTTATGTCAGGGCTCTCCTGGGTGCAACTGGGTTCCCTCCCCCTTTTCACTGCATTCATGCCCTTATGATCCAGTCTTTCTCAGTAAGAAAGCAATGTGAACTATTTTAAAGAAGAAATAACAACAAGCCAGTGAGGTGGATTAGGCTGAGAGCGTGTGTCCAGACCAAGTTCACCCAGCATATTTCCTTTGTAGGTAGTTATTTCTCTGGGGAAGAGTATAGTTTTGCAGACAGACACATAGCCCTCAATCTGTGTCAGGATGCCTTCTCATGCTCCTGACCAGCACATTAAGCAACTTATGTGCAAAAGCTTGCATTGCCCAGCTATTTCATGTTTTCCCATGGGTCCTAGTTCAGAACACTGAGCATGAGATTCCTGTAATGAATGTCAATAAATCAAAAGTAGGTTTGCAGTTTACAGATACACACCTTAACAGCATACTCATGATTGCGACAGCACAGACATTTTGATGCAATAATTCAGAGCAAGAGGTGTCAGCTATCAGAGAGTGTTAAATAGACAAAATATTGCAAGAGTGCCAGTGTTTTAAGCATGTTTTATTTAAAATTTTAAAATCTTTAATTTGTTTGTCTGTATCCTTTATAAAGTTTATGTCTCTGCTACCTGGCATTACATGTTATGATACACATGGCCCGGCCCAGTAAGGTCTCATTTATGTCATTTCCAGTCCTCATAACAAATGAGTTTGACACCCCTGCCCTAGAGGCTTCTTCTATTTTTTTTAATAATTTTTTATTGATTTTCTACCTACAAACACTAAAAGAAACTACAGTACCTATAAAGCTAAAAACTACTCTACCCTAAAGTATACAGAGACCAGTTTCTATAACAGCTATAAGTCATTCTAATCATTCACTGCAAGAATAGTAAATGAAAAAACTCAGGCATTTTATACTCAATAATCTTCCCTTATCTTATGCAACTAACAATTTAACTGGCTAGCAAAGAATTCAAAGAGACACATGTGACAAATATAACTTTTTAACATAAACAAAATTATTTTTCTTTTGGTCTTCTCTTCTTCTTATCTCTCTTGGGCTTAGGCGGTGCAGCTCCCAATTCTCCATCTGATTTTTCATCTGACTCTCTCTCTCTCTCTTTATTTATTTATTTTTATTTATTTAATTCGATTTCTAGGCTGCTTTCCCCGCACAGCATGCTCTGTCAGCGTCAGAGCTTTCCAGGCCATACATGCTTTCCTGTTCCTCCAAAGAGCCCTCTGTGGATTTTTTCTCTTTCTCTCCTTTGCAGTAAACCAGAAATTTTTCAGCTTTTGCAACAGTCAATTTTTGTTTCTTATCTTAGTAACTGAACAACAGTCCCTCAGGAGTCAAGCATTTATACATAATGTTCTTCGTTTATAAAAATGTCACCAAAGTCTTATAGGGCTTCCTCTTCTTCCTTATTTCAAATGGAACATCCTTTAATGCTTTAATTTCTTCTTCTTGGATCTTCAGCGTGGTTCTATTTGTGGCTTTCAATCCCTTGTAGATTTTTTGGAGAATCTCACCATAATTTCTCCAGGCAGGTTCTTTTTCTTTATAAATTCTGGATAAGTCCTATAGACCACATCCATGTTGCTTGGTATTAAATCAGCTTATAAACCTGTCACTGGAGCAAGAGCTTCACTCAATAACTGCTTCAGATTCTCTCCTTTAGCTTCAGGCACACCCTGGAATCTCAAAAAGAACATTGATTGTTCCATCTGAAGTCTTAAAACATTGTACTTTTCAGAAGCCCTTTCTTTTTCTAACACTTCCATCCTTAAATTCAATTTCTCAGACTTAGCTTTAACAGCTACCAACTCTTTTGCAAAATTATCAGACTTCTTGTTTGCATCAGTCATCTGCACTTGTAGCGAATCCATCTTAGAGTTAAGAGCATTCATATGTCCCATCAAAGGCGCAAAACTGCAGCAAGTGTAGCAGGTAGGTCTGTACTAGACTCTGGCTTGTCTGGCGGAAATGAAGTTGGAGCTTTTGGGGAAGCTTTAGATTTGGCCGCCATTTTATCCCCTCTGCCCATCATTGTTTAAAACTTACAGTTCTTAGAAGTTCTGTGAAGTTTATAACCACACCAGTAAAAAAAAAATCTTCTTTATGCTCTCATATCCAGAATGTGCCTCTTTAAACTTCAGCCAGCCAGCTCAGTATCTCTGTCAGATTCTCATATGTGAACATTTCAATCGCTTCTTTTAAAAAGGGGGGGTGTTAAACTTTAAATCCCCCTCCGCTTCAAGATCCGACCAGAGAATCTTCGCCCCCTTTAAAAACTTACATTTTTGCTGTGCATCTCAGTTTGCTGCACGTCTTGCCGCTTGCCAGTCCCTGCAGCTAGGCGGCAGCGCTTCTATGTGCCTTGCAGCTCCGCGGCAGCAGAACCTTCCATGGCAAAGGGCAGCCTCAATCCCCGGATCGCCACCCAGGAAGAGACTAGCCCACGCACCTCAGGCTGAAGCTCCCTCCGAGGGCTTCTGGGGGCCCGAAACCAGTTTGGGACCCCTTCAAACCGCCAGGATCGGGTCGCGTCTCCCCAAGCTCGGGGAAGACGTGCCCGCCATTAAAAACGCTGACACCAGAAGTCCTCTAGAGGCTTCTTCTAGACACATGTCCTGACTGGCTGTCATCCTCACCTGAAGTTGCTGGCCCAAAAATTATAAGTCAGCTGAGGCCCTGAAGGAAAGAGACTAGCTGGGTATTTTAACAGGCCAGAGGCCTGAACGGTGGCCTGCTTGAATTGCAGTTGCTGGCAACATAGAGAACACTTGAGCTTTGGCCTTTGACATGGGAAATTAAGGTTTGTGCCATCTAATGCAGGCTCTGAAATGTGTTAGATAGTTGAACTAGCTTTCTTGTTCTCTTCCTGCATGATTTTAGAGTAGTGTGTTAGCAATGGAATATATTTTTGTGTTATTATGAAATAAACTTCCTAAATAAATATTTTAAAATTAATCAATAGTCTGGTTATTTGTGTACAGTTACCCTGGGGACCTGCAGAGTTCAGCCTTGAACCCCTTGACACAGGCCCTCAAGCTCATCGATGCCACCTGAATTTTATATCCCCAGTCCCCCCCACTTGGCAGCCCTGTCTGCAGTAACATCCTTGATAGATTCCAGTAGCACCTTAAAGACTAACAAAATTTGTGACAGGGTATGAGCAGTGACTCACAAAAGCTTAGTTTGTTGTTGTTCAGTCGCACAATCAAGTCTGACTCTTCGTGACCCCATGGACCACATCATGCCAAGCCCTCCTGTTTTCCGCCATCCTCCGGAGTTTGCTCAGTTTCATGTTCATTGCATCGATAACACTGTCTAGCCATCTCATCCTTTGCCGTCCCCTTCTTCTTTGACCTTCACTCTCTCCCAGCGTCAGGGTCTTCTCCAGTGAGTGCTCCCTTCTCATTTGGTGGCCAAAGTATTTGAGCTTCAGCTTCAGTATCTGGCCTTCCAGGGAACAGTCAGGGTTGGTTTCCTTTAGGATTTGACTGATTGGATCTCCTTGCAGTCCAAGGGACTCTCAAGAGTCTTCTCCAGCACCATAATTCAAAAGCATCTATTCTTCAGCACTCGGCCTTCCTTACAGTCCAACTCTCGCCGCCATACATTACTACTAGAAATACCATCGCTTTGACTATATGGGCTTTTGTTGGCTTTTGTCTACTTTTTATTATGCTGTCTAGGTTTGCCATAGCTTTCCTCCCAAAGAGCACACATCTTTTAATTTCATGGCTCATACCCTGCCACAAATTCAGTTAGTCTTTTAAGGTGCTACTGGACTCTTGCTCTTTTCTGCTGCTACAGACAGACTAACATGCTACTCATCAGGATCTGTACTTGACAGATATCTTGCTTATCACCTAAGAAGCAAGATATTAGTCTACATTGTAAATGGGGGGAAAATCACACACACACACCAGTAGCTTGATGAGGTCTTGGTATTCTCATGGCACTCAGCATGTTGAGAACTGTAATCAGTTGGGAGGGAGGACAGGTGGAAGTAAGGAAATTGGCCTGCACAAACCCCAAAGAGCTGATAGCATAGAAAGGCATACCTCTGCTTTGGATTACACTGTCTGTTTGCTACACCTGTTAACGCCCTTGGATTTAGACCAGGCTGTGTTTATTCAGGCCAGAAAGGTGTGTCACTGCAGAATAATAATTCGAGTGGGTGAGGAGTTCTCCCAGTCAATTGTCCCTCGCTCATAAACGCACAGTTCCTTTAAACCAATTTAAAAACCAATTAAGCTAATTTAAAAATGGCATATTTGCCACACACACACACACACACAAAAAGGAATGAGAAATGAGGGCGACACTCTCCTAACCTTTTTTTTCTTTCTTATCTAACTGTTCTTTTGACTCAAAGGTCTTGGACAGCTCCAGATCCAACCTTCTTACAGGAAATCACCGCAGCTGAATACTTAGCGAGACCTTTCTTCCCTACATTAGCAATGCCATTCCAAGCAGAGTTACACCCTTCTACATCCACTGAAGCACTCTGACTATACTTGGGGTGAACTAGTTCCTCCAGTTGTACTTTTGGGGACAGTGCACAGAGAAAGAGCTTTACACCTTTGTCCTTGTATGGCATTGTTATCTGTACAGTAGTAAACAATGTCCCCAGAGAATGCCTAGATAGCACTTACAGTTTGCTTTCTGCAAACACAAAAGCACATGGAGTGTTTGTTGTTTTTTGAGCCCCAGAAATCTATCAGTTTTTCTATTGGAGTAGTTTTTGACCCAAACTGTGGTAAAAGACAAAAATACTCTGTGTGTGTGTGTGTGTGTGTGTGTGTGTTAAGTGTCATCCCTATCAGTTTTCTTCATTGTCCAACTTTCACCCATGTACATAGCAATGATGAATACTATAGCAGAAATTAATTTGATCTTGTTTGCCAGTGACACCTTGTTAGAAATGAGAATCTTTTCTAGTTCCTTCACGGCAGACCGTCACAGTTTCAATCTCCTTCTGATTTCTTGGTTACAGTCTTCCACTTGGTTGATGAGGAAGCCAAGGAATAGATAACATTGAACAATTACAGTTTCTTCATCATCAGCCTTAAAGCTGCATAATTCCCCAGTAATTATTATTATTATTATTGTCTTCTTGATGTTCAGCTGAAGTCCTGCTTTAGCAATTTCTGCTTTAGCCTCCATCAGTAGTCATTTCAAGTCTTCACTGTTTTCTGCCAGCAATTTAGCTTGCGGCGGGTAATCCCACCAGTCAGCACTGCAACCCAAGGGGAACTCACTTGCAGCTGCCTCTGTTGTGGTGAGGGGCCCAGTCCTCACACACAGGAGAGGGCAGGATCGTGCATCATTGAAGAGATTCCCACTGACCCTTTCTTCAGCCCAGTACACACAGAGACAGATTCACAGTTGGAGCAGAGTCAGTTGAGCAACAGCATAGACAGAGCACTGAAGCAAACCTCCATCTACCCAAGAGGCATGGGACCAACCAATAGAAGAAGAGATTGGATTCATACCCCACCCTTCACTACCCGAAGGAGTCTCAGGGCAGTGTACAATCTTTTTTCCCTTCCTTTTCCCACAACAGACACCCTGTGAGGTAGGTGGGGCTGAGAGAGTTCTTTCAAGAACTGCCCTTGAGAGAACAGCTCTGAAAGAACTTGTGACTAACCCAAGGTCACACCAGGAGCTGCAAGTGGAGGGGTGGGGAATCGAACCCAGTTCTCCCAGATTAGAGTCCACACTCCTAACCACTACACCAAACTGGCTCTCACCAATGGCGGAGAGGGTCAATGGGATGACGACAGTGACCCTGTGCTGCTCTAAGGCTCTGCCTTTTATGGGGTGTCCAAACCAACCTCCCCATGCCTACATTACATCACCCTGAGCATGCTGAGTATGTGCATTATCTGCGTGCTGAGCATTGTATATCTGCTTGCTGTGTGTTTACTGGGTGTTGTGGATGTTTTTAGAGGACAGAACAGAATAGACCCTTCTGGGGCTTTATCTCAACTTTTGGCACTGCTTGACCTCTGTGCCAGGTTTCCAGTGGGTCTTACTCCATCGGAATGAATGGATGACCTTCCAGCCCGATAAGCCAGTCTTCCAGCTGTCTCTTGCTTGGCATAAAGGATACAGTACAATAAGACACTCGTCTTTCGGGAGGGTCAGGCTGGCCCTGTACTGATTTTGTGCTGGCCCAGTACTTTAGGAAACCCAGAAATGCCTGCATGTTTCTTAACACCGCTGTGCTTCAGAGAACTGAGAGGCCCAGCCATGGCCTAGAGAACTGCTCAGAAATAGCAAGGAAATAGCAAGCTCTGAGCTTGAGAAAGTTGGCCCTACACTGCAGGGCTGGATTTCTCATGTGTCGGGTGAATCTATACAAAAGAAATATTCTGCCTTGTGTCCAAGTGTGTTCTGGATGTTTTAGTACTGTGAAACATTACAATATCTGCCACCACAAACATTTTTTTTGAAGGACGTTTTCTACTTGAATAGACACTGTAATTTGGCTTGGGGTAAATATACCCCCAAATGTAATGTGTAAGTTTTTCAGTTAGAAAGGTACCTGAAAGATCTTGCAGCATTAAAATCACAACATAGTCCTGTATTTGTTCCCTGAAGGGACTTGAAAGACCATCACAAAACTCCCAGGTTCTTTAAAGCATAAACTTGGATAAATTGATTTGGTATAGATTGTAAATAAGACATACAAGTGGGGACCCACGAGACTCATGGGGGGGATTCCCCCATTGCTGCCAATTCCCCACAGCTGATTCCCTCTTTACAGCTTGAGGAGAGGAGACTCATGAGGGGGAATTCCATATCCCCTTTCCATTGCCAAGCCTGGCGCAAATTCCACCACCAACTATTAAGCCTGGCATCCTCCTCGGCCTAAGCCAGGCCTGACGCAGCTGTCAGCATCCTCTGACACCATGGCTGGGACAGAGCGGCTGCTGTTCTCCCCTTCTGCTGCTGCTGGTGAACCAAAGTGGCTGCTGGCTTCCTCCTCCTCCATTATCCTTTGACACTGAGGTTGGGCCCAGAGTGGCTGCCGGCATCCGCCACCAAGCCAAGCTGAAGCAGCTTCATTCTGATCAAGGGTGGGGGGGGATTAAAAGCTTCCTATATATTTTAACTTTGATTTCAGATTTTTCTGCAAACTTGAGACGTGCCCCAGGGTTGAAGAAAAATCTGCTTAGCATTGGCGTGGTCCTCATCCATGGATTTAGGTATCCGCAGATGGGGGTCACACGTCGCTATTAGTATATTAGATAAGGCAAGCTGATGCATCACTCGACTCAGATATTTTTCAGGAAAAGCCTGGGGAGTCTTCTATCTAGGATAAACTAAGTAAAACACATCCAGTGTTAGTTTCAGTAAGTATAATACATTTGAATAAGTTTGCACTTGCTCTGGTTATGGCTGTTCACTTTGAACTCCGTTGCTCTTTTGACGAGGAAGAAGAAAATAAGGAACAGCAGCAGGGGGAAGAAGTAGGCATGAAGTCTATGTGAAGCTCCTAATTTTTCTGTCAGATTTAAGGTGCCTAACACTTTTTAAGGGGGGGAAGGCAGCATGGTATAGCCTGACCTCGTAAGACTTCAGAAGCTAAGCAGGGTCAGCACTTGGGTGGGAGACCACCAAAGAAGACTGCAGAGAAAAGCAATGACAAACCACCTCTGCTTCTCACCTACCTTGAAAGCCCCTTGCTGGGGTCTCCATCAGTCTGTTGCAGCGTGATGGCACCTACATACATAACACATTTTGATACAATTATTCTTTGATTCAAACAGTTTTTGTGCATTTTACACTGTAATCTGAGCCAGGATTACGTGAGTCTACTGAAGTCAATACGCACTCAGTGAAATCTACTCAGATTTGGATCAGTCTGCATTTATTCAGGCTGCCAGAAAGGTGGGCCGTCACAGAACAACAAAAGTTAATGGTTATCCCACTCTCTCAGGCATTTGGTGGGATTTCCTTGCTCCCTTCAGTATGACAGATGGCTATTTCAGGAGCTAAATGGTAGCTGGTTACAACACGCACCACCGCTCCAGGGCAGCCTATGGCTAAATACACACAAAGTCCTGCCCCATTTGACCATTTGATAATTCCCCCCCCCCCCACATTAAAGAACTGAACAGATTTTATATTAAAAATCCATCAGAAACATTTCACTTTTACACTGTTCTCAGATGCAGAATTACAGGCAAAACAGGCTAGAATAATGCATCCTCTTTCTTTTAAAGGGTAGTTCTAAAAGGTCAACATATGTGTGTTGCTTGCCTCATCCCCACCTTGATGAGGGAGAGAGAGAGGACTTTATGGTGTACAGAGTCTAGGGGAAACAGAAATCCTAGAGTGGTAGCATAGTCCCACTAAGCTCCCTCCACTTCCCAAACTCCAGTCTCCACCTTCGAATCTCTAGGAATTTCCCAAGCCAGCATTGGTAAAATTAAGACCAGTTTATTGTCTGAATGCTGTTTGCTGGGGGCAAGAACAGGGGGAGGCCTTGGTCTCTATTACTTGCTTTGAAGGGCCTTTTGGAAGCATCTGGCCATGAAATACTGTGTTGAAATGGACCATCAGCCTGACCTACCAAGCTCTTCTTGTGTACTTGTGCCAGTAATTAATAGTCATCCCAGCAAACCAAGCCACAGCAGACTGCGGGGGAGTGGGTAGGCAGAGGACCTAGAACAAAGGTCCTAGACATGGTGCCCGTGGGTGCCCTCCATGTGCCTGCCATGTGTTTTTAGAAAGTAGGCAAGGCCAGATTGGGCTTCGGCTCAACAGGACACTGTTGTAATAAAAGTAATAAAAGGCATTGCTTTGGCAAGAGCTGCTGCCAAAGCACAAGGATCTTAAGCAATACGTTCATTTTAAAAGGCATCTTGTTAAACACAGCCTCGCCCCGAAATGTTGGAGAGTTGGAAAGTGCTAGAGGTGGTAGCTATTGGCCATAATGTTACAGGTATATCAGGAAGTATGGTCAAAAGATGTTACTATTGACATCGCAGGCAGATGCAGGTGTCATAAGGGCCTTATCCAAGTTCAGTGTTGTTAGTAGCAGCTCCTAATCAAAGGCCTAGTGGAAGAGCTCCGTTTTGCAGGCCCTGTGGAACTGTAAGAGGTCTCGCAGGGCCCTGAAGTTTTCCAGGAGCTCATTCCACCAATATGGAGCTGCTACTGAGAAGATCCTGGCCCTAGTGGAGGCCAGTCTGGCATCTTTCAGGCCAGGGAGAGTCAAGTGGTTTTGACTCCCCGACCTCAGTGCTCTCTGGGGAACATGCGGGGAACATTCTTTTAGGGGGTCCAAGGTATAGACTCTGGCTTAGGAAATTCTGGGAGAGTTGGAAGTGAGGCCTGGGAATGGCAGAGGTTGGGGAAGGGAGGGAGCTGAGTGGGGCTGTGATGTCACTGTAGAACTTGTCTCCTAGTCTAGGTTGGGAAATTTCTGAATATTTGGGGGTGCAGCCTGAGAAGGTGAGAGTTTGTGGAGGGGAGCTCACTAGCAGGATATAATGCCATAGAATCCACCCTCCAAAGCAGCCATTTTCTCCAGGGGAACTGATCTCCGTAGTCTGGAATCAGTTGCAATTCCGGGAGGTCTCCAAGCTCCTCCAAGAAACTGCCAACTCTAGCTGGTGCTTACAATGATTACTTTCACCCCCACTTAGGTTTCTGTGAGTTGACCAGAATGGCAAATTTTAAGGGACACGCTCTTCCTGGCTCTTTCTTCTTCCTCTTCGGCTTTTGGTGGTGTGTGAAATCCTCGCTGAAATACCACAGCAGGAGATTGAACAAAAATGGACATGGAAACTGTCGCTTCAGTCATCTGGAAGTCATCGAAGGAGCTTTCAAAATAACCTTTGCAGTAATCGGTAAGGTTTCGTTATTTATTTCGTTATTTATTTATTTAAAAGATTTGTCTCCCACTTTTCTTCCTGGATTATGAAACTCAAAGAGGCTCACAGACTTTAAGACCAGAAGTGATCTGAAACTGAAATTATGGCTGTCTGAAAAGCTGAGCATAAATCTTACAAGTAACCATCTGCAGCATCGGTTTGTGTATTCGCTCCTTTTGAGTCCTGCTTCTTCGAGTTACATCCTGCACTATCCCATGGGCTCAGAGAGGCTTACTGTAGGTGTTTCCCCCCAAAATGCATCTCTGTATTCAAGGGCTAACAGCCTAAATAATCTATATATCTAATTCCCAAGTGGCCCACCCCCGTGCGGATATCTAAATCCCCGCGGGGGGGGCACTTGTGGGCACTTGGGGGTTCTGCAGACAGGGGCTGATCCCCCCGTCTGCAGAAAAATCTAAGAAGTTTGAAAAAAAATTAAGGGGGATATTTAAATCCCCCGAAAAGTAAAAAACGTTCCCTGCGCATGCGCAGGGAACAAGCTTACCTTGGTTGCGGTGGGCGGGCAGAGACAGCGGGCCGGGCCGGCGGCCAACGGCGGACACAGCTGGCGAGACCACGGGGAGGGAGAAGGAGAAGCAGCGGACTCGGCGAGCGCCACCGAGGCCCGCCGTAAAACGGAGGGGGGAGAGAAGCCTGGGGGAAGCAGTGGGCCCGGTGAGCATGCCGAGGCCCGCTGCAGTCTGTGGGGGGGAGTGCCGGCAAGCCTGGAGCTACCGGGCCTTGCCGGGGCCTGGAGGGGGGAGAAGAAGACCTGGAGGGGGCAGGAGGAGAGAGAAGCGGCGAGGCTTCGCCGGTGGGCAGGAGGGGGGGAAGAGGACATGCAGGGGGTGGGGGGAAGAGCGACGAGGAAGAGCAGCTGCCGGAACTCACCGAGGCCAGCTGGGGGTGGGAGGGGGGAGAGCTGGGGTAAGGCGGGGGAGGCGGCGTGGCAAGGCTGGAAGAACTGGAAGGGAGGGGGGAGGCAGCGCGGCAAGGCTGGAAGCCCACCGTGCCGCCGTGCAAGACCAGGGAGGGGGAAGGAAACGAGAATGGGCCGGGTGGGAGGGAGAGGGCGGGGGCGGGGAAGAAATGCCGAGCCTGAGTTGCTTAGCACTCGGCCCGAACGAGAATGGGCGGGGGGGGGAGGGAGGGGGGGAGAAACGCGGGGGGGGGAGAAGAAACACCCGGCTGAGTGGCTGTCAGCCACTTGGCTGAGCGAGAGTAGGCAGGGAGAGAGGGAGAGGCTCTGGACAGAGTGGCTGTTGGCTTCTGTCCCCCCCCCCCCCCGCAAGTATCGCGGGTCCCGTCTCTTGTTTATACTAATCCAGGGACCAGAGCTCAATCCCAGGTGCAGTGGAGATGGTGTCTCTGGAGCTCCGCCCAGGAAGCAGGTAGATGTTTACTCCTAGATCCTGGAATGCCCTTCTTTATCCTCTGCTTCTGTCATTCAGGGATGCTGGCTGAACAGTTCGTTCCAGATGGCCCCCACTTGTATCTCTATGGCGGGGAAACTAGAGCCTGGGTGAAGCTGATGAACTGGCAACACACGACCATGTACCTGTTCTTCGGCATCTCAGGGGTAGTGGATGTACTCACCTATTCTTCAGCCAAAGTGCCCAAAGGATTGGCTCGCCTGATGCTTTCTGTTGCATTCTTTGTTGAAGGTTGGTGCTACTTATAGGCTAACAGATGTGGAGTGCTGCTCAGTGAATGTAGCCCAGGTGTTTCTGCCAGCTCATATATGATTAGAATGAATCACCTTGTCCGTGGGTTTTGCAGACAGATTATTGTGGAAGATCTGTGAAAAGTGATAATTGTCTTTTGGCCATAGAGCAGCAATGAGATGCTGATGGGTTTCTCTGCTGACACATTCCCCCAAGTGGACCCATATGAAGCTATTTAGGATCCCCATCACCACATTTGCTCAGGGAGCTCAGAGGTCTCCCATCCAAATACTAGCCAGGGCCGACCGTGCTTAGCTTCTGAGATCTGATAAGATCAGGCTAGCCTGGGCCCTCCAGGTCAGGAAAAAAGGACAAGCAGGATCCTTGAAAAACAGCAGTCCAACCCACAGGTTAGGATCCATTATATAAAGACCGGAGCTGGAAAATCATGTTCCATACTGTTCCACCTGTGGAGAAGAGCAAAAATGAAATGCCACAACTGAGAGCTAAATACTTTTTTGCAAAGGCAAACAAATAAATAAATAAAAATGCAGAATGTGGCGTACATTTCAACAGGCTTCCTCTTCTACTTCCACATCGTGAACCGGCCACTGGTGGATCAACACATCCATTCTTTGCTGCTCGTTGCCACCTTTGGCGGGGCGGCCAGCCTCCTGCTGGAAGTCTTCTTGCGAGATAACATCATCCTGGAACTTTTTTGCTGCAGCCTCGTCTTCTTGCAAGGAACCTGGTTTTTTCAGGTGGGCTACCTATGGATTTTCTTAAGACAGAGTTGCCAGCTGGTGAAGCCCCGAGGGGTAGGATGACACTGTGAGTATTTCTTTTCTATCCAGATAGGTTTTGTGCTCTACCCGCCGTGGGGAGGCCCAAGTTGGGATGTCGAAGATCACGGCAATGTGATGTTCATCACCATTTGCTTCTGCTGGCACTATGCCCTCGCAATCCTCATTGTGGCTGGGATCTACACTCTGATCTACTGGTGAGTTTTGCAGACCACTCGTTTTTATTGGCTCTTTTCTTGGCATGGCAAGACGTCGTTGTGTATGGCTAGCTGTGTAAGACAGTGGGTGGAGATGACCAGTTGTGGAAACAATGCCCACTGTTATAGCGTCGTTCGGCTGGGTGCCATTAATAAGCTGAGGAAACATGCAACTCTTTGGGCAATTTGTGATAGACAGCCAAAGGGGGCTGGACTTCTGAAGACACAGTCTAGACACAAGCCACCATTGCAAAATCTCTGGAGAAAAGAAATATTAAAATATTGTACAATATGTCTGCCCATGCAATCCCCTTTAATAAATATTTAGACTAATACAGTACAAGAGAAGCCTTTGATGTTGGGTGGGTTTTCGGCCCACAGAATGACATTAAGATAATCCAAGTTATACTGGGAAGGAGGGGTCAGTCCTAGCATTTTGATCCCATCAAGCCAGAGATTAGAACTACATTATTTTAAAAAATCACCCAAAACATATCTGACTGCTATAATTTTGGACACTACGTCGATCAATGTATTTTAAGAGTCTGAGTCCAGAATGAGGGCCTCAATGGGTGAAATAGCCAGGATTCTGAGGTTGCGATCACATGCACAATTTGCCCCGACATAGACACGAATACCAGGTGGATTAAAGGAGTGCAATCAGACACCAACATCTGGGAAGCGACTTTCTGGGATGTCACTCACTGCAGTTTGGTAGAAGTGGCAGGCTATGATTGCAGGACATCATGGTTATGGATGCAGCAAACCTGTTCAGCAGTCCAACTAACCCCATTCAGCATTCCCAAACCAGGTTGGGAGCTAATCAGGGAAATGTTCAGATTGTAACCAGCAGCTTGAACAGCTTCTGAACAGTAGTCCCAGGTGGTCAGCCGTGTTGGTCTGAAGCAGTAGAACAAATTTAGAGTCCAGCGGCACCTTTAAGACTAACAAAGGTTTATTCAAGGTATGAACTTTCACGTGCATGCATGCTTTTTCAAATACATTTATTGCTTTGCTGTCCCTCCCCCCTTAATTAAATCAAAACTGTTGACCTTATAACCTTAGCTTGGTCTTTAGTTTTGTCTCCGCATATCTTAAAACATCTTAGTTATGTTGCATGTTAATTTGCTGTTCATCCTCTGTCTATAAGCTTGAACTCTAGCTTCCTTCCCAATGTATTTGAAAAAGTGGTCATAAAGGTGCAACTGGACTCTAAATTTGTTCAGCTGCTGAACAAGTCTGCAGTTGCCTGTTGGTCAGACAGTGACTCACAGCTGATGGGGGGATCAGCTGAACCCACTCATACACACACCCAGCGAGATAGCTACATAGTGAAGTTACAGAAGGGAAAGAGCAAGTTTCTCTTCCCCCATTCAAGCTGGGCTGGGACAGAAGCAGTACTTCTGAGCTCCCCATTGCAAAAAGGAGAGGAGAAAGTGATTGTTTCTTTCCTTTTCTGTGCCACCCAACCTGACAGGTTGAGATGCATACAGAAGAGAAATCAGCTGGGCTTCTGATCAGCTGGGAGCCAACTTCTGATGGCTGCAAATAACTTGTTCCTGCAAATATACATGAACAGGTTGCAACAGCCTTGCAAATGGCTGAACAGCCCATTGATTAACTGGCTGCCTGATCACCACTGGCAAACAGGAAGAGAACCAAACCAGCATGTGTTTTAACATCACTAGTCATGCTAATATAAGTTAATCAGTGTATTAATGGATGTGAGATTTTGCTGCCCTGTCAATTGGATGACATGGGTCCATTCTGCTAACAACAGTGCCCATCTCTGAAACTTCTGCTCTTTTACCTTGCACTGGAGGAAAAGGCTGCCATTAGCAAAACAGGTCTGCATAATCCATTCCATTATTCTAAGATGGCAGCTTTTTGCCAGTTGTGTCCTTTCATTTCATGCCATCTTTAAGACGGATGAAAGGATATCCCTTTAATATTCTGCACAATAATCCTGCCCAGTTTTGTGCAAAGAGGTATTTAAAGCTTCTCCCTCAATCCGGTGATAATAACATTACTAGTTATTTGAACAGCACTGGCATGTGGTTAATAAGAACTGTACATGTCATTGTTCCTACATTTCAGTTTCACACAAAAGTGCCGGAAATGCAGTAGAGAACCAGAAATCAGGCTTCGCTTGAGGAAGCAGCGATGTGAAAAGGACTCTCATACTGCCCTCTTAAATGGATCTGATGAAGAGTGAGCCAAGGTCATCACTTTTGCTGATTCCTTCTGTTTCCAGAAGTATCAAACCTTCTTAAAACTCCAAAGAAATAAAACTCTAACAAGAAGAAAGAAAAAGGGACCCCAAAAGGTCTTCTGCTGTTCCAGAGGGATGAAGCCAGCACGTCCTCAAATTCTCTTGAATCTGCTTATCTTGATGTTTATATATTTTTCTTTTAGAAAGGCAAATCAGGCAATGCAGATACTATGTAGATCAGGGGTGTCAAACTTACGATCCGCAGGCTGGAACCAACCCGTCTAGGGTTCTTATCTGGCTCACAAGTAATTGATCGCAAGCAAACCTTTAACTTTGAGAGCCAGTTTGGTGTAGTGGTTAAGTGCGTGGACCCTAATCTGGGAGAACCAGGTTTGATTCCCCACTTCTCCACTTGCAGCTGCTGGATGACCTTGGGCAAGCCATAGTTCTGTCAGAACTGTCCTTGAAAGAACAAATCTCAAGAGAGCTCTCTCAGCCCCACCTACCTCACAGGGTGTCTGTTGTGGGGAGAGGAAGGGAAAGGAGATTGTAAGCTGCTCTGAGACTCCTTCAGGTAGTGAAGGGTGGGGTATAAATCCAATCTCCTCTTCTTCTCGTCTGTATTGCCAGATGACAGAGACTGCATTCTGTTCTTGTATACTGTCCCAGTGCTAATGAGTAATGACTGATGGAAGTGGGCGGGTAGGCATCAGGGAGACATTTTAAGGAAATATGTAAGAGATGTAATGTTATAAGCATGTTTGTATTTTAAGTGAAAAAAATCATTTCATCAATTCGGTTTGCCTTTATAAAATTTGTCTTTTCTGGCACATATGGAGAAAAGCATTGCCTCCTGGTGAGTTGGCAATGAGCAGGGCTCCACTGTGCATTTTAACCATTTTTCCCTCTGAGCTGAGAATAGGCAAGAGGGGGGAGAAGATCAGCCCACCTCCATACAAATGCTAATAGAGCTAGCGGTAGAGGTCATGGGTGGGGCAAGCTCACCCCATTCTCCAAGTAGGGAACAGAGGCTTGGAGGACTTTTTACTGAAGAGGTTTTCAGGAAGGGGGCTTTCTGGAGCCTTCAGGAAATGTTTCCTTGACCTGGCATGACCTGGTCAATGGATAGATACAGGGATTTTGTTAAAACATCCTTGCAACAGGAAATATCTCTCTTTTCCTTGGGATGCTGAGCTGAACAGACCTCTTGTCTGAGATGGGGAGCAAGCAGCCATTTTGGACCATGCCACTGGCCTAAAGAGTTGGGAGCAAGCTTTAAGGTAATGGCTGGTCTGTAGAGAAACTAGAACAGCTGAGTTAAAGAGCCTGTCCTATATTTTGCCATCAGATAGGGCATGTTTAGAGCAGGGACAGAGCATTTGTGTTTTACCAAATTCTTTTGTTCTTCCTTGCTTCAATCTTGTGCCATGCTAAAAGTATGCTTGTAAACATTTTCTTTTTAATAAATACTTTATAACTTTTATTTCTGGCAGTGTTCTCTGTACCACATTTGCTGTGAAAGCCCTTCATGGTTTAGAGTGCACTCAATTTATGCTGGGGTACCAGCCAGGCCTGTTGGCCTTCATTGCTGAACCTGATAAACTAAAGGTGCACCCTAGAATAAATTCAACATCCTATATAGGATTGACAACTCTGGGTAAGAAAATTCCTGGAGATCTGGGTGTGGAGCCAGGGGAAAGGGCAGGTAGAGGTAGAGGAGGGACCTTAGATGGTATAATGCCATAGAGACCTCCAAAGCAGCCATTTTCTCCAGGGGAACTGATCTCTACAGTCTGGAGGGCATTCATAATTTTAGGAACTTTCCAGGCTCTTCTTGGAGGTTGGCAACCATAATTCCACATATGCAAGCTGCCTTTTGGAGACCTAACGGAAAAGGCCTGAGATCCACAAAACCTTTTTCACCCCCCAAAAGTATATTAAGGCATGAGAGACTTGTATAAAGAAGGAAAGCCCAGTCCCAGAATACACCAAAGAATAACAGAAATTTACTATCTGATGGCATATTACCAACATCTTGTCCTAACTATATAAATCAAAAGTGTTTTTTAGGTTACGGTCACACACGCTAAATAATCCACTTTCAAACCACTTTAGTGCACTTTCCATCTGGATTTTTACGGTGTGAACTGGAAAAATCCAGTTGGAAAGTGGATTGAAAGTGGATTATTTAGTGTGTGTGACCGCATAGACTAGCAAACTATGCAAAAGGTGTTAAATAAAAAAGAAAGGCAACATAAAACTTCCACTTGGCGTGCTGCCTAGTTCATAACAAAGTTGGTCCATCCAACAAAGCAGGTATCTGAACATTTTGCACTGCAGCCTATATTTCTGAAATTAGAAGAGAGTAGGGTTGCCAAGTCATTTACCTCCAGGAGCGGGGAAGTCCTGCTTCTGTTTTGGGAGCCCTGCATGCGTGCAAAGCACGAGCGCCGCATGATGACGTCACCCGGGGCGATGCTCTGGCAATCCCCCTAAAACTCTATGGTACCATAGAGTTTTTAGGGCGATTGCTAGAGCATCACCCCAGCAACGTGCCCAGCGTGATGATGTCACCTCCGGGTGACATCATCATGCTGGGCAGTCGGCTGGATCGAGCCACTTTGGGGGTGGGGTTCCCCCTGCCGGCCAAATCCAGACCCTATAGCAGGGGATTCCCTGCCCCCTGGGGGGACTTGGCAGCCTTAGAAGAGAGAAAGAGAGAGAGAGAGAGAGAGAGAGAGAGAGAGAGAGAGAGAGAGAGAGAGAGAGAGAGAGGTTAATTAATTTATCTAAAGAACTTCTGTTCTGTACTCTCTGCCAGATAGGCTCCTACAGCAGTTTCCAGTATAGTGTCACTGGGTAGCTTTGGTCTGTGGCAGAACAGTTATGTTCAAGCCCAGTAGCACCTTAGAGACCAGCAAGAGTTTTAGGGTATAAAATTTTGAGAGTCAAAGCTCCCTTCATCAGATACCATGAGAGCTTGGACTCTCAAAAGCTTATACCTTGAAGCTCTTGTTTGTCTCCAAGGTGCTACTAGACTGGAATCTAACTGTTCTAGTTCCCAGTATATAGACTGAACAGTTACAAAAGGTCTAAAATCTCCAGCACTGAGCATTAAGCTCTAATGTGAAAAAGCAGCAATTAAAACAGCATAAGAATGATTGCAGTTGAAGCAACAGTGTTGAAAAGTACTGAACAGCACGTGAACAATAGCAACAACAAACATTTGAAAGGCAGGGGAGAAATGGTCCGTGAAAGGCCTCGGTCCAGATGAATAGCCACAGAGTTCAATCATATGAGAGGCCAAGTTCAGCCTGATGCAACTACAAAACTGTCTGTTTACTAGGGATGCTACCAAATTTCACAGCCCCACCATTTTGGCTTGAAAACCCTTGGTTTCATTTTTGTTCTTCCCTTGTACAAACTGAGCCTCTGAGTTTCTATTTGCACACTTTCTGTTTCCTCACTCCAATTTCTTTCCCTGAAACATCTGTGCAATTTTAATATCCTTTAATACAGATAAAAATGGCGTATAATGTGTACCCACTGTAAAAACGGCATAAAGTGTGCAAAAAAGGGCACAAGAGAAACAAACAAATCAGGAGCCGCCAGCCACAGAAATGGTTGAAAAGACCTACAGCCATGCAGGAAAGCAAAATCGAAAGGGGCAGATAGGTACATACTTCCTATTTATTGCCCATTATAGCCACGGGAGGAGCGAATTATGTTGGTTTTACTCCAAACAGGGAGTTATTTTTCTTTAGGAGAAAAATGGGAAGGAAAACATACCTGATTTGCCAAGGAAACATGAATACAGGATGGAGGGACCTATACAGCAGAACCAACAAGAAGAATGTATTTAACTTTCCCTGCGTTCATTGATTGCCCCTACCAACGGTCCCTCCTCTGGTATCAGAACCAGGCCATCTTGATCTGGATAGCTCAGGTTAGCCTGATCCTGTCAGATCTTGGTTGCTAAGCAGGGTCAGCCTTCACTAGTATTTAGAAGGGCAACCTCCAAGGAATACCAGGTCTGCAGCAGAGGCAGGCAATGGCAACCCCTCCTGAAATGTCTCTTCCCTTAAAATCAAGTCTAGCTCGCCACCTAGTGGTGCATAAAGCTAAGAAAGAGCTAGAACTTCTGGCTGCTAGACAATCTTAGGATATCCTGGCTATTCTATACACAATGATATACAATAATTATTATTAGAATCAGGCTGGGAAAAGATATGATAAAACAAGCCAAGGGAGATGCATTTGTAGTAAAGGATGGGTAGTAAAGTAAATGGGTAAAGGAAGGGTTGCACACCGCAGTCCTGCCTGCTATTTCTGTCTTGGAAATAACACCCATATGTAGGGCTGCCAATCATCATATGGAACCTGGAGATCTCCCAGAATTGCAACTGATCTCCAGACTGCAGAGATCAGTTCCCCTGGAGAAATACCTTCTTTGGAGGCTGGCTTATCTGGTGTTAAATCTTGCTGAGGTCTCTCCCCTCCCCAAACTCCAGGATCCACCCCCAAATCTTCAGGATTTTCCCAACCCAGAGATGGCAACTCTATATATGCTATGAGTCAGACATGGGTGCCCTTTTAACCTTTTTTTTGACCCTGAAGAAGATCCTTCGATGATGAGCCATTGCTACCAATGGGGAGAGGAGAGGAGGAAGCAGTATTGGTTGGGTTCGCCACTTAAGGGGCTATAGAAGTGCTTGAGCGCAACAAATCAAAAGCGTTCACCTTCACTATTCTTCTGGGTCCAGTCAGAAGTCCCTGGTCTATTTGCAGAAGGCCGCAGTAAACTGGAGATCCTTGTACGCACCCAGTGATGTCTTTAGGCATAACCTTTCATACCTTGCTCTGAAGTCACCATTGTTCAGCTACAAGATTTCAATAGCACAGCGCCAGTGCCAGAAACACTCAGGCTAGTTGCAAATGGAAGAAGAATTTAGGTAAAAATTCTCCCCACCCCCTCTCTTAAAGTGGATGTAGCCATTAAAAACAACCACATTCTGTTTGAAACCTAAAGTCATTGATTTAAATAATTATGATTATCTGAGCTGATGTGACAAGATATTGTATGGGGTTCCTGGCTCATCTCTGTTGCCCTGCAAAAACAATATCAGATCAAACCTGGCTGTTTTGATTGTCATGACCTCTGTTTGCCTTGGGTTTGCCTTGCTGTAACCAACTGCAAGTCCACAGATTTGAATCTGTATTCGTTAATCATTTTCTTTCAGAAGGGAAATTCACCGGCAGAAATGCACTTTGTACCTTTGCCTGAGGTGTGGAGCAAACGTATGAAAATCCATGCATACTATTACAGCTGCCACTTGGAGAATAATGATGCTTTGACTGTCCTCTAAAATGCTATGAAGATTAATTAATATAGCAAGAATAACACTTGCACAAAAATGGAAAGAAAAAACTAGCCCCACCGTGATAAGTTGGCAAAATAAGGTTCGGGAACACTTTGTCTATGGGAAAATAACTAATCACTAATTACAATGGAACATTAATACTTACCAGAAGATATTTCAAGCCATATGGTTTCCGGTGGTTAGTTATCTCGCAGAGTGATTCCAAAAAACAAACAGTACCAAGAGCTCCTGTATTTTTGATTAGTATAGGCAAGTAATAGGAAAGTTAAAAACAAACTGTATTATGTTATATGTACACTCTATCAGAGTATTATAATCAAACTTAATTCTGTGTTAACCCACTCGAGGCTTGTATATCTGAATTTTAGTTGTTGCTGTTGTTGTTTTGTCAGTTTGGTGTAGTGGTTAAGTGCGCGGACTCTAATCTGGGAGAACCGGGTTTGATTCCCCACTCCTCCACTTGCACCTGGCTGGATGACCTTGGGCAAGCCATAGCTCTGTACCAGCTGTTCCCTCAAGGACAGCTTGGGAAAGAGCTCTCTCAGCCCCACCTACCTCACAGGGTGTCTGTTGTGGGGAGGGGAAGGGAAAAGGAGTTTGTAAGCCGCTCTGAGACTCCCTTGGGGAGTGGAGAGCGGGGTATAAATCCAATCTCTTCTTCTTCTCTTCTCTTCTTCTTCTTCTTCTTCTTGTTTGTTTGTTTAAAAATTAATTAAAAATAATTTAAAAAATAAAAAAGAAAGATTAATTAATGATTTCAAACTACTTAGGACAACCTGATGGAAAAGGTCTCTCTTTCAAACATGAGCCAAGGCTTGGCTTCTTCCAAAAGTAATAGGCACTCCCCCCCTCACACACCGTAAATTTCCACCAACTAGTGTTGCCAGTTCTTTTCAAACTGTTTCAGAATCCAGATTTCACTTTGGAAGAAACATGCTTTGCATTGCAAAATGACAGGGTTTTCATCAATCATTCCTGGAGTTCAGACTATAAGTGTCATCAGCAGAATATATTTTTGAATGCTATGGTGGGTGCCAACTCTGTGTTGAGAAATACCAGGAGAGTTGGGGGGTGGAGCCTGGGGAAGGTGGGGTTTGGGGAAAGGAGGGGCCACAGCGGGGTATAGCACCATAGAGTCTACCTTCCAAAGAAGACATTTTCTCCGTGGGGACCAGTATTACAACTGGAGATCAGTTGTACTTATAGGAGATCTCCAGGCCCCAACTGGAGGCTGTATAATTTACCACCAATCCATGTCCTCCTTCCACCTTCCAAAGCTACAGCTCCTTACACTGCATTGTACTCTTTTTGGATGGTTCCCCAGATCAACTTTATAAGAAGTAGCAGGAAGGAGATTTGTACTGTTATGCTTTTGTAACACTGTTTGTAGCAGTTTGGTTCGGAGCCAACGTTGACATGAAGCCACATCTGGCAGCTACACGGAATAAGTAGGTCAACGCTTATATTACAATCAGCTTAGCTTATATCATGGTTGTGTGTGTGTCTGTGTGTGTGTCTGCTACTCTGGTAAAACGGGCCCTGCAGGCATCTCTTTCTACCATGTGAAATGTACTTGGCTGGCCCAGGTCTCAAGCCAGAAGACTTGAACAAGGAGTTCCCCTCTCCAGAGATCTGGAGTTTCTTCTCACTACCACCAGGAGGCCTGTGGTTAGAGGTATACTTGTCTGGGGATCCCTAATCCGACCATCTCTCCCTGTCTCTTTCCTTCCAATTCAGAAATACCATTCAGTTCTAGCTAAACAGGCATTTCCCTGACTTTTCATTGTTATCTTGGTAAGCATCAGCAAAATTAGGCTTTGGGAAGTGCAGATAGCAACAATTTCGGGGGGGGGGGGGGAGATTCATTACAAAAAAAAATCTGTCTGGGAACAGAGGAGATACACTGTGCAGCCAATTGCCCCACTTCAAAGAAGAGGATGCTGTAAGGCTGCCTCTGTGCTTGAGAGGAGATGGATGGAGCAGAATAGCAGGGTCCCAATTAATTACTCACAGCATTCCAGTTAAAAAGGGTGCATCTACCCATCAGTCTCCAATTTTGATATATTTATTTCCTTCCGTATCTTTCCCCCTGGAATTAAACCCAAACAAATGGTCCCCATACAGTACAGTCCCTTTGTGCACATGTACAAACTTAGTCCATTTTTATCACTTATGGACACTGTATGTCTATAAGAGCGCAATAAGCACCTTGCAGGGCAACAGTGTGACTGGCCCAAGGTGACCCAGCAAGAAGAAGAAGAAGAAGAAGAAGAAGAGATTGGATTTATATCCCGCCCTTCACTCACTTAAGAGCCTCAGAGCGGCTTACAAACTCCTTTCCCCTCCCCTCCCCACAACAGACACCCTGTGAGGTAGGTGGGGCTGAGAGAACTCTTTCCCAAGCTGTCCTTGAGGGAACAGCTGGTACAGAGCTATGGCTTGCCCAAGGTCATCCATCAGATGCCAGTGGAGAAGTGGGGAATCAAACCCGGTTCTCCCAGATTAGAGTCCGCGCACTTAACCACTACACCAGACTGGCTCTCAAGCAAGCTTCCGGGCATTCATTGCTGGCAGTGGCTCAGTGGTATACCGCTTGCTGTTCATGCAGAAGGACTCAGGTTCAGTCCCTACCATCGCCAGTTTAAAAGACCAGATCACAGGTGATGCGAATGACCTCCTACCTGAGACTCTGGAGAGCTGCTGCCTGCCAGTGACAGTAGAGAACAGTGACACCGAGCGACCAAATGGTCTGACTCAACTTAAGGCAGCTTCGTGCCTGTAGCGTACCTACCTTGAAAAATCTGTCTGGTTGATACCGCAGGCAGAATTTCTGAACTAGATAGATTGTTGATTTCAGTAGGTTAGACAATTCTCGGGTTCTTATTCATCAACAGGTTCCTCCACTAGTCTGCTATTATGTAAGACTCTGAAATGTGATATGATACAGAACGATTCCTGCCCACACACAATACACTCCCTGTGTTTATTTTACAGATGCATGCTGTTTACCAGTATCACTCCCCCTTCTACAAAATACGAAACACTAAGGGTGGCTTACACATTCAAAACTTCAAGACGCAATGTTAAAAGGCCCACACGGAAAGCTACACACATCAGCAGCAACTGCACAGAAAAACTCACAACCTTTAAATCTTCTACAACAGTGCAAATCCCACAAACACTTCTCCTGGGAGTAAGCCCCGGGTAGATCTGTTCAGGCCTGCACAGTATAACCAGGAAACTCAGCAATAAAAAAATTAATAAAAGACTGTCAAGAGAAAATATCTAACAAAGCACCGATAATTAAAAACAAACAGCAGGCAGCCCAGCAATAAAAGGGCAGTGCTGACTCATGATAAGCATCACGCAAACAGAAACAATCACAGTCCCCTTGGAAAACTACTGGAGCTTGTTTGACCAGTCTCTGGTTGAATTCACCCTCCTCCAGGGCTTGTGCTTGGGAGGCCAGGATGATTTGTAAGACAGGATAAATGCCTAAAACGGTTACAGCTGAACCCCAAAGTTGTCGGAGTTCCTTGCAGTTGCTTCTCAAGAGTCTCAGAAGTTAATCTTGCCCTCCCGGGGTTTGTTTAAGTTACCAGCTGGGTTGTCAACATCCAGGTGGGGGCTGGAGATCTCCCAAGATTATAACTGATCTCCAAACAACAGAGATGAGTTCCCCTGGAGAAAATGGCAGCTGCAGAGGGTGGACTTGATGGCATTATAGCCTGCTGAGGTCCCTCTCCTCCCCAGGCTTCATCCCACCAACTCAAATCTCCAGAGATTTCCCCAGTGGGAGTTGGCAGCCCTAGTTACCAACACGGTCAACCATGCATTTACCTAGTGACAGCGGACTGCAGTTTGCATGTAACCGCTTGCTAAGCTAGAAGTCCCTATTGTTGTCCCAAGAAATGGGAAGAATCTTGCTACGCTTCCAGGCATGGCATAGCTGGGATGAGAATGAGCTCAGGAGTAGAGCACATGCGCTGAATACAGAAGGTCTCAGGTCACTCCCAGTCATCTCCTTTCAAAACGTTGCAGGTAGAAGTACCTTGGACAGCTGCTGTTAGTCAGAGTAGGCCCGTACCAAGCCACATGAACCAGTGGTCTGACTTGGTATCAAGCAGTTTGATGTGATCACATTCACTTTTTTTTGGAGGGTATTTGCGAGTCTGGAACTCATGGTGACTTCTGGTGACCCCTTGTGGGGCTAGGATGTTTCAGAGAGGTGGCTTGATAACCTGCCTCTGCGTCCTGGCCCTGGTATTCCTTCTAAGTACTTGCCAGAGACAACCCTGCTTAGCTTCCGAGATCTGACAAGACTGGGCTTGCCTGCGTTATCCAAGTCAGGGTGTGATCACATTAACTTAAAGAATAAATTTATAGCACATCAATCATTTTATAGCAGGTGAAAGATAATTCCAGTACAGCTTTCAGATAAGGAAGTATTTAACTATGCTTATTTACTCTAAGGAGGTTCCTAATTTTCTCAGCAATCAAGAAATCCTATGCAGAAAAAAGAAAGGACCTTGTTTTGAATTCTGTTACCTAGAAATGGCAAATCTAGTAGCCACCAATACAAAAGACACGCATTCCCAGACTGACTCCAGTCCAGTAGCATTTTAGAGACCAAGAAGATTTTAGGGTATGAGATTTCAAAAGTCAAAGCTCCCTTCATCAGATCCCCGAATAGAGATAGAAATAGAGATCCCCGAGTCCTTACATCCCAGTCTGAAGATGGGAGGGGTGTTGCAAAGGAAGGAGTCAGGATGTAGACATACAATGAGAAATGTAATTAGTTTGGTTAAAGCAGGGAAGGAATGCTCAAGGCCATAAAATTAGCCATCTGTAGTGAGATAAGAATCCAATGTCCCTATCCAGCCCTGGGGGATCCATTGTTCTGAACTTGTTAATGAACTCAAGATACTATTTGATATACAGTTGTTGGCATCATGGTGCAAGAGAGGAAGGTTGTCATCTTTGGTAACACAGGCAGACATAAAATTTGCCCTGACCTGGATGGCCCAGGCTAGTCAGAGCTCATCAGATCTCAGAATCTAAGCAGGGTCGGCCTGGTTAGTATTTGGATGGAAGACCAGCAAGAGTTGTTGGGCAGAGGCAGGGAATGGCAAGCCAACTCAATGTCCAGTGGTTCAGTTTATTTAATTTGGTACATAACCAGCACATTCCAGTTAAAACAATTTCAGTGGTACAATCATTAGGATTTAAAACATATATAAAACATTTAAAACATATATAAAAATATTATACAAATAAGAATCCACCATAAATCTAAAATACGTTGGGTTAGAAACACATAAAACACAGAATTCATCTGATCTACTTCCAGTTTGATTTGCTTTACTTCTTTACTTGTTCCTTATGAATTCTATAAGCGGCAGCTAAAAATCTAGCACAAATTAATGTAAACGGGGGTTAGAATCAGATAGATACTCATTCTCTCTCCCTTGCGAATTGCCATATAGTAGCTTTACTTTATGCAGATGACATGGTTTTGCTAGGACTCCTATAAACCTTAAAAGGGGATTAAAGCAGCACAGCCTTTACTGTGATATGAATCAGCTGGAAATTAACTACCAAAAGATAAAGTTATGTCCTTTGGTATGAAGCCCAAAGTAAGGGTATGGAATATAAAGGGCCATAGATTGGCACAGGTAACTTTTGCGATGCTACAAAAAGATATTGGATGTGGATTCATGAGATATTGCACAAGATATTAGACACAACTGTAGCATTTGTACCAGAATTGTTTTTATTAAATATAGTACCAGAGACATTTAAGAGACCAGATACATATATACTAATACATGTAATAACTATGTCTAGAATTTTATATGCAAAATATTGGAAAAAGGAAGAAGTCCCCTTAAAAGAAGAAATAATCTATAAATTTTGGGGAACAGCAGAAATGGATAAACTGTCCTCACCACTACAGGAAAAGCAAGAAGAAGGATTTGATAAGAACTGGTCAAGAGTTTCTGAATGGTTGGAGGACTATTTTAAGAAACATTAAAAATAGGTTAAAGCTCTGAACATGGAAAGTTAAAAATGAAACTTGCTTATACAGTACAGATTCCATTTAGACAAATGTAAGTGAAAGTAATGAGTACAGACTTCATATTGGTTGTTTGTTGATTTCTCTCTGTTGTTTATGTTATTCTTTGTTTCTTTATTCTTTCTGAAAAATAAAACTTTTTAATATTTTTTAAAAAAAGGATTTAGGGGTTGTGATTCAATCTTCCGGGGCAAGGAAGGTCCACCATAAATATGCTGCAAACTTCGGAAAACTCAGTGTCTCCGTGAAAACCCTACAGGGCCTCCATAAGTTGTCTGCAACTTAACAGCACTTTGCACGCATGCACACACAAATAAAAATTACCCAGCTGAAGGACTTTTGGGGGGGGAGGGATGCCGAATTCAAGTTATATGAAAAGAGATGCCTTTCACTGCCCGTCCTTTCCTGCAGATATCAGCTGTTGTCATATAAAGAAAAGTGAACACAGCAGATTTGGGAATCCCTGCATCTTTGGGCATCAATGCTTATCCCTGGGACCAGAAGTGGTCATGGCTGACTGCATATTAGATGACCACAGCTGGATCAAGGACCATACCTTTAGCAACAGAAATTCAGCCTCATCCTAGCTAGGCACTTTGCTAATTCGAAGGCTTTGAAGAAAGTTCCTTGGGGACATATTCCATACAGCAGAAGGAAAGCACCACAGCTCTAGGAGGAGGTTAGAATTTCAGGAGATGAGCTAATTAAAAACAAAAACAAGGCCACCTTAGTGGCTTTGGGCAAGTTTATATTTCAGCCCTCCGACACTGCTGATTATGGGTTGTGGGGCATGGAAAAATGTCGAAGGAGAGAATATTTGGGTGACTCTTCGATTGGGAATGTGTCCACAGTCCTAAGACAAGCCAGCAGCTACCAAGAGGTACCTGTAATTATGAAAATGTGTCAACTGGTTTGCAGGATGTTTAGGGTGGAGTAGCCACCTGGGTTAGCATCCTCCCTTCTCTTTTCTCTCCCTTACCTGGGAATTAGTCTTACAGGAATCTGGCTTCTGTGGTTCACACTGGGAGCGTGATGCAGACAGGATCAGCTGGGCCTTAGAGAAACTGCACCAAAAGTAAGTACCAACTCCTGCCATAGATGTGTTCAGCAATCTCTGCCCATGGGTATCCTGAGACAGCTTTGCCTGAGATCCAGTTAAGGAAAAAAGAAAAGGGATTGTGTAGTCTCTAGCATAGTAAGTGATTGATTCTGCTGCATTTAGACAGTTGCTTCTGTTGATGCTGGCTGTTTAGACTCTTGACTTCCTTGCTTGTTAACTTTGCAGAGGCAGATGGACAGTCACAGTTGGAAACAAAATGCTCAGCTAGGTGGACCTAGATAGCCCAGGCTAGCCCAGTCTCATCCAACCTCAGAAACTAAGCAGGGTTGGCCGGTTAGTATTTGGATGGGTGACCACC
The DNA here is from genome assembly GCA_029233225.1 of Lepidodactylus listeri. Lineage (NCBI taxonomy): Eukaryota > Metazoa > Chordata > Lepidosauria > Squamata > Gekkonidae > Lepidodactylus > Lepidodactylus listeri. Next base: position 59,529,860 of record JARCFY010000014.1, read on the forward strand.
AAGGAAGTCCAGGATTGCTATGCAGAGGCAGGTTATGGCCAACCAACTCTGGTTGTTTCTTGCCCTGAAAACCCTAGGAGGTGACTGTAAGTCGGTGCAACATGATGGCCCCCCAAAAAATAGACCTGTGGGCTCACTCAACAGAGGGCTGAATAGACACTTGATTAGAGCATTGGGTCAGTGTTTATAAATGTTCAAGGTGGTGGCAGCCAGGGATTTTCGAAACATGAAGTCTTTCCCATCCAAATATGGTTCTTTTGAAGATTTCCGACACTGTCCACAATTAGGGATTGGTATTAGGGATGGATATTTGACCATGACTCTACAAGAAGGATCTTCTTCTCCTGTACAAATTCTCCTTGGTGATTGTTTCCAACCTTTACTGTCTGCCTGTTATCATGTCAAGGAAGGGACCATGTTACTTGTATCTTCTCTGTGGCAAACCATTTGTGCAAAGTGGGAAGGTCTAATGGCTGTGATGCTTCAGGCTATCCGACAACCAGTGTTCCCTCTAAGCTGAGTTTGTGTGAGCTAGCTCACAGTCTTTTAGCCCCTGGCTCACACATTTCTGTCTTAGCTCAGGAAGGACAGCTCCAGAGCAAACTAATTCATGTAGTAGCTGAATCGCTCGCTCACAACTTAAATGCCAGTCGCTCACAAAGCAGAATTTTTGCTCACAAGACTACACAGCTTAGAGGGAGCATTGCCGACAACCAGAGCCAACAATCTTCTTAGTAAAAGGAAGTGCCTCTGGCTACTTCAGTATAGGAGGGCACAAACTATTCAGGATGCAATCCACTGATTTCCAAAAGTGTAACGCTGATCTTTGAAGAGTTTGTGGTGCAAATGTGCGATTAAAATGACAGAGGAGCGATTAAAATGACAGAGGAGTTGCAGGCGGGGTTGGGGGAGAGGTCCAGGAGGGTCCCCATCAAGAAGGCTGGCCTCTCAGGCATCAGTTTTTCAATCTAATAAAAGCCAGCCTTGTTTCCCTTTGACTCATCACCAATGCCGTAACTGGATAGCTGCATTACACAACATCACTTCCGCTTCCTTACTGGCTGCCTTCAGATTCAACAAGCACCAACTGGGTCTCTTTGCCATGAGTGGTGTAAATATATGACTGTGTACAGATATTAAGCTATTTGTGCGGCTTTCACAAGAACACGTTTCACTGAAAGCAGCTATGCGAGGTTTTAGTGATGGGAAACCTGAAGTTTGTATTTTGTTTTATTTAGATCTCTATTCCCTGATTTGCTCTGCAAAGGGGACACAAAGCAGCTAATGACATTGTTTTCCCATTTAGGGTTGCCCAGGCATCCCTTGGCACCTGGGGGGGGGGGGACTTATGGGCAGCAGGGGAGACCTTGCCCGGCATCTCACTGATGGTGCTAGTGCTATGGCAACACCACTTCCAGCTCAGGCCACAAGTGAGGTCGTGGCATTTTCAGTGTCACAGAAACATCCTGGTATTTAAGGAAAACCTATATAGTAAAGGGGGCGGCTCAGAGGTTAAGACACTGAGTTGCAGACTGGAAGGTCTGTAGTTCAGCAGTTCGAAATCCTAGTGTCACGTGATGGAGTGAGCTCCTATCTCTGGTCCCAGCTCCTGCCAATCTAGCAGTTCGAAAGCAAGAAATTGCAAGTAGATAAATAGGAACCACTTCGGTGGGAAGGTAACAGCATTCTGTACGCCTCAGTGCTTAGTCATGCCGGCCACATGACCATGGAAAAAGTCTTCGGACAGCACTGGCTCTTCAGCTTGGAAACTGAGATAAGCACTGCCCCCTAGAGTCGACTGGCTTTTGAGCAAGGGAAACCTTTACTTTAATGGCTTCTGCAGCTGATTGGTGGTAAGAGGCTGGGGGGATTCCCTGCCCCTGATGGGGGCCAAGCAGCCCTATTTTCCACTCCTCCATTTCATCCTAACAACAGGTAGTTGCTGAGAGAGAGTGATTGGCCCAAAGTTTCTCAGCAAGCTTCCATGACAGAGTGGAGATTCAAACTTGGGTCTCCCACATCCTGTAGCCACAACACCATATTGGTTCTTGGTCCATACTGCTTCAGCAGGGCCCTTTCACTAAGGCTGCCAACCTCCAGGTGGAGGCTGGAGATCTCCTGGGATTACAGCTAATCTCCAGACATCAGTGATCAGTTCCCCTGGAGAAAATGGCCACTGTGGAAGGTGGACCCTATGGCATTATATCCTATTGGAGTCACTCCCTTCCTCAAACCCCACACTCCTCAGGCTCCAACCCCCCAAATCTCCAGGTATTTCCTATCCCAAAGCTGACAACCCTGCCTTTCACACATTTTCCATTTTATAGGTTTATATTGTTTTAATTTGTGTGTGTGTACGTTAAATGCTTTTAAATGTCTCCTATGTTTTAATGTTTGGTTTTAATGTTCTCCACCTTGGAGACACTGAACTGAATGGAAAGGTGATATAGAAATATATTAAATAACAGCAGCAGCAATGCCAACTATAATAATAATCGGGTCTAAAATTACAACATACAAAGAGGCATGAGATTGTATCTGTATCTCTTCCAAATGCTTGAAGGATTAGTTCGTGTGACAGAAGTATCCGATGTATTGCCATGCAAATTATAGTGTTACACAAGTTTCGTGCAAGCCATTCTATGAAAAACAGAGAGCAGCAGTAACTCACCTAATGAATGAAGCCATAGTAAGGATGAATGAAACAAGGATTGCAAAAGGATTTGTAGATTGTAGAATCGATAGACAATTGCCGACCATTAATTATTATAGATTCAGGTGGGTAGCTGTGTTGGTCTGAAGCAACAGAACAAAGTTTGAGTCCAGTGGCACCTTTAAGTGTGCATGCACACAAAAGCTTTGTTGGTCTTAAAAGGGCCATTGGACTCCCAACTTCGTTCCATTAATGAGTATGTCAATATACTTCTGACGTGCAAATGAAGGGATGCTGCTGTTACCCCACAAACTGGCAGAAGTGCTACCTGGAAGAAGCTTCATAACTTACAAACAGCCCTGGCAAACTTGGCATTGTGAAAGAGGCTTAGGGACATGTCTTTCTCGGGGCTGTGTGGTGGCCACCGTGTCGAGTACAAAGGAATGTATGCAATTCCCTAGCTGTGCAAGAAGGTAGCATTTATTTACTTACGTCCCACTTTTCTCATCATCAATGGGGGACCCAAATCAGCTTAGAACGTAGTTCTCCCCTTCTCCATTCTCTGACAACAACCACCCTGTGGGATAGGTTAGGCTGAAAGAGTGTGACTGGCCCTAAATCACCCAGCAAGCTTCCTTGGAAGAGTAGGGATTCAAACCCAGCTCTCCAGGATTCTAATCTAGGCTTGCCTGTCCCCTAGTGGGGACAGAGGTTCCCCCACCCCTGGTGGTGGGAGATATTTTTTTTTAAATGCCAGAAATTGTATAGTTTTACCGTAGAATGCCCAGCAATTCCTAGAGAGGCGACATTACTTCCAGGTTTTCCCGGAAGTGACATCATGCCATCACTAACAGCTCCTCCTCCATGTCCCTGCCTCTCTGGGTCTCCCATTGGCAAGCCTGTAGTATTCCAGCACTGTATCTCACATGCCATGCTGGCTCTAGTTCTTTGAAGGAGGAACAAAGAAAATACACACCCCGTCCCCTGATGAAGGAGCATGCCCACTGCAGGCCAAGGGTCAAACCTGACATGAGGGAGATCACTGGTCTCGCAGCATCTTTCTAAGCTGAACAACAGCTGTGTGGGTTGTCCACCAGGCAGGGACAAGGCTCAAGGAGTAAGTTCATACCCAGCTACAAATGTTGTTAGTCTTCAAGGTGCTACTGGACTCTTGCTCTTCTCTACTGCTACAAACAGACTGACACAGCTACCCATCTTGATCTATCTCCATCTTAAGGAACCTTAATCCAATAGAAGAGCCACTTAATTTAGAAGATGGTTCCACCCAGTGATTGATGTCACATATTAACCCAGGCAGGACACACACTTACTCAGATTGCAGACTCTTTGGGAGATTGTGCACTTGCCCTTTCCCCTTAAAATTTTTACCACAGCCACGTCAGAACGGAAATATCCCTCTGCACTGCATGCCGCTCCCGGTCTCCTTGTGCATCGGTTGTTCAAAGCCACTGCCCAAAATGGAGTCAAGGTAGCACAGGTGCATTCCAGAACAAGGAAAGAAGAAGCTGGATGCTTTGAAGACTTCTTTTTCAAAAATGTAACCTGTTCCCCTTTGGATGAGGTAAAAGGCTGACTCCCCAGTGAGTGAGATGATAGCCAGCCAGTCAATCGGCTGAGGCTGTAAACAAGGTGTTGACATCTGATGCACAGGAAGCTGACATTTAATCCAAGCTCTGGAGACCTGCCGAGTTATTAAATCTTAGATCAGTCACTTCATACCAATGGCAAGGGATGGCAGGGAAGAGGAAATTCCTGCAAAGGATTTTAACCTTCCTGCAAATTAGAATATGAAAGAAAATTGTGAGGTTCAGTTAAATGAGAGACAAAGGGACATTTCACACTCCCAGAAACAGGAAACAGATGAGCTGACACTAGTAAGAATAATAAAAGGTCATTTGGCTGGCAGATGAAGTAGAGTTTGCCAATTGGACTGAATGGTACAAAATTTACCTCATAAAAGCTGGCATTTGTGATTTTCTCCGCTTGCCTGATACTGGTGGTGTAGCAGGGGATGTAGCAGCCTGGCTGTTTGCCATATGGCCTCAATAATGAAAGAAATCCTGCAGCAGGAGAAGGAGGAGGAAGAAGAGGAGGAGGAGGAGGAGATTGGATTTATACCCCGCCCTTCACTACCCAAGGGAGTCTCAGAGCGGATTACAAACTCGCTGTCGGGGGGGGGGGGGGGGGGGAGCCTGGTGGGCCTGCGTGGGATTCACCATCAGTGGGGGGGGGAGAGGAGGGCTGGCGGGCTCTGTGTCAGTACGGGGGGGGGGGGGAGAAAGGGAGAAGGCTTACCTGGCTTTCTCCTTCTCGACCTGGAGCTCCCCCGCGAGTATCGCGGATCCTCGCCTCTTGTGTTTATCTAATCTCCTCTTAAAGCTGTCTATGCTTGTATATATATATTTAAGGCTCAGGTATCCAGTGCAACAATGACAAGTTTCCTGGGTAATGCCCTTCAGGGCAGCTTCTTCCTGATGTTTGGGCTATGGTGGTCGGTCAAGTACCCAATGAAGTATGTGCTTCTAAAACTAAATACAGAAAACCAGGCCAGCCGTTGGATCCAGTGCATGGATATCACAGAAGGAACTGCCAAAGCCTTCTTCGCTCTAGGAGGTGAGTTTCTGTGGCATAATTCCCTCTTCTTCCACAGTAGGGTTGCCAAGTCCAGGCTGGCAAATTCCTAGAGATTTGGGGCAGACACTGGGGAGGGCAGAGTTTGGGGAGGGGAGGGAGTTCAGCAGGGAAGTAATGCTTTATTGCCCACCCTCCAGAGCTGCCATTTCTTTGTTGGTTAGAAGCAGGGCTATTTTTGGGCAGGAACGCACAGGAACTGAGTTCCAGCTGGTTCCTGAGTTGGCCACACCCAGCAGGAACTCATTAGCATAATAGGCCACACCCAACAGCGGAAACTCATTAGGATTGGCTACATTAGGGGTATGTGGCCTAACATGCAAATTAATTCGTGCTACAAAAAAAGCTCTGGGTTTTGACAACAAACAAGGTAAACAGAATAAGAAGCAAAAGGTGGGTGTGGCTGGATGACCACTCTTCTGGTAACATGCTAATAAGCCTAATATGCTAATGAGTTTCTGCTGTTGGGTGTGGCCTATTATGCTAACAAGTTCCTACTGGGCTTTTTCTCCAAAAAAAGCCCTGGGGAAGATTAATCCTTTCTCGCCATGCCATTTCATGGATAGATAAGCCCTTCACACCTGAACTGTTATTAGCCTTGGTGGTGGGAGAAAGATAGGTAGGGGCTAGCCACTCACTCCTGACAGCATCCAGATACAGCTAGGGAGGGAGGTGTCAAATGAACTGATGCACAGTGAGACAATAATTCCTTTCTTCTAGAGAACGGGGTTTTTTTCTTCTTAAAACAGAGAACTATGGCATGATGCAAAATATAATTTTACAGTATGCATTAATAATGATAAACATTGACAAGAATCTTATTCCAGAATTAAAAAATGAAGGAAAGGTGAAAATAATTTTTAAAAGAAACTTGTTTCTCCTGGGCTTTAGAAGATGGTCTCTTCTTGTCTTAGTTCTAAATTTTAACTGAGTACCAGTGTGCTAGGCACTGCACAGATGATAAATCATGGTTCCTGACCTAGACATCTTATCACAGACAATATACAGATTATAAAGGAAACTGTTTGTATGTCTTTTGCATGCTACTTCCTGAACATAAAAAAAAAAATAGAAGTCCAAAATTATTTAAGAACTGTGGTTAGCAGGGCTATTTTTGGGCAGGAATGCACAGGAATGGAGTTTCAGCTGGGTTCCGAGTTGGCCATGCCTACAGCCTCCTCCACCCCGGGTTCTCCAGGCGCCTTGCAACCCACAGGGTGCCTGGGGAAGCCAAGCCAATTCAGGGAGCAAAGGCAGTTTAAACTGCCTCCCCCCTCCCCAGGTTCCCCAGGCGCCTTGCAAACCGCAGGGCACCTGGGAAAGCTGATCCTGGGAGGGAGCTGCGCTGTCAGGGGTGTGGCCTATTATGCTAATGAGTTCCTGCTGGACTTTTTCTATAAAAAAAGCCCTGGTTAGAAGTATACTCCAAATGCAATATGTACAAGCTTTTTCCAGTTCTGTTTAAGGATGGGAAATACCTGGAGATTTTGGGGGTGGAGGCTGAAGTGGGTGGAGTCAGGGGAAGGGGAGGGACTTCTGTGGGGGAGCAGTGCCATCGAGCACCTTCCAAAGCAGCCATTTTATCCAGGGGAATTGATCTCTGTCACCTGGAGATCAGTTGTAATCCCACTGTCTAAGTATTGGATTTGCTGGGTCTGGGGACTCACTTGAATGTAGAGGTAGACGTATTGATATGATATTATTATGTTTGTAGTTTTTATACTGGCTTTGACAAAGAAAAATTTCTGAAACGTGTCAGCCAGCTGAGATCTGATTTCAGAGGAACTTGCAGCCACACTGGAAGTCAAGCCATGGAGGCGTCTTCAGACAAAAAAAATTACACAAGTTCTTCTCAATTGTATTTATGCTTTCAAAATAGTCTGTTATATACCCAGGAGGGTTATGCATTGGATGTATAAGCTTCTTTAAGTTTAATGAAGCTATATTTCATTTCCATTAAATAACAATAGAGAATTTGTGACGTGAGTTAGCAGGGTGTGTCTCATCTTTGGTTTACAGCACCTGGAGGATGGCAACCCTACAATCACACCCCACAAAACTTTGGCCTGTGGAACTCCAGCTAGGCATTTTCTTTGTCAAGCAAGTGGGCTTGCGATTTGAATGCCATGATGATTCCTTAACAACCGCAATGGCAAAGCTCTCTCTCTTGTGTTCACTAGTGTATGCCTTCCACCGTCCTCATCCATCCATCATTTTTCTTTGTTCCAGAATCTTCTTACATATCTTCTGTCTTTCAGGGATACTGGCAGAGCAGTTTGTCCCTAATGGACCCCACCTGTCTCTCTATGATGAAGGGACCCAGAACTGGGTCCATCTAATGAACTGGCAACATATGACTATGTACTTGTTCTATGGTTTTTCCGGTGTGGTGGATGTTCTTTCCTACACACCACTCAAATTGCCAGTGGGACTGGATCGCCTCCTCGTGGCTCTGGCATTGTTTACAGAAGGTGAGTAATCCATTGTGGTTGGAATTAAGACCAATTAGCGGGATGCGTCATGGGCAGGTGATGAAAGAGAAAAGCAACTGTCTCCAAGTCCGGATTAGCATTTAGCATAGATCCGCCCAGTCTTCTTCATCCATAGTCGCAGTATGGCCAATTTTAATTAGCCTGGGGCATATTTTCATTTATTTTAACGGACGTGTGTGTGTGTGCAGTGCCATCAAGGTGCTTCTGACTCAGGGTGGCCCGACAAATTAACGACCTCCAGAACAACAGATCATTAACAGACTCACTCAGGTCTTACAAACTGAGAGCTGTGGTTCCCTGGATTGAGTCAATCCATGACAGGAGTATAAATCTTTCTAAACTGAATACCGTTCATATTTCTCAGTTAATTAAAGATGGTTGCAAATGACCGCCTTTCTGTTGGGAAATAGTATTGTGAACATGACCAGCCACCAGTTTGGAAGCTTTTCTCATTCCTCAGCTAGTTTGGTGTAGTGGTTAAGAGCGGCGGACTTTAATCTGGGAGAGCCGGGTTTGATTCCCCACTCTTCCACATGAAGCTAGCTGGGTGACCTTGGGTCAGTCACATGTTCTCTCAGAGCTCTCTCAGCTCCAACTACTTCAGAGGGTGCCTGTTGTGGGGAGAGGAAGGGAAGGCGATTGTAAGCCAATCTGAGACTCAATCAGGTAATGAAAAGCGGGATATAAAAACCAACTCTTCTTCTTCTTCCACCACTACTACTACTACCACCATCACAGTTACAGGGAGGCCTCCACCTCTGGAACATGTGCTTAGTTTTCAATCCCTGAATGGGGGGGGGGACACGACCAAAGAGCTAGTGCCTGCTTTCCAAAGATAATGGCCACGTATGTGGTTCAAAAGTCAGCGTTAAGGTGCAAGCCTTGATCTATGTCCTTTTATTATTATACAAATCAACAAATGTCATGTATTTGTCTGTGACCAATTTCCCTCTCCCCCCCATCAAGAGAATCTGAAACCACTCTTCCATTTAGCATCCACAAAAGATGTCTATAGGCCTTTATGTTCCAGTTGTGTAGGCCCCAAGTCTCCTTTAGTTCTCAGCTGCTAGATGTAGTCTGCTCTGTAGCCCTTCTGTGACATCAGCACAGCTCAGCCAATGGCTAGCCAGATGCAGGGCATAGACTTCTCAATTACCCAGGGGAGTGGGCACCAATCCCAGGCAGGGGCAAGGCCAAATGTAGGAAGTGAGTGGGGGCAGGTTTCAAAGGCAGCTCAAGTACAAATCATTGTTAAAAGATCTTTAGTACATACACTGACGTACAAATGAAAATGGGCCTTTATTTATTTATTTTTCATATTTATAGGCCGCTCTCCCCGCACGCAGGCTCAGAGTGGCTAACAGGCCTTGGCGAATATGCCAAGGTATATAAAACATTTAAAATCAGTTAAAACATCAACAGTCAACAATAACAATAAACATTAAAGTGCTCGCAGTAGTTGACAAAAACAAGATGGTGTGCAATATAGTACCCAGCTGCCCCTCATTCTACAGATGGTATAATTCGCCCACAGCTCAGGCCAACCTCCACCACCAATTAATAGTGGCCATTGATGGTATAATTTAATAATGGAGATTCATAAGTCACCGTGAATAACGCTGTGTTGTATAGAACATTTAACAGAGCAGACAAAACAAAAGCCTCTGGTACCATACCCTAGTGAATGCGAGTATAAGAGAAAGAAAGAGCCAGAGAGATCAAAACGGTGATGTAACCGAGGATATGTCCTGTATTTAAATGGAGGTGTGGATGGGAGATGAGAAGGAAAGATGAAATCACTGGATACCCACAGTCCTAAGCAAATTCTTCATGGAGTTTGTGGTGCCATAAGAAGAAACACAATTATTTCACACATTAGGCTGTCATCCCTACAGAAAATGAAGAGCCAGACACAGGCCAGTCAAGAAAAACGGCTGGGAGACCTCTGGTGTGACCCTATCAAGTGTCCTCACAGGTTGCCCAAGCCAGCAGGAAGCAAGGGCAGATAGAGCCAATGAAGCCATCTTGTGATGATGGCTGTGTTGGAAAAGGCAATGTCCGGTGTACAAAGAAGAAGGAAAGAAAACCCCAAAGGGGGCAGCAGGAAGGCAGCTAGACAGGATTCTGAGGACAGCACCTACTCTCTCCTGTTAAGTGTCATTCCTTGTCTGTCTCCAGGTTGCTACTCTTAGGGCAATTTTCTCCTTCTTCTTAGAGGTCTGACACACCAGTCTTCCTCTCTCTCTCTCTCAGCTAGAGATGCAGTTAGGAGCCTATCTCTGTCTCTCCTCTTTCCTGTCAAGTATGTTTGTTCCTAAATAAACCTTCATCTACACTTTAATCAGGTTGTGCACTGTTGCGGTGTTAATCACTCTGCCAACAGGCTAGCCCCTGTTGGGGGCTTAAGCCCTGCTGCCCACTCAATCTTTACACCAACAGCTAGGGGGCTGTGATACCCATGCCTGCCAAGCCCCAAAGTTAAATCCAAGCAGATCAGTCATAGAGGGTCCTATGGGTTGTGATCATAATTGTGGAATAACTGGTGGTGGAACATGTCATTCAGTCACAGCCAACTTATGGTGGGGTTTTCAGGGCAAGAGACAAAGAGAAGTGGTTTGCTATTGCCTGCCTCTGCATAGCAACCCTGGACTTCCTTGGTGGTCTCCCACCCAAGGACAAACCAGAGCCGACCCTGCTTCACTTCTAAGATACGACAGATCAAGCTAGCCTGTACCATCCAGATGATGGTGTGAAAAAACTATTCTCCTTTTTATAAGCACAGGAAGAGGAAGCTTTGGTGTCTACTTGTTCTCTTTCAATTAGGGTGCGTTTATCGAGTGGCAGTTCTAAGGTACATTAGAAATTATGAGCACAGAACTGGGAGGGAGGTGGGCGAGAAGTACTGAAGGGTTATTATAATTACAAGTCCCTAATCCTGAACAAACACGGATCAGATAAATTCCACCCACAGCAGTGGAGAAATTGTGATTAGGTTCTGCTGCCACTAGAGGGCAATTATGGTTTAGCAAAAAAAAAAAGGAACTTCTTTCCAATGTTGTTTCTATACCAAGCTCTTTGTATATATGAAAAGATGTTGCATTTTTCTTATTTATTGACTTAACAATAACCAGGCTGGTATTGCTCAGATGATGCTATGTGCACCAGCCTGTGCAATGTCCATCCTTTAGTACCCCAGTGCTGGCAATCAGGAGCCAATCTCCAGATATTCCCCAGCGTTACGTGCTTAAAAGCTTTTTGATGCTCCGAAAGCCACCGTGTAAATCTTCCTCAATGACCAGAAGCTGCTGATTAGATCTACACAAGCAGAGCATGACAAGTATAGGAGACATTGAATGAGAAGCTATAGAAGTATCGGCAAAATATTATCTTCCACCTTCACAGCCTGAGAATCACAATATAAAAAATGGGTCACAGTTCCTGAATATTTTCCTCCACCAAAGCAGATCACTGAAAAATTCCTTTGGCCGCATGAATACAAAGTGGAGGAAAACCTCTGTTTAACATGCAGGCGGGTTCCCCTGTGGTTATTGATCGGGGAGAAAAACCCTTCAAAGCCCAGTTTTGATAATGCTCCTGAATAACCGGCAACTCTGCTTTGGGTTTTGGCAGGCTTCCTGTTCTATTTCCATGACTACCAGGGTGCTGTATTGACTGAACACCTCTACTCTCTGTTGAGCATTGCTATATTTGGAGCTGCCCTCGGTGCCCTGCTGGAAGCATTCCTGCGAGACCACACCCTCCTCGAACTCCTCAGAGCCAGCCTTTTCATTTTGCAAGGATCCTGGCTTTGGCAGGTTAGTAGCGTTTACATCTCAGGAAAAGGGAGGAGGAGGAAAGAGAACTGAGAGCCCAGAGCCAAGATACCTTTAAATTGGTAATCTCCAAGAGAACTGCTGGTATGCCAGGGTAAATAAACAATTAACTCTTCCTGCGAGCCCAACCACAGATGAGGCTGCCCTCTGCATCTCTGCATGAGTTGCTGTTTTGGCCATATGTATCTCCTTCCAGTCGGGCTGCGGTGGCTCAGCAGTTAAGATGCTGAGTTGCTGACAGGAAGGTCACTAGCTTGGCAGTTCAAGACCCAAGTGCCACGTGACTGAGTGAGCTCCCATCTCTGGCCCCAGCTCCTGCCAACCTAGCAGTTTGAAAGCAAGAAATTGCAAGTAGATAAATAGGTACCGCTTCGGTGGGAAGGTAACAGTCTTCCATAAGCCTCAGCGTTTAGTCATGCCGGCCACATGACCACAAAAAAGTCTTCAGACAGTGCTGGCTCTTTGGCTTGGAAATGGAGATGAGCACTGCCCTCTAGAGTCAATGAAATAAATGAAAAGAAAATATGTTGTTCACCACCCTGAGCCGTGTGTACAGAGGGATGGGGTGGTCTATAAATTTGAATTACAAATAAATATAAATAAATAAAATTCAAAATCTTGCAGTGACTTTTAGTCCTGATAAATTGGTAGGTTTGCCAGCCTCTGGGTGGTGGCTGTAGATCTCCTGGAATTACATCTGATCTCCAGGTTACAGAGATCAGTTCAGTTGGAGCAAGTGGCTGCTTTGGAAAGCGGACTCTATGGCATTATACCCCACTGAGGTCCATCACCCTCCCCAAACCTGCCTTCCCCAGGCTCCACCCCCAAAATCCTCAGGAATTTCCCAACCTAGAGCTGGCAACCCTATAAGATTGGGCATTTTCTATTGCTTCTGTTTAATTTTTTTTAATGAGCCAGCATGGCCTATAAGATTTAATTTTTGCATTTTATGTGTGAACAAAATACCATGGAACCCCGTCTTTTTCCATGTTGTGAGAAAACACTGTCCGCTAATTACCAGCCTTTGCACCGCTTTATCTACAGCATGTGCTCTACTGGAACTGAAAAACCATTAGTGAGAACCACGTGATGATGTGATAGTATGGGGTTGCCATTCCCCAGGTCTGGGCAGGGAATCCAGGACTTCCAGTTTGCTTTTGTTCCATTAGATTTTTGTTGTTGTTGTTAATTTTAGTTTACAGGGGTAGGAGCTTGGACTGGCCCTGTGTGGTTTCAGTAGAGTCTTCAGTAAATATTGCATGTCCAAACAGCAATTGCACTCATCCTGATCTCTTTCTGTCAGATTGGGTTTGTCTTGTATCCACCATGGGGAGGTCCAGGCTGGAGCCAAGCAGATGCTGGAAACAAGAACTTCCTGACCATGTGCTTCTTCTGGCACTATGCAGTTTGCCTACTTGTGATGGCTGTCAATAGTTCCACCAGTCGCTGGTGAGTGATCATCATCAAGTGGGAATGGGGCACTTCTAGTAAGATGCAAGATCAATCAGAGTCTTCCTTTAGGAGTATCAAGCCATGATTAGCCAGTGGTAGCTAATTGCATAATCATAAAAATATGAAGTCACAGAAATAAAAATGGTGCACTGGGCCACGGACTGTGTGTGTCTTTTACCCAGAGGAAAGTCATATTATTATTATTATTATTATTATTATTATTATTATTATTATTATTATTATTATTATTATTATTATTATTATTTTCCTTTCAATTCCTTGTGGGAAAATTTGGTTTTCCTCTCTCGGGCACAGGTAATGCACACCTGGCCCAAGAAATCTGCACTAACAAGTTTGGCACATTACTCTTCAGCTGCTGCCCAATTAAAACCATTCGCTTGAACTGGGATTCCGTCCGATCTTTATCAGCATTTTATTGAGATTTCCCATTTTAACAATAGCAATAAAAATAATTTTAAATCTTGTTATCTGGGAAGTATCTATTTGATACAAATTATCCAGAAGAAAAAACAGTATTCCTAATAATTAAATACTATCCTTGCGAATAGCTGTTTAATCTTTGTAAATTCACAGTTTAGTCTTCATTGTTCATCCAGGTAAATGAGGAGGAAGAGGGAAGGAGGAAGAGGGAAGGAGGAAGGGAAGGGTGGGGGAGCAGATGTCCATCAGTGGCTATTAGCCACAAAGTATAGATAGGAACTCTCGTTCTGGGGCAAGGGATGCTCTGTATTCTTGGTGCTTGGGGAGGGGGCAACAGTGGGAGGGCTTCTAGTGTCCTAGCCCCACTGCTGGATCTCCTGATGACACCTGGTATTTTTGTCCACTGTGTGACAGAGTGTTGGACTGGATGGGCCATTGGCCTGATCTAACATTGGCTTCTCTTATGTTCTTATGAACTGTTTTTAATTTTTATGAATGCTAAATATATTAACAAGGCTTTATTTGTTTTGAATTCCTGCAGCTGCTCTAATGGATGTCCTGTAAACTTTGAAGCTATTGATGTGGAACTTGACTTGGGATGTTGCTTACGAAAGGCCGACCAACCTCTGGAACCTGTCCTCCTCCCAGAGACTCTCTCAGAGGAAAAATGAAGAGTTAAATGTTTCAGAGCACTTTTTTTTTTAAATCCGCAAGATTTTAGTTGCCATTTTATAGAAAGTGTAATCTTTACATGATGTAGAAGGTCAGAGTCACATGTCCAAGGAGCGCATCTATAGCTTCTGTGCCTTCTCTCACAAGAACCAGTCTGGTTTCAGACATCTGCATTGGATAGGTGTCTGCCATGTGAGACCAAACCAGATGTGCCTGGGAAAGGGACCATTTCAATAACAGTGTTTTGATTTTGGAGAGTCCTCCTGAAACAGATTCTTGAGGCACTTACTTTATTCTTATTTAGATACCAAGTCCAAACCTTTTTTATTTTATTTCCCGGGACTTTTATAGATTGATTTATACTTTGCAGACTTGTGGAGGACTTAAAAGTTTTTTTAAAAAATGTATGTTCTCATAATGAAAGAAAGCAAAAACATCTAAGCAAAAAGAAAGAAACTATAAACACAAAAAGATCGCAAGTAATTTAAAAAGAAGAACCAAGTATGGGAGCATAGAATATAGGATGTAATTACTTGTGAAACCATGTAAATAGAACAATAAATATTATAAAGAAGACAGATCATGTCATTTCTATAAAATAATTAACAGGCCATTCCTAAACCCTGCCTCAAAAGACCTTCAGGTGATGACTAATGTCTGTTCTGGTGTATCATAGAGATACATCAGCATATCTCAAAGACATGCTGGCAGCAAACCTTACTGGCACCAAAGATATTAAGCTGGGTGTCTTAGGTTGAAGCGTCTAACCAAAAGGATTTCCACTTAGCTGAGGGGCCGAGGGACAACAGAACTCCATGACTGATGTTCTTATTTTATCGGATATTCTGCATTGTCAGTGGTACTGGTTTTATGCTTCTTGCTGTTTCATTTAGTGCTTTGTCTGTTCTTAATTCTGGTTTCACTGTAAGGCTTCCTGTGGGTTTTAAGTTGGAAAGTATTCCAGACAGCTTTAGGTGAAGGCACAGGCAGGTATGCCATTGGTCCTCCTCCATGTAGGTAAGGAAGGTATCAGCATAAGTGCTATCTGATCTTGATACCCAAATGGTGTATACATGTAGGATCTATAACATTTGGAGTTTCCCCCTTGCATGTCAAATCCAAACATGTCCACTTACAGGCAATTCATTATTAAGGGATATTAGAGTTGCCTGGTCCTCCTTGCCCACTGGCGGGGGTGGGGGTGGGGTAGGGTTGCCAGATCCAGGATGGGAAACTCCTGGAGATTTGAGGATGGAGCCTGGGGAGGACAGGGACCTCAGTGGGGGTACCAATGCCCATTTTTTCCAGGGGAACTGATCTCTGTCAGCTAGAGGTGAGCTGTAATTCCAGGGGATCCCTAGGTCCCACCTGGAGGCTGGCATGGAAGAGGGATATCTGTCTGGTGTATACCGGGGTCCCAGTCTGAGTAGCGCTTCTTTATGGGGATAGAGGGATTCCAAACAAGCAGAAAATGAACCAAAATGTAAAACCTCTACTGGGGAAAATTAGCATAGGCGTCAACTACAGGGGGGCTCGAGGGCTCGAGCCTCCCCCAAAATTTCCAGGGGGGGGACTGAGCCCCCCCCCGGAAAATGGAGTGCCCACCGCCGCCTCTCTCCCCCCCCCCCCCCCGGCCTGGCTGCCTCCGTCTCTCCCTCCCTCTGTCCGTCCAGGGGCCAGCTAAGCAAATGCCCAGCTGACCCCTGGACGGAGGGAGGGAAGGATGGAAGCAGGAGTGGCCAGGCGGGGGGGGAGGCAGTGGCGGCAGGTCCCAGTGTGCAAGAGCCCCCGCCCCCCCTGGGAATTTAAAAACTCGACGCCCCTAAAAATTAGAAGAGGAAGAAGAGAAGAGATTGGATTTATACCCCACCCTTCACTCACTTGGAGTCTGAGAGCGGCTTACAAACTCCTTTCCCTTCCACTCCCCACAACAGACACCCTGTGAGGTGGGTGGGGCTGAGAGAGCTCTGAGTCAACTGTCCTTGAGGGAACAGCTGGTACAGAGCCATGGCTTGCCCAAGGTCATCCAGCCAGGTGCAAGTGGAGGAGTGGGGAACCAAACCCGGTTCTCCCAGATTAGAGTCCGCGCACTTAACCACTACACCAAACTGGCTCTCCAGTTAGCCAGTAGAAACCACAAGAGGCATAATAAAAATCAAACAAGCATGCGTATACACACAGCAATATGGTGATAAATTCAGATAAGGCTACCTTGCACCTCCTAGGAATTCACAAAAGGGGGCAGTAAAATAGGGATAAAGAAAACAGAGGAGCCTGATCCATTGAGGGTGAAGGTCCAAGAGAGGAAAGGAAGCGAATGAAACAGCAATGCTGTGCATTGGGCGAGCTCAGGCAGCCATTGGGGTGCAAAGAAGGAAGAGCAGAGCAGAGATTGAGGCCCCCTTGAAGGCTCTGGGAAGGGTCCTGTGAAAAGTTACGGAGGCAGTAGGTGGGGGGTGATCCTGCTAGCAAAGTATGTGCGGAATCGGGGTTCCTTTTTATACACATTGAAGTTCCTGCTATTAGGGTACTTCATCCCTTCTGGACCAGGACTGGACCCGGGGGGGGGGGGGAGTTGGGAGTTAATCTGGCAGTTGGGGGGATTATGAGCAGCCATTCTGCGTTTGCACCAGTGTCCTCTAAAGCATGAGTATCTAAATGGCAGTTGCTTTGGAGGACAAAGGACTGGGAGTGCCGAGTGCCTGACGGCTGTATCCACAGATGTTGATGTGGTTTATGATAAAGGAGAATACCTGACGAATCCTTCTGTACATTAGGCTATAATTAGTTCTAATTGAAGAGGCGTTGCTGGAATTTTAAGCGGGGCTGAGGCAGGCAGGATTGCCTTCTAAGAGTCTCTTTTCCGCACAATGGGCTGGCTTCTCTGTGGATGTGTGAGAAATGCCTGTGGGCTGCTAGGATTTTACTGGAACCCCATCATCGCTATTGCACATGGCCTTCCATTCCCAGAGGAGACCAAAATTAGCAGTTCTCTTGCAGCATGTTTGGGGGTTCCTGTGTTTTTAGGGGTCTGTTCTCTGGGTTTCAATCTGGCCCTTTGAGGCAAGTCATGATAGTTAAAGGGGTACAAAAGCCCAGTGGCTTTATATTGTAAATGTGCCCCAGACAGGCCCATAGCCAGGATTTTGTAGCTTGTAGAACAATTTTTGTTTTGGTGGGGCTTGAATTTTACAGTTAAAAAAAACAATAAACCCAGCTCCCCGCAATCTCCTCACCCCACCTCTCCTTGGCTGTAATTTACAGGAGAAAGTTTTGTGGGGCTGTCCCTTTAAGAAAGGGGGTGGAGTCTTGAATAGCTCCACTGGAGTTTTGGCCTGGCCCCAGGTATTGCATGAAGGGAGAAGCGGCTCTTGGGGGATGCCCTCAACTTGTTGACCAAGCTGCTTGAGATGGAATTTGCATCACCACAAAGACAGAAAGCTGAGAGCACTAAGTGAGCTTGAAAAGCAGAAAGGGGGGGCTGAATTTCATGAGTGCACGGGCAAAAATGCGTGGGGGCAGTGAGCAAAGAGCAGTCTAAGAAATACACAGGTGAATGAATGGCAAAAGAGGCCAAGGACACGATGGTGGTTTGCAGGGCTTTTTTTCTGGGGGAACACACTGGAACGGAGTTCTGGAACCTCTTCGACAAAATTCTTTTTAACGTATTTAAAAGTTCATGAGTCTTCAGTAAACAGACTGAAAACTTCATTTCCCTCTTGAGAGTTCTGGCACCTCTTTTTTTTAATATCTAAAGGCCTGGTGGTTTGATTGGTATTCTGATTTTTTTTAAAAAAAAAAATCTGCTCCCTTGCTTATCTTCCTGGTTTTAATGCAAAGGGGAGGCAGAGATTTGAGAATGTCACAATAATAACCAAAACAAAATCAGTTTTGAAGCCAAAAGGAAGATTCAAGCAAAGTTGAAATATTTCGGACAGAGAGAAAGGAGGAAGACAGTGACCCAATGTCCAAAAGTCAGCAACAAAGACATTTACATTTCCCCAAGGTAATCTCCAGGTCCATGCATTCAGACATGCCCTTGAAGTTCCATGCTGGGAACTTAATTCCCAGGCTAGGGTTACCACCCACAGGTTGGCCAATTCCTGGAGATTTGGGGGTGGAGCCTGGGGAAGGGCTTCAGTGGGGTATAATGCCATAGAGTCCACCCTCCAAAGCAGTCATTTTCTTCAGTGGAACTAAACTTTGTAGTCTGGAGATCAATTGTGGTTCCAGGAGGTCTCCAGGCCCTACCTGGAGGTTAGCAAACCTATACCAGGCACACAAAACCCCAATTCAGATTAGGCAATGGCACACTTGGAGAAGGAACTTGAGCATTTCCCCCATACCCATGTTGTTTTCGTATCCTGAGACGGTCCCAGCGGGCTGCTTTCTCCCTCATTGGAGAAACCTAGGCATATCCCATCAGCTCACATAGAGTCCTCAGTGAAGCCTTTGTGGCCATTGCAGGTTGGGAAAATGGCCGGTGGGGAATGCGCCCCACATGGCTAAAGCAGTCTCTCTACTCTTGTACCACAGTGCCAATCAAACTGGCCCTTACATGGCTGGGGATTCCGTTTCCAGCATGAACTCACAAAACACCCCCAGCCAGTCAGAGGAAAACATGACATGCAACTAGGTTGAAGCTATCCAATGGCTTTGGAGACATTGGTCTCCTCTATTTGCCTTCGCTAACTACATGGCACATTCACTGATCTCACTATGAGAAATGGAAGTTATATATATGGAAAAAAGAAACGATGGGTTTTTCTAAATGGCATGCCCAGTGGTCATTTTGTAAAAAAAGAGGTGCAGGAGCTTATTAGCATAACTCATTAGCATAACTTATTTGCATATGCCACACCCCATGACAATACCAGAAATGTGTCAGAAGGCCACACCCACAGCTCAGGCTCCATCCCAAAAATCTCCAGGTATTTCCCAACTCAGAGCTGGCAAGCCAGCTTGACACTTTGACTAAAGACACTTTAGGTTTCCTTTGCTCTTACAGGGGAGCGACCCTACAACAAGCATGAAAGTACAGGTCAAGTTAGTCTGCTTTTTCTTTTTTCCACAGCGCATCACCATATGTGCCCGCTCCTGGGCTTGTTACTCCCAGAACGGCGTTCCTGTGTGTTCCTGCTCGAAATGATCCCTGGGCATGCCACTTAAACCGGCATACTCTGGTAAACCTCGTAACACTGAGAAGGCCAGTTCTAGAATCACCAAGAAGAGGATTCTCAGCCCTTTCTCTAAACTATACTTCCCAAAATATTTTTCAGGATGACTTGATGGCTAGACTAAATTAAAACTAGCCACATAGTATATGCATATTTTCAAAGCATTAGCCAATGACATTTTGTATTAGAAATAATTAGAAGGGTTTTAACGAGGGTCCAAGATGGCAGGAAGAGGCTCTTGGAGGAGGCCCGTGTCTCAGTGCAACAGGTTAGATGCAAAATCAGAACAGCTAACAGTGCCATTCAACAATTAATTCACTACAACTCTTAGGCTTGCCAGCTCCAGGTTGGGAAATTCCTGGAGATTTGGGGGTGAAGGCTGGGGAAGGTGGGGTTTGAGAGAAGAAAAAGAAGAGATTGGATTTATACCCTGCCCTTCACTACCCGAAGGAGTCTCAGAGCGGCTTACAATCTCTTCCCTTCCCCACAACAGACACCCTGTGAGATAGGTGGGGCTAAGAGAGAGCTCTTTTGAGAACTGCTGCTGAGAGAAAAGCTCTGAAAGAACTTGTAACTGACCCAAGGTCATACCAGCAGCTGCATGTGATGGGGAATCAAACCCGTTTCTCCCAGATTAGAGTCCATGCTCCTAACCACTACACCAAACTAACTCTTTGAGGGGCAGGAACTCAGCAGGATATAATGCCATAGAGTCCATCCTCCAAACCAGCCATTTTTCTCCAGGAGAACTGATCTGTGTAGCCTATAGGAGTAATTCCCAAACATCTCCAGTCCCCACATGGAGGTTGGCAACCCCAACCCCAAAGCTTCTTTCTCTTTTTGGTGGGAGGGGAATCAGCTGCCTAGGGAGGTGGTCAGCTCCCCTTCACTGGCAGCTTTCAAGAAAAGGCTGGGCGAATATTTGTCAGAGATGCTTTAGGCTGGTCCTGCATTGGGCAGGGGGCTGGACTAGATGGTCTGAATGGCCCCTTCCAACTCTATGATTCTATGATCAGAAAAGTCTGATTCTTACAGAGTTCATCAAGATGATCCAGTAGATAATAAGAAGAGGTATGCTTTTATATCTCGTTAGGAACTATGGAGAAATGGAGCTTGGGCTTTAATTTTGAAGGCTTTGCTTTGAGCTAGGTTACAACCTGCCCTGACCTCTCTGAATACGGTGAGATAAACATCTTGTTTGGTTCACAACACTCCTCTGGCATGTTTTTTTTCTTGCCTGTAGGGCATCTATACAATTAATCTCCTGGAATGGAGGTTAAAGATGCTTATCTAGGTGATTGAAACTGCTGTACATCATCCAACCCGCTAACTAGAAAGAATAACTCCATCGCGAAATGTCATAAGGACTTGAATGGGTTGATTTAGCACAAACGATGCAGATTCTAACACCAGTGGGCCTTCAGGAGATGTGTCACCTTTGGCCCATTATCAAGGACTGTGCTTTGCATTTCCCAGCAAATTAGGAAACTGCTATGCGGCCTGCGGAGCGCGGAACCACTCGTAGCAACGGCAAAGTAATGGAAAGTAATGGAACATGAGGTCAAAACCAAAGCAGCTGCAACTTGATAAGCTGAGCGTGTAACATCATAAGGTTGCCAGCCTCCAGGTAGGGCCTGGAGATCTCCCGCTTTTACACCTGATCTCCAGCTGACAGAGATCAGCTCCCCTGGAGAAAATGGCTGCTTTGGAGGGTGGACTCTATGGCATTGTACCATGCTGAGTTCCCTCCCTTCCCCCAAACCCTGCCCTCTCCCAGATCCACCCCCAGTCTCCAGGTATTTTCCAACCCAACCTGGCAACCCTATAGCATCATAGTCTCCTCCACTGGCTCTTTCCTCTGCGTCTCACTGAACAGCAGTGAAACCCTCCTGGCAAAGAACACCTCTCAACAGCAACCAAGCAAGTAGAGGTTCCTGGACTTGTGTCTTCAAACCTAGACCTGTGTGATAATTTCCCCCCTTTCTACAGAGGTGCATATGCACGGAAATATATTTTGTTCAGTTTGATAAAAACATGCCTTAGCATTGTGCCCAGCTATCTGTTGCTCATCAACATTATCTCTTCCATGGTTTGACTGACCTGTTTGCCATTGCTTGTTTCTGTAGGAATATTTCTCATCATCTTGCTCTCTTCCACTCAAAGATCTAGTAGGTTGTTGTAGAGAAGAAGATAGAAGAGATTGGATTTATATCCTGCCCTTCACTCCCTTGGAGTCTCAGAGCGGCTTACAAACTCCTTTCCCTTCCCCTCCCCACAACAGACACCCTGTGAGGTAGGTGGGGCTGAGAGAGCTCTTTCCCAAGCTGTCCTTGAGGGAACAGCTGGTACAGAGCTATGGCTTGCCCAAGGTCATCCAGCAGGTGCAAGTGGAGGAGTGGGGAATCAAACCCAGTTCTCCCAGAGTCTGCGCACTCAACCACTACACCAAACTGGCTCAACACCAAACACGGTGCTGTCCTCATGTGAGTCCTTCTTCACCATATACATTATACCTTGTAATGATCTATCTAGCACACATTTGTGCCTTTTTTCTTGTTTAGAAACATGTTTTGTTTTGGAGAATTTTATTATTATCATCATCATCATTATTATTACCCTGCCCTCTCCGCTGGAGAAGGCTCAGGGCAGCTTACATAAAATGTCATAGCTAAAACAACAATATAAATAAAAGTTTAAAAACACAACATAAGGTGCTAGTGAACAATTTGAATGGCGATGGCGAAAGCAGAGTAGCATCAACATTCTAGTAAATGTAGTCGGTATTTGATGTTAAAGTCAGTGAAGCTCAGGCTGTCGATGGTGGTACTGGCCACAGTGCCTTAGTACATTGAGTGTGGCTCCTTAACTAAAGGCCTGGTGGAAGAGCTTCGTCTTGCAGGCCCTGTGGGACTGTAAAAGGTCCCGCAGGGCCCTGAGGTCTTCTAAGTACGTGACTCAGTAGGATTGTTCAGTTATTGAAGTTATACTTTCATCCTACTTAGCAAGCAATACTTAGTTCCAAAAATGGCTCATAAGAATTAAATTATCCCGGACTTCCGGAAGAGACATGCTTAATGGTAGACACCTCTCACCGCATCTGCGGGAGAGGCGATCCGCTCTCGGTGGGGTAGAAGGGGCTTTGGACAGGTGCCGAGCCCCCAGAGACCCTAGTAAAGGGGCTCTGCCTGGGGTGGCTTGAGGGATGTCTCTCCTTGCGGTGGCGACTGCTGGATCGAGACACCCTCCTTCACCATTGTAGGTTCCCCCCGCCGCAGAAGCCTCTGGGCTACTCAAGCGTAACCGTGAAGCAGCACAGAATACCGAACGGAGAAGCAAGGAAACTTCCTGATACGCAATGGTGATTCGTGAGTCTCAAACAGAGTTTGCATAATAAAGCGGCTGGGAAGGGTTGGGTGGAATGTTTCCCACCCCCTCCCCTCTCTCCAAACGGAGCTTACAGAGACTTTCCCATGGCGTTTCTGCAGCATTGAAAGCAGCTTGGAAATGCTGGAGGGCTGGATCACATGCACGAAGAAATGAGCTTTTAAATGGCATTAGTGTGAAAAAGAGACTTTCTTCTTCAGATCTTCTTATCTAAATATAAACAAAACGAAACAGCAACAATGACGGGGAGACAAAAACCCTCCCCTAAGCCAGGAAGCGGAGTTCCGGTTGCAAAGAGCGACATCACAGAGATGAGCACAATGCTCTCATTGATGCTGAGACACCTAGTGGATCAGATGACAGCTCTCAATGCCAAGATGGATACAATACAGAAGGAAATGAAAGAGTCCAGAAAATTAAATGAGAAGCTGCAACAAGAACTCATGGAAGTAAAAGCAACAACAAGTAAGCATGACTCAAGACTACAAAAAATTGAAAAAGAAAAGGCTTTTCAAAGTGACGTCTTAAAACTTCAGATGGAACGTTCAAATTTTTTCCTGAGACTGCAGAATGTTCCTGAGAAAAAAGCGGAGGATCTTAAAAAACTATTGAGTGAGGCATTAGCACCGCTGGCAGGTATTGAAGCGGAGAAACTACAAAGCGACATGGATTTGGTCTACAGCACCTATCCAGATTTTGTGAAAAAGAAAAACCTGCCAGGTGAGATCATGATAAGGTTCTCCAAAAGATCAACAAGGGATGTGGTGTTAAAAACCACAAACAGAACAACGCTGAAGATCCAAGAAGAGGAAATCAAGGTTCTAAAAGACATTCCATTTGAAATTCGAAAAAGAAGAAAAACCTACAGGAATATATCAACATGGTTACAATCTGAGTCAATTACGTATCGTTGGAATATTCCAGAGGGACTGTCTTTCAGCTATAAAAGCAAGAATTACAAGATTAACTCTGTAGAACAAGCCAAAATATTTCTGGAAAAATGCAAGAAAAAGAAAGCGGAGAGGGAGTCAGATGACTCACTAGAGTCACAGGAAAGTATGTATGGCTTTGATGGCTCAGAAAGTGGAGAAGAAGCATCAGACTCAGAAAAGGGAGCTGCTGCTCCCAAGCTCAGCAAAGAGACTAAAAAGACAAGAAGAGGAACGAAGAAGAAATAATGTTATAAACAATATGTAATGATGGTACACTATGTCTAAATGTAAACGGAATAGTAGGCATTTTCTTCATTGCTGTATGTGCCAGTTAATCAGCTTTGTTATGTGTAGAAGCAGAAACATGAACTTAGAATGTTTAACCAAGAAAGTATATTGCTTTTCAGTTTTAAAAGTTAGTTAACTTGATTATTGCAAACAGTATTCTCTGTATAGGATAATATAGTGTAGTTATTAGCGGTAGAGTTGTAGAAATAGTAAAAAATCAATAAAAATCTTTATAAAAAAAAGAATTAAATTATCCCTATGAAAGGTAATAAGGAGCAGGTGTATACATGTAAGTACTGAGGTAATATGCTTTCACTGGTATATCCCCCAGCAGAAGAAGTTGGGCTTTCTTCCTGTGTTAACCAGTACAGGGGATCTCCTTGTTGGTTCCTCCATTTTCTCGGACAATCTGTAACCTCCAAGTCAGGTGGGGAGCCACTGAAGCCAGCGGCATGCTGTATTCATTGGAATGCATTTCCATTTATTTTATTTATGATGCAGTTCTGGCGGCAGCCACTAGGGGCACAAGGAAGTCAGCACGGTAAAATATGCTCTGACTACCGGCTAGCAAACCTTTGCCTAACAGACCTTGCAAAGTCCAGCCAACACTGGAGCAAGGCAAAACAAGCCAGCACAGCTGAAGACTGCTACAGTCATTGTCAGGCTGCAGCCTTCTAAAAATGTCATTGTGGCAGCAGTCTATCTTTTCCCTCTTCCTTTCCTTGCACTCAGGTCATGTTTTATCTGCCCAGACAGATATCTTGCAAAGTGGTAGGTCAGTGTGTGTTGCAGCAAGATAAAACAGTCTTTCCCTCTCTTTTCCTTAATTTCACTCCCTTTCCCCCACACCTTTCTCCTTCATTTTGCTCTTTCTTTCATGATCGGCCTTAATTTCTCTCTCTCTCCACCTTCTAATTTTTCCATGTCTCTCCTCACCTTTATTTTCAAGTCTTGGTCTCAGCTCCTTCTAATCCTTATCCTGCTTGGCAATTTAGAACATACTTTTTTTTTTTTTTAATTGATTTTATCTATTTCTACTACTACATTGCTACTTTTCTAAGCTATATTTACCTTATACAGAGTGTGCTTTAACATTTGCTTAATATTACCTTACCATTAATACATATGAAGCATTTTAAACCTTGGTTAATATTCAATTAAGATTGTTACTGATGATATATGAAAAATAAAAAAGCTGTTTGACAGACATGTTCTTTTGAAGGAATGCTTAATTATACAAATTATATATAATATATAAGTGCGATTTCAAAAAACATTTCAGCCCTTATTTCTTCTTTCGTCCTCTTCTTGTCTTAACAGTCTCTTCTTGTACCTTTGGAGCTGCTGCTCCTTTTTCCGAGTCAGAAATTTCTTCTTCGCTTTTTGAGCTATCAAATCCATACATACTTTCTTGCGATGCCAGCGAACCATCTGAGTCTCTCTCTTTTTTCTTTTCTTTGCTTTTTTCCAAAAAACTTTTTGCCTGTTGAACAGAGTCAATCTTGTATTTTTTGTCTTTGATGCTGAAGCTCAGTCCTTCCGGAACATTCCACCTGTAGATAATAGATTCAGACTGTAGCCAAGATGTCAGTTTTCCATAGGCTTTCCTTCTTTTCCTTATTTCAAATGGGATATCTTTCATCACTTTAACTTCTTTTCCTTTGATCTTCAGAACTGCTTTATTTGTGGTCCTAAGCACCACATCTCTTGTTGACTTTTTGGAGAACCTTATCTGAATCTCACCAGGCAGGCTTTTCTTTTTAGTATAGTCTGGATAGGTTCTGTAAACCATATCCATATCGCTTTTTATTTCCGCTGCTTTTAAGCCCGTCACTGGTTCAAGCGCTTCACTTAACAGATTTTTAAGGTCTTCTCCTTTATCCTCTGGTACATTCTGAAGTCTTAGGAAAAAATTCGATCTTTCCATCTGTAGTTTCAAAAGCTGATCAGAGTGGAAGGCCTTTTCTTTCTCCGCTTTTTGTAGCCTTGAATCATGATTTTTTACTGAAGTCTTAACTTCCAGAAGTTCTCGCTGCAGCTTCTCTGTAGTTTTATTCGACTCCTTCAGGTCCAGCTGCATCTTGTCCATCTTGACGTTGAGAGCTGTCATTTGGTCCACCAGAGGTTGCAATAACGAGGAGAACACAGTGCTCATCTCTGTTATCAACCTTTGAACTCGGAGCTGTACTTCCTAGTTTGGGGGAAGGTTTCGGTTTCCCCGCCATTGTTGAGGCTGCGCTTCTTTGTTGATAGTTAGATAAGATGGACGAAAGAAGCAAATTCTACGACTGCGCTTATATCTTTTTAAAGTTCATATCTTCTAAAGAGCGATGCCGCCATCTAGCAAGCCGAACGTATGTTTTTTCATGCAGTAACGCCACGTAAAGAGTCCCGTAAGTACGCCAGTCTCGAGGGGGGGGGGTTTGCTCCACCCGCCTTTCCCGCTGTGTTCTGTTTATTTTTACTTCAGACTCACGTTTTCTCCGTGCGTAACTATAAGTTCCAGCTTCAAAGCTTCGCACTCTCTGCTGCTTCTCGGTTTTGCGCTTTTAGCCATACGGCTCCCACGGACGGGGGAACCTATGGGGGTGATGAAAGGGGACCTCGATCCCTCAATCGCCACCGTAGGGAGAGATCCCCTTCGTGCCACCCCAGGCAGAGCCCCTTCACTAGGGTCTCTGGGGGCTCGGCACCAGTCCGAAGCCCCTTCTTCCCACCGGGTATGGATCGCGCTCCCCGCAGATGCGGAGGAGCGCGTCCGCCATGGTCGCAAGTCTTGCCGGAAGTCAGCAATTTAGAACATACTTAATAGCAGTATAGTAACAAACCTTTCTTAATATTATCAACAAAAGTGGGGGATTAGAATTTTTATGCATAGTAATTCAAACCGTATGGGATGCATACAAAGCAGTGATGAGAGGACTATTGATATCGCTAAATGCTAAAGATAATAAAAAGAAAAAAGAGCAATATGAAAATATTCTACAAGCCATTAAAACAAAGAAAGAAGAACTGAAGAAAAAACCAGGGAAAAAGAAACTGCAAAAGGAAATTTGGATGCTACAAGACCAAGCAAAAGCCATTTTGAACCAAGAGATGTACTGGAACTTAAAAAAACTTCAACAAAAAGCATTTGAAGGTGCAAATAAACCCGGAAAATACTTAGCATGGCAATTAAAGAAAAAACGTGAAAATAAATTTATCACTAAAGTGATAAGAGATAATATTGAGATAATAGATAACAAAGGAATAAAAAGAGAATTTTTTAAATACTATGCAAAACTTTTTAAGAAGGAAAACAAAGACAGAAGAAAGATTAAAGAATACCTGCAAACATTAAAGTTACCAAAACCAACAGAGAAAATTAAAGAACTATTTAATAATCCAGTATTATTACAAGAGATCAAAAATGCAATAAATGACTCAAAATTAGGTAAAGCACCTGGACCGGATGGATTTACAGCGAAGTTCTACAAAACGTTACAGGAGTCAGTTTCACCGGTGTTACTGCTATTGATGAACGATATAAGAGTTACTGGAGAGGTACCAGAAACCTGGAAAGATGCATCCATCTCACTGATCCCGAAAGAAAATCAAGATTTGACCAACGTTAAGAATTATAGACTGATTTCTTTACTGAATAATGATTATAAGATTTTTGCTAAGATTATAGCGGATAGACTAAAAGAGCACCTTAAAGAGACTATACAAACAGAACAAGCAGGGTTCTTACCTAATCGACAAATAAGGGACAATCTAAGAGTAGTAGTGGATGCTATAGAATACTACGACAAACATCCTGAAAAAGAAGTGGGCTTTTTCTTTTTAGATGCGGAGAAAGCGTTTGATAATTTAAACTGGGATTTTATGTTTGAAGTTTTAGAAGATCTTGAGATTGGTGAATATATGCTTAACTTCATTAAAGCAATATATAAAGAACAGAAATCCTCATTAATAATTAATACCGAAAAGACAGACGATTTTAAAGTTGAAAAAGGAACAAGACAAGGATGCCCACTTTCGCCGCTGCTATTTATTTGGATTTTAGAAGTTCTACTGTTAAATGTGAAGGAAGACAAAGATATTAAAGGCTTAACAACTAAAGGTTTTTCTTTCAAATATAGGGCCTTTGCAGATGATGTGATGTTTATAGTGGAAGACCCCTTATCCACATTACCACATTTGTTACAGAGAGTAAAAGAGTTTGGTGACTTAGCAGGATTTTATGTAAATAAGAACAAATCGAAAGTAATGTGCAAAAATATGTCAAATAAGAAACAAAACGAGTTACAAAAACTTACAGAATGTGAGGTGGTGAAAAAGACAAAATATCTGGGTGTAAACCTAACTATGAAAAATATTGATCTTTATAAAAATAATTATGAAAAATTATGGTTGCAAATTATGCAGGATATTAAAAAGTGGAATGTATTGAATTTGTCATTGCTGGGTAGAATTGCGGTGGTCAAGATGAATGTGTTACCACGATTAATGTTTTTGTTTCAAACTATTCCAATTGTGAAAGATGTAAAAACATTCAAATGTTGGCAGAAGGAGCTGTCTAAATTTGTGTGGGGAGGGAAAAAACCAAGAATTAAGATGAAAATAATGTGTGATGCCAAAAAAAGAGGAGGGTTTCAACTACCAAATCTAAGGTTATACCATGATGCAATATGTTTGACCTGGGTAGGGATATGGACTATGTTACAAGATAGAATGTTATTGTCCCTGGAAGGTCATGATTGTAGATTTGGGTGGCATGCATATTTGTATTATGGCAAAACAAAAATGGACAATATGTTTAAACATCACTATTTGAGAAGAACACTAATGGATACGTGGACAAGATATAAAAACTTTTTTTCAGAAGAGATACCCATGTGGATTGTACCCGCAGAAGTCTTATATCCAACATCAAGATATAAAGGACAAAATTGGCTGAAGTATAGAGACTTATTAATAAGACATGGTAAAGATTTCAAACTGAAGGAGCAGCATCAGATTGACTTTGATTATGGTTGGTTAAGATATAGACAAATATATGATTTGTATAGAAGTGATAAAAATCACGGTTTCAGGGGAAAAAATAATGAAATAGAACAAGTTTGGGAGGAAGGTGGAAAAAAAATGATTTCTAAAATGTATAAAGTCTTGCTAAAATGGTTTAATGCAGATGAAATGGTAAAAAAACAAATGGTAAAATGGGCGATAAACTTTAACAAAGACATTGAAATGGAATCTTGGGAATTTTTATGGAAAAATGCTATGAGTATATCTACGTGTTATAACTTAAAAGAAAATTGTTTTAAAATGATGTATAGATGGTATATGACACCAAAAAAAATTGCAAATATTGGTCAGAATATATCTAACAAATGTTGGAAGTGTAAAAAGAAAGAAGATTCTTTTTATCATATGTGGTGGACTTGTGATAAAGCAAAGATTTATTGGTCCAAAATACATGCAGAAATGGAAAAAATCTTGAAATGTACATTTAAGAAGTTGCCTGAAATGTTATTGCTAGGACTTAAACTAGAAGAGATAAATGTAAAGAAAAGGACAATAATATGGTATATGATTACAACAGCAAGAATGGTGTATGCACAAAATTGGAAAAATGAAAAAATACCAGAGGTGTGGGAATGGTTGAAAAAACTGTTATATATGGCTGAAATGGATAAATGGACTAGAAAATTGAATAATCTCTACTCAGAGACCTTTCTAGAAGACTGGAAAGATTTGAAAGAATATGTTGAAAAATACTGGGATATGAAAAACTACATTTATACATGGTTATAATAGCATAAAGGAATAGAAATATATTATATGAAGGTTTTAGTTAAAATTAGACAATGAAGCTGTTTTTATTTAGAAATATATAAGAATATAGAAAATAAGAATTGGTGTATAAGTATTTTAAAGATATATAACCGTTACTAGAAATGAAACATAGATATAGTATTACTATTTTGAATAAAATGGAAAATGTGTTATGCTTCAGAGGTGGTGGGAAACCACCAAAACAAGATAAAAATAGAATGTACAAATAGAACAAAATGTTATATAATATGGAAAAAGGGATTTGTATAAGGTAAATGTATTATTTTTGATGTTTTTTTTTTTGAAAAATAAAAATTTCTTTACAAAAAAAAAAGAATTTTTATGCATAGTAATGGAATGTCAATCAGTTTTAGGGGTTATACATGTGCAACAAAAGTTAGAACTCCCAGTTTAGGCACTGGATTGTTACTGTGTTGGTGGGATATCTGATAGTGCTTTGTTATAGCTACTATGTTATATGACAAGTGATGTAATCTTTTTTAGATAGCGTCAGCAATTCAATCCCAATGCTCCCAGTATTTTTCATCAAGGGCCACTACATAACCCAGTTTCCTCCTGCTTTAGTGCTAGGTAAAGGTACAAAGGTAAACTGAAATAGATTTCATACTGATTTATTTACTAAAGATCTATTGCAACATGAAGATTTTGTGAACTATAGCCCACTTCATCTGAGGAAAGACATATATCCTACATTGGAGTACATGTGTACCTAATTATAAAATGAGAAAACTAGACTCATGGCTTTAGAGAGTAGTACTGAAAAGGTACAGGCTGTGCAAACAGAGTAGATTAGAAGGGCATTTTGGCAGGCGCTGCTTGTGTGGAAAGAGGGAGGAAAACTACTCCTGCTCCTTTAATGCAATTATGATGGCTTCTATAGATACAAGAAGCCTGGCCCTGATTGCTGTGCTTACAGTATTTGACAGAAGTTTTAATATTGGATGATCAGTTCTTCCACCTGCCGAAAGGGTTGCAGCAGTATTTGATGAAACAACAACAATAGCTATCATCCTTTTTTCTTTTTCTTTTTTTGTGAACTGTAAGCAAAATTAGATTTATAATAATCCTCATACCTAGTCTTTCTCCCCAGTGGGGACCTCAAACAACTTCCATTGTCCCTCTGTCTGTTTTATCCTCACAACAACCCTGTGAGGTGGGTCTGGATGAGAGCATGTCACCCAGGAACCTTCCATGAGATATTGGGGATCTGAGCATTAGAGCACAACAGGTTGCTTTGAAACTCTCTTGTTACGTTACCTATCTTGAATATAACCTGGTCTGGGATTTTCTGATTCTCCTAATGTTTTGACATGACCTCTTCCATCGTCATTCTGGACCAGATGTCCAGTTTTCAAACATGTAGCATTATTTTTTTGATGAGTTATGCCTACCACAGAAAGAGACCATTAGCTGCCATTGCAAATAGCGGGGGGGAGGGTGTTTTGAGATAACTTGGGCCAGGATATGCCCATTCCTTTCCTTTTTGGCCCCTGGAACTCCCACAATCATCTTGAAGCTGGTGGCCAGTTTTGAGTCTCCTAGCTCAATGAGTTATGCCTGCTACCAAATGGACAAACATACCAATTCTTTTGTTACGATAACTTTATGGTAACAGCAAGCCAAGTGATTTGTTTTGTTGTGCTATTTGGTTTGGATCAGGGTCAAATGGGGGGCTGGCAGCTGGAAGTAAAAGCTACTGCCATCTCTCTAAGGCTTTTTTTCCAGAGCACACTAAGATGGTGAGATCTTAGGGCAAGACTTCAAATCGCCAACTCCTTAATAGTATTTATAATTTAGAGACATATATCTACATTAACTAGGGTTGCAGGTCTCACCTTTGCTGCAGCAGAGGGCTCCTGGTTCTATGGTAACTATAGAGTTCCCCCCAAAAAAGTGTTAGAGCATTGCCGTGTGATGGCCCCAATGACTGGCGATGTCATTGCAATGGCAGCATCCTCGTGGAGGTGCAGTGACCAGAACTGTACACAGTATTCCAAATGAGGCCACACTATAGATTTATACAGGGGCCTTATGATAGTTTTAAATAGTCTCCAAGCTTTCTGAAGGGATTTGACCCTCCTTACCTTTCCTTTCCTTTCAGTTTCTTCTTCCCAAGCCCCCTCATTTGAGAGAAATTAACCCTTCTAAAGTTAAATGTGGTTGTGTTGGTCTTTTGGGGCAGTTTCCTATTTACATAAATGTTAAACTTAATAGCATTACAGTCACTGTTCCCAACTGGTGCTAGCACATTATTTATTTATTTGTTTGTTTGTTAAACTTATATCCCGCCCTCCCCACCTCTCGGCAGGCTCAGGGTGGCTAACTACAGGAGGAATAAACATTAAAATCATAAAACGCAATTTAAAAACATATCTCATACAAGAACAAGAATACAGTGTCCTTCCTACTAGACAGCGCTACTTTGGCCTATCCCCACAGAGTCAGCAGGTGCAGCTGGTCTGGACGGCAGTATTTATTACTTGGGCCAGGGCTGTAAGGTCATGGCGGCGGCCCCTACTTGAAAGCCTAGCGGAAGAGCTCTGTCTTGCAGACCCTGCGGAACTGTAGTAGGTCCCGTAGGGCCCTGATGTTCTCCAGGAGCTCATTCCACCAGTACGGGGCCGTCACCGAAAAGGCCCTGGCCCTTGTTGCCACCAGTCGGGCCTCCCTGGGCCCTGGTAGAGCCAGGCAGTTTTGAGAGCCTGGTCGAAGTGCTCGCTCACCAGGTCTTAGCATTACTTAGGACCAAGTCAGAATCGCCTCCCACCTGGTAGGTTCAGTGACCATCTGTTCCATGGCACAGTCATTGAGAGTATCGAGAAACCCAATCTCTTTTTCCTGACATGAACACATATTGACCCAATCAATGTGTGGGTAGTTAAAATCACCTATCGCGACACAATTATTTCATCTAACTGCTTTCCTTAATTCTTTTGCTGTTTTTAAAGTATCCTCTAACCTTTGATCTGGTGGGTGATAACAAACTACCAGTTAAGCTTCCTTTTGGGCACACTGTTTCCACCCATAGTGTTTCTGTAAGTGAATCTATTTGTCTTAAATTCTCTGTCTTACTAGACTGTATACCCTCTCTGAGTGAGTCCATCTGCCCTTATATCTTGAAGAGTGGAGTAATTTCAGGGAATGACAATAGCAGGCAAATGATATGCATATTCTGCTTTCACTCATTTATGCCAGTCATATTGCGAAAATGGTGAGAGACCAGGTAAAATTTTAGCATATTGTTTAAGACAGCAAAAGAATAAGAAATGTATCCCTTTGATCAAAGATGAGAATATAATATGCATGGCATCTAGTGAAACAAATATACAGTTCTATAAGTAGTATTACGAATTGTACAGCAAAGGCAAAGAATTTTCAGAAAAAGATTTGAAAACATTTTTCTCTCACCTTGATCTTGCATGTTTAGACATTATTCAGCAACAGATTCTTGCTGAATCTTTATGCATGGATAAAATAAGGCAGTGATAATGACTATGAATAATGGCAAATCTCCAGGACCAGATGTGTTGCCTATTGAATGGTAGAAAACCTTTGCAGATTTCTTAATTCTAGAACTTGATCAGTTGTATAATGAGATAATTGAGTCTGGCTCATTGCCATTGTTGTTATGTGATGCCTATCATCACTGTGATACCTTTTTAAAAAAAATTTTATTGATTTTTTCCCTACACCTGTACTAAAAACTACAAAAAATTAACTACCCTAAGGTATACAAGATGGACAATTTGTTACAAAATATATAAAGTTAAAATATCTAAAAAGCTTTATATATAAAATAAACTTTATATATAAAATATATAAAGTTAAAATATCTAAAAAGCGATTTTACACCTAGGTATCTACTCTTAAAAAGATTTTTGCTGATACAATTATGACATGTTGAAATTTCTGTCTCGCTAACAGATAAAAAGATTTTTACAAAGCGTTTATATTAATATATGATGTGTAAATAAGGTTAATACAGTTACAACATTATTTTTTCTTTGGTTCTCTTCTTTTCTTCTGCCTTTTACTTAAAGCTTTTGGGGCAGCCGCCCCTTTTTCAGAGTCAGAGTCTCCGTTCGATGTTTCACCACTTCCTGAGTCGTCAAAGCCATACATACTCTCCTGCAACGCCAGCGAATCTTCTTGCGCAGCTTCAGCTTCCTTCTTTTTATGTTCATCCAAAAATTTATTTGCCTGCTCCACATTTTTATATTTGTTTAAATATTTTATATATATTTATATATATTTTATATATATTTATAATTTTTTATCTTTGTAGCCGAACTGCAGGCCTTCCAGAACTTGCCAACGATAAGAAATTGATTCAGATTGTAACCACAACGTCAAATTTCTATATGCCTTTCTTCTCTTTCTGATTTCAAATGGAATGTCTTTCAATACTTTGATTTCCTCTTCTTGGATTTTCAAAGATGCTCTGTTGGTGGCCTTTAACACCACATCTCTGGATGATCTTTTAGAGAATCTAACCATTATTTCCCCTGGCAGGTTTTTCTTCTTAATAAATTCTGGATATGTCCTGTAGGCCACATCCATATCGCTTTGTATTTTTTCTGCTTCCAAACCTGCCACTGGGGCCAATGCTTCACTCAACAGCTTATGTAAATTCTCTCCTTTTTGCTCTGGTACATTTTGAAACCTCAAGAAAAAGTTAGAATGTTCCATTTGAAGTTTTAGAACACAGTCTCCTTATGTGGCTTTCTCTTTCTCCAGTTTTGCCAATCTTGAATCATGCTTATGAACAACAGCTTTAAAGTCCGAAAATTCCTACTTCAGCTCTTGTGAACTCTTATTTGACTCAGTTATTTCCTTTTGCATGGAATCTAGCTTAGTGTTGATTGCAGTTAGTTGATCCACTAGGGGTCGCAATAGCGCTGAGAATGCCACGTTCGGCTCAGTGGTTTCGCTCTTTGTCCCTGGAAGGTTTCCTCCGACTCTGGGTGAGGGGCGTCTCCCCGTCATTTTCTTTCGTTTCGTCTTATTGTTTACAGTTAGATAAGGGAACCCTTGAAAAAACAATGTCTATTCTTCAAATACACATAATCTGGAAGCTCTCTTTTTCCTCTGCGCGATCCAGCAATTCAGCACCGCCTAGGCACTTTTACTTTCACAGCAAGACTGTAGGAAAGTCTTCCGTCTTAAGGTAAACAACACCAGTAGAGGGTGGGTGGGGAATGAATCCTCCGTCCCTCACCCCAAACTCTTTAATTCCGAAATTAAACGGAGACTCACGCTTTAGCCCATTGCGTAGCTATTTAGTCATCACCTCTCCGAGCAGTCCCTCTTGCAGCTTAATGGCAGCGCTTTGTAGCCCGAAGGCTTCTCCAGTGGGGGGAATCTATAAGGGTAAAGAGATGCCTTGATCCGGCGGTGGCAACTCCAAGCACCCCAGACAGGTTCCCTTCACTAGGGTCCCTGGGGGCTCGGCACTGGTTCTGTAGCCCTTTCCCTCCCACCGAGAGCGGCACACTTCTCCTGCAGCGCGGGGAGATGCGGCCGCCATTACCGCGCCCACCACAAGAAGTCATCACTGTGATACCTAAACCTGGCAAATTTTTGGCCTATTTCTTTGATGAATTTGGATGCTAAGATACTAACTGCTATTCTTAGACCCGGTAGAATTTATATGAGGTAGGCAAGGCTCTGATAATCTTAGGCTAGTCACTGATCTGATTGCTTTAAATAGTAGGATATCTGATCAAGTTGCCATTCTCTTACTTGATGCTTTTGACAAAATAGATTGGAAATTTATCTTTACTACATTAACTAAATTTGGTTTTCTCCACAAATTTTTGAAGTGGATTAGAATTCTTTATTCATCTTCTAAATCTAGGGTGCTAACATTCCCTCTTGAGCGGCCTTTTTATCCTTTTAATTTTTAATATGTATATGGATCCTCTGGCTTGTGCCGTTAGACAAACTGATAATATTCAAGGCTTTGTACATAACTCTTTGGAATTTAAAATAATTTTTTATGCAGGTAATCTTCTATTATTTATTTTAGAAACTCACTCTTCCATTCCTGCATTAATGAATATAGTTAATACCTTTGGAGACTTGTCTGGATATTCAATTAACTGAAAAAATCTGAGTTGATGCCACCGGGAGACAATACATCATGGGTTGTATCTGCTTATGGACATTTTTGGTGGGGCCCAGATTTCATTACTTATTTTGGAATACTTGTAAAGCACAACATATAGTTACATGCAGGGCTTGATTTCAGCAGGAACACACAGGAACGCCGTTCTGGCTGGCCTCCGAGCCTGCCCCACCCCCTCCCTGCCTGGCCTGAGCTTTTTACACTTAAAGGGAAAGTTCCTGAAGAGAGCCAGCAGGAATAAGCTCCACCGGGTGCTTTCCCTTTAAGAGCAAAAAAAGCCAGCAGGAGAAAGCCCCGCCCAGAGATTAAGCACAGGGGCTAGGCTTTCTGCATTTGGCTCGCGTGGCTTTCCCTGCTCCAGTAAGTTCTCTGTTCTCTTTTCCCTCTCTCTCTCTCTGGCCCCCCCACCTTTCTTTCTGTCTTTCTCTCTCTGGCCCCACCTTTCTTTATTCCTTTCTCTTTCTCTCTCTCCCTCCCCCCTTCCTTTCTCTCTCCTCCACCTACCTACCTACCTCCCTTCCTTCCTTCCTTTCTCTGTCTGTCTACCTTCCTTCCTTCTTCCTTCCTTTTCCTTCCTTCCTTTCTCTCTCTCCCCTCACCAACCTCTTCCTTCCTTCCTTCCTTCCTCTTTCTGTCTACCTTCCTTCCTTCCTCCTTCCTTCCTTTTTCTTCCTTCCTTCCTTTCTCTCTCTCTCACCCCACCTACCTCATCCATCCTTCCTTCCTTCCTTCCTTCCTTCCTTCCTTCCTTCCTTCCTTCCATCTGTTCTTTCTGTTTTTATTTTAAAAAAATTGAAAAGGGGGGGATGTAAAAAAAGCAGAGAGCCCAGGAAATGCTGGTTTTGACAATATCTTTAATTTTTGAGAATCTCTTTAGTTTTCTCATGGCATCTTCTGCTTAAGAAAAGTAACTTTGACGCCTGAGTTCATTGTTGTGTCTTGTTGGGAATGGCTTGCAAATATATGTGCGTTTAAAGTCTGTATTAAAGTGGTTTGGTGTTTACTGCCATGTAAGAGAAAACATCTGAAAAAGTAGCTTCATTGTTGTGTGTGTTGTCAGAACACTTGACTGTTGGGGGGCACTTTGGGGGACATCTGCAGAGAAACAGAGTTGTAACTAAAAATGAGCATGGTCAGCAGCACTTTGGAGATTGCCTGTTTAAAAAAGTGGGCAGAGTTTTAAAAAGTGGGCAGAGTTCCTTAAGAAGATGATTGTCCCTCTTCTCCTGTCAGTGGATTGACATCTGCCTTTAATGGGCCAGCAAAGTTGATGTTCTTAAACCTCTTAATAAGAGAGATTTCCGCTTCTGAGGAGTTCCAACGATTGGTGATCTTGTGATGGTAGTGATACTTTTATGTGGTAAAGACCACCTGTTCACAGGATAATTTTACCTGTGGGACAGACTCTGCATGGTAACCACTCGACTGGTACATAATCGCTTTTTAAAAGTATTATAGTGTAATAATTCAGGTGGGTAGCCGTGTTGGTCTGAAGCAGCAGAA
Organism: Lepidodactylus listeri; assembly: GCA_029233225.1. NCBI lineage: Eukaryota > Metazoa > Chordata > Lepidosauria > Squamata > Gekkonidae > Lepidodactylus > Lepidodactylus listeri. The sequence continues at coordinate 59,567,307 of JARCFY010000014.1, forward strand.
CGAAGTTGGAGTCCAGTTTCATCCAAGGTATAAGCTTTTGTGTGCATGCACACATCTTCCATCTGAAGAAGTGTGGGTGGCACATGAAATCTTATACCTTGAATAAAATTTTGTACCTTGAATAAAATAGTCCACAAACTACTCCCATCCAGTGCATCCACAAACCTAGAAGAAGAAGAGATTGGATTTATACCCCGCCCTTCACTACCCAAGGGAGTCTCAGAGCGTCTTTCAAACTCCTTTCCCTTCCCCTCCCCACAACAGACACCCTGTGAGGTAGGTGGGGCTGAGAGAGCTCTGAGACAACAGCTGGTACAGAGCTATGGCTTGCCCAAGGTCATCCAGCAGGTGCAAGGGGGGAGTGGGGAATCAAACCCAGTTCTCCCAGAATAGAGTCCACGCACTTAACGACTACACCAAACTGGCTCCTAGAGTTGTTCTGCCAGTGAACTAGGGTTGCCAACTCCAGGTTGAGGAAATCCCTGGAGATTTGGGAGTGAAGGGTGGGGTTTAGGGGAAGGAGGGACCTAAGCAAGGCATAATGCCATGGACTCTACTTTCCAAAGCAGCCATTGACCTGATCTCTGTAGTTTGGAGCTCAGTTGTAATTCCAGGAGATCTCCAGACCCCACCTGTAGGTTGGCAACCCTAAAAAATCATATTCAGCATACTAGTTCTGCAGGAAGGCAACCTGATTTCTATGGGAACCTAACCCTTAGGAATTGATTCCAATCCAGTGTGGGAATAATTGTTGGACATAAGATATTGGTTCAGGCAAGGTTTTGTATAGATGGGACAGAAAATAATGTTTTTATTGGTTTTGTCAAAACTGTTTTGACAACAAGGTAAACAGAATAAGAAGCAAAAGGTGGATGTGGCTGGATGACCACACTTCTGGGAACACTGGGTGTGTCCTAATATGTTAATGGGCTGTGCTGTCAGGGGTGTGGCCTAATATGCTAATGAGTTCCTGCTGGGCTTTTTCTACAAGAAGAGCCCTGGTTACATGTGAGTGTTACCTGTTCAAATGATTTCAATATAGATTACAACACGTTGTTTTTACGCAGTGTTGCATTGTTTACTCTAGTGTTACACACCCTGTTCCCAGTTTGTATTTCATTATACTGGCTTTTTGGGAAACCATTCCTGAGCGTATAGATACTTCTGCTTTTTCAGAAGCTGACAGAAGCAGAATTATAGTTGCCCTCACCATGTTTTTGGGGGACTCAGAGCATCAACTTTGTTCGTGGCTGCAAACCACATAACAACTTTTATAGAAAGCGCAGACAGCAGGAAATATAACATGGGAACAGTATGGAGGCAGTCAAATGCACAGCACTAGGAACCGAGAAGGAAACAGACACCCATCTTCTAGTGAGGCTAGAGAAACCTTGAAAAAGAGATTGGGAGAGGCTTACAAATTGTCTGAGAGAAGGGAGGGGCCATCCAGTAGGACTTCTGTCTGTGCTGGTTAACACAGGAAGAAACCCCAGCTTCTTCTGATGTGGAATATACTGATGGAAGCATAGTACCTCAGTACTTACATGGATACACCTGCTCCTTATTACCTTTCAAACCACAAATTATGCAGTCGAGTTTCCCTCATTTGGGGAAATCGCAGGGGTCAGCACATCCGGAGGGCAGTGGATGAGCCTCACCCTGGGAAAATTTAATTCCCATGAGCCATTTTTGAACCAAGTTGTTGGCTGCTAAATAGGATAAAAATATAACTTCAATAAATGAACAATCCAACCGAGTCACATACTTAGTGATTTCCAGAATTCTCCAGAACAAAACAAAGTTTCTAAAAAAGAAAAAGGGCACAAATTTCTGCTAGACAGATCATTACAAAGTGTGGTGTATGATATGAAGAAGGCCTCACATGAGGGCAGCACCGTGTACAACAACCTACTGAATGGGAGAGAGGAAGATGATGAGAAATATTCCTACACCAACAAGCAATGGCAAACAGGTCAGTCAAAACATGGAAGAGATAATGCTGATGAGCAACAGATAGCTGGGCACAATGCTAAAACATATTTTTATCAAACTGAACAAAATATAGTTCTGTTCATATGCACCTTTGTAGAAAGGGGGGGAAATGATCACACAAGTCTAGATTTGATCATACAAGTCTAGGAACCTAAGTGGGACATAATGCTACAGAATCAACCCTTCAAAGCAGCCATTTTTTTCTAGGGGAACTGATCTCTGTAATCTGGAGGATAATTGTAATTCCAGAAGATCTCCAGGCCCCACAAGCTTGTTGGCAACCGTATTCCTAATGTGGCACCCATGGGTAACTTGATGCCCACCAATGTGTTTTCTGGTTCCACTTCTTTCTTTCCCCAACCTGACAGCCAATCCTGACTCTTTCCTCCTGCTCATTGGACCAGGACATTCTTCAGAGGAGCCCAGGAGGCACCACCTTTGGATCTTCAGGGAGCACCCATTTCAGAAACACCTGCCTCCTTTATACAGTGATGCACGGCTCGGAACCTCCCAACATTTTGTGATTGGCCCCAGCACCTGTGACAGCCATTCTGTGGTGGGATACCCTCTCCATGGGAGTAGGGTTGCCATCCCTCCAATGGCGGCAGGGTTTCCCCTGATTTCAGGGGCCCCAATCTGCCACTGGCCAGCTGGCCGGCGAGGGGAGCCTTGCCCCCAAAGAGCCCCGCTATGCCCAACATGCCCATTGTGATGACATCACCCGGAGGTGATGTCTTCGTGCCGGGCATGTCATGAGGGGACGCTCTAGCATTTGGCCAAAAACTCTATGGTCACCATAGAGTTTTTAGCCAAATGAAGAAGAGGAGAAGAAGAAGAGATTGGATTTATACCCCGCCCTCCACTCCCCAAGGGAGTCTCAGAGGAGCTTACAAACTCCTTTTCCCTTCCCCTCCCCACAACAGACACCCTGTGAGGTAGGTGGGGCTAAGAGAGCTCTTTCCCAAGCTGTCCTTGAGGGAACAGCTGGTACAGAGCTATGGCTTGCCCAAGGCCATCCAGCCAGGTGCAAGTGGAGGAGTGGGGAATCAAACCCGGTTCTCCCAGATTAGAGTCCGCTCACTTAACCACTACACCAAACTGGCTCTCCCCTGCACGACATGCCTAGCACAATGACATCACTTCCGGGTGCTGTCATCATGGTGCACACACTTTGCACACATGCAAGAAGATCCCAGGAAGAAGCATGGAGCCCCCACCGGCAAATGGTAAGCACCTGGGAACCCTGCATGGCAGCCACGCGGCGATGGTACCTACTAAGTATTCTTAGAATTCCAAAAGTACCCAAAGGCATAGATTGCACAATGTACTTTGCAGTGAGGAGTTCTTAAGACACACCGGAGAGCATGGGGAGAATCAATATTCATCAGTCAGATCCCCCAGTGCAGGTAGACTAATATCTGGAAAGTTGATTAGTTGCATTGAATATTATTAAATATCTTATATTGTAATAGCAAAGTTGGGAAATCTTTGGATACGTAAATTCAGTGACTGGAGCTGTGAACAGGCAAGACAAGATCTTCCTACACATTTGAAAAGGGCCCCAGGTTTGCAGGAAAATGTGAAATGTAAAAAAGAATACACTGGGGGAGTATAAAATGCAAAAATAATAAAAACACTAAACAATAGATTCCCTCAGTGGTTGATGCTAAGCAACAACAGTATTCAAGGCTGGTTTTCAGTGAATAAAAAGGCAGGGGGAGGGTGCAGGGCCCATTCCAGGACTATTTTGACCTTTGAGGGTAGATTTATCAGGGCCAAGCTACTAGGGTTACCAGCTCCAGGTTGGGAAATCCCTGGAGATTTTTGGGGGGAGTCTGAGGAGGGCAGGGTTTGGGAAGGGGAGTGGTCTCAACTTAGTATAATGCCATAGAGTCCACACTCCAAAGCAGCCATTTTCTCCAGAAAGGCAGATCTGTTGTCTAGAGTCCATTTGTAATTCTGGGAGGTCTCCAGGTCCCACCTGGAGGTTGGCAACCCTAGGCTGGAAGCAACCTCTGAGTGACTTGATACCATTCAGCTCACACGGCTCAACTAGGCCTGGTTGCTTGCTACTGTTCAACAGCAGCCACCCTATGAAAGCCAGTGTGGGATAGTGGTTAGAGCTTCAGAGCAGGTTCTGGGGGACCCAGGTTCAGATCTCCATCTTGCTGTGAACGCTCATTGGATGATTTTGGACCAGTCATATACTTTCAGCCTAATCTCCCTTACAGGGTTGTTGTGCAGATAAAAAGGAGGCATGAGGAGGATAATGTATGCTGCTTTGGCCCCTGCTACCGTTCATGTAACACGTTCAATCATTTTGATTGCCTTTAATCCCTAAGATATCAACATGGTCATAAAACAAAAATAAAACATTAATTGGTCCAAAATTTCACTTGGTAACATCTTTCCTCCCCCACCCCCAACATTAGCATTGTTCTCTAGCCCAGCTACACTGTTCCTGCACAGAAAGTGCCTTCATCCTTCAATCCAGGCTGCCACATGAAAACTGGGAAATACATAATGACAGGATCTGCTCGTACGGTAAAATAAATTCGTATGGACTGGGTGGAGATGGGTGTGAATCTCTTTGCATCTAATTCGTTAAAACAACATGGGTAGAGACGGGTGTGAGCCTCTAAGTTTGCTCCGTCCAAATTGTCAGGAATAAAAACCATCCCCAGTGCTCAGTGCCACTCACATTTGTGTAACGGGAGACTCTGGAGCATCTTTTACACAGAAAATACTGAAGGAGGTTCCCTGCTCCCTCGTCAGTAAAGCACCAGAAAATAAGCACCTGAGAAACCCTGGGATAAACAAACACAGATCACTAAGAACAGGTAAGGAAGGGGATTATCATTTTCTTCCACAGGACGTGGAGAGACTTGGAAATGGTCTGTAATGTGAAGCAATCTGGGGACTGTGGAGGAAGAGAGGCCAACAAGTTGAGGTATGCCTTTTAAAAGGCAAGGTCTGCAGAGAGCCAGTTTGGTGTAGTGGTTAACTGCGCTGACTCTAATCTGGGAAAACCGGGTTTGATTCCCCACTCCTCCACTTGCACCTGACTGGTGACCTTGGGCAAGCCATAGCTCTGTACCAGCTGTTCTCTCAAGGACAGCTTGGGAAAGAGCTTTCTCAGCCCCACCTACCTCACAGGGTGTCTGTTGTGGGGAGGGGGAGGGAAAGGAGTTTGTAAGCCGCTCTGAGACTCCAAGTGAGTGAAGGGCGGGGTATAAATCCAATCTCTTCTCTCTTCTTCTTCTCCTTCTGAAACGTCCCCCATTGGTTATCAACCTACCCAGTTGCTTTCTTTCCTCAGTTTCCCATCTCTCTCCTGCTTTCTTCTTCAACAATCCCCATCGCATCCTTCTTTGGGTGATCAGAGGGGACAAATTCTCCCCTTTTCACCAGCAGGAAAGCTAGGGATGCGAGCCTCCAGATGGGACCTGGGGATCCTCCAGAGTTACATCTCATCCCCAGACCACAGAGGTCAGTTCCTCTGGAGAGAGTGGATACTTTGGAGGGTGGACCCCACTAGGGTCCCTGTCCTCCCCAGGCTTTATCTCCAATTATCCAGGCATTTCCCAACCTGGATCTGGCAACCCTACCCTCCATCCTGGGGGGATCTTGCAACCCTAGTGAAAGCTGAATTGTTAAGTCCACAGCCAGAACCTTGTAACTCTCTACAGCAGTAAACAATCTAAACTTCTTTCAAGAACTACAAAGATACGGTTGGCCTGTTGGCCCCAGTGATGTCACAGGGACTCATCAATATAAAGACCACGGCAGCCATGTGCTCGTTTGCTGGACAGGCTTAGCCTCCCTGCTAAATGAGGGGAATAGATTTTCCTGAGTCCATCTTCTTTTTAAATTACAATAGCAAATGACAGTGGCAAGAACATCACCTTTTAGACCCTAATTTGGCTTCTGCACAGAATCATGCAGAGAATTGCTGAGCAGCCTGTGGTCTATTATGTATGGGTGCTTTCCCTTGCTTTAATCATGCACATCTGCCGGGTTTTCTTTGTAGTTCTGCATTCCCATTGCTTGCATTTCCTTGGGGGTGGGGGGCGGAAGTTTCCCCCATTCTGCATTGCTTTTCCTCCCTTCAGTGCTCAGTTTGCTTTCCATTCACTGTTGGCCTGGTTTTTTTAGAGTGCTTTTGCAGTGGCTTTTCCCCCCTTGCTTCGCTTCCAAGCTAAAGTCAATTCAAGTGCATACATATCCCTTCATATTTTTCCAACCCACCCATTTCCTGCCTGTTGTGTGCTAAGGATGAGTCAACCCCAAATTCAGATTGAGCTGGGGTCAGATTGAGCTTGCGTCCACAAACAATAATTGGCTAAGATCGTAGAATGGACCAATAGAAAAACAATGTTATGTAAATAGACGATCATTGGGACTGGGGTGTGTTTGGGGTGTGGTTTGTGCATGCTTAAAAACCAGGCTTCTGCCTGGGAAAATGGTCCCCCCACCCTGCAAGCCTAAACCTTTGAAAACATTTCCCCTTTTCATGCTGTAGTGAACAAGGCTTGGGGGAGGGGAACCTTTTGGCAATCTCTGGAAGCCTAACATGAAAATGGCACCTCGTTGTTTTACATTAAAAAAAATTTTTACAGGGTGGTGGTGGTAGGTATCTCCATGTTTTCCAGGCAGCAGCTGTAGCTATCAGTGTGGGCAGGTGGATGAGCCAACCCCAGTCACTCCTTCCCCTAGGGCAGGGGTGGGCAAACTTGCTCAGCGTAAGAGCCACCTAGAACAGGGGGGGCCAAACTTGCTTAACGTAAGAGCCGCATAGAATAAACATCAGATGTTTGAGAGCCACAAGACATGAACAAATATTACCTGCTTTTATTGGAAAATAAGCAAATTTGCTTTTTATTAACATTAAATGAGACTGCCAAAAATAATAACAAAAGGGGTAAAATCAGATATTGATAATGATATTAATTTGTCCAATGATATTTGTTTGCTAATGATATTTAGCTTCCTCAACTGCCCTGCTGGGAGCCACATAATATATGTGAAAGAGCCGCATGCGGAGATTGAGCTTGCGTCCACAAACAATAATTGGCTAAGATCGTAGAATGGACCAATAGAAAAACAATGTTATGTAAATAGACGATCATTGGGAGTGGGGTGTGTTTGGGGTGTGGTTTGTGCATGCTTAAAAACCAGGCTTCTGCCTGGGATTTTTGTCTTTCTGCTCCTTGCTGAAATCACTAATAAAGTGGAGCTGATCACTGGATTTGGGGTCTGTTCATCCATGGGACCCACTATTTAACACTGCTCCATTGAGACCATTCCTGCGCCCACGTAGAGGTCAATCCTCCCACTCCTTATTGGCAGGGCTAATTTTGGACAGGAACACACAGGAACCGAGTTCTGGCTGGCTCCTTAGTTGGCCACGCCTACAACCAAAATCTCTGGCATGCGTGGCTACATAACATGCTGCCCTCCCCACATTACACACAAGAGGGAAAGGCAGCTGTCTTTGCCTCTGGGGATCCCCCAGGAATTTCCTTGTCAATTTCACTCCCCACCAGTCAGCTGAGGGTGAAATTGACAAGGAAAAAGCCTCTCTCTGCCTTCCCTTCTCTAGCTGACATAGGGCAGGCAGGGAACCCAGGCATGCCAATCTGGGGGAGGGAGAGAACAGCATTTAACCATGCCCCCCCAGCACTTCCCCGAGTCTCTCTGCAATAGCAGAGAGGCTCAGGAAAGAAACGGGCATGTGTGCATGCCTGCCTGCCTTTCCCCAGCCTGTCTGCCACATGAAAATGCCTTTCTTTCCCTCCTTATTCTGGGGGAGAGAAAGGCATTTACCCATCCCCCACACACACTTCCCTGAGTCTCTCCGTAAAAGCGGAAAGGGTCAGGGAAGGAATGGGGCATGTTTGCCTGCCTGCCCTCAGTCTCCCCAGCCTGCTGTTGGGTGTGGCCTATTATGCTAATGAGTTCCTGCTGGGCTTTTTCTACCAAAAAAAGCCCTGCTTATCGGTCAGTTTTGTGCTGGGCGTGTTTTTTGAAACAGGAGATTCTTCAGTCTGTGGGTAGCCACCTTAGCAGAATGTTAGTGTCTCTGCCCCCTTCATCGGTGTTCAAGCTCCACTGTCGCTTAGGTTTTCCATCTTTTAATTTTTTATTTTATTTTAACAAGTGTGTTGAGTCTAGCACTAGATCGCTGGAGACAAAATCATTGGCAGGGAATGCTTTAAAAGTTTCGCTAGAGGTAGCTTTTGTGTCTGCGTGTGTGTGTGTGTGCAGTTACACATCAAGATCTGTGCTGCACTTTGAATTAACTAAAGGGGCGCTATTGAGAGACACATATAGGCTCTTGGATTTAAAGGATCCATTGCTCCTTGGGGGAGGAGAGGGCAATATTTTCGCCTCACCTCCCCGTGGCAGTTGGGCTTCTTAGAGCCATTTGAGAGCTTGGTAAAAAGTGACACTCCCCCCCCCCCCCTCACTTGTGCATTCTCTTGCACTCCCCCCCCCCCCCCACACACACACTTACTAAAACCAGCACAAAGGCGGAATGGTGCTCTGTGACAGAGGTCTATCCATGGTTGTGGTCTTCTGACCACACATAAAAATAGCTGTTAACAGTGAATGGAATAAAACTGCTGGATGGTTTAGAAATAAGACTGCCACGTCATTACATTCCACTTGTTTTCTACATGAGGGGAAATGAGAGGTCTATTTGTAATAGCTTAGTTAGTTAGAGCATCCTGCTCATTATTGCAAGGTCACAGGTTTGATCCCTGGGCAGGCGAGTTCTTTTTTCCCCTCATGAACCTGGTCTACAGTTAATGTCATTACACTAGACCTGAGCAGCTTGTTTTTAAAAAATTTAAATGCAAACAACAAGGTGCCCTTTTAGTCTTAGCCTTGCTTCCAGAGACTGAAATGTGACATTTTTAAACTGTAGCTGTTTCCAGAGACTGCTAAAATGGTCCCCCCACCCTGCAAGCCTAAACCTTTGAAAACATTTTCCCTTTTCATGCTGTAGTGAACAAGGCTTGGGGGAGGGGAACCTTTTGGCAATCTCTGGAAGCCTAACATGAAAATGGCACCTCGTTGTTTTACATTAAAAAATTTTTTTACAGGGTGGTGGTGGTAGGTATCTCCATGTTTTCCAGGCAGCAGCTGTAGCTATCAGTGTGGGCAGGTGGATGAGCCAACCCCAGTCACTCCTTCCCCTAGGGCAGGGGTGGGCAAACTTGCTCAGCGTAAGAGCCACCTAGAACAGGGGGGGCCAAACTTGCTTAACGTAAGAGCCGCATAGAATAAACATCAGATGTTTGAGAGCCACAAGACATGAACAAATATTGCCTGCTTTTATTGGAAAATAAGCAAATTTGCTTTTTATTAACATTAAATGAGACTGCCAAAAATAATAACAAAAGGGGTAAAATCAGATATTGATAATGATATTAATTTGTCCAATGATATTTGTTTGCTAATGATATTTAGCTTCCTCAACTGCCCTGCTGGGAGCCACATAATATATGTGAAAGAGCCGCATGCGGCTCCCGAGCCACAGTTTGCCCACCCCTGCCCTAGGGAGATGCCAAGAGAGTGGCTGCAGCCCGCAAAGTGCAGGAAAGGGATCTTCACCAGCTGGATCCTTGGTCTGGAATCAGAGTACTGGTGGTGGCTGCCCCCAGTCCTGCGAGACACCCCCCCCCCCCGCTGTAACTAAGGGGAGGGGCGATAGAAAAGCAGAAGCTTTAATAATAATTTTAAAACACTTCAGCACAACCCAGCCAGCCAGATCCCTGCAGGCTGTGCTGCCCTCTCCCACCACCCGCAGAGAGCCTTTGCCTGTGTTCCTTTCTGTTCCCTTTTATTCAACAAATCTATATACTAATAGCCAAGGTGCCCCCTCTGTGTGGATATCTAAATCCACACATCGGGGGCACTTGGGGGGCAAAGAGATTTCCTGCACACGGGGGGGGGGGCTCCCCAGGTGAGCAGAAAAATCTGAAAAGTTAAAAAAATATATATGGGGAATACTTAAATCCACCCAAAAGCAAAAAAAAAATGTTCCCTGCACATGTGCAGAGAACACACTTGGAACGGTACCTCACTGCCATTGCCGGGGGGGGGGAGGCTTGATGGGCTGGGAGCTGCATGGGCCTCACTGTCACTGCTGGGGGGAGGGGGAGAAGGCTTGGCGGCCTGGCAGCTGGGAGCTCCCCCCCTCGTGAGTATCGCAGGTCCCTGCTTCTTAACCCTAAACTGCACACGTAAAAACTGAACCACGAGGATTTAAATGGAAGGTGCTTGCTGGACGCTACTACTCTGCTAAAATAGGGCGATTTCATAATTTTTTAAAAAAAACTTTGGATGCCACCCCTCCAAACATCACAAGTGACGTTCCACCTCAATGTAGAAGAGTGGGGGTTTTTAACTGTAGCTGCAGAATAAATACACCAGGTGATGTAAGAATGGTGGGTACGGCCAGGGGTCCTTTCGTAAAAAAAGAGGTGCAGGAGCTCATTAGCATAACTTATTTGCGTATGCCACACCCCCTGACATCACCGGAAGTGTCAGAAGGCCACACCCACCGCTCAGGCTTCACCCCAAAAATCTCCAAGGTATTTCCCAACTCAGAGCTGGCAAGCCTATCTGATGGCACACGTGGGGGAAAACAAACAAACTACCCATGTCATGTAAAGAGGGGGGATGCCAGGGTACCAGGTCAATATATTTTTATTCTCCTTGGCATTGATAGCTGAGGTGCTTTTAGTGTTCCTTTTCTGTTTGACCGGCAGTCTTCCTCTCTGTTATAGTTGACTGTGGGTTTTATATCACTGGCATTTAGTGTTATTTTTGTCAGCCACAACAAGGTCACTTTCAGAGAGGAAAAGCAGGTTCAGTCAGCTGAACCTCTGCAGTGTATTGGTCCCCTTTTCATTGTGCCCCCCCCCCCCCAGTTGCTTAACTAGCTAACCAGCTCTGGGCAAGGTCTATTTGGTTATCAGTAAACCTTGGAAGACCACTGCTTGGAGGCAACATAAAGTTCTGCGGAGCAGAAAAAATTGCTCCCTATTAAAAAGTGCCCAAGCTAGCCTGATCTTGTCAGATTTTGGAAGCTAAGGAGGGTTAGCCCTGGTTAGTATTTGGATGGGAGACCTCCCAGGAATACTAGGGTTGTGACGTGGAGGCAGGCAATGGCAAGCCACCTCTGAAGGCATCCTGCCTTGAAAACTGTAGGGGGTTGCCATAAGTCAGCTGTGACTTGCTGGCACTTTCTGCCACCATTAAAAAGATATTAAATAGCTGTTGTTTGAGAATTTCTTTTTTTACCAGATTGTATACTTGGTATTTAGGAACAGCTGTTCACTATACATATGTAACAGAGGATTGCGGTCAGTTTTAGCACACCATTTAGCCTTTTATCAATATTCCATTAATACAATCAAAGCTGTCCAGAAACCAGGCTAAATGCAGCTGTTCAGTTCAGAGGTGTGACTTCTGGCTCCTTAAATTTCCCAATTAGGGATGCCAGCCTCCAGGGGGGACCTCAGGAACCCCTGGCATTACAGCTTATCTCCAGACTACAGAAATCAGTTCCCTGGAGAAAATGCATGCTTTGGTGGGAGGACTCGAATCAAGGGCCTAGACTTTCCATCCCCCCCCCCCTCAGGTCTTTCCCTCCTCCTCCTTCCCCACAGGAACAAATAACTTCACCTGGAAAAGGGTGGGGTGGGGTGGAGAGACTGTACTTTCCCTACAACTGTGAGAAATCACTGGCTGGCTGGGATTTAGTCACAATATTGTTCTAAGGAGCTTGGGGGGGGGAGACCATGTGCCATTGCTCCTCTATCCCTTTACCTGCTTCTAAGTCAATGCAATCAAGGAGGGGAGAGCAAAGAAAATGACAGGACTGGCCTCCCTTCCCCTCCCTTGTTTCAGCTCCAAGAATGAAGGGATACTGAGGTGATGCCAAATGTCCAAAACCTTCTTGGTGGGGGAAGCATTGCTTCATGGCGGGCAACCTGGGCCCCACCCTCATCCCCTGAAAGGTATGCATGGTCAGCCCTGGCTAATATTTGGATGGGCGACCTCCAAGGAATACCAGGATCATGATGCAGAGGCAAGCAAAAGCAAAACCACCTCTGAATGTCTCTTGCATTGAAAACCCTAGCTGTGACTTGACAGCAACAGCAGCAAATATACATTAATATAGACCTCAGACCCAGATAATTTCTCCAAGGGACTTTGTGAATCTTTCTGTACAGTGCCACCCTATTGCGGAAGGCTGGGAGTCTTCCTGACCTCAGCCATGCTGTTGCACAAGGTGGGGGCCGCCAAGAAGGCACCCTTGGACGGGCAGTTGTTGATTCTGCCCATGGGGGGGGGGGGGGGGGCTGCAGGAGTTCCTGCTGCTCAGATGAGCAAAGTTGTCATGGTAGAGTGTAAGGGAAGAAAAGAGCAAGAGTCCAGCAGTACCTGAAAGACTCACAAAATTCGTGGCAGGGGAGGAGCTTTCCTGACTCAGTCACAGCTCAGGAGTTTGTAAGCTGCTCTGAGATTCCAAGTGAAGGGTGGAGTATAAATCCAATCTCTCCTTCTTCCAGCACAACTGACTTATTTCCCCCCATGACTTACTTGAGACCCTGCTCAGAATCCGGCTGAAAAGCTTTTTTCTCCTGTTGCAGAACTGAAACCCTCCCTGTCTCTTTGGCCATTCAAATAGCAAAGCCCCCTCTCCCCAGCCCTGGAAAGGACTTTTCCTCCCACCTCTCTAGGAAGCAGCTCTCGCACCATTTAACCCTTACAATGCTGCAGTTCCCCTGGCAGCGTCACCCCATGCAAAGTTACTGGCAGGCAGCCTTGTCGAACCTACATGGAACAGATATTTGCCATTGCATTTCAAAACTATGTAATAAGAACTTCCCATTTTAAAAAAAAGTACACAACAGCCTGCATTTCTCTCACCAGCAGGGAGGGACTGAAGGCTTATCTCCCTCCCCCCCCTTACTTGCTTGCCAGTAAACCTGCAAGGGATCCAGCTGAAGGGCTTTCCCCCCTCCAGTTGCAGTCTGCAACCTCAGCTGAGGATTCTCTCAGAACTCTTTCCGCCTTTGGGATGGTGTCAGGGGCCCAGAATTAAACTTTGTTGGTCTTAAAGGAGCCCCTGGACTCAAATTTTAGAGCTCTGTAAGAGCCCCCCCCCCTCCCCTCCCCGATTTCAAAACTCCACGTCCCTGCCCAGAATTAAACTTTGTTGGTCTTAAAGGAGCCACTGGACTCAAATGTTATTTATTCAGACACCTGAAAGTGTGGGATGCACAGAGTGCGCTGGAGAGCTCTGTGGCTGGCAAAGCGGGCCAAGCAACCTTGTGCACGTTTGTCTCTGTTCCGCAAGGCTGGTTCCCCCCCCCCCCCACACGCAGTGCCCTGCCCGAGATGCCCAGCAGCAGAGCCTCCTTGCAGGCAGCGCCCCGTGCCCCTCTCTGGCGGGGAGCCCAGCGCTTCCTTGGGCAGCTCGCGCAGCGAGCGAGGACATGGCCACAGGACAGCGGGGAGGCAGCCGCCGCCTCCTCCTGGGCGCCGGACAGCCCCAACAGAAGCCCCTTGTCTCCTCTCCTGCCTCCACCACTGGCCTCTCCATCCCCTGCCGCCATGCTCCTCCATAGCACGGGGAAGGAGCCTAGAGGTCACCTGGCAGCAGTCACTCCCTCTCGCTCACTCACCCGGCCAGAGAGGGAGCTGCTTTTGCTGCGAGAGAAACGGAGGAGGATGCAGCAGCAGCAGCAGATATGCTGGACACCAGCCAGACTCGGCAAAGGGCATTTGGGAGGGAGGGGAGGCGTTTGTCTGGGAGGGAGGGGAAGCGGCTGCTTCCCACCCCCCCTCCCCCCAAAAACACCCTTGGGCGCCCGGGACTGCTGCAGGCCTCCTAGCCGGCTGAGAGGCTTCTCAGCCAGCTAGGAGACCTGGAACCAGCCGGAGCTCCTGCCGCCGCCGCGTCCCACCCCCCCCCCCCAAAAAAACACCCCCGCCCGGCTCCTGGGCGCCCGAGGCTGGTGCAGGCCTTCTAGCCGGCTGAGAGGCCTCTCAGCCAGCTAGGAGACCTGGGGCCAGCCGGAGCTCCTGCCGCCGCCACTTACCCTCTTCCTTCTCTCTCCTTCTCGCTCACTGGGACCAGGGGGGTGGGGCTTGGCCCCCCCCCAACTCGTCACTCCCGGAGCGTCGCTCCCCCTAGCTCCGGCCCCAACAGAGCCCTGGGTACGGCAGAGACAGAAAACCAAAGTCAAGCTTAAAGGCTTGACTGCTTGAATGTAGTAAGCTGTGCCTGCATAATAGACCTATCTTTGCCTTTCTTGAACTCTAAGCAAGACAACAATTGGCCACATCAGTATGTTTTGGCCACATCAGTATGTTTTGCAATAGTATTAATTTGCAAATTTCAGTTAGTTATAATTATATTTAATGGCATAACTGTAATTGAATACATTCTCTTCTTTCATTTTCATTTTGTGATCTAGATGTTTTGTTTGTTCCATTTACTGGTTCTGATTATGTTTTTTTGCATGTCATTAAAAAAAGAAATCAGGAAGTCTTGAAATTATCTAACATTGGTATGTTTGGGGCAACTAGATTGTTTAGGGAGTGTAGAGGTGCGACTCTACCTGCCCTCCAAGTTTGGTGAGGATTGGATTTACAGGGTCTGTCTGAGTTACCCCCCCGCCGAAGGTGCCCCCAGGAAAGTGCTTTCTGGGGAAGTGACAGGTGGTCATTTTGACAGGTGTGGGTTCAGGAGGTTCAAGAGCATATAGAATAGATCCTATAAAAGCTAGAGATATCAAAGTAACAAGTGATCTCTGGATGACTCTCTTCTACCTGCCTTTTAAGTTTGGTGAGGATTGGATTTATGGGATCTGAGTTACAGCCCTTCAAGGAAGGTGCCCCCAAGCAAGTGCTTTCTGGGGAAATGACAGGCACAGGTTCAGGAGGTTCTGGAATGTACACAATGGATCCTGTGCAAGCTAGAGACATACTCACAGGGAACTTCCCCCCAATGCTCCTCCACATGCCCTCCAAGTGTCTCCCCCCCCTTTGAAGTTTGGTAAACATTTAGATTGAGCGGAGACAATCTGTCTGGAAATGTATCTATTCACAAACCAACACAAACCTCCACACACTGCTTGAAAGTTCATGGACAGCTGGTGTCAGTTGACCTGCCACAAACTTGAGTGAACAGACCATGAACCAGCCAAAATTTGTCACAAAGTTCAGTTTGTGAGCCAGTTTGTACCCATCCCTCATGATAGAGACAATATAGGAAGAAAGGACATTTTCTACAGAGAACTCATTGTTTTATAATTTAATTTCTGTGCCTAGATATCCACCGAGTGTCTTGGCAATGACATTTCCTGAAGGACATGACGTGCCGGGAACTGTTTTCCTGATCTGGGGAATGTGGTGGGCTGTGATAAATGCCATGAAACTCTTCAACCAGAAACCAGTGACTTATTCCCCAAAACGGCTAAGTCCCCAACTTGTGGAAAATGTTGTCTGCACTATCACTGCTTTCATCGGCAAGTACCAGATCAGTTTTTGGTTGTCTGCAAGGGAAGGGTCACAGAGCAAGTCAAGGCTGGGGACACACAGTCATTCTTGAGTGAGATCAATAGCATGATGACCAAGGCCATACCCTTTTGTCTGTCTTTCACATTATCTACTCTGGTCAAACATTCTTTATCAGGATGCTGAAGCACTGCCAAAAACTGTTTCACCAGAATAACCACTGGGACAAACAGACGGGCCTGAGGTAACTGTTCTGCACACCACCTTAAGATCTCTGAAATAACTAGCTCACACTTCTAGCCTGTAGTGGTTGATTTAGCACAGTTTATAGAAGGGTATAATGACAGATGGCAGACATGACTCCATATGGATTATTCCCAGTTGTAACGGGAGTACCCATTAGAAGGGTTACACAGTCATACTTTTATTTATACTTAACACCAGCCACGCTAGATCACTTCAATGGTCCATCTACTCCACCATCTGGTTTCACACAACTGGCCAAGCAGAAGCTCACAGAAGGCTTAGAACGGGGCTCCCCGACACGGTGCCCATGGGGCCTGCCTACACATACCTCAATGCCCATCAAGAGTTTTTAGAAAGCAGGTGGGGATCTTGCCCAGCAGGGTTTCTGACTGGCCACTGGAGATCTGCCTGTAAATTAAAATAATGTTCTTTTAGTGGCAGCTTGCACCACAACGTTGGTTTTATTCCCTCTCTCTCGCCTTTCCTACTGTATTTCCCACCTTCTGCAGCAGCTGTTGTGTGGTTGTGCCCATCACTCTGTGTCAGAATTCCAAAGGGGCCCACAGACTCAAAAGGGTTGGGGGACCCTGGCATAGGCCCAGTCTGCATCTAGCATTCGCTCTGCTGTTTTACCAAACCCACATTGGAACAAAAATTCCCCTCTTTGTTGCATGCCACTTTCACTTTGATTGAGTGTCGGATTTTATTTCTCTCACCAGCAGGGAGGGACTGAAGGCTTATCTCCCCCACCCCTTACTTGCTTGCCAGTAAACCTGCAAGGGATCCAGCTGAAGGGCTTTCCCCCCTCCAGTTGCAGTCTGCAACCTCAGCTGAGGATTCTCTCAGAACTCTTTCCGCCTTTGGGATGGTGTCAGGGGCCCAGAATTAAACTTTGTTGGTCTTAAAGGAGCCCCTGGACTCAAATTTTAGAGCTCTGTAAGAGCCCCCCCCCCCACCCCCGATTTCAAAACTCCACGTCCCTGCCCAGAATTAAACTTTGTTGGTCTTAAAGGAGCCACTGGACTCAAATGTTATTTATTCAGACACCTGAAAGTGTGGGATGCACAGAGTGCGCCGGAGAGCTCTGTGGCTGGCAAAGCGGGCCAAGCAACCTTGTGCACGTTTGTCTCTGTTCCGCAAGGCTGGTCCCCCCCCCCCCCCCCCGCAGTCCCCTGCCCGAGATGCCCAGCAGCAGAGCCTCCTTGCAGGCAGCGCCCCGTGCCCCTCTCTGGCGGGGAGCCCAGCGCTTCCCTGGGCAGCTCACGCAGCAAGCGAGGACATGGCCACAGGACAGCGGGGAGGCAGCCGCCGCCTCCTCCTGGGCGCCGGACAGCCCCAACAGAAGCCCCTTGTCTCCTCTCCTGGCTCCACCACTGGCCTCTCCATCCCCTGCCACCATGCTCCTCCATAGCACGGGGAAGGAGCCTAGAGGTCACCTGGCAGCAGTCACTCCCTCTCGCTCACTCACCCGGCCAGAGAGGGAGCTGCTTTTGCTGCGAGAGAAACGGAGGAGGATACAGCAGCAGCAGATATGCTGGACACCAGCCAGACTCGGCAAAGGGCATTTGGGAGGGAGGGGAAGCGGCTGCCGCCGCTTCCCACCCCCCCTCCCCCCCAAAACACCCCCGCCCAGCTCCTGGGCGCCGGGGACTGCTGCAGGCCTCCTAGCCGGCTGAGAGGCTTCTCAGCCAGCTAGGAGACCTGGAACCAGCCGGAGCTCCTGCCGCCTAAACCTTTGAAAACATTTTCCCTTTTCATGCTGTAGTGAACAAGGCTTGGGGGAGGGGAACCTTTTGGCAATCTCTGGAAGCCTAACATGAAAATGGCACCTCGTTGTTTTACATTAAAAAATTTTTTTACAGGGTGGTGGTGGTAGGTATCTCCATGTTTTCCAGGCAGCAGCTGTAGCTATCAGTGTGGGCAGGTGGATGAGCCAACCCCAGTCACTCCTTCCCCTAGGGCAGGGGTGGGCAAACTTGCTCAGCGTAAGAGCCACCTAGAACAGGGGGGGCCAAACTTGCTTAACGTAAGAGCCGCATAGAATAAACATCAGATGTTTGAGAGCCACAAGACATGAACAAATATTACCTGCTTTTATTGGAAAATAAGCAAATTTGCTTTTTATTAACATTAAATGAGACTGCCAAAAATAATAACAAAAGGGGTAAAATCAGATATTGATAATGATATTAATTTGTCCAATGATATTTGTTTGCTAATGATATTTAGCTTCCTCAACTGCCCTGCTGGGAGCCACATAATATATGTGAAAGAGCCGCATGCGGCTCCCGAGCCACAGTTTGCCCACCCCTGCCCTAGGGAGATGCCAAGAGAGTGGCTGCAGCCCGCAAAGTGCAGGAAAGGGATCTTCACCAGCTGGATCCTTGGTCTGGAATCAGAGTACTGGTGGTGGCTGCCCCCAGTCCTGCGAGACACCCCCCCCCCGCTGTAACTAAGGGGAGGGGCGATAGAAAAGCAGAAGCTTTAATAATAATTTTAAAACACTTCAGCACAACCCAGCCAGCCAGATCCCTGCAGGCTGTGCTGCCCTCTCCCACCACCCGCAGAGAGCCTTTGCCTGTGTTCCTTTCTGTTCCCTTTTATTCAACAAATCTATATACTAATAGCCAAGGTGCCCCCTCTGTGTGGATATCTAAATCCACACATCGGGGGCACTTGGGGGGCAAAGAGATTTCCTGCACACGGGGGGGGGGGGGCTCCCCAGGTGAGCAGAAAAATCTGAAAAGTTAAAAAAATATATATGGGGAATACTTAAATCCACCCAAAAGCAAAAAAAAATGTTCCCTGCACATGTGCAGAGAACACACTTGGAACGGTACCTCACTGCCATTGCCGGGGGGGGGGAGGCTTGATGGGCTGGGAGCTGCATGGGCCTCACTGTCACTGCTGGGGGGAGGGGGAGAAGGCTTGGCGGCCTGGCAGCTGGGAGCTCCCCCCCTCGTGAGTATCGCAGGTCCCTGCTTCTTGACCGTAAACTGCACACGTAAAAACTGAACCACGAGGATTTAAATGGAAGGTGCTTGCTGGACGCTACTACTCTGCTAAAATAGGGCGATTTCATAATTTTTTAAAAAAAACTTTGGATGCCACCCCTCCAAACATCACAAGTGACGTTCCACCTCAATTTAGAAGAGTGGGGGTTTTTAACTGTAGCTGCAGAATAAATACACCAGGTGATGTAAGAATGGTGGGTACGGCCAGGGGTCCTTTCGTAAAAAAAGAGGTGCAGGAGCTCATTAGCATAACTTATTTGCATATGCCACACCCCCTGACATCACTGGAAGTGTCAGAAGGCCACTAGGGCTGCCAAGTCCCCCGGTAGAGCGGGGGAAACACCGATTTTTAAAGCTTTCCCCCGCTTTTCCAAGATTGGCCACCGGGGGGACAAAATGGCTGCCAGCAGGGGAACCTCGGAACCTGCCCTGGCCAGCCTCTTGAACTTCTTAAAAGGGAAATTTCCCCTTTAAGAGCTGAGCCAGCAAGAGAGCCCCGCCCAGAGATTAAGGCGGGACTAAGCTCTTTCTACTGCGTGCAAGGTTGCTGCTGAGTAAACTGCTTGGGTAAGCTGGGGTCTGCGAGCTCTTTTCCTTCTCTGTCTCTCCCCCTCCCCCTCTTTCTTTTTTCTGTCTGTCTGTCCACTGTGGTTTTGTCAAAGGAATAAACTGTCACTTCCAAAGAGGTAAACATCACAAGGAGAGGTTGCCTGTAGAAGGTCTGGGAGTGGGATTGTTTAAAATGTCTTGTCGTGGCTGTTTGGGTCCCCCCAATCCTCATTTCCCTTCTGCAAATAAAAGTTGGGATTCCTCATTTTTATGCCAATTTTCTGTTTCTTTCAACCGTGTCCCCCCCTCCGGCAGTAAAAATCTGCATTTTTAAAAGCATTTGTACATCAAGTAACCGGTATTTTAAATTAGGGATGGATCCAACTAGCTTTTCTGCTGGCGAAAAGGGGAGGACAAAGGTCCTCTTTAGCCACCAAAAAGCCTATGCTGGGGGGGGGGGGAGTAGTTATGGGACTTACATGGACAACAGCTGGGTGAAACAAGGGCCAGAAATAAAGCCTGGGAATTGGGCAAGAGTAAGTGAAAAAGCTGTCTGTCTGTCTCTCTCTCTCTCTCTGTCCCCATCCAGCAGAGGTCTATCAGTGGCAATTATGAGCCACAAGGTCTAAATGGAACCCTTTGTCTGGGGCAGTGATGCTCTGCATTCTTGGTGCTTGGGGGGCAACAATGGGAGGGCTTCTGGAGTTCTGGCCCCGCTGCTGGACCTCCTGAGGGCACCTGGTATTTTTGGCCACTGTTGTGACACAGAGTGTTGTACTGGATGGGCTGTACTGGATGGGCCGATCCACTGTGGCTTCTCTCCTGTTCTTATGATATGAAAATCATATTTAGCACTTGTGTAGCACTTAGGGCTTCATATTCTGCCGAGATGAGGAAGGATTCAGTAGGGCCATTGCTCAGTGATAGAGCATCTGCTTGACATGCAGGAGGTATCAGCCTCTTCAGCTAAAAAAGGATCAGGTAATAGGTGACATTAAAGATCTCAGCCTGAGACCCTGGAGAGCCACTACCAGTCTGAGTAGTCAATACTGACCTTGATGGACCAATGGCCTGATTCAGTATTAGGAAACTTCATGAGTTCATGTGGAAGCAACATCACAGGATGTGACATCACAAAATGATGTCACTTCCTTTCTCCTGGCTCCACCCCCAAAGTCTCCTGGCTCCACCCCCAAAGACCCCAGATATTTCCCAAGTTGGACTTGGCAGCCCTAAAGGCCACACCCACCGCTCAGGCTTCACCCCAAAAATCTCCAAGGTATTTCCCAACTCAGAGCTTCTCAGCTAGCTAGGAGACCTGGAACCAGCCGGAGCTCCTGCCGCCGCCGCGTCCCACCCCCCCTCCCCCAAAAAACACCCCCGCCCAGCTCCTGGGCGCCCGGGACTGCTGCAGGCCTCCTAGCCGGCTGAGAGGCTTCTCAGCCAGCTAGGAGACCTGGAGCCAGCTGGAGCTCCTGCTGCCGCCGCTTCCCACCCCCCCTCCCCCCAAAAACTCCCCCACCCGGCTCCTGGGCGCCCGAGGCTGGTGCAGGCCTTCTAGCTGGCTGAGAGGCCTCTCAGCCAGCTAGGAGACCTGGGGCCAGCCGGAGCGCCTGCCGCCGCCACTTACCCTCTTCCTTCTCTCTCCTCCTTGCTCACTGGGACCGGGGGGCGGGGCTTGGCCCGGCCCCCCCAACTCATCACTCCCGGAGTGTCGCTCCCCCTAGCTCCGGCCCCAACGGAGCCCTGACAGCACCCATTCCAATACTGATCCCTGTGGAATTCCACTGCTTACTTCCCTCTAGAGCAAGAACTGGCCAATTACTCCAGCTCTATGCTTTCTGTCATTTAGCCACTTTTCAACAGTTTCCACCAGTTCATTCGGAATACACATTATGCATACTGGTCTGTGATTTCCCAGATCTTTCCCATATCCCATTCAAAAACATGTTGCTTAAATCCCACCACACACACACTTTTCACTCTTCTGCAGTGGAGGTTGATTGTAGCAACAAATTATATTTTTTTGGTTAGAGGATCCATCATTTGTATCTGAGTTCTTTCTACCCTAATTGTCCAGTGGAGCAAGATACAAGAGCAAGATACAAGTCCAGTAGCCCCTTAAAAGACCAACAAAGATATTTCAGGGTATAATCTTTCAAGAGTCAAAGCTCCCTTCATTTGACTTTTGATGTAGTGTCCTTTATTAGTCTATATGCCTCTATCTGCTGAAAGGCCCCTTCTCTCGCAGAGCCCATGCAGTAATTAAAGGAGGCGTTTTGTTGGGGATTGGTAGTGCAGTCTTATAGCACCTCAGCAATGCTAGCATTCATCTAGGTTCTGTCAAGTCAAGCCGCGGTCCTTCAGACATTACCTTCACAGCATGGAAACTGCAGGAGTGCAGTCCTTCCCCCTCCCCTGAAAGTTACATCAATTGCTCCCAAGAGGCATGAGAAAAGGCACTATCACCTTCAGTTCAACCAAAGTTGCATCCAGTAAGGGAATCCAGTAAGTTGCATCCACTAAGCACCATCAGTGCTTACTGAAATAATGCCTCTAGCATTGTTTTTAGTGTGGGAATGAGCCACATAGGTAATAGGGGAAAGGAACACTTGGTTCTCATTCTTATGCATGTCCTTGTGACATGGCATGCCAAGCAAGCTGAGGGAGTGCCATCCTGGGATAATTCTTCTCTGTGCTAGACCTGCATGTAGGATGGGCTCTACCCCTTCAGGTTGATTTTTCCATCATCAAAATGTCCAGTTCTCAAGATGGCCAAATCTGTGGATACTTAAACCCAGAGACTGGAGCCATTAACAGGCAAGACAGATCTGTCCACAAACCTGAGGAAAGACCCAGGTTTGTAGAAAAATCTGAAATCTAAAACAATAAAACCAGGTTTTGTTTTGTTTTTTAAAACCTATCCAAAATAATAAAGTACCACCTGTAGCTTTAAGAAACAAATGTCTTCTAGGGCCATTGCCAGTAGGGCTGCCAAGTCCAACTTGGGAAATATCTGGGGTCTTTGGGGGTGGAGCCAGGAGACTTTGGGGGTGGAGCCAGGAGAAAGGAAGTGACATCATTTTGTGATGTCACATCCTGTGATGTTGCTTCCACATGCTGACACATGAACTCATGAAGTTTCCTAATACTGAATCAGGCCATTGGTCCATCAAGGTCAGTATTGACTACTCAGACTGGTAGTGGCTCTCCAGGGTCTCAGGCTGAGATCTTTAATGTCACCTATTACCTGATCCTTTTTTAGCTGAAGAGGCTGATACCTCCTGCATGTCAAGCAGATGCTCTATCACTGAGCAATGGCCCTACTGAATCCTTCCTCATCTCGGCAGAATATGAAGCCCTAAGTGCTACACAAGTGCTAAATATGATTTTCATATCATAAGAACAGGAGAGAAGCCACAGTGGATCCAGTACATCCAGTACAGCCCATCCAGTACAACACTCTGTGTCACAACAGTGGCCAAAAATACCAGGTGCCCTCAGGAGGTCCAGCAGCGGGGCCAGAACTCCAGAAGCCCTCCCACTGTTCCCCCCAAGCACCAAGAATGCAGAGCATCACTGCCCCAGACAAAGGGTTCCATTTAGACCTTGTGGCTATAATAGCCACTGATAGACCTCTGCTGGATGGGGACAGAGAGAGAGTGTTATGTATTGACCATGCGGTCGCCATGTGCTCTCTTCATTGCGACCGCATGGCCAGAGCACATGGCCAGAGCATGGCCAGAGCACATGGCCAAGAAACTACCTGAGCTTCAGCCAGGTAGAACAAAGGCCAGGTGGATTCAAACCGGCCACCAATCCTGTACCTAGGTTTCTCCCAGGGAACCTATGAAATGTAAATAGACTTCTAATAGCCTATCAGGCCAGTTGGGTGAGGTCAGGGGATTGTCCCTGACCAGCATAAAAGGAGGGCTTGGAGCCCTGGGTTGTATGCTTCATCCGGACCAGCAATAAAGATCTAGCTGTTTCACTATTCCATGGACTCCCGACTCCAATACTTATCAGTGGCGACGAGGATGGGATCCCGATGAGCGACTCTCCAGCAGACCACAGCAGCACAGCGAGCTCCGTCCCGCCGGCCGCAGGCATCTCCGAGCTCCAGCGCTCCAACGCCTCGCCGCAAGCCGCTCTGAGCCCAATCCTCCGGCACTAGCCAGCGCCAAGCCTCAGCGCTCCCCGGCACCGCCGCAAGACACGAGGACATCGCTCAAACAGCCGCCGCCGCTCCTGCTCTGGTAAATATGGCAAACGCTCCGGGACCAATTACCCCTTTCAATACGTCTCGCCCCGAGACGTGGGAGTCCTGGCTCAAGACGCTGGGTTGTGCCTTTAAGGTCCGCGGAATCACAGATGCGGACCTGAAGAGTGCCTGGCTCTTGAGTTCCGGAGGGGTGGAGGTCATGCGGGTGGCCCAGAACCTACTAGCCCCGCAAGACCCCACCGAGGTGTCTTACGACGTGCTCACCAAGACCCTCGGCGATTACTTCGCCCCGAAGCCATCAAAACTGGCCAGGCGCTGGGAGTTCATACAGCGCCAGCAGCAGCCGGGGGAGTCAGCCGCCACTTTCCTGGCTGAACTCCGTCGACTAGCCGTGGGCTGCGAATTCCGCCACATGGATGACCACG
Organism: Lepidodactylus listeri; assembly: GCA_029233225.1. NCBI lineage: Eukaryota > Metazoa > Chordata > Lepidosauria > Squamata > Gekkonidae > Lepidodactylus > Lepidodactylus listeri. The sequence continues at coordinate 59,591,300 of JARCFY010000014.1, forward strand.
TGGAGACCGCCTTCATGGGAGGGGTCCGGGAAGCCAAGCTCCGCCGGCGCCTCATTGCAATGCCGGAGCCAACCTTGGAGAAGATGCTCGAAACTGCGGCAGCCTTCGAGACAACGCAAAAGGACAAGGCAGCCACCAAAGTCCACCAGGCGGCTCCTCCCGAACCCGACTCAAGCGAAGAAGAGGACGTCCACCGGATGCAACCACGCTCGAAGAAGGGTGAGCCCGGCGTCCCCAGGCCCAAGGGCCGGCGCCCAGCATCTGTCTCTGTTCCCTCTCCTGCTTCCCTCAACAGGCAGGCCCCAACGTGCGCCAGCTGTGGGGACCCCCACGACAGACGGACATGCCGCTTCCGTGATGCCATCTGCCGCGCCTGCGGGAAAGCAGGACATCTCGCCCGGGCCTGCCGCCTGAGGAACAGCCACCGTGCCCCAGCAGCGAACTTCGAAGAAGTGGGTAGTGTCGTTCCCACGGCCACGGTAATGAACTTGCCTCAGCCCATCCCGGGCGCAATTTCCGTGTCTCTCCAAATAGAGGGAGTTCCTTGCTCCATGGAACTGGACTCAGGGTCAGCATATTCAATTGTGTCCGCAGCTACGTTCCGCCGCCTCTGCCCGAAGGGGGCACGCTGGCTGCGGCTGCCGGCTGGGCTGGTCCTCCGGGACTTCCAGAAAAACCCAGTGGCTATTAAGGGGCTAGCCAGGGTCCGGGTCCAGTACCATGCCTTTAATGGCCTGCTGGACCTTCTCGTGGTGGAGCGCAATCTAACCAGTCTCCTAGGTCGCGCCTGGTTCAAGCCGCTCGGAGTGCAGTGGACCGGAATACACCGCATGGGCTCTACTGACTTCTCATCCATCTGCGAGGAATTTCCCGCCGTTTTCGATGGCTCATTGGGCTGCTACAAAGGACCCCCGGTTTCCTTCGACCTGGACCCGGCAGTCCGGCCCATCCGCGTGGCCGTCCGCCGGCCACCACTCGCCTTCCAGCCCAAAGTGGAGGCAGAGTTGGAAAAGCTCGTGGCACAAGGGGTGCTCGAGCCGGTCTCCCACGCCAAGTGGGAGACTCCCATTGTGACCCCCCTCAAAGCTAACGGGGAAGTCCGCATCTGCGCGGATTACAAATGTACAATTAATAAGGCATTACAGGACCACGCGTACCCGGTACCGGTGGTCAGCCATGTTCTGGCCTCCCTCGCGGGTGCCAAAATATTTGGAAAATTAGACTTGGCCCAAGCCTATCAGCAGCTTCCCGTAGACGAAGCAACGGCCGAGGCACAAACGATTGTGACTCACAAGGGAGCGTTCAAGGTAAAACGCCTCCAATTTGGGGTCAGCGTAGCACCCGGAATCTTTCAAAATCTAATGGATTCTCTCCTAAAAGATGTTCCAGGAGTGAAGCCGTTCTTCGACGACATCCTCATCGCCGCCCCGGACGCCGACACGTTCGCAGCTCGCCTCCGGATGGTGCTGCAAAGGTTCCAGGACGCGGGTCTCAAGGTTCGAAAAGACAAGTGCACCCTGGGAGTCTCCTCGGTGACCTTCTTGGGGTTCCAAGTCACCGCAGACGGCATTCACCCTACAAAGGAGAAGGTAGTGGCAATTACAGGTGCACCCCGCCCGTCCTCAAAGGCGGAACTCCAGGCGTTCTTGGGACTTGTGAACTTCTACCACGCCTTCCTTCCGCACAAGGCGGCGGTCGCTGAACCCCTGCATCGTCTCCTGGACAAGGGAGCGGCTTGGGCCTGGGGTCCCAAGCATGATGCAGCCTTCCGGGCCGTCAAAGACTTATTAATTTCAAATGCGGTCTTAGCGCATTTCGATGAGAGGCTCCCTGTCATCCTGGCCTGCGACGCATCCCCCTACGGCGTTGGGGCGGTCTTGGGACACCGGCTACCCAACGGAAAGGAGGTACCAGTTGCCTACTACTCCAGGACCCTGTCGTCGGCAGAACGGAACTACGCCCAGATCGACAAGGAGGCCCTAGCAATCGTAGCTGGCGTCAGGAAATTTCACGACTATCTCTACGGACGGTCATTCACCGTGGCCACAGATCACAAGCCGCTGCTGGGTCTCCTTGCCCCCCACAGGCAGACCCCTCACATGCTGTCCCCGCGGGTCCTGCGGTGGTCAATTTTTTTGTCAGGCTACTCCTACGAATTGATACATCGCCCGGGGAAGGCGATGGGTCATGCAGACGCCCTCAGCCGTCTTCCCCTCCCGTCCTGCGACCCTGATCCGGCTCCCGCTTTCCACGTCGCGCTCCTAGAGGATCTACCGGAGCGCCCCGTACAGGTATCAGATGTGGCCCGTCGCACGCGGCGGGACCGCATCCTTTCCCGTGTCTCAGACTGGGTGGGAAGGGGGTGGCCGGAAAAACTGGGACCAGATTTTGCCGCTTTCACGGCACGCAGGCACGAACTATCGGCCCACAAGGGATGCCTGCTATGGGGATCTCGAGTGGTGATCCCCGGGCCCCTGCGGCCCCGAGTGCTAGAGGCCCTCCACGAGGCTCACCCGGGAATTGTGCGCATGGCCCGGGTGTTACGTATGGTGGCCAGGCCTGGACAAAGACATTGAGGGGCGGGTCCAGAAGTGTACCAAATGCCAGGAGTCACGGCCAGATCCGCCACACGCTCCTGTCCGATCCTGGGAATCTACTAACAAGCCCTGGTCCCGCCTGCACCTAGACTTCGCGGGACCGGTCCAGGGCCGGTTGTTTCTTATCGTTGTTGACAGCTACAGCAAGTGGCTTGAGGTAGTGCCGGTAGCTTCGACCTCCACCAACGCTGCCTTAAGAAGTCTCTGGCCGATCTTCGCGACACACGGAATGCCAGAAACTCTCGTGACCGACAACGGGACCGCCTTCACCTCCGGCGAGTTTCAACGGTTTGTGGAAGCCTGCGGTCTGCGCCACATCCGCTCCGCTCCGTTCCACCCCGCAACCAATGGCCAGGCCGAGCGCATGGTGAGGACAACGAAGGACGCGTTAAAGAAGATGGAGCATGGCGACTGGGAAGAGCAGCTGTACAAGTTCCTGTTCTGCCAACGGAACACACCCCACTCAGGGACTGGGCGCCGGCCAGCCGAACTTCTGATGGGAAGACGACTGGGAACCGTCTTGGACCGCCTACATCCCGACCGAGCAATCGAGGGGAACCCGACAATGGAGGACCGGCCAGCTGCCCGAGGATTTGCTCCCGAAGACCCCGTATACGCAAAGAACTTCGCGCGGGGTCCAACATGGCTCCCCGCGAGGATCGTCCGAGTCACAGGGCCTTATTCCTATGAGGTCCTTACGGAAGATGGCGTAGTCTGGAAACGGCACATTGACCAGATTCGATGCCGTACCCAGAACCATGATGATACCCAGGCCCCCGAACTCCCTGCACCAACAGACCGTGACATCGACACGACTCCAGAAGCAGCGCCAGACCCTGATCCAGAGACTGCGGAGATGCCGCTCCTGCCCGCGGACGAAGCAGTCGCACCATCCACACCTGAACAACCCCCGAGCAGACAGGCCCCGCCAGCAGAACAACTACCCACACCGCAACCTGCCGACACTAGCAACACGCCCCGCCTTACAACCCCCCGGCGCTCTGGACGTGAGCGCAGACGCCCGGACTATCTCAAAGACTATGTGTGCAGAGGGGTTCTGGACTATGGGGGGAGGGGTGTTATGTATTGACCATGCGGTCGCCATGTGCTCTCTTCATTGCGACCGCATGGCCAGAGCACATGGCCAGAGCATGGCCAGAGCACATGGCCAAGAAACTACCTGAGCTTCAGCCAGGTAGAACAAAGGCCAGGTGGATTCAAACCGGCCACCAATCCTGTACCTAGGTTTCTCCCAGGGAACCTATGAAATGTAAATAGACTTCTAATAGCCTATCAGGCCAGTTGGGTGAGGTCAGGGGATTGTCCCTGACCAGCATAAAAGGAGGGCTTGGAGCCCTGGGTTGTATGCTTCATCCGGACCAGCAATAAAGATCTAGCTGTTTCACTATTCCATGGACTCCCGACTCCAATACTTATCAGAGAGACAGACAGACAGACAGAAAAAAGAAAGGGAGAGAGAATGAAAAGAGCTGGAAGAGAAACTCACCTTGCAAGCCACATGCAAAAGCAGCTCCTTCAGTCCCTCCTTAATCTCTGGGCGGGGCTCTCTTGCTGTGGAAGCTCTCTTGCTGACTTCTTAAAGGGGAAATGTCTGGTGAGGCTTTTTACTGCAGGGCAGGCTCTCTGCAGACATTTCCCTTTTAAGGCAGCCATTTTGTCCCCCCGGTGGCCATCTTTGGAAAAGCGGGAGGTAAGCACTAAAAATCGGTGTTTCCCCCGCCCTAGCGGGGGACTTGGCAGCCCTAATTGCCAGGCAAACACAACAGTACTGCCAGCTGAGACCTTGGGTCTGTCAGTAAAAGGCAGGGGAAGGGGACAGACCTACTTCCAGGACTGTTTTGATCTTTGAGGGAAGTCTCATTGGGGCCAGGCCCACCAGCAGTCACTGGGCAACTTGATACCACTTGAGTTCCATGGCACCTCTAGGCCCAGTTGCTTGCTACTCAACAGTTGCCGCCACACAAAAGCCAATGTAGTAGAATGGTGAGGGTGAGACTAGGTTCAAATCCCCACCATCTGCCGTGGTGCTCCCTGATGGACTTTGGGCCAGTCACACATTCTCAGCCTAACTTACTTCACAGGGTTGCTATGAGGGTAAAACAGAGGTAAGGGGGACAATGTTCTGCCAGGCCTACGGCTGAAAACAGCAGCGGTCGACATCACACCTGGCCTCCTCTGTCCTTCACCTCTCCACCCCTCCAAGGAGTAGGGTACACATTTGTAATGCCATCTGGAATAAGCTGATTGTTGTTTAAATTTTTAACCTGTTTTTATGATTATTTATTGGAATGGCAGAGTGTATTTACTGAACGTTGTGAACTGCCCTGAACCCTATTCGGGGGAGGGCGGTCTGGGGATAAAATAAATAAATAAATGTAAGCTCCTTCGGACTTCCATTGTGGAGCAAGGCAGGATGTAAGTGAAGTAAATAAACACAGCTGAAGATGAGGGGCAGATAAAAGGCAGGAGGGCGGGTAGGAGGGAAGGAAATAAGGAAATAGGGACATGAGGATAGGGGAGCCACCAAGAAGATGGAAAGAAGAAATAGTGTGGGGAAGGTGGTACAGGGGTAGGTGAGGTGCCGCCCCCCACAAGTCCATGCAGGTTCCTTACTGTGCAACTGGGCCAGGATGGCAGCAGGTGCTGCATCAGTGGGCCACAGCTCTCTTGGGTAAAGGTCACAAGGGAGGAGGGAAATCTTAAGAGGAGGTGGCCGGGGGGGGGGGGGGGGCAATGAACATAGGTTGGCTGGGGGATGGGAAAAATAAAATGTCCCCTATAATTTTTTGCAGGTTCCCTGCTAGTACTATATATAATTCTAAACAATGGCTGTAAAGTGTGAAGGTGTGGGCCTGTGGTGTGGGAGAAGGCAACAGGCATGCCCATCACCACCTCCCAGACCTGGCCAGCCATCACCTGGAACCTAGGTGAGCCCTGCAGCACTAATAGCGACACCAGGGCTCAACTTGCTTCCTGTATATCCAACCAAATACAACCCTCAAATCTCTCCCCACTGCCACCACCTCAACATCTATACAGGTAGACAATGGAGGAGGCAAGGGGGGGACACAAGCCAAGGGGGGGGGGAAGGGTTGCCTGCCTGCCATAGAGCTTAGGCTGCCCAGATACTGAGAACACAAACAGGCTGGAGTGAAGCAGGCGAATGCCATTTTTCCATGCAGATTTGTAAGCAATCAAAAGGATGATGGGGGCCAAAGACATTCCTCTTTCCAAACAGGCTGTCCTCACCAATTCCCTGTTGATCTTTAGGAATGCTAGTTCATCAGTTTGCACCAGGAAATCCTGGCCTGCATCTCTACGATGAGAAGAATCACCAGTGGGTGGGTCTTAAGAAGTGGCACCATTCATCGATGTACCTGTTCTTCTTGGTCAGCAGTATTGGTGGTGTACTTACACACTGTCCACTAAGGTTCCCCTTGGGGCTGGATCGCGTGCTACTTTCCCTGGCACTGTTCAATGAAGGTAAGTGGGGATTCTTTAAAAATCAAACTGTCTAATAGGATCTGGGCTTTTAAATGTCTGAGAGTCTCTTTGAACAGTGAGGCTAAGGGCACGTGTGATTATTATTTAATGAAACTTTATAAAGGGATTTTTTCCACATATAAATACTCAAAATGTCCATGTATCCTTCTCACACATGATCCTCTCTGGGACAGGATGACTGAATGGCATGGGATCTACATAGGATGGGTGGTTTGTTTGTTTGTTTTGGCATTTTTACCCTATTGAGGTTTCTGCTAATCTAAGAATCTAAGAAAGGGTTACAATCCAAAGCCAATGGAAGCAGGGGGGCTTAGATCTGAGTTTGCCCATGAAAACTTGGGGCCTGGCCTGACCTGGATAGCCCAGGCAAGCCCAATCTTGTCAGATCTCAGAAGCTAAGCAGGGTCAACTCTGACAAGTACTTGGATGAGAGACCCTGAAATACCAGAGGTGGGAGGCGGGGGCAGGTTTTGTTCAGCCACCTCTCTGAGGTCAGTCACCAGAGGTCACAATGACTTCCAGGTGCACACACAGTCAGTCACCAGAGGTTGCACACACACTCTCACACACATGCTCATATTTTAAAAATACAAAAAAGAGAGAGCTTGGAGCTTGTAGGGTTGCCAGGTCGGTGTTGAGAAGTACCTGGAGATTTTGGGGGTGGAGCCTACAGAGGGAAGGGTTTGGAGAGGGGACAGACCACAGCAGGGTACAATGCCATAGAGTCCATCCTCCAAAGTAGCCATTTTCTCCAGGGGAGCTAATCTCTGTAGTCTGGAGATCAGCTGTAAAAGCTGGAGATTTCCAGACCCATTCTGGAGGCTGAGAATCCTAGTGATGAGTGCAGCTGAGTTTGGGGAGAAGGATTGGACTAAAGAAGGCATAGCTAGAGCTCTCTTCCACTTCTTTTTTAATGTTTGCAGCTACAGTGGGGCCATGTGTCCCTGACTCTGCAAGAGCAGGCAAACACTTCAATACAGGACATTCTTAGGAGTGAAGGGACCCTTAGAGGTGAAGGTCCAACAGAAGAGGGAACAGGAGAGAGGGGCTAAAAGGGCATTCTCAATAGAGAAAGAAACATAATTGCACAATACCAGGTTCACACAGATGCTGTCAGACATATTCAAAATTTGCATGTCATTGTAAAAATGCCACAAACAAAATCAGAGAACAACTGTGAACATCAGAGCCCAGAGTATCAACAGACAGCTTGTGTATGCAGTGAGTAATGCCTATTTGAAATGCATCTTTTATACAGCAAACAATGTCTGTTTGAAATGAATACCATGTACAATATCATAAGAAAAATCCTAATCAACATTGTTTCCGGATTATTTTCAGCATTTCAAATGGAATCCTTCCTCAGGAAATATCTCATAGAGAGCAGTAACCTTCAAGCTCTTAATATTATGCCTATTTTTTCAGCAAGAGCAACAACCAATCAGTCGGGCGCAGATCACAAAACCTTCCCAAAGTGAATATCACACAGATACTTATTTATTTCATTCATGAGCATGATAAGCCACAGACTAGAGGCATTTTTTACATCCAAACAAGTTATTTGAGGGATATTCACTTTGGGAAGGTTTTGCAATCTTCACCGAACTGATTGGTTGTTGCTCGTGCTGAAAAAATAGACATAATCTTAAGAGCTTGAAGGTTACTGCTCTGTACAGGATATTTCCTGAGGAAGGATTCCATTTGAAACATTGACGTTGATTAGAATTTTTCTTTTGATATTGTACATGGTATTCATTTCAAACAGATATTGTTTGCTGTATAAAAGATGCGTTTCAAATAGGCATTACTCATTGCATATACAAGTTGTCTGACTGTTGATACTTTGGACTCTGATGTTCACAGTTGTTTTCTGATTTTGTTTGCAACTTTAGACTGTGTTTATCATTATTTATTGTAAAAATGCCCCCAACATGGTCAGATTCCCCCCCCCCCACAAGTTGGATGCAATTTTAAATGAAGTTCCAAACATGGGATACATAAATTTACCCACAACCCACACCATGGAATCCCGGCAATTTTGCAGTCTTAATTTGCTATTGTTCTACTAAACTTGCTTTGAATTTATCAGGGATGTTGATAATTTCCCACCGCCCAATGGATCTGACTCTTCTGGCTCAGCACGTCCACGCTATCTTACTCATCCCCATATTCAGCGCTGCTGTCTGCTTGCTGCTTGAAGTGCAATTTAGGGATCACCCCATCCTGGTGTTATTCAGGATCTCCATGTTCCTGACTCAAGGAACGTGGTTTTGGCAGGTCTGTTGTGTTCTGTTCATGTTTGTGGGGGGGGGCAGTTATTGGTTGTCTGAATTGTGGGGTTACTTATGTAGGGCAAGTTCAAGGGAAACTCCTGTAACACACAAAGGGGAGGGAGGGGTGGATATTGCCCCATTGTTTATCTAGGGCCACATCTGAACCTATGCAGCTGCCTTGAGATTCAGTTTGATGTAGTGATTAGGAGCGCAGACTCTAATCTGTGAGAACTGGGTTTGATTCTCCACTCCTCCACTTGCACCTGCTGGTGTGAATTTGGGTCAGTCAAAAGAGCTCTCTCGTCCCCACCTTCCTCACAGGGTCTCTGTTGTGTGGAGAGGAAGGGAAGGATAATGTAAGCTGCTCTGAGTCTCCGAGTGAAGGGCAGGGTATAAGTCCAATCTCCTCCTCTTCTTCTTCTTATACCAAGTGCGTCGATTGGTCTGTCTAGCTCAGTACTGTCTACTCCCAACTGGCAGCAAGTCTCCAGGACCTTAGGCCGAGAAAAGTCTTTCCCAGCACTTGCTATCTGAGATCCTCTAACCAGAGATGCCACAACTGAGGGTGGCATTTTCTGTATGCAAAGCACGTGCTCTACTGCTGCTCACGTGAACACACATAAAGCTGCCTTACAACAAATCTGACCAAGGTCAGTCCTATCTATTCCAGAGGTCCCCAGCATGGTGTCCATGAGCAACCACTGTGCCTGCTGACATCTTTTCTGGTGCCTGCCAACTGTTTTTAGAAAGTGGGTGGGAAATGCTGAAGCTTTTGCCCAGGAAGGCTTCTGATTGGCCATTGGAGATTTGACTGGCAGTGCAGATTTTTTACAAACATTGCTTTGGTAGCAGTTGCCACCATGGCACAAGAATCTTCATTGTGTGATTGAAGGTAAGCTGGGGCAGCCATTTTGTGGCTGCAACACCACATTGCCTTGGAATTCCAAAGGTCCCCGCAGGCTATATAGAGCTGAGGGTCCCTGGTCTATTTAGACTGACAACAGGGTGTCAGGTAGAGGTCTTATGCCTCACCAGATTGTTTTTTAACTGAACACATTGGGTTTTGAACCTGGGACTTTCAGGATGTCAAACATAGCCTCACTTCTAACTAAATACTTGCTAAAGTGTTGTACAAAAAGGGTCTCTCTTTCTCTTCCAGCTGATTTTTGATTTTCCCATTTCAGATTAGATTTGTACTACATCCACTACAGGGAGCACCCATTTGGGATCCAAATGACCTTGGAACCGTCATGTTCCTCTCCATATGTTTCTCCTGGCACTACCTAGTTAACATTTTCCTTCTTTCCATCATCTATGGCATTGTTTACTGGTATGTAAAAAAAAATCAGTGTTATTTTAGACAACACGTTTCCTTTACTATTTTATCTATACACATTATGATTGCCTGACAACACATCATATGTAACTATGCCAGACAGCAGCATGAATCATGGGAAAGGACATGTCTCTGCTTCCTTTAACAGAACCCAACATCCGCAGCCACTGCTTCTCGGGGTCTGACGGCAGTGTGCAGATTTAAGCACTCTGCAACAAATAGGGAGAAACAAAAATTAAGGTGCTGTACAGGTGGTAGAAGACTCCAACCAACAAAGCAGTTGTGCATAATTTTTTTTAAAAAATTGCTGGAGATATGGGCATGATCAGCCTGCCAATTATATCTGATAGGTGTGCTCTAAAAAGGGATGCTTAGAAGGTGGACAATGGAAATTGAATAACAAGATCTTCCACTAAAACTTCTTGTTTTAGGTTATTTTTAAGAAAGAAAAAGTGACAACTTGTAACTGAAAGAACAAAGTCTGAGTCCAGTGGCAGCTTTAAGACCAACACGGTTTTATTCAAAGTGTAAGCTTTCATGTGCAAAGCACACTTCTTCAGACAAAATGGAACAAAATCTCCTCAAGGGATACTTACCGGGAAAAAGAGGGTGGAGGGCAGCCACTAGGAGGAACCACTCAGAGCCAAGATACATATGTAGAGCTGAAATTGGAGCAGGTGATTGTAAGATCAACGGATGGCAACAAATTAACACATAAATGCAAGAGTTAATAAAGATGTGAGAATGACGCTAGAGTCTAGCAGTACCCCCAAGACAAATCAAGCTCAACACTGTGTTCATGTGAGAACGGAAACTCAGGAGATTTTATTCCCATCCAAGTACTAACTAGGACCAATCCTGCTTCGGCTTCCGAGATCAGGCTAGACTGAATCATCCAGGTCATGGCTAGATAGTTAGCCATTCATTTGTTATTGTCAAACATCCTCCCCACAAGGGCTGCTTCACGATGCGATAAGGATCCCAATTGTCCATTTGTAAGTTAGCTTTCTGCAGACTTAGCAGCCCTCATTGCCCTGAGATTTTTAAGTCATACCAGATGCGTTATCAAATATTTTGTACCACAGTGCCATTTTGTGATTTGTTTGTGGGAGAAGCCAAAAGCGTTTAATATCCAGTTCATGTATCTAGTTCAAATACAATTATGGGTTATGGTTAGGAAGGACTTTTAGACTGTGATGGGGTTTGTGGGATCTGCAGGGAAAAGGGGGTATGAGATGGGGTTGCATTTGGGAGGGGGGACGTGGGGGACATCGCCTCTCCTCTCTCTTGTACCAGAGGAGGAGCTGGTATATATAGTTCTGGTCAGCCCCACCTCAGGAAGGATAACACTAGAAAAAGCCAACCCATAGTAAAAGAAATATCAATGTTTAGAAGATTGGGATTTGCCAAAACAGTGGGTTTGGGCTGCCTGTAATAATTAAAGAAAAAGTATTTAATGTAAGGATTTTCTTTTAATTTATGAAACCTGTAATTGTTTCTTGTGCATAGAAAACAACAATAAAAAGAAAATTAAAAGAAAAAAAAAGAAAAGGGCAACCAAAATGATCAAGACACTAGAGCATCTTCCCTGCAATGGAAGTCTGAAACATTTAGAGGGCTTCTTTGTTAAGAAATGGATGACTAAAAAGGGATAGTATAATACTTTATGCAATCATATACTGCAGAGAGAACATTGATGGGAAATTGCCCTTTGTTGTTGTTGTTGCATTTTGCTGTCAAGTCACAGCTGATTTATCATGATCCCATAGGGTATTCAAGGCAAGAGACGTTCAGAGCTAGTTCGCCATTGCCTACCTCTGCGTCATAGCCCTGGTATCCCATGGTGGTCTGGTTTCCCTTCCAAATACAGACCAGGGCTGACCCTGCTTAGCTTCCAAGATCTGAGGAGATCAGGCTAGACTGAGCTATCCACGTCAGGGCAAATTGTTCTTAATTCTCTTGCATATAACTAGATTAGAGTTTGATCACTCTATCAGATTGGCAGTAAATTCAGTTGAGAGAAAAAGTAAGTTCACGTAACACACTTATGAATTCACTACCCAAAACGTGAAGGTGGCCACAGATTCAAGCGATGGGGGCAGAAAAGGACTTTTTTTTATCATCTGTGATAGCGAACAGAACTTCCAAGTACAGAAACAGCAGGCCACAAAATGCCAGCTGCTGGGCTGCAAAAAGTGATAGAATACCATTGCTTTCATGCCCTGTTACTGGGTTTCCTGGAAGCATGTGGTTACCACCACTCTCAGAGTTAAAGGTTGGAAACTGTGAACCTTGGGTGTGATCCATCAGGACTCTTATGCTCATACATGCCTATTAAACTATCATTGTTTATTGACTCCAGCTTTCTAAAAAGGAAAAGAAAATACAAACACACAAATATTGAAATTGAACCACTTAAACAAGACCACGGAGTCTACACAGTTCTTCCCCATGAATGTGCTGAAGACTAAAAGGCCTACAGTTCCTGTGTTTTGAAGTACAATTGTTGAAGAAATCCTAAAGGAAAAAAAAATTATACTGAAGACAACTGTACCATAATAAATCACTCAACAATCACCTGGCATTTTCCCTTTTTTTGTTCTGTGAGAACTATATAATAATTTAGTAAGAACGTGTCTGACTTTAATTCATAAAACTATCTCCACCCATTCCCACCTTGGCCTCAATGGTAAGAGCTGTAGGGCTTGGATGATACATAGGATTAACAGCAAAAAAGTAATTTTATATGATTTAATCTTAGAAATAACAGGATATTAGTATTTCAGTACTGAAGATTTCTTGTTCAAAATAAAGATGAGTGAAACACTGAGAAAAATGACAAAATCTGAGGAACAGAGGAAGGAAAAAATACTCTGTCTTAAATTTCATTTATGTTGCTGGAGTTAGAAGACAGTCCAATAAATATGTGAGAAGACAGAAAAAAGATTTTGTACATGGAATCAATCTAGATGTCTGGAAGTTCTCAACTTCAAACAGTTCCTTGTTCTCAGTCAACCTACACTGAAAGAATGACATGAAAGTGCAAAATTAGTGGCATCTAGTTCTACAGAAATTATCTTGGATCTTAAAAAAAATTGAAATTAATGTTCTATAATTTTGAAAAAGTTTTGTCCTGCTACATGTGGTGGAAGCATGTTTGATCTTAAAAGGCTTTGGAAGATAGTGTTAAAAGTAGTATAACTAAGTAATGGACTTCCAGAGACATTGTGGCTTAATTGCTTCCAAAGAAGGAAAACCGGTGTTTACCTTGAAGAAACTCACGGTAGCACTTCTAGTTTTTGCAAGATATTGGAAACAGCTACCTCAAGAGGGGCTGGTTGAAAGATATGTGTAAACAGAGTGGATAAAATATCAGAACTAAAAATATGGGGAAAGTGGAAGCAATTTTGAAAACCTACAGTTTGGTGTAGTGGTTAAGTGCACAGACTCTAATCTGGGAGAACTGGGTTGATTCCCCACTCTTCCACTTGCACCTGCTGGATGACCTTAGGCAAGCCATAGTTCTGGCACAGCTGTTCATGAAAAAGAACAGTTTGTCAGAGCTCTCTCAGCCCCACCTACCTCACAGGGTATCTGTTGCAGGGAGGGGAAGGGAAAGGAGTTTGTAAGCCGCTCTGAGACTCCCTTGGATAGTGACGGGTGGGGTATAAATCCAATCTCTTCTCTTCTTCTTCTTCCACCATTATAGAGGTGTTAAAATTTTACTTATTAGGAAGAAGCAGGTGTAGATAGGGTTTACTGAAAAAACTAATTTGATTTGTGAATTTAACTGCTTACCTGTATCAGCATATTTGAGTTTTGTGGTGCTACTGTTCATAAAACATATCCATAAAACTAAAGGGGGAAAACTTGGACCAAGCCAATTTTTAGCTAGAGAGAATTAAAAAAATTAAGACGACATTTATAAAGTGAACACATGAAGCTGCTTATTAGAGGTGTGCATTCGGATATACCCGAGCTGAAAACAGATCCAGAAAAACCTTATCAGTGTTTTTGAAGTATATTTCAGCATCTCAAAGGTATCTGGGATATTTCAGGGAAACTGGGAAAAAATCCTGAATATATTCAAGAATTACCAAGTAGATCTGAAGAACAGTGGACAGGCTGGGGAAGATTTGCTCCCGAACTCAGTATTGTCTGCTTAGATGGGCAGTGGCTCTCCAGGTTCTCAGGTCTTTCACATCACCTGACCATTTTAACTGGAGATGCCAGGGATTGAACCTGGGAACTTCTGCATGCCAAGCAGATGCTATACCACTGAGTCACAACCCCTTACCATTCATTGTAGACAATCTAGCACACAATTTGGGAAGGCTGAATAGGCCTTACCTGTTTTTCTCACTCCAAGGCAAGCTCAGCCACCAGCACACCACCAAGAATCACACTTGTTTTATACTTCCAGAACAACCTATCCAAAGCACAAGTGGTAGGCAATCACTGAGATTCAGAACTACCCTCTCACCCTTCAGGAGGCATATTTTGAAGGTCTCTCTCAGAATGAACCAACATGTTGACCTGAAAACTCAGCCACTCATACAAGCTTATCAGCATTTCAAGGAATTTGGATATGCAAATTCCCACACGGTTCAGTGGCAAGTCAACTAAAGGATTTTTCTGCAGCAGCAGCTATATTTTTTTCTCCTTGCAGACAGCTGCTGTAATCTGCCAAGGAAACATCATTTTAGTAGAGAAGATGAAGTTACATAAAGTGTGTGCTCATCATCATATTATGCTTCTATGACACTCCTTTCTCCAGTCATGACCCCCTTTGTACACCCAAAACACTGCTGGGCCCCAGTCAAAGGCCAACTGAGTTAGGCAGTTGAGTGAGGTGCAAGGAATTCCAGGGTAAAATTACCAGAGGGGAAAATAAGCTATCATTTTTAGGCAGCAGTAAAGATGATATAGAGAGGACTGGGTTTAATTGGGGACCCATTTTACTTTTGTTACAAGTTACAGAAAGGCTTAAGGTTTTGTGTTTCGGCTTTAGGTATCAGCATATTACTTCCTGCTATCTTTTATCTTAAGCTCTTTGGCAACAACCCCATCTAGTTATCAAGCAGGAAAAGAACTGAGGAGATGGGCGACTTTCACTAAGGAGACAGGAAGTAGAAAGACTTTGTTCCTGCCTCCCTGAATAGAGGATGGGTATCTCCCTCCAAGACTGTCCTCTGCCTCAGAGGGAGAACAGGCTATTTGGGGCGATTAAGGCTGCTAGTTATGCAATAACCAAAGCTATTTTGTTTTTCTTACTGCCATTCCTTTGACCAAAAAAGAAAAGCTAATCACAAGCTGCGTAAGCCCTTCGAGCCCCACTGAACATTAACCAAGCTGCATAAGCAGACTTCATACAACCTTTGGATGTTTATGGCAAATGAGGTTTGGAGCTTCGCACCACAGAAAGAGAAAAACATATTCCCAGAGCTGCAGCTAGGACAAATGAGAGAAAAAGAGAGACCAAACATCTCTGGACAGAGACCAGAATTGATCTGGAAGTTAAAGTGTTTATTGATGTGTTTCCAACTTTTTACATTCCCCACAGACCACACTAAAGAGTTTGCAGGTTAAGTAAATCTGTGCATAGTGGGAAAGAGACATGGAAGGGGTGTGAAGGAGAAAGGAAACTCACTGGAAAATAGAAAAGAACACACCACAGGTTACCAGAACCTCCAGAATTTTTTAAAAAGCTGTGAGCGTTAACACCAACTATACAAGCATTACAGAGACATAATGGTGAACAAACAACCCCTCCCCAACACTTGGTGCCCACGGATTCCCTTCTCTTCTTCACAACTCCATCACGACTCCCTTCCTGCCTCCCAGCACGAAGAGCAAAATTGCAACATACCCTGGATCCTCAGTCCCTCTTGGTGACTCCCAGGCACGTTAATGGCTCCAGTTACCCCCAAGTATCCGCCCCAGCTTTCTTGGGAAGACATGTCACAGCCTCCAAACCCTGATTCATCATGGAGGAAGGCGGCTTAGGTGCCGGGGAACGAAGGGGGGGTTCTGCTTACACTAGGCGAGGGGGTCCTAAAAAGGAGGTTGGGCGTAAGCATGAAAAAGGGGGGGTTCAAATTCAAAATCAGAAGACTTTCGGCTCTATGGCAGGGCGGGGCTCCAAAAGCAAGGAGGCAAGGAGTGCAATCCCGATATGCACGAACTGTGCCAAAATATTTCAATCAAAAGAACCCTAGAAAGGCAGGAGCTTTTCTTTCCCGTCCTTGCCTCTGGAGGGTCTAGATTTCTGAAAACTACACCACATAGGTCACCGGCATCCGATAATCTGTATAATGTTTCAGTTATTGGTACAGATCTGCTTCTCGGGATATTCTTTTCCCCCAAGGCCATAAACCCCAATTTTTCTTTTTTTTTGCAGCTTTGGACAGAACTAATTCACTTTATTATTTTTTTTAGAAAAAGGAATACTGCTTTATATATATATATATATATATATAAAAGCCAGGATGACCAAAGAACCACAAGTGTCCCATTTATACAATGCAGTTGGTACAAATGACTTCGAATATACAAGTGGTGTATCAGAAATAAAACAAAACATTTCTCGTTTATATAGAGAGCTTGTTAATCAGACAATACAACAGCACTGGGATTTTTTTTTTCTCTCCTCCTCTTTAAAGTTTCTTTAAAAAAAGAAAAAAAAACCCCTACATCTCAAATATCTGCAATAGATCCATTTCCCCCATTTAAGATTTATATATCATATATTGTTATATTATCATTTCATCGCCCATTTTAAAAGAATGGAAATTGCAACTCTACAGTAGTAATTTAAGTCTTAATGATCCAGGAGTTCTGAATGTAAGATGAAGTCCTCTTCAAGCAACAGTTGGTCAGTAGTAGATCCAAAAATTCTGGACCATTTTTGGCCCTCTCCTCCCTGCCCGGCCAAGGCAGCTGCAGTTTCAACACCCTTTAAATCTGCATCTGCTCCAAGTATTTGTATGTCGGGTTCTCGTAGCCGTGGTTCTGCATCTTGTTCAGATGCCGTTCCTCTGGGGTGAGCATTGGATCCACCTTCAAAACAGAGGGCCATCGGTCAGTGGGCTGAGAGGCACAACACTGTCTGAGCCAGCTAATGAACCAGCTAATGTCTGAGCTAATAACCTCCCGCCACACCCCTTCTGGTCATCCTCTCAGGGCCTCTTGCAGGTAGTGTGCACTTAGCTGTTATTCGGGGAAGGGCTTTCTCAGTGATAGCCCCTACCTTATGGACTGCACTCTCTGATGACACCCCTGCCCAGTAGGACTTTGTTAGTTTCTGCAGGGCTTGTAAGGTTGAAATGTTCAGGTTGGCCTTTGGGGGTTAACCAGATGCCAAGTCATATATTTTATAGGTATTGTGTGATGTTGTTGGATTCTAACTTACTATGACATTGTTTAACTGTTGGGGCAATGAAAAAATCCCATTAAATGAATGCATGAATAAGTGAATAAATAAATGAAGGGCTAAGCTAATATGTTTATATGCTCATTTTTACGTGTATGTCTCACAAGACTGAGCAGAAATGGGTTTTTGGTCATGAGTCTGGAATTCTACTATCTTGCTCACCAATTCATGCCGCTGGGATGGATAGATTTTGTGCATGTACTTACACAACCCCTCCCCTTTAAAGCAGCTAAGTACTAATTCTAAAGCTTGTAGAGAACTGCTCAGACCACATCCGGACCGTGACTAGTGAATGTTCATCTGGAGAAGGGGCAGGGCTTCTAGCGATCAAGGGAACAATGCCTCGGCCTCCAATATATAGGGGGACACCCCCAGTGGAAAGCAGCCATTGCCATTCCTTTCCAGACCAGCTTTACTTGATTCTACCCTCCTGGGTCTCACAGCATCTCTTACCTCTACAATTCCATGGCTGATGGTTCCATATTGCCTCTTCCTCAGCATCACCAAGCTGATGACTATTACGGTGGCTATGGCAACTGCTATCACCAGGAGGCCAATGAGAGCGCTGCTGCTGAAGCTGAAGTCGTCACGCAGGGAATTGGCATTTTCCTGCAATGAGAAGAGGGAAGATGTGGCAGAAGTGAGAGGGCCTGGGAACTAATGCCAACCATGAATTGCAGGAGACACCTTCCCTTGGCCATCTGCTGGGACAAGCATGAGATGCAACTGATTATGACCTTGCCCTGACCTCTTATCACTTGGCAAAGGGCACCTTTGAAAAGTATCTTCTCAGCTATGTGCATTGTGTGTGCATGTGACCCATGCAGAGTTTGTGCGCCCTATGAAGCACTCAATGGGACCATTTCTAATTGAAAACTCCAGATCTGTAGCTCGTGGCAACATTCACAGCAGCTTCAGGAAAGAAAATGAACATACGGCAACACTCCACATGGACACAGGAGTTTCTGTTCCCCTAACAAGCAGCCCAGGTTGGCAGCCACATACATACCGGCTCATCCACTAGTCCACCGACTCGCTCGGGATTGAAAATCATTTCCTTGACATCAAGGGTCTCATCAATTACCTGAAAACAGTCATGAAGGAATTTTACACAAAGAGCTGGTAACAAGGAGGAATTATCGGGTGTGGGTTTACATGAAAGCCCACTTATAGTTGCAAAATGCCACTACCTCTGCTGAACTGATAGTTAGTCAACTCTACAACTTCATTACACACACACACAAACCTTATGCTCACTATGAGACGCCTTGTGCTTTCCATTTCTGAGAAGCTATGTGGAATCTGGTTAAAGCATGTTCATCGTGAAACCAGGAAGGTATGGCATACATTTAAAAAACAACTACCCAGGTACAACTAGGCCAGGATTTTGTGGCTTGTGGGGCAAATTTTTTTCTGGTGGGGCTGAAGTTCTCAGAGCAGAAAGAAAAGCCATTTAGCCAATAGAAAGCTGTACCAGGATAGATCTCTAAATTGCAAGCCGTAAACCACTTTAGATGACAGTTCTCAGCTGCTGCAAGTTAATCACGTCTGTCAGCCCAAGCAACAATTCTGCTAACAAGCCGGCAGGGGGTGGGTGGGTGGGTGATGACTTCTATAGTCAAGAAAGCTATCACTTAGGCAGAAAAACTGTCTTAAAGGAGACCAGTTTCTTGACACAGAGTTAGATGATGTCCTAGAGATCACCTACTCTAACCCCCTTGCTCAGCAACGAAATTAGTCATCTACAAGACCCCACTCTGTTTAAAGGAGTGCAGGCCTTTAAAACAATGTTTTAAAATGATTGAAAAAAAGCATTTGCAGAAGAAATTCTTGTGGGGCTATACCTTTAAGAAAGGGGGCGGAGCCCCCAAAAGCCCCATTGTGGCCTGCAACTACCCCCGGGGGGGGGGGGAGAATTCTTTACGTTTATGCAGATGTCAGTTTGTTACACCCATTCTTGAAAAAAAATTCAAGGCATTTAAACACAGTAAACTCGGTTCAACTGACCGAAGCAGTCTCCACCTCTGACTACGATCGAACATTCACTGGTTTTGATGAAGAGTCCAGCAGGCCTCACGACGCACATTGCAGCTGAGCTGGCCTTGGCACCCACACTCAAAACTACGGCACAGCCACTTCCCTCACTACACTTGTCCAAAGCTGCTGCTGCCGCTCAAAATGAGCTGGCGAAAGCTGCCCGTCAAGCCTGTGTCAGAGCATCGAACAGTTCCTCTTCTGCCATCTCACCCACTGGGGATACTTTCCACAAGGAGGGCAGGGGCTTTGCACTCTTCGCCCTCCTACCCTTCTGTCACTAAGATATATGGGTAGCTTGCGGCAGCTGTAAGCCAGAAAGCTGCTACTCCCCCACACCATATGGGATAATGAATACCGCGACTGTCAAGCAAGCAGCGGACGGCAGTGGAAGCAAGCCACAAAAGCTGAAAGATGGTCCCCTCCAGCTCAAACTTCCCTGCGCAAAACGCACACGGAGGACATACCACGTTCTCGTCCAGCTTGCTCTTGCTGTTAATCACTTTCTCTTCCGCTCCGATCAGCCCGTCAAGGTCAACCATGCCAGACCCTGCAGAGAAGACACTGCGTGTGAGGAGAGACTGCGCACCAGACCTGCGTGGCACGATGCCCGGGCAGTGCTGTCACCCCTACTGCAAGCACGGCAGTTCAGAGCTTCTTTTCCCTAGGCACGGATCGGAAAGAAATCGATGTACTACGCTAGCGTGACAGATGACGGGCAATGGAAAGGGGCCTGGGAAGGGAGGCACGGCATAGGAACGGTGAGATTTTTCAGGATGTTCGAGTGCACGCTATTACCCAAATAAGTATGACATGGCAACAAAGCAATGAGAGGCCCAAACAGGAATGCTGTCTTAGGGTGTGTGCGTGTGTGTCTCCTGGCCCAGGAAGCGAGCGCGCTCTCTCTGAGGCAGCATGCCGCATTCTTGCCTTACTGGAGTCAGCACCAGCCTTCTGGAAGTGGCTGTGCACCAGCAGCTATCCCAAGAACAAGCCTCAAAGTCATTTCTGAGAGGTCGGCCAGTGAGAGAGCAGAATGGGTTCCTTGCCCTGTGGACTGGCTCAAGTCCCGAATCAATGACGAGGGGTTAATGAAGTCGCGAAGGTCGCCCAGCTCATCGCAGCGAAAAACTGGCGCACGATAGGAGGAGGACGGGTCTCCAAAAAGAGACGGTTCTGAGTTAAAATGGGGACCTGGACTTGCAGAAGCTGAGCAGAAATGAGCCACAGTACGGCCACACCTGCAAATGAGATAAGCTATTATGCGCGTCTAATGTCCGAAACCTGCACTGCGGACTTGCAGAAGGCAGTTTTTGATGGGATTGTCATGCTGGTCCAGTAACACCTGAGGGACCAACAGAATTTTCCAGGGTATAAGTTTTCATGAGTTGAATCCCACCAGACGTATAAGTAAAAACAAAGATCCAGAAGTCCTTATATCCAAGCTGTTCCAGGTGTTACCAAGAAGGGTCAGTTGGAGTCTCACCTCTATGCGTATCTCCTTGCTCCAATCCAGAGCAGTGTCCCTCTGCACCTCAACTCCAACCCCCCCCCCCCTTCTTGGCAACACCCCTCCTGCCTTCTGACCTGGACTTACAGGAGGTTCCAAGGGGAGGGGAAGGGAAAGGAGTTTGTAAGCTGCTCTGAGACTCCCTTGGGGAGTGAAGGGCGGGGTATAAATCCAATCTCTTCTCCTTCTTCCAGAGACTCCTGCATGTCCAAGAGAGGCACCCATAACAGGAAGAGGGAATTGCAACGCATCTCATTTTGTGATGGATTACATGCTACCCTACGCTGGCTCTGCTCACAGACCAACAAATGTCTTCTATTATTTGAGAAAGAGTGGGGGAGACCCGCTGCTCTGGGGGCAGCTGCCACGATTACTGTATTTTTAAAGTATGAAAATGCTAAAGCAATCTAGCAGAAGCAGGCCTGGTTTTACTGCCTATCGCTTCCAACGCAGAAAACTCTATTTCAGACGTCAGGGCAAACTCTACATCAGGGGCCCCCAACCTTTTTGAGCCTGTGGGCACACTTGGAATCCTGACACAGCATGGTGGGCTCAGCAACAAAATGGCTGCTTGCAAAATGGCTGCCGCAGGCGTCAGAGCTGGCCACAAAATGATTGCAGCAACTTAGCTTCAGTAACACAGTTATGTTGCGGTGGCAAACGCTGCCAAAGCAACATTTTTAAAAAATCTGCACAGCCGATCAAACCTCCAATAGTCAATCAAAAGCCTTGCTGGGCAAAAGCCCTACCTGGCCCCACCTGCTTCCTAAAAACACCAGGTGGGAACCAGAAAAGGTGTCAGCGGGTGCCATGGTGCCGATGGGCACTACGCTGGGGACCCCTGCTCTAGATTGTGCCACCTTCCTTCCCAAGGCATCCTGAGCAGGTCAGGTATGCGATTTGCAGCTTCTGAACCTGCGCTGGCCATCTTCTGGGAACCGCTTCTAACCAGTCAGCTCCTCGCCTTTGTCAGCTCTGCTGAATCCTCAGGAGCCGACGCAGCAGAGACTCCAGGTTGCGCAGTCAGATAGTTCTGCACTGCTTAACAGCCTTAAGCGGATGGGCACTTTAAAGGGAAAGCCCTTTATGTCCTGTACATCACCGGAATGCAACATCCAAGGTTTTTTTGTGCACACTGCTTTTTCCTTTTTTAAAAAATGAACAGGGAAGGAAAGGAGGAGGAGGAGATTGGATTTATACCCCACCCTTCACTCGGAGTCTCAGAGCGGCTTACAAACTCCTTTCCCTTCCCCTCCCCACAACAGACACCCTGTGAGGTAGGTGGGGCTGAGAACGCTCTCTCGAGAACTGCCCTCGAGAGAACCGCTCTGAGGGAACTGTGGCTTGCCCCAGGTCATCCAGCAGCTGCAAGTGGAGGAGTGGGGAATCAAACCTGGTTCTCCCAGATCAGAGTCTGTGCGCACTTAACCACTACACCAAACTGGCTCTCGGAGGGAAGAAATATACCATAGCTCACATCAGTGAGAACTTAGCCAAGACCTGCTTTTGAGAGGTTACTAGCTCCCCCCCCCCATCCCCCCCCCCCCCGGTGGCTCTTGTCAGCTATGTTGTCTCAGCAAACTCTTCCAGACAATTAGTACACTTAAGAGAGGAGAAAACTGGTTTTGCTGGAAGGAGGCTCAAATTCGTCCCACCACTGAGGAGCCTACCAAATCCAAAAACAAGGGAAACAGCCAGGAAGAAAAAGACTGGGCACTTGGCCTTTTGATCTTCCTGATGCATCTGTGAAGGGGTAACTTATCGAATGGAGCACCAGCCCACCACAATACAACCCCGGGATAATCTTGAATTTCAAGTCCCCAAAGCCGTTCTCTATAGTTAAGTGACTTGAAAATTTAAGTGCTGATGTCACTTTGGAACTGGTTCAGGAGGTTAAGGAAAGCTGGTGCATTCTAGTTAAGAGCAAAAGGTGTCAACCCTTGACCAGAACTATATAGCAGTACCATCGCGTTCAGAATACTTCAGCTTTGTTACGCCTTTTCTTTAGAAAAGTAGCTTTTGTTGTATGGAAGAGTCCAGGCAGATAGAAACACACACATACACTGTCTGAGAGAATATAAAGACCCTATGATGGGTACCCTTATTCTAAGGTAAAGGTAAAGGTTTCCTTTGCTTGAAAGCTAGTCAAATCTGACTCTAGGGTACAGTGCTCATGACCTTTTCCAAGCCGAAGAGCCAATGCTGTCCGAAGATTTTTTCCGTGGTCATGAGGCTGGCATGACTAGACACCGAGGCGCATGGAATGCTGTTACCTTCCCACCAAAGCAGTACCTATTTATCTACTTGCAATTTCTTGCTTTCGAACTACTAGGTTGGCAGGAGCTGGGGCCAGAGATGGGAGCTCACTCCGTCATGCAGCACTCAGGTCTCGAACTGCTGAACTACTAATGAACCATAAACAAGGATTCTCTGAATTTTGCAATGCCAGTCATTTTGGCAGCTGTCTGGTGGCCCATTCCAGTCACTTCAGAATGTTAAACACCAACCCAGGAACTACTGAGGTGGCTCCCCAATCCTCTTTCCCTGTTACTCTCTTCAAGCTTCTGCAGCACTTCCAGCCCTCTACCTCTTAAGAGAAGAGCGATATTTCAGTCAGAATTAGTCTATGTAATTCTTTATAGCGCAGTATATTCAGAACTTGAGACGGTCTGTTACCCTGTAGCAGAATTCCTAGAGGTCTGCCCAACTCAGCAGGAGTCCCAACAAATATGGAGAGCAGATAGGAAAATGGCTACTGTGACGCAACAGAAAGAAGTACTTTTCTCCCTTTCTCACAGTACAAGAACTTGTGGGCATTCGATGAAATTGCTGGGCAGTCGGGTTAGAATGGATAAAGGGAAGTATTCCTTCACCCAAAGAGTGATTAACACATGGAATTCACTGCCACAGGAAGTGGTGGAGGCTACAAGCACGGACGGCTTCAAGAGGGAACTGGATAGACATATGGAGCAGAGGTCCATCAGTGGCTATTAGCCACAAAGTATAGATAGGAACTCTCCGTCTGGGGCAAGTGATGATCTGTATTCTTGGTGCTTGGGGGGGGCAACAGTGGGAGGGCTTCTAGTGTCCTGGCCCCACTGCTGGACCTCCTGAGGGCAGCTGGTGTTTTTGGCCACTGTGTGGCAGAGTGTTGTACTGGATGGGCCATTGGCCTGATCCAACATTGACTTCTCTTATGTTCTTATGTATTTTCACCCTATTGCAGTCAGCACACAGGCCACCAAAAAAACACTATGCTACCAAAATCAGTCTTGTCTTTATGCTGCACCATCATCTTTCACATAACAACTACCATGTTCAAAACCAGGGGCAGCCACTTTGGCTAGTTTATTACACCAAGGATCAAGAATGTCTTTATATGGACACACAGGCAGGTGAAGGTGAGGCTATGAAACTAAAAGCAAAAGCTAGCAGAAACACACAGAAAAGGTGGGGGCACGATGGAAGGCATTTGAGGAGACATCAGCTTAGAACCAACCTTTTTTCATTGGATGGTACAAATCCGGCTGAGAATCTAGAGCAGAAAGGGGAAAAAAAACAAAAACAAAAAAATAGCAGAGAAAGGAGATTAAGAGGAGAGAAAAGAAAAGGCTTGGATCCTGGGCTACATTCAGATTACAGATCAAAAATGCAGTCTTTTCTCTTCACCCTAAGTAATAAACACAGAAACGGCAGGTGCAACAAAAGATAATTCTGGAAAGCCGGGGGGGGGGGGGCGGTTGTGTGTGTGTGTGTGTGTCAAGACTGAGGCCTTGCACCTTGAAGAACTAATCCACAGCCAAGCCTACAATGCCCCTTGCAGACTAGCAAAAGTCTCAAAAGTGGCCATGCTCACGGGACGCTAAAAACTTCAGTTCACATTTGCAGAGTTCCTGACTGTGAAGGTAACATCTCAGTGTGACACACTGTTTAACAAAACCAGCAGTTCAGGAGCAGGCTGCCTACTTGCTTAGACACCATGGCCTTCTTGTAAAGCAGCTCTGAGGGGACAACAAATCTGAAGACAAGGGTATGATCCTAGCTGGCTTCCTTAGCTCTCACGGTCTACGTTTACAGGTCCTCTGTTCTCCATACCTTCACTTTCAGATGAGGCTGGGAAGGTTTTCACCTGGAACGGACGGAAAGGCTTGCCGTCAAAGAGGGGAGACTCTTCGCTTTCTTCGGAACTCACCCGGACATCCACAGAGGATTCCGAGATGGAAGAAGTAAAGTGGTCCATGTCATCCCGCTGCTGTTGAAGCAGCTCATCTATGAGAGAAGGAAAATGTTAGGGTTGGAAGGAAATTCCTGGGTGGTGGTGGAGGAGGAGGAAGAGGAAGAAGAGGAGAAGGAGGAGATTGGGTTTATACCCCGCCCTTCACTACCCAAGGGAGTCTCTCAGAGCAGCTTATAAACTCCTCTCCCTTTCCCTCCCCACAACAGACACCCTGTGAGGTAGGGGGGCTGAGAGAGCTCTGACAGAAACTGCTCTTTTTCAAGAACAGCTGTGCCAGAACTCTGACTTGCCCAAGGTCATCCAGCAGGTGCAAGTGGAGGAGTGGGGAATCAAACCCGGTTCTCCTAGATTAGAGTCCACGCACTTAACCACTACACCAAACTGGCTCAGCAAATAAGCTCAGCAGCCTGTGGAGTCCAACAGAACGCCTCCAACTTAGGAAAATGTTTTCCCAAAAGCCTCACCCAAACCTCTTGTATATAGGATTTATGTTTTCACATATTTCGTTCTTACAAAAATGCGTCTTGCACAATTTCACAAGTGTGTACTCGTTTTACATTCACACCCCACTGTCTCTGTTGAACTCAAAAGCCCCTAGGGCTGCCAAGTCAGCCCGGGGGGCGGGGGATCCCCTGCTAAAGGGGTTCCTGATTTGCCGGCCAGCATTTGGCCGGCGGGGGGAACCCCACCACCGACGTCGTCCAGCAAGGACAACATAATGACGTCACCAGAAGTGACGCAGCACGTTGGGGGCGTTGCCAGGGCGATGCCCTGGTAACGCCCCCAACATGCTGCGTCACTTCCAGTGACGTCGATGGGCGGGCGTGCGCCAGAAGAAACTCCCAGCGGGAGTAGGACTCCCCCCGCCAGTGAGTTTTCAAGACTTGGCAGCCCTAGAAGCCCCAAATGCTTTCAATTAAACCACTTCAGGGGACTGTACGAATTAAGTCAAAGATACTAACCTATCTCACTTTGGATTTCTTCAGCCACATAAGGTACCTTGTAGAGAAGAGACAGACTTTGATTCATCCTTTCTTCAATCACATGGAGATGCGTCATCACCTACCAACAGAGAGGACAGAGTTCAAGAAGTCAGTTTCTGTTTCCTTTTTAAGGAAAACAAATAAACCTGCTGCAGAGATAAAGGTGCTTAGAACACTTCAAATGTTGCTTTACATAAAAATATAATAAGCCTCATGAAGCCAACCTTTAGAAGAGTTAGTGGTAAGAATATAATTGTTTTACTGGATCAGGCCATAGTCCATTTGGCCCAGCAACAGTGGCCACCCAAATGCATCTGGAAGTTCACAAGGAAAGCCAGAAAAAGAAAGGGGGGGGGGGGGAAGAGGGGAAAAAGCACATCTTATTTGCCAAGAAGTATATTGCTTTTATACACAGAGACTCCACTTAGTTGTCCTGACTAATGGCCATAATTCATGGTGCATGTTTAATTCTTTTAAAAACTATCCAAACTTGGATATCACCACACCTTGTGATTGAACACAGCATACATTAACTATGAGTCGTACGAACACTTTTGTCTGCCTGTCTGTGGAACGGCCAGGTTTAGGAGACCACCGTTACTGCCGATTTTTAGAAAGCCTTGCAAGATGGTCAAATTTTAACGGGGCTATTGCTGAAGATGCTGAGTGCTCAGTATTTTCCTGACTTTCTGGCTTTGTAAGACTTGTTTTGAGATTTTTCTGAGATATAATTTCATGTACTCTTGTTTTTGCGTATGTATACCTACCGGCATGCTGCTAGCCACCTCGCATCCTTAGAGAGAGGACCAATTAAGTGTTACTACTTTTGTTTGCCCCAAATCTACTTCAAATCAACTTTATTCAGTACACTCCAATTTTAAAACACAGGCGATTTCACCTAGCCCAGGCTAAAGTTTATTTAATGACATGTTTTGTTTTGGTTTTTTTTTAAGTGGTGAATGAAAGGACAGACACTAATGGGAACTGCAGCAAGCTCTCCAAATGCACTGAGACTGGCAGGCTCTTTGTATCCTCTTGACAGCATGGTCATACGCTGAAGTTCTGGAGAGAGGGGATATCTAAATCAATAGGGCCCACTTTCCCACCAATGTCAGATGCAACCCGAGATTTTCAGATGCTTGCCAGGTCTTATTGTTCTTAAAGAGCACAAATTCGTTCCAAACAGAAAAAAGCTCCAGCATGCTCCCAACTGTATATAGATAAGGATTTTGTTCATGCCTCTATTACAAATGGCTGATCTGCATATTTTTCAAGAGAGGAGATTTGTGTTGAAACCAGAGGCAGGGGAAGAAGGGTGGCGACATCTTTTTGCCAGCTGAATGAGATTGGGGCTAACCTTACGTGCTGTTCCTCTTACTTCAGGTACCTATCCTGGGCGCAGCCAAAGGCCCAAGGCGTCTTGGGCCTATGGCTTCTCACTTGTGGTCCTGAAAGAGCTGGAACAGCAGATCTAGGACTAGCCTCAGATGTGGATTTTCCGGTATTTTTTTGCGTTTTGTAAACTGCTTTGGATCCCTGCTGCGAAGAAAGGAAGGATTTTTAAAAAAATCATATGTGGAGAACAAAGTCGGTCTTTGTTCAAAGAGAACTTTTGCCTGGGCTTAAAAAGCCGGGTGCGGTTTCCTGTTTTGGTGCATGGCCGCAAGTCATTTCCTAAAATTTATGGCAACTATGCAGCTGACCTGCAGAGGGTGCTGCGCATTAAGATATTTTACAGACCTCCTTGATAAGGAATGTGTTAATATGGATCTCCAAACAGGGAGAACGCTAATGAACTGCACAGACCTAGTTTTACAGACTGAAGCGATCGGACTTTTTAAAAGGGAAGGATGAAAGCAATTTAATTTTCTATGCTGCGGCCTGTCAATCAAGGGGATCGATTCAAGAGCTTCAAGTGCATTCAAAAAGCAAAGGCGGACAGAATCGAATGGTATCACCGACGCTCCTTGCATGTCAATTGGTCAGCGCTGCAGCCTGCAACAAGGAATTAAGGGGATCTTGACGATTTTGGTTTAAGCACCCAGTTTGCACACTCACTCCAGTCTTCGGGAGAGGGATCCAGAAGGGAGTGTGCTATATAAATGGTGCCGAGTTGAATGCAAGAAGACGGTACTGGGTACCCTCAGAAGACGGATCTCTGGGCTGAAGTCAAATACTGTGTTCATTCCGAGAGTCAAGGAGCAGGGAACCATTTGCTACTCAGGAGACTGAAGGAATTCAGAACAAACTTTTGCCAGCATTAAAATTCACTGAAGTAGACACAGTGAAGCAAGGCAGAGATCGCAGCACGCAGAGCTAATCTGAACTACAAAGGAAGCATTTTCAGTGCGGCTCTGCAAAATTGAGTTCGTGCTCCAGTTCTGCTTCTAAAAGCAGACAATGCAAATTACTGAACTCAACACAAAACAGCTACTTATTACCTTTGGCAGGGCTTTTCTTTGGAAGAGTGTCTCTTGGCAGAAGAGAGAGGAACGGATGCCGGAGTGTCTAGCAAAACAGCGCCTAGTCACAGTTTCGCTGGTGACCTTGGCAAGGCCTTTCTATGTACCCCATTATTCCTTCCCACCCCTTGACAGTCACGGATACGACAAATCTGGTCGGGAAAACGAGCCTCCAAAAAAAAGGCAGTGGGCAGCTGCATAAAAAGGCCCATCAGCGGGTTGTGTTGGGGGCTGGGAGAGAAGCAAATCCCTCTGTTTAAAAAAAAAAACATGCTCAAGTTCAAAGGCAGGAATATTTGCTCCTAGGCACTGACATCTCAGGTAAGCGAACCTCGATACTCACACCAACACATGAAGCTGCCTTACAGTGCATCAGACCTGCGGGCCTTCAAGGTCAGTGTGGGTTCTCCAGGGTCTTAAGGTCTTTCACATCACCTACTGCCTGGTCCTTTTAACTGGAGATGCTGGGGACTGAACCTGGGACTTCCTGCATACCCAACGGATGCGCTACCACTGAGCCGCAGCCTCTCCAATACTTGAGCTACACTGAAGCTAAGGAAGATAGCGGGTGGGCTCTGGAAAGTCACAGGCCATTCAGCTGCAGTCGTGTCTTTGTTTTTAGCTGGTCGGCAAAGCCAAGTGAGTGCTGAAAGGCAAAAGGCTGGCGGGCAGAGCACTGGCAGCGTATAAGCCTCACAAAAACAAGCCATGCCATGAAGGACGTATGAAGATCATCCATGGAAAGGCCGTTTCACACAAACAGTGTTGCAGCTGGAATCCCAAAGCAAGCCTCTGATTTTACTCAGGCTAAAAGGAATAACCGACCTTCCTGTTTAGCCTCTTAGCACCCTAGCGTACCTTTACACCATTAAGACAGGAGCAAAGACAAATTGTAGGAGACAGGCCTTTGCCGTGACAAAAGGCAGCAGCAGTGGGAGAGAAAGGGAGGCTCCTCTTCAATACACAATATTCTGCCAAGCTGACAGGTGAAGCATTTCAGTCCCTCTTCAGTTCTGGAGACTTACCTAGGAAATGAGCCCTGAATACCAGATAAAGCACTTCTTAGGCCTTTTTGCATACCTGCGATTTCATCTGCGCAGCCTTTTCTGGGTCAACTTGCAAAACGTGCTGGTAATGGCGAATGGTGTGCAGGCAGTCTTTGTTCTCGGCACGGACGTAGCGCTTCAGGGCTTGGAGAATACGGTGGGGCTGCAGAAGTTAAATCAAAACGATGAGCCAGACAGGGAAGGGAAGCTTGCCCAGTGGTTTCAGCGAGGGCATGTTGTTTCAGACCCAGTCTGCTTTATGCTACGGAAAGAGGCCTCTCATTTCTAGCTCCTCAAACCTGGTTTCATGGGGAGCAAAAAAGACATATGAGCTGCTGAATACCAGAGGGCAGAAACCGGAGCTAGGCCAGTTAGGGATACATGGAAGCAAATCTCATATATTTCGTCAGAATTAAAACGTTGCACCTGAATGCAACGACACCTGTGAGAATGCCTGTCTCTAGGAGAGCCTGCCGCCGCCAGAGGTGGAGAGAGAGAGCCTCGTCCAGGACTAAAAGACCCCAGCTGTTCATCCCTGCCCTCCTCCATGACTGAAGCACTATGAGAGCACCTCCAAAAAGCCTGCAGCTGCCAATGGTGGGAAGGTGCTTCAAGCCAGGCCAGAGAGAGCGGCCCCAGCCTATTGTGTGCCTGAGTTCTCCCAAGACACTTTTGTCTGAACCATGACTCATAGAATCATAGAGTTGGAAGAGACCTCCAGGGTCATCTAGGCCAACCCCCTGCACAATGCAGGAAATTCACAAATACTTTCTCCCACACACACCCATAGTGACAACTGTTCCATGCCCAGATGACAAAAAACCCTCTAGGATCCCTGGCCAAACTGGCCTGGAGAACAATGGCTTCCTGACCCCAAAGTGCCGACCAGCATTTTCCTGGGCGCGTAAGAAAGGGCCACGAGAACTAAGCCCTGATGCAACCCTTCTTGCCCTCCCTCTCATGATCTGCCTATGTTCACAGAATCAGCATTGCTGTCAGATGGCCCTCTAGCCTCTGTTTCCCCCCCCTCCTTTTATTTAATTTTAAATTAAAAGCCTCTGTTTTAAAACCTCCAAAGGAGGAGAGCCCACCACCTCCCGAGGAAGCCTGTTCTGCCAAGGAACCACTCTGTCAGGAAATTCTTCCTAATGTTTAGCCGAAAACAATTTTAATTTAATTTCAACCCACTGGTTCTGGTCCGACCTCCCAGGGCAACAGAACACAACTTCACACCATCCTCTATATGACAGTCCTTCAAGTACGTGAAGATGGTTATCGTATCACCTCTCACATCACTCGCTTCATCTGTGTTGTATGTGATTTTTTTGGTTCTGTTTAACGTGACATCGTAAGCTACTTGGAGTCCGGCTTTGCAGGAGACAGGCGAGGGAAAAAACATAAACAGAATGTCTGCTTTTACAATGTGTTAGCCCGTGCCAGCTACTGGTCGGTAACACTTGCTCCTCTTCAGACAAGCCCACCTTCTTTACGCCATTCACGCACTGGAAACGTTTCAGGGAACGTACCCGTGGAGGGTCGGTCTGCAGAGCAACCAGGTAGTTTTCCAGGGCAACCCGGCGGCGCTCATCCAGCATGGCTTCCACGCGAGCTAAGTGAGTCTCCACTAGCTGCTGCTTCTCGCTGGCGGCTTCCTTCTCTAGCGATTTAACCATTGCCTGGAATCGCTGCAGAAGCAAGGGAGATGTTGCAGTAAGG
Source organism: Lepidodactylus listeri (assembly GCA_029233225.1). Lineage (NCBI taxonomy): Eukaryota > Metazoa > Chordata > Lepidosauria > Squamata > Gekkonidae > Lepidodactylus > Lepidodactylus listeri. Next base: position 59,622,451 of record JARCFY010000014.1, read on the forward strand.
TTAACAGGCTGCAAAAGAGATTAATTAGCGCCAACCCGATTAGCCACTTTCGGATGCGTGGGTCAGCCAGTACCTGTAAAACCTCAGCAGCCAAGGCTGCCTTGTGACACTCTGCTAATGGCTATGAAGAATATGAGTGGCATTTCAGCTTAATGCATTATTCAGAGGAAACAGCTATCTCAGCAACCTGGCCCAAAAATATAGCAGAGAAATGCAGGAGGCCTTGTAGCTAGGGAAACGGGCATACTGCTGTCAATGGACAATTTAACATTTGTCATTTCAGGCTAACAGAGATGTGCACAATCTTGTTTAATAGTAATAACAATGAGAGCCATAGTGTCCTATAATAGAGAGACAATGCGCGCAAGCAGTTTGAGGACTAGCCCCAGGTCAGCCAATGAATCTTTGACAAACTGATAACTAGTCAGAGAATCATAGAATCGGAAGGGACCTCCAGGGTCACCTGGCCACCCCCCTGCACAATGCAGGAAATTCACAAATACCCCCCCCCCACACACACACACCCAGTGACACCTCCACCTCACACCCGCACACTCTACACCCAGAAGATGGCCCCTCAAAAAACACCCCTCCAGGATCCCTGGCCAAACTGGTCCAGAGAAAATTAGCTTCCTGACCCCAAAGTGGTGATCAGCATTTCCCTGGACATGTAAGAAAGGGCCACGAGAACTAAGCGCTGAGGCAACCCTTCCTGCCCTCCCTCTCATGATCTGCCTAAGTTCACACAGTCAGCGTTGCTGTCAGATGATCATCTAGCCTCTGTTTAAAAACCTCCAAAGAAGAGAGCCCACTACCTCCTGAGAGAGCCTGTTCCACTGAGGAACCGCTCCAACTGTCAGGAAACTCTTCCTAATGTTTGGCCAAAAACTCTTTTGATTTAATTTCAACCTATTGGTTTAGGTCCGATCTTCTGGGGCAACAGAAAACAACTCCACACCATCCTTTATATGACAGCGCTTCAAGTACTTGAAGATGGTTATCATGTCACCTCTCAGCCATCTCCTCTCCAGCCTAAACAGACCCAAGCTCCTTCAACCTTTCCCCATAGGTCTTGGTATCCAGTCCCCTCACCATCTTTGTTGCCCTGCGCTGGACATGTTCCAGTTTGTCTATATCCTTCTTAAATTTTGGCACCCAAAACTGACCACACTACTCTAGGGTGAGGTGTAACCAGAGCAGAGTAAAGCGATACCATCACTTTGCGTGATCTAGACACTATACTTCTGTTGATACAGCCCAAAATCGCATTCGCCTTTGTATTTTACTGCATCACACTGCTGACTCATGTTCAATGTATGGTTTACTAAGACCCCTAGATCCTTTTTGCACAAACTAATACCAAGACAAGTGTCTCCAATCCTATAATTATGCATTTGACTTTTCCTCCTTAATTGTAGAACTTTACATTTATCCCAATTAAAATTAATTTTATTTGTTTTAGCCCAGTTTTGCAGCCTGTCAAGATCATCCTTTACCCTGACTCTGTCTTCTCCTGTATTTGCTACCCCTCCCAATTTAGTATCATCTGCAAATTTAATATGCATTCCCTCTATTCCTTCATCTAAATCATTTATTAAGATGTTGAACAAAACAGGTCCCAGGACAGATCCTTGAGGTACTCAACTTGTAACTTCTCTCCAAGAGGATAAGAACCATTAACAAGCACTCTTTGGGTGCGATCTGTCAGCCAGTTACAGATCCACCTAACAGTCATAGGATCCAAACATTTTACCAATTTGTCAACAAGAATATTATGTGGAATCTTATCAAAAGCCTTACTGAAAACAAGATAAGCATTCCCCTGACCCAACAAGGTAGCAACTTTCTCAAAAAAGAGATACAGTTAGTCCGACATGACTTGTTCTTGAGAAACCCATGCTGGCTCTTAGTAAGCCACCAAGATTGGCTGAGAAAGGCACAAACCCTCTCACCCACTATGCACAAACAGAAACAACTCTAAAGGCATGTAACAGACTTGCAGTGAAATTCAGTGTTTATGTACTCAGAAGCAAGTCCCACCCTAGTTAATAGGGTTTACTCCCAGGTAAGCATGTTAGCATTGCAGTCTTGGACTAAATGAACACCCAGATCAACTCTAACGTTGTGGACTTTCAATTTTTCTACATCATTACGGCTGAAGGTAGTTTTTCTTGTTGTTACCTTGAACATATGCAGGGCTATTCTGGGGCAGGAATGCACAGGAACGGAGTTCCGGCTGGCTTCTGAGTTGGCCATGCCTACAGCCCCTTCTCCCCATCGAGTTCCCCAGGTGCCTCGCAAGCCGCAGGGTGCCCGGGGAAGCCAAGCCGATTCAGGAAATGAAGGCAGTTTAAACTACCTCCCCTCCTCGGATTCCCCAGGCACCCCGATCCTGGGAGGGAGTTGCGCTGTCAGGGGTGTGGCCTGCTTATGTGTTTCTGCTGTTGGGTGTGCCTATTATGCTAATAAGTTCCTGCTGGGCTTTTTCTACAAAAAAAGCCCTATACATATGTTTGTATTTATAGTTTAAATAAACACTGTATGATTCTCTAGCATGAACAGGAAAGCAAGCTTGCCTAGGCTCCTGCAAATCAAGACAGACATGCCAATCTAAAAGTGAGACAGAAAAATCAATTTGGGGCAGTTCATTCGCAGACCATTCTGATCCCCCATAAATTCGTCAGATGACATAAATCCATTTCTAAGAAATCACTATGGAAAGTCCACTGCAGATTTCATTCTTAGGACAAGAGTTCAATACTTTACAGCCTCATAGCTTTTCTACTAGCTTTGCAGAGATATGAGCCTTGTTATCTTCAGATGAGCCACATTACACTAACCATGACTATGAACAGTCCCTTGTTTAAGCTAAACTAGACAAAGGCTGGAGGTCTACAGTTATATTTTGGTACACCAACTGGCACACTTAGTGGTTAGCTTCATCTCCCCCTGCTGCTCTGCTTTAAAAGCCAATACTAAGCAGCAGCAACAGAAAAATCCCACAACAAAGAAACAAGCCTCCTCTAGCTGTTAGTCAGGGAAGAGGATTGGTTTTGGAATATTATTCTGCATTTTGACTTCAACCAGCAAAGACTCCATGTGTGGATCAAAGCCATCACATATCCTCAACAGGTGTCAAACATATGGCCATGGGCTGGATCCAGCCCCTGCAGGGCTCCTATCTGGCCCGTCAGCAACTGGCTCTTTGCTGCTTCCTACTTCCTGTTCTTGCATTGCAGCTGGCTTTTGCTCAGTCTCTCCTATTTCCTGCTTTGCAGAGGAGAGAAAGAAAGCCAAGCCTCCCTTCTCTCAATTGGCTGAAGGTTCCTCCCTCTCCTGCTCTGGGGAGGGAGGGAGAGGAAAAAGAGACAGAGAGAGACTACTGTGGCACTTTTAAGATCTACAATGTTTTAGTCCATGGATAAACTTTTGTGTGCCTGCACACTTCAGAGAGAGGGGGAGAGGGAGGGAGGGGAGAGGGAGATGGATGGAGTCCCATGGCACTTGGAGAGATCCCCCTTTCTGGGGGGCGGGAAGAAACCTAAGAGAACAGCTTGCATTCTTTATTAGTGGAAGGGAGCAAGAGTCCAGTAGCATCTTGACAACAAGAATTTGAAGCAGAGCATGAGCTTTCATGAGTCACTGCTCACTTCTTCAAATACAACTAGAATGTGAGTATATCTGTACTTATATCATGGAGAGTGAAGTGATTTCAGATGCCAAATGACAACAGCAGGAATTGGTAATGAGAGAAGAAACCTAGGTCTCAATTCAGTCCAGAAGGATGCATTGTTTCGAGCTTCCTTGTCACTTGCAAATCAGCAGTCTCTCTTTCTAATCTCCCTTTGAAATTCCTTTGTAAGAGAACTGCTACTCTTAGGTCAGCAACTGAATATCCTGGAAGGTTAAAATGTTCCCCCACTTGTTTCTGAATGTTGTGGTTTCTAATAGCAGTAGAAAGAGTAGTAGAAATAGTAGAAAGAAATCCAGTAGCACCTTAAAGACAAACAAAATTTGTAGTAGGGTATGTGCTTTCAGGAGTCACTACTCAGTTCTTCAAGCTTATTTCCAGTTATTCTTTGCATCCTCCTGGACTGAAACCTCCTGTACCAAATTGAGATCTAGGTTTCCTGTCTCATTACTAATGCTGATATCCCCATGCTTACTACCCTTCTGCACATCACACCTAATCCAATCATGCCTGCTTACTACCATTTGGCATCTGAAATCATCTTTATGAAGTTTATATCTCCGGTACCTTGTGTTACATTTTATGGTACACATGGCCCAGCTTGACAAAGTGACATTTATGTCAGATCTGGCCTGTGTAACAAATGAGTTCGACGCTTCTGCTTTAGGTGAATTGGCTTACCTGAGTGAGAGTTTGCCTCTCTGCCTTTGGGAGATTCTTGGCTTGACGTTCTGCTTCTTCCCATTCCTTCTTAACCTATATAAAAAACAGAGGCACACAAACACAGCCCAGGTTATTTCTGGGCTTCTTCACCATGTGGAGACGTTTATAAGAGATTCAGATTCAGTGCAACAACTTGCCAGGGGTTTCCAAGGAAAGCTGAAGCCAAACACCCAGCAGCAGACAGAAGTTTCTAATTCAGGATGACAAGTTAGTATTTAAGCCTGCAGGAGCTTGGAGCTTCTGCTATCTAGAGGACAAGCTCGAACTTCAACTAAACCACCAAACAAAAGGAGATACTTTGGCCAAACTGGTAAACCAATATACAAAGGAGACAGCCACCAATAAGGTCACCATGTTGAATTAGCAAAACAAGAGCACTACAATGCTACAATTTAAACAACACACACCTGGTCCATGCGATTGTGATGTCGGACCTCTAGCTGTTCCTTTGCTTTCAGGAAACGGGCATGCTCATTGTCATCTGCTGGGTTTTCGAAGTAGACGTCCACATCATCAGTGGGCACAGGAGTAGGAGGAACTGGAAAAGACCGAATGGGACTGTATCAAGGGCCCTGGATATTAGGTAGCTGCTGCCGTGAGTAACGGTGCCAGGGCAGGGAAGACATGCTGCCATTGATCTACTCACAAGAACAGGTTTCAGGAAAGGGGCTGTGGCTCAGTGGAGAGAGCCTCTGCTTTGCGTGCAGAAGGTCCCAGGTTCAATCCCCAGAATCTCCAGTTTAAAAAGACCTGGAAATAGGTGACGTGAAAGACCTCAGCCTGTGACTCTGGAGAGCTGCTGCCAGCCTGAGTAGATAGTACTGGACTTGATGGCCCAAGGGTCTGATTCAGTATAAGGCAGCTTTGTGCGTATGTGTTTAGCATCCCCAACTCCATTGTGATTTCTATCAACTACCAATTCTCTGTAGCACCTTAAAAAGCTACAGTGTTTGAAGACATCTGAGGGTGTCTCCAGAACCTTCTCAGTCTCAAATCACTTAAGGATCAGTAAACTTCAACTATGGCTAAGGTGCTTGCTTTTCCCTCTCCCATAAGTTCCTGCTGGGATATAGGGACAGGTAAGATTAGCTACTCTGTGTTACCCCCAGATAACAATGAAATGGCTAGATTATGACAGTTAAATCCCCAAGGAAAAGTCACACACGTCATCCCCCATCTGCCCCCAGAAACCTTATCATGTGATACGACAACAACATAGTTATACAACACAACAAAGAGGCACAGCAAGGGAATCCACTTGCATAGTCAACAACTGGGCAGCTAGGAGGGGATCCTTCAAACGTCCGAAACGTGAAAGGAGGTGAAGTTGCACTGCAACCAGATGAGCATGGCTTTTACTTGCGGAGTTCATACATGGGACTCAGACTGGCAGAAGGAGATGCCATCTGTGGTGCCCCCTCTGCCAGTCTGTGGCAGGACCCGGTGCGAAGTCATGTATCATGAGCTATGTCGAAGCACAGAAAGGAGGTATCAACCACTAAGCTAAACAGCCTGAAGCCAAGCTATCTGAAGGTCTCTTACTGTGTACTGAGAGATCAGAGGTTCTGCCCTGGTACTGCTAACATCCAAAGAGCTAGATCTGAGTGCAGTGGTACCTTGGGAGCTTTGACTATCAAACACTTATACCCGGAAACCTTGTTGGTCTCCGGACTCAGATCTCTCTCTTTCTACTGCAGACCAACACAGCCACCCGCCTGAAACTGCTAACGTCTGGAGTAAACAGGTGGCAACCAAGGACAGTTGTGGCAACGACACTTTAGAATTCCCTCGCTACAACTGCCAGCATTTCTTTGCACTTTTCAAGCAACACTTGAAAGCAAGTTTACTTGCTGAAGCTTTCAGAAAAGGACGATAAAAGCTTTTTAAAGTCCTATTTTACTTGCAGGGTTTGATTTTTATTGTGTGTGTGTGTGTGTGTGTGTGTGTGTGTGTGTGTGATGCTTACATTTTACAGCTGAATCACTTTATTAGCTGCCTTGTGTGAGATAGGTAAGACAAATATTTTAAAGGACGATCACTAAAAGCAAATGCAAAGCAGTACATGGATTAGCGTTTGCAGGAAGCAGCAGCAGTGGGTCATAAATCCAAATTGGCCCTGATTAATCATTTTCAAAGCTGACAAGAGTGATTTCAGATTGAACTATCCGGCCTTCTGTACCCTGTCCAGAAGATTGTGCAAGACACATTCTTGCACACTGTGAGAACTCTGGAAGGGAGTCTTGACACTTAACTCACAGTCCTCGTATTCCCAACAGGGAAATGAGTTCAGTGGCAGGGACAAGACAGCACCCATTGCCCATATAGAAAGGCCCCATTTCTCTGTCAGTGGGAGCCCAACTAGATGCGCTGCATATTGCTCTCCGTTTCCAAATCAGGCTTTAATAGAGATGCCCCAATTTCCACCCCCAAATCCTTTCGGGATGGGATGAACTTTTGTCCAAAAAGCTCCTGACATCCGCATCTTTTATTCCACCACTTCAATCAGGATCAACCCAATCAAAAGCATTTGCATGGAGCCCATTTTTGTAAACAGGATTACTGCTATACAGACAGACTGCCAAACCCTGGGAAGTACAAAAAGCCTTTCAAAAGGTCTTTGCGGCAGCCAAAATGGAAGTGCTGGAATTCAGCAGTGAGTTAAAAAAAATATTTTGAATGGTTTTGTTGTAATAGCTAGCAAAAAACCCCAAAAGGGCGGCAGAAGCCTCAATCGATCAAATAGAGTGATCAAGTTGCGGGCCGCACTCTAACGCTGCAAAAAACAAAGCAAAATCTTGCATTTACAAAAGCTGCAAGGAGCATTCTCCTCTCAGTGGCAACTGTCTGGAGAGTATGATTTGGAGAGATGCGCGATTCTTTTGTCTTGGGGATGCAGAAAGAAAAAAAGGGGCCAAAATAAGGTGAATGAAGACAGCTGTTTAGCAACAACAACAACAAAAAGCTCAATCCCTGCTACGAGATCTAGAAGAGGATTAACTGATCGTTAATTACCCTTGCAAGGGAGATATTAGACCTGCAGAGGCAGACAAATGCATGAGGGAAAGCAAGTCTCCCCTTGGCTGAAGAAGCGTTAAGCTGAGCCCCGACTCTAAAGCCGCACAGAGACAAGAGGGGACTGTTGTAGGACAGACAGGACTTTCAGCAGACACCGGGGGTCCATAGGATGGGGCCACACACAGACCTTTCCTTGACCTAGCCAAGGAGGAGAAGACAGACAGGACAACAGCTTGCTGCAAAGGGCCACAGCGGGAGGCAGGACTTACTCATCTTTTTACACACAGCCATACAATACTCCTCTGACTCAAAATTGTTCCTGTTGCCTCCGCAGCCTCCATATATAAAGCGAATGCACTTTCTCTTGTACATGTCGAAGTACCAACGAGGCATCACAGCCCGGCAGGGACCTGTCATCGCCTCCTGGGAGCAGACAGCTGTGTGGGAGACGGTTAAAGCATCAGCCGGTGATGAGCACAGCTCTCTGCTAAGCTATTTCAACAGCAATGATGGCTCTCGGCTGCTCCGAGCAAGAACACAGGCGTTCTGCCTGTGGCACTCCACGGGTATTATCTACAAGCTTCCGTTTTTCCTACTGCCATGGCACTGCTTGGCAGGGAGGGGAGCACCTATTTCCTTGGGCCCAAAATAATCCCACTAACAGTGGTGGTGGTGGTGTTATACCACTGAACCTGCCCCTGTGCTTTCCTGGGGGGGGGGGGGGGGAGAGTAGGTTTTAGCACAGAAGGGTTCCTAGACCTCATTTCTGCCATTCACAAGATGACGAAGTTTCAAGCAGCTGTCTCCAAATTTCCATTCAGGTCATGTGACCAAAACCCACTCAGTCTTTTGCCCTGCCTGCAGTGCGGCAGCTAATCTGATTCTTAGCGTCTCCCTGAAAGGGAGTGGTTGAGGCGGGGTGAGGATGGGGTGTCCCCTGCATTGCCTCCATTCCCCCAACCTGGGCTTCCGCTTCCCAAACAGAGCCTGTCTCTACCACCACTCAATCTGAGTGACTGCTTCTTTGGAAGTTATGCAAACTGTGCAACCTTTAAAATGTGTAAAGCGTTGTAACAGAGAGACATCCAGTATTGTGGCGGGTATTGCAGTACCTGGGATTTGCCCTACTCCCGCTATCAAGGGATATCTGTAGGGAAATCCAACAATTCTGCATGTCTTCTGAAGGCTTTCGCCTTGTTGCCAACGGAGTGGTAAACTTGCAGCTGGGCTATCAGGGAGACAGATCAGGACTCCTGCCCCCCCCAACATCTAGTTTCCTCAATGCGGAAGCAAAGGGCTTGCTTTGGGGGGGGGGGGTCAATACGGAGGAGTATTCAATCAAGCAAGTCATCAACAGTTGCAGGAATAGCCTACTACATGGCTTCCATTGATCCACCCTGGCCAAACGGATTCTTAGGCCTATTACGCAGAGTGCTTTGAGGCGGTATACAACTAGGACTATACAACACTAGCCATCGAAATTGATGTGCTTTAATCAGACTGGTTCCACTGGACCAGAGTGGCTGTAGGCAGACAGTAGGGAACCGCCACTAAACTCCAGGAGCAGCAGTGTTTTTAAAGAACAAGAATGACCTTGCACACAAAGAAGGACTGGGTCAGTCAATAGCAAACAAATATTCTTCAGAACCTGAAGCCAGCCATAGTCCCTTCAACAAGATAGCTGGCCCAAGATACTCCCTCATATTACATCATTTGGTGTCGACCTGTTCCCCCGCCCCTAACCTCATGCAGTAAGTTCAGCGGCTGAAATAATGTTGGCCAACTCGGAAAACTAGGAAAGGTTCTACCTGCCAGACACAAGAGCTGCTGTTACCTATCCCGCCGTCTGTACTGAACTGAGCTCCATTATCTGCAAACACCTGCAGATGCAATACAGAGCAATCTGACACGACTGCTGCCTGTCAGAAGCGACAAGCCTTGAAGATGCAAAGCAACAGAACCGGCTGGATTGGGTTCCTTTGCCTTTGAAATAGATTAAGAGCCTTTTGTGGACACTGCTTCATTCAAGCATCCAACTTCTCAGGAAACCTGGACAGTTTCTTACCATAAGAAAAAGGAAGCTGAAAAGGACCGTGCCACCAAAAGGTATGGAATGATGCATCACGGTTTCATACTGCTCGTCTATTAAGCTTGTTGCTCTGGTAACTCATCATCAGAAAAGAACAATTGTTCCCATCTCTAGATCCCCCCTCCCCCCCGCAAAAAAATTAAGACTTCACAGATGCTTTTCGGTGCTAGCTCCTCAGTGAGCACTTTACTCTTGAGTGCCAGAGATGAGCGTTTTCCCCGTGAAGCTGTCGGTCAGCTGGCAACCAAACGCCCCAAGCTCTGGAAGGGGTGGGGGAGGGAAACCACCTGCAATGAGTGGTGGCACACAGTTTTCTCCACTGACCTATTTGGCAATTAAAGCATCCCAAAGGGGAAAGCTACTGGACTGGAAATGGAACATTCCACATATGGACGGGCCAAGATCGATCGACAACTGCTGAAATGGACAGGAGGCCAAGTGAAAGCTGTCAAACGGCTGCTTACTTTTCACATCGTTCATTATTTCCTTCTCCGAGAGAGATTTCTCGACACCCGGCTCTGTCGGAGGCTCGTCGTTGTAATCTTTGTAGCCGTCGTAATAGTAATCCCGGTCAACCACCACTTCCTCCTCCTCTTCCTCTTGCTCCTCTTCTTCGTCCTCGTCCATCTCCACGGCTGCTGCTGTGAAGTCCTCTGAGTCTGCCTCAGTAGGGAGCTCACTAAAAGCACATAATTAGGAGGGGAGGTTAATGCTGCTTTGCGGGCAGCGTTTGATGGGAAAGAGCGGCAATTTGCCTTTCCCTCAGGTTTTAAAAGCGGAGGTAGGAGAGGATGAGCATCCTGACTGCAAATCCTCCAAACCAGCTCCAGCTACGAGGAGCTCCCCAATTTTACATCTCTGCTTGCTATTGCGGCAGCGGCGTTTTAAACAACTAGCTCCAAAAGTGAGGCTTTAAAAAAAAAATCTATATCCCATGTGCAGTTAACAGCAACTAACAGTAGTAGATATGGCTCCATGTAATGTCAATAGCTCCAAACAAAAGGGAGAAAAGAGGAGAAGAACACGGAATTTTAAAAGACTGAACAATAATACAACATGTTTCTTGAGTTAGGCATCTGCTACACACACACACACATCCTGGTGACTAGTTATAAGAACAGAAGAAGAGTCCTGCTGGATCAGACCAGTGATCTATCTAGTCCAGCTTCCTGTCTCACACAGTGGCCAACCAGTTCCCCTGGGGGGCCAGCCACAGGGCATAGAGACCTTCACTAGAACATGAGAAGAGCCCTGCTGGATCAGACCAGTGGTCCATCTAGTCCAGCATCCTGTCTCACAGAGTGGCCAGCCACAGGGCACAGAGGTCAAGGCCTTCCCCTGATGTTGCCTCCTGGCACTTAGATTCAGAGACTGACTGCCTATGAACATGAAGGTTCACTTTAGTCACTGATAGACCTACGTTCCATGAATCCATCTAAACACCAAGGTTTCCTGCTCCTTTGGTATGGTATCCACTTCACCTATAATTTGCTGACCCAATCAATAGGAAAACAGCGCAGAGAATGTGGTCGCAACTGCTACCTTTTATAACTGTCGTAGTTTTCGTCTTCGTCTTCATCTTCCTCCTCTTCTTTGGAAAGTGCTTCATCTACAATTTTGGCCTGAGGGCAGCACACATACTCTGTGCCATGGAACTGGTCTACTCCACAGGGTAGCAGCATGCCATAGCTGTGCAGGATCATCCCTTCAGTTAAGCAAGCCTAGAGGTAGCATTGTGGCAAACGTTAGAAGAGCACCCCTTGCCTCACTTAAAGCACCTTACATCACCCAAGCAACAAAGAGATGAGATACAGGTCTTTACAGTGTTGCGCCATTCACTTTAGACTCAGGTGCGGCAAAAACCCGGGAGTCACGTCATACAGCACTTTTTACCTAGAGCTGGTATATCGGTCAATTGAGCAGTCAAATCCCGTCCTTATACATAATTGTATTTTCGGGTAGCAACATTCTATGCTTGCCAAAATCAGTTGGCTGCCTGATGTGTCACTCAAGCTGTCCCTATCCCACTGGCTGCATTGCCTGAGTCTCGCCTCCAATATTCTAAACAGTTTGCTGTTCTTCTCCCCCCAATAGCCAATCGGAACACAGAGATCATTTGCATATGCAGCCTGATTGGCCTTTGCCTCTAACATTCTAAACAGTTTGCTGTTGGGTCACTGGAGTTGCCAAAATACATATCCCAGTCTTCCCTTAAATGGTCACTGGAGTTGCCAATCTCCCTGTGGGGCCTGGAGATCTCCCAGAAATCACCATGTTCCCCAGCCACAGCACATCATTTCTCCTACAGAAAATTTCCCACCTATTACAATGGCTGCTATGGGCAGTGGACTCTATGGCATTATACACTGCTGAATCCCTCTGCACCCCAAACCCTGCCCTCCCCAGGCTCTACCCCTCAAATCTACAGGTCTGGCCCTCCCCCATAGTATTGCCAGCCTCCAGGCAGCACCTGGAGATCTCCAAAATCAGTTCTCCTGGAGAAAATGGCTGCTTTGGGCAATGGACTCTATCGTATTTCCCAAGCCAGAGTTGGCAACCCTGTAACTGGCTATGGAACGGCTTTCCAGACCCTTGGAACCCAGAAGACATTGCAAAGAAGGAGGTGGTTTTCTACCTTAGCTGCCACTCCAAATCAACATAAGTCAGGGGTGGAGGGAACCATACCTGTTACCATGAGGCTGCCCTCCCATACTACCCATTTGGGCCGGCAAAAGGACTTGAGACAGCCCTGCCTTATAGCTAACCAGAAGGAAATAAACATGGCTCACCTCCCTCCATTTTCCCTTTGCCTCTGCCACCCCACCAGCTACAACCAGGACACTCACCTGGAGGTTCCTTCTAGAGCCCGCTGTATATCTTCCCACAACGGGCCTTACTCCTAGTATTTCATAAAACCCAAGAATACCATGGTGTAGGTGGCAGCTTACCTTTATTATTCCATTACGATATGACTGGTTAGCAAGGGGCAGCTTGCCCCCGCAAACTACATGGGCAGTATGAAGTTTAATAGTGATGTTGGCAATGCACATTTTACCTTGAAATTGAAAGCTGCACAATACAGAAGTCCAAATGTGAGCCGCATATAATTATACGTTTTACATAAAGAACATGAAGTGGTGAATGTCACTACTTATTAACATTTTTAGAAACCGATCCCAGAAGCACGTAAGAGGATTCCCCCTCCCCCACTCCCCGCAAAAGAAAAGAATCTCAAATTTAATAGCTCTGCTTTACAAAGCTTGGGATCAGGAGGCAACCTCAAGCGTTCCCAAATCTGGCTGCTTTAAGTCTCAATTATAGATTATTTTGTCCCAGTAATAAAGGAGCCTGATTTGGAATGCAACCACTTAGCTATGTATTTGATAGTCTGATTGGGGGGGGGGGGGGGCGGGATTGCATGGAACTGGCAAAAAGCCAGAGTCACAAAATAGTCAAGAAAAGGAAAACTGCAGTTCCACATTAAGTTATGAACTGGACAAAAAGAAAGCAGGGGGGAGGTATTTAGGCCTATGAACTCAGTTGCTTTGTTCTGGTAGTTCAGGAATAGTAGAACTCATTTAACTTGAACTGAACTTGAAATACCATCTCTAGACAGAATGCCTACAATTACTCCCTGAAGAAAACCAAGCTTTCTGAATATTACATCTCAAGTTCTCCTACAGTTCCAACTTGCACTTTCTTCCTCTGACACCTCATAGCTAGTTACCTCTTTTGCCACAGTGTGCCAGTACTGGTGACTTTTGCACACATCCATCCGCTCCCTATGGAAGAACCGGCATTTCTCTGGAACCAGGAGGACATCGCTGACGAACTCACCCACTGGAAGACAGGAGAGGCAAGATTTGTGAAATGAAGGGGCACCAAGCTGGCTTTCTATCTCAAAGCACTTCTACGTTTCCTCTCAGAAAAGGTGCACTTGTTACTGGACCCGTAAGAATTATGGAACATGCACAGACGCATAAATAAATTAGGTTAACACACTTCTATGCTTAGAGGGCTGCTCAAATATAGATATCTGACTTCATTCTTGGTGCTCAGAATTTAAATGAATCCAAACAGGAGGGAAATAGGAAATATGCTATTCAGACAGGCATTTCAAGGTGACTGAAAGCTTAGTGCCAGATGCTACTTCACTTTTCCTTGAATACATAACACAAATAAGCACAAATAAGTTTACCAGCAATATTTTATAATGATGGACCTATGCCAAAACCCTAGCCACTAACTAGTTGACACCATTGTTTGCTTTCATCCCACAGTTTTCCTTAAGCGTTCAAGATGTCCATTACTCTTTCAGTGAATGCCATTCACACATGTTTAGTAGCAACACTGTGCCAGGGTACATACCAGGGGTAGCCAAACTGTGGCTTGGGAGCCACATGCGGCTCTTTCACACATATTGTGCGGCTCCCAGTAGAGTGGCATGCCTCCCCAATCGGTCTTCCCTTCCCCAGCCAGTGTTCCCCTCCCTGAGTACAGGGACAGGAAGCAACTTTAACTTTAAATGCATTCTCACAGCCCCCCATCCCAGCTTCGAGAAGGCATTTGTCTCTTTAAATCCCTTCTCCAAGCCAGCTGGCCAATGGGGGGGGGGGGGCTTGGAGGATGCATTTAAAGTTAAAGTTGCTTTTTTCCCACCTTTACCACACCTCATCTATTTGCTTTCTTTCTTTGTTTCTCTTTTTCTCCATTCTTTCCATCTCTTTCATTCTTTTCACCTTTCTCTTTCTGTCTTCCTCCCTCCCTCCCCCTCCCCCCATGTATTTGCTTTCTTTCCACCTTTCTTTTTTCTTTCTCCATTTCTCTCTCTTCCTTGTTTCCTTCCCCCACCCCCATCTACTTGCTTTCTTTGTTTCTCTCTCTCTTTCCACCTTTTGTTCTTTCTTTCCACACCTCTCTCCCTCTTTCTCTCTCTTAGACAAATAAATATCATTAGCAAGCAAATAAATATCTTTGGACAAATAAATATCATTCCCATTATCTGTTTCTACCCCTTTTGTTTTTATTTTTGGCAGTCTCATTTAATGTTAATAAAAAGCAAATTTGCACATTTTTCAATAAAAATGTGTGTAATATTTGTTCATGTCCTGCGGCTCTCAAACATCTGATGTTTATTCTATATGGCTCTTACATTATGCAAGTTTGGCCACCCCTGGTACATACCAAGCACTACATCCTGTAAGCCAGGGGTCTCCAAACTTCCAAGCTTATGGGCACCTTTGGAATTCTGACACAGCATGGCTGCTGCAGGAGGTGAGGCCAGCCACAAAAAGGCTGCTGCACCTTACCTTCAGTCACACAGTGAAGATCCTTGGTTCTGGCGGCAGTTGCTGCCAAAACAGCACTTTTAAAAGTCTTCATAGCCAGTCAAATCTCCAGTGGCCAACAGTCCCCCCCCCCCCCCCCACAGCCCACCTCACTTCCTAAAACAGGTGCCAGGAAAGGTGTCGTCAGCCTGCTGTAGGCACTGCATACTACTTATGTTGGAGATGATTCATATGGTATTATATGCTACCCTTGCATATACAAGGCCTGGGGCCTATTCAAACATACCCACACACACTTGTGCATTTGGAAGAGGCAGTGCCCTGTGCAAGGCTGCACTATGTAAACTCTGCCGATCTTTCCAAGAGGCTTCTGGATGGATTGAGCAAGAGGAAAAGATGGTGCGGGGAAAGACTGACAAAGCAAAAAGTGTACAGAAGTGGTTTTATTTCTATTGCAACTTCTTTTGAAAAAGAATGTCAAAGAATGCGTCCCAAATACAAAATGGAAGTATCACTAAAAACTCAGTTAAATTAAAAGCAGGTCTGGGCAACAAGGATAGGTGAGCAAGCAGGCAATCCAGAACTGTTTCCATAATCTGAAAAATAGTACTAAATCCAACAATGGATAAGAAGAAGAAGAAGAAGAGGAGATTGGATTTATATCCCGCCCTTCACTCACTTAAGAGTCTCAGAGCGGCTTACAAACTCCTTTCCCTTCCCCCTCCCCACAGCAGACACCCTGTGAGGTAGGTGGGGCTGAGAGAGCTCTTTCCCAAGCTGTCCTTGAGAGAACAGCTGGTACAGAGCTATGGCTTGCCCAAGGTCATCCAGCCAGGTGCAAGTGGAGGAGTGGGGAATCAAACCCGGTTCTCCCAGATTAGAGTCCGTGCACTTAACCACGACACCAAACTGTAAGTAAGTAAGAATTACTGTCCTACAAGACTTGAGATTATCATGGCTACGGAATTCACACTTCAGAGATACAGTCCTTCAATTAAGAGATAGTTTGTCATTTGCTCAGAGAGAATAGCGACCAACTGGGAAACAGAGCAGATGCTTATAGCTCACAGGTCTTTTGAGGCTTAAAGACTGAGGGAAGGAGACAGAAAGCATCACTAGTGCAGCTGTGTTCCCTGCATCTGTCCACACGCATAAGCATCACAGCAGCATCAACAGTCAGGGCTGCAGGAGAATCCGCAGCAGCAGCTCTTCCCCTTGCCAAGCAATGCTAGGCAGCTGCAACCGATGCAAGAACAGATACACCCACTTTTGCTGGGGGCTGCATTTCTAGCAGAGGCCAGCTGCAGCTGGTGTTCTTGGCGGGCTTGGAGGCAACTGACAAAAGGAAGGGACCTGCCACTAGGAAGAGAGTACAGAGAAGAGGAAGACTGCCATTGCAACCTTTCCTGGGGCAGTTGGTCAGGCATCACCACCGGCAGGGCAGAGAGTTTCCTTCTCCCTTCCATGCCACTACCCCTAACCCTGGACTGCAAATGGGGGGGAGGGGAGGCAAATGGAGGCAGAGTAAAGAAGAAGAAGAAGAGATTGGATTTATACCCCGCCCTTCACTACTGGAAGGAGTCTCAGAGCACTTTACAATCCCTTCCCCTCCCCACAACAGACACCCTGTGAGGGAGGTGGGGCTGAGAGAGCTCTGAGAGAACTGCCCTTGAGAGAACAGCTCTGACAGAACTTGTGACTGACCCAAGGTCACACCAGCAGCTGCACACGGAGGAGTGGGGAATCAAACCCGGTTCTCCCAGATGATAGTCTGCGCTCCTAATCACTACACTAAACTGGCTCCACCACCACCTCTGGGAAAGGGTCCATGGCTAAGTGCTAGAGCATCTGCTCTGAATGCAGAAGGTCACAGGTTCTATCCCTGGAATCTCCGTTTGAAAAGGATCAGGGAGTGGGTGGTGTGAAAGACTTGCATCTGAGACCCTGGAGAACCACTGTCTGTCGGAGTAGACAATACTGATCTTGAGAGACCAATGAAAGCCAGTTTGGTGTAGTGGCTAGAAGTGTGGACTCTAATCTGGGAGAACTTGGTTTGATTCCCCACTCCTCCACATGCAGCTGTTGGTGTGACCTTGGGTCAGTTACAAGTTCTTTCAGAACTGTTCTCTCAGGAGCAGTTCTCAAAAGAGCTCTCTCCGCCCCACCTACCTCACAGGATGTCTGTTGCGGGGAGGGGAAGGGAAAGGAGTTTGTAAGCCGCTCTGAGACTCCTTCAGGTAGTGAAGGGTGGGGTATGAATCCAATCTCTTCTTTTTCAATATAAGGCAGCTTCATGTAAGTATAAAATCCTATTTTCAGTACTGCAATCCATACCATGCAGCATTAGGAAGCGCGTCGAGTATCCATATGGATACAGGTTACATAGTGAACTTTAACAGAACTGCATTTTTTTTTTAGTTTGGCTACGGATAAAACCCAGCAGAATATAAAGCACATACTACTACAGACTGAACTACCTGCCAACTGAGCTATATTCATTTCACTTACTAATTAAATCCCTGTTATGCACAAGGTGGTTTTCAACACAGCAGCCATATTTCAAGCCAGGACACTCTACTGTCCGCCTTTAACCGGCCTCTTCGCACTGAGTTATTTCCAGTTAGGGAAACACACATAATTAGGACAGGTGGAATGCGCATACAGCCAGATGCAACAGAAATCCACTAAACCTGTATCTGGGGAGGCCAATCTGACTAAGGAAAGGCTCCGACACTTTCCCTAGTGGACAATTGTTTTATGGTCACTGGACACAGATCAGATGGGAAAGGGGGGGGGGAACACACGGGGTGTCCAAATACCTGCATTTTTTAAAAAAATATATCATTCAGGGGAAGTTTAGGAATTACGCATCCACTCAAGGACATAAAAAAGCTAAGCCAAGCCAACATCTTCAGGGCTTTCAAGTTGTTAAATCTTCATTAATCGCCTCATTTGTTTCAAATGTGATGTTTTCGCTATGCTGCAGACTGCGCATTTAGAATTTGCTTCCTAACCACAGCCAGTCAGAATTGGTTAAGTTATAGCCAAGTGGAAGGAAAACAAGACACAGAACCCTAAGGGGTTTTGTTTTGTTTTGTTTTCAAAGTGGGCTTTTCGGAGCCAGGTCAGTATTAGCATTAGTGCTGCTTACCTTTTTTACATGTGGCTTCATGAAAAAGACCTCTATGTCAGTAAGTCCAGTATCTTCACTATGACTGTGTGGTAAAGGTTGCTTTGACTTGGTCAAAAGCCGAACAAGGAATTAGGGGCCACACACCCCTAGTGTAGCCAATCCTCCCAAGAGCTTACAGAGCTCTTCTTACAGGGGCTACTGTAAGTTCTTGGAGGGTTGGCTACCATCAGGGGTGTGTGGTCTAATGTGCAGAGGAGCTCCTGCTACAAAATGAGCCCTGTGTTTAGAACACTAATATCCCACCTTCATATTTAAGGATGCTTCTATGTAGGACTCCCCTGCCGCCATGAGCAGGGGGGAGACTCCTCAGTAAAAGGGAGCATCCAAACAATGTCCAGACATGACTTATCTAAGCTCCTGCTTCCCTCCCCCTTGTAATCTAGAGAAAACAAAAGCCTAACTTCCTCTGTTTAAAAGGGGCACTGGGGGTAGCTGCTGATGGAGAATCTACTTGGACACTCACTCCACTCATAGCCACTCAAGGGAACGGGCTGAACTAAGCTCCACTTTCAAATTGGTGCAGGGTAGTTTGCTGCCAAGGGCCACGGTGGCTCAGTGGTTAAAATGCTGAACTGCAGACTGGAAGATGGGTAGTTTGGCAGTTCGAGACCCGAGTGCCGTGTGACGGAGTGAGCTCCCGTCTCTGGCCCCAGCTCCTGCCAACCTAGCAGTTCGAAAGCAAGAAATTGCAAGTAGATAAATAGGTACCGCTTCGGTGGGAAGGTAACAGCGTTCCGTGTGCTTCGGCATTTAGTCATGCCGGTCACATGACCATGGAAACATCGTTGGACAGCGCTGGCTCTTCAGCTTGGAAACGGAGATGAGCACCACCCCCTAGAGTTGGATTTGACTGGCTTTCGAGCAAGGGAAACCTTTACTAGTTCGCTGCCATGCACCGCCCCCCCCCCACTCCTTTAAAGGGCCTTTTCCCCAGCTGAACTGGACTGTTCCATTGCACTCTTAGACTGTGGTTCGGTAGGGAAAGGAAAACAGGGGTTCTCTAGGGCACAATAGGGCAGCGAAAACTGGTCATGCTTCCATTTTTGCCCGGGGGGGGGGGGCAGTGAAAGCGGCTAGCAGAACAGTGTGAACATGGACTCTGTTCCAGTCCACTCTTGCCCTGCTTGCTGCTGCTACTGCAGCAGGGATATATTTATGTGCCCCCATGAAGATGCAGTCCAACAGGTCCACAAGTCAGCTAGGAAACTACTTAAAACCCAGAGCACGTTACAGCTAGTCAAAATACATAAACAGCCAAAAAAACAAGATAAAATATCTAATTCAGCCAAGTCAAATCAACTTGGATTTGCACCCTTTGCTTCCACATCTGGGCTGATGAAAGAAAAACAGAAAAGCGAATTAATATTAAAAGTCTGCAACTGGTATAGACTACTTTCTACTTATGAGACAAAACAGGTCTGTACTGGATAGCCAGGATAGCCTGATCTCATCTGATCTCAGGCAGCTTCATGTGTTCATTCATGCTGCTACTGGCAACTGGCATCGAAAATTCTTCTTTTGTAGAGAGCCAGTTTGGTGTAGTGGTTAGGAGCGTGGACTCTAATCTGGGAGGACCGGGTTTGATTCCCCACTCCTCCACTTGCACCTGCTGGTGTGACCGCGGGTCAGTCACAAGTTCTCTCAGAGCTGTTCTCTCAAGGGCAGTTCTAGAGAGAGCTCTCTCAGCCCCACCCACCTCACAGGGTGTCTGTTGTGGGGAGGGGAAGGGAAAGGAGTTTGTAAGCCACTCTGAGACTCCTTCAGGTAGTGAAGGGCAGACTATAAATCCAGTCTCCTCCTCTTCTTCTTCTTCTCTAAAGTCTTCTCTGAGACTCCTTCAGGAAGTGAAGGGCAGACTATAAATCCAGTCTCCTCCTCTTCTTCTTCTTCTCTAAAGTCTTCTCTGAGACTCCTTCAGGTAGTGAAGGGCAGACTATAAATCCAGTCTCCTCTTCTTCTTCTTCTTCTCTAAAGCAAGGTTGGCCCTGGTTAACGCTTGGATGGGAGCCCACCAAAGAATTCCAGGATCCTTATGAAGAGGGAGGCACTGGCAAACCACTCCTTAACATCTCTTAGCTGTGGCTCACCATGAGTCAGCTGACCTGACACTTTACATGAATACACACCTAACTAAGAAGAGGCATTTGCTTGTCATTCCCTTAAAACTCTCCTACTTAACTATCTGGTCAAGACTTTGATATCCCATGCTTTTACCTGCCACTTCTACAAGGCTATCAACAATCGTATACGAAACAACATTCAAACACAACTATTTTAGGGCAAATGGTAGGATTAAGCATGAAGTAAGCTGAGACAGATGCAAAACGAAGGTAATGGACATTCAGCAATGGAAAACAAAAGCTGTACCATCCAGCCTAATATTAAACAATTGGGAAGCAAATAAAAAGTCATGGGGAAGCAAATATGAGCAAAACAACTATGCAAGCAGTGTTCCCTCTAAGTTGAGTTAGTGTGAGCTAGCTCACAGTTTTTTAGTCTCCGGCTCACACATTTTTGTCTCCACTCAGGAAGGATGGCTCCAGAGCAAACTAATTTAAGCAGCAGCCAAATCGCTCACTCACAACTTTAGTGCTGGTAGCTCACAAAGCAGAATTTTTGCTCACAAGACTCCACAGCTTAGAGGGAGCATTGCATGCAAGCAGGAATATTTTTATTTGGCACTTGAACCTCAACAAGATCAGTACCAGGAAAATCAAAGGGCAAGAAATTTCACAACTGAGGCATCACAACCAAAGAGACCCAGTCTCTGGTGCCCGCCGATCTTGTTTCCACAGATGAGGGCACACAAAGCAGAGAGCCTCAGAGGTTAGTATTGATCAACTGGAGTAGACAACCCTTCAGGTGTCGCAAACACCAAGCAACCTGGGATTTTAAAAGACTACCTGTGTCTTGAATTGAGCCCAGAAGTGAACTGGAAAATGGATTCTCTATAACTCATGCCATCAAACAATCCGCCTTGCTGCACACTGAACAAGTTTCCTGCGTTCAGAGGCAACACCATGTAGAGCAGAGGTGTCAAACTCATTTGTTATGAGGACCAGATCTGACATAAATGTCACTGTGTCTGGCTGGGCCACATGTGCCATATAGCGCAATGCCAGGTACTGAAGATATAAACTGTATAAAGGACGGCAGCTGGTCAGCTCCGAGTTTTTGTATCCTCACTGCAAGGCCCCATGGGCTGGGGTGGGGGGAGTGCAAAAGAAAACCCACATGGGCAGACTGGAGAGCCAGCGGTGCAGCACTGGGCAGACGGTCCCATGCTGCTTGACAGTTGCAGATGAGGTTGTTCTGCCATGCTGAAGCCACAATCGGAGTGGTTCCACCCACTCCCCCCGATCAGTCTCCTGTTCCTTCCCTTGCACTAGTTGCTCATGGGCCACATAAGAGCCCTGGATGGGCCGGTTCCGGCCCCCAGGCCTTATGTTTGACACCCCTAACATAGGGTGAACATAAACACAGTTAACGGAGGCCAGATCAAAGCAATTTTTAAGGCGAGCACAATCCCACTCTGGACAGGTTGAACCCTCAGACCGTTCAGCCACCCTGTCCACCAACACTACCCACTGTTTACAGGAAATGACCAGCATTCTGGTATGATCTTTGCTCCTCCCAGATCGCTGCTAATATTACAAATACCCCAATTGTAAGCCCAAACTATAAGTCCAGGCAATAAGGCCATTCCAAGATAGAGGCGGGCTTAACTGAACAAGCCGCCTATGGTCTGCCTTCTCACAGTTCACCAAGCCGAGCTTCCACAGCTCCCACCATCCTACAGCTCAGCACGTTCACAACTACTCAGTGAGACTGGGAGTGAGAAACAATTAGCAAGTGATGTAAGAAAAGGATAAGAGAAAGAAAACTAACCTACAAGGAATGAAAGGTTAAGATTTCATCTGAGGCTGAAATCCTGTCAAAAGTCAGGGGCTCGTGTGGCGAGGAAGCGAGGCAGCAGAGTCCCCAAAGTGCATGGCTTTCATGCGCAACGTGCTCCAACTACAGTAGAACTACACCTTTTACGAGCAGGGATCCCCTGTTTGCGATAATCCAACAGTTGCCAGAATTAACTCAGATCTATTTAACATGAGTTAAAAGGGCCATTTGTTCTGCTGAGAATCGCAGAACTGCAGCATCAGCTCGCGAGTTAAAATGGCGCTTTTGACCTGAGCACTTTCAGAGCAGCCTCACCTGTGCGACTGATGCAACTGCCAGTCGTTTTTTCTGACAGGGCCACCGTGGAGACATTTAAAGTGTCTTTGTGTGGCAGCTGCTCCACATAATGAGTCAGAGAGAAAGAGGTGGGGAAAAGTTTGCCATATGGGCAGCTCCCACTGAGTCGTATTTTTATTCCACCTAGGCCCTTGGTTTAGCATACAATACAATAAAAATTTAAACACAAATATGCTGCTGCTATAAGCGGCAATCCCAGCCTACAGGCATCTACTAATTAAAGAAGCTGCCACACTGCCAGTTTCTGTTGGCTTCCTGGCAGCAATCACATCGTGAGAAGCAGCGTCACTCCAGACCAACCGAGATACTTAATTTCCCGTGCTTATGTGACAGAAGGTATTTGAAGTCCGTGAGCTTTCGCAGGACTTTCTTCTTAGCTGTAACGATCATCTTCAATAGGAGAGGAAAACTTCACACCCACAGCTCCCATTCTGGATTTTTCTCCTGGAGTGGGCAATATGCTGTTTTAACTTCTCGCATATTCTGGGCTACACAGCAGCTCAGCGGCTGCCTGGCACGGCAACCCTTTGATCCTGCCTCCAAGCTGCCATGAGCATAAACACAACATAAAAATTCTAAGATCAGAGTCAGCCACCCTCCTTCAGGACTGCCAAGTGAATGGCAGTCGACATGGCATTTCTCTAGTCGGTATTTTTTTTTTCTTCAGCAACAGAAGTATTTGGTCCTTTCCCAGAGGGCTTCCTAAAGAGAGGGGCGCACATAACGGGTTGGAATACACGCTGCCCACTCCAAACTGTAGAAGGGTTAAGTGTCCTACTCACAGTAAGACTGATAAGAACGGGATCCCTTACATATGTGATCCTCCCTGATTCAAGGGGGAAAGACTGCTACCCAGTAACGAGCATTATGTACCAATATTTGTGTCAAAGAGCAGTTTGTAATTCTGCACATAAAATTGGTATAGAGTCCATCATAAATCCTCCCCCAAAGTTACTCTTTCCTCATTAGCGCTTTCATTAGCTCTCAGGGGTGCTTCAAAAATCCACTGGTGCAAAGGACGGCGCTAGAAGCAATTGGTTCTGAACACTTCATGCACTAGGATGGAGCTCACTGCCAACTACTTGAGCAAAACTCTTTATTCGGGTGGTGGCAAAGAACAAGATTATGGGCTTATTATTTAAGTTTTATAGAGTCAAAACTTATATCCCGAAAACCTTGCTGGTCTCTGTAATGATTTCATGTTTTGGTGTGTGTGTTCCTTTAAAATAATGTTGAGTGTGACTGCAGTACTGAAGGGGGGGGGGTGATAAAGGGAGACAAGTATGATTTTGATTGGCTGGGGACTGAGACCTTGGGAGGAGATGTTCTGAGAGGAATTTGTGTGTGGTTAGCTATGAAGGATTCAGTGTGTGAAGTTTGAAGAGTGAACATAGTCAGTGTGACTATGGGATTTGGAGTGTTTTAGAGACAAGCCTGTCAGAGTGGAGTTTGAGAGACTGTTTGTAGCACCAAGCATTGCCAGTTATATCTACAAGTTCCTTTCTTCAGCAACTGTTCAAAATTACCAAAAAAAGTATTTTGTTCTTTATTAAATAAATCAATTTTTGTTTAAACTTAGCCCAGAAAACAGTACAGTATTTCCTCAGGGCCACATAGTCCTCTGAAGTGCCCAGACCCTAGGTCATACTACCAAAAGAGAGAGATTTGGAATTTTTAATTCCTGGTGGCAGCAGAAAACGACCAAGTTTATATACGCAGAGAGTGTTTAAAGGAGAAACAGGCTCCCCAATAGCAAGAACCTCACAGTCTCGAAGGTGCTACTGGATTCGAACCTAGCTCTTGACATAATCAGGAACCTGTCAGGAATCAGTTTGGGAGCCAGTCTGGTGTAGTGGTTAAGTGCGCGGACTCTAATCTGGGAGAACCGCGTTTGATTCCCCACTCCTCCACTTGCACCTGGCTGGATGACCTTGGGCAAGCCATAGCTCTGTACCAGCTGTTCCCTCAAGGACAGCTTGGGAAAGAGTTCTCTCAGCCCCACCTACCTCACAGGGTGTCTGTTGTGGGGAGGGGAGGGGAAAGGAGTTTGTAAGCCGCTCTGAGACTCTTAAGTGAGTGAAGGGCGGGATATAAATCCAATCTCTTCTTCTTCTCTTCTTTAATCAGAGAAGATCTGAGAAGGCAAGATCGGCAATGGAAACATCAAGCACCAGGTTCACAGAACCAAAGCAAAATAAGCCCCTTCCAAGGAAAAAAAAAAGTTGAAACACACTAGATGGATAGATGCTCTCCAAACTCCTTCCAGCGGAAGATGAGTGTTCCTTGCCATGCCAGCTGCCCCTTACTTACGCAGCTATCATGGTGTATTGCACTATATTTACATTTGGTTGTCCTCATACCAAAAGACCGAGTGCAGGAGATACACATGACCAGCTGAACCAAAAATAAAAGCTGAAGTCCTACCATATTAATCCTTACCATTAAAGCCAGCCTGAAACTATTTCTGTACTTGCTGCATGGACAGTTTTACCAGATGTTTACCCGTAGATCAGAACACTTATGTCAAAATTAGTTTGCAACAACAGTGACAGTATGAGGGCCTCCAGGTATGGAAATCCTACATGCAAATGGTTAAAAAAAAGAGAGAAGGAAAGGTTACGCAGAATTAAAATGTGTTAACTCTAAAGTACTTACCGAGACATTTGAAGGGAACGACAATATGGGTATGACCCTTGCACTGCTTCCTGCCCTTTTTGCACCAGTTTTCTATGGTGACGGGCTGGTTGGCTTCCACCACATTTGTAATCTGAAGCTCTGGATAGATCTGTTCCAAAAGTAATACACAGTAAATAGAAGAAGAATGGATACACCCTTGCCAGACGAGAATCAAGGAGGAAAACCAGAAGAAACAGCATCTTAAAAAAGGAAGAGAATCCACCGGGGCCAGAAAAACATGTAAAAGATTTTGATTAGATGCAACTAGAGTTGTACTGGGTTATCCCATACAGAAAAAGAATCTAAGAGTAAAATCAAACCCTATAAAGTATCAAAAGTTGACATTTCCTTAGGCAAACATGCAGATGAGAATTCCTGAAGTTACCAAAGAATGCAGGTCCTCAACACTGAAAAAACAGATCCACCTTTAAAAAGAAAGACAGACCACTAAGCTCAGTGCTGCTGGCACTAGGAGAATGTCATTGTGTTATCTGAACACTACAGCTCATGTGTGACACCCATGCTGCTCTGCTTGCCTAGATGACCCCATCACATCACTCTTAGAAATGCAGTGTCCCAAAGGATCACATGAAGCTGCTTTCTATTGAATCAGACCTTTGGTCCATCAAAGTCAGTATTGTCTACTTAGACTGGCAGTGGCTCTCTAGGGTCTCAGACAGAGGTCTTTCACGTCACTGTCTCTCTGATCCTTTTAACGGGAGATACTGGGGATTGAACCTGGGACCTTCTCTGCTTGCCAAGCAGATGCTCTACCACTGAGCCACCGTGTGCCCCCTCCCCAATTGAAGCAGTTCATCTTTCTCTCTGAAATGCTGGATAAAGAACAGTCACTGCTGTCTTGTCATCTAACCGACTGCGTGGCAGGCGCCAGCAGTACTGGAACGGGCCTCAGAATGGCATATGGCACTTGGGCTGATACTGCTCTTCTGGCTATGATTAGGTGGCGATTTTGCATGGTCAAGCACTCCTGGCTTAACCTTTAAAGCCAGAAGTCTAAGAATGATAAAAGGCTGCCTGCGGAGAGGGAGGAAAAGAGAAAGTGCGGAGATATGGAAAGAAACCTGGGGAAATTGGGGGGAAAAACCTTTTCCTCCGCCTCTCCACTCACCCCAGGGTTTTTTTTCCATTTTTCCCTCCAGTGGAAATCAACCATTGGCCACCAAACACACACATGCAATAATATTAAAACATAAAACACTTAATCTTTTTAAATTACCAGGTTTGTTCTGAGCAACTAGGCTTGTCTCTCCTCGCCACTGTTGAACCTTAGTCAGCCCCCTTTTGTACCTGAAAAGAGAGGAAAGGCTTCCCCTCTCTGCCTTCTCGCTTTCTCCCCAGAATGAAGAACAAGGCTGCCAGAGGAGAGCAAACCCTTCATAAAGGAAGGTGAGTAAAATCATCCCCCACCCCACGGTAGCCCGTTTGTTCTTTTCCTGGGTGGCTGCCGTGATTATTGCATCTCTGCAGCCAGCTGGCTCTCCTCTTGGAAGCTACTCAGGTGCAGGAATGGGACTGCAGCGAGTAGACAGAAGGGCGGGGGACTGCTGTAGAGCATGGGCCCTGAACCTCCACCCCTGGCACAAGGCTTGCAGCTTTTCCATCCTCCAACCCCCACAGCTGCAGCTGTTCCAAAACTGGAACCACTGGGGCAACCACACTGGCCTTGCTCGTTCGCCTGGCGGGTGTAATGGTGAAGACCAGTGCTCAGAAGAGCCACTGATGAGATGTTGGAGGCACGTGTGGCTCCTGAGCCACTGAGTATCCCTCCTCTACAGCAAGATTTTAAATATGCTTTTAGCTGTCCATTACTCCTTCCAAATAACCATGAGTGAATGAATGAATGTTTATTTGCCATCAAAGACCATTAATCATTGGAATACATTCATATAAAAACTGAAGAGATTAGCACAAAAATAGGTTTAGTCATAAAACCTTATAAATATTTACTAAGTATAACAATCCAAAGAATCTTAGATAAGTCTAAAAATCTAGTCTATATAAAATGATTACAAATCATAACAAATAAAAAACTATACGTGATCATGCTTCTTATTGTGGAACTTTACCAAGTGGAAGCAGAATTTGGCTACTGGTCTGGAGACAGTTGGTCTTTTCATTGATTAGAAGGCTCTCCAGGCAGGCCTTATCTACCTTTAACTGTTGGTCTATCTAAAAATGGGGAAATAAACTTATCCCTATAAACTTGATGGAATGGGCACCAAAAGAATATATGGACCAACAATTCCACTTCTCCAATAGAGCAAGGGCAACATCTGTCTTCATATGAGATCTCCCAATATTTCGCACCTAAAACCCTTGAAAAGACAACCGCACAACGAGCCAAGTGAAAGCTCTTCTATAAGATGGCGCATCCAAATAAACCAGATATTTAACCATATTTAACCATATTCATAACATATTTGGACTCGCTAGGGGCCAGGAAAAAAGGAGCTTGTATTAACTCCATTGTTGCTCTATGTCGCGAACCCTTTGTCTGATGACACTTTTCGCCTGGGCACTACTCTGTGCCAAAAGATCCTCAAGCAAAAGTCCCATTCTTTCTGAATTGAACTTACACATTCACATCCACCTTGGGTGGTGACAAATAACTATGTAACAGTTACACAAAACAATCTGGAATTAAGCAATCACAATTCCCCTAAGTTTAGATCTGGTAAATGTTGCATATATTCCAATTTGTTCCCAAACTGCAGGAGACGGGACACTTTAGTGCACTGGCCTGGTGACCTTTCTGCCTCTAGCCTTGTTTTGACAAGTCCTGAACAAGTTGCAAAAACACTGAAGAAATCTCTGAACATTTACAAGCGCATTTGGATGATGGCTGAAATGAACTGTGAAGAATCACGGCTTACCTCCTGGCAGTACTGCAGAACCTCTTCTTTTGTTCCAAAGCAGCTCTTGGTCCCTGCAGTGTCCGGCTCCCATTTCCCGGTCTGGATATTCACGTGCATGTTCAGCTTTCCACAGAACATAGCGATCTGAGGCTCTGCCACAGCAAACCCTGTGCCAGCATTGGCAGCAAGCGCCTGTGGGGGGGATGGAAGCAATCGTATTTTACATATTATCAGCCAATGCCTTTGTTGCCTAAACAAACAACACCCAAGTGCGGGGAATTTGCTATCAAGGACAGAACTTTGCATTCCACACAGAAGCTCTCAACCTTTTCTGCGCCATAAATTCTTTAAGTACGGTAAACCCTCAGGCTCTGGAGCGCCTGCCTGTCTTTCAGCATTAAAAGGCTAATACAAAACCTGCCATTTGTGCTTCTGAACTACAGCCCTGCTTTCATCCACGGATCGACTTCCAAGGCCTTAGAGTGTCAGCTGCCAGATTGCCCAGGGCCCTATCTGTACAGCAGCCATCTGCATCAGGCTGAACTAGGCAGCTATGCACAGAGTCTGGCCTCCCAAACACCACCCAGTTCCCAACCTGTTACAGCGGAGAACTGCAAAGGAATAGTGGATATTGATGCAGCAGAGCTACAAAAGACTTCCGGAAATGAGGAAAAGTTGCCCCCATTAGATAATAAATGTAGCCTGTTACACGGTTCATTACTGGTCAAGGAAGGCCAGCACTGGCATTAGCAGTGAGTGACTGGTCAGACAACACGGGGAAAACCTGAGAAACACTGGTCAATAAGCTTTACGGAAACAAAGCACTTGCAGCCTTGACTGATACATTAATTTGTGAAGGCAGGCAGAATCCCGGAACAAGATTTCCACTCTGTCCACAAATGTCACACACAACATAAAGTCTGCCATATGCGATGGGGGAAAAACCCTTCCAAAATGAGACCATAATTTAACCTCGCGGTACTCGTGCTTAACTCAACCAGAAATTATTCTTATATTTGTAGCAACCACGCTGCTTCTGCAAGACCCCAGCGCCCAGTTACTTCTAGGAACTTTATGGACTAGAATACTGACATATGGTTTGTGGACGCTCTGGTAAGACTATGGTACTACAATGGCAACTTTGGCTCCTAGGCTTTCACTCATCTGTTGGAGATACCTGTAGCAGAAGGCCTGTAAATAAAGAGCTGTTGCTCGGCTACAGGGTCATGCACAGTTTTATGGTTATTTTGACCAGTCAACTGGAAAGTGTCTCAGCAATAAGAAATCTACGCACAGTTGCTCTCCACTAGAAAGGCAAAGGCAATTACTACAGACAAAGTAGTATCTTTACTACAGATACAATTACTACAGATAAAGCGGCACAACTTTAAAGAAATCTAGGAACCTTTTTTTCCTCCTGGACAATGGGAACCAGTCCCTGCAGTCCCACTACCCTACAGCGACTATCGGATTTGAAAATAAATAAGCTTCCTTGGTAAGAGGAAAACATGTGAGCTAGTCCTACTTGGGAGCATATACAGGAAAAAAAATCAGCTTGACCAGATTAAGCAAGGATTTGATCAGTGAAGATACTAAAATTGCTTGTCATCACCACCGCAAGACACGAAACTGCTGCTGTTCCTACAATAAGGTCAAATGAGGTTTATAGTTTTAGACGAGAATCTTCAGAATTACTGTTCGATATTCCCAATTTTTATTATAGTTTTAGGGTTCCTTTGGCTCAAACGATATTGTTGTGTATTAAGATCACGGTCGCTGTGTGCTCACGTAATGGCGACCGCCACATGGCCTGAATCTACCTGAGCTTTGGCCAGGTAGAACAATAGCCAGTCGGATCCTAAACAACTGCCAATCATGAGCCTAGGCTTCTCCCCCGGGAACCTATGAACTGCAACCACTATCTTAAGGTCCTGTCAGGGAATGTGGGTGAGGTCAGAGGATTATCTTTGACCGGCATAAAAGAGGACTCTGAGCCCGGGATTTCTTATGTTCCATCTTGACCCGCAATAAACTACCATGTTGATTTCACTGTTACCGGCTTCCCGACTCCAGTACATTCCAGATATATTACATTTTCTTGTACAACCATTTAAAGAGTTTTTTTTCTTCTTCTTCCCAAAAATGCAGAAACTGGGGCTGCTTTTTCAGTAAGGAGAATAACATGGGGAAAATTTTCTCTGGTAAGAATAAGAGTGGCTTATTTATTTATTTATTTATTGTTTATTTATTAATTTCATTTTTATCCCGCCTTGCCGGCGAACCGGCTCAAGGCGGCTAACAACCTTAAAATACCACTAAAGTGGTTTACAATTTAAATAAATTAAAACTAACGTAAAACAACATTAACAATACAAACAATGTAAGGCAAGAGCATAACTGGCAGCATCGGAGTTCTCATGGTGACCCGGTGGTAATACAAATTCGACTGGAGGGCCAGGGCAATGTTTTCCTGTAAATTCTCCCCGGTGGCGGCTCCTAATTGAAAGCCTGGCGGAAGAGCTCCGTCTTGCAGGCCCTGCGGAACTGTAATAGGTCCCGCAGGGCCCTGATGTCATCGGGGAGCTCATTCCACCAGTATGGGGCCGCCACCGAGAAAGCCCTGGCCCTAGTGCAGGCTAGCCGGGCATCCTTCAGACCGGGGAGTGTCAGGCGATGTTGTGTGCCTGACCTCAGTGCCCTCTGGGGCATATATGGGGAAAGGCGGTCCCTCAAGTAGGCAGGCCCCTGACCATATAGGGCTTTAAAGGTCAACACCAGCACCTTGAACCGGATCCGGTATGCTATAGGCAGCCAGTGCAGTGACTGCAGCACAGGCCGGATGTGGTCCCGTGAGGAGAGACCCATCAGCAGCCTGGCCGCAGCATTCTGCACCAGCTGCAGCCTCCGAATCCAGGACAAGGGCAGCCCCAAGTAGAGAGCGTTAAAGTGATCAAGTCTTGAGGTGACCATAGCATGGATCACTGTTGCTAGGTCTTCGCGTTTGAGGAAGGGGACCAACTGCCTAATCAGCCGTAGGTGCTAAAAGGCTGCTTTAGCAGTGGCTGCTACCTGGGCCTCCATTGTTAGGGAGGCATCCAGGAGCACTCCCAAGCTCCTGACCCTCGGCGCTGGCACCAATGGCGCCCCACCGAAGGACGGAAGTGGGAACCCTATCCCTGACCCGGTCCAACTCAAGCACAGGACCTCCGTCTTCGTTGGATTCAGTTTCAGTCTACTCTGTCTCAGCCAGTCCGCAACGTCCTGAAGCGCCCACTCCAGGTCATCTGGGGTAGAGTCGGACCGGCCACCCAACAGCAGATAGAGCTGGGTGTCATCGGCATATTGATGACACCCAAGCCCATGCCTCCGGACAATCTGGGCAAGGGAGCGCATGTTGATGTTAAATAACATCGGGGACAGAACCACCCCTTGAGGAACACCACACACCAGTGGGTGCCTCTGGGAGGTCTGTTCCCCTAGCGCAACCCTCTGTCCCCGATCCTGGAGAAAAGAGGCAAGCCACTGTAAAGCAAGCCCCTGTATCCCCGAGTCGGCGAGGCGGTGGATCAGCAACTGGTGGTCGACCATGTCGAACGCAGCCGACAGGTCCAACAACACCAGCGCCGCCGTACCACCTCGATCCAGATGTCTCCGGAGGTCATCCGTGAGGGCGACCAGTGCCGTCTCCGTCCCATGACCCGGCCGGAAGCCAGACTGAAACGGATCTAGCATGGAGGTGTCATCCATGAAGCTCTGCAACTGTGTCGCCACCGCCCTCTCCAATACCTTGCCCAAATAGGGCAGGTTGGACACCGGCCGGTAGTTGGCCAATACGGCCGGGTCCAGAGATGGTTTTTTCAGGAGGGGGCGGACCATCGCAACCTTGAGTGCCCCCGGGAACAGCCCTTCTATAAAGGACTTGTTGATAATCTCCCGGAGGGCACCACGCAACCCCCCGTGACACGCTTTTATAAGCCACGAGGGGCACGGATCAAGGCTGCATGAGGTTGGGTGTACAGTCAGGACACACCTTATGGGTGTGTCTCCTGGCCTGGATAGCCAGGCTAGCCTGATCTTGTCCGAAACTAAGCAGGGTCAGCCCTGGCTAGTATTTGGATGGGAGACCTCCAAGGAATACCAGGGTTGTGACATGGAGGCAGGCAATGGCAAACCACCTCTAAATGTCTCTTACCTTGAAAACCCCATAAGGGGTCACCATAAGCTAGCTGTGACTTAATGGCACTTTCCACCACCATGGTTGTGTCTCCCCCGCCAGGTTAAAAAGCAAGGGGAGGAAAAGAATTAATGCCCATGTCAATCCCTTTGAAAAAGCAAGCCCAGCAGCTGCACTTGGAAAGGATAAAGTAGTCAAAGAAGAAAACATAACGTGTAGCTTGAGCCTTTGACAAGTGAGTGGCAACTGAAATGTCTTGGTAAAACCCAGTTTATGTTATGGTAGAACCCAGTTTATGTCCAACAGCCAGCACAGAAATTATTCATAGCTTAATTTATTACAAGTATGGTCACCGTTTGACTCAATATATTTCTTTTAAATCTAGTACTGCAGTATACTAGCACAAAATCACATGGTTAGATTGAGCTAAACTGTGCATTGTTATATTTATCACACCTCCAAGATTACATCAGGACCAAAAAGTAATTAACATTCTCTAGAAATTCTTAGGTATAAGTGACTAGGGCTTGAGGCACTAGAGAACTACAGCTCTTAAAAGCAGATCTTACCAGCTTGGTATAAAGGCTACATGACAGGTACAGATATTTTCAGTGATATAACTCAGCCAGGACCCAAACAGAGGGCGATTCTACCACTTTATTCTCTCAGAAATCAGAAGAATATCACTGACAACTGAAGGATAAGTGACATAGGATGCCTTTAGCCTCCAAGCAGTTCGTCTGTCATTACCGGGATAAGGAACGTCCTTATCCTCCAAGTACCCTTGCAGGGCGTGGAGCCATAAGCCACAACAGCATGCATGTCAAAAAAAAAAATGGTTTTCAAGTTTGACAGCCCATACTGGATTTATGGTTTTGAAATTAACCTGGCATGCCAGTTAGCTGACATATCAAATATTATCAGCTGACAACATCTGACCAAAGTCAAATATTGTCATATATTCTAAGAAGTTTTATAGTATAGTTTGCCTTAAAAAAGAAGAAGAAGAAGAAGAGTAATGTGTTTCCAAGGGCAGGAGTGCGGGCTTTTTGACCTGTGCCCTATAGAAATGGGCAGATCTAGCCATAGCAAGGCCTCCCTTCCTGTCCGAAAAATGCCTGCAATTATTGCAGGCGGCTAAGTAGGAATTTGCCTGCTTAGCAGAAATGCCTTCTAATAGTTGCTATTACTTTGCTTTAGTCTGTTCTATTTTTTTTCCCAATTCTGAAATTGAACAGGGGAAAACCTGGGTAGCGAACTGTTCATTTATCTTAACTATCGCTGCTAAAAGATTAGTGAAACAATTAATTACCATTTGTCATTGTTTTACAACATTTCTAATTAGCAGCAATATGAAACCTGTTGATGAATAGCCACGCCTCTTCTGTTATAAGGAAGTTAATGCCTTAAAAATGCTTGATTAGACGCTTGATCAAACCCTTTTTAGCCTATCAAAAGGCCAGTTCTGTGCTCAAACTGCAAGGTGGGCCTTCTTAATCACTTAAGAGGGCAAATTATATCTACCTGTATAAACACACACTCCCTCCCCATATGCCTTGACTGTGTTAGGACAGGCCTTGACAAATTGTCTTTACTTAAGGAGCCACCCAAAACGTTTAGGAAGTTTTCAGTCTTCAGGATTTTATATTTTAGCGTCCCTATTCTCTCGTTATTGCTACCACAAAACCTAATCCTAAACTCTTCGTCGTTTCTCGTAAACATTTTTAAAAGCTATAACAGAAATGGTGCATAAATAAAATATGGGGTAGTAGTTATTATCACAACAAAAAATACTAACCTCTAATACCTCCCCAATTTCTCATAACATTAGTACTTTAAAAAACTCCATTTAAACACTGGCGGCACGGTGCTCACTTTGGCAGCATGTATACTGGACTATAACGATACCTGAGTGAGCACATGTAGGAACCAACTGGTCGATTAGCAAACTGATCTACCACCGTTAGTTGACAAATAGGCAATTGCAAGAACTCCACATCCATGCATTTTTCGGCTACAGGACAAAACATATTCCAATGTGGAATGATAAATAAGCTTTTTACTTCTAATGAGAATTATCAAGAGACACTACAGTAAATGACTGCTGAAAATACTAGGCAGGCACCACGACGCGCTGGCACCTGGGATTTGTAAAGCCCTGTGTTAGCAGACAGGCCTGTTTCACTTCAAGCTGGCCCTGGTTAATGTTTTTTCATTTATGACAGAGAGTACCAAAGGCTAATTTCCAGTGTTTTGTATTCTTTGGGGGCCTTTTGTGGGGGGATTCTCACATAACTCTTTGCTCCCCACCTCTGATCCCAAACTGTAGTTTTGTATCTAATGGGGATACGCAAAGTTTTTTTTAAAGACCCCACTTTCAAAATCTGAAAACCCCTGCTGTAGATCAAATGCGCTCACTGGATATCTTCTGTTTCGTATCTTCCTATGAAACAGCTTACAAGTAATTTAATTTTAGTAATATTACGATGAAGCTAAAGGTAAAAAGGTAAAGGTTTCCCTTGCTTGAAAGCCAGTCAAATCCAACTCAAGGGGACAGTGCGCAACTCAGTTCCCAAGCTGAAGAGCCAGCACTGTCCGAAGACATTTCAGTGGCATGACTAAACACTGAGGTGGACAGAACTCTGTTACCTTCCCACCAAAGCGGTACCTATTTATCTACTTGCAATTTCTTGCTTTCGAACTGCTAGGTTGGCAGGAGCTGGGGCCAGAGACGGGAGCTCACTCCATCGTGCAGCACTCAGGTCTCAAACTGCCAAGCTACAGACCTTCCGGTCTGCAGCTCAGCGTCTTAACCTCTGAGCCACCGCGGCCCCTTACTATGAAGCTAGGTAAAGGTAAAGGTTTCCCTTGCTCAAAAGCCAGTTGAACCCGACTCTAGGGGGCGGTGCTCATCTCCGTTTCCAAGCTAAAGAGCCAGTGCTGTCCAAGGACATTTCCATGGTCATGTAGCTGGCTGAAGCAGTAGAACAAATTTAGAGTCCAGTGGCACCTTTAAGACCAACAAAGGTTTATTCAAGGGATGAGCTTTTGCGTGCAAAGCACACTTTTTTATACCCTGTGTGAGTTTGTGCAGCTGCTCCATTAAAAAGAATCAGTTTGACTGTTTTAGCACTAGGTTACTACATAAGTTTATTTTTATAGTGGTTATAGTTACCTAATGTACTACCTATATTTAGTGTTTAAATACTGTAAAATTCTCACCACAAGCTATATTACTTTCTAGAGTTATATTATGCTTATGTACTGTTGGATATATAAACAATAAAATAAAATATTAATTTAAAAAAAAGAATCAGTTGATAGCTGACAAAAAAAAATGTTCTTAATACTAAAAATATGCAGCAGAGTTCACTGACTTTGGTTTCGCATTCCATTAAGTGATCTTTATCTGTGCCATACTTTTAGTTACAGGCCTTGAAGAACCTAGAATTACTCAAGTATCGAGAGGGCAAAAGCAAACGCCTGTATTCCAAGGATGAGGTTAATGAGCAAATACAAAGTTTCAAAAAGGAGGGTGTTCGGTGCCAGCAGGAGACAGGGAGTGTCCGGAATGTTAACCTTGGTGCTCACACATGATGCATTGTGCAAAAAATTGTCTAGGGCTTCTGAGTTACAGCATTTGGAGAAGTGGTAAGGCCTATTTTGAAGAACCAGTTTCAGGCACTGCAGTTTGTTTCTCTGGAGGCACTAACAAACGTGCACACCAGAAACGAAGCAGAGGCACTACTAATCTTAACAGCTTCCTATTAGAAATTCCTCCAACAAACCCGTCTGAACCTTCTTCAAACACAGATCTTCAAGTCAAGCTGATGCTGTGCTCAAACATTAATGCTGAAGTGTTTATTTCTGCCACCTCCTCAGCTTATCTCCACAGATACTAGGGGGAAGGTAACACCCCTCCTTGGATTGTTCAAATAATTCATGTGTCATCCGAGACAGGTTGCCATAGTGACATCTTAGGGTTCCTATTCACAAGTGGCTTGGCTAATTTACTCACTCGTCCTCAAGACGTTATTTACCTAAAGATTGAATTATCAGAAGCAGAGCTCCTAAATCAAAGCGATGAGACGAGATCTGGATATCCATCTCATTTCTCGCACTCCAACCAGGCTGTTCGAGGGGAAGTTCTCTTATCATAGTCACTACAATTCAGCTACCTCACAGTGTCTGTTGTGGGGAGGGGAGGGAAAGGGAAGGGAGTTTGTAAGCCGCTCTGAGACTCCCTTGGGTAGTGAAGGGCAGGGTATAAATCCAATCTCTTCTCTTCCCTCCTCTCCTCCTCTTCTCCTACTCCTCCTCTTCTTCAATGTATCTCAATCAGTATGGCTTCAAGAGGTAGTTAAAGTATCCAGAAAATTTTAGTTGTGAGTCCACTAGCATCTTAGAGACCCACAAGAGTTTCAGGGTATAAACTTCCGGAAATCAAAGATCCCTTTGGACACAGTAGAGATATGCATTTCTACTCTGTGTCTGAGGAAGAGAGCTTTGACTCTCAAAAACTTACACCCTGAAACTCTTGTTGGTCTCTAAGGTGCTAATAGACTCAAATCTAACTGTTCTACCACAAACCAATGTGGCTACTCTCTGAAATTATATCTCCTAACTGACCACTCTATATTTGTTCAGGGTTACTAGATGGCTTTCTTTTTGTCTTCATTACTTCTCTATATATGAATATATTTTTCCCAGCCTACTTGCTAGAACAGAAAGCCATTCTTGGGAATTGTTAACATGAGTGTTTAAAACAATCTACAAATCTACAATAACCCACCGGACATCTTTACAAGAGCCCAGTCACAAGTGTTTATAATCCCTGAGCCCGCATGCGGGGAGGGCGGGATACAAATACGAAAAATAAATAAATAAATAAATAAATAAAATAAAATCCCAGATTTGCACATTTTAATTCTGAGTGGTGCATAAAATTCTAACCACGTAACACCAATTTCCTATTTTTTTTCAGTTTCTTTGTTTTATTAAGCAAAGCATCTGCAATGAGCGGAGCAATGGCACTTACAACATCTTGGGGAAGGGGGGGGGGAGATTAAAAACCCAACAACTGATCCTAGTTAGACATTAAGCACAACACCCTAGCAAAGGTAACGGATATAACCTTTCCAATATCTTCTTTTTTTAGAAATCCTAACCCCTACCCACCAAGTATGGTGTGCCACTATTGTTCGTTCCTGTGGGTTTAGTGTTGCACTTCGCTTCGTGACAACTTTTAGTCCCAATATCTGTTTCCTTTTTTATTAGGGAAACTTGTGCAAGCGTAGCTCTTGTGATTGTGGATATAGGACTGCCTTCTAGTAGTCTCAGAATGAGGTCCCAGTTAGGTTATCCATGGTCATGATGGTGGCTGAGGAAGCCTGATGCTTGAAGGCAGTCCCTTTTATGCTTATTCATCATGGGTGGCTCTTGGTGCACAAATCTATTTAAATTTAATCTCTGCATCCAGGCAAAGAATTTAACATGAGAAAGACTGAGCTGAGCAAGGGGGAAAGCTTAATTCATTTCAGTCTTTTCTTCTTCGACTCCACTGGCTTTACAGTATTTCAGCACAATTAGGCTGTAGAACTGCCTGCAGCAAAAAAAAAAATTAGATTTGTGGTGCTCAGCCATGAAAGATAAATCTTTCACTGACTGACCAGTTCCATGCCAGACTGGCTCAAATCAAGGAAATTTAAATCAGCAATTCATACCACCAAGAAAAAAAAGCAGATTTAAATCAATGATTTAACTCAAAATATTCCATCTACTGTTTCGATGCTTCCTAAATGCAAGTCGGGTCCTATGAACTGGATACTATAACCACAGGGCACTTATTTAAAGATGGAAAGCCCAAGAATGGATGCTAAATTTTGTAAATATGGAACTTCATGTTTTTAATTTTACAAGATGATATGAGACGTTACTTATTTTCAGATAATGGGTCATGTCATCTAATAGGGTCTCTTTCACTCCTTTCAGCATGACATGGTTCTATAGGAAGGTGCGGTCAGAATCAATACTAGAAGACGCTTCTTTTCTCCAATGATAACTGATTTACTCTGCTCTTTCTGTTACATAACCCTCCTTCTCCACCCCAAAAAACCCACTCCCAACCAACAGCAACGGCTGATAGTAGTTACTGGTCAGGACATTGTTTTCTGTAAGACGAACAGCTGGAATATTGAACTAAATTCCACATACTGGGTAGTTCTCAGGCACTGCAGGTCACCCAGATAGATCAGTGGATTGGGGGGGGGGGGATGACACTTGCCAGTCCCCGGTCCCAGTACCAAGCTATAAGTACATAATTCCATTTTAAGATATTAATTTTAAACCAGGCTGTTTTAAGGAGAGAAACCTAGCATAGCTACAAGCTTGATTTTTAAAATCCAATTTAAGTTCTGAAGGTATTTAGGGGGTTTCCTTGAAAACAAACGAATTTTTATCCACCCAGGCCACTTCCATAAACCATCTTCCCTAACCTTCAAGAAGAGTTATTTTACTCATCCAGCTGGGGACACACACAGCACCTGTGACAAAGATCCAATTCGTGCCTGAAGAATTATGTGACTATATTTCACTGCACAAAGCCAAGAAACTGAGACACATTTTGTTAGTTGCTACATGATATTGGCAAAACTGATGAGACAGGAACCTGTTGTGTTTCACCATGCCAAGAAAACGGTATGGAATTTCTCCAAGCTTGGAAGAGCCTACTTTGCCTGCTTTAACTTGTTGGCTTTCTTTCTTTTCATTTTTGTTAGAAATCCCCCACTGGGTGTTTTCCAAACTAGTAATAGAAAATGAAAATTCTTCAAGATCACTTCAGTTCTTCTGGTTTGGAAAGAAAAGATGTTAGAAATACAGGCGCACATCTCTATCTGCTGTACATTCTCTCATCCCCCCCCCCCCCCCGAAAGCCAGCTTTTCAACATTAAACTGAATTCAGTCCTCTCAATGGAACAAACAAGAGCAGGTAGAGAAAGAAGTACTTTTCTCACAAGACAAGAACTCGTGGGTACTCCATGAAATTGCTGAGCAGTCAGGTTAGAACAGATAAAAGGAAGTTCTTCTTCACCCAAAGAGTGATTAACACATGGAATTCACTGCCACAGGAGGTGGTGGTGGCTACAAGCATAGACGGCTTCAAGAGGGAATTAGATAAACATATGGAGCACAGATCCATCAGTGGCTATTAGCCACGAAGTATAGATAGGAACTCTCAGTCTGGGGCAAGTGATGCACTGTATTCATGGTGCTTGGGGGGGGGGAGAACAGTGGGAGGGCTTCTCGTGTCCTGGCCCCACTGGTGGACCTCCTGACGGCACCTGGTACTTTCGGCCACTGTGTGACAGAGTGTTGGACTGGATGGGCCATTGGCCTGATCCAACATTGGCTTCTCTTATGTTCTTAAACTAAGTTTCATTCTCTAGCCTAAAAGCCAGAATTCCTACCAAGAATTAACCTAGGCTTTCAAATTTTGGCATATAGGCAAGAAAACAACAACCTACTGTTTGTAATTTGACCTGATTCTTACCAAGTGGCAAACTACAGCTTGTTTGGGAATGCTGAAGTCTTTGATTTCCAAGCCATGCATAAAAGGAAGGACTTCCGTGACTTTTTCCCCTAAGAACAAGCCATGGTTTTTTGGTTTGTTGTGTGTGAATTGGACTGGTGTCTCTAAATTCAGAAATCTTCAAGTTTATTTAGATGTAAATCTTCACACACCAGCCCTGTGAGGAAAGCAAAGCTCCCAGGAACTAAGTGGTAAACTCAGGGTTTGATTCCCCATTCCTCCACTTACACCTGCTGGATGACCTTGGGCAAGCCATAGCTCTGGCACAGCTGTTCTCTCAAGGACAGCTGTCTCAGAGCTCTCTCAGCCCAACCTACCTCACAGGGTGTCCGTTGTGGGGAAGGGAAGGGAAAGGAGTTTGTAAGCCGCTCTGAGACTCCAAGTGAAGGGTGGAGTATATAAATCCAATCTCCTCTTCTTCCTCTTCTTCTTCTTCTTTTTCCTCTTCTTCTTCTTCAAATGCTGAAGGAGCATTTCCCCCAATATTGTCAGAAGTTTAAGCAGAGGTTTTTGTTGCTGTTTCAAATAAAAATGGAGCAGCCTCTTGAGAACAGCAATTTTAAATTTCCCCTAACCATAGCAACTTTTCTGAATTTTTAATAGGGTTTTGGTAGTTCAATCATCTTGATTACCCCTCTGCTTCTGACTGTATTAGTCAAGCTGACCTCAGACTATTCTGAAGCAAAACCCAAGCAGAGAGAATGATGGGAGACCTCTGAATGCAGTATGCTGTATGAACAAGTTTTTAGGTTAGACAATGGGTACCCTAGATCACTGTGTATTGTCTCTCTGTTACGTGTACTCCAAACAGAACTGACTTGGATTCAAATTCAGCCATGAGACACAAAAGAGGATTTGTCAGAGCAAACACTAGATGTCACATCCTGTTAACCGCAGCATGAACTGAGACGATGGAGGTTATTAGTTCTAATAGAAAGCAGACCACATTGCAACGACTTAAGTGTAGAACTGCTTGATCTAGGAATAGGTTTATTAAATACAGGACAATCTACACGGGATCATTTGGGAGCAGAAGGCCAGCTGAAGCTTTAAAATATGCATTTGGCGGTGGGGCAGTAGACTCAACTATGCTGCTAAGCAGTTCGAAAGACAGAAGTTCTTTTCTACTGGCCATTCTGCCAACACCCATACGAAACTATTTCAAAGGGCAGACATAGTAGGAAGAGCCAGATTTAAGTCCAGGGGCATCTTAAGAGTCCAACAAGGTTTCCAGGGTTTGAGCTCATAAGAAGCAAAGATACCTGTTGAAGGGAGCTGTAATTCTCGAAACCCCATATTCTTAAAATTATTATTTATTATTATTTATTAAATTTATGAATCACCCCATCCCTACTATTGTACGGCTCTAGGCGATATACACAGTATTAAAAACAATCACCAATCATCAAGTAAAACAATCTAACACATTAATTAAATTGAAACATATGGTGAATAGTATCTAGAATTAATAATTCCCCATTACAGATCGCCAGCCATTTTGCAGGCAGGGGGGAAGAGGTCAAAATGAGGGTGGAAGACTGAGGAGCCAGCAAAGGTAAAAACCGTCAGTGTCCTCAACCAAAAGCCTGGGGAAACATCTCTGCCTTGCAAGCCCTGCTTGAGGTCCCGCAGGGCCCTGATGGAATCTGACAGAGAGTTCCACCAGATTGGGGCCAGGACTGAAAAGGCCATGGTCGAGGACAACCGGCCATCCTTAGGGCTGGGGATCACCAGTGTTGTTGTCCAAGGAGCGCAACGGAGGAGACGGTCCCGTAAATACACTGGTCCCTGACCGCTCAAGGCCTTATAGGTCAAGACCAAAACCTTGAACTTGACTCGGTATTCCACTGGAAGCCAGTGTAGCTGGTGCAGCACTGGATGTATATGTGTCATCCGTGACGTTCCCATCAAGACTTCCAAAGATCTCGTTGGTCTTTAAAGTGCACTGGACTCGAATCTAACTAAACTGCCGAGATTCCTGGTAAGAGTTTTTCCATAGTCACACTGACCCACTGCACTCTTGCTGTGGCATTTGCACTATTGTAAGTTATCATACGGACTCCGCAAGAGCGCCACCTGTTTTCTTCTGTGCAGCTTGCCCAATACCTGCAGTATCATGAACAATGCGACTGGACAAGACTACTAGGATTTAGTAACAGTACTGCCAAATAAAGCTATTTCTTTTCAGAACTGCTTCATAAGCACAGAGATTCCCCTGAGAACTTATGGGAATAATTCATCCATTTTATACTGAATGTGAAATTTTAATCTCTTTGCATCTAGGCTAGAAAAAAAAATCAAATTTGCATGGGAAAATACTAGGTGGAGGTACTGGCATAATGGTGAGTGTGCTGGACTATGTCCAATTAGACCCAGATTCAGATTTACACTTCCCATGAAACTTAATGGCTGGTCTTGGGCCAGTTATTCTGTCATATCACAGGGGTGCTGCAAAGAGAAAATGGAGGACAGGAGAAGCACATATGCCACTTTGAGCTCCTTGGAAGAAGGCTAGGATAAAAATAAACCAAATAATATTAGCCTCAAATGTAGTCCCTTGGGTAGGCAGCAGACTTAAAATCACACACAACCAGTGTGGTGTAATGGTTAAGAGCAGCGGACTCTAATCTGGAGAACCAGGTTTGATTCCCCGTTCCTCATCCACATGAAGCCTACTGGGTGACCTTGGGCCTATCACGGTTCTCTCCACACTCTCAGCCCCACCTCCCTCACAAGGTACCTGTTGTGAGGAGAGGAAGAAAAGGCAAATGTAAGCCGCTTTGAGACTCCTTAGGGTGAAGAAAAGTCGGGCATAGAAACCAACACTACTTCTGCTCGTATCAAGAACTGAGAAGAATCCGCTTTTATGATCACCCGTCATTTAAGCTGTAGGTAAAATAATTCATCCCTGCTGTTTGTTTTGAAGTATCAAGAGCCTAGATTTATGAAGCAATACTGCAGATAAATTAGGGAGGAATTAAGCACAGTTTCATCATGACTTTTCATCATATGGTCATGTCTACATCAGCTAGATACTCTATGGGCAAGGTGGTCTATAGAAGTAGTCATGAATTTCCATTCTAGCTCAGTACTTAGGACATAAGAGTGTTATTCTAGAGCTATTCTGAAGCTAAATAAACCATCAGTAGGATTTTGGACCTTATCCAACTTCAATATACTAGGGATGACATTCATGAAATTCACTCTTCCTGCCATGTGAAGAATTCATTCTCAGGAAAGTGGTTTTTTGGCTTAAAGGATAATGCGTATACCTTCAGACCACGGTGCCTAGAAATTTCATTGTTGTGCCTAGTGCCTTCCCAGTGATCCTCAGAAGTACGAAGCTTATTTATCATTTCACATCAGAATAGATTTTGCTATAT
Source organism: Lepidodactylus listeri (assembly GCA_029233225.1). NCBI lineage: Eukaryota > Metazoa > Chordata > Lepidosauria > Squamata > Gekkonidae > Lepidodactylus > Lepidodactylus listeri. The sequence continues at coordinate 59,665,398 of JARCFY010000014.1, forward strand.
GACACACACACACACACACACACACAAATACATGTGCATGAAGTTCTTGTCATTGCTTCTTTACATGTTAACTTCAATAGTGGGTAGATGAATTCCGTTTTTTAACAAACCTTTCTAGACCTGTTTTGATAGTCAATCAAAAAGGACTTTTATAGCCATAATGAAGTTATGAGAAGCTGGGGAGAATTTAGGTAAGGTTATGCTTTTCATTGTGGTGGTGAAAAATGTACCATAGTTACTCTCCACTTCTTTATAGAGGACAACAACTTTGTCACAGCTTTAATAAAGTTATAAGAAACTGAAGAGTTTAGGATTAGGTTTTGTAGTAGCAGAAATTATAAAAAAAGGTCATTAAAATACAAAAGCTTGCATGCTGAAAAGTGAGTCTGGCTATTAGAGCCAAAGAAAATGTCAGGGCTTGCTGTAAAGTCAGTACTTTGTCTCATCTGATAATTATCATTACAGCCAAGTATTTCAACAATGGACATTTTATTCCAATGTGACTGCAAGTTTTCCTGTTCTCTACAGGAGATTGAGACTTGACACTGACAACGCTCAAATATTTACCTAACAAAACACCACATTTTCCCATCCTGCAAGGGCCTGTTCAGATATTGCCCCTCCATTCTCAGGTGTCTGTCACAGAGATCAGGAGTTCTCCTTAGGCTTATAGACTCCCTTCTCCGCTCCTCAACCCAGCAGTAAGGAAAGCAAGAGGAAAGACAAAGACAATCCTAAGGGCCTCCCCAAGATTCCAATGGGGAGTGAAGAGAGAAATTTGCTCCTTCTCCCATAACACTAGAACTCCGTGGCAAGCAATGAAGTTGACAGGAAACAGATCCAAGGATGGACTAAAAGAAACTCTTCTTTACTCAACTAGTCATTAAATTGTGAGATTCAACAGTAGATGTAATTGAGAGCAAGTCTGGTGTAGTGGTTAAGTGTGCAGACTCTGATCTGGGAGAACTGGGTTTGATTCCCCACTCCTCCACTTGCAGCTGCTGGATGACCTTGGGCAAGCCATAGCTCTGTACCAGCTGTTCTCTCAAGGACAGTTGTCTCAGAGCTCTCTCAGCCCCACCTACCTCACAGGGTGTCTGTTGTGGGGAGGGGAAGGGAAAGGAGTTTGTAAGCTGCTTTGAGACTCCTGTGGGTAGTAAAGGGCGGGGTATAAATCCAATCTCTTCTTCTTCTAATTGCAGGAATGAGCACAGATGGTTTTAAAAGGGGATTATACAGTTTAATGGAGGATAGGCCCATAAACAGTTACTAGCCATGAACTAAAGGAAACCTCCACATTCAGTAACAGTAAACCTCTGGAAGCTAGTGCTAGGAAGCAATGTGAGGGGAAACCCTGGGCTTCTGTGCCCATGATTGCTAATCCTCCAGGCCAACTTGGTTGGGCACTGAGTGAAAGAAGATGCCGGATAAGATGGACCACAAGAATGGTCCAGCAGGGGTCTCCTTATATTTAAAAGAAGCCTCACGATTGTGCTCTTCCAGGTTCTAACATTACACTCATATGGTATTTTCCTTTCACAGCATGACAAGGTTCACTTACGGCTTCAAGCCCCCTGTGGAGAGCGCCTCCAGAAGCCTACCTTTTATCAGAAGATTAGGAGCAGACGAGTAGAAAACTCCAAACAGACCTGATTTTAGAGTTCTATTGTGAAATTACACTGCTAATGCAAATATAATTTTGCATTTGTGCATCGCATTCTGTTTCATGCTTTGTTTTTCACCTCCGTCTTCCTGCTTTTATTCAGCAGTTTGGTAGCTTGAACGCAGGAAGACTAATTAGTGTCTGACACAGCAAGCAGTAGATGAGCAGCTCATCCTAGCTTCACTGCTTTATTTTTTTTTAAAAAATGCTGATAATTACAATAATGCACACTGGCAGAGGTCCAAGACAGGAAGTATTATTGTCTTCAAATTAGATCTGGTGCAAGCCGATAATACTAACCCATGCTGGCTTGTGAATTTAAACGGCACCTCTCAGCAAAATAGTCCCTGGCTTGCTTTAATTCCATTTCCTTTCAGATTTCTATAGCGAGAGCTACCACAAGGAGACTGAGACCGCAAGCCAGTATCAAGGCCAAGGCACAGCTGCTGCTACCACCCAAGCTACTGTCACATAAAGAAACAAAATCCACCATTCCACTCCCTGTGCCTAAGAAACTTTGTGTTCAAGGAGCAGCCATGAAAACACAATAGTCAAGCTGTGGACAGGGTAGCAGTCTATACACAAGTACATATGGGGAAATACAGCTCTGTAAATTAACGAAAAAAGCAGAGGAGAGACAAAAGCAAAACAATGAGGAACTGGGTATGTTCTAGGAGGCACAAAATACTGAGAGCTGCTGCGTATAGGTCAAAGTAAAAAAAGAGGGAGGAATTCACCTCCTCTGGTCCTTAATGAGGCTTTAGATGGGGGGGGGGGCAGTTCTTCACAGGCCCAAAACTTGCCAGCGATAAAACAAAATCTACCATTTATTCTTTAATGTATCTTCATTTTGTAACCATGAGGAAGACCTTAGATGAACCTATCTGCCCCCAAGGATTTTCAGATCGTGACTTCATGAACACTGTATCCCCATTATTCCCCCGCTGGTTCTATTTTATTATGCTTCATGGTCATACACAAGTCGCTGGGCAGATAACCTGCCAGACAGTCAAACATTCAGAATCTCCAAATGCCAAGAGCAGATAAACCAATGCTCTTAAAAATACATATTTTTTAGCAGTTAAGCCTACTGTAAAGGCACACTGATTGTATTCTAGGCATACATGTCATTCTCCCTGAAATTTAGCTCAAGGGAAACCTGTCTTTCTAGATTTGGAAGAAACTGGATTTGAATAGTACTGACTGGGTCCTCTGTCAGTCATCTAGCTACTTTCCCACCCCTTCTCAGAACAGAGCCAGATACCTCTTGCTGCCTCCTTTCCCTTATGTTTGCTTACCTCACAAAGATTTTAATATGTGCGTGCATTTAAATAAACTGGTCTGATTTTTTTTCCCTGGCTGAATGAGCTTAAGCCCCCAAATCATGGGACAGGGGCAAGGTCACCACAGTTTGGCAGAGCGGATCAGTACCCACCTGTCCTCATTTCCCCTAGCCAGTGCAATTACTGTCACAGTATGACAAATTGATGCTTTCCCACAGGAATTATGGGTGTGACTCAAGAAGGAAACCAGAGAGATTACCTCCTTTTCCTAGTTGTGCACTTGTCTAAAAACGACTGCAGCTCCTTACCCAAAAGCAAGTTCCAGACAACATTTTTACAAGCAGCCTTTAATTTCTCTTAAAGAAGGTGAGCACAGGTGGCCACCTTAGATCAGTGGATATTCCCAGCTTCAGTTATTTTTTGTGGGGGGTGAGTATTTTGTGTGTGCATGCACTTGCATGCCTGAAGTCATGGAGACTTCTGGCAACTCCTAGTGGGGCTTGGACATTTCAGAGAGGTGACTTGCTATTGCCTGCCTCTGCATCCTGGCCCTGGTATCCCTTGGAGGTCTCCCTTCCAAGTACTTGCCAGGGTCGGCCCTGCTTAGCTTCCATATCTGATGAGATCAAGCTTGCCGGGGCTATCCAGGTCTGGGCCCTGCTTCTGTTCTAAGCGGTTTCTTTTGTGGATAGCTTCATTCTAATCATCTCTCTTGCCATGTAGGTTTCTTGCCATGCAGACAGCCAGTTTGGTGTAGTGGTTAAATGCGCAGACTCTAATCTGGGAGAACCGGGTTTGATTCCCCACTCCTCCACTTGCACCTGCTGGATGACCTTGGGCAAGCCATAGCTCTGTACCAGCTGTCTCTCAAGGACAGTTGTCTCAGAGCTCTCTCAGCCCTCACAGGGTGTCTGTTGTGGGGAGGGGAAGGGAAAGGAGTTTGTAAGCCGCTCTGAGACTCCAAGTGAGTGAAGGGCGGGATATAAATCCCACCTCCTCTTCCTCTTCTTCTTCTCCTTCCAAGGCGAAATCTCAAGCAGAAAGACAGCAGGACTTTAAATTCTGTATATATGTTATAAAACAGTATGCATTTGATGCCATTAAGGGCTGCACGTTCAGCCATCAGATGAAGCTCTCAGAAACTCTGTCAGTCGGGGCAAATCTTTGGATGTTTGGAAATCCCAGTGGAGACTTCCAGGAAAATGAGACAAACTGGAATTTTACCAACACCCAGCATCCAGGAAATTTGCCATCTTCTCTCTCTCCCCCCCCCCACCCCTTAAGAGGAACCAGTCCTTCCCAATACATATGGCCCCCAATACCACTCAGCACTCAAATTACTCATGTTCACAGAGCAATACCCATACATGCATGTTATACATGCCAGGCCTGCAGGGATGGGTGGACAGAAGAGCTATCTGGCTTGGACCTCATGCAGTAGTGGTCGTGGTGGTGGAAATTGCTGTCAAACCACAGCTGACATGGTGAACCTGTAGGGTTTTCAAGGCAAGAGATGTTCAGATGTGGTTTGCCACTGCCTGACTCCATGACCCGGGTATTCCTTGGAGGTTTTCCATTCAAACACTACCCAGGGCCAACCCTGCTTAGCTTCTAAGATCTGACAAGATCAAGCTAACCTGGCCTATCAAGTGCACCGGAGCCCTCAAGTTAGATATGTTATTCGGGGGGTAGGGGGATTTGACAAGCTTCATTATTTGTTTTTATGCACATCATGTTTTGACAGTTTTTTAATTACGGGTAAGGGGAGGCAAACCAAATCCAAACCGAACTCAAATAAGTTTTAGCTAGCACAAGCAAGCAATGATATAAATGTATTCAAACTATGAGGCAACGAAAGCAAGACAGTATTCCGCCCAGTTTCTGTCCCTAAATTAATGCAGGCAATTATGTTGGACTTTACTCTCTCTGAACCTGGAAAGGTAACTTTGAAATGTAACAACGGTTTCAGCAAGGCTGGATAAGCTTCATTTCTTTATTTTGTAACTCCATCAAGTCTTGTCTTGTCTTTGCATATTTTGGCACACAAATAATCTATTTTTTATTCTGTCGTGGCACTTGTGATCCGTCAACCACAAAGACTAAATCCATTGCCTAGACCTTTTTGACCACCCTGCTACTTGAGTAATTGTTTAGTCATTTGAAGCTCAGACTGCAAACCAACTTTGTAGTGCTGACCTTTCTGTGTAAACCCTGAGTAGCTGGGAGATTTGGTTCTTTCCCCCTATGCTGGTGCGGCTAGATAAAGAACCAGGTGGCAGACTACCCAAGGCTTGAGAGAGTGTTATGCTTTCTTAAGTAGTTTTGTAACTTTCTGTTCTACTTTGGCTCCTTGAACCCTAAATGTTCACCCTGGCTTGGGTGAGCGTTTATGACAGTACTCTGCCCAGTTTCTGTCACTAAATTAATGCAGGCAACTATCATTTTTACACACAGACACACCCCAATCAGTTCCAATGCTCTGAAATTCACAACTGATTTCGGTAATTTCCCTAACAGTTAGTTACTGGTACAGCCTGCATTGCGACAGAACTGAGCTTGTTTTAGGCAGCTGTATTGCAGGCTAAGTTGTGTTCCTTGGGGATACCTACCTTCATCTTTAAGACAAAGATTTTTGACCTCCACTTCCCTCATCGCAGGCAGAAGGAAACGGCTTAGTGAAGGTTCTATATTCAACACATTCATTGCTGCCGGTCAGTGACAGCCACAATATATAAAGTAAATATATCTTTGCTAGCAGTTTAACTCCTGAAACCAGCAGCACAAGAAAGAGTGCATGATTCCACATGGAATACTGAACATAAACTCAAGTTTCACACTGATCGTATGTTCTACAAATGGTTCTGTAAGCTACATTTAGCATGTTAAAGAGTGGGAGAATACAAATAATGTAAGAGGAGATGTATTAGTAGCCTTGATCAGCAGCCAGAAAAAAAAAGGGCACATAACTAATCTTTTAGGCTGGCATAGCCAAAAAAGTAACACTAAGGATGACGTAAGTAAAATGTTAAGAACAAGTTTAAAATGCAAAACACATTCAAATGGCAGCAAAAACTGACTCTGTGGTAATGAGTAATTTCAACTATCTACACATGCCGGGGTGTCGAACATACAGTCCAGGGGCTGGAACCCATCCAGGTCTGTTATCTGGCTCGCAAGAAAGGAAGAGGAGGCTGGTGGCCAGAGCAAGATCAGCAGAAAGTCCTGCATCAGGTCAGCTGGCTGGAGGGTCCATCCCCCTTTCGTCTCTCTCTCTCAGTTGGGCCAAGCTGGGCATGCGCAGCCACTGCTCCCACTCCTCCTCCTGCAGACGCAGGGGGGTTGCTGCCTCTCCATCAGTGCACATGCGTGCTGGGCCACTCCCTTTGCTTCAGCAGAAGCCACCTCCTTCACCACTGCTGCCAAGACCTTCTTCTTCTCTACCCGCCTCTCTTGCTTCTTCTCTGCCATGATGCCAGAGAAGCGGACCTTTGAGAAGAGGGAAGGGAGGGAGGGAGCGGCTGATGGAAACGGGCACAAGGGAAAGTGTAGGAATGGGAATTCTACTGTGTATCTGGAGGGAAGGGTACAAGAAACTGGAAGGAAGGGCACGGAAAAGAAGGACTGCAGTGCATGCAATGGGGTGCATGGTGGGAACTGTGCTTGGAAAGCCTTGGGAGAAGAGAGACTGTCAAATAAAGGAAATATTGCAAGACTATTAATGTTTTAAGCATGTTTTTATTTTGAATCAAAAATAACATCAATTGGGTTTGCCAGTGTCATTTATACAGGTTGCATCTCTAGCACCTGGCATTACACTTTATGGCACACGTGGCCCGGACCAACAAAGTGACATTTATGTCAGATCTGGCCCTCATAAAAAAATGAGTTACACAGATTAAGCAGATTAATGTTAATACAGGTCAGAGATAAAAATCTGTAGACCTGATTATGCCTTAGAATTCAGAGTTTCCTGAGTGGTGCCACTGCTTTTAAAAAGTGGGTGGGGTCGGGTGGGACTTTTTCCCAGTAGGGGTTCTGGCTGGCCATAAAGATTTTTTTAGGTTGCTTTGACAGCAGCTGCCACAACAGCACATGGATCTTCACTGTGTGACTAACGGCAAGCTGTGTGTATGCAAGACAATATTTTAAAACAATGTGTTCATTTTAAAAGGCACCCTGTTAAACAGAGCTTCCATCAGAATTGGGAAAGATTTACTACTAGAACTACCCATAATCGCACTCCTTGACATTTTGTGATTGGCTCCACCTCCCAAGGCAGCCATTTTGTGGTTGTGGCCACCATCCTGTGTCTGAATTCCCAAGGTGCTTGGATACTCAAAAGGGCTGGGGACCTTGCCTTTGATTTGCGACTCTTGCTCCGGCATTAAACGGCGCTTCAAGATGGAGTGTGAGGGCCAAGTGCATCAAGTTTCTGATAACAGCAACCACACTACTACTGGGCAAGTCGGAAAAGAGATGTGAAGGGGGAGGGGGGAGTAGAAAATTTAGGCACGCGCTATTTTCCTTGTTCATACCCCAACATGGATTTTATTCCCTCTTACCAATGGAAAACTTAGAAATATGGGGGAGCACTGAAAAAGTCCTATGAAATATTCTTTCAGAACAAGCGAAATGCTTTTCAGGACAAGATTTTACTCACAAAGGAATCCCATCCTAAATGTTGGCAGCTCTCTCTCCCTGCCCATCCACCTGCTTGAAGTGCTGCCACCTCCCCCTGCCTTTGCCTGTAACTCCCCTCCCTCCACCTGGCTACCTCTCCCCCTCAATATGACAGCTGAGATCTCGCAATGTAGGAGCACAAAATCTTGGTCTTTCCCAAAAACTTTAATTTTTTAAAAAATCCCCCCCCCCCCCGATAGCCTGGGGATCCCCTAGGTGAATAGAAAAATACCCCTTATCTATACCTGGCCGAATTGTCTGGGATTTTTTGCGTCTATTTTTTGTGTGGGCATGTGTGCACATGTGCTTGTGAGCCTAAAAGTCAATTCCTGTATACACTGTTGACATATCTATATATCTAATAGCGAAGGGAGGCCCCCCTGTGCGGATATCTAAATCCGAGCTAGGGGGCCCTTGGGGAGGGGGAGAGGTTTTCCTACACACAGGGGGCACTCCCACCATGTGCAGAAAAATCCGAAAAGTTAAAAAAACCCTTCAGGGACCACAGAATCCCCCAAAATACCGTTTGAAATGGCCTCAGCTCCAGGCGTCAACTGTGAGGAGATTAGAATGTTCAGGGGAGGGGGGGGAGGTTCCAACTGTTTCTGTCAGTCAAAGGCAGGGATTTTACTGGCAGCAGTCTAGGGTTGCCAAGTATCCCCCCAGCCACCAGCAGCGGATCCAGATCCAGGCTGGGAAACTCCTGGAGATTTGGGGGTGGAGCCTGGGAAGGACAGGGACCTCAGTGAGGTACAATGCCATAAACTCCCCCCTCCAAAGCATCCATTTTCTCCATGGAAAGTTATCTCTGTAGTCTGGAGATGAGCAGTAACTCCAGGGGATCCCCAGGTCCCATCTGGAGGCTGGCATCCCTAGGCAGCACCCTCTGTGTGACTTGATACCACCTGATTTGCATGACTTAATTAGGCCCAGCTGTTTTGCTACAGTTCATCAGCAGCCACCGTATGAAAGCCATTGTGGTGCAACAGTTCGAGCTTCAGACTGGGATCTGCGAGACCCAGGTTCAGATCCCCATCTTGCAGTGGAAGCTGACTGGGAGATTTTGGACCAGTCACATACTTTCAGCCTAACCAACCTCACAGGGTTGTTGTGCAGATAACAAAGAGGAAATAATAATGTAAGCTCCTTTAGTCCCCATTGTGGAGAAAGACTGTAATTTTCCTAGGTAGAGGCTGCGGGGGGGGGGGGGTGGAGATAAAAAGCTGAAGACAGATAAAGGTAGGTTGGCTGTTGGGTGGGAAGGAAATAGGGTTGCCAACTCCAGCTTGGGAAATTCCCAGACATTTGAGAGGTGGAGCCTGGGGAGGGTGGGATTTGAGGTGGGAGGCAGAAAAAGAGAGAAAGAGTGATGAGGTGGGGAGGCAGAAAAACAAAGGGAATGATGACAGGTCAGAAAGAGAGAGGAAGTAACATACATGGAGGAGAGCGAGAGAGTAAGAAAGGGGGGCAGAAGGGAGAAAGAGTGTGAGAGAGGTAGGGGGAGAAGGGAGGAAGCAAAGGTGTGAGGAATGGGATAACTATCCTGCAAGTTTCTTGCAGGTCTCCACTTGTCTATATATCTAATTCTGAAAGTGTGGATCAAAAGTACCACACAACAGGGCCAGGGACAGAAAAAGGGGATGTTCCTAAAAACCAGGGAGAAACTCCCAGGCTCGCAAGAAAAATCCATAACGTAATGAAAAGATAAGGAGCTTTACAAGCTACAAAACTCAAGAGTTTGGGGGGGAAATGCTGACAAGGAGGCCACAGCAATGATAATGATGAGAAGGGGGAGGTGGTGGCAACATGGGAGGAAGGAAGAGTAGAGGAGGAAGCAGCAGCTGTGTTGACAACGGGAGGGAGGAGCAGGACAACCCCACACCTGAGGTTTGCTTGGAGCTGAAAGCGTGTCTGGCAGGCAATCCACATCAACTGGCGGGCTGCGAGGGTTGGTGCAAACAGCATACGATGCATGCTTTCTAGCCCAAGCAACTGCATAGTGAAGCAGGGGACAGAGGGAAGCACCTGTCCGCCCCGCCACAAAAAGCTAGCCAGCCACACTACCAAAGGCAACTTCATTCCACCTTTGGCAACACGGCTGGCTCAGAGGAAGAATACAGGGGCCGCAGTGGAAGAGCAGCAGGAGAACCAGCGGGGTGAGGAAGTTAGATTTCCCCAGGGCTCATTTCGTAGCAGGAGCTCCTTTGCATATTAGGCCACACACCCCTAATGTAGCCAATCCTCCAAGAGCTCTTCTTACAGGGGCTACTGTAAGCTTTTGGAGGATTGGCTACATCAGGGGGGTGTAGCCTAATATGCAAAGGAGCTCCTGCTACGAAATGAGCCATAGATTCCCCTCCCCCACAAGTCCTCCAAAATCGCCTATTCATTCAACTGTCAGGACAGAACACGTCCCCCTACAAGGCTAATCCCAGAGTCCCAAGAGGAATTACATCCTCTCTGCAACAACCCCAGAAAACGTGCTGTCAGAGACTTGAGGATGCTTGAAAAGCGGTTGAACGGTTGCCCTCCCCCTTCCTGCCATTCCTTTATTGCCCCTCTTCCAGAGTCCTCCGGATGCCTGAAATGGGGACATGTGAGCCAGTTTGGTGTAGTGGTTAAGTGCACAGACTCTAATCTGGGAGAACCGGGTTTGATTCCCCACTCCTCCACTTGCACCTGGCTGGATGACCTTGGGCAAGCCATAGCTCTGTACCAGCTGTTCCCTCAAGGACAGCTTGGGAAAGAGCTCTCTCAGCCCCACCTACCTCACAGGGTGTCTGTTGTGGGGAGGGGAAGGGAAAGGAGTTTGTAAGCCGCTCTGAGACTCCAAGTGAGTGAAGGGCGGGGTATAAATCTAATTTCTTCTTCTTCTTCTTCTTGAGAGAACAAGTTGATTAGCTTGCTTGAGGATGGCCACAAAAGGGGACCTGTTCTCACCTCTGCAGTGAACCTTAAACGACCTAAAAACAACCTGCGACATTTTGTTACAGGCCCCCACTTGCGCAACATATTTTCAAGCACACTCATACACTATTGCAGAGATATGTAACCTATTTGGGTCCTTGTGCCAAAAAAGGCGCAGCATCTACCAGTGATAATGCTGGTATGTCATCAAACAAAAGGGGAGCACAAGGGCTGTACTTGGCCAGACAAGCTTGGAGCAACCCAAGTCCCAGAGGCACCGCCAATGTCTCAAGGGTATACCTTGGAAACAGCTGGTAGCTGTGACAAGACTGTTGCTTTCTCCTACACCACTGGCTCCAACAGTGCTTTGCCTGGGCCAAGATCTAGCTCTGGGTACCAACCAAAATATGCCAAAGGCACACGTCAACTAGAACAGAAACCCCACCCCACCCCCCCACCCCACACAGTAACACAAAAACTTCTCTTTGGACACAGAACAACTAGATGCCATCAGCATATACTGTTTAGGAAGTTCCTGAATGCTACAGGTAATTGCTACATTAAATTGCATTCTTGCAGCTGGGAACAACATGGTTTCTATGCTCCCTTTCACCAAGAAAATTGTTTTTTGGAAGTTCAGCAGCTTCCAATTCAAATGTGAGGAGGTTTCTGGTCTAAAATTAAGGGTTTGGTATTTTAAAATTAGAACTCATACAAACCCCTAAACGGATCACAACACAGTATATTCATAAGGTTGTGGTGGTCAAACCTCATGTAAGGCAGTATGCAGGTTTCTATGCCATATATAGACCCTTAATTCCCAAGCAGTTAACTGCCTGCGGTAACATCTTGCTATACCGGTACAGAACGATGTCTTCACTACCAGGAAAAATGAAACAGAGGAACAAACATCTATTTCTACTATTCCTTCATCATACTGAATAAATGAAGTTATGGCACATTTATTTTGCTGAGAGTACACAGGTCAGGAAGCAACTGCTGCTGTTGACCCAGACAATAACATCCATGTAACACATCTGTATGAAGCTGCCCATACACGCCCAAAGACCCAGAGCCTCCTCTTTGAATATCCATGCAGAAGTCAGTGTGCTCATAAATATGTAGATCAGGTAGACTTACAGAAGGCTTATTCTGAATATTTTTTGCAGAAAAGCAATTAAGTTTGCCATGAGTGCAGGGGGAGAAGTAGGTTTGACAGAACAAAGAGCTATAAGGAACTAATGTACTGTTTCCTGACCCCTAGAAACCCTGCTCAGTAACCCAATTTCTGGTGCTGATCAACCTGCTCTGGGATTGGTATTTGTTGGGTTTAGCATGTTAAAACACTTCTGCAATTATAGAGCTAACTTTGTATTAGCCAACAGGAAGTCACATGTTTATTGTACCCAATCTGTTTACTAAGTAGAAAAGCCTGGGAATTTTGTATGAGGCCTTATTATATAATGACCTGAACTCTAGCCCTGTGATTGGAAATCAATGTATTGGCTATTTAGCATACTGAGTTCCCTTTTCCTACCTTTTGGGTATTGGAGATGAGACACCACTCCTGTTTCTCTTCCCCTTCCTGTAACACCATCTTAGCAGTTAAGGATGTAGGGATCTAGTCCTTTCTTATTTTACATCCTGTTTGCCTTTTCCCCATGTTAGTTTTCTAGTACACTTTTATATTTTGCAAACATACACATGGACTCAGTCTCTCAATCATTGCTCTGCTGACTTTATCTCCGCTTAACTGTATTTTTTTTACCAAGAATACCCTACAGTATTAAATAAAGGATCAGATTTGCAGCTCTGGGGTTCTATGAGATCTCAAGAGACATCCATAACACAAGAATGCTTGTCATCAGGTTAGGCTGGTGTTTACTTACTGCAGCCCTTCCTAGGCAGAGTTAACTTTAACCCAGTTATTCAAGCCCTGGTAATATATCCATGTTTGATGACTCCAACATGCTGAATTCAAAGTATGGCAGCCAGGTTGTCAACTGGGACTTGAATGGAAGGTATTGGTGTTATGATTTTTACAGTTTGTTTTGGGGCAAAAATCAAAATGCTAGTCTGGATTGACAAACCTCTCAACAGCTTGGAGACCATGGTACTCAAGGACCGCCTGGCCCCGTTATTATTTATACACCAAAAACATGTCTTGAACTCCATAAAGTGCCAAGAGATCCCTACACCGGAGCTTACAACAAAAGTATGACACAGGAGACAGAGGGAAGGAAGAGAGATGAAAAACAGGATGAGAAAGTGGAAGAAAACATACTTTAGCTACATGTATTTAGACAGAAAATGTGGGGCTATGTCAAAGACTTCACAGAAAAGTGGGTTCAAGGAAGGATTTTTCTGACAGTCCTAGATATGAGAGGAAGAATGAGAAAGAACAGAGGTGCTTAGGAAGGAGGCAGAGAGGGATGTGCTGGAAGATGAGAACAAAGATAAGGGGAGGGGGGAGGCCACTGAGGGCTTATGGCAAGGATTTAGAATCTGTGCAGAATCTGATAATGGACAAAAAGTCAGCATAGTAATTTAAAGGAGAAACATTTATTGCTCTGTCAACAAACGCTCCTTCTGGCAGAAACTTCCTTGCTGGCAGAAACTTAGAGGCGAGGTCACCGGAGGGGTGACAATGGAAGACTAACCAAGAAAGAAATTAAAGAAAACAAGGACAGAGATCTCCAAAACAAAGCTATGAACCAAGAGGGCACTTGACAGAGTGGGGGAATGGGACAATGAACTGGAAGGAAGTGACAGATTCAGGTGTGTATGCAATGCTCCCTCTAAGCTGTGGAGTCTTGCGAGCAAAAATTCTACTTTGTGAGCGTCTGGCATTAAAGTTGTGAGCGATTTGGCTACTGCATAAATTAGTTTGCTCTGGAGCCATCCTTCCTGAGCTAAGGCAAAAATGTGTGAGCCGGAGGCTAAAAAACGGTGAGCTAGCTCACACTAACTCAGCTTAGAGGGAACACTGTCTCGGTCTAAAGCAGCAGAACAATGTTTGAGTCCAGCGGCATCTTTAAGACCAACAGTTTCATTCAAGGTATAAGCTTTCGTGTGCAGCCACGCACACTTCTTCAAAAGCAATGAAATGGAAATTATTTGTCCATACATATAGGTAGAGGGTGAGCAGTTAATTAGCATTCAGCATAATGAAGATGTTTAACAGATTCAAGGACCAAACAGGAATAGCAAGCTTAGTTTATGTGGTTACAATTTGTTTGGGTTTAATTCCAAGGGGGAAACATAGTGAAGGAAATAAATATGTCAGCATTGGAGACTGATGGGCATGGGCTATACCACACCATTCCACATCTTGCATGAGTAGAGGGAGGGAGAAAAATTCTAGAATAGAGGAAAAAGAATAAGAATTGGTTTTATACCCCCCCTCTTCACTACCCAAAGGAGTCTTGGAGCGGCTTATAATCACTTTCCCTTCCTCTCCCCACAACAGACACCCTGTGAGGTAGGTGGGGCTGAGAGAGTTCTGAGAGAACTGTGACTGACCTAAGGTCACCCAGCTGGCTTCATGTGGAGGAGGAATGGGGAATCAAATCTGGTTTTCCAGTTTAGAGTCTGCTGCTCTTAACTACTATACCACACGGGCTCTTAAGACCGGGGATAGAGGAAGACCTGGGTGTTACAGGTAAGAAGACAATACTAAAGGCCAAAGGGTTTGATGACATACACCCCGGAAAACCTATGTAAAGAGAGATTAAACGTGGGACCAAAGTTCTTTAAGTAAATCCCTATATTTACAAGCTTTCCTATGTAACTGGATGTTTAAAGTACATTTTCAGAATGCCTATTCAGTTGAAAAAAAGCAAATTCTTTGTTGGCATAATGATCAGAGACAAGAGGGGCAAAAAAAAGGCTTAGAACGTAACTCAAGCTGGTTCCACACTAGTCACTTGTAATTTCCAATTGCTATGATGTGGGTGTTACAGGTAAGAAGACAATACTAAAGGCCAAAGGGTTTGATGACATACACCCCGGAAAACCTATGTAAAGAGAGATTAAACGTGGGACCAAAGTTCTTTAAGTAAATCCCTATATTTACAAGCTTTCCTATGTAACTGGATGTTTAAAGTACATTTTCAGAATGCCTATTCAGTTGAAAAAAAGCAAATTCTTTGTTGGCATAATGATCAGAGACAAGAGGGGCAAAAAAAAGGCTCAGAACGTAACTCAAGCTGGTTCCACACTAGTCACTTGTAATTTCCAATTGCTATGATGTGGGCACATCAGGGGGGTTATCAGACTATGCTGATAGTGCTGTGGTCAACTTATTAATTCCAGGATTTGTGCTGGTTTTCTGTCTTGACCTCACTTGTAACAATTTCTTTTTACTTAACACACAAGCACAGTGTTACACTGTCTCTCATACAAAGTTTTACAGATTTACTAGGGCTAAGGTAAAGGTTTCCCTTGCTCAAAAGCTAGTCAAATCCAACTCTAGCGGGTGGTGCTCATCTCCATTTCCAAGCCAAAGCGCCAGCGTTGCCCAAAGACTTCTCCGTGGTCATGTGGCCGGCATGACTAAACTGCAGACTCACAGAATGCTGTTACCTTCCCACACCAAAGTGGTACCTATTTATCTACTTGCAATTTCTTGCTTTCGAACTGATAGGTCGGCAGGAGCTGGGGCCAGAGACAAGAGCTCCCTCCGTCATGCGGCACTCGGGTCTCGAACTGCTGGAACTACAGACCTTCTGTTCAGCATCTTAACCTCTGAGCTACTGTCCCTTAAATTCCCTCTTGTCTAATTACTTCCTGTTTCTCAGGGCTGGCACATTCTCTCTTTGAACAAATACTTAGTACTTATTATGGGGGGCATAAGGAGGCAGGAGGAGTTAACACTGCAGCCAGCTAAACTGATCTCCTCCTCCAATTTTTAAATCATCATTACTGCATAATAGTGTTATAACAATATTTATTTACTTCAGTCATACTCCACCTTTCTTCACCGGGGGTATGGCAGAGAGGCTTAATACTGTTTTCCTCTTCTCCGTTTATCCTCACAAGCTCCATGAGGCCGGTTCGGCTAAAAGTCTGCCCAGTGGCCCAAGGTCACCAGCAAGTTCCCATGGCCAAACGGGAAACGGAACCTGGTTCTCCCAGAACCTAGTCCAACACTCTAACTGCCACTCCACACTGGTTCTCAACATTTGTAAGAGTAGCAGCAATTTTTTGCTTACTAAAAAAGTTAAACTCCCTTTCCTAACCCACCAATAGCTGATCATCAAGCATTTTTTTCATGACAACAGACAGAGCACCCAAGAAACAGGAAGCAATTAATTCTGCGCAAAAACAATGGAGCCAATAAACTACTGGAAGAAGCTGGGTTTTTGCTGAAGGGGACTTTAGACAAGAAGTAGGGTTTTGCCTGCGGTGATGGGTTTGTATGGAGAATATAGAACTTCATCAACTTCCACCTGGAAATCTCCGTTTCAATTCTGTGTGGAACCACCATGTCAATTCCACGTGCAGAAGAATACAGAAAAGGGGGGGGGGATGAGCAGCACAAAAGGTTATAGTGTGGAACAGCACCGCTCTTAACAAATAAATTATGTGTGGAAGAAAGGGAGGGCATGAAAACGAAAGGTTTCTTTCAACACAGATCAATACGTTCGAAACAAAAACAGCTTTATCAAAAATATAAGACTTACAGTTCATAGGATACCTTGCCAGAGTGCTATTGGAATATGACTATTCATGCCAGCAAACTTGAATTAGTGGTTTTACAGGCAGCAAGTTCATTCCGATACTGCAAAACTTCCTCCAACAGCATCTCTGCCTCAATGCACCGTAAGCACACACTTTTTTCATTAAAATGCCACACTATGCCTAGAATGAAGTCCTGAAATTTCCATCAATAGGTTCTCCAAAGGGCAATACAGATCTCCACTTTGAAAAACTGCTTAATGGCATTATAAAAATTAAGACACAATTTATAGTGCCTGGCAAAGGGGGATCTGGTCCTTGCCAGCTTAACTGGGTTTTCTTGGGTTCTGAAAAGCCATTAGTCTAAGCGCCTACAGCCGGCACTCTTGTAATGATTACAAAGTAATTGCTATGTAAATCTGCTCCAAGTGATTTATTTAATTTTTGCACTCCCGATATACACCCCTTCTTTGAGATCTCTTAATTCTCTCCTCTAGGGCAAACTGCATCAGCAGTTAGTTACCAACATGATAAAAAAAAATTTAAAAAAAGGAAATCTGCTTTCTGGAAAAGATTCCAAGTCAGCTTTAACCTCTGTACTTCTAGTTTCAACACAATTAAACAGCAAGAAGGAAACTACCTGGAATTCTGTTCAAAGACCTTTTGTCCCTCTAGTCTTACTTGAAAACTATGATCCTAGTGTAGTCTAGATGCCTGGTAGTATTTATTACCTTTAAATACTTCTTTCTGGCAGAAGCACTCAAAGTAGTTTACAATTAAAAACAGTGAAACATGAAGCAATTAAAGAGAAGAAATTCTCTCTGAGTTAATGGTACAAGTTCTCTTTCCTTGACCTTGTTCTCTATTCCAGGACACATAAGTCTTTCAAGAGAATCCTAGGAAGGTAGAGAAAGGGACTACCACAGATGAACTCTCTCAGGCCACTGGTTATCTCTTCAGGACCCAAAGCATGAACTTCTGGGCCTGGGGTTCTAGAAGAGGAGTCAATAGTTACCTCGGGGCCTCTGCAACTGATTAGTCTTGAATGAATGAAACACTCAAAGTACACAACAAACTAGGGCTTAGGTTCTAGATAAAGAAGCAAAGACAAGAGGATGGCTCAAAACTATCAAATTAGCCAAGGTATTCCTGTTTATTTAAAACTCTTGAGCAACTGTTGTGCTGTCCCACTGTTAATGGAATCCCCCTTCCAATGTACACAAATGTTACTCCAAGTCCACAGTGTTATGTATTGATCCTTTGTATGAAAGTTGTTTTGGGATTGTCATTCTACCTCTCTTCCCATCTCTAGCATGTTCATATTTAGGTATAATGGCTTATAACACAGTGGCTTATAACACAGTACTCCTCTTCTCTATTTTATCCTCACTACGTAGGTTGGGCCATTCAATTTCAGCCTAAGGTCACCCAGTAGGCTTTCATGGCAGAATGGAGATTCAAACCTGGGTCTCTCCGATCCTAGTTCAGCACTGTAACCACAACGCCATGCTGGCATGTGTCGTGGGATGCAGTAGAAAATCAGGTCAAGGTGACCCAAGCAACAGCAGCAAGTAACTCCATGAAATTATTTAGAAAGAAATTGGTTGATTAAGACCAGTTCTATAAGAATTATTCAACTCTCAGAGCACCCCCCCCCCAAAAAAAAATACTAATTCCCAAATAATGGGTTTAAAGGGCTTTGGACGGGGAAAGAGATACTTTCTCCACCAGTGATGTGTTACTGGTCATGTATTTGCCTCATAAGAACATTAAGAAGAGCCCTGCTGGATCAGACCAATAGTCCATCTAGTCCAGCATGCTGTCTCACACTGAACTAGCCAACTGTCCCTCTGGACAGCCAACAACAGGGCACAGGGGCCAAGGCCTTCCGCTGATGTTGCCTCCTGGCTCCAGGATTCAGAGGCTTAGTGCCTCTGAATGTGAAGGTTCCCCTCAGTCACCATAGGTAGCAGCCATTGATAGATTCATGGAGGAGAAGTCTATCTATTCCCCTTTCAAAGCTGTTCATTCCTGTGGCCATCACTACATCCTCTGGCAGTGAATTCCACATTTTAATCACTCTCTATGTAAAGTACTGTTTCGTTTTTCCCCCCACTGTGAACAGACTGAGCTGGCATCACTAACTGGACAATGTCCAGGTCTTGACAGTACCTTCCAGCATGGCCTCAGAGGGTAGTGACACCCCATTCCAGTTAGGAGGGGTTTCTTACTTTATTGCTCAAAGACTGTATCGGTGACCAAGAGAAGGAAGATGTACTACAGAAAAGCACCACAGGAAAGCATATAAGGGGCCCCCATCCAAGGAAAGCTAGTCTTTGTCCCTCTCCTCCTATTTTTCACTATCAGGTTATATTATCTACTGTCCAATTGTTCTCTTATTTTCCTCTGCTGAAGAGTAATGAAGATTAGGCACTAAAATGCTTCCAGCCATTCTCTACTCTAAGCAGGGGACAACTCGCTGCTTTGTTTTGTTCTTCAGAACTGATGAACCAATTAACTGTAGTCATACTATGCAGGGTTAACACTGCAGTCACAGATTACCAAGGTATTCAGTAACAAAGAAATTGCTGGATTAGCTTATTCACAAGTCTTCATTCAAGCACAGCACAAAATCTGTTAACCATTCCATGTATCTTAATAAAGTGGTTAAAATAGTTAAGAATGGCTAATAGCTGTGTCAGATTCCATTTCCAAGTGCATTTCGCGTCTCAGTGCAAGGGCTTGAAAAATCCCCTTGGAGTTCATCCAAGCATGTGAGCTGGGAATACAGACTCTAAAAGCAGTGTGAACAGCACCTGAATATGCATATGTTCTATAAGGTACAGGTTTCCCTTGCTCAAAAACCTGTCGAATCCTGACTCTAGGGTTGCGGCACTCATCTCCGTTTCCAAGCCGAAGAGCCAATGCTGTCTGAAGACATTTCCGTGGTCATGTGGCCAGCATGACTGGATGCCAAGGTGCACGGAATGCTGTTACCTCCCCACCGAAGCGGTACCTATTTATCTACTTGCAATTTCTTGCTTTCGAACTGCTAGGTTGGCAGGAGCTGGGGCCAGAGATGGGAGCTCACTCCGTCACGCAGCACTCGGGTCTCGAACTGCCGAACTACCGACCTTCCAGTCTGCAGTTTAGTGTCTTAACCACTGAGCCACTGTGGCCTACCTGTTCTATACAGATGAATGAACATATAAACATATGGAGCAGAGGTCCATCAATGGCTATTAGCCACAAGGTATATAGCTGGAATACTATGTCTGGGGCAGTGATGCTCTGTATTCTTGGTGCTGGGGGCGGAGGGGCAACAGTGGAAGGAATTCTGGCCCTGTGGGTGGACTTCGTGGTGGCACCTGGGTTTGGGTCTCTGCGTGACAACAGTGTTGGATAGGATAGGCCATTGGCCTGCTCCCACATGGCTTCTCTTATGTTCTTAACTGCTTCCCGAGTATTTAAAAATTGCATAGGGAAGCTATTCATGACTGAATTAGAAAAATAATCTCCACCAAAGACAGTGAGCACTCACTGCTTTCCCAAAAATGCATACAAAAGAATTACAGTTTTTAAAAAGAATGAAATACAGCAACATACCAGCTATAGTTTCTATTTTCAGAAAGACCTCTACATTTGTGTGCTGACTACACACATTTACTAAATTAATGAGTTGATCTGGAGGGCAAATTGGTTAGAGCACGGCTGAACTCTAGTTCTCTTTCAGCTTACGGCTAGGAAAATGGTGAATAATTTTAATTATTTCCCCCCAGAGCCGAGAATGCAAACACTGTACTAAACTGGACCGTTAGGTATTGCTGGGGGGGTGGGGGTTGGGATCAATTTGCTGACTAAAAATATCCATACCTTTTGAATTTCAGTATCAAGTATAAGAGTAAATTGCCTGGTTTCAGCACCTGAACTATGAACAATAGTTGCACTTACACTGTTATCAGTATTACCACGTTAATTTCAACATAGAAATATTTCTTTTAATAACAAGTTGTACAGGATACAGCAACTCAGCTGGTGCTTGACACTGGAGTGTGGGGAGCTCATGCTGAAAGTGTTTATTTTCTGGCTAGGGCCTCTATGCACCGCAACCCCCACTGGTGCGACTACATGACGACCACTTGAACACCACCAGTTACAGGTAAACAATCTGCCTTATTTTGATTAAAGCTGCACAGAATACAGCAATGCTATTATTTTGTGTATTCCTAGGGAACTCACGTTTAACAGATTAGCAGCACAACCCTACACAGAGTTCTTCCAGTCTAATGATTTACATTGAGGTTAGACTGGAGTAACTCACTTTACATATGTTTGCAAAAGCTGCATCTCTGGTGACCTCTTAAAGCCCAACATGTAAATGATGAAGGAAACCTAGGAGAGAACAAAATCAGAAGACGGAGCTTAGCTCAGCAACCAGATTTTTTTTAGAAATAGTTCAACAGAGCCTTGGTTACCAAGATCTTCCAAACCAACCCAAAATGCTGCACAAAGGAATATTTTTTAAAAAATGAATATGCACTTCTCCTATCTCACGGCAATCATGGAAGAAACCTCTTGCTGTCACCAAATGATACTGGTCACCTTGAACATAGTGGCAGGGAGACAACAGATCTTCAGTCACACCCAGAGCACTGCCTTTGACAGGCGCTCCCCGCTACATTTAAAGTACATATAACAAATATGAAAAGCTACATGAGGACAAGTCTCAGTACTGTTACTAGGGAGATAAAAATGAACTGTCCATTACCCATTGTTCTCAAAATACCCTGAGTTCTGAAATCACAACAGCCTTTAGCTTCTAAAATGTTAGCTTATTCTGCTAGCAAATTATTACGCTTCCCTCTGTAACTAGAAAAGTTAGTTGAATGCCAAGATTTTCATGTTTCTATCACTAAAGATAACACGTTAATCGCCGTAAAGATGTCATTAACTGCGACACGGCCAACTCTGAATTCAAGCCAGCGTTTTACAAAACAGGACCACAAGAGATGTAAGTATTATCTATGTATTGGCATAGTATTTTGATATAGTACTGGAATGTATCTAAAACTAATGGTTACCGCTAGAAGATGGGCAGAAACTAGAAAAATGGGAGCTTGCCCATATAAGGCCTATAAAAGCCTTCAGAGTCCACTCTGGAAGATCCAAGGCCTATAAAGGCCTTTGACGCTCACTCTCTGAGCTCAGCTGGGCCAGCTCAACCCAACAGTGGGCTCTGAAGACATTAAATGCCTTTGGAGCTCACTCAGGTGGGGCTCACTCAGGCTGGTGGTGGGCGCCAATGGCATTTAAATGCCTTCGGGGCTCACTCCCAGGTAGCCTGCCAGACCCGGAGACTCTGAAGGCCATGAAGATGTTTCCCACAACCCTCCATGAAAAACATGGAGGTTTGTGGGCGGATCATGGGAAACACAGTCTCTTGAACCCCTGGTTTGCGAACCATGAACCAGCCTGGTTTGTACTAGAACTAGGGTCTGTTTGGGGTTTCGTGCCCATCCCTGGTTACCACTGTTCTGTCTGCTGTTCTTTGTGACCTCTCTTAATCATAATTTTGTTTCCCAATTCTAATTTCCAGTGCCACAGAAATCCACCAGATACAACACAAACCTCAAATGCAACCCTATATAGTAATCAGAAGTAGACATATTTTATTTTGTTAAGGATTTAACACAAAAAAACAGTTATAATCCTTATAGAAGGCATGGGATTCTACTTAAAATTCTGAATGAGAGTATAAGCTAACTGTATTTTTAACAAAGCAAAGTATTCACAAGCTGCATTGTATTAATTATCTGAATGGAAAGATTCCCGTGTATATTAAAGGTGACAGTGGGCAGCAATTTTGGACAACAATCAGGAAAACAAAACAAAGTAAGATCTCAAATGCATCCCTGAAATAGGACACTTATTTATATATAGGTTTGTACAGCATCCTAATCCATTTTTCAACTGAAGGACTTTCACTACCAAAAGTCTTCTCTTGAGAGGCAACAGAAGAAACCAGCATCCTGAAGAATATATCTATCTTCATTAGATAGGTGTATTTTAAAACACAGTTGCGCCAGTACTACCCAACATAGATCTTGGAGGCAGGCCATTTTTTAAAAAAGACAGCAGGGTTAGCCTGCCTCACTCCCCCTCAGATACAGCGTCATAAGTTATAATCAGTCATACCAAATAAACTATTTTGAACCACAAACTGTATAATCACACCCCAAGCCAGTTTACACTAGTAAAAGACTGACTAAGCCAGGTGAAAAATTCAGTGAATCTACAATGAGTAAACCCTGCTAGTCTCTGTCAGTACCTTGGACTTCAGATTTTGCCCCCAGTTAGCAATAAGTTTTCTTGAAGAGCCACTTTGAGAGCTAAGGGAGAAGTAGGCCAGCAGCGTAACCTCAAGCCTCAAAGAAGTTCACCAGTAAGTCTTATTTCCATAAACATATGTGTCACAGCCTATTAACCTATTAAGAGAGCCGGGCTACCCCTCTCAAGGGTCCGGATTTGGAGTAGCAATGTTTCACTGTTAACCTCCTATGCTAGCCGTATTATGTTTTAACAGCATAAGATAAACCATAACCTGGCACAGGCTCTTTCAAGAAGAAATACAGCAGCAACCTCTCAGTTCAACTAGTTTCTAGGCCCGCTGGTTTATGCATGACCTAGGTCGGGGGGGGGGTCAAACATAAGGCCTGGGGGCCAGATACGGCCCATCCAGGGCTCTCATGTGGCCCGCGAACAACGGATGCAAGGGAGGAAGTGCTGGGGGGAGTGGGCAGAGCCACTCCATTGTAGCTTCAGCACGGCAGAACGACCTTGTCTGCAGCAGTCAAGCATCGTGGGAGCATCTGCCCAGCATTGCACTGCTGGCTCTCCAGTCCGCCTATGTGGGTTTTCCTCTGCAACCCCCCTCCCCCCAGCCCGTGGGGCCTTGTAGTGAGGACACACCAACTCGGAGCTTACCAACTGCTGTCTTTTACACAGTTTCTGTCTGTGGTACCTAGCATTACATTTTATGGCACGTATGGCCCGGCCCAACAATGTGACATTTATGTCAGATCCGGTCCTCGTAACAAATGAGTTTTGACACCTCTGATCTAGGCAATCTGATTTCAGGGAGAAAGTTGTGACTTCTTTTAAGAAAAGAACTACCTCCCAAGTGAAAACAATACACAAAACTTTGTCACAGCCACCTTTTGCACACTAGGGCAACCGGTATATAAACTGCAAGATGATTTCAAGTAGCTGATATGTTATATTGAGTAACCCTTTCATTTCTAGGCACAGGAGAATTAACAAGACCATTAATTTCGACCTTGGTGCTAAATGTTCTTTTGTCTGTACTAAATATTTAAACAAACAGCTATAACCAGGTGCGATAAGAACTGGAGTCCCAATACACCTGCAGATATGAAAAACACAGCTTTTCCAGCTAGCATTTCACAATACTGCACTGAAGCAGAACTAAAGTGCTTGAGGAAATATAAGCTGGCAAAAATATTTATAGGGAATGGTCTACTCAAGACGTATTCTATTTCATCACCCAGAAAAAAGATGTGCTCGGGACAAAAACGATATGAAAGGAAATATTTTAAGAATGGGGCTAAACTTAACGCACCCAAGAAAATGGAACTAATGAAGCAACATGCAGCAGCTGTATATTGCTTATAGGACTTCAAGGGTAAAGTTACTGACTCAAAACATATTGAGCAATTGGGCACAATGAGCTGTCTGCTATAAAAGAGGCTGAATGCATAAAGTGTATCGCTAAGGGCTATAAGGAAATAGCACATTCTGATTCAGAATATACCATTAAAGCTGGGAAGTCGCCATTTCAACAGGATGTGATATTGCATCAAAACTATGTTTTGACAGGATATCCAGCTCCTGCCTTTATTACCTGTAGGATGCCTTGCAAAGAAAGCAACTCCTTTTAATACAAGACTGGCTGTTCAATAGGTTGGCACAATTCTAATGTACTCCAGAAGAACTTATCGGAACAAGTAAACAATACCATAAAGTTTTTGAACACCAGAATCAAATTATAATTTCAAATTATGTAAACTCAAGTGCAACCAGTTTTGCTCCTTACAGACAAACTCTTTGCATGCTGCAGCAAACCAAGTCAAAATAAGCACAGTTTCATTGTCTTTGATTCATGAGCTGTTGTATCTAATCTGGAACTTAGCATTACTTTGAGCTTGCAAAGATCAGAGGCCGCGTGTTAAATTAAACGGAGTAGGTACTTTGATAAAGTATGCATAAGAAAGCTACAAATTCTCAACTAAAACTGCAGCTCTAAATCAACTATTTGAGCTTGACCTCTTCAAAGGCCCCATTAACAGAAAGATTTTAGTATAACCTATTTCAGGGCAGGCAAACACATTAGCCCAAGCTGGTAAACAGTTATACTTCATTTTATCTATTCCTGCATTTCAATGTGCCACAAAACACTTCTACTGATTGGAAAAATGTGCACCAGCGCTAATAACCATATAAAAGAAGAAATTTCCATTTAAATAAACAAGAAATCTAGATTCGGGGGGGGGGCACCTTAACTTCCTAAAAAAGTTACAGCCTTCTGGCATTATAGCAGATATCATTACACCTCTAACGGAGGGCTTCCCCACATGGGACCCCTCCTTTGATTCTGTACCCATACTGCTTCAGTTTATCCCCCTGATTTCCACATGCATTTTTGTGCCTTTAGTTTGCACTTCTGGTCCTGCCCTCCCCCCATTTTTTTCTTGGTTTTTTTGGTGACCATATTTTTGGGGGAAACCGCTTTTGAGTCAGCTTTTTCCTCATGTATGGTATTTCTGCTGGTTTCCTTTGTCCCGCCCACTCCTAGCCACCTCCAGCCCACTGTTCAAAGATTGGCCTGTGGTGGTCAAACCACTCCCTCTCCTCCCCCCACTCTGAAAATGAGTGGTTACTCTTTTTAACCGCACTAAAATATCAATATACCACCAGAGCATTATAACAATAGGCTTAGGTAGGTTATCTAGCTCCTCCCCTAACCGAATATAAAACAAAAGACACACATCTACGGGGGTAGGGGCTAGAGATTTACTTGAAAAAAAATGGAAGCTGGGAATTCAGATAATATCCTAAGTCTATTGCGATTGATATTATAGTGCTTTTTTAAAAGGGGGGGGCTGTGATGCCACCGATGATGAAAGCACCCTCCCTTGAAAAACTTTATTACTGAAGGCACGTGTGGAAAATAATCTGACTCCGCAATTGTGAAAATGCACAAGGAGGACAGACATGCAGAACAACCACGGCCGAAACCAATCCCGATCCTTGTTTATTGACTCCCAGGAAATAACTTGAGCATGTGGAAGAGTCCTGGACATCAAAAACGTTCAACTGCCTCTATACCAACAGTGCTGGTTACCAACTGGCTTCTAAATTCACTTCAAGCTGCAAGAACTAGACCTTAAAAATATTTCCGGACCTCAGACAGACACACCCAACAAACCACCTCCCTCCATTTAAATCCACACACCAACAGATTCTTATTATACCTTCTCAATAAATTATAATTCCTTGCAAATACAAGGAAGACAAGGAAGACAGCTTGTCCAATAGCTGGTCCTGCATTATAGGACCATCTCTCCAAAGAGGTACAAAAACACAGCCTTAATTTTCCAGAGAGACTGCAAGACTTCCGTTAATTAATTACCTGAATGGTAAGGTGCTTTTTATTGCTGCCTTGTGAAACGGTCTGGATTAAGCAGATGTTTTTACTGGAGCATTCTGCGTGGTTTTATAATTTTTAAAAAATACTTTTAAACACAAGCAAGGAGAGACACAAATTCCTTAAAACAAATAAACTCCCCGTCTGCATGCAGTGCTGGGCCAAATCCAGTTGCCCTTCAACTATCATCTCAGAGGTACATGGAGAAGGAGGAACTGTGACAACCGGACTCGATCCAGGCCGCAGAGCCTGGATCCACAGATTGTGTTTACAATAACAGAGTCCCCAAGAAGGCTAATTCGTGATCAAGACTCCGCAATTATTACTGTACCTTCTATGTCCAAAAATACTGGACTTAAAGTAAACTTGATAAAACTGCATAGCACTCTTTACCTTACCTATTCAATGCAAGGCCAATTCAAGCAGAACCATAGAGTGGATCAGCTCCTCACCGGGAAGAAATGATCAAATAATAGAGGTTAAATTACTTTTAATTTTCCCCCTACTGATCTATTCAGGATCTGATTCACATTCAGCTTCAGATACACAGATACATGCACTTCCAAACTAGAAACAGACATGTCATAGTTGGTAAACAGATTACGGGGTATTCTGGGGACAGAGACTGGTTAATCAAGAGAAAGAAAATCCACCTAACGGATATACACCAAATCAACTGAAAGAACTATATTGTCTTTTCCCTACTGCAGAACTACATTTGATTTTTTTTTTACACAAGTCATGTAAGTAGACAGACAGAAACATTAGAAAACATCATTTTCCCTGCAGGTTATCATACTCACTGCTGTTAATTCCTCCCCCCCCCCCCCCCCACTAAAATAGCAACTGAAGGCTAGAACTTCATAGCATAGCCAAATGCTAACCACCCATACAAAAGCAGCAAGCTTAGACTGGAGCAGTCGGATGATCCTCCACCCCACCACTATTCTGCAATCAAAAAATACTAGCAATTTAGAGGCCTCCCCGAATACACTGCCTTGCCTGAACTAGAACAGCACTGAAAGAAAGAAAGAAAAAAGGCAGGCGCGCCACTAATTTATGAAGCATCTTCTAGACAGGATATATACAGGCAGCTGAACTTGTCCAAGATATGAGAAAGGAAGTGCCCTACAGCTGGAAGAGACTTCAACAGGTGCAAGGGATTAATCCCATCATCAGGAAGCAATACTCAAATTCTCCACCGACATGCCCATGCCAAGTAATCCGATAGGGGCTTTAGTTGGAATCCTTCACCCCAACCTCAATGAACCTTGCTACCAACTGGGCAAGAGAGCTTCAGACAGGTTACTCGAGACCACTTATTTTCACGGAACATGCCATCATGTTACAAACCAATTCATGAACCTGAAGAGTTCAGTGAACTGATCTTCAAAATATGGGCACAGCTATTTGGCAGAACTCCAAAGGACAAAATAAATGGAGGTACGCATGACACTTTTGCTCAAGAATAAAATGAATAAGGCACTATCCAGGTAGGCTTCGCGATCTCCGTGCAACAGGGACTATGTTTTTTAAAAAGTATCCCCTGCAGGGATGCTATAAGGATTGCAGTAATGACAATAAAATGTGTTGCTGTGCTCTTTTGAGGAACTACACTAATGATGGGTTCACATGCCCCAGCCTGAACAAAGCAGAGGTAGTTCCAAGAATTACCTACCCATTACGTTCCCCTTCCCTTGGCCAGCACAGCTGAGCCGAAACATTACAATAAAAATCTACACTCAGGAGTTTTTCTATTATGATGTTACTGTGGGCTTAGTTTGAAAACCTGTAGGTCTATTAGGAAAAGCAGAAGAATTTCCTATGCACCCATAATACTCTGAAAAATCTTGAAGATAATGCTACACACAGCTTTTGAATACAAAATTTAGTCAGGATCGATCAAGTAGATGAGGCAGCCCCTGAGGAAATGAATGCTTTTCTCTACAAAGTTGCCGTCCAACATAAGCTTCCAGGCCCATCTGACACTCACAATTCTTGTTCCTGTGCCAAGAATGCAGAGGTCAGTTCTCATACATATGTGCACACGCGCGCACACACAGAGGTAAGACAAAAGACTCAGACGGTTAACTCCAAAGCACAGCCATCCAAATTCCTAGCCTACTATTGGTGCACCACTTCTTGAGCTCTTAACTGAAGGCATTTTGTTTTTTATTCTAGAAAAGGTCTGGCAGAAACCCAGCTTGATTCAAGCACACCCTGCCAGCCCTTTCCCAGACAAGTAAGAAGCCTTTCATATTTTGAGAACTCTGAAAAACCTTCACAGACACAACCGAGACCTGGTTATAAAACGGCCTTGACAGAAGTGGGAGTAGGCTAAATGTATCCGTCTTTGGATAAAGCATTGCTGTTGCAGATTTTAGAGGTAACGGATGAATCTCTGTCACTGCTTTACCAAGTTGTTACCTTTGGGAAATAATGCATTAAAACGTACCAGAAGAGGAAATACAGGGCTCAATTTCGTGTCAAACACGAGACTCTAAAAGCACACAGTTACAAGGACGGCTGAGCTTGCAGATCGACAGAACTGAAGACATTTAAGCCCTAAGGAAAGTGGAAAACTACAGTATCCAAAGAGGCGTAGGAAAGGACTCAACCTGGCACACCCGTTCGTGCCATAATATTTTTCTCAACAGTTGCAGCCGGAGCGGAGGACTTCTTTTTAAAAAAGCTACAGAATGGCAGTGCTTTCCGAGTAAAAAATGACCATAACTAAACCCCTACACAAAACTAGAGACGAGGAAGTGGTCTACTGGTTTGGATATTTCCCCACCACACCACAGAAATCCCGGCACGAGTTCTGCATGTGGGCCACCCCACCCCCACTCAGTATCGATCATCGTGACAGCCAGAGAAGGTAAGAGATTGATAGACTAAGAATAGAGGAGGCACATGATTTTCCTCCCCCCCCCCCCCCAGGCTTCCCCCCTCTTCCTTTGGGGAGTAGGAGGAGAAAGAAGGGGCTTTAGAGGGAGACCAAACACCTCTGACTGAAGATCTCTAGCCCAAGGTGATGTTGCTGGAAAAACACCGCAAGAAGGGGGAGAAAGAAAGAGAGTGCGCGTGCTCAAGATGAGGGGAGGGGGAAAGATCGCAAACAGAGGACAGAGAGGAAAAAAACAGATTGGGAGCAAAGGGGGGGGGGGCAGAAAGGCAAGCCCCAGGAGTTGAAAGGTGGGAAGTCACAAAATGGGAAAGAGAGATGAGAAAAGACTCGTACAGACACGCCAACACAGTACGATATTGAAAACAGTTCATGTAAGCATCTGGACACCATCCAAGCATTAGACACAGTGTTTCAAGGACTTGCTGCTGGGGGGGTGGACGGTGCAGCTCCCCAGAACCCAAACCTTGAGGAAAGAACTGCAGACTTAACACCTGCCTTGAGTTACTTTGCCTGTTAAAAACGTTACCTTAAAGCAAAGCCCAGCTTGATGCTCCACAAATCTACAACCAGAGAAGAAACAATATTCCTCCCTTGCTTTTCCAAGCAGGGCCGAGGATTACAATATACCGGGCAGACGTTTCTCAACATGCCCAGGGAATTCAGAGGGGCTTGCTTCCAAGTAGCCAAAGGTTTCCACTACACAGCAGAACCAGGCAGGTACTCCCAATCCAGTACGCCTAAACTTGGGGCAGAGTTGCCAGTTCCCAGCTTGCCACCAGTGGGGGGGGGGGGGGGGGGGAATAGGGGCTGCCAGATCCAGGTTGGGAAACTCCTGGATATTTGAGGATGGACCTTAAGGAAGACAGGGACCTCAGTGGGGCACAATGCCACGGAGTCCACCCTCCAAAGCATCCATTTTCTCCAGGGGAAGTGGTGTCTGAAGACCAACTATAATTCCAGCAGACCCCCAGGTCCCACCTAGGGACTGGCATCCCTCGCTTGGGTGGCAGCGAAGCGCGACACCAGACAACCCAGGCCGCCCACTTGGGTCGCTGGTGCACCATGATCCCCATCGCTCTCTCCATCGACACCACCACACTCCGCCAGCAGAACAATACTGCGGCGGCAATACCCCCGACGCCACCTCCGCTGCTACGAGACGGCTAATCCCGAACCACCGGAGATCATGGCCGCGATCACGGACGGACCAGCAACTGCCGGCGATCCCCAGCGGCACGGCAACTAGACCAAGGCTGCCCTACTAAGCGGCACGACGACAACAAGCGGCACACAACCACCCCGGGCGGCTGGAATGTCACCGTACTGTGACCCCCGGCGCCGATCAGTTCCGATGAGACCGCGCTACGCTGTCTGGGCTAGGCGACCGCCAGACTGGACAACTGCACTGATCGTTAATTGCACGGATACCTGCACTAAATGATAATGGCACAGGGGGAGGAGCCGGGGGGAAGGCTGTCCGGGTGAAGATGCTTCTCTAGATCCAGGCAAACCCGGGGCCCGCCGCCGGCCGGCCGCTTCTCTTGCTTGCGCCTCCGGGGGACCCTCGCCCACCCCGCGGGGGACGCCGCCTTACCTCGATGTAGCCGGCCAGCGCGGCCCCCGGGCCGGTGAGCGCCAGAAGGAGGAGGAGCAGCAAGGCCAGCCCCAGCCACCCGGTGCCCACCGCCGACGTCGCCATCCTGCCCGCTTCTCTCGCTCGCCTCCCCAACCGTCTCCGCCGCCGCCCAAGAAGCAACTGCCGCGCGAGGCTCGGCGCCGCCGGCTTCGTCACGGAGCAGAGTGTTCGTGGGCGGGGCCCGGGGGGAAAGGGGAGGAGACTCTTCCCTGGGCCCCGCCTACCATCCGAGCGCAGGCCGGGCAGACGGAGGGGAAAAGGTTCCCTGGAGGAGGAGAGGAGGGCGGGAGGGGAGAGAGCGGGGCGGACAGGTCTCCCCGCCAATGACAATATGGGGAGGTGGGCGACGCCCCGCCTCCTCCCTGTTGCCCGAGAGAAGCCCCGCCTTTCAGCGGCGTCCAATCGGGGACAAGGGGACTGGGAACGGAGGCCGGGGGCCAGAGGCGCGCATTGCGCAGAGTTTGGAGGGCGGTGACGTAGGCGAGCATGTGGGTAGCCGGGCTGTAGGTATTGGCATCACCGTAACAGATTTGCATAGATTATCATGCTGAGGTTGTTTAATAGCAATTAAAAAAAAAAAATCCCACACTGGTTCTATTTTGAGTGCTTGCTCGCTTCCATGGGAGAAGCCGGTTTTCTTAGGAACCTGCATAAGACTCAGAGAGAGAGGGGGCTGGCCTACCTTGCACGGGTGTGTGGGATAAAACCAAGTGTTGCAATGCATAGACGTATCGTTAGGAAAGGGCTGCACAGTTATTTTGATAGTCCTTACTGTTTTGTTTACTGCATTATACCCTCCCTTTCCTGCCCAACAGGGACTCTACACCAAGCTGGCTCTCTTTGTTTTAAAAAAAACCCCTTTTACACAAAAGCTCTATAAAATATTATTAAGGATCTAATTAATAATGTATCTACTAAAGTCACGGGTGGGTAAAAATGCATTCTCTTTTTGTGGTTACACAGAAGACATACTGGATGGATCACAGAGATAGCTCTTTAAGAGAGGAGAAGGGGAAACTGCCTCTTGGCAACTTTTATGAATACTTGCCTTAATTTTATTTTATTCTGTGCTTAATTAACAGAGGCCACTTTTTTAGACCCATCAACAACTGCTCCCCCCCCCCCCATAATGGGTTAAACATTGCAGTGCTAATTATAATTTATTACATTTGTATCAGGAGCTCCGGAGACAAAGGGATCCTCTCATTTTACCTTTACAACATTCCAGTGAGATAGTTTAGGCTGGGATCATGAATGGCAGGGCACACAACCCTGTTCTAAATTCCACAGCTGAACAGGGACCTGAAACCAAGTTCAGAACTTCAGTGGGGAACGTAGAGTAGCCAGCCTCCAGGCTGGAGATTTCCTGGGATTACAACTGATCTCCAGGCAACAGAAATCAGTTCCCCTGAGGGAAAAAAATGGCCACTTTATGGCATTATACCCCATTCATGTCCCTCCCTTAAGGCTCCACCCCAAAATCTTCAAATATTTCCCTACCCAGAGCTGGCAGCCCTACGAGAGGAGCAGGGATTTGAACTCAAGTTTCTTTATCACACTGCTCAATAGACTGCAAACAAATGACTCAGCTGAGGCTATGGCAGAGGCAGGATGAATCAGGGTTTTTTCATGCCATACCACCAGGCCCTAAACATTGCTTCTCTGGACCCTGTACAGGTTTATGAGAGTCATCTGCTAGGGTTGCCATCCCTTCAGGTAGTGGCTGGCGTTCTCCTGAGATTACAACTGGTCTCCAGGTGACATCGATCAGTTCACCTAGAGAAAATGGCCGCTTTGGAAGGTGGACTCTGTGGCCTTCTACTCTACTGAAGTCCCTCCTTTCCCCAAACCCCACACTTCCCAGGCTCCACCCCCAAAATCTCCAGGTATTTCCCAACCCAGAACTGGCAACCATACCCCTCTCTCACACACGCACAATCCTCACACGCTATCTCATGAGTCATGAAATAATAGATTTCATTTCAGTTCTGAGAAGACATGAATAAACCAGATCAGAGTACTGGTCTCGCAGCATGGATTGGCCACTCCCCATGAAATCCCAGGTCGAGATAAACTATGCACATTTCCCTTCCATGCTTGGATTTTGAACACAGCAAGGGTTACCAACCTCCAGATGGCGCCTGGAGTTCTACGGGAATTACAACTGATTTCCAGACTAGAGAGATCAGTCTTCCCTGGAGGAAATGGCTGCTTTGGAGGGTAGACTGTATGGCACCACATCTCTCCCTTCCCCAGACCCTGCCCTCCCCAGGCTTTGCCCCCCAAACTCCAGGAATTTTCCAGTCCAGAGTTAGAAACCTTAAACACATAGCAAGAAGCAATGTGCCACTTCTGACATAACTAAGATTGCCAGCTCTGGGTGGCGAAATACCTGGAGATTTTGGGGGTGGAGCCTGGGGAGGGTGGGGTTTGGGAGAGGGATTACGATACCATAGAGTCTGCCCTCCAAAGCAGCCATTTTCTCCAGGGCAATTAATCTCTTGCATAAATCAAGTAAATAAGTAATAATTATAGATTTGGAGCACTTCAAATACTCACTCTCAGTAATTCCAACAACTCCTGATCACCACTTTGGGGTCAGGAAGCAATTTTGCTCCAGGCCAGTTTGGCTGGAGATCCTGGAGGTTTTTTGTCATCTTCAGGGCGTGGAACAGCAGTCAGTGGGGGTGTGGGGGGGAGGTATTTGTGAAGTTCCTGCATTGTGCAGGGGCTGGACTAGATGACCGTCTCTTCCAACTCTATGATTATATAATTCTATGATCCCTTGTACGGTAGGTCAGAATTCTTGTCCCCATATCACAGATGAGGTTCAGAAGCTGAAAGACATCGGCTTGCTTAACATTCTGGAGAGAATTCACAGTAGAGGCAACGTTTGAGTGGAAAGCAACAAATTTTACAAAGTGCTCAAGTTAGGATAAGGTTGTGATCTAGGGTTGCCAACTCCTGGTTGGGAAATATCTATAGATTTTTTGGGGGGGGGGGTAGAGCCTGGGGAGGGTGGGATTTAAGGAGGCACCTCAGCAGGGTATAATGCCACAGAGTCTACTTTCTAAAGCATTCATTCCCTCCAGGGGAAGTGATCTCTGTCATCTGGAGATCAGTTGTCATTCTGGGAGATCTCCAGGCCCCATCTGGATGTTGGCAATTCCACTGTGATCCTAGCTACAGTCAGTTGAAGTCCCAGTAACTGACTGAATAAACATACTTAGGAATTGGCTGCATCCATCCTACCAACAATAAGCATCTGGAAAGTAAAGAAAATGCTGCAGGACTCCATAGAATATTTTTTGCCAGAGACCGGAGTGTCAAGAGACTTGTCAAAGGGGTCTAAGGCACAGGATAATTTGCTTGTAGCAAGCCAGGAGACATTCTCTGTGTGTGTCTGTTTCAGCTCTGCAACTCTATTAGACTATGTGCTGGCATCCTACTTGCGAGTCTTGATGCCAGTGTATCAGCCTGCAGTGCTGTCAGAATGTCACTGAAATGCCAAGGCAATACCATGCTTTGTCACGCTGCTGCAGCACAGCAGTTGTTGGTACGGTTTGTCTTCAGTGTTCATTTGCTGGACCAGTGAGACTTGGGGCAGAGTTCAAGAAGGGCAGTAAAAAGGGTGACATCTAACATTGCCCAGGAGGGAACAAAGCCCTGCCCTGATCAAAGACCTTTACAAGCAGCTGAAGGGATGGGAAATGGCCGAGTAAGCTTTTTCGTGGTACGGAGAGAGGTCTGATAATATTCTCATGCAGCTTGTGCTGTCCACAAGCACCACAGCATCTGCCAACGTGATTCTTGGCACTTGCTTGCTTTTTGAGTCTTGGAGATGAAATCCAAAGAATCTTGGATGGGATGGAGGGAAGGTCTCTCCCCACCAGCTGATTGACAAGCAAATGAGTGAGGTCATTCTGGGCAGATGACATCATAGTCACATGCACTCAGACTTTCCACACAGATTTAGGAATCTGGGTATGCCAGCCTCAACCTGACCCTGTGCCTTCCTCTTTCTGCGGAAACTGAAACCAACAGCATCTCTTCCACAAAATGCTGCGCTGAGGCAAGTGATGCTCTGTATTCTTGAAGCTTGGGGTGGGGGGGCAACAGTGGGAGGGCTTCTAGTGTCCTGGCCCCACTGCTGGACCTCCTGGTGGCACCTGCTATTTTTGGCCACTGTGTGACAGAGTGTTGGACTGGATGGGCCATTGGCCTGATCCAACATTGGCTTCTTTTATGTTATGTTTAAGAGCTTTTGCGTCTGCAGGGAGTGTCCATTTGGAAATGGGTGTTTCCATCAAAGCAGCACGCTTGGCTTTTAGAACCTCTCAACATTTTGTGGATTCTCTCATTTCATATTTACTCAGAAGGAAGACAAACACTCACACACGCACACACACCATGCCAAAGCCAAACAAGGTTATGCCGACAAGTCTTTCATTACCGCATATCACCGCAACTTGTATTTTGTTTTATTTTTTATTTCCTGTATTCTTAGCTCATCTTTCTTCCTGAGACTCAAGACAGTTTACACAGAAAAGAGTGCAATCAAATAGCACGAGACATCTAATAAGCAACGTGATGAGAATTTAAGATGACGACCTCTTCTTTTTCTTGACTTGAAAAAAGAAAAAGAAAAAAACAATCTTCTCAGGTCAATAGGATAATTGTCTCTACCCCAAGGCAGACATTTTGTAGTGAAACCCGCTTCCCTTTCTCAAAGTTCCCAAAGTGCCTAAAGGCTGGACAAAATTGGGGAGCCTTGTGCAGGCTTGCCAACCTCCAGGTGGGACCTGGAGATCTCCTAGGATTACAACTGATGTCCAGACGACAGAGATGAGTTCCTTAGGAAGGTAGACTGTATGGCATTATACTGTGCTGAAATCCCTCCCTTCCCCAAACCCCACTCTCCCCAGGCTCTACCCTGAAATCTCCAGGAATTTCCCAACCCAGAGCTGGCAACCCTGTGCTATTGTCTACAAAACAAGTTGCCGTTAAAGGCACAGGCAACCCAAGAATTTGGCAACCCAAGCCACTTATGCCTCTAGGTTGGGAGAGTTTTTAGTCAGAAGCCACATCCCACCTCTATGCCCAATGGAGACTCAATGTGGCTTAGATCACTGTCTGCTCTATTTTCTCCTCCCTCACAATAACCCCATGAGGTAGGCTAGGCTGAGCATGTGTGACTGGCCCAGGGTCACACAGCAAAGCTTCCAGGGCGGAGCGAGGATTCAAACCTGGGTCTCCCAAACCCTAGTCCAACATTCTAACCACTGTACCACACTGGCTCTCCCTCATTAAGCTCATTAAAAAGCACTGAGACGTTTACACCACAAGGTATAGATGGAACACTCTGTCTGGGGCAGTGATGCTCTGTATTCTTGGTGGAACGGTGGGAGGGCTTCTGGAGTTCTGGCCCCACTGGTGGACCTCCTGATGGCACCTGGATTTGGGCCACTGTGTGACAGAGTGTTGGACTGGATGGGCCATTGGACTGATCCAACATGGCTTCCCTTATGTTTTTATGATCCTCTATGCTGTGTGTGCATATTTATGTAGTGATTCTGAAGTGATCAGAACATTTCATATGCACGATACCAGTAATCCACGGAACAGGGTAGTTTGACGTGGGATGGTGCTGTTATCCATGTATTGCCAAGGGGGATGAGCGGCAGAAAGACGGCGGTTGCCTAGCTACTTAGTACTGATTGAGATTGTGGCTATTGATCGTTATGAACTGGAGATCACATGCTTAGGTCTGCACTCCAATGCAGCTGTACTTGGTGTAAGCTCCATTGAACTTAATGGGACTTACTTTCCTGTAAGCATGCAGAGAGCTGGGCTGAATCGTTCCCAAGATTAGAAATCTATATGATAGAAAGAAATGGAGCAGATGGGAAATGGATTCAGGGGTTTTCATCCCATTAGAAAAACTGGAAAAAGCTTTTAAGGACAAGATTTCTTTAAATGCAGAAATTAGGGGAAATTGCTTTAAAATGTACTATTAGTATTTGACTCCAGTTAGGCTAGCTAAGATTTCAGGAGACTCAGATCTATGTTGGAGGTGCAGTAAAGGGCACTTCTTCATCTATGGTAGACATATACATTAGAACAGAAGTTCTGGAATTTAATACATTAAGAAACAGTGACTGTTTGGGACAATACCACTGGCATAACACCAATGACCTATTCATTAGATGAGATCCCTTTCAGTTTGAAAAAAACAGCATGAAGTTCTATTAAAACTTCTAATTATTGCAGCTAGAATAGTATTGGCTCAGGTTTGGAAACTGCAAAAAAGTTGTCAGACAATAGCTGAATAAGCAATGGTATACCATAATTACGAACAGGATCACAGTTTATAAGTATGAGTGGCCGTGTAAATTATGGTCAGTACAGAAATTTGAACAAACCTTTTAAAACTCTTGGAATGATCACAATCTATTCTGTGAGGTACAGCAGTTGTTAGAATGTATTTAGGGGACCTTTCTGTTCTTGTTATGTTTACCTCTATGAGCTATAAAGTCATTTATGAACAATTCAAGAATGACTGTAAAGATGGGAGTTTTGATTATGCAATAAATTCATGACAGCTGAATGTCACACTTGCTGTTAAAGGAGAAGAGTTGGTTTTATACACCGCCCTTCACTATCCAAAGGAGTCTCGGAGCACCTTATAATCACCTTCCCTTCTTCTCCCCACAACAGACACTCTGTGAGATAGGTGAGGCTGAGAGAGCAGTGGGAGAGCTGTGACTGACCCAAGGTCACCCAGCTGGCTTTATGTGGAGGAGGAGTGGGGAATCAAACCTGGTTCTCCAGATTAAAGTCCGCTGCTCTTAATCACTACAACAAACTGGCTCTGGGAATGGGAATGTTTACTTCCTTGCTATAATAAAAGAACTAACAAAAATATATTTCAAGAAGAAATGGAGCAAGACATATTTGAAATGCTATGTGTGTGTGTGTTAGGTCATTTCTGGTCAAGTCACTTCTGACTTATGGAGACCCTATGAATTAATAGGGAGGGAAGGATGGTATAGCTCGATCTCATCCGATCTCAGAAGCTAAGCAGGATCAGCATTTGGAAGGGAGACCACTGGGGAAGACTCTGCAGAGGAAGGCAACGGCAAACCACCTCTGCTTCTCACTCACCTTGAAAGCCCCTTGCTGGGGTTGCTATGAGTCAGCTGTTACTTGACAGCACTTTAGACACACAAGCACAAAATAATGACCTATCATTAAAAGCCTTGACAGGTCTTGCAAACTGACTGAGGGCCACGGCTTCCTTGATTGAGTCAATCCATCTCATCTTGGGTCTGCCTCTTTTCCTGCTGTCTTTGACTTTTCCTAGCATTATTATCTTGCTTTCTTATAATGTGACCAAAGTATGATGGCCTCAGTTTAGTCATTTGAGCTTCTAGGGAGAGTTCAGGCTGAATTTGATCTAGAACCCATTTATTTGTCTTTTTGATGGCCCATGGTATCCAGGGGTCCTTTCGTAGAAAAAGAGGTGCAGGAGCTCATTAGCATAACTCATTAGCATACCTCATTAGCATATGCCACATCCCCTGACATCCCCAGAAGTGTGTCAGAAAGGGAATGTCAGTTTCAGCCCCATTATACCCTATGGGCCATTGAAATCAATGGCAAAAACTCATAGGGTATATGAGGGACTGGAGGAAAGGGGGTTTGAGGGAGAGGCTCCAAACTTGCAGGGTAGCTGCTGGGGCCTCTCCTCAAAATACCCACCAAGTTTCAAGAAGATTGGACGAGGGAGTCTAATTCTATGGGCCCCAAAACAGGTTGTCTCATCCCCTCCATTGTTCTCTATGGTGGGAAAAAATGTTAACTTTTTTCCTACCATAGAGAACAATGGAGGGAATGGGGGCAACCTGTTTGGGGGCTCATAGAATTGGACCCCCTGGTCCAATCTTCTTGAAACTTGGTGGGTATTTCGAGAAGAGGCCCCAGCAGCTACCCTGCAAGTTTGGAGCCTCTCCCTCAAACCCCCTCCCCTCCAGTTGCTTTTAAAGTTGCGGCAGAATTTCGGTGGAAATTCAGCAGTGGGCTGAATCAGATTAGAGAATCTGATTCGGCCCGTGGCTGCCCTAGTGGCCACTCCTGAGCTGGCGGAGCTTTGCTCCACCTCGCTCCAGCCCCAACGGACCCCTGATGGTATCCATAAAACATTCCTGCATGTCAAATACTCTGTGAGATCTTTAAAAACTGGTTTTGGAATCTGCAGAAAGCAAGACCCCCCTCCCCTTAAAAAGGATGAAATATATTAAAGCCGTTGCTTATGAGCATTGATTTTAAAACGGCCCTGTGGTTTTGGCTTTCCCACATGATTTTTAACACAGTTATCAACGGATTTTCCACAAATGCAGTTTCCACGACACTCTTCGCAGGGTTTATCAATAAGGTTAACTGTGACAGCTCTGGTTGCATAAGAACTGATCCATTTATCAACTCCAGGGCCAAAGTTCAAGGAGGGGCACCTGATACGGTCTAGACAGGAAAAGACTTCTGGCAGTTTGCATTTCAGAGTACAGATTGTGAAACCAGAGCGGGGAAGTGCCTTGAAGCTAAAAGCAGGCCGGGGGGAAGACAGGTGCCAGGTGGAGGGATGGCATGGAACTGCTAGCGGAAGAGCCGTTTCACCCATCCAGGATTTGCTGCTGCGGAGACTGACACCGAGGAGCCATAGCCAGCCCTGGTTAAGAACGGCAGCATTAAAACAATTGAAACATTGGCTGAGGACAGACTGGCAATGTGGGGCGGGAGAGCTCCGCTTCAGAAGCGGGGGAAGGGAGCCAGTTCAAACAGCCGCAGCTGTTCCCCGGCTCCCTTCTGTACTCACCCGCTTGGGAGCCGCTTCTCTTCCGCCTCAGAGGGACACCAGCAGAAAGCGGTGTCCAGGGGCTGTCTCCCACTTGGATCCCACTTCCCAGCTGTGTGGACAGGTTAAGATGGGATTCAAGCAGAGGCGGCAGCATGAATGCGCCGCCACGGAGAGACGTGCATGAGTGCTCATGCACACAAGCAGCTCCAATACAAGAGGTGGGGGATTTTAAATTTTTAAACTGCTGCTGCATAGGCGCCCATGCACCTATTGCCAAAACAGCCCCGCCACGAGCCGTGGAGGCCGGCCCACCCGGGGCCACTCCACAGCAGTCTGAACACTCCATTCTGGCATGCTAACGTAGAAGTCTGGCCAGTGTGAACAGCCAGCCCCCGAGCAGTTTTTCCCCGCAGCTTTTGGCCCCGCTTTCCTTCCACTTCAGAATTTCAGTCTGCCCTCAGCCATTTTAAGTG
The DNA here is from genome assembly GCA_029233225.1 of Lepidodactylus listeri. Taxonomy (NCBI): domain Eukaryota; kingdom Metazoa; phylum Chordata; class Lepidosauria; order Squamata; family Gekkonidae; genus Lepidodactylus; species Lepidodactylus listeri. Next base: position 59,705,205 of record JARCFY010000014.1, read on the forward strand.
CGCACCTAGATATCTATTAGAACGGACAGCCACAGCTGTCTGTTGGTTTGCTGTGAAAGTGGTGGTGATTCATTTTTGAACTGCTTGTGAAAGGGTGAACAGGAACATGAAGTTGTGTTAATAGTGAGTCAGACCATTGGTCTCTCAAGGGCAGTAGTGCCTGCTCAGACTGGCAGCAGCTCCCTAAGATCTGGGGTAGAGAACTTTCAGATCATGTACTGCCCTGATCCTGATTCAAATCCAGTAGCACCCTAGAGAATGACAAAATTTGGGGGGGCATAAGCTTCCGAGAGTCAAAGCTCTAATAATATCAGTGTCTGATCAACAAAGTTTTATTCAAGGTGCAAGCATACACCTTTGTTTTGCAAGGTAACAGGTCCAATCCTTGGCATCTCCAGTGAAATAAAAAGGATCAGGGTAGTTTCAGAGGGTTGCCATGTTGGTTCTGCAGTAGACGACCTAGACTGGAGTCCAGTGGCATGACAGTTTGGTGTAGTTGTTAAGTGTGCAGAATCTAATCTGGGAGAACCGGGTATGATTCCCCACTCCTCCACTTGCACCTGCTGGATGACTTTGGGCATGTCGTAGTTCTGTCAGAGCTGTTCTTGAAAAAGAGCAGTTTCTGTCAGAGCTCTCTCAGCCTCACAGGGTGTCTGTTGTGGGGAGGGGAAGGGAAAGGAGTTTGTAAGCCACTCTGAGACTCCCTTGGGTAGTGAAGGGCGAGGTATAAATCCAATCTCCTCTTCTTCTTCTTCTTCTTCTTCTTCTTCCATAAGCTTGCCAACCCCCAGATGGGGGCAAGGGTTCCCCACTTTCTGGGCCCCCAATCCACTGCCCCCAAAGAACCCCGCGGTGCCCAATGTGCCCGGTACAATGACATCGTCATCACGCTCGGCACGTCATGCAGGGAACGCTCTAGCACAGAGGTGATAAACTCATTTGTTATGAGGGCTGGATAGGACCTAAATGTCACTTCGTCAGGCTGGACAATGTGTTGTAAAATGTAATGCCAGGTACCGGAGATATAAACTGTATAAAGGACAGCAGCTGGTAAGCTCCAGGTTGGTGTATCCTCATTGCAAGGCCCCATGGGCTTGGAGGAGGGTCCAAAGGAAAACCCACGTGGGCGGACTGGAGAGCCAGCAGTTCAGCACTGGGCAGATGCTCCCACGCCGCTTGACTGCTGCAGACGAGGTTGTTCCACCATGCTGAAGCCACAGTTGGAGTGGCTCCACCCACTCCCCCCCTCAATGCTCCCTCTAACCTGTGGAGTCTTGAGAGCAAAAATTCTGCTTTGTGAGCTACTGACATTAAAGTTGTGAGTGAGCAATTTGGCTTCTGCATAAATGAGTTTGCTCTGGAGCCATCCTTCCTGAACTACAACAAAAATGTGTGAGCTGGGAGCTTAAAAACTGTGAGCTAGCTCACACAGCTTAGAGGGAAGACTGCTCCCCCCCCCCCCACCGGTCTCCTGTTCCCTCTCTTGCACTAATTGCTTGTGGGCTGAATAAGAGCCCTGGACAGGCTGGTTCCAGCCCTGGGCCTTATGTTTGACACCCCTGCTCTAGCACTGGGGTAATAACTCTATGGTGACCATTGCTCCCCCTAAGCTGTGGAGTCTTGTGAGCAAAAATTCTACTTTATGAGCTACTGGCATTAAAGTTGTGAGTGAGTGATTTGGCGACTGCATAAATTAGCTTGCTCTGGAGCCCTCCTTCCTGAGCTAAGACAAAAAAGTATGAGCTGGAGGCTAAAAAACTGTGAGCTAGCTCACACTAACTCAGATTAGAGGTAACACTGATGGTGACCATAGAGGTTTTTTTTAACCCAAATGCTAGAGCATCCACTGCACCGTGAGCCTGGCAAGATGACATCACTTTCAAGTAATGTCACTGTGGCACACATGCCAGAAGACACCAGGAGCCAGGCTGGAGCTCCCCGCTGGGACCCAGGTAAGACCTGGCAAAGCTATTCTTCAGATTCAGAGAGCTTTGACTCTTTAAAGCTTATGCCCAGCCAAATCTTGTTGGTCTCTAAGGTGCCGCTGGACTTCAGTCTAGCTCGTCTACTGCAGACCAACATGGCAACCCTCTGAAACTACCCTGATCCTTTTTATTTCACTGGAGATGCCAAGGATTGGACCTGTCATCTTGCAGAACAAATGCTCTACCAATGAGCCGTGGAGGAAGTATGAGAGTTTACAGATTTCCAAGTCTTGTTCCTGAAAAACAAACCCTAGTTTGTCATTACGCATGAACCATGCACATAGCTATAACTGTCGATAGAACCCAATGGCTCCTGAGAACGCAGGACCAAACCAGCCTTGTTCTAAATGGGTATTTTCCGCAAGACTACGCAGCTGCTTGAGATGTCAAAGTGACTCGCAGCAGGGAAGATGTTCCCTCTAGGCATGTTAACGACAAAGTCAGCCCTCCAGAAGGGGAGCCGAAGTGGATGAGCAGATTGAGGTTCATTCTGGCGAAGTCACCGGGGCCAACAAGCTGAGCATGGGTCGCTTGTCATTGGAGCCTGTGCGCATGGGAGAGGCTGCGGCTGGTCTCCGTTCCCTTGTGAGAACTTCAGTGTGAAGGGATGCAATCAGGCGAGCGTTCGCACCGTAATTTTAGATGAGTACTTTAATTAGACTCCTGATTGAATATAGAAATGGTAGATGATATCATCTGTAATAACCCGAGCTTGCCAGACAGTTTGTAGAAGGAGCCAAATGTTTGTTTAGCCATGGGCTATGCAGAACTTCAAACAATGCGGGCCTACACAAACAAAGGAGAGCTGATCAACAGCCTGAAAATCAAGTGTCCATCATACAGATGGGAACAAAATCAATACAAAGGGTTTCTGCCCATGTTCCAACCTTGGACATTCTCATAAATGACATTTAATGTCCGCCGATATTCATACCCACCAGTCTGTACACAGTTAAAGTACAAGTAATAATGATGGATTGGATTCCATGGATCTGTTCTGCTAGCAGAAGTCCTTTCCTTCAGCACAAGGAAGGCTTGTTCTGCCGGAGGAAATCCCCTCTCCGAGCAGAAGAGATGATCGACGGGATCAAACACAATTAATTTAGTCTCCCCCCATTCCAACTTCTGCTGGTTTAACCAATTTGAATGATTTTCAGAGAAGGGCCAAGACATCTAAATCCTTACATTTTCGAAATATGGGATTTCCCCAGGGTTGCCAGCTGTGGTTTGGGAAATACCTGAAGATTTTGGGGGTGGAGCCTGGGGAGGGCAGGAGAGGGAGAGGGGAGGACCTCAGCAAGGTACAATTCCACAGTGTCCACCCTCCAAAGCAGCCATTTTCTCCAGGGGAACTGATCTCTGTCCTCTGGAGATCAGTTGTAGCAGCAAGAGATCTCCAGTCTCTACCGGGAGGTTGGCAGCCCTAGGCATTCCCATAAAAATGGACTGTGTCTTCCATGTTGCTTTCTTTTATTTCCTAGACCAAAATATTTTTATTCACTCAGGCTTTTAATTAAAGGGATGATTTTTTAAAAACACTATTTTCAGTCTGGAAACTTGTTTTAAGCTGCCCGTGATCTGTTTTTATGCTGATCTAGGTCTCCCCTCCCCCAGATTTTAATTAATATCTTTAATGTTTTATTTTTGATATTTTTATTTTGTAAGCGGGACAAATTCCTGGAGAGGCAGCATAATTTTTTTCATAATACATACATACATAGCAGTACTAAGTTCCCACAAATAGCAGCTACAATGCTATGAAGGTAACACAGTCTTAATGAAGTGAAAACTCTTCTTAAGAAGTTGAGAAGCTCTGTCAAGTAATTATCCAGGTCTCCATTGGACTATAGTGGTTCCAATTGTCCTCTGACCATGGGTTTGAATAGGATTTAACGGAACTTGAAATTATTAAGATAAAGGTTTTTAATAAGGATATTACACTGGCCATATTCAATGCTGATGATGACAGTGTTTACAGTTTTTGTTTTGTTTTTTTGTCTTATCTAGCTTATACTGGAAATTTTCCCATTATAGTTTGACGTTGTACTCCTTTGGACTTCAGCATCCCATTCCAAGGAACTATTTTTATTTTTGCTGAATGAGGCAGAGCCTACTGAATACACATAGCTCTTGGTCTCCTTTGAAACTCTGTTTTGCTGCCAGACGTCTGTGGGAAATCATGCAAATGAATCATCCGTGTGAGTTTCTGAATCCAGGAAGAACAAGTTCAATTGAGGCAGACTGAGAGGAGGCTGTTAGCGTTCCTGTAATGATCCTATTTCAAAGAATAATATTTGAATCCAGGACAAAGCCACTTGAGGGGGGGAAATCGACAAAAACAAATCATGCTGGGCTTCACTTTGGAACTTTAGGACAAAGTTCAGTTTTCTAACAATGCAAGGATATGATCTAACTAGAGGAACTGTTGCTGCGGCTTCCCTTAGGAAATGGAGAAAACCCAGAATTACAGCAAGAAGGCACTGGCCTGGATTTTGATGGAATCTTACAAGCAGTAGAGAAGTTACTTGTTTTCATAACCAGTTTCTGAGAGTCTGAATGCGATAGGAGAAATGTAGCAGCATTTAGAAGGGCTGCCAATTCCAGGTTCAGAAATACCTGGAGATTTGAGGGTAGAGCCTGGGAGCCTGGGGTTTAGGGAGGAAAGGGAACTCTGTAGGGTAGAATTCCATGCAGACCACCTTCCAAATCAGCCCCTTTCTCCAGGAAAAATGGAATTAACGCTTTAAATAAATAAATAAATAAATTATTCCTGTCATCTGCAGATCAGTTGTAATTCTGGGAGACCTCCAGCTCCCACCTGTAGGTTGGCAACCCTAACATTTAGCCAAATGGGTCCCTGATTTGGATCAGGGTTGTAGGAGGGGGGAAACAGTTTGGTCCTGCATAGTTTCACTTAAAGCACCAATCCACACCTGGTTTTATTAGTTCTGGGAAGGGGAAATGACATTCATGGAACAGGTGGTCACTTCTTATTTATTTATTATTCAATTCATATTCTGCCGTTCTTGCAAGCCGGCTCAGGGCGGATCACAGTAGGAACCTAAAACACATAAACAGAATCAGTGAAACCCACGCTCCAACCTCCAAATCTCCAGGAATTCCCCAGCTCAGAGCTGGCAACCCTATGAAGCATGACAGACCTTGTGCCATTCACTTTCTCTCAGTCTAGCCTACCTCACAGGATTGTCGGGAGTGAGGAGAAAATGGGAGAGTACGCAATGCCCTGGACTGCTTAGAGAAAGAGCAGCATAAAAAATGTACTAAATAAATAAGCAGGCCAGCTCTAGGAATATCTATTCACATTAAATCTCCGTCGGCATCGTGTCTGGTTTGCCTGTAAATGAGTTTGTTTGCCTATTAAGCCACCTGTACATCCTTGGAAAACCCAGACAGGCAACGGAGAGTGGAACAGAAGAGCTCTGGAGAGAAGCCAAGTGGTCCTGATGTATTTTCTGCTGAACTGCAGTGTGGTATCAAATGACCCAAAGACATAAACTGCATCTGGAATGTTAATGAGGATGCAGTCTAAAAATGGAAGAAATCCTGCCTCACAGACTGCAGTGACAGGGAAAGTAACCGGTAGAGACTGAGGGGAGGACTCTGACTGCGTGTGTGTCAGGATTGAGGCCACAGCAGTCCCACTGGGTGGCCTAAGGCAAGGGATTCGCTTGGTAGGCTGCTGCCCAGTTTTGGCCCAAAAAGGTGAGGTGACCATCTGGGGAATGAGATACATCAGCCAGGAAAGCTTCTGTACACAACTAGGCTGGAAAGAAAAAGACTAGAGTCGCATACAGGCTGTTGAATGCGGGAAAAGGGAGGCGGGGACATGTAAATATGTGGTGCTCACAATGCCATTTCTGGCACAATTATGGCTACCAACTCCAGGTTGCGAAATTCCTGGTTTGGGGTTGGAGCTGGGGGAGGGCAGGTCCTCAGTGGGATGTAATGCTGTAGAGTCCACCTTCCAAAGCAGCCATTTTCTCCAGGGGAACTGATCTCTGCAGTCTGGAGATCAGTTGTAATTCTGGGAAATCTCCAGGCCTCACTCAGAGACTGGCAATCCCAGGCGCCACCCCCAGATCTCCAAGAAATTCCCAGCCTGGATCTGACAACCCTACCCCCTCATCCCCCACTGGTGGCCGGGGGTGGAACCTGGCAACCTTATGAGCTCCCAAGCCAAGAGGGAAGGAAAAGCACTACATGCAGCATAGTCCAATAGAGAACAGTCGGGCACCACACACCCACGTTTCAGCAGTTAGGCAGTTTCACATGTCTAAGTGGGAGAAAGCTAGGAAAGTAGGCTTGCCAGCTCTGGGTTGGAAAATACCTGGAGACTTTGGAGGTGGATCCAGGAGAGGGCGGGGTTTCGGGAAGACAGGGACCTCAGCATAGTACAATGCCACAGAGTCCACCCTTCAAAGCAGCCATCTTCTCCAGGGGAGCTGATCTCTGTCATCTGGAGATGAGCTGTAATTCTGAGGGATCTCCAGGTCCTACCTGGAGGCTGGCAACCTTAGGAGCACCCTTGAAAGCACAAGTGCTCCACCTCATTAGGATTTCCATTTTGACATATTTTCCTCTTCCCAGGGTCATTTTCATCTGTAAGTGCCTTCCTTGAGGACACCCAATCACAGACGATGTTTGGGCCGCCAATCTGAAGTGCTGAAATTTGCTGTAAATTTCACTCCAGCTACAGTTCTGAGTTATAATTTGTAGGTACGAATACTTAGTTCACAGGACATGGGTCATTGACTGCGAGGACAGAGTAACATTATAAACGGTTGTGTAATGACAATGCGAGGTAATAAAAGGGACTCTCGAATGTGTAGGTGTCAAGGAAGGACGAGGACAGAGTGATAATAACATTTTAAAAATGCATTGGAAGTGATAAGTTGAGCTGTACCCTGAAGGCATGGGCAAAGGGAACAAAACTGCCCAAAAAAGGGAGCCGGCTGTAGCTGTCAGAAGAGCAGAGTTGATGGAGGATTTTTTTTCATAGGCATTCACAGTTAGAGTTGCCAGCTCTAGATAATGAAATTCCAGGAGATTTGGGGGTAGACCCTGAGGAGGGCAGGGTTCAGGGAGGGGAGAGACCTCAGTGTGGTATGCCATAGACTCCACCCTGCAAAGCAGCCATTTTCTCCAAGGGAACTGATCTCTTTTATCTGGAGTTCTAATTCCAAGAGATCTCCAGCCACCCCCTGGAGACTGGCAACACTCTAATTCACACGAGTCCAGTTTAAGCATGCCTGCTCAGAGGTAAGTGTCACATAGTACTTTGGGATTTGTTCCCGAGTAAATAAATGCGATAGGATTGCCCGCCACCTTCTTTCATAGGCGATTAAACTCACTGGAACATTTCTTGGGAGGTTTTCTTCAGGCTGAATCCCAGCAACCACAAATCCATGTTTTCAGGGCTGGAAGGGGCATTGGAGGGCAGTTGCAAGCGTACTGGGTCAAGACCCAAGAGATATGGGCTCAAACCCCACCCAGCAAGGCCCCCAAAGGGCAGGGGGAATGATACAAAACTCTGGCATCGTGGACCCCCCTCCCCACTGGGAGCCCCTAGGGTTGTCATTCCCCAAATGGGGCCTGGAGCTCTTCTAGAATTACATTTGATCTCCAGACTACAGAGATCAGTTTCTCTGGAGAAAATGGCTGCTTTGTAGGGTGGAATCTATGGTATTATAACCCTACAGAGGTCCTTCCCCTCTCCAAACTCCACCCTCCCCAGGCTCCATGGGCGTCAACTACGGGGGGGGGGCCCCCCGAAATTTCCCGGGGGGGCTCAGCCACCCCCGGCAAAATGGAGCACCCGGTGGCCAGTCAGCCGGCCGTCGCCGCCTCTCCTTCCCCCCCACCCCCGGCCTGCCCTCCTGCCTCCCTAGGGCGGGGGGGGGAGGCATCTGCGCCACCCCCGCACGCCCTGAGCGCGAGGCGGAGCGGGAGCCGGGGGCCCGCAAGGGCGACGCACCGGCCGCCAGCACCCGAGGTGAGTGGGGAGAGGGAGGGAGGGGGGCGGGGAGCGCGGCGGGCGGGCGGGCACAGCCCGGGGGAGGGAAGTGGTGGCGGCGGCTCCCTGGGGCGGGGGGGGGAGAGCGGCGGGGACATGGTCCCGAGTGTACGCGCTTTGCGCACACGCACGAGAGAGCCCCCGCCCCCCCCGGGGATTTAAAAAGTCTACGCCCCTGCCAGGCTCCACCCCTAAATCTTTCCCCCACAATCCTGAGTTGACAACCCTTGTCCCAGATCATCATGGGGAGCCTAGCAAAGTATCACCGGAGGATAACAGTGGTACATCTGCTTTAGTCAAGCATCTTTTGTGCGTTTTTCTCAGGGAAGGGTGTCTCAGGGAGTCCACAGTGCCTCTCACCAGCTCTGCCATGTACCCATGAAGCTCACTGTATGACCTTGGACCACTTCTTCTCCCTCAGCCTAACCTACCTAGCAAGGTCAATGGGAGAATAAAAAAATGATAGCAAGGAGAACTAAGTGCACAGCCGTGAGGGGAATATGAAAAGGACAAATATGTCAGGGACAAATGAACATACATGAAGCTGCCTTATACCGAATCAGACCCCTGGTCCATCAAGGCCAGTATCGTCTACTCAGACTGGCAGCAGCTCTCCAGGGTCTCAGGCAGAGGTGGTGTCTCACATCACCTCCTGTCTGGTCCTTTTTTAAAAACCAGAGATGCCAGAGATTGAACCTGGGACCTTCTGCATGCCACGCAGATGCTCTACCACTGAGCCACCAGCCCCTTCCCTTGACCTGCATGTCATTTCTCCCTGACAAGTCCACCCCCAGTTGCCTTTTCCTCAATGGATCTGCATCTGTTTTCAGAGCCTAACTAGGAGACAAAGGGAGTTTATGTAGGAATGGGATGGGGTCACTGTAAGACAGGGGGGATGTCAACTGTCCTTTTCTTACCCACTGATTCTTCTTGCCCTCCTACCCAACATGGTGTGGTGGTTAGAGGATTGGACTAGGATCTGGGAGACCCTGGCTCAGACCCCACTCTGCCTTCAAAGACTGCTGGATGGCTAGGGCTGCCAACCTCCAGGTGGTATCTGGAAATCTCCTGCTATTACAATTGATCTCCAGATGATCAAGATTAGTCCCCCTGGAGAAAATGGCTGCTTTGGAGGGTGGACGCTAAGGCATTATACCATGCTCAGGTCCATCACTTTCCCCCCGCCCCCCAGGCTCCACCCCCAAAATCTTTTTCCCAACCCAGAGCAGGCAACCCTATGGATGACCTCGGTCCAGTCCCATACCCTCAGCCTAACCTACCTCACAGGGTTGTTGTGAGGATAAAATGGAGGTGAGCTGCTTTGGGTCTTCATTAGGGAGCAAGACGGGTATATGCATGAAGCAAATCAATACATCAAAAATTGCTTTGGGATAAAAACATGGAAGTGGAACCCTTTATTTTCTATGCATAGCTCTACCGTCGTAGACAAGTCGGGCAGGGGCGAAGGAGAGACGCTATACGTAGAATCTCTTGAGCCCCCTGACATTTTAAAGCCACTTTTCTTCAATTTTGTATTCCCTCTCAAAAGCGTATCATTAGTCTGGGTTTTGAGCTGACAATACTGCACAGGTATTTTCAATTAAAATATTCTTAAAGGCTAATAGTGGCTTGCGTTATCTATTACTCTGATGGATTGTGAGGGTCGTGGCACTCTATGAGCTTCTGCAGGCCTGGGGCTGCTTCCTCATTCTTATGTATGACGTGACTGGGGGAACTTGTAACACTTTTGAAAAATAACACACAGAGCTCAGGGGGTTGGGGGGGGGCACAACTCTGCCAGAAGAAGCCACGTGGTTTGGCCTTCGAGTGAGCCATAATGCATTATGCTATGCGAAAATACCACTTAGCTAGCAAAATCATGACTGGCTTGCTAATGAGATGAAAGGGTTTGCTTCGCTCTGTTTGAATTTCTTCAGGCAGTCGCTTGATGATCCCCTGCTAGGACTGCCAACCTGGAGGTCTCTCGGAATTACAACTGCTCTCCAAACCACAGAAAGCTGGAGAAAATGGCGGCTTTGGAGAGTGGACTCTATGGCATTATATCAAGTCAGGGTACCTCCTCTTCCCAAACCCTGCCCTCCTCAAGCTCCACCCCCAAATCTCCAGGAATTTTCCAACCCAGACTTGGCAACCCTGTCCTTAGCCAGGAGCACAACTCATTCTGACAACACCAAAGGAGAACATTTGTGTGTGTGTGCAGCTAAAATCTAATAAAAACAAAACAAAACTGGAGGCTTATATTTAGACACTTATACCTGTACATATGTCTTCCCTCTCCTGGTGTAGAAATTTTGGTTCATACAATAAACCGTAGTTTGTGCTTCTGATGCACCAACAAACTTTGGTTTGCCACAAAAGCAGAAGTCTTTGAAAACGTGGTTGCATGCAAAGGGGAGAGGGATAAGGTTGCCAGCCTCCAGGTGAGGCCTGGAACTCTTCTGGAATTACAATTGATCACCAGACTACAAAGATCAGTTCCCCTGGAGAAGAAGGCTGCCTTGGAAGAGGGACTGTGTGGCATTACACCCTGCTGAGGACCCTTCCCCCCAGACTCCACCCTCAAAACTCCAGGGATTTTCCAACCCAGAGTTGGCAACCCTACGAAGGAGGGAGGGAGTGTGCAAGCCAGAAGATCCTCCAAGCACATCCACATAACAAACCACGGTTCACTGTTCCACCTGAACCTTGCCACTATCTCCCACTCTGGTGATGTTTGGAAGTGGGCCAGCATAGTATGGGAGTGGTATAGTGCAATGAATGGTCAGATCTGGGAGAATCAAGTTCGAATCCCCACTTTAACCATGAAGTTCTTTGTGTGACATGTCACATTCACAACCTAACCTATATTATAGTAGGGCTGTTGTGTGAGGATAAAATCGTAGCTTCCTTGAGCTCCTAGGAGGAACAGAAGGATGTATTAGATAGATGGTAAGCGCCTTTTGGGCCTTACATTAGAAGAAATTCTCCAGCTGGGTGAGGCAGAGACTCTCATTATTGTCAAGCGTCATCTCACCAAGCTCGATTATGATAGTACGGTAATTTGTACTCTTGAAGTCATTGCTCAAGATCTATTGATCAGAGGAGCTCTGAAAAGGAAAGGAGGTTAATTCCTTTGGGGTAGGGATTTAGTTATACGTCCCATAAATGTGCCATTTACACAGGTGGCCCTACACAAATAAGGTGCCTTTGCAATAACCTAGTGTGATGTGGTAGGCGTAGAGTGTTAGAGCAGGAAGGCCTGAGTTCAAATCCCTTCTTATCCATGAAGCTCACTGCATTATCTTGGCAAACTGCAAGGGTCTCTGTATACCCTTGGGCCAGTCACATGCTCTCAGCCTAACCTGCCTCACAGGGTCGTCAGCACTGTGAGGATAAAAAGGAGAAGCAGAGAATGATGTAAGCCAGGCTGGGTCCCCACTGAGGAGACAGGCAGGGCAGAAACAAAGTTTGAGTCCAGTGGTACCTTTACGGCCAACAAAGTTTTATTGAAGGTTTAAATTTTTGTGTGCATGCACACTTCTGTATCTGAAGAAGAATGCATGCACAGGAAAACTTATACCTTGAATAAATCTTAAGGTGCCACTGGATTCAAACTTTGTTCTGCTGCTTCAGACCAATATGGCTACCCACCTGGACCGATAAAAAAAAGGAGTTGCTAAAAGTCAGCTGTGATTTGACAGCAAAAGAAAGAAAGAAGCTGGTTAGAAAATCAAACTTTGACCACTGGTTGATGCTACTGGATGCTACTTTGACCACTGGTTGATGTTTAAGCAAATATAGCAAGAGGAAGGGAAATTGAATCACAGAAGGGAAGGGGTCCTGATGCTTTTTCCTTTCCCTTTGGCCACAGTTAAGGGATTGGGTTTGAACCAGCTCATTTCCACAAAGCCTAGCCTACGTGTTGTTAGAATAAAAAAGGATAAATCCATGTACCACCCTGAGTTTCTTGGAGGGAGGGGGGATACACACTTGACAAGTGAACCAACAAAAGCCGAAAAGATTTCTGTTGCTGAGACAGACGTGACTCCGTTTTCTGTGAAAGGGCCTGAGGACAAGAGGAGTGCTGTTGCTTTTGCTTCCACCCTCTTTGGGGACGTATAAACCCTTCAGCTCTGATTCAGCGGCTGTTCATTCAGACATGACGGAGCTAACCTGTGCCGACAAACCTCTTTTTTTTATTGTGGCTGGCTGGAGTCACCTTTTTATTGTTCCTCATCATTTGTTTGTGGGGTTACTCATTTCATGAGCAGCAGGGCGTGAAAATTGATAATGGGTGACACACAGGAACATTTTAAAAACGCTAATCATTTCTGAACGTCCATTGTTGGCAAGCAATCCCAAAGATTGCCATGATTACAAGGAATTTATCTATGAGCTCTTTCCTCATCCCCCCCCTTTTGCTATAATTCCCTCCAAAGCTGAAAAATAGCTCTTGATTTATTTTGTGGACTATCACCTTTGGTAGGCGTGACCCAGATCCCATTAATCTCCATGGTCATTTCCCTTGTCAATTTCCTTGCCCTGCCTTTCAAGGAGATTACGCATATGCCTTAGCTCCCACTCCCCCCCCCCCCCCAGCCATTTAAAAATAACTATTTGGTATCTGAATGCCTTGTATGAGGTCCCCCCCTCCCCTGGTCATTGGTATCCTGAATATTTCCTACCCTGCTTTTCTCCCTAATGGGCACCCAAAGTGCCTTGTAATATCATTCTGCACTCCTCTGTTTTATCCGCAAACAATAACAACCAGCACCCTGTGTGGTAGGTTAAGCTGAGAGCATGTGACAGGGCCTAGGTCACTTTCATGACACGGTGGGGATTCAAACCTGTTTCCCTGACCCTAGTCCAGCACTAACTGCTACACGACACTGGCTCCCCTAACTGCAAATCCACAAAGAAACTACTTACTGGATGCATTTCAGCAGTTCTGTCACAAGTACTTGTAGATCCCTTGTGAGAGGAGATCCCCATTGGATGCGGGGGGGGTGTGTGTGTGTGTTCAAAACAAACAAAAGGCCCCACGGTTGAAGTTAGTACTGACATTAGTATTTGCACTGAGCATCCAAGGAGACCAAAGACACTGTGAAAGAATTCTTCCTTCCAGGATAGGGAGGGGATCTGTTGATGCCTTGCATTATGTAATGATTTATCTAATTAACTTATAACCTGCCTTTCTCCCAAAGCAACTTATAGATCACTCTCCTGTCCATGTTATCCTCACAACAACCCTATAAGGTAGGTTAGGCTGGGAGCCTGTGATCAGCCCAAGGTCACACAGCGAACTTTCCAAGACATGAATGGCAATTCGATCCTGGGTTTCCCAGATACTAGCCTCCAGGGGTCCTTTCGTAGAAAAAGAGGTGCAGGAGCTCATTAGCATAACTCATTAGCATAACTCATTAGCATATGCCACGTCCCCTGACATCACTGGAAGTGTGTCAGAAAGGGAATGTCAGTTTCAGCCCCATTATATCCTATGGGCCATTGAAATCAATGGCAAAAACTCATAGGGTATATGAGGGGCTGGAGGAAAGGGGGTTTGAGGGAGAGGCTCCAAACTTGCAGGGTAGCTGCTGGGGCCTCTCCTCGAAATACCCACTATGTTTCAAGAAGATTGGACCATGGGGTCCAATGGGCCCTCAAACAGATTGTCCCATCCCCTCCATCGTTCTCTATGGTGGGAAAAAATGTTAACTTTTTTCCTACCATAGAGAACAATGGAGGGAATGGGGCAACCTGTTTGGGGGCCTGTAGAATTGGACCCCCTGGTCCAATCTTTTTGAAACTTGGTGGGTATTTCGAGGAGAGGCCCCAGCAGCTACCCTGCAAGTTTGGAGCCTCTCCCTCAAACCCTCTCCCCTCCAGTGGCTTTTAAAGTTGCTGCCGAATTTCAGCGGCAATTCGGCGGTGAGCTGAATCAGATTAGAGAATCTGATTCAGCCCATGGCTGCCCTACTGGCCAGTCCTGAGCTGGCAGAGCTTTGCTCCGCCTTGCTCCGGCCCCAACGGACCCCTGCTAGCCTCCCACTCTTAACCACTACCTCCGACTAGCTCCTGTATGAGGTACCCCCATCTCCAACAGTCACAAGTATCCTGGATATTTTCTGCCTTTCGCTTTTGGGCAAGCAGATACATGAAGCTACTGAGTCTGTCTGGTCTAGTCTGACGGGCAGTGGTTCTTCTCTGGGTCTTGGGTCTAGATCTCACATCGTCTGCTAACCAACCCTTTTAACTGGAGATGCTGGGGGGGGGGCGATGCTGAGACATCCTGCTTGCAGAGCAGGTGCTCTTCACAGCCTCTCTCCTCATCTCAAGAGGAGCAGCGCAATTGTCAGCAGAGCTGCTCCAGAAGTCCTTCAAGCCACAGCTGGATCTGCAGTGTGCCCTTTGTACCGTAGCTGCCAACCGCTGCTCTACTGACTGAGCGATCAGATTTGGGCAGGAGTACACCTTATGTGTTTACAGGGTCAACAGGACCCACCCTGAACTTGCAGGAGCAACTCACCTTGGCTGAGATAAACCCAACACAGCTGGCAACTGCAACAGAAGGCGCCCTGAACAAGCAGGGCAGGGCTACGGACTCTGGGTTCAGTAATAAGAGTTTGGCAGCCAGGTGGAGCCAGTTGCATCAAGAAGCCCAGGACGGGAACGGGACAACCTGACGGGCAGATGTGGCTGAGACAGGGCTTCAGGGCACCTCTGGTTGGGTGAAGGGGTTGAGGGGAGGAGCAAGCCAAGGGAGGAGACTGGAAAGGGGGCCTATTTAAGGAAGACCAGAGAAGATTAATTATTCTTGTTCAGGTAGTATGGAAGAGCAGAATATAAAGAAATGGCAGAAAAACAAGGCGGTGCTTCCCTCCCTCCCAACTGAGATCTTACATGTCTTCCACTGCAGGAAAGTGCATAGCAGAGCAAGAGTTGCCAACTCTGGGTTGGGAAATACCTGGAGATTTTGGGAGTAGAGCCTGGGGAGGGTGGGGTTTGAGGAGGGACCTTAGCAAGGTATAATGCTGCAGTGCCTCCCCTCCAAAGCAGCCATTTTCTCCAGGGGGAGTGACCTTGGTTGTTTGGAGATCAGCTGTAAGAGTGGGATATTTCTAGGTGCCACCTGGAGGTTGGCAACTGTCGTTACACAGCCTTGACCTGTGAGCCACACAGAATGACGTGGGTGGAGAGGGAGCAGCCAGAGGCTTTCAAACTCTTACACAGAGACCAGCCCTGATGGCTTCATGTAGAAAAAGGAAAGCAAAATGACAGCTGGTGTTTGAAAACGTGAACACAAGTAGCTGCCTTACGCCGAACTGGTCCATCAGAGTCAGTGTTATCCACACAGACCGGCAGTGGCTCTCCAGGTTCTCAGGCAGAGGCCTTTCACATCATGCACTAAATACTGGGGATGGAATCTGGGACCTTCGGCACACAAAGCAGAAGGTCTAACAGTGAGCCATGGCCTCTCCCCATAAAGACTCTAACAAGGGAAAGGGGCTTTGTATGTGTGTGTGTGTGTATGTCTGAGATGAAGTAGCTGGTGGAGGAAAGGAGTATGTACAGACTTGGATTTTCCTCAGAAGAAAACGTTCTTCTGAAGTTCCTCAGAAGATGAGTCAGCCCCAGAGACATCGGAGGTTTCGCAAAGTCCACAACAACATCCTGGCATTCACTCCTCACCCTTGCTCACATTTTGTCTTGAAATTCACAAAAGGACAAACGTAACCCATTTTTGGTGTGCCGAGTTCTCTACAGCAACACCAGCTGACAAGTTTGTATAACGTTCCTAACATGCAGTTATTATTCACTTCCGCCTGCGGGGTCTTTGGTAACAAGTCACTCACGATTCGCCCTCTGAGGATACCCAGAGTCGCAGAGAAAACAGCCTGCTTTAGAAGCAGAATGGAAAAGGAGCTGGAATTTAAGATTTAAACACAGAATTACTCAGGATGGCACTTTTATAAAGGAAATGAGAGTGTAGTATAATGGAACGGATGCTTTAGTAAAGGAGTCTGAGGCTGCGATCACACGGACGTTTATTGCGGGCCTTGCGGCTGTTCCCCATCGCAATTAAAGGGGCTGACTAGACGGCCGCATCTGTCTCCCGTCTCGAAGCCGCTGCCCCCCCGCACTCAAGCCCGCTTTTCCAACCACCAGGAAAAACAAGTACCTTCCATTTGAGCCATCACGCTTGAAAGAGCAGCGCGGGAGAACCCGGGTTTAAATGCCCGTGGGATCGCACCCTGACTGTAATCTATTCCACTATAATGTATGCGTTATCTTACTCTTACCGCATGGTTTCTATTTTTGTAATTCCATTTGTTGTCCTGTTCGTGACATATCTTGTCTGATAATCTTATTTTGTATGTCCCCCCCTCCCATTTTGGTGACCCCAATCCTACGACATTGTTTGTTGGACACACTGTCCTAATTGATGGCATTGTATTAAACTATGTAATTTGTTTTGAATCTCAGTGAGAAAGGTGAGCTATAAATAAAGAGAAATTAAAAAAACACGAACAAGGCAATCGATTCAGGTGGGTAACCATGTTGGTCTGAAGCAACAGAGCAAAATTTGAGTCCAGTAGCACCTTTAAGACATGCGTGCACATGAAAGCTGATACCCAGAATTAAACTTCGTTGGTCTTAAAGGTGTCACTGGACTCAAACAAGAAAATTGTTAGTAGCCGTGTGTCTTCAACGGGGCTCTAACAGGCTGGGCTTGAAGTCTGCCATAATGATAGAGGCAGAGCTGGCATCAGCATACTTGGAGGGGGAGCAGCTGCCAGGGCCCAGGGTTTCTCTTGGGGCCCACCACTGTCACCACACCTCAAAAAGGATATTATAGCACTGGAAAAAGTGCAGAAAAGGGCAACTAGAATGATAAAAGGGTTGGAACACTTTCCCTATTAAGAGAAAGAGGTACTTTTCTCTCTTTCTCACAATACAAGAGCTCGTGGGCACTCCATGAAATCGCTGAGCACTGTCGGGTTAGAATGGATAAAAGGAAGTATTTCTTCACCCAAAGAGTGATTAACAAGTGGAATTCACTGCCACAGGAGGTGATGGCGGCTACAAGTATGGACGGCTTCAAGAAGGAATTAGATAAACATATGGAGCAGAGGTCCATCAGTGGCTATTAGCCACAAGGTACAGATAGGAACTCTCAGTCTGGGGCAAGTGATGCTCTGTATTCTTGGTGCTTGGGGGGGGGGGGGCGACAGTGGGAGAGCTTCTAGTGTCCTGGCCCCACTGATGTACCTCTTGATGGCACCTGGTATTTTTGGCCATTGTGTGACAGAGTGTTGGACTGGATGGGCCATTGGTTTGATCCAACATTGGCTTCTCTTATGTTCTTAACCCTCCCCCTGACCACTGTCTTGCTAGTGACCCATGCTCCCAGCTACACACACCGCCATTGCCACCAGGAAAAGGGCTGCAGCTGTGAGCCTAGGCAATGGAGAAGGGTAGGGGAAGGACATCCAGGCTAGTGAGTGGGGTGCAGGTGGGTGGGCAGGGAAGGAGGGCATACACAGGGGGCCTGATGGTGGAGGGGGAGAGGGCCCTGGGAACTCCTTCCCCAGGGGCCCACCAAAACCTGCAACCGGTCCTGGAGAGAGAAGTCATGTAAAATGAGCAGAGGGGCAAATGAGTTTCTGATTTAGGAACAGCTTTGGGGCAGAGTGCTTTAGCAGTGCAGCTTGATAATTGGGCCCTGGTCTACATTCTGAACAGGGCCCAGGTTATGAACACAGCAAGCAACACAGCAGCACCTTGAACCCACTGAGATGCATGGGGGAAGCAGTTTTGTGTAACAAGAGAACTGAGGCAATGTTGTGGATGAACCGCTGGCTATGGTCCAGGCTGGGTAGAAATCTCTGCTTAGAAAAAAAAGCTACCTTGTAACCCTAGTTTAAATGTTTTTTTTCTTGCCCATTCTAAAACAGCTGGCTCCAGTTTGTTGCACTGAGACCCC
This sequence comes from Lepidodactylus listeri, assembly GCA_029233225.1. Classification (NCBI taxonomy): domain Eukaryota; kingdom Metazoa; phylum Chordata; class Lepidosauria; order Squamata; family Gekkonidae; genus Lepidodactylus; species Lepidodactylus listeri. The sequence goes on from JARCFY010000014.1 coordinate 59,723,209, forward strand.
ACAAGCGACTGGAATCCAGAAGTCTTTTATTGCCGCTCTACATACCAGGGAGGGAAGTGTCTGGGCCTGACCTCAAACCAAGTTCTTGCCCTCACAGATTCAGCTACAGATTCTTTGGCGGCAGATACAGATTAAAGGAAGCAAGATAAAGGGGAGGTCTCTGTGGGACTGAAAGGGCTGAATGTTGAGCCTTGCCTTGTGCAGGAGCACACATAAAAAAAGAGAAGCTCCTCAGGCATGCCAGGAGGGTGTAAGGGTGACAAATTCAGGTCGGAAAATTCCTGAAGGCTTGGGGGAGGAGCCTGGGAAACTGATTTAGAGAGGGGGAGGAGGAGGAGGAGATTTATACCCCACCCTTCACTACCCAAAGTAGTCTCCGAACAGTTTACAATCCCTTTCCCTTCCCCTCCCCACAACAGACACTCTGTGAGCAGTGTTCCCTCTAAGCCGTGGAGTCTCATGAGCGAAAATTCTACTTTGTTTCTTTGTGAGCTACTGGCATTAAAGTTGTGAGCAGGTGATTTGGCTACGGCATAAATTAGTTTGCTCTGGAGCCATCCTTCTTGACAAGACAAAAATGTGCGTGCCGGAGGCTAAAAAACGGTGAGCTAGCTCACACTACTAACTCAGCTTAGAGGGAACACTGCTAGGTGGGGCTGAGAAGTCTCTCTCTAGAACTGCCCTTGAGAGAACAGCTCTGTAGAAACTTGTGACTGACCCAAGGTCACACCAGCAGCTGCATGTGTAGGAGTGGGGAATCAAACCCGGTTCTCCCAGATTAGAATCCGTGCTCTTAACCACGACACCAAACTAGGAGGGACCTCACAGCAGGGATGTCAGCCTCCAGGTGTGAACTGGGGGTCCCCTGGAATTGTAGCTCATCTCCAGACTACAGAGATCAGTTCCCTTGGAGAAAATGGATTCTTTGGAGGGTGGACTCTATGGGATGGGACCCCACTGAGGTCCCTGTCCTCCTCAGATCTCCAGGCATTTTCCAAGCTGGATCTGGTAACCCTCTCCTCCATCCCCTGCTGGTGACCAAAGGGCACTCATGGGTACAATGCCATAGAGTCTGCCCTTGAAAGCTGCCATTTTCTCCAGGGGATCTGATCTCTGCCATCCGGAGCTCCGTTATAATTCAAGGAGATCTCCAGACCTCCCCTGTAGGTTGGCAGCCCTGGTGTGGAGTAGTGGTTTAAGTGCTGGACAAGGATCTCTGGAATACCCCACGTTTGAATCCCCACTCTGCTATGGAAGTTCACTGGGTGATGCTGCGCCAGTCACTCTCACTCTCTCAGCCTGACCTACTTCACAAGATTGTTGTGAGGATAAAATGGCAAAGGGGGAAATGCTGTGGTAAGTTGCTCTGGGTCCCAAGTCGTGAGGAGGGTGGGGTATCACAATTACAGTCTATCACACACGGACCTGACAACATTCAAGCAAGGCAAGAGAGGTACCGAAGGGCGCTTTATTAGCCCGGGCATTACCCCCCCCTTCCCTTTATTATAATGGGCAAAAAATCCACTTCATTCCCACGTGCAAAGCAGGGAGGAAAAACGCTAGCAAAAACACCAGTGGTGCAGAGGAGATAAAATCGTTTTGTCTGCTTGCACGACCATGCGGAAACGTCTCTTCAGAACACAGTGAGCTCCTTCCCAAGAGAGGAGGTCCCCTGAGGCTAAGAGGCACACACCATTGCCTCTGGGTGGTCCAATGAGAGACGAAGGGAGGGCGGGAAGGGACTTTAGCTGTTATTGTGCTCTCTCTCCCCCCCCCCCCCCCCCCAGCTTTGCTTAGTAAAACTAAGCAAGGCATCTCGTCTCAGTGAGAAAAGGAACAAAAGAGGCTTCCACTCACCAGGGACCAGGTGGGATGCTAGAAGGAGGCTGAAGGTGGTTCCCAGTTCCTCATTTGTACTTCCTAGTTCATTATTTGTGAATCCGATGACAAATGTTGAGTGCAGGGATGTGTGATATGGGATGGTCCAAAGATTGTTTGGCGGCGCAGCTTGGTCCCCGTTTCTCCATGTGCATTTGTCCTGGGGGCACCCCACTTTGGAGCAGTTAGCACAAGAACTGGACATTGGATCAGGAAACAGTCCACTTGGAGGGCGGAGTCTCCTGAAGGTGGGGGTGTATGATATGTGATGGTCCAAACCTTATTTTGGGGTGCAGAGCTTTCAAATTGTCCTCAATATTTGTCATCTGGGTTCACGAATAAGGAACTAGGGAATTCAGATAAGGAACTGAGCACGGACTTCAGCCTCATGATGCTAGGGGAGTACCATCTGGGATATGTAATATGGCCTGTTATAAAAGGCAGCCATGAGAAGGTTGTGGACAGGCCCATGACACCGGGGATAAGGAATATTTACTCTTAGCTGCCTTGCACTGTGTCTCGAATCAGAAATCCCTCCTCCACCTTCCACGCACTGCTTCAAGCCCTACTTTCTTTCTCCTTCAGGAGCTCCAGGCAGCCACAGGGGTATTTTTGATTGGGGAAACAACACAGTCGGAAGATTCGGGCCACCGCTGGGGAGGGAGGCAGGGTGTTAATGAAGTAAATACATAAACAAGGAACACCTTCAATAATGTACAGAAAAAGCTGTGTACATTCACAGCTGTGAAAAGACTGTGTAAAGTCATGCGCCATGGGGAAAAATTAATTGAATGTATTTCCATCCTCTTTTCTTTGCCGGGTCGACCAAGAACTCCCTGTTTGCAGGGACTCCAAATTAGGCCCCTAAAATTCTGTGTCATGTATCAATTACAGCATCTTTGCATGCTGTCTCTCATTTCATGATTTACTCCCCCCCCCCCCCCCCACGTTTTGCATGATTTGTTAAGCTTTTGCAGTCATTGGAGCTGTTCAGGGCACTGGAACCCCATCCTCAGCCCCCAGAAATCTCAATCTACCACGTGGGCCTCAGAGATTTCAGAAGGCTCCATAATGGCTAAAAACATCATTTTTCTGTAAATGGAAACCAAGACTCTCTGGATGCTGAATGCCATGCTCACTCTCACACATGAATGCACATGAAGTTGTCTCATACTGAATTGGACCATTGGTCTATCAAGGTCAGTACTGTCCACTGAGGCCGGTAGCAGTTCTCCAGGGTCTAGAGTTGCCAGCTCTGGGTTGAGGAATACCTGGAGATTTGGGGGCTGGAACCCAAGGAGGCCAGGGTTGGAAAGGGGAGGGACCTCAGCAGGGTATAATGCTCCAGCGTCCACCCTCCAAAGCAGCCATGTTCTCCAGAAGAACTGATCTTGGTCATCTGGAGATCAAATGTAATAGTGGGAGATCTCCAAGTGCCAGCTGGTGGTTAGGAGCCCTACCAGGGTCTCAAGCAGAGGTTTTTCATATCACCTCCTACCTGATCCTTAACTGGAGATGCCAGGGATTGGACCTGGGACCTCCTGTATGCCAAGCAGATGATCTACCACTGAGCCATGGCCCCTTTTATTGGCACTTCCATGGAACTGCAGCACACAAATAAATCCTGAGGCTAGGCTGGATTCTGGGATCCAGAGAAACTTCTCCAAGCTTTCACATCCGTGGCCTAAATTCATGGGCTGGGACAAGCTCATCTGTCTAGAAACCATTCTTGATCTTTGTTTGCTGCTTCAGTATCAAATCTGAACATAAGACAGCATGATGTGACCCCAGGAGAACTGGAGGGGGGCATCTGCATAAGACCTTGAAATGGTCTGGCTGGCATCATCTCAGTTGACCCTGCTTCCATCCCCGGCAGTCAAGCAAGGAGCCGTGCAGGGTCAAATCCTTTTATACCCTCCCGGTTGACCTGGAAGAGATGGGAGCTGGAGGCACTGAACTCCACTGGTCCTGCTGCTACCTGACAAGTCCTTGCCAGAAAGTGAGGGTGGTGGTGGGGGGGGGGGAAGGTTCTGTATTGTGGCCTTTGTATTATGGGTTTTCTGCAGGGCTCTGTTTATTCCTTATGCATCTACATGAAACGGCTAGGCAAAGTCATTGGGAAGTTTGGGATGATTCCGTTCTGATTTCTGTCTGGAACTAGGTGAGGCAGGGCACATTCTGAATAGGTGCCTTAAATCAATAATGGGATGGACCGGAGCTTCTAAGGTAAAGCTGAACCCAGATATGGCAGATGGGGTGTAGGTGGGTGGCTCAGCTGATCATGGAGGTGACAACCAGCCTGTCCCATATAGGTTTGCATTCTCCATCACCACTACCCAAAATAAGATCCTGTTTGGTAGCTGAGGCAAACATTAGTTTGGGATGCTCAAGCAGCATCCTGTATCATTGAACACTTTCCCCACAGCCTTGGTTGATACTCCAGCCACATCCTTTCTTGCAAAGTATTGATCTTGTCACAGTTTTCCATGCTGTAGTAGCTATGACTTTATTACTGTAACCCATTGAATGTGACTTTGAAAATACCTGGAAAGGTCAGCTGGTTCAGAACCCAGGGGCTAATTTATTAATCTAGATCTGAGCACATTATACCAATACTTCAAGATCTCCTTCAGTGATGCCCAGTGTTTCCAGGCACAATTCAAAGTGCTGGTCATCTTCAAACCCCCAGGCGGCCTGGACCCAGGGGACCTGAAAGACCATCACCTTTTCCTATGTGAACCTGGCTGGAACCCCCATCCTTCTGCCATGGACTCACAACCTGTTGAAGTTATGTCGAGTTGAGGGCTTTAACAGAGACTACATTATTCTTTCCTGAAGGAGTCTGCCCTGCACTCTGGGCAAACATAGACCTGATCCCCATGAGGCTGCTGTTTAATTAGTGAGACATCCTGGCTGTTTGTTCATTTTGTAATAAACCTGTTATGTGGAATTTCTTTTGTTTGTTATCTGCTGCTTTATTCTTTTTTCACCTCTCTGCCTGCTGTTCTGTTTTAGATTTTCTATCCATATAGGTGCCACATTGCTTTTATTGCAAACTACCTCAAATATATTTGTAGAAAGAGAGGCACAGGACTGTTTTAAATCAGACCCCCCTCTAGCCTTTTTGAGCCTGCAGGCACGGCCACAAAATGGCTGCCAAATGAGACGGTACGAGCCACAAAATGGCTGCCACAGCTTACCTTCAGTCACACAGTAAAGATCCTTGTGCTGTGGGGGCAACTGCTGCCAAAGCAACTTAAAAAAAAATCCACGCAGCCAATCAAAAGCTGTGCTTGGCCCCACCCACTTTCTAAAAACACTCGGAGGGTGTCATGGCACCAGTAGGCACCACATTGGGAAGCCCGGTTTTAAATAAACAAATGGTGTGTACCTCTGACTACCAGGCATGTTTGATAGATGCTGCTCTTCTCCCCTCACACACGGGAAGCAGAGAGCCTTCCCAAATGCCCACGTACCCTGTGATAAGAGCCCTTTCATCCTCTTTCACCTCTCATTGTGTTCATGAGACGTTACAGCCTCCTCTTACTGCCATATCTGGTCACGAGTCTTGGGTTTCATAACAATCTATTAAAAAAGCATTTTTGAAGCAACGGATTCCACACCTGCTGAGCAAGTGTATGATTCACCCCGGACCTTTTTAGCTGGTGGGGATCAAAATACTTTATGACTATTTGCAGAGTGTTCTGCTGGGTTTTATTTATGAAACATTTATTTCTATCTGACACATGATACGGAGAACCCAAACCAGAGTGTGGAGGCAGTGCAGCCCGAGATGAACCCAACGTGAGTTTTGTTTGTGTGGATCTAGACAGATGAGCTATCTTGTCAATGTATGAGTTATCTTTAAAACACTCTTCTGTACGCTGTAGAATTGGGATGGTAGTAGGAGAGCATTTTTAAAATGTTTTCCCGAGATGCTAGTTTTCTGCCCATAAGCATTTCTCCCGTGCGCTAATCAAGCTAATTAGATTTTGCATTGTACCTCTGCATCCTGACTCCTTTCTTTGCAACACCTCTCCTTCCCTCAGACTGAGATAGAAGGACTGAAGGATCTTCATTCCTACTTGCATCTGATGAAGGGGAGGCTTTGACTCTCGGAAGCTCATTCCCGCAAAATCTTGTTGGTCTCTGAATTACTAGTGGACTCAGATCACATTCCCCAAGGTCTCAGGTTGAGTTACAGTGTAGACATGATGTATTCAGAGAAATAAAATATGTTCCACAGAAAACAACAGTCTGCATATCCCCTTTTGCACTTCAAATCATCCCACCCCCAATTTATATATAATTCAAGGCAGAGGGTGGGCAGAGACAGCCAGACTCCACCCCCCCCCAATTGTGGACCTGCCAAAAGCCCTTCTTCCAGCCATTTGACACTGATGAAACCATAAGAGGGAGAGCAGGAAACCAGTCGGGACCCCTCTATGGTGCTTGGATCCAGGTTAGCGGAGAATCACCTCTCCCAAGGAACATGTTCAATTAATTTAAACAGTCATTTGCATTGTCCTTTGATTCCAGTGAACTGCTTTGGGATCTCAGTCACTCATATATTTTTAAATTTTATTTATTTACATTATTTATAGTCCACCTTTCTCACTGGGACTCAAGAGTGGATAACACAGGATAAGTCAATATAACCAACAGGATTGGACATCCACGAATAAACAATGCAATAGGATTTGGATTGTAGAAAGCTGGAAGCAACCAGAAGTCTTAAGCAGAACTGAAGCAATGCATGAGTATCAACATGATGTGTTCACCGATGCAATAACTATAGTAGAATCCTATGTACAGCAACAAACAGCGCAAACCATACACAGTAGTATAGACCACAGGCCCTAACTCTTTACTCAAGTATCTTTCTGAGCCATTTGTTCACGAAGCTGTGATGCTCAGTGTGTCATTCACGGTCTCTCAGCTTACCTACCTCACTGGGTTGTTGTGAGAATAAAATGGGGCAGGGAAGAGTTATGCATGCTAGCCTGAGCTCCTTGGAGGATGGATGGCATTTTTAGAAAATGTGATCAGAGCTGGTAGGACTGGGCACCCAGTTTGGGCTAAAAAAAGCAGGGTACAAAGAGAATCAGGAATAATTAGGGCAGACTCACATCAAAGGCATCACATCTATCGTAAAGCACACAAAAAAGGGTTTTCGAACCCATTTGTTCCATGCCACATCGACCATAAACGCATGCAGAGTGCGATCCTGTGCATCTTCCTGTCTGAAGCCAGTCCTGTTGAAATCAGTGGACCTACTCCCTGGTAAATGAGTTCAGGGATAATGGCCTCAGTGGGAGCGAGCAGTTAATTTGGAGCATGAACATCCATGAGCTGGGTAGCCCCAGGCGCGCGTCAGCAAATTCTGGATTTCTCTGCTGCTGGCTGGCGGAGGTTATGGAAGTTCAGTGCGACCATTTAACAGCTCCCTAATTACACAGCACTGGCTGGCTCATCAGGGTGGCGGAGACAAGGTGACCCCTGAGGCATGGCTGTGCATTCTGAAAATCAGAATAGCCAAAAAAACCTACCCCACCCCCAAATAAGAGCGGGAGGGAGAGAGCAAAGGAAATAAATAATGAGGTGAAGGTGGAAGGATGCCCATGTTACCTGAGGGATGATAGATTTGGGGAAGCAGGACAGCCGATGAATTTATGCTATACTTTTTGCACAAAGGTGTACCAGGGAAGGGACTTCTTGTGTTCAAAAGTGGGAGTACGTGGATTTGTCCCTCTGGGAGATCGGCTTGTATTGCAGTGGGTCTACTCTGAGTTGCTCTGATCTGGATGGGCTGGGCTAGCCCAATCTCATTAGATCTCCGAAGCTACGCAGGGTCAGCCCTGATTAGGACCTGGGTGAGAAACAACCAAGGAAGTCCAGAGTCATTCCGCAGAGGCAGGCAATGGCAAACCACCTCTGCACGCCTTTTGCCTCAAAAACCCTGTGAGGACACCAGAAGTTGGCTGTGACTCGATGGCACTTTTTTTCACCACCACCCTATGTCAAGAAAATAATTGTCCAAGCTATACCAGATGTTTAAAAGGGGGAGGATCTGCCTATGTATGTGGGAATGTGCAAGCTGAATCCATTCTAAATGCTTTTTAAAGTTTGGTGAGTTGGAAAAGTCATCTTACATTAAAGGGTGCGTGAGTACTGGGTGGAGAGTAGAAATAAATGGCAGAAACAGTTCACATCCAGTCTTTCAGTTATGATCATTCTATGCGACGCCCCTCCTGAAAGCCCGACATTGCCTTCCGGTCTGCTCCCACACCCTCGTCTGCACCACTTCCTGTCTGCACCAACCCCATGTCCTTCCCTTCAAAGCCTTCCATGCCCCCCCACCCCTCTGCTCTCATATCCTTATACTGCTCTGCCTGGGACTTTCACTCCTCCTCCTCCACCCTCAGCTATCCAAATGTCTCCTGCTCTCTCTAATGACACCACCCATTCTCCCTTGCCACCTCCTTATTCCTGAACTGCCTCCCAGAACACAGGCACAACTAGGGTTGTCAAGCTCCAGGTGGTGGCTGGAGATCTCCCACTATTACAAGGCCTTTCCAGGAGTCAAAGATTAGTTCGCCTGGTAAAAAATGGCCACTGTGGAAGATTGACTCTATGGCATTATATCCCATTGAAGTCCCTCCCCTCCCCAAGCCTTGCCCTCCTCAGGCTCCACCCCCAAAGTCTCCAGGTATTTCCTAGCCTGGCAAACCTACATGCAACTGCACCTCTTTCACTTCTTTTAGATTCCTTCTCAAAACTCAGCTACTTATTGACGCCTAGAGCACAACCCCATACAGTGAACTCCCAAATAACAGCCACACTCTTCCAACCTAATTGATTTCTGTGGACTTAGAAGGGTGCAACTGTGCTTAGGGCTGCACAGTCAGAGTCCCTCTTCCTCTTCTAGGATTCAGGCTAAGCACACACAACTGCAAGGAATGCACATTCTTCCCTTGGTTAGTCCCACCCTTATTTCCTTCCTCTTTTGAGGGGAGGGGAGAAACTTCAAACTGCACGCTCCCCAGAAGAGGGACCAGCCTTCTCTGGTCTTACATAGCACTGAAGCAAACAGATTGCTGGTGGCGCCTCCCCTGATGCAAGAGGATCCGAAAGGCTGAATGGACCCACAGCACCCCAAGCCAGTTTTCTTGTCTACATGAAAACTGAGATGTGTTTGATGTATTTTTGAGTTAGCGGCATACGCTGAAACGGTTAGGGCCCATCATATCCTTTGGAACGTACTCTTGTCTATAAACTTCACTGATGTGAGGTCTTGCTCCATAGACACTTTCAAAGAAGCTTGGGTCTGTGGCGAAACATGTCAAGACCTTGTCTGTTGTGGCACCAGCCAAGTTCATGGAACTTTGTCACTGAAGGAGGTCCAGCAGGCAGTCTATCCCTGGCATCTCCAGTTAAAAGGATCACGGTACAAAAGAGTCCCTGCCTGAGACTCTGGAGAACCCCTGCCAGTCTGAGAAGACAGTACTGACCTTGATAAATCAATGGTCTGATTTAGAAGAAGGCAGCTCCATGGGTTCATATGTTATATCCATTGCCATGTTTCCAGAAAGACAGTGGGGAAAAAAATTTTGGTTCTGCAAAGCATCTGAAACGAGCAGATTGTTTTGCCATTACTTTTGCTGGCTTTGTTGAATGTTAATTTTAACCATCTCCTCAAATAACATTTTTATACGTTGCTTTGAGCACCTTCTTTGGGTTGAAAGACAGGAAATAAGTTTTAGTAATGCAAACTGGAACAGTACAAAGCTGACAGGAAAGAAGAGGCACAAGGGAAGCCCACGTCACACCAAGACCCTCGGGACAGCACCCACGTTCCGTGGGAACAGACTCTCATGTGATGCTAACAACACTCCTGGCCCACTGTGGCTTGACGGGTTGGATGACAAACACAGGCTGAGAATGGTCAAGGCAGACAACTGGTATCAAATGTGCTCCCAATCCCCAGGAAATGACCCCAGATGTACAAACCCATCCAAACCAGTGCCGGTTCCGGGCTTTCGAGGGCCCTTGACAGACAGTCTCCACGGGACCCCTTCTGCCCACCTGTACTGGTGCAGCTTTAGCAGGGCAGGTCACTGGCAAGGTTGCAGAGAGTAGCCAAAGTCCAGTCCAAAAGTCAGGGGTTCCAGAGAGCAGGTTTACTGAAGTCCAGTCTAGGGTCAAGGAGTTCCAGACAGCAAGTCCAAGTCTAGTCCAAGGTCAGAGATTCCAGAAAAGCCGGTTGTCAGGTCCAGTCTGAGGTTCAAGGCTGCAAAGGTCCAATAGCGGCAGAGCTGGTGGCTCAATAGCAAAGTGTATTCATTGCATCCACAAATTGCTGCTTCTCCCAGCTGAATTTATAGCCAAGTCTTAACCAGTGTTTCCTTTAAGCTGAGTTAGTATGAGCTAGCTCACAGTTTTTTAGCCTCCATCTTACCCATTTTTGGCTTAGCTCAGGTAGGATGGCTCCAGAGCAAACTAATTTATGCAGTAGCCAAATTGCTCGCTCACAACTTTAATGCCAGTAGCTCACAAAGTAGAAATTTTGCTCAAAGAACTCCACAGTTTAGAAGGAGCATTGGTCTTAAAGAGCTAAACTCCCAGCCAATTCCTTGGCAGCCATTCCAAAACTACTCATTCATCTATTCAATTGACAGCTGATGACAGACCATGAGTCTCGCACACCTCCTTTCTTGCAACTCTAGGCATCTCTGACAGCGTCGGTGTTGCAAGGGTGTGGGTGAGCTAAGTGGGCTGGGAGTGGTTTCTGAAGACTTGTTTACTGCTTCAGAGCTACAAGATGTAAGCTATGACTCCTGATCAGCTGGTAACCTGATCTCTTGCTGTTTTCCTTCTGACTCCGAGCCAGCTGCAGCCAGCTGTTCAATTACTGGCTGTAAGCTAGCAGCTAACTCTTCATCTGAGAAATCTGAGCCATCACACAGCACAGACTGACTTATGACACCACCCCTAGTTCTATCTCATGCCTCCCTTTCCTTCCACCCACCCATGCCCCCTCACCTGATTGTGCACCGCCCCCCCCCCAAATCTCCTGAGCTCACAGGCTCCTGCACCACATTCATTTCCTTTCCCCAAAGCACTGGCTGGTGTGTGCAGATGGTAGTGTGGCGGCTGTGACCACCAGAAGTGCTGCCGCTGTGTGCCACCTGCATGAGCTTCCCCATCCATTCTGGAACCCTGGAAACATGAGTGGTGGAGCACTTGCAAACAAATGGGTGGGGAAGGACACATGGACAGGTCATAGCAGAAGTGCATGAGTCAATGATGGTGGGCTGTACTAGAAGCCCTGGGCCTCGGCACCTGCCCCAGCTCAAGGTATGCTACACTAGCTCTGACCCTAACTCATGGCCAGTATCTATCAGAATTATTTTGCTAATTCTACTTTGACTTCTGAGTTCTAGAACTTCTGCTTTTCCCAGCAACAGCCTTCCAAAGGACATAAGCGACTGACTGCAAAAAAGAGCGGAAGAGCAATCTGAATATAATAGAAAATGAAAGCCCCCTAGTGAGAGCGAAGGCTGGGGTTTTTAAAAGTGCCTAAGCCACTCAGAAGTACAAATCTAATTGACTTCCCATGGCACGTACATGTCAAAGAGCTACAGTCTGCATTTGCAAGCACAGATTCTGCACAGGCTAGTGCAGCACTCTTAAAAGTACGGGGATAAATCGGTGATAACTCATGGGTAGGGCCAAAGAACTGAAGTCAACTAATTGCACTAGTTTTAATTGATTGGCAAATCAGCAGAATTTTGCAGATTGATTCAGTATTAATACTGAACCTTTTTTTAAAAGGCAGTCTTTGTTTCTAGATTGTGTCTACACACGGGCACGCCAGGCACCACCTAGGAAAAGGTATTCGCTCCTGTGTGAGAAAGGTGCAGGGAGGAATGCCTCTCCTAAGATGGCGCCTGCCATGTGTCCTTTGTATTTATTCAGAATATTTATATCTCACCTCTTTGCACAGTGCTTTCAAGGCAGTTTCCAACAGTAAAGATGAAAATAACTTAAGTACAATAATACGCATATGTAGTTATCAGGGGTCATTTTGAGCAGGAACACGCAGGAATGCTGTTCTGGGAGTAACAAGCCCAGGAGCGGGCACATATGGTGATGTGCTGTGGTAAAAAAGCAAAAGCAGGCTAACTTGATCTGTATTTTCATGCTTGTTGTAGGGTAGCTTCCCTGCAAGACAAGAAGCAAAAGAAACCTGAAGTGTCTTTAGTCCAAATGTAAAGCTGGCTCGCCAGCTCTGAGTTGGGAAATACCTGGAGATTTTTGGGGTGGAGCCCGAGCGGTGGTTGTTGCCTTCTGACACACTTCCGGTGATGTCAGGGGGTGTGGCATATGCAAATGAGTTGTGCTAATGAGCTCCTGCACCTCTTTTTTTACAAAATGACCCCTGCCAATCCACAATCAGCTAATTAAAAACAATCATGCGTGCTGCACATTGGACACACAAGCATGAGTTCTACACAGAATTCCCACAATTAAAGATAAAATAAAATAATTAAAATACTAAACCAATTGTTTCTTTATTAAGCATGCCAATGCGCAAAATCTTGCTACCTTGAAATGGTTTCATTAAAACAGTCAGCGGGAAGAGAAACATAAAAATAATTGGCTCTGCCTAAGTATTTGGATAGAATTGGGAGTGATATACATATTCAGAATATCCTTATAAAATGGACAGTATAGTAGGACACCAGCTGTTTCTGTTATACCGGACTGACAGAGATGTTGGGCACATGGGGTATGTACATGCGTCCCTTCAAGAAGGGCAGATGGAAGAACGTTCAACCGGGCCAAGGTAAAAGCTCTACGATATTCTGGGGATTCTTTTATTGCCCAAACCATATAAAGAAGCCAAATCAAACTGGAAATGATGTTGCTTAGCACAAGCAGCAAACAGATTAGATTTTTTTATTCTGAATGGTGTAAACTGGGAGAGTGGCTGAGAATGGGATCTGTGTTGATTACCATCTTGCAAGCATTTTACTGTATATTTTTACTGCAGATCTGTTATAATGTTTGTTATTGTTTTAAACTGGTTTTTAACTGTTTTATCGTGACTTGGCTTGCGGCCACATCGTAAGCCGCCCTGAGCCTGCTTGCGGGGAGGGCGGGGTAGAGGTGCAAAAACAAACAAACAAACAAACAATGTGGCAAATGAAGTTCAGTGCTGGTAAGTGTCAGGTGACGCACACTGGGACAAAAAATCTCAACTTCAAGTAGAGGCTAATGGGGTCGCAATTTACTGAAACTGAGAGGGGAAAAAATCCTGGGGTTGTAGTGGATGACTCAGTGGAAGTGTCAACCCAGTGTGCTGCAGGGGTGAAAAAGGCAAACTCTGCGTTAGAGATTATTAGGAAAGGGACTGAGAATAAAATGACCCTGTATATTTCTATGGTACAGTCTCATCTGGAATATGGTGTACAGTTTTGGTCACCATATCTCAAAAAGGACACTGTAGAGCTGGAAAAAGTATGGAGGAGGGCAACCAAGATTATTAGGGGGTTGGAGAACCTTTCTGATGCAGAAAGGCTGTAGAGTCTGGGATTTTTCAGTTTAGAAAATAGGTGACTAAGCGGGGATATGATAGAGGTTTATAAAATTATGCATGGGATGGAGAGAACTGCCAAAGAGGATTTTTTTCTCCCTCTTCCAAAATACTAAAACTTAAGGGCATCCAGTGAAGCTGATGGGCAGTAGGTTCAGGAGGGACAAAGGAAATACTACTTTACATAGTGATTAAAATGTGGAATTCGCTGCCAGAGGATGTTGTGATGGCCACAGGAATAAACGGTGGCAGAGGAGAAGTCTATCAGCGGCTACTAACCATGGTGACTGCAGGGAACTCCACAGAGGCACTAAGCCTCTGAATCCCAGAGCCAGGAGGCCACATCAGGGGAACGCCTCAGCCTTTATGCCATTGTTGGACCTCCAGAGGAACGGGTTTGGCCACTGTGTGAGCTAGGATGCTGGACTAGGTGACCTATTGGTCTGGTCCAGCAGGGCTCTTCTTATGTTCTTATATTCTTAGTTAAAGGAGGTATGCCTGGAGATTATACATTCTGGTCAAACCAAAGAGCTAGTGCCATTGATTTGTCCTAGCTTTGCGTAATCTGCTAGAACAAGTGGACCATTTAAGAGTCAAGACTCGTCAAGACAGTGATCATTTGCCAATTACCTTGGCGTTAAAAACCCAAAATTTAACTATACACATAACTAAGAGATCTGATGTAGAACCGTGTAATGCCTCCGGTTATAAAAGAATACGATAATACACAGTGACATCATTATATCTCATAGTAAACTGAGAAGACTGTGTCAGGCAGGGAAGCTGCAAGAGCACACCACCCATGGATAATAAAGCAGTTTCTATATACATTGGAGACACTCCAGGAATACACAAGAATATAACTTTGTAAATTAACCCAAAGGAAAAAAAGGGGAGGGGGCAAAATGGACTAATGAGGACTGAGCATGCTCCAGGAGGAACAAAATGTTGAGCAGCTGGGAGTAAGTTCAAGCAAAACACAAAGAGATGGAAGAACTGAGAGCTTACAGAACCCTGCAGTGAAGATTAGAGTCTGGGACGTAAGATTCCAAATCGTCCATCCCCTGCTTCAGCTTGGATTGCTAAAGTATGTTTCCTCAGCTTTTAAAAACAAGACTTGCTTTAATCTCAGGGGAGGGTTAAACACCCCTTCCTTGGGAATACAGAAAGCTTTACTGTAGCCTTGGCTGGCCCCACTGCACGGATTTTTGGATCCACATAGAGATCCTCATGGCTACTAGATACAAAGATCTTCATGTAAATAGTGAAGCTTCTATTCCTGTACGGCAGAGAGATGCTAGCTCTTAGAAACGCGAGCACTTCCTAAATAGACTTTTCATATCTAAAACTAGAGGGACTTTTGTTTAAACAAGGTAAGAGTTTTGAGGGATTTAATTTGGGACTATTAAACCACACATTCGTCCGTGACTGTGCTAATGATGTTTTCTGATTGATAACGCTAATATAATTAATAACGCTGGCTAAGAGGAAAGATAAGTGCTTTGGAGGAGAAAAATTGAGAAGCAATCTAGAAGAAAAGCCTCATTTGTTTTTATCGGCTGTTTGTCATAATGTTCTTTCTGTTCTGCGACTTATGATGAACCTCAGCCCGGGCACAGTGATCGGCACCGCTACCGAGTAAGACATCATTGGAGACTTCACCTAGAACCCCTGGTTTTGTCGCACATCCTGAGGATCCTATGCACTGTTTGCCACTTTATACCAGTATTTTTAAAATCTGTTAACATTTCAATGAATAAACATCTGTATAGCCATATAAGCAAAAATAGGTTCTGTCCTGATAGTTAGAAATGAAAGTAATATACGAGGGAGCCTTAGACTGAATCAGACCCCTTGGTCCATCTAGGTCCGAACTCTGCCTAGGACAGTGAGGCTTGTTCAGTGGCTTGGAAGCCTCATATGGCTACTGCACACGCCCACCTGTGGTTCTTCTGAGCACCATCTTCCAATGTGGCACCTGGACCACATTTCAGGAAAGTGGGCAAAGCCCTTTGGCCTGGTGGAGCTTGTGGTTGGCAGGTGGTTCTTACCCAGAAACGGGTAAGCTGCAAGCCTGGCATACCAGGGATTAAAGTAAACACAGTTGTTTAGGTTGATGGTACCACTGAATTATAGCGCCTCTCCTAAAAACCACAAACCAGTGCTGAAATTAATGGGTTTAAGTGCACTTAAGTCAATTAAATGTGGCCAAATAATTGGTGGAGAGGAGGGAATGGACACTATCCTAAGCACAGGATGCTCATCCTATGCATATTTACCCAAGATGCCATTAATGTCAACAAACTAATTTTCATGCTTAGTATTATGGTCTTTAGATGCCACAACTCCAATGTGGGCATAACGTATTGTGCTTAAACCAGTACAGGCAGCAGTCAAAGGAATATAATGAAAAGTAGGACTTTTCATAGGACTATAATAGGAGTTAAATGTGTCTTGTTTTTGATTTTGGCAAGAAGAAGAAGAAGAAGAAGAGATTAGATTTATACCCCGCCCTTCACTCACTTGGAGTCTCAGAGCGGCTTACAAACTCCTTTCCCTTCCCCTCCCCACAACAGACACCCTGTGAGGTAGGTGGGGCTGAGAGAGCTCTTTCCCAAGCTGTCCTTGAGGGAACAGCTGGTACAGAGCTACGGCTTGCCCAAGGTCATCCAGCAGGTGCAAGTGGAGGAGTGGGGAATCAAACCCAGTTCTCCCAGATTAGAGTCCGCACACTTAACCACTACACCAAACTGGCTCCCATATGGTGTCCCATAAGACACAAACTTGTAAGGGGGGGGGGAATGACAAACTGATGATGGATTATACAATTTTAATGCTCAAACTGCAGAGCTTCCCTTATACAAATAGCCATTATGCACATGAATAAGTCCTGGTAAAGTTAATTTTTTTTTCATTTAGCAATTATTCATTCCAGGATCTGCAGGATCAGAAACAAGCTCTGCCTCATTTTGTTCAGGAAATGGTACCAACCACACTCAAAGCTTGGATCTTGCTATGACAAGCCATACACTATTCCTAGATGTCTGTTTAATGCCATCTAAATTTATGAAGCCTGTGGACACCAAAACAATGCTCAGTATACATAACCTTAGCCAACTAGTAGGAAGTTAAAAATATTAGACTTAACTGGCATTTTCCAAGCACAGACACAAGTTCTTGGCTGCATCTAGAGATACCTTCGTTCTAGGGTTGCCATCTCCAGGTTGGGAAATTCCTGGATATTTGGGGGGTTGGAGCCTGGGGAGGGTAAAGTTTGGGGAGGGAAGAGACTTCAATGAGCTTTAATGCCATAGAATCCACGCTCCAAAGCAGCCATTTTCTCCAGAGGAACCTATTTCACTGGAGGCCAGCTATAATTCCGGGAGATCTCCAGGTCCCACTTGGAGGTGGGCAAACCTACCTCTCCCCACTTCAAGTGTGTACAAGACAAATTCAAACGTCCAGCTTTACATGTGGCTTGCTTTCTTCTGTGCAGCAGTGCTGTCTCCTATTATGGGATAAGCATTATGTTCTGACTGGGTAATAGAAAAAATGTCCCGCTTCCAGGCTTTTTCTTATAATTTTGGGCTCCAGATATGCCACATTTCATCTTCCTATAGTACAGAAGTATCTATCTCAGCTATTTCTGGGTCTTGCAGTTCTGACTGTATGTCACCTTTCAGGGTCAGTCAGAAATTGGAGCAGGGGCAGGTAATGTTGTGGGCACAGCTACTTGGGAAGATGTTGGGCTGCCAACAATAAATGGGGCGGGGGGGAGAAGAAAAGGATTGCAGTTGGCCAGGCAGATGGGTTGTGAGTCTCAGCCACACTGGGGGTGGGGAGAGAGCCAGCCCTCTGTACTGAGCAAATGACATGCATGATTGGGGGGGGGGGGGGGTTTGCACATGTGTGTGTGGGGCACCTGCCATTAGTTTAGAACAAAGTTTATTTTGTTCTAAATAATAAAATAAATGTTGTGTTCCTTATGCTGAGAGACAAGACGCACACATGCCTCGTTTCAGAAACCAGACTGATTTAGTAGTTTTATCAGCTGCTGCCCCGCCTTTCTCCCACCTATCCAACATGGCTTTTAGCAAATATAACAATACACCAAACAACAAAAAAATCTTGAACTACACGGGTGGCAGATTTTAGGGCTTTGGTCATGTGGGCGTATCCTAGTGATTCGGTTACGTTGTCATTCAGTGCCAGGCTTTTTTTGGACCGCTTTTTACAGGTTTGGATGATAATAATTCTAAAGGAACACAAAACGAGAACTGGATAGCGGGTAGTTCGTTCTGTTTTATTTTATGGACACAGGATTCACTTTTCTGCATATGCTCATCTGCAACTGACAGGCTGAAATCAAACCTCTGGGGAGTAATCAATACAATATTCAATATTCTTCCATATAATAATCAGACATATTTAGTACTTTGAGACATATCTCACTTCCTCCAGAATAAACAATACTGAAATTCATAAGGAGGAGAGGGGATATATAATGCTGATATGCGTTTTTCACTTAACGTTTTTTTTTTAGCAACACAGCGGGGGGAAATGCACTCAATTCTTTTGAAGCGACCAAAGTCAATTGAAATAGGAGCATTGTCTTTATTACCAAGGGGGGGGGGGGGGAAAGCAAGCATGCGAACACAGACCTATATGCTCTATCTGTCAAGGTATCTGAAGACACAATATTAATATCAGGCAGACTTCCTCCAACAAATCCATTAAGACCAGTGATGGAAAGATTAGTTCATATCATATCATCCATCTCCCTACTCACACGTCGGAAAAGTAATGTTCACCAGTGCTTTAGGATGTCTGATAAAATAATAATGCCTTCCATTTATGCAGCATATTTAATCGCTGGCAATCCCAGAGCAAGCCACTAATCAGGCACGCTCAGGAATCTGTCAGAAACTGAAAAGCACAAACGGGTCCACCCTCACAGGTGAATCTAATGGACAGCCTATCCTATAGTTATGGAGGGCAAAAACCTTGGGAGCAGTACCTTCAGGAATCCACATAAAACAGACCAAGGGACGCTAAACCTGAAACATACAGAGAATGAAAGAAACCGTCCATGAGGGCAGATCAAGATGGGGAGCCGTGTTAGTCTGTCTGTAGCAGTAGAAAAGAGCAAGAGTCCAGTAGCACCTTAAAGACTAATAAAGTTTGTGGAAGGGGATGAACTTTCATGAGTCACTGCTCACTTCTTCAGGTATTCTTCTTCAGGTATCTGAAGAAGTGAGCAGTGACTCAGAAGAGCTCAGTCCATGAGGGGTGTTTGTAAGTGTGTGTGTGTGTGTGTGTGACAGAGAGAGAGAGAGAGAGAGAGAGAGAGAGAGAGAGAGAGAGAGAGAGAGCATTTTCACAAATGGTTCTAAGAATGCCTTTTAGTTTCTAGCATTATTCATAAGCGACTCATTAATGTGACACAGAAAGTGGAAGTGATCCATCTGAAAAATCGAATGTGCTTTTTGATGCATGTGGCTGTTTGATTTGATTTACAGATAACAGGAAATCAGGGACTTCTGACACTGCCTTTGAAAATGAACCGAGGCAAGAAGGGAACCCGGCCAAGAGATGCTTGCATTCCAGGTCTACCTCTGTCTCCAGCTCGCTGTGCTTGCTTGTTATAGACATCTGTAGAGGCAAACAGCCACTGCCAGCCTTTTCATTATTCATGTATTGTTTCTGGGGTGCTGGTCAAAGTCCTAGCCCATCGCCCCTGTCCAGTGTCTAGGCCTTTGTTTATAGGGGAGCAGCCACACACATCATTTTCCATCTGCATTGTGAAACGGTATAAGAGAGAATGCAGTCAGAGTGCTGAATCAGTGCAGAGAGAAGGAACCGGAAGGAGGGTAGTTAACGCAGATTTAAGTTACCCTGATTTCAACTGCATCCATGAGGAACAGTGACAGTGTGCATTGCCTCTGGCCCAAGTCATTCTCAGATGTGTTAAGGCTGAGAAATCGAGAACATCTTCATGTGCACCACTTTTTTCTATTGACGCTATATTGGAGTAAGGGAACCCCGGCCCCCTGCTCTGAACAGCATCTACAGCAAAAGTTGTAAAATGCTCGCTACAGTACAAGAAATGGCACCACTGGAATTTTTGCTAGGAATGGAGGGAGGAGGAAAAGATTCAGACCAAGATTTAAAGGTCCACACTAGGTGTTTAGAGAGCTGGCTGGATGTAGTGGGTGGTGCTCCACTAGGCCTGGGGAGATCCAAGTTCAAATCCCCACTCAGTGACACAGCTTGCAAGGGTGACCTTAACCTGGTGAGTCGCTCCCAGCCTAACCTACCTCACAGGGTTGTTATAAAGGGTGGACCATGCATGCTGTCCTGAGATCTACCGAAACGCAGTGGGATGAAATGCAATAAATAACACATCACAGCGTTTTTGTGCAGGGAGGATTCACGCATGCTACTCTCAGAGGCAGCGTGGGACAAAAATAATATAAGATACCTATTTGAGTTTAAAGTGCATACATCAACAAACAAGTAAAATGTGGGGTTCAATGGCCTTTCTAATACATCCGAAGACGTATACATTTTTGCTGTGACACACATATTTTTTTAAACAATGGGTTTCATGGCAAACGCATCAGCATGATGTGGCACAGATATGTTAAGATTAGGGTGATCCAGGTTCAAATCTCCCAGCCTATCCCATCCCCCAGGGCTGTTAACAGGATGAAAATACGGGGAGCCATAAAGCCATGTGTACCAGGGTGGGATAGAAAAACACTGAATATTTAGTTGTGCATAGATCAGTCAGCGTGCTGGTGAAAGCCCAGCCCTACCACATTTTCATTCCACTCCTCTGGATCCTTCCTTCTAATAACCGTGCATGCTGGGTCAAGCTATGGGAAACTAGACACGAAGTGAGCCGCATGGCCGGGTGAGAATTTGAACTCAGTCCCTAGTTCAAACACCAAACCACACTGGATCCACAGGCGTGGCTAATGCAGAATGCATAGGCTATTGAACAGAGGCACCAGGAAGGCCTATGCAGCTTTGGGGGCTAAAAGAGTCATGGACTCTGCGAGAAACCTGTTCCAGTTCACCTTCTGTTGTTACTGCCCCCACCCCAACAGCAGAGGGCGCTGATAAACTCCCTTTCCCTCCCTACCTCCAGGGGGCGCCGATTCATTCCTCTCTTATAGACCTGCCACAGCGAGAGGATGCGAACACAGTAGAGAGGATCTCTATGATTGGCTGGTTGCTCCCTCTAAATGGCGCGACGGAATGAGAGCTCAGCTCCGATTGGTGGCTACAGGTCCTACACCAATGGAGGCCTTAATGGGGGGGGGAATACCTCTTTCTATGCAGCGCTTCTCCCCCCCCCCCTTTATCTTTTAGTTTCACGTTGAAGCTACTGTGGACTTCCCAGGGAAGTTTTTGTCGTCATCGCTACAGACAAGCGTGACTAAAGACCAATCAGCTCACGGCCCTGGCGACTGTTGCTAGGCAGATTATGGTAATGAACCATGGGCGGCCTCTCCCCCCTCCCGCTCTGCAGCTACCATTGTGAGGTGAGGACAGGTGGGCGGGTTTGATCTCCGGCGGGGCCCTGGGAGCTCGTCTGGACACGACAGTTACACTGGACCCCCTCAGGTAAAGCGATGGGACGGTCCGGGGAGGGAGTTCGGCTCAGTGTCTCCGTAAGGCCTAGTCGAAGGTTTTTTGGGGGGGGGTTGTTGTTTTAGTCGCACCCAAGATGGCGCCGGCACCGGGACAAACCGTTGGGTCCTGCGGGTGGGGGAAGCGGTGCAGGGCGCTGCCATTCCCCCTCCGTGCCGGAGAGGTACAGTCCGCTCCCCCTCCTGATCGGGATACCCCATCCGCCCCGGACAGGGGGAGAAAGGGCTGCCCCAGTCAGGGCCTCCCCCTCCCTCTTGGTATAGTCCGGGCCCCGGCACCTCACTAGCGAAGGGGGGGGTTGTTGAAGCCATTTTAATGCCCCCCCTTCCCTAGCAGCTGTAGGCCTTCATCCACCCAAGGGTGGCTCCCCCCTACCCGCCGCCTTTGGATTATCCTTTATCCCGTCGGCTTCTTCTCTTCTTTCCCTTCGAAGAACAATAACGTTACGGCTCGACTCTCGCGCCTTCCTTCCCTCCCCCCCCCCTTTTTCCGTGGTTGGGACAGGCCGGGGAAATGACCGTTGGGCGCGAGCCGCCGGAGCTGTTCGAACGCCCTCGCGCTGGGGGGAGTCCGAGGGTCGGCGGGTTTCCAGCCGCCGCGGCGCCTCTCTCTTGTGATTGGCTGAGAAGCCGCGGCGCGCGCCCCTTTCTCCCATTGGTCTGCACGGGGTGGGGGAAGGGAAGGGCACCAAAGGGGGATTCCAGATTTGCCTCAGTCAGCCGGGTGGCCGTTGAGAGGAGCGGCCGCTTCGGAGGCCTGGCGCTCGCTTAGACACGCTCACACGAACAGAAGTCCTAGTCGAATAATCGAATAAACGTCGTTTGAATAAAATCTGCATATACTTGTATAAGCAGGACGACTCCATAAGTCTTTTCCCTCTCTAGCTGGCCTTTTGCTCGTAGAGTGAGGTCTGTGGCGCCTGAACTGTTGGGGCGTCCAAAAAACGGAGATGAGAACCCTTAAAAAAAAGTGTATGCAGATTTACGTTCGAATTTTGAGATTTACGTATAATTATCATAATGCAAATGGCCATACACCTTCCCCTAGTGCTGGCTGTGCATGCGATCCAGGTGCTACCTGTGAATGGCATGCTTTCCAAAGGCCCTTGTTCTCCCTCATGGTGGCCTGTCTTAAATTCATGCCAAACAGCCTTTCTTCCAAATTTGGGTCCCAGCCAGGTATTCTGTGGGTGGGCATTCAGGAACTGAGCCTCTGCAGCCACTTTGGTCAATTTGATTGGGCAGAAGCAAAACCCAGATATTATTCAGAGGACATTCATCTTTTTAAAGGCTTGGCCTCTGCAAAGAGGACATCTGGCCACCCTATTTAAAATGCATGTGTTTCTTGCAGCAAACACCTTTATGGGCTTGCTAACACTATAAATCTGGCCATTTTTTACCATGCCACAAGAATTCTTTTTGTCTTCACTGTAACAGACTTCATATGATTACACCTCTGGAATTATTATCATGTTGAATCCAAATGAACAGGAGTCTCGGCACCTTGAAGATAAAATATTATTGCAGAATGAGATGTGGCCCTAGGGTTGCCAGCTCTTGCTTGGGAAATACCTGAAGATTTTGGGGTGGAGCCTGGAAGAGGAGGAGTTTAATTCAGGTATAATGCCATAGAGTCCACCCTCCAAAGCAGCCATTTTCTCCAGCAGAACTGGGCTCTGTGGTCTGGAGAGCTGTTGTAACTTTGGGAGATCTCCAGTCCCCACCCTGAGGTTAGCAAGCCTATGTTGTCCACTTTTCATACGAACGTAAGAGAAGCCAATGTTGGATCAGGCCAATGGCCCATCCAGTCCAACACTTTGTGTCACACAGTGGCCAAAAATACCAGGTGCCACTAGTACAGGTGCCACCAGATACAGCTAGTAGATCCTCTCTGTGCACAGACACTACAGACATTGTGTGTAGGTGATATTGGGGTAAAGCTGTAGGTTTTCGTGGGTTGCAGGAAGAAGAAGCCAGGTCCTTGTTCTACCCTGGGGGAAAGGCTTTATGAAACCTTGGGATTTCTGTCTCATTGTAGCTGTTATCTATCTTAGCCAAATCTGGGACTTCCTCCCTGTTATAGGTATTATCCATCCCATTTATGAACAGGTTTGTCTATATAGCTCAGGGGCTTTTAGACAAGACAACATTTTGTACAAAGTGTTTAACATAGACTAAAATGCAGACACCCCCCCCCATCTAAACAATTTAAAACTAACAAAATCAATGGCAGAATTGGCGAAAACAAACCCAAATGAGTAAGAAATAGCATAATCAGAGAAAATTAGATTACATTCCAGGATGGTGATCAACCTATAATTAAATAAGTATTATGGTGTTGGAGTCTGCCAGTGCGGTGTCAATATCATTACCAGAGGAAAGTTGAAAGAGATGATAGTCACCAGAGCAACTCAGAGAAGAAGCTATTGGCAGAGTAATCAGGGATGCCCTCAATCCAGCTGAGGTGTTATCTTGCGAATTATCTCTCTGCTTTTCTTGATTAGATTTGAATTTCACATAATTATATTTCACCTTGTTGTTCCTGCCTTTTTCCACGGCTCCTTGACCACACTGTTTTCTCATCTGCTTCTATATCGTAGCACCATGAGTGAGCATGTGCACATTACATCTGAAGGAGTGAGTGCTAGTTCGTGAAAGCTGATGCTGGAATAAAATTTTATTAGTTTTTAAGGTGCCAAAAGACTGTTGTTTGTATAGACTTAATGTAGTTGTCGCTCTGGAATCCATCTTGGAAGAGATGTTCTGAAAATGAAGAGGGGGATGCTTCTTCAAAGAAAGTGCTTACTAGCTGTGTTTTTTTAAAATAAGTATGTATACTAAAAATATTTGCATTTTTAAAAATGTGCTGACTAACTTCTTAGCCAGTCAAGGGTTTGTTAATCACAAGATCCAGCCCTTCTGTTTTAGCAGCCATGTGGCCACATTTTGGCAGTTGACATGTTGTAGTGTAGGACTAGGATAGAGGAGACCCAGATTTGGACAGGTGGTAAATTTTTCCTTACAAGGTGGTATAGCTTAGTACAGATGGTTGAGGCTCTTCTCTTTCCTACACCGGGAGTAGTCTGATCATCTCTGTATGGGTTCTGGAAGACTTATTAAAATAGGAAGATGTCAGGTAGGTTTCCAAGTTATTTAAGAAGATGACACCTTTTTTCAGCCCCTAATTGCCACAGAGGGAGAGAAGACAGCGTTGTAGGTTCAGTCTCATCATATCTTGGAAGCTAAGGAGGGGCAGGACCTGGACGGGGTGGGACACCATCGAGGAAGGCTCTGCAGAGGAAGGCAATGGCAAACCACCTCTGCTTCTCACTTGCCTTGAAAGCCTCTTGCTGGGGTCACTATAAGTTGGTTGCGACTTGGCGGCGCTTATATGTACATAAATGCTATAGGCTTTCTGAGCCCACCCTCTTCAGACCTGTGCTTGATAAGAACACATGAATGTCAAACCTATGAAGTCAAACCTTGTCTCTCACATGACAGCATTCATTGTGTAGAAATATCTGTGTTGTGTGCTTTATCACACATCTAAGTTTATATAACTTATGAACCGGAATGAGCATGACTTTTTAGGATCGTTTCAGTGCCTTATACTTTGCACTGTACAGTGTACAAATCAAAGGCTGTGGCAGGACATACTAATGTGTGAATTCCAAAAAAAATTTTCACCACGTACTGGAAAACTGGTACACGTCCTGGCTTCTCTGGAATGTATACCCAGGGGGAAATGTCTACATTTGCTGTCTTGTACACACTTGGAGGTACACATTTTCTCTGTTTGGAAACAATCAAGGAAGGGGACATGCAAATGACATGCCGACTTCCTAATAAATGTGCCCCGAGTGAAAAGAAAAAATTCACTGTTGTCACACGTTAGTAGAAAAATGCTTATTTCCATTCAGCTGTTAAACTGTTGAATAAAGACTTGTGTAAAAGTAAGAGAACTGGTTTAATCTAATACATAGACATGTATTAATGGCTTGCATGTTATGGCATAAAATGATTCAACATGGGAGTAACATGAGAGTCCTTGCACCTCCCATCATGTGGCGCGTTAACTGATCCTTGATCTTGAGTGAGAGAGGCACTAAAACGAAAGTGGCTTAAATTGAACTATTGAGACTAAATGGATGGTGGAGCTACACCAGAATGTTGATATGGTAACTGATGTAAAGAGACTCATTGCACCTTTTGTGTTTTTGTTAAACATGTATCATTTTTCTTCTAATCACCCTGTTGGTACTGAACAGGTTGATTCCTTTGACCACATGATCACAGCATCTGCGATACAAGGTTGCCATGGCAACTGTGCTACCCAACGGCAACCAGCCGGCAACTCTGGCACTGCAGAAACTGGGGCATTCAAGTCAGTGACAAGATGGAATTGATAAAAAGAACCGTTGCTTTCTGAAATCCCAATAATTAGTTATCAGCTTGATGGCATTCATGCCTTTCACAGCCTCTGATGTGCTACAAAACTTTAGTATAAACTGGAGTAGTGGTTATGAAAGCACATGAGCCGAGGAAGGGGGAAGGTGGTGTCCAGAAGTTGCAGCTAGGTTTCCTGAGCTTTGCTCCGGCCATGCAGGTGTTTGGCACAGCTGCAAGTGAGGGATGGGTTGACTGTGATAAAGGCAGGCAGAGTTACAGTGGCTGATGTAATTAGGCCCAATTACACTGAAATCGTGTTCACAGTGAAAGATGCAATTGCATCCAAGGAGATCGGGTCCTAATGTTATTTTGCTAGATGCTTCTGCTATTACACTGAACTTGATTAGCAGTTCCCGACTGGGTGGCTTGCACCATATTGATACTGGAGTAGGATGACACAGTTTTTGTCCATGGAACTTCATGGCTAATGAGGACCATAGCTAAGAAAACGACTCGACTGACACAGAGCCTTAACTTAGGTTTCTGTAGGGCTACATAATTAGCATGTTGTGGGAATAGTTTTTATCTCCAAATTGGGTCCCAACCTCTATGCCCCAGTGATTGTACCTATCATATCCAGTCTGCCTTGAAATGCCTTGCTATCGAAGGGTGACGTGCTGCTTTTTGCCTGTACATTAAATAACTTTACCAGGAAATCAGAAGGCAAGAGGTGACCCATGTCATTTCTCCACATTATGTACCCCATTATGTTCTTTGTTTTAAGTCTCTTTAAACTGAAAAAGAAAATTGCATTGATCTTGGTATCCCCCCCCCACCTTTAATTCCTAGCTGCCACTGAGGATTAACCTGTATAGGCTGAACACACTTATAATTGATCTGTGTCATCCTAGTATTGGATATTTTCTTTTGTTTTATGGAAAGAAAGCCATTATCAGTCCTGCTTTCTTTTGGGAATACGCTGAATGCTTTTAATACAATGATCTTGAAGAGGGAAACTGGCCCACAAATTGCCATAGCTGAAACCATGCTATGCAGACATCCCCTGCTCTATTCTGAAGACAAAGCCACTATTAGCAGTGTGCATTTCATTGGCTAGAAACTAGTATCCATTTGCCAGAGATGGTAGCGACAAAGGTTGTTGCTCACGCCACCCACCTCTTGCAAGGGACGAAACGAAATGAGTTCGTACAAATATATCTGGAAGAAGCAAGGCGCTTGTGTGCTTTTTGCCAAAGACCAACTTTGCCTCAAAATTATGGGCAAGAAAAGCGATGTGTTGCAACCAGGATGCATTATGCATATGAAAAGATAAATAATGTGTGTGTGTGTATTTTTTTCTGCTTTCAAGATTCCAGATTTTCAAATAATTTTGAATGTGGGTTAGGAGAACCATGAGGCTATAGGAGGCTATATGAAAGACCATAGGACAGCTGTAGGGCCAGAGGTAGATGGATTTTCTTGCCAAACTAGGAGGCGTAGTTCTGCCATACAGTCCATGTTTTGTTCAGGTGTGATCAGTCATCTCCCTCTAAATCAGAAGTGTCAAACATATTTGTTATGAGGGCTGCATCTGACATAAATGTCACTCTGTCGTGCCAGGCCACGTCTGTCATAAAATGTAATGCCAGGTACTGGAGATATTTACCATAGACTGTGACCCATGCCCCTCCTCAGCACCTAACTAACCACACTTTGCTAGATATGCATAAGATGTTTTGCACAGCAGAGAGAGCTATGGCCCGACAATCAAGGTGCAACAACCAGAGACTCTTGTGGCTCTTTAAAGACTAACACATTTCAGAAGCTTTCGATGAGCTGGAGCATGAAGGGCTGCATTCCATCGCTGCAGGTGCAGCAGCCAAAGACAGGTGGCCCCAAGGGGCATCAGCCGGGGAACCCAACAAAGCCCTGCCTTAAAGAAACTGCCGCGGCCAACAGGCTTTGGAGAGGGGAGGGGGTGAGGCACTTCTCTCTGTCAGAGTCCCACATTCAGCAATAAACTTGAACCACTAGGGGAACTGCAGTGTTCCCCAGCACCGCACGCAATATTCCAGCGCTGCCACTCTCCAAAGATGCCAGCTCCACTTTAATTGCCTTTTGCCGACTTCTATTTCCTGCCAGATCCACACACAGCATTATCCAACCCATCCAAAATATTACTCCCCATGTGCAAGTGCACAGATACACATCCAGGGCCTGCCTTTGCTGAATGCCTGCTCCCATCCCTGACCTTTGCCTTACCCCCCCCTCCCACCCCCAGTTCCATTCAGACTGTTGCCTAAGGCAGCGCTTGCATGCAGAGAGCCCGAAGAGTGTGAATGCTTTTTGGCTTGGCCTCTTATTTAATCCTCCCCATACTGCCCGTGCACATTTGGGTCAGCAGGTTACCAGGCTCTGGCTCACTTGACTTGGTGGGCGTCCTCCGCCTCTGTCCCTTGGCATTCTGCATGCGTTCTGCCCCTTACATAAGCACCAGGCTTTCCTCTTTCTCCTAGGCTGCTGTGCACAGCAAGCCCGGCTTGGCCAATTGCTCGGTTCACATGCTTATATAAGTGAGCATGTTTGGCGAACTGGCCAGCGCCTTTCCACAGGCAGCTGTGCCCATGGTTGCCTTTCCCCAGGCTGCCTGCAAGTAGGAAGCCCCTTGGCTGGGCTCTGAGAGGTGGGGCCAAAGAGATTCTGCCTGCCGCACATGAACAGTTAGCCATCTTTCCAGCAGCCCAGCCCTGCAGAGGCAGGAGTCCAACACACTCTGGCTGGAGGAGGAGGAGGTGGTGGTGGCGGTTGGCAGCATGTCCCAGCCCAGTGCCTTGGCCAAGGGTGGCAGGCAGGCCCCAAGGGGACTGGTTACATGGAGCTCAGGGCCAAACCAGCCCTCCTTGCCACCCCATGGTTGCCAACTCTGGGTTGGGTGATCCCTGGAGATCTGGAGGAAGACCCTAGGAAGAGCTTCTGTTTGAGGAAGAGAGGGACCTCAGCAGGGAGTATAATACCCTAACAGAGGCCCTTCTGGTCCACATTCAGACTGGTTCTCCCCCCCCCCCCCCCCAGTTGCTCACGGGCTGGATAACAGTCCTGGATGGTCTGGTACCAGCCCCCAGGCCATGTGTTTGATGTGACTGCTCTAAATGATCCCAAATAGCAGAGCTAGGAGAGCCCTCTGCCTTCAACCCTCATTTGATAGTAGAGAGAAAACCAGCTTGACTGGATATCAGCCTTAAATGTTGTTATCAGCCTTAAATGTTGTTGATGCTTATGCATTTTTTTTGTCCTGTTCTTGTTAAAGGGAGTAGGTGGATTTATGGTTTCAAAAGAGCTTTTCATGCCAGCAGTAAGAGTGGTGGCTGTAGTCCAGGCAGGGCAGCGACATGGATATATCAGTAAGTTGAAGTCCCTCAGAAGAAGGATGACTTGCCACAGGTGAAGGACAATGATTGGGGCAAGGTACTGAATGGGACCTGCAGTGCAATCCTAAACAGAGTGACGCTCTGTCAGAGTTCCCAGGAGTCAGTAATCAACAACGTTCCTTAAACAGGATCAGTTTATTGACTCAGGTTAACTTCACTGCGCTAAACACTATTTATGTTAAGACTAACACTGGAAAAGCGGGAATGGGATTTTATACAGGGTTCAAATTGGGGTCCTCAGGTGGATACAAGCCAGTGAGCAACAGGTTACATTTGCGAAACCAGAGAGCATCTCCAGGCCTTGTCAAAGCAAAGATAAACGTCACAAGAGAATTGAAACTTGGCATTGCAGCGTGAGCCTCCTCACCTCCGCTTCTTTATGGCAGCCTAGCTGGCACGCTCTTCTAAACCTGCTGAATCCAATGGATTCAGAAGACTGTAACTCTGTTTAGGATTGCACTGTGAATCCCTGTTCACTGGAAATTCAGTTGAGTTCTTCTTTGGCTTTTGGAACTTCTTCACCAGGTAGGCACTTGCTATTTGTTCCATTCTTCCTCGTAGTTATATATATTCCAGTGGGAGGGGCCACGGCTCATTGGTTGAGCTCATGTGTTATATGAGGAGGTTCCAGGTTCAGTCCCAGAATCTCCAGCTGAAAGATCAAGGAGTAAGTAGTCTGAAAGACCTCTGCCTGAGATTGTGGTGAGCTGCTCCTAATCAGAGGAGACAGTACTGAATTTGGTAGACCTGCTTTGACTTGTGTTCATGCAACTAAAAACATTTGAGAGAGGATGCTAAGACCGCCAGGATGCTGTATGTAGTGATGCATTCCTACGTTTACATACAGAATTCACAAATTATAGGGGGGGGGGGGACCTTGGCAAGTGCCTAGGATGCTGTCCGAGGGTCTTCATCCTTTGGATGTCCATGGTTATCTACGAAACTTGATCCTAAATAGCTGTACATCAGAGCCTGCATTGCTGGCGTAACACCCTTTTCCAGAGTTGTGATGGAGCTGTTATCATTTCGTCTTGGCTTGAGCCCTGATTTGCCAGAGCCGCGTGTAATGGCATCGAGCAGCGAGTGGGACAAAAATATCCGTCATTTGCATACGGCAGATAGGGCAGTGACGTGTCTGTAGCAGCAGCATATGTTTTACATTAAATAGTGTTAACGCACTGGCTGTTGGATGGATGCGTGCAAAATAAAAACCCTATATGATTTCCTTCATATTAACTTGCACTATAGTAGTCGAGCACTTCTCAAATGTGTCTCTGGCCACCTGCCGTTGTCGCCAGCTGTGCAAAGCAAATTGTAATGAACTTGCAAAGGCAGCTGCAGAGTAAAGCTCTTTCAAGATCAGGGGTTTTATTCGTTTTTTTTCTGTGGAGAACAACAATAGATCTGCTTGCCAGTTTTGTGTGCTGCATAAGTGCTGGAGGGAAAGATTGTTGGAGAGTAAAAGGAAAATGTGGCTTTCGGTTCTAAATTGTGTGTTTGTGGGGGGCAAATCATGTGAGAAGAAGTTAGGTAGCAGGTGTAATTATTCTGGAATAGTTGAATGGGTCCGATTCTTGAAAAGTAATTGTGTTCTCTTTGTTGCCAGTTCTCGTCCTAATGCCAGGTCCCTCACAATGATGAAGTTTTTTTGAAAATTAACGAGAACCTTAGATTGGCAGGAAGGAGGTGTAGCAAGTTGAGTTTCTATGGTGAGGAACAGCAGGAATATATACAGCTTGTTTACGGCATTGCTGTGGATTCAGAGGTTTTTACAATGTAGTACATAATGCTATATAAATGTTTGGCAGCAACATTAGTGTTACCAGACTTTAGTAATAGGCTCCCCTCTTTCTGTGTTGTTTTTAAGAGAATCGTGTCAATGGTGACTGTTTGGTTCATTTTCCTTGTGATAACTGGTAATTGGGAGGGAAGGTAGCATGGTGCATGTGCCCTGTTTACATCTAGATTAGATTACTGCTGCATTCTCTGTGTGGGGCTGCCCTTGAAAAGTGTTTGGAAACTTTAATTGGTATAGAATGCTGCAGCAAGGATCTTGACCGGAGTGGATTGTAGGGCCCGTATCGCTCCAGTCTTGATCCATCTACACTGGCTTCCAATTTGTTTCAAGGTGCTGGGTTTCACCTGCAAAGCCCTATAGCCAGTTTGGTGTAGTGGTTAAGTGTGTGGACTCTAATCTGGGAGAACCAGGTTTGAGTCCCCACTCCTCCACTTGCACCTGGCTGGATGACCTTGGGCAAGCCATAGCTCTGTACCAGCTGTTCTCTCAAGGACAGCTTGGGAAAGAGCTCTCTCAGCCCCACCTACCTCACAGAGTGTCTGTTGTGGGGAGGGGAAGGGAAAGGAGTTTGTAAGCCGCTCTGAGACTCCAAGTGAGTGAAGGGCGGGATATAAATCCAATCTCTTCTTCTTCTTCTTCTTCTTCTTCTATATTGGGACCAACATACCTGAAGGGCTGTCTGATCACTTCTGAAGCTGCCCGACTGTTATGGTCATATTTGGAGGCTCTGCTTTGTTTGCCCCTGCCTTCCAAGATCAGAGAGTTGGCAAACCAGCCTTCTCGGTGGTAGAACCAAAACTCCCCTGGGAGATTCATCTGTCTCCTTCTGTTACCATCTTCCACCAGTGGGTAAATACTTTTTTGGTTCATTTGGCATTCCCTCAATGATCCCTCCTTCCTAACAAGGATTTTTAATGTTTTGTATATATTTTAACTGTTTTGCATGCACCTTATTTCTGTTTTTAAACTCTCTGAAAAGTCTTTAATGATGTATGTCTGGGGTGGGGGTTGATTTTAAGGGTTTTATAATGTAATTTTATCTTTTATGTTTTTATGCTATCTTGGCATCCCTTGTAAGGGCAGAAAGGCAGGATATACATTTTGAAAATAAAATAATTATCTTGTTCGATCTCGGAATCTAAACAAAGTTGTTATTTGGATGGGAGACCATGAAGGAAGGCTTTGCAGAGTAAGACAATGGCAAACTACCTCCGCTTCTCACTTTCCTTGAAAGCCCCTTGCAGGGGTCAACAGCAGTGGGGTTCGTGTCAGGTTCCCCTTGGCTACCGGTGGGGGATGGGGGAGGTGGGTTTTCCAAATCTAGCTTGAGAAACTCCTGAAGATTTGGGGATGGAGCCTGGGAAGGACAGGGGTCTCAGTGGGGTACATAGAGTTGATCCTCCAAAGCATCCATTTTCTCCAGGGGAACTGATCTCTGTATTCTGGAAATGAGCTGTAATTCCAAGGGATCCCCAGGTCCCACCTGTAGGCTAGCATCCCTAGCAGTTGTGACTTGACTGCACCCAGGTATGTAACTGGTAGTCCCCTGCCCAAGTTATGAAAGGATACTTTAAATACTCCTGTAGTATTGAGGCTAACAGTATCAGAAGAAGTGTGCGTGCGCACAAAAGCTCATAGCCAGAATTAAACTTTGTTGGTCTTAAAGGTGCTATTGGACTCAAACTTTGTTCAGTATGCCTCAGCATCATCTATTTGTCTGTCTGTCTGACTAAGAAACAGAATCCTGTTGAAACTATGCATGGATTGACTGTAAATAGGCTATGATTTGGAACACAGCTGAGTTGGGGCCTGGTGGGAAGGAGAGACCCTTGACCCTCATTTCACTTCCATTCCAATGATGTCTAAGTGCATGCTGTATTTATTCCCATGTAAGTGAATAGCTGTCATTCACTCCAGTGTGAAAAAGTAAAGAGCTGCACTTGGTGTACAACTGATTGGATGGCCTGGGCTTTATGAGGAAGCTTCAACTCACCTCTGTGCATACGGTACAGCCCGGGGTGCAATAAGAACATAAGAAGAGCCCTGCTGGATCAGACCAATGGTTTATCTAGTCCAACTTCCTGGCTCTCACAATGGCCAACCAGTTCCTCTGGATGACCAGCAACAGGGTATAGAGCAGTGGTTCTCAACCTGTGGGTTGCGACCCCTTTTGGGTTTAAACAACTATTTCACGGGTTGCCAGCTGGCATCGGAGCCCTCCCCGCCAACAGGAAAGGGCCCCAAGTTCAATCGAGCGCGAGGTCTGGCCTCCCGGCTCTTTGCCCTCAAAGGGAGCTTTCCCTTTAAGGGCAAAGAGCAGGGGTTGGTTGGGGCCGGAGCCCCCCCCCCTGCTTCCAGCAGCCCTTCCAGCAGGGGCCAGGAGGAGAAAGAAGCCAGCAGGTAAGTCAATGGCCGCTTCCCCCTCCCTGCCGCTGCCTTTAGGGTGCTCCGCTGTCACCTTCCCTGGGCTCCACACCAAAGCGCAGAGCCCTGGAAAGGCGGCAAAAGCCCTCCCCCTGCCGCCTTCCCTAGGCTCCGTGCTGAAGCGCAGAGCCCAGGAAAGGCGGCAAAAGCCCCCCCGCACCTTCCCTGGGCTCCGCGCCAAGGTGCAGAGCCCTGGAAAAGCAGCAAAAGCCACCGCCCCATCTACCTACCTTCCTTCCCCCTCTCTCTTCCCCCTTTCTCTCTCTCTCTCTCCCCCCCTACCTTTCTCTCTCTCTCTCTCTCTCTCTCTCTCTCTCCCCCCCCCCCCACCTACCTTTGTTTTCTCATGGCATCTTCTGTTGAAGAAAAGTAAGTCTGAAGCCTGAGTGTTTTTGTTGTGTCTTGTTGGGAATAGCTTGCAAATATATGTGTGTCTAAAGTCTGTATTAAAGTTGTTTGGTGCTAACTGCCATGCAAGAGAAAACATCTGAAAAAGTAGCTTCATTGTTGTGTGTGTTGGCAGAATTTTATGGTTGGGGGTCACCACAACATGAGGAACTGTATTAAAGGGTCGCGGCATTAGAAAGGTTGAGAACCACTGGTATAGAGACTGAGGCCTTCCCCTGATGTTGCCTCCTGGCTCTGGGATTCAGAGGTTTCGTGCCTCTGAATGTGGAGGTTCCCCTCAGTCACCATGGCTAGTAGCCATTGATAAACTTATACTCCATGAATCTATCTAACCTTCTTTTAAAGCTGTTTATTCCTTTGGCCATCACTACATCCTCTGGCAGCGAATTCCACATTTTAATCAGCCTCTGTGTAAAGTAGTATTTCCTTTTGTCCGTCCTGATCCTACTGTATGTCAGTTTCATTGGATGCCCTTCAGTTCTAGTCTTTTGGGAGAGGGAGAAATATTTCTCTTTGTATATATCTATATCTATGGGCCAGGCCTCCTCTCTATAATATCCTGCTGGCCATAACAATGAAAACCATTGTTAGTGTTAAGACAATAATGAAAAATATGCCTGGTCAGGTTCAAAAGACAAATAGTGTATTGCTTAAATCCCCTAATTTAATTGTTTTTGTGTGTTTTTTACATTCACTGAACGGAATTTTCTTTATAAACTGCCCCTTGCAGCCATTTCCTAGCGTCACGAGTCCCTCCCTCGCTTCAAACACACAGCCCATTTCTATTTCTGTCCCGCAAATGACATATAAATTGTGTGGCTATACATTGCCTGATTACTACAATCCAGCCCAAAGCCACAAGCGGCCCGCGTTCCTTGCAGCAATAAGTGTTACTTGATAAATGAGAACACGGGGAAGAGGCAACAGTCGTGACCCAGCAGTCAATGAAGTTATAAACCTAGAGTACTTTCCAGCGCAAAGAATGCTGTGAGAGCATTTTCTTGCCAAAGGCTCTCAGGAAATGCACCAACTTCCCCTCCTGTGCGTACCGGGATAATTAAGCTAAGTGTGGGGTGCAGCTTTTTGCAGGCATTCGTTGGCTATGCTGCTTTTCGGTGCAAGGAACCAATTTGATAGGGAAAGTTGCATGATGACCCGGAGCATAATTCTTTACAGAACTCCCCTCTCCTGGCAATCTTGCTGTCTCTGCATATGGCTCGTGGGGAAGGAGAGTAGCCAGGTCTCAGCAGTGACGGCATTAAGTTAATAGCAGTTGGTGGAGGTGCTGCAGGGAGCCCTAGCATGCAAGCTGTTCTTGTGTACCTTGGAGCGAAGTGGTATGTCCTTCAAAGTGCTGATATTGTGACAAGATTCTTTCTCATAAAAGACTGAGAAGAGGAGTAACGATCTCAGTTCATTCTCAGGCCCGCCTTCACTGTCCAGCTAACGTTTTTTTTTCCCTCTATGCTAATATTTAGAGACAGACACCTTTATGCTTTGCACGCCATGCTGATAAGACAAGGCCTTAGTACTCCATATGCTTTCTTGTCGGTTGTCTGTTTTGAGATTTCCAGCGTCCTGAGAATGGCCAGTTTTGTGACAGGTTCATCAATGTTGTTTCATGTTGTGCTTATTCCCAGTGATGCGGGATGGAAAATTTTCCCAGCGCCGGTTTCTTTCTGTGGGAAAATTTCCATCCTAAATATGTAGATATAGTGGGTTTGTCTATAGTTGTCATGACCACTGGTCTGATCCAGCAGGGCTCTTCTGATGTTCTCGTGAAGGCTTCGGCCTCTGTGCCTTGTTGATGGCCCTCCAGAGGAACTGGCTGGCCAGTGTGTGAGACAGGATGCTGGACTAGATGGACCACTGGTCTGATCCAGCAGGGCTCTTCTGATGGTCTCATGAAGGCCTCGGCCTCTGTGCCCTGTTGATGGCCCTCCAGAGGAACTGTTTGGCCACTGTGTGAGACAGGATGCTGGACTAGATGGACCACTGGTCTGATCCAGCAGGGCTCTTCTGATGTTCTTATGGCTGTGGTGTTACAAACCAGTCTTGTTAGATGGGTTGGAATCTGGCAGATGGAGCATGGACAAACCCCAGTGCTTGTGCATGATGTATTTGTCTTCTGTTGCAAACATTATTTAAATTTTGCTGACATGGTTTAAGTGTTTAAATTATTTACTTAAATTGAAATAGGAAGTATTTCCTCACAAAACAAGAAGCAGCTGTTGTTTTTATTACACCTTGCCTCAAAGAATAGTTAGTCAAGGGCAGGTCACTTCCAGAGTTGCAAAAGGGCCCAGAGATAGAAGCCACAACCGTCTGGCCAGTTTGGAAGACATGGCTATGTGATCTGTGCCCAGAGTTCTCTGCTTGTTACTGACTCTCCCAAGCTCTTGTAGGCTGACAGTCCCATATAATGACCCGGGCCTTCTGTTGGCAAGCCATGCTAACAAGCCAGAAACACTGCTTTACCTCTGTTCTCGAGGGTTGCCAGCTCTGGGTTGGGAAACACCAGGAGACTTTTTGGGGTGGAGCCTCAGGAAGGTGAGGTTTGGAGAGGGGAGTTGTAATAGCAGGAGATCTCCAGCCACCACCTGGAGTCTGACAGCCTTCCTGTTCCCCAATCCTTACACCCGTTTTCCTTTGTTTGTTCCTTGCCCTCCTGCTGCACTCTGGCCTCAGATACAGTCTTTAGCTGATACTCATCTGAACAACGCAGCACTGAATGGCCGTTGCATTGAGTCCAGTGATGTCTCTCAGACTCCTGCACTCAGATTTCTGCATGGGGAGATCCTGGCTATTGGCACAGCTCCAGCCAAGTTCTCTTGATGCTCACATAGCATCTGGACAGACTTGCGTATGCTTTAAAGGCCATTATCCCATTGATGAGTCTATAAATCCTTGGCATGTGCTCTCTTTTGGCATTCCCAGGCTGGCTGTGCAGCTGGCAACAACTGTGATACGAAATCACATCTATCCCATTCTGGCTGTTATGGGATGGTCCCAGGGAGCATTCCACAGTGGCTGCAGAGTGCTGTATAAGTCAGCAGCCTTCAACCTTTCTAGACCTAACACCCCCCCCCCCCCTTTAACCAGCTTATGGGACCTACTTATTTGACAGGAAAAGGAGGAGCCTGAGTTATGACCTACTGGTAGGTGGCTCCAAATTTGCATGGAGCATTGAAGGACTGACTGGCTGGGCCAGAATCTAATGGGAGGGGGAAAGGAGAGAAGGCTTTTGTGTGGGAGGGTGCATCTCTGAACCTGTGTGTACTAAAAAGGAGTCACTCCACCACCAAACGGGCTTACCTCACTGGACCCAGTTGTGCTATGGGGAACTCACAAGGTCTTGCAAGGGGTACTTCAGTTTCTCCTGTGCCCCGCTCCCCGCACGATTCCCTTTCCCTGTCTCTTTCTGACCCACCTGCCAATCCATTTTTTATCTGCTGCAATTTTCAGCTATATTTATTATTTGTTTAGTTCACATATACAACCCCCCCCCTTTATCTACAGAGCCACCCAGGGAGCTTTCATAGTTAGGGTTGCCAGCCTCCAGGTGGGGCCTGGAGATCTCCTGCTTTTACAACTGATCTCCAGCTGACAAAAATCAGCTCCTCTGGAGAAAATGGCTGCTTTGAAGGGTAGATTCTATGGCACTGTACCATGCTGAGGCCCCACCCCTCCCCAAACCCCACCCTCTCCCGAATACACCCCCAAAGTCTCCAGGTACTTTCCAACTCAGAGCTAGCAACCCTATCCATAGTAGAGCAAGGATTTGAACCTAGGTATCCCAGGTCCTTGGGTGACACTAACCTCTGTACCATGCTGTTTTTTGTGGGGTGGCTGCTGTTGAACAGCCAGGCCTGTGTGGTAGCTTCGTGGCTAGTCACCCAGTGGTTGCTGGTGGGGCTGGCCCTGATTAATCTGTCTTCAGAGGCCAAAACAGCCATTGAAAGGGTCCTGTCTTTTACTGACAGAAACCAAGGCATCATGCCTAGATGCATTTAAAGGTTTTTTCCCCACACTTTTCACAGCAAGCACATTTGCTGCATTTACATCAATATATCCAATGATAAGCACTCTAAGATGTGAAGAAGAAGGTATGCATGTTTGTAAACACTGGGGGACATTCTTTAAACATGTGCTGGAGACTATTGCTCAGGCTGTTTGAAAAGGCAGTCTCTGGTGCGCAGAGAAGATAAAAAGTCCCTACAAGGGCCAGCGAGAAGACAATTAGATAGGATAGTGAGATGAGCACCACCTCTCTTCCTCGTCTGTCTCCAGCTTGGTACTCTTAGGGCACTATCCTGCTTCTTCTTGGAAGTTCCACACTCAGTCTGACCCTCTCTTCTCCTCTTTACTATCAAGTATGTTAGTTCCTAAATAAAGCTTTATCTACACTTTAATCAGGTTTATGCACTCTTGCTGTGTTGATTACTCTTGCAACGCAGGCAACCTGTCATATGCTTAATACATATTTACGATAATGTGCTTCCATTTATTGTGTATGCTGTGCATTGCAGAGTACCCATGGCAAGCATGCTGATTAAGAATAAATTGAAAATTAGCCCTAATGTTATAAAAGATGAGGACTTTTCCCCCCAGGACCTGTTTTGCATGACTGAATTGGTCTTTTCCCCGTATCAAGAATTGCACCCCGTATGCAAGAATTGGAAAAAAAACCAAAAAACTTTTTTTTTAAGTTATGCAGAATTATCAAGAATTATTTAAAACTGGATCAACTAGGCTTCTGTCCCACCAGAGGATTAGGGTTCCTAATTCTTGCAGAGATTAGGTTTCATGTCATGCTCATGACAAGGACTTTATTTATTTTTTAGCAGTGAACTTATCTTTAGAAGAGAAATGGTTTTTCCATGTAATTGCTACTTGGTGTAGCGATACAATGGGAGGCCCATTTTTCATTCTTAAGTTCAATATATGTCTGGCCAGATTTATTTTCGAACAAAATTTCTCAAAATAGAAAGCGGGTGAAGACGAGCTCTGACTCACCGTAACGACAGCTTATTGCCTAGTGGGTGCTTTGGAAAAGGAGCTGCCCGATGCATTCATCTTCTCTGTGTCTGCTCTGGAACAAATGGTCTTTTCCCTGCCAGTGGTCAAGGTTCATCCATCTCTGAAGCAGACAGCAGACTCCTGAAGTGCAGACTTTGTTTCCTGCATCAAAAAGAAGAGAACTACGGAGCTTCGTTGTGATCTAGAGGAGTGCTCCAAAAGCATTACCAATTCCCACAGTCATTTAATCCATTGTTTTGACAGTCCCCCGAGGAATGGCAGCTTCTCAGTTCTTTCCCCCAGACAGCACCAGAGATGGTGACTTAATGTAAAGTTTGCAGTACCTTGTGAACATGTTGTCTGGTTCTTGGGTTACAGAGACATCTCACCACAGCAGGCCAGGGCAGTGGTTGGGTGGGTGAGCCAAATCCAGGCATAACGCAAAATTCCTGAGCTCAGCTTGCTGAAGCTGTGTCATGAGCCAAAGCCTTGTGTCTGAAATGCATCAGGTACTGGTTGACCATGAAAAGACA
Source organism: Lepidodactylus listeri (assembly GCA_029233225.1). Taxonomy (NCBI): domain Eukaryota; kingdom Metazoa; phylum Chordata; class Lepidosauria; order Squamata; family Gekkonidae; genus Lepidodactylus; species Lepidodactylus listeri. The sequence continues at coordinate 59,762,343 of JARCFY010000014.1, forward strand.
TAAAGCTAGGTTCCTGATATGTTAACCAGGCCTGACCAATCCAGAGGCTTTAGCTACCTGCCATAGGGACTGATGTTGTACATCCCCAGGATCTTCTGTCCCAGAAAAGGAGACCTCTGGGACCTGATAATCAGTAGTCTCTAATAACTATAAGCATAGACAGCTTCAAAAGGGGATTGGATAAACATATAGATAGCAGTCCATCAGTGGCTGTTAGCTGCAAGGTATAGATGGAACACTATGTCTTGGGCAGTGATGCTCTGTATTCTTGGTGCTTAAGGGGGCAACAGTGGGAGGGCTTATGGAGTTCTGGCCCCGCTGCTGGACCTCCTGATGGCCCCTGGGTTTTGACCACTGTGTGACACAGAGTGTTGGACTGGAAGGGCCATTGGCCTGATCCAACATGGCTTCTCTTATGTTCTTGAAGCGCTGTCATAAAAAGGATGGTGTGGAGTTGTTTTCTGTTGTTGCAGAAGGTCGGACCAGAGCCAACAGGTTGAAATTAAATCAAAGAGTTTTCAGCTAAACATTGGGAAGGACTTCCTGATAGACCGGGTCCACAGTGGAACAGGCTTCCTGGGGGGGGGGGGGGAGGGGCTCTCCTTCTTTGGAGGTTTTTAAACAGAGGCTAGATGGCCATCTGGCAGCAGTGCTGATTCTGTGATCTTAGGGAGATCATGAGAGGGAGGGCAGGAAGGGTTGCATCAATCCTTAGTTCTTGTGGCCCTTTCTTATACACTGAGGGAAATGCTGAATGACACTTTGGGATCAAACAATTTTTTTTCTCCAGGCCAGTTTGCCTGGGGATCCTGAAGGGTTCTTTTTTGTCATTTTCTGGGCATGGAACAGGGTCACTGTGTATGTGGGGGAGGAGGTAGTTGTGAATTTCCTGCACTGTGCAGGGGATTGGACTAGATGACCCCTGAGGTCCCTTCCAACTCTGTGGTTCTGTGATTCTAATTCTCAGTCTTTGGTCATGAAGTTCATGGTTCAAGCCCTGAAACTGCTGACCCTTCCAAATTTGAGCAGCTCTCCTTTGGAAAACACATACAAGACTTTGTCTTGTGGTATCCACTGATGCTACTAGTTTTCTGTTGAATACACTTAGAGGCTAGTGTGTTGGTAACTGGCACTAGCTTGTGTTGAAGATGGATGTTGGATGTTTCAGTTAGCTGTGGCAGGATGTTTGCAGGGAACTGGTTTCTTGCTGACAGCGCTGTCAAACACTGCAAATTTCCCATGATGGTTTCATCCCTTGTAGCAGAAATTTTATCCTGCATATACACTTTCACATATCTTTTTCCAAATGAATAAAGTTTGAGACCAGTGGCACCTTTAAGACCAACAAAGCTTTATTCTGGGTATAAACGTTCGTGTGCATGCACACTTCTTCAGATACACTGAAACAGAAGTCACCAACCATTACATATAGGTAGGTAGTGGAGAGGATGTTGCCAAGAAGAGCCAATGAGAGCTAAGGCCGGATGGAGACAATTGGTAAAACCTGTGAATAGCAGCAGATTTGCATACAGCATAATAAAAGAGTTTACAAACAGATGCATGAACTGAATGACATTAGCATTTGTAGTGAGTTAAGAAACCAATATCTCTGTTAAGCCCCAGGGGTTCCATTGTCCTGAGTGCTGTAATAACTTATGGCTCAGCAATCTCCCATTCTAGTCTGTATTTGAAGAAGTGTGCATGCATTTGTTCTGCTGCTTCAGACTGACATTGTTACTCACCTGAATCTATCCTTTTGCAACTGGGAATCCTGAATTATGGAGGGTTCTCATGGCATAAATCCATGTTGAAATATACATGTGTTTTGCATATGACAGGGTATCTGCGGTGGGAATTGATACTCAGAAATTAGTCATGGATGAGATGGCCCAGATAGAATGGGATAAAAATGTAGGGTCATTGGTCTTGGATATGGAGATCCTGAGGGAAACTGATCTGACAACTTTAAGAGACTATCAGTGCCATCCTAAGAAGAGTCATAACCTTCTAAGTCCATGGAAGGTCAGTGCTTGGCTTTTGGGGGCAGTGTTCTTTCCCTTTTACCCAGTTGCTGGGTAAAATGTTTGTTGTGAGCCGCCCTGAGCCGCCGTACGGCGGGGAGGGCGGGATATAAATCTCAAGAAATAATAAATAAATAAATAATAATTGTATTGAAATTTATCACTGCAGGAAGTAAGAATTATTGTTAAACTGTAGATCTTTTCTCTTCACATTGTTTTATTTTAGGATTGCCAATCTCCAGGTAGAGCCGGGAGATCACCCGGAATCATAACCCATCTCCAGACTACAGAGAGCAATTCCCCTGGAGAATCTGGCTGCTTTGGAGGGTCAGCTCCATGGCATTAGACCCTGATGAGGTCCTTCCCCTCCACGAACCTTGCCCTTCCCAACTCCATCCCCAAATCATCAGGAATTTCCCACCCTGGAGCCGGCAACCCTATTTCATTTCCTTCGCCTTGCAGTGTTTTTTTTCTGTGGGAGTGTTTCAGAATTTATGTCAGACTTCCTCTCAAACATTTTTTTTCTGAATTATTTAAATTCTGTGTTCTGTAACTTCTCAGGTAGTATCGACTCTTACAGATGGTTTTGCTTCAGTTTCTCTTCACCCTTTTAATTTCTGAAGAACTGAAAGTGTTTAGTAACATTCTGACTTTGTTTTTGTGTAGGGTTTTCCCACAAGCAGAGTCTTGGAACTTGCAATATTGGTCTAGTTAAAAAGTACTTTCACAGCACAGAACATGGGAACTGCTGAAAGAGAAAAAAAAATCTGGTGTAATTTGGAAGGACAAGGGATGCTAGAGTTCCATGCTGAAGAAAATTCTGCCATTGCCTTTGTTGAGATTTTGGGAAAGGGTTAAAGTGGAAGCATTATGAATATTTGAGGTAAATAAATCCCAAAATAATGCTAAGAAAGAAGCATAGTTTGAATGTACAATAAGGAGTGGCTGTTTTCATGTTCTCACATTACAACATCCTGCCTTTAACAATAATTTCAATAGTAATATTTAATAATAATGTTTTTATTACAGTACAGTACTGTCTCAGAACATTTCCCATAGCTTACTTTGGTAACTGTTGACTACCTTTTCTGAGAGCCAGTCTGGTGTAGTGGTTAGGAGCACAGACTCTAATCTGGGAGAACTGGGTTTGATTCCCCACTCCTCCACATGCAACTGCTGGTGTGACGCTGGGTCAGTTCTCTCAGAGATGTTCTTTCATGAGCAGTTCTCGAAAGAGCTCTCCCAGCCCCACCTACCTCTCAGGGTGTCTGTTGTGGGGAGAGGAAGGGAAAGGAGATTGTAAACCGCTCTGAGACTCCTTTGGGTAGTGAAAGGTGAGGTATAAATCCAATCTCTTCTTCTTTCTTTATATATATAATATACTTCCCCACGTAGGGTGGCCAACCACGGGTTTGGAAGTGCCTGGAGATTTGATGGTGGAGCCTAGGAGAGTGGGATTGAGGGAGGGGAGGGACCTTGGTAGAATATAATGCCATTCAGTCCACTTTCTCCTGGAGAAGTGAAATAAATGCTATAAATTTATTTTAAATGTGATTTATGTAGTCTAGAGAGATCACTTGTAATTCAAGAAGACCTCCAGCCCCCACCTGGAGGTTGGCAACCCTATTCCCCACTTATCTTACAGACAAGAATCCATGGCGAAAACATAGTATTCTAGCACTTCCTATCAGGTCCTTTACTCAGTAGAATGTAGTGGCTGGCTAGGATACAGTCTGGATGTGGGGAAAACGCACATTCGGATCACATCTTTTAGCCCTTAAGTTACAACACTCACACGATAAGCTTAGGTGAAGTGGTCACTTCTCAGCCTAGCCTCCTTCACAGGGCTGACGTGAGGCCAAAAATACTGCTCTGAGCTCATTGAAGGGTGCGGGAAGCCTAATTCGCCATAGAAAGAGATGTTGTCAGAGAATGTTGATTAGCAAGCTTGGAATTTATAGTAGATTTGCTCATTTCAAGGGGGATGTGTGGGACTTGTAGCCTAGTATATCATTTGCAGTGTCTCTGTCAGCTCTGCATATCTTGCCCACTCTGGAAGGATGTCACAATGCATTTATATACATATCTCTTGCTTTTCTCCTTTCCCCTCGCAACAGCTCTAATGGCATAGCATCTTTTTGTGCTGACTTAGTCTCTATGCTCTCATCACACCCACGCTGCTCCCTTGCCGTAAGATTTTACCCTCAGGGGAGGCGCAGACATGCAAGGGACTGGCTGGTGGGACTGCATCACTCTTGCACGGCAACAAGCCTCTCATGCGTTTCTCTCCTGGCACAACACAAGCCGCCACTGACATACTGCTGTTGACGCAGCGGAGGCTGTCAAGCCGCCTGCATGCTGAGTGAAAATAAAAGGGAAAAGAAGCAGAAATGATCTAGACAGGGGCAATGTGGAGCGAGAACAGATATTTCGCCCTGCTGTGTCCGCAGGCTGCTGGAAGAGACAGAGACTCGAAGTCTAAACGTTTTAGAAATGTTACGGGAAAAGCTGGCCATATTCTAGGGCAATCTGAGGGATCTTGTAGATGAGTTGTGAGATAAGTTCTGTTTCTGTGTCCTGCCCTCTATCTCCGATGACCAAAGGAGGCCAGTTTCAGCAGGTTAGCTCTGTTGGTCTGCAGCCAAAGAGCTAGAGTCGAGTCCAGTAGCACCTTAGGCCATCCAGATTTTTGGGATTTAAGCTTCCACGAGTCAAATGTCCCTTTGTAAGCTGCAAGAGACGAAGGCAGCCTGAATATGACAAAGGGAACTTTGTCTCTTTTTTGTTGTATTTTTTTAAAATGTGTGTGTGTGCGCACGTGTGAGTGTGTGTGTTCCTGGAAGTCATGGCAACCTCTGGTGACTGACCCCTACTGGGGACCTGGAGGATGTTCAGAGAGGTGGCTGAATAAAGCCTGCCCCCACCTCCTGCCTCTGATATTCCAAGGAGGTCTCCCATCCAAGTACTTGCCAGAGTCGACCCTGCTCAGCTTCCGAGATCTGACAAGATTGGGCTTTCCTGGGCTATACAGGTGGGGGGGGGGAGCTTTGACTCTTGAAAGCTTATACCCTCAAAATATTGCTTGTCTCTAAGGTGCCACTGGACTAAAATCTAGCTCAAAATAAGCCACTTTCTGGAATCGACGTGTGAGGTAAATGGTGCTTACAGGCAGCAATCATTTATTTACACGGTATGAAAATTACGTGTTCCTAAGAAGTTTCAGATGCTGTGCTGCCGACTCAGATGATATACCCAGAGAAACCAGATGTAGAAACCTCAAAAAGAGCATGCAAATTAAGCCACCTTGCATGAGTTGCTCATGAGTTTGCTGGTGGAGCACCCGTTTTGCATGCAGAAGGTCACCGGATCTCAAGTAGGAGACGTTAGGCAAAGAACTTGCTCTTCCTGAGCCTGAAAGCAACTGCCAGGCCAAGTTAGGGTTGCCAGGTCTGGGTTGGAAAATACCTGGAGACTTTGGGGGTGGATCCAGGAGAGGGTAGGATTTGGGGAAGGGAGGGACCTCAGCATGGTACAATGCCATAGAGTCCACCCTTCAAAGCAGCCATTTTCTCCAGGGGAGCTGATCTGTGTCAGCTGGAGATCAGTTGTAAAAGCGGGAGATCCCCAGGCGCCCCACCTGGAGGCTGGCAGCCCTAGGCAAAGTAGATAGTACTGAACTAAATGAATCAGTCTTCCTCAGTAAAAGGTAGCTCCATCTATTCAGCTTCTGTACCGGACCCCTGCCCTTGCTCAACAGAAGCAAGCCACAGCCTTTGATCCGCGCCTGAGCTTTTCTACCAGTGCTGACCAAATTTTAAGCTTATCTTCAATATGGAAAGGCCTGCGCATTAAAAAAAGAAGCAAATACTCTTAAGGTGACCAATTCTGAATTCTGTTTCTGCACCTAAAACGAAATTCTGTGTATCAGTGACTCATGCTCAGGCTAATTGGATCAGAGTACAATAGAACGTCTTTGAAGGTGCTGCTGTTTCTCGGGTAAAGCCTTGTTCAGATGCCGTCAGGCCTGAAGGCGAGTGGATGGCTTGTCAGGTGTTTCAGCAGGCCGTGCCGTTTGAGCATGAACGGCAGCTTGCTCAGTCAGGAGCCAGGCTAGAGTCAGCAGCTTTGTAGCACTTGATGGGACCCTGCTGGGTCTTGGTTTCACCCTCCATCCATCCGCAGCAGTAGTGCTGTGGCGCAGCAGAGCTTAGAGCTGGCAGACTAGTGCGGGAACAAACACGGCCAGGCCTTGCTGCCTGAAATCCCAGTTCAAGACTATGACTCGCCCAACGAGCACCTTACAAGATGCCTTCAGTATAACATTCCAAACGGAAATTGTTCATGTAACCCTGTTTCTCAACCCAGGCGCTTAACAAAATTGTAGCTGTAGTTATTACTAGCAACCGGTAACAAACACTTTGGTTTTTCTTCTTTCATAAAAACATAAGAAGAATCCTTCTGGATTGGACCAATGGTCCATCTAGTCCAGCATCCTTTCTCACACAATGGCCAACCAGTTCCTCAATGGCTAACAACAGGAAGTAACCCTTAGAGCCCAATATTTCTACCTATATGACTTCTGTATTATACGGTACAATTTTTTTTTAAAAAAAGAGGCAGCCCACGGAACGAGTTCCATATGCCCAAAAGAGCTGTTTCTCAGCTTCCTGGTCGGCTAAGAAAATGGCTTTTGAAACTCAAGGGGATTTCAAAAGCAGTTTGTGGTTTGGCACAGATGACTGCTGGCCAAGGAATAAATGTAAAACAAAAATCTCAAAGAGTGTACAGAAGGTCTTGGCGCAGCTAAAGGCAGTCTTTGAATCCTGGCCACTGGAATACTCAGGGAGGGTTTGTTTTGTTTTAACTTCCTTTTCTCTCGTAATAATACAGCTCAACACACGGCAATTGGTACCCGTGGGTTTCTTGTGGTGCGTGTGGATTTGCCAGATGTTCATTATTTCGAGGGGAGTCTCCATAATTCCTTCCCACAGTACACGAGTACTGTAAACCGTAACGGATGTCTCTTATTAACGAACACTGTGGGTTCCTTAAACTTTCTAGCATACAGCACCCTCACTCTATAGAGTCCCCGTTTTTAAAAAATGAATTAAATAATTGGTTTGGCAAGCTGAGATGGTTTGCTGAGCCCAAGGTATGGAAAAGGGAGGCAGCTTTAGGCATCCACAACATTATATATGGCACAATAGCATAAAGAAATCTGTAGCTTGTTTTGTTTTCAGACACTGGCGTAGTGTTGATTTTTCTACTATTCCACGGAGGGATGTTATGCCTCGCCTTTCCTGCATTATTGATTTGAGCCTTCTGCGAACGACCTGTAGAATAATGATCCAGCTCTGAGCCTGCAGGATTGCTAAAGGCTTGCAAGTTGAATATCAGGCAAAGTCGTCGCCCCCCCCCCCCTCCTCGGCTTTAAAAAAAACCCCTCTCCATAATTTACAAACCAAATAGCATTATGTGGGCATAAATCATATCTAAAAATAATTTGGATTTATAATTCAAGTGGGCGAAAGAGTCCGCGAGGAGCCTCGCTTCCTTTTTTGTGCCTCGGCCAAGGTTGCTCTATTAGATCAGCTCAGGCCGCCAGTCAGTATAAAATAAAGTTAATTGGACTTGCCGAAAATCAAATGGTCTCAGCCCTTGCTCTAATTCCTAAGTCTGTGATTTAATAATGAGGCTGCAGACGGAGGACTGGGAAGGTGCTGAATGACTGTCTTAACCAATCACTGGAGCTGTAAATTACACTTCTGAGGTTCCCAGTGGCAGATTGAGATGCGCCCGTTAAAGTCGCAAGGGGCGAATAAAGCTGTCTGTGGAAGCAATTTGTCAAGATTCCTGAGTTTTACGTAAATTGGAGCCTAAGCTTCGTTTTTAATTCTGTCTCAGCTTTCCGGCTGCCCAGAGGGGCTGTGCATGTGGGACGAGGGGGAAAAGCCCTGATCAAAGGGGCTGGTTAAATGTTGAACTAGAAAATTAAAACAAGCCAACTGGGGACTGGAGCCTTCCTGATGCACAGGCCCGGGTCCAGTATAATGGGGAGGAGGCTCATGGAGTTCCTGAGTTTTTAACAGTCGTCTAATGAGCATGTACCTGCGGGACAGTTCTGTTGAAGTGGGCCATCCAGAAGTCATAGCATGGGTGTGAAATGCTGCATTGGAAGCAGCTTGCATGGATGCTTTCAAAGCATTGTAATTTTAGGCTATGTTGGGATAATTTGCCAGACACAACAGTGTACAGTAGGGCTGAGCAGCTTATTCGGAATGAACAAACCTATCGGTGGTTCCCCATCCTGTCTGGCCCACAAGCAAGCTTGCAGACATTCTTGTTGTAAGGCACCCCCTCCTGGTCAGCATAAAAGTAGGCATGTTGTGTTGAGTTTCCATAGAAATTGACTTTCCCCATTTGCTGGGAGTTCCCTTTGATTTGGAAATTTGCAAAAGGCGGGGAGGGAATAGAGTTGTTTATCCACAATACTGGGTGTTAATTTGGCTTGGGGGGGGGGGCAGCAAGAAGCAGACAAATGATTTAATCCGCCTTGCCCCATTCTGTATGTATGCTCTCAACGGTATCGTGAATGCTGCAGATGTTCAAGAATGGAATGTTTTGTCCACTAACATCAAAGAGTTTTGTTTCCTCACTAACACGATGGTTTGATCCATCCTGTATGGCTATTACACGACCTTAAAAGATGCTCCCTGTCAGTTTCCAATTGCTACTGGGAAACTTCCATTATGACCTTCATGAATCAGAAGGTGGTGGACTTGGTATTTCTAAAAGCCCCAAACCATCACCATTTAAATAGGTTCAGTAGGGGTTAGCATGACATCAGCTTGTAGGCACGGGAACTTCAAAAACCAATGCTTAGAAAACAACTGAAGTTGGATCACATTTGCGTAAATAAAGACTTTAGTTATTCTAGGGTAGTGCTGAAATGCCCATCGTTATGACTGGCAGAAAGTGTGTTTTGGAAAGCACTTCTATGTGACCAGGAATCTGAGTGTACACTTGAGAATACCCAGAGATAAATATTTTCTGAGAAAATGCGAACTGGAAGTATTTCCGATGCCTTATATAATGTGATCTGATTTAGCATGTTTATTTTGACTTATATTCAGTACACTTTTATTAAAAAATACCCCAAATTAATGTTATGTCCTTAGAGCAACATGCACTTGAACTGAACCGTTTTTTTGGGGGGGGGGGGAACAAATCAAGCGTAATCTAAAGGTTATATACAAAGGTGTGTATGGAAATTCTTTGTACTGGAGTAACGTTTGTAAAAATGTAAAGATAATATAGCATGTACTTGCCTTACTTTGCTTCAGCTTAAGAAAAAAACCCAAAGGCACTAAAAACTGATAACATGTTAATTTCAGCACAACCGAAGAACTGTGTACAATATGTGGTTGTCTGCCCGTCTATTTCAGCAGAGTTCAGCTTTCACGGGGGCACGGGGGCACCTCGGTTTCGTTGTGGCTGTCTGTAGCATCACTTGCATTAGTTTCATATCAAGCACACCCCTTCCAGTATATGAGAGGAAATGAATAAGCATTTTAGCTTTGGTTTCGATTTGACCTGTACAGTCAAATAAGTGAATTCATAAACTGGCCCTGAAGGCAGTCCAGACCGATACCGCTGGTTGGAAGTGCCCCTATTTGACAGGATGCCATCTTGATGAAATCAGAAGCACTTTAAATTGGGACGATAGCTCAGGAATGTAGTTATGCTATTGTACAATGGAGTTTTATTGTTGTTACTGTTTTTAACTTGTTTTAAATTGTTACGATACGTATGGCTTGTTAGCCCCTGTTAGCCGCTCTGAGCCCGCTTGCGGGGAGAGCGGGGTATAAATACAAAAAATAAATAAATAAATAAATAAAATAAATAACTTGATTTCTTTATTACATTTTCCACAGAAAAAAATCCACCCTTGATCTATAGGGTGGAAAACATCTCGCTGCCTTTGATGTTTGTGGTTTCTTGTATGGCCCTCCCTCTCGGCCATGACCCACACTGCTTGTATACTGTGTTATCGACAACTCAGCGGAAGCAGAGCCGGCTCCTGTTCTGTATAACTCCATGCTCAAATGTTACCGAGCCCTGAGAACTAGGTTTTTATTTCTCTTGATTTTATCACACGTTAAGGAGTAAATCTTTCAGCCCCCTGTGTTCACACACCAAAGTCAGTATATTCTGCTCTCTGATGTCTTGTCTTTTCCCCTCTTGTCTTCTGTCTTTCACTGTAGCCATGGTACAGAAGATTCCCTTGTCTAGAGACGTAGGAGACGGATGACTCTTATTCAATCAAGCTCAGTCCCAGTAATTTAGTTATCACACCATGGAGGCCCACAGCAGGGATGACATGGACTTGAAAGAAGAATCTGCACAGGTGTGGCCGGAATCAGCTGAGCAGGAACAGAGCGCGGCTCAGGTGACTAGAGGCTAATGAGTTCTCTAATTGCCAATGTTTGCAGGATCCATGTATGAACAGAGCTTGCCTGCACTAGCACGTGTTTAGAGGGTTGTTTGTGTGGGACCTGACTCTGGCTAAGCTGGAAACTTTGCAAAAAAATTTATACCTAGCCATTGCGTGTGTGTGTGTGTGTATGATATAGAAACCTCCTTAAACATATGTCAGTACTGTAAAGTTAGAGGGATGTGGAATGGTATGATGTAGTCCAATCTTGTCAGATCTCAGAAGCTAAGCTAAGCAGGTTCAGCACTTGGACGGGGGACCACCAAGGAAGGCTGTGCAGAGGAAGGCAATGGACAACCACCTCTACTTCTCACTTGCCTGGAAAGCCCCTTGCTGGGGTCTCCACAGTCAGCTGCAACTTGACAGCCTGTATATAAATCCTGCATAGAGTTTTTATGGTTGCAGATATCCAGGGACCAAAAGTTTTGGTAAAGTTAGTTGAGTCACATAGAACCGTAGGATAGGGAAGGAATCCACTGCCCTCTAGATTGAGACCTTGTCTAAATCAGAGCTTTTCATATCAATGATCAGAGTGTCAGATTAGGATCTGGGAGACGCAGGTTTGAATCCTCATTCTGCAATGGAAACTCCCTAGGTGACCTTGGGTCAACCACAGACTCTCAGCCTGACCTACTTCACAGGGTTGCTGTGGGTATAAAATGGAAGAGAGGAGAATGATGCAAGCTGCTTTGGGTTCCCACTGGAGAGAAAGGTGGGATGTAAATGCAGTAAATAAAGAAGGAACCAGAAAACCAGAGCAGACCCGATGCACCATGTCAGAGGTGTTCGCAGAGGAGAAATTATTAGCACAATTGGTAAGTAGCGCAACAGCCAAGATACCTGATGCAGAGGCAGGCTGTGAAAGATACAGAAGTTCAGCTGACCTAAGCGTTGACACCATTTCCCCCCTGTAACAGAGTCTCTGTGTCTTTAATTAGATGCAGGACCCCAGAAATTCAAGGGGTCCCGCTTTCTCTACCCACATCCTTGTAGTCATTATACCCATTGAATCTCTGCCTGTGATTATGACACTTTTACTGATACGTGGTCTTCCCTAGGAAACAAGATGGGATTATTTGATCTCAGTAGGACTCTAATGGGAATATTTGGACCCTGTTAGTTAATTGACCTTCCATTCCGTTGACCAGTGGTTATAGACAATATTCTCCAATCACACTGGAGTGACTTCTCGATTGGACAGTTTGATTGAACCGTTGATTATTTATTTCCAGTGCTCAGCTTTCTACGGGGTGGTATTTAAAGCCGGATATGCCCGTTCGACGGGATCTGGTTATTTCCTTGCTCTTTTTTATACCAGCTGAGCACGTACATTGGGACTGCTTTGATGGATATTCTTTTATAAAGTGTGTTGTGTCCACTCGCAACATATTCCCTTGGTGTCTGGCTGTTCCTTTATTCTTTCTTCCCTCTGCCCCAGGTTCACTTTGTCCCAGAAGGTGGAACGGTGGCTCAGATCATGTACAGCGATGACCAAGACCGTCCTCCGCAACAGGTGGTCTACACGGCCGATGGCACCTCTTACACCTCAGTGGATACCTCAGAGCACACGCTGGTTTACATCCATCCTGTGGAAGCCACTCAGGCAAGTTACCCCCCGCACCACAGTTTCTGCCTACTCCTGGCCACAGGGACAAATTATGTTGTCCAGGACCAGGGCCAGCTGCTTGCAAAGCTGTGTGAATGCCTAATAGCTCTCAGCTGTGCTTAATCATCTTGCCATTGGCGAAGTGGGAGTTGGGACTTTTCATCCTAAATGAGAGTGCAGATGCTGTAATCAAAAGCTGCTGGTAGGCTATTGAGCATTGAAGCCCTGTCCATTTCGCTTCTGTGGAAATGGAATAATTAAGTTTGTTTGACCTCTTTTCTCCCCCCCCCCACCGCCCATCCTTTAAAAGACACCATTGGTAATCAGTGGAGGATTTCAGCCATTGCTGTGTTATATAAAGTAAAGGGTTTCCTAATTAATTCTTTCCTAAGTCCTTGATTGTGCAGCAAAGTTTAGGTAACTGCTGGTAATTAGGTCACACAAACTTGTAGACTTATAGCAGTTGTACTAACCCTTAAGTAGTCAAGGCTGCTGAGGTAGAACTGTGGTTTCCAAACTTTCTGCCTTCTGGGAACAATTCCGTCTCCAGTTTTTCTTCCAAGTCACCTTTAAGCATTTTCCATGGAATCCTTGTTTGTTGGCCAGGGATTTGGGAGCATGATCTAAGGTGCATCGTTAGTTCACACACAGTACATGACAGATCTGGGCTCGCGTGGACAGGAAGTGTGCCCTAGAAACACTCTCCTGCATTCACATGTTAGTAGTGGTGGGTGTGTTGTCCTTCAGAGAAGCTCATCTGCCTTTACTGCTCTTCTCAGTAAAGAAGCCCTGATAAATTTCTAAGAAACGCAATTTGAAAATCACTGTTCTAGACCAGTCGTGTCTGTGTTGGCAACCCTCGCCTCCTTGTGTCTTTTTTCTTTTTGAAACAATGCTAGAAATATCCTACCCTTACTTGGATAGTCCAGGCTAGTCCGATCTCGTCCAATCTTGGAAGCTAAGCAGGGATGGCCCTGGCTAGACTCTAATCTGGGAGAACCGGGTTTGATTCCCCACTCCTCCACTTGCACCTGGCTGGATGACCATGGGCAAGCCATAGCTCTGGACCAGCTGTTCTCTCAAGGACAGCTTGGGAAAGAGCTCTCTCAGCCCCACCTACCTCACAGGGTGTCTGTTGTGGGGAGGGGAAAGGAAAGGAGTTTGTAAGCCGCTCTGAGACTCTCTTGGGGAGTGGAAGGCGGGGTATAAATCCAATCTCTTCTCTTCTTCTTTCTTCTAGATAGGAGACCTCCAAGGAATACTAGGGTCATGATGTGGAGGCAAGCAATGGCAAACCACTTCTGTATGTCTATTGCCTTGAAAACCCTACAGTGTCACCATAAGTCAGCTTTGACTTGATGGCAAAAAAAAGGAAAAAAAGAAATATCCTCTTTTAGGACCTTTTTCTGGCCATTCCCAGTTCTAAATTTTTGTACATTACACAGTGCATTCTTTCCATGGTTCTTCCCACTTGGTATAAATGACTATGCAGAGCTTTGCTTTCAATCTGTGATGAAAAGGGAAATGATCGGCAGAGCCTTGGAAGCTACGAGTGCATTTTCTTGGTGCTATGCACCACATGCCTTTTCAAAACGTTAGGGAACCATGCAAATGTAAAATCATTACCCCATGTTTCATGGCCTCTTAGAATGTTGATGTAAAGGCTATAAGGACATTTCCAGTAAGCATACATACAGGTATCATATCGGGGTTAGTTTTGTAGATTGTTTCATTGCATTAGCCAAGTAAAGAGCATTGTGAGTGTAAGAGGAGCTGTGTTGGAATGAGAGCAAAGGTCCATCTGGTTCAGCATCATTTCCTACAGTCACTGACTATATGTTTCTAAGAGGTCACAAGTAGGACGTGAAAGCAGTAGCTTTCCTCTGCTGTTGTCACCCAGCAAATGGCATTTAGTGGCATACTGTCTCTGAACATTTAGCCATAGTAGTCAATACCCAGTGACAGGCCTATCCTTCCATGACTTTGTCCATTTCTTCTTCCTAATCACCTAAGTCAGTAGTCAGTGTGATATCTTACGGCAGTGCATGCCCTAAATTAATTATATATTGTGTGAATACTTTATTTGTTCTGTCCTGAATCTATTGCTAATCAGTTTAATTTGAGTAATTTCTGGTATTCTGGAAGATGGAGAAAAAAGTCTTCTGTATGAACTTTCTCCACTCAAAGGGTTATTGTTTTTAAAAAAAAATAAAACTCTTAACATTATGAAACTGAGATCTGACTAATTCAGGGAAGGATGGCTACTAGCCCTGATGACTTAAGGGAACCTCCACATCTAGGGGCAGTAAACCTCTGAGTACCAGTGCTAGAAGGTAATACTGGGGGGAGGCCTTGGTCTCTGTGCCCTGTTCATTGCCCTCCAGAATAACTGGTTTGCCACTGTGTGAAACAGAATGCCAGACTAGATGGACCATTGGTCTGATCTTATGCTCTTCTGGAATAAAATCAGCTCTTTTGTCCCTGGTCACTTCCCTAGTAGCGAAGCTATTTTGTTGCTGTGAGGTATCAGTAAACAGTACCAAGTTTTTGGGTTTTTTTAAAATTCAGGCTATCATTTCTTCTAGACTCTGTTTACAGACCCGTCCCAAGTGACTTACGTTCAGCAGGATGCAACTACGCAGCAGGTAAGGCCCAGCTATTTCTGTTGATCCTTATTTTACTTTTCTCTGTGGGTAGCCATGTAGGTCTTTTAGATGCTTTTGAACTCAGATCTAGCTTTCTCCGAGGTAGATTCAGTTGCCACAGTCCGTGTTTTATTTCAAAACAATGTTCCCTCAGACTGCAGGGACTGAGTCTTTTTTCCAGTGTGCTGAAGATGGTACAAAATATAACTATTGTCTTTCATGTTCTACATTCTCTTTCTCTTTTTGTTCCATTGTTGCCTAATCAAGCAGTGTTTGTCGTAACCTGCTACACCTGTTTGATCAGGGATGACAGTGGGACTGGGGAAAAAAACCCGTGGTGTGCACACCGCATGCAGTCACTGCTCTAACATACCATCATTGATCTTCTAGGGAAAGCAAATGATCAGCTTTCTCCAGCCATGGGCATACAATTCCAGCAGGAGCGTAATCAGAGACAGTCCTGAGTTGAGGAAGGAGTGCTGTGCTAGCCAGCAAAAGCCCAGCTAGAGCATAATGACACATCACTTTAGCATATGGTCAGTTCTGGTAGAAGACTGCTGGTCTCCCGATTTTCTATTCTTTTGGAAAGTGTTTGGAAAGGTTATCTCTGCGTCCGCCCAAATCCCTAAACGATTAAAAAAATTCATCACCTTAACTGTATTTCCGCAACATTTAGGAGATAATGGTATTTCCTCCTTTGTACTGACATAAGGTGTCTGAGTTTTCCTTTGGAATGTAGCTGTGAAAGGTAAAAATTCCAATTACTCGCTGCCATGTCTGATGTATATAGTCCTGGTTTTCTGCTTCATGTGCTCACTAGTGTGAAATTGACTAGGAATAGCATAAAATTGAGGGCTGGGGATGCGAGGGTTGGAAGATGCCAAGAAAAAAATAATCCACTTGAGAACCACTAATTTCTCATTTCATCTCTGTTGGAAACTGGGCGATTAAGCTGGCAGGACTTGCGATCTTTTTTGTCCTGAGCCACAATGTAAAACGCAGTTGTGTGGAACTTTCAGCCACCTGATACTTGTTTTAGTGCCTTCACACAGTAAGTGTCAGTTTCAAATAATGGAAACCTCTGTTGTAATAACGACAAAACTGCAATCTGGCAGAAGACCCAGGTGCTTTGGCATGTGATTTCTCCAGATTCCTCACTGGGTGCTTGAGAGCCTGACTGGATTATGCTCACAGTATGAAAAGCAGCCAGATGCTGATTGTTGAGAATAATCAATGGAAGCTAGAGGCACTTGCCTCAAAGGGACACAAGTAGTATGATCTAAACTGGAAGATGATAAACAGCTTTTGGGAGGGGTGGTGGTAGAATGGCAGAGCATCTGCTTTGCATGCAGAAAGTCTCTGGTTCAGTCCTCCTGGGCATCTCCATTTAAAAGGATCAGGCAGGAGATGATGCAAAAGACCTCTGGAGAGCCCCTGCCAGATGGAGTAGACAACACTGACTTCGAGGCACCAGTGTTCTGATTCACTATAAAGCTGTTTCATGTGTGTACAAAGTCGCTGAAGCTAAGCTGGTCTTGATCTATCCTAGATGGGAGCCCCCCTTCCCGCCAGTAACCCCATGTATTCCATCTTGAGCCATGTTATGGAAAAAGGTTGGGGCATAAGAATATATAAATAAAGATATGGAGTACGAAAGAGAGGCTGCTTCTTGGCTGGCTTTTTACCTCTGATCAGGATCAGACGACCTCTTCTCCTCCCACGCTGCTAGGCGAGATGTGCTGACTGAGATAAACAGAGCTTTAAAAACCCACCAGACAGCCGAGTCTTTTTTCCTTCTCAGCATGACTTCAAGCCAAGTAGCTTCACTTCCCTTGCCTTTCAGCTCTTGGAAAGCTGAGGGCAGTGCACACAGACAGGAGACACAGCCACTGGGAAGTGGGCATTCTGCTCCCCCTCCATATGCTCCAGAGGGAGGGGTGGGTTGGGCAGTTGAGCTGGACAGGAGCAAAGCAAGAATTCCATGCAGCCAATCCCAGGAACTGTAGTTGGTGTGAGGTTAGAATGTTGTTGTTTAACCTTTCCTAAAGAGGAAAGGTCTGTGTTTTTGAAAAACAGGGTGAAATCAGAGGATGTTTTGAGAATACCAGGGACATGCATGTGCCCTTTTCACAGCATTTGCTTCAGGGAAAACGCAGTTGATCGTCTTCGAAAGAGAGAAGTGGGATGTGAGGACATGTGAAGGGAACAGATGGCAAGGGAGTCTGGCCAAAGAGGGGGGCAAAGGCTGGGATGCTGTTGGTTGCTCTGACAGGTGTATGCATTTAAAAAACTGCTGCAAACCTTTCACAATCGCCATAAATTTTGTGTGAACCCTTGACAAATAAATGAGATGGGGTGGGGTTGGGGGTGTGGAGTGGAGTGGAGTGATGTAAGAGTGTTGGCAAAAATAAAATGGAAAAATTTAAAAAATCATATCAACGGAGAAGTCGACAGGGAGCAGAATTCTAAAACGAATAAAGAGGGGAATATTTTTCATCAAAAGAAGAGTAAGAAAATGAGATTCTGGCACATAGGAGAAGATTGAGTCCCCAGTTTAGAACAGTATTGATTATTAATAATGGCTAAATAAATGGTAGGAAGGTATGTAGAAAGAAACGAAAAATAAAAAGGTGAGTCATAAAGCAGAAATCTGGCAAGAAAAAAAAAACCACTGTTGATGTTGAAGGGGGAAAAAACCCACACCTGGCTAGCAGTTTAGAAAGAGAATAGAATACGTTCACTGAAAGGAAGAGCTGAAAGATTTTGACAAGTAATTACAAAGCATAAAAGGGTGTTCACAGATCTTTTAAAAAAGAGTGGGAACATAGAAGGTACTGGCAACAAAAGGAAAGAAAACAGTATTTGATCAAAATCTGAGCACTGATACTACAGCACGTAATAAACAGACTGACATGGAGATGTGAGGGGAGAAAAAATATCTGCAGGAAAAATCACATCGAGTAGCTCCGATCAACCCTGCACAAGTGGAAAGGGATTGTGCTTGCATTGAAGGTTCACCAACACACCCCCATGGAGCCTCCCCTGCCCTCTGGGAAGCTGCTCTGACTTAATGGAACAGTTTTGGGGAGCTGTGGAAACTTCAGACAGGAGGAGGAATTATAATCCCATCCCAAGAGAGTTGTGCTCTTCTAAGTCCACTTACTTCGATGGAGCCTGAGCCATACAGGTCAAGGGAAAGAGCTTTTGTTTTATACAGTGGTGGCAGAAAGTGCCATCAAGTTGCAGCTGACTTAAGCCACCCCATAGGGTTTTCAAGACGAGAGAACAGAGGTGGCTTAGTATTGCTCACCTCTGCATAGAACACCTGTATTTCCTTGGTGGTCTTCCATCCAAGTACTAACCAGGACTAATCCTGTTTAGCTTCTGAGATCTGATGAGACTGGGCTGGCCGGGGCCATCTCAGTCAAGGCAAGATGCACCAAGCACCACTTTAAAAGGTGAGGACACGCCGAAAGCAGAAAGAGGAGAGCACAGGAGAAGGATGCAAGCACATCCTTTAAAAAAAAGGCAGACTGGAGCAAGAGAGGCTTTGCGAAAGAAATCAGATATATGATGGCAAAGAGAACTGCAAAGTTTTTTTAAAAAACATACTGAGCAGATGCATGTTCATTGAGCCGAAATAAGAAAACGGCAGTGAGGCAGACTTTATTGAGACAAATGTATTGAAGAATTGCTTCAAATTTGAATCTGCTTTGCCTGAAATACTACAAAGGCTAAAGGAAGAACTGGAAGGCATAAACAATAACCTGAAAACTATGATTGATGTTTTACAAAAGAAACAAGAAAATAAAGCCATGTGAATTATTGGTAACCTATGTCTGTTGTGTTAATGTTGAAAGTTTTTTTAGTATTTTAGTATTTAGAAGTTTTAGGTGTTCTTACAAGTTTACGGGAAAGATTTCAAAAACACCAAAAAAACATTTTGTTGGAAAACAGTAAGTTGAAACCGTATTCAGATGTCTGATTTAACTGCAGTAATCCATGATATATGAATACAGAATGCACAATTTAAACAGATTTTGTTTTCCCTCAACAAGCAGGATTGGGCTGGGCTAAGCAGTAGAGTATCTCCTTTGCATGCAGAAGGTCCCAGCTTCAATCCCTGGTATCTCCTTTTAAGAAGGATCAGGCTAGTGTGGAAAGAACTTGGCCCAAGACCCACAAAGTATACAAGAAGACTGAAGCTGAAAGACCAGTGGTCTGACAGGATAAGGCAACTCCATACTTTCATGTGTTGTTGTTTTTTAAATCTTGGCTTTGGATCCCAGTTAGTGGAAGGAAAACCTGCTGTGCTGTTCTGTATATCTCTGCTAAGAGCCATGCCCCAATGTGTTCCGTGATGTTTCTTCCCAGGCAAGCACACGTAGGATTGCATCTTAACTCTTGTAAAGCTGTGAATTTGCATTTGTACATCATGGGTAGCAAAATCTCTATATGGAGGAACCATAGCTAAATAAGTGTATGGAACTGAAAACTGCCCCTTCAAAGTGGGAGGAACTGTGTGAGTAGGAGTCCATGGTTGCAGTCCCCAAAGAATAAGAGTCCAGTGTTATTTTTGTGACCTTAACTAGTTTTACTCTGGAATTATATGGAATAAGGGCTGCTGCACACTGTGTGCCACTTATGTGGAAAGACTAGCATTATGGCTCACTCTGCCCTCTGGTCCCTTTACATTGTTGTTGTTCAGTCACACAGTCGAGTCCGACTCTTCACGACCCCATGGACATCACGCCAGGCCCTCGTGTCTTCTGTTGTGCTCCGGAGTCTGCTTAATTTCATGCTTGTTGCATCAATAACACTGTCTAACCATCCCATCCTTTGCCGTCCCCTTCTTCTTTTACCTTCAGTCTTTCCCAGCATCAGGGTCTTCTCCATTGTGTGCTCCCTTCTCATTTGGTGGCCAAAGTATTTGAGCTTCAGCTTCAGAATCTGGCCTTCCAGGGAACTTTCAGGGTTGATTTCTTTTAGGATTGACTGATCTGATCTCCTTGCAGTCCAGGGGACTCTCAAGAGTCTTCTCCAGCACTATAATTCCAAAGCATCTATTCTTCAGCGCTCGGCCTTCCTTATAGTCCAATTCTCGCAGCCCTTCACATTACAGTCAACAAATGTGCACTTTGATTCTTGTCCATTTCAACTGTGTTGTTTCAGCAGCAAAGCCGTGTTTTGGCCACAAACCAAAATCCACTTGTATGCACAGCAAGCGGTGTATGTTTCAAAGAGCTGCATGCATGCGGTACACACACTGGAACAAAACACACAAGTGTCAAGCGTGTTATCTTGATATCCTGCGCCCACTTAACGAAGTCCCAGCCTGGACATCAGTACCATGGATAAACCTGATATTTCCAGGGCGAGCTTTCCAGTCTGTTTGTGAATGGTTATCATTTTATTAGAACAGCTGCCATCTCTGCAGGTGTTCGCAAACCCTCTTCCTGTGAGATATCCCCAAACTGCTATAGTTGCTAAAATAATAAGCCAGGCCCCTGTTTCTGTTACAGAGAGCTCTTAGCTATTCCTTTGCATGTTTTTTCTCTTGATTCCTTCTGACATCTGTAAAGGAGACAAAGCAAGAGCACACAAGGAATATCTCCCCCCCCCCCCCATGGATGCTGGATGTGTTATTTTGATACCCTGCGGTGGCAAGTTTTGTACTAACTCCTCTCTGCCAGCAAGCATGGAGTTTTGCAATTTGCCAGTCATGCATTTGTGGGTGTCTGTCTGCCAGTGAGGGAAAGCCACCCTGTTCCTTCTAGCTTGGCTTGGCTTTGGTCGTGACACCTTGTTTGCTACAGCCTTTTAGAAGGGGTGTCTCAGAGCTATCGCGGAGACTGGTCTGGGGAAAAAATAAAAAGCTGACAGGAGGAAGAACAAAGAAATACCAAAGTATTCTTGGCTTGCTTCTGTGAAATGCCAAATGTGTCCCTTGCCATAAGTGTTTACAGCTGTTTAGCGGGAAGCCGTGAGAGACACTTTCCTCTAGGATGATGATGGGCACCTTTTTAGGCTAAATCTGACATTTTCATCATTTATTTTGTATTCATATCCCACTTTTCACTCTGCTCAGGACCCAAAGTGGCTTTTCACATTGTTTCCCCCCTCCTCCACTTAATTCTCACAGCAACAACCTTGTGAGGTAGTATCGCGGGCAGCAGCTAGAAAGGTTCTCCAACGGCTGCCATCACTCTGGTGTGGGTCTTCTCAGGCGGGCCCAGAGCCCCCACTCTAACCCTTTATGCACTCCTTTTCCACTAGGTTTCCCCTTATAAGTGATCAGATGAGGCGTGAGGACCCAGGCAGAGTAAAAAAACTAGTTTCATTAAAGAGATTTAATAACAACTGTCGTTTAAAAATATTTACGAAAAATGAGCACAGGAAAGGTAAGGAAATCAGTAAAATAAGAAATCCTAATGCGTCTGATTATAGTTTCCTAGCCTTCTCTAGGTCTTTGGCCTCCAGCTGACTCATCCCTTTTGGATGAGGGATCCCTCTTTCTGCAGCAGCCTCACCAGCTCTGCTCCCCAGGAGTGAACACCCTCCCACTTTGGGCAAAGCCTTTTATTCCTTCTTCCCAGGCACCACCCTCTGCTCCCCTGCTGGTGCAGTTTCCCCTCCAAAATCCCCTGTTAACCAGCCATAGGGTCCAAAGAGAACCTGGGAAATGTAGGCCCTGATAGCTACTCCAATACAGGCTTCCCTGGAGCCACTAGGCCTCCCTAGAGCCTGTAGGCCGCACTACTATAGGCCCAGGATTATGACAGGTAGATTGCGCTGAGAGACTGTGATGAGCCCAAGATCACCCAGTGGGCTTCCTTGGCAGTGTGGGAAATTAGAACACAGCCCTCCCAGGTCCTAGATCAACATTCTAACCACAGTACCACTCCAGCCCTCATTTTAGGCCCTGTCAAATTTACTAAGGGATGTATCACCTCCATTGTTAACCCAGGGGAAATGGAGGGTTCTGGTGGAATAACATTTGGGGCACAAGGGTCTTGGCAGTGGTGGGGTCATGGCTCAGTGGCAGAGCACCTGCTGTACATGTGGAAGGTCCCCGGTTCAATCCCTGGCATCTCTAGTTAGAAGGATCAGGTGGTAGGTGACTTCTGGCTGAGACTCTGGAGAGCTACTGCCAGCCTGAGTAGACAAGATTGACCTTGAGGGACCAGTGGCCCTCACCTGGCTTAGAAGACATGACAGCAGGCTATTGGAGTGAAATTACAGTTCGCCACCCCTTCTCCCTTCTCAAAGTGTCCCTCTTACAGACTAGGGCTGTGATTCATATGTGTCTCGTTTGATTTACAGGCGTGCACGGGCAGCACCTATGTATTTGTACGGCAGAAAGGAAACCGGCATCAGTTTTCAAATAGGAATTTGGGGGGGGGGGATGAATGCTTTCACATGGTTTCGTTTTAATAATTATTGAGACTCTTATCTCTATCCATTTAAACACCTTTTGGGTGCTGCGTTTTAAGGCATCGTATGCAAGACTGAGCACGCAGGGCTCATTGCAGCCACGCAGATCTGACTGATGGAAATACCACTGCACTAGGAAGAGTGTCTGTGGGATTTTAGATACCTGATCTGGTGCCTGCTGCTCAGAGCGTGAATTCCAAGTCTTTCTGTGCTCAGCTGTGCAACCAGCTATGGAGCAGGGTCTTCATGCAGATAGATCCTTGGCCTTTTAGCTGTTTCTTTGTTTCAGCATTTTCACTGACCAGGTGTACTGACTTGCAGGCTCGGAGTATCAGGTGCCAAAGTTATTTAATCCAAGTTCAGTGGTCCAGAAGTCAGTCAGTTGCCTAGTGACGATTGTACGCGTTGCTCCATTCCTAACAGCCTCTCTTGGCTGGTTTTATAGCCCCATGCTTGCAACCACTTGCTCAGAAGCAATCCTGCCACTAATCTTGTTATCAGCAAACAGCTGACATCAGGCCAGGAGGCGTGCATTTTGCTGTCTTGTCTGTAGCTCTGTTCTCAGCCTTCATTTGTGGCGCTCTAAGGGTATAGGTGATATTGGGGGGCTGGAAATGAACTGAGGTTCACCTGCTGAATCAGGGCTTTAGGGTGTTGGTGGCTCTGCACTAGGGTTGCCAGCTCTGAGTTGGAAAATACCTGTAGACTTTGGGGGTGGATCCAGGAGAGGGTGGGGTTTGGGGAGAGGAGGGACCTCAGCATGGTACAATGCCATAGAGTCCACCCTTCAAACCAGCCATTTTCTCCAGGGGAGCTGTTCTCTGTCAGCTGGGGATCAGTTGCAGAAGCGGGAGATCTCCAGGCTCCACCTGGAGGCTGGCAACCCTACTCTGCATCAGCTGTTGGCTGTGAATTCTGACAAGTCTGCAGCTCATTTTCCTGATGGTCAGCTTCTGTTAACTCAAGGCTGGCTACACAAGGCGCCTCTTCTCCTGAGGAGTCCTCACTGTCATTGAGCTCTGGCTGGCCCACAACGTCAGGTAGGGGAAAAGAAGATTTGGGGCAGTCGCCTGCAATATTCTGTTATGTTTTCAGGGGAGCTGGAAAATATTCCTGATTTACATTCTGTTCCAGTCAAGGAGAGTCAGCACCAACCACTGTTACACTGTTATGTAATTTCTGATCATTGTAATGGCTGTGGCCAGTAGTTTTCAAACTTCAGTGACCTTGTCTCCTAAGGAACGTCTGACATGGAACTCCTCTGCTTTGCAAAGGCTTCTGGGGCATATTCTAGGCTGCACAGTCAGATCATGCAGTGTACCTCTTGGCCTTTGCCACTATGCTTTGCAAGTTTTAATATGCACCAGGGAATTACCAGTAATAGTGGACAAACTGACTTTCAAGGAACTAGTCACCACTGATCTTATTGAGGGACCTCCCCACCCCCAAACAGTTTAGGGCAGACAACTCTAGCTTGGGAAATTCCTGGAGGTTTGGGGGATAGAGCTCTGGGAGAGTGGGGGTTGGGAAGATGGATATGATGCCGTAGAGTTTACCCTCTAAAGTAGTCGTTTTCTCTGTAGCCCGGAGATCAGTTATAAATCTGGGAAATCTAAAGACTCGACTAGATGATGGCAACTCTAAATCGGTTTTTGAGGCTTCTCAGAGTTTCTTGGAACACAGATTGAAAACCCCCAGCAACTGTTGGTGCCCAGGGCTGTGAACACTCTACCCATTTACAGTTGCTTCACACATTCAAGGAATGTTGCTATTTGGTGCAGAATTCTGCATCCCAACCCCCCAAGACCTGAATTCTGCACCCCCAAACCCCCTAGATAAATCAATAAGATTCTGTCCCTAATGATTGTCTGTGTAGATAAACTTGTGGGGCACTGCCCTGTGATCTCAGGTGTCTGTTTTCCTGCAGGCATGCCAGTTCTCCATATAGCTCCCTGTTCTTTGGCATGACTAGAAGAAAAGTAACCAGCATATCTGTACTTTTTTGATTTCCATAATAAATTCAGGTTGCAGAATTTAAGGAATCTTTAAAGAGGAATTTGGGTTTCCTTCTCACAAGATCCAAATGTATTTAATTGTTTTAATGCAGACTGTACATAGTCCTAGTTGTGGCCAATGTTGTCTGTGTAAAACCTAGCTTTGTGTAAAACCTTTGTGTAAAACCTAGCTGAAGATTCATACTTCAGGATTACTTTTTGATGGCTTGTTCCGGAGCTCTCTTAAGGCAGGTTCCCTCCCCCCTTTCCTCGTTATACTGACTTCTGTCTAATCTACTGTGCACTATGGACATTTATCTCTTCTCCGTGTCAAGAATAAAATGCAGCGTTCTTCAAAACCGGAGCACCCGTTGCCCCAGGGTGATTATGAGGTTGCCTTTTGTTATTAGGGTTTTAGGTTTTAATTAGCTTGTTCCTTGCTGAACCCTGTGTTTGGAGTGCATTGAGTATTGTTTTCCCTTGCTTTCATGGAGTGAGAAAATTATAGGCTGGATCATTTTCAGGGCACATTTTAATGTCAAACTAATTAAAGCAGAAAATGGAGACCCTGGGTGGCAACTTGAAGATGGAATAAGGGAAAGGAGATGGTGAGTTGCCAAGCGCCTTTCTGAGGATTCAAAGGCTGGAAGTTTCCATGCATTCTTTCTGCAGGACTTCCTCTTGTCAACCGTTTTTGTAGTGGTTTTATTATGCTAAATATTTTCACAAGACTTAACCATAGGCTAGCCACCATATATTCTCACTTAGATGGGAGAACTGAAGAGGAGAGGTGATCGCTTGCTTACAACCACACTTACTACTCATGTTGGGGAGGGCTCCTTCTGCCAGAGGAACATACCCCTGCTAGTGGAACAGATCCACAAGATCCAGCCCCTTGAGTTAATGGCCAAACAATTCAGCTCACCCAGACACAACTTTGACAATATTCATCAGACCCACCTAGTTTCCATTAGTATAGATGGTCTGGCCTACAAGCTCAGGGCCCATGGCAAATTGCAAGGGTGATAAGGGATTGGGAAATTTCCCCTTCCTGGTCCCTCTCCATAACTCTTATTGGCCCTCCATGCCAGTTGCATTGGGTCTATATGTTTGCATATTTTTATCAACTTGTATTTTTTATGGTCAGCAGTGGCTCAGATGTTAAGATGCTGAGCTGCAGACTGAAAGGTCTGTAACTTGGCAGTTCGAGACCCGAGTGCCGTGTGACGGAGTGAGCTCCCATCTCTGGCCCCAGCTCCTGCCAACCTAGCAGTTCAAAAGCAAGAAATTGCAAGTAGATCAATAGATGCTGCTTTGGTGGGAAGGTAACAGCATTCCACACACCTCAGTGTTTAGTCATGCCAGCCACATGACCACAGAAAAAGTCTTCAGACATCACTGGCTCTTTGGCTTGGAAACTGAGATGAGCACCGTCCCCTAGAGTTGGATTTGACTGGCTTTCGAGCAAGGGAAACCTTTACCTATAACTGTTTTAAATGTTGTTTTAATATTTGGATGCTTGCCACCTTGGGGACCCTGTTTGGGTAGAAAGGCAGCATAGAAATGTTTTAAATAAATGAAATAAAATAATCCCCCTTTCCAATATACTAGAAGATCTCAAGGGAATATGCAAGCCACTTTGGCAATATCCCTTTGATTTCCCCTCTCCATTTAATCGACTTTCAACTGTTCTCAGTGTTCCAAAAGCAATGAATACATTTAGTCCTAATCATGCCATTTTTTAAGGGAGGGGATTTAAAAAAAAAAATCATACTAAGATTTTTCTGCATGCCTAGGAAGTCCCAGCCTGCCCTGCCCCTGGGGCTTTTCTGTTGCCTCCATGATAAACACTCAGCCATAAAGTTTGCTATTAGAGGAGATATGTTAGAGATCCCTAAGGAATTTCAGGAAGACAGAAGGAGAAACAATTTGGACATTTTGCCTCATCAGTACCCAAGCCTCCTCATCCAGGATTCTGTCAATCTCAAGGGCGAACAGGCCCCTTCCTCCATCTCACTCTGTCCCTCCCCCCCCCTTAACTGACTTTTAATTGTTCTCAACATTCTGTGCCTCCTCGAGCATGCTCAGGCCTTATCGGGTCATTTTGACGGTTTATCTTCGTTAATTTAAAAACTCATATTTTTCTGCATACTGGAGGAGTCTGTTGAGTGTATAGACACCGAGCTCCACACACACCCACACACACCCCTTGGTTGCTGATGGCCCGGTTGTGTTGCTTTCGTGATTGGCACAAGTCACCTGCTGTGCTATTAGAGCTACCAAATAATGTTTTCACAGATGTTCCTCAGCCCCTTCCTGCCAAGTGTCATAAAAATACGCATGATATGGCTAGTGAAGCAGATGTAACGCAAGCACAGCTCCCTGGGATTAGATTTGCAGGAGCCAAAGCAGGAACACTTCTGACATTCCAAGGCAACAAGAGAGGCTTCAGGCTCCAGCTCCGAGCCTTCACTTCCACGGCACACCCGTCTGTCCTGTCTTCAGTGGGATGACACTGGAGCATTGCTTTCTGTGGTTGGTGGAGGACGCAGGCTAGCAAAGGGATCTCTGGAAGAGGAGAGTGGGAGGCATGACAGCAACGTGCATTCCTGTTGCCTTGGAAGCAAAAAATGTAACCGCGTAGCTTTTAAGAAGTTTATAATTTTTTTCCCCAAAACGTTCTTCACCCAATGCACATACCTAATTGATCTAATTAATAAAACTCAGCTCCCATGCTATCTTTAAGTAGGCACAACCAAGCCTTTTTCAGTTTCAGAGTAAGTGTGAATAGGCATTGGGTGATCTTGCTTTGTTTTGTAATGTTTTGTAATGTAAGACAGTCTTGGAAGAGTTCGCTGGGAGGGTCAGAAATACTGATGGGACAGACTGGTCCTTTGGCTACAGATTTGGATGCAAGCTTCCCTATGTTCCCAAAGGGTGAAAGGGAGGGAAGAACCTCTCTTCATTTCCTCACTGCTGGTGGTAAATTACCAAGGTTGTGATCATTGTTCTTTTCTGGTTGGCTGTCCTGGATAATAGTGTTTTTTGAAATTTTTTCTTAGGTGTCAATACCTATGCATAACCAGGTCTTGCCTCCTATGGAGGCTGTGGATGATGCTACTCCTCTAGAAACTTTGCAGAACCCAATGGGTAGCATGGAAACAAAAGAAGAAAATGATGCGGACGAGGAAGATGATGAGGACGAGGAGGAGGAGGAGGAAGAAGAAGAAGAAGAGGAGGAGGAAGAGGGGGAAGATTCAGACATGGATGAATGGGACCCTGATCCACCTCGCCCCTTTGACCCAAATGACCTGTGTAAGCCAACCAGGAAGTCCTTTGGTCTCTTGGTCTCAGCTCCCTTCTGTGGGTTTACTTCAGTAGCTGTGGCTGTATCTGCACTGCAAAGATTCTTTGTCTTGGATTGTTTGCCCTTGTAGATTCATCAGCATAAACAGGGACAGGGGAAATGTTACATGGCATTTTTCTGTGTGCTTTCCTCTGTCGGCTACCATTTTCCCTGCTTTATCTCCTCAGTATGCCATTGGAGGGCTTTTAAGGACATTGGTAATTATTATTGCATTTTTTTTTGCCATCAAATCACAACTGACTTATGGCAACCCTGTAAGGTTTTCAAGGCAAGAGACGTTCAGTGGTGGTCTGCCATTGCCTGCCTTGTGTCAAGACCCTGGTATTTCTTGGGGGTCTCCCATCCAAATACTAGTCAGGGTCGACCCTGCCTAGCTTCTAAGATCGAATGAGATCAGGCTAGCCTGATTGCACTATACCAAATACCAGGGTTTTAAAAAAAAAATAAAAGTCCCCAAAATCTCTGGTTGGCAGCTGGGGAAAATGGCAGCTCTGCAGGGCTGCCAGAAGGAAAAGGATACTTGGGTGGGCAGCAGGACCTCTGAAAATGTGCAATTATGTGCTTGGTCTGTAGTCTTTCTAAAAAGACTGGAAAAAAGCTGGTTTGGGAAAAAGCATACTGGACAGGGAAGGAACAGTTGGCACACCATTAGACCACAGTGTCAAGAAAATAAAAATCCACTCCAGTTTAGTAGCCATAGCAGTGATAAAACCTCTGTGGAGAAGCAGCCTGTGTGAATGAATCCAAACCCTTTTGATATTTTAATGGGGCATATCTATTTGCTGGACTGAGCTCTGCAGTTGGCTTGGGTCCATCTGTGCTTGTAACCAGAAAATAAACATTGAGACAGATGAAGGGGAGTCTTGAAACTGCCACCACGGAGCCAGAGAAGTGAGTAGAGAGCAGAGACAGCCAGCCGTTCATAGTAACTCAGCCCCACTATCTAGTGTGCAGGGATAACAGAACACAGGATCTAGCACAGATCTATTGGTACTGGCGTCAACTACGGTGGGGCTGGGGGGTTCGGGTCCCTGCCGAAATTTTACAGTGGGGACTGAGCCTCCCCCAGGGCAATCAGTGCAGATAGGCTTTAAAGTGCAGGCAGCCAGTTCAGGGTGCCCTTCCCCCCCCCCCCCCCGCCTAAGAACTGGAGGGAGCAAAAGGGAGGCTTGCAATGGCTATCCACCCTTTAAAGTGAGCAGCCTGGCAGGTCCACCCGCCCCCCCACCTAAGAACGGGAGGGAGATCCAGCGGAGGGGGGGAGTCCAACTTTCTGCGTCAATCCTTTGCCCTGCATCGCACGCGCACCCTGTACCCTGTCACAGCAGAGAGGCAAGCGGGGGGCGAAGAAGGTGCCTTCTCCCATCTCTGCGCAGGGGGAGCAGATGCAGGTGGAAGGGCCATGATCTGCCTCAACAGGAGCCAGCTGTGCAAATAAAAAAGGAGCCACTCCTATCTTTACATGTATTCAGCTCAGATTCCAGAAATGTAAATTGTCACCTGGGGGGGGGGCGGACAGGAGGAGAGACATTGAAGAGTGTTTACAAAGGAGAGGGTTAAGGGAGAGAGGGCTGGCCTGCCTGAGCGGAAGCGGGAACAATTTCAACGCTGGCAAGCCTGGCAGGGAAGTTGTCACTCGACTGGAATCTTCCTTCCTGTCGTTTTTCTGTCTCTCTGTCTTCTTTCCTTTCTTTCATTTTTCTTTCTTTCACTCCTCTGTCCCCATTCTTTTCCTACCTCTCCCTTCCTTTCTTTCTCTTTGTGTTTCTCTCTCTTTCTGTCTTTTTCTTACTTAGTCTTTTTTCCCTCTCTCTCTTTCCATCTTTGTCTCTTTCTCTCTGCCGCTCTCTCTGTTTCTGTCTTTCTTGCTTTTTTTCTATCTCTCTGTTTTTCTGTCTTTCTCAGACCATTTTTTTTCTTTTCGGTGCATAATGCCTTCAGCTCCCCCACACAATGCCACTTCTGTCACCTCTTCCAGATGATTCCTTGAAGTCCATCTTTTCTATGAATTGTTTGGAACAACTACCTAATCCCCATTTTCTGCTGAAATTGACCATTATCACTTAAGACTAAACTGCATACTTTTTCCTTCCTCCCTCCCTCCCTCCCTCCCTCCCTCCCTCCCTCCCTCTCTCCCTCCCTCTATGGATCCCAGTCATGCATGTTGTTTGAGCCATAAAAACTCTGAATGCATGAGGCATGGATAGCAAATATTTGATTCAGAGTGGCTGTGTACTTCGCTGCTTTTTTGTATTAGTAATTGTGAAGTGACGTGACTTCTTCATATCCAGGGGTCCTTTGGGGCCCGAGCGAGGCGGAGCACAGCTCTGCCAGCTCAGGAGGGGCAGAAGGGCAGCCATGGGCTGAATCAGATTCTCTGATCTGATTTGGCCCACCGCCGAATTTCAGCGGCAACTTTAAAAGCAGCTATAGGGGAGGGGGTTTGAGGCAGAGGCTCCAAACTTGCAGGGTAGCTTCTGGGACCTCTCCCCCAAATGCCCACCAAGTTTCAAGAAGATTGTACCAGGGGGTCCAATTCTACGGGCCTCCAAACAGGTTGCCCCCATTCCCTCCATTGTTCTCTATGGTGGGAAAAAGTAACATTTTTTTCCACCATAGAAAACAATGGAGGGGATGGGGCAACCTGTTTGGGGGCCCATAGAATTGGACCCCATGGTCCAATCTTCTTGAAACTTGGTGGGTATTTCAAGGAGAGGCCCCAGCAGCTATCCTGCAAATATGGAGCCTCTCCCTAAACCCCCTTTCCTCCAGGCCCTCATATACCTTATGAGTTTTTGCCATTGATTTCAATGGCCCATAGGCTATAATGGGGCTGAAACTGACATTCCCTTTCTGACACACTTCCAGTGATGTCAGGGGATGTGGCATATGCTAATGAGTTATGCTAATGAGTTATGCTAATGAGCTCCTGCACCTCTTTTTCTACGAAAGGACCCCTGTTCATATCCTTTTTTAATTGTGTGTTTCAGGGTGTGAAGAGTGCAATAACGCCCATCCCTCTGTTTGCCCCAAGCACGGACCCTTGCACCCGATTCCAAACCGACCAGTATTAACAAGAGCGAGAGCCAGCCTCCCCTTGGTCCTTTACATAGACCGATTCCTGGGAGGAGTGTTCTCCAAACGACGCATTCCCAAGCGCACTCAGTTTGGCCCTGTGGAAGGACCTCTGGTCAGGCAGTCAGAGCTCAAGGACTGCTACATCCATTTAAAGGTAAAGGTGCAGTCTACATGGTTTGAGATGCAAATTTCTGCCCACTAATTTCCTTTTCCGGAGTCTTGAAATTGCAAGAAATGGAAATGTGACTGTATATTCATGCATGCCAAATGCTGGTATCAGAGACACAGTTCGCATAGTCTGTATAATAGAAACGACCGTGCTTTCTGTATGGAAGAATCCCATTGACCAACAGCTAGCCTTTCTCTGCTTTATCTTCCTTATCGTCAGAAACAAACAAGAATCTTGTGGCGCTTGAAAGACCAACAAACTATTTGTGCCATGAGCTTTAGTAGGGAAGAACCTGCTTTGTCAGATGCATGAAGTAGACCATCCATCCCCAGTTATGAGATGATTTGAAAACGGGACATTTGTACACCACTCCCGCAAATGAGGAGACCTGAAGCCTGGGTCAAATGGTTATAGCAGTGGTTCTCAAACTCTGTGTTGTCTGGGCCATGACACTCTAGCAAGTGAGCTGCAAGACCAAGAGAAAGGAGGAGAACCAGTGTGAAACAGGAGAGGAGGCTTTGGGAGGCCTGATGACAGACTGGATTTGCCTAAGCATAACATGGAAAATAAATTGAAAATATTGAAAATATTGAAAATAATAATATTGAAATATTGAAATAATAATATTGAAATACTGAAATATTGAAATAATAATATTGAAAATATTGAAATATTAAAATATTGAAAATAAAATAGAAACGTTCCCCATTAACAGAGATGAGATTCATGCATTTTATATTGGGGAGGGGGAAAAGTAACCCATATACTTGCAGCCACCTGTGGCCACCATCTACGAATATCTAAATACGTGGACTGGGGCCATGTGGAGGCTAAAGACATTTTTCTGCACACTTGGGATGCTCCCCAGGTTTGCAGAAAAACCTGAAAATTAAAAAAAATATACGGGGAGGGGGGTTTAAATCGAAAATTAGAGTTCTCTGCACAAACAGAGTGGGCACTGGAGCCTGAGGGGGGCAGGATTTGGGGAGGGGAGGGACTTCAGTGAGGTATAATGCCGCAGAGTCCACCTTCCAATGTGGGAATTTTCTCCAAGTGAACTGATCTCTGTCGCATGGAGATCTATTGTAATCCCAGGAGATTTCCAGCCACCACCTGGAGGCTGGCAACCCTACTGTCATCTGAAGATCAGTTGTAATCCCAGGAGGTCTCTGGTTACCACCTGGAGATTGACAACTCTGTGTTGACAGCCCTAGGCTAGATAGGCCAGTAGTCTGACTCCGTGTAAGCACTCCCTCCACTCAGCACAGGCCCTTTGCCACCTCCTAACTCTGGTGCCATAGGCGATCATTTAGTTTCGCCTAGTAGTCAGGCTGGCCCTGCTGACTGTTGAAACGAAACGTCATAAAAACAAGACCAAAAATAAAAGACGTATTTAAAATCACATAAAATACTGATTAAAATGTAGGGTGGGAAGGAGAGATCATTGAGGGAATGCCAGGCCAGAGGGAAAAAAATCTTCACCCCCTGGCAAAAGGCAATGACGGAAGACAGTGACAAAAGCTGTTTGTTTCTTTGTAAACCCTGCTTTCTATGTTTGTTTGTTGTTTTACAAATTTTGCCTCAGGTGTCCCTCGAGAAGGGTGACCGAAAAGATTGGGACCTGCAGGAAGATCTCTGGTTCGAGCTGTCCAGCGAGGCTCTTTGCAACTGGATGATGTTTGTGCGACCTGCCCAGAATCATCTAGAGCAGAACCTCGTCGCCTACCAATACGGCCACCATATTTATTTCACGACTATTAAAAATGTTGAGCCTAAACAAGAACTCAAGGTATGGAACAACCTGCTTTACACAGCATTCTCAGCAGAGTAGGAAGAGCTTGAATTGGTTAGTGTTTGACTGAACAGCCCGGCTTCAGACCTTGCTAGAATGTCTCTATAACATCTTTGCCCTTGGCTGAAATAGTGGGTGGCATTGCCATCAGGTTTGGCTGGCTGTTTATACACGAGAGGGAAGGGGCCCATATGCGTATACATGCCATGCACATAGACTCTGTGCTTATGAGCCTGTGGGGGAGGGGGGAAACGAGGCCAGCAGGCTCATACCAGCCCCCCCTCCAGGAATGTTGATTTTAGCATACATCATGCCAGGTGTTGAGGGCTAGAGTCTCTGATTTTTACTGCATCACCACTGGGCCACTTCCTGTCTGAGATACTGCGATACTTTGTTGTGAATGCTCACTGCAGAGACCTGTCACTCATAAATCTGAGTGTTTATTTTTAATATGGCTGCAAGCTTGAATATATCGATCGTTTAAAGCTTCAGTGCATTAATTGGCAGGAGCCCGTTTTAAACTGATTAAAACTGGCTCCTGTCAATTAGTACACTGAAGCTTTAGATGACTGAAATATTCAAGCTTGCAGCCATATCGGGAGTTAAGAGCTCATTTTTGTTACCACGGGCTATTTTGGTTCGGGTGCATAACTCCTTCATCACCCTGCTTCCCTTAACGGCTTGTAAACCTCGTTCACACCATGACTGCAGTCTCTAGCTAAGAATGGAGCCATGTTTTTTAATTCCACCAGCATCTATATGAGATAGGTGTATAACAGTGCTCTGACCTGGATAGCCCAGGATAGCCCGATCTCACCAGATCTTGGAAGCTAAGCAGGATCGGTCCTGGCGAGTATTTGGAAGGGAGACCACCAGGGAATGCCAGGGTCGTGATGTGGACGAAAGGCAATGGCAAACCACCTCTGAACATCTCTTGCCTTGAAAACCCTATGGGGTCGTCGTCTTGTGACTTGACGGCAGCAGTGACAAATGTAACAATAAAAATTGAGAAAGAGAGGGGAGGTAGGGATAATCACTCCGAAGAGGCTCTGAGGAGGGAGTGGGCAGGACTACCTATTCACTGGGGGGGGGGGGGGGGGGGGATATGGGTTTCCATGTTTTGCCTGGCATCACTATGGCATCTGCCCTGGGCTGTTGGCTGTTTAAGTGCCTGCATGATGCCTCGAGGGCTTGATTATACAATCACAATTCCCAGGACTTTTGTTCCAAGGCAACCATCCCCACCTACACAAACAAGGAATTCCCGGTTGTATTGGTCACATCACTGTGGATAATACAGAGTCATTTTCAGGCCACCGTGGAACAGTGTGATGTCCGTCCTTCAAAAATAGCAAGCCTGCTGTTGGCAACCTGACTGCTTACCCTGGGATGGAAAGAGAGGCAGGCCAGGAGCTCTCAGTCTTTTCTGTGGTTATAAACTCTCAATGCATTTCAGCCCAAGTCACCCCTTGAAAATGTAAACAGAACAGAAGTCTGGTCTAAACAAAGCCTTACTAGTTTTACACATCGCTGAGTTTAAAAACAAAAAAAGGCTTAAGATTAATGTGCACCAACGCGGCTTATTTATAACTTCCTCGGTGGCACTTAGCTCTCTACCTGCCTGTGCATACAAGTGGCTCTTCCTCGTGTTCCTGGGGTTTGTTGACTAATGAGGCGCCATTTCCTTCAATCAGTGTACCTCTGAGGTTTGAAACCTGGCCCGTGCCTGTAATCATCCGACTTTCCTGTTGGTGATCCTAATCATCGTGGAGTTATTTTTATCCCATGCTAAAAAACAAATCAAGTGGAGCGTAGTGGGAACAGTTGGGGAAAATTAGCTTTTAATTTTCAGCAATGCAGCTGGAGAAGTGGAGGGCAGTCGAAAGAAAAGCTTTGCCATCTGGGGCTTTCTTAATTTGTGCTGTTTTCCCCAATTGTGGCACAAGGCGGGAAAAAATATTGAAATGGTTGGGAAGGTCAGAGACTAAATCCCTCCCATACGTGATCTCAAGAGTCCAGACAGAAATCTTTAATGTGGGATTGGGTCTCCAGCCCTGCTCCACCCCTCTCCACCCCAAACTGTGGTGTGTTGGGTAATGTTATTCACCAACAATGTTCTAAGGATAACTGAGAACCCAGCTACATACTATACTTCAGCCTGTGTGCAAGAACAGCGCAGCGGCTTCTTCTCCATTGCAAACTTCTTCAGCAGAGAATTGCCCATCATAGGGTTGCCAACTCCAGGTTGGGCAATCCCTGGAGATCTGGGGGGGCAGAGCCTGGGGAGGGTGGAGTTTGGGGATGGGATGGACCTTAACAGGGTATAACGCCATAGAGTGTACCCTGAAAAGGTGCCATTTTCTCCAGGGGAACTCACCTCTGTCACCTGGAGATCTGTTGTAATTCTGGAAGATCTCCAGGCCCCACCTGGAGGCTGGCAATCTGACCTTCTAATGTCAGCCACTTTTTTTCTGAAACTCCCTGCGCACACATAAACACTATAAGCTGTGTCTGTGGTCTGGCACCGTGTGCGAAGCTCTCACTGATCTCCTAAAGCACCGTGTAAATGTTGCCGTTAATACCATTGTAGCGGCTGTTGCTCTCTTATAGCTAAGGGCGGGCCACACATAGATAAAAAAGAAAATCCAAGGAGTAGAACCAAAACCCAAAAGAAATCAGAGACATCAGGAAAAAAGATGGCATCCAGCCAGCATATTGGGATCCCATAATAACCCCAAAGGCTGCAAGAAAATGGGTCAGTGGCCACCACAAGTAGTCAAGGAAGAGGAGCTGGTTTTGACTTCCTTCCCTCAACTGCCTGCTTCTCTCCTCCACTGCTATACTGGAAGGTGTGGAGAGGCAAGCAGACAAAGAATGGGGAGGAAAGAATGGGTGGGTGAGCACGCGTGCAGGGAGGACCACGTGGGCAGATAGGCTGGCCAAGCAGCCGGGTGGCAGAGAAGGGAAGACAGTGTGTGTGTGGGGGGTGTTTGTGTGTGTGTGTGTGTGAAGTAATAGGGGAGGATGCAGAGCCAGGGCCAAGGCAGAAGTGGAAGCCAGTGGCAGAGGGAGGAATGGGATTTCCTCTCCCCCACAGGCACCCCTCTTCTTTGTTCTGAATTGTTTTCTTTGAGGCTTTGTGAAAATGTAAAATCCTAGACTCAAGGGAGGAGTTCCACGTTCTGCTTTGCAATAACACATATGTCATTTTGAAAAACTGCTTTCTTTCTTTGGTGATGCAATGAATGAATGGAGAATTTGAGATGCCAGTCAAGCCGCTGGGCCATGCTTCCTCTCCGAGGATCTGCCCTCCAGTGTTCTTATGAGGATCAAATGGGATAATCTGCATGTACACTGCCCTGAGCTCCTTGGAGGAAAGGCAGAATACAAATGTGATCAGTCAGTGATAACCTCATTTGCTTTTTGGAGCCTTTGACGAATTTCCTTTTTAATTCTGTGTGTATTCGCTGCAGGTGTGGTATGCCGCCTCATATGCCGCGTATGTGAATCAGAAGATCCATGATATAACTGAGGAGGAAAGGAAAGGTATTTCCCTTTCATTTTTCCAAAGGATTTTAAAAAGATTTTGTGGGGTTTTTTCCCCTTATAACCCATAAAAGCAGACACGGTCTTGTGTGCCTAGTTCCAGCTGAACTCAGATAGGGGTTTGATCTGTGTTTAGGCTCCATTATCACACACTCTCTTCATTACTAAAAACATGCATGCACACTTTGCTCTTTCTATTAGCCCATGTTGCCTTTTCTTGATGCACCTGGTCATAACTAGGGATGGGCACAGACCCGAACCTGAGCCAAAGTCCGGGATGGACTTTGCCCAGTTCATGAACGCCAAACTGTGGTTCAAAAAATGAACCTTCCCTGAACTCTCATCGAGCTTGGCGCATTTATCTTCTGTGGTTCACTATGGCACAGAATTTGAATGATTTGCTTGTAAAAAATAAATAAATGCCGGTGTCTAGTCATGTCTGAAAATGTGCTTGCCCTGAATGCATTCTCTGGCATGTTATCTTCCATGCAGTTCCAAATATTTCAATGAGACTTTGGAGGACTGCATCCCATGTCTGACCAAGCTGTAGTAATCAGGGATAAATACCTTGCATGCATTTGTCTCTTAGCTTCCGTTTCTTTTGCCCTGTCCATATGTTCCTTCTGCCTCTCAGCAATCCATTCATTTACTCCTTGCCAAAAATGCTGTGTTGTACAAAAACCAGAATATCAGATTTAGAGGTAAGCATGCTCATTAAATGAGTTTATGCAAAAGAAGTGCAGAATTTGAATTAGAACAGTCACCGTTCTTAACTAGCAAAGCACTGTCCGGAGGCCAATATTCCAAACAGGTTTGTTAAGGGGAGGATTCAGAAAGCATGTCAACAATGTTTATGTACCTTTTTCTCAGAATATTTTCTGTCATCTTTGCGCTTCTGAAACAGGGGTGCTAAATGTGAGCCAGTCAGCAAAAGATTTGTAGGGTATGTTTCTTAATCACCCCAAACTCCACCACACAGTGAAGGTACAGGGTAAAAAATGTGTTTGGCAGTAACGTGGAAAGCTTAATTGATGGTATCTAAAGTTCTGTTATCTGTTGGTCTAACTTCAAATTGCAGTTCTCCGAGAGCAAGAGAAAAACTGGCCGTGCTATGAGTGCAACCGACGGTTCATGAGCTCCGAACAGCTCCAGCAGCACCTCAACTCCCATGATGAAAAGCTGGACTTCTTCAGCAGGTATTTAGTAATACACAAAAGCTGGGTTTTCCAAAAATGCACGCTGCCTACTACAGGCACAGAGTGAACTGCTCCAGTGCCCCCTTGGAAAGGGAATAGCCTTGCTGTATTCTAGATGTTCAGGGGACTCAGTTGCAGCAGTCAGCCTAGAGCCTTCAGAGCCAGCTTCCTGTCGGGTGTGTTTTCCTCTTTGGTTGTAGGGAGTGGCTAACAATCAGCTGGCCCCAGTATTTGCCTAGGCCGGTACTTTGTGCCTCAGGCTTGTGCAATGATTTCATCTTTTGGTGTGTGTGTTCCTTTAAATGTTTAGTTTGACTGCAGTACTGTAAGGAAGGTGATAGAGGGAGCCAAGTGATTTTGATTGGCTGATGACAGAGTGTGGGCGGAGATGTTCTGAGAGGAATCTGTGTGTGAAATTTGAAGAGTGAGCATAGTCTGGTTGACTATGGGATTTTGAGTCTTTTTCTGAGAGATTTAGACCAACAATTTAGTCTGTGTGACTAAGAGAGATGATTCTATTCTGCGTGAATAAAACAAAGAGACTAGCCTGTGTGGCTTTTAAGAGACAGAGAGAGATAAGCCTGTCAGAGTGGAGTTTGGAGTTTGAGAGACGGTTTGTAACACCGAGCATTGCCAGTTATATTTACAAGTTCTTTTCTTCAGCAACTGTTCAAAATACCCAGAAACCTATTTTGTTCTTTATTAAATAAATCAATTTTTGTTTAAACTTATCCCAGAAATCAGTAGAGTACTTCCTCAGGGCCACATAGTCCTCTGAAACACCCAGACACTGGGTCATTCTACCAAATTAGAGAGAGTTGGAATTTTTAATTCCTGGTGGCAGCAGAAATCTACCAAGTTCAGGTACACAGAATGTGTTTTAAAGGAGAATCAGTCTCCCCAATAGCAAGAACCTCACAGCTTGTCTTTCTTGACAACTGTGCACTTCTGTCTTAGATCTGCCTTTCAGTGTTGGGTGGTCAGCGGCTAGCAAATGAAGGCCCTGGGATTCTGTGTCCCCCCATTGGGCCTCTTCCTCTTCCTTGATGTCCAGGAGGGGGTTCAGAAGCTGGTGCTTTACAGCTTCCTTCTGCACTGAGGGAACTGTACGGCAGAGGTAGATGCCCATCTCCTAGTGATCAGAAATTTTGGCAAATAAGAGGTGGCATAAAGAGAGGCCTATTGCCTCATAAGAGGGTGAGAGGGCAATCTGGGATTGGGCAGGCTGGCAAGTGAGCAGTGTGGTGTGTGTTTGTGATAGGGGGCAGGCATTCCTGCCATCTGCCTTGACGTGCTTACCACCATGTCAGCAACCAGGGCAATGTTCCAGGGGCAGCATACTTCTGAATACCAGGTGCTGGGGAGCAGAGCAGATGCCTCCTGGCCCAGCTTTTGAGCACAGTATAGGCATCTGTCTGGTCACTGCTGAAAACCCAATGCTGGACTAGGCACGCCCTTCATGCAGCCTCTTCCCCTATTCGGATTACCACAAAAGTATATTTCATTGGCTACTGATGGAGTCCTTTTCTGCCAAGCTGTTTTCAGATTTTTATAGCTTAGGCCTTCGCTAAATGTACTATAATGGTTGAGTGTTTGAAAAGACTGAGAAAATTATATATAATTTGCATCTCTCTGATAGTATGTCTTTATAAATTTTATTTTTTAAAAAAAGTCTGGGCAAAGCCATAACAAGTAGAGCTCTTTTTTCCCTCCTGAAAGCATGTTTTGTGTAAAAATAAATTTTAAAAAAGAGAAAAGACAGAGAGAATTACAGATTCTTTTTCTTTTGCCCAATGTTTTGTACATTTTTTTTCAGAGCACGAGGCAGAGGTCGTGGACGAGGAAAGCGAAGGTTTGGACCAGGCAGGCGACCGGGTCGCCCTCCCAAATTCATGCGCTTGGAAGTAACCAATGAAAACGGGGGGAAATGTGCAGAAGGGACACAGGTATACTTGGTGGGAGCAGTTTGAGGAGAACAGAGTAGCTTCCACTGAAAATGGAAAATGACTTCCCCTAGGGTGATCCCTTATCATCCCCTGAAAATGGAGGATTACTTCCCCTAATTGTATCTGTCATCATCTCCTGAAAATGGAGGATGACTTCATAAGAACATAAGAGAATGTAAGATAAGTCCTGTTGGATCAGGTGTCACACAGTGGCCAAAACCCAGGCACCATCAGGAGGTCCACCAGTGGGGCCAGAACTCCAGAAGCCCTCCCACTGTTCCCCCCCCCCCCAAGCACCAAGAATACAGAGCATCACTGCCCCAGACATAGTGTTTCATCTAGACCTTGTGGCTAATAGCCACCTATGGACCTCTGCTCCATACATTTATCCAGTCCCCTCTTGAAGCTGTCTATAAGACAGTCCCCTCACCATTCTCTAAAAATGGAGGATGACTAATTACATCTCTCATCATCCCCTTCAGGCCATGGAAAGCTGATGCAGAACTAACTTTCTAACTACAAATGTGCAAGGAGCGGGATGGGAACTCAGTGGGACAAGGAAGGACAGTCTTGCAAAATCTCTTCCTCTCTTCTCCTGGTAGTGGTATACGTGTACTCTCAAGTCAACATAACCAGCACAATCAGTTAAAAACTTAGAGACACAGCCTTCACTTGCCAACCTGCTGTAGCAATACAGTAAATGGGGAAGATAACCTGTGCCTCTCTGACTTGGGATTTCAGGATTTGCTGCATTTCTCCAGCAAGGGGCAGTTTGAGGAAGCTGGACAAGCCCCACTGAATGGCCTAGACCAACCAGAACAGACGCCTGCCCCGCCGGAGACCCCATCCACATTGGACCCCCAGCCCGAGAGCCATCCATTGCAGCTCCAGCCACATGAACCAACGGTGGCGCCTACCCAGAGCACCATTACTGAAAACGACATGCGGCGTGCAAAGCGTATCCGGGTAAGTAAAGGACATGGCAGCCAGTTGGGGCTGTCTGTATTCTGCTTGTCTCTAGGCTTTCAGTCAGCACAGTCACCACTTTTACAGGGGCCTGACTTGCAGGACTTAAGCAGGCAAAACTCTTCCTGTACTGGTGCCTTGATACAAATCGTTCCCCTTGTTAATATCTGATTGTCAGTCTGCTGCCTAAAGGCACAGGAACAGGGCTGTTAAAAACTTAGGCAGACCTTCTTTCCCAGTGTTAAACAATTCCCTGCTGATACAAGACTCTAGCATCTTACACACAGAGTAACTTTGGCAAAATAAAACTTGTGAAATCTGCATGTTTGGTACCGGGCATAGAATTTGAATTTCCCTGGTGCCCAATCAGGAAAAGGATTGTGTTGGGGTAGAAGACATGCAGCTCCCCTCATCCTCTCTCGCTTGTCTTTTTCCGGCTTGATTTGCCTGCTAGTTACTGTCGCCCTTTTACCTTCCATTGGTGTCAGTTTTAAAAACTTCCTACATGACATTTCAGGCTGAGGACATCTCATTGCTTACAAAAACGGAAGACGGAAAAGAGTTTTTTTGGAAGCTTGATATTGTCTGCTAGTTACTGCTGGCCTTTCTATTGGTGTCAGTCTCTGACTGCCCACCTGACTTGGCATTTCAGGCTGAGTGCATCTTGGGGCGGTGAAAAGACAGACAGGCTTCGCGCAAAGAGCGTGCTGCCTCTTGAGATGGAGGGGGGGAGGGCTGGGCTCCAAATTGAATTGATTTGAGTCATGGGGCTTGATGATCCTTTCCTGGAAACCTCGTCCATCCAGGCTGGCAGACAAGGGGATGCCAGGCAGCCAATTGAGGTGGTGTGGATTAATGAGTTGTTCAGGGCTCCATTTGGGCCGGGGGGGGGGGGGTGGGGGTGGCGAGAACTGTCTGCTGCAGGAGTCCTTGCCAAGGAGGCACCAAGACCCTGGCCGGTATCTGTTTTCTCTCTCTCCTATGGCAAAGATTGTCTTCATTGATAAAATTCTTTCTGGGGGCAGCAGGCTTCTCCTCCCTTGTGAGATTAAAATCTGTGTTGAGTACTCTGCATTTGGAGAACAAACGCTTTGAACCTGGGCTTTCCGGCAGCTGCCTGCTCCACAGCTATCAAATGTAAGAAGAGGAGCATTATTCAGATGAGTCAGCCTCCAACCCGTGCAGTTTGTTGACAGGTTTATGTAGCTTAAAATCTATTTTTTTTTATGCACCCCCTTTTCCATGTATGAGATTTCAGTTTCAAAAGGAAACAACTGCAAACAGGAGGAGCCCCTGTTCATTCGCAGTGCTAGAAGACAATTTTTAAAAAGAAGTCTGTGTTTGCCCTTTAAGAGAGAGATTGAGCAAGGTTTGAATTAATTACACTAAGATCAATTCAGGGCCATTAAAAAGGTCATTCCACGGACGTGATTCCATACCAAGAGCCAAACTTAACATGGTTCCCAATGGTTCCCATTGGGTGAGGGGGTTTTCACCTTTCTCAATTCAGAAGCAGCAATGCGTACCAAATAGTCCTTAATGGTATAATTTGTTCTTCAAGAATCTTCTCACATATGAGAATCTAGTTTAAAAATCACCTACTTTCTCACATGGGAAGATTTCAGAACATGGTGGAATAAGATGAGATGCGAACTGACTTTAAACGCCTCTTGGAAAAGAACACATCCAGCCTGCCTTAAGAACACTGCACTGGCTGCCCATAGCATACCGGATTCGGTTCAAGGTGCTGGTTCTTACCTTTAAAGCCCTTTATGGCCAGGGACCTGCATACCTGAGGGACCGCCTTTCTCCATACGTTCCCCAGAGAGCACTGAGATCGGGGACCCAGAATCGGCTGGTCCTCCCAAACATCAAGGAGGCCAGGCTGGTAACAACGAGAGCTGGGGCGTTCTTGGTGGTGGCTCCACTCTGGTGGAACGAGCTCCTGGAGGAGATCAGGGCCCTGTGGGACCTGTTACAGTTCTGCAGGGCCTGTAAGACGGAGCTCTTCCGCCAGGCCTTTGGAGTCACCACCACTACCATCACTACTGCCACTGTCACCTGTGACAACTGACAGTCATGACAAATGAGCCTGACCTCTCTGGGTCCCCCCCCCTCTTGCTATGCCCCCCTTCTCATCTAACTGTAGCCCAAACCGAGTACCGCGCCCATCTGATGGGAACTAAGTAGCTGACTACACTGAGGAACTAATGCCAGCACTTTTAATATGAAATTTATGGTTTTAAATTTTGTACTGTTTGTGGCACTTTATATGATTGTAAGCCACCCTGAGCTGGCTTCGCTGGAAGGGCGGGGTAAAAGTTTAACTAATAAATAAATAATACATTTGTCTTCAGCATGAAATGCACACAATTAGATTGAACATGTTGTGAGAAGTACCTGGGTATTCAAGACTGGGTTATATTTTATGTCCATCATCTTCTGTGAGAAGATCCTGCAAGGCAGCTTGATTGGGACTCCTGCTTGTGGGTTTGGCTTTTCAGTGCAGCAGGGTCAGTTAAGCTCTGCCATAAAGGTTTACATTGTCTCCTGGGACATTAGGCATGATTCATGTGCCTCTCAGACCCGTACAACACACCATAGTCTGAATGCAACACACCATAGTCTAACTGGTCAAGAATTCAAAATGCAAGTTTCATGTACCCAAAGCGTCTTGAATAGCACCTTCTTATGCCACAGGGCAAAACACTTTGAAACCAGCAGAGGTTCAGAAGCTGTTATGTGCTAGAACATGGGAATCTCATGCTTATGTTCTCTTAAACATATACTGTTGGCATGTCCAATTATTCAGTCTTTGTGGGGGGGGGTCGTCGTTACTCAAGATCTTTGAGGATGCTTATGGACTTTTAAACTATTTGCCTGTCACCTGGAGGCTGACTGATGGTCAACGAAAATGGACTCTCTGTGCCCTGACGGTTGCTAAAAGACTTACATTACAGCACTGGACAGGTAAAATGCCTACCTTCTATAATTCAGTGGACTGAGGACCTTGCAACCTTATCAACATTTGCATGTATGTTTAGAATTTGGAACCCTTTCTAAATGCTTATGTGTGGACTTGCCACCGATGTCGCCATATTTTCTGTTTCTTTTTTGTTTGAGATATAACATTTTAAACAATAATAGTAATTTTTAAAATGTTCAAAAGGGCGAGGTGGTGATGGTGGAATGTCCATTGTGCAGGGAACTCTTAGAAAGCTACTCCATATGATTCTGTGTTGCAAGACCAAGCTTGGCCATAGTGGTGGACCAAAAATGCCAGAAATGAATAGGGGCGATGTTTGCAAACTGTGCAATGAGGCAAGATGTCAAAACCAGACGAGGAGTCTCTGTGGTCAAAGCAGCCAGGCTGAACTGGGGATGGTAGAACAGGTGGAAGGGCAGGGAAGTGGATAGCCACAATAGTCTGTCCGGATAGTGTTGCAAAACCTGAAGAAGAGCTGGGGGGCTTCCCATGGCAACAGGACCTTGGAGAGTAGACAGCTGCTGTATTTTTACCCCAGGGGAGTGATTAGTAACTTCAGGAGGAATGGGCAATTTAGACTGGAAGAGATGGCATTGGAGGGGGAGTTAAATATCTCCTCTGCCAGTACTGCGTCCCCAGTCGGATTAGCCCCACACAGCTGATTTGCAGTAAAGAGAAAGACGGTGGGAGATCCTGGATCTCTTCTGGATCTGAGGAGCTTGGTTCCCATTGTTAGAAACCCTGGTTTGAGATCCCTGGTGCCTTACAGTTGCATGCTTTTTTAATCTCGGTGCATTCCCACATGATGGTACATGAATTCAGAGAATCATAGAGACTTTCTAAGCAGGCTGACAATGGTGGGTGTCTGTGAGGCTAGTGAGTAGAGTGCTGGGCTTAGATGTGAGAGAAGAGGCCCCTGTTCCAGCTGAACTGTGAAATGTACCAGATGCCCTCGAGCATCACTGTTTCTTAGCCTAGTCTATCCAACAGGACTGTCATGAGGCTGAAGAGATGAAAGAAGAATGAGGACGCACTTTGTATGTTGAGAAGTTACAGGCACATGATTGATACCGTAGGGCAATAGCAATAACACAAAATAAATGGCTGAGCTTCCAGATAGATAGGTGGAGTAGAGAAAACTGTGGGTTGCAGTGGGGATTAAAAAAAAAAAACTTTGGGAGAGATGATGGCAGGGGTCATTTCAAGCAGGAGCTCAGGGGAGCTCAGCTCTGGGAGTTGGTGCCAGCCCCCCCCCCCCGGTGGGGGAATGCCTGCTTGTGTCATGGCTGCAGCAAAATGACCCCCTCCCCTGGAAAGGTCCTTGTTCCTCCGACCAGCCTTCTGAAGGCTTCAGCCACCACTGAAGCTATCCTCCCAGAAAAGTGGTATTTCTGAGGCTTGGATTAGTAGCTGT
This sequence comes from Lepidodactylus listeri, assembly GCA_029233225.1. Taxonomy (NCBI): domain Eukaryota; kingdom Metazoa; phylum Chordata; class Lepidosauria; order Squamata; family Gekkonidae; genus Lepidodactylus; species Lepidodactylus listeri. The sequence goes on from JARCFY010000014.1 coordinate 59,806,997, forward strand.
CCCCTCTCTGCCAGCTTTCTTTCTTTCTTTCTTTCTTTCTTTCTTTCTTTCTTTCTTTCTTTCTTTCTTTCTTGCCTTCTGACATACTTCTGGTGATGTCAGGTGGTATAGCATATGCAAATAAGTTATGCTAATGAGTTATGCTAATGAGCTCCTGCACCTCTTTTTCTACTAAATGACCCCTGGATCCTGGCATAGATGCTGACATGTGGCGTTTGTATTTGTGAGTTCTTTATTTTATTTTAAACAAAACCACATAACATTGTGGTTTTGTTACGCTGCACCTCAGAACAGCATTGTTACAAGGACAGGGACTCTTATCAAGGTTAAACTATCCTGCAAGGGAACTGAAGTATGCTTTGAAAAATGAAGCTGTCATGTGGGATGCATTGATTCCCACCCCCCCAATCTCTGCCAATATGTGAGCAGTGATGTCATCCTAAGGAAGAAAGGAAGGATACACAGGGATTGTGTCAGGGCAGGGGACCCCAGCATGGTGCCCACCAGTGTGTTCCCTGGTACCCACTTGCTTTTTCTCCCAAAGCAAAGAGCCTTTTTTGGCTTTCCTCCACTGGTGTAGGAAATGTTTAAGAAGAGCTGAGGCATTACCTTTGGGTCTACAGGGAACAGCCATTTGAAGATAGCTGCCTCCATCATAGGAAGATGCTGGGCTTGGAACCACATAATATTTCGTGAACCCTCACAAGATTTTGTGATTAGACCTAGCACGCATGGCAGCCATTTTGTTATTAGCCCCACCGTCTCCAATGGCAGCCATTTTGTTGTGGCTCCCACTGCCTGATCTCAAAATTCTAAAAGTGCCCATAAGTTCAGCTAGGGTTGCCAATCTCCAGGTGGGGCTTGGGAATCTGCCAGAATTGCAACTGTTCTTCAGATGACAGGGTTGTTCCCCCATAGAAAATGGCAGTTTTGGAGGGTCCCTGTGTGAGGGAGTCCCAGAAGCATTACCAGTGCCATGAAAGCATATTCCTAATCCCGAGCTCTGACTGATTAGGAAAAGAAGTGTGGGATACTGACAAGAAATATTAAAGATCTATCCTGCATTTTCAAGGAGGTATCCTTGAAGTTTTATTTTTGGAGTTAAAAAGTGAAGAGTGCTTCCAGTTTGAATGGAGAAAAATAATCTGTGCCCCAAATATCAAAGGCTTAGTAGGAAAGAGCAAGAGTCTTGTAGCACCTTAAAGACTAACAAAATTTGTGGCAGGGGATGAGCTTTTGTGAGTCACTGCTCACTTCTTCAGATACTCACAAAAGCTCATCCCCTGCCACAAACTTTGTTATTCTTTAGGGTGCTCCTGGACTCTTACTCTTTTCTACTGCCACAGACAGACTAACACAGCTACCTATCTTCATCTGTCAAAGATTTAGGAAATACTATTTTAAGGACCACTGTGTCAACGCACACAAAGCACATTGTTTCCTGTATTTCTACCTGAAAGGGGCACTTGGGTGGTGAATTCCAGTCTGTTCTCCAGCCTCCTCACACACGCATCTACTGCACCCACTCACCTTGTGGGAAGGTTTCCAACTACGGGTTGGACAGTTCCTGGAGATTTGAAGGTAGAGCCTGGGGAGAGGAAGGACTTCAGCAGGGTACAATGCCACAGAGCTGACCTTCCAAAGCAGCCATTTTCTCCAGGGGATCTGATCTCTGCAGTCCAGAGATCAGTTGTAATTCCAGAATATCTCCAGGCCCCACCAGGAGGTTGGCAACCTTATTTAGTAGAGAAGGTGGCCTCTGTTTGATCTCCCACCCAATCACTCTTCAGCAACAGTGACCTCTGTGGTGAATGGGTGAAAGTGATGAAGAGGAAGTGGGAAATTCTACCCATTCCCTGTCCCTTATCAACCACTGAGGCCATTGTCCCAGGTGGAGCTAGGTTTGGGGCCAGAGCTTCTGTTGAACCACAAGTGAAACAAAGCCAAGTAAGCTTCTGCCTGCCACCTGAGTTCCTCTCTGGAGGCACTGCTTTGGATACCTCCACCTTTTGAAACAAGATGGGTCATTGTGAGGTTCATGGGGCCTTGACTGTGGAGTGCCCTGTTTCCTGGCACTAAGACTCTCGAGTTTTCCATGTCAGGTCAAGACCTACCTCTCCCCATTTTGTTAAGTTAGGTTTGTTAAGTTGAATCCCTCTGTTTTTGTTAACCTAGTGTTTTTCCAAAAGTGTTTTGGAGTGCCTTCTTGTGCAGAACTGTTCCAGTGTAATAAGTCCATTGATTTCAGCGGATGTAGACTGGAAGGATTCTGCATAGGTTTGTGTTATTAGTGCCTCAAAGGCCTTAAGTATTCTGGGCTGCGATCACTTGCGCCAGAAGGTCTGACATAGGTGCGAATGCCTGACGGATCAAAAGGGCGCAATCAGACAGCAACATCTGGGAAGCGTCCCACAGCCGTCAGCAACCCGCATTGCTCCACGGCAAAAGTGGAGTTAAAAGACATCAGGAGGAATCTGGTAGTAAATGGATTGCAACAGGCCACAGACAGACTTTCTCCTGTCTGATTGCACAAGCATGCTTCCGAACGGTTGAGATGGTCTGGTCAGGCCATCCTGGCTCGGTGCCGTTGTTTCTCCCCCTTCACAGTATGCGCATCATCGCATACCCATAGGGGGCCCTCGGTGTGGAGGTGTGATTCCTCAGTTATGCGCATGGGAAACAACCCCCCCCCCCGACTCACCCGCAGTTGCATCTGATCACACAGTGATGGGCTGGGCCTGCAGCAACAAAGGGCTGTGTGATCTCACAACCACGGGTCTAATTCCTCCAGGGAGAATAGCCTCATTTCCCCTCTGTTTCAACTGGCGAGTGTGACTGCAACCCTGCTTACTCTTTTTATCGATTAATCAGTGTTGTTGATTTATTATTTGGGTCTTATAGGTTATGGACTTCTTCTATATGTCTCTAATAGTTTTATTTTGCTTTTAAAATATAATCCTTCTTGAGGAAGCAAGCATGGCTAAGAGTGTGGGATAAAATGAATCAACTGAATTTCCTTCCTTCCTTTCTTCCATTTATGTCACACCTTTGAGCCCAATGGTGACCCAAAGCAGCTTACATTGTTCTTTTTCCATGTTATCCTCACAAACCCCCTGTGAAGTAAGTTAGGTTAAGAGAGTCACCCAAGGTCATCCAGCAAACTCCCATGGTGGAGTGGGGATTCAAGCCTGGGTCTCTCAAATCCTAGTTGGAAACTGTAACCACTGTACTACACTGCCGTCTCTCACTAAATAGCTGCATGGGCTGGTGAACACCCCTTGCCACTTTCACCCCTCCTCTAGTAGAAATGGAGACAGTATGCTTCAGGGGCAGAAACCTAACTTTTGTTGACCTGACTGTAAAGGACACAGATGGTGCCACACAAATAAATAGCTGTGATCCCAGCACTGGAGAAAATCCAAATAGACTCTGTCCTGTGTTGATAATGTTACACGTATTGTCCCCACTATCTTTTGTCCTTTAGTACTCACTAGGCTTTCATTCGCCAAGAGGCAAGTCCTGACAACCCCAATTTTAAGGTCTTGTTTATTCAAAATTCTCTGTGACACCAACACTTTCTGATATCTCTCGAGTGGCTGAACCCTATTCACAGGGCTGGCTTAGTCATTACAAATACTGGAAGAGCTTTTGAACGGTGTGGCCTTTGTCGGATTTAGGCACCCCTAGTGAAAATGGAAGAACAGTGTTCAGGCTGTTGCTAACCCGGCAGCATCTAGCGCTTTTTGAGAAGATTATTTTGAGCAGACACTGTGGTAATTTGATTTCCACAGTCTGGCCTTGCTCAGAAGGCTGAAATTATAGAAACCACCCGGGGCAAGGCCACAGTAGAGAAAACCAAAGCAAACAAACAAAATACCCCCTTGCTCCTTTTTTCTAAAGACCACCGTACCCACTGTAGTAATAAAAGTCAATTCCTGGGTCTGTCTGGTGGCTTCTTAACACTGCAGACATCTCTGAGACAATCACCTCAGGCTTCAGGCCTGTTTCACGCCTTCAGGAAACTGCCTGGCCACTGCAGACGACAAGGCCTTCTGCTTCAACAGCCTGTTTCATAACAAATATTTTTCTCTCCCGGACTTCCGGCAAGACTTGCGACCATGGCGGACGCGCTCCTCCGCATCTGCGGGGAGCGCGATCCGTACCCGGCGGGAAGAAGGGACTTCGGACTGGTGCCGAGCCCCCAGAGACCCTAGTGAAGGGGCTCTGCCTGGGATGGCACGAAGGGGATCTCTCCCTACGGTGGCGATCGAGGGATCGAGGTCCCCTTTCGTCACCCCCATAGGTTCTCCCGTCCGTGGGAGCCGTATGGCTAAAAGCGCAAAACCGAGAAGCAGCAGAGAGTGTGAAGCTTTGAAGCTGGAACTTATAGTTACGCACGGAGAAAACGTGAGTCTGAAGTAAAAATAAACAGAACACAGCAGGAAAGGCGGGTGGAGCAAACCCCCCCCCCCCTCGAGACTGGCGTACTTACGGGACTCTTTACGTGGCGTTACTGTATGAAAAAACGTACGTTCGGCTTGCTAGATGACGGCATTGCTCTTTAGAGGATATGAACTTTAAAAAGATATAAGCGCAGTCGTAGAATTTGCTTCTTTCGTTCATCTTATCTAACTATCAACAAAGAAGCGCAGCCTCAACAATGGCGGGGAAACCGAAACCTTCCCCCAAACTAGGAAGTACAGCTCCGAGTTCAAAGGTTGATACCATAGAGATGAGCACTGTGTTCTCCTCGTTATTGCGACCTCTAGTGGACCAAATGACAGCTCTCAACGTCAAGATGGATAAGATGCAGCTGGACCTGAAGGAGTCGAATAAAACTACAGAGAAGCTGCAGCGAGAACTTCTGGAAGTTAAGACTTCAGTAAAAAATCATGATTCAAGGCTACAAAAAGCGGAGAGCCTTCCACTCTGATCAGCTTTTGAAACTACAGATGGAAAGATCGAATTTTTTCCTAAGACTTCAGAATGTACCAGAGGATAAAGGAGAAGACCTTAAAAATCTGTTAAGTGAAGCGCTTGAACCAGTGATGGACTTAAAAGCAGCGGAAATAAAAAGCGATATGGATATGGTTTACAGAACCTATCCAGACTATACTAAAAAGAAAAGCCTGCCTGGTGAGATTCAGATAAGGTTCTCCAAAACGTCAACAAGAGATGTGGTGCTTAGAACCACAAATAAAGTGGTTCTGAAGATTAAAGGAAAAGAAATTAAAGTGATGAAAGATATCCCATTTGAAATAAGGAAAAGAAGGAAAGCCTATGGAAAACTGACATCTTGGCTTCAGTCTGAATCTATTATCTACAGATGGAATGTTCCGGAAGGACTGAGCTTCAGCATCAAAGACAAAAAATATAAGATTGACTCTGTTCAACAGGCAAAAAGTTTTTTGGAAAAAAGCAAAGAAAAGAGAAAAGAGAGAGACTCAGATGGTTCGCTGGCATCGCAAGAAAGTATGTATGGATTTGATAGCTCAAAGAGCGAAGAGGAAATTTCTGACTCGGAAAAAGGAGCAGCAGCTCCAAAGGTACAAGAAGAGACTGTTAAGACAAGAAGAGGACGAAAGAAGAAATAAGGGTTGAAATGTTTTTTGAAATCTCACTTATATATTATATATAATTTGTATAATTAAGCATTCCTTCAAAAGAACATGTCTGTCAAACAGCTTTTTTATTTTTCATATATCATCAGTAACAATTTTAATTGAATATTAACCAAGGTTTAAAATGCTTCATATGTATTAATGGTAAGGTAATATTAAGCAAATGTTAAAGCACACTCTGTATAAGGTAAATATAGCTTAGAAAAGTAGCGATGTAGTAGTAGAAATAGATAAAATAAAATAAAATTAAAAAAATATATATTTTTCTCTCCCTGCAATGCTGCCAGCTCTGCTGGACCTGCAGGTCAGTTTGCTTTGATTTTTGTTCACTTACCCACCCCTGCCACTTTTTTAGCTTAATAAAATTGTCTGCCATGCCATTCCATGTGGCTTCCACTGGGTTTGCACATCCAGTTCCCCCCCTCCACTAGCTAACCTGGTCAAAAACCAGCATGATAGGTTAGAGTCCTTCTCGCTGACATTGTAGCTTTTTAGGCACAGGAATGTTTTTGTCTGTCTGTTTCTCCTTTCAAATATCACCCTCCGCACAGCCTGCATAGTGTGGTCTTGGAGGGCTTCCTTCTAGCCGTGTAGTTCAGCTCTTAGCCTCAGGTGCATAGGGATTCTAAGGCAAACGAGAGAGGTCAGACTCTTTTCTTCAGCTAACATTATTCATTTATAGATTACTTTTTTATGTGAGTAGTGTTTTATATAGAGATCATATTCATTCTCTCAGCAACCATGTGCATGCAGTCGCCCTTACTCCCAAAGCTGAGGTAGTAATAGGGTTTCCAGGCCCTCCCTGGCCACCGGGGAGGGGTGAAGTTATTATTATTTATTTAATTAATTAATTTATATCCCACCTTCCCCACCAGGGCAGGCTCAGGGCGGCTTACAAAATGTATATATATATAAATATATATATATATATTAAAACAGCAAGATATGTTAACCAGGGGTCGTTTCATAGAAAAAGAGGCGCAGGAGCTTATTAGCATAACTCATTAGCACAACTCATTTGCATATGCCACACCCCCTGACCACCGGAAGTGTGTCAGAAGGCTACACCCACTGCTCAAGCTCCACCCAAAAATCTCCAGGTATTTCCCAACTCAGAGCCGGCAAGCCAGCTTTACACTTTTACTAAAGACACTTTAGGTTTCCTTTGCTCTTGCAGGGAAGGTACCCTACAACAAGCATGAAAATACAGATCAAGTTAATATGCTTTTGCTTTTTTCCACAGGGCATCACCATATGTGCCCGCTCCTGGGCTTGTTATTCCCGGAACGGCGTAACTGCACATTCCTTCTCAAAATGACCCCTGGTTAAGACACAAGTTTAGATAAAATCACAACATAATAAGAGCATAGGGGCTAGTAACATAGATGTTAGTAAGTACAATAATGCTAAGTAGTGCTAAGAAATGATGGCGACATTCTCTCAGCATCCCGATGGTCAACTGCCACCATAGTCTGGGTTCTTGCCCGCTCCAGGTTGGGAGACTACTGGAGATTTGGGGGTAGAGCCGGGGGAGGACAGGATTTGGGAAGGGGAGGGACCATATTAACATAGAGTCCACTCTCCAACGTAGCCATTTTCTGCAGGGGAACTGATCTCTGCCAACTGGTGATCAGTTGTAATTCCATGAGATATCCAGGCCCAACCTGGAGATTGACAAACCTAGTTGCCAGGTTATGCCAGGAACAACTCCTAGAGCTACCCTCTCTACCCTCTGGCGGTTCCTGGAGCTGCCCTCTTTCACTTTTTGGTTTTAACTGGAAGTGACAGAACAGCACACGTGACACCACCTTTTAAACTTTTTTCCTGCAGGCGACAGGACCTTGAATCCCTTGCCCCTACCAAGGGACTGGCAAGCCTGTGTTGCAGCTACACATGAGCTGTGCTGCCACAATTACTGTGACCACTGTGTCAGGAAAACAGTGCTACTAGGATTCCAGGGACTTCTCAGACACGCTCATGATCACTAGATTCACACATGACATTTTATTAATACAGGTAAGTGTCCAAGGAAGCATAGGGCAGCTTGCATGCAGGAAAATAATACTGTCCAGGACCAAATGAGCTCCATGCATATTCTGAAGGAGCTTCCATGTGCACTCGGTGCTGCTCTGTTGGGCTCTCTGGCCACCAGAAGCAGTATTTTGGTTTGGACATACTATGGCCGTGGACAGACTGGCATTTTGGCCCACTATAGGTCCGCTTTTCAAGCAGACGAAGAGAGCCCATTCAGACAGCCGCAGCTGTCTGGCGTTGCCTTCCTGCACTCACCCGGTCCTGAAGCAGTTTCATGGTGCTTCAAACAGATACCCCTGGAAAACGGTGTCAAGCCATCTGTATGTGCCTTCATCCCGCTTCCTGGCAGTGTGGACGCAAATAAGCCACGCATCAAGTGGTGCCGGTAATGTGAACCCACTGTTCCGAATACTGCGCCCATGCGCAGATAGGCAAAATAGACCAAAGCCGCGCACCTCTGCGGCACAGCCGTCAGGGGCCGCCACACAGTGTGAACGCTCCATTCCGCCTCCGCCCCGGTATGGTCCCGCAGCTATCTCTGCAGTGTGAACCGAAAGCCCCGGGACAACTCGGCCTGGGGCTTTTTGCCCCGCTTCCCTTGCGCTTCATTTTCCCAGTCTGTCCTCAGCCTATGAGTCTGAAAAGACCCACCTGCACATGCAGTCCTTGGATCACAGTCGTTGTAAATTGTGAAGTAGTCCTCTTCTAGTGAATCAAAGATCTGAACCCATGCATCTGAATCCTCAACCCATTATATATAAATTTAAGCCGCAGTAAACACTCCGTGCTTCCAAGTAGCCACAATCTCAGGTCCTAAACCGTCAAGGAATTCTGAATACCCATGTGAACACAGGGTACTTTACTAAGGGGAGCATTATAGCTATATTTGCTGTTCTGTGCAGATTTCACTGTCAGTTATTAGCCTGGTGGGTTTCCTGAAGGAGAGACTAATGCTCCCATTGTAACAGCTCTGAGCATCCATTAGCTGTGGGTCCAATCCCAGAATTTCTATTAGCATAGCATTAAGCCTTCATCACAGCTACCGGCAACACTAGTTTCAGAAAGCTAAAATGCTTCCATAAGGAGGCTGTCTACTGCGTGATGTGTAGGGATGCGGGGAGCATACAGATAACTTAGTTAAATACAATTGTTCCTACTGTCTAGCCCTGGGATTTTATTTTATTTTCTTTGGTTGGTATGGATCAGGTTTAATATTTAATGTCTGAGAAGCAGAGTGGAAAGCAGACAATGGTTAATAATAGAAGAGTGACTGCATTCCGAGAGTGCAGATTTTCTTCAGTGTTTTCTCCCACTCTGCAGGGGTGTACAGAGTCCCGCTGCCTTTTCAATCTTCCGCTGGGCTGGTGGCTTGTAATTGGAGAGCTCATGTAGAAAAACATAGAAAAGGCTCCCGTGTCGGCTACCTGCCAACATTAAAATTCCTCTTTAATTACTGGAACTCACAGGACACTTGGCAACAGGGCTGCAGAGCCAGCTGTGATCCGTCGTGACTGTGGCCAAAGCAGAGATTAAGAGATGACTCTTCTGAAATGGGTTAATCTGGAAAGACAGAAGAAGTGTTTGTGGAATATTTTAGCATAGCTTGTATTGGAGGAATATTGACAGGATGAAGACACATGTAACATTTTGATAGCATATTACTTTCCTCACTTTTTTAATGTGTTCTGGGGCCAATCTGGGGAAAATAAAGCAGATCTGCAGGTGTGGGGCATGTTTCAGGCTGGATCTGGGACTTATTGTATCTCTGAAACGGAATGGAATCCTCATAGCGTTATTACTATGGTGGGGGTCTATTGGTCAGCACATATGACTTTGCAAACTCACCTCCAAAGCAGTTAGGCCCTTCTTTTTGAAATATTCTTGTTTTGTTTTGTTGGATGTAAGGTGAAGAATGAATATGGTGATTTATAGTGACCCCCATAGGGTTTTCAAGGCACGAGACATTCAGGGGTGGTTTGCCATTGCCTGCTTCTTCATAGCAACCGTAGACTTCCTTACTTGGTGGTCTCCCATTCATGTACTAACCAGAGCTGATCCTGCTTAGTTTCTGAGATTTGATGAGATCAGGCTAACCTGGGCCATCCAGCTCAGGGCAAAGGATGACAATATGGACTTGTAAGTACATATGCTTCTCTTAATTTAAAAAAAAATCTGACAGAGCTACTTATTTACCCCCTGCAGAATTACCCCACAAGTAGAGTGCTTTATTTATCTTGAACATCTAGTACCCTTTTTGAAGGGGGGAAACTAGTTTTGATTACTGCTGCAAAGTTGACCCTTCTGATTCCATTTCATTATGTTTGGCTGGTTGTCCATATTTCAAGGTTGGATTGGGAAGACGGAAACCAAAGCAGGTTAGACATGGCATCCCATCCAAGTGTAGCATCAGTCTTTACCCTAGGATGTATGGTTAAGATCCTGGTCTTTTGGTACTCTCAGCAGACAAGACAAGTGTTTACTCAGTGTGAGTGTTTAATCTTTGTGAACATATGTGACTACAGAACCAGCAGGGGTCAGTTGCTCAAGACTGACTGCTCCATGTTTGGAGTACGAGGGTATGATAATGGGTGTGTAGCCTGGAAACATGCATAGAGAAGGAAAAGGCTAGATTTTTGTAGCAAATTCACAACAACATTCATTTCCAGCTTAATAGCATTTGTAGCTATACGTAAGGTTGCCAACTCTGGGTTGGGAAATTCTTGGTGATTTAAGACTAATGCCATACAGCCCATCTGCCAAAGCAGTCATTTTCTCCAGGAAAATTGATCTCTGTAGTCTGGAGAACACTTGTAATTCTGGGAGAACTCCAGGCCCCACCTGGAGGTTGACAGTCTTAATTGTATACAAAGGGGGAAAGAAGAAGAAGAAGAGAGAGAAGAGATTGGATTTATACCCTGCCCTTCACTACCCAAAGGAGTCTCAGAGCGGTTTACAATCCCTTTCCCTTCCCTTCCCCACAACAGACACCCTGTGAGGTAGGTGAGGCTGAGAGAGCTCTCTCAAGAACTGCCCTTGAGAGAACAGCTCTGGAAGAACTTGTTACTGGACCAAGGTCACACTAGCAGCTATATGTGGAGGAGTGGAGAACCAAACCTGGTTCTCCCAGATTAGAGTCCACGCTCCTAATCACTACACCAAACTATACCAAAATATGCTGGGGGAAGAGGATAAGAGAAAGATAAGGAGGGACATCATAATTAATTACTCTAGCAAGTGTTTATATAGTATATTAATACAAGTCAGTTGTCCTGAGTTTTTCTCCCACTGAACTCAATTTTATCCGCTGCAATGTTTTGCGCATACCTACGGTTATCATTCTGGCTGTCATTAATACTTTACCACACTATCATTTAGTGTCCATTTAGTTTAGGCTTCTAATGAGAATCTATTAACTGAATGGAAAGAATAATTGAATCTTTCCCCATTGTGGCTCATCCGTACAAAACAGAAGCAATCACAGAACATTCAAATTAGTGCCTTAAGAATTACAGTTCCATATGTATCAGATCTGATATGCTGGTTTTGAATTACTTGGGGCGGGGAGGGTGTACTATATTCTCAACATGGTACTTTGCCAGGTTTTTATTGGCATTCCATAAAACCTTTGCCAAGGCATAGCTGAACTACTGCATCCATTGTCTGCCAGAGAACTCAGCGGCTGGCTTCTCTCTCCTGGTTCTTTCAGCAGAACCTGTCAGCACAGAATTTGTGCTAAACTCCTCTTCCTCCCCTAATAACACTTGACTATAACACCCAAAGTGAAAACTTGCTCTGATGTCTTCACATCTGGACATTTCCCTCTATCTTTTGCACATTATTGGCTGCTGCCGCAATGGCTGGGAGGGAATGCCATAACATGATGATGTCCCCATCGTGCATTTCCTTGACTACACAGTACAAGGGAGAGGAAGAGAAACTCCAAAGTAGGTAGGCATTTTCAGTGATAACCACATTGATCAGTCTGTGATGAACCGTATATGAACCTTTGTGGCGAAATTCCCTAAAGCTTTGGTTACTACCCTCCTGAATCTCAACCCAAGCCAAGGAAATCTGCAGAATAGCCTACGCATCTGATGGGTGATGAATGATTTACATGTTTTAGATTGTAAAGACAGACCCTATTCATTATTTGTGAATGTTGAGCATATAATTTACTGGAAGGCAAAGGCAGAAGGGGAACAATATGAAGGTGGTCTAAAAACAGCATGGAGAGGCAGGAACAAAGAAGGGAGGGGCCATGGCTCAGTGGTAGAGCATCAGCTTGGCATGCAGAAGGTTCCAAGTTCAATCCTTGGCATCTCTATTTAAAAGGACTGTCCAGTAGATGATGGGATAGACCTTGGAGAGCCGCTTCTGGTCTGAGTAGACAATACTGGTTTTGGTGGACCAAAGGTCTGGTTCAGTATAAGGCAGCTTCAGATATTCAAAGTTGTCTTATTGCTTGAAGGAGCTGGGGAAGTCTTTAGGGGTCAGGGAAAGTCTTTCTTAAGTACTTTCTTACACATGGGTACAAAGAGGTTTCATTGCAGGCACGGCTGGTCCCCCTGCCATTTCTTATTTTGATATGAGCTGGATTCACAAGCTGAATCCTCCTCTGGTATCCTTCAGGTGCCATCTGATGTGCTCTCATGCATGTGTGTGTATACACACAGGCTCCCATACAGAGCTTTAGCACATACGAACTGAATCATATCTCTGTGTTGTAAGGCATGTATGTCTGCTTCCCTTTTAAAATTAACAGGATAGCCCTTGCGGGCAGGAAAGCTCCATGTGTGCATAGAGCTACCTACATAAGAGCTACCACCTTCATAGCAAATTGCTAGATCAAGGCGAGAGTCTGTCCAAATGCATCTTGAAGCAGCAGAATTATTGAAGTCTCTTCCTGCCTCTGCCACTAATTAACTTTTGTGTCCTTCAGCAACTCCATTTCCTCACATGTGCTGCAGAGAATCATATACCTAACTATTGGCTAGTATGCCTTGAGCCAAGAGGAAAGGCAGGGTATAAATATTTTAATAAATGAAATAAATAGGAAATTTAAAGAAATCCTTTCTTGGATATATCTTTTCAGAATGCAGCTCTCCAGCACTTATTCATCCGAAAGTCATTCCGACCCTTCAAATGCCTGCATTGCGGGAAGGCTTTCCGTGATAAGGACAAGCTCGATCAGCACTTGGGGTTCCACGGACGGGAAGGCAATTGCCCTCTGACCTGTGACATCTGCAATAAAGGCTTCATCAACAGCAGCGCGCTGGAAAGTCACATGAAGTTCCACTTGGACCAGAAAACCTACTCTTGCATTTTCTGCCCCGAGTCCTTTGACCGCTTGGATCTGCTGAAAGATCACGTGGCGATCCACGTGAACGATGGCTATTTCACATGTCCTACCTGTAAAAAGCGATTTCCAGATTTTATCCAGGTGAGTAAAATGTACGTTAAGAGCTGTGACTTCTGGGTCTCTTTGCGTTTAGTAGCTTCTCTGTACTGTTTGTTTTCTCATGCTAGGAATCTGTCAGGCATCCAAAGGAATAGCTTCATATGTGACATTTCCTTTACAGTGAGACCATTTCCATGAAGGCAAAGACGTGCGAGTTGTCATTTGCAAAGTGCGGCGCAGGAGTTTTATTTTGTTCAGTGTGCCAAGATTGGACAGCTCAGTTAACTAATTAACATATGGGCTGTCGACCAATTAAAGAATGTTAATTTGATGAATCATCTTCCTTTAAACTGAGACATCAGTTAATTGAACACATCTGAATGTTACCAAAATTATACGTGCTTTTTAGAGATATTCATGGCTTTATGGATTTTTGTTCATTAAACGTTAAGTTATAACTTATTGTAGAAAAGAAAGATTCAGGTTTGTCTGAAGTAGCTGAGCGAAGTTAGAGTCCAGTGGCACCTTTAAGATCCACAGGAAAGCTTATACTTTGGTCTTAAAGGTGCCACTGGACTCAGACTTTGTTCTGTAGAAAAGAAAGGATGTCTTTAATTTTTAATTTTTTAAAATTCCTCATTACAATGACAACCCAGAACTAAATCAGCCTTAAAGAAAGAATGAAAGAAACTTTGTCCTTAACTCTATATTAGCCAAGGAAAACTGTCTGATTAAATGCATGGAAGCCCAAAGCACAAATGAAAGGTAGCTCCAAATGTACAGCTGCTGCAGAAAACAGCTAATATTACAAGTGTCAAACCAATATTTCCTGTAGCAAATAGGTAATGAGCACATGTAATACATGGATGCATGTGCATTAGCACATGGATCTTTTCCCCAGACACTTTTAATCATAGAGCTACCTTGCAAACTTAAGCAAAATTGAAGCCTTGTGTGGGAAAACTCTCTCTGTAGTTTACCTGTATCAGATTTATTTTATTTTATTTATTTATTTATTTATTAAATTAGATTTGCTAGGCCGCCCTTCCCTACAAGTCGGGCTCAGGGCAGCTTACAACAGAATAATAACAATTAAACAACATTAAAACCATTAAAACAGATCAATGGATGAAAACATATATCAGATGGCGGAAAATCAGCTCCCCTAATCTCCTTGGAAGGAGGAATTGCAAGGGATGGGGGAGTATATGAGAGTGCCAGATGTCCTCCCCTGTTGCTGTCCTCAACCAAATGCCTGGCGGAATATCTCTGCCTTACATGCCCTGCGTAAAGGTAATAACTCCCGCAGGACACGGATGTCTTCTGGCAGAGAGTTCCACCAGGTGGGGGCCAGGGCCGAAAAAGCCCATGCCCTGGTTGAGGACAGCCGGATTTCTCTCGGGCTGGGGACCACTAGGAGGTTTTTATTTCCTGAGCGCAGTGCTCTTCTGGGGGCATACTGGGAAAGGCGGTCCCAAAGGTGTGTAGGTACAAATTTGTATCAGATTCTATACATAGCAGCAGTGATCTGATCTGAGCAGCGACATTTCTTGGTTCGAGTTCTCTCTTGAAATATAACTATCCCGTTTTCCCATTTCTTGTGATACAGTGTGCAAAACTGAGTTATAAGATGTCTTTTATAGCTTCTTGTCAAGGTCTCTCTTCCCGCACTTTTCTGTTTCCCACCCTTCCTAACAGCAACCATCCCATCACTCACTGTTACTTCCGCTTCGTGATTGCATTGACGATAAAGCTACGCAGTGCTTGCACTGAGTCCTTAGCGCTGAAAGATACTTAGGATTTCATGGGGAATCTGTTTTTATCTTTAGTACTCAGATGTTCAGGTTTCACTGAATTTTTTACTGGAGCATTCGGTGAGATGGTAGCAAGATTCTTCCCTGGCCCTCTTGGTAAGGCTGGTGAGAAGAGCAGAGGAGGACCCTGTGCTGTCAAATACTCGTGAGCTCTGGATGCAGAAAATGTTAGCCACTGCTTGGACACAGTTCCTTTGCACAGCACGGGCACTCCTAGAGGCCCAGATGAGAAGAGCCAGGGCTATTTTTGGACAGGAACACACAGGAACGGAGTTCCGGCTGGCTTCTGAGTTGGCCACGCCTACACACTACCCCCCTCAGGTTCCCCAGGCGCCTCGCAAGCCATCAGGTGCCAAGCCAAGCCAGGGAGGTCCCCTCCTCAGGTTCCCCAGGCACCCTGCAGCTTGTGATCCAGAAACTGCCTTCCTTCCCTCAGCTTCCCTCAGGTTCCCCATGTGCCCCGCAAGCCGTGGGGCACATGGGGAAGCCGATCCTGGGAGGGAGCTACGCTGTTGGGGGTGTGGCCTAATATGCTAATGAGTTTCTGCTGTTGGGTGTGGCCTATTATGCTAATGAGTTCCTGCTGAGAAGAGCTATCCTGTATCGGGGGAGCCAGATGTGATGGCTCCCCATCCATCACCCCATGCTGTCTGTAACCTGGAACAGATGATAGACTAGCGAAGTCAAAGTAGATTCTCTGTACTCCAGCAGCCTGGGGTTTGAAATACAGTATCCCAGAAAGTGGGCCGGTGCCCAGAAAACTGTTTGACAAATGAGTAGAAGCAGAATTCAGAGTGTTATCTCCCAGGTCTTTGCAGTTCAAAATGTATCAAGAGAGGCTTTCAGATTTCCCCTTCAAGTGGCATAAAGGAAAATAAGGGAATGAGCACCGGTTTAGTTTATTACATTGTTAAATTTTGTTCAGTAGCTGAACTGCACAGACCTTTTACAGAAACAATTATGTAAAACTTTTATACCTTCTTGTCAAGGTTTCTCTTCCCGCACTTTTCTGTTTCCCACCCTTCCTAACAGCAACCATCCCATCACTCACTGTCCTCTTGCACTGGAGCACAGAGCTCTTAAGTGCCTCCAGATCTGATTATAGCTCCCTAAAAGCATATTCTCTAACAAAATGTATCATGTTCATTGATGCCGGTGTCAACAGTCCCAAAACCCATTGATCAAAGTGAGATGGGTAATTTGTTTTCCCAAGCATCAAAAACAGACTTTTAGCCACTAAAGCAGATTAATTTTTTTTGCATGTTTAGGTAGGTCCTATATTGCAAGGGTGGGTCTTGGAGCAGGAATGGCCAGTTTCTCTGTTCTTGGGGTGGTGATGGTGCAAAGGGCTGCCAGCTGCAACTTGACAGCCCTTTCCACCATGGTACTCCTGTAGGGTTTTCAGGGCAAGAGATGAACAGTGGTGGTTTGGCATTGGCTGCCTCAGCGTAGTGACATTGCACTACCTTTGGGGGTCTCCCATCCCAGTACTAATCGAGGCTGACCCTGCTTTCTGAGATCTGATGAGATCAGTCTAGCATGGGCCATGCAGATCAGGACATTCTTAGGACGGGGAATGTACTATTCTCCAGATACTATGACTCGGGCATGGAATAACTCAAGCCCTTAATGGATGGTTGGGATCTTCTATAAGCTGATATCGCCTAGCACTATGAGAGCTTTCCAAGTACGGGAAGCATGTCTGCAAGTGGTGTGTGGTCGTTAACTGGGGAGAGGGCTGAGGAGCAGATCCTGCAAGATCCCCATAAGCAGTCAGCCACACTGGTCCTTTACTTCTCCTAAATACGTTGCTGCTTAGAATTGGTCCAAAATATGACAACCAAGTTAACGTCGTGGGCTTGATACAGGGAGCATGTTCACCCTTGTGCTGGAAGATCTGCCCTGGCTGCCTGTTTTCGTGCCAGATTCAAATAGCTGAGCCTTATCTTTTAAAGTTGAATGTCTGGGGCGAGGGGACTTGAAGAACCATCTCCTCCTCCCATACTGTCCAGCTTGCCATTTAAGGTCCTCTTCCTAAGTGCTGTTCTGTGCCTTCATCTGCAGGTATGAGTTGGGTGGCAACCACAGACAGGGCTTTTTTAGTAGTGGCTCCTTGACTTTGAATTGCCCTTCCTCTTGAGGATCACCTAGCACTAGAGTTGCCAACCTCCAGGTCGACCATGTCTATCTCCTGGAATCACAACTATCTCCAGACTATAGAGATCAGTTACCCGGGAGAAAATGGCTGCTTTGGAGGGTGGACTCTGTGGCATTTTACCCCGCTGAGGTTCCTTCCCTCCCCAAGCCCCGCCCTCCCCAGGCACCCCCCCCCCCCAAATATCCAGGTATTTCCTCACTGAGATTTGGCAATCCTATCCCCTAATGACTGAAGCTGTGAGCAGCACTTTTTAATACATCCTGATTAAAATTCAGTGGCGACGTTGAAGGCCAGATCAATTTTATTTGGGGGCAACATCTGCACTCTGGTTAACCTTCTCTTAGATCTTTTATGAGCTCTGAAATGCTTGGATGGTAATCATGTTTTCCTCGTATCAGATTTTTTCTTATGCTGTTTACAGTTTCTTACCACGAAACTCTGTCAAAAGCTTTTCTTGCAAAGTCGTATCAACTTCAGGCGAGAAGGATGAAGATTCATTTGTATTGTGGCTACATTCCAACCCCCCCCCCCATCATCAGTGCTTCAAATGCTGCAATCGCCCACCACTTTTCTCCTTAAAGATTCTGCATTTCCTTGGATCAGCACAGAGGCTTCTTAAATAGTCACTGCTTTATATCCCAGATGTGCGGAGTAAGATCCCCAAGGAACTATTTTATTGAATCGTGTTTTCTTGAACGGTTCAAGGTTTCCTTTAAGCACGGATAGATTCTGTCCAAAGGGAGGGACTCCAACAATAGCAAGAATATCCCACTAGCATTTCTAAATGATTTCACCTGTTGTTCCATCAGCTTCATTTCCACACAATAATAATACGTAGTATTTATATAGTACTTTCAGTGGGCAAAGCTTTTACATGTCTTTTTTTTCTGTGATCATTACTGCCAGGTAAAGAAGCATGTGCGCAGCTTCCATTCGGAAAAGATTTACCAGTGCACAGAATGTGACAAGGCTTTCTGCCGCCCTGATAAGCTGCGTCTCCACATGCTGCGCCACTCGGACCGCAAGGACTTCCTGTGCTCCACCTGTGGGAAACAGTTCAAGGTAATGCTGTCAACAGATCTGGCAGGCATTGGAAACAGTCACAGTGTTTCATCTGGCTGCCAAGTGTGACATCTCAGAAAGAGATGCAATCTGCCTCTGTCCCTTGATTGTCATGTGGACTGCCTGGTTTTAACGCACAACATGCACATATGCAACAACGTGAGATAGTCTGTGCCTTAGCACTTAATTTTTAATGGACAGCCACATGAGAAATATGCTTACAAGACAGTGGTTCATAGATGCCTTTCCCTGCCTCAAATTTCAAGAAACAAGTCCAGTGTTTTCCCAATATTTCCAGTTTCCATTATGAGATTAGACCAGCCCTGCTGGTTAATCCGCAGAAATGACTAGCCCATACACATTTCACCTGTCCTTATCATTTGTGTCCCAAACCAGACAAAAGTAATCATTGTTTGTAAAGCTTCCTTGGGATTAAGAAGGTTAACGAAGGATAAGTTTATCCCTAGCCATTTGTCAAGACGGCTAAATGAAACTTCCATGTTCAGTGGCAGGGTACCTTTGAGCACCAGTTGCTAGGGGTGAAAGCAGGAGCAGGGATGCTACCATCATGCCCTGCTTGTGAGTTTCCCAGCAGCATCTTGTTGGTGGCTGTGGGAAACAGGGTGCTGGACAAGATGGATCTTAAAACGTATGAAGCTACCTTATGGTGAATTAGTTCCGTCAAGGTGGGTACTGTTCAGTTCCATTCAGTTCAGAGGTGGGTACTGTCTGACTGGCAGTGACTGCTCCAGAGTCACATGTAGGGTCTTGCAGATCACCTTCTGTCTGAACCTTTAAACTGGAGATGCTGGGAGTTGAACCTGGGACCTTCTGTGCTCTAGCTCTGAGCCACAGCCCCTCCCCATGGCCCCTCCCAATGGACCTTTTGTCTGATCCATCCATTCCTGCTGCCTGGCTGCATGAAGATTATTCTTACTTGCTACAGGTGACCAGGCAAATGGGTATTTCGCTAGACTGGACTAGATTTTGTTAGTATGGGATCAAGCCTATGAGCAGTGAACGGAAATCTGAAATGTGACCATTTGCTGTGAAAATTAAATAAGTCCCATGGGACAGAGGTTGATCTTTTTTGTTTATGAAGCTCTGTAAAGCACAGTGTACTTTGCTGGAAGTGCACAATAGCAAATAATAATCTTAATTTATGCTTCCTGATGCTCAGCCATGTAACGAATGCTGAAAAGAAATAGTTATTCAAGTGCATGTCACATCATGCTTTAACTGGCCCTAAAACTACAAGAATCCCAGTGGCAAAGATGCCTGTCTTCAACATTTGTGAGCAGTAGAACAAAGTTTGAGTTCAGTTGCACCTTTAAGACCAAAAAAGTTTTAAATTAGCATGCAACAGATTAACAGATGCAAAAACTAAACAGTTATAACAGGAGGAGACAAAATGGAGTGTAACAAAAGTAAAAGGATACTTTTATATAGTCTCCTATTTTGACATATTTACAGTGTTTTTCCCGTAATTAAATCCAAACAAACTTGACTTGTTTTAACTGTTTAGTTTTTGCATGTTAAACATTGTCATTATGTTGCATGCTGATTTACTGTTCACGCTCTCTCTGTATCAGTGAACTGTTACCTTCCATTTCAGTGTATCTGAGGAAGTGTGCACGCAGATGAAAGCTCATATCTTTAATAAAACTTTGAGTTCAGTAGCCCCTTTAAGACCAATACTTTGTTCTTCTGCTTCAGGCCAACATGGCTGCCCACCTGGATTGGTAAGCAGTGGAAAACAGTTAATTAGGTTAGTTTATGTAATTCAGCAAGTTCAGCTGAGGAAAAAAATATGTTACATTTTCTTTGTTAAACCTAGAGAGTCAAACTCCTATGTTTCTCCTCCGGAGCTGTGTCAGTTTTTGACTTTGTACATTGCTTTGTGTGGCATTTCGTTTTTGTGCTTGTGGGTAACTAGAAAAACTCAGCGTTTTGCAAAGGGACCTTTGGTTGTTTTCCTTGCAGAGGAAAGACAAACTCCGGGAGCACATGCAGAGAATGCACAACCCAGAAAGAGAAGCAAAGAAAGCCGACCGGATCAGCCGTTCCAAAACCTTCAAGCCTCGGATAGCCTCGACCGACTATGAGAGCTTCATGTTCAAGTGTCGCCTGTGCATGATGGGCTTCCGGAGGAGAGGCATGCTGGTTAGTGTGCTGGTGCTCCAGCGTCCCTCGAGATCTCTACCAATTAGAAATCAGTGTTACTGTGTGAGATGCCTTTTTGAGTTAGCTCCAGTGATTAATGAAGAAACATGTGCGAATCTAGAACAAAGACTCAGTAAATTAATGCAGGATGGCTTGCAAGCTGGGAAGAGGCGGAAGTGATTGCGCGGCTGCGTCATCATATGTTGGGTACTGCACCGATTTGAGTGCCAGCTCAGTTGTGCACGTTGGCCTCACATCACAGAAAACACCTTTTTAGCACTTTTGTAAATCAGATTAACCTGTCGCTATTTCCCAGTGCTTGTTGTAGAACAGCAGCCATGGAGAAAAGGTCAGTGGCTGTTAGTCATGACTGAATGTGACCTCCATGATGGAGGCAATGTTCATCTGAATGCCAGTTGCGGGGGGAGGTTTTAGCTTCTGTGCCCATGCTGTGGACCTTCTAGGGTGCTGGTACACAAACCACTGGTAGGATGCTGGTTTTTCATAACAATTGCTAAGAATCTGCTCTCCCTCAATCCCTGCACCCACCTTTGGGTGTGACATGCTGTCTTTTGCCGACCTCGCCTGCTAGGAATTATCCATCGGTGACATGCTACTGGTATTGACAGAATGCCTGTAAGCATATACATGTCCCTCTAAAAAAAAAGTGGCTTTTTGTTTCTATCATAGTAGGACCCAGGTTCTTTGATAAAGCAACCTTCTAAGTCCGTTGAGTTCACATCTGTTTAGGATGGCACCAATGCTCCCTCTAAGCTGTGGAATCTTGTGAGCAAAAATTCTACTTTGTGAGCTACTGGCATTAAAGTGAGCGAGCCATTTGGCTACTGCATAAATTAGTTTGCTCTGGAGCCATCCCTTCCTGAGCAAAGACAAAAATGTGAGAGCCAGAGGCTAAAAAGCTGAGTTAGCTCACACTAACTCAGCTTAGAGGGAACACTGGATGGCACTGCCAGTCACCTACTGTGGGAAACAGGATATTGGACTCAACAGACCATTGGATCCTTTTATGTTCTTAATAACCCTATTTAGGATTTATGTAACCCGTTGTAGGTGTTCAGAGTGCTTCGTGTACATCACTTCAGCAATCAGTGCATTAATCCTGTTAAGACAGGTCTCCATTATAACCCGCAAAATACATATGTGGGATCAAAACTGAGACAGGTTTAGTTTGACAGTAGAACCCCTAGCAATGGTGAGATCTGAAGCAAGGACTTCCAAGGTCACCGCTCACACTGTGCAGGAATAAAAACATAAAAATGCACCATAGTAAATATCTGCTAGTGATTCCTTGCTCGTTTAATGGTAAATCACTAATAGTGAAAACGCGCCTGTCCGGTGGCTCACTGATAGCTCAGATCAAATAAACCTAATGCTTCTGAACATGTCCACATAGCTGAGCTGAACAGGGGAGCTCCAGTTCATCACGGCCACAGGCAGCCGTTGTTGGCGCTTTTAACATAGTTGCCGGTTTTCTCGATATGCTCTGCTTTTTAATCTTAGGTGAATCATTTATCAAAGAGACATCCAGACATGAAAATAGAAGAGGTGCCAGAGCTAACACTGCCCATCATCAAGCCCAACAGAGATTATTTCTGTCAGTACTGTGATAAGGTATGAAATGAATCTACCTCCTGCTCCTCAGGGTTTGCATGGCATCAGATTGCCTGCATGCATAAATGTGCAACAGATCTTGTAACTTTTCCCTCCCTTCCAATTTTTTTTCTAACGTTGGAGGAGAGGGCTAAAAAAAATATGTCTGCCAAGACAGTAAATTGAATAAAAAGTGCTTGGAAGAAGAGAACTTTGGGTGCGAGATGGAAATAAATTTTCTTCTAGGAATCCATATAGGTTCCTAAGCACTTTACAGATTGGATGGCTTTTTGTGTTTCGGTGTTCAGGCAATATGGTAGTTCCCTGCCTTGTGGCCTACAGAATTTTTCTTCCCACAGCTTTTCTAGGTGATTGGATTAATCTAAGATTTAACTTCAAATGCTTGTATTGCCAAACAGAGCAGGGACAGCAGATGGACCAATAAGATTACCACCCTGTCACGGAGGTGTCCCATCAGGATGTGTGAGAAAGAAACAGGGAAGTATTTACGAGATACAAACTAAGAGGGAAGAGACTTTGATTCATATGGATAGAAAATGGTCACTGCCCTTTTCATAAGCATACAGTACCCTCATATGGAATAGGGGCAGGATAGATACAGTAACACCCCCTCTAATGCTGTAGGTGCATTCCTGTGTGAAACAGAAGCATACGAGGGAATTACAGCACTTCTCTATATCTTATACCTGAGGGTTCATATGAAGAGTCAGCAACTATCAGCTGGCTGCCTCTGTTAGGCTCCTTTGCTGGAATAAGCCAAGAGCCATTTTTGGGTTCCCTTCCACATGGAGGCTTCCTCCTGGGAGAGCCTGTAGCAGCCTCCTCTGCTTCTCCTGTTCCTCAGGCCTTTTGCAGGCACCTGATGTGGGTGGGAGGTGGCCAGTAACATTGCACCCATGTCAGTGAAAGACACGAGTGGCTGAGGAACCAGAGCAGCAGGGCTGATGGAGAAGGCTGCTGCAGGTGCTCCCTGGAGGAAGCCTTGATGCAGAAGGGAATCCAGACATGGTTCCCGGATCACTCCAGCATGGGAGCCTCCCCTCCATCCCCAGCTAGTGTGAAGAGCACTGTAACAAAACAGTGCTATAGAAAAGCAGCACTGGACAAGGTTTTCCTGCATCCCACTTACAGTTAGTGTACAATACAAGTGTGCACGCTTGCACGTGTGGTGTAAAATGCAGGACTAATGCCTCAGACAATCTGAATTCTGCTAAGTGCCATGCAGATCTTGCAGCACATTTATTTTTGCAAAGCTGTACATGCGCAGATGAGAAAAAAGCATGTGTCAAATACAGAGCAAGCTAAGAACGGTATCAACAGAGGTCCGCTGCCTTTTACCTATCTCCAGAAGAACCTTCAACAATGCTTATTCATTGTCCACAGGTGTATAAGAGTGCCAGCAAACGCAAGGCGCACATTCTGAAGAATCACCCGGGTGCCGAGCTTCCCCCGAGCATCCGAAAGCTCCGTCCAGCAGGCCCGGGAGAGCCAGACCCCATGCTGAGTACCCATACCCAGCTCACGGGCACAATCGCAACTCCACCCGTTTGCTGCCCTCACTGTTCCAAGCAGTATAGCAGCAAGGTACTGTGGGTTTATCCTTTTGTCTTCAGGTGAACTTCCTTCTCATGGTTTTGGATAGGCATGCAGATCTCCCATCAGTGAATCAATCTCCTGCCCAAAAAATTGGCCACTCATTAATGTACCCCGAGGAGAGCCTTGGCCTCACCTTCTCCAAAGCATGTCCTTGCTAGCTCCTGAAACAGCTGCCAGAGCTAATTTAGCCAAGATGCATGTGTTTTGCTCCCTCTATTGTCAGTTCAATATTTCTCCACTTGTAAATAAGTGCTCATAAATATGCTGGAGATACAGAGATGAAATATCAAAGCAACCTCTAGAGGGAGCAAAACACGTGCAGAAAAGGGAGGGGGGGAACCCTGATGCAATCTGGGTGCACAAGCAATGAAAATAAGGCTTGCAGAAAAACCCTGGCTGCAGAAACCTCCCTGAGATGGGCACTTCTGTGGGAAGCCCTCTTTGGTTCTTCATGGGCCAGTCACACACTTGGGTGCCCAGCAGTGTTCCCTCTAAGCTGAGTTAGTGTGAGATAGCTCGCAATTTTTTAGCCTCTGGCTCACACATTTTTGTCTTAGCTCAGCAAGGATGGCTCCAGAGCAAACTCATTTATGCAGTAGCCAAATTGCTCACTCACAGCTTTAATGCCAGTAGCTTACAAAGTGGAATTTTTGCTCACAAGACTCCACAGAGGGAGTATTGGTGCCCAGTGACTTCTGAGCTACAGAAGACATCACTGCCTGCTGGCAGCGATGCAGCTGTTGCAGGCGAACTGCACTGTACACGTATGGCCCCTTTCAGGGATCAGTGCTGTTGAATTGCTGGATTAAAGAACCAGATCCACTTCCAAAACTATCACTTCTTTGTGTTTACAAAGCCGGCAGCTAAATATTTGCAGTTGCAGGCAAACGTTTGGCTGCTGTCTCTAACGCCGGGACTTCATTTATATTGTGTTTTCAAAGTCAGCCGCTGTGCTGCTGCGGACACAGGCATTTATCTTGTTCGCACATCTGTTACTCGGGACTCAAAGGAAAAGCACACACTGTACAGGAACATGGCTGTTTAGAGCAGCACACCAAAATAAAACACAAATGTTAAATGAAAAGCATTGATCATTTTGAAGACTTGCGACAGGCAACCTCTTCCCATCCTTCTTCTTTTCCATGTGCGGAAGAAGGAAAGGTGGATCTTGCCTGCCTTTGTGGTTCACCTTAGCCTTTTATGTGCCATTTCAGAAAGGTGGATCTGGGAGTGAGAAGAGAAAGTAGAATGACTATAGTGGTGGGGTGCAGAAGGGGGGGGGGAAGTCTACAGGAATGAGATGTGTGTATGAAAGGGTGACTAGAGGGCATTCTAATATCCATTAACTGGTACAAAGGGAACACTGAAAGAAAGAAAATCGTGGGATTTTGTAGATTTCCCCCTTTGTTTCATTGGGTTGGTCCAGGCTAAACTGACAATTTCTGCTGAGTCCCCCTTTCCGTTGCAGACCCTCCCCATGTCATTCCAGGGGGTATCTTGTCCCCCAAGAGCAGCATTTTGTGGAGATCAGTGGGCTGCCGTGGGAAGGGGGGAGGCATGAAAGTCCAACTCTTTTGTTATGAAATTTAGTCTGGATCCAACCCATTAATCATTTGTAATGACCTTATAAAAAAACATTAATTGCATCACTGCCTCTCCTGGGAACTGAGACTTGAGTGGCAAACTACAGTGGGCTTCATCACAGAGATGGCTTCTGATTCAAATCTCAGCCCATCCTGGCAAGACCCATAGATGTGCGGTTCCTGGCACTTCCAGTTTCAAGGATCCAGGGCAGTGAGAGTTTGGAAAGAACTCTGCATAAGACCCCTGAAAGCTGTTGCCAGTAAAAGCAGACAGTGCTGGCTAGAGGGACCAGCATTGTACATTCAGGTGTGTGTTTGTGTGTGGGAAGGAATTCCTAGCTGTGGAACAGCCACTGAGAGGGTCTGAATACATGCCTTTGTGATGCAGATTTGTGCATGCAGCCTCTTAGCTGTTTTCTGAAATCTCAAGGGACTTGGGGTTGGAAGTTGGTTTTTGAGGCAAGTGGGTATTCAGATCTTGCAAGTGGAATCTTCAAAGCACCGGTTTGCCATTCAGGTTGCACAGCAAAGGTATCAAGGCAAACTAAGGAATGCACAGGTAGGCTACGGTTTCCTGCTGCTGGCTAGCACATTTGTTATGTGTTGAGAGCTGAGTGCTTGGCGCTCAAGCAGAGCGAATTGCTTGGCACGGTCTGAATGATTAATGTTTCTGTGCCCAGAGCTGATTCTGTAGCTTTTCCGTAACCAGCCACTTTCCACCTCTCCACAGACCAAGATGGTGCAACATATTCGCAAGAAGCACCCGGAATTTGCTCAGATCCCGACGAACACGATACATGTGCCATTGACGACGGCAGTCATCAGCGCTGCGCCTGCAGTTTTAACTGCCGACAGCACTGCTGGGGAGACAGTAGTGGTAAGAATACTGGGATGATGATCGAGAAATAGATGTGTGACAAAAATGCAGAGAAGAGGGAGGAGGGGGCTCTGGAACAACGCGTGTACTGGCTCTGCTCTTGTGCCTTTAACAGCATACATAGGAAATTAAACCACTGAAGCTTTCCCTATCATTATGCCAGGAAAAATGTTATGCTCTAAATTTCTGCATATGAAGCTGCTTTCCTTTGAGGAAAGAGTCTGGGACTTTTTAGGTTAGAAGGGAGATGGCAGGGGAGGGGCATGATAGAGGCTTATAAAATTATGCACAAGGTAGAGAGAATTTTTCCTCCCTTTTTCAAAACACTAGAACTTGGGGGCAGCCAATGAAGTCAGTAGGCAATAGGTACAGGACAGACAAAAGGGAATATTTCTTTACTCCATGAGCAGTTAAACTGTGGGATTTGCTGCCAGTGGAAGTAGTGATGGCCGTGAGCATAGACTATTTTACTAGGGAGTCAGAAAAATTCATGGAGGATGGGTCCATCAATGGCTACTAGCCATGGTTAGTAAAGGGAATCTCCATATTTAGAGTGCAAGGAGTGAACATCATAGAAGAAGAGTGAAACGCAGTGCTAGAAGGCAGCATCAGGGATGCTGTGCCCTGTTCATTGGGCCTGCAGGACAACTGGTTGGCCACTGTGTGAGACAGGATGGTGGGCTGGATGGACCACTTGTCTAATCCGGCAGGACTCTTCTTATTTTTTAAAGGCACAGAAACAACAGCAGACAAAGTGGCAATGCTGCTTGGGTGTCCCTCCATTCACACAGGGTAGCAGGAAACTTGGAAAACCTCAGCCCCCATGCTGAGCTTGAGTTTCTAGCAAGGATTGTCTGAAGCCATTTGCTTTGCAGACACCCTTCCACAGCGCACCTGCTCTACTTTTGGCACACTAAGTGAACAGCAGGCAATGACCTGTGGAAGGTTTATAGCTAGATGTTGTCTCTCCCCCCACCCCTTTAGGGTAGAGTGTGGGAGTAAATAGAGTCTAGTATTTTTAGTTTTGAGCTCTAGAGTCCGGTGGTTTGCATCTCAATTTGCAAGTCTTTTGGTTGGGACTTCTTTGCTAGGGAAATAATGACACAATTGCCAGGCATCCAGGCAAATTAAGAAACACAGACAAGAAAATTAAATTTTAATGATAAGCTGCTTGCCTGCTTCTGTCTCCTCCAGACAACAGATCTGCTGACCCAAGCAATGACAGAGCTGTCACAGACGCTGACAACAGACTACCGAACCCCACAGGGCGATTTTCAGCGAATACAGTACATCCCTGTATCGCAATCCACAACGGGCTTGCAGCAGTCTCAACACATACAGCTGCAGGTTGTACAAGTGGCTCAGGTGAGTGACATATACATGTCTTCTACTACCTCAACTCTGCCCTTCTCTCATAAATCCATGGTAATAAAGATGATGTAACATGTGAACACACATGAAACTGCCTTATACCAAATCAGACCATTGGTCTATCAAGGTCAGTATTGTCCACACAGACTGGCAAGGATTCTCCAGTCTTTCACATCACCTAGAAGAAGAATTAGTTTTTATACCCTGCTTTTCTCTACCCTGAGGAGTTTAAAAACGGCTTACAGTCACATTCCTTTCCTCTCCCCACAACAGGTACCCTGTGAGGTAGGTGGGGCTGAGAGAGTTTTTGAGAGAACCGTGACTGGCCCAAGGTCACCCAAAAGTAGGGTTGCCATTCTCCTGCCAGTGCTGGGGAAAACCCCAGTTTTCAGGGCTTCAGCCCACCGCCAGCCAGCTGGCCACCAGCAGAAGCCCTACCCCCAAACAGGGGCATCACCACATGACATCCCTACCACAATGATGTCACCCTATGTGATGTGCTGTCTGTAGGCGGTAGGCCAGATGTACTCACTTCATGGCTTATAAGCCACGGTGGCAGTTACCTTCAAGCTAAACAACCACATTTGCTTCCATCCCTGGTGCAAGGCCTGCACCTCTGAGAGGCTCTCGGTTTCCCCATTCCTCTGGCAGCAGCCATTTCAAGGTAGAAACCACGTGCCAGCTACAAGTCCCACTACTCAAGGGCCTTGCTCACTTCCCTAAAACATGGGACAGGTGCCACATTGGGGAACAGTGTTCACAAGAGCCAAAAGTGGTATGTCGAAGAGCCACGGATGGGTCCACACGTCGCAGGCCATTTCCACAAGGGTAATCCCCCCCCCCCCCCGGTTCAATGTGATTTGGAAGTGTTTTATTTTTCTTTCTTCCTCACATCATCTAGGGGCATTTGTGTACCTTCCGGGGTTTCCCCAGTTTTTCTCTGACCTCAAACCTGCCTTGCTGTGAAGTTCTGAGAAAGATCACATTAAAGCCTGGATGGCTGCTGCGTGGATGGGAAAGTTTGGATTTTCCTGCCTATATAGCAGCCATTTTCCCTGACACTTGTCCCCACACCGGCCATTTCCTCCCTGTGTCTTTGAAGGGCCTTTTTTGTTTGTTTAATCAGCAACTGAATATAGTTCTGTAGCTATAACACTACATGTAACAGGTTCTGTGAATTTCCAGCTCTCATATAAAAAAGAGCCCTCTAGCCCTCTCCATCTAGAGACATAAGGGGAAAAACATATCTCTGCAACAGACAGGGATAGAGACCTACTTTTTAAAAAAAAACTGCAAGCCAGAAATTCAGTTACACATATCATTATAATGGTATATTGATAAAATGTTATTCAGTTGCTGGTTTGTGTGTGTGTGGGGGGGTGGTAATTGGCCTGAGGGAAGGGGCATGGCCACTGCTCAGGGACTTGGGCAGGGAAACTGGGAAAATTTACCATGTGGAAGCTCTGTTGCCACTGCACTGTATCAGAAGCCACACCAGCAACAGGGAAATCACACAAGCCTGTGCCTGGGTGGAGAGCACCTGAGTGTCACTGCATTATGCATTCTGAAGAGGCAAGATCTGAGTTCTGCTTTTGAAGGACGGAATTGCCAGACTGGCCAAAAAGAAAGCCAATGCCTCTGAATGGTTCTCAGGGGGCGAGGCAGGAATCATGTCACAGGACTGATGAGAGTAATATATGAAATGAACATATATCACAGCTCATTGCGATCCTTTTCAGAGAGGCCAGGAAATACGTCCAATTAGATTAGATTAAATAGATAACGTGTCAGCCTCTAACACTGTCTGCAGGGTTTGAGAGCTCGCAGCAGAGAATCTTTGAAAATCCATGATTGCAGTTGTTATTGGCAACTGGCTAAACACTGCTTAACCATTCTGATCACTAGCTGACTCTCGTGGCCTTGCGTTTCCTTTGCGATTTTTTTTTCCTGATTAAGTTGCTAAAACTAATTAGGCTTTGTTTAGCAAGTAAGATTTTTAGAATGTTTTCCATCCCCCTGGTAGATGATCCTACACTTCATCATGATGTTGGAACATGAGAAGCTCTGGCATGCATGAATAAATTAAGATAATTATCTTCTTCTGCTGCTGCTAAATGTCTTGTTTGGCTTAAATGGAGGGTTTGTTTATTTTTTAGCGTGTTTACTAATCAGCAGCCTTCCCCCCCCCCCCCCCCCCCCCATGATGAGGGAGTTAACTCATTATGACTTGTTGTTCCAATCAGGTCTGTGTCTAGGGACTCTGCCCAACATCCTAAGCCTGATTGTTATCTTAGTGGCACGTTTGCTTTTCCCCCATGGCTCTGTCCACTACTACCCATAACATGTGGATTTAGAAAGCATCTGAGAGCATGGTCAGCCCTACCTTTAAGCAAATTAGCTTGCTTCAGGCAGCAGATTTTAGCTTACGGTTAAAGGGCAGGCAGTTGTCATTGGCTGAATCTATTGTGTGAGTTTTTTTTCATCTGGGGGGGTACCATTTGGATTTTTAAGGAGGATTAGTCTATCAGTGGTTTCTAGCCATGGTGACTGAGGGGAACTTCCACACTCAGAGGCGGTAAACCTCTGAATCCCAGAACCAGGAGGCAGCATCGGGGGAAGGCCTCAGCCTCTCTGCCCTGTAGTTGGCCCTCCAGAGGAACTGGCTGGCCACTGTGTGAGACAGGATGCTGGACTAGATGGACCACTGATCTGATCCAGCAGGGCTCTTCTGATGTTCTTAGGGGTGTCAAAATATTGAACTTCCTAGGGGACATATGGCTGACCAGTTGTGGGAACAGGATGTTGAACTAGATGAGTCCTGGGCTGGATCCACCAGGTCCATTCTTACATGGGAAGGGCAGTCTTACAGAGGAAGAACCACACCGCTTCCTTCTGATCTGATCTGTGGTGCTAACATGGCTTTTCCCTGCAAGTCATATGGTTTCTATATTCTTACACTACCAAAGCAGCACAGGATGAGCTCCTAAGGCAGCTGCAATCATGCCATTCTACAATAGGCATTTGAGCCCTTCTTCAAGCATTCTGGGGCCTGCAGCAATGCTGACCTCGGTCATGCCACAGCAGCCCCATCAAGGTTATGGACTGACGTTGTATTTGTGTTTTTCTCCCAGGCTACCTCACCCCACCAGTCCCAGCATTCCACAGTTGACGTGGGGCAGCTGCACGACCCACAGACGTATACCCAGCATGCCATCCAAGTACAGCACATCCAGGTTGCGGAACCAGCCCCTGCAGCCTCGTCTTCCTCACAGGTAGCTCACACTTCTGCTTAAAACAACAAAAAACCTTGGCACGCCTAACCGCACAAATGCAGAATCCAAATCAGTAAATACACCTGCTCTTAAACCTTCTCTTGAAGTACGTCAGAGCACTTCCCACCTGATAAGTTCGTTTTCTGTACTTTTGACATCATGCACTATGTTGTCTCTTTATTCCAGTAGACAGTTTTGGAATGAAACTTCTTGCTGCTGTTGTGGGATGAAGGAAAAACTTTGATTATGTTTTGTGTGGCTGTTTTTTTTGCTTTACGCACCAAACTCATTAGCTGGGTCATCCTAAGCAGAATTACAGTCTGGAAGCTAAGCAGGAGTCGGCTCTGGTTAGTACCTGGTTGGGAGACCACCGAGGAAATCCAGGGTTGCTACGCAGAGGCAGGCAACGGCAAACCACCTCTGAACATCTCTTACCTTGAAAACCCAACGGGGTCACCATAAGTCAATTGCAACTTGGCAAAAAATAAATATTCATTGACTTCAGTGGGCTTAGAAGGGTGTAACTCTGCTTGGGACGTTTATTCAGAAAAAACATTGGGGACTGTGGTTGTGTCTACATGAGGATCTTTGTGCTGTTGAAAGGTTACTCTTCTTCAGGTAAACAGAAGCAGAATTATCATTTCGGTTCCATGCTACATTTAAAAAAAATTATTTCTACAAACCTGTAAGTGTGAGATCAGCATACCAGCAGCATGAGGCATGACACAGACTTCTGTTAATTACATCTATTGAAGTAATGTCAAAGCAGTTAGCGTATTTCAGAGACAAAGGAAGGAGAGTGAGAAAAACAATTAAAAGGAGGCAGGCAGAGGAATGAGCGAATGCAATATTGCATTTGGCTATACAATTTTCGTCCAACAGGTTAGAATTTCCAACCATAATGTTTGCCATAATTCTTAAGCAAAAACTTCTGTGAAAGCTGGCTAAACATCTTGAAAAGAGATCCATTCATTGTAAACTCTGACTGGATGTAAAGTGTAAAAAGGGAGAGTTTGTAAGTTGTTTTAAGTCTCTGCATCGGGGAGAAAAGTGGGGTATAAATGAAGGAAATAAATATCCCCTCAGAATTAGCTAGGGGTTTTCCCACCACACCAAACACAGTGCCATATCCACATGAAACTCTGGTAATACCTCCTCTGAATTCAGTGAGATGTTAATTATGCTTACTCAGGAATAAATCTGTTTCAATGCAATGGGATAATATATTTCCCTTCGAACTATTAGCAATTTAATTTTTTTTTACTTCATTCATATCCTGCCTTTCCCCCAATGGGGACCCAAAGTGGTTTACATCATTCTCCTCTCCAGTTGGTGTAGTGGTTAAGAGCGGCGGACTCTAATCTGAAGAACTGGGTTTGATTCCTCACTCCTCAACATGCAGCCAGCTAGGTGACCTTGGGTCAGTCACAGTTCTCTCAGAGCTTTCTCAGCCCCACCTACATCACAGGGTGTCTGTTGTGGGGAGAGGAAGGGAAGGAGATTGTAAGCTGCTTTGAGACTTCGGGTGAAGGGCGGGGTATAACTCCAACTCTTCTTCTTCCTCTGTTTTATCTTCACAACAACCCTGTGAGGTGGGTTAGGCTGAGACTGGCCCAAAGTCACCAAGCAAACTTTCATGACAGATTGACATTTCAAACCTGGGGCTCCCAGTCCTGCACTCTAACCATATCATGTATTGGACTTGATCCTTGGATTATTTCCTGATCTTATTTGTGATCCCACTATTTGATCTTTAAAAACAAACAAACAAACAAAACCCATGCTTACCTGTCACTTGCACTGTTTCATTACAGAGGACCAGCAGAACTGAAAATTGAAAAGAAATTCGCATGTAAACGAAGTCTTTGTCAGCCCACACCATAGCACAGCAATGCCATTCAAGGCCAAAATGGTCACCACCAAAAAACTTAACTTTCCCAAAAAGATGAGAGGACCAACGGGAACTATACAGGATTGCAATGGTTTGGCCGTGATCTCTCCCAGATTCTCTGAAATAACCACATGAACCAGTTCAAACAGCTCAAGGCTAAAGTCCTAGGGGGCAGCAACCCCCAAATTTTGGCAACTTTACTGTAAAAGAATAAAGTTGATTATTACTTTCTATGGGAAATAGTCATCCTGAGAAACACAGTTTCTGCAGGTTGTAATTATTACTGTTACTCCTAAGCATGTTGGTTCCAGGAAAATATGTGCTGTAATTGCTCTTCTCTGCTGTTATTCTAGGTGGGAAGTAAGCCCTTAAGCCCTTCGTCACAACCATCCCAGCAGGAACTCAGCCCTTCCCAGATGCAAACACCCACCTCCTCCCAAAGCCAAACTCTCCAACCGCAGCAAGGCTCCTCAGTTCAACAGACATACCTACCCAGCACATGGAACTCATTCCCCAGCTATTGTAAGTATCGAATATGTGGGCAAAGGGCCACCAAAGTTTGTGCCACCGCTCACCTTTGAAGGCACTGGGAAGTTCTATTAGGTCATTTGGTTTCCAAGCTGTGATTGAAATAACCAGAAAAATGTGCAAAGAGCTTTCCCCACCTTTGAAAAGCAGCTCCTGCTCAGATGGAGCCGCACTTAGTTTGGTCTCACTGCTAAGCAGTAACACAGTCAAGCCGATCAGCGTGTCAGTTAGCTA
The DNA here is from genome assembly GCA_029233225.1 of Lepidodactylus listeri. NCBI lineage: Eukaryota > Metazoa > Chordata > Lepidosauria > Squamata > Gekkonidae > Lepidodactylus > Lepidodactylus listeri. Next base: position 59,840,231 of record JARCFY010000014.1, read on the forward strand.
AAGTTCAACTTTTCATCTACGGTTTAATCTTACAGTTTAGCCACTCCGGGATATTCATGAGACAGGAAAGCTGGATTCACAGCAGTCCAGGTTAATGCTTAACTTGTATGTGATCGCAGTGTTTGGTTTGGTGCTAATAGGGAAGTCTTTCATCTTTCAGTCAGAAGAGGAAGGAATTAAATGAATGCAAATAATATGGTTGTTTATTTACTTCATTTATACCCTACTTTTATCCCCAACGGGGACCCAAATCAGCTTGGATAAGCGTTTTCCCCATTTTATCCTTACAACCATCCAATGAGGTAGGTTAGGTGGCGAGAGAGAGTGACAGGACCAAGGTCATCCAGCTTCCGTGGCAGAGTGGGGATTGGAATCTGGGTCTCCCAGACCCTAGACCTGCACCCTAACCACTATGCTACTTTGTTGGCCACAAAGAGCTCAATTTCATATATCGCTTAGGAAAACTCGCCCTTAAAATTTGCTTGTATGAAGTCACATCGATTTTATTTTTAACCTAAATGTTCCTGAATTTAGTCCTGACAAGTTGGTTACCAAGTACCCACTTGGCATCCCTATTTTTGCAAAAAGAATCGCTGTGCTCTGTAGAGAACAGGTCCAGTTATGGGTTTTTTTTTATTATGGAACTTGTTGGCTTGATCCAGTGTTTAAAAACAGGCAGTGTTAATAGGCAACCTATAACTCACAGGCCTTATTTTGGCCTACTCAGAATTTTGCATATCACTGTGAATATCCAGCAATATTTCTTCCTCTTCGGATTTCATCTTCTAGCTTCCGAAATTCAGTATGTGATCGCAGAGACCGCTGTCGGCACTCCTGTCACTGCAGTGAACACAGGGCAGGTGAAACCTGTCGCCCAGGTAGGAAGAAACAGAATACTTCTAGGTGTGGAGTCAGATGATCATTTCAGAGGTTATGTGCATGAAGCATTTGGCATTTCACATGCACTGTACAAATGCTTGGAAACCATTATGTTAGGAAGTCAACTCAGTGTTATTACTGGTAATAATACCAAATGTTTAAATAAGATTTTGCTAAGTGCTCCAGTATTGTCATCTATGTGTTACAGATGTGGACGGTGAGAGAGTAGGCCTAAGAGCAGAGCTACAAGTTATTGTGTCAGATGCCTGTTCCCAAAGCCACACTTGCTGGCCACAGGCAGACATGGCGAGGTAGAATTAACCCCTTCCACACCCCTAGACTCTCTCTTGCAAATGGCCCTAAGGCCATTTCATCTGAGCCAGTTTACTTCTGTTACTGAACAGAGACGGATATCAGCAAGAGAACATAAGTGGATAAGGGAAGATGTAATTACCCCTCTCCCATCCAGTCATTCTGACCTGCTAAGGTATTACAAAGGAAACATATGGGAACCCTTTATTTCCCTCAGGCCATATAGTTTCACCCTAAGATCAGTCACTGAGTTCACAGCTAGGACCAGATTGGTTCCAGGGTCTTATCAGCTGACAGTGATGTGTGCACCTCTACAAAGACTGCCCAGAATGGGGGGCTGTAATGCTACCCATGACATTTGCAGCCTTACGTACACTTCCTTTCACACTGCTACACTGAAGGGCTAAAGCCATACAATCATTACTTAGGCATATGCAGTATTTAGGATGTACACTTGGGAACAAACACCCATTTAGTAGGTGTTCCGAGTGAACACACAGAGGGTTTGGTGGCATGGGTGAGTTTCCAAATTATTTGTTAACTTAGGCATTTTGTACTCCCATATCAAATAAACAGAGCATGCATTTTTGCCAAATGTCAGCTTTCCATTTCATGTAGCTGGCGGCCAGAAAAGGACTGAGCTCTTGGGTCTCTGTATTCAGCTACAGAATGACTCATGATAAGTGGTCCTAACTGGTATAACAAACTGTAAGTCTCAAAGCATTATTTATAGTTAGATGGAAGTGTAGAAGTTGAGCTGTACACTGGAACATGGTTGTTTGAGTATTCATATGCCACCTTTCTGCTTGGCTACAAGCCTCCAGGGCGGTTCACAAGAAGAGAACACGGATACATAATGAGGTGCTGGAGTCTATTTGGAAAGGGGAGGCTGGGCTGAAATGCCCTCCTTCCCAGTCCTTTTAAAGGGTCTGTGTAGTAAATAGCTCTCACCCCTGAAGTATGCTACCTAGCAACCAAGGCCAGGTAACACTGGATATTTTGTACCGAGAAAACGAGCTTTTGTTCATCCAGGCAGATGAAGAGTCTGTAGCTCCCGACTCTTCCCAGCAGCACTGGGAAGCAATGAAAGCACAGGGGACGATGTTTTTTATGCATCTTAATTCATTTTATCTGGTTAAAGGACATCTAAACAAAGAACGACTCCATCTACAGGACCTTCTGCTTTAATGCATTTGCTCCTTCACGGCATAGGATGCAGGAAAATGAAGAATGTCTTAGAATTCTGTTTTAACTGAATTAATCCAACATCGCCCATTTTGCACGTGCGTGTGTGTGTGTGTGTGTAAAATAACATATGATGTCCCAAATGTGGATAGAAAAGTGTATACCACATTTACTTGAAAGGAGGACAATCCTGAGTTTAAGGCAACCTCATAAAAAACATTATACATCAAAAAAATATTGGACACAACGGTAACTTGCATGAAAATGTAAGATGATCCTCTGTTTTGTTTTGATGACATACCCATGAAAAAACCCTGCTTTTGCATTTGAGTAAATACTGTTTTTTCCCCCCCTCCCTCTGCAGACACATTATGTAATATCCGGAGGTCAATCTGAACTAGATGTAAAACCAAACCTTTCACTTTCCAGTGGTGTAGAAGTGGGCTTGGCCCAGCCATCAACACATTCTGACCCCCTGGAATCCCCACCGGCCAATCAGCAGCAGACAACACAGTACATCATTACAACCGCCACCAATGGCGATGGAAGCAACGAAGTGCACATCGAAAAGCCATGACCTTCCTTTGCAGTGGATAAATTAAGACATTTGGTTGGGCCAGCAGACTTTCCAGGACTTTCCCCTAAAAATACAGAGCACCAAGAGCTGTTTTTTTAATGTTTTCACACATACAAAATGAAGCTCCACATTTCTTGTTGACGCTTTAATGAATCTGACAACTATAAGAAATTGAGAGAAACATGCACGATCCCTGCGAGGATACTACCATCTTCAGAAGCACTTGATCAATGAATAGTGATAGAAAATAGAAACTGAGTTTCCTCTGGATTTTTCTTTGGCATACCCTTGTGGAGCCATACTTTTTTGGCGGGGGGTGGTGGTGGTGCACGTGCTTTGATATCAGCACTTTGATATCAGCACTGAAGGAGAAAAGTTTGCTAGTCATGTAGCTGCTGGCAGAATGTCTTTTACCCTTCCAATACCTACAGTTTTTAAAAAGAGCATCCTATGGCTAATTATGTTTTCAGGTGTCTTTATTTTTAAGTAGCCATGGGAGAAGGTAATCTACCCTCTCGGGAAAAGCATTGCCTGGAAAGAAGGAACAATCGTAAACCCTTATTTCCCACTCTATGCGTGGGACAGATGGGACAATGAAACTGTGAAGCTGTGCAGCAGCAGTTAAATTATTTTTGTTTTATTTTGGAACCTTGTGAACTGTTTACATGTCACCTGCATTGCCCTGGTACTCAGTTCTGGAGAGTATGAACGGAGCAGGTTTGGAACCTTCAGAAGTCTCAACCACACCTACTCAGATCAGAGTAGCATATGATGGTAATCCTGAGCTTAAACGTTCCACTGTTTGACTGACTGTGTTCCCTCTATCCAAGGAGAGGGGGAGAATTGGTTTCTTTCCTCTGAACAAAACCAATAAAAGGCTCAGAGACCTAAATGTGTTCAGTGGCTTTTGATGTGTTCATTACCAACCATTAGGTCAGGAGGGGAATAAGCACCGAGGCAAGGCCAAGTATAATTTATTGGAGGCTGAACTTGAAGGAAGGAGCAGCCTTGGACTCTGTTATACCACTACAGTCGGCTGCGGGCAGAGTCCTTTTAACTTCACAGAACTGAAAGATAGCTCCCTGACCTTCTTCCCTCCGCTTCTGCAGTCTGGGGATGTTATACGCTGCTGGCTGCAAACTTTCGTTCTCCCTCCCCCTCCCTTCACAGAGGCTGGTTGAAAAAGGCAGCTAATTTCAGTGGGCTTTTTATAAAACAAGTGGCCGCACTCAAAAGCGGGGGGGGGGGGGGGGGGGGATAAAACACACACACAAAGACAGTAGATCAGTATTAAAGGACAACAAAAGCCATCTCAAAAGACTGTGATTGAAAAAGCCTGGGGCACAATCCGCTGGGAACTTCTCCTTCAGAAGCCCTATTTAGATTAATGGTTTTGCTCAAGACAGTTGTTGCGTTCCTAATAAACCTTCTATTCATTTCACCATGGTTTGCACAGAAGAGGTTCTAAGCCAAGTGGTCTCAGCTGGGGACTAGCTAAAGTTGTTGTTTCTTCAGCACAGCTTATTCAAAAGCCGCTCTTTGTTATTTCAACCAACTGGGACGGATAATTTCAAGTGCAATATTCCAGAGAGCGAGAGCTGTGGTTTTCTTTACTGTTATTGGAGAGAGACACTAAAAATCTTTATTATCCCTCCTAAAATTTGTTCCTAGACTGTTGTAGCATAATACAACACATTTGTTACAAACTCTAGAAGCTCTCCAAAGAACAGCCAGTCAGCTGTCATAAAGTCAGCTGGGCACCCTAGTTAAGAAACCTATTATTTGGAGGAAAGTCCAGTTGGTTCCTCTGAAGCAGACTTTCACATAACCAAAATACAACCAGGGAGCAAGACTGCCTCCCCACCAACTGGCAATGTTCTAAGCACGTTTCACAAGGAACAAAATGCTCACGTCCTTTCCTTAATGTGGCTGAACAAGTTTGAGTTCATTATATTAGTTCTGGTTAGCCTGTTCTAGAAAAGCATACAATTACTGTCCAGCATTGATCAAGTAGATATGCTGCTGTGATTAGCAAAGTGCAATGTATCCAATTACCCCCCTCCACCCCCAAGCCTTCCTTGACAGCTAATTGTGTAGTAAAAGTAAATGAAGGCACATAAATAAATAGTCAGGGGAGAATATAAAAATGGACAACCAAAGTCTCTGCTCATTGCTGGCAGAATTGGCGCATTATTACATTAGTGGAGGTCAGAAACTTGCTTTGTTTTTTGTCTTCTTACCTACACCGTTCCTGACCTGGATAGCCCAGGCTAGCCCGATCTCATCAGATCTCAGAAGCTAAGCAGGGTCGGTCCTGGCTAGTATTTCGACGGGAGACCTCCAAGGAATAGCAGGGTCATGATGCGGAGGCAGGCAATGGCAACCCACCTCTGAATGTCTTCTGCCTTGGAAACCCCGTAGGGTTGCCGTAAGTCAGCTGTGACTTGATACTTTCCACCACCCGCATCATTATACAGCACACTCAGCCACTGCCACACAAGCAGAGTGATGATTTAAGATTTGTGAACATGAAAGTTGGGCGTTGTACATCTATACATCCACTAAAGTTTTGGCATTTTAAATGACTCACGGAGGATAACTATTAATGGCTACTAGCCATTGCGACTGAGGGGAACCTCCACATTCAGAGGCACTAATCCTCTGAATCCCAGAACCAAGGGGCAACAGAATGAATGTCTCCACTTCTATGCCCTGTTGTTGGCTGTCCCGAGGAACTGTTTGGCCACTGTGTGAGACAGGATGCTGGATTAGATGGGACCACTGGTCTGATCCAGCTGGGCTCTTTTTATGTTCTTATGACTGGAAGGTAAAAGGGACTGAGCTGAATACTATTAACAAACAGTTGGACTGAGTCTAGTGGCACCTTTAAGACCACAGCATTTTATTCTAGGTGTGAGCTTTCGTGTGCATGCACACTTCCTCAAGCTTATACCCAAAATAAAACTTTCTTGGTCTTAAAGGTGCCACTGGACTCAAAATCTCCTCTGCTGCTTCAGGCCAACATGGCGACCCACCTGAAAATAGTTGGGCTGCAATTCTAAAACCCCAGTGATGCTCCTAAGTAGAAGATCCTGAGTCGGTTTGTGCGTCTCCAAAATACAGTCCCACTGCACCTTCTGGAAAAGATTCTTTTGACTAGAGAAGGTGCAGATCTGCTTTCTGATGGAAACGTTGTCATTTACCTCCAACCTTTAGAAAAGATTCCTATTTCAATGTAGACATCTGCCTCAGTTGTGTCTCTCTCCCCTCCCCACTTCAGTAGAAACATACTTTTCATCTTTCCTAAAGCAACTGGGATGGCATTTTTGGACATTTCATGATACATGAAGTTGATTTACATATGGCATTAACTTTGACGCTGGTCTTATTTAATTATGTTAACTGTACATTTGGTAACCGATGTCGTATTTAAGAGTCTTGTGCTAACTGCCAGGTGTAAGAGCAAAACGAATAAATCTTCTTTTCTTTTTTTAAATCAATATTTATTTGTGCTTTCCTAGTGAGACCAACCTAGTATAGCTCAGTTTAGACTCAGTTATCATAGATGTGGATTGGTGGTATTCTGGGGTCTCTTTTGTTACCCACAACACATGCAAGGACTTCTGCCCGCCCCCCCCATCCAGCAGTTCTTGTGCTGCCTCAGAAAGTGTACACTTCTGAATTTTGAAACTCCAAGATCAAGCTTTCTGCAGGGTTGCTGTTAAGGACCAGCTACGTCAAAGATGTTATGAACTGCATGGCAGAGCACTGCAGGCACAAGGGGGAATCCAGCAAAATGGCCACGTTCCCCTCTTCCATTCACATCTGCCTGCATCTGTGAAGAAGGTTTTACTTGACTCCTCCTTTAGAGTCCAGTGCCACCGTTAAGACCAACAAAGCAGGGTATGTGCTTTCGTGTGCATGCACACTTTATCAAATACATTCCAATTACCTGTCCAAAAAAGGCCCTCCTGAATAATTCAGTTTTGCATTGTTTGTGGAAAGAGAGGGAAACCTTTCCTGACCTCATCAGGCAGCCCATTCCATAAGGTGGGGGCCACAACAGAGAGTACACATTTACGGGCAGTTGTTGATTTTGCCCATTTTCAGGGTGGCATCGCCAGAAGACCCCGCTCAAATGACTGCAGCTGTCATGGTAGAGCATAGGGGGAGAGGCAGTCCTGCAGTTATGAGAGGTCAAGGCCATGAATGGTTTTGTATGTGTGAGCCATGCCTTGAACTGAACCTGGTAACCGATAGGCTGCCAACGGAGTGACTGCAGAAAGGGAGTAATATGCGTGCTCTGCCTAGTGCCTGATAATAACCAGACTGCTAGTGCCTGATAATAACCAAACTGTGGTGTTTGCACCAACTGTTGTCTCCAAGCTGACTTGAAGGGGAGACCTACATAGAGCATACTACAGTGTCTCAATGTTACCATGGCATGGATCCAGGCGGCCAGATCATCCATGTCAAGGTAGGGGACCATCTTCCAAGCTAGACTGAGTTGGAAGAAAGCAATTTTTTTTGCAGCTGTATTATTCCTGCATAATCCCAAGGCTCTTAATTGAATCAGCAAGGGTCAGCTGAACCCCGTCAAAAGCGGGAAGCAAATATCCTTCAAGACCTTCCCAGCCAACATTAAATCTGTCTTTAGTTTCAATTAGTTCACTCTTAGCCATTTAACCACAACAGCCTGGCAGCAATTCAAGAACTCTGCCACATCACTGAAGATCTGGAGGATGTAGAGCTGGGTGTTATCACTATGCTGATGACAGTCAACCACAAAATTACAAATAGTTTGTCCTACGGGCTTTATGTAGAGATTGAAAAGCACGGGGGACAGAATTGCATTCACTTTACAAATGAAGCAGGGGACCAGTACTTGGATATATGTGGGGTTTGCACCACAAGTTCAGCTAAACATACATTGATTGTAACATGAGAATTACTCAATGTGCACTGCACAGATTGTACATGGGGTTGCTGTAACTTGTGAACAAGGCTTCTCTCTATACCTTCCCTCATTCCTGTAGAAAGCAGATTAACAGAAAGTTAAGAATATGCTTCATTAACAGAAGGAACACATGCAGCCCAATCCTACTATGTGCATTTACTTGGAAATTAATCCTGAGTGTATTCAAAATAGATATGCACAATAGGCTCTCACTACAAGCCTATGCATGCTAATTCTGGGTTCGCACATACAAAAAGAACTGTGGTAACAGAGACCAGAGGTGCAGACATCACCTGCCATCACTTCATCCGGCAGGTAGCACAATGTATTTGAGGATGTTTCCCTATGTTAAAGATTCCCTGAAAAAGAAAATTGAAACAGGCAGGCAGGCAGAAGGTAAAACCTTTGCTGCACTAACTTTCCATTTGTAGATTCAGGTGGATGGCCATGTTGATCTGAAGCAGCAGAGCAAAGTTTGAGTCCAGTGGCACCTTTAAGATCAATAAAGTTTTATTCAAGGTATAAGCTTTCATGTGCATGGCACTTCTTCAGATACAATGAAAAGGAAATTACCAGTCCACACATACAGGTAGGTGAGCAGTAAATTAGCAAACAGCATAATAAAGATGTTGAACAGATGCAAGGACCAAACAGGAATATCAAGCTTAGTTTATGCGCTTATCGTTTGTTTGGGTTTAATTCGGTGTGTGTGTGTGTGGGGGGGGGGGGGCATAGAGAAGGAAATAAACAAGTCAAAATTGGAGACTGATGGACAGATGTAACCTTAATTATTCTATTTGCATGTATTCCAAACCGGAATCCACCACCCGGAGTGTGAATTTATGTAACCACCTCAAGGCGCTCTCCCTTTGCTCTCTTGCACGCGTGAACCAGCTTCAATTACAGGAGCGACCCATGATCCCAAACAGAAAAATCCAATTGGGTAGCCGTGTCGGCCTGAAGCAGAGCAAAGTTTCGTCCAGCGGCACCTTTAAGACTAAGAAACCAACACTTTGAATAAAAACTTTGCTGGCCTTAAAGGTCCCACTCGATTCAACCTTTATTTATTCACTTATTTTAATTCGATTTATGATTATCCCAGACAGGGCGCCAAAGTCCAGGGACACCTCCAAGGCAGAAACTCATTCTAGAATAACCGCTGTTCCCTCCTGTTCCACCATGCACGTTTGCTTACTAAAAAAGCTGAGTTCGGCAAGCCGCCTACCGGGCTTCGCTTCCCTACGCGAGAAGCAACGGACTGCGACGAAAGAGCGGCAGTCGAAGCGCACGCGCAGCTCCCGTCACCCGCGCATGCGCAAGACTGACTCCCAATCCCCTCGTTGGATGCGGCGTGGCCGCGCCAGAGTGGGAGGCTTCACTTGTGCGCACGCGCCGTTCGTCCGCTCTTCCCTCGACCTGGAAGCGGAATGCCTGAGTCGTGTGAAGGTGAGGTGGGGGGAAAGGGGGTGGCCCTTAAAGTGAGCGGACCGGTCATCTGTTTGCCCTCGGAGGTAATGGGGGAGGGGTCTGTGAGAGGAAAGCGAGTCGGGCGGGTGGCGGGGAGAAGATCGCGAGGGCTTTCTTAACGTTGCACCAATGTGGGTATTCAGGAGTCCTGAGTTCAAATCCCACCGCCCGGCTTCAGCCCACGAAGCTCCCTGTGTGTTCATAGTCGAGCGTCTCCACGCCTGAACTACTTTGCAGGATCGTTGTGCAGTTAGTGGAAGAGGGGAGGACTGACTGAGCGCGCCGCCCGAGTTCCTTGGGAGAAGGGTGAGATGGAAGTATCTCGATGGGGGAAGAAGACTTCAAGCAGATTAAAACCTCTTTGTTTTTTTGGCTGAAGATATCCTTGGGCAACTTTTCTCTCTCTGTCGCATATCTCCACTTTTGTTGATGGCGTTGCCAGGACCCCAGAGAACTCGGGATCGAGGATCCGAGCAGTGCGGTCTCACGCAGGGGGTTCCTCCATTCTGAGCCCGTGGATTTCAGTGGGTTTAGGCGGAGGGAGAGTGCAGTGTACGTTTACCAAATGTCCGCAGATGCAGAACCAGAACTTTAAAGACTGTGCCCTAACTCGTTAGTCTTCACAGTGCTGTGAGAATGGTGGTTTGGGCTATAGAAGATTAACTGAGATTAGGTCACCACCAGCGCTCCCTCTAAGCTCTGGAGTCCTGTGAGCGAAAATTTTACTTTGTGAGCTCCTGGCATTAAAGTTGTGACTGAGGGATATGGCTACTGCATAAATTAGTTTGCTCTGGAGCCGTCCTTCCCGAGCTGAGACAAAAACGTGTGAGCTGGAGGCTAAAGAACTGTGAGCTAGCTCATACTGACTCAACTTAGAGGGAACACTGGTCACAACAGTCCTGCAAGGTAGGTAAATGATTGGCCCAGAGTTGCTGAATGAGGCTAGTGGATTTGAACCTAGGTCTTTGAAGCCTTAGTTTGCTCTGAGCGCACCATGCTTCCTCTTCAGTCATCTGGACCAGATGATGCTATGGGTGGATTCTGTTTGGTCCTTGTGAGAATGGTTTGCTATACTTAACAGTGTGAAATAGCTCTAGTAGTACCAGAGTGAGCTTCTGAACATGGAAAATGATGTGTGTGTGAATGTGCCTGTAGATTCTTGTGAACTTGAACCTTAGTAGAAGATATGCCCAACTGGTGCTAATCTGGAAGATGCTATTTTCTTAACAATAGGAAGCAGAATAGATAGCCATCTCCCTCTATATTAAGAGTCTGAGTCAAGCAGTAACTTAATATTGCAGTGGCCATTTAAATATTCTCACATTTTCAGCATCTTTGGTCATAGACGGGTTAAAGTTGCAATTGAAATGACTGTGAGTGGTGGTTCACAGCTTTTTTTTTTTAAACAAACAAACTAAGTGTTGTAAGTGTTATTTGCTCCAAAGGTGGTAATGAATGGAATCCTCAGCGGCATGCAGTGGAGAGACACTGCCTGGATATCAGTTATCCATTTTTTAACTTTGCCATCAGAGTATTTTAAAGTGATGAAAGGATAGTGCTCTTCCGTGCTTTTCTAAATTGGTGTACAGATGGCGAGACTGAGGTCTAAGTATAAATAACTGTTGAGAATGTACGCTCCATACATCTCATAAAATAAGCTCTAACTCACAAAAGCTTGTGCTGGAATAAATTTTGTTAGTCTCTAAAGTGCTGTTGAATTTATGTTTTATTTTGCTGCAACACAGCTAACCCTCTGGAACTCTCAGTCTAAACAGTGGGTTGGATCCAGACTTAGTTTTCTGCTCATGCCAGATACTTTGTCAGTGGAACAGAATGTTTCCTCCTCGTACACCCAGCCCAGTGGTCTCTGAAATGCTGCACCTAGAGGAAATGAGAGACAATTTGGGGGTCTGCAGCAGGAAGAGGGAACAGGTGCGAATTAGCCAACCCTTTCCATTTACAATAAATTTAATCTGGATCCAACCCCTGTTAGGGCTTGGGAGTTGTTTTGGAGTCTGGAGTAAGTCATGATCATGTATATTTACCGGTGAATTAATCCAGTTTAGACCATTTCAGTTAAATTACTGCATGCCATGAACAAGCCTGCTTCTTTTACTTTTAGCAGCCTGTATTGGTTCTCCATATCTTAATTCACAGTGTTAAATAAACCAACATGATGAAAACAGAAAGGAACATATCCACACAAACTGCAACACGGAATTAAATATTTTCTTGGTATTTCAGCTTGGCTTGGAATAACCAATCTAGTACTAGGTAAAAGGACAGAAATCACAACAGTGTGCTATGAATGGAATCAAACATTCCTCTGAAGCTCTGCTACAGGGATTTGCAACAACATCTACCTGTGAAGATGTTGGTGTGTCAGCAAATAAAGTGTGTGGGGGGGGTGAGTTGTACTTAGCCAGATGTACTTGGAGTGAGCGAAGCCCAGTGGCTCTGGCATCTTGGGGATTTGCTTTGGATTTCAGCTGGTGACTGTGCAAATGTGGAAGTCAATGGTGGACATAAATCAGTTGCCTTCTCCTATGCTGCTGGCCCCAGCAAGGCCACCGGTTTTTTGGTTACTTGAGTGGAGATCCGGCCCTAAAGTGCCAAGTAAAAAGGTCCATATGCTTGTTTTGGCCTGTCTGCCTAGTCTGCTCTAGAGGAAACCATGCCTTTGATTAGATAGACAGTGTTGTTAATTTTTCGATGAAGTCTGTTGTGTTGCAAATATTTTATCAAGCTAGAAAGACAAACAAGCTTTTGCTTTCATCTCCCCCCCCCCCCCCCCCCGTGTATATATAAAGACAAAAAGATACCTTTTTGGTCAATATTTATCTGAGAAAAATGAGTTGTACTTGTTTGGAGAAATGACATGTGTTAGCTTGTTTCTGAATCCAACAGTAATATGCTGTATAGTATTTTAAAGGTTACTTGTAATGAACAAATTTCAAACCCTTCCTCAGAACAGACCAGTTCCAGATGGCGGCTCCATGCATGCTTCCACCCTTTTTAACCGATGTTCAAGCCCTGGGTGGATAAGCTCCGCTTTCTTCCAAGTTAAAGGTAAATATTAGTTGCAAGTGTTTAGAGCTAGTTTTCAGTAAAATATTGATACTCACAATATTATTTTATTAATAGGAAAGGCTGCCTTCAAAGCTTAATATAGTGTAATTTCACTTAAATACTGCAGTTTTATATGAACTTATCCTAAACCATTCTGCCTTGTACTTACACAATTCTAAAATAGGTTTGCAAAAATGCTGTTTGTCTGCTTAGCTGTGATGGTTAAGCATTGCCTCCTGTTGACTAAGCAGTTTCAGATGATATTTTGTGTCTTTTCTCTATCTAAGGCAGTGGGGAGTGGGGTGTGTGTGAAAGAATGTTTTAAAATGTGAAATGTTAAACTAGGTCTATGTTTCCCTGAGACAGTAACCCCCTTCTGTAAAGACTATGTCAGCCTTGAAATCCAAGGACTCTTTAGATAAGGTGAGAATGTAAATAAACATTGATACGTGTGTCTTCGCAAATAATGAATCTTCTTCATATGGAATTGTGAAACTGCCTTGTTTGTTACAGTAAATTTTGTTTTTTCAAGGGTTTCGTGACTCTGTGAAAAATGGATTCTCTGGATCACATGCTCACTGACCCGTTAGAACTGGGGCCATCTGGAGAAGGCCATGGCACCCAAATCATGGAAGATTGTATGCTGGGGTCCATAAGAATCAGCCTGCCAGAAGACCTCCTGGAAGATGTGAGTAGAAAATAAAGTGAATAGAACAGAAACCTTAGAAGATGTGAGTAGAAACAAAATACTTCTGCCAGTGATGAATCATCCTCTTCCCCACCTGTACTGAACTCACATCGTTCCAAAACGTAATCCTATCCTCTTCTAGTTCTGTGAAGTGATTGTTATGATAAGAATGGCTAATGTTGGATCAGTCCAGGTGCCCCTTTAGTCCAGCGCTCTGTTGTCAAACAGTGGCCACCTGGTCATCTCTGGAGAAACTCATTTAGACTCGTGATATACATAGGCAAAACTGAATGGAGATAACCGTCCCTTGTTACTTGTGCACAGCATTTGGTATGCAGTTATGCTGCCTCTGAATATGCTGGTTAGTGTGAATCTCCCCCCCCCGGCCATTTTTCAAAGGATCAGAGTTCACAGTCAAAGAGAACTAAGTATAATGGACTGTGCTTTATTGTCCGTAATAAAGCGATATTTTTTTTTCCTAAAGCCTGTTTGGAAGCTTCCCGGAGAATTGCAATGGTAGTTAACTGAATGCAGTGTAATTTAAGCAGCTGTCGCAACCAGTTAACACATTTGGAATCTGCTCATTTGTCTGAACCAACACTAAGCAAAGATTCAACTCCATTTGCCTGCCTCTAGTGTGTGAATTTTTCCAAAGCTGATGTTTCCCCCCTGTACTGGGGCTTTTAATATACCATCCCATGGTTGCATCTGTCACCAGTAGAATATCTCCACATTTTCAGGGATTTCACTTTATTATTTCGTTCCTGTTCCTCTCTCATAGCCCGAGATCTTCTTTGAAGTCGTCAGTCTGTCAACGTGGCAGGAAGTGCTGGTGGATTCACAACGAGAACACTTAAAAAAATTTCTGCCCCAGTTGCCAGAGAACAGCGCAGAGCACCAGAATAACCTGATTCTGTCTCTGTTCGGTGGAGAGAACTTCCGCTTCGGAAACCCCCTGCACATAGCTCAGAAGCTCTTCCGAGGTCAGTCACAGCCCCCTTTATCGTTGGAATTATCATGCTTACACCCTTACTGCACTTTAGCACAGTTTTATAAATCTTTATTCTTTGTTTTAAACTTGTAAGCTGCTCTGGGAATCTATTGATGGGGAGTAAGAAAAGTTCCTTAAATCTGGTTTAAAATAGTTTTTTATTATTATTATTATTTATATTTATGAATTGCCTAGTCCCTGCCATTGCAGGGCACTGGGCGATGTACAAAAGCCATAAAACAAAACAAGATAAAATCAGTTAGGACATTAATAAAACGTTCCAACAATCAGGTGGCGAATAATTAACCAGTCCCAGTCCCAACTGCTGGCTACTTCGTGGACAGGGGGGGGAAGAGGGTGAGATAGATGTAAATAGCAGAAAACAGAGGAGGGTGCCAGCTGAGATGGAACCATCGCTGTCCTCAACCAAAAGCCTGGCAGAACATCTCTGCCTTGCAGGCCCTGCGGAATTGCATCAGCTCCCCCAGTGCCCTGATGGTTCTTGGCAGAGAGTTCCACCAGGTTGGGGCCAGGACCAAAAATGCTACTTGATCCATTTTTCATTTTATTTACGTTATTTATAGTCTGCCTTTCTCGCTTGGATTCAAGTTAGATTAGACAGTGAGTCGATAACAGTCAACAGGACTGGGCATTCAGCAATCAGTGCAATAGGAGTTGGGGTTGTAGGACCAACCAGAAATCTAAAAAACAGAACTGAAGTGGGGGGGAGAGAAAGTATTAACACGATACATTAAATGATCCAAACATTCCATAGCAGGATCCTAGTTTCAGCAAGCTGTGGGCAGTAGTGTTGACCACAGTCCCTAATAATAATTCATCTAGGTAACTTTGTAAGACATGTAGTGCAGTGCGACTCTGTTACCTGTGTGGAAAAGCCCTCTTGAATAATTCAGTTGTACCTGGTGTGTGGGAAGCCAGGAGAGTGGGAAACCTTCCTGACCTCCTCAGACAGGGCATTCCAGAAGGTCGGGGCTCTGCCATGGGAAGCAGGGTTTATTTCACATTTTAGCTGAACATGGGCCGCATGTGTTATTCTAGCAGCCTAGTAGAGTTCTCACATGCAGCAGTGCTGTGTGTTCCTTGTTCTCAGTAATCTTGACACTTTTGCAATCTGTCATGGTCCATGCTCCCTCTAAGGTGTGGAGTCTTGCGAGCAAAAAATTCTACTTTGTGAGCTCCTGGCATTAAAGTTGTGAGCGAGCGATTTGGCTGCTGCGTACAGTAGTTTTCTACTGGAGCCATCCTTCCTGAGCGAAGACCGAAATGTGTGAGCCGGAGGCTACAAAACTGTGAGCTAGCTCACACTAACTCAGCCTAGAGGGAACACTGGTCATGGTATGAAGCTGCTTGCACAATCGTTTCTGCCGCTTTGCTTCTCTTGAGAACAGATTGATGTTAGATTTTTTTTTTTAATTGGCTTCTCTTTCAAGGGGAATATTCTCACTTGCTGCACAGGGCCACGCAGCAAGGCCAAAAAAGAGTGGTCAGAGTCAGGATGCTCTTCTCGTTGCAGATGGGCACTTCAATCCCGAAGTGGTGAAATATCGACAGCTTTGCTTCAAGTCCCAGTACAAGCGCTACCTGTCTTCTCAGCAGCAGTACTTCTACCGGTTGTTGAAGCAGATCCTCGCCTCCCGGAATGTAAGTGTTCAAAGAGACTGTTGCTGCATAAATGCTATATATATATAAAATCAACACTGAAAAAAATCTCTTGCTCCACTACTGGGAAAGAGGCTGGGATACCAAGAACTTTAGTTTTGAGCACTTCGCCAGGCTTGATCTTGACTGTTTCTAACCTCACATAAAAGTGAAGCTGCCTTATAGTGAGTCACATCATTAATCCACCTTGACCAGTGTTGTCTACTCTGGCAACAGCTGTCCAGGGCCTGAACTGGAGGTGCCAGGCTAAACTTGGGGTGCCAACTGCGCATTCAGCAAATGACCTATTGCCCTCATCTCATGCAACAGAGCAAGATGCTTTAGAAATTGAAAGGACTTTCAATGGCAGGATTTTGATGTGGCCTTTGCTGTTCAGCGGGGGACATAAGAAAAGCCCCGCTAGGTCAGACCAGTTGTTCATCTAGTCCAGCATCCTGTTTTACACAGCAGCCAAACCAGTTGCCTGTGGGGTGGGGGAATGAACAGGGCATTGAGATCGAGGCCTTGCCCTGATGCTGGTATCTGATGGTTTTCTGCCTCAGTATATGGGGGTCAGCCATGGACGGACCTAACCTCCATGAATCTGTCTAACTCCCTCTTAAACCCATGTATGCTTATGACCATCACCACATCTGCTGGCAGCGAATCGCACAACTGAATTACAGCTTGCTGAGTAAAGAACCATTTCATTTTTTTGTCCGGAGCCTATTGCCCATCAACTTCATTGGGTCCCCTCGAGTTCTAGTATTATTGGACCGGGGTGTGGGGATGGGGGAGAGTATTATGGGAATAGTGGCAAAAACTGGAAAAACTCATAGGAGGTGTTGAAAATCTGGAGACTTTAATACATGAGTAATAGTACATCCTAAAACCTTGATTCTCATCACTGGTAATTATTAATATGGTGGATTTCTTTTTTAAAAGTCATGAAATTTGGTGTCCTGTTACATGTTTGTGTTTGTTTCAGCACCTATTAGAACTTGCTAGGAAAGGTGGTCCCGACCTGATCCAAAAGAGGAAACATTCAGCTGCTGCCTGTGTTGCTGAGGCCCGGGACAGACGAACGCATCAGCGATACCTGAAAATCCTCAGAGAGGTGAAAGAGGAATGTGGAGACACTGCTTTATCCTCTGATGAAGAAGGTGACTGCATGAGAGTAAACAAAAACATCCAAGTGGAGCCTGGATTGGCAAGTCATTGAAACACAGCAGTGCTGGAAGGAACCCCAAGGGCCATCTAGTCCAGCCTCCTACACTATGCAGGGAATTCACAGCTACCTCCCCCCACTCCCGCAGTGACTTCTGCTCTACGCCCAGAGGAAGGCAAAAAAACCTTCGGGTTCCCTGGGTCAATGTGGCCTAGAGGAAAATTCCTTCCTGACCCCTGCCCTGAGCCTGCTTGCGGGGAGGGCGGGGCAAAAGTGTGAAAAATAAATAAGTGGTGGCCAGCATTACCTGGAGCCTATAAGAAAGGCTCACAAGAGCCAAGCACTGGATCATCCCTTCCTGCCCTCCCTCTCACAATCTGCCTGAGTTCATTATGAATTATTAATGCCTTGTTGGCTAAACTTGTCCTCTGGCCAGGAACCTCAAAATAGAAATCAGTGACATCCACAAGCCATCTAAAAGCGTATGCATAAAGTATATGTGTTTATATGCTGTGCTTTATTTATCTACATGTCTTTATGACAGAGGTTGTCTTTTGCATACCATGTAACATCACCTGAACCCTTGCCACAAGATGGGTTGTAAATGTATAAATAACAGCTTGCCGTATTTTTGCTAGCAGAGGGATTACTAGTACACACCACTCTAAGTTTTGGCAAACCACTGTTTTTTTAAAATTATTGGGCTCTTAGCAGAATAGGGCGGAGTAGATCTGCTTCCAAGTGAGCATGTGGGTTTGTTCCCAGTCTCTTCATATACACAGATTTTCCTATTAACACCAGTTTGGTGTAGTGGTTAAGTGCACAGACTCTAATCTGGGAGAACCAGGTTTGATCCCCCACTCCTCCACTTGGGGCTGCTGGATGACCCTGGGCAAGCCATAGCTCTGTACCAGCTGTTCTCTCAAGGACAGTTGTCTCAGAGCTCTCTCAGCCCCACCTACCTCACGGGTGTCTGTTGTGGGGAGGGAAGGGAAAGGAGTTTGTAAACCGCTCTTGAGACTCCAAGTGAATGAAGGGCGGGATATAAATCCAATCTCCTCCTTCTCCTATTAAGGCAGCACACCTGCTTCCTTTCTAATGCTGTCGTCTTATAATACCCTTATAATACCTCCTGCCGAAAAAGTCAGAAATGTAATTACAAAATAGACCTGACCAATGTTCCCCCTAAGCTGAGTCAGTGTGAGCTAGTTCACAGTTTTTTGGCCCCTAGCTCACACACTTTTGTCAGCTCAGGAAGGATGGCTCCGGAGCAAATTAATTGCTCGCTCACAACAGCTTAGAGGGAGTATTAAACCTGACTACCAGTCTTTGAATTCTGTGTGTGTTTTTAATACAATGTAAGTAGATCCACACTTATCCAGATCTGTTGGTTGAAAATAAAGACGTTCCCAAGTGGTTTAGATGCATATGAGTATATGTTTTCTAGGAAAATAAAGCTTGTGCTCTTCTCTGCTGTTGTGGAACCCCTGTGACTTGACAGTTCCCATTCCACATTTCAGATCTAAGTTCCTGGATTCCAAATTCTCCAGCACATTGTCCGAGTCCAGCTGTTCCCCTCAGAGTCATCCCCACGTTATCAACCCAAGACATGAAAACAGCAGGTAAGATCCAGAATGGCTGGGAAAAGGTACTGGGTTCTGGTCCACCCTGACAGTTTTGTTCAGTAGATGATGTGAGTTCACTTTTTTGATGTTGGATTTCTGGAGCTATTTCTTCCACATTCTTTGAAGGTTCATTTGCTGCTATATAAAATTTTGGCCCCTTTAACTCTTGATAAGCATGATTTCCTTCAACTTGCCATCTCTATCTTGGGAGTTTTCCTTTGTAGCTGTCCCAAGGAGAATACATAATGTACTCTGACCTGTTATAAAAGTTAAGGTTCATTCTGTTGCTGCCGGGTTTATAGTGCAAATGTTTATATGTTTGCCAGTAAGTAAAATGTATTGTGAGAACCAGTGTAGTCAAGAGCCAGTGATCGAGAGGTTAGATTGTCAGACTGGGGTCAGGGGCACCTGGATCCAAATACCCCCTCTGCTGTGAAGCTTGCTACAGAACCTTGAGCTGGTTATACACTGTTGGCCAACCTACCTCCTAGAATCAGTGTGATCAAGAAAGGGGGAAGGGGGAATGATGCACACTGCCCTGAACTCCTTGGAGGAAAAGCAGTGCAAAATGTCCTAGAAAGACGCATGTAGAAAGCGCACAATGCCAAATTACACACAGGGTGGACTTGGTCGTTGACTGGATGTCATGGTGGTAGAAAGTGCTGTCAGTCACAGCTGACTTACAGTGACTCCTAGTGGGGTTTTCAAGGCAAAAGATGTTCAGAAGTGATTTGCCATTGCCTGCCTCTGTGTAGCGACCTTGGCGTTCTTTGGTGATCTTCCATTCAACTACTGACCAGGGCTGACCCTGCTTGGACTAGTCTGGGCCATCCAGGTGAGGTTGGATGTTATATTAACTGTGAAACTTTGAATTTATTGTAGGTGGAGGTATTTTAGTTCTCTCTGTGTTGTGATGTGTTCATGGTAAACTTTCGATAGGATTGAAGCCCCACCCCCCTCTTTTCCCCAGATAAACTGGAATTTGGTGAGAACGATCTGAAGATGATGTTGAGAAAGCACCATGAGAAACGCAAGCGCCAACCCGTAAGCTAACCAGGAGACCACTTTTTCCTCTGTGTTTTCCTCAGCACTATAGAGTAGCCAAGCGAAACAGGACCACCAGCCTCACCAGATCTATGTCGAGGAGCAGGCTTTCATCCTTGAAAGCCCAGTGGGCCTGGGATAACATGGTACTGTACAGCCTTGGTAGTTACTGTAAGCCCACTGTACGCTCCAGATTTTTTAGATAGAATATGGAAGTGATGGGACCTAGCTAGCGCTAATTCTAGACTCTAGAGCAGGGGAGTCGAACTCATTTTCATGGAGGGCCGGATTTGACATAAATTGGACTTTGTCGGGCTGGGCCATGCGTGTCATAAAATGTAATACCAGTTAGCGGAGATATAAACTTTTATAAAGGACACAAACACAAAGATTTTTTAAAACTTAACATAAAAACATGCCTGAAACATTAGCATTCTTGCGGTATTGTTTATTTAACGGTCTCTGATAACTGACAGTTCTTGCTCTGAATTATTGCATCAAAATGTCTGTGCTGTAGCAATCTGGAGGGGGAGGAGCCTCAGCCCAGTGCAGGAAGCAGAAGCTTGCCTATCTATCTCTCCTGAGTGATTGAGAGAGTCTAGGAAAGCAAGCTATGATGCAGCAGCAGCAGCAGAACTGGAGGAAGAAGCAGGAGACAGCCAGTCCTTTGCGGGCCTGATAGAAACCCTCTGGGAGCCTGATCTGGCCCCCGGGCGGCATGTTTGACACCCTGCTCTAGAGGGTTATATTGTTTATATTTTGTGTATTCCAGTGTGAGGCAGAGGTGGTCAACAAAATCCCAAGCTGTATCTTCAAATTTTTTGGGAACTTGTATGAATGTTTATATGTAGTGTATCTGCAAGGCATGCTAACTAATATTCTGACTTTGCAAAAGGCACAGTGGGAATCAGGAAGGTCTTAAGTGGCTTACTCTTCAGAACTGCTGGAATCTTGGGTGGTTGGCTTTGATCACATTTCGTAGTTCTAATGGAAGATAATGGCTTTCTCCCCAGTGCATCCAGTATACATAAGTAGCTTGTATCCAATGGGATCTGCTTGCAGAGGGGACTTTCCCACTGCAGCCTCTTGAGCCCCTGAATGTCTCTTCTGGGGGGAAAGTGGGAGGTCTGCAGTCTACAGAAGTGCCCTTAAGTATTCAGAACTGCATAAACATAAGGAGAGCCCTGCTTGGTCAACCACTGTTCCATCTAGTCCAGCATCCTGTCGATGAAGAGATTGTGTCTGTACCCTGCCCTTAACTACCTGAAGGAGTCTCAGAGCGGCTTACAATCTCCTTTCCTTTCCCCTCCCCACAACAGACACCCTGTGAGGTAGGTGGGTCTGAGAGAGCTCTTTCGAGACCTGGTCCTGAGAGAATAGCTCTGAAAGAACTTGTAACTGACCCAAGGTCACACCAGCAGCTGCATGTGGAGGAGTGGGGAATCAAACCCGGTTCTCCCAGATTAGAGTCTGCCTTTCTAACCACCACACTAAACTGGCTTTCTGGTAGTGGACAGGTAGGTTGATGCGAGGGATATATAGGTCTTCAAAGCCCAAGCCCCGTAGGACTTTAAAGATCAGTACCAGCACCTCGATTGGGTCTAGAAGCCAATTGGGAGCCAGTATAGATGGCAAATGACTGGAGTGCAATGGTCCCTATGACACCCCAGTCAACATTCTAGCTGCAGCATTCTGCAACAACTGTAGCTTCTGTACAGTCCTCAAGGGCAGCCCCACATAGAGCTCATCGTTCTTATGTAGTGCCTCTGTCTCTATATAGAACCACCCGGATTTAATGTCAGGGGACCTGACACTGAATGACATCATGATGCGTGTGAATGCTGGCAAGAAGGGGTCCTTAGCAGGTGAGTGACTCAGGTGCAGTGCTCCTGTAAGGTGGAGCTTTTGCCATTTGCTGCCATTGGAGATTCCAGGAGGAGTTCATCTGTAGCTGCCTTTCATAACTGTTACGGCTAAGTAGCTGAAACCATTTTTAGAAACACAGAAGTCTTTACAGTGGCAAGCAACGGTGATTATAAACAGGGCATAGTAGTTTGATGCTTTCCACATGGGAAAGCATCCATTTAATAAAAAATATTTAGTTGGGGCAGTGTTGTTTGAGAAAGTGTGGTTTTAAAACATGCATTTTTTTCTTGGTTTGAACTGGAAACTTGCAAAGTTTCTTGGAAATGAGAACATCTTTAATCCAATGTCTCTACTCAAATGCAAATATTTAACAGGTCAACTCAGACTTGTCTGATTTCTTAGCTTGCCATGATGGCCTGCAGTCTGAGACCTGGTGGGAAACATTAGAAACACTAAAAGCTTTTGTACTTTGTCAACATCCATATTGTAAACTAGGAGTAAGGCCCGTTGTAGGAAGAAATACAACGGGCTCTAGAAAGAGGCTCTGGGAGAGTGCCAAGGCCTTGGGCACTCAGCGTCAATTTGCTGTGGCAATCTCAGCAGGGTATAGTGATGCAGAGTCCACCATTTTCTCCAGGGGAACTGATCTGTGCTACCTGAAGAGCAGTTGTAATTTTGAGTGATCTCCTGCCCCCACCTGGAGATTGGCAACAGTGGTTCCCCAAGAGGGAATTGCTGGTTTGGAGGGCAGAATCGATGGCACTGTACCTGTCTAAGGCCCCATCTCTCCTCAAATCTCACCCTCTCCAGGCTCCACCCCTCAAATCTCCAGGAATTCCCCACGTGGAGTTGGCAACCCCATCTCCTTCCCAGCCAAGCATCAACCTACCTTAATTTCCCCCCCCCCCACCTGCAGCCTCTACCGTGCTCTGAAGCCCTGACACTGCCCCCCCCCCTTTTTTGAGGGTCAGTGAGACCCCTGTGGTCAAATCTCCCTATTTGGAGATGGAATCCACAATCTTTGGGGGATCCCTGGAAAGTTGGCAACCTAAGGGTCTGGCCTTTCCTTGCTTCCCTGGGCTACCCCCCCCCCTTTGGTCTCACCCTACTGTCATTTCGCAGAATGTGCGAAAAAGAAATGTTCCGGGGGCATTTCCATGAAGGGACTGGAACCGTAGTGCAATGGAACAGCTGAGGAGGTCCCTTTATAACAAAGAGGATCATCATCTGTTGCAGTGTTCACTGTTATGTATCACCTTTTTACTGTGTTGTCTTCTACCTTTGTTACACACTTTCTGCATTATGGTATGTCTCACACAGACAGGTTGTTTTTTCCCCCTTTTTTATTGTTGCTGTGCGTACTGTTTTCCGATTCCGTAACCCTAATCCTGCTGCATAGTTTATTGGAGGTCCTTGCATTCCGACTGAACTGGGTTCTTTTGTAATTTTTTAAAAAAAATTGTAATCCACCTTGCATCTCAGTGAGAAAAGTGGGCTGTAAACGAAATAAAAATGCATAATCATTAAAACAAATCTTGTGGTATGTGTGCACAAATCATGTGTACACACAAATCACGTGTGCACAAATCATGTGTACACAAATCATGTGTAAGCACATGAATGGGCTCTCTGGATCCCACCAGCTATGTGTGAAGCTGTAGTCTTGTGGATGCTTACTGAAGCCCGTGCCCCGCTAGTCTTGATGGGGGCTTCCTCCCGAGTAAACATGCGCAGGGCCAAGCTACAATTCCGATCCCTTTATTCATAGTCATTTCTGTGCTGTGTTTGAGACTGAACCACTTTCACTAATAAGTTGCTGCTGCTCGTTTTTTATATTCTTATAACAGCAAGGATCTGCTGTAATTTTGCCTCTTATGCCTAATGACTGGTATCCTGAGAACACGTCCCGTGTAACGTAGAAACCCTTCCTCTCTTTTTCAACTGAAGCCTTGTTTGACCTTGCTGTCCTCAAAAAGAAGGCGAGGGAGAAGGAGGAGAGGAAGAAAAAGAAGCTGAAAGTGATTAAATCGGAAGTGGAAGACTTGTCTGAGTCCTTCGGCAACCCTGAAGGGATTCCACCAATGTCTCAGGATCCATCCCCCGTGCCACTTTCATCAGTCAAGGAAGAGTAAGTTGGTTCCTGTAGAGAGAACATGCTATGTGTATAATTCACTAATCATTTATATAGCTGTTAATAATAATAACAACAACAACTCTGTCCTGGCAAGTCACAACTGATCCACGGCAGCCCCAGGACCCTGGGGTTTTCAAGGCAAGGGACAGACAGAGGTGGTTTGCCATTGCCTTCCTCTGCATAGCAACCCTGGTCTTCTTAGTGGTCTCCCATCCAAGGACTAACCAGGGCCGACCCTGCTTAGCTTCCAAGCTCTGATGAGATTGGGCTGGGCTATCAGGGGGAGCACCTAGGGCTGCCAGCTCTGGGTTGGGAAATATCTGGAGATTTTGGAGGTGGAGCCTGAGGAGGGCGGGGTTTGGGAGGGGAGGGATTTCAACAGAGTATAAGGCTGTAGAGTCCACCTTCCAAAGCAGCCATTTTGTCCAGGAGAACTGATCTCTGTCACCCGGAGATCAGTTGTAATAGTAAGAGATCTCCAGCTGCCACCTGGATGTTGGCAACCGTAGGAGCCACTGACCCATTGAGTAACATGGCACAGTGGGAATGTGAAACCTGCTCTCCCGGATCCTCGCCGGACACTCTAACCACAACATCGCATTGTTTCTCACTTGACCTGGTGTATTTACAATGGAGCCTGTTTAGCAACGCTGAAGATAATCTGAGTATGGCAGGTTAGCACTGCCATACTAACATTGTAAAGACACCATGTTATGGCAGAAGCAGTGTTCCATGGCTAATCTGGCCAGTCTGAATGGTGTGTGTGAATTAGCTGTTAGATAGAAAATGGGTGGTGGTGATGGAGAAAGTGAATCTTTAAGGTAGAGCCAGCCTGCAAAAGTACGTTGTGCTATGAAGGAGGACAAAATATGATTTGGAAATATATATGTTTTTCCAGGCAAAATAGCATGGTCTACATTGCTCTTGTCTATATGGCATCAGTGAAAAAAGTGCTGAGATCTGGTGTGTAGTGACCTAAAGCACGAGGTGAGAGGGCTTGAATCTTGCCTCAGCCACAGATTTGTTGCATGGCCTAGGGTGCGGTCATTTATCACGGTACACTGTGGTTTGTGTAGCTCACATGGGTAAGACTGCTGGGCATATCTGGCACCAGACAAAGACTTGGATTCACCCACCAGTAAATTTCCGCAGACAGAAGGAAGGGGTTTCCATCCATGGAGCATGATTTCACTGCAGTGCAAAATGCCCCCTGAAATGCTGCTCCCAGGGGAAGGAGGACCTCCAAAACAGCATGAGTGTGGGTGTCAGAAATATGCAGTGGAGGGCAGTATTGGCAAAAGTCGCCCCCTCCTTCTGCAGAAATCTTTCAGTGGATCCATGCCAAATTCTAGTTTCTGCCTAAACCAGATCGGCCTGCTTCTTACCACCTTCCCCCAAGCAGAAAAGACAGTCCTGTACTGCTGTATTTGTGGCCAGGTGTTTGCAAGGAAAAGGCGTTAAATTCCTAAGAAACTGGGCTTGCAAATTCAAGCATCACAACAAATCAGCTGCAAACCCTGGTTTGAAATCCCAGTCTGATTAAACTGCAGTTTATACCACTGGTTGAAGCTGCTCCCTCAGCACCCTCATATGGACACATGAAGCTGTCTTCTACTGAATCAGGCTGCTGGTCCATCACAGTCACCATTGTCTGCTCAGACTGGAAGCAGCCCTCCGGGCACTCAGGCTGAGGTCTTTCACATCACCAATGACTTGGTCTCTTTAACTGGAGATGCCAGGGATTGCAGGTCGGACCTTCTGCATGCAAGGCAGATGCTCTGCCACTGAGCCACAGCCCCTCCCCTCAGATCTACGGTGTGGAACTATGCTGGTGTTACACTGTGTTGTAAGACTATCGCAATAGTGTATGTGAACACATAGAAAAGTACTTGCATCATTCAATTTATCATCGTCATCTCTGGAGTGTGGGTTATCTAGGTGGATTTAAAAAAAAAATAAAAATCTCGCTTTCTTCAAAGGCCTCTTGAAGACATCAAGCCTTGCCTCGGAGTAAACGAAATCTCCTCGAGTTTCTTCTCCTTGCTTTTGGAGATTCTGCTCCTCGAAGGACCCGCCACTCTCTCGGCGGTAAGAGAATACGTTTTCCCACCCTTAATGAGATGATGCTCTGCCTGCAGGTTTCACGTCTTTTTAAAAAGCTCAGTGTGTCGTACGGTGTGTTCATTTGTAAGCGGTTTAGAATTTGCTAATTGCTACCCTTCAGGCGTTCCTACCAGCTACTCCCATAGGAAAATTGTCCTGTTGCAAAGCAGGATGCATTTGGCTACTTTGTAAGGTGGTCACTGATGCTCAGGAAAAGCAGCTCTGAGCTTTCCTGTATATTTCAGACGAGGGATAAGGCAACCCCTGGCATGCCAGGCCCAGCCCCCCAGCCCCCTTGGCCCAACATGCAAGGCCAGTTCTCCATCCCTGAGGGCTAGCCATGCCAGTCAGGCTGGTGGCATGGAAGAAGGAGATGGGCACAATTTGTGTCTGTCATTCGCCCTTCCCCGCCTTGTATGGCCACAGGCAGGCATGAGGCAAGACCTTGCAAAGCTGGCAGTGCCCCTGGTGTTCAGCTTGCTCCCATTGTGTCTGGTCAAAAACAGCCCTCCTCTATCCCACTGGTTTTGTTGACTGGCAAGCCAGTGTCTTCTCAGCTAGATGTGTTTCCTCCCCCCCCCCCCCCCCAGCTGTTTGGGCTGGGAAAGCTGCATGCCTCTGTCTCACACCATTAACAGCTTGCCCACGCGATTGTCCTTTTCTTTTGTTCAGTTGTCCTTCTCTTTTGCTCAGCTTGAAGATAAAGTCATGGACTGGCAGTCTTCTCCCGCCAGCACGCTGAACAGCTGGTTCTCCTTCGCCCCCAACTGGTCCGAACTTGTCTTGCTGGCCTTGCAGTATCTCACAGGCGAGAGCATAGGTAAGCCCTGCATCCTAGTCAGCGCTGGAAACAAAACTATGGCTGTAGGAGGGGGCCATCATTTTCAGACCTGCTGCCAGCATCAGGCTTTGTCTTGCTTCCTTGAACTTTGCTCAAGGATGGAAATAAGTGGCCTCCGGACAGGTGGCCCCTGTAAGCCCTCTGAGACTCATGCGGCCTTTGCCTGCTGTGCCCTTTCTGTAGGGGACTCTGGGGGAAAAACTAAGCAGGTCTGCACTGAAGTAAGTCCTGTTTTACTCAATGGGGTTTACTCCCAGGACAGTGTTCGTAGAAAGTAATCCAGACCACCCGCTCCCAAATTCATTCACTTAAGACAAATGGCAGCCTTCCTATCGAATCTGATTCTGCTCCGAGCGTACCCAAATCAGAACCCTCTAGCTCGGAAGGTAAAACATATTCAGTAATCCAGCAACTCTGTTTATAATGCCGGCATTTAAATGAGTCCCTGTAAATATCCCTTTAGACGCAAGATTTATGGTAACTTCCTGTTGAATTTTAGCCTAACCTTATAACCTGAAATTACAGAAGTGAGTTTGGGTATTATTTTTAAAATAATAGGGTCAGTATTTATCTAAACAATATTTGGTATAGTAAACTGTGGGACTATTTTATGTTTGAAAAGTATTTTGTATACAACGAAAGAGACAATACAGAAAGAAAATGGTTTAACCCAATAGATAAATGGTTTCCTTCTTTAGACAAGATGGCAAAAAATAGAGATAAGTGTGAAAGTTGGTCATATTATAAATACTGGTCTATTGTGAACAATTAATACGGAACTATAAAGTAGATAACTCGTTGATTTAAGTTAACAACAATAAGGAAAGTTTGTACTTGTAATGCTGTACTACACACTAAGAGGTATGGGACTAGAAAAACCTTTATATTTTACCCATGTATCCTATATAAACAACTGTAAGAGCTGTAAATAATTTGTTTGCTCTTGTTTATGGAAAACACAATAAAAATTATTACTCTTAAAAAAAACACCAATATTTCGAGCCTGTTCCCATCAGAAGAAAGGAACGGACAGAATAAGCAGATGCATCGACAGCAGTGAAAGGGTGGGCTGGCTTGCCCCGGAACAAGAGTAGAAACAAGGTATTTACCAAGATTTGCTTTCTGTTGCAGACACTCCTTCCAGTTTTTCTCCATTTGTTGAATTCAAAGAGAAGACTCAGCAGTGGAAACTAATAGGTAACGTAACTTGCCTTCCTTCTCTGCGAGCAGAAGTTAGTAGAGCTGTTTCATCAAGGTGTTTGTTCCCAGTTAAGATTTTTATTGTTTTCTACATAACGTAGCAGCAATAACAACATGCAACACACAAACCCCCTGGATAACAGATATAACAACAAACCAACCCCATGGGACTCCTCCCAAACATAACTCCCCCCCCCCTTCTCCTCTCCTTTTAAAACTCTCAGCTGCCTGTGTGCGTAGCTCTTTCCTTATCTTCCCTTACTTTCTTCTCTTGCTGCTGGGCTGCTGCCACCGTCCTTCTACCCCCCCTTCTTTTATGTCTAGCCCCTCACCCATGTGAAAATGACATACACATCCTTCTTCGTTTGTGTTTCAATTTCCACACATGCATCTTTCATTGTGTTATTCCCAAGGGACAAAGAAATACCCCAGTTCTCTAGTATGAAGCGAACAAACTGGTTTTATAAACTGGTTTTTATAAACAAGGGGATTTGTGAGAGCCTGAGAAAGCCAGTGCTCAAATCTCAGGTCACTGGCGAAGCTGAAAATAAACCTTGCATTTGTCAAACTGCAGCTGTGAGATTTGGCCACAAGCACGTTTCCATAAACTGTGACAACTCTTAACTCATGCTCATGGGTTTTCCTTCTTTTGGATTCAAGGCAGTGGGAGAACCTCTGAGAGTCAGTACTGGGCCAGGCTGACTACTGGTCTGATTAAGACAACTTCCATTGATCCCCTTCTGGGTCAAGGAGAAAGATTTAAATAGATAAATGTGCTTGCTTCTCTTCAGGGATCCTGGGATGTATTCATTTGCTTTGTGCACAGTGGCTTGTATATCCCCCAGTACCTTAACCACGGTTAATGTAGTCTGGATGTTAGCAGTAGGTGATGACCCACTCTGTCCTCTCCGGTTCTGACCCTAGGCTCTTCTCAAGACCACGAGAAGGAGCTGGCAGCCCTCTTCCAGCTCTGGTTGGAGACCAAAGACCAAACGTTTTTCAAGGTATGGCGGAAGAGTCGTTGCCATAAAGTACATCTTCTCCTTGACTCTTTCACTAGGCTGACGTTAGTCTCTCATTAATTGGCAGGATAATGAAGACAGCTCTGATGCCACCACACCCATTCCCCGAGTGTAAGTACATACGAAATGGGCTGAAAACTGAGAAACGGTGTGTATATTACTTTACGCTTCCGGGGCCAGCTTTGTTAACAACCAGCACTAGGTACCCATTGATAAATAAGCTAGCCCAAATGGTGCTTTGCAGGAAGAAAGATTCAGAGGCGTTGGGTGTGGTTTCTGGCTGCTTTTGTGTCTTGAGTAGGAGGGAGGCGGAATCTCTTGCATCCAGTTGCAGCAAGACAAGTAACTTTGTGAAAATGGTTCCTAACTAAATTTCTGAGTTGCCTCACGTTGGAGTCGTTGTGCCAAACTAGCACAATTCCGACTTTGCTTCTCATGAGCTGTACTGAGCCAGCGCAGCTGCAAGAGAGAATGAGGCTGAGATCCTGTCCTTTATCATCAGTGTCAGTTTATTTTTGCTTGTAAAGTCTTGGCCACCGACCACGGTACCAGAGGCGGAAGGATCTTGGCTGGATTCCAGGTTGCGCATTGGCCAAATACCAGTGTCGCTGTACGTTCTCCCTGTAATTTTTGTGTTGGATTCTCCTTTCCTTCCAAATCTCAATTGCCGCAGAGGGTAACTGTTCAAAAAGCTGCTGTTTTTTTTCATCCAAAGAACTGTAACACATGGTGATCAGTATCTCATTTTAGTGCAGTATTTTTCCAGTCATGTTTTTTTCCCCTGTGTCTGATAGGGTGGTTGTTTTTGCTTATTGCCAGTTAGAGATACTAAATCATAGTTTGGTAACTACCTAGATTTTATCCTATCCAGTGCTACGAAGGGAGAGCGTTATAAAGCAAATGAGATTACACCCAGTAAAATAAAACACTGCGCTTTTTGGATTGTAGTGTTTCGGTGTATCTGTGACAAAAACAAAATGGAAGGCGGTAGCTTCTAGAAAACATGTCTAGAAATATTGTAGGAAACATTTCTAGAGGTATTGTAACTAGTCTAGCAGTTGACATCCCCCCCTTCCCCCCCCCCCTAGTAATTTGGACTTATATTGCATGCCCAACAAAGAAATGTTTTATATATCAGTGGTTCTCAGACAAAGGCAGCTTTAAAAGGTAACTAGACAGATTCATGGAGGATACGTCTATCAGAGGCTACTAGCCATGGTGACTAAAGGGAACCTCCATGTTCAGAGGCAGTGAACCTCTGAGACCCTGCGCCAGGAGGTATCATCAGAGGAAAGCCTCTGTGCCCGGGTGTTGGCCCTGCAGAGGAACTGGCTGGCCACTGTGTGAGACAGGATGCTCGACTAGATGGGTCACTGGTCTGATCCAGCAGGGCTCTCCTTATGTTCTACACAGAAGTAGGTTAGATGGGATGCAGGGCTTTTGTAACGATTACTAAGAATTTGCTCTCCTTCATTCCCCATGTCCACCTGCAAGTGTGACATGCCGCCTTCCGCTGACCCACCTGCCACAGATTACCCATTTGTGATGTTTTTATGTGATGGTAGTGACCTCAGACACCTGGTGTTTCTCCTGATCCTGTCCCCCCTGCCTGTCAGCAAATGTCTTTGATGTGCCACTTCCTGCTGAGTGGACCTGCCAGGGATTATCTATTAAAGCCACAGCAATAACATTTGCCCCCCACAATGCTATTGCAACTTTGTACGTCTTTGAAACTTGCCATAAATGAAAAATATAACAATCGAATGTCTATAAACATATAACAGTCCCTCTCAGAAAAAGTGGGCTTTTTGTTCCTATCGCAGTGGGACCCTGGTTCTTTGATCAAGTGATGTAACAGGTTGAGAACCACTAGTATAAAATACAAACTGCTTTTGGGCAGTGATCTGTTGAGGATACGGTTGCAAGGTCCCCTGCTACCAGCCCCCTCCCTGCCAATCAGCTGGTTGGCAGGGGGACTTATCAGCAGAGAGAGGAAGGTCCAGGTTGATGTAGTAACGTCACTTCTGGCACGTGTAGGCAGTGATGTCATCACACTAGCAATGTGCAGGTGGCACTCTGGTATTTGGGCAAAAACTCTATGGTAGAAGCCATTAGTTCCATAGAGTTTTTGCCAAATACCGGAGTGTTGTCGAGATGTCATGGCTTGATGGAGATGTAATGGCACACTGAAAAGAGATATCTCTACATTGCCTGTGATTCTATCACTCTCCTGTTAAGCCCCCCCCCCCCCCCAAAGTTCAGGATGTTAAAAGGGCTTTGTACGAATTCTTTTGTGGTTCCACTTATATTGTAGCTACCCAGGCCTCACACTGGTGTTTGTTTCAGAAGGACTGACTACGTGGTCCGGCCTAGCACAGGGGAAGAGAAACGTGTTTTCCAGGAACAGGTGAGGAGCCCATCCATCCTGCCTAGTTTATTATATTGTATCAGATTATGCAAACAATGTTTTGGTCCCGGCCTGGATGGCCCAGGCAAGCCCGATCTCGTCAGATCTCGGAAGCTAAGCAGGATTGGCCCTGGTTAGTACTTGGATGGGAGACCACCAAGGAAGCCCAGGGTTGCTACGCAGAGGCAGGCAATGGCAAACCAGCTCTGAACATCTCTTGCCTTGAAAACCCGACAGGTTTGCCGTAAGTGGGCTGCAATTTCATGGCAGTTTACACACAGACAGACAGACAGAGACACACAGATGTTTTGACAATGATGTACTTAAAATTAAATGGCAGAAGGGCTTTGAAAAACTTCTGACACTGATAAGTTGTGTTTTTAATGCTTATGTTGTTTTGAATTCCTGACAGTAAAGTGGCTAATATGATAACTGCCTGTCAGTTGCATTGGAGATCCTTGTCTTCTAGATGTGTGTTAAGCCCCTGCTTACACTCTGCTGTTCCTTGTAGTCACTTCCGGGTTTTCAAATCAAAACAAGCAGGATGTTTTCTTTGTCCGTAAGAAGAGATTCCAACAGAAGTCCCGTCTTTGACTTCTTTTTTAGCAGAGTTTTGCCACTTCAAGCTGGTCTAAGCTTAACATCACACTAGACCTTTGGAGATGAGGGCCCAGTTGCAGGATGGTAGAACGCAGGCTGCTCACCCTCTCAGACCGCAAATTCATCCCACTTCTCTTTGCCTGTGGTTACATCTGATTCCTCTTGGTTTACACAAATCTGTACGCTCCAGATCTAGCTTTTGGAGGTTAGTATTCCATATTCTACAGAAGAGTTTTGCTCTCCCAGACTCCTTTGCAGCTCTTGGTGCTGACGCCTCCTTGGGGCTGCTCTGAGGCTAGCCCCCAGCCAGCACCAACTGCAAAGGCCAGTGGGGGCAGCTCTGAGTCTGGCCCCATCCTCGGACACTAGTGTTTGATGGGGATTTCCTCAGCTCTCTCTTTACCAGCATGATGTAGTGGTTAAGTGTGGCGGACTCTAATCTGGAGAACTGGGTTTGATTCCTCACTCCTGCCCCACATGAAGCCTGCTGGGTTACCTCGGGCTTTGGGCCAGTCCCAGTCCTCTCAGGACTCTCTCAGCCCCACCTCCCTCACAAGGTGCCTGCTGTGCGGAGAGGAAGGGAAGGCAAATGGTAGGCTGCTTTGAGACTCCTTGGGGTAGAGAAAAGCAGGGGATCGAAAGCAGCTCTTCTTCTTTGCGGATCTCGTGCTCACCTGGACGCTCTCCTTTTCTTTTGCGCGCAGGAGCGTTATCGATACAGCCAGCCCCACAAGGCCTTCACCTTCCGCATGCACGGCTTTGAGTCGGTGGTGGGCCCAGTGAAGGGGGTGTTTGACAAAGAGACGCCGCTGAACAAAGCTCGAGAACATTCTCTGTTGCGTTCAGACAGGCCTGCGTATGTCACCATCCTGTCTCTTGGTAAGCCGGCTTTGAGTATGGCGGAGTATTTCTACACACTTTGCAGACTACTAGGTTTTTTTTTATTATTATAATGGGTCATGAGAGGGGATTGGGCATAGCCATAAAGCACCGAAGGAGAGATTTATAAAGTCCAAGGTTCAATCACTGATATCTCCTTTATGATTCATATGTATAAAGTCCCAGGTTTAATCCAGAGAGCCAGCATGTTGTAGTGTCAAACTAGGATGTCCAACTAGGACATGTGAGACCGAGGTTTGAGACCCCACTCCACCATGAAAGCTTGCTGGGTGACTTTGGGATCAGTCACTGGAGCAGGGGCCCATCAGTGGCTATTAGCCATGAGGTATAGATGGAACACTCTGTCTGGGGCAGTGATGCTCTGTATCTTTGATGCTTGGGGGGCCACGGTGGGAGGGCTTCTGGAGGTCGGGCCCCGCTGGTGGACCTCCTGATGGCACCTGGAGTTTGGCCACTGTGTGACACAGAGTGTTGGACTGGATGGGCCATTGGCCTGACCCAACAGGGCTTCTCTTATGTTCATTGTCTTTCAGCCTAACTTAACTTATAGGCTGGTGGTCATGACAATAAAGTGGAGAAGGGGAGAATGATGTTATAAGCTACTTTGGGCTCCCCCTTGGGGAGAAAAATGGAGTATAAATGTCTAACTAAATAAATTAAAAATTCCTGGCTTCACCTATTTAAGGGCCTTGGATAGCAAAGCAGGGAGAGCTGCCACCAGTCAGAATAGGTCATTCCTATAAGGTAGAAAAGCGGCTAATAAATGTTTTAAATAAATAGAATGAATACGGTGAAATGGATCAGCGTTTCAGCGATCTCACTCAGTATAAGGCAGTTTTTTGGGTGTTCGAAGAAGAGTGCAGTAGTAAGCTGCAGAAAGGCTGCTCGATGAAGGAAGTGCAGCCCACCAAAAAATCTCCGCAACCAGAATCAACCAGGAAAAGCCGGAGCAGAACTGCGAAAATGGCACCATCTTCATTGCCGAGTTGACAGTGGCCTTGGAAAGCTTGGAAGCAGAAGAAACTGGGTCGTAGAACAGGGCGGAACCTTTCTTTCCGTTTGAGGAAAGGAGGGAGATTTTTGCAGCTGCAACCTCACTTGGCAGCTTCCTGTGCAGAAGAATGCTATAGAAATCAGGACAGAAACCTCAGCTGAAATGGTAACACTGTGGATGGAGCCTGTTGTCGGTGGAAGATGGGGCGAAGTAGGGAGGAACCAGCATTAGAACAAGAGTTGTGTTAGGTGAAGCAGGGAAGCTCCAGGGCAAATGGAACTGATGGGTTTGAGGACTTATGTTTCAGTGTTTGTTTCAGCCGCGCTCTTGACTGTGCTTTGTCTTTTAGTCCGTGATGCTGCAGCCCGACTTCCTAATGGAGAGGGAACACGAGCTGCCATCTGTGAGCTGCTTAAGGACTCCCAGTTTCTGGCTCCTGATGTCACCAGCGCTCAGGTGAGCTGGATTAAGTGCAGACCAGTTTATTCCCTTTTGCAGAGTTCCCCATCTGAAGAACTTGTGATGGACTGTAAGGCCTACAAGCCACAAGGTGGAGAGGAACGCTGCAGATTAGTTTATGATGCAGTTTGCAAAACCTCTTTCAAGATCTAGGGCTTTTCTGCATGGTTTTTGTCTGCTGGTTATGGCTCCATACTGCCTCGGTTTATCCCCCAATTTGGCATGTATTTTTTTTGCCTTTAGCTTTTGCTTTGTGTCCGCCCCCCCCCCCCCCCCCCCCGTTTTTTCCATTTCTTCTGAGATCTCTTTTACCTGCATCTTTTTTTGGAAGCTGATTTTGAGTTGGCTTTTTCCTCTTGCATAATGTTTCGGTCAGTTTTCTTTGCCCTGCCCCCTCCCACCCACCTCCAGCCCACTTTTAGATTGTTGGACTGTGGTCATCATCAAATCACTCTCTCTCTCCCCTCACCTGGAAGATGAGTGGTTTTGTGTTTGATTTTTTTTAAAAAAGACACTAAAATATTGATGTATCAATTCAACGTTGTTGTGATAGTTTGTCGAGGTTCTCTGAATTCTCAGCTTTCACTGAAAAAAAGAAGCAAGTCCTTGGTCCCTTCCCTTGCGGAGCTAGAGGGGAAGAGCATATCTTCAGGAGTTTTTAAAATAAACGAAAGCTGGGAACTCAGAGAACCTCCTTAAACCATCATTACAACACTAATGTCAATATAAGCATGCCCAAAAAAATAAATAAAAAGAAGGGGTGCTGTGGTGCCACCAATAACAGCCCCCTCCCTTGACAATCCTCATTATTTAAAGCATGTGCGAAAGAAAATAAATCAACTCCACAACTAGGAAAATGCAGAGAGAGGGCAGAAACCTAATATGTAGTGCAGCGTGTGTCATTTTGGTTGCAGACCCATAGCTTTAGTTCTTGCAAGTGCTCTCTTGCTCGCTGGAATAAGCTTTGTTTTGCTTTGAATAGCCAGAGGAATTCACGTGTATTCTGCAGATATTTTGGTACCTTGTGCTGGGGATGGCTTAGATATTTGACTCATTTTCATGTGTATCACCTTCTTCCTCCCAGCGTGCCTCAGGACATGCTTGCTACCCTGGTTCTTTTTTGGACCCCTTGTTTCATTGCAAGATCTCTTCTCAGGTTAACACTGTTGTGAGTGGCGCTCTGGATCGACTGCACTACGAGAAGGATCCTTGCGTAAAATACGACATTGGCCGCAAACTCTGGATTTACCTGCATCGGGACCGGAGCGAAGAGGAGTTTGGTGAGCGGCCAGTGGGAGGATCTTGACTGCATCCAGTTTGCAGGAAAATTGGGATGAAACAGGGTTGGTGTGGGCTGGCATTAAATGCAGGGGAAAGGGCCAGTGTTGAACTAGAATCTCTCTGTGGAGGCAGTCAGCCTCGGAATCCCAGTGCCAGGAGGCTACATGAGGGGAAAGTCCTGGCCTCTATGCCCTGCTGTTGGCCCAACAGAGGAATTGGTTGGTCATTTTGTGAGGGGATGCTGGACTAGATAAAGGACCACCGGTCAAAGCCAGCAGGGCCTTTCTTATGCACTTATGAAAAAAGCTGACAACATCCCAGAAATATAGGAATGGAAGCAAACTGTAGCTTCAGTTCCTTGGCCTGGGAAAGAATCCAGCATTGCCGTCTGTAGTACCTGGGCTAACAATACTGGACAGTAGTGGCTGTTTTTCCGAACTGTTGGATGCCACACAGATAACCAAGGAGTTTTGTTCTAAAATCAGATTTTTCAAAAAAAGATGTATTTACCTAAAACTAAAATCCTGGCCGGTTAGTGGAAATGCAATGTAAATATGTTTTTGCCCTCTTCAATGTAAATTCTGCCCACATGGGTGTGTGTGTGTGATTTTTCTCTTGTTCCTGTTTGAAGAGCAATCACTTTCATTTACTTGTCATGCCAGTTAAAAGGCACAAAAGCCTCCCTGGGGACATATTTGCAGAAAATATTGTAAACATGCATACAGAGCCTTGATAATTTCCATGTAAGGCCTTTATTTCTTACTGGTAAATTATCCAGCTGGGTGTGTTTTCTCTCAATCACAGAATTTTTGGAAACACAAGCATACACCCGTGGGAAAAAGGCTGACAGTATACGCACGCAGGCATGGTGTTAACATCTGCTTGATGATTTGTTACCTATTCTCGCTTACAGAGAGGATTCATCAGGCCCACGCCGCTGCAGCAAAAGCCAAAAAAGCCCTCCAACAGAAGCCCAAACCTCCTGCAAAGACAGTAAGTTGCCTGGTGTTGTACATATGGTGCAAGGGTGGTTTTCACTGTTGTGACTGTTCTCAGCTAATAGGACTTCAAGCTGCTGTGTTCTAAGGCAGATAACAGGTTGCTAACTCTTCTACCCTATCCCTGACAACTAAGAAACCGTTTGAATCAAATTGTCTTGCCTTGTGTCAGGAGGATGTTTGTGCTTGGGCCTTAGTCAGTAGTCAGGAAAAGAGAATTCCAAAAGTTACGTGACAGCTACCTTTCTGTGTGCCCTTTGGGCGTGATCTGATGCATGGGAGATGGTTTATGGTGCTCCCAGTGGGTGTTCAGTGGAATGTAGGGATGGAGGGAAAGGTGCTGGGCTGGGGCCAGCATGGCTTATAGGTAGTCTTCTCTGTTTTGGGTAGTGTTAAGGATTAGTTAAAAAATGTACATACTTCCTACATGGAAAGCACTTCCAGAAAGGAGAAAAGGGTGAACCACATATAATGTAGCATCAAGATAAAAGGCACCAAGCCATCTTCTGGTAGTGTCTGTGAAATGGAAGCTGGTCACACAGTGCCTGAACCTTTAACAGTTGAAATTCCCCCAAGGAAGTCATGCGAGTTTTGTTTTCTAAGAATGATATATTCTGCTTCCTGAGCTGAAAACTGAGTGTGTGGGAGATTCAGCGTAGGATATCCTGCCCCAAAGTGGGGCTTAGACCAGAGGGCAGAAGGAACGTTTAGGAGCACCCCAGAGTCCCGACATCTTGCAGGAAGCATTGAATGGGCTTCATCCATCCGAGGGCCTGTTCTTTCAGCTTCCCTTCTTCTCTTTCCTCCTTGCTGCAGGTCCAGTGAGCTCAGTGCGTTTTGTTGCTCTTGTTGGTTGCAATTTTGCTGTTGTTGTTGCAGAAATCCAGCTGCAAGGAGAGTTCAGTGAAAGTGGCCGCAGGCAACGCCTCCGAGCCAAGCCAGCTGAGCCTCAGCGACTCCAGCATGCCACCCACCCCAGTGACGCCCACAGCCCCTCAGTTGCCAGCCATGCCCATTTCACCACCCCCAGTCTCCGTGGTCAGCAAAAGTATGCCGAGTGTCACTCCAGAGCAAGCAAAACCCAACCAAAGGTAAGCCCTTCCATTTTTCTTTTTAAAAAGTAGCGATGCATCCAGTCACCGGATTTGAATTAGGGGTGGGGTGTCTGTACACTTGGTACAATTTTAGAAGATGTAGATCTATCTAGAGCAGGGATCACCCACAGGTGCCAAGTGACCCACCAGCACCTATCCTGGTGCCCATCAGGTGTTTGTAGAAAGTGGGCCGGGCCAGATGGGCTTTTTGCCCAGCCGGGCTACTGAATAGCCACCAGAGGTCTGATTTTTCTGTGCAGATTTTTACAAAAAATTGCTTTGGCAGCAGCTGCCACCACAGCACAAGGACCTGTACAGTGACTCAAGTTGTGTGTAAACAAGAAGATACGTTTAAACATGTTCCTTTTAAGAGGCATCTTGTTAAGCAGAACTTCTGCCTAAAACGTTGCTATTGGAGTCACGC
This sequence comes from Lepidodactylus listeri, assembly GCA_029233225.1. Taxonomy (NCBI): domain Eukaryota; kingdom Metazoa; phylum Chordata; class Lepidosauria; order Squamata; family Gekkonidae; genus Lepidodactylus; species Lepidodactylus listeri. The sequence goes on from JARCFY010000014.1 coordinate 59,878,175, forward strand.
CTAAGTTCACTCCCTGACGTTGGCTCCAATTCCAGAGCCAGCCATTTTGTGGTTGCACCCACCACCTCAGTCAGAATCCCAAAAGTGCTAAAAAAAGGCTTTGAAGAGTCTCTAAAGAGACGGATGCCACTGGGGGGGAAACCAGGTCCAGCCTGCAGCTCTAAGGCAAAATCTTAATTCTCCAAGCTGACCATTATCATCCCATTAGGAACACGCTCCTAGAACAGATCAGGTGCACCACAGGGGAAGAAGGTCTTGAACAGTGTTCCCCCTAAGTTGAGTCAGTGTGAGCTAGCTCAAAGTTTTTTAGCCTCCAGCTCACACACTTTTTGTCTTAGCTCAGGAAGGATGGCTCCAGAGCAGAGTAGTTTATGCAGCAGCCAAAACACTTGCTCTCAGCTTTAATGCCAGTAGCTCACAAAGTAGAATTTTTGCTCACAAGACTCCACAGCTTAGAGGGAGCATTGGTCTTGAAGTCAGCCTCGTGGCTTACAAGAACGAACCGCACCGTGAAGAGGAAGGGGCCAGAAAACCCTCATAAGTTTCTCACGCTGGTTGTCTCTGGTTGGCATTGAACTTGTTGGTTCATTTCTCCAGTGAGCTAACAGTGGTTTGATTTGAGGAGAAAATGATCGCTTGTATTCAGTCGCTGCCCTCAGTGAAGCCAATGGGCAGCAGATGCAGAACAGACAAAAGGAAACCCTTTACAGTGATTACAGTGTGGGACTCACTGCCAGAGGATGCTGTGAGAGCCACAGGCACAGACTGCTTGAAAAGGGGATTAGACAGGTTCATGGAGGCAAGGTCGATCAGTGGCTGCCAATGCTCCCTCTAAGCTGTGGAGTCTTGTGAACAAAAATTCTACTTTGTGAGCTATTGGCATTAAAGTTGTGAGCGAGCCATTTGGCTACTGCATAAATTACTTTGCTCTGGAGCCACATCCTTCCTGAGCGAAGACAAAAATGTGTGAGCCAGAGGCTAAGAAACTGTGGGCTAGCTCACCCTAACTCAGCTTAGAGGGAATACTGGTGGCTACTAAGCCTGGAGTCTAAAGGGAACCTCCACATTCAGAGGCAGTGAACTTCTGAATCCCAGTGCCAGGAGGCAACATCTGGAGGAAGGCTTCAGCTTCTGTGCCCTGTTGTTGGCCCTCCAGAGGAACCAGCTGCCCCTGTGTGAGACAGGATGCTGGACTAGATGGACCACTGGTCTGATCCACTAGGGCTCTTCTTACGGTTCTGTTTATTTAAAACCCTTGAATAATTGGCTACATTAACAGCAAAATAGTTGACCCAAGTTTGGCCGTTGGAACCAAGAGCTGTGTTACTTCCTTTCAAGGTAACCAGATGTTTTTCCCCCCTCCCATTCCTCCACAGCATCCTTTTGGTGTCTTCTCCTACCATGCCACAGCTTGGGACGCTGCTTTCCACGACACAGAGTACCACACCCACTCAGGCTGGGCCTCCGCAGCCACCCTCTCGGCCGGCCACCCACACCGTCTCCTCTGGACTCCCCCAGGTCCGAGTGGTCACGGCACAGGCCAGCCTTCCAGCTGTGTCCCAGCCAGCCCCAACGACAGCGCAGCCGCAGCCGCAGCATCAGCCACCGCCACTGCCACCAACGTCTGTACCACAGATCCGCATCCCTGCCACTTCTGCACAAACCAAAGTCCTACCCCAGGTAAGGAATGCCTGTGTGAAGGCAAGTAAAGAAGAGACACGAGTAATCTCCATCCCAGATTGTCTTCTCCAGCACTAATGTCTCTGATTTCACACTTTTTTACAGTGCAGTGCCCTTAAAATGAGTACCTTTTAAACTAAACACCTGCATGGCATAGTAATCCTGAAAACATTTATCTCCAGTGGAATCAGCTAATGGGGTGGAAAGTGCATGGACTCTCCCTCACTGGAGATCTTGAAGCTGCCTTAAACTGAATTAGACCCTTGGTCCATCAGGGTCAGTATGGCTGTGGCTTTCCAGGGTCTCAGGTGGAGGTCTTTCGCATCACCTATGACCTGGTCCTTTCAACTGGAGATGCTGGGGATCGAACCTGGGACCTTCTGCATGCCAAGCAAATGCTCTGCCACTGACCCACAGCCCCAGTTCAAGCAAAGGCTTGGACAGCTGTTGGTCAGAAATGCTCTAGCTTTGGATTCCCTGCACTGAATGTGCGGTTGGGCTGGCTGGACTCCAAGGCCCCTTTGATCTCCGGAATTAGGATTCCTGTTTTTATCAGCCTAGTCCAGAAATGGAGGGGGACATATTTAGAGTCTTATGCTGCAAAATATCCCAGCCCCCAAGATAGCTGTCACATCCCTGATCTATTAAGCCGTTTTGGGACATTGCAACCTTTCCATGAAGTCTTCAGGAATCTCCTTCTAGGCTCCCCCCCCCCCCCGGAAGAGGCGCAGGTGGACATTTTGCGATGGGGCGACCTATTCCATCCACTTCTAGAGGGCAGGCTTTTAAATTTGCTTTGAGTAGTTTGCTCTCTGTTTGAGCAAGCTGTTCATGGCTCTCTCTGTAGAGTAGGTTTTTGGCAGAGGATTGTCTCCTTTTCTGTAACTTGACCTGGGCAGATGAGCTGCTGGGGTGGGGGAGAGTTCTTTTTTTATTTTGAGATGGGTTATGTGGTGCAAGTGCATGCCATTCTACTACGGAGTCCTCAAGGAGGCAGGGAATAACGTGGTAATTCCAATGAATGCAAGACCTTATTCCTCCAAGCCTTCCAAGAGATAGGTTTATGCTGCACACTCAAAGGCACTGCTGGAGTTCTTTAAACTTCTCTTGTGTGAGGTCTCACAAATCCACAGGGGAAAAAATCCGCTAAAACCAATATGAGAATCTTGCCCTCTAAGTAATCTCTCGGTAGTTTTGCCATGCGTTTTTTGCAAGCATATCCTTAGTTAATAATGAAGGGGGTTGCCTTCCCAATACATGTGAAGGTCGTCGTTGGACGGTTAAACATTTCTAGTGAAAATGGGCTTCAAGCAGTTACCAAAAAGACATTCGAAAGGGAAGCTTCCAAGATTTATTCTGAAGGGATGGGAAATTGTTGACTCACAGTTTCTGATGCACTGACTAAATGGAAGGATCTCTCCAGTAATGTGTGTGACATCTGTCTGGTTGCTCTTCCCGTTAGGCCGTTATGACCGTCCCAGTGAAAGCCCAGACCAGCCCGGTCCAGGTGCAACGGCCAGCTGTCTCAGTCACGGGGCCAGCCACTGTCGCTGGAACAGGAATCTCTGCAGCTCCCAGTCCTGCCCCAAAGCCAGCCACTAGTTCTCCAGGCAGCTCCACGCCCAGCTCCTCTGCTGCTCCCACCTCTTCCTCCTCTTCGCCATCCACCGCCGTCATCCAGAACGTCAGCGGCCAAAATATCATCAAACAGGTGAGGAGCACAGCACTGTTAAGGAGAAAATACGTTAACGTGTAAAAACAACCCACGCTAATCTAGCATTCTCTTTCCAGCAGGTGACAGTCAAGTAATTAGTAGCGTGGCTCAGTATGAGAGTCTTTACAGATGAAATGCAATACACAAGCCCCAAATGCTTATAATTCAGTTGAGACAAGGGAAGGGGGGGGGGGGAATAAGGTACCTGCATTTGTTGAAGGTTGCATAGTGGCTGCAAACGGCGGAAAGTATTCTTGTTGCTTGCTGCAGGCATCTGGGAAGTATAGGGAGACTGCTTCTGGAATAGCAGGTTGCATTTAACGACCACGTGACTTAGAGAATGCCCTCCATGAATTTGTCTAATTCCTTTAAAGACCTCTACAGGAGAGCTTTCACCACCCATTGTGGAAATGAATTTGATATAGGTAATAACAGACCTCTGCCCTGACCTGGACAGGCCAGACTAGCTTGATCTCATCAGGTCTTAGAAGTTAAGCAGGGTTGAACCTGGTCAGTATTTGGATGGGAGACCTCTAGGCAAGTCTTGGATTGCTGTGCGGACACAAGCAATGGCAAACAGCTTCTGTTCGTCTCTTGTCTTGAAAACCCTATGGGGTCGCCGTAAGTCAGCAGTGAGTTGATGGCACTTTCCACCAATATTAGAATTCTAGTATTGAAGGGGGAGAGAGAAATTTCTTTGAATTTGCATCATTAATGTGTAATTTTCTTTCACTGACTTGTGCCCCAGTAGGACTTTGACTACAGGGATCAGGGAAATGCATTAAACATTATTGTTCTTATGTAACTTGTAACCATGTATTGGCCAAATGTTATAGATGCATGTAGATGCTAGCAAGACCAGGTCTGAAGATCATTGACCGGGAAAATCTGTTCTTCCACCCCCTTGATTTAATTTTCCAATTTTTTTGCAACATCCTACCTGATGAAAAGTTCTGTTGAGCTTGAAAGCTTGCACAGCGGCTTGTGTCATTTTGGCTGGTCCTAATAAAACACATTACATGCATTTTGTTCTTGGTTTTGGACTTTGCATGGACAGCTATGGCCGTTCACAACTTTTTCCTGTATATGCGAATGCTGAGAGGGTGGTGGGGAATATATGTATTATTTATTTATTTACAAGATTTATATCTCACCTTTCTGCCCTCACAAGGGCCACCAAGGCAGCTAACAAATTAAAACATACATAACAAAATCGTATTCTAAAACCACCACTGCCCAAAAAAACATACACATTGTTAAAACAACAATTAAAACATCGGGCAGGAAGGCGGGGTCCCTGAGGGGACGCTATATTCCTGCTGGTGGAAGATGGCAACAGAAGGGGGAAGACGAATGTCCCTGGGGGGAGAGTTCTAGAGTTTTGGCACAAGGACTGAGAAGGCGCTCTCCTAGGTTGCCACCCGCCTAATCTGGGAGACCCGGGTTTGATCCCCCATGCCGCCACATGCAGCTGCTGGAGTGACCTTGGGTCAGTCACAGTTCTCTCAGAGCTGTTCTCTCAAAAGAGATCTCATAAAGTGGGGATACCCCAAGCAAGGCCTGATCATAGTGGCTTGGTGGGTTCTTAAGGGAGTAGGTGGTCCTTCAGGCATGCTGGTCCCAAACCATATTTAGCCCTTTTTGTAACGAGTTTGGTTGTGGAAAGTTGTTCCTGTGTTTTCTCTCTCTCTCTTTTTCCCTGTAAAAGAATGGTCTCCATCAACATTCCCGGAACTGCATAGCATTCTCTAGCCCCAATGAGACGTGTTGATCTGACCCCGTGCACTTTGCTTTACAGGTGGCTATTACCGGACAGCTCGGCATGAAGAACCAGCCCGGGAGCGGCATCCCGCTGGCTGCCTCCAACTTCCGCATCCAAGGCAAGGACGTGCTGCGGCTGCCTCCCTCCTCCATCACGACTGACGCCAAGGGGCAGACAGTTTTGCGCATCACCCCAGACATGATGGCTACCTTGGCCAAGTCCCAGGTGACGACAGTCAAACTGACTCAAGACCTCTTCTCTGCTGCTGCTGCAGGGAGCGCATCAGCCGGGAAAGGCATCTCGGCCACTCTGCACGTGACGTCCAGCCCCATCCAGTCTTCCGATTCGCCAGCCAAGACCAGTACACCCAGCTCCGTTTCGCCGAGCCCAGCAGGGCCCACGGTGGTCAAAGTGACTCCTGACTTAAAGACTGTCGAGTCTACGAGCTCAGCGTTCAGACTGATGCCTGCTCTGGGCATGACCGTGGCAGACCAAAAGGGCAAAACCATTACCACCGTGGCATCCACAGAAGCCAAGCCAGCGGCTACGATAAGAATTGTGCAGGGAATGGGAGTCATGCCTCCCAAAACCGGGCAAACCATTACTGTCGCCACTCACACCAAGCAGATGCCCTCGTCGACCGTAGTGAGCATGCCAGGCACTGTCCACACCTCAGCTGTCTCTTTGCCGACCATGACGGCTTCCGTGTCGAAGGCAGTCGCTGTAGTGTCAGGAGGAGCGGGGACGCCCATAACGATAGGGACGGGGGCCACCACTATGCGCCAAGTCCCGGTCAGCACCACCGTTGTCTCCACCTGCCAAGCAGTAAGTAAGGTGGTTTTGCTGTGAATTACGCTGGGCTAGGAAGTCTGGAAGATGAGATTCCTTTGGTCTCTTTTGAGTAGGGGCTCACTTAAAGTACAGTACCAAATGCCATTGGAGCTTATGAGCTAGGTTGTTGTGAGTTTTCTGCAGTCCCACAATACAGCAAGAGGATTTGGCATAGAGTGTAGAATTCAGCACCCTGACAATCTGAGTGTCCATTCTACTCCCGCCAAAATGTCTCTCTCTGATGGATGCATTTTTTGGATTGGAGACACATAATCACTAAAAAAAATTCCCAGGACCCAAGGAGGTGCTGGTTAAAATTTCCAGGAGTTCCCTTTAATGGGCAGAAGCAAAATGGATCGTGCAAATTATGCAAATACAAATCCTGCATAAACTGTTTGCTGGTTTTGGCCTTTTCTTAGCATCAGGTGGGGGGTGGGGGAAGCGCTGTCCAGTTGCAGCCAACTTAGAGTGACCCCGTAGGGCTTTCAAGGCAAGAGAGAAACCTAGAGGTGGTTTGCCATTTCCTGCCTCTGTAGTGGCAACCCTGAACTCCCGTGGTGGTCTCCTGTCCAAGTACTGACCAGGGCTGACCCTGCTTAGTTTCCAGAATCTGGCAAGATAGGGCTAGCCTGGGTCATCCAGGTCAGGGTGGTATATAATTTCCAGTTTCTTTAAGCTTTTAAACCCTGTTAAGCCAGTGTGTGTTAACACTAGAGAAGCAATGGAGAAATCTGTCTGTCAATCATTTATTTGAGGCTCTTGTTCATTCCTACAGAGTGGGTTGGTGGGTTGTAGAGTTTCACCTGGGCTCTTAACGTCTGCCTGCATTCAAAATGTTGGCGTACCTATCACATTCAAAGAGTTCTCTCTGAAGTTCTCAAGAAGTTACTTTCCAAAAGCTTGCATCAAACTTAAAATGCTGTGTAAAACCCTTTTTGGGTGGCAGGGCTTTGTCACTGGACCACAGAAACCAGACTTAAAATGCATTTCGGGGGTTGGAGTTGGTGACCAGTGTGTGGACTTGGATATGGAATGTGCAAATTCACACCTGTGTTAAGCTCGGATTATTTCCACACTGCCCCTAACCTTTCCTCTCAGTTAAAAGGCTTGAACAAATGTTGATGGATCACTGCTTTGACATGCTCAGGTTCATACTCCTTCCAAAACTACAATTCTAATATCAAGTTCAGGAGGAGCTACAATCCCATGACAGTATTCTAGTGTGGAAGTATGAGTTTCAGAATGGCATCAGAGCCCTGTTCTTTTATGGCAAGAAGTGCTCTTTGCAATTCCTCGTTCTGATTTCTTCTGTTTGTCCAGGGGAAGCTGCCTGCCCGAATCACAGTGCCTCTCTCAGTCATCAGCCAGCCCGTGAAAGGCAAGAGTGTGGTGACTGCCCCCATTATCAAGGGCAACCTTGGAGCCAAGTGAGTAAAATGTGGGGAGCCTGTGTAGTATTTAGTAGTCCGTTTCTAATAAAGACTGCTGAGAGCCAGGATCAGATTCATGGAAACCTGGTTGCATAAGAAGGCTTGAAAGCACTGATGTTTGCAAATCCTGGTTAATAGTAAACACAGTCCCTCTTCCCATATCTATGCAGTAGTAAATGACCCGAGGTTTCCATGAAAGGTTGTTTTATGTGCCTAATGGGTAGTTCCCCTTTTTTTCAACTGGCCTCTGTTTATTTAATAATAATGATTCACATGTGATATAATATGCCTTTCCATGCTTTCCAAGTCTTTATTTTCCCATTTCTAAGTTTGGGATGCTGTTAAAAGAGTGCAGGCAGGCCTGGGCAACTAGCGAGCCAAATGTGGAAAATCACAACCTAAACAAAGAACAAATGTAAAGAAAACAGTCATGAGAGTCTGACCCACAAATCAAGCAGTCAACAAGCTTGCAAAGAAAATGCTTTCTGTGTATTGTCAACAAGCAACTTGCGACCATCTCGGTTCTTAACTAGACATGACAACATTCCTGAAATCACCATGGGACGCTGTTGCCATTTTAGGGATTAAATCCTCACTGTTTACAAAAGCTGTGGGCGCCAGATCCTGATAGGGATAGTAGCATGTGGCAGTTCTGACAGGGGCTGAAAGGGCAGTGCATTGGCGTAATATATTTCCCAGGCCTTGTCATTTTGCGAGGGGCACTCAAGTCCCTCTGTATCACCAGTAACTCCTTGACTGATTCCTTTCCTTAGCATCAGCGGACTGGGTAGAAACATCATCCTCACCACAATGCCAGCTGGGACAAAATTGATTGCTGGGAACAAGCCCGTGAGCTTCCTCACTGCTCAGCAGCTGCAACAGCTGCAGCAGCAGGGCCAGGCAACACAGGTAAGGATCACATCCCTCTGTGTGTCTCACCTTCTGGTGCTTCAGGGTTGCATCTGAGCAATGCAGCATCAGCAGCATCTATGACAGCCCTGTCCACTTCCCTCCCTTAAAGGCAAGAGTCTCCCTCCATTTTTCTTTCCCTTCCTGACTGAGCAGCCCTACTGGTCTGTTTTCTTCTTTCCTGAAGAACTTTGGCTGTCCCATCCTGTGTCAACATGATATTTTACTGTTGGCTCAGCCCAGGAACCTGAGGGAAGGGTTGGGATGACGCTTTAACTTAAATCACTGAAAATGGCACTTGAGATGTTTTAAAATTCAAAATTAACTAAATATTTTATTTTAACATGGAGGGGAAAGGTCTGGTGAAATCAGGGGTTGAAATTTCTGAAATAACTCAATATAGATAACTCTGAGGTAAAACCAGTATATGCACAGACTTTAGTTCTTATGTTTCAGGCTAATGAGAGTTTCTTTAGCTATTCTTAGTTACATAAATCTTGATGTTGAAAGGCTTTTATTCCAGTGTTTTCCCCCAAACACTTTAATACACTTTCTATGAGTATTCTCTGACTCTTAGTTTACAGAAGGCTGGTTCGCTCTTTCTACTACTCCAACCCCTTCTTTTGAAATACCGGTACTTGTCTTGAGTTTTTAACTGACTCTTAAGGTCTCTAAAGGCAGTTTCTAACCACACCAGACCAGGGATCTCTGCAGTCTTCAGAGCTAACTCCCTGTTTGACTGGGTAGGGAATCTTCTTCTCTTTCTAGAAGATCTGTCCCCTTTCCTTGACTTGAATGCAGGTCTCCGTCTAACTACCCACTCATCCTTGCCAACCTCCCCCCTGTTCTCTGTCTGTGTTAAACTGCTTTCAGCTAAGGCTGAAATCAGACTGCATCTCTCCTCAGCATCCAGTTCAGAAGTCTTTCTCTGTTCAGCTGATGGTAACCAGTCAGATCTCTTGGAACAGCCTGTCACTCGAAGCTCTCTGGCTCTGTGAAGAATTAACCCTTCACAGTCCTTCAGCTGTTCATACAGCACTTTTAAGCTTCTTTAAAGTGCAGCCCGTCACAGCACCATACCCCGTAACAATTCTAAACTGTAGGTGCCATGATTTAGAAGTGTATGTAACACTCACTTTACATTCATGCTGATAGCCCTGCTTAAATGTTTGTCATGGGTAGCTTTGTGAAAAAAGTGGCCGTTTCTGTTCTAGTCTCACTGAGTCTCTGTGCTTTCTGCAACGTGATAGAGAGTGGCGTATGCTATGCAGCTAACCTCTGCTTCTTTCCCATTTGCACAGGTGCGAATTCAGACAGTCCCTGCTTCCCATCTCCAGCAGGGCACAGTGTCTGGCTCTACCAAAACGGTCTCCACAGTGGTTGTGACCGCAGCACCGTCTCCCAAACAGGCACAAGATCCGCAGTAAATTTGGCTGCGGAAGGTAACTTTTTCCAATGTTGAGCTGGTCGTCTTTTCTCACTTCTGCTCATCTTGGGTTGGTTGGTACCTGGAATACTGGACTCTCCCATGAGGAATGTTTGCCATTAGATTGGGCAGAGAGTAAAACACAAACCCTCCTATGAGCACCGGAGGGAGCTGTGTTCAACGACACAATGTTTTCATGTTGACAAGCAGGACTGGCAGTCCAGTTGGGTTAGGGTTTATTCCCCTTTTTTGGACTTTTCTCCTAAATGGCCTTTCTGTTCTTGGCACGCTGCAGACGCTTGGAGTCAAGTTTGGCTGTCAGCCGAGTTTAGTGAATACAGCAAGAGAGACTCTGGAGGTTGTGGAATGAATTGCGCAAGATTTTATCCTTTCCGCCGCTGTTCTGGTGCCCATTCAGATGGTGGATTTTTAATAGTCTGATGCATAAGCATTTATTTATGCCTCTGTTTTATAATTTTAGTTGCTTTTAACAAAGGACTGTCCTTTCTTTGTCCTCACCAGTGTCTCCCAGTCTGCTTTATCCTCATCAAATTTTGCCCACTGTGATGTACAGAAGACCTTCTGTGAAATGCTTCCTGAAGGAAAAGCTGAGAGAGATGTTTGGGGAAGGGGAGGCAAAGCCAAAAGCACACAGCCTCTCTAGGAGTTCCTTAGCAGCAGCATCTTTGAAATGCAAATGAAGAGAAGCTGTCCTGTGTGTTCTAGGCCCAGTGCTTTCCCACCAGCCCATTTTAACTAATGTCAGTCATACCTGTCAATTTTATTTGCCCCAGTTTTTTTGAGTAAACCAGAAGAGATCTTCTGTCATTGGTGCCCTTACCCAAAACTTTTCTCTGCACATTTAAGGCAGACGTGAAAAGAGACATCTAGTACAGAAACAGATGGGTCTCCATCCCTGCTTAAGTTTGGTTTAGGGCTGCAGGGAAAAAATGTGTCCGTACTCTGAAGTCAAATATTTATTACCTAACCTGTTACTGGTCTTGCTTCATTCATTTGTAAAATGGTTTCTTTGATATTGTCTCCTCTTTTTTCTTTTTTTAAAATCCAGTTTGTCTTTCAGGCAGCCTTGGAATATATTCCCATTAAACTTAATCTACTTTGGTTGCCTTTTACTGCTTCACCAAACTCAAAAACCTTCTTCTGTAGTTTCACTTGGGGGGCAGTTGATGGGGTCCCTGGAGGGTTGGTCAAGGCTGAGCTGAAGTCATGCCATCATTGGGGACAATGGCCAACTTTGTGGAGGAAAAGCAGGATAGTCATGTGGTGGAGATATCTCAATAAAACACACACAAGATTGTTTTCCTAATTTGACCAAGAATTTTCTTCCACAGTACTGGAGCCTGGTGGGCTGCTTTCCTGCAGCTGTGCTTCATTGGCTACTTCAGAGCTAGGCATGAGTGGGTCAAGGTCAGCTGCCGGCAATGAAACTTGAGGCTCCTGTATCTCTAAATTCATTAACTTTAGCTCAGGGGTGTCAGGGGGCTTGTATGCAGCCCGCGAGCAACTGTCTGGTCTGCTTCCTTCTCCCTCTCTTGCTTCTGCGTCACAGCTTGCTTCGCCAGGCTCTCTCAATCACACAGGAGCTACAGAGCAAAGCCTCTCTTTCCTCCATTGGCTGAGGCTCCTCCTCCCTTGAAGGGAAGGAGGGGGGAAAGAGTGAGAGCTTGCTTTGCCAGGCTTTCTCAGTCTCACAGCAGAGCTACTGAGCCAAGCCTCCCATCATTGGCTGAGGCTCCTCCCCCTTCTCATCCCCTGGGGGGGGGGAGGGAGGGAGCGAGAGCTTACTTTGCCCAGTTCTCTCAATCGCATGGGAGAGATACAAAGCATGTTTAAGACCAACAAAGTTTTGTTCAAGGTATGAGCTTGTTGTCTTGCTACAGAGAGAGAGAGAGTTTTGTTGGGCTTGTTATGCCAGGGCTCTCCTGGGTGCAACTGGGTTTGCCTCCCCTTTATCACTGTATTTATGCCCTCATGATCCAGTCTTTCTCAGTAGGAAAGCATTGTGAACTATTTAGATGAAGAATAAGACAAGCCAGTGAGGTGGATTAGGCTGACAGTAAATTCACCCAGCACATTTCCCTTGTAGACTGGGGATTTTGGACTTCGACTTCCCAGACAGTAGGCTGATACTGACCACTATACATTATTGTCTCTCTATTCTTGCACGGCCTCATAGGAGTTCTAGTTATTTCTCTGGGGAAGACTATAGTTTTGTAGATAAACAGCCTGTGTCAGGATACCTTCTCATGTTCTTGACCAGCACAGAAAGCAACTTACAGACAGAAGCGTGCAATGCCCAGTCATTTCATGTTTTCCTCCGGGTCTTACGCTCAAAGCATTGACCATGAGATTTCTATAATGAATGTCAACAAATCAAAAGAAGTTTTACAACTTACAGAGACACACCTGAACAACGCCTAAACAGCATACTCAAGATGGCTATAGCAGGGACACTGCCTCCAGATTTTGATGCAATAATTCAGAGTGGGAGCTGTCAGTTATCAGAGACTGGTCGATAAGCAAAATATTGCAAGAGCACTAATACTTTAAGCACGTTTTAATTCTTATAAAATCTCTAATTGTGTTTGTCTGTGTCCTTTATAAAGTTTGTATCTCTGCTACCTGGCGTTACATTTTATGACACAGATGGCCTGGCCCGACAAGGTCTCATTTATGTCAGATCTGGCCCTCATAACAAATGAGTTTGACACCCCAGCTTTAGCTGGCTCAGAACTGACTGGATACGGCTCCTCAACTCCTGAGGGGACTTCAGCCACTCTGGACTCAGGTTGGTGAGGCTGGCCCACAACAGGGAGATTTCTCCAGGTAGTGCTTCCTTGCAAGTTATATTTGAATATCTATTGCACCTGAGGAACCAGGGGTTGGCCTTTTTTCCCTTAAAGGTCCACCTGGCTGCCATCTGTTGTTACCATAGGAGAGTTGATGGGGGGGGGGCGGGGAGGTTGGTTTTCTACCTTCACTTGTCTAAAAGGTTTCTTAAGGGACTATGTAATCTTCACCCACCTCAGGACCCAGTGGTCTCTCTCTGTTGTTTTGGCACAATTAATGCTTAAACTGTTTGAACCCTTTGTGCTCCTTGGCTGAACTCTATGAAAGTCTGTTTCCTACTGGCTGTTGCATCAGCCAGGAGGGTAAGGTAGCAGCTCTTCAGGTGGACCCCTCCCCCATTTTTGAAGATCTTTCCTGAGAGGGTATTCCTTTAACCCAGTCTTAGGTTTCTTCCTAAGGTAGTTTCCAGGTTCCAGTTATCCCAGGATATTATTTTGCCCTTCTGTTTTCCTGCACCAGCCTCTGAAAATGAGTGATTGTTGCACTCCCTAGATGCTATAAGGGCTTTAATTATTTTATCTTCAAAGAACCCTGGAGTTCCACAGGGATAGAGCACTGCTGATACGTTCCGCTGGTCCTAATAGAGGCAAGAAGGGCTTCATCTCAGACTTTGTCCCGGTGGATTTGTCTCAACCATTAGGGAATGCTATGGTGTAGCCAGGTTGCCATTCCCACTAAGCATTCACACCCATTCTACTAGAGCTGTCGCTTCTTCGGCAGTTTTCTTCGACGGAGTACCATTGACGGAGATCTGCCAAGCTGCTACTTGGTTGTCAGCAGACATGTTTGTATGCCACTATGCTTTGGATCTGCAGGGGAGGCAGGAAGTTCAAGCAGGAACACGTTTCTGGCTCTGGCACACAGGGCCCCTGGAGGCTTTTAGCTGTAGAGACCTCTCCGATGGCAGGCCTGTTCATGCACAGTCCCCATGTGTGCCCGCACAGAAGATACTCAAATCAGCAATAGTTATAGGTAAGTGCAACTTTATTTTATCAGTGGCAAATAAAACTATAGACCAGGGGTGGCCAACCTTGCTTAACGTAAGAGCCACATAGAATAAACGTAAGAGCCACATAGAGATGTCTGAGAGCCACAAGACAGGAACAAATATCACACACACGTTTTTATTTTTAAAAATATGCAAATTTGCTTTTTATTAACGTTAAATGGGACTGCCAAAAATAAAAACAAACGAGGAAAACCAGTTATAAGAAAGAGAGAGAGAGAAACTAGGAAAGCAAATAGATGGGAGGGAGGAGGGAAGGAAGGAAGGGAGAAAGAGAAAAAGCATGCCTCCCCTTTGCTTCCCCAGCCGCCCTGCCAGGAGCCGCACAATATGTGTGAAAGAGCCGCATGTGGCTCCCGAGCCACAGGTTGGCCACCCCTGCTATAGACTATGATTAAATGAACAATGCAGTGGCAACGAAGGGCTAGATTTTGAGTAGTTCAATAGCACCTTTAAAGATCAACAAGATCTCCAAGGCATAAGCTTTGTTGTTGTTATATTTCTGGTATATGTGTCTGTGTCTGTGCCCCTGGAAGTTATGGTGACCTCTGGTGACTGATCCCTACTGGGGGCCTGGAGGATATTTAGAGAGGTGGCTGAGAAAAGCCTGCCCCTGCCTCCCGACTGCTGGTATTCCAATGAGGTCTCCCATCCAAGTACTGGCCACAGTCGACCCTGCTTAGCTTCTGAGTTCTGACCAGATTGGGCTTGCCTGGGCTGTCCAGGTCAGGGTGCAAAGTATAAGCCTTTGAGAGTCAAAGTTCCTGTCAAAGGGAACTTTGGTCTCGAAAGCTTATGCCCTAGAAATCTGGTCTTTAAGGTATTACTGGACTCAGATCTAACTGGACTACTGCAGACCAATATGGCTACCCACCTAAAACAGCAATAGCATTCAAAAAGTCCCCAAAGCATTCTTGAAGACAAGAATTTGAAGAGTTCAGTTTTACAACCGCTTTGAAATGGCGTGGTGGGTGAAGGGAGGCTCTCCACACAAGAGTGGGAGCCACAGAAAAAAGCTGTCCAGTGGGTGGCAGTCGATCATGTGTATGTTGATATGCCAAACAGACCAATTTTTGCTTTTCAGGTGTTCAAAGCATAAGAATGTAAGAAGAGCCCTGCTGGATCAGACCAGTGGTCCACCTAGTCCAGCATCCTGTTTCACACAGTGGCCAGCCAGTTCCTCTGGAGGGCCAACAACAGGGCAGAGAGGCTGAGGCCTTCCTCTGATCTTGCCTCCTGGCACTGGGATTTGGAGGTTTACTGCCTCTGAATGTGGAGGCCTCCTTTACTCACCATGGCTAGCAGCCCCTGATAGACCTATCCATCAATCTATCCAGTCCCCTTTTAAAGTTGTCTATGCCGGTGGCCATCCCTACATCCTCTGGTAGCGAATTCCACATTTCAATCACTCGCTGTGTGAAGTATTTCCTTTTGTCCCGAATCTACTGCCTATCAGCTTCACTGGATGCCCTTGAGTCCTAGTATTTTTGGAGGAAAAGCTCTCTCTGTCAAAGTCATTTATTACGGTATTACACCAGCATGAAACACAGAATAAAATATACCATCGCCATCGTCCAAAATCATTAGAAGTTTCAGATAAAACTATAATAAACCTCGTATAAGGATTTTAACATTTAAGACTTACAATTCATAAAATTATATATATTGGCTTATGTTGTACTTTATGATTCCTTACCGGTTAGCCCCATTAGTCTTTACTTTCTACATCAATGGTACGGTTAGTTGCATAAACAGGCTCAACTGCCATCCACCTAAATTATCAGAGCGTAAGATCTTGGTATTACTGTATGCAGACAATACTGTAATTCTTTCTGGAACTCCGGTGAGCTTTTGGGAGAGCCTTAAAGGCATTTAGTCAGTTCTGCAGGGACGAACACTTAATAATAAATTACCAAAAAACTAAAGTGATGGCCTTCAGCAAAAAAAAACCTAAATGGAGTTCTCTTTGTCAATTCTCTTAACCCCGTGCATAATTTAATAAACCTCTATCATGTCCCCTCTTAGTCGTCTCTTTTCTAAACTGGAAAATCCCAGATTCTTCAGCCTTTCCTCAATGCACTTTGTATTATCTCAGTATTCCTCACAACAGTCCTGTACTGTGGGCCACAATTATTCTCCCTCTATGGCTGAATGGGAGGGAGGAGAATAGAGGCTTGCCTGACTCCACCTCTGTGGCTGCGCTTGGAACCAGGAATTGCCCAGCTTGCTTTTAGTTTCTGTGTTTATAAAGTGCTGTGGGGTGCGGTGGTTGCACTTAGATCAGTTTAGATGCTGTTAATCAAACATTTGTGTGCTCACAGCTTCCCTGTGCTGCACCGTTAGTTGTATTATATTTACTTAAAACCACAGGTCGGTCATCAGCACACACTATCGACCGCCTTATTATGTC
Source organism: Lepidodactylus listeri (assembly GCA_029233225.1). Lineage (NCBI taxonomy): Eukaryota > Metazoa > Chordata > Lepidosauria > Squamata > Gekkonidae > Lepidodactylus > Lepidodactylus listeri. The sequence continues at coordinate 59,894,214 of JARCFY010000014.1, forward strand.
TACAAAGCTTGAAGTGAGATTACGACATAAGCAGGTTGGGGCAGCTACCTTTGATCGCTGCCTTATGCTGCATAATTTGCAACAGCAGTAGGACTGCAAATGAAAGGTTGGCTTTAACTGCATTTTGACCCTTCAGATAAAACACAAATGAATGTCTTGGCATCATCCAGCTGGGGAACAGGTTTTCTAGAGGATGAGAGACAGTGGCTTAGGCCCAGGACCAAGCTGAAGCAAGAAACAAAGGAGCATCTTTGCTAGTACCCTTCTGAGTTTATATCATGCGCATATACTTAAAACTGAAAGAAGGTGTTGGGCTGCATCTCCCCCAAGCAATGGCACTTGCTATTAGGGTTGCCAGGTCTGGGTTGGAAAATACCTGGAGAATTTGGGGGTGGAGCCGAGATAGGGTGGGGTTTGGGGAGGGGCCTCAGGATGGTACAATGCCATAGAGTCCACCCTTCAAAGTAGCCATTTTCTCCAGGGGAACTGACCGCTGTCAGCTGGAGATCAGTTGTAAAAGTGGGAGATCCCCAGGCTCCACCTGGAGGCTGGCAACCCTACTTGATATTGAGATTAACTGGTGTGGTTAGTCCAGTCCCCATTGGTTAGCAGAGTGCTTAAATAAAGCTACAAACGCAGGAGCGTCGCTTTACCAGGTTACTCGGCTTACAAAGCTACACGGACCCACATGGCAAGTTTAGAAGAGAAACACTTCTCTCCTTATTTGAGAAGTACACTTTGGATAGGAGAGAGCAGAGATTGATAGGTTACTAATTTACTAGCTAAAGGATGGAAACAGATGGCGAGAGGCCCATCTGCCCCTCGTGGTGCCAAGAGAGGGCCGTATGCCCCTCTCCTGGCGCACGTGGGTGTAGAAGAGATCAGGTCTTCATCCAGAGAGAGAGAGAGGAGGAAGGGGAAATCGATCCCCCCCCCCCAGCACAATCTGCATTTCAAAGGGGACAGTGGCAGAAAAGCAGATACAAGAAGAAAGATCAGTCTGCCTGCCTATCGAGTCTCTCTTGCCGCTCAGTCTGGAAGTCTGAGACGGGACATCGCATCTGGAACTTGCAAGACTTGCCTCTTCCGGGTGACCGACTGTGCTCTGCTAGTGTTGGCCTTTGACTGTGCTGTCATTACGTAACGTGCTTCTTTGCTGTTTATTTTTGTCTCGATGACAGTTTCTTGCACAGCCCCTCCCAGTGAATCATCCCCTGGTTTGCTCTTTGAACCAGAAGCCACAGTGGAAGCCTGGCTAGGTTGACTCTCTCTCTCTAGATCCTGTTCCAATTTACACACCACAGGGCTAACTCAGAGGGGTAACGGGGTAAGTGCTGAATAGCAGGACCCCAGACCATTGTGTTTCGCACGCAGGTCCAGTTCCTCATGCCCAGGACCAAGGAGAACCACTAAGGCATAGGCTCAGGTGCTCCCAGTGTGCATGGCCAAGCGCAACCCTTCTCTCTATACCTCCTCCCCCTTTTGTCTCAGATAGAAGTCTTTCTCGACATCTATTGCTTCATCTGGAGATGTCAGAGATTAAACCTGAGACTGTCTGCATGCAAAGCAGATGCTTTACTCCTGAGCCACAGCCCTTCCCACTGGTTTAGATGGTTGTGAAAGGGGAATAGACAGATGCACAGAGGATATGGTTATCAACAGCTTTTCACCATGGTGGTGACTACACAGAAACTCGTTCAGGGGCAGGGTACCTCTAAATACCTGTTGCTGGGCCTTGGCCTTCACTTCCTACTTGTAGGCCTTCTGGAAGTAGCTGGAAGGCTTTGGTGAGAAGCAGGATGCTGGATTAAATGAACTTTTGGTCGGATCCAGTGAGGCTCTTCTTACATGCCCCAGCTAATTTTCTTTGCTTACCACACAGTTCTTAAACCACAGAAGTCCAGTGTGGCGGGCAGAGAAGAGTAGTAACCCAGCTTGAAGAACGAGTTGTAGGGCACAATCGTCAAACTGAATATCACAACTTAAAATACCTTGGTGATATACCAAGGTGGGCAGCCGTGCTGGGTCTGAAGCAACAGAACTAAGTTAAGAGTCCAGTGGCACCTTTAAGACCAACATTTTTTGTTCAAGATGTGAGCTTTCGTGTGCATGCACACTTCGTCAGACGATGAAATGGAATTACATATCATAGTTGTATATATATAGGGGTGGCTTGTTAAATTAGTGTGCAAAATAAGTGAAAATATTTTTTAAAACGTCAGAAGAATGACAAGCTCTGGTTTTTGGTTCTCTGTTTCCGTTCAACTGGGGGGGGGGGACAACATAGGTAATAAACAATGCTCCCTCTAAGCTGTGGAGTCTTATCAGCAACAATTCTACTTTGTGAGCTACAGGCATTAAAGTTGTGAGCGAGCCATTTGGCTACTGCATAAATTAGTCTGCTCTGGAGCCATCCTGCCTGAGCGAAGACAAAAATGTGTGAGGCGGAGGCTAAAAAACTGTGAGCTAGCTCACACTAACTCAGCTTAGAGGGAACACTGGTAATAAATATGTTAGAACTGGAGACTGATGTGTCCTAATTTGTGAGAATCCCGCCCTTAGCCCCCATCCATCTCCTTTCTAGCATGGAGGCGAACTTTATAGCATCTTGGCTGTGCTGAGTTTTTTCCTTGTCCCCTTGGTGATATAAATTAGTAATCGGTCAGTGAAAACCTTTATTGGCATCGACAGAAAAAGAAAACAACATAGGAACCACAGATTTTAAATATACAGAGATAGTCATCCCGCCAGAACTTTAACCTTATATTCTCGAACCCTCACAGCAATAGAGAGAAACCTCGCCACTGCAAAGGTGATGTGAGGGCAGTGATCTGATAGAAGGAAGGACACTAATCCCTCTTCTGAACAGCTGTGCCTATTGATCAAAACAAAAATGTACACTTTCAGAGAATCAGAATTTCTACTCAGTGTGGTGTCGAGGTTATAGTGTCAACCCCACGGAAGCTCCATGGCCTCGGGCAAGTCACACTTGCTCAGCCTAACTTACCTCACAGGGTTGTTGTGAGGTTAAAATGGAGGAGGGGAAAACCACCTTGTAAGTTCTGCTTGTATCCCCATTGGGTTGAAAAGCAAGCTATAAATAGCTCCCCGCCGCCATTTATGCCTTTTCTCAAAACACTTCCCATAAAAATAATGTCTTACACTATTCAATGAGACTTCTGGCCTTGTTGATTATGTACACGAGGTGTGGTGATGTCCCATGCCTTAGATTACTTTAATTCATACAGGACAGATCTCTCAATGGTAGCTAGATGGAACCTCCATGTTTAGAGGCAGTGTGACTCTGAATACCACACCAAACAACACGACTGTTGGCTTCATTCATGACACATTTCTGGAAATAAGAAATACGACAGTGGATTAGGGTTGCCAGCTACAGGTTGGGAAATATCTGGAGGTTTAGAAGGTGGAGCCTGGGAAGGGCGGAGTTTGAGGAGGGGAGGGACCTCAGGGAGGAATCATGCCATAAATCATGGATAACCCAGGCTAGCCCAACCTCGGCAGATCTTGAGACACTAAGCAGAGGTCAGCCCTGGCTAGTATCTGGATGGGAGACCACCAAGGAAGTCCAGGGTTGCTATGCAGAGGCAGGCAATGGTAATCCACCTCCGAACATTTCTTGCCTTGAAAACCCTACAGAAGAGGTGTTGAACTCATTTGTTACAAGGGCCAGATCTGGCATAGATGTCACTGTGTCAAGCCGGGCCATGCGTGCCATAAAATGTAATGCCAGGTACCAGCTATAAACTGTATAAAGGACAGCAGCGCATTGCTCCGAGTTGGTGTATCCTCACTGCAAGGCCCCATGGGTTCGGAGGGGGGTGCAAAGGAAAATCCAAATGGGCAGACTGGAGAGCCAGCAGTGCAGCCCTGGGCAGATACTCCCATGCTGCTTGACTGCTGCAGATGGGCTTGTTCCACCATGGGAAAGCCACAATCAGAGTGGCTCTGCCCACTCCCCTCCCAAGCAGTCTCCTGTTCCCTCCCTTGCAAACTGCTGAGAGCCAGTTTGGTGTAGTGGTTAAGTGTGTGGACTCTAATCTGGGAGAACTGGGTTTAATTCCCCACTCCTCCACTTGCAGCTGCTGGATGACCTTGGGTAAGCCATAGTTCTGTCAGAGCTGTTCTCTCAAGGATAGTTCTGGAAAGAGCTCTCTCAGCCCCGCCTACCTCACAGGGTGTCTATTGTGGAGAGGGGAAGGGAGTTTGTAAGCCGCTCTGAGACTCCGAAACAAGGGCGGGGTATAAATCCAATCATCTCCATCTCCTCCTCCTCTAGTTGCTGGCAGGCCACATAAGAGCCCTAGATGGGCTGCACCTGGCCCCGGGGCCTTATGTTTGACACCCCTGCTCTACTGGTTTTTTGTGGGCTAATGCTCACCCCAGCATGGAGGGAAGTGGATATGAAGTGGCTGGTCCCACAAAGCTATCAAGCCTTTGTAGGCCTGTCAGCCTCCAGGTGGGGCCTGGAAAACCCCTGGAATGACAATTTACCTCCAGACTAGAGACTGGTTTCCCCTGGAGGGCAGACTCTATGGCGTTATACCCGGCTGAGGCACATTCCCTTCTCAAACCCTCCCCTCCCCGGCCTCCACCCTCCTCCGGGAATTTCCCTACCGGGAGCTGGCAACCCTAATTTGTCAGTACTTGGAATTGGGGGGTGGGGGTGGTCCGCATTCTTTCCCTTTTACGCAGCTGCTGAGTAATGACTGCCCTGCAACTTATTACTATGGGCTGTAAAAAAACCAAAAAACTTTCGCTAAGCGGCAGGCGTTTTTTTAAGCCTCGGGGGCGGGTGGGGGGGGGGGAGAGTCTCTTCTCTGTTGCGCCAGGGGGCCGGAGGAGCCGGCGCAAACCGGGTTCCTCTGCGGTGCGAGCGAAACTCGGGCGAGAGCGGCAGGAATACCTGCTGGGCGCCGCTTCCTGCTCCTTTCACCTGCCGGGAGGGAGGGGCCCCAGGTGCGCTCGGGCACGCGCGCCGAGACCGGCCGCCCCGCCCTGGAAACTGGTTACCTGCGCGGAGGAGAGAGGCGCAAAAGGAAGCCCCGGCCGCCCTGAAAGGTGAAGAAAAGGGGGCGAAGGAGCCCAGCTGGGACCGGATGTGGAGGAGGGCCGCCCGCCAGGGATCCCGCGGCGCCTCGGCTTGGCTCGGGCTGGTGCCCAAGTTGCTCGGGGGGTTGCTTGCGCCGGCCATGGAGGGCTGAAGGTGTCGCTGGGCGACCGAGAGAGAGCAGGAAGGAGCCGCCGGCACGTTTTTGCAGCCGCGCCGAGGGGAGGGGACGCCAGCCAGCCCACCCGCCCGCCCGTGAGAACTTTTCGCCTCCCTTCCTCCCCCAGAAGGGGAGGCAGACACGACGACCATGAAGGATTACCGCCTGGCCAGCGACGGGAAGATGCGGCAGTACAACCCCCCGGCGGGGGCGCAAGCGGTGGGGTCCGGCCTGAAATACAACAGTAAGAACGAGGTAAGCGCCTCTGCCTCTCCCGTTGGGCTGAATCTCCCCCAGCCGAGTCGTCTTCTCGAAAGACAACTCGGGTCGCAGGCGAGTAAGTGGCGAGCGGCTCCCCCAAGTATCCTTTCTCTCCTCTGGTTTTCTTGTGCACAATACACAGCTTGGTTTACGAAGACAGGAGGGGTATGTTGGCATAGCTCGAGCAGGAATGCCGTAAGGTTGTTAAGAGATTGTGCAGGAAAAAAGGATCGAGTCGTTGTAGCCAAACATCCGAACTTCATTCAGGCAAGCATATGACATGGTGTGCTAAAAAGATGTAAGCCCGGTAAGTGACTGTGTCATAGTTCCCTGCCCTTAAGTATGCTTTTTTCACAGCCCGTTCCTATTTGGTCTACTCAGAAGCAAGACAGACTAAATTCAGTGGCTCTTACTTCTAAGGAAGCATGTTTGGATCATGGCTGTTTGGACGGAAGTACTGAGACGGTTGGGTTAGGCCTGCTATCAAGTTCAGGGTTTTGTTTGCCTTGGTTGTGAAACTAGGCCAACTCTTGACGGGGCGGGGGGGAGGTAGTTTTCGTGGTAACATGCAAAGGGCTACAGCAATCCCTGCAATGCTTTGTACTAGGATACTGGGTTACAGCATAAGAGCGGGTGCCTCCCCCCACCCCCCCGTGTTATGGTGGCCAACCTCTAGGTGGAGCCCTTGGGATTTCCCGGGATTATAATTGATCTCCGGGCTACCTAAATCAGGAAATGGCTGTTTTGGAGGGTCGAGTGTTCCCTCTAAATTGAGTGGGTGTGAGCTAGCTCACAGTTTCTTAGCCTCCAGCTCACACATTTTTGTTTTTGCCCAGGAAGGATGGCTCCAGAGAAAACTAATTTATGCAGTAGCCAAATGGCTCGCTCACAACTTTAATGCCAGTAGCTCACAAAGTAGGATTTTTGCTCACAAGACTCCACGGCTTAGAGAGAGCCTCGACTCCATAGTGTTATATCCAGCTTGAGGTTCCTCTCCTCCCCAGGCCCCACCCTCCGCAGTCTTCACCCCCAAACCCCCAGGAACAGACAACCCTACCCTGTATTCTGCCAGGGAGAGTAGGTGGCACAGGAAGTGGTGGCGGCTACAAGCAGAGGCCGCTTCAAGAGGAGATTGGTGGAACATGTGGAGCAGAAGTCCGTGAGTAGTTGTTAGTCACAAGGTCTAGATGGAACACTCTGTCTGGGGCAGTGATGCTCTGTATTCTTGGTGTTTGGGGGGGGGCAACAGTGGGAGGGCTTCTGGAGTTCTGGCCCTGCTGGTGGACCTCCTGATGGCACTTAAGTTTTGGTCACTGTGTGACACAGACTGTTGGACTGGATGGGCCATTGGCCTGATCCATCGTGGCTTCTCTTGTGTTGTTGGCTGTGCATTTTAGGCGTTCTCTGAAAACTGGTCTGCACGGCTTAGGAAGCTTTGTTGATGATCCGTAATGCCCTAAAGCTCCCAGCTGTGGCACAAGTAACAGGCCACCTGTGTTCCACTACTTCATCCTGGGTGATACCACCTGTGCAGTGGCAGTTCAGCAGTGCTCAGTGGCTGCCTTTCAGCTTCGGAATCCTCCCCTGGAAGGCTTGCCAAAGTCTGAACCTGTGTATCTTCTCCCGGAAGCAGGACAAGACATAGTGTAATTAAACAACCTATCTTTTTGTGACTGGGGGATACAGTAGCAAAATGAATATATTAAGTGTGCTCATATGGCTAGTTATTTAAGGAAAATCTTGTTCTGAAAAGATCTGGGGTGTCACTTCTAGATCATGTGCCGCTGCCCAGTATGTTCTGGTTTGGGGGAGCAGGCAGTTCTGGGGTGCACCACCCTTGCAGGTTAGCTGGGTTGCCCTGATCATAAACAGATTTGGTGTCTGCTGCTGGTGGATTTTGAAGTAGATCTTCAGTGACTGTTGATAATTTTCAACCTCCGAAAATGATGTTTTTATGAAGTGGTTTAAAAGAAAAATCAAAACCTGTTGACCTTTCAGTTAAATCTCTTTTTAATGGTGCCTTAAACTGTAGTTCCTTGAAATTCAAGGCTAATCTTCTGGACGAGGATTTCTTTCTTCCTGCAGTGGCCTTTTTGTTGCATGTGTGTGTGTGTGTATGTGTGTGCAAGGGTTAATCTACCTTCTTGTTAACTTCAAGGGCCTTGTTCCTATGGAAGTAGACTTTCCAGTTGAGCGGGTAATCATAAATCCATGATCAGAAGCTGGGTATTTGCCTCTCTGTGGGTGAGGTCACAGACAGGCCTTATTATTATGTGGAAGAGTGTAGGTTTTCTTTAATTAAGCTTAATGTAATTAAAAACTTAATTTTAAATTAAAACCTCTGGGTTTAAGCCTGCAATGTTCTTGAAAGCATGCTGCTAAAGTCTCTAAGCAAAAGAAATTTATCCTTCTCTGCTGATCAGAGCTGCAAAGTAAATTGCAGGCCGTTCTTCTGATAGCAGAAAGGGCTTTGACTTCTTTATTATTAATGGCGTACATGTTATAAATCTTCTAAAATATCTAATAGGTATGCAGTTTTTTCCTATCAAAGCTCCCTTTTTCATTCAAGACCATCTGAATTTTATCTCGCGGGCTCCAGAAGCAAGTGGGACCCAGGAAAGACATCAGCGGGTGGCACGGTGTTCATGGGAACCCCTGTTCTAAAGAGTAGAGGCAAAAGCACTCCTTTCTAAATGGGGGGGTGGGGTGGTCTCTCACTGCCCCTTCTGTAAAGCTTGCATGGTTCCCAGGGTGGACTGGGCACTTAGGCAACCAAAGTTCCATCTAGGATAAGATGTTTCCTGAGACATACAAGCTGCTCAGGATTGGATTCCTATCTCAGCTCTGCGGAAAGGGATGTGATTGTGGACAGCGTTGGTATCCGAATAGGAAAGGTCAATCTTGGCATCAGAAGTATCTCACATCATGTATCTAGTTTCTGTATACTAAGCTCCCCGTATGGGTAGGCTGTATGGTTTTGTATAAACCTTACTGCAGTTTCGGCTTGCCTTCCTCTTACTATAACCCCCACTCTCAAGGCAAAGACTCCGTACTGGGCCTTTTCACCTTAGCAGACTTTTGAGGCTGTTATTCCTGTGCTACATTAAAGGGGGGGGGGATGAATTATTTAACCTGTATAAGAGAACCTGCATAGATGGGTTGTTGGACACTATTTCTTCTGTGTCTCCTAATCTTTTTTTCCCCATTGATCTAGAAGCCAATTGTTTCTTTGTTTTCCTGTACACAATCTCTTTGTCAAAACGAATGTATTATGTTGTCTATTCCCCTTCTCCATCCCCCTCTGACCTGGACAGCTCAGTCTAGCCTGATCGCATCGGATCTCGGAAACAATGCTCCCCTCTAAGCTGCGGAGTCCTGAGAACAAAAATTCTACTTTGTGAGCTACTGGCATTAATGTCGTGAGCGAGCGATTTGGCTACTGCATATATTAGTTTGCTCTGGAGCCATCCTTCTTGAGCTACAACACAAAAGTGTGAGCCAGCTCACACTAACTCAGCTTAGAGGGAACACTGTTCGGAAGCTAAGCAGGGTTGAACCTGGTTAGTTTTTGGGTGGGAGACCACCCAGGAAGTCCAGGGTTGCAACCCGGAGGAAGACAGTAGCAAGCTACCTCTGTTTGTCTCTTGCCTTGAAAACCTTATGGTGTCACCATAAGTCAGCTGCGACTTGATGGCACTTTTCACATCATCTACACCCCCCTCCTTGCAAATTTACATCAGAGGTTTTATGTACCTTGTAACCTCACCTTCCCTTCCAGTGATTAAAGGCCATGCATATGATTTTTTCCTTTGCCCTCTTTATCCTTGCAACAACCCTGTAGAGTAGATTAGGCTGAGTGACTGGCTCAAGGTCATCCCGCAAGCTTTGGTGCACAGATGGGATTTGAACCTTGGCTTCGGATCAGATCCTGGCCCAGAAATCTAACCACTACTTCACAGTGGCTCTGGTTATGGGGCTGTCAAAGAAGTTAACTGCTGAGATGAGAACTGAATTCATCCCCCCCCCCGCCCCACCCACGCTACAAGTCCCTGTTCTGGTACCATCCTCTTGTTTTGCTGCGTTTTGTTCTGCTCTGTTTCACTTTCTGCTTCCATGGATGGCTTGACAGTCAGCAAGTGGAAACTCTGATGGGGTATTGCTCGTCAGTGATTTCACAAAGCGCCAACAGATTTGTGATGCGCAGGAAGTGGCTGTCTGTCTTGGGCTGGTTCCCCCCCTCGCTGTGGCTTTGTCTCCTCCGTGAGATTTCTTCTTTAAATGTTCTCCTTGGCTCTAGTGAGAGTTGCTTGTCAAACCAGAGCTTGCTGCTTGAGGCAGAGCAGTTCTCCGGACCTCCTTTTCGCCTTTTCTTGGAATTTCCTAAATCTCTGGCTGTTCTTTGGCGCTTGCCAGGCTGCCTTTTCTGTTATCGTAAAGCAAGACGATGTAGAGTGTATCTTGAATGAGTACGGCACAGCATGCTGAAGGCCAGCTGCTCTGGTGGCCCAGATGTGGCACATCATGTGCGCTACGAAACTGGTTCTGGGCCCTGTATATAATTGTGATTGCTGGAGAATGATCGCAGCCTGGTTCGTGCACGCATCTCTCAATATTTGACACTTTGTCCACGTGTTTGTGCACATTACTTGCTTGCTGTGCACTGGATTACAGACAGCTGAATGTGAGTATAGGCTGTATGGGAGAGCACTGAATTGAGGTTGGTGTTAAGCAATAGGAAGGGGTATGTAGATCTGCAGTGGCCCATGCACTCACACACTGCATCACTGAGTTTTGCAGACCTTGAATATTTCCTGGTTAGGAAATACCTGGAGACTTTGGGGGGTGAGGTCTAGAGAGGGCAGGGTTTGGGGAGGATAGGGACCTCAGCAGGGTATAATGCCATAGAGCCTACCCTCCAAAGCAGCCAGTTTCTCCAGGGGAACTGATCTTAGTCATCTGGAGATCAATTATAGTAGTGGGAGATCTCCAGGTGCCATCATGAGGTTGGCGGCCCTAGGAGTTGGTTGAGACTGAGCGGAAAAGCTGGTTGGATCTACTCCACTGGATTTGTTCTTTGATCTCTTTGATCTTTTTAAAAATTGTGATGGCCTTTAATGGTTCCAGCATTTTCAAGCTAGATTTGGATGAACCCTGGAAGGAACTTTTAGCAGCTCCTGTTTTGCAGTCGTCTGCGTGACTCAAGTTGTTGTCCTGTGCCTCTATTTTATTTGTTTGATGGTGGTTCTCTTCATAAGGTGACTGGACTAGGTGTAAACCAACAGACTGTAGTGGTTAAGAGCAGCGGACTCGAATCTAGAGAATGGGGTTTGATTCCCCACTCCTTCCCATGAAGCCTGCCGGGTGACCTCGGGCCAGTCACGGTTCTCTCAGAACTCTCTCAGCCCCACCTGCCTCACAAGGTGCCTGTTGTGGGGAGAGGAAGGGAAGGCGATTGTAAGCCCCTCTGAGACTCCTTAGGGTAGAGAAAAGCCGGGTATAAAAACCAACTCTTCTTCTAAATAAATAGACACACACAAACACACACCCTCGCCCTTTGACTCCTGATTGAAGAAGAAGAAGAAGAGATTAGATTTATACCCCGCCCTTCACTCACTTGGAGTCTCAGAGCGGCTTACAAACTCCTTTCCCTTCCCCTCCCCACAACAGACACCCTGTGAGGTAGGTGGGGCTGAGAGAGCTCTTTCCCAAGCTGTCCTTGAGGAAACAGCTGGTACAGAGCTATGGCTTGCCCAAGGTCATCCAGCAGGTGCAAGTGGAGGAGTGGCGAATCAAACCCGGTTCTCCCAGATTAGAGTCCGCGCACTTAACCACTACACCAAACTGGCTCTCCAAGCCACATGGAAGGCCTCACCAGCCCCCTACTGCCTTGGCAGCTCCAGATGGCCCTGCATGTTGCTGAAGCCGATATAGTCAAGAGTGTGCGGAGGAAGGAAAGGACAGTGTGCCTCTTCTTGGTCAAACTCTGAGTTGGCAGGAAACCACTTTTACTGACCAACGGATCCTTGTATGCCCTAACTTGGACATGCGTTTCCACTGTGTGTCACTTGCACACGCTGAATCACCACAGGGAGAGTCGTAAGGCAGGCCAGATGGAACCAGACTGCAGGTTACGCAACATTCTGTGCTGGAGACGGAAGGGAGCTAAATGAAAGACTGGAGGCTGCGGGCTTAAAGAAGGGAAGCTTTACCTTTAAGCCCCAGTGAAACCTCTGCAGGCTTTGGTCAGTCGCTAGTCCTTAGCTTACCTTGCAGGGTTATCCAGAAGGTAGAAGCCTGGAACTGGCCGGGTTTTTATATGCTTTTTCCCCCTTTTTAAATAAGTAAATTTTAAAATAATGAGGGAAGCTTTGCTGCTGACCTCCCTCCCCTGGTAGATTTTTTAATCGCTTGAGTCCAGTGTGGAGGAGCGGTTAGAATGTCAGACTAGAGTCCAGGAGGCCCGGGTTTGAATCCCCACTCGGCCTGGGAAGCTTGCTGGGTGACCCTGGGCCACTCACACACTCTCAAGTCTAACCTACCTCACAAGAGCTGTTGTGAGGAGAAGGTGGTGGTTGGTTTAAGACCAACTTTGTTGGTCTTAAAGGGGCCACTGGACTCAAAACTTCATTCTGCTGCTTCAGACCAACAGGGTGACCCACCTGAATGTATATGCAAAGTAAATACTTGCCTGGGTTCTTTTGGAGAGCTAGCTATCTTTAATATAGGGAGCTAATGGATTAGGAAATTGACCGGGTTGCATTCTATGGGGAAACCTCACACTATCAGAAGGAGGGGAGTTTTTGTCATTTCTCCCCTCCTTCCGTTCAAAGGGAGGGGCGCTCTCTCCTAGGAGTGACATTTCAGTGACCATTTTGAGCTACAGAAGCAGGTGAGAAGACAAGAAAATTCCGTTCCGCAGCGAGGAATCCCTTTTTAATACAGACTACCTAGCAGGACCCAGTATCATTAAAATCTATTATTTATATCCAGAGAGTGGCCTCTGAGGTCACCTGGTGAGCTTTGAAGCTGATGAAGGATTTCAGCCTGGGTCATCTTGCTCCAGGGCTTTAACCACTCCACTGTGTGTTGAGTGCATGTGTGATGTTCCAATCAGATATAGCCCCTTTAGCATGCGTAGTGTATCCAGGGCTTCCTGTTGCCCACCTCCCCAGATATTTAAGCCCTTTCACCTTGAGAGAGGCAAAATCATCTGGGTTCATTTGAACAAATTGCCTTGTATGTGCACAGAGGCCTGGCTGTTAGATTAGGTGCCTGATCCTATCAGATATCCCTTGAATTCAGCACCAAGGAGATGCTGCCACCACCCATGTACAGGTGTGGGGGTGGGGGCACATTCTCCTCCCAATATTCAAGTCCTGCAGTAGTTCTTGGTAGCTGTGCTGACAGCGGCCCAGTCTTGCCATAAGGTGTTAGCCATGTCCTGCTCTGGCCCTCTTCTGCCTCTTTATTGATATGAGACTCTCCAGCGCTTAACTGGTGGTGGTGGAAAGGGCTGTCAAGTCACAGCTGACTTATGATGACCCCACAGGGCTTTCAAGGCAAGAGACGTTCTGTTTATTCATTGCCACACTATGGAAGATCCATGAGGGGAGCATCAGCTGATCCTACCAGAAATAAGCCACCTTTTAGCTCGTGTCGCAGCCTGCCTTTCTTATTGTGTCCTTAATGAAGCTACTGGCAACCACCTGAAAATGCTGTGTATTTGTGTTATGTGTCTGCTGTCCAGGGTTGCCATCCTCCAGGTGCCGCCTGGAACTCTCCTGGAATAACAGCCAAGCTCCAGACAACATAGATCAGTTCCCCTGGAGAAAATGGCTGCTTTGGAGGGTGGACTGTATGGCAGTTGTCCTCTGCTCTGCACCCCAGGCTCTGCCCCCAAATCTCCAGGAATTTCCCAATTTGGAGTTGGCAACCCTGCTGCTATCCAGTTGTTATAAAGCTGCTTGAATTCAGTCCTGCTGCTGTGAAGCATTCTGCTGGTTGTGGTTTTTCAGCAGCCCGGCCCATGTCGACCATCTTGCGTAGTGATGCTTGATTTAAGGGGTAAATCCTGGTTTGGCTCTGGGTTAGACGTGTTGTCCCAAACTGCTTATGGTGCAGGTGAAAACAAAACCCTCGAGTAAGATCCGTCTGGATAAATAACAGCAGTGTCTATGTGTTTGATGCTTTGGCAGAAGTTTGTGAGCTGTGTTCATAAGCAAAGCACATTCGGGTCACTACCTCCAAGGAGATTATAATCTGAATCAACAGTAGGGGAGATGATGGGGGAGGGGATATGGGGGGGGGAGGCCAGAGGAGCAAGGCATGACTGTGAGCAAATGAGTACTGAAACTTGGTTCCTATTGGGTGTATTAATGGGCAAAGCAAAAGCATCCAGAGAGGAGACACATTCACTGGAGTCTGGATTCTCCAGCAACCCAATCAGACTAGTGCAGTGTTATGCTGTCCTTTCTCCGTGGAGCTCTAAGCAGTGTATACGCCCTTCCCCATTTTATCCTTGCAACATCCTTGCAAAATAGGTCTGGTTGAGAGCAGTGTTTCCTCTAAGCTGAGTTAGTGTGAGCTAGCTCACAGTTTTTTAGCCTCCGGCTCCCACACTTTTGTCTTCGCTCAGGAAGGGATGGCTCCAGAGCAAACTAGTTTATGCAGCAGCCAAATCGCTCGCTCACCACTTTAATGCCAGTCGCTCACAAAGTAGGATTTTTGCTCACAGGACCCCACAGCTTGGAGAGAGCATTGGTTGAGAGTGTGACTGGCCCAGTGTCACCCAGTGAGTTCTGTGGCGGAATGGGAATTTGAACCTGGATCTCTCAGATCCCAGTCCAGCGCTCTAACAACTACCCTCCATCTGCTCTTCTTTCTTTTTTTTTATAATAGCTTTTATTAATGTTAAGAAAACGGTACAGAGTGAAGACAATCTTAAGTTAAGAATTACAGTACTTTACAACGAGATAAATTTAGAAATTTTGAAAACAAACGGTACTATACTGCACAACAGGATAAATTTCAAAACAGATAAACCCTTCAGGATGTTGTATCAAAAAAACAGAAAAAGTAAGGAGTTGTTTGCCCATGTTTTTGGAAGCGTGTCTACACCTTCGTCTTTAAAGTGGGTGAATTATGGGGTCCATTTGGATGGCGGGCTTTTACTGTTGTTAGGTTCATCAGCTGACTGTATTGCATCAGCAATCTTGTCGAAAAGAAAGTAGTCCCACACTTTGGCTAACCATGTGGAGAGGGCGGGAGGGTGTGGGTCCTTCCATTTAACCACTATTGCGTATTTCGCTGCAGTTATAAGGACGGAGATTAGATCACGTGTTTCTGCTGTGGGAAGCTGTTGTGGCCAAAGGTTAAGTAAAATAAGTGCAGGATCCATCGGGATGATGATGATAAGCCATTTCTGTATTTCAATGAGGACGGATTCCCAAAAGGAGAAGATGAGAGGGCATGCCCACCAGGCGTGGTAGTATGTCCCTACAGCTTTTTTGCATTTCCAGCACTGTGGTGATTGTTCTGAGTAGATATGTGATAACTTAGCCGGGGTTATGTGCCAACGGTATAAGGTTTTAAGGGCTTGGAATTGCACGGGGAGGGCTCTAGATTTATAGATAGTGGAACTCCAGATGCTGTCCCATTGGTGTTGTGTGAGAGTCCTCCCTAAGTCTTTATGCCAGGCTTTTTGCACTGGCAGAAGGTTGTCTGTAGGGACTGAGATTAGGGTGCTGTAGAATAAGGAGATTAGGCCCAGCTTTATAAGGGAAGTGTTTATCCATCTGCTCTTCCATAGATGGGAGGAGGAGTAGCATTGCATGCGGAGCACTAATAGAAAGAGCTCAGCACCCTTATTCCTCCGTGGAAGTGTGTGCCAAGAGGTGCCTCCTAGTATGGAAAGTGAGAGCTGCCCTCTGGAAGGCATTCTCCCCCACCCCTCCAAAGGAAGTTTAGGGAACTTATTGAGGGCCAAAAGTTAAAAACATAAGCAAGTGTACAAAAGAGTATTTATTACAAAGACATATAAAAACCTAGAAGGGGCCCAAATAAAGCCTCATGAAGTGTACAGAGTTACAAATACACACACAAAAAGGACAACGTCTGCTCTGACCTGACGCGTTTCGGCTCACAAGAGCCTTCTTCAGAGGCCCAAACAGTGCAAAATACAGCAAGCAACAGAGTCCCTGTAATACATGTAAGACATTTAACAATAAATAAAATAGGACCAAAATTGGAATGCTGTGCAGAAAGATAAAAAAGGTTTTAGATTAATATTTAATAATTCAATTGCATTCCATCCAATATTAAAAATAGTTTACTGTACCCAAATATACTTCCAAATTGGGATTTAATGACATTGGGGCTTTATTTGGGCCCCTACTAGGCTTTTACATGTCTTTGTAATAAATACTCTTTTGTACATTTACTTATGTTCTTAACTTTTGGCCCTCAATAAGTTTTCTAAACTTCCTTTGGATGTTTGTGCTTTTTAGGTTTAGATTCCCCCCCCCCCCCATCCTCCTTGGGATTCTCCCCCACCCACCAGTATCTCTTTCTTAAAAGTCTGTCACTGGCCTTACATCGCTGCATCATGTGTCTGCCGCAAGGCAAAGGGAAGCAGGCGTATAGCTTTTTCCTAGAGCTGCGCAAACGGGCTGACTTTACAGATCAAACTCTCTATCATCTCAGCACGCTTGATCCCCAAAAGCATCTAATGCGTGGGGTGTGACCTGATAGTGCCATGATCTGCTCCGCCGTGTGTGGGTGAGGCTTGTGATGAGTGCCAGCAAGCCAGTGGAGGCAGGGGTGTTGTTCTCTACCGGAAATGGAGTGCTCCTGAAACTCTGCAAGTGCGTGAACAAGGCTTGGGTTTCCTCAGCAGTTTCTGTTCATGAGTGTGCGTGATTCTGACGCTGACTCGTCTCTTGGAGTTTCTGCGTCCTAATGAGCAACGGGGAGAGGCAATCTATTTCTGTTTCCTGATGGGAAGTAGCCTTTTTAAAGCTGGTGTAAAAAGAGAGAGCTGGCCTGCTGCAGTCACATAATGATATTTGCTAGAATATAGAGCAGGGGTCAGTGGGGGGGGGGGGGGGGAGGGTAGCTGCGGATTTCCTGCATTGTGCAGGGGGTTGGACTAGATGACCCTTGGAGTCCCTCCTAGTTCTGTGTTTCTAATTTTCAAGACACCTCTGGAACTGGTTTTTTAAGAGGGCACCTGTGTTCATCCTGATACATTTATTGTGGTGGCTAGGTTCGAGCCAGCGGTACCTTAGAGACCGACACGGTTTTTGGGGTATGAGCTTTTGAGAGTCAAAGCTCCCTTCCTCAGACACAAGTAGGAGTGGAGACCTGAGTCTTTTTATCCACTTTCAGGGGCCAGAGCCAACTTCTGCTGGACATGTGAAGCAATCACAGGATGGTGTATTGCTGTGGTGGTGTTCTAGTGCCAGTTTTTATTTGCTACTTCATTTCAGTCCGCCGTTCTCATTGAAAGCGTTGGGGCTGGTTCCCGCTTCCAAATGACTTCCACCTCTGTCCTTCCTGACTGTTTCTGGATACAGGGTTTGGGTTGCATGAGAAATGGCAAGAGCTGGTACTCCAGAAATGCTTTTCCCGCTTGCAGTCTCTGTGAATTTGATGGCTCCAGTGAGTGTTCCTGTCATCCCAGAAATTGCCCACTGAGTGATGACCAGATGCAACACAAATTCATTACTGAAGTGCTTGTAACCGGCTGCTGTCTTCTTCATGTGAATGTTGCTAAAACAGGACTCTGATCTGTTGGTGGACAGACAAGGGTTACTCTTCCTCTATAGAAAAGCAGATGGAAAGAACTCTGCCTCTTTCTGCTTGTAATCTAGGACTGGGGTGGAGTGGGAATCGCTTCTGTTCTAAAGGGAACTCTTCCGAGGACTGTCTCAAATCAAGGTATGGACTTTGTTGCCGTGTGGAGATGGCTACTAGTTTGGATGGCTATGAAAAGGGCTCCGACATCTTGCAGTCAAAGAGAGCAGAGCCTCTCGTAGATGAGATGTTGAGCAAAAGGTATTATTTATGCTACATTTCTGGATTTGTTCTCTGGCTTCCCTGCCTGCCAATTATGTCTTGTTTCTTCTCTCTCTGTTACTGTTAGGGCTTCACTGGAGGGAACAGTTCGGTGGGCTGGTTTCATCTCTTGTACTACAAACTTTCCTTTAAGGAGTTTGACAAATTAATGGAGGGTAGACCTGTTGGATATGATTACCAGGATAGCTGAATGGAACTGCCACGTGTAGGGGAGGTATACCTCTGATGTCCAAGCACCAGGAAGGAACAAGAAACGATGCTTTCATGCTGTGTGTGCGTGTGTGTGTATGTTCTACCCTCCGCGAGTTGGAGACCAAGACAGCAGATGAACTGGGTTTTTATGAATAAAATTGTCCTTCAGAAGAGAGTTAGAGTCTGGGTCAGACAGCTAGATAGAGCAGATACCAACTGGCACCCCATTGGTGGTGGTGGAAAGTGCTGTCAAGGTGTGGTGACCCCATCGGGTTTTCAAGGCAAGAGACATTTGGTGGCGGTTTGCCATTGCCTGCCTCTGTGTAGTGACCCTGCAAACTTCCTTGGTGGTCTGTCTCTCATCCAAATACTAACCAGGGCTGACCCTGCTTAGCTTCCGAGATCAGGCTAGCCTGGACCATCCAGGTCATGACTAACATAAGAACATAAAAGAAGCCTATGTTGGATCGGGCCAGTGGCCCATCCAATCCAACACTCTGTCACACAGTGGCCAAAAATACCAGGTGCCATCAGGAGGTCCAGCAGTGGGGCCAGGACACTAGAAGCCCCCCCCCCTCCCCCAGCACCAAGGACACAGTGCATCACTTGCCTCAGACTGAGAGTTGCTATCTATCCCTTGTGGCTAATAGCCACTGATGAAACCTCTGCTCCATATGTTTATCTAATTCCCTCTTGAAGCCGTCCACGCTTGTAGCCGCCGCCGCCACCTCCTGTGGCAGTGAATTCCACGTGTTAATCACTCTTTGGGTGAAGAAGGACTTTCTTTTATCTGTTCTAAACCGACTGCTCAGCAATTTCATCGAGTGCCCACAAGTTCTTGTATTGTGAGAAAGGGAGAAAAGTACTTCTTTCTCTCCCTGCTCTATCCCATGCATAATCTTATAACCCTCGATCATGTCACCCCTCAGTTGTCGTTTCTCCAAGCTACAGAGCCCCAAGCACTTTAACCTTTCTTCATAGGGAAAGTGTTCCAACCCTTTTATCATTCTAGTTGCCCTCCTTTTTCCAGAGCAAAGGCTGAGTCCAGTGACTCCTTTAAGACCCACAAAGTCTGTTTATTTTATTTTATTGGGCTTATATCCCACTCTACCCCAAAGTTTAATTCTGGGTGTAAGCTTTTGTATGCATTCACACTTCTCCTAACCCTAACCCAGAGACCATCAAGGAAGTCCAGAGTTGCTGTGCAAAGAAAGGCAATGGCAAACCACCGCTGTTTGTCTCTTGCCTTGAAAACCTTATGGGGTTGCCATAAGTCAGCTGCAACAACAGCACTTTACACAAACGCACACACACTTACACTTAAGCTTTGCTCCCATTTTCAGATTCCTCAATCCAAACATTGTCGCACTGTTTATTGGCTGGTTGATCCTGTTGACAGTACTTGACTTGCACTGAGTAATTCGCCTTGAATCTCAGTGAGAAAGGTGAACGTAACTACGTAAAAGAACATGAACCACTTGTGGTACTGTAGCCTGATTGGGTCTCTTCTCTCCCTGTCACTCTTAGGACATGAATGGCCTGGAGGAAGGTGTGGAATTCCTCCCCACCATGAATGCCAAGAAGCTGGAGAAGCGTGATCCAAAGCGGTACATGGTGGTGGCTGCCATCTTCGCGGTCTGCCTGGTTGTCTCCTTATTGGTGGGACTCCTCGTCTGGCACTTCAAATGTAAGTGGTGGGAGACAGAGACTGCAGCAGAAGCTGGCCCTGAATTGCTGTGTTTTGGTGCTGGTCAGCTAGTAAGGAAGGGGAGGATCATGCAGTGGTCCTCCTTCCGATGAGACCAGGAGTGTTTGGAAAGCGTGTCCCTGTTTCCTTCTGCAAATTGTTGAAGGATATGCAATTGGTCAACCTGATTATGTTCTGAGTGTCTCTGTGTTATGACAGCATCTGAGTAGGTCCCTTTTTGAATACTGAAGGAACTGGGAGAGAACCTAAATCAGCAGAAAGGTTGCTCACAAGTAGAAAGCAAAGACAAAAGAAATATGGGATGAATGTGGGTAAGCGGAGCGATGTGTTTGTAGGCTCCCCCCCCCCCCCAGTGGGAGGTGCATCTAAGCAGGATCCTGGATCTCCCTTGCAAAGCTATGCAGACATTGGGGGGGGGGCAGGGGGAGAGAAAAAAACTACATATAGAATGCTCAGTGATTGTGCTTATGAGATCTTTTGGAAAAACAGACCCAAAAGGGCAGGTCTTGGCCTGAAGGTAATCAAATTCGTAAGAGGAACATCCATCTTGGATTTGTTGAGAATTCCTTATTCAAACTTCAGTTAACTGCTAAAGGTAAAGGTTTCCCTTCCTTGTAAGCCAGTCAAATCCAACTTTAGGGGGCAGTGCTCATCTCCATTTCCAAGCCGAAAAGCCAGCGCTGTCTGAAGACTTTTCCGTGGTCATGTGGCCGGAATGACTAGACGCCGAGGCGCACGGAATGCTGTTACCTTCCCACCGAAGCAGGACCTATTTATCTACTGCAGTTTCTCGCTTTCAAACTGCTAGGCTGGTAGGAGCTGGGGCCAGAGACAGGAGCTCACTCTGTCACATGGCACTGGGGTCTCGAACTGCCGAGCGACCGACCTTCCGTTTTAACCACTGAGCCACCATACCCCATCATTAACTGCTAGTAGGATGGAAATGGGCAATGCTCATTTTCTGAAACTCTGCACAAAGAGACGGAGCCACTTCTAGCCCTGCGGTGCAGGTCATATTCTAGTCAGCATTTTCACGTCTTCTTTTCCCACGTGTCTTCTTTCAGACAAGAATGCCCCTGTGCAGAAGCTGTACAATGGCCACCTGAGGCTCACGGGCTCTCGCTTCATAGACGCTTATGAGAACTCCAACTCCTCGGAATTCATTATCCTTGCTGGGAGAGTAAAGAAAATGGTAAGGGTTTCTAGACTCCTCATGCACAGCCTCAGGGGAGCTCATGGATTGCAGCATAAGTCCCCCTGCTCCCCTGCTCCCCTGCTGTGTTGTAGTGGCTATCAGAATTGACATAAACTGAGTGGTCTCCAGCACCCATATGAAACTGCCTTATGCAGCTTGGTCTGCCGAGGACACTGTTGCCAACTCTGGTTGGTGTGTTGGCTGTACACCAGGGGATCTGTCCCACATGTGCTACTGAGTGAGCTGACAGGAGGGAAAGGCCGCGGGCTTCCTGAGGCATCCGATGAGCAACAAAATACTGGATTAACTTAGACCAGGGTATACCTGGCCCTGCTGACTTTCTAAAACTCAGCACAAATTTGGTCTACTGGTTAAGAGTGGTGGACTCTAATCTGGAGAACCAGGTTGGATTCCCCACTCCTCCTCCATGTGAAGCCTGCTGGGTGACCTTGGGCGAGTCACAGTTCTCTCAGAGCTGCTATCTCAAGAGCAGTTCTCTTGGAGCTCTCTCTTCATCTTCTGTCTTCTGTCTTCTGCTGCTTCTGCTTCCCCTCCTCCTCCAATTTGGTGTAGTGGTTAGGAGCACAGAATCTAATCTGGGAGAACTGGGTTTGATTCCCCACTCCTCCACATGCAGCTGCTGTTGTGACTTTGGGTCAGTCACAAGTTCTTTCAGAGCTGTTCTCTCAAAAGCAGTTCTCGAAAGAGCTCTCTGAACCCACCCACCTCACAGGATGTCTGTTGTGGGGAAGTGAAGGGAAAGGAAATTGTGAAGGGTGGGGTATAAATCCAATATCTTCTCCTACTCCTCCACTTGGCAGGCATCAGGAAAGGTAATGGTGGGTGCCCACCACCCTGTGTCAGAATTACAAAGGTGCCCATAGGCTCAAAACGTTTGGGGACCCCTGTGGCCTTGGGCTCGTGGGATACCACAGTGTGTGCCCCCCCCCCCCCCCGGATATTCAACATTTTTGTGAACTGCTTGGAAACATCTTCCAGAGAATCAGGCTGAAGTGCCTTCAGTATGGTGATGACCCCCAGTTCTTATCATTTTCATCAGATCCTCGGGAGGGGTGGTGGTGGAAGTGGAAGTGGAAGGATCAGCCTAGTGCCTGAAACCAGTGATGAACGGATTGATGGTGAACAAGCCACAACTTAATCCAGACAAGGTGGACATTGGAGATGTAGTTAGTCTGGGCATAGGAATTTTACCCACGTTGGCTGGGGTTCCACTCTCCCTTCAAACTCAGGTTTAGTTTCCAGTTATGACGGGTGCAGCCGCTGTGCCATTTCTTAGACAGTGGAGGCCTGGCCTTAGTAATGCACGCTTCAGTAATGGGATTACTGCAACGCATGTTACATGGGGCTTCCTTTTAAGGGTACATTGGTACTGCAGTTGGTCCAGAATGCAGCCATCCTGGACATATAGCTACACTATTACTTTAATTGCACTGGCTTTCAATTTGTTCCAGGCATTAATCAAAAAGGCTCTATTTCTTTGCTTGTTTAACCAAAAGTGGCTCACATCATTCTCCTCTCCTCCATTTTATCACAACAACCCTGTGAAGTAGGTTAGGCTAAATGCATGTGACTGGCCCCCAAAGTCACCCAGCTTCCATGACATAACAGGGATTTGAACCTGGGTCTCCCAGATCCTAATCCAACATTCTGATCGCTACACCAAACTGACAACACAACTAAAAATATATAAATATAAAACTTTAAAAACACCTGTAGCAGCAATGTAAAAACTACTTTTGATTGTTAACTGCCCCGATGATACCTTTTTGGTTGTGAGAAGGTCAGAATACTGATGGTGTATGCACATCTGGATGATGCAGTCTAGTATTATGGAAGGCATTTGTAACACATCAGCAATCGATACACATAACGTGAAAAATCTGTACAGTCGGCATGTAACAGCATTCTAACGTCTGAATTTTCTAGATGTTGATCTGAGTTTCATTTTTTAATTTCATTTCCCCTCCCCCCAATAGATTATAGATATCTATAAAAATAATCCAGACGTCGGCCGGTTCCACAAGGAGACAGTGATCACCTCGTTCAGGTGGGTAATGCATCCCTGAGTGGGTAAAATGTTAGCGGCATAAATGAAAACTGGAAGAGAGCGAAGGAACAATGGCCCTTAATGCTGGTGTGCCTGACCTTTTCAAAGACCAAACTTTATTCTTGCCCTTGTTCTCAAAAACCACCACTAACATAAGAAACTGCAGACACTGCCGTGCTCAGTCATAACTGATCACCATAGATTTGGTGCTTTGCAGCCCAGTAAGTGCCCATTCCACTTAGGGTTGCCAACTCCAGCTTGGGAAACACCTGGAGATTTTGGGAGTGGAGCCTAGGAAGGGCAGGGTTTGGGGAGGGACCTCAGTGGGGCATAATGCCATAGAGTCTGTGGGACCAGGAAATGAAATAGTATATACAAAGTAGGGAAAATGGGAACTCCTTGTCCTGAATAATTTAGCTGTGTATTTGCAAATGTGTGATGATATGGGCTCAGAACTTCCATGCCAAAAAACCCCTTAAGAGGGGCTACCTCCTATGGTTTCCATAGTTTTCCTTCTGAGATTGCCGGTACATTCAGATTGTGAAAACCAGTGAAACTGAGTTAGTTGTCGGAGTCATCTCCGTGGAACTAAGGTGGCCAACTGCCTGGAGAAAAAAATATCCTGTTCCTTTAGTAGTGGGGGTTAGTGGGATATTATTTATCTCCATGCCATGAAAACAGTTGTCCATCTCCATACATTAAGCCTCTGTTCAAGGGACAGAACACTTTTCTCCAGGCCTGCTGGCAGCTTTACTTGGAATCCTGATTGTTTGTTTCAGGCTCTAACTTGGAACTCTGATTGTTTGGTCCAGACGCTAACTTATCTGCCAACTTGTTTTCTTCCATGCAGCGAGGGCAGCATTATTGCTTACTACTGGTCAGAGTTCAGTGTACCTAAACTTCAAGTGGATGCCCTTGACAAGGCCATGGCAAACATCCAGGCTTCGAATCAAGCAGAGATGCAGAAGTTGAGAAACCCTGACTTGAGAGTCGATACAATCGTTGCTTTCTGTGAGTCTCTCTTCAGCCTTTATTTATCCCCCTCCATCCATCTCCTCCACCTTGGCCTAGTTAGGGGGAATCTGAGCTTCTCGTGCCAGGAAAAATGTGTGCTGTGGCAAATAAGAGGAGGATTTCTTGCAGGGAGGTGGAGTTATCTGTCCATTAGAAATCTGTGAATTGAAGCCTTGAGTTCCTATATCCAGCTTTGGCTGCAATTTGGAGGGCAGAATCTCATGCTACAATTCCTAACTTTTGCAGAAGGACAGTGTAATAATTCCACAGCGTCCAGTGCCACAAACATTTCTGAACTTTATTGGAACAGAGTCCAAGGCCTGTTCTGGGCCCTGCTAGATCATAACCAGTCGTAGCAAGGAACCAACATAACAAGTGAAAAGTGAAACTAAAGCAAAGGCTTTTTCCTTAAGAGATCATGTTAAAATAACTATACAGTACAGTAAGGAAACATGACCAAATTCAGAGCTCCCCATGATATATCAGGCAGAATAGCCCAGATTGGTTGGTCAGGAAAGATGGGTAGAGAGAGCACTATGAGTGAAGGTAAGGTGTTGGTAGTCTGATACTTTCTGGATGGTCGTCTGGAGCTTCTCTGGTTGGGTCTTAGATTTAAAACCAGCCCCAGAGGTTTCTTTCTTTCCCTTTGAAGCCACCCTTGAGTGGATAGGGATTGGAGTGTCTGATAAACTCAAAATATCTGTTCAGAACAAGTGGTGGAAGATGGATTGTGCTCACAGTTTTGTTCTGATTTCAAAGTCTTTGATTTCCACGTAAATGGTGCAGACCACAAGGGAAGCAAAGGGGGAAGGACAGAGGAAGCAGAGGCTAAATATGAACTTCTGGGTAGTTTTAGTTCAGGTGATTTCCAACATCTCCCACAATCCGTCATTAGATCTATAAACTGTTCTTATTTTTTAAAGAAAAGTTTTTTAGGAAGCCAAATTCTGCACCTTATTGGTGCTGAGGAGTGTGGGAGACGTCTGCATGAAATGAGCATTTTAGCCTGGGGGAACAACTAAATGGGAGAGAGGACACATCCTCATTATTTTGTGTAATTCCAGCTTGTATATTGTTAAGATTAGGGTGTGACTCTCTTACAGTTTCTCAGAGCTGATTTCTTGACCCTAACATAGAAATTTACAGGTAGTGTTTGATAATTATGCAATAATAGACATTCTGTGGTAGGGTTGCCAACCTCCAGGTGGGGCCTGGGGAGCCCCTGCTTTTATAACTGATCTCCAACTGACAGAGATCAGCTCGCCTGGGGAAGATGGCTGCTTTGAAGGATGACCTCTATGGCTTTGTACCATGCTGAGGCCTCTCCCCTCCCCTCCCCTCCCCTAACCCCACTCTCTCCCGGCTCCACCCCCAAAGTCCCCAGGTATTTTCCAACCCGGACTTGGCAACCCTATTCTGTGGTAGGGACAGACCATGTTTTTATCTACTTATGATGTGAACCGCTCTGAGCCCACTTTCAGGGACGGCAGAATACAAATCCAAATAAATAAAATTGTCCAGATTGGATAAGACTACCCCCCCCCCCCCCAAAAAAAGAACTTACTCCAAAAACTAGTTGGTCCTGTAAATTTTGCAGTTCAAAACCCACAGGCTTGTTCTGTCATGTATTTCTTTCAAGCTGGATAATTATAGCAAAGATTTTGCCATCTGCCATGACGAATGGCCCCTCGGGTGCTTTCTTCCTTGATCACAAAAGCTTTGAAATTTGAGGCTTTGTCCAGAGACATTGCTTGGGGCTGTGTTTATTTTCAGCCCTTCAGAAAACTAGGTGACAAGACCATACTTAAATCACGTTTGCATCAGGGCTTTGTCTGTGTGGTTTTCTTGGATGACCCTTGCCACAACCCGGTGAGGGAGGCTAGGCTGAGAAAGAGCGACTGGCTGAAGGCCACCTCAGCTGAGTGAAGATTTGAACCCGTGTACCCTTTGTATAAGTGCTGGCATTCTCAGTTACACTACGTTAGATGTAAAAAAGATAGCAGGAAATAAAATTGTTTTAGTTTGGTGGTCATCTCTTCTCCTTTTCGCTTGATTCAACAATGCCTGTATAAATCGGGGAATACCAGCAGCGAAACAAGAACACCGATTATATGGGGTTCATTGGAGATGAATGTGGAAATCGTGCTGCATTGAAGATCAGTTCTGTTCAGTTTTTGTGGAGCTGTTTTATGTCTGAAAGTTTGAGAGGGTCCACTGAGTTGCAGCAGATGGAAAAAAGATGTTGTGGCAGCTAAAGATTATGTAACCATAAATATCTGGAGATTTTAGGTTTGGAGCCTAGGAAGGGCAGGGTTGGGGGGGGGAAGGACCTCAGTAAGGTGTAGTGCCATAGAGTCCACCCTCCAAAGCAGCCATTTTCTCCAGTGGAACTGATCTTTGTGGACTGGAGATCAGTTGTTATCCCAGGAGATCTCAGGCCCCACCTGGAGGCAGGCAACCATAGAATGTTGGAAGGTTCCAAACAAATCATCATCCTATGATGAAGGCAGCTGTTTCCAGGGGGCTCCCTGCAGACTCAAAGGTGATGATTCTTGGGGTCCTCGGAAGCACCTCTTGTCAGATCTCAGAAGGAAGCCAGGAGTGGCCGTTTGCTTTGAAGAAAATACAGGTGGGCCCCAAAAAGCATATCAGGCATCATGGGGAGATGCATTGGGTTTCACAGCTGCAACTTTTCATGGGCTAGAGCCCCGTTCATAAATGTGGAATTAAGCCTCATCTCATACAGTTGTTCAGGGCTCGCCTGAAATTCAACCAAATGAATAAGATTCGGCAGCTGGTGGCATCAGATGGGTTACCATCTGGCCTCCTATCAAGAAGCAGGAGAAGAGATAGGGTTTTTGGCCACAGAAGTTTGGGAAGCAGTGGTAGGGATCCTGACCCACCAACCTCCCAGTCCTTGTTCAAAATGTTCATCTAGTAAACTTGCTAACTAAGGAGATGCGACCATATTATCTGACCTAACAGTGTTAACAGCTGTTGGATGAATGAGAGGGAAAGTTGTGATAGTGAAATAGTTGAAGATTAGAGTCATGATGACTCCCTCACTTCTGCTGAGTGTATTGGCAGGGATTCCCACAGCCTGCTTCTGTAAAAAGGAAAGAAAAGAAGCTATACGTCACCCTTTTCATTCAGTTTGTTTACAGAGTATTCAACTGTGTGGGGTTCCCCTACATGGTGTAGATAAAATCAACATATTAGTAATGGCTTCTCTTTTTTTCCCTCTCTCTCTCTCTCTCGTAGCTACCAATCCTGACACAATTAAGGCTTCACAGGACAGTAAGTAGAATGTAGCAGCTTTTTTTTGAGCAATAGCCAAAAAATGAAAAATGAAATAAACGACGCACCTCCTGAATAATGGGGTGTGTTCCTTCTGTCCATTGGAGAGGTGGTGTCCATCTGTTGGATGGGAGAAGTGCTAATATTTTTGGAAGAGCAGCCACCGAATACACTTCCCCTAGCACTGAAATTGTGCCCCAGAATTCCGAAAGCTAAGTTCCACTGTCCAGGTTTGCTTTCAGAATGTATATTTCACGTTCTGAATTCTTCGCATCTCGAAAGTGGAGGGGAAACGCTTGCTTTGATTTCTCTCTCCCTGCCATTTGGTCTGACCTGGATAGCCCAGGCTAGCCCAGTCTTGTCAGATCTCAGAAGCTAAGCAGAGTTGGCCCCTTAGTATTCAGATGGGAGACCACCAAGGAAATCCAGGGTTGTTACTCAGAGGCAGGCAATGACAAACCACCTCTGAACACCTCTTGCCTTGAAAACCCTACGGAGTCTCCATACGTTGGCTACCACGATGGCACTTTCCACCAACACCACCACCTGGTCCTGAATTTCATTGCAAATCTCAGAGTCTATTGCCGCTTTAAATCGTGCATTCCTTCCTCCTTTGTTGGGTGGCTGCAGAGTCCAAGATATCTTAATATTCTCTTCTCTCCTCCTCGTCTCCTGGGTAGACAGCTGCAAGTATGCCTTGCATGCGAAGGAAGGAGTGATCACCAGCTTTGCCACGCCAGGATTTCCCAACAGCCCGTATCCATCTAATGCACGGTGCCAGTGGGAGCTGAGAGCAGACGTAGACCTGGTTATCAGCCTGACCTTCACGACGGTGGACATGGAACCATGCAAATCGGGTGGTGACTCAGTTGCAGTGTATGACTCGCTCAGTGCCTCAGAACCCCAAGCGATGGTCAAGTAAGTCGGTCTCCCTGTTACAGCTAGGCCTTTTATCGCCTCTTCCCAGGAACCACCCCCTGCTCCCCTGCTGGTGCAGTTTTCCTTCCAAAATCCCCTGTCACCCAATCACAGAGGGAACCTGGGAATTGTAGGCCCTGATAGCTACTCCAGTGCAGGCTTCCCTGGAGCCACTAGGCCACCCTAGAGCCTGTAGGCTGCACCACTATAGGCCCAGGATCACGACAGGACCACTCACTCTCTTTTGCGCTTCTCTCTTCCTCAGGCTGTGCGGCAGCTACAGTCTATCCTACAACCTGACCTTTGTCTCCTCGCAAAACGTGATGCTGGTCGTGTTGATCACAAACAGCGAGGGGCGAAACCCCGGCTTCAGGGCGGAGTTCTTCCAGATGCCGAAGATGAAAAGTAAGGAGAGGATTAGGGTTGCCAGCTCTGGGTTGGAAACTACCTGGGGACTTTGGGGGGTGGAGCTGGGAGGGGGCAGGGCCTGGGAAAGGGAGGGGCCTCAGCATGGTCCAATGCCACAGAGTCCACCCTCCAAGGCAGCCATTTTCTCCTGGGGAACTGATCTCTGTCAGCTGGAGATCAGTTGTAAAAGTGGGAGATCCCCAGGCCCCACCTGGAGGTTGGCAACCATAGAGAGGATTCAGCAGCTGCTCTCTTTTTGGAGGTGAAGGGCCAATTGTGGAGAGAGGGGATGAGAATATTGGGGGGGGGGACATCTAAGCTGCTCCCGTTTGAAGAAAAATACATTTTTACATTGGAAGGAACCTTGGGCAGACATTTATTTTTCAACCTTAAACCCCCCCACCACCCATGATAAACAGCATCTCTCAGCTTCCCTAGTGATGCCTCCTAATGAGAGATGGATAGGGATTATGT
Organism: Lepidodactylus listeri; assembly: GCA_029233225.1. Classification (NCBI taxonomy): domain Eukaryota; kingdom Metazoa; phylum Chordata; class Lepidosauria; order Squamata; family Gekkonidae; genus Lepidodactylus; species Lepidodactylus listeri. Next base: position 59,923,055 of record JARCFY010000014.1, read on the forward strand.
CGGGTTGAGCCGGAAGACGGAGGGGAGTCAATGGAATTTAATTAGTCTCGAGGGTTCACTCTGTGTCTTGGAGCATATCTGGTCCCTCCAGAGGCAAGCTTAACTTCATTAAAGACTGCCTCGGCAGTCGTCTTTTCTTACCCAAATGCTCTGAAAGGGAATGAACTTGATTTTTGTCCCTCCTCTTATTCTAGCCTGCGGTGGAACCCTGAGAGGAGTATCAGGAAACTTCACCACGCCGTATTTCCCAGGTCATTATCCTCCTATGATGAACTGCACGTGGAACATAGAGGTAAGCAGCCAGGAAGGATGCCCTACCTGGTTTTATCCTTGAGCTTTCCATGCCAGGTTACAGATGGAATCTAACTTGTATGCCATGTTACCAGTACTGAAGAGGGAAAGGTGGTGCTTCAGGATGTGTAAAGCCGGAAATATTTTACATCAAAGGTATGTGATGCGAGGCAGTTCCCGATGCATTTGTGTTCAAGCCTGCGAGCCCCAGCTTTTGTTTTTAAAATGTTTCTAGTTCTCATGGTGGTAATTTGCTTATTTTCCCTTGCTTTTCCCCCGAAAGAGGCTTACAGGAATTGTAATCTCATAGGGGGGATAAAAAGTTCAATCAAAAATTTCCTTGTGGAAAGGATTCTTGGCTGTACTGGATTCAGATACGATGCTGGGATGTACAGCTGGGATGCCTTCTTGCCTTTCTCTGGTAGCTCCATTGACTGCAGTTGGGAGCTGCAGGGAGGGATGTTCTCAGTTTTCATGATTTAGCTTAATCAAGATGGGGACCCATGAGGAATCATGGGAAAGGGGAATCCCTCTTGCTTAGCCTCTTCCTCAACCCTCCCAGTTGCATGCTTTCTCCCCCCTTTTGTCCCAGCCTTCCCAGTCACATATTTCCCTCCCCATGGATAATCCCCACCTTAAAAAAACCACCTGTTCTTGCGCTTTTGCACATCTGCATTGAGTCCCTCAGAGAAAAACAGGCTATAAACGAAGGAATTAAACATTTTTTTTGCAATATCTGTGAATGGCACAAACATTGCAAGTTGTTGTAGAGAGCTGGTTAATATATACATTTTTTTCAGATTTTCCCACAAACCTGAGGAGTTCCTCCAGGACTGTGGAAACATCTGCCCTGTCCCTGGCTGGCCAAGCTGGGAATTAAATATCTGGTATATGCTGACCTTTAGGCAACAGTGTAAGAGCCCATCAGAATACTACATAGAACTGGGGAAGGTAATCGCTAAGATATGCAAGGTCCAGGCTGCTTAGGGCTTTAGGGGCTCCTTTGGATTCTGCCCAGAAGTAAGTGGGAAGCCAGTTCAGGCCAAGCCATGATGGGAGTAATCAATTTTCGGTGGTCCAACTAAAACAGATGCCAAAGTTCTTCAACAAATTCTAGTCACTCTTTGCATTGGCCATAGACTTGGAATCCACTGAATGCTTCTGCTGACAGAACATGACTTTCGTTCCTTCCCCCTCCCATTGCAGCCCCAAATGCCTCCTGAAATGTTGCTTCTGGGGGGCAGGGGACTTCCAGGAACAGCAAGGAGAAACAGCAGTCTGTTGTGCGATTGGTGACAAGCAACTCCCCCATCAGGGGAAATGTTTGTTGGGATGCCAGCTAGAGCGTGGAAGTGTAGCAAGATGGTTGGCTGGTTACTTTTGCTGCCACCAAAGTAGCTGAGGACAGTGATGGCAGAAAAACCTCCATTTGTGATGACACTGCTCTCTCTTTCTTCCCCCTTCCCGGAACATTGTTCTTAGGTTCCCAGCGACCGGAATGTGAAGGTGCGTTTCCACAATTTCTTCCTGGTCGAGCCTGGCATTCCAGTGACTTCCTGCACCAAGGACTACATGGAAGTCAACAATGTGAAGTAAGGCTCCGTTTGGAAACTTCAAGTGATCACAGTCTTGAGACGTTGGGATGAAGAGATTGTGATAGGGCTGGTTCCTTGTAATTGTGTGCTTGTAATTGTCGTTGGTTGCTTGTAATTGGGTGACCAGCTGAGGCAATCTTTTGGACATTTTAAAAACTTCAGGTTTTTATTTATTGACGTACTTCATTTGTAACCCGCCTTTCTTCTCCGGGAGAACCCAAAGCAGCTTACATTGTTCTCCTCTCCTACATTTTTTCCTCATGACAACCTCGTGAGGGACATTAGGCTAAAATTGTGTGATGGGCCAAAAGTCACCCAGCAAACTTCCGCGGGCGAGTGGATACTTGAACCTGGCTGTCCCGGATCCTAGCCCTAAACTTTAGCCACTAGCAAACTGTAGGGTGGTTGCCTCTGATTTGGAAATACTTGTGATTGACTGAGGTGCTTTCTCTTTTGAAGACTGTGACACTTCAGGCTCTTTTTCAAAAGAATCTATCATTAAATTTTGGGAAGAACACTATTAGGCAACACTGTGATGACACATTTTTCGATTCCTGTTTCAAATACCTTTCCCACCCAGTTTGAAAATGCGAATAAGTTCAGTGTTTCCGAGAAACTTTGTTGGAGAAGTTTTGGCTGGAACAAGAGGCATGTCTGTAGGCCTTCTCCACAAAGGTATTGAGTCATGAGGTCTTGAAAGTGATGTCTCTCCCCTTCTGGGGTGTGAAGAGTCCCCACGGGCTCCGGACAAAGATACCCTCTTTCCTTCTCATATTCATAGTATGAGCTTGATTCAGCTACCAGTGTGTTGCCATTATCCTCCAGTAGAGTTTCCAGCCTCCAGGTGGTTGCTAGTGGTTGCTATTACAGTTAATTTCCAGGAGACAGAGATCAGTTCACCTGGAGAAAATGGCTGCTTTTGAAGGTGGACTCCTAGGTGTTATGCCATACTGAGGTCCCTCCCCCCCCCACTCCCCCCTCCTCAGGCTTCACCCCCAAAATCTCCAGGAATTTACCAACCTGGAGCTGACAACCCTGTCCTCCAGTGATGGGCCCCAGGCTATGACCTAGATATGTGGCAGTCTAGAGAAAAATTGGGAGGACTTTACTTCAGTACAGAAATTGCAAAATGTTTTGGAACGAGTAAAATGTGCTAAAAAACCATAGGCTACAACACTTAGCAGCTTGCAGCTCTCCTGCGTGTTTCATATTTGTAGAAAACTAGGGCATTTATGCTTTTAAATTCCATAAACATGCCAGTTAATAAATGATGCATTTTATGTTTTATGAAATAGGTTAGTCAGTGTAAGATTGTGTGTGTCGAAAGCGCCGTCAAGTGACAGCCGACTCACGGTGGCCCCAGAGAGGGGCTTTTGTGGCAAGGGGGAAGCAGAGGTGTTTTACCATAGGGAAACAGAAGTGGCTTGCCATCACCTTCCTCTGCAGAGCCTTCCTTGGTGGTCTCCCTTCCAAGTACTGACCCTGCTTAACTTCCAAGGCTATACCATGCCTCCTCCCCTCTGTTAGGATACTAAGTGTAGCATATGTTTCATTTTGGGGGGGCGGGGGGATGAAAACCTGTTTTTCATGGTTTCAAAACTTCTAGAAATGTTTTAATCTCAAGGGTGACCTGGGATTTCTGCTCCTCATCTCTTTCGCCCTCCGCCCCCCCACTGACACCCTCCCCACATCCCCGTGGGTGCTTGCCTGCCTTCTGAGCCCTTTCTTTTTGTGGTCCCTGCAGACACTGTGGGTCAAAAAAGATGTTTGTGGTATCCAGTAATTCCCACAAAATTACGGTCCGTTTACATTCAGACTCTTCGTTTGTAGACACCGGCTTCTTGGCAGAGTTCCTGGCATATAATTCTCGTGACCGTAAGTAGAAGTGCCGTGCGTAAACTGGGGTGGAAGGGAAGGGAACTCCTTCCTTATAAGGAAAAGGCTAAAGCATTTGGCACTTTGGGGCTGAGGACAAGATAACTGTGGGAGCAAGGGGACACGGTAACAGTTTATGACGTTATACCTAAATTGGGGGAAGGAACATTCTTTTCTTTCTTTCCCCCCCTTTTTAAAATGTATCCAGAGGGTTTACTAGCTTCATTCTCGAAACATGCTTGAAGAGGTTTACAAATAACACTGATGAACAACAGTGTCTTAAAGTGCTTAACCACCCCCACTAAATTACAACCAATACAGTGAAAACAGAGTAAAAGGAATTCTCCAAATGGTTCAGCAAAAAAGAGATTAAAATCAACATCTAGCAGGATAAAAACATGACACAAGCAGCTCAGCACAGGGGGAATTGTTAAAGTTCTCTAAGCAGTAGAATGTATTTATTTACTTCCTGACTTTCTCCCCAGTGGGGGACCCAAAGTGGCTGAAATCATTCTCCTCTCCTCCATTTTATCCTCACAACAACCCTGTGAGGTAGGTTAGGGTAAGAGTGTGACTGGCCCAAGGTCACCCAGCGAGCTGCCATGGCACAAGTGGGAATTTGAACCTGGGTCATCCAGATTCTCAGCCTGATCCTCTAATGAGGGCATGACATTATGGAATAATTAACAGAATGCTGGGCAAAAAAAAGAAAAAGTTTTCAGCAGTTTTCAAACTTGATAGACTAGATGCAGAGCAAACAGCTCTGAGGAAGGCATTCTACAGGCAGCTTGCCCCCACTGTAAAGGCCCTGCCTCTAACTACCACATAACTTTACTTCAAAAGATGGGGACATCCAAAGGCTCTTGATTACGGGTAACTGGCAGGCAGGTTCATACAGATGTTGCATGGACATCTTTTTTGTTTTTTAATATTTTTTTTTTGCATTTTTTTGCATCCCGCCCATCCCGTAAACAGGCTCAGGGCGGGTCACAACATTTCAATAAATACAGTAAAATTTGCTATAAAGCAAAATGCTATTAAACAATGAAGCATGTGCATTCTAAAAACGTAGCCGCTTCAAGTGGACCCAAAGTCTAGGGAACTCGATGTGACTTTTGACCATTTATCCTCTATGCTTTAACATGTTCATCCCAAGACAGTCTCCAATAAGTGCCGCTTCAGTTTCACTTCCCTCACCTGTTAGGTTTAACGGCTCGCCACCATTTAAGCCCAACAGCTGATAGGTAGACCCGCCCAGCTGTTAGGTTTAAACGGCTGCAAGCCATTTGAGTGATCCCTTTCATTCCCCTCCCCCCGCTTCCAAGCACCAGCCTTGCTGTTAGGCTGCCATGGATGCAAGCCCTTTCAGAGATCCCTTTAACTCCAACAGTGGACGAGCACACCAGCCCAGCTGCTAGGTCCAGACTTGGCCCAGGTATCATCAGTATCAAACAAGGATTCCAGTCAAATGTTCTTTACCTGCTGTTTCTTTGAAAGAAATGGAAGGCAAGGGAAAGATTGGATGAAGGACTGGACATAGGGTTGCCAAGTCCTTATGACTTACCGGCGGGGGGGAGTCCTCCTGGGTCCAGAGCTTCCCCGGTGCGAGCGCCGCGATGATGTCACCCGGAAGTTGCCAGGGCGAAGCTCTGGCAATTGCCCAAAAACTCTATGGTAGAGCTTTGGGGCGATTGCTAGAGCGTTGTTCCGGCAACATCCCCAACGTGATGACGTCACTTCCGGGTGACATCATTATGCTGGGGAAGTCATCCTGACTGGACGACTTCCAGGGTGGGGTTCCCCCCGCCAGCCGAATGCTGACCGGCGGATTGGGAACCCCTGTAGCGGGGGATCCCCGCCCCCCCCGGGCTGACTTGGCAGCCCTAACTGGACATGAAACTAAAATGGGGAGTGAGAGGTGGAGGAATGGGGAATGGAATAATTTTAAGAAGGGAGATGAGTAACTGCGTGCTCAACCCTGAACTCATTGTAGGAATGGCAGGATCAAAATGTGGTTGACAGAAGTAGCTTGAAATCATTTTGGGAGCCCCTTGGACCCAAAGGGGACCTTTTAAAAGTTGCAAGAGCAGGGCTGGAAGGTGGGAAGAGACAGGGCTGGCAGTGGAACAAAGCTGCAAATGCAAACACGGGGAGGGGGAGAAGTGGGGGGTATGATGCTGGAGGGGGGAAGTCCTGGAGGTGTCCACTCCCCACAGCAAAAAAGTCTTTGCAGGGGACTACTGATGCTTGACTGGCAACAATGGTGCTTGTTGCTGTAGGGAAAGTGACCACCATTTCTTCTTTTCCCCCTGGAATTGCTGGCTTGTAGCTTGCCCAGGCAAATTCACCTGCAAGACTGGCCGTTGTATTGAGCTCAAGAGACGCTGTGATGGCTGGAACGACTGCACAGATGGTAGTGACGAACTGAACTGCAGTAAGTGATGTATGCCTTCGCTCTCCTTTTCCAGTATTGTTCATGTGGGAAAGAGAGGCAAGAACTTGGGTATTTGGTGGGTGGGGTCCTTTAAAAAAATCACTGAAATTCTGCACTATAGCAGTCTAGGTTCTGTGACCTGTAGGTTACCCAATTTTGAAGCAAACTGTATTGCATATTTTTAATTTGCATAACATTCTGATTCTGCTTGTTGAGGAGGGGCAGATTTGGGTGCTAAAAATGGGTGTTTTGCACTCCGAACTCTGGAAAGGGATTAGTTGCACCCCTTGAAAATGCTTGGGATGCTGAATTTTGCCACTGCTACCAAACTCTGTAGTATTTACACAGAACCTTACTAAAGACCCAATTTGAAGAGCCAGCTCCCAGAACTTGTAATTTCTTTTCACTGAAATCATTACACAGTCAGAGTGTAATAACTCCACAGCGCCTGGTACCAGAACAGAACTTTGTTAGACCGTAAGCTAGGCCTGGTCTGGGCCCTGCTAGGCCATACCCAGCCTCAGCCCGCAACCAATAACTCAACACAAATGAAAAGTGAAACTAAAGCAAAGGCTTTTACCTAAAGGGATCATGTTCAGACAGTTATACCATACAATAAGGGAACATCAACAAATTCTCAACTGCCCATGATAGCACGTTTGTCAGATTCCCCTAGTCACCGGTGGGGGATGGGCGGGTAGGGTTGCCAGATTCAGGCTGGGAAAGTCCTAGCAATTTGGGGATGGGGCTTGGGAAAGAAGAAGAGGAGGAGGTTGGATTTATACCCCACCCTTCACTTCCCGAAGGAGTCTCAGAGCGGCTTACCAATTCCTTTCCCTTCCCCTCCCCACAACACTCACCCTGAAAGGACTTGTAACTAGGGTTGCCAAGTCTGTATTACTCACCGGTGGGGGGCAGTCCTCCATCTGCCGGGAGCGTCCCCGGTGCGTGCGCTTTGCGCGCGCACCCGGTGACATCAGCACATTGGGGGCAATGCTCTGGCAATGCCCCCAACGTGATGACGTCACTTCCAGGTGACGTCATTACGTTGGAGAAGTTGTCCTGGCTGGATGACTTCGGGGGTGGGGTTCCCCCCACCGGCCGAATGCTGGCTGGCGGATCGGGAACCCCTGTAGCGAGGGAACCCCCGCCCCCCCGGGTTGACTTGGCAGCCCTAGTTGTAACTGATCCAAGGTCATACCAGCAGCCGCATGTGGAGGAGTGGGGAATCAAACCTTGTTCTTGCAGATTAGAGTCCATGCACTTAACCACTAAAACAAACTGGCCAGGAGGACAGGGACCTCAGTGGGGTACAGTGCCATATAGTCCACCTTCCAAAGCATCAGTTTTCTCAATGGGAACTGTTACCTGTAATCTGGAGATGAGCTATAATTCTGGGAGATGCAACGCAGGAATTAGTCCAGTTATGTACCTTGGGGGGGGGGGGAGGGGGGCTCTCCTTGTTGACACTTCAGAATTTTGGGCTGGTTGAAATTGAGGCCAAGCTTGCTTTCTTGGCCCTCGCGCCTTGACTCTCCTGCATTCCTGTTTCCAGGCCAGGCTGCTCTAAATACCCTGAGCTTTCCTGTCACTCTTTAAAGCCCGTCTCAAGGCTCTTGTTTGCAGCATCGCTTGTGAGCTGACAGCACCCAAGGGTGCCCTAATCAATCTCCCACCTCCTCCCTCAGACTGCACCGAGAAGCAGTTCCGATGCAACAACGGCTGGTGCAAGCCGAAATACTGGCTCTGTGATGGCGTCAACGACTGTGGGGACATGAGCGATGAACTCCAGTGCCGTGAGTAATCCGCCTGTGGCGTAGAGCAGTCGGGGCCTTCTGCAGTGGGGCGGTTTTATTTAAACTCCTGGCTTCAGCCGTTCCAGTGACCAATATTAAAGCCACCTTTAGCACGACTAACATGCAGCTTCTTTTCCCCTCCGTTTGTCAGAATGCCCAGCTAATAACATCAAATGCAGCAACGGCAAGTGCGTTTTGGAGTCCAAGAAATGTGATGGCAAAGATGACTGCGGCGATGGCAGTGATGAGGGGGAATGCAGCTCAGGTAAGTGCCTAGCACCAAAGTTCTCCAAATGGAGGGGCAAACTCCAGTGCAACTGCCCAGGTTGTCTTTGGACCCAGAAGTGGCATACAGATAGGCCGCCTTCTGTACATCTCTTGGGTGGGGGTGAGGGGGCTTAAAAGTAGTGGAGATCCTGTTGCTTCTGAACTTCCCTTTTTACCTAAAACCCATCTGCACTCCCATCTGGTCACATGGGCTAACAAGGAGTTGTAAGCAGCTGTGTCAGTTCCAAAGTAAAATCCAAAAAAAGCACCCAGAACACAGTCCACATGATACCTTTCTGTTCGGACTAGCCAGATGGCATGATTACAGCATATGATCTTTTGAGTTCATCAGAACTCTTCATCGGGTCATGACACTGAGTCCTGGTCAAGTCTGCATTGCATGGTCTACCAAAGGCAATATGGTCTGCTCAGATTGGCAGTGGCTTTCCAGGAAGTCAGCTAGATCCCTTTGATATCTCCTGCTCACTCGATTCCTCTAGCTGGAGATTACATGCAGAAGGGCTCAGGTTCAAAGTGGATGCTTTGTCACTGGATCAGGAGGCTGCCTTTTATACAGAGTCAGACCGTTGGTCTTTCGAAGCCAGTAGTGTCTAATCTGACTGGCAGCGGTTCATCAGAGGTCTTTTACAACACTTACCATCTGATCTTTTTAACTGGACATGCTGGGAATTGAACCCTGGGCCGTTCTGTAGGCATAGCAGGTGTTCTGCTGCTGTCACAGCTGCCCCCTATATTGGCCTCCCTGTACCATAACATTCTTTCTGAACATCCATGCCATGATGTTACCCTAATGCAATCCTTGCCTAATGCCGAGCTCCTTCCTCCCTGCCTGACTTTCAGTTGTCACAGTCCCCTGCCAAGAATTCACTTACAAATGCCGGAATAACCTGTGCGTGAGCAAGAAGAACCCCGAGTGTGATGGGGTGAAGGACTGTAATGATAACTCGGATGAAGACAACTGCGGTGAGTTATGGTGCTAGATGTTGTGTTTCAGTGGTGGGAGGGGGGAAAGTAGGTGGCTGGCTATGTCAGGAAAATAGCTTTATATCCATCTTGGAAAATGTGGATCAGCCATCCAAGATCACTTGAGAAAGTGCCAGGGAATCTAAAATAACCGGTTGTGTCATCTTCTTTCTTTTTTTTAAATGTAGTTTGGGATTTAGTTTAGGACTTTTTAAAAAACCAGTGTCAAAAATATGAGGTCTGTCATCTGATTAAATGCTTTTAATGGATACAACATTTTATCTAATTAATTTAAGTACCCTTTCATTTTTCAGAAAAACTTTAGTAAGGGTACATTCTTTGTTGAGAAGCCAAAAGGGGATTAAGGTAACTTAGAAATAAAGAAGCAAGTATTGCTTTTTGTGATTAGACAGAAAGCGAGTCTAATTCTTGTTCTTGGTACCCTCTGAATTAAAGTGGCTTCAGAAATACAAACAACGTTTCTGCCAGTTTTAGGGCATGCAATTAAAATTGGCCACTAGAGAATCAAGCAAAGCTTTTAATGGTAGATTTGCTGAAAGTAAAACAGCCAATATTATAATGCTCCTGGAAAAACCTGTAGTGTGACCTCATTTGGAATTCTAAATGCAGTTTTCTTCCCCCTATCTCAAAAAGGATATTGCAGGGCTGGAAAGAAGTGTAGAAGAGGGTAACCAGAGGATTAAGGGGTTGGAGCACCTTCTAGGGTTGCCAGGTCTGGGTTGGAAAATACCTGGAGACTTTGGGGGTGGATCCGGGAGAGGGCGGGGTTTGGAGAGGGGAGGGGCCTCAGCATGGTACAGTGCCATAGAGTCCACCTTCCAAACCAGCCATTTTCTCCAGGGGAGCTGATCTCTTGTCTGCTGGAGATCAGTTGTAAAAGCGGGAGATCCCCAGGCCCCACCTGGAGGCTGGCAACCCTAGCACTCTCCTATGAAGAAAGGTGGAAGAGGCTGGGATGTTTCAGTTTAGGAGGAAGATGACTGAGGAGGGGGCATGATTATAAAAGTATGCATGGAGCAGAGAGAGTGGATAGAGAGGACTTTTTCTCTCTTTTTTCTCCCTGTCTCAAAATACTAGAATGATATTGATGGTCAATAGTTGAAGGATGGATGAAAGGGAGCACTACTTTACTCAACAGTTAGTCAGATTGTAGAGTTTGCTGCCCAAGAATGCAGTGATGGCCACAGGCATAGAGGGGCTTTAAAAGGATACTGGGCAAATTAATGGAAGATAGGTCCCCCAGCAGCTCGTAGCCATGTTGAGCAAAGGGAGCCTCCGTGTTCAGAGGCAGGAAACCTTCGAATGCCAGTGCTAGGCAGCTGTATTGTGGGGGAAGGCCTTGGCATCTGTGTCCTAATGTTGGCCTCTCTTTAGCAACTGGCTGGCCACTGTGTAAGACTGGATGGACCACTGGTCTGATCCAGCAAGGCTGTTCTTATGTTATGACTTCACCTCTAGTGCTGTAAGCTTTTTTTTTGGTTTGAAATGCAAAACTCTTGTGCGATGCATGTCCTGTCCACATACATTGTGTGCACAACTGATGTCAGCTCTGCAGTGCACTTTATGTAATTCTGCATTTTGCTTATCAGTTGATTTGCAAAAGTAAGGGAAGCAAACCGCTCTGGTAAGGTGTAGTCTTAGAGTGACAGGGGGAACCTCTAGAGGGTCACAGGAGGTAAATTTACTCAAGCTCTGTGTTCTCGGGGCCTCTGAACCTCACCTTTTCTAGAATGTGGCACGCGCAGCTTCACAAAGAAATCCCGGATTGTTGGTGGGACCGACTGTGAGGCGGGCGAGTATCCATGGCAGGTCAGCTTGCACACCGGAAGTGAGGGTCACACCTGCGGAGCCTCTTTGATATCACAGAAGTGGCTGGTGTCAGCGGCACACTGCTTTCAAGATCCAAACATTCCCAGGTTGGTAGATGCAAACGTTCTCATATATTTTACGGGCTATTATAATTGTCACTTCTTACAGTGTAATTTTATCTCTGTTTTACTTGGGGTTCGTGTAAACTGGTATTTTTCCTCCATTGGAAACAATGGGGGCACCTCCTTCTGGTGACCATAGAATTGGACCCCTGGTCCAGTCTTTTTGAAACTTGGGGAGGTTTTTTTTGAGGAGAGACACCAGCACCTATGCTGCAAATGTGGTGCCTCTACCTAAAAGAACAGCACCCCCAGAGCTTCAGATTCCCCTGGATCAATTCTCCATTATAGCCTACGGGCCTGTTGACAATCATGGTCCCCATAGGCTATAATGGAGCCAGTAAAATATATATATATCTTTTGTCCCCCCTGTTATGCTTTCCACTATGATTTGCAAGCTGCCTTCAGTCGCAGGAAATGTGGGTATAAATATTTGAATAGATTAAGTAGTTGGGCAGGTTGATAACATTTAAGCAACTTCCTGTTTGTTAGGTTAGATTCGGACAGTGATTGTTCCACTGTGTGCCTTGCACACGAAAGCTCATACCTTGAATAAACCTTTGTTGGTCTTAAAGGTGCCACTGGACGCTAAATTTGTTCTACTGCTTCAGACAAACATGGCTGACTACCTGGATCTATGTTCCACCGCTGTTATACTTGACCTGTAATATGTCATATTTCGCTAAAAAAAAAAAACCCACACAAAGTAGGCTGCAAGAGTTTCCCTCCCCTAAATGCTGGTATGTTTTCTAAGGCTCAGCGCAGGGTGACAGTCTGAGGCCAGGTCTACCAATATAGAGGACTGGGGCAGGTAGTCCTGTTCTCTGGAGGCCAGGTCTACCAATATAGTGGGAAGGAGAGAATAGGCTTTTTCTCTGGTCTACCCCCATAGAGGACAACATTTTCTGTAATGAAATTTGACTTGATTCTGTTTTCTGTTATAATGTTTACATTATTCTTAAAGGATAGTTTAAATACAGTTTAAAAGAATTCATTCTGAGATTTTTACAAGGTTATGGAAATAGTCTAAAAAATTAAGTTATGCGATAGTCAAATGTAGACTCACAACTTCAATGCTACTAGCCTTTTTCGCTCGCGAGGTAGAATTTTTGCTCACAAGACTGTGGAGCTTAGAGGGAACATTGTTCACATCACCTACTACCTGGTGCTTTTTTTAAAACTGGGGATGCTGAGGCTTGAACCTGGGACCTTCTGTGTAATGCACATGCTCTACCACTGAGCTGCGACCTCCTTCTGCTATCTCTGAAGTCCAATACATGTTGAGGTTTTGCTCTAGGAAACCTCCACCTTCCCAGCATTACTGTAGACACCGGACCTCTGAGGCATGATTATTCCGGCAAGGGAAAGAATGGGGAGCAGAGTTAAAACTAGACAACCTTGGTTGAAATCCTGGGGTTTTTGCCACTGGCTTTGTGTGCAGCCTCTGTCCAAAGAACTGAGGGAAGTGTGAACCTCGTGACTGTATAAGAATGAGAGATCTGTATTGTTTGCATATCCATTCCTTGATACCAAAAGACACGTGGCTTATCCCATGCCATCAATATAATATAATAAGCCTTGGAAGGGTGCTGTAGTGGCAGCTGCTGCCAAAACAAATTTTTAAAAATCTGCACAAGCAGTCAAAGGCCTTGCTGGGCAAAAGCCCCACCTGGCTCCACCTCCTTTCTGAAAGAACTTAGTGGGCATCAGGGAAGGTGTCAGTGGGCACCGTGGCACCCAGAGGCGCCATGCTGGGGAATGGGTCAGTGGTAGAAGGCATCTCTGTATGTTCAGATTATCCTCTGATCTGATTCGGCCCGCCACTGAATTGCCACCGAAATTCGGCGGCGGATTAAAAAGCAGCTGGAGGGGAGGGGATTTGAGGGAGAGGCTCCAAACTTGCAGGGTAGCTGCTGGAGCATACCCCCAAAATACCCACCAAGTTTCAAGAAGACTGGACCAGGGGGTCCAATTCTACGAGCCCCCAAACAGGTTGCCCCCATTCCCTCCATTGTTCTCTTATTGTTTTTTCCCACCGTAGTGAACAATGGAGGGGATGAGGCAATCTGTTTGGGGGCCTGTAGAATTGGACCCCGTGGTCCAGTCTTCTTGAAACTTGGTGGGTATTTCGGGGAGAGGCCCCAGCAGCTACCCTGCAAGTGTAGAGTCTCTCCCTCAAACCCCCTTTCCTCTAGCCCCTCGTATACCCTATAAGTTTTTGCCATTGACTTCAACGGCCGATAGGGTATAATGGGGCTGAAACTGACATTCGGCCAGTGATATCAGGGGGTGTGGCATATGCAAATGAGTTATGCTAATGAGATCCTCACCTCTTTTTCTACAAAATGACGCCTGATTGTATGTAGTCTATAGGGACTAGGATTTGTATTAAGGATGGACTGTCAGAATTCTGGCTGCAAGTCCATCTACCATAATGGTCATGTGGCTAAAATACTCTGCCCAAGAGCTGCTGCTGGCTACACGCCTTCAGTCTCGTATAAAAAGAAGAAGAGGAGATTGGATTTATACCTCGCCCTTCATTACCCAAAGGAGTCTCAGAGCAGCTCATAATTTCCTTTCCTTTCCCCTCCCCACAACAGACACCCTGTGAGCAGTGCTCCCTCCAATCTGTGGAGTCTTGTGAGCAAACATTCTGCTTTGTGAGCTACTGGCATTAAAGTTGTGAGCAAGCAATTTGGCTGCTGCATAAATTAGTCTGCTCTGGAGCCATCCTTCCTGAGCAAAGACAAAAATGTGTGAGCCAGAGGCTAAAAAACTGTGAGCTAGCTCATACTGACTCAGCTTAGAGGGAACACTCCCTGCGAGGTAGGTGGGGGCTGAAAGAGCTCTCTCTAGAACTGCCCTTGAGAGAACAGCTCTGAGAGAACTTGTGACTGACCCAAGGTCACACCAGCAGCTGCAAGTGGAGGAGTGGGGAATCAAACCTGGTTCTCCCAGACTGGAGTCCATGCTCCCAAACCACTACACCAAACTGGCTCTCTCTAAACTCTCTGCAGCTTCTCAGAGCCCAAATCATGGACAGTGTTCTTGGGGCTTCTCAACCAGCAAGACAAGGGCAATCCCAATGTTCAGAAACGGGGCCTCAAGCGCATCATCGTCCACCCATACTTCAACGATTTTACCTATGACTACGACATTTCCGTGGCGGAACTGGATAGCCCAGTCACCTTCAACAAGTACGTCCAGCCCATATGTCTTCCCGACGCCTCGCGTGAATTCCCGCCTGGAAAGGTGATCCACGTGACCGGATGGGGAGCCACCGCAGAAGAAGGTAAGTGTGGCAGCTTGAGCAGAGAGGCTGACTTGTAGAGCCTGGGGAAGGAGGCCTTGCTTTGCTCTGTGGTATGCGGGAGGGGGTGGAATTCTTCATAATGCTGGTTTTGCAGTGAAATTTTAAAACATATTGAGGATGGTACAGAGTTGTTTTCTGTTGTCCCAGAAAGTCGGACCAGAACTAGCAGGTTGAAATTAAATCAGAAGAGTTTTCGGCTAAATATTAGGAAGAACTTCCTGACAGTTTGAGCTGTTCCTCAGTGGAACAGGATTCCTCGGGAGGTGGTGGGCTTCTTTTTTGGAGGTTTTCAAATAGAGGCTCGATTGGCCATTCGACAGCAGTGCTGATTCTGTGGATTCAGGCAGATCATGAGAGGGAGGGCAGGAAGGGTTGCCTCAGTGCTTAGTTCTTGTGGCCCTTTCTTACACGCCCAGGGAAATGCTGATCGCCACTTTGGGGTCAGGAAGCAATTTTTCTCCAGGCCAGTTTCGCTGGAGATCCTGGAAGTTTTCAGTCACTTTCTGGGCATGGAACAGCGGTCACTGTGTGTGTTTGTGTGTATATGGAGGTATTTGTGAATTTCCTGCTTTGTGCAGAGGGTTAGACTAGGTGACCCTGGGTGTCCCTTCCAAAAAACTATGATTCTATGAAACTTGGCCACTACACTGCTTACCCCTATCATTTATGAACCAACTAAATATCACTCGTGCCTGTACTGATCCTGGTGGGACCCCACCACTCATTTCCCTCCTTCGCAAGAACTGTCCATTTATTCCTACTCTTTGCTTCTGTTGCTGAACCAATTTTTAACCTGTCCTCTTATCCCCTTGAATGCTGCCTTTACTCAGGAGTCTTTAGTGAGATACCTTTCTGAAAGCATTTTGCAAGTCCAAGTATATAGTGTTGCTCATTCCTGAGTGCAGAAGTGTTGCAAACCCTGGTGGATCTTCTGCGGAAAATGATGCATCGGCCCTTCAAAGATGGGGCAGTTGAGAATTCCTTGCACAAAGTCCCATGCGAGCTGCTGTGGTTTTTGGCAGGTTCTGGAGCTCTCATTTTGCAGAAGGCGGATATCCGGGTGATCAACCAGACTATATGTGAGCCGCTGATGACCAGCCCGCTGACTCAGCGCATGATATGTGCCGGGGTCCTGGAGGGAGGAATCGACGCCTGCCAGGTAAGAGTCTTGGAGATGCTGGTGGCAAGAAGGGCATCTCGGCGAGGAGCGAGGCTTCCCATCTTCACTGACTGCTTCTGTGTGGGAAACCTTTGGCCTCCTTGGGGCCTGAATGGGTTTAGCGGCTCTTTGCTTTCCCTTCCCTGCTGTGGTATGTTACTGCCCTGTCTTGTCTTTATGTAAACTTTCCTTCCCTGCCAGCAGATTTTGTGCAATAAAAGCAGCTGCTACGTGGAGCATGCGGACTGGCTCCCACCCTTGGCTGTCATTTCTCTCCTCTTTTTCATCTCCCGCTCCAGCTTTTGGGGCCTGACCTTGTAAGAATGACTTCTGCAACTGTACAGAACAGCATTATTTGCACATTCAAGCTCCTCTTTCTGAACCTAGAGCGACTGCAGCCTTACTCTTCTCCCTGTATTAGGTGTTGTGAACTTTGACTCATGGAAACTTAAATGCTTGGGTGTTTTGTTGGTCCTTAAAGTGTTTTGTTGGTCCTGCTGGAGTCAAGTTTTGTTCTGCTGCTGCAGATGAATGCAGCTACCCACCCAAACTACTCTTCCCTTGTCACTCTCAAACGGTGCGCGAATCAATCCTTTCTCCTGGTGCACATGTTAAAGAAATGCCCCTCGCTTCTTGAGAGAATTTGCACTTTATCAGCCCCACCTCCCCTTCTGCCTCCTCTCTCCCCACATCTGTTTCAAATGCCTTTTGGGACCAGATTATCTGTTATGATTTCCCCACATTCCTCGGAATACACTGTGCGTCTGTTTACATGGCTATCGTTCTGCTGAATCAAGAGAGATTCCCGGGTAGCCCCTGCCACCACCAAGAGGACTTTCTGTTTACAGACAGCTTGCTCAATCATTCTTCCCCTTGGTGTGAGATAAGGAAGGGCTCCTCAGGTCTTTCTGAGCAACGTTCAAAGCAGCCAGCTCATCAGGAAAGTTAACCGAGAAAATCACTCAAAGCCGGAAGTACGAAAGTTTTATCCCAGGTGCAGACAAAGAAAGTAATGGGGAAGTCCAGCAAGGTGAAACAGCAGAAAGCAAAGGGGAAACACAGTTTACTTGCCGACTGACTCCTTCAAGAATTCAGACTTCCCACCCGCTTGAGATGGGTTGACTTGATCCAGGAAGCCATGGCTCTCAGTTTGCAAGGCCTCAGCAAGGCTGTTGACGAAGGAGTTTAGTTCATAGGGCTGCCAGAAGTTGGAAGCAACTTGATGGCACTTAATGCATGCACAATGCTCCTTGGAAATTTGGCCAAAAAAACCCAAAAGGATGACAATAGGGATGAGACACAGGCAGTGATCTACTGGGGCAGGTGCCAGAAAATAGGGACTGACCTAAGGACCAAGGGGGGAGCATATAGAAGGTTAGTAGCAGGCCTCTTCAATCTGTGCTCTCTCTTTCCCACAGGGCGACTCTGGCGGGCCGCTTACCAGCATCGAGGCCAATAACAAGATGTATCTGGCTGGCGTGGTGAGCTGGGGGGAAGGATGCGCCCGACGGAACAAGCCTG
The DNA here is from genome assembly GCA_029233225.1 of Lepidodactylus listeri. NCBI lineage: Eukaryota > Metazoa > Chordata > Lepidosauria > Squamata > Gekkonidae > Lepidodactylus > Lepidodactylus listeri. Next base: position 59,940,239 of record JARCFY010000014.1, read on the forward strand.
GAGCCTACACCCGGGTCTCTCTATTTCGGGACTGGGTCCGAGAGAAGACAGGGGTGTAGGTGGTCGTAGCCATGAGGCGATCCTCACGCACCTGATCTTCCGGTGTCTGGCATTGTCGAGCTGGTGGCTGTAGACAATCCCACGTGATGTGAAGAGAACTCTGCATATCTTGTTCGCACCCTCCTTGGCTTATTTGGGGGGCGGGGGAAGAAATGATGAGTCTAGGTTTATCGATCAGGTGGGCCGAGTCACCAATATGAAGGCCTTTCCCCCCTTTTCTGGCAGTGCTTTCCACACCCTTGGCCTCCGAGGACTGTTTGAGCAAATATTATTTGAATGTGAACTTGTTTCCCGGTGGGTTTGAATCTGCAGGGTGGGGTGGGGTAGGCTGGAACTCCACAAAGGGATCCTACCTCTCTGTGAGCCCTACGAGGCCAGGCACGGTGTGGATTGTGCTTCTGAGACAAGACTGCAGTGTCCGGTAGGAATGTGACAGAAGAGGCTGCCTTCATCTACTAAAAGCCAACTTCTGTGTGTTTTCCTGGAGACTGGATGGAATGTTAATGGCCCTGTGGTTTTCCAACTAATCTTGTACAGCCAGTACCTGTGACCTGTTCTGTTTGCTTTCCTCTCCACACCCAGAGGATTCCACCCTGTGAATGTGGTTGTTACCTACATTGTTGTTGTTGTTTTTTTCTACAAAATTGCTGGTCGAGTGGAAAGGGATGTCCTTATTCTGTCTCGTTTTCCCAATCTGCAAGTGTCCAGGTGTGGAATTGTTATGAGCAGGGCTCATTTCGTAGCAGGAGCTCCTTTGCATATTAGGCCACACACCCTTAATGTAGCCAATCCTCCAGGAGCTTACAGAGCTCTTCTTACAGGGGCTACTGTAAGTTCTTGGAGGACTGGCTACATCAGGGGTATGTGGCCTAATATGCAAATGTTGCTCCTGCTATGAAATGAGCCCTGGTTATGAAGAAAGGGTATATCCTTTCTCTTCTGCTGGGTGGTGAGCAATTTGCTAACTTGGTTTTCCGAGGATGGATAGATGGGCACATCTAGTTTTGCTAAAGCAGTCTTTCAAGTAGGATTAAGTTCTCATTATTATTTTAGTACTTCGGGTTTTTTGAGTGTGTTGAAAAAATCTCTGCAGATAAACCACACATCTCTGGAGATAAACCACACATCAACAGGGGTGATGGGCTCCTGGTTACTGCCTTATATCTCGCTCCCAGTTTTAACACTGTGTCCAGAAATTCTTCCCCCAGCCTTAGAAGTTCCTTTGGTATAGATCCCCTTTTAAGCACAGTCCTTAGCGTCTGCTGCTGAACTTTGCCTGTCTTATTGTATGCTAACATGACTTGGATTTAGGTCTCTTCCATTCCTGATTTGCTTGCAGCTAGACCATGGAGATCAAGGAGACCCACAGTTGACATCTTCCTTCATGGAATGATCTCCAGTGCCAACACAGTGTTTGAAGCCCCTAGCCACGATCATTGTGGCTCTTAGGGCCGACATAAGGCATGCCACAGACCCTGCTGTTTTTTCAACTTTGTACGCCTCCAAGGATGCCTTTGTGACCTGTGCCTGTTTAGAACCAAAGATGTGGCTGTGGTGATCCTGTTATTTAAGTCCTGTTAAAATTTGTGGGAATTATGCATGCCTAACTCTCTGCAGTCTTGTTGCCTGTGGAGGCGGAGGATTGTTCCGCAAATCTCTGCAGTACAGACTAGTTGGAGAGGCTCCCTTGCAGGCATTAGGGTGCAAATGGGCTTTAGCTAGTGTTGTAGGTGCGCTATTGTGAATGAAAACAGATCTTAGTTAAAAGGGCTTAGTTGCCCTTTGCAAAGCCGGGGTCATATACCTAAGGCTGGAATCTTTCAGTCCTGTCAATCTCTTGAGCAAGGAGAGTATTCAAACAGTGCCTGCTGTGGAAGCTTGAGGGCTCTCCAGGGAACGCATCATAACCTAGCCCGTAGCTATTGTGGAGCATCTGGGAGGCCACACCCCCTTAATCACAAGCCACGCCCCACCAAACTTGCCCTGCAAACTTATAGAATTTTTTTTTTTAAGTTTAAATGTAGCTGCGCTGCATCACTGTGCCGGTCCTGCCTGCACCGCCTTCTTCTCTTTCGGGCTCCGACCAGCTGGTTTGCTGCATTCTCCAGTCGTGTGATCTGTGCCTGCCTTCTTCCTCCTGAATTGCCCTCCCACTAGCTGGCTGGTCTGGTCCTGCCTTCTCCTGTTTTGCTGACTTGCCCCCCGTGGGGGCTGGAGAGGACTCAGGGGCAGGGAGAAGCCAGCTGCAGATTCTGCAGGGGGATTGCAGGAAGGCCTGGTGGCCGGTGAGGCTATGTGGTGGCCGCCCCCTCCCTCTTTTGTGATGTCAGCCTGAGTCAGTGGTGCCTCAGTGCCAGGAGCCCCACTAAGTGACTTGAACTTTGGGTGGCCAACAGGGCGCTCTTGGGAAGCCCTCCCAGCTCGTCCTCTCCACCAGTCTGGGACTTGCAACGGGGCTTCTCAAGAGACCAAGGGGTTTTTTTTCTTTGTTTTAAAAAACCCTTTTCCCCTTGGCAGCTGTGCATTCCCTGGAGGAGCTGTTCAGCTGGCCTCTGCCAGGGCACGAATGGCTGAGCATGCCAAAAAGCTTGGATTTATTAATTTTCTTAAAGAAGAAGAGCGCTGTTGGGTGGGATCCAATCCCAGGATCTAGTCTAGCATGTTCCCCCGGCCACGATCCTCTCTGCCCTAAAGTGAGTGAGTGAAATTTCTGTTGAATTTTTCATTGGTTTTTAATTTATTTTTAATTTTGTGACGTCGCGCCCCACCAGTTTCCCCAGTGGGGCCTCCTCCCGCTGAGAATGTTCTGGCTACGGGCCTGATCATAACATGTCTTCTGTGCCTTCCAGATTTGAATGTACCCATACTACTGTATGTTAAGAATGGCACGCTGGGATTTGTTTTCTCCAAGGGTTCCTCCCATTGTTCCAGTGAATATTTAAAGACTTTTGCTCCATGTGAAGGGTTAGGTAAGGATCACTGGGCTGGGTTTCGTGCACCACAGACCTGGGACAATGTTTGCACTTTTAATTCCTGCTCTTCTCTCCCTGCCTCCCTGTTTTTATATAAGGGTAATGTAGGTAGCTCCTTTGTGTGTTGGGGTAGGTAGGTAATCTGAGTATGTGGAGGGGTGGGGACTGAATATATGCATGAATGTGAGGAATGAATGAATGTTCTGCCCCACTGTGGGTCAGATTGGCATTGCCACAATGTGCCTTAATATATAGCCTCATTAAATGGATGCCGCTCTTTTGGCATCTTCTTCTGCTGTGCCTTCCTGCTTTAGAAAAACTACCTTCTGGTTACCAGGGATGCTTTTTGTGGTGTGATGCCGAACTTTCATTTCAGTTTTGAGACCACTGCGGGAGGACGCCAGGATTATCCACTCCCTGGGTTTGCTGTGTGCAAACCTGAAATAGTTTTTAAAAGAACATTTGAGTCCTAATACTGAAGCGCTTCATGGAACAAAGAGTATTGATGAGAATACTTGGCTAAAAGAACTCTAAAATATGGGTGGTTGGGGGATGGGCAAGCAGAGGTGTTGCAGATGCCTTCTCCGGGCTACTTTAGTTGATTTTTCCATTTGTCTTTTGGTAGTGGAGCACTCTGTTTAGGATGCCTTCCTTTTTAATGGAAGGGGAGAGGTGAGTGAAATGTTCAAATGCAGATCTCTGTAGCTCCAGCCGGATTGAAACTGTGGGTTTGAGGACAGAGGCAGAGATAAGAAAGGAACAATTTCCAAAACTGGAGATGTGCTTGTTAGTTTTAAAAGAGTGTTTCATAAATAGTTTAAGGAACACTTCAGTATGTCCATTTCTTTGGATAATTAAGCATTGACAAGGGTGGATAGGTGAGGGATTTCTTTTGCTCCCCCTCCCCAAATAATTTATCTGTTCAATTTTTTTAGAAAGAAATTTTGAAGAATTGTTTTGAATTAGATGCCTCCATCTTGTTTCCTGGTGTGTGTGTGTGTGTGTGTATACTGTCTCTTTTTAAAAAAAGAACCCAACCCTGTAAATATGCTAGAATGAATGAAACTTCACTCGCCATGATTTTCCCTTTTTGTCAAGCGTTTGAATGAAATGGAGACATCTGGAGATTTGTGGGGGTTTTTTTTAAAAAAAAATCTGTATTAAACTTGGATTTTTGTACCAAGTGTTTGTGGTGTTCAATCAAAGCATTCCATGGGAAACTGATGTGATTCCTTTTGAGGGGGGAAAACAAAAGCCTCAGCTATGTAAACATGTGAAACTTGGTCATAAAGCCGTTTGGAATGGGCATGAAATGCAGTTTTGTGGTTTAGTTCATGGTTTGTGGCAGAACCACAAGCTGAACCATGAACCTGCCCCAAAATGATATGCTGGTCCAAGAACTGAACCGGTTCATATAGGTTTTTGATCCAAGTTTAAACTCCTGCTTTCTGCTCCCTGCAAAAGTGGTGGGGAGCAGAAAGTGGGTTTAAATGGCCATTCCAGCCATTTAAACTGAACAGCTGAGTGGTGGGCTCAGAGGCACTTAAACCTCTGTTTTCTGCTTTTCACAATCCACCACAAACTGCATCAAAGTTCATGGCAGTTCTCATGGTCACATGGGCTCATGAGCCACGAACTAGCCAAAGTTCATCATGAACTTTAGTTGGTGAGCTGGTTTGTGCCCATCCTTAAAAACAGTCACACACACACACAAACCCCGGTTAAGCTTTGCACGTGTATTTAGCATTGTCCTGCTGGGGAAAGACTGTTCCTTTAAAACATTCCTGTTCCTCACCTACACACACCCTCATAGCATTTGATATTTGCATAAAAGTGCAATAAAACCAAGTGCTACAAGGGAACTCTGGAGGAACATCCTCTGTCTAAGAATTCGCCCCAATTAATGGGACTGTATCTGTCCATAGATTGGGGCCCTGCTGCAAAATGGTAGCTCAGACTGAAGTGCAGAAAGAAAACAATTCCTATGGGATTGGAAGGCCATCCCAAGGGTGGGAGGGGAAAGAGACTATAAGAAAGGTTAAAGCACTTGGGGCTCTTTAGCTTGGAGAAATGACAGCTGAGGGGTGACATGATCAAGGTTTATAAGATTATGCATGGGATAGAGCAGGTAGAGAAAGAAGTACTTTTCTCCCTTTCTCACAATACAAGAACTCAAGGGCACTCGATGAAATTGCTGAACAGTCAGGTTAGAATGGATAAAAGGAAGTACTTCACTCAAAGAGTGATTAACACATGGAATTCATTGCCACAGGAGGTGGCGGTGGCTACAAGCATGGACGGCTTCAAGAGGGAATTAGATAAACATATGGAGCAGAGATCCATCAGTGGCTAGTAGCCACAAGGTACAGATAAGAGCTCTCTGTCTGGGTCAAGTGATGCACTGTATTCTTGGTGCTTTTTTGGGGAGGGGGGCAACAGTGGGAGAGTTTCTAGTGTCCTGGCCCCTCTGCTGGACCTCTTGAGGGCACCTGGTATTTTTGGCCACTGTGTGTCAGAGTGTCGGACTGGATGGGCCATTGGCCTGATCCAACATTGGCTTATTTTATGTTCTTATGTAAGAACTCTTGACACTGGGGATAAGGGACTCTTCTGTCTGAGGGCATCTCTTTGGATGCACACAAGCTGTGATGGACTAAGCTTTCATCAAGGGGCTCCATCTTGCCCACAGGGTAAGGGACAATGAAGAGAGATCCCAACTTGGAGGTCTAAGTTAATGATGAACTCTACCCTACTGTAACTTTAAGTAAAATTTCCCTGTCCTAAAGGCCAGCATCCTTTAGGAAACACCTAGTAGGGATGAAAGAATGCATGTCTTGACCTTTTCTTTGTTCCCTTGCAAAGCCCATATTGCTTGAAGGGAATATGTGTATTCTTCATTTATTAAACTTCCGTATAGAATTGTAAGAGTTGGAAAGGGCCATACAGGCCATCTGTAGCATCCCTGACAAGTGTTTGTCCAGCCGCTGCTTGAAGACTGCCTGTGTGGGAGAGCTGATTCCACTACTGAACTACTCTTAAAAAAAAAATCCTAATATCCAGCCAGTATCTTTCCACTAGTAATTTAAACTCATTATTGTGAGTCTTATCCTCTGCTGCAAACAGGAACAGCTCCTTGCCGTCCTCTTACTACTTTGAAATACACAAAAGACAGCAATATGTGCTCTAAGACTGATCTCTGGGAAAACACCCTGTCTGTTTGGTTTTGCTATCTGAGGTATGGTACAGGGGAGGGGCAGCAGAGAAGCTCTCCATCCCTGGAGCGCGATAGCTCTAAAGTGCAAAGTTGTGATAGATTGCCTGTACGCTTGTAGAAGGGTAACAGGAGCGGCAATTGCAAATATAGAGTTCGAGACTTATGGGTCTGTCTGGCAGGAGATACTCCGAAGAGTCCTTGGTTGCTTTAGTGCTTACCCACTTTGTAATTGGCACCCCAGAGGTTCATCTGACCTCCTGAGGGATCCAATCAAAAGAAACTGGGAAGGGCTTGCAAGCCTGTTCCTTCACAATATTATTACACCCCAAAGGATCAACTACAGTAATGTTTTAGCAATGAAACCAGCAGCCATATAAACACAACCACTGGACCCCAATGAAACCAAAGATCAGCAATCTTCTATGCAACCAGTTTTAAGTTAGTTTTTTTTAAAGCCTCTATTTTATCCTCAAAATAACCCTGAGAATATGTGACTGCCCCCCCCCCAATAACCCCAAGAATATGTGACTGTCTCCCAGCAATCTTCCATGGCAGAGTAGGGATTTGAACCTGGGTCTCCCAGCCTGTAGTCCGACATTCTAACCACTGCTCTACAAAGGAAATTACTTATAACACTGGTGAAGAGTTGCCTAGCCTCTTTTATTACAAAGAAATTGGGTAGGGGTGGGGACAGTTATTGTACTTTCCACCTGCCCTTGGAAGTCTTCCAGTATTTGTTTCTCTGGATGTTAAACAGTGAAATGTATTTGAACTCTCACCCACCATCACCTGCAGGGCTGTTGGGAAGGGAAAAGAGAGAGAGAGAGAGCACGCAGCTGTCCCAAGGTCACCTGGTGAGTTTGATGGCTGGATCTGCCGCTCATCTGCTGCTGACTGCTGCACCAGGCTGGCTCTGCTTGTTCCCTTCCCCCTGGACAGTGGTTGTGTGTAGTGACCCATGGCGATTCTAAACAAATCACGTGGAACTGGCGGCTTACTGTTTGCCTTGAAAATGAAGCACCTGCTGTTGTGCAGGGCAGGGCAGGGCTGTTCTCAGTAACTTCCTGCTCCACTTGGACTGCCTTGAGAAGAAGGGAAGAGATTGGATTTATACCCTTCCCTTCACTACCCGAAGGAGTCTCAGAGCAGCTTACAGTCTCCTTTCCATTCCCACAACAGACACCCTGTGAGCTAGGTGGGGCTGAGAGAGCTCTTTCGAGAACTGCTTGTGAGAGAACAGCTCTGAGAGAACGTGTGACTGACCCAAGGTCACACCAGCAGCTGCATGTGGAGGAGTGGGGAATCAAGCCCGGTTCTCCCAGATTAGAGTCCGCGCTCCTAACCACTATACGGAACGATGCATGCTTTTGTTAGTGTCTTACATCGTTTCGTGCATACATTTCTTTATTGCTGCAATACTCATTCCGCAGGTAATGGAAAGTCAGATTTGAAATCACCATCAACTCTGCCTAGCATGAGGCCTGCTGTTCAGGGAGTCTTGCAGATTTTTCCTGCCACAGCAGCTGTTTTGGGAACTACCTGCCAATCACAATTACCACCAGGCAAGGGCCTTGGCCACTTTCCTGAAACAGGGTGGGTGCCACATTGGCAAATGGTGCTCAGAAGAGCTGGAGGTGGCTCCCAAGTCACTGAGTATAACTGCTTTATTGTTTTGTGGACCTGGGGGAAGGAAATAACTTATTTAAGCTCACATGGACCCTTGCTACATCTGAGCAGAGAACTGAAAGCATGTCTCTATTATCCATATTTTATCCTCAAAACAAACTGGTGAGGTTAGTTTAAAGACATGAAGCTGCCTTCTGTTGAATCAGACCCTTGGTCCAGCAAAGTCAGTATTGTCTACTCAGACTGGCAGAGACTCTCCAGGGTCTCAGACAGAGGTCTTTCACATCACCTACAGCCAGATCTTTTAACTGGAGGGCTTTCAGCTGGGATTGAACCTGGAACTTTAGATGAACAGGCCTGGAGGCTAGTTCACACACACAGGTTTATCACTTCGTTTCTCATTGTGTAGCTACTAAGCCCAAGTTGGCTTGGCTTGATGTATGTACTAGCTCCATTGGAAACAGTGAGTTAATCTCAGAATGACTGTATTCACACATGAAAGCCATCTTTTGAGGCTGGTGGAACCAGCCGATAGCAACTCCCCCATGTCCATGCAGAGAGTTTTGTGGTTATAATGGATCGTCCAGTGGAAGTGTCAACCCAGTGTGCCACAGCAGTGAATAAGGTAAACTCTATGCTTGGAATTATTAGGAAAGGGATTGAAGATATAACGGTTAATAGTATAATACCCCTGTATAGAACTAGACAGATTCATGGAGGATGGGTCGCAGTGACTACTAACCATGGTGAATTAAGCAGACCTCCATATTCTGAGGCAGTAAACTTCTGAATCCCAGCGCCAGGAGGCAACATCAGGGGAAGGCCTTGGCCTCTATGCCCGGATGTTGCCCCTCTAGAGTAAATGGTTGGCCACTGTGTGAGACAGAATGCTGGACTAGATGGACCACTGGTCTGATCCAGCAGGGATCTTCTTATGTACACAACTCTCCCTATAGTTCTGTTTCAACTATTCATACCATACATCTACTGTTTGCACTTCTGTGTGTTGATGGCTAAATAACATTTCTCTCTCCATTGCCCACAACACCTACTTGGTGCTTTATGTTGTAGGAAGCTGTAGAACTGGGAATTTGAAACAATGCAGTGTGGGTAAAATATGCTCAGCAGTCCCCAAATCAGGTTGAAAAGAGAAGCAAGTTCTCTAGATTCACTAGGTTCTGATTCATGAACTGCAGACAGATCTCATTGGACAGTTGGTGAGGTCTCTGTTCTTCACACAGTCGGAGGAGCCACTTTTCCTCATCGTCACCAGGAGAAGTCCCATAAACACTCAGGCTCAAAGGCCCAGGCCAGAAGATGGGTGCTCTTCCGCCAACTGCCTTTCTCCTTCTCCACTTTTCCCCTCAGGATCTACCGTTTCATCCATTCTCTACTCTCCCTGGAGAAAAATGCCTCGGGTACTACTCGATAATACAGCATTCTCAAGGTTGCCGCCACCACTTCAATACTAGAATTCCTTCAATTTACAAACGTTGCAGGGGCCTAGGGTGGCCAACTCCAGGTTGGGAAATTCCTGGAGATTTGGGGATGGAGCCTGGGGAGGACAGGGACCTCAGTGGGGTACAGTGCCATAGAGTCCACCCTCCAAAGCATCCATTTTCTCCAGGGGAACTGATCTCTGTGGTCTGGAGGTGAGCTGCAATTCCGGGGGATCCCCAGGTCCCATCTGGAGGCTGACATCCCTAGCATCCCTAGCATGACATCCCTAGGGGAAGGAATGCAGCAGAGTATGCCATAGAGTCCACTCTCCAAAGCAGCCATTTTCTCAAGGGGAGACTGATCTCTGTCATCTGGAGACCAATTGTAATTCTGGGAGATCTCTAGGATGCACCTGGAAGTTGGCAACCCTATCTCAAAATCTTAAATGTGCCCATAAGCTCCGGAGAGTCCTCTGCAACCAGACAGAATCTTGCTCTGAACTGAGCACACAAATGTTTGTTTTAGTTCTCTAAAATTTTTATGTGAATGGCTGTTAAGAAAACGAGACTGTATTCTATAGTTTTTCCAGAAGATGGCAATATAGTACTCCACAAAGCTAGAACTCTCTTATTTTTTCCTGAGTATTTCTAGGCTTTCTGCATCCACCTGTTGGGCTTTTAGCGAACATGAGCCCCTGACTTTTGCTGGTGTAATTTGGAGGGAAAACCCTCTCTCTGGCATTATTCTGTATTCAAAACAGCTTAAAAAGTCTACACAATAAATTTTAAACCTTTTCAGATTAACAAATGACTTACAGAAAAACATTTGCCTTGCAAAAAGCCATCACTGAGGGTTTTATTCATTTACTTAACTATTTAAATGTGAAATTGTATACTCCTAGTGAGGATCCAGAGCAGTTTATAACATTGCCCTCCCCTTCATTTTATACTCAACAACAGGGCTGTGAGTAGGTTAGGCTGAAAGAGAGTGACTGGCCCAAAGTCAGCCAATGAACTTCTGTGATAGAGTGGAGATTCAAACTCAGGTTGCTAAGATCGTAGTCTGGTAACTGTAACCACTATGCCACGTGGCTTTCTTTCTGAACCCTGCCTTGCAGTCTGTTCTGTCCATCTGAAGCTGCAAGGAGCAAGACCTTGCTGATGGGGAGGTCTATGTACCTGATGCGTGGAAGGCACTGTTTAAAGAAAGTTGAAGCTCAAATACTTTGGCCACCAAATGAGAATGGAGCACTCACTGGAGAAGACCCTGATGCTGGGAAAGATTGAAGGTAAAAGAAGAAGGGGACGGCAAAGGATGAGACGGTTAGACAGTGTTATTGATGCAACTAATGTGAAGTTGAGCAAACTCCGGAGGACGACGAGGGACAGGAGGGCCTGGCGTGATGTGGTCCATGGGGTCGCGAAGAGTCGGACTCGACTGTGCGACTGAATAAGAACAACAGAAGTGACGATCTAAGTTGGCATATGGTTCATATTGAGGAAGCAAGTTTTAATACAGTTATCTGAAAGTGCCACTAAATGAACAAGTTCCACCAGCAAACACCAGAATTGCAGAGGGCTTTGGCGGGGGGCATGTAAATTCGTGTTCCAGATGACGTATATTGCTTTCTTTCTCCCACACTCCCATTTCTTTTTTCTTTTTTTCTTGACAGCAAGGCTCATCTGAGAAGACTCGGAACATTTCTCACACTCAGCACTTTTGATTTGTTTCAGTATTAATTCTACACGCGCAGCCTCCATACCACCCACTTTCATACTTACTGGGAAAATTCTTTTTCTGGATGTAAATAACTGATAGGTTCCCCTAAAGCTCGGCTCCAGATAAATGTAATTTATTAAACTCTCTCTCTCTCTCTGTATATATAACAGCTGAGCTCTGTTTAGCTCATTTGAGGTATTGTTTATATTGGCATGTACAGGTATGTGCAGAGGGTGTGCAGTTTAATTGTGCCATTTTTTTAAAAAAACAGAACACTCCTTTTTGGCGCAGTTGATGCAGTACCAAATCTGTCTGTAAAAGTTGGCTTTAAAATAAATGCATAGATTTGCCTCCAAACAGGTGAGCAAGTGCTGCAGGATGTCCTCTGGCATGTTTCTTGGCCCTTCGTTTATTTCTGAGCTGTTCTTTGTACAACCTTGCAGGTTTGTATTTATGCAGTGCATAACCTGCAGTGCAGGTTAATAATGGCACTGCACACAGGAGGGAATTCTAGGGACAGCGGCCTGTCCCATCATAGTGGTTCAGAATCAAGCAAGTCTCCATCTGTCAAAATTCCGCCTTCTACACCAGGGGTCCCCACCCTTTTTGAGCCTGCAGACATGTTTGGAATTCTTACACAAGAGTGGTGGGCGCAGCCACAAAATGGCTGCTGCAAGAGGTGCAGCCAGCCACAAAATGGCTGCTGCAGGAGATGGTACCACACACACAAAGGAAGCCCAAATGTAGGGGGGAAAGGGGTAATTTGAAAATGCACTGTGAAAGAAGAGTGAAAGAGAACAAAACCAACACTGTGGTGGCAACTGCCACTAAAACAATGTTATTTTAATCTGCCTGGCCTATCAGATCTCCAGTTGCTGACTAGAACACCAATGTGGCCCCACCCACTCTCGGTGCCATGGTGCCCATGGATGCCATGTTGGGGACCCCTCTTCTACACTATTCTTAACCAAAGGGTTGGAAGCAATGCTCCCTCTAAGCTGTGGGGTCTTGTGAGCAAAAATTCTACTTTGCGAGCTACTGGCATTAAAAAGGTGAGCGAGTGATTTGGCTGCTCCATAAATTAGTTTGCTCTGGAGCCATCCTTCCTGAGCTAAGAAAAAAATGTGTGAGCCGGAGGCTAAAAAACTGTGAGCTAGCTCACACTCACTCAGCTTAGAGGGAACACTGGTTGGAAGTATCTGTGTGGCTCCATGGGGAATAAAATCCCAGAAGCAACAGCAGTGCAGTACCTTTTATTAGGACCAACCCCCCATCATCAAATAATGAGCACACTATTGTGTTACACAGAGCTCTCTATCAGACTGGACATTCAGTGTAGAACAGGTGGTAAGCCATTTCAAGGCATGATGGGGGAAAAACATGCTACCAGCCAGCTTGTTGCCTTTTAAAAATTGAGACCAGGAGGTGCTGCAGACTAACTTCGAACAGGGGAGAAAATGGTTCCAAGTTTCATCAGGGGTTCCTGGGGTGGAAAAGGCGGTGAGGATGGGGGAGGGCGCTTCTCTTTGGAGAAGATAAAAGCCAGATGTTAATGAGATTCCCTCTGCAGCTTTAGTTGGGACACAAGAAGGCAGAAGTGAAATGTGGTTGTCCTCATATTTTCCGAGCTGGAGTTGAATTTGCATTGGGTAAGCAATTGTTCCCCTGACCTGCATCGCCCAGGCTAACCAAATCTTGTCAGATCTCAGAAAACTAAGCAAGGACAGCCCTGGTTAGTACTTGGATGGGAGACCACTGAGGAAGTCCAGAGTAGCTACACATAGGCAGGCAGTGGCAAACGATTTCTGTTTTTCTCTCGCCTTGAAAACCCTCGAACCCATAAGCTGTCTTTGACTTTATAGCAAAAATAAAAAAAAAAGGAATGCTTATCAAAGGAACCCATCCTCTCTTGCATTTGGTCCACTAACAGTTCTCGGCTTCATCTGGAAAGTTTTGCTGTATGGAAAACACTGGAATGTTTTCAATAGAAGTGTGGGGCCATGAGTCGTCTCACTTTCAAATCTGGGCTCAGCAGTTCTGCCCACTACCCGTTCACTGACACCACCTGTCGGCTTGAGCCCCTTAGCCGACTAAGCTGCCATTAAGCCTCCCAGCGGTAGATTATGGGAGTCACTCCGAGTCTGTCACAGAAATCTTTGGGCCTGGAATATGTCACGCCACTGCTAGAAGCCAAGTGCGGCTTGAGAACTGTTTATGAGGAGAATTCCCCTCATAAACAAGGGGCTTCGTTTCGGTGGATAAGAAAGGAGGGGTTCATAACAGTGGTTGTGAAATAAGGAGAGGGGAAAAATAATTCTGTACGGTTGTCTCGGTCTTGTAGGCAGCCAGACTCCTTTAGGGTCTGCTGGCATCATGTGTCTCACTGAAAGGGTGGGTGGGATGTCTCCTGCGGCTATTCATTTGGATAGTTATATGCTGCTTTTCTCCCTGCTGAGGACCCAAAGCAGCTTACAACATTTTTCTCCTCTGTTTTCTCTTCACAATAACCCTGTGAGGTAGATTCAGGGCTGAAGCAATAGGACAAAGTTTGAATCCAGTGGCACCTTTAAGACCAATAAAGTTTAACTCTGGATATAAGCTTTCATGTACTTGCATTAACACCCCCCCACACACACACCTATATTACAATGCGTGAGGAAGTCTGTTTCAATGTACCTGAAGAACTGGACTCAAATTTTGTTCTGTCAGAAGTTTAGTTACTGATGTCCTCAAGGACAGACTTACCAGCAACATGGTATAGAAACTCTGCTTCGCCTGTAAGTCTTGTCTCATTTCATCCATATAGCCAAACAGTGGGAACTTTCTAGACTAGTCTACATTCTTGTATTTGTATGCTAATTTGCCGCTAATTCACAGGTTGCAAGTAGATAAATAGTAGAAACCTTTACCTTTAAGCCTGCACTGGTGGGTATGAAAGAGCAGTAGATGGACTGCGGCACTTTTAAAAATGGTCTTCCGTTTTAGCTGCCGGTGTTACGGAAAAAAGCACCTCTTTCTTTCTAGTCCTGATATCTCACTCTTTAAGCTGCTTGGAATGAACCCAAGAGAAGTGGGCTTCCCCCCCGCCCCAACACACACTTTGGAGCTTTCCTCTGCTTTGGCACTTTCTTCTCAGTCCCCCTGAAGTAAGTGGCAGACCTTATGATTGGCACAGGGGGACCGTACTAATCCTAGATAAAGTTAAGTCCCCAATCTGATACCGCAGCAATTAAACGTAGACAAATCCAATTACAATCTGGCACCCTTTAATTGGCTCGGAGTAACGGTGGGCCTGACACTGCGGGCGAGGATTACGGATGCCGCTGAGCCCTGCTCAGAAGTCCAGAGGATGGTGTGATGTGGTCTGAGACACGGAATTGTGTCTGCTGGCAAGTCTCTGGAACAGCTGCTTAGGGCTGCCTTCTAGGTCAGGCTGTCCAGCTGCCAGCTCTGGGTTGGGACATACCTGGAGATTTGGGGGATGGCGCCTGAGGAGAACAGGATTTGGGTGGGAATATAATGCCATCAGTCGTAAGTAGGATTGCCAGCCTCCAGGTAGGGTGTGTGTGTGTATACATACACACAGACACACACACACACAGAGATCTCCTGGGATTAGGGTTGCCAACCTCCAGGAAATGGCTGGCGATATCCCACTATTACAATTAATCTCCAGGCGATTGATGTCAGCTCACCTGGAGAAAATGGCTGCTTTAAAGGTGGACTCTATGGTATCATCCCACATTTAACTCTCTCCCCTCCCCAAACCCTGCCCTCCTCAGGCTCCACCCCCCCCCCAAAATCTCCAGGTATTTCCCAACCTGGACAGGCAACCCTACCTGGGGTTACAACTGATCTCCAGGCAACAGAGGTCAGTTCACCTGGAGAAAATGGCTGCTTTGGAAAGTGGACTCTATGGCATTATACCCCATTGAAGTCCCTCCCCTACCGAACCCTGCCCTCCTCAAGGTCTACTGTCCCCCAAATCTCCAGATATTTCCCAACCTGAAGTGGGCAACCCTAGTTGTAATCCCAGGAGATCTCCAGCCGCCATCTGGTGATTGGTAACCCCTAGGTCAGGGACAGAGCCCATGGTAGGTCCTGGAGCAGCCAGAAAGTGTAGACCACGGACTTTCTTTCAGGGAGGGGGGGTTTGGAGTACAGCACAGCAGCAGCATATTATCCCAAGGTATACAGGCTTTTTAAAAAAAAAAATGTTTAATGGGAAACCACACTTTTTTGATCCCCAAACTGGACTGATTTTTTTCTTGTTCCTCACTATTGGTTGTTTGTCAACCTTGGCAACAAAATGAAAGTTATCTGTCACCATGGACTATAGGGCTGCCAACTTGGGCTTGGGACATTCCTGGAAATTTGGGGGCCGAGCCTGGAGAGGGCAGAGTTTGGGGAGTGGAGGTACCTCAGAGGGGTATAATGCCATAGAGTCTACTCTCCAAAACAACCCTACGGGACAAATTCTACTGAAATGGAGAAAGCCTGCTGCTGCTTGCAGTACTGAAATACTTCTGTGGCATAGCTTCGGTGTGGAAGGCATTGGGGCGCAGTGAAGTTATAACAAGAGAGGTTTACCGATAGTTAGGCTGGCAGCAAAAGCTTTACAGCCAGTTTGGTGTAGTGGTTAAGTGCGCGGACTCTAATCTGGGAGAACTGGGTTTGATTCCCCACTCCTCCACTTGCACCTACTGGATGACCTTGGGCAAGCCATAGCTCTGTACCAGCTGTTCTCTCAAGAATAGTTCTCTCAGAGCTCTCTCAGTCCCACCTACCTCACAGGGTGTCTGTTGTGGAGAGCGGAAGGGAAAGGAGTTTGTAAGCCGCTCTGGGACTCCAAGTGAGTGAAGGGCGGGATATAAATCCAATCTCTTCTTCTTCTTCTACAGTGTCAAGAGCTCTCTCTGGGAATCTAGAAGAAGAAGAGGAGATTGGATTTATACCCCACCCATCACTCACTTGGGAGTTTCAGAGCGGCTTACAAACTCCTTTCCCTTCCCCTCCACACAACAGACACCCTGTGAGGTAGGTGGGGCTGAGAGAGCTCTTTCCCAAGCTGTCCTTGAGAGAACATCTAGGAGTCATACATCCAAAAAGTGTCCCCTGAGAAACTTATTCCCTTTCATTTCAGTTCTATGAATAGGTAGCAAGGTCGTTTCCTGCCCTGTTATATGCAGTCCGTTGACCTCTTTGTGGAGGCCTGGACAAAGTTTATGAGCTGAAACCAGTCCAGTAGTTAAGCGCAGGGGATAAGTTCTTAGTGGGAAAGTGGTTTCCACTACTTTGAATCCATCAAAACTTCCAAATACATTTTTTTTAATGGCTAAAAGCCATGTCATCGCAAAGGTGTGGCCTTTGCAACAGCCATGGGTTTCCCCCACATAACATCTGACCTCATGCTTGGTCCAGGAACACTCATGGATATAATGTTTGGTTTTGCATTGTCTTGGAAACACTTGCAAAAGTTACTGAGCATGCAGAAATTATGCTTTTATCATGAGCAGACTGGTATCTTGTGAAGATATATATTTCCTGTTGAAACAGCGCTTTAGAATAGCTTGCCAACAGAGCTTCGTGGAATGACTAAGTGTTGCCCAAAACTGCTGTAAGCTTTAGTGACTAAGAACATAAGAACATAAGAGAAGTCAATGTTGGATCAGGCCAATGGCCCATCCAGTCCAACACTGTCACACAGTGGCCAAAAATAGCAGGTGCCATCAGGAGGTCCATCAGTGAGTTGCCTCCTGCCAGGAGACTTCCCGCCAGCAACCTTTGTTGTGGGAGAATTAAACAACGAAACATAGGCATCACACGCACCATGATGTCACTTCCAGAGAAACCAGGAAGTGACACCACAGGGCTCTAGGAATTGCTGAAAACTCTATGGCTTTACCATATAGGTTCCGGTACTTATTAGAGTCACATGATGTCACTTCCAGGGAAACTGGAAGTGATGTCATGGCACACATGATGCCAGCACCCCCATGTCCCCATCCCCCAAGCTTCCACTGGTGGCCAAGTATGGCCTGGCCACTCTAATGTCAACAGATTAGCAGCCCCCAAGATGAGCATATACAACACTACCCTTGTGACACTTTCTTCTTTCTTGTAAAGACATTAAGAGCTTCTTACATTGGGGGAAGGCTCCCAGTACCATAGGAACACACGGCTGTTAGCTCAGCATAGTGCTGGGATACAACTCAGGAGTCTGTATCATTTTACTTTGAAGCTGTGTGCATTATACTTGACCATTCCTTGGAACTGTTCTAGGGCATCTCTCAGGTATGCTTATGGTTGCCAGCTGTGGGTTCAAAATTCCAGGAGGAGGAGGAGGAGGAGGAGGAGATTGGATTTATATCCCACACTTCACTACCCAAAAGGAGTCTCAGAGCAGTTTACAATCTCCTTTCCCTTCCCTTATCCACAACAAACAGCCTGTGAGGTAGGTGGGGCTGAGACAGCTCTTTCGAGGACTGCTCGTGAGAGAACAGCTCTGAAAGAACTTGTAGCTGACTCAAGGCCACACCAACAGCTGCATGTGGAGGAGTGAGGAATCAAGCCCAGTTCTCCCAGATTAGAGTCCGCACTCCTAACCACTACAACAAACTGGCTCTGGGAACTTCACAGGGTGGAGCCTGCGAAGGGCAGGGTTTGCGGAGGGGCAGGGCCTCAGCAGGATATAATGCCATAGAGTCTGCCTTTCAGAGCCATTATTTTTTCCAGGGGAACTGATCTCTCTAGCGTGGAGGTCAATTGTAATTCCAGGAGATCTCCAGGCACCACCTGGGGACTGGCAAGCCCAGATCGGCTTCAAACCTTGTAAAATCTCTGCATGGGACATGTCCCCATCTGGGAATTGAGTTGTGGATTACTTGGTCAGGGAGAAAGTATACTATCTCCGGTCTTAAATCCTAACCGTTCTTTTCCCCAATCAGTGTCATTGCTAACCATGAAAGTCACGATGGGCAATGAACTGTGTAAAGCTCACCTATTACAGCTTTGAGTTACTACCTTGAGGTCCTTGAGAGACAGATGTGAAAGCTGAGAAGTAAATTAAAGGCAAATGGAAAACCTATTACTTCTGCTGTCAAAGTGGTGCTTCTCACAGACTTCAACTGAGTCTAAATAGCAATGGTGCACTGGCACTTCACAGGGAAGGAGATGTTTACAGGAAATCAGGAAATCCATCAAGAAAGCCGAGGTTTTGCAATTTAAGTCATGTACGCAATTTAAGTCATGTATGCAAAATCTAGCTCCGTCACAACTTAGTCGTCATCAAAGTAGGATCCGCATTTTGCTGGATATTATACTATCACAACCATGCCTTTTTTTGATTTCCCTGTACTTATGTGGAAAATGGTAGGTTTGATTCCAAATGGTTTCTGCTTTATTTTTGTGAGATAAAGTACGTTGGCTGCAATTCTCAAACCTGGGAAAGAAGAAAAGCTGGTTTCCCCCCCAAAAAAACTGGGGCCAGCAGGAGGCAGGTCTCGCATCCTCGGCAAAGAGGGTACTAGCTCAGTTGCCTATGACTGGGGAATTTTTCACGACCAAGGAGAAGTGAAGGACAAGATCAATCTATCACTTAAGACCATCTTCTAACTCTCATCAAATTTCATCTATTCCGCGTTCCTTTGAGGTGGGAGAATTGTTAAAAGCCTTTTTGGCACAGAGATGGAATTCGTGTACCTCTTTGTGGAAATGATTTCCCCTTCTACTCCTGTCATGCGTGTGATCTATGCAGGATCCTATTCTTATCTTATGATGCACGTCAGAGGTAGCACCACCACTAAAGGAATGGTCTCGTGATGGCCAAATGTACGGGGAGCTGCAGGCTTCGTAAACATGGTGTGGATCCATTTGAAGTCACAACCGACATGGCAGCCCCCTGCATGGGGTTTTTAAGGCAAGAGATTAGCAGAGCTAGTTTGCCATTGCCTTCCTCTGCGTAGCAACCATGGACTTTGTTAGTGGGCTCCCATCCAAATACTAATCAGGGCCAACCCTGCTTAGCTTCCGGGCTCTGACAAGATCGGGCTAGTCTGGGCTATTTAGGTGGCACGGTTAGTGTGGCAGAAAATTCCTTGTTTGCTTTTGGCATTGTTAGATGTTTGGGTCCACTGCATCACCAACAGAAAACCGGATAGACAAAGAAGGCGGTTCGTTTTCACAGATTTATCCTTGTCCTACATTAGGCAGTGTGTAAACTGAAGAAACAAATGGTTGAGAAGCTGGGTCAGGACTGTGAACTGGTAAAATTAGTCAGGCTCACTTCAGCTGCTTCCATGGGGAGGATTTGTTCCAGCCTGTCTCTGAGACTGTATTAAGAGTCTTGGATGCAACCATACCACATCATCCTTCATTCATTCTCCCTCTGTCAAAGTGTGAGATCTCCAGACCCTACCTGGAGGTTGATAACCCTAAGTCCATCCTACTTTGGCTGAAGAAAGCAAAACAAACAAACTAGGCCACAACTCAGGGGGTGTGTGGGGGGTGGAAGAACCTGTGCAGGAAGCCCTATAGCAGAGCACAGGGGTTCTTTGGGAGGGAGATGCAAGAAGGGTTGGGGGCAGACAGGGTTGCCATGTCCCCCCTGGTCTCCAGCGTGGGGTGAGTGGGAAGGGTTGCCACTTCAAGACTGGGAAACTCCTGGAGATTTGAGGATGGAGTCTGGGAGGACAGGGACCTCAGTGGGGTACAATGCCCTAGACTCCACCCTCCAAAGCAGCCATTTTCTCCAGGGAAACTGATCTCTCTAGTCTGGAGATGAGCTTTGTTTATTTGTTTGTTATTATTACGGCCCATGGCCAGCATAGATGGAAGTAAACTAGTTTACATAAAATACAGAAAGTGCAGCCATTTCTATGGGAATATTATAATAAAATGTACAAAGACTTAAGGAAGAAGTATTTAAAAGAAGAAGGAAAAAAAGGTGCAAAGCCTTGGGAGGACAGGAACCTTAGTACAATACCATTGTCCACCCTCCAAAGCATCCATTTTGCCCAGAGGAACTGATCTCTGCAGTCTGGAGAAGATGAGCTGTAATCCCAGGGGATCTCCAGGGCCCACCTGGAGGCTGGCATCCCAAGCAGAAAACTGGGAAACTGGAGGTCTAGATCAAGGAGATGAACTATGGTCAGTTTCTTTAGCAACTGAGCTGCAAAGCAGGTCTGAGAGTTGCTGTTCATGCCACATCTCAAATCCTGCAGCCTTCTAGCAGAGCAAAGAATTTCCACCCCTTCCCCGAGCTTCATGTGGATGGTAGCATGTTTCAGCTTGCTGCGGGGTGTGGGGGAAGGGTGGGGGGCCGCTATGACTAGAGTGGGATTCCAGCAACAGACAAACCTTAAATCTAAAGATTAGTCCTGGCTCTAGGGAGCCAGGAGATTACAGGTGGTGGTCTGTGCTGACTTGTGTGTCAAACAAGTGGGGCCTGTGTATTATCAGGAGCTGCCGCTAATATTGCAAATCATTCCCAAGTATGGTACGTGTATCTATTTCTTCCCTCTCTCTCTGAATAACTCCAGAAATGGGGACGGGGATCAGGAATCTCTTAATGCTCTTTCCTTGCACACCCGTTTTATGGCCACTTTTCTCTTTAATGTCCAGCTTGATTTTTGGCAATACAGCATTTACTAATCTGAATCCCCCTCCAACGCATCTCCATTTGTCCCCCCCCCCCCGCCCATTCCCCTTTTCCTGCTTCCCGCCATGATGTTACCCAGAGAGGAATCACCTTCCATGATCAAAGAACTGGGGTGGGTGGTGGGTGGGGGATAGGATTTCAGACTAGGCCAGCAAAGATCTGCTTTCAATTCAGGGTTGTCAACTCCAGGTTGGGAAATTCCTGGAGATTTGGGCCTGGAGCCTGGGGAAGGCAGGGTTTGGGGAGGGAGTGACCTCAGCAGGGTATAATGCCATAGAATCCACTTTCCAATGCAGCCATTTTCTCCAGGGGAGCTAGCCTGAAGTTTAGTTGTAATTCCAAGAGATCCACAGGCCCTACCTGGAGGCTGAAAACCCTGTTTCAAATCCCTGCTCTGCCATGAGTATCATTGGGTGACCTTGGGCCATTATGGTACCAGACAAATGGTGCCATACAGAGGCCTTGTGGCTGCCATAAGGACTTTACATCGGGCATGCGGTGGGAGTTCTGTGCCTTCCAGATGCATGTGGGCCCAGTTCTGATCACTACCGCAGTGCATGTGGTGAGTAGGGATACCAACCTCCAGGTGGGACCTGGGGATCCCATGGAATTGCAGCTACAGAGAATTGCAGAGATCAGTTCCTCTGGGCAAAATGGATGCTTTGGAGGATGGGCTCCATGGCATCGTACCCCACTAAGATATCTGTCCTCCCCAAGCTCCACCCCCAAAACTCCAGGAGTTTCCCAGCCTGAATCTGGCAAACCTAACCCCCCATCCCCTGCCAGTGGCCGGGCGAACCTGGCAATCCAGGCAATGAGAAAGATTCTCAGAGATTAGTTTCCCAGGAGTAAATGGCTGTTTTGGAGGGACGGCATTATACACAGTTGAAATCCCTCTTCTCCCCCAATCCTACCCCCCCCCCCCAGGCTCTGCACCCAAATCTCCTGGAATTTCCCAACCCAGAATAAGAAACCCTGTTCAGGATGGGAAAAGATCACCGGGGCAGAGGTGGGCAGAAGGCTGATTCTGAAAATCAGAATGAGGCCCACGTGCCTCTGGGAGGCTAGTACCTCCCATCGCATGCCTGATTCAAAGTCATCATGGCAGCCACGGGGACTTTGTATCATTTGAACTGGACCTCACTTTCAGAGTAACCTGATTGCTGGGGGGATGGGAAGGCGGAACACGTGCAAAACTTTGAACTCCTTGGAGGAAGGGCGGACTTAAAATGTGACAGCTCATTCCCCCTCTCAGTCTCTTGAGCTACTTGTCAGATTCTGGCTCTCTGCTATGCCCAGCATTCTGGAAGTCTCCCCTGTTTCCACACACCTCACCATAAACATCTTGGTGATTGTGTGGACCTCCTCCCTTTCAGATTTTGGCTGTTCCAGCTCTTGCCCACACCCCGTCTCCCCGCTGCTCAACCTCAGCTGTTTATTTTGGATGACTATACTCCTCTCTGCAACTCTATACTGCCATCTCCCTCACTGTCGATTTGGTGTAGTGGTTAAGTGCGCAATCTGGGAGAACCGGGTTTGATTCCCCACTCCTCCACTTGCAGCTGCTGGATGACCTTGAGCAAGCCTTGAAAGAACAGTTCTCGAGAGAGCTCTCTCAGCCCCACCTACCTCACAGGGTGTCTGTTGTGAGGAGGGGAAGGGAAAGGAGATTGGAAGCTGCTCTGAGACTCTGAGTGAAGGGTAGGGTATGAATCCAATCTCCTCCTCCTTCTTTCCGGCTTGTGCTCTTGCTTGATCTTGATAGACCTTCTCTATCTCTCTGACCTCTAATTTGGGAGAACCAGGTTTGATTCCCCACTCCTCCACATGCAGCTGCTGGTGTGACCTTGGGTCAGTCACAAGTTCACTCAGAGCTGTTCTCTCACGAGCAGTCCTTGAAAGAGCTCTCTCAGCCCCGTCTATCCCACAGGGTGTCTGTTGTGGGGAGGGGAAGGGAAAGAAGTTTGTAAGCTGCTCTGAGACTCTGAGTGAAGGACAGGGTATAAATCCAATCTCCTCCTCCTCTTCTTCTTCTGACTGACCATCACCGTATCTCCTTCAACATCTACACACATGGTCCACCTCTGCTGCACTCTACCCCCTGCTCCTTCCATGACTTGACGTCTACTGAGACAGTGTCTTTCTTAGAAGTATTGTCCGTCTTCTCTCAGTGCTGGGTAGACTCTGCAATTTCTGTCTTCAGCTCATCAATAGAACCTGGCTTCTGCCCTCTGCGCTCCATTGAAATGGACAATGAATAACTGTGTGTCGTCACGTTGCAACCAACTCATGGCGACCCCATGACCCTGGGGTTTTCAAGGCAAGGGATGAGCAGAGGTGGGTTGCCATTGCCTTCCTCTGCACAGCAACCCTGGACTTCCTTGGTGGTCTCCCATCCAAGTACTAGCCGTGGCTGACCCTGCTTAGCTCCCAAGCTCTGACGAGATGAGGCTAACCTGGGCTATGAGGTGGGTGAAGCTGTCTTCGGCTCAATCACGGACTATCTCCATGCTGCCAAATGAAAAGCTCGCAGCCTCCAGTCATTCTGCCATTTTCCACATGGAGGACAAAGAGGGACACTGTTTGATGCTCTTCACACTGTTTCTGTGACTCTGTCCTCAGCTGGGTATCTTTCAGGTCTGATTACTCATGCAGAGTTTCCACAGGAGGAAGTTCTTCCGCTGCCCTCTGGGGTCCTCCAGGGTCTTGTCCTGAGCCCTCTTCTGTTATTTCTCTACATGCCATTGCTGGGTGAACTTCATTAAAACCTGTGTCTTTCAGCACCACCTGTACACTGTTGAGACCCAAACCTACCTTTCTACCAATAGTCCTTCTAAGCAGTGGAGTCCTGTGAGCAAAAATTTCCACTTTGTGAGCGACTGGCATTGAAGTGGTAAGTGAGCGACTGGGCTGCTGCATAAATTAGTTGGCTCTGGAGCCCTCCTTCCTGAGCTGAGATAAAAATGTGTGAGCCAGAGGCTGCAAAACAGTGAACTAGCTCACACTAACTCAGTTCAGAGGGAACATTGCTTTCTACCCCTGAACTTCCTTCTTCCCTTCCATCGCACACGTCTATATCGTCAGTTCCAGGTTTAAAAGGTAAGCTTTAATTATGTAAAACTCAAATTTAATCAAGGAAAAAACCACACCAGAGACCATTCACGGTCACAGTAATTGACAACCCCCCCCCTTTATTTTGCTCAGCTAGTTAATACCTGTCGTGGCCAGCTCCTTATTAAACTCTCCACCAGATGTCTCCAATGGATAAGCTATAAAGGGTTTTGGACATGCCCACTAACTTGTCCAGGAACGTCTGCAGCTAGCTGTTTGTCATGCTACACACGATCCCTTCTTTTCAAGTCCAAGCACAGACGCAGAGCAGGATCAGACCTCCAAGGCAGGTTGTGGGCCTGCCAGGAGCATGCAGGACACCTGGAGAGGGGTGGTTCCGTTTGGTGTGGTGGTTAAGAGCACGGATTCTAATCTGGGAGAACTGGGTTTGATTCCCCGCTCCTCCGCATGCAGCTGCTGCCGTGACCTTGGGTCAGTCACAAGTTCTCTCAGAACTGTTCTCTCAAAGACAGTTCCTGAGAGAGCTCTCTCAGCCCCACCTCCCTCACAGGGGAAGGGAAGGGAAAGGGGATTATAAACTGCTCTGAGACTCCTTCAGGTAGTGAAGGGCAGGGTAGAAATCCGATCTCTTCTTCTTCTTCAATAGGTGGTGGAGAAATACTGTTCATAAAAGTAAAGATGGTGAACAGGAGGCAAGACTGGTAAGGAAGCTGTGAAGTTTGTTGTCCAAAACCTCTGGTCCCTAAGAATGTGGCTTTAATAGCTCCATCAGGGCTATTGTGCTGCTTTCTATGGGGCTGGATCCAGCCAGCATTTTCACTCACTCACACAGTTCTCCTCCTTACCACAGCCACTGTTCCACACGTCTACTGTCCATTCTGGTCCCACGATCCTAGGCTTGCCAAATTCCCACCGGGGGTGGGGGAATTCCTCACCCCCCGCAGGCCCTTCCTGGGTAGTGGGAGGAAAATGGAGGTTGGTTGGAAAGGTGATCATCAGCATCCCAGTGCCCCCCCAATGCCCCCAAGAGGAGCTAAAGAAGTTCAGTCTTGTGCCAAAGGAGCCCCTTAATGTACTTCTAAAGATTAATGCATTTATTTATACCATGCTGAGTTCCAGCGTGGTTTAGTGGTGAGAGCCAGCGTGGTGTAGCGTTTAAGTGTGGAGGTCTCTAATCTGGAGAGCTGGGTTTGATTCCCCATTTCTCCTCCACATGAGGCCTGCTGGGGGACCTTGAGCCAGTCACGGTTCTCTCCAAACTCTCTCAGTCCTGCCTCCCTCACAAGGTGCCTGTCATGGGGAGAGGAAGAGAAAGGAGATTGTAAACTGCTTTGAGACCTCTTAGGGTAGAGAAAAGTGGGGTATAAAAACCTACTCTTCTTCTATAAAAAGCCTACCCATCTTCTATTGTTGCAGTGGCTTTTGCAAGCAACAGTCGACTTGGTTGGACATACGTACCGTATTTTGCTGAAAGCGTGGGAAGGTTTCCAGGGAACTTATTTCTCAGTTTAGCCAGGAAAGGACAACTCTTCAGTTCCAGGGATTCAAACGCCAGCCCCCTTCAGCCGGTATCCATCTCCGCCTCCCAGCACTGGGGAAATTACTTCCAAATGTTTGAACATATGTGGGGTTCTTTCCTCCATTTGATTCATCGTGTGTCATTTCTCCAGGGGCCTTTGTGTGTGTGTTGCCATCTCTTGCAATCTGTTTGAGGTTGCTTTGGGGTCGAGATGGAGATCATCCGTGTTCAGACCCCTCCGAGCCAGAAAAACACAACTCTCTGACCAAGTGTTCTGGAATCCTTTGCAGTGAATTATGAAATTTTGCAACCCACAGAAGAAAATTGTTGTTCGGCGTAAATTATTCCGAACGGAGAGTTTGTTCAAAATAAAACGAAATAAAATACACATTGAGGGTTATTTTGGATGGCTGGCCATGGGGAGAGCACGGAATTAGTCAAGAGCACACTTCAGTTTAATTGCTTGTGGGTGTCTATGAGAGCGAGTGAGAAATATCCATTGTTCTTTGCAGAATGGCTGGGAAAAGAGGGGCAGTGTCTGTGGTGTGGTGGTTAGAATATTGGATTAACATCTGGAAGATCTGGGTTCAAATCAGCTGTAAAGTTCACTGGATGACCTTGGGACAATCACTCTCAGTGTAACCAACAGGGCTGTTGTGAGGATAACAGGTGGGGGACATAGGTGTGCATGAACATGCAGGGGGTGAGTTGTTTTTGAAAAATGCCTACGTTTCACAGACCTGACCCCGATAGCACAGGATCTTGTCAGAAGTCAGAAGCTAAGCAGGGTCGACTTTCATCAGTAACCAGATGGGAAACCACCAATGCTCCCTCTAAGCTGTAGAGTCTTGTGAGCAAAAATTCTACTTTGGGAGGCTGGGGATGGCAAACTGCCTCTGTGCATCTCTTGCCTTAAACCCCCACCAGGGGTCACTATAAGTCAGCTGTGACTTGATGTCAAATAAAGTATCATGAGCTCTCAAAAGGGGCAATTCTGGGGTTAAGAAGCAGGACAGAAATTGGGGATAATCCCTAAATCACAGCCGTGAATGTTCCTTTCTGCTGGATCCTTAGGGCCTCCTTACACAATGTGGGGTTTTTTGGATGGACACCTGAAGTTCTGTAAGCATACTGTGAAACATGAGACATACTAGTGACAAAAATGAGTGTCTGGAAATACAGGTACTGTACAGGTACACTTCAGGGCTGCGGTGGCTCAAGTGGTTAAGACGCTGAACTGCAGACCGGAAGGTTGGTAGTTTGACAGTTCAAAACCCCAATGCCGCGTGACAGAGTGAGCTCCCGTCTCTGGTCCCAGCTCCTGCCAACCTAGCAGTTCGAAAGCAAAAAGTAGATAAATAGGTGCCACTTCGATGGGAAGGTAACAGAGTTCTGTGCGCCTTGGCATTTTCTCATGCCGGCCACATGACCACGAAAACGTCTTCAGAAAGCGCTGGCTCTTCGGCTTGGAAACGGAGATGACCACCGCAACCCTAGAGTCGTATTCAACTGGCTTTCAAGCAAGGGAAACCTTTACCTTTACCGGTACGCTCAGGTTTGCTGTTGCTGCTACATCACAGGAGGGCCCTTCTCTAGAGGCGGATTAATCTGTTCCTCGGCAAGCCCCGACCCATTCTTCTTCTTCCCTCGCTCCATTCTCAGCACTTTGAAATGTTGTTGGCTCTCCACTTTTGACCTCGCTATTTATGTGGGCTGTGTTGGAGGGGTGGGGCGGGGTTAGAGGTCAGGCAGATGATTGCTTTCGCACCCCTGATCTCTTTACTTTTCTCACCGTTTCTGGGGCAACCGGTGCAATAAGAAACAGTCGGGGGCCCATTATAATTTTTTGTACAGGAGACAAGTCTGAGGTTATGCCTGTCTTCGGAGACAAACCACTCCCCCACTCTCCCTGTCCCTCCTCCCCAGCTGCATTTGGGTTACGCAGATTTCTTTTTCTGCTTCAGAGCTACAACCTCAATATCTCTATTCCCTGACATCTCCACTGACTCAGCTGGTGCTGTGAAATGCAGGATCTTATGGGTACACAGGTTAGGTCTGGAGCTCCTACCCTTGCAGCTGTTCCTGCGAAGAAGGAGCCCAATTTGGGTTGGGACCATGATGCAAAGGGGCTTCAGCCTCCCACCTTAGCTGTTTGTTGGGTACACGTACATCCATGTGTTTAGATTGCCAGGTCCCCCCTGGACACCAGTGGGGGGTGGGGGGGTAGCATTGCCAGATCCAGGTTGGGAAACTCCTGAAGATTTGGTGTTGGAGCCTAGGAAGGACAGGGACCTCAGTGGGGTACAATGCCATGGAGTCCACTCTCCAAAGCATCCATCTTCTCTGGAGGAACTGATCTCTGTAGCCTGAAGATCAGGTGTAATTCCAAGGGATCTCCAGGCCCCACCTGGAGGCTGGCATCCCTACCATGTATATCTGAGTGAACACGTGGGTTTCCCAATACACAAAACAGGACCCCCTTCCCGGGGAAGGCTGAAACCTCCTTTTCATGTGTGCTGTGCTACGGATCCAAATTGGGTACCCCTTCCGGGGAATTGATGAAAACCTGCAACTCATACCGGACAGCTATGCAGGGTGGAGACTCTAGACCCAATCCGTGGACTCTGTAATGTGTGACTCAGCATCTGCTGCCTTGCAGAAGTGCCTTCATGGCTCTCCCCATGAGGCAAATATTACAAAAACACCAGTGCTCCCTCCTCCAAGGAGAACCCACTCAGGCAAGCGCTGCCTGAGGAACATCTCTCCGCTCAGACAAGAGTAGGGATGCGAACCTCCAGGGAGAAGCAGAAGAGGAGGAGGAGATTGGATTTATACCCCACCCTTCACTACCTGAAGGAGTCTCAGTGCGTCTTACAAACTTCTTTCCCTTCCCCTCCTCACAACAGACACCCTGTGAGGTAGGTGGGGCTGAGAGAACTCTTTCGAGGTCTTCTCTTGAGAGAACAGCTCTGAGAGAACTTGTGACTGACCCAAGGTCATGCCAGCAGCTACATGTGGAGGAGTGGGGAATCAAACCCGGTTCTCCCAGATTAGACTCCCCCACTGTTGAAAACTATACCAAACCGGGAGAAGCAGAAGATCTTTGGGATTATGACTGATCTCCAGGTGACAGAGATTAGTTCCTCTGGAGAAAATGGCCACCTGGAGAAAATGGCATCCTACCCCACCGAAGTCCCTTCACTCTCCAAACCATACCCTCCTCAGGCTCCACCCCCAAAATCTCCATGTATTTTCTAGCCTTGTAGCTGGAAACCCTGGACTAGAGGGG
The DNA here is from genome assembly GCA_029233225.1 of Lepidodactylus listeri. Lineage (NCBI taxonomy): Eukaryota > Metazoa > Chordata > Lepidosauria > Squamata > Gekkonidae > Lepidodactylus > Lepidodactylus listeri. Next base: position 59,968,808 of record JARCFY010000014.1, read on the forward strand.
AATAGGTAACATTAGCAACCAATTGTGAACTGTGTTTTACTGGCATTATGTATGGAATTATCACTATAAAAAATATTAATGTTTAAAATTTATGAAGTTATTTATCATTGCACCTAATTGTAGGAAAGTTGCTTATAAGTGTGTTACAATCCTACTTGTACAAGTGCAATTTTACTTTAAAAAATATTTTTTAAAAATTTCTCAAAGTTTATTGAGATAACATACAAAATACATTTCATGTAACATACAGAGTGAAATGTCAGCATTTTTCTGAAGAGAGAGATACACTGGGGAAGGCACCTCTGTTTGTAACCAAAGACTGATGTATTTTGATGCACAGCTTTTGATGTTCATGATTTGATTACAGCTTTTTTTGAATATACAGTTTTTTCAACCTTTTTGCTTACCTGGTTTGCTCCGGGATGACATTTTTCTCCACCTGTTTTTTTGGTTTGTTTTTGCAACAGGTTCCAGAAAATAGGGACTGTCCAAGGTAAGAAGGGTAGAGAAATTCCCTACAATTCTGGTTTGAGAAATTCCTGGAGGTTGGGGGCGGGGAGGCGGAGCTTGGGAAAGAAGGGGTTTGGGGAGGAGAAGGAGCTCATTGAAGTAGATTCCACCCTCCAAAGCTGCCACTTTCTCCAGGGGAACTGATCTCTGTAGTCTGGAGAGGAGTGGTAATTCCAGCAGATCTGCAGCCCCCCCCCCCAGAGGTTGGCAACTAGGGTTGCCAAGTCTGGGTTGGAAAATACCTGGAGACTTTGGGGGCGGATCCAGGAGAGGGCGGGGTTTGGGGAGGAGAGAAGCCTCAGTATGGTACAGTGCCATAGAGTCTACTCTTCAAAGCAGCCATTTTCTCCAGGGGAGCTGATCTCTCTCAGCTGGAGATCAGTTGTAAAAGCAGGGGATCCCCAGGCCCCACCAGGAGGCTGGCAACCCTAAAGTAAGGAAAGTTGGAATCATGCACGTAATCCATACAAGGCTGGTATGCACGGGGGAGGCAGTACTGAGATATCCCTCCCTTTGTGGACAAGGCCAAAATCTTTTAGATGACTCCGGCTTCATTGCAGGGGAGGGCTTTTTTATCCATACTGCAACCACCTCCTTTTTGGCTGCTTGCCCAAACATGATCATCAAGCTGCCCAGCATTCCTTGGCCACCAGAGACGAGGTTACCAGCCATTTGGATCAAACGCAGGGACCCCTTCTCGGATGCATTTTTGCATGAACGGATTCCCGCCTCCCCCCAGCCAGCTGGGCTCTTCTTGCCTTCATGGGGACAACAGAACTCGGCGAGGGGGGGCCGTCAACTCAGATTTGTTTTCTAATCCCACGAGGAATAAATAGACTTGAATTCGCACCCCCTGCTTGAACTAGAACGTCCCTGGTGTGTATGCACGTACGTTGTCAGTTATAAGGCCTGTAGATGGTATGTGCAGCTGAACTGAGCATTCTGCGGGCTACAAACAGTGGACGGAGCCTAACATAGAAGTCTGCCTATTTATACTGGTGCCACTGAGAGGTTAAATCTCTTTATAAAACCCACCGCAGTGCAAAAGGTCAGGTGACTTTTTTTGGAGAGGAGGGGTTGTTTGAATATGTGGAACTGCCTTAGACTGAATCTGACCATTGGTCCAGCTAAACTCCGGCTAGCAGTTGCTTTCCAGGATCTCATGCAGAGAAAGGTCTGTCCCCCAAATCTGCTACCTGAGGGATTTGTTACCTTTCCAGGCATTCAGTTGAGGACAGCGACAGTACAGCACGTAGTCTGGCGCTGTCATACCCTCCATTCTCCGCAAACCCCCCCCCCCCCCCTCCCCGGAGGCTTGTGAAATCTGACATTTTCTCGCCATCTTGGGATGGACTGAATTATTGCTAATGTATGCACGATGTATTTTATAGAAGAAGAGGAGGAGGAGATTGGAGTCTTGGAGTCTTCACTCGGGGTCTCAGAGCAGCTTACAAATTCCTTTCCCTTCCCCTCCCCACAACAGGCACCCTGTGAGGTAGGTGGGGCTGAGAGAGCTCTTTTAAGAACAGCTTGTGAGAGAACAGCTCTGAAAGAACTTGTGACTGACCCAAGGTTATCCAGCAGCTGCGAGTGGAGGAGTGGGGACTCCAACCCGGTTCTCCCAGATTAGAGTCCGCGCACTTAACCACTACACCAAACTTCCAGTGATTTATGGTGTGTTCCTTTCTGTTGTAGCTGCCCTGAGCCCTGCTTGCAGGGAAGGGTGGCCTAAAAATTTAAATAAATAAATTTGACCAGAGATGCCACAGATTGAACCCGGAGCCAGTCATGCACAACACATGTGTTAACTGCAGAGCCACAGAATGGATCCACCCATCTGAGCAATCCTTTGGTGTGTGTACACCTGATGTTTAGGAAGCAGGGGCCTTTTGATGCTCTGGCCCAGTGCTTTACAAATGGTCTACCTTGGGGTTCCCCACTGTGGCACCAACGGGCGCCATGTTGCTCATCAGTATTTCTATTCCCTGCTGAGCTTTTCAGTAAGTGGATGGGGCCATCATAAGGTGGGCTTGTTATTGGCTGCCCTCATTCAAGTGAAAGGGTTTTCCATAGCAGGGGGGATCAAGACTGGGCTTTCCTTAGTCAGTGTGTGGCTCCACTCCTCCTTCAGGCTTTCCTTCTTCCCAGGAGCTGTGCAGAGGGAGATGTTGCATTTGGCTTTGCCTCCTGTGACAGGCGTTTTGAGGCAGCCATCTCCACCCCCTCTCAAAATCCCAAAGGGGCCAACAAGCCCCAAAAGGTTGGGGAGCCCTGGTCTACTTTTGGGGTATCCTGTCCCCCCACCTCAAAAGCCCAATGCCTTTATTCATTCTTTGCAGTTTGCCTTGTGGACCCCAGTTTGGTGTAGCCAGTTTGGTGTTGTGGCTAGGAGAGCGGACTCTAATCTGGGAGAACTGGGTTTGATTTCCCACTCCTCCACATGCAGCTGCTGGATGACCTAGTGCAAGCTATAGTTCTGTCAGAGCTGTTCTCTCAAGGACAGTTCTGGAAAGAAATCTCTCAGCCCCACCTACCTCACAGGGTGTCTGTTGTGGGGAGGGGAAGGGAAAGGAGATTGTACCACTTCGAGTGAAGGGCGGGGTATAAATCCAATCTCCTCCTCCTCCTCCTCCTCTTCTGCTTCTCAATCTGTGTCGTGAACACCCATGTGAAGCTACTGAACCAGGCCATCATTCCATCAAGGTTAGTAGTGTCTACTCTGGCAGCAGTTCTCCAAGATGTCAGGCAGAGGTCTTTCACGTCACCTCCTGCCTGGTTCTTTTAACTGGAGATGCCAGGGCCTGAACCCGGGACTTTCTGCTCTACATCACTGAGTCACAGCCCCTCCCAAGGGGGGTTCCACATTTGTATAGGAAGAATCCCTGACCTTATTGGGGCTGTGGACACTTTTGGAATTTTGAGGAAGGATAGTGGAGGCCACCATGAAATGACTACCACAGGGCCTCAGCCAGATTTTGGGAGGTTCCAAGCTGAGCATCTTCCTATGATGGAGGCAGTTGCTTCTAAAGGGCCAAACCTGAAGACTCAAAGGCAACAGTTCTGGGGATGTTAAGAAGAACCTGTCGCACCAAGGAGGTGGTCGGATGCCAGGATCATCCTTCTGCTTTTTGGAGAAGCTGCTGTTTTGTTTCTGTTTCCGAAGAAAGAAAGTTTGTTCACTGCACAGCGTCAGGAAGAGGTTTCCAAACCCATGATATAAGGAAGTCCATGTCTGTGGCCAAGCTGAGATGAATTCAATGCTTTTTTTTTTAATTGTTAGTCAGCTGGTACAGAATGACCTCATGCTCCTTGTTATTTCCCGGTTCTACTCAAGACACTTTGCACTGTAACCCCAGAAATTCGAGAAACAAGAGGGCACCAGGAAGTACATCAAGGGGCACCTCCACTATGGCATCCGCAGGCACCATGTTGCATTTTTGTTGGGTGTTCAGTCGCACAGTTGAGTCCAACTCTTTGCCACCCCATGGACCACATTACGCCAGGCCCTCCTGTCTTCCACTGTCCTCCAGAGTTTGCTCAATTTCATGTTCGTTGCATCGATAACACTGTCTGCCCATCCCATCCTTTGCCATCCCCTTCTTCTTCAATCTTTCCCAGCATCAGGGTCTTCTCCAGTGAGTGCTCCCTTCTCATCTGGTGGCCAGAATATTTGAGCTTCAGCTTCAGTATCTGTCCTCCCACAGAACAGGCAGGGTTGATTTCAGCCTTACCATTCTGTCCTTCTGGCCACTGCATTACGTGGGGATGAGGACACCATGAACATTGTAATTGCATCATGTCACAAGTTCCAGCAATGTGTTGTGAGAACAGCAGGACCCACTAGGAGAAGTTCTTTGCAGGAACCGTTTGGAAGATCTAGGCAAAACCGAGACCTGTGCAACCAAATACTTTATATATTCATTTTATCACCATCTTTCTTCTTTGGATGTCTATTGCTTCCTGTGGCAGCTGCCCAGGTGGGCACTGATTAAACTCAGTATTTCAACAAGGTTGCTTTGTCCCGCACTCTCTGATCATTCTGTGGATCTTACCTTGTTCTAGCTTTCCTTTGAGGTCTTGCTACTCCTGTATCCTTTAAACAATAGCAGCTTTGGGTTAATGCCTGAAAGCAGTGGGCAGGCAGAGCTGAAAAATGCTATAAAGCTGCTGTAACAACACTATTAAATGTGCCACTGTGTTCTGGATCAGTCTCAAGGGCAGGCCAGAGTAAAGTGAGTTATAGTAGTCTAGCCTGGAGGTGGCCATTGTATGGATTACCATGGCTTGGTCAGGGCGTGACAGGAAGGGGGCCAGTTGCTGAACCTCATGTAGATGAAAAAAAAAAGCCAGTTTGGCAATCTGTATGACCTGGGCCTTAAACAGAGATGCCTGGAGCAGAAGTTGATTGGAAGGCCAGAGCAAGAACTCATGCAGGGATGCAACAGGTACCCGACAAAGCAAACCTTAAATTAATTTACAGTTTGTGGCAGAAGAGGATTTAGTGCCTTGCCCAGTTCGTCGCTGCATTGTCCTAACCGTACTTGGCTGTAGGGCGAAGTTTAAAAAGATACCGTGGCTGCCCCTGGAGTCAATGACAATTCTAAATAAGGTTGTAGCACCTGCCCTTCCTCCTCGGGAGCTGACAAAGGGATCGCTGTGAAGCCAGTCAGGGCTGCAGCAGAGTCATTTTTTTCAGTTCCTAGGCAGCTCTCCGAAGAGAGACAAAATGCCAAACACCTTCCCATTGGTAAACGAGACAAGCGTTTCTTTCCAAGCGCACAGTGCCCCTCTCTCTCTGGGGAATGGAGGTTGGCAGGCAGGGAGGCGTGCCTCAACACCATCAGGATGCAAAAAAACCCCTAGCAGATGACAGGACCCCAAAAGAGCAGGCAGCTCCAGCCAAGCCTGTGATCTCAGCGGGGCGAATTATGCTATCAAACATTCCTGCAGGAAAGTCTGAGAGCTCGACTCACTTGGCCTCTTGCAAGCTGGGACTTAAACAGAAAAAAAAAATCAAGTAGCAATTGTTTCACGTTAGTTGGCTTCCTCTCTCCATGCGTAACCAGCCCGTATGCCCAATACGAAGCTTTACTCTCTCCTACCCCAGAATCACCCAGAGGAAATCGCGTGTTCTTTCACATGCACGCAAAATGTTGCAATTGTTCCAGTACCTGATCTGGACACTGTGAGATATCAGAAGATCGTTCTCTCCTGACCATTATATTCTCCAGCGGTCGAAGCCAATGGCCCGAGCAGATGTTCCACAGCAGATGTGCAACCAGATGTTTCCACGGCCTGCGAGCACACACTTAGAAAAAAGGTCACCCAGATTCATACAACTGGAATTCCATCCCTTTTCAAACTAGGGCTTGGGCTACCTGTACTGTTGGAAGACGTGGTAGAAACTAGAGGGGCTAAAATTGACGGTACCATCTCGGGCTGCAGGTGGCCAATGCTGTATCTCAATATTCCCTGATAAGATAGTGTTTCGCTAGCAAACACGGATTAGCATATTGAGGAAGAAAGGTACCTACATATGCAAAGGAAGGTTCAAAAATATGATTCCCAGGGGTTGCCAGCCTGCAGATGGTGCCTGGAGACCTTCCAGAATTACCATTGATTTCCAGTTGACAAGAGATCAGTTCCCCTGGAGAAAATGGCTCCTTTGGAGGGTGGACTCTGTGGCGTTATATCCCTCTGAGGTCCCTCCCCTCCACAAACACTGCCCTCCCTTGGCTCCACCTCCAAATCTCCAGGAATTTCCCAACCCAGAGGGGCCAGCCCTACTTGCATCGAGTCAGACCATCGGTCCATCAAGCTCAGCACTGTCTACTCGGACTGGCGGAAAGGTCTCATCAGGCAAAGAGGGCTTCCTAAGCAGTTGCTATCTGAGAGCCTTCTAATGGGTGATACCTGGGACCTTCTGCATACAGAGCAAGAGCTCTGCCACTGAGCTATGGCCTCAGCCCACCCATGGAAGGGGTCACATCACTATGTCTGCGGCAGTGATGCCCTGTATTCTTGGTGCTTGGGGGGGAGCAACAGTGGGAGGGCTTCTGGAGTTTTGGCCCCACTGCTGGACCTCCTGATGGCACCTGAGTTTTGGCCACTGTGTGACACAGAGTGTTGGAATGGATGGGCCATTGGCCTGATCCAACATTGGCTTCTCTGATGTTCTCTTATGAAACTTCGCATTGTTGTTTGTAGCATGGATTGGACCTTGGAAAAGGGAACGGGAATTTCCTAGAGGTCTGGGAGGCACATGCCTCCATTGCACCCTTTCCATGCACATTCATCCTCTTTTAGAATAACAGCTTACTGATGTTCCAGAAAAAGAAGGCACAGGACGGGCTGGCTGCTGTTGTGGTGTGAAGCCTGGCAGTATGTGGAACTGGGGAGAATGGAAGCTTCCCGATGTGAGCAAGTGAAAACTGGAGGCGACGCAGGAAAATCCAGGATAAAGGAAGGAATCTGCAGCAGCCAGGAGTGGCTGGATAGGATGATGTTAGCCTATTCCATCTTGTTAGTCTTTTTTCCAGCTCTGATTTCCATGACGTTAAGCCTTTGCACGGAAGCCAGGAAGGCCTGCAGAGCAGAGAGTGATGAACCTCAAATGCTTTGGCCTGACCAGTGGCAGCAGCTGGGCCAGGCGTCCGCATTGCTAAACAGCAGCCCTCTTGGTTGGTCTGAGAGAGGATGGCTGGCCCGAGGTCACCCGTGAAGCTTCCATGGCACAGGAGGGATTTGAACTGGGGTCTCCCAGATCCTAACCTGACACTCCAGCTCCTACAACAAGGGCCCCCAACTTCTTTGAGTCTGTGGGCACCTTTGGAATTCTGACGCAGCAGGCACAAAATGGCTGCTATTAAATACTGAGACGAGACAGCTCTCTTCAAAACAACACACTTCTTTACTGAACTGGGAAGCAAAGAACCAGGCTCAACAGGAACCAATATATACTATTGCAAAACCACACTTACCTCGAACAACAACCAATAACAAGTAGGCCGCCGGAATCCTTCGTTTGCATGAACGATATATGAAGTAACTTTATGCGCTTGCAGCTATTGGGTTAGATTCCATAGTTATGATTGGCTGTTGCTGGTAAAACCACCAATAGTCTTGTAGGCTTTTGGAGCCTTGCTGAGACTGAAGCTCCACCAGTACATAACAGCTGCCACAGCTGAAGAGGAGGAGGAGGAGGAGGAGATTGGATTTATACCCCCCCTTCACTACCCGAAGGACTCTCAGAGCGGCTGACAATTTCCTTTCCCTTCCCCTCCCCACAACAGACACCCTGTGACATAGCTCTCTTGAGAACTGCCCTTGAGAGAAAAGCTCTGAGAGAACTTGTGACTGACCCAAGGTCACACCAGCAGTTGCATGTGGATGAGTGGGGAATCAAACCCGGTTCTCCCAGATCAGAGTCCGCGCTCTTAACCACTACACCAAACTGGCTCTCTGAGTCATGCAGTTAAGAGCCTTGTGCTGTGGTGGCAGCGGCTGCCAAAGCAACATTTAAAAAAACCTGTACAGCCAATCAAATCTCCAGTGGGCAATCAGAAGCCTTGCTGGGCAAAAGTCCCACCTGGCCCTGCCCACTTTCTAAAAACAGTGGGGCAACATGTTGGGGATCCCTGCACTACATCATTCTGGTTCATGTTGTGAAATGACAATTGATTATAGAACCATAGCAGTGTAACATGTGCCTTCCAAACATCCCAGCACGAAAACATTTCTTAAATGAGGGTGTGAAATTACAAGCAAGGTTAATATGGTGAAACAGTTGAGCACAAAGCAGTTAACGAAGCACTGGAATGACAGCCAAACATTATAAAACAATTAACACAAAGCCAGGCAATTTAAAAAAAAAAGGTTTTTGTCTAATGCCTAAACCTTAAAAGACAAGGCAGCAGGGGAGGTCAAGACACCACCACTGCAAAGGCCCTGTCTCTGGTTGTTGCCCACCTTCCTCCATAAAGTGTGGGCTCCTTGATCAGGGGTCCACGACTTTTTTGAGTCTGTGGGCACCTTTGGAATTCTGACACATCATGGTGGGTGCAGCCACAAAATGGAGTCAGGTGAAGCCAGCCACAAAATGGCTGCCACAGCTGTCCTTCAGTCACAGCCTGAAGATTCTGGTGCTGTGGCGACAGCTGCTGCCAAAGCAACATTTTTAACACTCAGCTAATCAAATTTAGAATGACCAGTCAGAGGCCTTGCTGGCAAAAGCCCCACCTGACCACACCCACTTTCTAGAAACACTCGGCAAGCACCAGAAAAATGTTCGGGATCCCTGTCCTAGATCTCAATCTTTGCTCATGATGAATGGGAATTCTCTCTAGTAAAAGACGGCAGACTTCAAGAGGCAGGCTGTGGCTCTGGAAAAGGGCCAGGCAAAGAAGGTGGGTTCCTTCCCCCAGATTTATGCAAGTGCTTGACCTGTGTGGCTTTCTCCAGATCATCTTTACTGTTCTCTTTACGCCTCTGCAAGTGGAAAAGAAACATGGTGCCCATTTGGGGGTATAGCAAGTGACAGAAATTGGTTGAGTGGAGGATTCATTGTAAGTTGCCAACTCTGGGTTGGAAAATTCCAGGAGATTTGGAGTTTGAGGAGGAGAGGGACCTCAGTGGGGTATAATGCCATAATTCACCCTCCAAAGAAGCCATTTTCTGCAGGGGAACTGATACCTGTTGCCTGGAGATCAGTTGTAATTCCTGCAGATCTCCAGGCCCCATTGGGCTTACAAGGCAAGAGATGAATAGAAGTGGTTTGCCATCACCTCCCTTTGTGTAGCAAGCCTGGATTTCTTTTGGTGGTCTCCTGTCCAAATACCAACCAAGGCCAACTATGATAAGCTTCTGAGATCTGACGAGATCAGGCTAACCTGGGCCGTCCAGGTCAAGGCTGTTTTTTCATTGATCTCATTTATTTCAACGGGACTTGTGCAAGAGAACTGCCAGATGGCTTTAACTTTAGCCAGAATTTGTTCCTAAACCTTTTCTCCCAATTAGGGCTGGCAGATCCCCCCCTGGGGGGGGGGGATTTGCCTGCTCAAAGAGCCCCCAACCTGATGGCCCGGATCCAGCCAGTGGGGGAACTCCACCCACAACGTGCCCGGATTGGCCTGACGTGCCTGGTGCAATGACATCACCCGGAGGTTATGTCATTGTGCTGGGCACGTCGCCAGGGGGACGCTCTAGCATTCGACCTGACCGAATGCTAGAACATCCCTGGTGATGCTCTCGTCCCGGAACAGGAGCTCCCCCCCCCCCACTGCAAACAGGTAAGGGACTTGGCAACCCTACTCCCAATTGGCTCTCTAGAAGAGACCTCCTAAGGCTTTGGGGTCCTTGATTTCACAGTGGCTCTAGTATGTACCGAATTTTCAAATGTTACACTGATCAGTGACAATAAAATATGCAAATAGGGAAAATATGCTTTGTGGGCTGTAGGGAAACACTCTTGCATTTAACATTTCCAAAAGTTTTCAATAAGTCACAGCATTGGGTGTTGTTTGGATTCACTTGCTTGAAAAGGAGGGGGTCCTACCTGACCTCATCACATTGCTGAGCATGGAATTGGCTTTCTGCTATGCATGTGTTTGCCAGTTCCACACAGAAAACACTTGCAGTCAATCCATGCTCCTGCAAACATCATCCCACCCATGAATAGAGAAGCTTCTAGGGCAGCCACTGGTTTTCTTTGGTCTGAATGGGGATGGCATGTTGTTGGTGTAAAGTTGCCAGCTCCAGGTTGGGAAATTCCTGGAGATTTTGGAAGTAGAGTCTTGGGAGGGCAGGGTTTAGGGAGGGGAGAGGCCTCAGCCAGATATGATGCCACAGAGTCAGCCCTTCAAAGCGGCCATTTTTTCCAGGAGAACTGATCTCTATAGTCTGGAGGTCAGTTGTAATCCCAGGAGATCTCCAGCTGCCACCTGAGTGTTGGCAACCCTACATGGGGGGTGGGGGGTTGAGCTGGGGCAGACTCTGTTGAGTCAAAACAGGGCCTGGCTGGATCTTGGGAGTTCAGTGGCTGGTCTGACAACATTACTAAGAAGAGAAGAAGAGATTGGATTTATATTCTGCCATTCACTATCCAAAGGAGTTTCAGAGCAGCTTAGAATCCCTTCCCCTTCCCCTCCCCACAACAGACACCCTGTGAAGTAGGTGGGGCTGAGAGAGCCTTGAGAGAACAGCTCTGAGAGAACCCAAGGTCACTCCAACAGCTGAATGTGGAGGAGCGGGGAATCAAGCCTGGTTCTCCCAGATTAGAGTCTGCGCTCTTAACCACTACACCAAACTGGCTCTCCAAGGTGTTGCCTTTTAGAGGAAGCGGTGCTAAGAAGCGCTGTAGATGGCCTATATTGAAGAAAGTTGACACTTTTAGTTACCTTGATGTTACCTTGCAATCGAAGCTGTCCTGGAAGGCACACCTAGAAGCTGCTGTCAGACTGTCGAACGACTCTGTCAGTGCTATTACTTGCTTCTTCTCCAGCTCTGGCTCTCAATATGGTCCTACTGTCTTCACTGCTCTTAAGGTTAAAATTGCTGCTCAACTGACTAGGCGGGATATAAGTTAAACAAATAAATAAATAAATAAACTATTACATGCAGCTCCAATTTGGATTGAAACAGTAGTTTGGACAACCCGCTGCTAGAATTTTAGCAATTGATTTCTGGGGTTCCTAAATGTATGTCGGGAGTTGCATTGCAGGCCAAATTTGGCCTGAAATCCATCAAAGCTCACGCTTTGATCAGAGCTCTCAAATGGAGGCTCAAAACTTTAAGAGGTACTCCCTCTGAGGGACGCCTGTATCTGGAAAGACAGGATAAATTTTATATTGCCTGGGACAAATTGTTGGGCTCCAAACTACACCATTTCAAGATCTCTCCAGATATGATTTACTGCAGAACATGAAAGAACTTTTCAATGCAGTGAAAGAACGCATTGAGAAAATTGATTATATAAGTACTGCTTGGAGGTCCAGAGGTACCTGCTCCTTAGCTGCATTGGAATTCCACCTCCCCAAAAGATGCGGGCTTGTATGAAAAATTTAACTATTCCAAAACACAGAAGAGCTTTTATCCTCAGATGTCTAAATGTACCACTCTCAGCGGTTACCAGTGGGCGTTACGTAAAGCAACCATATTCAGAAAGGTTATGCCCGTGTGCCATTGGGAAAATGGAGACTATAGAACATATCCTACTTGATCGCTGAATCCATTCAGAATATGGAAATGAGCTAAGCATCCCTCTTGAAGGTTTGTCTTCAGTCTCTCCCTTTGGTAGGGTGATGTGTCTTCGGTGAGACAAACAGAAAAAAAAAAGAGTCCCTCTGGCCATAGCCAAATTCTTTGCAATTATTGTGGCCCCTTGCACAGTTGTTCAGAACCGATAGGTTGATGGAACAGTAATGTTGTCATCATCATGGACCTTACTAATGAGTTCGCACAACTAGTTGGTTAGGCAATCTATGCAGAGCTTCCATCTTCAAATCCTCCGGAAAAAAGTCTTCAGAGTTTTACAGAATTTCTCAGGAAAACAACAATCTTTATGCCAATCAACCCCCAGATTTTCAGGTTTACCGCGGTGATTTCTGTGGAAAGAAGTTGTGCAATACTGCATCATCTCAACCATTATCCCTTCCACCCCTGTTCCCATTCTCCACTACTTTTCCAAGGTTAAATTTAGATTTGCCAGAAGGTGAACTTTTCCCCACATCCCTTCAGGGATTATGCCAAAATTTAATCCATTTTCCCATTAAGGATTGTTCCTTTGATTCAATTCAAGTTTCTCTGTTCAGGGATTTCCTAGCATGACAATTGGTTTTGATAATTCCAGTTTTGTTAATAGTTCTGGACTTTACGCATTTGTTCCTTTTATATAGGCAGGATGTTTCAACTGCCCCGTCTAACCAGGACAGTCCCAATTTTCTGATCCCTGTCCCTGGAAAACCACCAGCCATGTTTTCTTCCTATTGCTGCCTTTGGGGAATGTGACGGTAAGTATTATTAATGTAAGTTAGTTTATTTGATGCTTTTTAAAATCTTGTCCTTCCTCCAAGGAATTCAGGACAGCACATGCAGTTCTCCTTTCCTCTATTTTATGCTCATGGAAACTTTGTGAAACAGACAAATGACAATTTGAAAACTACAGTAGCAGGGAACCTGCACCATGGATGGAAGAACTGAAATCAGTCTTCATAGTTCAAACAGTTGACAAAAAAGAAGTCTTGAGAAGTCACTGACTTCCAGTTGAGGGCTATACCAAAACCCAACTGGAAATAAAGAGTGGGTTTAGAGTAATGACTTTAAAGCTGACAATGAATAAGTTGAAATTGTTACAGATTTTCTATTCCTTGGCTCTATCATCAACCAAAAAGTCAGAAGGAGACTGAGATTGGGAATGGCAGCCATGAAGGAACCAGAAAAGACCCATAAGGGTGTGTCGTGGTTGACCAAGATTAAGACAATTCATAATATAGTATTCTCCATTACTATGTATCAGTGTGAAAGGTGGATAGTGAAGAATGCTGATAGGAAAAAAAATTAATTCATTTGAAATGTGGTGTGGAGGGAGAGTTTTTCGGATACTGTGGACTGCCAGAAAGACAAATAAGTGGGTTCCAGATCAAATCAAACCTGGACACTCCCTAGAAGCAAAAATGACTAGACTGAGACTATCGTACTTTGATCACATTACAAGAAGACAAGAGCCACTGGAAAAGACAATAATGCTAGGACAAATTGAAGGCAGCAGGAAAAGAGGAGACCCAACATAAGATGGATGGACTCAATCAAGGAAGCCATGGGCCTCGGATTGCAAGACCTGAGCAAGACTAGGGATGGAAATGAACTGAACCATGAAGCAAAATCCGTCATGAATTTTGCCCGGTTCATGGTTCGCGGACAGAGGTTCATGTCAGGTCTACCATCACAAACTGCCTCGAACTTTCAAAGCAGATCATGGTGGTTCTTGGATAGAGCAGAAAGCAGGGGTTTAAAAGGACTCTGAGTCCCTTTAAACCCCTGCTTTCTGCTCCCTGTGAAAACCACAAAAACAGCTGAGCGGTGAGGAGCAGCCTGCTCTCTGCCACTCAGCTGGTTTTGCAATTTTCTTGTGCAGTCCCTTTAACGTTTAAAGGGACTGCACAAAAAAACCCAAAACAGCTGAGTGGCAGGGGAGCATCAGCTGTTTTTCAGGCTTTCTGCAAACCCCGCTGAAAGGGTCTTTTTTAATGGAAGTTCACAAGGCCACCAACTGGTTCACTTTGCGAACAAACCTCCCAGTTCTATTCGATTCATGGTTCGGTTCATGGTTCGGCCATGAACTACAAACTGACGCAAACCACATTTTTCCAGTTCGTGCCTATCCCAAAGCAAGACGGTTAAAAATAGTACATTTTGGAGGTCATGCATTCATAGGGTCACCACGTCACAAATGACTTGATGCACACACACTAGGTAAACTTAACACACATGCACACACTAGGTAAAAGGCTAGGACTGACCACAGCCATCTGTCTCCCTGACTTGTCAGTCACAAAGACACAATTGTGCCGAGTTCTGACATAGAAATGTAGCTTTTCAGGGGTGAAGCTGGGCTAGAACCCCTGACATACTAGTTTTCTTGTGCTTTTGACTTTGCCTGGAAAATCATCCAGTCATAAGGGCCCCTGCCGGCAGTCTGAAGTGGTATAGCCCCATGTTAGATTTACTACAGAAGTGAGAATCAGGCCTACAACACCAAATTTTATTGTGTGCCCCCCCCCCCATGCTGTCTTGCAGCAACTGTTGGCGTTTTCAGAGTTTGCCACTGATACAGCAAGTAGGCAGCTACGCAGGACCCTGAGGGCACTGTGGAGAAGCAAAACATTTGTGTTTCCCTTGACCGGTTCCATGCTAGGATGCACTTTAGACATCTCTTGTTTTTCTCAATGAAGGAATATGGGTTGGGGAGGGGGGGCGTGAAAGCATGTAAAGAATTTAACAAGTTTTTGTAGCAAACATGCAACCGTGGCCAAGAGACCTCTCATTGCACAAGCATTCAGCGGCTTTGCTACATGATTGTCTTCCTGTGGGGTGGTTGTAAAAGCTCCAGCCACGGCTTCCATCCAGCCAAAGCTCTCTTAAATCTTTTTGGTCCCTGGCTTTATTGCCACAGTCAATAAGATATATCTGTCTAGAGCAGTTCAGAAGGGTTTTTTTTTTTTTTAAATACATATAACAAAATCATGACCAGACAGTTGCACCCATCAAGTCGGTGGTGGGTGGAAGGTGCCGTCAAGTCACAGCTGAATTACGGCGACCCCATGGGGTTTTCAAGGCAAGAGGCATTCAGAGATGTTTGGCATTGCCTGCCTCTACATCATGACCTGGAATTCCTTGGTGGTTTCTCATCCAAGTAATAACCAGTCCTCCTGATCCTGCTTAGCTTACGAGATCTGATGAGATCCGATGAGATCAGCTAGCCTGGGCCATCCTGGTCAGGATATGCATTGAGTTAAGCTCCCCCAATTAGCACTTTTAATTTATTTAATTCAACCAAGGCTTAAACGAGTGGGTTAAGGAAAGGAGTTTTTAGTAACTGGGAGAAATGGGGTAGAGTCACAGATCTGCTCTTCTCTTAGAGCGCAACCCCAGGATATGGCAATTTCCCAACACCCCTGACCTGGATGGCCCAGGCTAGCCTGATTTCATCAAATCTTGGAAACTAAGCAGTGGTTGACCACTGAGTTATCTGCTAGGGCAGGGGTCCCCAACCTTTTTGAGCCTGTGGGCACCTTTGGGATTCTGACACAGTGTGATGGGAGCAGCCACAAAATGGTTGCCACAAAATGGCTGCCACAGAAGGCGGAACCAGCCACAAATGCCTGCTGCGGCTTACCTTCAGTCACACCATGAAGATCCTTGTTGCTGTGGTAGCAGCTGCCGCCAAAGTAATGTCTTTGAAAATATGCACGGCCAATCAGAAGCCTTGCTGGAGAAAATCCCCACCTGGCCCCACCCCCCTTCTAAAAACACTTGACTAGCACCAGGAAAGGCATCAGCAGTGCCACCATGCCAGCGGCATCTACACAGTGCTGGTGATACGTAGTTCCCTTCCGATTCTGTTACACTGTCTGTGGCAAAAATTTTAGGGGCAATAATTAAACATCAGAAGAAGAATGTCAGGTAAGGCATTATTTTATTTTATTTTATTATTTTCTGCTCAAGGCTATAGCTGTATGAGCAGGATAGACAGATGATGATGATGATGACGACGACGATGACGATAGGTAGATAGATAGATACAGGGCTCTTTTTGTAGAAAAAGCCCAGCAGAAACTCATTAGCATATTAGGCCACACCACTGACAGCACAGCTTATTAGCATATTAGGCCACACGCCCCATGTTACCAGAAGAGTGGTCATCCAGCCACACCCACCTTTTGCTTCTTATTCTGTTTACCTTGTTTGTTGTCAAAACCCAGGGCTTTTTTTGTAGCAGGAATGAATTTGCATGTTAGGCCACATACCCCTAATGTAGCCAATCCTAATGAGTTTCTGCTGTTGGGTGTGGCCTATTATGCTAATGAGTTCCTGCTGGGTGTGGCCAACTCAGGAACCAGCCGGAACTCCGTTCCTGTGCGTTCCTGCCCCAAAATAGCCCTGGTTGATAGATAGACAGATGATAGATAGATAGATGATAGATAGATAGATAGATAGATAGATAGATAGATAGATCGATCCCTTCTTACTATTCTGCTGAGATTGCTGACCTAATTCATCCATGCCTTTGACTCAGCTAATTCAGGTCAACACTAGATGCCGTCATTTTAGGGCACCCTAGTAATGACAGATCTCTCTCTGCAGGGGAACGCTGATACTATCTTTTCCTAAAGCTCTACTGCAAGATCTGCTTTCCGTTCACCAAGAAACCTGATGTATGGGAAGAAGTACTCGAGGGGGAAGTGGGCTACGTTTCTTCATGGCATCAAAGCTCTTGTACGCAGGTTGGCCTGTGGGGACTGAGCAGTTCCACTGTTTTCCTCTGACCTTTATTTTCTTTGGAATGCTACTGAAGCCCTTGTGGGACATCTGGCACGGAGTTTATATGACAGTTTGCTTTGGCAGTCCAGTGACTTGGCGCCCAGTGGTGCTTAAATAGGATTGCGTGGATCGAAAAGCCACCCCGCTTTTTTTCTTATTTTATTTTTGCAGTGCTTCAAATTAAAGTCTCCACATATGCATTTAATAGATTCACGAACACACTTATTATATGTTAAATAAATATCAGCTGATGAAATAAAGACCACTCGCTGAGGAATAACCAACATATAATCCAACAGATCCAATGCAGCTGTTAAACCTCAGTAAAACTTTAATGCTGTAATCATGGGTTTTATTAAGATAATTGCCCCCAGTGTACGATAATAAAATGAGTAAAGGATGGTTCAGATAGGTGAGGGATTTCTTTGCATTCGCTGTAGATGATCCACTGGATGATACAGATGGTACAAGGATTGTACAGAGAAGCATACTGTATATAAAGCTGTCTTATGCAAAGACCATTACAGCATCTAGCTGAGACCTGTCTGCTTTGACTGGCAGCAGCCCTCTGGGTCTTTTCCATCTCCAGCTACCTGAGATCCCGTATGCCACCGACTGGACCTGGGACTTCCACCACGCAAAGCAAAGGCTTTTCAACTGGACCATAGCTCCTTCCCATTCGTCTACAGACTTGGCATCTACCTCTTGTGAGAACCAGTTTGGTGTGGTGCTTTGGAGCGGGGACTCTAATCTGGGAGAACCGGGTTTGATTCCTCACTCCTCCACATGCAGCTGCTGGTGTGACCTTGAGTCAGTCATAAGTCCTTTCAGAGCTGTTCTCTCAAGGGCCATTCTCTCAGAGCTCTCTCGGCCCCACCTACCTCACAGGGTGTCTGTTGTGGGGAGGGGAAGGGAAAGGAGATTGTAAGCCGCTCTGAGACTCCTTCGGGTAGTGAAGGGCGTGGTATAAATCCATTCCTCCTCCTCCTCCTCTGTTGCAGAATGTGAGACTGATACCCATGGGTTTAAGCCAAGCACCATGCTTAACTAAGGTCGTGTATGGCAGTTTGGGACATTTCAGAGATTCAGAGGCAATGCATGGGGAGGTCAGAGTTTGGGTAGGGGGCTTCCATACAAGCCAACCTTCAAAACTGCTATTTCTTTTAGGGGGACTGATCTCTGTATTCTGAATCCCCTCTGTATTCTGAATTCAGGCACCATTTTGAGGTTGGTAACCCTGTGCTTCTCTCAAGCACCATGCCACAGCTTCCTAAAATACAGCATGCTTGGAAAACTGGCCTCTTTGTTCTTGCACAAGGACCATGTTGATTCTTTCACACTCAGCCCTATAGATCAACTCATGCTTCCTTTGCCATTATGAGAATCCCACCTATTGAAGGCTCTGTGATAACAGACACTGCGTGTTTCCATGGAGTTTGGATGCCAACAAAATGACAGTCAAGAGAGGCTCTTCTCTGGAGTGGACCGGCCCTGAAGCTTTGCACTTGTGGAGCTTTGTTCACTGGAAATGTCAGTCAAAGTTTTCAGAGCATTAAAAAACAAAACAAAAACCACAACACCCTGAACATTTCAAGTTCAATTTTGGTTTATTTACATATCTCCCTTCTTTCATATAAATCTACCTACAAGGCAGCTTGCAATGCCTAACTATAAAAACACATTAAAATACTTGGCAAGTTCTAGCTTGTCGAAACCCAAAGTTATGAAGATTCCAACATTTCAATCATTCCAAAGTATTTTTTTTCCCCTTTACGGAGATGTATTTTAGGAAAGTCCACATTTAACTGGATGGTAGTTGACTAATTTGTTCATAAGATCATACGAAGAGCCAGCATTGCGTCTCTCACAGTGGCCCACCAGTTACTCTGGAGGTCCAACAACAGGGCATCGAGGCCAAGGCCTTCCTCTGGTGTTGCCTCCTGGAACTGATATTCAGAGGTTGACTGCCTCTGAATGTGGAGGTTCCGTTCAGTCACCACAACTAGTAGCCACTAATAGACCTGTCTTCTGTTAATCTGTCTAATCCCACTTTATAGCCATCTGTGCCTGTGGCCATCATTAATGACTCATAATGTTTTAACTGTTTTTAACTGTTTTACTGTGAACGTTTGACTTGTACCAGGGCCCGTTTGACTTGTACCAGGGCCAGGGCTTTCTCGGCCTAGAAGTCGAATTAAATAAATAAATAAATAAATATATCCTCCAGCAGAGAATTCCACATTTTAATCACTTGTCATATATGATGTGCAAGAGACTGATTCCTTTCTCTGGAAAGGGAAGCCACTGTGGGGTTTCTATACACGCAGCTCAGGCATACGGTCACTAGCATTAGAAGGCTTACAGTGGGAACACAGAGCCAGCAATAACAAAAAAAACCCACTGTAATGAGACGCTAAACATTTAAATAAATGATTATAATTTTTTTGATGATTATTCTTATATCTATTTGGTATATAATAAAGAAGCATCATACAAATGTACAATTGTAAATTGACAGAAGGCATAGAATTGTATGATAATATAAATCCATTGAAATCTGTATGGCCAACTCCTAGAATGAGTTAAGTTCAAATACGTAGAAACACCAACACCAAGAGGCAAATCATCAAGGAAGAACCATCACAATTTCCAGAACAAGGTAAGTTCGTATTTGTCGAAACGTCAACATCGAGAAACGAAACATCAAGGAAGAATCATCACATGAGGATAAACTCTCTCGTTTCAATAAACTTCTTCAGTCTTAATAATTATTTATAAGATGTTCTCTCCAGCGTTTATGCAAATACCAAAAAAGGTGACAGGCATGGGAAGTTTAACAAAGTAATTTCCAGTACACTGAAGTAATATGTTTGTAGCTGGAGAGAGGGGAGCAATTTCCTTGGAAATGAACAGTGCGTCATTTTATCTGATTGTCGTTCTTTAGTGAGCGGTTTATTTTGTCTGCCTGTTTTAATTGTTTCTTGTAGAATTACTCCTTTTTGGCGTCATCTTTGTACTCCTTCCTGCACATCGTGGCCGGAATGGTGATCTGACAGTCTTTTATAGTAAGCAACTGTGAAAGATTGTGACTTTGATATGGATGACTTAGCCAGCTAAGTTATGTCTGAGAAGAAAGCAATAAATACCCCGAATTCTGGAGCCATCAATACTCTCCCCACTCCAGTATAGTGGTGCTCATCTCCGTTTCCAAGCCGAAGAGCCAGCGCTGTCCAAAGACTTCTCCGTGGTCATGTTGCCAGCATGACTAAACAATCAGGTGCGCAGAACCCTGTTACCTTCTCACTGAAGTGGTACCTATTTATCTACTTGCAATTTCTTGCTTTCGAACTGCTAGGCTGGCAGGAACTGGGGCCAGAGACAGGAGCTCACTCTGTCATGCAGCACTAGGGTCTTGAACTGGCGAGCTACTGACCTTCCAGTCTGTGGCTCAGCGTCTTATCCTCTGAGCCACCGTGGCCCCCCTTCATCAAGTTGCCTCCCTATAAACCTGGAATAGCTCTCGTGCAAGGCAGATGTTCTGTTACTGAGCCATGGCCCATTCCCTGATATGATTGTCTGAATTTTCCTTTTGTGGGCCTCTTGAACAGATCTAGAAAAGTACAGATCAGATTGCTTTTTGAGGAAAGGTGGGGGGGGGGGGAGTCAGGAATGCGATTCGAGGCACCCGCCAGCGTAATCCTGCAAGGGCGAGCGACCAACCTCTGGAGTTCCACGCTGCTCCCAGGCATCCTGTCCTGCCCGCTTTGCATTCTGGGTATGTGCTGCCACGCTCCCTTATTTCCTGAACCAGGTCCAAGGCTGATTTCCTACATGTTTGAATCCCGCCAGCTTGACACAGCCTGCCCTGCCGATGAAATCACCAAGTTGGCTGGCTCTTTGTCTGAAAAACAAGACTCTTTTCTCCGGGCCTTTCATGTACGCAAAGGACGTTGATTCTCAAACACAGGCAGACCCCTGCCAAGTTCCTATGGCCCTCTGTCTGGGTCAGCTGATGCTGGGCTGTCGATTGAGCGCAACGTTAATCGATTTCAAACACTTAGAAACAAAATGAAAAGAGAAGCGAATCGCAACCCTCCCCCTTCTTCCTTTCGGTTAACTTTACAATAAAGATGTCCGTTCAGCTGCTTAAAAAAATAACAAAAGTTACAGAGAGGGGTTTAAAGCCAGGAAGCATGTGATAAAATTGGGAATCATGGAGGCAGCGACTTGTGAAGATAACTGTTGGAAAGAAATCATGAGTTAACTCAGCACGAACCAGCGTAGAGTAGTGGCCAGTGTCGAACTTGTGCCAGGAAGAAGTCTGGATTAAAACCAGTGTGGTGCAGTTGTTAGACCGGGACCTGAGAGATTCAAATCCCCACTCTGTCACGGAAGCCAACTGGGTGACCCTTCTTTAATATTCTTGGGCCATTCTTTTGCCTGATCCTTCCTGGCCATTGGTGGGGGATGGGGGCTAGGGTTGCCACATCTAGGTGGGGAAAATTCTGGAGATTTGGGGATGGAGCCTGGAGAGGACTGAGACTTCAGTGGGGTACAATGCCATAAAGTCCACCCTCCAAAACATCCAATTTCTCCAGGAGAACTGATCTCTGTAGTCTGGAGATGAGCTGTTAATTCTAAGGAATCCGCAGGTCCCACCAGGAGGCTGGCATCCCTATAGGGTCAGCAGCTGTTTATTGAGGTTAACTGGTGTGGTGAGTCTGGTCACCATTAGTTAGCTTAAATAAAGCTACAAACGCCAGAGGGTCACTTTACCAGGTTACTCAGCTTACAAAGCTACACAGACCCACATGGCAAGTTTAGAAGAGAAACACTTCTCTCTTTATTTGAAAAGTACACTTTGGATAGGAAACAGCAGAGATCAATAGAATACTAACTTGCTAGCTAAAGGATGGAGGCACCTGCCTTGCGGTGCCAAGAGAGGACCGCATGTCCCACTCTTGGTGCGTGCAGGTAGAGAGCAAGTCTTCATTCAGAGTGAGACAGAAGCAGGAAAAAGGGAAGTTCATTCCTGAGAACACAGTCTACATATCAAAGAGGACAGTGGCAGAAGAATAGAAACAGGAAGAAGAGTTTGCCTGTCTAGCTATCTAGCCTCTGTTGCCACTCAGTCTGGAGGTCTGAGACAGGGGGACCTCGCATCTGGAACTTCGGACACGGTTTCTCCCTGAGTTCAATCTGGCTCGCTGCTGAAGCAGTTTTGTCTCCAAGTTCCCACCCAGAAGCAGAGGCAAAGGAGGCCTTTGAATGACAGTGAAGGTGCAGTAAAAACTTTGTGAGCTGTCCCCTGATTATCTGGTAAACTCAGCTGACCTGCATCGGCCAGAGGGTGAGCTCCTCCTGTTAGGAGGAATGGAGGTGTCCTTTCATCTGTCTGCTGTCCACTTTATAAGAAAATATGCAGCCAAGTCTCATCGAACTTAGAAGTCTGTGAAGGAGACGCTATAAGGATAAGTTTCTAACAGCACAAAGCACTCTGATTTTGTTTGAGAATTCAACATATTGATTGACTTACTGAAGACTGAATTATGGACAGGAGTTATGGGATTTGAATTTGATGGGATATGACATGTAACGGATTTGTGTTGATATGATAATATAGTCACGAAAGTGTCATAGTAATTTCTTCATAGTATATATTCTTTGTGTTTGACCTGGAGGCTGGCAGCTCGAGTGGAAAGGGAGGCATGGGGGATAAATACACAGGGCTTCCCCTGCAAAAAGAAAAACCTAAAGCAGAATAAATAACACAAATCCAGAGGACAGACAAGGAGTTACGTAGGAAATAACTCTTCTACCAAAATTTAATTCAGATTGCCCCACCCAATAAATTGTGTGTGTGTGTGTGTAAAGTGCCTTCAAGTTGCAGCTAACTTATGGCAACCCCAGCAGGGGGTTTTCAAGGCAAGTGATTAAACAGCAATGGTTTGCCATAGCCTTCCTCTGCAAAGTCTTTCTTGGTTGTCCCCCTTGCAAGAAGAAGAAGAAGAAGAAGAAAAAGAAGAGGAGGAGGAGGAGGAGGAGATTGGATTTATACCCCGCCCTTCACTACCCAAAGGAGTCTCAGAGCGGCTTACAATCTCCTTTCTCTTCCGCTCCCCACAACAGACACCCTGTGAGGTAAGTGAAGCTGAGAGAGCTCTGACAGAAACTGCTCTTTTTCAAGAACAGCTCTAAGAGAACTATGGCTCTCCAACGTCATCCAGCAGGTGCAAGTGGAGGTGTGGGGAGTCAAACCCGGTTCTCCCAGATTAGAGTCCGCACACTTAACCACTACACCAAACTGGCTCCCAGGGTGCTGACCCAGCTTAGCTTCCGAGATCTGACAAGATCGGGCTCTGTTATACCATCCCACATCCCCCCCTCCAGAAATGCTGCAGATGATTTCAGGCTCCCAACTACAGTCCTGAGGACTAGAAACTCCCTTGCCACAATCTCCCCCTCCGCCACCCCCGAGGTTCTCAAGATCCTCAATTCTGGTGCTTGAAGCCGGTCTCTACACGTGTCTGATGTAATGGTGGAAATGTGGGATGTACTGTAAACAGCAGTGAGTTGATGGATTGCAGCTTCAGAAGCGTTTACATTACAAAGGGTTTTTTTTTTTTTGAAAAAGAGACTGCTGTAAATAAATAAAAGAAATCTGCCTCAGCTCTGCATGTCTTGTGAGACTTAACAACACAGCAGGGCTTATTGGCATAGACAGGTTCTAGGCACTCAGTCCGAGCTTCAGGCGATGCTGGGAATTGCCCCCTTCTTTGCGCCCTCCTCCTATTCTCTTGCAGGAAGGTTTGAGAGAGTCTCCATATGGTTATCATTGGGAATTGAGGAAGCATATGACCGGAATTGGGGGGGGGGGATCACATTTTCCTCTGGACCACACTGCCCATTGTTTATTGTGAGGGAGGCTGGGGGGGGGGGACGACTGTTAGGTTGGTGAAGGAATGTGACTTTTCAATATGAAAAAAACAGCTCTTTCTAATCAAGCTCTGTTGGGTGGCTGAAGGAAGCCTTGGCGAATGCCCACTATTCTTAGAGGCAAACACCGGAGGGAAAGATGCCGGCTAGCATCGCCAACTCTTTCTAGCTGTTTCACTTCACCACAACTGCAGTGCTGCTGACCCAAGCTGGCCCTGTCCTGGAGCAGTGAGAACTGGCTGGGTTCAAGGAGCAGATTTAAGGGTACTCTCAAAGAGCTGCAAGTCACCAAACAACTTGTTTTACTGCCATGGTAGGGGGTTGTCAACCCCCAGGTGGGGCCTGGAGATCCCCTGCTATTACAACTGATCTCCAGACAAGAGATATCAGTTCCTCTGGAGAAAATAGCTGCTTTGGAGGGTTGGCTTTATGGCACAGGAAGAAGAAGAGGAGGAGGAGGAGGAAGAGGAAGAGGAGGAGATTGGATCTATACCCTTCTTTCGGAGTCTCAGAGTGGTTTACAATCTCCTTTCCCTTCCCCTCCCCACAACAGACACCCTATTATGTGGGGCTGAGGGAGCTCTTTCGAGGACTGCTCATGAGAGAACAGCTCTGAGAGAACTTCTGACTGACCCAAGGTCACCCAGCTGGCATCATGTGAAGGAGTGGAGAATCAAAACCAGTTCTCCCAGATTAGAGTCCACCGCTCTTAACCACTGCACCAAACTGGTTCTGAGGTCCCTTCCCTCTCAAACCCCACCCTCCCCAGGCTCAACCCCCAAAATCTCCAAGTATTTCCCAACTCAGAGCTGGCAACCCTAAAAGGCTCACACAGAACACAGACTGTGAGGGCACAATGAAAAATCTGAAATTAAACACAACGCTACATGACTGAACACGCAATATGAATTACATTTACTGGTTCTATTCTGCAATACACAACACTTCGATTACTGCCCAGAACAGCTAGTTTCAGGGTGTCTCCCAAAACTCTATTGGTCTCTCAGGTGCTCCTGGGTCGCGTTCATACGGCTCTTTTTAGCCATGCCAGGCACAAGTGCCTGGTGGATTTAAAGGGCACATCCAGACTGCAACATCTGGGAATCGTGCCGCTTCCGTGATCAGCCCGTCGATCCCCATCAGGGAACTGTACTTAAAAGATAGTGATGAAAGTTCGGTCCTAAACTGGTTGACGGGACAATGGTGGACTTTCCCCTGTCTGGTTGTTCCACCAGCACGCAATCAGCTTGTAGGGATGGTCTCCAGATCATCCCGAATGGCTGCCATTAAAAAAAAATTCTTAGCGATGAGTGCATAACCGCTTAAACATGCGATGTCTGCAGAGCTCTGCTCAAACAATCAGGACAATTTAATGTTTCTGAAGGTCCCGTGATATTTATGCCCTTTGTTAACTGAAATGGTACCTAGAGGAAGGTACCGCTGGCAGTGCTTTTACCATTTAAGTCCGCGCATGTGCGGAAAAACAAGGAGATGGTGAGGCACATATGCGCATGCACAAACAGGATTTTTTTTTTTTTAAAGTTGACTGCTTGGCTCCTTAAGGTGAAGGCTGTCTAGACAATCCACCGTGGAGTCACGTGTGGTAAAGCAATTCAAGGGGGAGCTGTCTGGTCATGCAACGCTGGATAAAAAAAGATCTAGATCAAATTAAGCCAGGCCAATGGCGGGATTAGCTGCCCGTCCGAACGTACCCCTGGACCCAAATCTAGCTGTTGTACTGCAGACCGGCACAGCTGCCTTCTGAAACCACTCAGAACAGAAACAACAAAAGTCTGAACATCACAGGCAGCAGACATTGTGCAAGAACAAAGATGGTAAACCGATCAGCACTATTACACTTATTTACTTTGCTATTATTAATTTTGCCCTTTACTTATGCTGGTTTTAAAGGGCACAAACCCCCACAGGGGTGCTATAGGGTGGGACCACAGGGCACAAAAAAGACGCTGACTTCTACAACCAAGCGTCAAGACTGTTTTTTAAAGTTCAGTTTCAAAATTGGACATGCAGCCGTAACGATGATTTATTCTTCATGTTTACTCTTTTTTAAACATGATACAGGGCTCGCACAAGGGACAATACCAGGCAGTCAGCCAATTTTTAGAGGGAAAAACCCCCTAAAAATATAGCCTGTTGAAGAAAATACCAGTATTTAAAAAGAGCTTGGCTGTGGAGAAAGGGATTATAAGGGCAACCGGAAACGGTAAGAGAGAAAATCAGTTGGCTGCAGGCAAGTAATGAGGGCAGGGCTGCCAGTTTCCAGGTGGTGGCTGGAGATCTCCCAGAATGACAATTGGTCTCCAGCAGGGGTCATTTTGTAGAAAAAGAGGCGCAGGAGCTCATTAGCATAACTCATTAGCATAACTTATTTGCATATGCTACCCCACCTGACATCACCGGAAGTATGTCAGAAGGCAAGAAAGAAAGTAGAGAGAGGGAGAGAAAGACAGACAGACAGACAGACAGACAGACAGAAAGAAAGAAAGAAAGAAAGAAAGAAAGAAAGAGCTGGCAGAGAGGGGACAGCTACTAATCCAAGCATCCGAAATACCACTATTCTGGGAGGATAGCTTCAGTGGTGGCTGAAGCCTTCAGAAGGCTGGTTGGAGGAACAAGGACCTTTCCAGGGGACAGGGTCATTTTGCAGCAGCCATGACACAAGCAGGCATTCCCCCGTGGGGGGGGGGGCTGGCACAAACTCCCGGAGCTGAGCTCCCCCGAGCTCCTGCTCAAAATGACCCCTGGTCTCCAGGTAATAGAGATCAGTTCCTCTGGAGAAAGCAGCTGCTTTGGAAGGTGGACTGTATGGCATTATATTCTATGACATTTTTCCCCTTCCCAAACCCATCCTTCCCAGTCGACACCTCTCAGATCTCCAGGAATTTCCCAGCCCAGAGCTGGCAACTCTAACTGAGGAGTGGAAGGGCAGTGCCCCAAGACACTTTCCTAGCAAGAGCAGAAAGAGATTGGTTGTATCCAAGAGGGTTTTTTCCCCCTCAGTTGACAGACAAAGCTACCAGTGATTCAAATTAAGGATGCAGTGAATGTCATGGTGAATGTGTTTGACAGTGGAACTTACCTTGCTTGACTCTGATGGTCAGACATGAGCTGGTCACTGGGTCTGTTCCATTCAGCACCATATTACCCAAACACCTGCTGAGACAAGGGCATAGGTGTAAAATCACTGCCAGTCTTAACAGTCTTAACAGATCAGCAGCCATTCAGGATTCTTTTGAGCAGTGATGAACAGTAGGATTGTTTTCTTCAAACACACCAATTTTTCAACTGGTTTATATAATGGAGAGCCAGTATGGTGTAGCATTTAAGAGTGGTGGTCTCTAATCTGGAGAACTGGGTTTGATTCCCCACTCCTCCACCACATGAGGCCTGCTGGGTGACTTTGGGCCAGTCACGGTTCTCTCAGAATTCTCTCAGCCCCACCTACCTGCCTTACAAGGGGTGCATTCATACGGCTCTTTTGAGGCATGCCAGGCACGAGTGCCTGGTGGATTTAAAGTGCATGTCCAGACCTCAACATTTGGGAATCATTAGTAGCCTGTTAGTAGCCCGTCGATTGGTGTCGGAGATCCGTACTCAAAAGATAATAGTTAAAGTCCGGTCTAAAGCTGGCCGATGGGCCAATGCCCAACTTTCCACCATCAGATCGTACCTCCAGTGTGCAATCAGCCCATAGGGATGGTCTCCAGACCATCCCGAATGGCCGCCATTTTAAAAAAGTGATGCGTGCATAATGGCTTAAACAAGTGACGTCCCCAGAGCTCTGCTCAAGCAATCCAAAAATTGTTATGTTTCTGATGGTCCCCTGAACTTTGTCAACTTTATTAAGTGAAACGGTACCTAGAGGAAAGTACTGCTGGCCGTGTTTTTACCATTTTTAGTACGCGCATGCACAGAGAAACAAGTATATGGCGAGGCGCCTATGCGCATGCACAGACAGGATTTTTTTTTTTAAAAGCCAACTGCATGGCTCCTTACGATGGATGCCATCTAGACAATCCACTGCAGGAGTCACGCGCCGTGAAGCGCTTCACAGGCGGGCTGTCTGGTCGTGCAATGCTGGATCAAAAAGATCTAGCTCAAATTACAGCTGGGCTAATGGCGAGACTAGCTGCCCGTCTGAACACACTCAAGATGTCTGTTGTGGGGAGAGGAAGAGAAAGGCGATTGTAAGCTTCTTTGAGACTCCTTAGGGTAGAGAAAAGCATGGTGTACAATGTACTCTTCTTCTCCACATGAAGCCAGCTGGGTGACCTTGGGCCCATCAGATTTCTCTCAGAATTCTCTCAGCCCCACCTACCTGCCTCACAAGGTGCCTGTTGTGGGGAGAGGAAGGGAAGGTGATTTTAAGCCACCCTGAGACTCCTTAGAGTAGAGACAAGCAAGGTATAAAAACCAACTATGATGATGATGATGATGACCCGTTTAAGTATTCAAACAACCGCTTATTGAGTAGTGCAGTGGCACAGTGAGGGGAGAGCAGAACTCAGCTTAGCTGTGTAAGAACACATGTGAATGATTGCCCTGTCCTCTGCTGTTCAGAATGAGTACTGAGGCACCCTGCTGAACAGCTGTGAACCAGTCAATAAACATACAAATAGTCTGTCAGAAAATGGGGCTCCCTTGATGTGTCTGAGCTGCTAGTCAATCACCATGAGGTACAGCCAGCCTTGCTGCAAATCCCAGAGCCAGGAGGCAACATCCGGGGAAGGCCTCAGCCTCTATGCCCTGTTGGCTGTCCAGAGGAACTGGCTGGCCACTGTGTGAGATAGGATGCTGGACGAGATGGACCATTGGTCTGATCCAGCAGGGCTCTTCTGATGTTCTTATATGTTCTTAAATCCTGCCGAACCAATTGTCCTCAAGTGGGGTGCAGCAATAGACAGCAACATAGTGGGAGAGCTTCCCAAGCACAGGGACTGCCATTTTAAAAGAACCTATTTCGACAAGTGCCAGGTAGCTCTTTTCAGGGTCTCCTCCCTGTGTGTCTCGGCTCCTCAACTCCATGCCTAAACCAAGATGGGAAAATGGTGTTGAGCAGCTGACGTTCTTGAGGATGAAGCTCCACCACACCCTCCCTTGCTGTTCACCCTGTGGAAGGGAGGGTTAAAATGCCATTTGCCTCTGTTGATGGGGAAGGAAGTCAAGAGGTGGAGCCAAAGTCACTGGTCTTCCTAAACTGGAAAATATAGCCCTGTTAGAAATTAGTGGCTGACCAGGGCAATAGACGGTCCCGCCCCAGCCCAGGCTACAGTGTACAGCCCGGGATACAGCGTCCATCACAGCTGGAGAGGCTGCTGTCCGGCAGTCTCAACAAACAGTGAGAGGACCAAACATCTGGAATGAGCAGCTGGTTTTAATGTCCACGGAGAGTACATTTCAACACATGCCTGCCAGGACTCATCTGCCTACAAAGAAGCAGAACAAAAATTCCCAGACGAAGGCAGCAGCCCCCTTCCTTGCAGGCATGGAGGGGTGGGGTGGGAGAATGTAATAATGAGGTTGCCTCCAAACCATGATGAATTGCCGCTTTTAATTTTGTTTTGTCCTGGTAGCGATCTTTGCGCATTTCCTGTACATAAGCATGGCCTCCTCTTGGGAGTGATTTCTGTTTTTTATTATTTCCTCCCACCATAAAAACAACAGCAACGACAAACGGGTGCTGTTGGCCACCATGCACCCACCCAAAATAAATCGAAAGTTGTTTTGCCAAAAGAGGGCATACATGTGTAATCATGGGATGGAATGAGAAAGAGGCGTCCCCATTTGGTTTCTGCTAACAGAAATTAGCAGGATGCAGTAGAAAATTCACCCGGCTTCTTGGCCTAGCAGTATGGTGTTTGCTTAGGTTGCAAGAAACCCCTGGTTCAAGAACTGCTAGGGTTACCATTTGCCCACTCCCAGCAGGGTTTTTACCATAGTGATTTGGGCGACTTCCTAGAGCATCATCCAGAAATGATGTCGCTTCTGGGTCAGACATAACCCTCATCAGCCCCTCCCTAGGACTCTCCCATAGATTGCGCGCAACCTTGAGACCTGCCCTGGGAGAATAGCATGACAATTCCAGAGAACCCAAAGTTTAGTTCAGCAGTGTAACGCAGACAATGCAGGCTGCTTTGCTGAGCAGCAATAGTTCAAGGATTGCAGAGAACAGGTTTCAGGAAAGATAATTTCACTGCTGAACAGCCACTGTCAATCAAAGCAGACCATACTCAAGATGCAAAATTTTCAGAATTTTTAAAGCCACCAGGATTTTATATTTTTTGCTTTGAGACAAACAGAAATGTTGGGAAACAGTGGAATATATTCAGTGGGATAGATGCAGATATTGGAGAGATGGGAAACTGATGTGTTCAACAACTAAATCCCCACAGAGGTACTTAAAGGTAAAGGTTTCCCTTGCTTGAAAGCCAGTCAAATCTGACTCTAGGGGGTGGTGCTCATCTCCGTTTCCAAGCCAAAGAGCCAGTGCTGTCCAAAGACCTTTTCCGTGGTCATGTGGCCAGCATGACTAAACGCTGAGGCGCACGGAACACTGTTACCTTCCCACTGAAGCAGTACCTATTTATCTACTTGCAATTTCTTGCTTTCGAACTGCTAGGTTCAAAGCAGCTGCCAAAAAAAGGCTGCAGCTAGCCTTGAAAGAACTTTACGTATTATGATATTTATACCTTGCTTTTCTCTCAAATAGGGCTCCCAAGCGGCTTACAGCATCATTTACCCCTCCTCCATTTTATCATTACCACAACAGCCCTGTGAAGCTGGTTAAACTGAGAGAGAAATGACGGGCCTCAAAGCCTAGCCAAATTTAATTCGGTGTCGATTGAAGTATGCCTCTCTTCTCATTGCAGTTGGACGTGGAAGTTCCGGATGAACGGCTCTATTTTGTAGATCAAGGCTAGGAAGACTTACGTTTCTCGGAGGTATGAGCTTTTTGTATGAGAGAACCTAGAAGCAGGATGCGAAGCCAGGGCAACAGGTGGTGGCGCGTGGCTCTGAAGCCAGTGGAAAGCCGCACAGAGATGGCATTATATTGCCCCAATTCATTCCTCCTGCTAATGAAATAAAAATACCTCTGGGATGATGCCCTGGCCATCACTCAGAGCCAGTGTGTATCCCTGCGACAGGTCGGCACTTAAGAATGATGTGCATCTTGTTCCACTTTGGACCTGGAAGGCTTGCTGGAATAGGCAATCAGTGTAGCATCTCAGGCTGATGTTTACTGTGGGCCAGGTGGAAACTGTCTCGCCCTGGCCCAGAGCCATGGGCCCATCTTGTTTGGAAGGGGTTCTCCCCTACTACTACCAGACACTGTTTTGGAGTCATGCTTTAAATCTTCCCCTGTATTTGATTAACCCGCACCAGCTGTTTTTCCATTTGGACAACAAATCGTAAATCTGGAGGCTTGTGAGAGAGAGTGTCTCTGTCTGAGAATGTCTGTGAGTCTGAGACCAGCCGGCCTGTGTGTGAAAATTCCGCCTTGACATTGTCCATGCCGATGAAGAGGAGACTGAACCGAAGACCCCTTCACCTGACTGATTTTGTACTCACCCCCTCCTCGTTCTGTGGCACTGTCGTCACTGAAACATGCACTCTCGGCGTGTTCCAGTCATTTGGTTTTTCTGGGAAGAAGTTTTTACTCAGATCAGTTCTGCATTAGAATGTTTGTTGATTTTTGAGGATGTGTACGTACTTTTAAACTACCTGCCTGTTTCTGTGAGGCTAACCGAGGGTCAATGAAAATGAACCCTCCCTGCCCTTACTGTAGCTAGAAACTACTAAACTGGAAAGATAAAAGCCCATCTCTGGTAAATCAGTGCATTGAGGGCTCTTATCAAAATCTGCACACATGGCGTTTAGACAGCAATTGCACCACCACTGTTATTCTATATTTTTTTGTCTCCACTTATGCATATCTTTCTTTGCTTTTCTTTTTCAGCTTTATTTTGTTGCAGGATTTTAAGTTGTTCCCCTTGTTCTTTTTTCTGTTTTTTAAAAAAAGACATTGTAAAAAAATGTTGTTTTGTGCTGCTATGAGATGATGTTATTTATTACTATTTTGTATGCCACCTTCCTGGCATCGTGCAGCTCAAAACAGCATGCACGAGGTTCCCAAGAGGTCTCCTATGGAGGTTTCGAGCAGACTGAAACCTGCTTAGCTGCAGCAAGTTTCCTAGATTGTGACCTTTCCAATCATACTCTGGGACAGCGATGGCATCAGCAGACTCTAAGCTGAGGCAGCGGCCGAGGCCCAGGTCTTCCCATGGGGTCCACTGCTGCCACCCCCCATCCACTCACCTCCCCTGATGCCCAGTCGCTTGTTGTCAGCCTTCCCACCCGCCAGACTCCCAGCTTCATGACAGGCACACCGCAGCAGTTTGGAAGATACCGTCATGAGAAATGCTAAGACCCAATTTACACCTCCCCTATGAAGTTGTTTGACTGCTGTCTTTTCCTATGCTCATTTCACCCTGGTTTCAAATTTCGCTCCCTGGGTCTGAAGAGTACTAAGCAACAGAATCTGTTTAAAGTAGTATAATGCTAGCTTGACCACAGGAGGGCAATTAATGAATGTAGACGGTGATTTTTAAACTAGAACAAGTATGGTTTGAAACTAGAAACAGGTATAGACGGGTTTTTTTGAAACTAGAATGATTCCAGCGGGAAAGTCAGATGTAGATTTGACCTAAGACCAGAAGGCCCCAGAGACTGGAATAAATTAGGCAGATTAGAGAGATGTTTGCCTGTCACCTTAAGTACGCACCTTGAAGGGAGAACGTTATGTGCACCGGTTTACCTGAATGGCACAGGACTGAGATGTGCTTGGAGTGCCTCTTTCTGCAATGTTCACATGCTTCTGCAATTATTGTGTCAGCATAACAGTTGATAATGCTGAACTAGCTTGATAAAAGAGAACGATCCATGAGGACAAAGCACTTCTGCAGGCAGCTGCCAGCCAGCTTGGATTTAAGGGCCACCTGGTCATGACCACACTATTGCGTTCTCTCACTGACCATTTTTCACGTGAAAGAGGATCCCATTCCCTTAGTCAGGCTTGACATTCCCAGTGTGTGAGGGTTTCCAGAGTCAGAACACATGTGCATCCAAATGTTTGGGGAGGAACAGTAGTCCGTCCTTCCTTCCTTCCTTCCTTCCTTCCTTCCTTCCTTCCTTCCTTCCTTCCTTCCTTCCTTCCTTCCTTCTCTCTATCTCACTCACTCGCTTTCCTTCTCTCTCTTCTCTCTCTCCCTTCCTTCCTTCTTCTCTCTTTCTTTCTCTTTCTCTCCTTCCTTCCTTCTCTCTCCCTTCTATCTTTTCTCTCTCCCTTCTATCTGCAGGCAGCTGCCAGCCAGCTTGGATTTAAGGGCCACCTGGTCATGACCACACTATTGCGTTCTCTCACTGACCATTTTTCACGTGAAAGAGGATCCCATTCCCTTAGTCAGGCTTGACATTCCCAGTGTGTGAGGGTTTCCAGAGTCAGAACACATGTGCATCCAAATGTTTGGGGAGGAACAGTAGTCCGTCCTTCCTTCCTTCCTTCCTTCTTTCCTTCCTTCCTTCTCTCTATCTCTCACTCACTCGCTTCTTTCCTTCTCTCTCTTCTCTCTCTCCCTTCCTTCCTTCTTCTCTCTTTCTTTCTCTTTCTCTCCTTCCTTCCTTCTCTCTCCCTTCTATCTTTTCTCTCTCCCTTCTTTCCTTTTCTCTTTTTCTTCTCTCTCTCCCTCCCTCCCTCCCTTTCTTGTTTGATGTAGTGGTTAAGTGAGCAGATTCTAACCTGGGAGAACTGGGTTTGATTCCCCACTCCTCCACTTGCAGCTGCTGGATGACCTTGGACAAGCCATAGTTCTGGCACAGCTGTTCTTGAAAAAGAGCAGTTTCTTTCAGAGCTCTCTCAGCCCCACCTACCTTACAGGGTGTCTGTTGTGGGGAGGGGAAGGGAAAAGAGTTTATAAGCTGCTCTGAGACTCCCTTGGGTAGTGAAGGGTGGGATATAAATCCAATCTCTCTCTCTCTCTCTCTCTCTCTCTCTCTCTCTCTTATCCCTTCCTTCCTTCCTTCCTTCCTTCCTTCCTTCCTTCCTTCCTTCCTTCCTTCCTTCCTTCCTTCCTTCCTTCCTTCCTTCCTTCCTTCCTTCCTGCTCTATCTCGGGGCCTTGGAAACTGGACATCCTCTGGGACCAGCTGTAGATAGAAGAGGAAGGATGGTGGAGATAGAAGTGCTATCTGACAAGGTCCTTTGGAGAAGGGTGTGGGGTCGGGGCTTACCCCAGCCATCAGGTTCTCTCCAGCACTGCTGATCAGGGATCGAGAAAGGATGTAAAGGAAATGCCTCTCAACCTCTGCGGGGCATTTTTATAACCACACGGGATCTGCCTTTCCATGTCCGAGCATGCATTTTAGAATCATAGAATCATAAGAGTTGGAAGGGACCTCCAGGGCCATCTAGTCCAACCCCCTGCACAATGCAGGAAATTCACAAATACCTCCCCTCCCCCAGTCACCCGTTCCATGCCCAGAAGATGACAAAAACCCTCCAGGATCCCCGGCCAAACTGCCCTGGAGAAAAATTGCTTCCAGACCCCCAAAGTGGTGATCAGCATTTCCCTGGGCGTATCAGAAAGAGCCGTAAGAACTAAGCACTGAGGCAACTCTTCCTGCCCTCCCTTCTCATGATCTGCCTAAATTTTGCATGTGCAAAGGCTGTGTTTGCAAAGGCGTGCACTTGAAGAGAATGACCCTTTCCCAGGCCAAATCTTCTGTACTGCAAATAGCTGAGATAAGTTGGAGGTGGGAGGGGAATGGTTGGATAATCACGTTATTACCCTATACGTTTTGCTAAAAGAGAGAGAGAGAACCAAGGGGGGGGGGGGGATGAAGAAGTGTTATTCAAAGACTATAAAAGGCAAACTTTGGAGGAAGGTGATGCAGAGGGGTTGCCAAGTTATTGGAAGGGGGGGAGGTTAAAAAAAAAAAACCCCGACAGAGAGGCACATCCAGAACTTGGCGTCTGCATTCGGGCTTGTATAAATCAGCCGCTCGAGTCTGGCGGTTGCTCTCGCTGACAAGCTTTCGAGCTCCTTGGCGGGAGACACAGGGCATGGGCTCTAGACGCACTCACAGAATAGTAAACTGTTATTAAAAGTTGGGATGGAGCGGGGGGGGGGGAGGGGAGAGAGCAAAAAAATTTGCCAGTATGCGTTACGTGTGGCTTTTGCCTGCACTGCCTTCTTAGAACAGAACAACCTGGGCCTTGCCCACAGCGCAGGTCTAACCATTAGAAGGATCTGGCTGGGACCCTCCAGCCTGAAGTCAGCACTGGAAAGAGGTGAATCACCGGAGGAAGTGAAATTCAAGAAAGCTAATGGCCCGTATGTTATAATCCACACAGGGCTGGTTGTTGCTGGGGATTGCTTCGACCAGTGGCTGGCACTTTCAGCTCCAATCAAAGGGCTCCCCATTCCGAGAGGACAAATGACCACTGAAAGCCCCAAGCCTTCAGAGGTAAGGCGGGGTGGCCATGTGTGGACAGGGCCTTCCTTGTGATAGGTAAAGATAAAGGTTTCCCTTGCTCAAAAGCCAGTTGAATCCTACTCTAGGGGGCGATGCTCATCCCTGTTTCCAAGCCAAAGAGGCAGCACTGTCCAAAGACTTCTCCATGGTCATGTGGCCGGCACGACTCAACGCCAAGGCGCATGGAATGTTGTTGCCTTCCCACCGAAGCGATACCTATTTATCTACTTGCAATGTCTTGCTTTCAAACTGCTAGGCTGGCAGGAGCTGGGGCCAGAGATGGGAGCTCACTCTGTCACGCGGCACCAGGGTCTTGAACTGCTGACTTTCCAGTCTGCAGCTCAGCATCTTAAACCTCTGAGCCACTGCTATTGTGATATCCCTCATCTAAGGATGAGGCTGTTCCTGTCCTAGGACCTCATCTATGGAATGGTGGTGGTGGAAAGTGCTGTCAAGTCGCAGCCAGGTGACGTATGGCGATGCAGCAGGGTTTTCAAGGCAAGAGATGAGCAGAAGTGATTTGCCGTTGCCTATGTCTGCGCAGTGACCTTGGATTTCCTCGGGGGTCTCCCAGTCAAGTACTAACCAAGACTGACCCTGCTTAGCTTCCAGTACAACACTCTGCCCAGCACTACATATGTTCGTCTTTGGGATCCAACCCAAAGCTTTATTTATCCAAGATTTTGGCAAATGGCTGTTTTCTGAACTGGTCTGCTTGTATCTCTGTCCAACAAGTTGTAACTGTAGCTCCATCGCTTTGCAGCTATTGCCTTCGCCCTGTACTGACTCCTCTAGTGCTAATCCATTCATCTTGTGCACAGTCTCAGGCTGAACTTCCTGATTCAAATCTTGAAGCTGTGGGGCTCCCAGATGAGGACGGGCTTGCATGGATTCCTCATGGCCTTTGCAACTGCTGATCCCGGGCAGTGGCAACGGACCTCCCATGTGACGGGTTTCCCCGGAGTTTCCTAGCCCTGGTCCCTGGGCAGCGGGAACTTCCTACCCGCACAACCATTCAGGCTTTGCTGTGGGCTTTCCCAAAACTTCACGAAGCAGGTTTGAGAAAGTTTGGAGAAAAAACTAGGGAACCCTTGGGAGAGGCACAATTGGGCCATGCGGCGGAGGCAGCAGAAAAACTGCTGCTTCCTCTTACCATCAAGCCCAGGGGCAAATATCCCATGTGGAAATGGCCTGTGACAGGAAACTGCTCGTGAGGACTTAAATGGGGTGTCCAAATTCTGGCTCCCGGACAAGTGTGTTGGCCCATGACCTCCTAGAGCCAGTTTGATGTAGTGGCTAAGTGCGCGGACTCTAATCTGGGAGAACCGGGTTTGATTCCCCACTCCTCCACTTTCAGCTGATGGATGACCTTGGGCAAGCCATAGTTCTGGCACAGCTCTTCTTGAAAAAGAGCAGTTTCTGTCAGAGCTCTCTCAGCCCCACCTACCTCACAGGGTGTCTGTTGTGGGGAGGGGAAGGGAAAGGAGATTGTAAACCGCTCTGAAACTGCAAGTGAAGGCTGGGATATAAATCCAATCTCTTCTTCTCTTCTTCTCGAACCGAACTTGACCTTTGAGCAAGAGGCAGCCACACAAGAGGGGGCTGTGCCTCAGTGGCAGAGCACCTGCTCGGCATGCAGAATGTCCCAGATTTAATCCCTGGCATCTCCAGTTAAAAGCACCAGGCAGTCGGTGATTTATTTATTTATTTAGTTGTTGGATTTATATCCCGCCCTCCCCACAAGCGGGATGTATGAGCCGGAGGCTAAAAAACTGCACTCACACTAACTCAGCTTAGAGGGAACACTGCAACTCTCTTGCCCCAGAACGGCAAGTTCGAAACTGGGCAGAAAGACCTCTGCCTGAGACCCGGAGAGCTGCTGCCAGTCTGAGTAGACAATACTGACCTTGATGGACCAGGGGTCTGATTCAATATAGGGCAGCTCCATGGGTTCACGCAGACCCTTGCTGCCCAGGAAGGACCCCCTGCAAAAGGTCTTGGAAACCCCCCCCCCCAATATCCCTTAGCCCTGCTAAACCTTGAAAACCAGAGACATATGTCGCCGAGTGCTCCATGCTATGACTTTTGCCATAGTACAGTCTGCCATGGTCACCCCCCAAACCAATGACCCTAAAGAGACCATGCAGAGACCCATAGTAGAATACCCCCCTTGCGGAACGTGGTCTTTCTGCTCTTGCCACTGCTTTCAAAGAAATGTCATGTACTTAAGGATGCCCATGGCGGGCCCCATAGCACTCCAGGAACAGGCGGAACTGCAGAACCAGGTTTCCGGTCACTCCCTGGGTCTTGGCTGTTGCACACCTCCTTCTGACCAGCTGTGTATTGCTTGGAAGCAGCCCAGCTGGACAGTTCCCCTGCTGTCCCAGCAACCCTGATCCAGCTCTTGCTCTTTGCCCTGCTGGACAGCTCCCCTAGATGGGACCTGAGCCTGAAAGTGCCAGGCCTGGCCGGCGTGGACCACCGTGCCTTTGTTTGCAAACATGGGCTGCTTGTGCCTGCTTTTAATCAATACTTTTCAAAGCATGGGTGGGGGGAAGTGTGCATCAGTTCATAGGTCATGAACTGAGCTATCTCCTCTAGGGAGCTTCGTATTTACCTACGTTTTGCAAACAGAACCACTCTGCTCCTTCCCTCCCTCCACACCTTCCTCCGCAGGTGGGTACACAAAGACTCCAGATAGCAAAGCCAAACTCCGGAGAGTGAAGGAGCATTTTTGTGGATTAAAACTGGAGGGACGCATCTGTTCGTTTATGTCGTTTATACCCCACCTCTCTCCCTAACGGGGAACCAAGTTGGCTTGCAGAGATCTCCTCTCCCCTTTATCCTCACAACAACC
Source organism: Lepidodactylus listeri (assembly GCA_029233225.1). NCBI lineage: Eukaryota > Metazoa > Chordata > Lepidosauria > Squamata > Gekkonidae > Lepidodactylus > Lepidodactylus listeri. The sequence goes on from JARCFY010000014.1 coordinate 60,006,698, forward strand.
CTGCAAGCGGTCACTTTCACGTTTCAATGTACTTCTAGTCTTCTAGGTTTTGAACATGAGACAGGAGAGCTGGTGTGGAGTAACGGTTGGAGTGTCTGACAAGACCAGACCCAGTTTCAGATCTTCACTCTGCCATGGGCCAGCCACTCTCACTCAGCCTAACCTACCTCACAGGGTTGTTGTGAGGAGATGACAGAGGAGGGAACAATGTTATAAGCCGCTTTTGGTCCCCGATGGGTAGAAAAGTGGCCTCTGAATATGGAGATCCCATTTAGCCATCCTGCTTCCGATGTATTGAAAACTTATTTGTACGACTTTCTCTGAATGTTTCCCACAGCATTTTACTTATTCTTTTTGGTTATTGTCAAATTATATTGCTCTCGAGTTTGCCTCCTCACTTTTCGACAGCAACCTCCCCCCCCTTTTTGTAGTGCATGTCCAAATAAGAATTACATATCCTCAGGAGAACCCATCCACTATGTTTCAGTATGAGTCACTCCTCCAAGGAGGGCAACCCAGAGCAGTGACCCATGCAGAGATGCAACAGGCAGCCTCCTCAGAGAGCAGAGTACTTTGGACTCTTAGTTATTTACTTGATATTAGTTCTTTAACAGTATGCAATACAGGAAATAAGTGATTAATAGGGAAGGAAGGAAGAGGATTGACTGGAAACTACTGGCAAAGGAACATGGGCTGGCTAAGCAGATGCAATGGGATCCAGGGGGCGCCACCTGCTAAGAACACCTTGCTGTCAGCTGCATGGGGTAGATTCGTTCCAGCAGGAATCCGAGTAGAGCTGCTTAGCATGGTACTCAGTAATTTTAGAACTGCCTTTTTTACTCTGAAGTTGTTTACTTTGTCTTTCTGCAGGCAGCTGCTGGTTTTCTTTACTGCAGGGCATCTCGGTGCCCGTGTGGTGTAGAGGATACGAGTGGCGGACTCTAATCGGGAGGACTGGGTTTGATTCCTTACTCCTCCTCCACATGAAGCCTGCTGGGTGACCTTGGGCCAGTCCCAGTTCTCTCAGAACTCAGCCCCACCTACCTCCCAAGGTGCCTGTTGTGGGGAGAGAAAGGGAAGGCAATGGTAAGCCTCTTGGAGACTCCTTAAGGTAGAGAAAAGCGGGGTATAAAAACCTACTCTTCTTCTGCACTTGTAGGGCAACTGATGGCTGTGCAATCGTGAGACTCATTGGGTCCCACGAAGGGAAATTTCTTATGCGTGGGGAGGAAAATGAGACGAAACTCTGCTCTGATTTGGTGGATGTGAAGCTCCAGCTCCAGTGGTTCTCAGCAGATGGGTCAGAATGCTCGGGTGGCTTAGAGCGCCCCGCCTGCTGGGTCCTGAGTCCCAGCAGAGCCATGGTGTGTGTGTGTTGCTGCCTTGCGGAAGGAGCTACACGTGCAGAGACCGACAGCTTCCTGCCTCTTTTTACATATGCACGAAGAGGACGTTGGTGAGACAAGGTCACTTGGTGTTCAGAGAAGCTTCCTCCACAGCTTGTGCCTCTCTGTGGTGCCTCTCCTGCCACTTGGCTCGCGTTTCCTGTCCCCAGCCAACTCTTTGCCTTGCCTGGGCTCGATGCTGGTACAGTCATAGCCCTGGTCCCTCCTCTTGTGTAGAATATAAACAAGAGTTTGTCCTCAACAGCTGGAGGGCTTCCCCATACCTCCCAGCAGCAAATGTGTCTGACAGTCTTTCAAATCCAGCTTTTCAGTTAGGGTTTGTGTGAACATCTAAGGGGAGAAAATGTCAGCCAAAAGCATTTATTTCAAAGACAACCCAAGTTCTCTTTTTTTGGGTCTCATTTGCCCTTTTCCTTAACTGTTATTAATTTCAAATCCATCAACAGGTGGTTACATAACAGTTGTTTATGATTTCTGTCACATGCGCCCTGAAATAAATCCGTGCTCTGCCAATTGCATGCAAAGACACTTTTCCCTTAATAGGGGAAGGCAGGGAGGAAGGGGGCGGGCTTCTGCGCTTGAAATATATCCTTTTCAAACACTCTGTGGTCCATTTCGCAATGGCAACTTCCCCCATCGCCACCAATGCCAACTGAGTTTTTCCTCATGCAATACTTAGACCAGCTTATCCTGTTACAGATTTAGTTGGGCTCCTTCAAAAAGGAGAGACGAATGAACGCAGAAGACCGAGGGACAGCCCAGGCCCACTTATAGCCCCACTGGTGGTGGTGGGTCTCAAAACGAGCAAGACAGAATCAGTGCAAAGGAGACTCTGTGCAAAGGAGACTCCGGGCACCTGGTATTTTTGGCTTCTGTGTGACAAGAGTTTTGGACTGGATGGCCCATTGGCCCGATCCAACATTGGCTTCTCTTATGGTCTTACGTCTGCAGAGGTGTCTTACACCGTGTGTCCTCCACTCGGCATTTCTCCCACTGGGAGATGGTAGAACGACCACAGAGTCCCCAGCTGGGAGGAGGCCATCTGCAATGTTGCTGACCGAGGCAAGTGCCTTGGTATACCAGTCCTTGAGCCTGACCTTTCCTTTTGCAGTGGGTGTATTTCTATAAATGTGCTGAGAACCGCGGAATCTCAGACCATATTATGTGTTCTAAACAGACATATTTTTTTTTTACCTGGATAGCCCAGGCTGACCTGATCTTGTCAGATCTTGGAAGCTGAGCAGGGCCAGCCCTGGCTAGTATTTGGATGGGAGACCTCCAAGGAATACCAGGGTCGTGAGATGGAAGGAGGCAATGGCCAACCACCTCTGAAAGTGTCTTGCCTTGAAAGCCCTGTAGGGGTTGCCATAAGTCAGCTGCGACTTGACGGTGCTTTCCACTTCCACCACACTAGTACACACACCGGACAGGCAGGTTTACGATAAATCTGCAGGGACTGGGACAGACCCAGACTTGCCAGGGGCTCCATCCTGGAGCAGGGAAACAGTGCTTGAGCAGATTATACAATGGACTAGGAACCTTAAAAAAACAGCGGGATGAAGCCAGGGCTGAATAGCTGTCCTTCCTTTTCTGCAGGGAATTTAATGGCTGTGTATGACCACAGGTGTGAGCTGTGGGCCTTCTGCGTGCCATGCTTATGGATTGTTACCTCCTTGAAGTTTGTGTTGAGGGGTCCACTGGGATGCTGTGTTTGTGTCCAGTGTATCCTTTCAATTTATAAGAGCCAGGTGCCCTTTTGTAAATATGTTAAACTACTGAAAAATAACGACACCGAAATAGGTACTTACTCCATAAAACATTAATATTTTAATGAAAAATCTTAGCATCATGTTTCTATCCAAAGACACTCAAAACTAGTTTTTCTTCCCTCTTAATTTTGACTTATTATGGGACCAGTCTGGAGATTTTTTAAAAATTTCGGAAGGGTTTTTTCTTTTCTTTAAAGATTAAACAACCAGGCTAGCAAAAAAGGGTACCCAATACATATTCCTCTTATATCAAACGAGCTAATATTTCAGTACAATGTAACTATACAGAATATATACATTACACATAGAATCACAAAAGCGGACACTACAGGCTCAGAACAGATTTTGAAAAAACCATGATATTCATATTGATTACAAGAACTCTAAAAATGATTGTAACAGTGAAACGGCACTTTAGTTTACAAAAAGTCACAAAAATATATATATAGCCACCGAGAACTATGGGTTCCTGAAAAATACTAATAGCCAGATATAGTATATAAAATGCAAAGTGTATTTCAACATTTAAAAAAAACAGAAACAAAACAAAAACAAACCCAAGAAACATTTCCATTAAGTCAATAAGCATGCCAAGTTGTGTAGCTGCGGTCGGCACAGACAAGGAAAGCTGAACGAGATGGCGGCTGGTGACCAAAGGCTGGCGCAGTTAAAAGGGGGAGGGAGGCTGCTGTTGCAGGGTCCCCCATAAGACCCCAATTCCTACTTTACCCCCCCCCCCCCCCCGATTCTTCTAAAGGCCCAGAGACAGAAGTGGAGCCAGAAAGCAATCTCAGCCTTCTTATTATTCAGGGCTATCCGAATATTCGCAGCTAGCAGCAGCCACGGCCCTGCCCCTTTCGAGGTGTCTTGAAACCCTCCCTGGGTCACCGCAGTGCTACTTGGAAGCACCTGTAACGCAGCCACGTCTCTGGGTGAGCTTTATTAAGATCCACTGAAGGACTTCAATACCATACAGAGAATTAGAAACAAACAAAACCAAACAAAACACGCACACACTGGTTATTTTTGTATTTAAAAATAGATTTTGTATTTTTAATACCAGCTTTATTCTACTGATAAGCTCTAGTATTTAGTTGTATATATTTCTACCCCGCTTCCTGGCCAAACGTGGCCCACAAGAGCCTCGTAATACGGCAGAATACTAGCCTGGATACAGGCAGGGACCGCTTGTTCTTGCAAAGCCGGAGGTCAGTAACGGCAACGTTTTGTTCTTGAGTGGGATAAGAAAAGAAGTGCCTTTTGCAGGAAGGCAACCAAGGAGCAGAAATCGCCTCTCCTTTGTAATTACATGTCATCCAAACCATTCTTGATACAGGGAGTTTGGCAGACTCTTAAGAAAGGAAGGGGGGGGGGAGACAGGATCTAACCCTCTGCTATCTTGAGGCTGGTGAAGAAAATATTAGTTACCAAAAAAAAAAGAAGTTAAAAAAAATTGGCCAAAGCCACCATTTTAAAAATTTGCAAATGCATTGTTAAAAAAATACAATCTTAATCTCTTTTTGGGCCTAGTAGGGACTATAGTTTTATAAAATATAGTATCTCTCTATAATGTTTTTTTCTTTTGCTACACTGGCACTGGTCGCTTCGTTTAAAAAGAAAAGACTCACATTTACACTTTTCAGTCTTAAGGACAAGTGCCAAAAACTAGAACTATTCTCAACAATTTCAGCTGACTATTATGTTCAGCGTTAGAACTGTGAGCATAAAATTGGTCAGCCTGAGAAGAGAGGTCAAATTGACTTCCCAAACATGCATCCAAGGAAAACAAGCTGGTGATAGAAAGACACTATGCTACATGAAGCTGACACTCCATATTGTAGTTTGGGGAAACATAATCTCATCTCCAATGTACGTACAGTCTCCTTAGGTCCCTTAGGGAGTGTGATCTATCGACACATTTTTTTTTTTTTAAAAAGCTACACACCTTTCTAATCCTCACAACACTGTGCAACTCTGCTCCTTCTGTGGGAGAGAAGGGAGGGAAATGTCAGGTGCAGATTCTAGCCCCAGATGGTGCCCCACTTTCCAAACTGTGTGGGAACAGATGCCTTCCATCTGCATTTAAAACTCCTTTTCTGTTACAAGTCACAGAAGGGACAGCTGTACAGTACATCCTGATACTTGAGAGATGCGTACACACATGATGTAATGCTCCACCAAGCCACTGTAGGAATTGAGTTGGACAGTGATCATAGAGCCAGCAGCTGATTAAAAGGATTCGTACCCGGTCACCAAAGTGAACCCAATTTTGTGATCTTATGCTGGAAAGATCGTTCAGTCTACAAATGCAATTCTTGTGATGTGCCCGGGGAAAAAAATGGGATTTTTCAAAAACTTTAATACAGAGATGGACAGTCTTTTAAGGCTGTAGTAACCCTCAGTGATCAAACCGCTTAGCTTTGGTTCATTCATGCACTCTGTAAAGAACACTGAATGAAGCTCCTTGTAGCTTTCTGAATAGTGATACGTGTGCTTTTGATTTGGACCAAGACCACTGCAAAGAAGGGCCGCAGTTCCAGTCGGCATTTGGGCCTGTTTGCACCAGCTGTTGAAAGGAACAAGGTGTTGTTTAAAGGATCCCCAACATCACGTTTTGTTTGGCCCTCAGACCTGGATTTGCCCAAATGCTGGCCAGAACATCTAGGTTTTCAGGGGCCAGAAAAAAGGAAGCTGATGGCGAGATAAGCCACAAGATGTCAATTTTTTATCTTTTGACATTTTTTTTTTAAAAAAGCTTTGTTTATAGCTCCCTTAGATTGCAAGAAAGACATCCTAAATTGGAAGTAAGTTTAATCTAAAAACCACTGGGGCTACATATTCTAGGTTGGTCAAGGGGTTAGAAACTGGCCTGCTTTCTGATCCTCAGTTATCCTCCACAGCGTTTCATATAATAGCACTTCTAACAATGGGAGTCTCTCTGTGGCTGAACAAGCAAAAAATCCCAGAACCAAAAAAAGACAGCAAGAACAACAGTAAGAGACTTGTTTCATTGGTAGGTAGCTCTAGGGACAGGGGCACATTCCTTTAACAGGAAGCTCTTTTTTTTGTACAAAAAAGTCTCTCTTGTGAAAAGAGAATTATGAACTGATCCTTTACCGGGCTGAGATTTAAAAATACTGAATAAATACAAGATGAGGACTTTTAGAGAAACTGTGACACAACCCAGTAGCCCCACAGTTCATGCAAACAGTAACTGTGTTCGCTTTTATTTTTGTAAGGACAATGGAAATAAACTTCTCAACTCAAAGCACGATTATGGATACCTTCTGTTAGTGTTTTCCCCATTTTCAGAAAGCAATCTGTGGTCTGATATCACATTTTAAATCCTCCTAAAATCCTGTTACTGTAGAGGACCTGCTCTAGCGCGGGCCATATAATTTGCATACTGTTCCTCATTAACAATTACACTGGATAAGATTCATGTGTGAGCAGAACAAATAAGTCTATGGACAAGAAGCTACAAACAGCAGCACATTTTACTTGCAGGGTTACCTGTCAAGCACGAATCTATCTGTAATGGATCAGCGCCCTCAACCACTGAGACTCACTCATACATAATTCTTAGAAAGCTAAAATCATGGTACCAATAACGAGTGGCCTCTTTTGCTGGTTTTTAAGTTCATGAGGAAGCCCCTCAAGCCCCTGTACTTTGTCCAAGCCCCATAAATCCTTTGCTACAAGTTCTTCAAGAAGATACATCTCTTGCCCCAAATGTTTTTTTACAAATCCAGAAAAGATGCTTTAATTTTAATTAAAAAAAAAAACTGTTGAAAAACTTCACGGGAAGAGAAACCTATTTAACAGAACACTTTAATTTAAAACCAGTTAAGTATTTATCTGAGAAGCCCTTTACTAAAATAGCAGAGAAGTGCAAGGAGCGGTCTCCTTAGGCTGGGTGGATGTGCTAGAGGCAGAAGCGTCACATTCCCTGGAAACTGACTGCCAGTTTTCCAGGCTTCAAGCACTGCCACAGGAAATATCAACCCTGTTATTTGACCTCCGCGGTTACTTGAGAGTTCTTTTGTTTCTATCAGCCCTTTACCAATTTTCCTTCGGTGTGATGGCAATGACATGAAATTCACTAACACTGCCTTGAATAAATCTAACTTCTTGGGGTTCGTGTTTTGTATCAGACGAACTATGAAGCTCGACTGTTTTAAGACGCCCCAAATTGAGTAGAAGGATGAATATAACCTTTAATTTAAGCTTTACCAATAACAGAAGACATTGGCAATGAAATGAAAACTGCTGGCTTGAAATGCTGCATATCATGTGTTTTCAACCTTCTATAAACTGGAGGGTGTGTGTGTGAAATGGCAAGTCTTTCAGATTATTGCTTGCTGGAGCCATGTATGTAAGCTGGAGGGATGGCTTTTATGAAACCAGCTTGGCCAAGGATATAAAAAATGTTTTAGAATAAGAACTTTTTATCACTGCTAACAGGCCTTTTGTAAACAAACCCGTTTGGGTTAGAAACTTGGCCTCTAAAAAGAAAATAAATTGCTTGTTTTTATCTAAAGCAGACTAATAAAACCGCGGTAAGTACACACAAAGATGTATAACCGCATTAATGCACAAAAACTCTTTTTTTTTTGCCCTTTGTAAACTCTCTCCTTTGTCATTCTTTTTCACTATCCTAAGTTATTAAATATCACCAGGATTTCTTGACCAGAGAGAACAGTCAGACTTCAGAGAATAAAATCCAGATAAGGCCATTTCAAAGAAGTTTCTAAAAAGGAGTGGCACACCAGAGGTGAACATGCTGGGGCATGTTCCCTCTCCTTGCTTTGCCAAATCCAATCAATCACCCACTTTTAAAAAAACAGAGGAGGTCCTGTAAGTTTCAGTAATAGTTACTGCATGCCCAAGAAAAGTAAAGAGACCAAAGCAATTCCTTCTTAAGCGAAAATGCTCAAATGATTACCCAATGTTCATCAAATGTCTGTTCAGTGCTTGACATGTTATTTGTCATTCTGAGAGCCATCCATCTCCCTTCTTTTACAAGAAGTTCTGCAAAAACCAGGATGGGGGGGGGGAGGGAAAGATTCTCTCAATTGGTGCTAACTGCAGAATAACTGGAGCTGGTGTGTGCTTGGCTTTTCATTAGAAGTGCATGTGACGCTCAGGGAAAATTTTTTACTGTGCATTTCAGCCTTGAATGCTTCTGCGGAAGTGGCTGCTCAGTTGTGAAAATAGTGTAATGTCTCTTGCAGTTTATGGTTTTAACAGCATAGCTTACAAAATAATAAAGGGGGTGCATTCTCCCCCCCTCCATTCTGAAAATTAAATTAAAATGTACAAGACCAAACACAGGCACTTTCCAAAAAGACAAAAATGAAACCAAACTCCGACTTACTCAATAGTGATAGCCGAGAGCCCCGGTTTCGGGGGCTCATCTCGGCTTGCCTCGGCACTTACAATCGTCTTTGGCTGCTCTGGCATGTCTTCCTCCTTCTCTGCCAACCCACCCAGAGGCCCCAAGGGGAAAGTGCTTTCACAATTCTGAGTTGATGAGACCTGCGAAATGACAGGCATTTGGACAGAGGAGCTGCTTTCAAATCCGTGCTCTCCTAGCTCATACTGGCCGAGGGTCTCTTCTTGTTCTTGGTTTAAGTAGTCCGGTACTAGGAAATCACTACAAGGGAGGTCAAAGGTCAAGAGAGAGTGTTAGTGGAACAGGGAATATGCTTGGGCTAATTACAGCATTGCATAGGCAAATGAAGAAAACGACCTTCCCCGCACAGTGTTAAGATGGCCTTAGGAAAAAGCTGTTTTTATGGACGAATCTACATGTTATGGCTCCCATGCAGAAAATCCTTCAAACGGCTTCAGACTGCACCTACTATTCCATGGAAGACTCAGAACGTGGCTGGGGCAACTGCCTCTAAGGCCCTGCAAAGCGTTCCATTTAAAAGTCACCCTCAACCTTACAAATGGCTGACAACATGAAACCGTTTCAAGAGACCTCTTACACGAAGGCCGGAATTTTGCAAACGGGCCCAAAGGGTGCCAAAATTTCATCTGGAAATATACCAGAAGGTCAATCTTGTATTTTTCCCACAGAGTGTGGGCTGAAATTCTGACTCCACTAAAGATGTATAAGAAATGCACGGCATTTCATTATCTACACAACGCTTTCATGCGAGAGTGGATGGATGTTTATTCTAAAGAAGAAATGGCGGCAGAGAATCAGATGAATAAAATTATAAAGGTGGGGAGGAAGAATCAGGTCCAGGAATTATATTTAGACTGCCAAGGTTTTCCTACTGACCTGAAAGACAACTCCTTTGAGTCGGTTGCTCCCAGGGAAGCATACAGACAGGAAGGGAGGCAGTGAAAGTTCCTGGGAAGGGCAAGCTTTGATGAGCCTCAAACAGACCATGGAGTATTTATATTAACCACCTCTGAATAATGAAAGAGGGATGACAGAGATTCTAAGCAGGGGGAAATCCAGACAACGCACAAAACTTCTAGAGGAATGTTATTCTTCTGTGACTTGCTGGATAGTTTTGCCTTGCACAAGACAATGGGTGCTACCCAACAAAAATGATTTTTGTTGGACGGGTACTGCAGAATTTAATGAACAAGCCAGTTTTACTTTACTTTACATTCAGACAAGGCTTTTGATTCACTGATGCAAAAAAAACCCCAATCTGCCATAACTGGGAGAACACGTACAATGCTTAACTGGCTGAGTGGAATGGAAAGAGATCTTGCTCACCCAATACGATTAAAAAGACAATCTGGGAAACACCTATTTAAACCGAAATCAATACCAGCATTTCACATCCATGATAGAGTCAGAATCGGGAACCAACACAGCATACATAAACAACAGCTCAAAGTTAAAAACAAGCTGCCCCACAAAAGTTCATTCATGTGATGTTTTGGGGCCAACAAAAGGGAATACATAAATCAAAAGTGAGTGATAAACTTTTCCACAAGCAGCAGCTTTTAACAGGTGTACTACTGAGTACAATCCTGTCAAAATGAAGCAATTTCAAACCTGACCAATTTATATCAGTGGAAGAGGTAAGCAGATGCTGCACCGCTCTCCTGAAATCAATGAGTCTTTTAAAAGGCTGATCACCTAGTTGGTCAACTTTGCCTGATGCCTTTTATTTATAAAACTGGTGAGAATCTATTTCGTGTTGAGACCGTTTAATTCCCCCCTTCAAAAATGGAGAAACAGTTAAACAAAATTGGAACTTTCAGATCAAATCAGCCATCTCAGTGGTGTGTTGTTGCTTTTGGATGCAGCTGTTAAAGTAATTGTTACAGCAGACAGGCAATAAGGAATATTATACCCTGCACCATTAGCTTGCTGGTAGATAGTCCAGGACAGCAAACTGGGTGGGCTACTTCATGTGAGGCAGTTTGAATGTAACGTTTCCCCCCTCTGATCCAAAGGTCAAACTAGACGATATCGGGCCGAGCCCGCTAACAGGACATGGCACTATTTTAGAGCCTGGTCTTTAACTTTTCAAAACTTTGCATGGTCCTAATTCTGCTGGGGACTACAGTGTGTGTGGAGGAGCCCTTCATCCCCTCCATGCTGCAATGCACAACTAGATGGCCCCACTAGGGCATTCTGAAGTTAAAAACCGAGCTCTAAAACCGCACTGCATCCTCATGGCAAATGCACGGTCCCAGTATTATCTGCTTTGGCCCTGATGTATACACAGTTCACATATTCCAAAAAGAGAATAGATATTATTGATAACAGGGATGCAACAGCCCACTGGACAGCAATAAAATGGCAACCTGACAGGAAAAGGTAACTGCAGGCTGCCCTGAAAAGCAGGAAGAGATGGTTTAGGAGAGAGAGAAAAAAGCATGTTTCCCTGATGGGTTTTTGCTGTGCACCTCACCTGCTCTGGAAGTAGTTTGCTAGCTCTGACGCTTCATGGTTCAGACTCCTCAGATGAACGATTAAATTTCCAGAGTTGGTGAACATGGCGCCACATGTTTTGCACTCGTAAATCCGAGGCTTGCGGATAATGTGCCGGGAAACCCGCATGTGGTGTTTATATTCCCCGAAGGAAGTGAAAGTGGCACTACATATCTGGCACCGGAAACAGCGTTTACCTTCGTGCTTCAGGCGATGCATCTTTAGCGAATAAGCCCGGGTGAACTTTTTCCCACAGCGGTCACACTGAAATGGTTTAATGCCTGTGGGAAGACAGGGAGGGAGGGGGGGGGGGGAAAGATGACTCTCCGCAACTGAAAACCACTGTGGGCAACATTCCAGCCACCACTGAGTGTAAGGGAAGCAGCAATGTCTGTTCACACACTCTGCTACCTGAAGCTTTAAAAGAAAGGAAAAAACGGGTGGGGGAGGAGAACCCTGTCTAAAGTTGCCGAAATTATTTCCAAAAGACTCAGAGTACAAATCTTTGACCCAAGTGTCAACTTCAGTCTGTACTGACCAGGCTCAGGACGTATCATTTAAACCTGCAGTGCAGTTTTACAAGAAAGCCTTTGGATCAAACACTGTGGCTTTCCTGCTTTTTAAAAATAGCATTTTTACAAACGGTCGCAGTAGGTCATAAAGGAAGATTTAAGGTCACCTCCCTTTGTAATCTTCAAAAGCATTTTTTAATACCAAAGAGCTGGACTAACTAGTCTTTGCTGCTGATTATACAGGGTTGGCTGAAATCGCAGCACTCTGCATTCTGTCACATCAAGGGCTGTCTTACATGACTGTGCTGTTAGATTGAGGGGGCAGCTGTGTTGGTCTGAAGCAGCAGAACAAAGTTTAAGTCCAGGGGCACCTTTAAGACCAACAACGTTTTATTTAAGCTATAAGCTTCCGTGTGCATGCACGCTTCTTCAGATACAATGAAATGGAAATTACCAGTCCATAATAAAGGTAGAAGGCGAGCAGTAAATTAACATACAGCATAATGAAGATGTTTAAAAGATTCAAGGACCAAACAGGAATATCAACCTGAGTTTACATGGTTACCATTTGTTTGGGCTTCCTGCATGGTGCAGGGGGTTGTACTAGATGACCATGGAGGTCCTTTCCAACTCTATGATTCTATGAATTCCGGGGGAAACACAGTGAAGGAAATTAATATGTCAAAATTGGAGATTGATGGCCAGATGTAACTTTAATTGTGGAATGCTGAGAGTCATTAACTGCGACCCTGCCATTACGTTCCATCCATCTGCTCTCTAGCATGGAGGCGACCTTACAGCATCTTCTTCTTTGAAGTGGGGTGACTGGCTGTGTAGAGTTATCTCCTCTGTCCCCAGACCAGAGAAATACATTCCAATCTACCATTCCAAATTACACTACATTCTACTATTCATTATGTTACATTACAATCTACTATTCTAATCTATTATTCCAAATCAGAATTGTTTTAAAATAAGGAGGATGTATGGGAGGATTGGTGAGAATACACATGTAAGAGCTGAATGAGGTTAGGATACGCAGTGAGATAAGAAACCAGTATCTCTGTTAAGTCCTGGTGATTCCATTGTTCTGAGCGTTGTAATAAGTTGCAACTCAGCAATTTCACTTTCTAGTCTGTTCCTGAAGTTCCTTTGCAATAAAACAGCAACTCTGAGGTCACCCACTGAATGTCCTGGAAGGCTGAAGTGTTCTCCAACAGGTTTCTCAGTCTTGTGATTCTTGATGTCAGATTTGAGTCCATTTATCCTTTGGCCTAGGGTTTGACCTGTTTGGCCTATGTGAAGAACCGAAGGGCACTGTTGGCATTTAATGGCATATACAATGTTAGAAGATGAGCATGTGGATAAGCCTGGGATGGTGTAGTTGATGTTGTTAGGTCCAGTGATTGTGTTGTCTGGGTGTATGTGGCAGCAAAGTTGGCATCTGGGTTTATTGTGGGTGAGGAGTTGTTTTGAGATTGGGGGGCTGCCTGTGTGCAAGAAAAGGCTTGCCCCCTAGTACTTGTGAAAGAGAACTGTCATTATACAGTAGAGGTTGTCAATCGTTGATGATGCTTTGAACTGTTTGGAGTTGAGACTATGCAGTAATATTCTTTGTTTCTGTTAAACCTTTCTAATTTTTCCTCTGAAGGATGTGTACTTTCAGCCAAACTGTCTAATCCGCAGCAAAGACTAGTTAGTCCAAGTAGTAAAGCCAGTGTGTTTCCAAGCCATATACTGTCCAGTGTGGGAATGCATCTGACATTATTAATATAATGCTAGTCGCAAGAGGACTTTTATGCTCTGCACCAATGTCTTGCCAAATACTAAGAAGCATGTTTAAAATGTGGCTGCAGCTTTTTCAGAAATCAAAACACAGGGAGGCTTGGCTTCTCCTGCGTCAATTTCATTGCCATTTGTGGCTCAGTGAAAAATGAAACTAAGGATTAACCTGTGGTTTTGAATACTCCCAACTTTTGCAAATGACATTCCGACCCTAAATCTCTTTATTCACAAGCTGATTTAAGTCGGCCTTACAAGTTTCCAAGCAAATGTGGTTAACGTTAACTGCTTTAGACTCTTCGCCCTTTACTCACAAACAAAAAACGTATGCCATTTGGAACTTTTAGAAAACTTTTCTGCGGTGCACAGCTTCCATTTGTTTTCTTTCTTTTTAAAAGAAAAACTCTGACATCGTTATCTTTCTACAGCAAGGCGGTATCCATTTCATCTTACATGCAGATGAAATTATAAGGGATTTGTGGACACCCTGCATAAAGGCTGAAATGAAGTTGGGGAAAACACTGCTGGCCATGCAAAATTCTAGAATGGAAGGGAACCTTTCAAGAACTAGAAAAAAGCTCTAGCTCTGCAAACCTAATCTCCTGGGCTTTCAGACACCAAAGGCTGATTCATTAATTAAAATGGGAAATTTGCTGCCAAAGGATGTAGTGACGGCCCCAGAAATAAACAACTTTAAAAGAGGATTAGATAGATTCATGGAAGGTAAGACTATCAATGGGTGCTAGCCATGGTGGCTGAAGGGAACCTCCACGTTCAGAGGCACTAAACCTCTGAATCCCAGAGCCTGGAGGCAACATCAGGGGAAAGTCTCGACCTCTATGCCATGTTGTTGGCCCTCCAGAGGAACTGGCTGGCCACTGTGTGAGACAGGATGCTGGACTGGATGGACCAGTGGTCTGATCCAGCAGGGCTCTTCTGATGTTCTTATTCTTCGGTTTCACTGGATTGTACAACTTCTGCCACCTATATTGTCTTGTGGAGGTTATTGGGCTGAACTGCAATACAAGCTCATAAATACATTTCAGGCTCCTTAATCCATAGATTTATAATCCAAACTGCTGCACTTTGGAAAGTGAAAGAATGATAATTCTTACCTGAGTGGATGAGCATGTGCTGTTTTAAGTTCTGAATACGAGTGAATCGAACACCACAAGTTGGGCACTGAAAAGGTCTATCAGGACCATTTGGGCTGGGTCTCTCTATGCTACTGGTTGAAGGAGTAATATAGAGCTGGTAAGGATACTGGACAGTCTCCAATCTGAAGAGATAAGCAATCACTCTTTTAGAAGTGAATCAGGGATGCATGTATGTAAAACATCAAAAATACAAATGTGAATGTATGGTAAGAAGCTGTAGTGTGCAATTAAAAAGTGAGGACAATAAAGTTTATTGAACTGAACTAGATCAAACGCCCAAATGAATGCAAAACATATTGTATATACAGTGCACTTTGTATAGAGAATGGTTAACAGCAGGTGAGCAAAGCATGAAAATTTGCCCATAGAATAACATTACACTGACTTTGCAGCTGCTGCGCAAGCACTGCGGAAATCTCAAAGCACGCATAACATGCAAAATGTGTGTACATATTGTACTTATGAATTGCCCTAGGTAATCCTAGGGCAGTCATTACCTTTCTCAATGTCATACACAGGACAATCCTAAGCAAAGTTGTTTGGGATTTTTGGGATCAATGTCATACACAGGACAATCCTAAGCAAAGTTGTTTGGGATTTTTGGCCGTTAAGTCACAGCAAACTTCTGGCAACCCCAGAGGGTTCTCAAGACAAGAGATGTTCACAGGTGGTTTGCCACTGTCTGCCTCTGCATAGCTACCCTGATATTCTTTGGTGGTTTCCCATCCAAATGCCAACCAGGACTGAACCTGTTTAGCTCCTGAGATCTGAAAATATCGGGCTATCCCGATCTCATCAGATCTCAGAAACTTAGCACGGTTGGTACTTGGAAAGGAGACCACCAAGGAAGGCTCTGCAGAGGAAAGTAATTTTAAAAAACATTGCTTTGCTCCTACCACAGCACAAGGATCTTTGCTGTGTGACCAAAAAGTACGCTGCAGCAGCCATTTTGGGGCTGGCTCCACCTCCTGTGACAGATATTTTGTGGCAGCCATTTTGTGCTGCACCCACCACACTGCCTCAGAATTCCAAATGTGCCCACAGCATCAAAAAAGATGGGGACCCCTGTACTAGACCAACACAGCTGCCTGCCATTTTTACCCTACGCACTGTAGTGTACTTTACTTAATACAGAAAATGTGTGCATATCTGTGCGCCTCACAGCATACACCCCAGAACATTTTACACATTATGCTGGTACATACCGATCATCGTCATGAACATTACCAGCAGAGGTACTTTGGAGTGTTGGCAACCCCTCGGTGACTCCTTCGTCTATTGAACCTAGGCAGTTAAGGAAAAAACACGTATCAACCTGCAGTTTAGCTGGAATAAGGGCAGCCCGTAGGTGGACAAATCCTCATAATCTCTCCCCACAGCTTTCTTAGACAAACTCTCAGCAACTATGATGTTATGTTGTAAAAATCAGCACCATAAAGACTTCAGTGTTCTCTGCCAGGACACTTCAAAACTTAAGTGATAAACAGCTCAGTAATCAAACTTGATAAATAGCTTGCTCATAAATAGCTCAGTACTCAAACTCGATATTATAGGGCAAATTATAATCAGTTCTGTACATATTTTTATTTATTTTTCAGTTTTATACCCCGCCCTCCCCGCGAACGGGCTCAGGGCGGCTCACGAGGGCACATGTGCCATATCCAATACAATAACATTTAAAAATCCAGTTTAAAACCCCATAAATTAGATCCATTAACAACAGTAACATTTCAGTTAAAGTGCTTCCAATTGTAATTATAAAATTCAGATGGCTTCAGGGTCAGAGTGCGGCCATTCCATGGCCGTCGGGTCTGGGCTGCGTCCGGGGTGGCCCACGTTGTCAGCTGACAATCACGGTGTGGTACTAACGGTACCAACGGTGGCGGCTCCTATTTAAAGGCCTGGCGGAAGAGCTCCGTCTTGCAGGCCCTGCGGCTCATCGTTTCAGTTATCAGGAGATTCTCTCACGGAAACAGGGCTTGGACCTGCATAACCAAGGTTAGGACTGTCACTGCAAAGCCAGATTATCAAAGTGACATATTAAAAGCTGGGCACAAAGTAGCAAGAGCAGTCAGTAAAACTTAGCCAATTACCACACACAAAGGGTTGAACCAGGGATAACTCAAATGACTCAGCCCCCCCCTTTAAAATGCTAATTTCTGTCTCTCAATAGACCAAATCGTGTACCATCTCATAAACTCCCTCTCCCAACTGGTCAGCAGATCAGTACACTCCAAAACAGTTCTAACTACAATGACACTGAAGTAAGATACACTGAAAACCAAGGAATTTCCTAAATAACTTCCAAGTAAATACGTTCAGGATTCGGACATTTCAGCTCAACAGCCAAACGGTGATGTTTTCATTTGATACACCCATACAATGAAATTGTAACTGTGGTATATCACAAATAGAAAAAAAAAGCAGACACCAGTCCAATGCTCCCTATAAGCTGTGGAGTCTTGTGAGCAAAAATTCTACTTTGTGAGCTACTGGCGTTAAAGTCGTGAGCAAACAATTTGGCAGCTGCATGAATTAGTTTGCTCTGGAGCCATCCTTCCTGCACTAAGACATAAATCTGTGAGCCAGAGGATAGGAAACTGTGAGCTAGCTCGCACTAACTCAGTTTAGAGGGAACACTGGACACCACAAAACTCATCTTAAATGTCATTAAATATAAGCCAGTCCTGCAGTATGTGGATGGAGACAAGATATTTGGAACATGTGGAACTGGTTGTACTACGTGTTCTTTTATGGAAAGCAAATCTTGGAGAAGTTCGCTATTATTTTTTTTTGCCATCAAGTCACAGCTGACTTATGGAGACCCCATGGGGCACTCAAGGCAAGAGACATTCAGAGGTGGTTTGCCATTGCCTGCCTGAATCACAACCCTGGACTTCCTTGGTGGTCTCCCATCCAAATACTAACCAGGGCCGACCCTGCTTAGCTTTTGAGATCTGATGCAATTGGGCTAGCCTGGGCTGTCCAGGTCAGGGCTTTCTGTTGACAGTGCTATTTTGGATAGATCATGTCTGGACTTTTGTTGCAGGCAATCTTAAGCCTAACATGTCTACTTTCCTTGCCAGAGAACCTTGATCACCTGTCTTAAACTATCAGATATTTGGACAGATCATTATTTAACTGGGGATATGATCCTAAGCAGACATACCAGGGACTCCCACTGACATTGGTGGGACTTCTGAATCGGCATGTTTACAAATGGGCTGCAAGTAAATCTACTACTTGTTTTGAATCTCTAGGGCATACCCATTGTATAAATATTTGAAAGGGCAATCCTATCCAGAATTACTCCAGCCCTTTACGTACAAGAATTTTAAGTCCAGCAAAATCAAAGCAGTGGGGGTGGGTGAGTGGGAGGCCAACAGTAATAAATCACAATCTTTACAAGAAGAAAATTGCCAGCTCAATTCCTCGTATATCCAGTTAAAGGATTTCAGGGGGCAGGTCTGGGAAAGACCAGTTCTCAAGGCCTGGAAGAGCTGCTGCTTGTTGGGGTACGTAAGACTGGGCTAGATTATCCAGTTGCCCAGGTCTGTATAAGGCTGATTCATAGATTAAGATCATAAAAGTAGCCATTTCAGATCAGAGGAACTTTCTGTCTAGTCCGGCACCCTATGCCCAGCTGCAGCCTGTTGGAAGGCTGTGCAGAACAGTCTTTACTCGCTGACTGGTATCTAGCTTCTGACAATCAAAGGCATTCTGCCTCTGTACCTGGAAATCTCATTTTGTTAACATGACTAACTGATGATCATAGAGCTATCTGCCATAAGCCTATCCACCCTCTCCTTTAAAAACACCTAAGCCAACGGCCATCATTGCATCTCGTGGCAATGAGTTCCAGAAGCCAGCTTCCTTTAGACTGTCTTGAATCTTATAAGAAGTCTGCACAGCTAGCATTAGCTCAGGTTTAGTAACATATTCAAATTGTGATTTCATAAAAACAGTAAATATACAGATTAAAACTGAGAGCTGTGGATATAAAAACAAAAAGTTACAAAAAAAGAGTACATATGTTATGCCATGAACACTTTATTTGCCTGTCTGAAATGGCTTTTGGCTTTCTTCTTGGGAAGAAAAAGCCTCATACTTAAATGAGATTCATGCAAGTGCATAAATTGATCAACGTATCAAACCAATGATGAGTTATCATAGAATCACAGATTTGGAAGGGGGCCACGCAGGCCATCTGGTCCAATCCTGTGCTCAATGCAGGATCAGCCTAGAGCAGGGGTGGGCAAACTGTGGCTTGGGAGCCACATGCGGCTCTTTCACATATATTATGTGGCTCCCAGCAGGGCGGCTGGGGAAGCTAAATATCATTAGCAAACAAATATCATTGGACAAATTAATATCATTATCAATATCTGCTTTTACCCCTTTTGTTATTATTTTTGGCAGTCTCATTTAATGTTAATAAAAAGCAAATTGGTTTATTTTCCAGTAAAATCAGGTAATATTTGTTCATGTCTTGTGGCTCTCAAACGTCTGATGTTTATTCTATGCGGCTCTTACGTTAAGCAAGTTTGGCCATCCCTGTTCTAGGTGGCTCTTATGCTGAGCAAGTTTGCCCACCCCCGGCCTAGAGCATCCCTGACAAGTGTTTGTCCAGCCGCTGCTTAAGGACTGCCAGTGAGGGGGAGCTCTCCACCTCCCTAGGCAGCTGATTCCACTGTTGCACAACGCTTACTGTAAAAAAAGTCTTTTCTAATATTCAGCCGGAACCTTCCCACTCTTAATTTAAACCCACTCTTGCGAGTCCTATCCTCTGCTGCCCACAGGAACAGCTCCCTGCCCTTCAAATACTTCAAGACAGCCATCATGTTTCTTCTTCTTCTCCAGACTAAACGTTCCCAAGTCCCTCAGCCTTTCCTCCAAGGGCTTGGTCTCCAGGCCCCCCATCATCCTTGTCACTATCCTCTGTACTTGCTTCATTCTGTCCACAACCTTTTGGAAGTGAGGCCTCCAGAACTGCACACAATACTCCTGGTGCAACCTGAACAATGCAGTGTATCCTCGTTAAATTGCATCTTGTTCACATCCGCCCACTTTTCCAGAGTGTTCAGATTTTGTTGAATTCTGTTTCTATCTTCTGGTGTGTTCACTGCTCCCCCCAGTTTGGTGTCATCTGCAAATTTACTGAGTAGCCCCTCCACACCCTCATCCAGATCATTTATAAAAATATTGAAAATTATTAAGCCCAGAACCAAGCACTGTGGTACCCCACTGGATAGTTTGGTGTAGTGGTTAGGAGTGCGGACTCTAATCTGGGATAACTGGGTTTGATTCCCCACTCCTCCACATGCAGCTGCTGGTGTGACCTTGGGTTAGTCATAAGTTCTTTCAGAGCTGTTCTCTCAAGGGCAGTTCTTGAGAGAGCTCTCTCAGCCCCACCTACCTCACAGGGTGTCTGTAGCGGAGAGGGGAAGGGAAAGGGGATTGTAAAATGCTCTGAGACTATTTCAGGTAGTGAAGGGCGGGGTATAAATCCAGTCTCTTCTTCTCCCCTCTTCTCTGTTCAGATGAAATGCCATTGACAACTCCTCTTTGAGTGAGGTTCTCCAACCAGTTCCCTATTTACCTAACTATCCTAGAGTCTAGTCCATAGTCGTCTAGTTTACCCATTGGAACATCATGGGGAACCCTACCAAAAGTTTTACTAAAATCCAGGTAAACAACATCAATAGCATTCCCTTGATCCAATAAGCTATCCCTCGATCAAAGACCAATCTCTCCTCCTCTCACCTCTATCTCACAATACAAGCGCATGAAGTATTTCATCATACAATGCCTATGTTAGATATTTGTCTGCACTGAGCTTGGGATTTCATTTCAAATCATCATTTTTTAGAAATGGATATTAAAGTAGCTGAAACCTAAAATCCAATTTAAGTGCAGCCCCTTGTTTTCTAAAAGGAAAAAAAACCCTCAATCTTTATGTAGTCTGCCCACAGTGTTTTGTTATGTGATATCCTCTGTTGTATAGTTTAAATCCTATAATTCTGATCTACTAAGCTGGCCCTGTGATTTCCATCGTATGTTCCTCCAACACAGAAAGACAGATTTCGCACAAGCCACTGCTCCGCTCCTGCTCTTCTCTTTCCCCCGACTGCATACGTCAATTTCTCACTATGTGCTGCACAGCCAAATTTTGACCCTCAGCTTTGCCTGATTTCCCGTGTCCTCTAGATCCTCAAAAAACAGGATCGGCGAGACCCGGGGGAAATCGGGTGAAGCTGTGGGTCAAAATGCAGCTGTGCAGCACATTGTGGGAAATTGACGCATGCAATCGGGGGAAAGGGAAGAGAAGGGACGAAGCAGTGGCTTGTGCAAAATCAGTCAAAGACTTGTGTGTTGGGAAAAGTCTTTCTCTCCTGAAGGAAGGTTTGATGGAAAGGAACTGAAGGGTCCATATTAGTAGGAAGTAGTCACAGGATCCAACCATATTAGTAGGAGGTAGTCACAGGATCTAACCTAACTCTTTTTACACAGTATACAAGCATTCCACAAAGTGAGCTCTAGTCCACAAAAGTTTATGCTAGGAAAAAAAAGTGTCAGTAAGATGCCGCGAGACCCGTTATCTGTACCGTTTTCAGCTGCTTTGTTAAAGGAACACAACTTCATTGGACAAACTTGTGCTTTGTTTCAGCTCTGTTTTCAGATTTCTGCAACTGAAATCCTATTACATAGTTTACCAGATGCCCCATCCTGTTGACTGTATTGACTTAACACAGTGTAATAAGTCTCAATGGGAAAGGCAGACTATAAATAACAAATAAATAAAATAACCTGTTGAGTTCTATTTCCCAACAAGAGTGTGGAGTCATATTGCCATGGTTACTGCATGGCCACAAGCAGCAGAGTCACTTTACAGTTAACAATGTGGTATTCCAGGCAGAATGAAGAGCCTTCAAAAGGGTCCCCCCGCTTCTAGTTAAGGCTGCTAATTAAAAGTGCTGCTTTAAAAGCAATTTTTAAAGAAATACTTGAGTTTATCCAACCATCTGTACTCTTTGCAGGGCATGCCTTTTTCTGATTCCTCCTTCCATTGCAGTCCAGTGAAATTTTGCTCCTGGCAATCAGCAGACCCTCAGGTACAGCACTAAAAGCAAAGTGGAGGTCTGTAGTGGGAAGGGAGATTCAGCAGGAATCTCCTTCTTCTGAAGACCCAAGTGCAAGTTTGTCCTTGGAATGGTGTAGTTGGAATGGTGCAGTTTGTCAAGTATAATTTCAGTGTGATGCTCAATGCAAGGAACTGGCGAGCACTGGCATCTTAGTGAAGAAAAATCCAAATGCTACTGCAAAAATACAACAAAGCAAAGCAGGATCTTCAACCAAGTTATCTATCTTATGGATCACTGCTTTCTTTTCTGTGGCGATTTCTGCCCCAGAAATGGAGAAAAGATTAAGCTAAAGAGACCAGTGTATTCAGACATCATAGCCTACCAGGGATGCCTCTTGTGAAAGAACCCTCTGAAATGAATAATGGTTGCAAAAGAAAGCAGCATTTATTTAATAGGGGTTAAATGCAGGAAGAAACTCCTTGAAGACTGTCTCTCTCATCACCGCTCAGAGACTCCTGGGTAGACTCAACCCTGTAAAGAACATTTTATCAGGTGCTGATTTCTGTAGAGTTATTCAGAAACCCAGCAAGAGGCCTATCTTGCAGAATGCCAGGGAAAATCTCAAGGGCCTGGCTTTGGAACCCAGATCACAGGACCCACCCTGAGCTCCCATGTTACAGGGATGCTGCTTGTTGATGTCAACAAATTGGCATCATTCAAGAAAGGGAAGCTATAACAATAGGCATATAACAAGAAACTGTAACAAATCCTTCCTGCCTTGCCCAATGTTTTTAATTGATGTTTTTGTTTCGTATGCATTTTAGGTCAGGTTTTAATGGTTTTAATGATAGATTTTGTTTGTAGGGGCTTAATGGTTTCAAAAAGTGATTTTATTGTGTACGTTTTAATTTGTTAGTTGCCCTGGTAGCCCTTTTGAGGGCAGAAAGGTGGAATATTATTTTTAAAAAACAAACAAATAAAAGCAGAATCAACAACCAAATACATCTTTGACATCACAGTTAAAAGATGAGGCACTAAATGTATACC
This sequence comes from Lepidodactylus listeri, assembly GCA_029233225.1. NCBI lineage: Eukaryota > Metazoa > Chordata > Lepidosauria > Squamata > Gekkonidae > Lepidodactylus > Lepidodactylus listeri. Next base: position 60,029,365 of record JARCFY010000014.1, read on the forward strand.
CAAGTTCTTAGCCAATAAGCTCTATGCCATGTTTTCTTTTAAAAAATGAAGATGCGGTTCGGAAGTAACATACCTCCACTTTCCTCTTAATGCCTAGGATTGTTTTGTTTGTTTGCAATGCGTTTACCTTTCTAAGGCCAGGCTAAAATCTGACAGATTCAGTTGGGTAGCCGTGTTGGTCTGAAGCAGCAGAACAAAGTTTGAGTCCAGGTGGCACCTTTGAGACCAACATTTTATAGTGGGTATAAGCTTTCATGTGCATGCACATGAAAGTTTATACCCAGAATAAAAATGCGTTGGTCTTAAAGGTGCCACTGGACTGAAACTTTGTTCTAAAAACTGACAGTTTGCTACAGCAGCTGCTTGATGTGTTCTCAGAGCTCCTGAGAAGCCAGAGTTCCCTGTTTGCTTCAGTAATGGTTACAGCCAGGGCTCATTTCGTAGCAGGAGCTCCTTTGCATATTAGGCCAACCCCCCCCAATGTCGCCAATCCTCCAAGAGCTTACAGAGCTCTTCTTACAGGGGCTACTGTAAGGTCTTGGAGGACTGGCTACATCAGGGGTGTGTGGCCTAATATGCAGAGGAGCTCCTGCTACAGAATGAGCCCTGGTACAGCTCTGTGCTTGAACATATCCAAATGTGCATGTAGAACTACCACTGAAAATGAAGTGACTGGCAAGACCCTTGGCTGTGGATTTATGGAAACACCCAGGAGGCTGGCAGGATACAGAGCTCAGTATTATTATTAACTTATATAGTGCCATCCCAGTGTATGACACTCTTTACGTGTACAAGACATACCCTTGCCTTTAACATCATATCATAACACTACCCTTTCCCTGAAATTTCTGGTTTTGCTTAAGTGATGCCAGAAACTACACAATGCTCTATCTGTGTAATAATTTCACATAAGCAATCACACATCACTGGCAATCTTTTCCCTGAACTCCTACTTCCACGTGTTTAAGGGCATGGGGTCAGATTACATCAGCCTAGTGAACTAGTTTTTAGCTAATGGCCGGCAGAAAATAAATTCTGCTCCTCCTTTACATTTATAAACCATGCTCTCAAATTTCTGGCAGATTAGGTATAAAGAGCCTAGTGAGATACATGTGTTCAACGTTTGTGTGCGTTCTATTTAAAGAGGATTCACGACCACTGAAGTCTATGAAAACTCTTTAACGGGTCAAGCAATTCAATTTGAGCAGAAACGCCACCAATATAGAACATCAACATATGAGCTATTCGAAGTGCAGTGCAAAAATAGCAACAGAAATACGTTGAGGCATCTGCCCACTGGAACACGATCCTGGCTTCCTTAAAGCAGTGGGGCCGCTGAAGTAGTATGACTGCACAGCTCAGACATTTCCTCCCTGAAAGGCTCCAGTCCGTTCCCACCCCCTTCATGGTATCAGGCTCATGAAATGAAAGATTTAAGCTGCAGAAGAGTCTCAGCGTTGAGCAGTGAAGGGGATTAATGACTGCACACTCTCATGACCACAGCACTCTGGCTGAAGCAGGATGAAAACAGTCAGTATCATTAACAAGAAGAGTTTTTCAAAGCATTTGAGAACACCACACTCAGACACAGAATATTACATGACAAGAGGAAGCCCACACTGCTTTTGAGAAAATCACAGAGGAACACACAGAAGTGCAAGCGATTCTACCTATAGAAGATGACTGTGGGCTGATCAAAAGGTCTTCCTGAACTTGCTCACTTCCAGGAACCGTCTGCTGATCGCTCAGGGAACTTTGGGATGCGCTGACAGGCTGTGACACCTCCTCATGAACTTCCTCGTCACTTAACCTCTCCACTTTGACACGCACATCTTCTTCAATCACCAGAGGGGAACTGACCTTTGTGCTCTCACAAGTCACGTAATCAGCAATTCTTCTGGACGCTTCTGCTGGGCCAGGCACTTCTAGAGTCCGAGAATTTTCTACTTGCTTCACCTTCTCCGACTGAAGCCTTCGGTCAATTCCAAAAGGGAAAGTCCAAGGGAAAGCCAAGGAAGAGTCTACAGGGTGATTTCTAGACTCTGCATAGGAAGCTGAAGGATTCAGAACCTGTGGGGAGTTTGTTTGAGTGCTACATTTAAGTGGACTTCCAGGCGACATGACTATGTAACTTTTGCGCTTCCGCCGTGACTCTCGGCAGACAGGAATGGTTCTTTCTACCATGCTGCATTCTGAAGAAACTGGAGAAAGGCTGCCGTCTCGAGAGGTAAAGTTGCAGTTTGCGCTGTTTTCCTGTCCTGTATCTAGCACCTTTTCTTGCTGGCTACTGGGAGTGTTCCATAAAATGCTCGACTTCATGAATTCAGAACAGGTGCTAGCAACACTGAACATTTGCATATAGCTAGCTGCAGCCAAGACATCGATAATATTTTCTGTGTTAATCGACAGTGTTGCTGTGTATGCATATTCCAGGAGAGGCATGAACCCGGTTACAGTCACGTGATGCAAGTCCAGTACACTTTTGCTGTCCTCTTCTGCTTGTCCGACCAGCTTGGAACGGAAAAAGTCACTGCAGGCTGCCAACACCACTTTGTGTGCCCTGAAGATCTTGTCTTGGACACGAATGGTGATATCGCAGAAATGCCCATCGTTACGCAGCATGTTCAACTTCCCAAGCATCTCCTGGCTGTGTGCGGGGGAATTGTGGGTAAATGTTTTGACACCCATCTTTTGGCTTTTTTTTGCCAGAATCCACAGTATGAGAAATCAAAATGGACCTACGAAAGAAAAGTAAATAAATAAATCCATGATGACAAAAATCATTTCCCCACCAAACGGAGCCAATCCAAAAATGCTATCAAATTCTACTATGTGTATATAGTTAATACAGTACGCCCTGAAGGGAAGTCAAGAAAGGGAAAATGCAGGCCAGAAAATATGTATCATTAACTTATGAAGAGACAACCAATGACTTGCAAGAGTTTCTACTGTTTATCTTTAAACTGCAGATTGCTTTGGGTGTGTTGACAGAAAGGCAATTCATAAATACTTTAAATTTAAAAAATGCACATTTATGATAGAAAGCACAGTCCTCAGGAATTCTTCAGAATATATTCCACTATCACATACTCAAACCAAAGCAATATCCCTCATTCAGTCAGTTAATAGCATTTATTTGCTGTTACTGGCGGTGGTGAAATTATTCTGCTAGTCCGCTTCGCACTCCAAATCACTGGTGTACAAGGGCTAGGCTAGAACCCTGTGTGCAAACTTGTAGAGGGAAGGAGGATGAGGACAAAGTATTCTCTCCCAGTGGCATGTTGTATAGATTAGGAAACTGGGTTGGAGTGGAAGGTAAGTTGGCCATGGAAAAAGAGCATGTCAACACTCATGATATCACTTCTCTCATAAAGGTGTGGTAGGCCAAGAATTGCTTCAGATCATCCTCTGTCTATCGTACTGCATGTTCTTCAGTGACAGCAATTTTATCAACCCAAAATCTGAAATGAAATATAAGCCTGGAATCAGTCTGGCAGAAAGATGAGGCAAAAATACTTCAAATGTTTAAGCAATTTTTGCCTCCTACCACCATACAAGTTACAGAACTAAGAAGTCACTTAAGCAGCAGTCTATTTCCCCCATGTCAACGTCTTTCACTGCACTACAGAAAAACAGTTGATTCTCACTTCATTCTCCCATCTCATTCCAGCTTTCTCATGCACCATATTGCAAACCACTTCAAGAGAAAATAATGTATCTCCCGGAGGACGAAAACCAACTGACCAGCATTAAAGGTCACATGGCTGATCTATTTCATTAGCTAGGAATGATGAAGGAACACCAACAACTTAACATGGCAGAGTGCTCCTGGGTTAAGCTATAAGGATTTAGCCTCACCTTTTGGAAAGGAAAACTAAACATAAAAACACAAGTCTTCTTTTGAGTGAAAAAGCATGTGAAATCTGTTTGTATCACACAGGTAAATAAACGTTTCGCCTATGACCTTACCTAAATACTATTGATTTCACTAAATCCGAAACCCATTTCAGTAACACTTTCTTCTAACTTTCCAGGCACTTTTGCTCAAGCAATAACTGGGTGTGCTGATTTCCAGTGATTACATACACACTCAGTTTGTGCAACACACCATTTCAGGTGGTCCCCTGAATCTTGGGAGTGAATTTTCAGTCAATGTGAGGATTAATCCGCTTGGACTGATGTTGGGGGAACAGGAAATTCCCAGTATGTGAGTGGAACACTGTCCACAGCTTTTTGCATCTGAGCCAGTCTCTCCAAGTTGGTGTTCTGGAACTATTTCTGAGTCAATGTTCAGATATGTGTTCTTAAAATCAGCTTTCTCATGACTACTGAGTGCTGATTTTGTAAAATAAATACATAAAGTGAATAAAAGTTAAAACACACACACACACACACTTAATTTTACCCAAACAACCTGTCCTGGATTCTGTACTGCTTAAATTGTAGAGAGAACCAGAGATTATCAACATTCCATGAGGCCCATGTCACATATTATAAAGGTAAAACCTACATCTTACCACACACCACTGGAAATCTCTTTGACATACAACTATATAGCACAAGAATTTCAAGAACGTGACGTATGATTGCTAGGCTACAACCCCAGTGCAGCAGAACAAGGCTGCCGTTGTGATGAAATGACACTTCACTCCACAGGTAACATAAATAACAATTACAGTTATGAAAGAGACATGTTTAATTTGTACCCTGCCGGTGCTCAACATAGCCTTCTGAGCTTTAGAAAGGATGCAGAAAATATCCCTATAGCCATTTTTCAGATTGCCTGCCTAGGAAAGATGAAAACTGATATTCTAATGGTGAATAGCCAACGGAACAAGCATTGTTTTCCTGTAGCATTAGGATCTTGCATGTACTCAATGGATTCATTGGAATGCTCTGGGACCAAGGGACCAAGTGGGACTGGAATTTTCAACAGGTAAGGGGAGGAGTCTGATGTCAACCCATGCACATTTGTTGAGAGTCTTGCTCAGAATACCAGGAATTTTAGCAGAGTTTCTCAAAGAGTCTGAGGAAGGGAAGGTTTTAACTCTTTAACTGGCTAAAACAGGCAAGAGAAAACATAGCTTCGAGAACATGACCTGGACAGAGATACAGTCAGCACAAAAAGACCGAAACTTAAATCTAGTAATATTAAATTTCATTCTACCAATTGCTGAAATTCAACATCCCAGTTCCTGCAGGATTCTTTTGGAAGGAGGGCGAGCACTACAATTTTTCCCCTTGAGAAGAAGGTGCTTGGCAAATTAAAAAAAAAAAATACAGAGCTGGGCAACAGCAGCTACATGAATCCCTACTGTTCATCAAAGTTCCCCTTTTCCACAGCTTCTCTTAAGTATTTTCTCTGCTTACATTTCATAATAACAGTAAGTTATACAAATCAAGCTTTCTCCCCATAATTCCTGTAGCAAAATTTGGATTTGTAGTTTCAACAAGATGCCCATGATGTAAGAATTAACTGTCTTGTTGGAACAAACTAAGGGTCCAGCCTGTAATCTTGTTTCCAACAGCAGCTAGCCAGATACCTCTGAAAAGTCAAAGCAGAGCCCGAAGACGATCAGGGTTGCCTTAGAGTAAAAAGCTGTCTTCATTTTACTGAGGGTTAATGTGCGGAAATGGCCAGCCAAAACTTGTCATGGCATGCTGGTAAATAAAATCACCTGGTAAATAACATCCCATTAAGTCTCTTATCAAAGGGACATCACATTTTTTCCTTCCAGGCAGTTGGTGACTCTAAAGATGATACTGACAGTTCTAAGTGATAAAGTGTCTCCTAATGAAAAGGTTTTCTTATAAGTAATACCTGTACCATCTTTAATAGATTTGTGATTTTCCTGATCAGGTGGAAAAGTTTAAAATTACCTGACTCTCAGGGGACAGGTGTGTTTTACCTGAATTTCTGGGTACAAGTTCTTATCTAAGTCATGATGTGCTGGCCCACTGTATGATGTGTCTGAATATTGGAGAAATACGGCCCATGTAGGTGGCAACCATACAGGCAGAAGGCTAAGGAAGATTTTGAGTGTGATTAACTTGTTTGGAGCAGCTACCAAAATCCTTACAAAAGTAGTCAGAAGGATTGTCAGTAGGTTAGCCGGGGCACTTTTTCAGCCGGAACGCATCGGAATGGCATTCCAGCTGGCGTTCGAGCCTGCCCTGCCAGTGGAAGGGGACCAAGCCCCGCCCACTGCTCCCAGGAGACCTCAGTAGGGCCAGGAGCAGGCAACGGCCTGCTCCCCCCACCGCTTCTCCTCCCCTCCTCGCTTCTCCCACTCCCACTCCCCCCAGTTCTCCTGGTTGGTGTGCTTGGGCGCCAGCCGGGAGAAAACCCTCCCCAGCCCCCCCCCCCCGCTTCTCCTGGATGACGCGCTTGGGCGCCAGCCAGAAGAAAACCCTCCACAACTCCCCTCCGCTTCTCCTGGCTGGCATGTTTGGGCTCCAGCAGGGAGAAAAGCGACCCCAACCCCCCCTCGCTTCTCCTGGCTGATGCGCTTGGCCTCCAGCACTCTGTGAGGTGGGGGGGGGCTGAGAGAGCTCTTGAGACAACTGTCCTTGAGAGAACAGCTGGTACAGAGCTATGGCTTGCCCAAGGTCATCTAGCAGGTGCAAGGAGGGGGAGTGGGGAATCAAACCTGGTTCTCCCAGATTAGAGTCTGTGCACTTAACCACTACAACAAACTGGCTCCTAGGGTTGTTCTGCCAGTGAACTAGGGTTGCCAACTCCAGGTTGAAGAAATCCCTGGAGATTTGGGAGTGGAACCTGAGGAGGGTGGGGTTTGGGGGAAGGAGGACCTAAGCAAGGCATAATGCCATGGACCTCACTTTCCAAAGCAGCCATTGACCTGATCTCTGTAGTTTGGAGCTCAATTGTAATTCCAGGAGATCTCCAGACCCCACCTGTAGGTTGGCAACCCTAAAAAATCATACTCTGTGTACTAGTTCTGCAGGAAGGCAAGCTGATTTCCATGGGAACCTAACCTTTAGAAAGTGATTCCAATCCAGTGTGGGAATAATTGTTGAACATAGATATTGATTGGTTCACGCAAGATTTTGTATAGATGGGACAGAAAACGTTTTTATTGGTTGTTTTGACAACAAGGTACACAGAATAAGAAGCAAAAGGTGGATGTGGCTGGATGACCACACTTCTGGGAACATTGGGTGTGGCCTAATAAGCTGCCAGGGGTGTGGCCTAATATGCTAATGAGTTCCTGCTGGGCTTTTTCTACAAAAAGAGCCCTGAGGTTAGCTATACTGAGGTAGTATCAGAAGGCCCAAATTCAAAATCTTAAGAGATTATTGTTCAAGTATCTAGTTGGGGTAAGGAGCTAGAAAATATTCCTAAGTGTAAGGACGCTCACTGGTGACTAAAATCAAGAGAATTCATACTATAATATTCCCTATTACTATGCATGGGTGTGAAAGCTGGACAACAAAGAAAGCTGAGAGGAACGAAGTTGATTCATTTGAAATGTGTTGGAGGAGGATTTTACAGGTCCTGCGGACAACCAAAAAGACAAATGTGGGTTCTAGATCAAGCTTGAAGTCTCTCTAGCAGCTAAAATGACTGAACAAAGGCTATTGTACTTTATTCACATTATGAGAACACAAGAATCACTGGAAAAGGCAGTAATCCTACGAAAAGCTGAAGGAAGCAGAAAAAGAGAAAGACCCAACATTCGGACTAGATAGAATCATAAGAGTTGGAAGGGACCTCCAGGGTCAACCCCCTGCACAATGCAGGAAATTCGCAAATACCTCATCCCACACCCCCAGTGATCCCTGTTCCATGTCCAGAAGATGGCCAAAAACCCCAACCACAACCAACTTCCAGGACCCCTGGCCAAACTGGCCTTGAGAAAATTTGCTTCCTGTCCCCAAAGTGGTGACCAGCATTTTCCTGGGCGTGTAAGAAAGGGCCACAAGAACTAAGCACTGATGCTGCCCTCCCTCTCATGATCTGCCTAAGTTCACAGAATCAGAATTGCTGTCAGATGGCCATCTAGCCTCTGTAAAAACCTCCAAAGGAGAGCCCACCACTTCCCGAGGAAGCCTGTTTCACTGAAAAAAGGCTCTGTCAAGAAGCTCTTCCTGATGTTTAGCTGAAAACTCTTCTGATTTAATTTCAAACAGTCAGTTCCGGTCCACCCTTCTGGGGCAATAGAAAACAACTCTGCCGCATTCTCTATATGACAGTCCTTCAAGTACTTGAACTTGGTTATCATATCACCTCTCAGTCGTCTCCTCTCCAGGCTAAACATACACAGCTCCTTCAACCTTTCCTCATAGGACTTGGTCTCCAGACCCCTCACCATCGTCATTGCCCTCTTCTGGACATGTTCCCAGCTTGTCTATATCCTTCTTAACTTGTGATGCCCAAAACTGAACACAATACTCTAGGTTAACCAGAGCAGAGTAAAGTGATTCCATCACTTCGTGTGATCTGTACTTTTGTTGATACAGCCAAAAATCGCATTTGCCTTTTTAGCAACTGCATCACACTGCTGACTCATGTTCAGTGTATGGTCTACTAAGACGTCTAAATACTTTTCGTGCATACTACTGCCAAGACAAAGTCTCCCCCCATCCTATAATTATGTATTTGATTTTTCCTACCTAAATACAGAACTTTACATTTATCCCCATTGAAATTCATTTTATTTGTTTTAGCCTAGTTTTCCAGCCTGTCAAGATCATCCTTTATCCTCTCTTCTACTGTATTTGCTACCCCTCCCAATTTAGTATCATCTGCAAATTTAATAAGCATTCCCTCTATTCCTTCATCTAAATAATTTATAAAGTTGTTGAACAAAACAGGTCCCAGGACAGATCCTTGAGGCATTCCACTTGTCACTCCTCTCCAAGAGGATGAGGAACCATTAACAAGCACTCTTTGGGTGTTAACAGATGGATACCAGATAGAAAAGGGGATGAGACAAGGATGCCCCTTATCACCATTATTATTTCATTCTTGCAATGGAAACTTTTGCTTCTAGAATCAGACAAGACCAAAACATTACGGGACTGAGAATTGATGGAGAAGAATTTATATTAAAGAGTCATGCAGATGATGTAGTTTCGACAATTTTAAACCTACGAAATACAATACAATTTGTTATGGAACACACAGAAAAGTTTGTTTCCCTCTTTGGATTTAAAATTAATAAGAGAAAAACTAAAATGATTACAAAATTCTTAACAAAACAGGAAGAGGATAATATTAAATTAACTACAGGCTATGATTTGGCCACCAATTCAATCAAATATTTGGGAATAAATGTGTCTGCAGAAGAAGAAACACTTCTTCAAAATAATTACAAAGCAGTTTGGAAGAAAATTGAAAAGAATTTGGAAAGATGGTCTAAGTTAAATCTGTCCTGGGTTGGAAAAATTTCTGCAATAAAAATGAACATTCTGCCCCAAATTAATTTTTTATTCCAGATGCTCCCTATTAAGATACATAACAAGATACTGAAAGACTGGCAAAGACAGATAAATTCAATTCTCCTATGAAATATTAAAAATATTATCATTTGCACGGTTTTTATTACAACAAACTGTTATGTTAGAATTATATACAAAGTTAATCAGAATTTACCTGTTTTATTTTATCATTGATAAGATAGGCCAAAACGAAAACACATTATGAGAAAATAGAATATTCTGAGTAAGTTGTTATCATGGTTTATTAAACTGCCACGTTATACATCTTTTAAATATACTTTTTAATCAATGATTGTCCTTAGCAGCTGTAAAAACTGCCCCCTATTGTTTTTATAATGTTATTTTCTTCTCTTTTTCCCTTACCCACTTTCTTTATTCCGTATTCCTATAAAAGGTTAAAAATAAAATTTAAAAAGAGAGAAAAAGACCCAACATGAGATGGGTTGACTCAGTTTGCAAGACCAGACCAAGGCTGTTAAAATGATAGGACATTTTGGAGGTCATTAATTCATAGGGTTGACAACACACACACTTCTACTTGGGGAAAGAACAAAGGAACTAGAACATACTATTAACTGCCCCCCCATATATGAAACTTAGTAACCAGTATAATTGTTGAAAATTTGCACTAACACCAGTGAGTCCTAGGGTCCGATCATATGCACATATTAACCGCGTGAGAGGGACGACTCACTGGCAGATCAAAGCGGCGCGATCACAGCACCACATCTGTGAAGCGTCCCGCACCCGTCGGCAAGCTGTGGGCAAGCCATTTTGCTCCGCCGGAGAAGCGGAGTAAAAAACCACTACGGAAACTCCAGTATCAAACGGGTTGCTGCGGGCCACAGCCGGACTTTCCCCATGTGACTGCTCCAGTGTGGACTTGTGGCATCAGGGATAGTCTGATCAGGCTAGCCCGATGCCATGCCGTTGTTTTTCCCCCCTTCTCCATATGCATATCACTGCATACTGCCATTGGAAGCCCTCAGGTGGAGAAGTGATTCATCAATCCCGTTTAAGCAAATTGGAAACCAATGACAACCCCTCCCCCAACTCGTCCGCGGTTGCATCTGATCGCGCAGCGGCGAGTTGCGCCGGCAGCTTCACGGACCTGAGTGATCGCGCAACTGCGGGTCACATTGGTCCAGGGCAAAATAGCCTCGCTTCCCCCCTGGATTATCTCACTCGTGTGGCCGGGACCCTAGGTTCAAATCCTTGCTCAATCATAAAGCTCTCTAAGTAGCCTTAGCTTGACTGCCCCATCCTACCTCATAGTGCTGCTGAGGGATAAGACAGAGAAAGGGAGAAATATGTACCACGACCTGAGCTCCTTGGAGGAAGGGCAGGAAAACAAAAATACAATAAATTTAAGCTTACCCCATTCCAGTATCTTTTGAAAGCTGCCTGAAAGGCACAACTTAACTGAAGCTTACCAAGAACTGTGGCCAGGAAAAACATTCAATGAAATCAATGCAAGAGCATCAATAGAGCAAGGTCAAGCAAGCCTTTTGAATTTCCTTGTCTGCAGCCATTTAAAATTGATGTTATCTGTTCATATGCAGAAGAACAATTAAAATGCTACTGCAGTCGAAGTAATTAAGTAACAAGAATAATGTGGTGTACTTTATAACCTGAGCAGCAACTTGATCAGAACAGATAGGAAACAACCACACAGCTGGATGTGGCCAACTGCTTGTAGCTCTTCCTGCATCCTGTGCTGTGTGTGTTCCCAGTATTTAAGGCAGTTGTTCTTGGCCTAGACAGTAACACTTTCTGCTCTCCCCTCCCCAACTTTCCTGCAAAAACCTATTCTCATGTGTTGAGGGCCAATAAATCCTATTCAGTTTATAGCAAGTGATTAACTATTGTAAGACTGTTGTGGTTTTATGGGACACATTAAGAAATACCACACTCCTGTGGGGTTGCTTTAGTTTTAAAATATTTAAACGCTGAGATCCACAGTATTTGAGAAATCTGCAAGACTGAGTCTTTAATCGTACCTAATCAACGTTCGGCCTTTGATTTCTTGGCTTGCTCCCGTCTCACTTACTTGCAAGGCCTGCTGCCATGTCCTCTGAGCAAAGGAATTCAGACTCTAACCTAACAAAGAATTCATGATGAATGTTCCTCCCCTCCCAGCCTGATCTGGAGTTGAGCTTGCTAAACTGGGCTATTTTCGTGAGAAACTGGAACGTACTTTTAGTACTTTCTGAATTTCAAGCACCCCACCCATGTGCTCCCCCGATATAACTGGGAGTACTATGGATTTCTGCAAACCTCCACTCTGTACTTACTTCTGGCTTTCACTATAGTAGCAACATGGACAGAGAAAGAAGTATATCCCTCTTCTTCTTCCCAAGAGCCTTTAAAGCCGCTTAAGCAGGTAAGCTGGGAAATGTAGCTTGCAAAGAACCTGACACAGAAAAGGGGGACTTGAGAGATGCTCTCTCTTCCTTGCTGTAATGGCCACAGCCAGGTAAGTGGGAGGATGGAAGAGTTACAATCCAGGTCACAAAAGAGTTGGATTATAATGGTATGAGATTATAACATTCACCCCATATTTGAAGTAAGTGTTAAGAGCAGCTGAAGTTCATTTGCCGGGTCTAGAAGTTATGAGTTCTGGCAGAATGGAAGATCTGTCTTCACTTACCGTGAAGCTTCCTTCTCAGTGGTCCAGGAGTGGGGCAGTCCTCACTTCCAGGATATAGCTCCTCCTCTCTGAAGGTCAATCAGCTTATTTGATCCTGGAGGGGAGGGGCATGTCCCAGAGATCTCGTCTGTTTCCAAGCCTTGACTCCCCACAACAATAACAGGGAAAAGGAAAAAACTCCCTCGCCAACAACAGTCTTAGTGTATAAAACCCATAACAGATAACAGAACACACTCACAGTAAGCTTCTAGTAGAACACGACCTAGACCTAAACCCCTTTAATTCAGACAGACCCCCCTCCACCGCTGGACTGGTCACCGTGGTTCAGCTGTGGTCACTGGGACTGGGCTGCTTCCTCCGCAGATTGACAGAGCCAGTCCCTTCCGTGGGAGCATAGCCCACAAGCCTCAGCTCTCCAAAACAGGCTGATGCAGACTCAACAGGGCTGGGTATGTTGGGGGGGGGCAGGGGGGGACCTTAGTGGGAGTCCGCAGCCAATGCCATGGCCCTAGGAGGCTCCTAGTGCCATTGGCTCTAAATTCACTCACCACTGCTCTGATGTGGTGTTGGGCCGGGGGGGGGGGGGAAGGGTTTTTAGGCTCTTTCCTTCCCAGGCGAGCACAGGTCTTCAATGAAGAAAATCCAGCTGGGATTCACTGCTCTTTGTAGAGAGCCACTGAAGACATCCTGCTCAGAAGGCAGGGCCAAACAAACTGGGGAGACCCCTGGGACAAGGACCACCCCTCTGGGATCAAATAAGCTGATCGACCCTGCCTTCAGAGAGGAGGAGCTATATCTTGGAAGTGAGGAGGACTGCCCCACTCCCAGGACCACCGCAGAATCACTACATACAGCCAAGGCTTCAATAATTCTACCACAGCTCGTGATGAATGCATGGACTTCCTGCATGTACATATGTACATCTGTTTGTCAAAAAGAACCAATATGCATTCACTCTATAAATTAAACTGCATACCATTATCTGGTTAAGTGCGCAGTTTCAATCGCACATTCAGCTGTACATGTGTTAAATGTAACTTGAGAATTATTCTACTCATGTATAAAGAAAAAACCTGGTGTATGAGGCTGGTCTATGCATTCACTGTAACTTGTGGACAGGCTACTAACTGCTTTCTAAGGCAACCACTCCTTCACACCATAGGCTGTAACACAGAGCGCGCACTGCTCTTCAAGAACTCTAGCACAGAAAGATGGGCTACTTTTCCAGAAGTATGTGTCTGAGACAGTGAAGAAGTCGCAAGAGGTGAGTCAACATTTTAAAGCTTTGTAAGAGTTTAATTGCTCCGTCTGCTATCGCTTAGGCTTTCAGTAATACTCACAGGTTTCTAAATATAGCACAACTTTCTCCTTATACTGCAGCAGGCATCTAAGGACAGCATCTTAAGACTGTCTTATTTGAAAGACGAAGTCAGGTATGATGACTTGTTGCCTTTCAGATGTTGTGTTGCTTTGCTAGAAAGAAGCTTTAATGCCCCCTGGTTACTAACAGGAATGCAATCCTGCATGTAGTTTAACTGAAAGCAGTGGGGGTTTAAGCAACCTAACTGCACGCAGATCTAAAGCAATTCATTCATTCCCAGTGCCCCTTGCTCCAGGAGTTGCGGTTTCCCATTATCTTTTACTAGGGCTATGTCTAAATTAGAAAAACATGTTGTGTGTCTTCTTTAAAAAGATGCACAGTATCTTATCTTGAGGAGTAGCTTAATGCACTAAGATATTGGCAAGGTTGCGCTCATACTTCTTATTCCAAAAACTGAGCGTTTCTGTTTTCCATCAATTTCAAAGGGATAAGCTAAACTCAGATGTTATAGGAGAGACAGAAAGTGTCTGGAAACTTTGAAACATTAAGGAAAACAGAGAGTCTTGGGGGTGGGAGGAGGCTAGGGAATGTGGAAGTATTGGTAAACATGGCAAAATATGTAATATTTATTTTATAAATTTCTCTACTGCTGTATAACTTTTTAAAACTTTCAGAGCTTTACAGTACAAATAACTGTAAAAGCATCTTAAAGGTAAGACTACTTTATCTGAACCACATGAAGTGAATTATATATGACTCCTGGAACAAAAACTGTACTTTGTGGTATGTTTTAAGTGTGTGGTAACCCAAGAGAGGGCCTTCTTGGCCAAGGTACCAAAACTATAGAACTCTCCCCCTGCCTCTGGGGTTATCTGTCTGTCCCCGTCTGTTACTGTCTTCCTCCAGCAGCTGAAGACTTTTTTTTTTTGGACTGGCATTCCTTAATGATCCTTCCTTCCTGTTCTACATTTTAATTACAATTTTATGTGCTCTTACTATGTATTTTAGTTTTGGCTTTAGTTGTTTTTATTATATGCTTTTGGAATGTTTTAACTGTCAAACACATTGATGGTCTGGTTGGGCAGAAATGCAGCATACTAATTTTGTGACTATAATGCTAAACAAATAGATGCTTCTAAGACCATTGACTTCAGTGGACTTAGGAAGGGTCAGTGGCTTCATCTGCTTGGCACGCAGAAGGTCCCAACTTCAGGCCCGCACACGTCCAGTTAAAAGGATCAGGTAACAGGTGAGGCTCTGACTCAGATAGCCCAGGCTAACCCGATCTTGTCTGATCTCAGAACCTAAGCAGGGTTGGCCCTGGTTAGCATTTGGCTGGGAGACTGCTAAGGAATAGCCGGGCCACTACGCAGAGGCAGGCAACTGCAAACCACCACTGAACATCGCTTGCCTTGAAAATCCTACAGGGTTGTTATGAGTTGGCTGCAGCTTGACAGGAGAGACAGAGAGGGAGGGAAGACCTCTCTTTGTCTGAGACCCTGGAGAGCTGCTGCCAGTCTAAGTCGACAATATTGACTTTGATGGACTGATGGTCTGAGACAGTATAAGGCAGCTTCATGTGACTTAGAACAATGAACCTCTGCTTAGGATTGTGCTGCTGGTACCATATATATTTAGTTTATATACTGCTCTATCCCAGTAAGCCTTGGCCATGCTTGCGTAAGTGAAGTTTAGATCTCTAATCACCACCCCCTGGCCCACTGTTTCTGACTCTTGACCTCTACAGACTTAGAAACTGGAAGGCTCATCTGGACTCTAAAAAAGTGTTCAAACTTTTATTAATATTTGCAATACCTCTCCAAAACCAAGTCCTGAGTAGGTTACTTATTTACTAATCCAAACGCAGAAGCAATGCAGTTGCCGCTAATATTACTGCTTCTGAAACCTGAATCCAAGATCTACAGCAGCATGACTTGGCTATGTAGCTATCATTTCAAAACACTTCAAAAACTTAATTCTGCAAAAGGAAAAATTTATAAGACGTTTCCTCACCCCTGTCACTATTCTCCCAATTTTTCATTTTAGGCCTCTCTTCTCCAAGCTTTACTGCTCTACTTGTCTTTTTTGTTGCGCTAAAAAAGTTCAAGGTGTGTACTTATTCACTAATCCACCCATTACTCTTACATAAGTTTCTTCTGTAAAAGGAAGTGACTTCCAGGAATCTTGCTCAAGTTTAAACAAGACCAATAGCTAGTATTGTCATCACCTACTCTACACTGAGTCATCTTTGAGCAATCATATGAGCAAAACTGTGTATGTTAAGATCACTTTAAAAACTTCCTAAATAACAAACATTTCTGATGCAGGATCAGCACAGACATGCCAGCACAAACAAAACTTTCTTAGAAACACTATAAAGTTCAGATCTGTAACTCCTGTCCTTAAAGGGGGGGCGGGGGCTGACTGTGCTCTGTGTGGTCTTCAGAAGGAGCTCTTACATCCTTCTATTTACCTTTTCCTTGCTCTGAAGTGGAGTCAAACAAAAAAGTGCGAAGCGGACACCAATTAGCAATTTGCAGCAGATGCCCAAGCTGCCTTAAGCGAAAATAGATTGGAAACAGCTTTTGTATATATTTGGACGATTATGCAAGACTACTTATGGTTGCTTGGGAGAATTAATTTATTAATGTCACAGTCCTGAGATACTGGCAGCAAAATCAAGTTCTAGCACTGTTCTAGCGCTGTATCAAATGAAAGGAAGCACAGGAGAAGGGAAATGTGGATGGTCACTTGCATAGCCCTTACATTTTTTAAATTATTTTATTTATTAACTTGTTATCACCTGTTACCTGATCCTTTTAACTGGAGGTGCCCAGGAACGAAGTTGGGACCTTCTGCATTTATATACCATCTTCCTGCCATTGTATTTAAAGTGGTTGAAACATGTTTTTTTTCTCTCTCTTACAGATCTTATGACACCTAAATATGTGTGTGTGTTAAAACCAAAAAAGAGAAAGGGAAAAGAAGCCAAGCAAATTCAGCTACTAACTCTTTCTTCTTTAGTAAACAGGTGCAAATTTGAGGAAGGAAACCTGTGTTTTGTACCGACTGGATTCAATGAAGGAAAAATTTACTGAAAAAACTCCTATGAAACTGACTTTTCTACATTTCTTGACATCACAATAAAGATAGCCTCATCCCCAGCACTGATCTCTTAATTTTCTAGACCCAGAATCACTAAGTGACAAAGTGTGCATTCCAAAACATTAGATTCAGTAACATTAGTTTTTTTTAAATAAAGGTGGGGCTGCATTCATGTAAATCATTAGGCAGGCAGCTTTTTAGGTTACTAAGGTTTATGGATTTATTGGTAAGGCTGCCAAGAGTAATTAATCATACAATTAGTGGAATAGTTAAAACTGCATATATCACCTGGGTATTAAACCCTCTGAAAGAAAATCCCTGTTTTCTCCACTCTTAACTCTAACATTTCAGTCACAGGATCCAAACTGAGTAATGTTCTTTGAAGGCTAACTCCAGTCATTTGGCAAGTCTGAACTGCACAGCATTAACTACCTGACTGACCATGGCCTGTTTCAGATGTGGTGCTTGTCCACGCCCCCTTTTCCCCATTATCAAATTTCCTTTCTTATACCCTGGTTCTTGACAACTGCAGTCTGCCGCAATTACCAATTTCAGAAGACTAAGATTACCACAGTTTGTCCCCAAACCAGAACTAGAAATCATAGGTTTGCGACTCTGGTTTGGAGGCAAATGATAGTTTGCAGTAACTGTGGTTTGCCTGATTCAAGCATCAAGGCAAACTATAATAATCAAGAACCAGCAGATAAGACAGGGAATCTGGACACAGTAAAGCAAAGGAAGGAGGATGTAAGCATCACAGGCTTTTGCCCCTGTGGCTGTAAAAGGAAGCCTAAGGATAACGGTAAAATTGCCAAACTATTGGAAACCGAACTTCATAGCATTAATGTGATTTGAGAATGTCATCTAAAGAATTCTTTATGTGATTATGACATAATTAGTATTACAATAATAATTACATAGTTATTACAATAAAAAGCACTGCCTGCACCAACACTGATGGGGAAACACACTGACATATTAAATTTAAATTACTATCTGAAATAAGCAAAACAAAGTTTGAGTCCAGGGGCACCTTTAAGCCCAACAAAGTTTTATTCACGGTATAAGTTTTAGTGTGCAAACACACTTCCTCAGATACTGTTAATAAAACTTTGTTGGTCTCAAAGATGCCACTGGACTCAAACTTGGTTCTGCTGCTTCAGATCAACACGGCTACCGCCTCTGAAACAAGCAAATTAGCTATTCAGAAAAATGAGCAAGTTGCTTAACTCTGACTCACACAGTCCTGTTCTAGCTTCATTAGATGAATACCTACTTCTATGTAAATTACAAGTGCTGCTAACTCCCACTGAGACAGTTGTGGGTTTTTTGGTTTGTTTGTTTGCAAACTGGATTATATTGTTGAAGCAAAACTACAAGGTAAAATAGGGAGAGCTGTTCTACTTGGTGGAGCTGCTTCTATAGCCCTTTTCCATCACCCATGCTTACTGCACAGTTCTGTTGTGCAAAAAAGGGCAAGAATATCTTGCTGCATAATCTGTTCTATCTGCATGAAAGCAAGCTTCCCCTCTCCCATCAACTGTTCAATCCCAAGTCTTGGAGCAGAAAGTACTTAGCTTTGATTGACTTCATCAGAAACTACATTTAGGTGGGTAGCCTTGTCTGAAGCAGCAGAACAAAGTCTGAATCCAGTGGCACCTTTGGAAACCCTGCAGGTCTTAAAGGTGCCACTGTATTCAAACTCTGTTAATCAGAAATGAGTTTTAAACTACCAGGCAGTAGACTAATTGCAGTGAACACTTAGCGTAGGTCTAAGCAAGCAGCTATTTAATAGAATGCACTATGCATAGAAGTCATCAGGTATCTCTTCTACATTCTGGTTACGGACTGCCAGGATAATTTTGATGGGAAAGGAACTAAAACATTTTTGGGCTGAACAAGACTAAGGTCGGTATCCAACAGAATACTGGAGTTCAGAGAGATTCTCGATACCTTTCTTCATTAGCAGCCCCCTCTAAGTCAGTTCAGAAACTGGTTTTGAAACTTGCCTCAAGTTATGGGAAATTTCACGGGGCTGGCACAAGCTCCTTAGATGGCCCAACTGCCCAGCACTGATATTTATTGGGCAGAACCAGGCTTCCCTATGTCGCCGGGGGGGGGGGGGGGGGGGAAATCCAAACAAAAATACAAAACAGGACTTGTTGAGTGTCATACTGACCTCAGCCTTGAGCAAGTCGTATATCTTCCCTATAGTTCTGTCTTTCAAAAAAGGGTTTTTTTTAAAAAAAAGTGTTATGATAATTATGGTTTTAATTGTTGATTTGTTATATATTGTTATATTATGATTTTTATGATGGAACCCACACTGAGCCCGCTTGAGGAGATGATGGGATACAACCTGAATCAAATAAATTTGAGGGGGAGGTATTCGTGAAATTCATGCATTGTGCAGGGGGTTGGACTAGATGACCCTGCAGGTCCCTTTCAACTCTATGAGTCTATGAAATAAATTAAAGGATTATATAATTAAGAAACAGGAAATATATTCAAATTTTAACAAGATTATTTTTTAAAAAATCAAATCCAGCGTAAAGTTAAAAAATAAGTTGAAAAAATTCATGTTCAAAACCCCTAGATTTCTACCTACTCCAATATAAAGGTGCCACTTGCTTGGGGCAAGAGGCCATTATCTCTGACCCCGCACCCAAGCAATAACCTTCCGTTAGTTGGACTCCTGAAGCCCAGTGTTTTTCCCACAGCAATACTAAGAACATAAGAACATGAGAAGCCAATGTTGGATCAGGTCAATGGCCCATCCAGTCCAACACTCTGTCACAGTGGCCAAAAACACCAGGTGCCCTCAGGAGGTCCAACAGTGGGGCCAGCGCACTAGAAGCCCTCCCACTCTTGCCCCCCCCCCCCCCAAACACCAAGAATACAGAGCATCACTTGCCCCAGACTGAGAATTCCGATCTATACTTTGTGGCTAATAGCCCCTGATGGGCCTCTGCTCCATATGTTTATCTAATTCCCTCTTGAAGCCGTCCACGCTTGTAGACGCCACCCCCTGTAGCTACTGTGTCTGCTCCTTTTGATGGGAAGGCTAGGAATAAGACTGGCAAAGCCAGAAGCTACCTGCACAGCGCTATTTTGTGTATGCGTGCGGGAAGAAGCATCAGAACTGGGAAGTGAAGTAGGGTGTGGATTTATACCTCTTCCCACTCACCACAAACCCTGAAATGCATTGTTATGTTTGAAACACTTCCCTGTATCAATGTTGTAGCTAACACATAAATTATTTCCTTGTCTAGATGTAATCTCTAACAACACTCTGGGGCCTATGAAGTGCTGTGGTTTACGGTTGACAGTTACTACCTCCAGCAGAGCAGGGCTGGCCAAAACTATAACTTTACCAGCCTGGAAGACAGGTTTCCCTTTGAAGTGGTCCACAAAGAGAATAAAGTAGGGCTTGCATTCTCAATCTTTAGTGTATGAAGTAAAAAAAAAAAACTTTACCAATATACCACCACTCTTCTACAGAGCAGGGTAGAGGAAATTACTAATGGAAGCAGTTAGAAGAGGGTGAGAAAAGAAACTTGCTGGTATGCTACTCACTTGGGGCATTACACACTGTGTAAACAGAATGTCTGTACTGACCAAGTGTTGAACTTGCTGTGAGCAGAGGTGGAGCCCCAGTTTCTAACCTACTGCCAATAATGCCCACAATATCCATCTATGTTCGAAATAATCTGCTGCTGCACCATTTCTCAATCCACCTGTGCTACATCCTTAGACAACTAATCAAGTGAACAAAAGAGTGGCTGTAAAATGAGTTCTCTAAGATGAAGCTGAGAATTTACTTCACACAGCTAGTGATGCACATGTGATGGCAGAGACAGCAATGTGGTATATTCCGACACGTTTCACTAATATAAATGAACCCGCCCCCCCGTTCCTAGGTTCTCTCTCCCCCAGGAACAGGATTTCAGGGGGCATTTCAGGCTGTTGCAGGAAGCAAAAGCTGGAAAGTCACACCCTGCAGGTGCTGTCTGCACCTTTGGAAATGCTGCACTGGTTCCAAAGCAAGGACTTATAACTCAGCACAAACCTTGCTCAACAATACTGTGAAGCCATCTATATTCCTGATCTTGCAAACTGTACCTGCTGCATGTAACACGGACAGTACTAAAGCCTGCTTTATCCTGACATGCTTTATCCTGACTTGCAAGCTTAGTGAGGTAGTTATCCCTTGCAATGGAGAACCTTCCAGGTCCTGGCTGTCTGGAGTGATATTCATAGTTCATGGCTACCATCTTATTGCAAAATCTGAGCATAAAACTTCGAGTCTAAAGTAGTTATTGATATATTCCCATTTTCTCCCCTTAATTTAATAGAATTGTCTTTTACTAATGTAGCTTCAATGTCATCTGTTGAGAAAGCAGTCTTGAAACAGTGATAAGTGTAATTCTTGTTTTCTAAGGACTACTCCATGCATCTTACTCAGACAAGCTATCAACCATTTCAGATAAATTGATTTAAACTGAGATTACATTAACTTTCAATAATAAATGGGAAACTGATTTAGATCCACAATTTAATCTTTCCTTTTCTTGATGATTTAAATCACCAAGAAAATGATTAAAATTGTGGATTTTAATCAACTTCCCATTTATTATTGAGATACTTCCCATATACAAGTGCACGCTAACTAGATATTATCGCCATAAAACTTATTGATTTAAAACTGTGTACAGTCTTTGGCCAACCACAGTGGGTACACTGTAACATTTCTTACACGTTTAATACATTTACCGTTTTAGAAAATGATATACACTACAAATATATAAATGATATGTTTTGAAACAACAATACTTATGACTTCAAATAGAGTCTCTTATGACGTGCTGCTGTGGCAAGTTTCAGTAAACAGATGATAGCTGGAATCAACACTAGAAGATTCAGAGTTCCTCTTAGTTTTAGTCTGCCCCTCCCTCCCTCACAAAAAAAGTAAATAACAACCAGAAGCAAAGGCTGTGGCAGGTACTGGTTAGATCACTATTCTCTAGGAGATGGAAAGCTGACTGGCTGTTTACTTAGTGAATATAGTCCAACATTTGTAATTCAGGGGACTGAGCTAACTGCAGAGATCAGGTAGTTCCTAGGCATAATATGAGAGTATAAGAGTCACCCAGCAGATCAATGGGTGACTCCTGGGTTGGCCTTCCCAGCCTCGGCCTCAGTATCAAGCCAGAATGTTTTCTTCATAGTTCTTAAGCAGTCCTTACTAAGTTCTTAAGTTCTGTTCTAAGAGATGAGATATCTGCATTCATTTAATATTTAATTCTAAACAAAATTATTTTTAAAATTTAAATTATAGCTGTAACATTAAAAATCTTTTATTTTTATTCACCTTACAACCATTTGCAAAAAAAATGCTTGCTTTCACCTCGATACAGCATCAAAGAGAACAACAGCTATGGAATAAGTTAAGACCAGAGAATCATACAGCTGAAATAGCACACTTTCCTAGCAAGGCATATACATCCAAAAAGTACAAATAGTATAGAAAAAATATTGCAAAATATATCCAATTTAATACAATAATTAATAGAGGTCCAAAATCAATGAAACATTCGGTAGGTACATTCGTTTCCAACAGTCTTCATCAGGCATGGACCAACATGTGGGATGTCTGCATAAGTAGTTATAGTAATCCTACTAAAACTGGCTGATTCAACAATGGCAATATTTCAACTCACAGGATATCTGGAATACTCCTAAGTCAATGTATGTCGCTCGAAGGCTTTACAGGTTCTTTCAACTTGAGTCTAGCTTGGAAGATGGCCCAAACCTTGATACAGACAACCTGGCCACCTAGATCCACACCACAGTGACATCAAGAGTAGACTACCATAATGCACTCTACATAGGTCTCCCCACAAAGTCAATTAGGAGACCCCAGTTGGTGCAGAATGCCACAGCTTGGCTATTATTGGGAGCCAGATGGAGCATTAACATTTCTCCCATTATGCAGTTACTCCATTGGTTGTTCATCAGTTAGTGGGCTCAATTTAGGGTACTAGCTATCACATACAAAAATCTTTATGGCCTTAGTCCCTCATATCTGTGGGACTGCCTCCTCCCTCTCTGGTCCACTACAGCTTTGCTCATCTGAGCAGGGCCTTCTGTGGGAGCCACCCTACAACTGGGAAAAAAATCAGCATCTGCCTATATGTGTGCATGTTCTGTTGTGGTCCCTGTTGAGGTCAGGAAGGCTACCACTCTTCCTGGCTTCTGCAAACTAGGCAAAACTGAACTGTTCAAGAAAGATTTTTGCACACAAAATAGGGCTGTGCTGTAACAAAATGGTTCAGAAAGATGCTTGGGGTTAGTGATTGTAGACTATACCTCTGTGTATAGTTTGTATTATCTGCTGCTGTAAAGTAGCTTTCTACTATGTATCATATTAATACTTATGCTTTGTGTCATCTCTGTTTCAGGTCTCTGGTTGGTTCCAAGTAAAATCCTGTCCTGCTGGCTATCCCATCCTGCAGATTGTACTAACTTATTCTGTGTAATGCACCTTGAGTCCTAGTGAGAAAGGCACACTACAAATAACGTAAATAAATACATGTGTATTATACCTGCAGCCCTAGACAGAGTTAGGCTTGCGTAAGCACATTATTTTCAGCAGGCTTAAGAATGTCTGCCTATGTACAGAATAATGCATATAGTTTATTATCCTCATTTTCTTACAACAATACATGAGAACATAAACATAAGAGCATAAGAGAAGCCACCCAGTCCAACATTCTGTCACACAGTGGCCAAAAATACCAGGTGCCATCAGGAGGTCCAGCAGTGGGGCCAGGACACTAGAAGCCCTCCCACTGTTGACCCCACCCCCAAGAACAAGGAAGATAATTATTCATTGTTTATGTATAGGTGAAGAACTTAAACTGAGACAGAATCTTGTGCAAGATTATTCAATGATTTGGGATTTGATTCCAAGTTATTTGTGTACAGGTGACGTCAAACTGGCCTAAGCTGCAACACACACAACTAAATACCTGCCCACACAAGACTGGCTGGAGAAACTGATTTTCTGCAGTGATGTGTCACCCACTTTTATAAGGAGGTAGGACAATTTCAGTAGCCCACAGGAACCTAAACCTGTATTACAGATAATGAATTTAATCAGGCAAAGGAAGACACGTTTTTGGAAGGAGCAAGGATATGGATGGTGTGGAACAAAGACTGCTGAGAGAGATCATCTTTAGGACATGAGAGGTAGGAGGTAAAGAAACTGGTATAGTAAGTGACAACACTGGATAGGTTCACCATCACTGGTATCACGGCTGGAGGCACCTCCCCAGAATTTTCAGCTTGCTTGCTTTTAATAAACATTTGTAGAGCCAATATTCAATATTCAACTCAGTCACAGAGTAAGTGGTAAGCCTTCTCTTGGCTTCTAACAAGAAGGGCAAAGGCATTAAGATGAGTGGTACTTCAAATATTTTTAAATAAACTATAACCGCATTAGCCAAATGTCATAGTATGTTAAATATAATGTTGTCCCCCCCCCCCCCCACATACTGTTTGGCCTACCAATAGCATCAAATGCCAGGCTAAGACTCTGTCAGGCGTATCAAAGCACAATGGATATGCCTGAAGGCAAAAGAAATGGGGCTGGAGGTAGATATGTTTTATGAACAGATGCACAAAAGAATGAAATGCCAAAGAACGGAGACAAAAGTTTTAAATTGCAAGAAGAATGGACAGAGAATTGTGCTTCAATGACAGTAGTCAATAACCAAGTGACCAGCCATATAGCAAATACAATGCCAAGGGGATGGACTTGACGCCAGACTGATTACAGAAACAGTGAGCAGACATTGCAGCAAGACAAAAGATAGGTGCCCCCTTAGATAGACCTCAACAGAGAACAGTATAGTGAATTTGTGTAAGAAAGACAGAAGTGTAACTTGGAGCAGGAGAGAGTGAAGTGGCATAAAGGATGGAAGATAGAATAGGGTCAGGTGTGATACAAGGTACATAAAAACCAGACAGCAAGACAAGTTACAGGAAGCTGGAAGCCATGTGAAGAGAAAAATGGAGAGGTGCCAGGGCACAGGGAGAAATGGGGGCTTGAGATTTAATGGTGGTTATGTCAGGGCCAAAGCCAGTCTCTGCGGGACAAGAACAAGAAAACAGGCTATGATGCAGAAAAGGGGGGGGGATGGGGGGGACCTGTGGCTAAAGCCATGAGAAAAGAGAACCAATGTCAGAATGAGTGAAAGGCAGATTTTTAAAAGCATCAGCCTTCAGTGGCATCTGGAGAGGGAGCATACATGATTTCTAAAAAATAAGCCCTGAGGCACAGAGGCAAGACAAAAAAATGCCAGGAAGGAAAGGATATGGTTAAAGGTGCGCGTGTCTGTCTGTTGGCCATGCAACGCTGATAAACATACCTGCATTTGTTTATTTCCCTCCTTTACCCTCTTCATTAATATGTGTGGTTCTGACGGGGGGGGGGGGCGCGGCTGACTTATTTCCTTGTATAGCACCGAGTTGAATTTCGAGCACATAATAGTACAGGCTTGACAAATAACAACAGTTCAGCGCAGGCAAGGGACAGGGCAGCAGATGCAAGGCAGTGGGGAAAGGAGGCTTTCACGCAGGAGGAGAAAGAATGGGGAAGAGAGAGGCAGGTAGGCAAAGCTATGGACGATGAAGGCAGCCAGTGCGGGGAGGGAATAAGACTGGAGGGGGGGGGAGAGAGGGACCACCTAGGGATGCGGTGGGAAGCAGGAATTGGGGGGGGGGGGATGGAATCCCCAGAAACGGGGCGGGGCAGGTGCCAGGAGGGGGCGGGGCTTGCCTGTTTGGCTCCGTCTACCCGCCCCCATTTTAAACCCCAACCCACCAGCCACCTCTTGTTTCCCCGTTACCTGTTTTTGGTGGGGCCCTCCCCTTTTCCGGGCCCGGCAGTAAGGTGTGTGTGTCTCTACCTATTATCTACGTGGGAGGCCGAGGCTTTTTTCCCCCCGTGTTTTCCCCCAAAGCCGGGGCTGGAGGCCGCCTCCGCCACAGCCCTCCCCTATCTCGGCCCAGGTCTGGGCCTCTGCTGGGCCATGGCGGCCGCCGTCGCCACCACAGCCGCCGTCGCCTCTTCTGGGCTCGCGCCGCGGGCGCGGGGGAAAAAAGGGGGGGGGGAGGAGGGGGAGAGTAAAGGAGGAGGAGAAGGTGGCAGAGGCCCGCGCGCCCGTACGCAGGCGCTCTGAGGAGGAGGAGGAGTGGGGGGGGGAGAAAAAGGGAGGCGGTGCGGGGCCACTCACGCGCTGACTGGCTGGCGCGCGGGGCCCAAGCGCTCGAGCTGCCCGCTTCCCTCCCTCCCCCCCCCGCCTCCTCCTCGCTCACTCCAGCCAGCCCAGCCTAGCCGGGCACTTTGTTTGTGTCCCACAATGCAACGCGGCGACGGCGGCAACTGCTAAGGAGGCCGGGGGGGGGGGGATTCGGAGTGAGAATGAAGGGGGCGGAGCCGCGCTGTGGGCAGGTGGGCGGGCAGTCAGGAGGGAGGAGCGGGCGTTTGGCGCGCGGGGGGCCGCCGGTCCTCTGAGGCGGGTTGTTGACGTTGGGATGTCTTCCCCACACGCGCGGCGACACACACGCACACCCCCGACTATACACAAGCCTAAACCTGTTCCTCTCCCCAAATAATAATAATAATAATAATAAAAAGGTGTGTGAAATCGTGGTTCCCATACACTTCAAATAAACAAACAAACTGGGAATAGAATAAGTCTCCGTCGTACCGTGTGGGACTTCTTCCCGTGTCAACAACACACCCGTCAGGATTGGCAGATGGGTGTTCAAAAACACAAAAACATGTCGCCTCTCGTGTCGGTAGCAGGATGAATTTCATCTTGGCGCTGGGGAATTCTTAAGGACATTTTTTTTGGCGGGGGGGGGACGTACCAAGCAAGTGGGCGAACCTAACTTTGCTCCTGTTAAGGATCCCATAAACAGATTTATGGTGAGGCTCGCTGATTTCTGTTCCTGCCTTTTACAGGCTGACTGATGAAAGCACTCAAGGGGGTTCACCCCTCCAGTAATATAAAAGCATGTACAAATTCCATTTGATAACATAAAAAAAACCCATTGCGTGTGCGTGTACTGCCATCAAGTCTGAGGGATGCCAGCCTCCAGGTGGGACCCAGGGATCCCCCAGAATTACAGACTACAGAGATCAGTTCCCCTGCAGAAAATGGATGATGTTTTGTAAGCAGACTCTATGGGATTGTATCCCACTGAGGTCCCCCTGCCCCCCCTAAGACTCCCCCCCCCCCAAAATCAGGAGTTTCCCATCCTTGGTAGAAAGGGCAGTATAAATAGAATAAAATATAAAAATAAAATCCCCTGCTGGTGGGCAGAAAGGACCTGGCGGCCCTACTTCTGACTTATGGTGACCCTATCCTCTCTTTTACAGCCTTGCTCAGGTCTTGCAGATTAAAGGGGCGTGGCTTCCTTGATGGAGTCAATCCATCTCATGTTGGGTCTTCCTCTCGTCCTGCTTTTCCTAGCATTATTGCCTTTTCCAGTGAATCTTGTCTTCTCGTAATATGATGAAAGTAGACTCAGTTCAGGCGCTTTAACTTGTAGGGAGAGTTCAAACTTGATTTGATGTAGAACCCACATATCTTTCTGCCAGTTTGCGGTATCTGAAAACTCTCCTCCAATGCCACATTTCCAATGAATCACCTTTCTTCCTGTCAGCGTTCTTCATTGTCCAGCTTTCACACCCTTAGGTAATAATGGGAAATAACAGGCAAGGCTATTTTGGGGCAGGAATGCACAGGAAGGGAGTTCTGGCTGGCTCCTGAGTTGGCCACGCCTACAGTCAAAATCTCTGGCATGCCTGGCTACAAAGCACGCTGCTCTCCCCATGTTACACACAAGGGGGAAAGGCGGCATGTTAAAATGCTGTCTTTCCCTCTGGGGAGCCCTGCCTGATTTCCTTGTCAATTTCACTCCTCCCCAGCTGAGAGTGAAATTGACAAGGAAAAGCCTCTCTCTGCCTTCCCTTCTCTAGCTGACATGTGGCAGCTGGAAAAGGGCAGGCAGGGAAGCCAGGCACATTGAAAATGCCTTTCTTTCCCTCCCTGATCTGAAAGGCATTTAACCATGAAAGAGAAAGGCATTTAACCATGCCCCCCCCCCACTTCCCCAAGTCTCTCCACAATAGCAGAGAGGCTCAGGGAAGAAAGGGGCATGTGTGCTTGCCTGCCTTCCTTTCCCCAGCCTGTCGGCTATGGTGGGAGGCTGGGGAAAGTCGGCAGGCATGCCGACATGCCTGGGTTTCCCACCTGATCTTTCCCCGGCTGTCTGGTTTGGGGGGGGGGGTAGACTAGAAAGGCGATGCTGAAGTGGGGCGGAGAAGCTCGGGGGGGGAAGAGGCAAGCTTCCATGCCTGCCCTGTGCTTTCCCAACCCCCTGCCCAATATGCTAATGAGCTGTGCTGTCAGGGGTGTGGCCTAATATGCTAATGAATTTCTGGTGTTGGGCGTGGCCTATTATGCTAATGAGTTCCTGCTGGGCTTTTTTTTTTTTTTTTTTTTTTACAAAAAAAGCCCTGATAACATGGTATGAATTTATTTATTTGATTTCTAGGCCGCTCTCTCCGCAATTGCAGGCTCAGTTAACTTGATCTTGGTCATCACCAGTGCCACAGCCTTACGCATAAGAATCTTTTCTAGCTCTTTCATGGTTGCCCTTCCCAGTCTCAGTCTCCTTCTGATTTCATGGTTGCAGTCTCCCTTTTGTTTGATGGTGGAGCCAAGGAATAGAAAAACCTTTAACAATTTCAATTTCTTCATAGTCAGCCTTAAACGTTGCCTAATTCCCCAGCAGTCATTACTTCTGTGATATCATCTGCATATCTCAAAGATGCAAACATCTACTTTGTTGCTTTTTTTTTAATTTTTAAAAACACTGCTTAGTGGAATGGTACAGATGACCAGGATGACCCTTGGGCAGTTTTGGTTGCATGTGCTTATCATAGACAATGGAAAACCAGTTTTTTAGTGCTAGCTTATTTATGGGTTCCATCCTACAGGAGCGGATTGGGAAGGGAAAACAGCCTTGGAGGAAGCTAAACTGAGTGTCCCCTGTGGCCCTCCAAGCCAGTACTGCAGGGGCCACTCAGCTCAGCAGTACAAGCAGTGTGCTGTTGCTCACCCATTGCTTCCTCCTGAAAACTGACAGCACTTCCAGAAAACGCAGTTGGTGGACTGATACCAAACACTTTTGCTGATAAGCCACATAGCCCCTAAGGTGCTATCTGAAGCTTGGCTCTGCTTACTACTGGCCACCAGTGATCCTCTAGGGCAAAGGCCCCCTGGGAAATTTTCCTGTATGTTAAATGGCCAGTCCGTCTTCCCTCTCAAGGAATCACCCCCTTGCTGCTGTCACCCTCCCTACCACACCGCTACCCAGGAGCCAGAGCAAAATCACACTACCCCACTTGTTCCCCGGCATGGCAAAACATACACGCCCAAGAAGGATACCCTAATGCAAGTGTTTGAGTCATCTGGCTAGTCAGTAGGGTGGTAGCAGGAGCAAGACAGTGGCTGTGGTGGAGGTTGCTGTCTCTGCCCCTGGTCAATGTCTCTCCATTGTAGAAGAAGAAGAAGAAGAGAAGAGATTGGGTTTATACCCCGCCCTTTACTACCCAAGGGAGTCTCGGAGCGGCTTGCAAACTCCTTTCCCTTCCCCTCCCCACAACAGACACCCTGTGAGGTAGGTGGGGTTAAGAGAGCTCTGACAGAAACTGCTCTTTTTTCAAGGACAGCTCTGCCAGAACTATGGCTTGCCCAAGGTCATCCAGCCAGGTGCAAGGGGAGGAGTGGGGAATCAAACCCGGTTCTCCCAGATTAGAGTCCGCTCACTTAACCACTACACCAAACTGTACAGCTGGCCATGTAGAGCAGGGCTTCCCAACCTTTTTGAGCCTGCGGGTGCCTTTGGAATTCTGTCATGAGGTGGTGGGGTGCAACCACAAAATGGCTGCTGCAAGAGATGAAGCCCACCACAGAATGTCGGGGAGTGGGGTTATGTATAACCCTAACTCTTCAACTTTTCAGGCAGAAACTCTGCTTAGCAGGCTCCCTTTTAAAATGAACACGCTGTTTTAAAATATTTAAATAAATAAATAAATATTTTCTTGCCTACACACACATCTTACCTTTTAGTCACACAGTGAAGAGCCTTGTGCTGTGGTGGCAGAGCTGCTCCCAAAGCAACCTTCTAAAAATCTGCTCAGCCAATCAGAAGCTGGCCCCACACACTTTCTAAAAACTTTTGGCGGGCGCCAGGAAAGGGGTCAGCGGGTCCTGTGGCACCCACACGCGTAATGTTGAGGACTCCTGATGTAGAGCGTGGCAGCTGTCTATGAACCTGAAGTGTCCACTTAGCCATTGTGGCTAATATCCGTTAATAAACCCATCTTCCATTAATTTGTCTAATCCCTGTTTAAAGCCATCTAAGCCGGCAGCCATTACAGTATTTTAGAACAATGAATTCAATAAGTTAATAATGTAATTGTGGCAATCTCTTGTGTAAATGAAGGAACAGCTGTATAGCAATTTGTATGCTGAAAAGGAAAGGTCAGTAAGAACATTTACCAAAACCTTTCTTCCTTACTTTTTCTTTCTTTGCTTTCTTCTCTCCAACAGTATCCCTGGCTTTTTAATTCTTTCAGGTTTCTTCCCTCTTTCTGTTACTACTATCAGTTTGCCACCATTTATGTTTCTGCTTCCCAGTATTTCAGAATGGATTCAGAAGAGGTAGTTGTGGTCCTCATTGAGCTGACACCCTTTTAATGCCCTGCCTACTGGTCACTCCCTCTTTGCCAAATCCCACAATTTTAAAATGTTAGTACTCTGGCCATTCTTAAACTGGTCTCTCCTAGTTATCATAATCCAACTGTATTATGACCAACAGCTTCAGAATGTTCATTCTGTCCTGTAGAGAGTCATCAGACCAGAGTCTTCTATTTGCTGGTGAATAAGCCGCAAAGAAGAAATTAAAGGTCTTCGTGCACTTCACTGCTCAATCCACTGTGCTAATTCCAACAAATATGAACAATTGCAAGAAGATCAAGAGATAATTATTCTGTGGAAGAGCATGAAAATAATGTTGCTCAAGGCTAAAGCTGGACATCATTTGACCAGTTAAAATTATATAATAGCCAATTGACTGGTCATCTGTCAGTAGATATCACTGGCTGCCTGTTTGTTTCCAGACCCAGTTTAAGATTATAGATGTAGGTTCTGTTGATGTGTTTAATTATGACCAATTTTATCATAATCAATTAATCAATTAATTTTAATGCTGTTTTAAAGGTTTAATTGAAATGTTTTAATCTGAAAATTGTTTTATGTTTTTATATGTTGTAAGCCGCCTTGAGTCGGTTGCAAAACTGACTAGGCGGGATATAAATTAGCCGCCTTGAGTCGGTTGCAAAACTGACTAGCGGGATATAAGTTAAACAAACAAACAAACAAATAAATAAATAATGAATAGTATGTGTTACTGTTACCTGCCTTGGGTACTGACTAACGTGGGAAAAAGGTATATTAATATCCCCTGACAAAGAAGAAGAAGAAGAAGAGATTGGATTTATACCCCGCCCTCCACTCCCCAAGGGAGTCTCAGAGCGGCTTACAAACTCCTTTTCCCTTCCCCTCCCACAACAGACACCCTGTGAGGTAGGTGGGGCTGAGAGAGCTCTTTCCCAAGCTGTCCTTGAGGGAACAGCTGGTACAGAGCTATGGCTTGCCCAAGGTCATCCAGCCAGGTGCAAGTGAAGGAGTGGGGAATCAAACCCGGTTCTCCCAGATTAGAGTCCGCACACTTAACCACTACAGCAAACTGGCATATGACCAGTCCCTAGATCAACTCTGTTCAAGGCTCTTTGCTGAGGAATGATTTCATATCTGCCCTTCTGCCCTACACTGGCCTTTACACTGGTCTACATTGTTGGTCTTTAAATGGAAGCCCTAAACCAGAGGTGTCAAACTCATTTGTTATGAGGGCTGGATCTGACATAAATGTCACTTTGTCAGGCCAGGCCATGTGTGCCATAAAATGTAATGCCAGGTACCGGAGATAGAAACTATAAAGGACAGCAGATGGTTAAGCTCCAAGTTGGTGTATCCTCACTACAAGGCCCTATGGGCTGGGAGCGGGGTGCAGAGGAAAACACACGTAGGTGAACTGGAGAGGCAGCACTGAGCAGATGCTCCCACAATGCTTGACTGCTGCAGACAAGGTTGTTCTGCTGTGCTGAAGCTACAATGGAGTGGCTCCACCGACTCCTCTCAGCGCTCCCTCCTTTGTGTATGGTTGCCAGCCTCCAGGGGGGCCTGGAGATCTCCCTCTTTTACAACTGATATCCAGCTGACAGAGATCAGCTCCCCTGGAGAAAATGGCTGCTTTGAAGGGTGGACTCTGGCATTGTACTATGCTGAGACCTCTCCCCTCCCCAAACCCCACCCTCTCCCAGATCCACCTCCAAAGTCTCCAGGTATTTTCCAACGCAAAGCTGGCAACCCTACCCTTGCATCAGTTGCTTGCGGGCTGCATAAGAACTCTAGACGGGCCGGTTCTGGGCCCTGGGCTTTACGTTTGACACCCCTGCCCTAAACCATCAGGGTTAGTGTGCTTCAAGCTAATAATGCACCACAATAAATAAATAAAAAGGAATAAACCAAAGCAGTCTAGAAGGCCTAGATTTAGCAACATAAACCTGTGCCTTTTATATTCTTCTGACATTAATAATGATGATTACATCCTGGCAAGCCAAAAGCTACATCTTTCTTGAGTCTCCTTCAAAGAAAACAGTCATAGCTCTGTTTGCAGAAATACAATTCTTCTTCTCTTTCCAGCTTCAGATTTACTGATGTACAACCTTGGTGATATATCCGTTTGTTCTTGCATCCAAGATGTACCAGTTCCAAATGTCGTTTCCTTTATGGACGATGGGACTCACTGTTCTAAACCATATTTATATGAAAGAAAACTCAACTAAAATTATTGAGACAAACGAGGATTCAGTCTGCGTATTTTCTTTTAGGTAGAAAATAAATTCCCGTGCTAACCTAGTTTCACTTAGGAATTGTTGCCATCTCTCCCGGGGTTTTTTTTGCAAAGGACTGAACAGCAGTTATTAAAGGACCAGTCCTGTACACAAACAACCCTTGAAGCAATTTCTGTTAAATAAAAAGTAATAACAATTTAGGACTAAGAATGCAGAGATTTCATTTTATTTATTTAAAATGTTCCTCCATCCTTATACTGATTAAAATAATGGTCATGGCGGCTTACATTAATTAAGGTAATAAAGCCCATAATAACTTTAAAGCGAATTAAAACACAGCAGCAAAAAATACTAAAAACTTGCTAAACCAGTCAAGGGTTAGTCAGCAATCCCAAGACGGGTGGTTGAAAACAATGGGATGCAGCTAACCACCCATGGACTTTGTTCAGTGGGACCTTCCTGCTTCCTCCCTCACGCTGCAGCCAGCTGAGCCCCCTGAAATTTTGTACCTGGAGGTTGGCTGAATCTCAGGGAGAACGTATTGTAGAATACGGGGGTCTGCAATGAGAAGGGGAGCCTGACAGTAATTGTTCCCTCCCCCCACCTGCAAATGGAAATACCATTCCGTCAGAGAAACTGCATGGTCGGCTACTCCCCAGCATGTCCCTGGAATGTGAATGCAATGCCCAATGAATAGACTTTACACTTTTTTTTGTTTTGAAGGAGCAATTTCTATTGATAAATCTCTTCTGAGACATTGTTGCACAACACGGGGGCTACAGCTGTGAAGGCCCCATTCCACACTGCAGATATTTGGACTGCCCATACCAAAGGAACACAGAACAGGATCTTGACAGAGAACTGAACAGGCAGCTGGATGTGTGTGTGAGTGTGCCGGGGAGCTCATCTGTAGATAGGTGTTCTCTGAGGTATCCAGGTCCCTGGACATGAAAGGCTTTAGAGTTGAAAACCAGCTCTTTTCCTTGCTTGAACGGTTCTCATATGTGGAGACACTTGTTTTCTCCCCTAGGATCCCCAAGAAACTGATTTCATCAGTGTGTGCACATGTGTATGAGCCCTGCAGCTGCCTTAGCTCGACTGACTGTGTCAGCTACTTGAAGGAGATGCCAAGTTGATTTCACTGGCCTATTGATGCAACACAGTTCCAAAGGAGCTGCCAGTTCTTCTGCAAACCACTCCTCTCGTTTTCAGCTACATTTCTCAACCTCCGTTCCCAGCTCATCCATTACTGTTTCGTTTGCTTAGAATCTGGCAGCTGCTTCGGAGTGAAGTCAATAGCTGAATATGTGTGTGTATGTAGATTCCATTCTACACAGATCCTGCAGAAAGACACAGTCGTGGTTGTGTTGGGGTGTGACGGTTGTTGAACGTACTCATTTATATGCCCTATTTGACAGATGTACCCAAAGCCCCTGCAGTGAAAGGCGAGAGCCAATTCACAGCCTGGTATCTGAGAATATCCACTTTGCAGTAAGAATCTACAGCCATTGGATTGTTTTGACCTGTTCTCTGATTCTCTCAGAAACATTTACCAGGCTGATTGGAGAACAGGGTCAAGTAATCAACCACTGCACTACAGAAAGAATATGATAACCTTAAAAGCATGCAGTGGCGAAAACAGGAATTACATATAATTATTTTTTAAAAAAGAAACCGAAATCATATGTAAAATATTCTATAATACTTCATATAATTCTGACTCTTATGGCAAACAATAAACACGTACTCAGGAACTTAAGGGCAGTTTCAATATATTCTTTCATGCTCTATGTGCATTTTGCATTTCAGGTATGCATTCCAGCAATTAAGCATTTGGGTTGATTATGAACTCTGCCTTTCTCAAGTGGGCTGTACATTTTTTAAAGCAGCCCATGAATGTTTATTCACTCTTAGCAAAACTCTCCACCTTACTCTTAGCAAAGCTACTGTAGGGCTGTACTAGTGATGGCCAGTTCGCCAGCTGGCACCTTCTGCTATCAGCTTTCCCCTTATTCAGACTGGCTATACTGAAAACATGGAGAAACAGTGTTTCAGCATTCACCCTGGGAGAAAAACAAAAAGCATACATTTAAATATTTGGTATATTTGAACATTTCAAGCTACCCCTGCTGCTCTATGTCCTCAGCCTTAACTAGTAGTGTGCATGACCTGGAAAACCACCATTCGCTTTCCAGTTTCTCCTTCTTTGCACTGTTTTACAGCACTTTATTTATCGTGCAGAGGATGATCTGAAAGATCTGGAACTCAAAAAAACATTCCCATCAACTTCAAATATAATTTTGCAAGCGTTGTGTTAAGAAAATAAAGCCATTCTTTTTTTTCTTTTTTTCTTAAATCACTTTACCAGGTTTATCTCTTGCTCTTAGCAACACCAAATGGCACACCTGGGTGAAGTCTCTCCTTGCCTCATTAGGCTTTTTTGCTGACAACAGATCGTTTTTTTGTTTCGGAACGAAGAGCTGGAAGCAGTAATGGGCCATACTCCACGGTACCCTTTTCTCTCTGTATTATACATTGCTGTAGAGTACTTGAAAGAACTAGTTGTGTAAGCCTTGCCCAGTAATTGCAAGTAAACACTGCAGCTGCGCTGCATATGTTCCAGCTGAGCTTGTCATCCTTGTGTCCAAGAACTTTTAATTGTGAGAGGCCTCTTTTTGCTCTTAAACAGCCGACATCCCCCCCTTCCCACAGCAACAGAAGGTGGCATCTAGAATTAATTTACCCTGAACTCTTCGATTCCTTAGCATCTGGCATGAACTGGCATAACAATTGATAGGACTTGGAGCTGTGCCTCTCTGTGCCAGCTGGGAGTTTGATTTGCTGTTTCCTTAGATACTGGATCAACTTTTCTAATTTCAGCCAAGACCCATTCTACAAACCATGGGAACTATTCAGCCCAAACTATTCGTTTTTAAGTTCCATTGATTTCAAATAAGAACTTAAATATCTCTGAAGATAAACAATTAATGACACAAGAGACAGTGTCTCGGGGTATGGTCTGAAGATACAGCTTGCAGCAGGTATCTGTCTGGTCAGTGGTTGTATGCGAGACTTCTTGAGAATTCTTGGTATGCTGCATTGAATTCCATAGAATAAAGTTAGGAATCACATTGAATAAATAAAGTAGGCTTTTAATGGACAGGGCCTGTTGATTACTCCTGATCCTCTGCAGGTCACTAATTTATTTGTTTGTTTGTTTGTTTATTTATTGGATTTTTATCCCGCCCTCCCCGCCTTACAGCAGGCTCAGGGCAGCTACCAACAAATTCAGTACACAATAAAACTTCAATAAAACAGGTATCCTATAAAACATACAATATACAATTAAAATCACAGAACAAAATGGTGCAAATTCGTCACGCCCCCCCCCCCCCCCCCCCAAATCTGAGCAGCACTGTAAACTTCCGGCCAGTGCAGAATGGTCCAAATTGGCAGTTTCCACTGGCAGGGCCAGGGCTATAAGAATAGCGGCAGCTCCTACTTGAAGGCTTAGCAGAAGAGCTCCATCTTGCAGGCCCTGATGTTATAAGCCCTGTACATGGGATCTGAAGATCCAAGTTTAATCAGATGTAAATGGCAAATGTGTGTGTTTATCTTATTGCTTTTCAGATTTCATGGGTGTTGTTTGAATATAATATCAGAGGGTAGCGGTGTCAGTCTGCAATAGAACAGCTAGATTTGAATCCAGCAACACCTTAGAGACCAAGAAGACTTTTATTCAAATACCTAGATTTTAATTCAGTAGCACCTTAGAGAGCAATAAGATTTTCGGAGTATAAGCTTTCAAGAGGGAGCACTGATTGATGAATGCTTACACTCTGAAAATCTTGTTGTTCTAAGGTGCTATTGGACTCAAACCTAGCTCTTTGAATAGGTCTTCTTTAAGCTGTAGAACCCATCCTGCAAAGAGATGCCTAGCTTTTCAGTGAAGCTACCCTGGGGCTATTTGCTCAACAGATGTCAAGAATCCCTTGTGAATCACCACAGTGCATTGAATAAAGCACTATAGACATTTCAGGTTTTACTGAGGTTCCAGCTAGAGCCAGTTTAGTGTAGTGGCTAGGAGTGTGGACTCTAATCTGGAAGAACCGGGTTTGATTCCCTGCTCCTCCATATGCAGCTGCTGGTGTGACACTGGGTCAGTTACAAGTTCTTTCAGAGCTGTTCTCCCACGAGCAGTTCTCAAAAGAGCTCTCTCAGCCCCACCTACCTCACAGGGTGCTGTTGTGGGGAGGCAAAGGGAAAGGAGGTTGTAAGCTGCTCTGAGAATCCTTCGGGTAGTGAAGGACTGTGTATAAATTCAGTCTCTTCTTCTTCGGCTGTGGCTCAGTGATCAAGCACCTGCTTTGCATACAGAAGGCTTCAAGTTCAATTTCTGGCATCTCCAACTATAAAATAATTATGTAGTAGGTGATGGGGAAGACTCTGAAGAATAGTTGCTGGTCAGAGCAGATGATACTGAGCTTGATAAACTAGTGGATTGTTTCAGCAGCTCCCTGTATTGAGTAACAGCTGTGTTGCCTATGAAAATGCTGCTGGACACGAGATTTTAGCTTTCCCCTTTCTATCTGGGACAGGCATAATTTGTCTTTTATCTTTCTCCCTCCCTCTGAGTTTTTATCTGGAGTTGCTGTTGTCCAAGCATTGGCTGTGAGAACACTTATTGGTGATTTTTTTTCCTGGAGCCATTTCCCTGAGCCCACCACTGCTTATCAGAATGGTTTTATATCACTCTTCACAGCTTGTAGCACTTCACTATGGCTTCCTGAGAAACGCCCCAAGCTTTGGCTTGTGAGGAACACTTTGTACCACAGCTCCTGGAAATTCTCTGCAGCTTTCAATATAGATGCACATATCTCGATGGGGATCATTCTGCTGACGATTCCTGTCAAAGCAATTCACCAGATTTGAGCAAGGGGAAATCTGGATGCAAAAACAAAAACAAAAAACCCTCTTGTTTCCTGTCTGTGCAAGACAGACGCCCAGTTCTATCTCTTGGCTTCGTGATAGCTGTCGTGGTGCAATTGCCCTTCTGATATCACAGTTTGGAGGAGATGACTAATTTTCTCATGATGGATGCTGGCAAGTCAGATCTGTGATGGATTGAGCCCATGCATTCTTACCATTCCGCTCTCCACCCGGGCTGTTTCCTTTCACGGAGGCTTTTGCTCTTCCTGCCATGGAGGCTTCTAAGACAGGGATTTATTTTTTACTTCGGGCACGCAGAGTCTTCAGGCGCCATGAGGACAATGGCAGGAATCATCCCTTGCCAGAAAATCCTTTTTCTTATCTCTGCTCTTGCTGTGTCTTCCATCTTTACAACCCCCTCCCCTCCCCAAATTCTTCAGCTTCATGGAATTTTTTCCCACATTGACTTGTCTGCTGAGGAACCCCTACATGTCTGCAATAGGTCCCCTGTGTATTGAAGGAGATTATGGAAAGCATCCAAAGGTGTACATATAGAGGGCAAAACTAGACTGGATGCTGGGAGTTTTATACTTGGAGCTCCCAAACGTCTTTCTCTGAACACGGCAGCTATGCAGAGGCTTGATTAGGAAAATATACGGCCACTCTGGATATTGCCTGGATCTTTTCCCTGACAGGACCAAAAGCAATCCTGGCTGTGTTCACACACACTAAATAATCCACTTTCAATCCACTTACAATGCACTTTCCAACTGGATTTTGCCAGTTCACACAGTAAAATCCAGTTGGAAAGTGCACTGAAAGTGGATTGAAAGTGGATTATTTAGTATGTGTGAACACAGCCTCTGTGGGGACATTTCCAGTCAGCTGGGACCTTGCTATAATACAGGATATTACCCAAGGGCTGCTTTCGCACATGTTGGATAGTGCACATTCCAATTGCAGCTTGCGAACAATTGCTAAAGTGCATAAAAAGCACATTATCTTTCATGCGTGAGAACAATTTCACCCTTGTTTATTGTCATTGATAAAAATACCTTCATCTTTCACCTCTTCCAGTCATCTCCCCTCAATGTGGTCTCCTCCAGTGTAAACATTTCTCATGGAGGAGCCATCAGCCTTCTTTGCTTACTAAAGGCCTGGTACATGGAAGGTGTCATGCTAGTCCTAAATTATAAATGAAAGGGAAACATGTTTTGCTTCTTATACCAGGACTGCATGTATTGTATTGGTCACTGGCCAAGATAGCAACCAGAGACTTCTTTTTCCATGATGTAGGAAAGTATTAGTGCCTTCCCTACATCTCTTTCCTGTTCCTAAGATGCTCAGGTAACGCTGCAGTATTGGAACATGTCATTCCCTCTCTTGATAACCAGAGCATTTGCCACAATACTGTCTTTGAAATCTTGGCATTATGAATCAGATCTAGCAGTCGTTAAAGTCAAAGGCTATTATACTGAGGGATGAAGTTCCATTCCAATTTGGGTTCGGAGCCTCTTAGACAGTACATCTCCCTTTAGTGAAAAAAAAATAAATCCTGCTTCCTTTTAGGTGCAGTTTCAGCTTTTTCCAGTGCCTTATCCATCATAGTGAACATCGGAGCCCTCTGCAAGGATTAATGCTTTTTACTGCTTCCCTTGAGGAACGTTTCACTGTTCCTGTGATTTATTCTGGAGGCTTTAGAGTTTCTGCCTACCCACGCTCTAGTTCACATTATTGAAGGAGGATTAACTGATGTCAGACCAACTTTCCTGCAGATCCTTTGTGCATCTTCATTGAGGGATAGGGTTTGAGTTGGGAATTACCTGGTGATTTGGATGGTGGAGCCTGGGGAGGGCAGGGTTTGGGGAAGGGAGAGACCTCAGCAGGATATAATGCCATAGAGTCCACCCTCTGAAGTTGCTGATTTCTCCAGGGGAACTGACCTTGGTCATCCTGAGATCAGCTGTAATAGCAGAAGTTCTCCAGCTGCCACCTGGAGGTTGGCAACCCTATTGGTGGATGCCTTAGCAACATCAAGAGATGCCCGGCATGTGCAGATGGGCCCTCATAACACTTCATGCCAGAGGCGGAACTTTCATATCACCCTCACCCACAATGGTTTTCAATGGTTTTCAATGGTTTCAATGGTTTCAATTCACAATGGTTTTCAACCATTGAAAGCAATGGTTTTCAATGGTTTCAATAACGCTTGGCAGCTGGTCAATAACCAAGGGTAGAGATGTCAAATGAGGTCCACAAGAGAGAGAGTGAGGTGTAGTGGTTATAGCATCAGACTAGGATCTGGAAGACCCAGGTCTGAATCCTGCTCCGCCATGGAAGCTTTCTGGCTGACCAGGGGCCAGTCATATCCTCTCTGCCCAACCTCCTTCACAGAATTGTTGTGAGAATGAACAGAGGACATGAGAACTATATAAATCTTTTTGAGTCCTCACTGGGGAGAAAGGCAGAGTGTAAATGAAAGAAATGAATAACGTGTGTGAAGCAGCTCTTGCTGTGCCAAATGCCAGATTTCTCTTCACTTTTAATATAAATCATTTGAATTCATTTTGTCCTGCAAACAACACTGGCTGCTTATAGTGGGACGGCTGACCTGGAGAGAAAGGGCTGTGCCACTTCAGATAGTCATTTCTGAGTTCTTCCCATGAAGAAGACACTGTACTTAGAAAACTAGCACTTCAGGGGGGATTATTTTTTACCCTGTGGAGCATTTTGTTTTGTTTCAGGGAGTTTGTAGTGAAAGGAGGCATTCAAGAATGGTGTCACCATCTAGTGTTTGAAGTGGTTCAGTTTTCCTTCCTCAACATTCTACCACTGAACTGGGCTGAATATCCTGGTCCTCGGTGATCAGGAGGTCGACAGGATCTTAGGATCCGTGAAGAGCGTCGCTTGTACACTGGATCCATGCCCTTCTTGGTAGCTAAAAACATGTAAGGACCACATCAGTGAATCCTTGAAATGCACCATAAATCAGTCACTGACCCAGTGATAGTTCCTCAGCTAATTAAAACAAATAGTTATTCCTCCCCCACTTAAAAACAACAACAACAAGCCAGTCACTAGAGATGAATGGTATGGCCAATTGTCACCCGGCCTCCAACCTACCCTTGCTGGGCAAGATGATCAAAAGAGAGGTAGCAGAACAACTCCAGGTCGTCCTGGATCACCCATCTGCCTTAGACTTCTTTCACAGGCTTCAGACCAGGCTGGGAGACAGCCAGCGGTCATTTCGAGCAGGAATGCACAGGAATGCTGTTCCGGGAGTAGCAAGCCCAGGAGCGGGCACATATGGTGATGTGCTGTGGAAAAAAGCAAAAACATACAAACTTGATCTGTATTAACATGCTTGTTGTAGGGTAGCTTCTGTGCAAGAGCAAAGGAAACCTAAAGTGTCTTTAGTCAAAGTGTAAAGCTGGCTCACCAGCTCTGAGTTGGGAAATACCTGGAGATTTCGGGGTGGAGCCTGCGCGGTGGGTGTTGCCTTCTGACACATTTCCGGTAATGTCAGAGGGTGTGGCATATGCAAATAAGTTATGCTAATGAGTTATGCTAATGAGTTCCTGCACCTCTTTTTCTATGAAATGACCCCTGCCAGCACTGATTATCTCTATGTGAATGTGGGCAAAGGCTATGCCTCTCTGTTGCTCTTACGGGATCCATTAGCATTCTTTGATACAGTCAACCATGCCATTTTATTGAGTTACTTAGAGAAGAAGTTGGGATTAGGGGATGCTCCTTGAACTGGCTTAAACCCAGGTGGCAACCAACTGCCACCAGTGTGGAACTTGCCTCGCAGGGTTCCACAAGGCTCAGTGTTATCCTCCATGTCATTCAATCTCTACGTAAAGCCCTTAAGAGACATCATTCATGGTTTGGGGGTGGGCTTCCATCAATATGCTGAGGACACCATTCTCTAGATCTCTTTATCCAAAAGGGTGAGTCTATAGAGATCTTCAACCAGCGGTTTACTGCTGCAGTTAACTGGTTAAGGGTGAACAAGTTGAAAGTGAATCCTGATAAGATGGTGGTCTTGAAGAACACCGTGCTCCCCATTTTCATTGAGATCCATCTGGTGCTCTCTGATTCAGTCAAGAGAAGAAGAGTTGGTTTTTATATCCTGCTTTTATACCCGAAGAAATCTCAAAGGGGCTTACAATCGCCTTCCCTTCCTCTCCCCACAACAGACACCCCTTGAGGTGAGTGGGGCTGAGAAAGCTCTGAGAGAACTGTGACTGACACAGTGTCACCCAGCTGGCTTCATGTGGAGGGGTATCAAACCCAATTTCCCAGATTAGAGTCCACCACTCTTAACCACAACACCAAACTGGCTCTCGTTATACTGGACCCAGCACTGTTGCTGGAGAAGGAAGATGATGCAGCTGTGTTCAATCAGCTTCTCCTAGCCAGGCAATTGGCCCTCTACCTTGATTCATCTAATCTGGCCACACAGTTCCATGCCATGGGTACCTTGAGGCTTGACTGATGTAATGCACTCTACATGGGACATTCCTTGAAGACAGCTTGGGAACTCTAGTTGGTACAGAACAAGGCAGCCCAATTGCTTGTGGTTACCAGGCTGAATATGCATGCCACATCCTTCCTGCACTCGCTCCATTGGCTACCAATCAGTTCCCAGGCCCAATACATGACATTGGTTGTTATGTGCAAGGTCCTACTTTGCCTGAGACCCACATACTCGTGAGACTGCCTCTCCCATTATTCTCTACAGTGGCAGCTTTGGTCATCTCAACCGAACCTTTTGAAGGTCCCTTCATGCAAATTGGTAGGATCAGTAACTGCTTACTCATGTGTGTTCTCTGTGAGGACTCTCACCTTGTGGAACAGCTTGCCTGAGGAGGTCAGGAAGGCTTCCATAGTACAATCATTCTGCAA
This sequence comes from Lepidodactylus listeri, assembly GCA_029233225.1. Taxonomy (NCBI): domain Eukaryota; kingdom Metazoa; phylum Chordata; class Lepidosauria; order Squamata; family Gekkonidae; genus Lepidodactylus; species Lepidodactylus listeri. Next base: position 60,071,803 of record JARCFY010000014.1, read on the forward strand.
CATGTGCAAAACAGAAAAGGGTTCTTGTAATGGAATTAGATCTATAGTGGAACAGAGCAATGCAAAAGGATGCCTACATATGGGCGTCGGGAGGGGGTACAGCATAATCTCCATAATCTCACATTCTGCACTGCTCACACGATGCCAACCTGGGCAGTCTTGTGCTGTTCGCATTTCCATTTAATTTCGTATTCCTAGTCCTATGGCATTGTTCATTGGCATTGCTGATTGTGCATCGTAATTCTGTATGATTACATTGTTGCTCACGTTGTCATTCAATTTTGTATTGCTAGTCCTGTGGCATTGTTCATTTGGTGTCCTATGCTGTATGATTACACTCTGTCTCTGTCTCTCTCTGTTCTGTAATCTGTTTTGAGGCTACAAATAAATAAAATAAATGAATAGCCACAATGAATGTTGGGAAGCACAGTGAATGCTTAGGAAAAGCCTTACTAAGGGTCAAAACAGAGGCAATTAAAATACAAGTAAATTTCAAGTCACGTGGGATGTGGATTGGGGCTAAGGAAAGAAGGAAGAGGGGGTTTGATCCACCCCTGTGTGGTTTTACCGGCCAAGTTCTCCCCCCCATTCCCCACCCCCACCCCCCTCTGCCTTAAGAATGTCAAGTAGTGATGGTGATTTTGGTAAGCAGAACCATGCAGGGTATGGAAGGACTGCAGGGCCACAATCTGAATAGTGGTCATGCACACCTCAAATTTAGTTTTAAAGAAACGTTGGAAAGGTCTGACCATGGCTCTCTCAGAATCTTAACTATTTAGATTCTAAGGCTGCAGTCCCAAGTACATTTATTTTGAACTCTGTTGGATTTAATAGGTTGTCGAAGGCTCTCTGTTGGATTTACTTAGTAAATATACCTGGGTTGCCCTGAATTATTATTAATAAATTCTATAGTAAAGGTTTCCCTTGCTCAAAAGCCATTCAAATCCAACTCTAGGGGGCGGTGCTCATCTCCGTTTCCAAGCTGAAGAGCCAGTGCTGTCTGAAGACGTTTCCGTGGTCATGTGACCGGCATGACTAAACGCCGAAGCACGCGGAATGCTGTAACATTCCCACCAAAGTGGTACCTATTTATCTACTTGCAGTTTCTTGCTTTCGAACTGCTAGGTTGGCAGGAGCTGGGGCCACAGATGGGAGTTCACTCCATCACACGGCACTCGGGTCTTGAACTGCTGAACTACAGACCTTCCAGTCTGCAGTTCAGCGTCTTAACCTCTGAGCCACTGCAGCCCCTAATAAATTTTATACCTGTACAGATAAGTTTGCTAGCCATATGTCAGGGATCTCACATGGATCGATTCTGCTTTGGAAAGAGCATGTCCTGGGCGTGTTCTCTTTTAATTGTGCAGCTCGGTAGCTCTTGATTAGTTCTCTGAAGAAGATACAGCCTTGAAGAGAGACCAGTTTTCAGGAAGAGATGCATTTCCATGTATTGTATGTGCTAGTTATATTTTTCCTCCAACGGAATCCGAGAAATCTCTCTGGCTCAGGATCAGGGTATAAATAGCATAAAATAGATCGGCAATCATGTAATGGTCCAAAAATAAAATGTAGCCACTGGATGACCTGAATAAGTGTGGGGCAATTGTGGAGACAGCTGTATTACAGAAGCGGAGCTCATGTGACCTGGAACGCCGGCATTGATAAAATAAGCTATGTCCAGTGGGCTAATTCTGGCTGAGGATAATGCTGCGTAAAGGTTGAATGCATAAGCCTAAATACACTGGTTTGTGGGCAAGAGTTTACCGCCACAGTTTTTGCCAAGTTGAGGTTTGTCGGCATTAATCCGACCGTGTGCTTGCCACACGCATGGCTCTGCAAAGCTGGTTAATAATCTGTGAATTGCAATAGATGGTGCTAAAGGGTCATTCCCTGCTGCTTTTTTCCCGCTGTCCTCTTACAGTTGGACAGTGAGATCTAAACGAGCTCTTTCATTTCATCTCATCCATGCTTTGCATATATAGAAAGTCCCCAGGTTCAAACGTTGGCATCTGTAGTGGGAAGAATCTCTTAGACTGCGACCAATTACATATCATCTTTTCCATGGGTCTTCTCTGGGATAAGACGTGTGCCTGGTGTTCTGTGCTGGAAAATTCCCTGGCATGGCCAGGTTAGGTTTGCCATGCATAAGCCTGGCAATCCTGGGAGGTTTTGAGGGAGGGCCGGCAAGGCCGGCTCTATCACTAGGCAAACAAGCAGCCGCCTAGGGGCGCAGCTGGTAAACGGGGCGACGGAGAGACCGAGAGAGACTCAAACCAGGAGATAGTGTGCTTTATGCAAACCATGATTTACCATTATGTCTGAATGCAGCTTTCCATTCAGGCTAAGAACCAAACTTAGCCTTGGGCCAAAGTAGATAGACTTGTAGGCGCTGCGGCCAGCTGGTGCAGGTGGCTGCTGGCGGGGCTGGAGAGCTCATGAGCACGGGCAGGCGGGCGGGCACTGGGGCTGTGTGTCCCTTGCAGGCGGGTCTCTGGCAGTGGAGAGGGTGGCTCTGCGGTGGGGGGGGGGCTATGGCAGCCTCACCTGGGGGGGGGGTGCCACAAGGTAGCCTTGCCAAGTCCGCAAAAAACCCTGGGGCTGGCCCTGAGGGCAGGGCATGGGGAGGGGAAGCCTTGCTCGGTGTGGAGATGCCACTTCTGGGTGAAGACCTGGAAGTGAACTTGCTGCATTGCACAACGCCATCTCCCTCCCCATGTTTGTTCTCATTGCTACATCGAGTGGTGGCAGGGAACAGGAGACCAGGTACAGAAGGTTTCCCACCACCGATGTTCCTTCAAAGCTGTGGAGTCTCGTGAGCAAAAATTCTACTTTGTGAGCTACTGGCATTAAAGCTGTGAGTGAGTGATTTAGCTACTGTATAAATTAGTTTGCTCTGGAGTCTTCCTTCCTAAGACAAAAATCTGTGAGCTGGAGGCTAAAAAACTGCGAGCTGGCTCACACTAACTCAGCTTAGAGGGTCCCATTTGACCAGAGACTCTGCCAGTGTGATTCTGGGGAGGTAGAAACCACCAAACATATGATGTTTAGATGCAACTGGTACAATAAGGTTCAAGATAAACAGATCACAACTTTTGTAAAAGGAACATCTGGCCAGACAGATTGGGAGTGTTGTAACCGATTGTCATCCGACAAAAATTGGACTATTACTGAATCTGTGGCTAAATTTTGGGCGGCATGCTATCGCATTAGAAATGTACAACTAAATTTATAAAACTGTATTTGCCTTTGATATCTCTTACTGGATTTGTCAAACACTTTTATGGTTTTATATATATTTTACTGCATTTTACCCCGATTTTTATAACTCTGTATCTTAACGTGTTGTGGTTCTGTTGGCTCGTTGCCTTAATAAACATACTGACTGACCTAAGGAGGACCTGGGGAAAGTGTAACATGTCATCAGGCCCTCTGTTAGCACTGCTGGGAAAGATTTCTGCCTGTTACATCTTAGGCAACCACTGCTGATCAGAGCAGACAGCACTGGGCTAGAGGAACCAGCAATTAGTTTAATCTCAAATTTCTACAGAGTGTTTGGGGAAAGAAAAGGGGAGGCGGATGTCTGGCAGAGAGAATGTGGCAGGTGGAGGAAGGATTACGTGGCCACTGTCTCACCCTGGCAACTTGCAGTCGGTCAGTGGCAACCAGGTTTCCGAGGCCAGAACTGAACCTTGATCATCTAGCTGTGCCCTAAACAAGGAAGATACCTACAACGCTTACATCTGATGGGGAGGAAGAGAGTGCTGTCTTATGTGCTGTCAACTCACTTTTGATCTATGGTAGGGTTCCCAGGTCTGGGTTGGAAAATACCTGGAGACTTTGGGGGTGGAGCCAGGAGAAGGTGGGGTCTGGGGAGGGGAGGGGCCTCAGCATGGTACAATGCCATACAGTCCACCCTTCAGAGCAGCCATTTTCTCCAGGGGAGCTGATCTCTGTCAGCTGGAGATCAGCAGTAAAAGCGGGAGATCTCCAGGCCCCACCTGGAGGCTGGAAACCCTAATCTATGGTGACCCTATGAATTAAGGGCCCTCCAGATGCCCTATCCTTAACAGCCTAGCTCGGGTCCTGCAAACTGAAGGCCCTGCTTCTTTTAATTGTGTCGATCCATCTCATCTCATATTGGGCCTTCCTCTTTTCCTCCTGCCTTTGGTTTTCCCCAGCCTTGTTTCCCCAGTGGCTCTTGTCTTCTCACGATGTGACCAAAGTACGAAAGCCCTCAAATAACGCAACCCCCCCCCCCCAATTTTTAAAGAAAAAAGGAAACAACGTGACCTTAACTGAGGAAGTCTTTATTCACAGCTAAAGGCTAGCATTACAATTGTTTCTAAAGATTAAAGGGGAAAAAAAGATAAAGTTTTTATTGAAAAATAAAATCAGAACATTTATTTCTGTCAGCAAAGCTGGACTGGAAATCGCTTTCCGGTTGCCGTGCTGGACTCTACTGAAATACTGGCTGTACAGTTAAGTAGTTAGGTAAAAGGCACGCCATTTTCCTATCCCTCCCCCCCGGAAAGCTTTGGAGAAGGTGGGTGAAGCAGCTGCATTGCCTAACACAGGTACCCCCGTCCCCCGCCCAAGACAGCTATTGTACACAAAATAAATATCTTTTATAAGAGGCTCAGTACGATGCTACAATCCTTCATTGAAGGGAAACATATATACATATAAAATCCCATATATAACTTATTTTACGTACATTGCCATAAATGCTACATGTTTTTAGAACCAGGGCAAAGGCTGGAGTCACATGTGCCACTTGAAGCACTGTTTAGCGTCTCCCCCACCCCCCCGCGCTGTTAGCATGCACGTGTGAAAAAGAGAAAGGCACTCGAATGCGGGCTTAGCTGAGCTATCTGAATCAGGCATTGAAGAAGAAGAAGGAGGAGGAGGAGGAGATTGGATTTATATCCTGCCCTTCACTCAGAGTCTCAAAGCAGCTTACAGTCTCCTTCCATTCCTTTCTCCACAACAGACACCCTGTGAAGTAGGTGGGCCTGAGAGAGCTTTGAGAGAACTGCTCTGGAGAGAACAGCTCTGAGAGAACAGTGACTGGTCCAAGGTCACCCAGCTGGCTGCATGTGAAGGAGTGGGGAATCAAACCCGGTTCTCCAGATGAGAGTCCGCTGCTGTTCACCACTACGCCAAACTGGCCGGCACCAGCGTAGACTGAGGTGGGGCAGCTGCTGTTGCCCAGTTGCCACAATTGCTGACCCCCCCCCTTGTGCCTCCCTATGACCTGTCCATCAGCCTTTCCCTACGCTTCCTCTACGATCTGTGCATGTACCCTTCCTTACCCATTCATCTGCAAGTGTTCCACCAGCCATGCTTCCAGCTTCCCAGTGTGGATGGAGAAGTGGACGTGGCTGGTGCCCAACAGCGACACTCCTGAGGGCCACAGCAGCCACGCTACCAGCAGCACAATCCAGCTTGTTCTGTCGAGTAAGGGACATGAATGAGGTGCAGGCATCTGTGAGCACAGGCAGTGGGAGGCTTTGTGGGAGAGAAGCATGCACAGTGAGGGGACCACATTAAGCTGTACAAATGGAACCCCCTTATACTGAATCAGATCACTGGTCCATTGAGGTCAGTATCGTCTACTCAGACTGGCAGCAGTGCGGGGGGGGGGGGGGGGGCTATAGGTGAGTGGAAGGAAAGGGAGGCATGAGAATGACCTCGTGGTGGCCAGATCAGGGCCCCTTGGCACATCTAGGTATAGCCCATGACCAAATATGCTTCACTTCTGAGACTTGATGAGCTTTAGGCCAAACTGGGCTATTCAGGCTGCTATGAAAAATGAAGGGGTTGTCTTACTAGACAGCATTGCTGTGGTTTAAGGAATGAGTGGGCATGTGCCCATGGATAGAGGGGAGATGGCAACTTCTTTACTTAGCCCATGCCTATGTTGAGGTCAGGAGGGACTTGGGTCTCCCTTAGCAACCATCTTCCTTTCTCCGAGGGGGCTTTCCTCACATGGTGAAATCCTCGCTCTTGTTTTAGGCGGGGGATAGTTGCTGATGCATTTTTCTTCTACAAAGTGCAAGCAGAATTCAAGACTCTGGGCTTTAGAAGATGTGGCCTGCAGATAGTGATGTATTTTTTATGTACAAATCCAGGAGTGGGCTATAGAAGAAGAAGAAGAAGAGATTGGATTTATATCCCGCCCTTCACTCACTTGGAGTCTCAGAGCGGCTTACAAACTCCTTTCCCTTCCCCTCCCCACAACAGACACCCTGTGAGGTAGGTGGGGCTGAGAGAGCTCTTTCCCAAGCTGTCCTTGAGAGAACAGCTGGTACAGAGCTATGGCTTGCCCAAGGTCATCCAGCAGGTGCAAGTGGAAAAGTGAGGCATCAAACCCGGTTCTCCCAGAATAGAGTCTGGTGCTGTTCCCTCCGATTCTGATTCTGGCCCATGATTCACGTAGGGTTACCATATTTTGAAAAGCAAAAAAGATGACACATTTCCCGACGGACTACTTCAAACTAGTGATCTCTATGACAACTCTCATTTTCAATACCCCAACGATTTAAACTGTGATCACTGCCACCAACTAGGCATATTCCTAACCTTCCAACCCCCCAAAAGGACATCTGCATCAGTTTTTTAAAAAGCGCCCAAAAGAGAACAGACACCAAGAAAAGAGAACTCTGGTAACCCTTATGACAATGGCTATATCTCTAACACAGCTTCAGGGAAATGTCAGGCCAAAATGCCTGGCATATTCCGAAGAGGTGTTAGTTACAACGCAGAAGAAAAGACGTACTCCATGACCTTTGAGTTTGGAAGCACGTTGCTGTGGAGAAGAATGAATCAAGGAAATGACAATGATGATATCCAGCATCCTCTAGGGAATGTCTGAAATTTCATCTTGCTTTGGATAACTCGACTTTGTGCGTCGGGTGAAGAATGGCATAACACTTTCAGCATGACAGAAATGGTTCAAAATGAAAGACACAGTGTATTCTAAACTGGAGAGAGCTCTGGGGAAAAAAATTAATGGTTCAGCAATTTCCCAGCTGGCCTGGGGAATGCCGGGTGTGCTTGATGCCTATTGGCTAGCACTTGTGTCGTCATTAACACATGTCTCTTCACCTGTCTGCCACTCTGTTACAATTGTTTCCACAATATTTACAGATTTTGTTTCTTGTTTTACTAAAATGAAGGAGGGACCTATAATTGCAAAACAGGCCAAGGGCTGCTTTGAGAAATAAAACAGGTAAGAAGCCTGCGTAAAGCTCAGAGGGAGGTGGAGCTCGATCCAAGTTTTAATGTACAAGATCTGTACACATGCGAGGAAAGATGCAAAGCCAGATTCACTACCAGGGAAGAAGACCCCACCTTATCAGAACCCACCCTTGTTATTAACAGATTGCTCTGTAACTTAACCACTGCTCCTCAGCCCATTCTGTTTGTGCCAATGTTTCTGAGATTCCCTCTGCAGATAAATGAAATCTTGCTACGGTTATTAGAGACGGTCTAAATTTCCTTAGGGAGGGAAGGAAAAATGAGCTCCACTCCACATGTTTCATCTGGCCTTGAGTTTCTCAAAAGGGGGTAAGCCAGAGAAAGTCTGGACTAGAAATCCCCCAGTTCAACCATCTCATATTCCTGAAGAGACGTTGTGTGGTTTGGGTTCATCGTTTGTTTAACTGAAAATGTATCACACTGATAAATGATATACGCTAAGAGATGCTATGTTTGTACTGGGAAATGTTCCACAACTCGCAAGCGAAGGGGAGATAGTTGAAGACAAGGCCATTGTTTCTTGCAAACCAGTGAGTGCATCCAAGGATTCTCCAGGATATCTGAAAGAATGCAAACCACAAGTCCAGCGGTTTGGCTTGGCAAGCTAACCCTCGGTCATCTGGAACTCTATCTCTTCCGCAGCTCCCTTCGTAGGATAAGGAATTCCCTCGGCTTCATAGGAGCTATCCATATCCTGCTATGAGGAGATTGGGACTTCTGCGGCTGGATGTCTTGGGCCCACAAAATTAAGATAGCTGTCTGGTGAGGATAAGTTCTTCTGGCCACGATCCACGCCATTTCCTGTTTCTGGTCAGGACTGACAAGCTGCCTTTTGCTGTTTTTTTTTTTAAATAAAGAATTTATGCTCCAGGTTGTACGTAGAACCTCGAAATGTGGCACGAGCAGCCAAGTTTTTATGTCGAGGCACGGTTCAGATTCAGGGCAAAGATTTAGGTCAGCCTCCCCCTCCTTCCTTACCCAAGCTGAAAACCTTCTGTGCGGCGTGGTTTGTACAGAAGCCGCCCACTCAAAGTTTTCTGAAGGGCTCAGAGATGCCTTTGATGGGGAGTGGCCGTAGCTCTGTGGAAGAGCACATGTTTTTGCATACAGAAGGTCCCCAGTTCAATCCCCAGCATCTCCAGCCGAAAGAATCTCAAGTCTCAGGGCTGGGGGAAAACCCGCCCGAGACCACAAAGAACTTCTTGCAACCAGAGAACACAGTGCAAGGCTAGGTGGTCTCCCCCCTCTATCTTGCCACTCCATTGAGCAAAGTTTGTTATTTATACATTTACTTTAATATTCAAACCCCACGTTTCCTTTCGGCTCAGGTCTGAAGCCTTCCTCCAATCTAAGGAGCTGCCATTTCAAATTAAGAGGCTCTTCCATTGGAAGAAGAGCCCCTTGAGTTGGAGAAGGCTCCCCAGGCTGGAGGAAGGCTACTTGGAGGATGACTGGATCCATCCCTGTCTGATTCAGGATCCAGCAGTTTCATATAAGGTACTTTTGAACTAGCCTAGGCTAGCCTAACCTTGTCAGGTCATAAAAGCTAAGCTAGGGCTGGCCCTGGTGAGTACTTGGATAGGAGACCAGGACTGGCAGAGGCAAGCCATGGCAAACCACCTCTGAACGACTCTTACTTTGAAAACCCCACAGCATCACCTTAGGTTGTAATTCTGCACTGTTTTGTAGATCCCTCCCCCTTTTGTTCAGGGCAATCCCCAACAAAGAAGGGGATTGGCCAGACAGTAGTATCCTCACAGTCTCCAGAAATGACCATCTAGTTTTCAAAGTGGGGGTTCTTGGGTCTGTTCACACATTATGCAAGGCTTAGTGCAGGTTTGTGGCCAACTGCAGAACTCTAGAAGGAGCCACAGCTAAGCCCAGCTTTCCTGTGAGAGTATCAGTATAACACACATGCTTGTCCCATTCTCATTTAGATGGACGATTAAGCGTATTCCTCAAAATGTATTGTGGCAAAGACTCCATGCTTCCCGTTTAGCAATGAAGAATCCAGGGAACGCGCAATATTGAAACTGGCTATCAAATGCTGCATCCTGCAAGTGGTCTATGGTACACAAACTAAGCAATATGTAATTTATTCGGTACTCGCATGCTAAAGGCACAAAGCCCTTTACATTAAGCAAAGGGCAATTGTGTGTCCTGTGTTGAAAACCTTGCTGTAGGTATTAACAAAGGACAATAGTAGCGCCGCAGCAAATGTAATGGAAACATGCCATTTAACATCTTTGCGGTGTCATTTTGACTGTGTCCTAGAACAGATCCTTAAACCTTGCTGAGAATCTTCTCCCACACCCGAGCTACCCACCCCACATTGGGAATCTGCCCCCTGCCTTGTAGATTTCCTCAGACCCTAGCACCAGTGTCCCCTCTAAGCTGAGTTAGTGTGAGCTAGCTCAGTTTTTTAGCCTCCAGCTCACAGATCCTTGTCTGAGCTCAGGAAGGATACGGCTCCAGAGCAAACTAATTTATGCAGCTGCCAAATCGCTCACTCACAACTTTAATGCCAGTAGCTCACAAAGTGGGATTTTTTGCTCACGAGATCTTCACCACTTAGAGGGAGCATTGCCTAGCACCCCTAAGCCACATGGATAAACTCTTGATAGCTGAACACCCCACTGGGGACCCCTGCAGTGAGCACTGCCCCACAATAGAAGCAATCCACACCCAAGGGCATTGGCGTTTGCAGCATTAACCACTAATAATGTGTGAACTTGTCTCAGAACAGGAACACATGCGGCGGGGGGTGGTGGTGGTGGTGGTAATTATAGGTCCCTGTTCTTGTGGTCACTACATGCCTCCCCCACATGCTTTGGAGATGTGGAGCCCTGTCACTGGCACTCAGTGGCGTTTGGCAACATGTGCTGTGCATACTTGCTGTACAGAGTCTCTAGACTGGCTCTCAGTGATGTCCCAGCTGCCTTCTGTTCTAGATGACAAATTCACCAGGGTAACAGTCTGAGAAGAAATCTTTCCAGCTAAACAGAGCGTCTGCAGACCCGCTCAGAAATTATACTGTTAGGCTGCGATCACACACAGTAAATAATCCACTTTCAATGCACTTTCCAACTGAATTTTACTGTGTGAACTGGCAAAAAATCCAATTGGAAAGTGCACTGAAAGTGGATTGAAAGTGGATCCTTTAGTGTCTGTGACCACAGCCTTATAGTCTATTACTAAACATCAACACATTGCTTTCGAACTAGGGCAGTGTAACGGCTGGAAAGATGGATTAGGAGACCCAGGTTCCAATCCCAATATTGCCTTGAAGCTCCCTGGGTGACATTGCTCAGCTTAACCCATTCTTGCTCAGCCTAACCTGCCTCACAGGGTTGCTGGGAGGACAGAAGAGGGAAAGGAGAACAATCTGTGCTCCTTGGGTGGAAGGACAGGATCAAAGTCTTCTGGAGAGGGATGCCTGAAGCTTTTCACGTTAGCACAATAAGCTTTACGACAGCCATGCAGAGCAGACCAGCGCTGCTTGTCTAGAATTGCAAATCTCAGGGTCTGAGATTGAAAGGCTTTTTATTTATTTATTTAAAACATTTATCGGCTGCCTTTCTGCCTTGCGGCGCTTAAAGGAGCTAACACTGAAAACGGGCTTGTCTCTGATGACCTAGCTGAATTCACAGCAGAGGTGAGATTTGAACCTGGGACTCTTAGTCAACACACTGCGTATTGGCTCTCCACAACTGCTACCTAATGCACATGTTTTAGCCAGTAGTTCCTCTGCCACCAGGGCTGTTCCACTAGGGTGTCCTTTAGGCAATCATTAATCAGCTCTGTTCAAGAGGAACCAAGCTTGCTTGCCCTCTGTTGGGGGGGGGGGAGTTCCCAGGGTCAGAACCCTTGCTGAGTGGCCAATCCTCAGGGAAAGCTTTTCCTTTGCACACAAGGGGAATTAAGTGGCACACTTCATGCTAAAATGAAGTGAAGTTGCCCCTTAAATAGGGTTGCCAACCTCCAGGTAGGGGCTGGAGATCTCCTGGAATTTCAACTGATCGCCAGACTGCATCAATCACTTCTTTATTATTTAAAGCATTCATTCCACTTCTCCGGGAGAAGATGGCTGCTTTGGAAGCTGGACGGCATGGCATTCTACCTTACCAAGATCTCTCCCCTGCCTAAATCCCACTCTCCCAGAGTTGACCCTCAAATCGCCAGGTATTTCTGAACCTGGAGCTGGCAGCCCTACAACACACGCAGGCATGCACGCACACACAGAGTGTGCAGAGCTGCTAGATTTGCAGAGTTGCCATCTGCAGGAAACAGGGTTGCCCTTTCCTGCGTCCCGCCCTGCTTCAGGCGGCCAGAGCACATTCTGCACCGTTGCTGTTTCCCAAGAAAGGACCCAGTCTCGCAACGTCCCGGCAGCCAGACATGGAGTGACCTTCACTGGCTGCTGGGCCCCATTAATTCTGCGTGTGCTCCAGAAATATTGCTCTTGCTTCTCTGTTCCAGAGCAAAAAACAAGACAGAGGGAGGAAATAGGCCAGGGGTTCCCATTCCATTCATAGCGGAGACCTTTCGCCACTGGACATGGCTCAGCACTGTTACAGTTAGAGTTGCCAACCTCCAGGCGGGGCCTGGAATTACAACTGATCTCCATACTGCCGAGATCAGTTCCCCTGGGGAAACCGGCTGCTCTGGAGAATAGGCTCGATGGTATCACATCCCTGCTGAGCCCTTTCCCATCCCCAAAACCCACCCTCCCCAGGCTCCATCCCCCAAATCTCCAGGAATTTCCTAACCTGGAGCTGGCAATTGTATGCCTGGAATGAAGTGGTGGTGAGGCCGGAGTGGACTGCCCCACTTCAGACTGCAGGCTCCTTGTGTTAAAATGTGTCTTGCAAACACCAGTCCAGCAGAGCAGAACTTTCTCCCTGGTGCATTAGTTTTCTACTTTCAGGGAGGTATCCCCCCAGTCCTAATATGGAACATTCCAAACTAGAATCCCTCCACCTGGAATCTGATGTGGTATGGCCCATTCTGCCCTCCGTCAGGTAAAAGCACAGACCAAAATCCACCCTCAAAATCTCCAGGTATTTCCCAACCCAGAGCTGGCGACACCTTTTCCTTTGCAGTAGGCTCCATCCCTTTCTTCTACAGGGTTGCCAAGTCCCCCCTGGTGGGGGATGGGGGGATAGGGTTGCCAGATCCAGGTTGGGAAACTTCTGGAGATTTGGGGATGGAGCCTGAGGAGGGCAGAGACCTTGGTAGGGAACAATGCCACAGAGTCCACCACCCAAAGCATCCATTTTCTCCAGGGGAACTGATCTTGGTAGTCTGGAGATGAGCTGCAATGCCGGGGGATCCCCAGGTCCCACCTGGAGGTTGGCACCCCTATTTCCTTGTCAGCATATCGACTCACGAGGAGCCACTGCAGCCCTTGGTAGGGGAGACCAGCTCAAGTACACATAATAAGCTGATCTGTTTACAGGCAGGTGGTCCCATTTCCGGCTACAGGGGTGAGGGAACAGGACAGGTTGACTTGCTTGTCTCTTGCTATGGATGCCACAGCTAGCTGCTGAGAAAGCAAACGGAGGCGCTGTCTCCCCATGTGGCTCTAATTAGGAAAAAAAATCTAATTAAAAAAATGGCAGTAAGAGGCATGCAGAGAGTCAGAGAAACAGCAGGAATAATGTAGAGCCTGCTGGCTCACTTACAAAAAGCAAAATGCACACAGAGCGAGGGGAGAAGACAGACAGGTAGGAAGGGAGAAAGCGTCAAATTGGAAATTCTGGAGTATTCTCTACTCCTCGATTCCCAACCGGTTATTCCTCAAGATCCTTGCAAACTAGGGCTGCCAACTCCAAGTGCGGAAATTCCTGGAGATTTGGGGGTGGAGCCTGAGAAAGGTGGGGTTTGGGGAGGGGAAGGACCTCAGCAGGGTACAATGCCATAGAGTCCATCCTCCAAAGCAGCCCTTTTCTCCAGGGGAGCTGATCCATGTTGCCTGGGGATCAGTTGTAATTCTGGGGGATCTCCAGGCCCGTCCTGGAGGTTGGCAACCCCAGCTTCCAAGCTGTCATTGGGCCTCCATGTCGGAGACGACGTTGCTTGAAAAGGTGAGAGTTCACTGACTGATTGGGTGTCTGCTCCAGGGCCAGACAGTCTGGGCCGGAGGGAGATATTTTGGCAGTTCTGCCTGGCTTTGGCAGGGATCCTTTGCTGGGAAGGAAGAGCCCCCGCCTTGGGGAGACCAGCCGCCGGCTCGGCAGCAGAGAGCCAAATGGGAGGCACAGGATGGGGCTCTGAGCCCTGCTGGAGATGAATGAGGAATGACAGGGGCAGGCTGAGAGGCAGAAACGGGATCCTGCTTAAAGACAGGGCTCAAACCCGCTGGAACGCCGATCAAACACGGCCTGCTTTTCTAAATGTTGGCCCAGCTGTTCAAGGGAATCCAAAATCAGAAAATGTATTTCCCTCCCAGTAAAACCAGTGTATCATAGGGCATTTCACCTGAACTGTGACATCAGGAGGGCTTTATTCTTGGGCCTCCGAGTTCCTTTGTATCCTCCAAACAAAAGGCAGCCCTCTACAGTGCGGATAGCTCTAAAGACATGCAAGCTGCAAATGCCTAAGAACACACTTCCCTAGCAGCAAACAGCCATCGAACGAAACGGGACTTACTTGTGAGTAGACCTGCTTCGGATTCTGCTTTCCTGCTCATGAACAGGATTTGCCAACAGGCAATGTCCTAGTCGTAAACTAGAAGGCCGCTGGCAGCAAGATAAGAAAGAAGTGGTAAAGAAAAAGCTTATCCTGGTACCATATGGGGTTTAAGGGCTGAAATGTGAACATAAACGGTCCATTCCGTTGGCAGTGTTCCCTGTAAGCTGAGTTGGTGTGAGCTAGCTCAGTTTTTTAGCCTCCGGCTCACACATTTTTGCCTTGGCTCAGGAAGGATGGCTCCAGAGCAAACTAATTTATGCAGTAGCCAAATCGCTCGCTCACCACTTTAATGCCAGTAGCTCACAAAGTGGAATTTTTGCTCACAAAACTCCGCAGCTTAGAGGGAACATTGACTGCAGAATAGCTAGCTTCGGGAGAGTGCCCATTTCACAGAACTGTCCTGGAGATTTCGGGGGCAGTGCTAGGGTTGCCAGCCCCCAGGTGGGGCCTAGGGATCTCCCACTTTTACAACTGATCTCCAGCTGAGAGAGATCAGCTCCCCTAGAGAAAATGGCTGCTCTGAAGGGTGGACTCTATGGCATTGTACCATGCTGAGGCCCCTCTTCTCCCCAAACTCCACCCTCTCCTGGATCCACCCTCAAAGTCTCCAAGTATTTTTCAACCCAGACCTGGCAATCAGACCAGGGATGTGATACCATCGAGCCTATTCTCCTAGGCACTGACCCTAGACAGTGACCAGAGAAGGCAGAGTTGGGAGATGGGCAGGCGCTCAGCAGGGACATGATGTGATGCCATAGAGCACCCCCCCCCCCGCTTCCAAAGCTGCCATTTTCTCCCAGGGAACTGATCTCTGCTGTTGGGAGACAAGTCATAATTCCAGGAGAACTCCAGGCCCTACTTACCCATCACCACTGTGGTGGTAGGAGGCAAACATGGAGCTGAGACTTTGCTGTGCCACTACATGTGGAGTCTTAGCGATTTCAGGAAATTAATTAATGCATTTAAATCAAATCAATGCAATTTCACACTCTCCAGTGCTTTGGCCTCTAGCTTCTACCACTGGAGAGGCTTGTGGTATCACCCCCACTGCTGCAAGTGATATAGGGAGGGCTGCAGGATCCAGCCTTCGTTCCAGACATCCCCGAGGAGCTGGTATTCGACAGGACAGTGCAGATACTTCCTGGAATTCAGCATAACTATTTCTGTCCCCCTGAACAGAAACAGATGATGACAAGAATACTCTTTAGAAGGGCTGCTGCATCCTCCACACACCCTTAATCATGACAGAGAGCAGAATTTCCCAGAAGGGAAAGGGAAGAGCTGGTGCAAAGGGAGCAGCTATGCTACAGGGGCATATCAGAAGCCAAACAGTTATCACAAGAATAGAACCAGGAGGGGCTGCGGCTCAGTGGAAGAGCATCTGCTTTGCATGCAGAAGGTCCCAGGTTCAATCCCTGGCATCTGCTGTTGGCAGACGATGTGAAAGAACTGAAAATGCCAGATAGCCAGTGCCTGCCAGCCAGAGTAAACACACACACATGAACACATGATGCCACCTTATATGGGAATCAGACCCTTGGTCCATCAAAGTCAGTGTTGTCTACTCAGACTGGCAACAGCTCTCCAGGGTTGCAAGGCAGAGGTCTTTCCCATCATCTACGACCAGACCTTTTTATCTGGAGATGCTAGGGATTGAACCTGGGACTTTCTATATGCTGAGCAGATGTTCTGCTCTGACCTGGATAGCCCAGGGTAGCCTGATCTCATCAGATCTCGGAGGCTAAGCAGGGTCAGCCCTGGTTAGTACTTGGATGGGAGACCACCAAGGAAATCCAGGGTTGCTATGCAGAGGCAGGGAATGGCAATCCACGTCTGAACATCTCTTGCCTCGAAAACCCTACGGGGTCACTGTGAGTTGGCTGTGACTTCACAGCACTTTCCACTACCACCACAAACGAGCAGATGTTCTAGCACATAGACAGTCTTGAGAAACCTATGGTCTAAGGCAGCTTTCTTGAGCTTGGGAGTAGTTCTACCAAGTAAGGGGAAATCAGTATCCTGTAGAACCTGAAATACAGACAGGATGTCCTTAATGCTTTGGCACAAGAGCATAATTATTATTGTTTAAACCCAATAGGGCCCTGCTTTCCATCATAAGGACTCAAGTACACTGCAGCTTAGCCAATCCTGAACAAAAAAAAAAAGGTTTGCAAAAAGCAACTCTGAAATCTACGCCAACTTTCTGCAAACCTGCCAGTCCTGTGTTTGTCTTCAAGTCATGCCGACGAGCCCTCTTAAAACAGATCTGTCGGCTTCATCAAAACAAATTCCCTTTTACTGAAATGGAGGAGAGTTTGCAAGCTGCATTCTGTATTTGTCACTCTCGATTAGGCTAACAGCAAAGCCCTGATTGGCAGAAGCTTTTATTTCTGGTAGTAAAGGAACCCGCTGTAATTTGCAGTGCTGAGGCCTGGCTTGCTTTTTTCGAGCTCTCAGATTTGGAACTGTGCCATGGAAGGAAGAGATGAAATGAAATCTTGCCTTATTAACGAATTTCTTTGATCACTGGGATTAGTGACTGACTGATTGGAGAGCGTACAACACTCTCTTTTATACTAGGCATGCTCACTATTAATGACGGGTGAGCTCCCTTGGACTTGACTCGGAATGGGCCCAGTTCATATGAGTTAATTTGGGTTCAGACTGAATTGGGCTGGAATTAACTCTTTTATCCCTGGGGAAAGTTAGGACTGGGGAAAGGGAGGCCTCCTTTTCCCCAGTTCACAATAGCAAGAAATTCCTAAGACGATTCCCCTCTACCTTGCAAGGATAGATTTGGGAGACGAACCAGGGGGGCGGGGGGCTAGAAGCAGTGGAAAGGAAAACCTTGAATTGAGCTAATTGGGGATTGTGCCTGCCATTTGAGAGCAGTTGCATAATCTGTTTCTGTTAGATGCTTTTATCAGACAGAATCTTGCAATGATTGGAGCTGCCATATAGGAGTAAGGCCCGTTGTGGGAAGAAATACAACAGGCTCTAGAAAGAAGCTCCAGGTGAGTGTCCCGGCTGTGGCTGGTGGGGCGGCAGAGGGAAGGGGAAAATAGAGGGAGCCAAGCAGTGTTAATTTCCTTCTGCTTAGCTATAAGGCAGGGGTGTCTCAAGTCAGTTTGCTGCCCCAAGTGGGTAGTATGGGAGGACAGCCTCATGGTAACAGGCATGGTTCTCTCCACCCCTGGCTTATGTTGATTTGGGGTTATGCTAGGGTTGCCAAGTCCGGGTTGGAAAATACCTGGGGATTTTGGGGGTGGAGCCAGGAGAAGGTGGGGTTTGGGGAGGGGAGGGGCCTCAGCATGGTACAATGCCATAGAGTCCACCCTTCAAAGCAGCCATTTTCTCCAGGGGAGCTGATTTCTGTCAGCTGGGGATCAGTTGTAAAAGCGGGAGATCCCCAGGTCCCACCTGGAGGCTGGCAACCCTAAGTTATGCAGTGGCAGCAAAGGTAAAAAACCATCTCCTCCTACGCGATGTCTTCTGGGTTCCAAGGGTCTGGAAAGCAGTTCCATAGCCAGTTACAGGGTTGCCAACTCTGGCTTGGGAAATACCTGTAGATTTGAGGGGTAGAGCCTGGGGAGGGAAGGGGTGGGGAGGGACCTCAGCAGGGTATAATTCCATAGAGTCCATTGCCCAAAGCAGCCATTCTCTCCTGGAGAACTGATCTTGGAGAATTCCAGGTGCTGCCTGGAGACTGGCAATACTAAGGTGAGGGCCAAAGATTTGAGGGGTAGAGCCTGGGGAGGGCAGGGTTTGGGGTGCGGAGGGACTTCAGCAGGGTATAATTCCATAGAGTCCATTGCCCACAGCAGCCATTTTCTCCAGGAGAACTGATCTTGGAGATCTCCAGGTGCTGCCTGGAGACTGGCAATACTAAGGTGAGGGCCAAAGATTTGAGGGGTAGAGCCTGGGGAGGGCAGGGTTTGGGGTGCGGAGGGACTTCAGCAGGGTATAATGCCATAGAGTCCATTGCCCAAAGCAGCCATTTTCTCTAGGAGAACTGATCTTGGAGATCTCCAGGTGCTGCCTGGAGGGCCAGACCTGTAGATTTGAAGGGTAGAGCCTGGGGAGGGCAGGGTTTCGGGTGCCCATAGCAGCCATTGTAATAGCTGGGAAATTTTCTGTAGGAGAAATTATGTGCTGTGGCTGGGGAACACAGTAATTTCTGGGAGACCTCCAGGCCCCACAGGGAGATTGGCAACTCTAGTGACCATTTAAAGGAAGATTGGGAGATGTATTTTACTTCATGACACATTCAATGACTCAACAGCGACAGCAAACTGTTTAGAATGTTAGAGGCAAAGGCCAATAAGGCCACATATGCAAATGACCTCTGTGTTCCAACTGGCTATTGGGGGGAAAGGAACAGCAAACAGTTTAGAATATTGGAGGCGAGACTCAGGCAATGCAGCCAGTGGATAGGGACAGCGTGAGTGACACATCAGGTAGCCAACTGATTTTGGCAAGCATAGAATGTTGCCACTTGAAATTCATTTTATTATATAGAGAGATATGGAGCATACTCAGTTTGCTGAACATGTGTCATTTAGAGCAGAGGATAGCAAGAACCCCACGGGTGTGTGTTACAAGCGATACAGTAATGTGTTTTTAAGGGTAGATAAACCAGTATTAAGAATACAGGCTGTGTCAACTGAAATACTGAACACACATAATTTTGGATTTACTTCCAAGGAATACGGTTAGGGTTAGGAGACAATTTCCAGGAGTAAACTAGCAATTTTTAAAGAGAAACGCGTTCCAGATAAGATTTAGGTTATGTAAATGTTCTCTTTTTCTCTGATCCTATTTAGCACCATTATTTCTCCCGACAGCTCCAATTTCAGATCTGTTTTTTAAACCTTGGTTGCTGCTTGTCACATGGTGGTCAGGGAATCATACAGGATTACTAACACTAACACAGCCAATCATATCTAGCTACATGATGAGGTCACTAAGGGCAACTGAGATTGAGGGCAAATGAGGGCCACGTAAGCGAATATGGAAATATTTTTATAAAGAGCTCTGAAAGGGGAAGATACTTGAGAAAGGGGGAAAAATGTCCCAGGCACTGTCAAAAATGGTCTGTGAAAAAGGAAGAGTAGTTTTGTTTGAGGTCTAGTAAAAACTAGCACACATAAAATTGTTATCTTTCCATAATATATGGATTGGATTTATTAATGGGGGAGGGGTTTGCTGGAGTCATTTTTAATCAGGATGCTGTCATGGCTATGGTAGTTACTGTAACATTTCTTTGGTATAACAGCAATAATAAGGTATTGTATTGCCAGTTCCCTGTTCCATGGGTCTGCACCTCGAATCGGGTGAGAAAGCAGACTGAAGACATGAAGCATTTAGCAAATTTGCAAGCAAAACAAGTCAGTGGATTCTGGAGCGATATGTATAAATACTGACACATCCATATGCACCGCAGAAACTGGACAAACTACTCACAGGTAACAAAGGACTCGGTAGATAGGGAGTCTAATTTCCTTTTTGTGTGTGTGAATAATCTGCTTATCTCAACATATAGCTGACTAAATACACAATGGGTTGGAAGCAACAATGGAGGTTGTATAGATAAGGACATGCTCACCTGCACTTAGCTGGAGACGACACAAAGTGGCCCACAATTCCTTTCTTTATGGGTGTGGGTATGTTATGCAACAGACGCAAGGCGCCTCACTGTTTTGGATCAACAAGCCTCTGTCAATTGTTTCTTGTGGACAGATTAGAGGAATTATTTGCTAACCTCACTTCCTGATCCACAGAAGCCCAACCCCATACACAATAGATGGTTTCACTTGCAGGCTACAGGGGGATGTTTCTCAACGATGATGCCATCACCGGGAATCATTTTAAGCACCAAAAGCTATCCATGGATTAGGTGGCTGTGTAATTGGGTTCCAAAACTTGGGCAGAGAAGGCAAAAAGAAGTCATGGATATCCTCCTATCCCCCCTAAAACTGGGGAGGGAAAGCTGGTCTTCCAGGTAGCCTAAAAAGTACTCTAGTGTCTTCTTCCCCTATGGCTTGCATTTATACCACTAACAACTAAACAAGGACAGAACAGCACATTAGGCACTGTTCTACAGTTTGGACAGTCTTGGTTTGTACAACACACAGCTGGTGGAGATGCATTTTGAAGGGGAAAGACCAAAGTACAGGGGAAGGGATTTCTTAACTCTTTCCTCTTATGCTATTGTCCTGCTGAAAATGTCCACACCTGAGTTGGGTTTTTTTTTTTACCACCACTGTGCAAAAGTATGATGTGTAAAAGCAGTATGGTGGGGGTGGTATATTCAGCATGATGGTAGCAAAAAGGAAAAAGCCCCCCCCCCCTCAGCTCTCACATACTGGTCTCCCCCTTCAGTCCTAGCAGAGAGAGCTTGCTAAACACACACACAAATTCTCATATACACACCTTAAAAAAAGGAAAGAATAATCTTCACCTCCCAAAATGGCAGCCATTACAGAGCAACAAACAGAAGGACGGATCGCGACTGCCATTTTGGATCCCCAAAAGCCTGGGAGAATTGAACTGGCAAACAGGAAGACACCATTTCCCTGGACAGCTGCTTGAACAAAGAAGAAAAGTGCCAGATCAATCAGCTTCAAATCTTTGATCAAAGTCTCTCAGAGCACCAGGCGACTGCAGCCCACAGCTTAATGAACCCCTCACAAGAGAGACATTCTCGCATTTACCTTTGAAGCATTGTCTAAGCCTTCCTCTAATCCTTGCAAAAACCCACGGAACAGGTTTGCCTCAGGAGCCTTGTTTGGCCGCAGCTTAAAGAGCAGCAGCAAAGAGCTGAGAAATGAGTTATTTGGAAGGAAATCCTACTGACCGGGAGGCACACAAAGTACTGCGGCCTGACTAGGGTTAAACGACTCGCACCAAGACATCTAGAGGGGTTATCGTCCAAGAGAAAGTCTGGCTCATAGGCCCATGGTGGATCGCTGATTTTCTGGCAACTGGAGATGCATATGGGTAACATTCAGACGGGGTATCTTTGTATCTGAAGAGTGACACGGGTTTCTTAGATGATGTCCCTTCAGTAAGCCCCAGGGGGGAAAAAAAGACTTCCCAGAGGCGATCTTTGGGAGCAGCCTAGGACACATTTCTATTTCTGCTTAGATGTTAAATATAAATCTGCAAAAAATAACATTTTTTTTTAAAAAAATGTCAAAAGTCCCATGCTTCCCCCCCCCGCCCCGCACTGAGGTAGATGTCTCTTTGGAGGAAGACAAAGCAGAAAACGAGCGTTTGTTATTTGATGCCTGCTACCCTTTCAAACAGGTCTACCCAATGAGGTCCTGTTCAGGTCTATTAGTGTACTTTTGCCTTTGACCTACATCCTTGCTTGGCGGCACCAAGCTTGGTTCGGGTTAGGTTAGTAGTTAGCCTATCTTACGCACGCCTCGGATCGTGCCCTAGCCCAGGCTGGGCCTCAGCACT
Source organism: Lepidodactylus listeri (assembly GCA_029233225.1). Taxonomy (NCBI): domain Eukaryota; kingdom Metazoa; phylum Chordata; class Lepidosauria; order Squamata; family Gekkonidae; genus Lepidodactylus; species Lepidodactylus listeri. Next base: position 60,093,223 of record JARCFY010000014.1, read on the forward strand.
CTTGCTGCAGTGTGCAGACAGTAGTTGCTGACGGCGGTCGCGGGGCCCCACACTTCTCCAGGGTGGTGGTTTTCCCTGTGTAGTCAAAGCATAAGGTATTCCGCGTCCGCACGCCCTCTCCGCATGTTTGGGAACAGGGGGACCAAGGACCCAGTTGCCAGATGGGGCATGGGAAATCGTTGCAGGGCTTGATATCCTCTGGTTTGAGGCCCTCATCGCAGGTCGACGAGGCCTGCCCTTCCACATCCAAACATTCCACTGTTCGTCTCTGCCAGCCTGAGCCGCAGGATTTGGAGCACTCGGACCAGTCTCCCAGAACCCACTGCGAAGTCAGCATGGGTTTAATGACATTGGATGTGCTCTTCTCCTTGTTCTTTTGCTTGCTGAAGTGGACATCCTTGGGGATAAAGAAGGTGTACTTCACTTTGGGAGGGAGCACCTTGGGAGGGAACATTTCACTGGAGACTGTCAACAGTTGGATAATAAGTGGCTCTGGGAGCTGCCGGAAACTCTGGAGACGTTCCACGGTGGTCAGGGAGCCGCTGTACTTTAGAATAACCCCCTTCACCAAAATGTCTTGCTCCATGGCTGAAATGGCATAGTCTCCGTTCAGGAGGTATTTGCCGTCCAGAGTCTTCAAAGCCAAGTAGTTGCCGTCATGTCTCACCCGGCGGTGGCTGCGCTGCTTGACGTCAATGTTGGTCGCTCCAGCGGGGATCGTGATGATGTCATTATACCCAAACCTACAGACAACAAAGAGATGATTAAGGTCCTCTCTGTAATCAACCAGCAAACAAACTTGTGCTGCTCAGACTTTTACTCCGTGCCAAGCATGGGCTTGTTTATGTATCCACTTTTCGGGGTCTCGAGCAGAGATGGGGAATGTCTTTGGCTTAAAGGCCTTTTCTGGGCCAACAAGTGCTGGAAACAAGTGGGGCCAATGCCCAAACTGGAGCCGTTAAAAGCAGACAGAGACCTAGGTCCATTCTGCAACTGACATTCACTCCACATTTTCTCAGCACTCGACCTGGTTCCCCCTTGCCTCGAAATATGTTTTCATTGCATTGCCTCAGATCCTGCTTTCTCATTGGCTAGTGTCAGTTTGCCATCTATTTTGTTTTCAATGCTCACTCCAGATTTTCCTGTGCCAGTACTTGCCTCAGCAGTCATTAGCCACCCGAGCCAAGTAATTCACAGCGAGGTGATAAATACAGAGGGGGAAATAGGGGTGGGGGAACTGACGGAGATTAATGAAGCCATGTCAAGTTGTCTGCTTATTGTTCCCTTCGAATCGGAAGTGGAGGAAGGAAAAGGTGCCACTCAAAACCACATTCAGATACCCCAGGGCAATGCCGTAGTGACTGCGAAGTCACCCCTGCACCTTCTATGCAGAAGGTACTATAAAACCCGATGAACAAAGAAAGCGAAAGCGGCATGCGGTGTAGAGGGAGATTGACCTCCTGACGTGGCTGTGGAAGAACAGAGGAAACAGATGGGTGCAGAATCAGCCCTAGACACGGTTTTCTCTTCCACTCTGCTGCTCTCAGCGGCCCTTAATGACACATGACCCCTGAAGTGTTGAATGGTTTTTTGGGGGGAAGCGTCGACCCACTAGCTGATACTGTGGTCCACTGGGGCCGATGCTCCTGACAAATTGTGGGCTAGATTAAAAGCTCCCACAGGCTGGATATGGCCCTAAAATTAGCTCACCTCTGGTCTCAGAGCATACCTCCAATGTGGACTGAAACTGCTTTAAAGAATAAATTCCTCATACTAGAACACCTAAGCAATTGTAGCTACATGAAGGGGACTAAGGTAAAGGTAAAGGTTTCCCTTGCTCAAAAGTCAGTTGAATCCGACTCTAGGGATGCGGTGCTCATCTCCACTTCCAAGCCGAAGAGTCAGCGCTGTCCAAAGACATTTCTGTGGTCATGTGGCCTGCATGACTAGATGCTGAGGCACACAGAACGCTGCTACCTTCCCACCAAAGTGGCACCTATTTATCTACTTGCAATTTCTTGCTTTTGAACTGCTAGGCTGGCAGGAACTGGGGTCAGAGACGGGAGCTCATTCCGTCATGCAGCACTCGGGTCTTGAACTGCTGAACTACCAACCTTCCGGTCTGCAGCTCAGCATCTTAACCTCTGAGCCACCACAACCCCATGAAGGGGACTAGGGATCTTTAAAACAGAATACTGAACACTATCAAGATTCTTAAAAAAGGGGGGGGGAGTGAGGAAGACAGCCAGGCTCCTTAAGCTGATATAAAACTAACATTAGTACACAGTGTTGTGTGTGTAAAGTGCTGTCAAATGACAACTGACTTACAGAGACCCCAGCAAGGGCCTTTCAAGGCAAGTGAGAAGCAGAGGTGGTTTCCCATGGCCTTCCTCTGCAGAGTCTTCCTTGGTGGTCTCCCTTCCAAATACTGACCATGCTTAGCTGCCGAGATCTGATGAGATTGGGCTATACTATGCCACCTTCCCTCCCACGCTACACACTATAATACCCTTAAAACACAACAGATGCTAGAAACTGGGATAAAGCAGGGATCTGGACAGATATGGAAACAGAGCAACGAATACAATTGTTTTTTAGTGTCTTTATGTACTGTACATCTCTAAAGCAAACAAACTACCATGCGGAAGGAATATTGTTATCTGCTTCGGGAAACTGCATTAGGATGAACTTCATCTGAGGATGGCCCATAAAAATAGCCAAGGTTGTCCTAAGTAATGGTAAATCATGAACTTCTGGGCATGTGGTACATGCAAGCCATGTGCCCATTTAGTATCCCCATGTGCTTTGTTGCAGAGCCAATGCTCAAGTGGTCTGTGGACTCGCAGAAAAAGATGCTTAGAACTAGTTCCAAGAGCTTCCTAAATAAGGAATCAGGTCAGTCATTGATTCCTAGAGCATTCTGTACCCCCAGCATCCCCCTCTGACTGAGCTGTCCAGCAAGTCTCTTACTTCGACTTGTTGAGTGAGCCAGATATCTTCCTGCAAGTTGAGCTGTCGCCGCCGCAAACTCCACACTTGTCTAGCTTCTTGGGTGACCCAATGATGTGGTCACAGCCAGCTTTGATGCACTGACCATGTACGCAAACAGAGAGGGTCTCAGGTCCACAGAGGGTCCCATCTATCACCTGATACAAAAACGGAGTAAGATTAGGATCAGAAGTCCGATTGCATCGCGTTTTTAATATACCATAATTGTTTAAGATAATGGAATGTAAATTTCGGCTGGAATGAACATTCGGTTTTATCCTTCATTATAATCCATCCAGATATTTTCTCAGTTGCTTTTCTGTGCACAGTTTGTGCACTACTGGGAGAACATTTAAATAACCCAGCTTTGTGGGAGGGGGCCAATTTCAAGGACCTGTCCTACAGAATTGGCACTCCCCAGGGCAGATAAGAGACTTCTGCATTTAGAGTAACATGCACATGCTCAGACAGCAGATGACTCCCAAAGGTGCTTTTGAATGCCACGTGTGAAACATTTTGTTAAGGCTGCTGACAAAGGGAGACCCCGGCACCAGCTACTAAAGCAGAGCTCTTACTTTTGTCTCAAACACTTTGAATTCATTTCCCCTTTTAGCCCGGCAGAACAGTTTGCAGCGATCACGAGGTGACACCCCTGAGTACATGGGGACCCACTCCTGTCCATTCCCATTCGGCTCTGTGCTGTTGCTGTTGTACTTTTCGCACTGCTCCTCTCGAAAACTCTTGTCTGCAAAGAAGAGCAAACAGATCCCCGCAAAGGTTCAGTGGCAAGAAGCATCACTCAGGTTTTCTAGGACAAGAAATCCTCTAAAGTCACAGGCTTGAAACTTTGGAAAGCTGCCTATTGTTCGGACCACTATTGATAAAATTGCATATCTTAACACTCCAAACAGTGGGTGGGTGTGTAGCCAGAGAGGCATCCATGTGCCTGCACTACAGGGGAGTCAACATGCATGTCCCGTACATCTGATCCCCACTATGCGCATGGGTAGAATGATTCAACCCCCTGCTACGCAACGGAGCACACCAAAACCACATTGCAGTGCGGTGCAGCACAGCCCTGCTTTCTGGCAGCAAACTCAGGGGCTGTAAAGCCTTGCTTTTCTTCAAAACCTTTTTTGCACCCCAAGTTGCATTCTGCAACACCAAACTAATTGAATGGAAAGCAGCCATCTGGATGGCTGGCTTAGCCAAAGCTTAAGCATGCATGATTTCCCTGCTTTCTCACAGCTGCTCGAAAAAAAACAGGAATCCATGTTGCCTTTGATTCACTTCCACGGCACAAGCAGTAGTCCTGATCTTGCCGTTATTAAAGATTTGGGGCATATCTGCTACCCCACATGATAAAAATAGTTCAGCAGTCAGTTGCTGGTCCCAGAGAATCCAGAGAACCGCCGTTTGATTATTTATTTTAGAGACTTATGTGCCGCCACCACTCAACTGTCAGGTTCCTTGGTTGACAAACAGCAAACATAAAAATCTATTGCAGTTCAAAACAGTTTCAAAATAAACAGGGCAAGAAACCAACAGCCATAAATCAAGCAAAAACAGGATTAAAAATTATAAAGCCAGGACCTGAAGGGGAAAAGAGCCAGAGAAGGGAAACCCCAGAAATAAATAGAAAACAAACCAATGCAATAGATCAAATGCTTGAGCAAAAACAAAGGGGGTTTGATCTGGTGCCTGAAACAGAGAAGACTGAGCACCAGGCAGCCGGCCAGGAGGCGAGTGCTCCATAAATAAGGAGCCAGTACAGGAAAGTCCCTGCCTCTAATAGCTGTCCACCTCCCTTCTGAAGATGGGGGGCCCACAGAGAAGGACGTTGGTAAATGCCCCGAGTAGTTGGGCAGTCACATACAGAGTAAGTCCGTTAGGGCTGTAGAGGTGCAGAGTGCTTAAGTATTTCCAATGTAAAATTCTCACCATCCACAGCAGACTACAATTCCCAAGATTCTTTGGGGGGAGGGAGAATGATGAGCTACATCGGTATGGAACTGACTTATGTTTGCAGAGTCAATATGCCCTTATAATGCAAGAACCGATGTCTGACAACCAGATGTTTGGCTCTTCCTTGCAATGACTTCCTCCAGGCCTGAAGCTTTTTTGGGGGGAAATTCCAGCCCTTCCTTCTGGGGAGCCAATAGAAAGCAAGCATTCCTAGCAAATAGCTGATTACCATTAGGTGGGCATTCCTCAGTGCGGCATGACTGATACTTGATCCTTTGACCCTCGCAGTACTTTCCTCCGTTCCTAGGCATGGGGTTGTCACAGTCTCTGTAGGAGAAATGGACTCCTCCATCACATGTTCTGGAACACAGCCCCCATGGGCTCCAGGAGCCCCAGTTTCCATCCACTGCAGGCTGCAAGACACAAATCCTTAGGTTACCAAACTCCAGTAGATATGCATACAAATGCATATAACTTAGAAAGTCTGCTGTGGACATGCATTTGCTGCTATAATTTCTTTTTTGCCTATGTGTGTGCGTGCGCCGGTGCCTGGAAGTCATGGTGACCTCTGGTGACTCCTACTGGGGCATGGCTTGAATTGATTCTGCCTCTGCCTCCCGGCCCTGGTATTCTTTGGAGGTCTCCCATCCAAATACTTGCCAGGATGAGCCCAGGATGAGCCCTGCTTAGCCCTGCTTAGCTTCCGAGATCTGATGAGATTGGGCTTGCCTAGGCTATTCAGGTCAGGGCCATTCGCTGCTATTATGACACAGGCATCAGCTTCTTCCCAAGACTGCTTCTCCGATGGAAGAGAAGCACCTGGGTTTTGGCCACTGTGTGACACAGAGTGTTGGACTGGATGGGCCATGGGCTTGATCAAGCATGGCTTCTCTTATGTTCTTATTTGCACAGCCCAGATTGGCCAATTCACAAAGCAAAGAATCGGACTCGACTGTGTGACTGAACAACAACAACAACAAAAGCTGGGCTCTTCTTATGGTCTTATGGCCCTTAGCCTGAGAAAGGATATCCGCTTCTCCCGGTGAGGTTACCTGGCGCATCCCTGTGTCTTCTGCCAGACAGTGGCCATCCAAACACATTTTGCCCACTCCGCAGGGCGTCCCATCTGCCCAGGGCAAGCTGCCATTTTTGGTGTGGCACAGGGGCTCCCCAGCCTCCAGCTTGCACCAAAGCTGAGAGCAGATGTCCTCGTGGGTGGTATTTGGGCAGTGGCGAAACTCCTTGCCGAAGATCTGCTGGCACTGATGATCCAGGTCGTACAAGGGCACTTGGCCAGGAAGGTCTGTGGGGAGGGCAATGGGTTTGGCAGGTTCGTCGAGCAGACAGTCTCCTGGAAAGGGAGAAAGAAACAGGAAGGGCACATGAGCATTATGAACTGTTTACCTAGCATGGCTAGTGTGCATGGAGCTTTACCGAGAGATTTGCGGAACAAAAAGAGAAGACTCCAAGTCCTGGGGGACTTTTAACCTAAATGCAAACAGCAGGGCCGACCTTGTGTGTAGATGACAATGAAAACGGCCAGGTTACATTTGTACAGGGCAGCTTCAGACTTTTTTGTACAACTGTACAGAGCACAAACAGTCCTCCATCTTGTTTTCCATACAGTTGCACAATGTTCCGCATGTCTGAGCCTTGGTTGGCTCATGGGAGAGATGTGCACCCATCTAAGCCATTCATATGTGGAATGCACCAAGTGATGGTCTGGAAAGGGGCCGTAGCTCAGTGGCAGAGATTCCGCTCGGCATGCAGAAGGTTGCAGGTTCGGTCCCCAGCATCTCTAGTTCAAAGGATGCGGTGATGTGAAAGACTTCCACCTACAATATGGGAGAGCCATGGCTACTTAGAGCAGATAATCCTGACCTCAACAGACCAATGGTCTGGGTTAGCATAAGGCAGCTTGATGTGTTCAAGTTACATGTTCAGTTAGCTGGATGCATAGCCTGTTGTTCCAGAGTAGGATTCTGAAAAGGTGGCATAGAAATGTTCTAAATTAACAACAAATAAGCCATCAGGTCTAGTAAAGCCAGGGAGCTTTTTGCTAAACTATGATGGCAAAAAGCAGCTTGAGTATTCGTGCCTGCCATACTGCATTTCTGTAGCTTGGTGTGGTCTAAAGTCCATGTGCAAACCGAGATGGTATATTAGAAGGAAGGAAGAGGCCCCCCAAAATGTCTAGCCCAGCTGGGGCAGCCCAGGGTTTCCTAAAAGCCATTTGCAACCCAGAAGGACAAATGAGACATGATGAGAGGATCCCAGTGTATTTATTCAAGCACCCTCCTGATCACACATTCAAGAGCGAAGGGTAGTGAATCTAACCCTGATCCCTCTCTGGTCCTCTCTGACACCACTCCATCTGTGGCTTTTGACCACTGGCCCATTGGGTTCTGGATCTGGACTAGCCCCAAGATACTTTTTGTTCTTGTCTTTTTTGGGGGGGGGATATTTAAATTGTATTTTATTGTGTTTTTATTTGTCGTAAGCTGCTTTGGGTCCCATTAAGGAGACAAGCACCCCCCAAAATATCCTAACTAATTAACATTGCTATGAGCATTTTCCTCTAAGCCCAGCTCAGATATGAGAGGTGGAATGCTGAAATCAAGGGCACACCAGGAAAGAAAAAGCGGCAGCGCTTAGCTCCTCTCTGGGTTCTGCTACCCCAACCTCAAGTTTGTTTATTAATTTATCACATTCCCATATTGCCTTTCTGCCCTCACAAGGGCCACCAAAGTGGCTAACAGCCTAACACATACATGATAAAATTACATCATAACGCTGTTGAAAGAATCCCCCTCCCAAACATCCCTCATTGAAACAACTTTTTAAAAACAGAGTTAAAATCAAGGGTCATTTCAAGCAGGAGCTCGGGGGAGCGCAGCTCTGGGAGTTGGTGCCAGCCCCCCCCTCCCGGCAGGGGAATGCCTGCATGTGTCATGGCTGCAGCAAAATGACCCCATCCCCTGGAAAGGTCCTTGTTCCTCCAACCAGCCTTCTGAAGGCTTCAGCCACCACTGAAGCTCTCCTCCCAGAATAGTGGTATTTCTGAGGCTTGGATTAGTAGCTGCCCCCTCTCTGCCAGCTCTTTCTCTCTCTCTCCCTCTCCACTTCCCTCCCTCCCTCCCTCCCTCCCTCCCTCCCTCTCTTTCTTTCTTTCTTTCTTTCTTTCTTTCTTTCTTTCTTTCTTTCTTTCTTTCTTTTTCTTTCTTTCTTTCTTTCTTTCTTTCTTTCTTTCTTTCTTTCTTTCTTGCCTTCTGACATACTTCCGGTGATGTCAGGTGGTGTAGCATATGCAAATAAGTTATGCTAATGAGTTATGCTAATGAGCTCCTGCACCTCTTTTTCTAAGAAATGACCCCTGGTTAAAATACATACAAAACAGTTAAAATACATACAGAACAGTTAAAATACATACAAACATAAAACACTTGTTAGGAAGGACATGTGAACAGAAGGACATGCGGATCCTCTTGTCACATCTAGACTGACCGTGGGTGACTGGCAGAGCAGATATTTTGAAAGAATAGCAAGACCGTGCCTACCGTGTCCTCCATCCAGAAATTCCGTGATGTACATAGCACTGCAAGGGGACCAAGGAAAAGTTTTGTTCAAATGGATAAAGAGAGGGGCCATCATGTGATGCTTTCCTAAGTTGCCGAAGAGCCTCTCGCAGGTCTTGGAGTCATCGTGGGGCATGCTGAGAACGTGCCCTGAAAAAGAAGAAGAGAGAAACTGGAGGTTAGCAGATTCTTCTTCCCCGTCTGAACTCACATTCTCTCTGAGGAAGGACTCACTACTCTTTCAAATATCTCTCCAGACATACCGCTAAAATACCCTCCGGAGTTTCTTCCAAGGCTGTGCATCCTTCTGCTGAAAACTCTGCACTGTGGTAACACAAATGGTGCAGTAAGGAAAGCTGTCTTCCTGATTGTTGAGGTGGCGTAGCAACAAAAGTCTGCTTGTCGGATTCTGTGGCCAGATGCTACTGAGCATGCTTGTAACACATGCTCAGTAACAGAAAATGAAGGTGTTTGCCCTTGGGTGGCCTGCCATTGTTGTCAGATTTAGCCACGCTACTGAGGACATGGTCAAAACAAATCTAAATTAGGGAAAAGAGGCTGAGAGGTAATATTCTGAGTTGCGTAATATGCTGTCTTCAGGAGGGAAGGTGGCATGGTATAGCCCGATCTCATCAAATGTTGGAAGCCAAGCAGGGTTGGTACTCGGAGGGGAAACCACCAAGGAAGGCTCTGCAGAGGAAGGTAATGGCAAACCACCCCTGCTTCTCATTTGCCTTGAAAGACCCTTGCTGAGGTCGCCATAAGTCAGCTGGGACTTGATGGCACTTTATACACAATATGCTATCTTACAGAGGGAAGGTGGCATGAAATAGTCTGATCTTGTCAGATCTCGGAAGCTAAGCTTGGATGCGGAGGAGGGGTGTGTGTCACTAAAGATGACTTTGCAGAGGCAGGCCATGGCAAACCAACTCTGCTTGAAAGCTTTTACCATAAGTCGGTTGCAACTTGGTGGCACTTATGTACCAAACATGCTATTTTACAGCCAAACAAGGCAAAAACTTGAAGAAGTAGTACACTGTTGCTTATTATGGAAAAACTACAGTGCTGCAAAGGAGCTCCAGAGCTGGGAATAACAGAGCACGCTCAGTCTCTCCCATTGCAGCTGCTGCCCTTCCATGCCCATAATGGCTACCAAAAACAGCAGCCTTCTCCCCAAACCCATACATAGCAAGAAAGTTACCCTAACCTGGGGTTGCTAGCTCTGACTTGGAAATGCCTGGAAGTTTTGGGGGTGGAGCCTGGGGAGGGGGGGTTTGAGGAGGGGTGGGACCTCAACTGGGTACAATGCCATAGACTTTCCCCTCCAGAGCAGCCATTTTCTCCATGGGAACTGATCTCTGTAGCCTGGAGATCAGTTGTAATACTGGGGGGGGGGGGGATCTCCAGGACCACCTGGAGGCTGGCAACTCTACCCTAACCCAATGACAAAATGTTGGTGCTTGTGGCTGGTTTTGTTGCTGTGGAAACTTGTGATACCTAGAACCAACAACCCTACAGTTCTGGATAGGGATTCCTCCACAGTGAACTGCTACCTGCCCTGTACCCATACGGGAACTACCTAGTTCATGGGCTAAGGTGTAGGCGGCCTGGAGACCCTCATCTTCGATCACAGAACAGCTTTTGTTTCGATCACACATGGTGCCGGTCTCAGCCACTCCAAGGGTACTGCAGCTCTGCTGCCCACAGAAGTCCTGTAAGTAAGGACAGGGATAACAGTAAAGAAAGCTGCGAGAAGAGTCAGAATTCATTTGCAAATTAATATGGGGCAACAGAGGGTTTGTAGTAATCAGGACTGACCCATCTCAGGCAGTGGATTTAAGGTACCCTTTAAATCACAGCAAAGTCATCTTATTTTCATTCTAGATATTTGAATGTGCAGTTCCAGGTGCCAAAATGGCTTAGGCTGTCTTTGGTAGACACGTACTGGGTGTGTACCCGACAGAAGCTCGCACACATCAGTGTGAGAACAGAATCTCTCTTTCCCATTTTGTACATCTTTTAGACTTGCAAATAGTCACTAGCCTGGTCACCTGCAGGAAATGAGGTTAACCTCCAGGTGACCATGTGGACTTGATACCTGATCCATTGAAGAACAAGACAATACGGCTGGAAGTTATTAAACTGGACTGTCAATATGTTTTTGGTTTTTTTCTCCAATTCAGCCCCCAGGATGGCTTTGAAGGCGTCTAGCATGGCCACACCTGTCTGGTCAGCAGAATTGCTGTATCATAATGTTCCGGGTGACGGTCGCTCGCGGGGTTGAAGTGTTGCTGCCAGTTGCAGAAGTTCCGTAGCATGAGCCCTCCATTGTTGGACACCTCCGGTCCAGCCTTCTTGTCTTCCACCACCAGCACCTTCACCACTACCAAATTGATGGAGTTCTTAAGGCTGGGGTGTTTGTAGATCTGAGCAGCCACCGACATCAGGGTGAGTACGTGATTCTGAAGAACAAGGAGAGGCAAGTGAAGAAGGAAGTCAGTGCTTCGTGCCCAGAAGGTCCAGCAGCAGATAGACTGCAATTCATTAAAAAGTTAACATTTTCACAGTTTGGGCCAGGAGGAGCCTTGAGACTGTGCCATGTTATTGAATATGCATTACAAAAAGAGAGACAGAAATAACTTTAAAAAAAAATCCTTTCAATCCCCATAGAGTATACTGAGCAATCTGTTTTGACAATGTTAGGTCTCGACTGTGGAGCGGCCAGTGAGATCTTTTTTATAAGTTATTTCTGGTTCCAAGCTATTTTTATAAGGTTTAGTCTACACTGTAGCCAACGAGCAATTTAAAGTTCCAGTGCATTCAAATACACACACACACACACCCTGATGTGTCAAATATATATCTATATTTGCCGGAGTTGAAAAAGAACACCACCAGCAGTAGATGCCAAGGCGAATCAGAGAGGGTGCCAAGGCAGCCGTCTGGCCAGGGGTTCAGGCTGAAAGGAGGGCTCGCTGCTTAATGTTTTGGCACTGGGTCTCTTGTTCTTATGCTCATCCCTTTCAGACGAAAACGTGACCCGCTCTCAGTTTAGAGCTGCGAATTAAATCATTTCACCATTTAATTTTTTAAAAAATTATAGCTAAGAGCTATAATTAGGGATGCCAGGTCTGGGATGGGAAATATTTGGAGATTTTGGGGGGTGGAGCCTAGGGTTTGGGGAGTAGAAGGACCTCAGTGGGGTACAATACCATACAGTCCATCTTCTGAATCTGCCTTTCCCCACCAGGAGAAATGATCGCTGTAGGCTGGAGATTGGTTGAAATTCCAGATCTTCAGGCCCCACCTGGGAGCTGGCAAATCGTACTTCAAAAACTGAAAGGACTCTCCGGATGCCTGATACAACTTGGTAGGTTACGGCTGCCAACTCCAGGTTGGGAAATTCCTGGAGATTTGGGGGTGTGGCTTTGGGAGGGTGGGGTTTGGGGAGGGGAGGGACCTCAATGAGATATAATGTTCTACAAGCCACCCTCCAAAGCAGCCATTTTCTCCAGGGAAACTGTAGTCTGAAGATCAGTTGTAATTCTGGGAGATCCCCAGGCCCTACCTGGAGGGGTTTTGAGAAAGAGAGACAGAGAAAGACAAAGAGAGAGAGGTTTTGAGCAGTGTGTGCTAGTAGTGACACGCTTCCCCCCTCAATCCAATGGTAGCCTATATAACAAGTGAACGTGACCCTAGAAATGGAAGGAACAAGAAGATTATTAATTTCCTTTGGCTGCCAATTGTGGGGTAAGAAGTACCTAGAAATTTGAGGGTGGAACCTGGGTGAGTGGGGTTTAGGAAGGGGAAGAACCTCGGTAGGGTATAATGCCATGAGGTCCACCTTCCAAAGCACCCGTTTTCACCTGGAGAAGTGGAATAAATATTTTAAGTAAAAAAAAGAATACACAATTTATGTAGTCCAAAGAGCAGCTGTAATTCCAGATCTCCATCCCCCATCCCCTGTATATTGGTTTACTTAATCCAGACCTCAAAGTTCCATGAACAGAAAGCAGGTGCATTTGCCTTCGAGCCCCAATCCCGCCCCCCCCCCCCTAACTTTTGAATGGTGATGAAAATGCCCTTAAGGCACAGTTGATTTATGACAACCCCATAGGGTTTTCAAAGCAACTTAGGTCGTTTGCCATTGTCCGCCTCTGTCTTGTGACCCTGGACTTCTTTGGTGGTCTCCCATCCAAGTACTAACCAGAGTCATCCCTGCTTAGCTTCTGGGATCTGATGGGACTTGTGCAGACTGCACCACCTTTAGTGTTATGTCAGTATCATGGCTGTTCCGACGATCGCGCTAGCGGTGTGATCAGTTCACACTGGCATATTTTCTCCAGCCTTTCCCTATCAGTCTCCCATCTGTTCAAATTCACATTTCAGAATTGTTTTTCTGCTTTTCTTTTGGGGGGGTGTGTGCACATGCACTGAAGCCCTGCAGCAGCCTCATGGAGACCCCCATGTATTCTTACTTCCAAGTATTGCATACACAGGAACCACTTAACAAATGGAAGAGAGAGAGAGAGAGAGAGCAAAGGAGACAGGCAAATGCCACCGCAGTTCTCGGTGGGGAGGAGCCTGCTGTTGATAGGGAGGGGAGTTTTGGACATGGGACAGATGGTGGGGGGAGTCAATGTTCACTTGTAGGGTTGCCAGTTCCCAGTTCCCACCAGGGGTCCCCCCACTTTTGGGGCTCCAATCCACCAGCAGCCAGCTGGCTGGTGGAGGAAGTGATGCCATCATGTTGGGGACGCTTGGGGGGGGGGTTCTGATGCTCTAGTTTTTGGGCATCTGATCCCAGAGTGGGGCATGAATCCCCCTGCCGGCAGCCAGGTAACACCTGACAGACCTATTCTCTCATGAGCATTTCTTTGCTGAACTACTCCTGAGACAAAGTCCTGGCTAAGACCCCGGTGCTCTGGTACCTTCAAGAGTGCTATAATTTGCTCTGGAGTTTGAATGAAATAAGGGAGGGCAATGATTGGCTGCTGGTGTTGGGCTTCCTAGTGGGAACGTCTGTCTGTTTCAGAGCAGGTGCCCCCCAGCACTGAAATGTTTCCATGCAAATTAATTTTAAAAACGCCACCCAAACTCGCCCTTTCTGGATGGGTTTGGGCGATAATTCTCAAGGCAGCAGAAAATGTTTACATTCCGAGGAAGAGGCAATCTTGTGACTTCATTTCACAATTTTTTTAAAAAAGTATGGGGAAAACTAGTTTTAAAAAGAATGGGGGGAAATGAAGAAAAAAATGGGTCAGCACTAGGATGTTAATGAAGTTGTCCAGACGCAAGAAGACCCACAGTAACTTCAGGGAATGAAAATGGAACTTTAAGGCAGTCTGGAAAATGTCCAGGTCTGGGCAATTTATGATTAGCATTTGTTAATACAGAAGGGAGGCATTTTAATGGGAATAAGCATTCCTGCCCATGTAAATTTTCAGTTCTGCTTTCAAAATGTCTGAAGCAAGACTTTATTTAAGTCCTGGCTTGTGAAAGAGGGGGATAAAAACTCTCTTATGGATTGACGACAGTCCTTACATAGGCATCAACTACGGGGGGGGGGGGGTCAGGCCTCCCCAGAAATTTCCCGGAGGGGACTGAGCCCCCCCCAATGAAACGGAGTGCCGCCGGGCTGCCCGCCCGCCTGCCATTGCCACCACGCCTTTCAGGCCCCTTTCAGCCTCCTTCCTTTCCAGGCCGGCCGGCAGGCAGGCCGGCCGGTTGGCTGGCCAGCCCGCCCGCCGCCTCTCCCCGTCGCCTGGTCACTCCTTCCTCCCCCTCCCTCCTGGGCGAATGCCCAGCAAGACCGCGTCACCCGGAAGTGACGCCATCACGCTGGGCACGTTGCTGGGGCAACGCTCTGGCAACCGGCCCGAAACTCTATGGCACCATAGATTTTCAGGGCGATTGCCAGAGCGTTGCCCCGGCAACATCCCCAGCGTGATGGCGTCACTTCCGGGTGACGCAGTCATGCTGGGCATTCGCCCAGGAGGGAGGGGGAGGGAGGAGTGACCAGGTGGCAGTGGTGGGGACATTGTCCCGGGGTGTGCATGCGCTTTGCGTGCACACAGGAGCCCCCACCTCCCCAGGAAATGGACAACTCTGAGTCCTTTTAAGAGCTGTAGCACCCCTGAGCCCTTTTAAGAGCTGTAGCAACCAGCACTGTGACAAATGTATTGCATTCAGGGTAACGCACAAAGGATACACACCGGCAACATATTTGTGAATGGGACATGTTTCTTCGGCCCACTTACGCACACTTGCCAGTGTTTACCCCACTGCACCTTCTGCTTGGATTAAGGAGACGGAATGAAGATGACCTCATATGTCAGACTTTCCAGCAATGCGCAAGGGCTGATGTTAACATCTTATCAGCGAGTCAAAATTCCGGCTCTGTTTGGCACCGGCTCATGGAATCATGTTATGAGACAAAAATGCAACAGTTACACAACGACAAGCTATTGAGAAACGGCCGCTTTGCTTCCCAGGCACGCTACCCTCCGTGGCCCTTTTGCCTCTGTGACCTTATCACCAAGGTTTAATGCAGTCGCACAGGGTCGGACGGAAGGCTCGAGTCACGCCTTTCCTCCAGCTACCTGCTGAAAGCCCACGCCTGCCGAAGTCAACCACCAAAGAGCAGAATCTGGGCCAAGTCACATTATGCTCTTTGCCTTGCTTTGGAATGAACTCTAGCCAGTGCTATCAAAGGAATCACAGGAGTAAAGGCAGAAGGGAAGCAGCCTGCAGGTGCCGCCGCCCCAAGGGCAGGTGGCCAGCGAGAATGCAGGACTTACTCATTGAGGTTATAAGCTTATACTGCATTTCCTCTCAGCAAGCAGTCTCCATGCTGTTTACAGCTTGACAGAGAGACAGACAGACAGTGTGAGGCATCTAGCGTTCACTCAGCTGTTTTACCAAACCCATGCTGGAACAGCAATTCCTTTCTGCACTGCATGCTACTTTCACTGTGATTGATTGTCAGAATCTGTGGCAACGTCCAGACTGCACGCTGGCTTTCTCTTCATTTGATCTCTCAGTTTTATAGAACTGTCTGCATAGATTTGTGGCCGTTCAGGGGTGATTCTGCAGTCAGTATGGTGTCAGCCCCGGGGTATCTGAATGTGGTTTTTAGACACATCTTTTTTCTGTTCCAATGTGGGTTTGGTAAAACAATGGAGCAAAAGCTAGATGCATATTGGGCCTGGGTCTCCCTCCAGCAGCTATCCTTGGACCCACTCTCTGCCCTTCCTACTTTCCCAGGGTTGTACCTAAAAAAGCAGGTGCAAAGGCAATTTCTAGCGTTGGGAAGTTCCCGGAGATTTGGGGTTGGAGTCTGGAGAGTTTGGTGAAAACAATACAGCAGATCACATCTAATTACTAACTCCAGTCGAACAGTTTCCTCAATGGTCATCTGAAGCCAGCATCAAAACATTTCACAAGAACTCCCCTTCTGTGACTTCTCCAAAGATTCTCAAGAAAGCTCCTGCACACAGGCCTTAGGGATCTGTGGTAGGGACCAGAGAGTTCAAATTTTCTGTGATAACCCATTCCGAAGCACAGGGCCTCAACCGAGAAAGCCCCAGCTGTAATAGCAGGAGATCACCTGGAGGTTGGCAGCCCTGCCTTAGGGCCACAGGTTTGGCACCCAATACAGGGAGAAGCAATCCTTCAGACATGAGGGCCCCAGCCTGTAAAGGGTTATAAAAGTTAACACCAGTATGAAAGATTAAGGTCATACAGCCAACAGGGCATAACAGTTTGCATGTTAGAAGGCGAGAAACGAAATTTGAATTGTTGAGCTGTAGAGCTCAGTGGCTGACCTGGCGACAGTCACTCTCTCTTGGTGTAGCCTATCTCAGAGGGTTCTGCTGAGGAACAAAATGGAGTCGCTGTCATCCACGAACGCCATTTTGACTTCCTTGGAGGGAAGGCATGATGTAAATGTGAGGAATGACCTAAATGAAGGAAAGTAGCCTGGCAACCCAGATTCTGGACAGAATGTTGTCTGGGTACTTCTCTTTACTGTGAGAGGTTCCTGCTATCCATGCAATAAATTAAATACGGGACAGCAAAGACATAAACCAAATGGCGCAAAGAGCCGTTTAGTAGAAATTAAGAGGTCATGTTAGACCATCTGGTGTCTATTTAAACCCTCCCTTTCCCATCACTTTCTCTTTCAGAATGCAAGACAGGAGGTTGAGCTGACCCCACAATAAGAACCTTACTCTGCTGGGATGGAAAACAGCCACCCGGGTCGAGATGTTCATTTGGCCGGCAACTTTGGATATGTTTCACTGCGCTGGAATCTTGAGGACTCAGGAGATTGCTCAGCCATCTTTTCTCAGATGAGTTGGCTGGACTTTGGACTTGTGATGGGGCAGACAGAGCCATACAAGGCAACAATTTGGGGACCTGGATAGTTTTATATATCTCATTTTTATCCCCACTCTTCCCCACAAGGAGCTCAGGGTGGTGTACTTAGTTCTTTCCCCCTCCATTTTAACCTCACCACAAACTAGGGTCTCCCCTAGCAACCAGCAGGGGGTGGGGCAACTTCTTGGTGAGGCCCAGGCCAGAGATCTGGTGACATCGCCGGCAACATGGTGACATCACTTCCAGAGTGCACCGACACTGTCGTCAGCAATGCCAGGGACACTCTAACACTGGAACAAAACTCTATGGTAAAACCAGAGTTTCCCCTCAAATACCATAGTGTCCTTGGCATCGTGCTGATGCTGCTTCTGGGTGCACAGGGAGTGACATCAGCATGTTGAGACACTGTTGGTATCTCCCTGTTCTTTTTGCCATTCCCCCACCCTGCTGGTTGGCTGATCAGAGGTGGGGGGTGTCAGCCAGGGGGGGCAGGGGGCTGACAATCCTACAACCTATACCTATGAGCAATTCCCTCTAAGCTGTGGAGTCTTGTAAGCAAAAATTCTGCTTTGTGAGCTACTGGCATTAAAGTTGTGAGCGAGCAATTTGGCTGCTGCGTCAATTAGTTTGCTCTGGAGCCATCCTTCCTCAGCTAAGACAAAAAGGTGTGAGCCGGAGGCTAAAGAACTGTGAGCTAGCTCACACTAACTCAGCTTAGAGGGAACACTGCCTATGAGGGAGATTTCGCTAATAGACTGATCAGCACAAGGTCATCCAAGGATCTTCATGGATGACTGTGGGTTTGTACCCAGGTCTCCCCAGCCCTCATCCAACACTCTCGCCATGATGCCACCCTGGTTTGCATCACACTACATGACCACACCGGTCATTTTAAGGGCCACCTTCACCCATGCTCAGCTCTTCAACAGTGGACTGGTCAGTGTCCCACCACCATCAGGAATTATGGGAGTAGTCACTCAAGATGGGGTCTTTTCAGTGGTGGCACCCAGGCCATTGAACTCTCTGCCCCAGGAGGTTCCGTTGTCTTCCTCATTTGCCTTTAGATGCCAGGTCTAGTGACCACTGTTTCAGTATACGAAATTTGATTGGGGTGGGGAAATACGGATTCTGGCAGGCCCCTGGGCCTAGTTTGTTTCTGTAGCACTGTCATCCGCTGCCACTGATTTGGTATGGCATGATTAGGTTTCTGATACTTTATTGTGCTACGACTGATACCTTGAAGATTCCATACAAAAATGGAAAGGCAGCACAAAATATTGTCATATATAAAGTAAAGCATACTCATTGCCTTGGACAGACCCCTCTAGGTCTGGAGCGCTGGGTCAGGTCTACTCCCACCTTCTTTCCCCGTCCTTCCTTTTTTCTACTCCTCCCCCGCAACCAACCCCTTCAGATTCTCCTGTCTCTAAAGTGATCCCGTTGGTTTCCCTTTCATGAATATGGAAAGACATAGTAAGCTGAAAAAGGCACTTCCAGATAATTTGATGGTTATAGGTATACATTACATAGCTGTTTGGTTTTATTGCTCTTGGGTTTTTTGTGTTCTTAATTATGTTTTTATTGTAGTGGTTTCCTAATAGTATGTGCTACTGTAAATTGTTGCTATACTACATAAATAAAAGGTTTTTTTTTTTTTTTAAAAAGTGATCTTGCCCATTTGCCACTTGCTCATGGCTCATCTTAAGCCCATTTTACAGATGGCAAGAGGAGGTGGAGGGATGGTGGCTGCCTTGAGACAGCCCACAGAATGTGTGAGACGAACTTTAGGCCAGAGACTAGTTCCATGTACCTAGTATCTGACGAACGGAGCTTTGACTCTCGAAAGCTTCTACCCTGGAAATCTTGTTGGCCTTTAAGGTGCTACCTGACTCACACCGTTCTCTTCTACTTCAGACCAAACACGGCCACCCACCTGAAACCAGTTTTGTGTATTGTTGCTTGAATTTCCTGCTAGTTTACTGTCAATGGCTTGCAACAATAATACGGAGACGCTCAGTGACTCAGTTCCACCTGATTAATAGTCTGCAGCGTGTATATTTCTGCACAAATTATGACTCATCGGACGGTACTTGCCTCCTTGGCATCCTCTTGGACCCCCACTTTCCCTTTCTGTAAAAGCCAATGGAATTCATTCTCTCGGCATGTCTGTGAACTGTCCCGAGCTTGCTTATGACCAACGGCTGAAGCATTCTCTACAAATGGGCCTATTATTTATAGTTCAGTGGTGGTGCAGATGTTTGGCAATTGTCTGCAAGATCAAGTCCCTGGTATCTTTAGTTTCCGTGGGCTGAGAAAGATCTTTTCTGGTGGGTTCGAAGAGGTGGGCTGTTGGAGCTGTACAGCACACTGCATTTTAGTCATCCCAGGGGGATCACTTTTGAGGGAAAACTGGTTCTAACAGCTTTCAGCAGAAACCAACTGTGCACTGCATTGGTTGGTCACCCGCCACTGGGGAGCATCCACCGTAGTTCGAGTAATACCAGAAACCTAACAATGGAATAGCGGGTCAGAAAATAGCAGCAGCAAATGACATGACAAAGCAGACAAACTAGACCCCGAAATTTGAACCTATTGATTTTTTCCCCACCCTGGTCAAAGGCATGCTGAAATAGCGGTTACTTGACCTGATTTCTAAAGGCAGATGGGGAGGAAATTATCTGAAACACAAAGCTGCTCCCCCCAAAAATCCAGGAGTAGTTTTGCAAAATGGATTTACAAAAATGAAGAAGAAGAAGAAGAGGAAGAGATTAGATTTATACCCCGCCCTTCACTCTCTTGGAGTCTCAGAGCAGCTTACAAACTCCTTTCCCTTCCCCTCCCCACAACAGACACCCTGTGAGGTAGGCGGGGCTGAGAGAGCTCTTTCCCAAGTTGTCCTTGAAAAAACAGCTGGTACAGAGCTATGGCTTGCCCAAGGTCATCCAGCCAGGTGCAAGTGGAGGAGTGGGGAATCAAACCCGGTTCTCCCAGATTATAGTCCACGCACTTAACCACTACACCAAACTGGCTCCAGTTGAACCAGGCTCCAAATGAAGGCGCTGAACAAATGTTTCGTAAGAGGAACCTGCAACAAGGTGGTTGGGAAGATGAATGAGAAAAAGGCAAGGGATACAGTATGTCCAGGAGACCCCTGTCTGGATGACCCAGGCTAGCCTGATCATGTCATATTTCTAGAAGCTAAGCAGGGTCGACCCTGGTTATTATTTGGATGGGAGACTACCAGGGAAGTCCAGGGTTGCTATGCAGAGGCAGGCACTGGCAAACCACCGCTGAACATCTCTTGCCTTGAAAACACTATGGGGTCACCATAAGATGGCTGTGACTTGACAGCACTTTTCACACACACACACACAACCCGGAAGATGGAGGCAAGAAAGAGTGTCATTTAGGAAACAAAGGGAGGGGACACAAAGCTCTCATTTCTCAGGAGAAAAAAAATAAAACTTCACCGACTCCCTGTCTATACATCGGCCTGTATGCACCTTGGCTGAGACGCTGGAGAGCTGTCACCAGGCCAGGTGGGCCATACTGGGCTAGTCAAGGCACAGCATAAGTCTCATTCCATCCTTATTTGAAACAGAATTGACGGCTCTTGCTGAGGTGAGTAACGCCATAAACACATGGCCTTCCTGTCAGGAAATCCAGCTGGACTACGTTGCCACAAATAAAAATCAGGCAAAAATTCAATGCTGGAACTGTATTGCTAACCAAACAATTGTGTACAGGCCAGAAAAGGGTAGAGTTTTGCAATCAAGTTTTAAAATACATTCACACATACTGGAAAAGCTACACTTTGTTTTGTTACAAGAGTGGGCATCTTGCGCCCTTCTCAGAACCAGCTACATTTTTTTTTGTCCTTCTAGTAGCCAGTTTGGTGTGGTGATTAAGAGTGGCGGACTCTACTCTGGAGAACCGGGTTTCATTCCCCATCCCTCCACATAAAGCCAGCTGGGTGACCTCGGTTCAGTCACAGCTCTCTCAGAGCTGTTCTGTCAGAGTTCTCTCAGCCCCTCCTACCTCACAGGGTGTCTGTTGTGGGGAATGGAATGGAAGGAGATTGTAAGCCTCTCTGAGTCTCCTTCGGGTAGTGAAGGGTGGGGTATAAAACTTCTTCTGGTACACTATACCAGTAGACCAGAGCTGTTCCGGCCCACTTTCTAAAAATGCTTAGTGGTGTAGGGCTGCCAGGTCCCCACCCGGGGGGGGGGGGGTTTCCTGCCAAAAGGGCCCCCAATCTGCTAGTCTGGATCAGGCCGGCGGGGGGGGGGGGAACCCCGCCCCCAAAGTGCCCGATTCAGGCCGACGCTCTAGCAATCAGCCTGAAAACTCTATGGCGCCATAGAGTTTCCAGGCTGATTGCTACAGCGTCAGCCAGCGACGTGCCCAACGTGTTGATGTCACTTCCGAGTGACGTCATCATGCTGCGCACATGAATATCCTGGAACGGGACCAACTCTCCCCCACTAAAAAGGGTAAGTCACTTGGCAATCCTATTAGTGGGTGTGATGTCCGCAGGAGACCCCTGGTTCAAGAGCCCTGCTATTCACAAATAACGCAACACTGATGCTATAAGCCACAGAACCAAATCTGGTGCCTTTCCATGGATGCCTTTTCCAGTCATGAGTGTGCCTGACAGAAGGCTGGACCACGGCTGACCACACAAAACTGACCACTGCACCTTGGTAAGGATCAGAAGAGATGGCTCTGTGCTACTAATATGATTCCGCGTGTTTGGAATCATGGCCTTGGGAAAGAATAGTGAAGCTGCCAGCCAGCCTTGTTTACCAGACCATCTCTTAAAGAAGTCCTGGTGCTTTCTTTCTTTCTTTCTTCTGCAGATGTCTTGGCTCCCTCTTCAAATTTAGCACCTCCTCCAACAGTTTGAAGTGTGAGCCAGGAATCTCCCAATCCAGGTGGCGGGCCCGGGATGCTGCAGGCAGTGTCTGGGCATGAGACAGCTGGAAAGGTTGAGGACTCCCACTCTGGCGCTTGATGTTTCTTTCCTGATCAGAATTCTGCCCGTTGATAGCCTCCAACATTTCACAGATGGAAATAACGGAAACGCACACAACGCCTGTCTTCGCATACTGAGCACGAGTCCCCAAGCTTCCCTCAACTGCCAGTCGCCAAAGGCTCCATCTGGTGCAGCCGGCCTTCCTTCAGTCAGTGACAAAGTCAACCGGAGCATCATGTTAAAAGAGACTGAGGGGGGATCATTCTCCTGCAAGAGTTCGAAATGATCCCTGATGGAATGTGAAAATAGCAGCCTGGGCAGAGCCAGTGTGGTATAGTGATTAGAATGCTGGACTAGCATCTGGAAGACCCGGGTTTGAATCTCGACTTGTGCCTAGGGTTGCCAGCTCTGGGTTGGGAAATATCTGGAGATTTTGGAGGTGGAGCCTGGGGAGGGGAGGAACTTCAGTGGTGTATAATGCCATGGAGTCCACCTTCCAAAGCGGCCATTTTCTCCAGGTGAACTGATCTCTGTCGCCTGGAGATGAGTTGTGATTCCAGGAGATCTCCAGCTACCAACTGGAGGTTAGCAACCCTACTGGCAACAGGGAAGCTCATTGGGTGACCTTGTGCCAGCACACCCTCTCAGCTTAGCCTACCTCACATGGTTGTTGTGAGGATAAAATGGAAGAGAGGAGAAGGGTGTAAGCCACCTTGGGTCCCTCTAGGGAGAAAAATGGGGTAAAAATGAATCAAATAAATAATTCTAGGCTAAGGACTTAATAATTAAGATGTGGGATTTGCTGCCCGAGGATGTAGTGATGGCCACAGGAATAAACAGCTTTAAAAGAGGATTAGATACATTCATGGAGGATAGGTCTGTCAGTGGTTACTAGCCATGGTGACTGAGGGGAACCTCCACATGTAGAGGCATTAATAGGGTTGCCAGGTCCTCGGGCGGGAGTTGCCCACTCAATGGGCCCCTTACCCACCAGCCTGGATCCGGCCGCCAGAGGGAACCCCACCCCCAAAGTGCCGGGATTGTGGCGACGTACCTGGCGCGATGACGTCACCTCTGGGGGGAGGGGGAATGTGCTCTATCATTCGAGGGAAAACTCTATGGTTTTCCCTCGAATGATAGTGGTCCCGCCCCCAACGTGCCCGATGCGATCCAGTGTTCCCTCTAAGCTGACACCACCTCCTGCCTGGTCTTTTTAAACTGGAAATGCCAGGGACTGAACCTGAGACCTTCCGCATGCAAAGCAGAGGCTCTTTCACTGAGCCACAGCCCTTCCCTGGGACACGATTTGAGTGGAAAGGCATCATGGAAAGGTAAAATATAAAAAAATGTAAAATAAAATAATAAACAATTTGTTCCGACTAACATATCCTGCAGCCTGGGGTCTCAGTTTGGATTTAAGTAAAAGGTTGGCAAGAGATCTTAAGGTGGGCTTGGGAGAGTCATCATGGTTCAAAGGCCGACTCATTCAAAATTCAGCCATAGAAAAATGGCATTTTTATTATTTAAAAGCACTATCTCATAAATTCAGCCCCAAACTCATTTGCCTCCTAGGCTGCAGTTTGCCCCAAGAATCTCCTCTGCCATCGTGATGAACAATGCAGAAAAGGTTTCTCAGGATCCACTTTAGGAGTTTGTCTTACCATTTAGAAATCCAGATCTCTGAAGCAAGAAGAATGCTCCAGCATAAATCCTTCTTGTTTAAAACATGTCATTCCCAAATATGAAACTGTAGTGTGCTGCAAGCAGTGAATTAATTAATGCTTCTGGTTGGCCCAAATCCACAGAAGAGGTTGCCATTGTCTGCCGCATCTCTGCCTGACCAAGTGCCTCCTTCCGGTATTCCTGTGCTGGGAGTGGGTAAGCCTGTCCCATCTCATTGTCAGCTATGAGCAGAACATTCATAGAATCACAGAGCTGGAAGGGGCCATACAGGCCACCTAGTCCAACCCCCTGCTTAATGCAGGATCAGAGCAACCCTGACAAGTGCTTGTCCAGCCGCTGCTTAAAGACTGCCAGTGAGGGGGAGCTCACCACCTCCCGAGGCAGCTGATTCCACTTTTGCATGACTTACTGTAAAAAAGATTTTCCCAATATCCAGCCAGAACCTTCCTGCCCTTAATTTAAACCCATTCTTGCAAGTCCTCTCCTCTGCTGCCAACAGGAACAGCTCCCTTCCCTGCCCTCCTCTAAGTGACAGCCCTTCAGCTACTTCAAGAGAGCAATCATGTCCCCCCTCAACCTCCTCTTCTCCAGACTAAATATTCCCAGGTCCCTCAGCCTTTCCTCATAGGGCTTGGTCTCTAGGCGCCTGATCATCCTCATTGCTCTTCTCTGCACCTGCTTATTCTGTCCACATCTTTTTTGAAGTGAGGCCCCCAGAACTGCACACAGCACTCCAGGTGTGGCCAAACCAATGCAGTATACAGCAGGAATATGACATCTTGTGACCTGGATGTCATGCCTCTGTTAATATACCCCCAAATCACATTAGCCTTTTCTGTTGCTGCATCACACTGGCTGCTCATATTTAACTTTTGGTCCACCTGTACCCCAAGATCTTGCTCACACACACTGCTACCCAGAAGTACTCCTACAACAGAGCAGAATTAGGAAGCGATCCTAAGCACATCTGCTCAGAAGTAAGACCCATTGTATTCAATATGGCTGACTTCCAGGAAAGTGTCCTTAGGACTGCAGCCCTAGGCACCTTCAGAAGAGGCTGACTGTTGTGTCTCTGTATGTGTCATGGTTCTGGCCATGTCTCCTTCCATTTAGGAGGCTTGCCCAAAACAGTGACTTGGGTAGAGATCTGGGCTTTCTCAAAGCATGGGCTGTTCTTACTCAGCCCAAAAGTACATTTCTTTTAGGCGTAGAAGTGAAATGTTCCACAGCTACTCTGGGAAGGGAAATGCTGACGTAGTAAATATTTTGTCTCGCGTGTGAAGCAAAATCACCTGTTTGTTTTAAATGTGAGAGGTGAGCAATTGTTTGACAACCTGATAATACTGTTTCAAGGGCCCGCCTGTTGCTTTCTTCAGTACTTAGAAATTACGCACAGGTCCCCCCCCCCCTCGCTTCGCTTTCAGCATAACAGTGCTCACTTGTGTGGCACGTTTTTCATACCAGAGCGCTTCATAACCAGTGGCTGCTTCTGCCAGCAGCCGCTCCAGAGGCATATTGTGGCAGCTGTTTAACATTACTTCAGAGAGGAAGTCGAGAAGAATCCTGCATCCACTTGGGGGGGGGGGGTTGGATGGAGCCAGACTGTAGCTGCTTTAATTGCAAATGCGCCTTGTAATCTGCATATTAATTCTGGGCCTCCTGAAGCTGAATGGCCCCCAAACAGGGTTCAAACTGCCATGAGCAATCTACAGCTGCAGGCAAGAAAGCATCTATCCAATCCAGGTACCTTGGAATAGTACTAGGGTTGCCAAGTCCGGGCTGGAAAATACCTGGGGTTGGGGACTTTGGGAGTGGAGCCAGGAGAGGGTGGGGTTTGGGGAGGGGAGGGGCCTCAGCATGGTACAATGCCATAGAGTCCACCCTTCAAAGCAGCCATTTTCTCCAGGGGAGCTGATCTCTGTCAGCTGGAGATCAGTTGTAAAAGCGGGAGATCCCCAGTCCCCACCTGGAGGATGGCAACCCTAAATAGTAGTCCAGTGCCAGGATGAATCTAGACACTCCTTTCACAAGGATGCAACAGGAAGAAAATGGCTGCTTTTGAGAGTAGGCTGTATGGCAGTATACCCTCATTGAGGTTCCCCCCTCCCCAAAACCTGCCCTTCCCAGGCAAATATCCAGGAATTTCCTAACCTGGATTTGACAACCATAAACCCGACTATAGCTTTGACCCCCCCCCCCCCGCCCCGAACTGTGTGTGTGGGGTTGATGCTTGCAACAGACCTTCTTGAGAACACAAGTTTTGTAAGTTGTAAAAAAACCCAACAGCTTAAATGTGAGAATTCTCACAAAGCAGGGGAATCATTTCTGGAGATGTTACTTCTTCATCATACTGCATTGTTATTTTTATAGCACTTTCCTTAAGCATGTAAGCGTTTTCTATTCATAAAGTACCAGGACATGCGGTACTTATCGAAACCTGCCTCCTGATTCTGGGTGCCAGCTCTGAGCAGGGAAAGGGTAGAGTTCAGGGAGGGAGCTCAGCAGGGATGTGATGCTCTAGAGTTCACCCTCCAAAGCTGTCATGTCCTCCAGGAAAACTTATCTCCGTAGTCTACAGATCAGTTGCAATTCTGGGAGAACTCCAGACCTCACCTGGAGGTTGGCAGCCATACTCTTGATATATTCCTATGTGCCAGCTACATTTTTCAGACAGCCTTCTCCTTGTGTTGTGCTATCCCAGGACAGTCGGTTCAGCAAAGATCAGGTTCAGGGCTTTAACTGGGGGGCCCATCAGTCCCTTAGAATGGCATACCAGATGATGCATTCAGGAAGACATGTAAAACAGTTTTATTTCAACGAGTATCCAGTGGAGGGCAAATACGACTGAAGATCTGGCTGTGCTGTTTTTATACTGCATGTTGCTGTAATCTTGATTGTTTTATCGTGTTTTATGCAATCACAAGTTCTTGGCTACCTTGAGTCTTAACCTCCTCTTGCAGAACTATTTCCCAGATTTCCATGAAGGGAGACTACAAGAATTAAGGCTGTTTGTATCACAGGCAGGGAAAGCCTGGAAGCGACGTCATGCCTCTCTAGGAATTGCCCAAAGTTCTATGGTAAAACCATAGAATTTTCAGCCGTTCCTAAAGAGACATGATGGGAAATAGATGGCTGGTTGACTGGAACTGGGTGCAGTTGAGAATATGAAGTTGCCTTGTACCTGAGACAATCTATTCACTTGGCTACTATTGCCTCCTCCGATTGGGATCTCAGTAGAAACCCATCTGTGGAATTTGAGATCCTTTTCGTGGAGATGCCAAGGATTGACCTTCTGCAAGGACAGCTCCTCCCCAGAGATAGATGCTCAAAAAGAGATCCTTATTAAAAATTATGAGAGACCAGATCTTCAGAGATTCCCTGAGCTACTATTTAGATATTCATACCCCACTCTTATTCCCAATGGATACCCAAAGTGGCTTACAACATCATTCTCCCTGCATTTTACTCTCACACCAACCTTGTGAGGTAGGTTAGATGGAGAGAGAGTGATCACTTTAGGGTCACCCAGTGAAATTCCACGGCAGAATGGCTGGGACAGCCATTTTCCTGAGAGGATATTTTCAGTCATGAGGCAAACAGGTCTTCTGAACTGCTACAGCCTGCCCCAAGGTTCTAAAACTGAAATGTTGCCTTGAGGTTATACCTCCACGTCAAACACCGGTTGTGCGAATGGAGGAAATAGAGCCGGGCCGGCTCTTCCTCAAACAGCTTTCTTTCTCTGGTTGCGCTGTCTTTTTGTGTGTGGGCCTCCTTCCTCTGTCCCACTTAAAGTCAGAACATAACTCACGAACAAGGCTTCTTCTGACCTTTTCATGTTTAGTAATTAAAATGTGACCACGAGGGGAGAGAGAAAAGAACTGTGTAAACATGGATGCTTCTGACTCAATGTTTCTGTGACATGTGTAGTCAGACCAGACAGGCATGGACATATTTTCCCTCCATCTCACCCAGGAGTATCAGTACAGCTGTGGGTGGGCTACCGGAATTCTGTGTTTTTTGGGGTTTTGTTTCTTCCCTAATTTACAGCAGGGTATGGTTGCCAATGCTTGCCCCAGGAAATGTTAGTTAAAACACAGACTTGTTTATGCTAGAGGCCAGGTTTCCATCAAGGGACAGGGCGACAAGTGTAAGCACATCTATGACTCTCATCCTTCCCTTTTTGGAAGCCTGCGAAGTGGAGTGACAGTTACAGATGTGTTTAGACATGTTACTCCATCCCTCCAAGGAAGTGTGGCTTTTGCAGTCCGCGAAAATAGGGGGAGTCGCAGTTAGGCTCAGACTGGAGACCTGGGTTCAAGTCTCATTCTACCATGAAAATTATTGGGTGCTTCTGAGCCAGTCATCAGCCTACCTTACCTCACAGGGAAAAAGCCCAGCAGGAACTCATTAGCATAATAGGCCACACCCAACAGCAGAAACTCATTAGCATATTAGGCCACACACCCGAAGCGCAACTCATTAGTATATCAGGCGGGGGGGCTGGGAAAGCACAGGGCAGGCATGGGGAGGAAAAGAAAGGCATTGCCTGCCCTTTTTCAGCTGTGACATGTCGGCTAGAGAAGGGAAGGCAGAAAGAGGTTTTTCATTGTCAATTTCACTCTCAGCTGACTGGCCGGGAGTGAAATTGACAAGGGAATCCAGGGCATTTGAACACGCCACCTTTCCCTCTTGCATGTAATGTGGGGAGGGCAGCGTGCTCTGTAGCCACGCATGCCAGAGGTTTTGGTTGTAGGCGTGGCCAAGTCAGGAGCCAGCCGGAACTCCATTCCTGTGCGTTCCTGCCCAAAAATAGCCCTGGCTGTCCCCAAACTACATTTGCCAGGACTGCTACATGGGGAAACCGTGATAAACTTTAAAAATCTGATTTAAATTTATAGTCTGGGTTTTTCTTCTTCTTCTGACTTGGATCAGGTATTTTAAAAAAGGTTCCTGCTTCATGAATGCAAATATGAAATCTATGTTGGCTAGAATGCGACGTTTAAAACGCAGGCCTTCTGATTTCCAGGCCCTATTTCTGTTCTTTGCTGTGTCGGACCTAGGAGTACCAGATATGGGTTGGGAAATTCCTGAAAATTTGAGGGTGGAGCCTGGAGAAGGTGGGGCTTTGGGTAGGGTAGAGACCTCAGTGGAATACAATGCCACAGAGTACACCCATCAAAGCAGCCATTTCCTCCAGGTAGGGTTGCCAATCCCCAGTTGGGAGCGGGGGATCCCCTGGTTTGGACCCCTCCCCCGACTTCAGGGCTATCAGAAAGTGGGGGGGGAGGGACACCTGACCTCCACCCAGCTGGAAATAAATGTGACTTACCAGAAGCAGGGAGGGAAGAAGCAGGAAATAAACACGATGTGCCTACATCAGCTAGAAGTGACGTAGGCATGTCGGTGACATCGGGGGAAGGGGGGCGCTCTGGTTTTTGCGCAAAACTCTATGGTTTGAAGCCAATTTTCGGGTGACGTAGGCATGCCACGTTTATTTTGGGGCACATCACTTTTTGCCTCTGGAACGTGGCCTCCACGGCACCGCTCCAGTGGACCTGGCAACCCTCCCTCCAGGGGAACAGATCTCTATAATCTGGAGATCAGTTGTAATAGCAGGAGATCTCCAGGCCCCCGTGGAGGCTGGCTGAGTGGCAACCCTAGGATTCAGAGCCTATGAAGGAACAATGGTATCTACACATTGTGTCAGTGATTACACTGGTTCATTCGTCAACCGTGTGTGAATCCTTCCTCCCTGCTCCCATGACAACTGGCTCGGGCGATATAGCATCCCTATCTATAGGTTCTAGGAACTAACTACAACTTTTTAAAAAGCATAATCTCTAGGTCAGCTGGTCAGCATTAAGTCACAGCTGATTTACGAAGACCCCTAATGGGGTTGTCAAGGCAGGAGACAGACAGAGGAGATTTGCCATTGCCTGCCTCTGCATAGCAACCAAGGACCTCCTTGGTGCACTCCCATCCAATCAGGGCTGGCCCTGTTTAGCTTCTGAGATCTGACAAGATCAGGCTAGCTAGCCTGTCCCACTGAGGTCAGGGCAGTGCTACTTTGCTCTTATTGACTGTTGACCCATCTGTCTACTTTGCTGTTACTGACGGATGCCCATCTGTCTATTTCATTTCATCCAAGAGGCATGTTATGATCTGTGAACACAAAGGAGGAGGAGAGAAACCCGACCCTCTTGAGGCCCCTACATCACTCAGCTGAGAAGCAGCAGAGGTTCTCTGGGGCATCCTGGGACTGAACTCTCACCCACAGTTGGATGGAGCCCGAAGGATAATGAAACAGGTAGAGTCAAATTACACAGGTCAGTTGTAACCTATAATGTTTAAAACTTTTGGGTTTTTCTCTGCACTGGGAAGCATACTGTAAACAGAGGAGTGCTCAGTGTTTAATTGATTTATTTAAAAAATTATGGGGCTGAGGTCTGGCACAAGCCCTAGAAGGGAGCCCCACTCCTTAATTTTAAATGTTTTAGGTCTGCATTGTGGCGGGACAATCAGCTGAATTGCAAATTTGTCATTGGAAGGGAGGTGATGAAAAGCTACACCAGCTGTTTGGCACAGCAGGTATGTCTGCTGGATGGACAGGGCAACAGGTCCTGGAGGACAGATGTGCTATACTCTGATTATCCCTGTTGGAAACCCCCAGCAATGATTTCCCTATAGGATTGCCAGTCTCCAGGTGTTGGCTGGAGATCTCCTGGAATTACAACTAGTTCCCAGGTTACAGAGATCAGTTCTCCTGGAGAAAATAGCTGCTTTGGAGGGTGCACTCTATGCCATTATTTCCCACGGAGGTCCCCCCTCCCCAAACCCCACCCTCCCCAGGCTCCACCCCCAAAATCTCCAGGTATTTCCCAACCCAGAGCTGGCAACCCAACTTCCATATGACATCACTCCTACTCTTCAGAGTAGGCTAAAAAAAACCCTGAGCATGATCCAAATGAGTAGATTTTTTCCTACTGCTAGCATGGAATGCAGAAGTGTGTATTGGGCAGGGCTGCTACCCTCCAGGTTGGTGTAGTGGTTAAGTGTGCGGACTCTAACCTGGGAGAACTGGGTTTGATTCCCCACTCCTCCACGTGCAGCTGCTGGATGACCTTGGGTAAGCCATAGTTCTGTCAGAGCTGTTCTCTCATGGACAGTTCTGGGAGCAATGCTCCCTCTAAGCTGTGGAGTCTTGTGAGCAAAAATTCTACTTTGTGAGCCACTGGCATTCAAGTTGTGAGCCAGCAATTTGGCCACTGCATAAATTAGTTGGCTCTGGAGTCATCTTTCCTGAGTCAAGACAAAAACATGTGAGCCAGAGGCTAAAAAACTGTGAGCTAGCTCACACTAACTCAGCTTAGAGGGAACCCTGCTTACAGGGTGTCTGTTGTGGGGAGGGGAAGGTAAAGGAGTTTGTAAGCTGCTCTGAGATTCCCAAGTGAAGGGCGGGATATACATCCAATCTCTTCTTCTTCTTGAGGTAGGGCCTAGTGATCTCCCATAATTACAACTGATCTCCAGCCTGCAGAGATAAGTTCCCCTGGAGAAAAGGGCTGCTTTGGAGGGGGAACTCTGTGGCATTATACCCTGATGAAGTCCCTCCTCTTTCTAAGCCCCACTCTCCTCAGGCTCCACCCCCAAATCTCCCAGAATTTCCCAACCCAGAGCTAGCAGCCCTAACACTGTGTCACAGACTGGTGGGAACGTCCATACAAGCATACTGTTCCCCTTTGAGGAACTGAAATCTCTGTCAGGCTGGTGAAGATAATATGCTAGAAAGAAGGTCCACCTTGGATTGCAGAAACAGAGGTGGGGAAGGAGGACAAACCCTGAATGCCTACTTGTGCAAAACCGCAAAGAGCCTTCTTCTTCCCAAAGCTTTTATTTCCCTGGCATGTCCATGCTTGAATGTTCCCAACCTTTCTCTACATGTGCATTTTGAGTTTTCTGTGCGGTGCCCTAAAAACAAAATCTGAAGACGATTAGGACACTTCACAATTTAATTACTCTCTAGGCAAATCCTAGAGTGACTGCATAAAATAATAAGTAAAAGAAAAGGCATTTTTATTTTTTTTGGAAAAGCTCTGTTCTTTTCCAGTGTTTGTGATTTGTATTTTGACCTGTAGACATCACACTGCTGTAGACAAGATTCCAAGATTCCATTTGGATACAAGGGTGTTATTATAGAGTTTTGGCTCTAATAGGGACCATATAGGTTGAGCCAGAGTTCAGCCTAGTGAGTTGCCTTTCAAACGTTTTCATCCTTAAAGCTCCATCTAATGTATTCTATTTAGCCAATAGGAAAATGACCCTGAATGTAACATGATCCCTGTAAAAAAGATTATACACAAAAAGGGTTTTCATGTCTGTACATAACAGTAACTTGTGTGCAAATTTAAGACAGCCGCCTCTTTTTCTTGATGGCATAAGATGGGGGAAAACCCTGCTCTTCCTTTCAGTTAAATAGGTAGATGGCATTTTACAGGATAGTATAATAGCAAAAAGTAGCTGTCTTGGATGAAATTGCCAGTCTAAATTTTGATAGCTGGGGATACAACAGAGGGAAGGAAGCAAAGGCAGAAAAGTGAGAAGTGATGATACTAGGATGAATATGTCCAAATGCAGTTGTGTGTACTTAAGACTAGTGCTCCCTCTGAGTTGTGGAGTCTTGTGAGCAAAAATCCTACTTTGTGAGTGACTGGCATTAAAGTTGTGAGCGAGTGATTTGGCTGCTGCATAAATTAGTCTGCTCTGGAGCCATCCTTCCTGAGCTAAGACAAAAAAGTGTGAGCTGGAGGCTAAAAAACTGTGAGCTAGCTCACACTAACTCAGCTTAGAGGGAACACTGCTTACGACTATTTTTTTTTTCAGTTGGAGGCAAAGACTAGGGAGGTGAGCCAAATACTTTAAGTAGATGATTTGACAATGAAATGACAGATAAAATAAGTCTTGTATTCTACTTCTGACACCATGCAGTATGTCCCCTCCTTGGGTAAAGTCTAGAGAATGAGGAATGGCTTAAAACAGCTGATGGGTGTGAGCCTAGAAGGTCTACTCAGAAGTAAGTTCCATGTTATTCAATGAGGCTTACTCCCAGGAAAGTGCCAGTAGGACTGCATACTAAAACATATTGTACAACACTGTCTAATCCTTGTTCTAGAACTAAGGCTATGTGACCTTAGGGCAAGTCCACAAGTCACCAATTCTGTAACAGTGTAAACTAGAAGGGATTTTGTAATAGTGTAAACTAGAAGGGACTCTCTCTAAACTGTAAATTCCATCTCTACTATGTGTAGTCTGGGAATACTATAGGGCTGAATATTTTAAACAGAGTGAAAATCAGTTCGAAAAAGAGATTGCAGCTTATGGTGCTATTCAGTCCACTTTCACTGCTGGTTAAAAATGGTTTGATGGATTTGTGTACTGAGGGATTGTATGTACGTGTATGTGAGGGGGAGAGAGAGAGAGAGAGAGTGCGCAAGAGAGACAGACTCCAAATCTTCAACTACTGTAATTCTTCAGTCTTAGATTCCCTTCCGAGATCAGCAATTCTGTTTACATTTCAATCCATATGAATAAAATATAAGGGAGACCATGTAATATGCTGTTTCTGCTATTATACCCGCGCCATATGTGCAGGAAAGTTATCCCCCCCTCCCCCCAGTGTTATTTATGGTGATCTCCTTTTGGGTATGAAGTCCTCAGACAAAAAAAATTTTCCCATCCTAAAAACACAGCGACAAATGATTAGCAAGGAACCACAGACACCCAAGCGCTTAGCAGAAACCACTGGAATGAACTGTGCACATCTGTTTCTCTCTCCCTTTTAATATGATGCCCTTAATATAATTGCATCGTAATTTTTCCTATGAGAAAGCCTCAGCTCCAGCAGAAGCAAAAGTTTGTGTTGCACACGTATCCATGGGTCGCAGCCTTCCCCTTTGCAGCAAGAAAGGTTTTGATTTGGACATTTAGATGCCCTATTTGAAATCACTCATAGAAATAACTTCAGAAATTTATAGATTTCGGGGCTCTTTCCTTCCCCTGAAAAAAGGGGCATCCTAACTGAGATCTCCCCTTTATAGAACTGAGATCCAGCTCAAAAACTTGCCCTCTGGGGCTAGAGATTACACTAATCTCAAAGTCTTCCAGAGTCTGCTACCCTTCCCAGTTCTGCTAAACACAGTTCTTTCTTCCCTCCAACAGCTCTCCAACGAAGTAATACACTGCTGAATACATCCAAGAGGCAAAATCTTGAATAAGACAGGTAGATAAGATTATGTTTGACATATTAGTAATTGTTTTATGGCTACCACATCATGGGCTTGGTTTCAGAAAAAAAGTTGCTGTGCCAGTTTTCGCCAGAAAGAAAAATGGAAAATAAGTAAGCCAAACGTATCATTTTACAGGACCAAATTCTACTAACCTGCCAGCTTTCAGCATCTACAGAAGGCTGTAGGAGCCACAAGGAAAGTGGGGGGGATAAAATCAAAGCAATGATCTTTACAGATTAACTTTTGCAAATGTTTTATGCCATGGCTGCCCGTTCCCAAAGGCTACACATTTCTGGACAGGGTGGAACTGCATGGACGTTACCATGATAACTAACTGTAGGTTCTTATGTGGGATGAGGGTCTGCTGTTTATGACTTCAGTTGTAAACACAGTCAGAAGTTGCCAGAGACTTGTGGCTGCTGCAAAAATTGGCATCCCAGTGTCGAACTCTTCCCTTTAACATGTAGGGACATTAAACACACAGGGCTTTTTTCACACTGTATACTTCCGAGTCCCCCACAGGCAATGATGAAAGCAAAGATTGGGAATGTGTGACATGATAGTGTCACATTGTGCAGCGTTACTACCCATTACAGGAGATTTGGCAGAGAACTGAACGCAGGGATGCTGCTTTCAGTGGCAGCCCTGTGTCCGATAACAAATAGCTCTGCCCTTAAATAATCCACAGTGTCAGAGAGGTTATCCCACAAAGATTTGCCCTAGAAGGGATTCGGAGGAAAACTGAACACAGAGATGCCGCTTTCAGTGGCAGCCCTGTGTCTGATAAGGTATAGCCCCACCCTTAAACAATACACAGTCTCAGAAAGGTTTCCCCTGCTGTGGCCTCGCACCCACCTCTTTGCCTAGCTGTTACTGACATTCTTCTTAATAATAATACTTCTACAAGATCTTACAATGTGCACACACATCAGCTCAGTAATCAATACAACAACCCTGCAATGTGGAACAGTATTATTTTTGTCCCAATTTTACAGGTAGGAGGCTGCAGATGAGAAGCAGCAGTTTATCTAAGGCTACCTAGGCTGTTTCCACACTGACATTTTGCTCTGTCTTGACTTCCTTGCCACCCTGCTATTTTTGGAGACCATCCAGGCAACATCACCGCCTAAACCTCCACTTAACGCACACTCCCTGGATTTGCTGACATCTCTCCCAAACTTGGTCAGGTGTGATCTTTTGGGGGAAAAGATCACAATCCAAACCCCTTTGCATGCCACGTGGAAAGGAAGGTGCATATTCTGACATTCCTGCCCCACATCAGTCCCATTTTTCTTTCCTCCGTCCCCCATGACTACCATCCCCTCCTACACTCTTGGAGGGCTTTGGGGGGCTTGAAAAATCAGTATAGCAACATGCCAATTACTGATTTGTTTTTAAAGCTGGGGAAAGCCCTCTGGTGGAACAGGGAGTGGAGTAGGGGGGCAAGAAGGGAAGGGAAGTTACCGCCGAGATAGCCTGTCGCTGTGGCAGCTACGGAAGGGCCATGAGAAACAATCGCTGTGTGGAAGCCGCATCAGTGAGTCGCAGACTGAAGCAGGATTTCCTGGTTCCCAGTTCACACTACCCTGGGCACTGGGTTAGACCAGCTTCATTGCACTGCGCTGCCCCCAAACCTGGGAGGCACCCCACTTCTCTGAAGAAACTGCAGTCCATGCTCCCTCTAAGCCCTGGAGTCTGGTGAGCAAAAAATTCTCCCTTGTGAGCTCCTGGCATCAAAGCTGTGAGTGAGCGATTTGGCTATATTTTAGCATCAACAAGTTTGCTCTGGAGCCATCCTCCCTGAGCTGAGACAAAAATGTGTGAGCCGGAGGCTAAAAAACCTGAGAGCTGGCTCACACTAACTCAGCTGAGAGGGAACCCCGGCTGCCAGCACCTGCTTTGAGCCTCGACCAAGGAAGGAAGGGAAGAGCCCCTTACCTTTAGCTCATCCCCGTAGAACTGGACCATGGATGCGTCTGCTACCAGCAGGGTCTCCACGTAGCGAGCCTCTGATGTGAACCGCTTGGCTCTGCTTCTGGTGGCGCCGGGCTCCCCCCGGGCCTTTCCTTCTGGCAGGTCCTCTGCACCCTCCTTCCCCCATCCCTGCTTCTGGAGCCGGTGGACCTGCAGCAGAGGGTCTCCGCGGGGGTGGCCTTGGTGGGGCTGCATCAGGTATTTGTCTCCGTCTACCAAGAAGGAGCCGTGGATGCCCTGGCACAGGCTGACGGCCACCAGAGAGTCCGGCTGCGCGTTCACAGTCCCCGAATAGAAGCACCTTCGCACCGTCCCCGCGTCCTCCTCCTCTTCTGCCAGGGTCCCGGCAGGGTCCTTCCTCCCCACGTGCTGGATCTTCAGGCCAGGCGCTAAGAAGCTGGCATCGGGCACCAGCTGCAGCGCAAACTCCTTCCCAAAGGCAGCCACGGAGAAGGCAACGCGCCCTGCTCCGTCCAGAGGAGATGCCATCCAGACTGGCACCACCTCCTGGAAGTCACCACTCTGGACGGGCAATGCCCAGGCGCGGTGAAGTAGCATCACGAGCCCCAGCAAGGGGAAGGGGGCGAGAGCAGGTGCCAGCCTGCCGGGGAAGAGGGGCTGCTGATGAACAGGAAGGGGCATCGACGCCGGAGGTTTTGGGAACCAGCAAAATGGTATCAGCTGGGAGAAGGAGGGAGAAAGAAAGAAAGAAAGCCAGCCGCAGACACAGGGGGAGATGCGAACTCCCGGCAGCTTCAGAAGTTTGCAAAAACGCAGGCTTTTTGCGCGCGGGGGTGGGGTGGGGGGAATAACAAAAAAAATCGCAGCCCCTCTGCGAAGGGTCGATGCTGTTTGATGGGGAGGAGAACAAAGCCGGATGAGAGAGAAAGAGAGAGAGAGGGAGGGAGAGATGAGCTTTATTTTGCCAAAAGTAGCAGCAGGGCAGCAGGGAGCCTTGGAGAAAAATCCTTCTAACCTAGAAGCTGGCTTGCGGACTCTCTTCGGGTACCCGATCGCCACTTTTTCCAAGGGAAGAGGTCAGGATCATCTGCAATTGTAGCAGCGCCAGCGTATAAAAGCAAAGGCGAGTGGTCTACTTTGGAAAAAAGAGCGTTGAGCTGCAAAAGCGCTGGCTGGGGAGATTCTGATTTCTCTCTCCCTCTCCCTTTCTCTCCTTGCCCTTCTCTTCTCTGAGTGTTTCTCCCTAGGAATCACTCTCTCTTGCTCTCTCTCCCCCTGGGTAACTCCCTCCAAAGACTTTGAAGCACCAGCGAGGGCTGCGGAGACCTCAGTATTTATACTTTCTTCCCCCGCTTTGACATAAGAGGTTTATTTTTGATCTCTCTCACTATTCCACAGTCCCCTCCCCTGGGACCCGGAGAGCTGGAGGAGGAGGAGAAATGAAAGGGGTGGGGGAGTTTTTGGGATGGGAGCTGAAGCCAATCAGGAGCCAGGAGGACCCGCCTCTCTTGTTTAAGTGTCAACGCAAACATCCCCCCCCCCCTATTCTCTTGGCGTTAACTCTTTCGGGGCCTCTGATCAGCCTGTGCGGCGATCAGGAGCTGTGCTAATATAAACAAAACTTAAAAGTCAGGAATTTCTTTTTCGTCTGTAATTCCGCAACACTTTGAGTTTAGGCTGCCGGCGCCGCCTTCTGCTGCCTTTTGCCAGGGCTTCTCGGGGCTTGGGGGGGGGGGGGGGGGGGGGGGGGGAATTGAAAAAGGAAAATTTCCCAGTCTTCAAGTGAACAAAATACATTTTATCAGCTGCTGCTTACCTTTGACCTCCCCCCCCCCCCCCAAATGTCGGTTGTCCCAAAAAGAACAGTCACTAAAGCAAGCGAGGAATTCTGTCTTATTGTACCAGCCGATTAGCCAGGAGGATTCATGAAGGTTTCATCTCAGAATTTCCTTAGGGGTGTTATATGGAAATAGGTAGAGGACATAAGTAGATCTGTCTGTCCATCTGTCTGCCTGCCTGTCTGTCAACCTACTTATCATCTATTTATCGATCTATATGCCCATCTTTGTCTGTGTTTATCTACCTATTTACCAATCACATCTAACACTAGTTTTTTTCACCCATTTCTTATTTCATAGATGGTATTTTACAGTTCCTTGTGACTTTTTGTAAAAGGAAGAGAAGAACAGAAGAGAAGCCAGTGTTGGGTCAGGCCAATGGCCCGTCCAGTCCAACACTCTGTCACATAGTGGCCAGAAATACCAGGTGCCCTCAGGAGGTCCAGCAGATGTTAGCTAGAACTTACTTCTGTCCTCAGTATGTAAAATATCAGAAAGACCAAAAAAATATATCCAGAAATCTCCCAGCCACAAAAATGAATGTTGTGTGTAAACAGTTCCCCTTAAAACAAAGTTTCCTCTTTTGCTTGGACCCTTTTCATCCTGGCTCTTCTGCTCACGAACTGCCCCCACTGTGTAAAATTTTTCTTTTTGTTCCTATCCCGTGCTGATGCAGTTGCCAGAAATAACTTGATATAAGAACACAATGGCTATCCCTTAATTAATTTGGTTTTTTTAATCGAGTAGAGCTCTGTGCATTCCCCATGCCCTGGTCAGTGTCCGCAGAACAAGACTAAGGATTTCAGTGACCCCCCCCCCCCCTTAGTTGTGCTATCCAAAATCTCTGCTCCACTGCAGGGAAAATATGATGCATACCTGCTTCACCACCCTGCTTCAGTTTCTAGATACAGGAAACTGTATTGTGCCAAGCCATAGAGAAACCATCTTGTTAAGAGTCTGCGGAAATCCTTTGCATGAGGGATGGAAGGAAGGGAGAAAATGCCTTCAAAAAGGCCAATATCTCATGCACCTGATAGCCATTTCAGTTCAAGAGTGCTTTCCCTCCCGGTGGAATTTCTACAGAGCCTCGTTATTGTCCCCCCACCCCCCACCCAAACAAACAAACAAACAAACAAACTTTTGCATCATGGCAAGAGAGAATGGTTCCTCATTAACGCCCACTGGTCATTAGGATCAGGCCTCAGTTTCATCCATTCCTCTTGTCAGCTGGGAGGTGCTACCGATCAAGCCCCCACCCCCCCTTCAAGCCTTGACTTTTCACAAAGTGCTGTTTGAAACCCTTAATCCTGAAAATATTTGAAAGGATAATATAAGCTGTGTTTTGACGTTCCAAAGACCTGCTCTTCTGGAACTGGGGAAATCAGCTTTATGGCAGAGGTTTGTGGATGCACGAGGGTCAGCATTTAAATACCATTTACTCTGGACTAATATCCATGCGTGTGTTTGTGTATGGGGGGAATATTTATATATGCCTATCTCTGCTGAAAAGTCTCCTCCATATACTCACACACACACCAGCTGTGTCTCAAAATAGCAGTATGATATCCAGGGGGCAAAGTTTCTAATTATTGCATTTCTTTTTTTAAAGGGTGGTTCTTTTGGCTGGGAAAACCCTGAGCATTCATTGATGTCCTCCTTAACGGTGCCAGATGAAAGAAATAGCCAGGGGTAGTGTAGTAAGTTGTGGCAGAGTTTGTTCCAACAAGCACTGAAACTGGTGTCACAGAGAAATTTGTCTTTGATATCTGTCCTAGAAGAAGTGAATTTGGGCAGACATGGTAAGAGGGTGAACCCAATGCTGGGATTTCCAGATCATGGAAGGAGAAGATGAGACCTGGAGACTGGGTTACCAAGTCCCCCCTGGACACTGGCAGGGGAAGGGGAGGGGGTACAGTAGCCAGATCCAGGTTGGGAAACTTCTGGGGATTTGGGGATGGATCCTGGGGGGTGACAGGGATCCCAGTGGGGTACAATGGCATAGAGCTCACCCTCCCAAACAGCCATTTTCTCTGGGGGAACTGATCTCTGTAATCTGGAGATGAGCTGTAATTCTGGGGGATCCCCAGGTCCCACCTGGAGGCTGGCATCCCTACCTGGAGAGCAGGTGGGATGAGGTTGGGCTGAATCAGGAGGAAGACCAAAAGGAGAGCAAATTGTTGCAGAAGTCTAAGATGAATAGCTGTGTAGCCAACTGTGTTGAGCCAGGAGAATTACTGTGGTCAACCAGCACCGGAGCTGAAGACGGAGACCGGACGCCAGGGAAAGAGGCCCTCTGCTGGTGCAATTACCGCAGCAAGATAGCTCCCAGGAACAGATAAGGCGCAAGGTCCTCAGTCAGTCCAGGCAGATGTTTGGCTTGCAGATTAAGTACTCCATGCTGTGATTGCAGTTTCCCCCAAGGGTGTGCGGGGCAAGCTGTGAGCCATTCAGAAAAGAAGCATTTGCTTTGTGTGTGTATGGAGGGGGCTTTAAGACACTGTAAATAAGAGCACTTTGAGAGCAACCAAAAAATGAATCCTAGTCAATACTGCTGCGTACTTTGGTGTGTTGGAGATGGAGTACGGCGTGCATGGAAGCACAGTAATTCTGCATGCTTTGCCATTGCGCATTAAGACTGGCAGAACAAAACACTCGGTTGTAATGGCGCAGATGCAAAAGGGGTGTTAAATCCAGCATAGCCAAAGGGAGGAGCTGACCTCTCTTTCTCTGTTACTTTAACGTTCATGGGTCTCTTATCAGGCATCCCCAAGTGGTTCATGTGCAATATAAAATTAAGATAATAATAAATCCCAGTGGCACAGTCAAAGTAATGAAGCTTATAAAAAGCAACAGTAAAAAAACCCCAAATGCATCAGTGAGCAAAATCCAAACAGCAGTACTGGGAGCAGATATGATAGGATGCACCAGCGCCCTTAAGCTTTGCAGCAGATGAAGGCCTCCACTGTCTTCCCCAAACCCAAAGAGAGTTATCCTGTAGAATCTCTGTAGGCCTTGTTTCTTGACACCACCAACCTGGCCTCCAAAGGGCTCATTATTCTGAACAAGCTTTTGTGACGATTTCAGGTGAGCTGGCAGTTCCTATAGGAGAAGACTAGAATAGGATTTCTACATTACAGGCCAAAGAGTGCCATGTGCAAAGAACAGGTGCCTGGGTGGCAGATATTGGCTTCGAATAACTCAAGCAAGCAAGCCAAGCTGCTGGTTAAAGGGGAAGCTCCCTCCCAGTATTACCAGGAGTATTAGCCACCCTGGCTGTGATGGCCAGCTCCTTCCAGTTTCCCAAGCCGAGGAAAGGAGTGCATAGGATCTTTTGCTGATTTTTGTTTGTTTGTTTTTGTACTGTTTGGTGGCAGTTTACTGTTTTTCCCCTCTGTATCATTGCTTCCCAAGTAGGCATGCGGTGTACTGTTTTTAATGAATCTTGTTAGATGCCTTGAGCTTTTTGGGGAAATTCTACATTTTTTTAAAAAAACCAAAACAATAAAAGCTCAGAATAGGGCCCCAGCCTGGTCTTAGATCCCAGCCTGCAGCTGAGAGAAAAGGAGAGAGCAGGTAGAAATGGCAGCAGGAGCAAAAGGGTCACGGTGATCCCACCCAGATACCTGTCAGGTGCATCCGCCTGCTCAGGCATGACCAGTAAAACAGACTTGTTGCTGTCAAGTCACAGCTGACTTATAGCGACCCTGGAAGGTTTCCGAGGCAAAAAACATTCCGAGGTGGTTTGCCATCGCCTGGCTTCCTACCACGAGGCTGGTATGCATTGGAGGTCTCCCACCCAAATACTAGCCAGGGCTAACTATGCTGAGCGTCTGAGATCCGACAAGATCAAGCTAGCCTGGGCTATCCAGGCAGTCCATGGGGTGGCCTGATTTGAGAGCCAGTTTGGTGTAGTGGTTAAGTGCGAGGGCTCTAATCTGGGCGAACCGGGTTTGATTCCCCACTCCTCCACTTGCAGCTGCTAGATGACCTTGGGCTAGCCATAGTTCTGACAAGAGCTGTCCTTGAAAGAGCAGTCTTCAAAAGAGCTCTCTCAGCCCCACCTACCTCACAGGGTGTCTGTTGTGGGGAAGGGAAGGGAAAGGAGTTTGTAAGCTGCTCTGAGACTCAGTGTGAAGGGCGGGGTATAAATCCAATCTCCTCCTCTTCTACTGTGCAGTAGGAGTGATTGTAGAGTGGGTGGTGGCAGTGGTGGTACTGCATCTCCTTGGAAAAATCAGGCCTGCCCTCCTCTCCTCCCTTCTGTGCTATGCATGCTGCCATCCCCTTCTCTCTTCTTCCTCTGCCAAGTAGTCAGAAGGTGGGCGGCAGTGATGGCTACATGCCATTGTTCACTCCTGACTCACCTGCCCAGGTGAGCAGTGATGGCTTCTAGGGGCAGCTAGGAAGAGAGCAGGAGAGTGGGGACAAGTTATAGTTGTGGGACTTAGCAGCAGCTGCTTAGTTCTTTGCTCGGGTGAGCAACGGAGGAGTAGTGGCAACTAGCAGCTTCAGGGGCTGTTGCTACCCTTGCTATGTCATGCCATGCCTGGGCTGCCACCTTGCCAAAGGCTGCCCCAACCCAGACATGGACCCGATCCCATCCCTTCACTGATGAAATCCCCTTCCTTAAACATAGCACAGCTGGGCCAGGCAGGCCTACTGTGATCCGCAAGGGCTGAGGTTTGCTTGCACAGATCCTGTGACCGCCGACTGTTGGCAAAGACAAATATTTGTCTCCAAAGCTGCCAGTGCACAGTGATGCTTGTAAAGTGCTTGTGGACAATGCTTTGGAACAGGAAGGGCCTCATTCTCAATTCTCATGCCCTCCTATAACCTTTGATCTTAGAGGACACCCCTGGAGTTTTGTGTCCAGGTGGTCCTAATTTTCATTAGTGTTCCAGTTGCAACCTTTCACCTGGAATGTCTTGTGGCTTTTGCCAGCCTGCTAAGATTAAAAATACAACAGAGGAACAGTTGAGTGAAGGACAGCAATCAAGACATTTCCTTCCAGAACCGTCTTTAATTGGAGGAAGAGGCCACAGTTTCAAAGGCAACAAGGGCGGGAATCTTGTTTCCTGCGATTGTCGGAGGTTATTTATCGAGGGAATTTATATTCCCCCTCTTCAGAGTCCTGCTTCAGGAGGCTGTCGCCAAACTGTCAAAAGATCATTCGTTTCAGAGGGTCGCTGATTTGGCCAGCAGTAGAACGGTTATATTTGAGTCCAGCCACAGCACAGAGACCAGCAAGAGTTTCAGGTCTCAGCTTTCGACAGTCAAAGCTCCCTTCATCAGATACAGTAGAGGAGAAATGGAGATCCGAGTCCTTTTATCCGACTCATCCCTCTCACCTTCTGACCAGCAGGATAAAAGGATGCAGATCTCCATTTCTACTATGCTGTGTCTGAAGAAGAACAACAAGAAGAAGAGATTGGATTTATACGCTGCCCTTCACTACTCGGAGTCTCAGAGTGGCCTACAATCTCCTTTCCCTTCCCCTCTCCTCCCCACAACAGAAACCCTGTGAGGTAGGTGGGGCTGAGAGAGCTCTTTTGAGAACTGTTCTTTCCAGAACAGCTCTGAAAGAACTGTGACTGACCCAATCAGCAGTTGCATGTGGCGGAGTGGGGAAACAAACCTGGTTCTCCCAGCTCCAAGAAGGGGGCTTTGGCTCTCAAAAGCTTCCACCCTGAAACTCTTGTTGGACTCTGAGGTACTAGTGGATGAAAGGTTCATATGTTTTTTCATTTAAAAAAGAGAGTTTCAAGCAACGTCAGAATGACACAATCTGATGTCACTTGGCATTTCTGGCACAAGGTGTTTACATCTGTGTATCTGACTGAACCTGGGGT
This sequence comes from Lepidodactylus listeri, assembly GCA_029233225.1. Classification (NCBI taxonomy): domain Eukaryota; kingdom Metazoa; phylum Chordata; class Lepidosauria; order Squamata; family Gekkonidae; genus Lepidodactylus; species Lepidodactylus listeri. Next base: position 60,136,693 of record JARCFY010000014.1, read on the forward strand.
TCGGTTTCATGAGAACAGTTGCTATTCTCCCCGATCAAATCCTTGAAGATACCTCTTTGAGCCCCGAAAAACTCTCCTGTTAAGTCCTTCCTCTTCTGTTGCAGAACGAAAGTATCTTCCAGTCTTCCCCCTCCGCGCCTGGGCATTCTCGATGAAACAAGCTGGGATTGGTGTGAAGTGGCGCCTCAGGAATGGCCAGTCCCCAAAAGTCCTTTCTTTTGCACCTGTCCCTGGATATGCTCTGAGATGCGCTCAAACCCTGAAAATGCAAGAGACCTGTTTGCCTCAAGTGCTCCATGTGTGGTGATGAGTCACTTTGAATGAATACAGTCCCTGCTCTTTGCCAGGGTGCAATACAGCTGCTATTACCAGGCTGATCTATCCTACAGAAAGAGTTCCTTTTAGGGCTAGTTTTTGCAGGATGTTGCCGTGGAATGTTGTACGCACCACAGTCTCCCCCCACATCTGCGTTCATGGGAGCAGGCTAATATATGAGCCGGTAGCGTGTAGATGTCAGCTACGACAACTTGTGTGATCTTCCTCCTCTTAAAAAATATACATCCATGATGCCAGAAACAGTTGCGTCTGACAGCTGCTAGCTTCTAGCTTGTACGCGCCTCATTCCTGTGGATGCAGCTGCAGCAACTGTGCCTGCAAGATCGCGCCCCAACATAACTTGCAAAGTGGTGCTGGAAAGTGCCGTCAAGTCGCAGCTGACTTATGGCGACTGCATTGGGTGTTCAAGGAAAGAGTTGTCCAGAGGCGGTTTGCCCTTGCCTGCCTCTGTGTTGTGACCTTCGACTTCCTTGGTGGTCTCCCATCCGAGTCCTAACCAGGGCAGACCCTGCTACTGAGAGCTGCTGAGATCAGGCTTGCCTGGTCTATCCAGGTCTGGGCAATTTGCAAATTAGCCCTGCTTAAACCTTCAAGCGATCAGAAACTTACCAAGGAGACTGTGAGCAGGTGTGGTATGGTTGCCAGCTCTGGGTTGGGAAATACCTGGAGATTTTGGGGGCAGAGCCTGAGGAGGGTGGGGTTTGGAAAGGGGAGGGGCTTCAGTGGGGTCTATTGTAAAATCACTCAGCCTTGCCTAAATAGCAAATGAATTGTATTGAACTTGTTGCTTGATGTAGACATTTTTGCAAATGTTTCCAAAAAGGGGAATCTAGAGCCAGCTATACAGTGGTACCCTATGCACAGTCAATCCAGTGGCAATCCTTTGATTTTAATAGGCTTAGACTGGAGCAACTCTGCATAGGATTGCACTGTTATTTTGCTCAAAAGTGGACAATTCTGATGTGAGGATATTTTGCGCTCATGTTTGTTTCTCAGACAAAGCTCTGATATATTGAACAATCTGATCCCAGACACCTGTTAAGGGTGTTTTTTTTTGCAAAATAATGCCAATACAATAAGAAGTGGAAGAAGACATTTTAAAAACGGAAGACACATTCTGCCCAACGTAATTGTTGAAGTGGCTTTATTAAGCTGTAAAATGCAAATAAAATTTTTAAAAATTAAGCATTGCTTGTGAAAACAGCTCTTGTGTGTAGAGGCAAACATTTAAGGAGTACCTTGTCTGTCAGACCAGTAATCAGCAACTGGAGGCCCCTGGGCCAAATCAGTTTCCTATAAAGTGATCACCAGGCCCCTCCTTACCACTTTCCACCCATTCTTCAAAGTGTGTAGTGTAGTGGTTTGGTGTAGTGGTTAAGAGCAGCGGACTCTAATCTGGAGAACCGGGTTTGATTCCCCACTCCTCCACATGAAGCCAGCTGGGTGGCCTTGGGTCAGTCACAGTTCTCTCAGAACTCTCTCAGCCCCACCTACCTCACAGGGTGTCTGTTGTGGGGAGAGGAAGGGAAGGAGAGCATAAGCCACTCTGAGTGAAGGGTGGGGTATAAATCCAATCTCCTCCTCCTCCTCCTTCGTAACACAACTGTTAACGAGGGCTGCTCTTTGGCTCATTAGGAGCCAGCTTCAGCAGGGTCCTGAATTCATCCAGGGCTGGATGAATGCTGAGCTGGTTTCAGGCCGTTGTTATCTTAGAATGACTACAGTGATTGAAATTCATCCATGCAAGACATTGTCACTATTCCTACTGTCTGGGCCAAAGGAAATGGGGGTCAGAAGAGCGGCTGCTGATGACCTTTCCGCCCATGATTTCTCCCATAATCTGGATGAAGAATTACTCACCCATGCCCATGTCTGGGTCTTCATGGAATCTGTTCACTGTCCTCTTCAGCATGGCGAGCAGGAAGAGTTGCCTGTTACCTTGGAAGCAGCAGCGAACAGGGTGGAAGAGCGCTTGGATGGCGTCCTCATGCCCCATCTTTGCACCACTCACTTTTATCCCTGACCACTTTCCTGGCACTCTGTTGTGTCATTTGCAGAAGCCCCCACAGCTAACAATTGTAACCCCCGCCGTGGCCTGGCGTCCCCTCCTTTCACCCTTTAAAGCTGAGCTCAAAGCACAGCGGAGTATCTAAAGGTGTGTGTAAAATGCCAGAGGGAACTTAAATGGTGTGTGCGTGAAATGCAGCTTAGTTGCCATTTTGAAGGTGGAGCTGAGGGCTGTGCTTTGCCACGGATTGGCTGCAGGGAAAGGATCCATACGGATGCTGTGCCCACAGCCACTCTCCAGTTCTCTTTTGAACAACAGCACAGGTGGTATGAGAGCGCAACAAGTCAGCCTTGTTCCATGGAAGCTACCCCCAAAATCAGGTGCACCCCACTGGCCGTATGGGGTAAAATCCCTTTGGAGGAAGCTACCACTCTTAGTCTGGGGAATTTCATTTCCATGAATTCCATCTGTAACAAAACCCCTTGCTCTAGAAAACACCACTAGATGTCAGTCTTGCCTCGTGGTCTCCTGCCTTCTGTTGAAAACACTGAGGAAAAAAGACAATCGTACGCATACACAATCTATAAATCAATTATAAATATAAATCTTTAAGTCAATTATAGATTGTAACATGCAAGAAATATTCCATGTCCAGGACAATACAATCTGTAAACTATAATTAGCTCAGTTAATGGTGACATGCAGTAACCGAGAGAAGACTTGCTGAAGTAGAAATACCAAATCAAAGTAAAGAACTACAAACTATCCCACCATGTCCTCCAAGCATCTTTTAGGGACTGCCCCCCCCCCCCCAAACTGGTACCTGTACCTGGTACATCGCAGATCCCTGTTTCATCCTCTATTTTGTTTGCCTTTTGGAGATATATTGTTAAGACTTTGCTAGTATGAAATATCATTTCTTCGAGGTACAGGGGATTCTACAAGTCACATTTCAAGGGGTGCTGCAGGTGGAGCCATGGCTCAGTGGCAGAGCATCGGCCTTGCATGCAGAAGGTCCTAGGTTCAATCCCTGACATCTCCAATTAAAAGGATCAGGTAGTAAGGCAGCAGGGAAAGAGGAAGGCCAAACATTAGACAGGTTGACTCAATAAAGGAAGTCACGGCCCTCAGTTTGTGAGACCTGAACACAGCTTGTTAAGGTTTTAAAGGAAGGTTTTCCTTGCTCGAAAGCCAGTCGACTCTAGGGGGCAGTGCTCATCTCTGTTTCCAAGCCAGCGCTGTCCAAAGACTTTTTCCATGGTCATGTGGCTAGCATTACTAAATGCCAAGGCACACGGAACGCTGTTGTCTTCCCACCAAAGCGGTACCTGTTTATCTACTTGCAATTTCTTGCTTTCGAACTGCTAGGTTGGCAGGAGCTGGGGCCAGAGATGGGAGCTCACTCTGTCATGCGCCACTTGGGTCTCAAACTGCTGAGCTACCGACCTTCCAGTCTGCAGCTCAGTGTCTTAACCTCTGAGCTACCGCGGCCCTGCATGTTAAGGTTTTGGAGGTAATTAGTTGATAAGGTCGTCATAAGTTGGAAATGACTTAGTGCTGCTTAACACACACAGCAGGTCAAGTGAAAGACTTCAGCGTGAGTCCATGGGAGCCACTGCCAGTCAGAGTAGACAGTACTGGACTTGAGAGACCAAGGGTCTGACTCAACAAAAGGCAACTCCCTGTGTTCATCTGAGTTGTATTTGCAATATATGGGTTCTCCTACTGCATAGACCCCAGTTGTCCCAATGGCAGGTATTTTGCTAGGCGTACAATGACATGAGTATTCAGTCTAAGAAAGGAAGATGCCAAATACTGGCATGGTATATTTAAAAAAAAGACTACTTCTTGCTGTTATGCTCTGCTCTTCAAAGAGAAGCTCAAGCATTGCTTGTGTCGGGTGTTTTGCGACCTAACATATTTTTTAAGTAACCTCCAGAGGGCACTCTTCTTTTTTTAATGGCTTTGAATATGGTTTCACAGGATTAGGTTTGAAAGGTGGACACCTTTTTCCTGGTTGAGCTCTTTGGCGGCTTCTGATGGCAAAATATTTTTCACGAAGATCATATTTCTAGTATAGCAGAATGCTGAAGGCCAGTAAGATGGCATCCATCCATTTACTCAGTCCAGAGGCTGAGGCAAAGGGCTCTTTAACACCTTCCTCCCCAGAGAAAAAACAACACAAAGGGCTCTTTCACTCATTTGTCCCCAGCAGGAATAGCAGCATAAACAAAGGACACTATGGCTCCCTCCTCTCCAGTAGGAACTGCTCCTTCCTCCTCAGTGGGAATAGCAACTCAACTGAAGGGCTGTTTTACTCCTTCCTCACCCATGAGAACAGCAACATGGGCAAAGGGCTCTTTTACTCCCCTTCCCCAAGTTGGAACAGCAGCACAAGCAAAAGGCTCTTCAGCTCTCTTCTCCCAAGTGGGAATGGCAAGCTAGGCAAAGGACTCTTTTCCTGCCCAGTAGGAACACCACCACAGGCAAAAGTTCTTTTAAAAAATTGCCTCCTCAGCAGAAATAACAACACAGGCAAAGGGCTCTTTTAGACTCCCCGCCATGGGAACAACACCATAGTCTCCTTAATTACCTCTGTCATGATCCAACCACTCATTGGCCCTCTCTTCCTGGTTTCTAGGCTGGGGAGCCAGCGCTTGTGTGGGGCGTGCTTGAACTAGGGTTGCCAATCTCCAGGTGATGCCTGGAGATCTCCTGGAATTATGACTGATCTTCAGGCAACAGAGATCAGCACCTGGAGAAAATGGCCATTTTGGAAGGTGAACTCTATGGCATTACATCCCATTGAAGTCCGTCCCCACCCCAAATCCTGTACTCCTCAGGCTCCACTCCCCAAATCTCTAGGTATTTCCGAACCCGAACCTGGCAACCCAGGCTTGTACTTCCTTTTGTCAAAGCCTAGCCTCTCTACCTTTTGGGCTGTCTGTCATCAGCCCAACAACTGTGGGCTCCTCCAGTGGCCTGGCTCACTGAAAGTGGCATTTCCGTGTACATGCATGTGCGGAATAATTATTCCCCTTCCTCTCAGCCCTAAATAAATCTTTCTAGCTCAGCCAGGTGTTTTGTATCTCTGCATGGATGAATAGCCAGGTGCACAGATAACCACAATCTTAGGTATTTACAAGAGAAAAAAAAATATATTGCTATTAACTAAAAACATCTTTTGCAGACTAAGAGGACAACAGCAGGGGAATATCTATCAGAATGCAGTGCATGGGTTGTAGAAAACTCTAGGAAATGCAAAAGGAATATCGGCTTAGTCACGCTGGTTGCTGAGTTACCTTGGCATTTCTCTCAAAGAAATGGACACAAGACGGTAGGAACGCTAAAACAAAGCATGGTCTTGGCATCTGGGCAGACTTCATTTCTGTTCCTTCCCGTCCTGCTGGTCTTGGTGTGCGTCCCTTGAGTGAGCTGAGCATTTAACTCTGAACATTTAACCAATCCTGTATTTGTGCACTAAGCTATCCACTTCCTGCCAAGGCAGGCATTTAACTAATCATGTTGGGTCAGTCACTAATCACTACCGATTGTTAGCTCTTCAGGCTGCAATTAGAGATGCCAGCCTCCAAGTGGGGCCTGGGGACCCCCCAGAATTACAGCTCATCTCCAAGCTACAGAGATCAGTTTCCCTGGAGAAAATGGATGCTTTGGACGGTGGACTCTCTGGCATTGTACCCCACTGAGGTCTGTGTCCTTGCCAAGCTTCACCCCCTAATCTCCAGGAGTCTCCCAACCCCCTAACCTCCAGGAGTCTCCAGGAGTCTCCCAGTCATGCCAGTGGTGGTGATGGTGATGGTGGTGGGGAAACCTTGCAACCCTAGCTGGAATATTAAAAGTAACTCATCTCCCTCCTCCCTGATAACATCTCCAAATGGTCTCCACTTTCCCCTCCATTTATCACTATAAACGTTTGTGTTTCTTTCCTAAGTATAGCATGAGGATCTGATGGCAGAGGTCACAGACGACTATGTGTTTCCCTGGAGGCAGACGGCCTTGTATCCATTACACGACCGCATCCTCCTCAGTAGGAATAGCAACACAGGCAAAGGGCTCTCTCAGTTTCTTCTCCCCAGTGGGAACAGAAGCACAGGCAAAGGACTCTTCAGCTCCCCACCTCATGGGAATTGCAAGAGAGGTCTTGGTAGAATTGTGTCATTATTATGTGCTTATTATTACCTGTCCCATTTCACTGGGCTCACTTACCAGGTTCATAGCAAAGGAAGAAGCAGAGTTATTATAATTCACACTGGCACGTGAGTGGTTAAAGAGCCCTTTGTCCTGTCTCAGCTCAACTGGAAGAAAGTGGCTGATGTCAATAATCATGGGTTGTCCTTGGGATCAGGGCTATGCCAGGGACCAGACCAAACCCCTGGGCTGCCAGCAGCTAGTCCGTCTCCTGGTGGTAGAATGTGCCATCAAGTCGCAGCTGACCTATGGTGACCATGAAGGGTTTTCAAGGCAAGAGACGGACAGAGTTGGTTTGATGCCTCTGCATCACAACCCTGGACTTTCTTGGTGGTCTCCCATCCAAATACTAATTAGGACCAGCCCTGCTTCACTTCTGAGATCTGCTGAGATTGGGCTAGCCTGGGCCATCCATGTCAGGGCAACCTTCTCATCCCTCCTCTCCTAGGATATGGGAAAGAGACCTGTCCAGGTTAACAGTTCTGCTGCAGGTTCTTCAGGTGACCCCAGAATCAGGCAAAGCATGTTTTGGCTGATTCACTGAAGCACCACTCAAAGTAAGTCTGTTGGCTGGCTGGCCTGATCTCATGCGCGACATCCAGATGTTACATGGACACAATCAACCTGACTAACCCAAATAATCCCAGTCCACACCCAAACGTTAGAGGGCCTTCATCCAGGTTGCGCTGTTGCTGTGTTTATGGACTGTTCAGAAACAAAGAATGAGCTGTAAAGCCATTCGCCTGGCCTGCATATGCATCTTCGGTATGTTGGGTTTGTGAACATGCCAAGTGCCAGGTTTGTTCCAGATGTCTAAACTCTGAGCAACCTCTTGTGGTCTGTTGCTTTTGTGCTGTTGTAAAAGCAGCTCTCCTTCAGCACTACCTACGCATTTCCAACTGTGATGCTCAGCATGAGCTTTATTAATCTGGAACGAACCCCGGGCAGAACAGGTGTGTGCGCTATAACTCTATATCAAGCTTGGCTGGAAACTCCAGCGTTGTCTGTTAAACTTTGGTCCTGGGTGCCAATGTACGGGTGATGGTTTTGTTCCAGCTTTGGATGGGTTCTTTGGGCCTGCATCGCTGGAGCAAGGATTCCCCAAACTGAACTTTTTGTTGGAGTGAGTCACTCAGCATGCCTGGACATTAGAGGGCACTACATCACTCTAAGTGCATGTAAGTGTTATCTCCTTGAAGGGTATGTCTCTCTTTGTCTTAACCTGGGAGCTGCCTCAGACCCCTCCTTTCTCGCTTTGTCCTCTCCCTCTCTGCACATGGCCTTCCATGGAGACTCATGTCTCTGCAGGTCTCTCCTGTGCAGACAACACCCTCTTCCTCCCACTCAGATGATGCTGGACAAGCTGGCCATTTGTGACAGCGAAGGAACTCTTTAGATCCGGCTTCTTTCTTTTCCTTTGACTGCAGCCTGAATGTGAACTGGATCTACTTGGATAAATGTAATTTTACCTTTTTTGCGAAACACTTCTTGGGAGAAGCGCTCAGTATCACACTTCTATGACTGGGCAAAAGTCTGCTATATTAACCAAATATCCCAATACTTTTTGGCCACACTGGCCTTTCAGAGATTCACGCCCAAATGGCAAACTATTTATCCCCTCCCAGGGGTGGAGATGTGCTCCCCCCCCAGCCCACATACCCAGCATATCTCCCCCCCCAGGTCAAACTCTGAGCTCATTTTATGCATAGGTTTGCCTTCTCTAATAGGTGGGGCAGCTTTACTTCCAGCTGAGGCTTCAGAGAACTGAGTGGAACAAAACAAACAAGCAGTGATTTATTCATAACCCACAGGAACGTCTCTAGCTCTGTTGCCAAGTCCAATTGTATCTTAATGTCTATGTACTGTTAGCATTAGGAACATATACACTGAAGAAGAACGTGAGGAATTTTTTTATGTTTAAAAGCTTTAAGAACATAAGAAGAGCCCTGCTGGATCAGACCAGCAGTCCATCTAGTCCAGCATCCCGTCTCAAAGAGTGGCTGACCAGTTCCTCTGGACAGCCAACAACAGGCCAAGGCTTTCCCCTGATGTTCTCCTGGCCCTGGGATTTGGAGGATTAGTACCTCTGAATGTGGAGGTTCCCCTCAGTCACCAGGGCTAGTAGCCATTGATAGATTTCTCTTCTATGAGTCTGTTTGATCCCCTTTTAAAGCTGTTTATTTCTGCGGCCATCACGACATCCTCTGGCAGTGAATTCCACATTTTAATCACTTTCTGTGGAAGGTAGTATTTCCTTTTGTCTGTCCTGAACCTACTGCCCATCAGCTTCATTGAATGCCATCAAGTTCTTGTATTCTGGGAGAGCGAGAAAAAGTTCTCTTTGTACTCCATGCATAATTTTACAAACCTCTATCATATCCCCCCCTCAGTCGTCTCTTTTCCAAAATGACAAGTCCCAGACTACAGCCTATCCTCCTAGGGAAGGTCCTCCAACCCCCTCACTATCTAGGTTGCCCTCCTCTGCCCTTCTCCCAGCTCTGCAATATCCTTTTTGAGATACGGTGACCAGAACTGTACACCATGTTCCAAATGAGGCCGCACCATTGATCTGTACAGGGGCATTCCAATATCAACTGTTTTATTCTCAGTCCCTCTCCTAATATTCCCTGACATACAGTTTGCCTTTTTCACTGCTGCAGCACCTTGGGTTGACATTTTTATTGAGTTATCCACTACGACCCCAAGATCTTTTTCTCTCAGCAAGTTCAGATCCCATTATCCTATACCTGAAGTTGGGATTTTTTGTCCCAACGTGTATCACCTTGCAGCTTTTCTGAACATCTCTTGTGTAAATGAATAATAACTGCCTTCGGGAACCCTTGACTCGCTTGAAGCACCCAGCGAGGGGGAACAGTGGGTGGGCAGAGCAGGGGGGCAAATGGGTGGAATTTGGAGTGCTTTCATGGATCATTTTTTTAAAAAAACCCAGAAATATTCTTATTATAAAAACAAACTCTTGTTCTTTCGATGGAAGCTATTCTACTGTAATATAAAAGATTTCTTAAAAAAATATACTTAGGTATGGCAAATTAATGGATGTGATTGTATTGCAAATTAAAAGGACATAGGGAGCAGGGAAATAAATGTTAAGGTGGAATATAGATTCCCCCCTGCGCTGTTTTCTTTCAGGGAGGGACAGACAGTCCAGCCTCAGGCTCCCCCCACACTCCGGCATGTCATTAGCTTCAGACTGTTCCTTCAACAGGGTGCTATGGCTGGTCAAAGACCTTTGAAAAGTTAGACGTTTCCTGTGTTTGCACATATATTATTTTTATATAATATTTTCCATTTGTGTATATTGTGAATATCTTAAAGACTAACAAAATATGTGGCAGGGGATGAGCTTTTGTGAGTCACTGCTCACTTAAGAACATAAGAGATGCCAGTGTTGGATCAGGCCAATCCCATCCAGTCCAACACTCTGTCATACAGTGGCCAAAAATACCAGGTGCCGTCAGAAGATCCACTAGTGGGGCCAGGACACTAGAAGCCCTCCCACTGTTGCCCCCCCCCCCAAGCACCAAGAATACAGCGTATCACTTGCCCCAGACCCAGAGAGCCTATCTATACCTTGTGGCTAATAGCCACTGATGGACCACTGCTCCATATGTTTATCCAGTCCCCTCTTGAAGCCGTCCATGCTTGTAGCTGCCGCCACCTCCTGTGGCAGTGAATTCCATGTGTTAATCACTCTCTAGTGAAGAAGAACTTCCTTTTATCCATTCTAACCCGACTGCTCAGCAATTTCATGGAGTGCCCACGAGTTCTCGTATTGTGGGAAAGGGAAAAAAATACCTCTTTCTCGACCTGCTCTATCCCATGCATAATCTTGTAAACCTCGATCATGTCACTCCAAGATCAATTCCCCTGGAGAAAATGGCTGCTTTGAAATTGGTCTCCAGATGACAGAAATTGGTCCCCCTGGAGAGAATGGCTGCTTTAAAGGGTGGACTCTGTGGCATCATATCCCTCTGAGGACCCTCTCCTCCCCAAACCCTGCCCTCTCCAGGCCCGGTTGCCACTTTGGGGTCAGGAAGCAATTTTCTCCAGGCCAGATTGGCCAGGGAACCTGGAAGGTTTTGTGTTCTTTTTTGCCATCTTCTGGGCATGGAGCAAGGGTCACAGGGGTTGTAGTGGGAGGTAGTTGTGAATTTCCTGCGTTGTGTAGAGGGCTGGACTAGATGACCCTGGAGGTACCTTGCAACTCTACAATTCTATGATTTTAAGCCTGTTCCACTGAGGAACCGCTCTGCCAGGAAGTCCTTCCTGATGTTTAGCCAAAAACTCTTTTAATTTAATTTCAATCCATTGGTTCTGGTCTGACCTTCTGGGGCAACATAAAACAACTCTGCTCATTCCTCTACATGACAGCCCTTCAAAGATCTGGCTGTCATATAGAGATGCTAGCCTCCAGGTGGGACATGGGGATCCCTCCAGAATTACAGCTCATCCAGACTACAGAGATCAGTTCCCCTGGAGAAAATGGAAGTTCTGGAGGGTGGACTCTATGGCATTATACTCCATTGAGGTCCCTGTCCCTCCCGCCTCCACCCCCAAATCTCCAGGAGTTTCCTAGTCTACATCTGGCAGCTCAACACCCCCCCTTCCCCTGCCTGTGGCCAGGGGACCTAGCAACTCTACATATCATATCACCTCTCAGTTATGCCTCCAGGCTAAACATACCCAGCATCTTCAGTCTTCCCTTATAGGACTTGGTCCCATTTTTGCCATTTATGAATGTTTTGCTCAGCAGTATTCACTGGAGGCTGTTGGACGAAGCCCTGCAAAACAATCAATGCAGTGCCCCCATTCCCCATTTCGGCATGGAAATCCTGCAGACCTCACAAAGGTTAATTGACTTAGTTGGCTAGACACTGATGTTGTAAAAAAATGCACTCAGGCTCTTCCTTGCTAAACGCTACCCATTGATTTATCTGCTGGCAAACCTGAACTCCCTACCCAGTGTAATTCTATGACATCCAAACCCAACAGCAATGCAATCTGGCTGCAAGAGAAGAGCTGCCTCTACACGAAACGGAGGTTGTTAAATTTCCAGTGGGCATCTACCTTTCAGCAGCTGGGATGATCTATTAAGGCTCAGCAGTTCGGAACAACCTCTGCACTGAATGGATGGCACAATTGCCCCAGGTGATAGCCAGAGATCTGGCTGGGCAACCCACTATATCACCCACTATATTCAAGAGGGGCTGTGGCTCAGTGGTAGAGCATCTGCTTGACACGCAGAAGGTCCCAGGTTCAATCCATAACATCTCCAGTTGAAGAACTAGACCTGTAGCCAGGATTTTAAATTTGGGGGGGGGGCTTTAAATAAATTAGGGGGCACCCTGCACCCACCCCTGCATTTGAAAGCAAGAAATTGCAAGTGGTACCACTTCGGTGGGAAGGTAACAACGTTCCGTGTGCCTTGGTGTCTAGTCATGCCAGCCACATGGCCACAGAAACATCTTTGGACAGTGTTGGCTCTTCAGCTTGGAAACGGAGATGAGCACCGCCCCCTAGAGTCGAATTCGACTGGCTTTTGAGCAAGGGAAACCTTTATCTTCAGTTTAAAGGAAAGATCAGCATTGGAGGGGGGATATTTAACCCTTCCCCTTGCATGGGTTTCTCATCAAACAGTTTCATTGCAAATAGGGATGGGCATGAACTGGCCCAAGAAATAAAGTTAGTAATGAATTTTGGGCAGTTCATGGTTTGCAAACTGAAGAACTGCCATGAACTCCCACAGATTTTGATACAGTTCATGGTGGTTTGTGGTGGTTCGTGAAGAGCAGAAAGCAGGGGTTTAAATGGCTCCAAGCATTTTAAACCCCTGCTTTCTGCTCTTCCCTGCCATTCAGGTGTTTGGTTTAAATGGCTTGGCATCTTTTAAACCCTGCTCCCTGCTTTTCACAGGGAGCAGAAAGCAGGGGTTTAAACTTTAAATGGCTTACGAACCAATACGAACTGGCTTGATTCACAAACAGGCCTATCAGTTCATTAGCAACGAACCAAACTGAACTGCCAAAAGTTGGTTCATGGCTATCCCTAACTGCCAAGTTGTTTTCATCAGAGGAAAACATATATGTACCTGTCTTTATCTCCCAGCTCTCTCTCTCTCTCTCTGTGGGGGGGCAATTTTCAGGTGAAAAATGTGAGGTCGTCAAATGCCCCCTCCCCCTTTGTAACCCCTCTTATATTGTTCTAGCAATTGCATCCAGTCTTTTGAATCCAAGAATGAGCAGGGCATGTCGGAAAGAAGCAGACTGCAGAGGGACAAGGGAGTGGAGAAGAGGAAACCCAAGACTGTGGACCCTGTCTTGGCCTTAGCGGTGGAGAAGGATTAAGATGTCACAGCACACTTTAAAAAAAGGTGTAAATTGAAAATCTTAATCCTGAATGCATCATGCACCTGTCTGATCAGCACCACGGAAGCTCTCTGGATGACCTTGGGCCAGTCTCTCTTTCTTAGACTAACTTACGTCACAAGGTGGCTTTCAAGGTAAATGGAGGCAGGAAGACGCATGTACACCATCCCAGGCTCCTTGGATGAAGGGCGGGATGAAAATGTGTCAGAAAAACAGATTGACAGATTATCCTGCATACCTGTCAAGAAGCCATGATTGGTTTTCCCTCCCTGTTTCTTGTATTCTTGGTAGTAGACCTGTGACAAATGTGTGAGATGAGATTGTGCTTATGGCAGCTTTGCCTTGAATTTAGATAGGAGTTGATTTCCGTCCACACAGGAAACCATCTTTCCTGGTCGGATTTTGAGCTGTTGGCTAAGGCAATGGGAAAAATGCAGCTTGGACTGTCTTGGGCAGGGATCCAGTTTCCTATCTCTGCCAGCCTTTTGAATGAAGACAAGTAGAGGGATGACCAAGCCAGCATTTCCGCCACTCTTCCACCCTTCCCACTGTTATCTTTGGCTTGGCGCTCTCAAAAGGATTGTGTCAAACCAGTATGACATTGTTTTAGCCAGAATACAGAAAAAGGGTCTAGAGGTTTTTGCTTCAGCTCCCTCTTTCCTTGTTTTTAGTTTCCAACTTTTCAAATAAGATTTAGACAGGGCAACCAAGGGTGTGTTGGGGAGTAGGGGGCAAAATTCCCAGTGGGGGCTCCTTACCCCCCAATACCCACGAAGATTACGGAACAACCTCTCCATGGAGATGCGCCTGGCCCCCTCACCCCTTGATCTTTACGAGGCAGCTGAAGACAATTTTATTCATGATGCCATTTGATCCGTTCTTCTCTCTACTGGCAGTTTTAAATGATTGTTTTTAACTTGTGGTTTTTATGTATTTTCATAGAATCATAGAGTTGGAAGGGACATCTAGTCCAGGGTCATCTAGTCCAACCCTCTGCAGAATGCAGGAAATTCACAAATACCTCCCCCTCCACACCTACAGTGACCACTGTTCCATGCTCAGAAGATGACAAAAAACCCTCCAGGATTGCTTCCTGACCCCAAAGTGGCAATCAGAATTTCCCTGGGCATGTAAGAAAGGGCCACAAGAACTAAGCACTGAGGCCACCCTTCCTGCCCTCCCTCTCATGATCTGCCTGAATTCACAGAATCAACATTCCTGTCAAATGGCCATCTAGCCTCTGCTTAAAAACCTCCAAAGAAGGAGCGGCCTCCTGAGGAAGCCTGTTCCACTGAGGAACCACTCTGTCAGGAAGTTCTTCCTAATGTTTAGCTGAAAACATTTCTGCTTTAATTTCAACCCGTTGGTTTTGGTTTTATTATTGTCTACACTGCAAACCACCTTGAGTTCCTACAGGATAGAAAGGAGACTAATAGATGTTTTAAAGAAATAAAAATTAAATAAAGGTGGGCGAGTCATGTGACTTGATGACATGTGACGATTGGGTTGGTTCTGGGTGGCATGAAGTTAGGCCCGGGGAAGTATTTTTTCCACGTGGCTTGTTGTAATGTGGCATTCAAAGGAGATTTTATTTCTTATGGTGTGATTTTGTCCTGGAGAACTGAATGCACAGTGAGGGAGGAGAGAGACGAAAAGAAGATCGGCATGTAAACATTGACAGGATTTACAGATTAGGACACAGGATCTGGATTTGAGGAGCAATGGGGCAATCCCAGTACCTCCTCAAATCCAGACCCTCCTGTTCTAATCCTCCAACTGCAGCAGAATGAGGAAATGAGGTAGCAGAGTGCTGAGGGGGTGGAAGGGACTGTACCACTCTGGTCTGCTCTGAAATTCTTCAAAGTTTACTTGACAATACCAAGTAAAAAAGAAAGCAAGTAGAGCATGCTGAAGTTTAGGTTAGGGTTTTTCTTTCCGAAGTACTCATTTCTTTATTTGCAGGGAATTTCTATTGGGTTGCATGTTTAGGAAGTCATTTTTTTTCTTGGAAGCATAGAAACTTTATCTCTGATCCTTCATGTCTCCCAATTAAGGGAAAATGCTGTTCAAACAAATTGCCAAGATGATCTGACTCCAATGGTAACAAGATAAAGACATTTCAGTTACAAAAACAGAAGCAAGTCTTACATGACTTATTCATGTAAGTATATTTAACTTATTGTGAACAGATTAACTTCCAAAAAAAGGTTAACTTCCTACAGTTCCAAGCCCAGGTAAGAGAGAGAAGAGAGGTTCCATACAAAAGGCAAGCAAAGGCTGAAGAGGCTCAACATTTAACTGATGAGAAGGCGGGGCTAACTGCCAAGTGTACCCGGAGAGAATTCGCTTAACCCTTTCCCTCCCAGATCCTCTTGCATGCAGAGTTACAATATCCAACAATTTCTACTTCGGAGGAGTGTTAAAAAGGTGATTCCCACCAAGGGCGTAGACTTTCCAATTTCCGGGGGGGTGGGGGGGCTGGAGCTGGGCCAGAGACATCACAGTCCATTGTCTCTGGTGGAGGCTCAGCACCACCTAGAAAAGTTCGGGGGGGGGGGGGGCTCCAGCTCCCCAGCCCCCTGAAGCTGACGCCTATGATTCCCGCCAGCCTGCATTCTAAAGTGGTATGGCCCATTCCGTGCTCCAGAATTCTGTTCCTCTTTATGTGCATGTGTAGACCAGGCATGCAGTTTTGCATTCTGAGAGTACAGGTGCCTTGCAGCCACTGAAATCCTTCCTTCACTGGAGGATTGTTAAGAGCCCGTAAAGCGGTCAGTCCCTTGCATGTGTGGCTTGCCTAATTTTAAGAAACATTCCTGGCTGCTGATGCAGCCATTCTCCTCCCCAGTCTGAAGCCTAGATCTTACAAAAAGCAGATGAAAGGGACAAACACAACTCTTGCAGTTGGGGTCGGGAACCGGCATGACCGAATCCTCCAGCATTTTAAAAATCCTGAATGTAGAAAACAAGGACATCGGGGAGAAGGTGAAGACAGACCACCTGTCCCTGACACCTAGTTTTCTACCTGCAGGTATTTTTTTTTAACATATGGGGGAATATTCAATCAAGGAAGCCGTAATCTGCACCCAGCAGTGGTACTGTTGACCAGAAGAGTTATGATCTCATCTGCTGTTTGCAAGAACCACTATCTAGGGTGCTTAAATTATATATATGCCAATTTAGTTTTTTGGAAAAGGTATGGTCCATTTTTTTTCACATAAAATGCACCAAACGACTTTCACGAGTGTGAAAGGGGAATGATGCTCCCACAGCCCAGCTGTCTGAGCCCTCTCACGGGGCTTTGGCTTGCCCTGATCTGCCTGCTGTGATGACACCTGGGTTTAAATGATGCAGTGACTTAAATGATGCCAGTCAGCCTAACCTACCACACAAGGTTGTTGTTACTATAAGGATGAGGAAGGATTTCTGTCCTGTTTCGTGTTGCAGTGTTAAGCTGCAGGTGTTTCTAGTCAACAGACTGTGCTGGATTATTTTTGCTTTCTATGTTTTGTGGAAGTAGTGGAACCCTACAGGGATTTGCGGTGTTCTGCTCCAGCCAAACGAGCAGATAATCTTAGGTTATTGTTCATCAGCCGGACTCAGAGACCACTGTCACAGGCACAAATCTTGGGCTCTGACTCACAAAAGCTTCTGTGGCAACAAACATGTTAATCTTTAGGGAGCTGCGGGACTCTCTGATGTTTTCTTAACCATCCTGATCAGGCCTGTAGCCAGGATTTTTTTCTTCAGTGGGACATTTAAATTTTTAAGGGGGTAGTTGATCAAATTAAAGTTAATTAACGAGGGGGTGTGGCTCCCAAATGCTCCACCATAGCTACAGGCCTGATTCTGATATCTTCCTCATGGAGTGAACCAGGCCCTTAACGAAGGTAAAGGTAAAGGTGTCCCTTGCTCGAAAGCCAGTTGAATCCAACTCTAGGGGGCGGTGCTTATCTCCGTTTCCAAGCCGAAGAGCCAGCGGTGTCTGAAGACTTTTTCTGTGGTCGTGGCCGGCATGACTAAATGCTGAGGCGCACCGAACGCTGTTACCGTCCCACTGAAGCGGTACCTATTTCTCTAGTTGCATTTTCTTGCTTTCAAATTGCTAGGTTGGCAGGAGCTGGGGCCAGAGATGGGAGCTCACTCCGTCATGCGGCACTCGGGTCTCAAACTGCCGAGCTACCGACCTTCCAGTCTGCAGCTCAGCATCTTAACCTCTGAGCCACCGCAGCCCCACAGGCCCTTAACTACATGTGATCAAATCACCGAACATTTTTGGTTTTTACTTGAAACCAAAACAAAAGAGGTATGTGTGTTCGGGTCGCAATTGAAGTAGTAGTGCTGGAAAGAGGAAAATCTTCCTGCAGGTTTTTTTTTTTGGGGGGGGGGGGGGATTTAATCCAGAACAAGGCAGGAATAAATTTGCTGGGATATAAATTTTGTTGCCAGATTCCTATTTCTTTTGCCCGGCTACTTTCACATCTCGATTGGGCTTCACATATTGCATGGGAAGCCGGCCATGACAGAGGCAAACTGAGAAAGACTCCAGATTAATCTGTGATAGTGCAGGGATTTATGTAATGGTCCCCCCCCCCCCCGCCCCGCCATGTTTTGTCATGCTAGGGCAGTAAACAATTTTAAACCAACCTTGTAGACAAAGCAATTGGATGCACAAAGTAGCAAACATAAGCAAGCTTACATTATGTTGGGGGGTGCGGATGGAAGTTAAACCCAAGTGTAGGTTCAAACACTACATGAAGTGGGTCAGAGATTAGTTTGGAAACTTCCAGACTTCTCTGGGAAAGATTCACCCACTAATGGGATTCAAACGCTAAGAAACTTCACAATATGAACTTGGTACATTTCAGATGCGTGGAGATCATTCTCAGCTGGAGAATATACACACATACAGGGGAGGACCCCCCAAGTTTCACAGCCTTTTAGAGGACCCCTTCTTGAGTTTCATGGTCTTTTAAACAAATTGCTCAAAACATGACCCCTGTGGGTGTGTGACTTTTAATGGTTTTTATAATTGTTGTTTTTCTTGTGTTTTCAATAGGGACTTTAGTTTGGGGCATAATGCCACAGAGTTTACTTTCCAAAGCGGCTGTTTCCTCCAGGGGAACTGAACTCTGTTGCCTGGAGGTCAGTTTTAATTCCAGGAGATCTCCAGCCACCTGGAGGCTGGCAACCCTAGGATTCTTAATAGGTTTTTAAAATTTATATTATAAGTCGCCTTGAGTTCTTCAAGGGAGGAAGGCCGCTGACAAATACTGTAAATAAATCAATATACCTGGCGCCGCTGACTCAGAGTTCACCTTGTGTACTTGTAAAGTGACCTCTAGCCCACAAAACCTTCTGCTACAAGAAATCTTTACGTCCTTAAGGTGCCGCTGGGCTTCCATTTATTTTTTGCGGCAACCGACTAACACAGCTGCCCCTCTGGAGTTATTATCATGGGAGGTAAACATAACTTGGGGCGGTGGTGTTGGATTTTAAAGATGCACACTGTCTCATTCAAACCAGTCCTCCAGCTGTGCAAAGTAGGTACATGTTCTTCCTGAGCATGCCAATGTGGCACCTGTTTGGATTTCCCCATTTCTGGCATAATGACATGTAGCAGCTGTGGGAGCGGCTCAGGAGAAACACAATCCTGTGCGAGTGAAAAGACTCATGAGCAAATTCTCTTTGCCAGTGCAGGGTGGCAGACTAGGATCTTGGAGACGCAGGTTCGAATCCCACTCTGCTATGGAAGCTGGCTAGGTGATCTTCGGCCAGTCACACTCTCTCAGCCTAACCTACCTTAGAGGGTTGCTATGAGGATAACACAGAAAAGAAGAGAATGATGTCAACTGCCTTGGGTCACTATTGGGGAGGGCTGTGGTGGCTCAGTGGTTAAGACGCTGAACTGCAGACCAGATGAGTGGCAGTTCGGCAGTTCAAGACCCGAGTGCCGCATGACGGAGTGAGCTCCCATCTCTGGTCCCAGCTCCTGCCAACCTAGCAATTCAAAAGCAAGAAATTGCAAGTAGAGACTAAGGTACCGCTTCAGTGGGAAAGTAACAGCATTCTGTGCACCTTGGCGTTTAGTCATGCCAGCCACTTGACCACGGAAAAAGCCTTCGAACAGCACTGGCTCTTCGGCTTGGAAACAGAGATGAGCACCACCCCCTAGAGTCGGATTCAACTAGCTTTTGAGCAAGGGAAACCTTTACTTTCATAAATTAAGTAAGTAAGTAAATAAGTAAGTAAGTAAATATAGAGAGTCTGGATTTGCTTGATACTTATAGCTGAAATTCTGCCACTCTAGGTAATAGCCTACCTTGTCTCTATGGTTGTTCCAGACCTGACAATCTGTATGGCTTCCCCCAGCCTATGAAATCCATGCTTTCCCACCCTCCTCCCTCCACTAAGATGCACAAACCAAGAGTGTGATGTGGTGGAGGCCTGGAGCTCCAGTCTGGCCTCTGCCACGATCTGCTAGGTGACCTGAGGCAGACCCGAGTCTCTCTTAATCTCATTTGCTTTACAGAGTTTAAAATACTGGCCTGCTTTGTAGGACTGTCAATGGGAGGGGCTGTGGTTCAGCGACAGAGCATCAGAAGGTCCCAGGGTCAATCCCCGACATCTCCAGGTGAAAGAATCAGGGAATGGGCTGATGTGAGAGACCTCGGCCTGAGACCCCGGAGAGCCACTGCCAGTCTGAGCAGACAACACTGACCTTGATGGATCAGTGCTATGATTTAGTATGAGGCAGCTTCATGTGTGTTCATTCATGGGATTACTGAGATAATGCTATAGAAGACACTTGATGTTAATGGGTAACACAGTCCACATGCAGTCGGCTGGCAGTCCAAAGCCTTCCAGCCTCCCACTTCCTAAGACCCACAGGTTTCCTTCCTACAGTGTGTACTTTTGATTGAAGTGTGTGTTTCTGCCCTTAATTATGCCCTTAAAACTCGCTTTACTTTCATGAGCTGTACTACTGTTATCAGTTGCCTTTTGAGATCCTGCCCTCTTGCCGGATGGAGCTGGCCCGGTTATTGTGCTGGAGTGCCCCGCCACACTTGAGTCCTCACTCAACCTCTGTGCCAAAAAGTATTCAAGTACCCATTAAGGGCCAGCATCTGTTGTTGACTTAGCCATTAACCACAAACCTTTCCCGCTTTATATTCACCCTTTCTTCAAACACAAGAAGGCTGGAATGAGACGATGGGAGAAAAGCAGATTGTGGGGGCTGGGGAGAGTGATTTTAAGCAGATGAAAATGTCTTGGGATTAAGCCCAGTTGTCCTACAATCTCAAACACAGAGCCATCTGTATCCATAAGTTCTTGGGTCTCCTTTGGCCCTCAAAGAGAACGGTTTGTCTAAAGAGACCTCAGGAGTACAGATTTCAACCCAAGATTTCCTAGTTGAATAAGAACATTAAAGAAGAACATAAGAGAAGCCAATGTTGGATCAGGCCAATGGCCCATCTAGTCCAACACTCTGCCACACAGTGGCCAAAAACACCAGGGGCCATCAGGAGGTCCAGCAGTGGGGCCAGGACACGAGAAGCTCTCCCACTGTTGCCCCCCCCCCCCCAAGCAGCAAGAATACAGTGCATCACTTGCCCCAGACTGAGAGTTCTTATCTATACTTTGGGCTAATAGCCACTGATGGACCTCTGCTCCATATGTTTATCTCGTTCCCTCTTGAAGCCGTCCATGCTTGCAGCCACCACCACCTCCTGTGGCAGTAAATTCCATGTGTTAATCACTCTCTGGGTGAAAAGGTACTTCCTTTTATCTGTTCTAACCCGACTGCTCAGCTATTTCATTGAGAGCCCCTGAGTTCTTGTATTGTGAGAAAGGGAGAAAAGTACTTCTTTCTCAACCTGCTCTATCCCATGCATAATCTTATAAACCTTGATCATGTCACCCCTCAGCCGTCGTTTCTCCAAGCTAAAGAGGCCCAAGCGCTTCAATCTTTCTTCATAGGGAAAGTGTTCCAACCCTTTTATCATTCTAGGTGCCCTTTTCTGCACTTTTCCAATGCCATAATATTTTTTTTGAGGTGTGGCAACCAGAACTGTACACAGTACTCCAAATGTGGTCGCACCATCGATTTATACGGAGGCATTATGATACTGGCTGATTTGTTTTCAATTCCCTTCCTATTAACCCCTAGCATAGTGAGGCCTTTCATTGCAGTCGCACACTGTCTCGACATTTTCATGGAGTTATCTACTACAACTCCAAGATCTCTCTCTTGGTCAGCCTCTGCCAGTTCGGACCCCATCAGCATGTATTTATAGTTAGGATTTTTGGCTCCAGTGCTTGAACTGCTTCACCATATGCCTTAGTATTGCTCTAAGAGATACTTTGAGGACACTTAATTGCATTATCATGTGTAAACAGGATGGGAATTTCTTGTTGGAAGGACTATATGGCATAGCCCAGTCTTGTCAGATCTTAGAAGCTAAGCAGGGTTGGCCCTGGTTAGTACTTGGATGGGAGACCACTAAGAAAGCACAGGGTTGCTATGCAGAGGCAGGCAATGGCCTTGAAAACCCCATGGAGTCACCATAAGTCAGCTGTTACTTGATAGCAACCCCCCCTCTCCCATGCACGCACTGACTAAAATAAGAGGTGTACACAATTATGGTTGAAACTCTTTCAGAGGACAGTTCCATTAAAAAAAAATCAGCCTTTCAGTCCAGCAATTATCAAACCCATTAATTCATCAAAATGGATTTGTCCCCACTCCCCGGGCATAAGATATCACATCCCAGAATTCACTACAGTCTTTGCCAGTAAAAGAGATCTGACTTTTTGGAGTGAGGGAGGGGCTGCATTCGGTGAAATTCTGTTTGCTTTTGAAATCCTGGGGTGAATCACCGAACCTCCCCCAATAACAGCCAAATAACGCCCCCCCCCCCAATCATTCCGCCTGCCCTGCTCCCTGAGTTTGGTTCATTAAGGTAACAGAGCTCATTAGCAAAAACTCACCCATTCAATGAGCTTGACTCAAAGGGGCGGGGGAGAGCATTTGTGGGTCATGGGTTCAGTCCAAAGAGAGACTGAATGATGGTTGATCTGTTCAACAGCAAAACTCTTTATGCTGACAGGCCAGGCCTGGGGGAGCTCCAAGCCTCCTGTTAGAAAGCCCAGTTGGTTTGGATTTCAGAAATGCATAAAATTCTTCAGCTTACAGCCAGTTCCCTGCCAAATCTTTAAATCAAAGCAGAGAACAGGTTGTCTGCAAGAATGGCTTAATTTAACCTTGAGCCTACTCTGGACAGTAAAAAAGAAGGCATTTACTCGGACTACGTGCCCTGTGTAAAGACCCATTTGACGAGGAGAGGATGGATGGACGTCTGAAAGGGTACATGTCCCCTTCTGGCAGAAAGCCGTCCAGCTTTGGAGCTGAAATAAAATGAAAGATGGACGAGGTCCATGAAGTTGGGGGAAGAGTGATCTGATTCCAGTCAGCACACAAGGTGTCACAGTTGACCAGGGCAGGATACCGTAACTAGTTATCATGTTGATGTCAGATTACTGATGGACACTTTCACCTGACTGCTTACGTCCATCCCTTTGCTCAAAACATGTCTATTCTCCCTCCTCCTTCTGTTGTGTGCATGCAAAACTCTTTGAGCTGAAACTCTGTGTTTGCTAAAGTGTCCATTATTCTGAACTGCCACACTGGTTGTTAGATAATAGAACCCCCAGGGCTCAGCAGAGATATTGGCTTCTTATCTCATGCTACACACGCTAAGTCATTCTGTTCTTACTTATTATACCCGGAAATTAAACTTTGTTGCTCTTATAGAGGCCACTGGACTCAAACTTGGTTCTCACATCTGTTGTTAACTCCTTTATTATCTGTATGCCAACTTGCTGCCATTGACATGCGCCTGCTATTGATGTGCTAATTTGCTGCTATCCACTGACCCTACCAGCCATCCATCCCAATTTCAGCTCTGTATCTGCATCTGGGCTCTGAGTGGCCCCTCCTAACCCCCGCCCTCTTTTCTCCGGCAACTAGCTTTGGAGCTTTTGAGATTTTATTCCCGTTTTGTCTGAAGAAGTGTGTTTTGCACACAAAAGCTCACATTCTGAATAAAACTTTGTGGGTCTCGAAGGTGCCACTGGTCTCAGATAATGCATAGCTGTGATACTTTCCCAAGGCTGCTTCCATACATTGACAGCTGTCTGTGTCCACCTGATGGCTGGGGGGTGGGTGGGCTGGCTTTAAAGATATTGTCGTGTTCCAGATAGCATTTTAACAGTAAGGTGCTATGTCAATCACCATTTTTAAAGTGTTCCAGTGGCACTGGGGATGGATGGCAGCTGCAGGGGACAGAGTCAAGAAAAATGGCACTGATGTGGGTGGGAGGCAGGCCTGTAGCTACAGTGGGGCATTTCGGGGCCTGGCCCCCTGACTTCCTGCCAAGGCTTCCTCCCAACTCCCAACTGTCTGGGCCACCCGAACATCTGTGGGGAAGTAGCCCAAGAAGCTGGATGTGAGGAACTGTCGCGGTAATTCCCAGAATCAACATGGAGTGGGGAAGAGAAGGCATTCCTGTTGCTAATAATAATGGATTGCACATTTTGTATTCTCTGAACCCAGAATTTCAAGGCAATTTCAGGAGTTCAGAACAATCAAGTTCATTTTTTATAATCAGAAACCCTAATTATGTGGTTGGCTGTAACGGCATACACATGTCACACACATATGATGCCCTTCCCGAGCATCTGATGCCTATTAATTGGTTGTTTGCCAGTTCCATAAAAAGACACACCAGTGGAAAATATCTGTGCTTGAGCATGCACCAGTTGGGCTCGCCTCGTGATCATGTTGCTATCATAGAAGCCAAATATTCATGTTCTTTGGCCTGGATCCACTCGAACATGTCCACCATAGAAGTAGTAGAAGAAGAAGAGGAAGAGATTGGATTTATACCCCACCCTAGCTGAGATTTTCATGGACTATAGGCCAAGACTATGACCTGCAACTGCTGCTTTGAGGCCTTCCTATCGAAATTAAGGTTTGTGCCACCCAGCACAGTTCTTATGAGTGTTAGGTAGCTGAAAGTAGCTTTGTTGTTTTCCTTTCTGTATAGTTTCAGAGTAATGTGTTGGCAATAATTTCTCTTCATTAGTATTTCTTAAATAAATCTTATAATCTTAAAGAGGAAGAAGAGAAGAGATTGGATTTATATCCTGCCCTTCACTTGGAGTCTCAGAGTGGCTTACAAACTCCTTTCCCTCCCCCTTCCCACAACAGACAGCCTGTGAGGTAGGTGGGGCTGAGAGAGCTCTTTCCCAAGCTGTCCTTGAGAGAACAGCTGTGACAGAACTATGGCTTGCCCAAGGTCATCCAGCAGGTGCAAGTGGAGGAGTGGGGAATCAAACCCGGTTCTCCCAGATTAGAGTCCGCGCACTTAACCACTACACCAATACTTGTGTGCACTTGCCCTGGGAGCCCACGGGGTTTAGTCCTGGGACTCCTTGACACAAGTCCTGACAGTTTGGCTGATAATGGCTGCTGAACTGTCTAAATCTAGAGCAGTTTGGGCAGTATTTTCACACAGCCTCATGGGAACTGTAGTTTACTTTCCTTCTCCACAGTAGTTTTAAGAATATGCCTTGTTACATTTTTAACTGCAAAAATAATAAAGGTGCCGTGCCTACAGCGAATGCTTGGACAGCTAAACAAAGAGCACCCAATTTGCCATGTTTGCACAGAAATAGCCATAAGACACAAACAGAAACTAAACTTCTCTACTGAAGCAGCTACACAGCTGCGCAACTACCTGGCTTGGTGTTGATGCTGAGCAGCAAACAGCAAAGGCAAGATGATCTGATCTGAGCCTCAACTCGCATGTAGGATTCCGTTCTTGAACAAGGTATGTTTGCTATGTTAGCGCATTCACTGTGACGGTATTACCATGTGCAGTGCAATCGTTTTGGGCTGAGGGGTTAAAACATGCACGATTCCTCCCTGAATTTCAGACTAGTTTCAGAATTGTTGTGAAGAGACCCAAAGAATCTTCTGGGATCATCATGGTCAGTCTTGGGCATCAGCGCTTGGAAAACCAAACCAAACCCTGAACTGTGGCTTCTTGATTAATGTGCCTCCTCTTCTGCTCTGAGGAAGTTAATGAAGTCCATAACATCCGGTACATCTGCACATAGTCTCCGAGGAAGAAGAGTTAGAATTCTCAGAAACTCAACTTTTATTTTTAAAACTTACGCATCCAGATGGAGAGAGATAAATGTTAAACAAAACATGGTGCGAAATTACAGAAGGATTGTGGAGGATCATGAACAAAAACGTTTAAGTTAGTTATGGTTTGGACAGCTTCGTTTTCTAAGCCTATGCGTTAGGACCTTTCAGAGGACGCCTTGAGGCAGGGGTGTCCGACATACAGCCCATGGGCTGGATCTGGCCCCTGCAGGGCTGCTACCTGGCCCGCAAGCCGGCTCTCTGCTGCTTCCTGCTTCCCTCCATCACAGCTCCTTTTGCCCAGTCTCTCCTATTTCCTGCAAAACTCCCCTCTGGGGAGGGAAAGAGCCGGGGGGGGGGGGAGGAGAGAGAGAGAGAGAGAGAGAGAGAGAGAGAGAGAATGGAGCCCAGTGGCACTTTTTTTAAAAAAAAAATCAGCTTTATTAAGAATAGGAGTTGACAATGTTAAAAAAGATAGGATGCGAGAGAAGGGATGATTTTTCGATCAGGAGTAAACAGGTAAATTGAACATTGAGTTATTACATTCTCAAAAATTTTGAAGAAACATGTTAACCATACGAACACATTTTAAATGTACAGAAGGAGGCTACTTCACCTTCAAACCGATCCATATCTGTTTTTCCAGTAGAAGGGTACCATTTATCTAAGGGGTTGAATAGCTCTGTCTCGATTGATGACTTTTCAAAACAAACTGAACATTCTTCTTCTAGAAAGCAATCCCAAACTTTGTCCTTCCAATGGTGGATAGCGGGAGGTTTGTCATTTTTCCAGAGTCTACCAATGACCGCTTTCGCGGCTGCGATCAAAACTGTGATCAGCTCTTGAATACGCGGCGGTGGTCTCTTTTCTGGCCAGAGATTTAAAAGAACAATACTTGGGTCTAGAGGGACATGGTATCCTGTGATTGCCTCAATTTGGGCCAGCACAGCCTTCCAAAACAGGGCTATGAACTTGCAGGACCAGCAAGTATGGAGAAAATTGGCAGTGTGGTCACAGCCTTTCCAGCATGTTGGGGGTATCTGCAGGGATATGCGAGACAAGGGCACGGGCGTTGTGTACCATCATAACATTACTTTAAGCTGTATCACCTGAATTGACAGAGATTTTGTTGATTTTGGAAGTGTTGTCCACAGGTTTTTCCATTGAGCATCTGTGATATGGAGATGCAGATTGGCCTACCAGGCAGGTTGGTAGTGCATCGGTGGACCAGGAGGCGGCTCCAACATAATACGGTAAGTTTGGGCAATGAGGCCTCTTTTGGGGGGAGAATAAAGTAACATTTGTTCAGAGGGCTTAAGTGGAGTTTTAACATGATGTTTTATTTCAGGTGTGTACAACAGATGAAGAATCTGCTGGTACTCATACCAAGGTAAGGAGGTTTTGAACTTTTTTTTTCCAGTTGAAGCTTCGAAGCATGTCTTTTGGCTAGGATAAGGTCGTGGAGTCTCGTAATACCGGCTTTTTTCCATGCACTGAACGCCGAAGTTTCTTTGGTTGGTGGAAACCAGTTTTGTGAGACAAAAATACTGGCCAGAGATCTGGGGTGAGCAAGTTTACTTCGGTGGGAGAACCAGATCTTAAGAGTCGCTTTGAGGAAGGGGTTGTTCAGACTTTTACAGAGTTTGCCAGGTGTGTCTGACCATAGGGCTTCTTTAATGGACTGATTGAGTAGTGCACGTTCCTCAAGAAGGCCCCAGACTGGGGCGTCGGAGTGGTGGTGCTGACGGACTAAGGATGTCAACAAGGACGCTTGGTGGTAGAGTCTGAGGTCAGGTAGCGCCACACACCCTTCTTTTATTGGTCTTCGTATCGTCTGAAAGTTTATTCTGTGTCTTTTACCTTGCCACACAAACGAGGTTAGTAGATGTTGCCATTTAGTTAAAGGGGTGTTGGGAATGGTGATGGGAACCCTGTGGCACTTTTAAGGGGAACAACGCTTTATTCCAGGTATAAGCTTTTGAGGGGGGGAGTGAGAGAAAGAGCTGGAGGGAGGGAAAGAACGCGAGCGGGGGGGGGGGAGAGAGTGTCCCATGGCACTTGGGGAGATCCCCCTTTCCAGTTCTAACTGATGGGGGGGGGAACTGAAGAGCACAGCTTGCATTCTTTACAAGTGGAAGGGAGCAAGAGTCCAGTAGCACCTGAACGACTAACAAAATATGTGGCAGGGCATGACCTTCAAGAGTCACTGCTCACTTCTTCAGATACAGCTAGAATGTGAGTCCATCTGTTCTTATATGTTGGGGAATGAAGTGATTTCAGATGCCAAATGACAATAGCAGGCATTGGTAATGAGAAGAAGAAGAAGAATTGGATTTATACCCCACCCTTCGCTTGGAGTCTTAGAGCGGCTTACAAATCTCTTCTCTTCCCACAACAGAAACTCTGTGGGGTAGGGTGGGGCTGAGAGAGTTCTGAGAGAACTGCTCTTGAGGGAACAGCTCTGAGAAAAATGTGGCTGACCCAAGGTCACCCACCTGGCTGCAGCTGGAGGAGTGGGGAATCAAACCTGGTTCTCCAGATTAGAGTCCACCGCTCTTAACTACTACCCCAAACTGGCTCTCCGTTCAGTCCAGGAGTATGCATTGTTTTGAGCTTCATTGTCAGTTGCAATTTAGCAGTGTCTCTTTCTGTTCTCCCTTTTAAATTCCTTTGTAAGAGAACTACAAAATATCTTCTGGGTGCACGCCCGACCTGTTCATTGCACGGCAGCTATCTGCAATCACCAGTGATGAAACTGTAGCTGTAGATATGAAAAAAGACCAATTGGATTCTCAGCCCTTCTGTGACCTCTGCTCTATCTGTAACACCATCACAGGAGCATACCATGCTGACATCAGCAGAGGAACCAGGCAATGCTATTCAGCGCTTTTCTCTCTCTTTTTTTTGCCAAACAGAGTGATGAAATTTGGCCAAAGCGTAAACTTGAATCAGATTTCTGGAAGGCAGTTTGAAGTTTGAAGTTATTACCTACCATCTGCACTTGAAACAGATCCAAAAGCCATTTTAATGAAAATAGCCAAGCAGACATTTATTGACCTGCCCACTAATTAAGAATATTACTTTTTGCACCACGGTTTTATTGGCACTTCTGTCTGATTAATCAAGAAGACAAAGAACCAGGATGCAATAGCCGCGGGGGGGGGGGGGGGGGATACCTGACTTGCAAAAAGTGTGTTGGTTAATAGTGAAATAAATTGTGATGTGTGTGCATATATTAAACTTGCTTCAGTTTCTGAATAATGAGAGATCAAGCGACACTTGGCAGGTATATTCTGATTCCAAAATGGCTACCTTCAAATACGAAAGCCTTAAGGCAGAGGTGTTGAACTTATTTTTTATGAGGGCCGGATCGGACATAAATGTCACTTTGTGGAGCTGGGCCATCTGTGCCATAAAATGTAACACAAGGCACCGGAGATATAAACTATATAAAGATGATTTCAGATGCCAAATGGCAATAGCAGGCTTGATTGGATTAGGTGTGCTATGCAGAAGAAGAAGAGACTGAATTTATATCCCGCCCTTCACTCACTTGGAGTCTCAAAGCAGCTTACAAACTCCTTTCCCTTCCCCTCCCCACAGCAGACACCCTGGGAGGGAGGTGGGGCTGAGAGAGCTCTGAGAGAACTGCCCTTGAGAGAACAGCTGTGCCAGAACTATGGCTTGCCCGAGGACATCCAGCAGCTGCAAGTGGAGGAGTGGGGAATCAAACCCGGTTCTCCCAGATTAGAGTCCGTGCACTTAACCACTACACCAAACTGGCAGAGGGGTAGTAGGCGTGGAGATATCAGCATTGGTAATGACACAGGAAATCTAGGTCTCAATGAGACAGGAAACCTAGGTCTCAATTTGGTACTGGAAGATTCTAGGGTTGCTATCCCCTCAATGAGAGCAGGGTTTTCCCCAATTTCAGGGGGCCCAATCCACTGCCAGCCAGCTGGGTTTTTATGCAGCATGTGTCTGTTACACATGGTCATACAACACAAAGCTGCTTTATACTGAATCAGACCATTGGTCTCTAAGGTTGCCAGCTCTGAGTTGGGAAATCATCAACCAAAAATGGATGTACAGCATATGCGAGTATGCAAACCACCAGAAAAAATAACACTGTACACATAAAGTATTAGACAACAAACTGGGTCCTTAAAACAAATTAGTATTTTCTTTTACAGTCCTTTTTTCACAGAAGTTATTGATCACTCTCTTTTTGTCTCTGAACCCAGTCACAAATAAAGCAGCTACGGCTCACCTAGGTTGCCGTCCGTTTCTTCTGATTTCTTCAGGCCGCTCTCAATGGTGGAGCCCCAAAAGCTCTAGAAGTTAACTCTGACTTTGCAGTCTGTCTTGCTTCAATTTGGCTCTCGTGGTGGGCTCTGCTGGGCCCAAAGCTGCCATTTTCTCCAGAGGAACTGATCTGTGTCATCTGGAGATGAGTGGTAATTCCAAGGGAACACTAGGCCCTATCTGGGGCTCGGCAACTCTACTCCCAGGTCCTCATCCAACACTCTGCTACACCACACTGGCTTTCAATGACTTTAGCATTAGGGCTAGGGTTGCCATGCCAACTCCGGTTGGGAAATACCTGGAGATTTGGAGGGTGGAGCCTGGAGAGGGCAGGGTTTGGGGAGGGGAGGGGCCTCAGAAGGGTATAATGCCACAAAAGTCCACCCTCCCAAGCAGCCATTTTCTCCAGAGGAACTGATCTTAGTCATCGGGAGATCAACTGTAATAGCTGAAGATCTCCAGCTGTCATGGGGGGTGGGGGGTGGGGGTGGGGGTGGCAAACCATTAAAAGTCAGTATGTCTACTCATACTGGCAGCAGCTCTCCAGGATCTCAGGTAGAGCACATCACTTACTGCCTGGAGGGTTTTTTTTTAAACTGGGGATTGAACCGCGGACCTTCTTCATGCAGCGTGGAGGCTCTTCCATTGAGCCACAGCCCCTCCCATTTGGCACCACTCGACAAGGCTTGCTGCATAAATTAGTCTGCAAGGCTTTTTTGTTTTTTTGTTTCTGCCGCAGCAGACTAAGTCTCGATTTTGAGACAGCAGCCCCAATGAAGCACAGGGGCGCTCCCCACTTGTGGCTTTGCACAGGCTCGGCCTTGCATTTAAACTGTGCTTCGATGGATGCAAGCCAGCGAGGTGGGCTGTGTTTGTGCATCAGATGCCTGGCGCTGTGCTGGGGTGCTCGGTTTGCACAGCCGCTTTGCGCAAGTTGCAGCAGCGCAGACGACACGAGGAGCTGAGCCCATGCAAAGCTGTAATGCAAAGCTCTTCCCTTTGCCAGCGACATATTTCAGCCAGGCCAAACACAGCAAGCCCTCCGGAAGGGGGTTGTTTGGGTTATACATTTTGAAAAGTACACGAGACTTAAACTGATTTCATGGTCAGGGTTATCTCCATTTCAGGAACGTTGGGAGCTAGAGATCTGCTGCAGATAAGCGCGTCCTAGAATGGCAACAACTGAGGCCTAAAGAACATTCTAGAATTTTAGTTGCGTTGAGATGTTATTCACAGGGATTGACATTGTCTGCTACTGGCTAAACTGTCCATGTCTGGCCTCCTAGCACCAAGGGCCGTAATTATGGTTGCCAGCCTCCAGGTGATGGCTGGAGATCTTTCGGAATTACAGCTGGTCTCCAGACAACAGAGAAAATGGCAGCTTTGGAAGGTGGACGCCATGGTATTATACCTTGCTAAGGTCCCTCCCCTCCCCAAGCCCCATCCTCTCCAGGCTCCACCCTCCAAATCTCCAGGTATTTCCTAACCAGAGCTGGCAACCCTAGCCCTAAGGCAGTGTAGTGTAGTAGTTAGAGTGTTGGGTGAGGACCTGGAAGTAGAGTTTCCAACCGTCAGGTATGGCCTGGTGATCCCCTGGAATTAACACTGATCTCCAGATGACACAGATCAGTTCCTTTGGAGAAAATGGCAGCTTTGGAGTGTGGCGTGTGTGGTCCCTCTCCTCCCCAAACCGTGGCCTCCCCAGGCTCTACCCCCCAAATATCCCGGAATTTCCCATCCCAGAGTTAACAGCCCTACCTGGAAGAATGGGTTCAAATTGCCAGCCTGACATGAAGCTCTCTGGAGGGTCATTCTCAGCCGAACCTACCCTGCAGAGACATTGGGGGGACCAAAAGAAGGGAGGGGAAAGACCCACGCGTCCTGCCCTGAACTCCTTGGAAGAATGGCGGGATAAAAAATGAATAGCTAGATGTTGGCGAATGAGATGCAGTTCAGTCATGTACAGTTATGTTTGGAGGTTGCCCTGACCCGGATGGCCCAGTCTAACCACATTTCATTTCATTTCCTCCCTCCCTCCTTTCCCTTCTTCCTTCCTTCCTGTTTGGTGTAGTGGTTAAGTGCACAGACACTAACCTGGGAGAACCAGGTTTGATTCCCCACTCCTCCACTTGCAGCTGCTGGATGACCTTGGGCAAGCCATAGTTCTGTCAGAGCTGTTCTTGAAAGAGTAGTTCTCGAGAGAGCTCTCTCAGCCCCAGCTACCTCTCAGGGTGTCTGTTGTGGGGAGGGAAGAGAAAGGAGTTTGTAAACCACTCTGAGACTCCGAGTGAAGGGCGGGATATAAACCCAATCTCCTCCTCCTCCCTTCCCTCCTTCCCACAAGTGGGTTCTGGGTGGGTCACAACAAATAAGTAAAACAATTAAAATCAGCACACAGTACTCACAGTTACTTACCTATGGACCCAATCGCATAACACAAGATGGCCAGCTAAAGAACAGGCTCCCAGATGTGCGCTGTGTCTATGCCCAAGGGCCAGCACACTGGGGAAGTGGTCGAAACGCCCGCCATTGGAACAATTTGATAAAGCGCACAGTGTAAGGCGAATCAGAGGCAGATGAGGGCCAGGGAGGCCGATGTAGTTTGACATTCACCACCTCAACCTCAGACTTGACTTTACAGGCTCTGTGGAACTGTAATGAGTCCGGCAGGGCCCTGATCTCACTAGGGGGAGTGTTCCACCAGGCCGAGGCCAAAGCTGAGAAAGCCCTGGCCGAGGCTAAACAGATGTCTTTTGAGCCAGGGATTACCAAAATATGTTGTTCAGCCAAGCGTAAAGGCTCTTCGGGGGGTCTATTGGGAGAGACTGTCCTACAGATATGTTGGCCCCCAATCGCCTAGGGCTTTGAAGGTCTCATCAGACCCTGGAAGTTAAGCAGGATTGGGCCTAGTGAGTATTTGGATGGGGGACTACCAAGGAAGCCCAGGGTCGCTATGCAGAGGCAGGCAATGGCAAACCAACACTCTAACTCTCATACCCTGTGGGCTTTCGATGACTTCAGCCTTAGCATCTCTTCCCCAGTGGGAGACTGGGTGCTGGGAAGCAAGCCATCGGCCATTTAGTTCACAGTTCCCCAACCACAGGCGCCATGGTGCCTGCGGACAGCCTTTTGGGTGCCTGCCATGTGTTTTTATAAAGTGGGTGGGGCCAGGTGGGGATCTTACCCAGCAGAGCTTCTGATTGGCTGCTGAAGATCTGTTCAGCTATGCAGATTACAATAACCTTGTTCCAGTAGCACCTGCCACCAATGCTCCCTCTAAGCTGTGAAGTCTTGTGAGCAAAAATTCTACTTTGTGAGATACTGGCGTTCAAGCGGTGAGCGAGCAATTTGGCTACTGCATAAATTCGTCTGCTCTGGAGCCATCCCTTCCTGAGCCACGACAAAAATCTGTGAGCCAGAGGCTAAAAAAGCTCACACGAACTCAGCTTAGAGGGAACACTGCCTGCCACCATAGTGTTTGTTTTATCATCCCCTCTTCCCCAGTGGATTTGTGGATGTGGCTCCACCTCCTTTGGCAGCCATTTTGTGGTTCCCCCTACCACCCCGTGCCACAATCCCAGAGATGCCCATGGGCTCAAAAAGGCTGGGCACCTCTGGTTGAGCCAATAACAGACTTCTGCTCATCCCTTGCTTTGAAAACCCCACGGGGTCTCCATGGCGCAAGCCTGCTGGGACTTGACAGCACCTATTACTGCCACCACCACCATCTCTGGAAGTTAAGCCTATCTGAGTTCCACAGGACTCCTTTCCGAGGAAATCTCTATAGGGCTGCAGACAAAAAGCCCAAGTGCATCTTGAGCTTCCCATGCCAGGTCAGGCTCATGCAGGGCTGCCTCCGCAGAATATTGGGTCAGGAGCTGTCCTTGCGGTCTATTTACAGGGGTGGCCAAACTGCAACTCGCGGGCCACAGGCAGCTCTTTCACACCGTCGAGTTTAATGTTAATAAACAAGCAAATCTGCATATTTTTCAATAAAAATGTGTGTGTCATATTTGTTCATGTCTTGTGGCTCTCTGATGTTTATTCTGTGTGGCTGTTAACGTTAAGCCGGTTTGGGCATCCCTACGCTATAACAATCATTCGCGACTGGATTGGCCTGTCTGTGCGGGAAAGCCCAGTTGCCAACCGTGGCGGTAGCACAAGGTCTTCCCAGTGTGAGGAGGCAGATCTTGATGCTATTCCTCATTATTTATTTATTTAAGGACTCCGGTCTGGATGTTATTGATTAGGGTTACCGGAGGACTTTTTTTTTTTTTTTTAGAGGGACTGTCCTCTTTTTTTGGTGTCCATCCTCTTTAGCAAGTATCACAGCTTCCATTGGGGGGGGGGGGTGTTTTTACTGAAAATGAGACTCGTCGTAGAGAGCACTTGTTTGAAGAAGCCCATCGGGAAATATGTCCCCTTTATTTGCTTTTCAGAGTATGGCAACCCTATATTAATTTGTCTTCTTAATTTTATTTAGACCTCATTTTGGTTCCTTTGGGGAAACCAGAGAGTCTGACATCATTGATTCCTCCATTTTGTCCCCACAGCAGCCCTGCAAGGTAGGTTAGGCTGAGAGTGTGTGACTGGATGAGGGTCACCCCGTGAGATCCAGGGCAGGGTGGGGATTTGAACCTGGGTCTCCCCAGTTCCTAGCTGGACACTCTCACCCTCTGCACCACACTGGCTATAATACGAGTATAGAATGGAACTGGATGACATGTGCCCTTGACTGATAGCCTGGTTTTCGTTCCTGGGGTTCGGGGAGGCACCCCTCCCCATTATTGCCATCTAATAAGGATGCCAGCCTCCAGGAGGGACCAGGGGATCCCCCAGAATGACGGCTTATCTCCAAACTGCAGAGATCAGTTCTTCTGAAGACTCATGGCTTTGTACCCCACTGAGGTCCCCGTCCTCCCCTGCCTCCCACCTTAAATCTCCAGGAGTTTCCCAACCTGAAGCTGGAAACCCTACCCTGCTGCCGGTGGCCGTGGGGGATCTGGCAATCCTGCTGGCTAAGAACCCTGCCTTGTGGCTGAGGCTTGGGGACATCCAGGGAATGGCATTGGCTGAGAGGAGATTTCCACCCAGCTCTGCATTCAAGTCCAGCCCACTGTCCCATTTGGCCATCAACCCAAACTAACCCAGGCCCATCAAGGCCTTTGGGGTGTGAACACGAGACAGCATTCAAGTTGCCAACTCTGGTTTGTGAAATTACTTGAGATTTGGGGGGTGGAGACTGAGGAGGTCGGAACGTGGAGAGGAGAGAGGGGAGAGAGCTCAGCAGGGATGTGATGCCACAGAGTCTCTTTCAAAGTGGCTGTTTCTTCAAGGTAGGGTTGCCAACCTCCAGGTGGAAGCTGGAGATCTCCTGGGATGACAACGGATCTCCAGACTGCATAAACTGCACACATATTTAGTTATTTAGGAGAAGAAGAAGAGAAGAAGAAGAGATTGGATTTATATCCCGCCCTTCACTCACTTAAGAGTCTCAGAGTGGCTTACAAACTCCTTTCCCCTCCCCTCCCCACAACAGACACCCTGTGAGGTAGGTGGGGCTGAGAGAGCTCTTTCCCAAGCTGTCCTTGAGGGAACAGCTGGTACAGAGCTATGGCTTGCCCAAGGTCATCCAGCCAGGTGCAAGTGGAGGAGTGGGGAATCAAATCCAATTCTCCCAGATTAGAGTCCCCGCACTTAACCACTACACCAAATTGGCTTTAAAACATGTATTCCACTTCTCCTGCAGAAAACGACTCCTTTGGAAGGCAAGGGCTGCGTGGCATTATACACGACAGAGGCCCCTCCCCTCCCTCAACCCCAGTCTCTCAGGCGCCAGCCTCAAATCTCCAGATATTTCTGAACCCAGAGTTGGCACCCTACTTCCAGGGCAACTGATCTCTGTAGTCTGGAGATCAGTTGCAATTCCAGGAGAGCTCCAGGCCTTACCTGGAGGTTGGCAACCTTATTAACTGATATCGAACTAAATGGTGCGTATGTTGCGGGGGCTTTCTGTAAACCATCGCTGAACTAAGGAAGAAGGTTGATAAACGTGTGGAGCAGAGGTCCATCAGTGGCTATTAGCCACAAGGTATAGATAGAATCTCTCAGTAAGTGATGTATTGTATTTTTGGAGCTTTGGGGCTGGAGGGGGGCAGCAGTGGTAGGGCTTCTAGTGTCCTGGCCCCACTGCTGGACCCCCTGAGGGCACCTGGTCTTTTTGGCCACTGTGTGACAGATCCAACATCGGCTTCTCTTATGTCCTTATGACAGAGTTATTTGCGGGGAGAGCTTTCCAAGTCGGAAAGGATAAGCGGTGCTCTAATTAGGAGGAGAGAGCCTTGTGCACTCTTCGGGCTCCATTCAGAGGCATCTCGAAGAGCAAAAAAGAAAAGAAAGAAAAACTAACATCCCTTTTGGCAGCTGCCTTTGGCTTGTCGACGCTTCCCCGGGGCTCAGGAAAAGCGAAACGCTCACCAACAAAACATCAGCCTTACGGAAAACAGCCGGGTCAGAGGAACGGGGCCTTTAATTAGAGAGGAGACAGAGCCCAAAGGGGAAACCGGGGCGAAGCGGCTCCGGAGAAGCAGACAGGAAAAGGAGCCGCGCGCACACAGCGGGGGCTGCAAAGCCCGTCCCGTCCCCGGACCTTTTACAATGGCAGAAGTCAGCTCCAACTGGGGCGGGTCGCCCCTCTTGGCAAGCCAGCGTCTCCAAACGGTCGTGGCTCTTTAAAAGCCGAGCAAGAAGGCGCTGCGCTGGGCGACTCGTAGCTGGGAGAGCGGCAAGTGGCTGAGGGCAGGTCCAATAAGAGACGTCAGGACCTCCCCTTGCACACACACACACACACACACACACAGAGAAAAAAAAGGAAAAGGAAAGGAAACTCTGGTTACAAACCCGTTCTCTCGCGCTGGCCCATGACAGCGATGTATATAAAGCCCTGAGAAGTCAGATGCCTTTTTGAAAAGCCAGGTACTGTACAGGGGGGAGGCGGAGGCGGAGGAGGCCCTCGACCGGGATGCCCCTTTAAGCCGAAGCTGGAGCTGCAGAGCCGGAGCGGGCGAGGCGGTTGGCTGAGGGCGCGCCGGGTTGGCGAGCGGATTTTTTTTGCTTCCCCCGGAGCGCCTGGGACTGCCTTTTCCCGCGCCCCGGCTGTGAAACTGACACGGCGGAGAAAGTACCCGTGAAACTGACCCCCGCGGAGAAGGAGCCGGTGAAACTGACGCGGCGGCGAACTTCCCCGTGACATTGACATCGCGGAGGACGTCCCGGCTGCCAGCCTCTCTCCCCCGCCGGACCTGCCCAGCCATGCCGCTGCGGGGCACCCTCTGGCTCTGCCTGGCCGCCCTGCCCGCCCTCTGCGCCCCGCTGGAGACGGAGATCGTCACCCCCATCCGCCTAGAGCCGGACCTGAGCGGGCGGCAGTATCTCAAGAGGGGGCCGGCGGATCCTCCCCAGCCCAGGGCGGTCTACCAGATCACCGCCTTCCACGAGGACTTCTACCTGAACCTCAGCCCGGACGCCCAGTTCATCGCGCCCCACTTCGCCACCCAGTACCTGGGGGCCGGCGCCGGCCGAGGGGAGGAGGGCGCGCCGCGCCACTGCTTCTACTCCGGGGACGTCAACTCGGACCGGGACTCCTTCGCCGCCTTGAGCCTCTGCGGGGGGCTGACGGGGGCCTTCGGCTACCGCGGGGCGGAGTACCTCATCAGCCCCTTCCAGAACGACAGCGGCAACCGGGCGCTGTGGAGCAGCCAGGGCGAGCACCTGTTGCAGCGCCGCAGCGCGCCCGGCCCGGCCGGCAGCCCCACCTCCCGCTGCGGCGTGGGCTCCAGCCTGAACCCGGCCATCCTGCAAGCCCTGGAGAAGTACAAGGTCTCGCAGCAGCAGCAGCAGCAGGCGGCGGGCGGCTGGAGGGCGGGCAACGAGACCGGCGGCGCCCGGCCGGCCAAGAAGGGCGGCCGCTCCAAGCGCTTCGTCTCCATCCCGCGCTACGTGGAGACGCTGGTGGTGGCCGACGCGTCCATGGTCAAGTTCCACGGCGACGACCTGCAGCACTACCTGCTCACCCTGATGGCCACGGCGGCCCGCCTCTACCGCCACGCCAGCATCCTCAACCCCATCAGCATCGTGGTGGTCAAGTTCCTGCTCATCGGGCAGGACGACAAGGGCCCCAAGGTCACCGGCAACGCCGCCCTCTCCCTGCGCAACTTCTGCGTCTGGCAGAAGAAGTGGAACAAGGGCAGCGACAAGCACCCCGAGTACTGGGACACCGCCGTCCTCTTCACCAAGCAGGTGGGTGGGCGGGGAGGCGCGCGCGGCTTTCCCCTGGCGCCCTTGGGCCCCTGACCCGCGTGTGCAGCGTTCAGACGAGCAGAACGCCCTGCCTTCCCTCCCCCGCCCGGTCCCATCTGTCGGGAGGGCTGCGACGCTTGCATGCAACACCTCCCCCGCCACACACACCCCGGGCCCAGGTGGCGGCCCTTGAGATGGCTCCCCGGAGGGCGCTCAGGCGTCGGGCATGTGCGCTTGGCTTGCCCCCCCGCTCCCGGGGGCCGGTGTCAGGAGGGGAGGGGACGGGGGAGTTGTTCGGTCCCGCTTGCCAGAGTGGCCGGCCGGCTTGCTCGGATCGGATTCGTCCGTTCGGCGAGGGGGAGGCGCTCGGACGAAGAGATCCGGATTCTTTCATTTATTCGGTCTCTGTGGGCGCAGCCTGCGCTCTCCTCCTCTCATTCCCACCGCAACCTTGAGCTCCTAGGCTAAGGCTAAGGCTAAGGCTAAGGGGGGGGGGGGGGAGTGACTGGCCCCAGGGCACTCAGTAACAGGGTTGCCAGATGACCTCTCTTTTTGGTGCTTGTCCTCTTTTGGGCCCTTAAAAAAAGCCTGATGAAAATGCCCTCTTTTTGGGTTGGAAGGTTAGGAATACTCCCAGTCAGTTATCAATGATCACAGCTTCAGTAGAAGGGGGATTGAAAATGGACAGGGATCATTTGTTGGAAGGAGTCACTCGGGGGTCAGGAAGCAATTTTTCTCCAGGCCAGTTTGGCTGGAGAACCTGGTTTTTTTTTTAGTCATCTCCTGGGTGTGGGAGAGGGGTCACTGTGACCCCTTTTCTCACTAGCTTTCCCCGGAGGTTTACAGGGAAGCTAGCACCCAGCTTCTGGTCAGTTTCCCCCCATTTGCTCCCTGCTCACAATTTCCTCCAGAGTATCACTGCACTGCTCCCGAGCTTCAAAGTCTGGTGCCCCTACTCAGTAAGTTTTAGAAGAAGAAGAAGAGACTGGATTTATATCCCGCCCTTCACTCACTTGGAGTCTCAGAGCGGCTTACAAACTCCTTTCCCTTCCCCTCCCCACAACAGACACCCTGTGAGGTAGGTGGGGCTGAGAGAGCTCTTTCCCAAGCTGCCCTTGAGAGAACAGCTGGTACAGAGCTATGGCTTGCCCAAGGTCATCCAGCCAGGTGCAAGTGGAGGAGTGGGGAATCAAACCCGGTTCTCCCAGATTAGAGTCCGCGCACTTAACCACTACACCAAACACCAAACTAGGCCAAGAGGAGATCTGAACACGGGGCTTCGCCTTCTGGATCCTGCTCCAGCACGGTGACCACTACACTAAACCGGCTCTCAATGCAATGGGAGTTTCGTAGCACTTTAGAGACCCCAGCATAAGCTTTCCTGCTCAGAGCTCACTCCCTTTACCACAGACCACCCAGGTGCAGGTGAATGGATGTGTGCTGAAAGGGGCATTGTCATTTGGGAGGGGCCCTGGCTCCGTGGTAGAGCATCTGCTTGGCATGAGGAAGGTCCCACGTTCCATCCCCGGCATCTCCAGTTAAAAAAAATCTGGCAGTAGGTGATGGGAAAGACCTCTGCCTGAGACCCTGGAGAGCAGCTGCCGGTCTGGTGGACTCTGATGGACCAAAGGTCTGGTTCAGTAGAAGGGAGCTTCCTAGTTGTGTCCCTGTGTGAAACCACATGGCCCTTGGGCATGCATTCTTTCAGAGGTGATCCTTGATTATGCTTTCTCGGGAATCAGTCCCATTGGGGACATGTTCCCCACCTCAGTGGGGACATGTTCCCAAGCAAACCTGCATAATACAGTGGTGCTCCAAAGGCATTTCATCCAAGTCTGTGCCTGGCAAATGTTTAATTTTACAGTCCCTCCCCCCCTTTGCCACAGAAATGCAGAGAGTATTTACAACTGCCTTGCACAGAAGCAAGGGGTCACTTCATCTCTTATAGTATTGCCTGCTTCAGATGACAGTGTTGCCCCCTGCCCTGAATCTCAGGAGGGGGACTTCCCTAGCTTTGCTCCTGGAGATAGCTTTAATGGGGACTGCAGGAATCGAACCTGGGACTCTGCGCCTGCAAAGCGTGCGGGTGCCGTTGAGCTGCGGCCCTTCTTGTAGCGGGGTGGTGGCGGCTCTGAGGGCTGTGCTCTTGGCATACATGGAATTCCTTCTGAACAGCAGCCTGGGAGGGAAGGGAAAAAAGAGCAGAAAACATTGGCGCCGTTTTTTACTGAGGCCAGCAAATAGGTCAGAGGAAAGACATTCTTCAAGGGGAGACATTTTCAGCAGCTTGCCAGTGGGCAGCTCCTCAGGGAGGGAGGAGCCACACCGGTTCCCTCCCCTGCCTCCACACGCTGGGTGAGACATCCCAGTTACTCTGAATCTACAGGGCGGAGTGGCAATGGCCCCCCACCTCGTGGTTCTGAGGATTTACCAGCAGCTTCCACATCTGCAGCATTTTGGGGTGGGGGATTGGCAGGGTAGTGGTGGAAAGTGCCGTCAAATCACAGCTGACTCATGGCAGCCCTGTAGGGGTTTCCAAGGCAAGAGACATCCAGAGGTGGTTGGCTGCTGCCTGTCTCTGCATAGGGACCCTGAGCTTCCCCGGTTGTCTCCCATCCAAGTACTAACCAGGGCCGGCCCTGCTTAGCTTCCAAGATCTGATGAGGTCAGGCCAGTCTGGGCCATCCAGGGCGGGATGGGTAGAGTTTTATCAAATTGCAAAGGGTAGGGAGAAAGTGGGTTGGGAGGGATAGTTTGGAATCTGGGACAGAACAGGAGATCCGAATGTGTGGCTGACCAGCCGTCAATTCTGGTCAAGCCAAGCAAGCCCGCTTTTGATGCGTGGCTGACCGAAGGAATCCCCTGCTGCCACAGGAGAGACGGAAGACTTTGAGAGGGGATGAGGCCGGTTTAGAGAAGATAAGGGCTGCTGTGACAGCAAAGGAGAAGTTCCCAGGGGAGAAGGGGTGGCATTCTGAATCCTGGTGGAGGCAAACCGGGGAGGGGAGAGGGTGCTTCCTGAAAGTGTTTGACCGGCTGGTGGGGGGGGCGGGGGCGGTGAGCAGCAGCCAGTCAGATGGTTTGTGGGTGGGAGCTGCTCGCTGCAGTGGTGTGTTGGGGGAATACAACGCTTGCTGCAAAGTGTCGGTGGTGAACGAGAAGGATGGGTGGGTGGGTAGGAGGTCCTAGCGTTGTGCAAGGCCATGGTTACTGCGGACTGGTTCCCGGCTGCTGCTGAAGTCCGCTAGCTGGTTTGGACCTTGCAGGGTGCTGAGACGGCTCCCTGCCTTCCTCACTTGATGGTTTCCAGGAAGAGTGGGTTCCCTCTTTGATCCTCCTCCAGGGGTGGCTGGAGGGTCCTACCAGTGACTGGTTGTCTGGGCTTTCAGGAATTCTTTGGTCTGAACTAGCAGCGTACTTACTATTTTCTGAGATGCCAGGAAGTTGCCTTGTCTTCCGAGCTGCCCCAAACAACTGGGGGAAAAGCTTCCTACCGAAGCTCTTCGACCTCTTGCTTTGGAAATGGTTTAATCACTCTTGCCTCATGCACGGAGTGGGATTTGTTCTCCCAGAGTCATTTTTCATGTGCACATTTGTTTACGTTGGAAGTAAATATATTAAGTTAATCTGGCTGCACAGCTGGGCTCTTAAAGAGCCCTCCTCTCCAAGGTTGATTCTTCATCTCTAAGCCCCAATGAAACATGCTGTTCCTTTCCCCCTGCCTCCTTCTTGGGGAGGGGCTGTGGCTCAGCCATAGAGCATCTGCTTGGTGTGCGGAAGGTCCCAGGTTCAGCCCCTGGCATCTCCAGTAGGTGATGTGAAAGACCTCTTTCTGAGATCCTGCTGCCAGTCTGAGTAGACACTGATGGACCAAAGGTCTGATTCAGTAGAATTTTATTTATTTTATTTATTACTTCAACT
Organism: Lepidodactylus listeri; assembly: GCA_029233225.1. NCBI lineage: Eukaryota > Metazoa > Chordata > Lepidosauria > Squamata > Gekkonidae > Lepidodactylus > Lepidodactylus listeri. The sequence goes on from JARCFY010000014.1 coordinate 60,178,370, forward strand.
TTTACCCTGCTCTCCCCGCCGAGATGGGCTCAGCTTCATGTGTTCGCTGTTCATTTTGTCTGAACCGAGTGAAATCCATTGTGGCCTTCAGAGAGCAAGAGGAGAGCTCTCGCTTATCTGCCACATCGGTACAATTCTGGAAAAGCTGGGAACTGTCGTCGTTTCCTGGAAGTATCCTTCTTTTGATAAGTCTTGAGATGACTAGGCCCATGTCTGGCTCCTCCTTTTCGTGGTCCTTTTACGCCTTAACCTTTAGGCGGATGCTGACTATCAGAGCACCCTCTGTGACTGGTCGTAGGGAGTGGCATCTTGCCCAATAGAAATGCAAATGCTTATTGCTTCCTTACTCTCTAACCAGCCCTCCTTACGTGACGATGAGTGCCTTTCGGTAACTTCTCCACCCGGACCAGATTCAGACAGGTGATTGACTTAAAGTTTCCTTGAGGAACCGCTAGCCATGTGCAGACAGGACTCTGGATAGATACTGTTCAGATTCATGGCAGTGATCCCAGTTACACTCGTGGGAAAAAGTTTCACGCCTCCATTAGGGATTTCTCATTTGACATGGCAGGAGGTTCAGCCAAACTGCATGTTTGATGCTTCCCCGTTCACCATGGTTAATTTTATTTTTTCCAGGGGTCTGCAGGATATACAATGAGGTTGTCTTCTCCCAGCCTATGCAGTTGGCTGCTATAACTGACAGATGTCAGGGGCATTTCCGCACATGCGTAACATACCGAAGTCCATGTTTTCTGGGATCTGTGTGCTGCTTTCAATTTTTGTTGCATGCTTTTGGAGTCCTAATGGACTCCGGAGTGGTATTAATTAAAACATAAAACTTTCTCCTTTTGTTTCTCACTTAAGTTTCAACACACACACAGCCTTATGTGCATATGTGTGGTTATTTTATTTTATTTTATTTTTTGTAATGTGGGTTTCATTAAAATGAATGGGGGAAACGGAACACCGTGCATGGTCCCCAACGTGATTATTCCACAGTACAATAGCCACATTATGTCAGGACAGGGATCCCCAACCTTTTTGAGTCTGTGGGTGCCTTAGGAATTCTGACTCAGCATTGTGGACACAGCCACAAAATGGCGGCCTCAACGTGGCTGCTGCAGGAGGTGGACTGGAGATAGCCACAAGATTGGGGTTGGATAATCTTGGGGTTGAATAAGCTTAGATTGCTGTTTCACAGAAGAAAAATATGGTTGAGCTGAATGGGGATGTTGGAAACCATCTTCTTTGGTGTTTGACACATCAGGGCTTACTTTTTGATGGAACTTGGTGCCAGTGTGGTATAGTGGTTAAGAGCGGCGGACTCTAATCTGGAGAACCGGGTTTGATTCCCCACTCCTCCTCCACATGAAGCCTGCCAGGTGACCTTGGGCCATTCAGTCAAAGTTCTCTCAGAACTCTCTCAGCCTCACCTGCCTCACAAGGTGCCTGTTGTGGGGAGAGGAAGGGAAAGGTGATTGGATGCCATTTTGAGACTCCTTAAGGTAGAGGAAAATGGGGTATATAAACCTGTGCTGCTGCTGCTTCTCCTCTCTTTCCACCTGTTCATCACATTCTGACCCACAGTGCCACAGGGGAAGAGGTTTTGGATGCCCGACAGGCCAGCACACAACGATTGTGTTTAGACTTCCCTGCCCCACTTATCGTGGGCCTAGCCCAGGTTCAGCACAGAGGGACTGAAGAAATAATAGACCAGCCATGAAACAAGCCACGGAATTGTGGGCTGGGGTGTGACTGAACATATCTGTCCAAACGGGCTGGAGGCCCTTTTCCCAGTGTTGTCTAAGCATAGTGATGCCATAGGTATCTTTTTAAAAAATAAGTTCACACATAAGACACAGAGGTTGCTGAGTGGGAGCAGGCCTCAGCTGGCAACGCTGCGGTTCTTTCAAATGATGTTTGTTTGAAAACTGAACACCCCCCGTTCATTTTCTTGTGAGCTGAGCACCCCATATGCTCCCATTTATCTGTGCACAAATTAAAATGAGCAGTATTTCAACTACGGTGCATAGTTGGTGGCTATGTACTGCACGGGCAGCCAGTCAACAGCCAATGTCGATACATGGTCAGAACTTTATTGGATTGCATGTGGGAAGGGCTGTGGCTCAGCGGAAGAGCATCTGCTTGGCATGCAGAAGGTCCCAGGTTCAATCCCCGGTATCTCCAGTGAAAAGAGCCAGGCAGCAGTTGATGTGAAAGACCTCCGCCTGAGACCCCGGAGAGTCGCTGCCAGCCTGAGTAGATAACAGTACTGACTTGATGGCCTGATCCAGTATAAAACAGCTTCGTGTGTCCATGTGACTGTTGGGACTTGCGGTGTTTTCAACCTTCCTGTACATTTTGGGGGAACTGCCTTTCCCATCAATCCTTGAAGAAGGACTGGGAAAGAGTAACTTAAGGGAAAGAAAAGAGCAAGAGTCCAGTAAGCACCTTAAAGACTAACAAAATATGTGGCAGGGTAGGAGCTTTCGTGAGTCCCTGCTCACTTCTTCAGAAGTGCTTCTTATCTGAAGAAGTGAGCAGTGACTCATGAAAGCTCATACTCTGCAACATATTTTGTTAGTCTTTAAGGTGCTTACTGGACTCTTACTCTTTTCTGTTGCTACAGAAAGACTAACACGGCTACCCATCTTGGTCTATCTTAGGGAAAAGAGTTTATCTACTGCCTAAAGATGTATCTGCCATGATAGTTTACTGCAGAATAGGTGTGACATCCTGGCTCCACCTAGCTCCCACTAGAAACTGTGCTGCAGTGCTCTACACCAACTGGAGTTTCTGAGCTGACTGGAAGGGCAGACCCATGCAGAGTGCATTACAGTAGTCTAACCTCAAGGTAAACATATCATGAATCCACCTGGCCAGTTCAGCCAATTATAGTAATAAGTAATAAGTTTAATGGGGGGAAAGCCATGGCAAACCTAGACAGCATAATAAAAAGTAGAGACATCGCCCTGCCAACAAAAGTCTGTATAGTCAAAGCGATGGTATTGCCAGTAGTAATGTATGGCTGCAAGAGTTGGGCCATAAGGAAGGCTGAGTGCTAAAGAATAGATGCTTTTGAATTATGGTGATGGAGAAAACTCTTGAGTGTCCCTTGGACTGCAAGGAGATCAAATCAGTCAATCCTAAAGGAAACCAACCCTGACTGTTCCTTGGAAGGCCAGATGCTGAAGCTGAAGCTCAGATACTTTGGCCACCAAATGAGAAGGGAGCACTCCCTGGAGAAGACCCTGATGCTGGGAAAGATTGAAGGTCAAAGAAGAAGGGGACGGCAAAGGATGAGATGGTTAGACAGTGTTACTGATGCAACGAACATGGAAATTAAACAAACTCCGGAGGACGACAGAAGATAGGAGGGCCTGGTGCGATGTGGTCCATGGGGGTCACGAAGAGTCAGCCTCGACTGTGTGACTGAAGAAGAAGAAGAACAACTTCTAGAAAGAACCACAGACGTTTGTGTGGTTAGTAACAATGTGAATCCCTGTGTGTGTTTTTTTGTTCCTTCCTCCTCACTGCATTCCCCCCTGGGATACCCGGTTGGAACAGGCCAGATTTGGCTGTTCCTTGTCTGTTGAGTAGGACTACAGACTTCACGTGGAATACATTAGAGCAGGATGTGGCTCGGTAGATGAGACCCTTGTCTTAGTGAAACGAGAGCTGGCGCCCTTCCCCCGACTTTGAAACGGCGTGGAGTGTTTCTCCAATTGTCTTGTGTCACAATGGAGTGCTGAATATTAATGTGACCAATGTGATATTACTTACTGGATTGTAAAAAAAAATATCTTTCATCAAGAGCGAGGGCAGGAGAGGTGGAGGAGAGAAGAATCGTTTTGGGTTATTGGCAGTCTGAAAGAGCCCTGCAGTCTCATGGCCATTTGGGGAACAATAACAAGAAAATATGATATTTTAATAGATAAAGCAAAGGTGTCTTTAAATTCTATTCCTGATTGTGTGGAATTCTATCCAGGAGCAAATGAGTAACTCCCCTCCCTCCCTTTAAAAAAGAGGATGAGGTTTTCCATGATGATTTCCAAAGGTATACACTTTCGGAAACACAGGAAATTGATTGCAGCAAGGTTTTCTTTTGGGGGGGCGAGGGTGTCTTTTTTTTAAAAAAAAAGAACAGGAAGAGAATAGATTGGATTTATACCCTGCCCTTCACTACCCAAAGGAGTCTCAGAGTGGCTTACAACCTCCTTTCCCTTCCCCTCCCCATAACAGACACCCTGTGAGGAAGGTGGGGCTGAGAGAGCTCTCTCGAGACCTGCCCTTGAGAGAACAGCTCTGAGAGAACTTATGACTGACCCAAGGTCACACCAGCAGCTGCATGCGGAGGAGTGGGGAATCAAACCCGGTTCTCCCAGATTAGAGTCTGCGCTCCTAACCACTACACCAAACTGGCTCTTGTGGACAAATGCAAGGACAATAGATTTGAATTTGGTGCAGACCTTCCATTGTACAGGGATGCAGGGATAAGCAGGTAACTGATGTGTACCAATTCAGGTACAGGGCCCCTCATATACCTGAGTGCTCTCGCATATTGTCTGCATGTACACAAATAGCAAGTCGGGGCGGGGGGGTAGAACTTTCTCCTTCACCGGAAAAGCATGCTTTCTATGTGTGAGGCTTTGTTTTTTCTTTCCTATGGAACAGCGTGTGAGCGCAGGAACCCCTTCCCTGAAATCTACAGTAGTACAGTCCAGACACAGGGTTACCACTCGTGTTGCTTGTGGAAGCAAACAGGATTGGGATCTGGGTTTGGCTTCTTGAATTCAAGGCTTTCACCAGAGGTACTCTCTCCCTGAGCCTGCAAGCACTGCTGACAAACATGAAGGATTCTAGTGCTTCTGTATGGGGGGAATCTCCTACTTATGGTGCAGTCTTTGGATCAGTCCCTGTCTGGTTTGGCACAAGTGCAAGAAAGTGTGTTGATATTATTATGTTAATGTGCCATTACGCTGATGTGCAAGAAAACATGTTGATCCTTCTCTGTGGATGGGCCAGATCCATATGGGTTATGCGCCCCGGGTCCAATGCCACTGGGAAGTGTCGTCCCCCCCCCCGGTGCTTCCCCACAACATTGTGGTTAACTGATGCACCTCCCAGGGTTTCCGTGGGTTTTCTCGGATCTTTCTCAAACCCACTTTGCTGTAGAGTATTGGGAAAGAGCATAATCAAGTTGTCTGCGTGAAAAAATTTGGGTTGTCTCGCCATGGTGGCAGCATTTTTCCTGACACTTTCCCAGGGATCATCATTTCCTCCTCGCCGCTACCAGGGAGGGTTTTTAAAAAAATAGTAATAACATATTTTCATAGCGCTATAACATCATAACAACATGTCTAATAGGTTACCTGAATCCCCAGTAAGTCTCTAGCTGGGAGGGAAGGCAGCATGCTATTCCCCTATCACGTCAGAACTGAGAAGCTAAGCAGGGTCGGCACTTGGCAGGAAGGCTCTGCAGGGGAAGGCCATGGCAAACCCCCTCTGCTTCTCACTTGTTTGGAAAGCCCCTCGGCGGAGTCGCCACAAGTTGGCTGTGACTTGACAGCATTTTACACACACACACACACACACACACACACACACACACACACACACGCATGCACGCACCTCTACCTTAGCTTTTCCATTGTGGAGAGGGAAAGGTAAATATCGTTATAGCACTATAAGGATATTCTATTGCAGAGCTGTCAAACTCATTTGTTACGAGGGCCGGACCTGACATAAAGGTCACTTTGTCGGTCCGGGCCATGCATGCCATAAAACGTAATGCCAGGTACTGGAGACAGAAACTGTATAAAGGACAGCAGCTGGTAAGCTCCAAGCTGATGTATCCTCACTGCAAGGCCCCATGAGTGGACGGGAGAGGCAGCAGTGCAGCGCTGGGCAGATGCTCCCACACTGCTTGACTGCTGCAGATGAGGTTGTTCTCCTGCGCTGAAGCCACAATGGAGTAGCCCTGCCCACTCCCTCCCCAGCACTCCCTCCCTTGCATCTGTTGCTCATGGGTTGCATAAGAGCACTGGATGGGCTGGATCCAGCCCCCGGGCCTTATGTTTGACACCCCTGTTCTATTGCCTTTTTAAATTGAAAAAGTGGTGGATGCCACTGGGGGGATGGGGCAGGGAAACGGCGGAGAAGACTGCCACGTGGAATTCCCGGTGCCTGTGCACTTTATCAGTCGCTGGATCAGCAAAGGGGAGACCGCACAAGCCTCTCCATGTGCGGAAACGATCCCGGAGCCCCGGCCCAAAGCTGTAGAAATCTATGGGGTTCCATGCGGCGCTGCATTTGTCCTCCACGTTTAAGCCCTTGTCCCCCTCTTTCAGATAACAGCCCGCTTGCATTCTTAGTGCATGACTGAGCTGCTCATTCCTTAAATCCCAATGCGAGGGCACGGGATCAGCAAAGACATCTGCCTTTCTTGAGCTCATCCATCTGTGGTCTCTTGATATCGTAAAATTTATCGGCTTGCCAAAAGGCTGTTACGTAAACCTGAGTTCCAGTTTCATTAAAAAGAGAGAGGGAGAAGCCTGATAATAGACAGTTTCCAGTTGCAGTCAACAAGTCGGTGACAGCGTGTGGCTGTTCATTCTCATTCTGGCACCTGGAGATGCTTGCGAAGGCCGTGAGTGCCACCGGATTTTGGATACATCCTCGAGTGAGCTCACCGTCCGTCCCCCCTGGTAATTTTGTTCTCCTCTAGAAACGTGAATGAGAAGTCTCATTCTTGGAACGAGACAAGTCTTTGGGCAGTCTCTCATCAGAGTGCTTTGAATACACAGTAAAATGCTGGTTCACACCGAAATACGTCTTGGCAGAAGTGCATGTTCAGAGGAGGCTGCTCACTGTCCCTCTGTATGAATTACTGTTCTCATTTTACCTCCCTCCTATCATGCAGCATGATCAGAGCTAGAGTTTGTAAAGAAGCACAGAAGGGGCGCTGCAGAGGATAGATGGAAGAGTTATGTTTGTTTCTATTATTGGGAATTCGGGAAATGCGGAGATGGAGAGTGAAGTGATTTAAAAGAATGAGTAGGGTCTCTTTCTCTCTCTCTCTCTCTCTCTCTCCTGGGTGCCCCATTCATCTCTCCTGTTGCACCAATGGACAGCTCCCTTCCCTATTAAAATGAGAGTCTAATGATTTTTTACAATCCCAGCATTTCAACCTGGACATTCTCATTTCTGGGCCAAACTAGATGATATGTGTGACATGATTCAGGCCAAGGATCCCTTTGACTCAACTTGTAATCACATGTAAGAGAGAGTTCTCAGAAGGGTTGCCAGCTCCCAGTTGGGGAATTCCTTGAGATTTTGGGGTGGAGTCTCGGGAGGGTGGGGTTTGAAGAGGGGAGGGACTTCAGCAGGGTATCATACCATAGAGTGCACCTTCCAAAACTGCTTTTTCCTCTAGGGGAACTGATCCTTGTCATCTGACGACCAGTTATAATTCTGGGCCTCTAGTTCCCAAGCTCTCAGAGGCCCACTTTGAGAGCATGGCGTGGGGGGTTGGAGGGACTTCACCCTTCCCTCCTGTGCCATTTTCCCAAGCTGAAATGGCTGTCAGGGATTCTGTTTGTCCTGCTGTGGGTCACCAGTGTGCTGTAGTGAGTGTCACACATACAGTCTAGTTTGGCCCTTGGTTCAGCTTCTTCCCTTGTGCAGACTGAACCCGTGAGGGTTTTCAGTACCAGTTTTTTTATTCTAGTAGGGTGGACATAACCGCCGGTGTTAATCTTGTGGCCATTGTACGAGAAAGACATCAAAATACCATGAAATAAATGGGGATCAAGAGCAATGCAGGTGGGCCAAGCAGAAAGCTCCCAAAATATGAAAACAAAGAGAATAAATGGCAACTCTATGGGCCAAATCTGTGGTTCCTGTAATGTGACATTTGGCCCTAGGTTCCATTTGAACCCAAGCTTGGGGTGAAGGGAGGGCCCATGAAAAGCTGTTGGTTAATCTCTGCCTGCACTCAGCAGGCAAGGTTTACGACAGTGAGTGTGTCAGTGTGTCAAGGCAGGTGTTGGGCATGGAGCCAAAGATTCCCTTTTGCTAGCAAGGAAACGGCCGCTCACTCAGCACAGACACGCCCTGAACGAGAGGGATGAGTCAAGCGCAACGAATGGCCAGCTTTGGCCTGGCAACACTTTCCCTTTTGTCGATGAACTGGTGCTTTTCTAACGGAGCATGTTTCCGTTCCAGAGGCTCCTAGATTTACAAAAGCCCATAAAGCTTTGCTTCCTTGAACTGTCAGCTTTGGGGAAAGACCTGGAACAAATGGGCCCTTTAGTTTTCTATATGCTGGGGGTTTCTTTGGCTGTAGGTAGGGGGACATTCAAATGTATGACCCTGCCCTGGCAGTTGAAAGTGGATTGTATGCTGTGATCATCATTCTAGATGTGCAGATTAGCCCTTTTTTTAAACTGGATGGTGAGGCTGCTCATATTTATGTACGTCGCTGGATGTCCTGACTGCAATGCACTTCACAACTGGAAAAGAGAACTTAGGCCGCTCATGAGAAGGAGGGCAGGAAGGGTTGCATCAGTTCTTAGTTCTTGTGGCCCTTTCTTATACGTCCAGGGAAATGCTGATCACCACTTTGGGGTCAGGAAGCAAATTTTCTCCAGGCCAGTTTGACCAGGGACCCTAGAGGTTTTTTGTCATCTTTTGGGCATGGAACAGTGGTCACTGGGGGCGTGGGGGGGAGGTATTTATGAATTCCCTGCATTGTGCAGGGGACTGGACTAGATGACCCTGGAGGTCCCTTCAACCTCAGTGGGTACATTCAGATGCACCATTTAATCAGGTTTAAATGGCCCCGCTCTGTTGTGATTATTTTTACTCTGGACAATCACAATCACATGGGAGTGTGTGTCAGGGTTTAATTTTTTCCCCTAAGTTTGCACATGCGCATAACTGCTCATCCGTTGAATTGAAAAACTTTGTCCTCGCACATGCGCAGAACCACTAGGGCAAATCACGGCTTTCATTTGACAGTTCCACAGAACATCGTGATTTCACCGTTGTGACAGAAGACTTCCCATAAAACTTTTCGCACCAAACTGGCCTCTTTGGGATCCCGAACTCAAAACGAGTGCCCGTTTAAACGTTGGTTTTATAAATGCGAGAGCGGAGCTCCACTTATGCGCATGCTGCTGACACACACAAAAAATGGCGGGCGAAAAGTGTAAGGGGGTTTAAACTATTGGAAGAAGCTTGACATTGGAGGAGCGATCACACAGGGAAAACTGCGGCTTTAAACGGGAGAGCTGAGAAAACACCACTTGGGACCCTTAACAAAGTACTCTGGCTGAAGGGTTTTTTTTAACAGGAAACCAACGGATTGAGACAAGAGGCAGATGTTGCAGTGTGAATGTGCACATACAATCCATTGTTGATCAGTCACGAAACCTGATTAAATGGTGCGTCTGAGATTCTGTGATGCAATGTGTGTTCATCTCAGACAGTAGCCGTGTTGGTCTGCAGTAGAACTGTTAGATTCAAGCCCAGTCGCACCTTAGAGACCCGCAAGAGTTTCAGGGTATGACCTTCTGACAGCTGAAGCTCCCTTTGTCAGACACGAGTAGGGATGGGAATTTCAATCTTTTATCAGATCATCGTTCCTTTCCTACTCATGCCTGATGAAGGGAGCTTCAGCTCTCAAAAGCTCACACCCTGAACCTCTTGTTGGTCTCTAAGGTGCAACTGGACTCGAACCGAAAAATGTGTTAAGAAGGTGAATCTCCCGAGATGATGTGGAAGTACTGACTGTGGTGCAGCATCTGTAATCTCACATACAGGTCACATTGGAGCTAGTAAGGGATGAAGATGTCTGTGTGCACCAGCAACCCGGATGTGCAGGTCTTGGTGATACAGAAGGGACCATTCCTCATACTTCTCCATCCCAAGCCCCCCCTGACTCAAGCAGTGGCAAGAAGGGTTCTCTAATGGCTGCCACCACTCTGATGTGGGTCTTCTCGGGAGAGCCCACCCAAACCCTTTATGCACTCCTTTTCCAGTAGGTTTCCCTGTATAAGTGACCGGATGAGGCGTGAGGACCCAGGCGGAATAACAAACCATTTTTATTAAAGAGATTTAACAACTGTAATTCAGTAACATGTAGAAAAATGAGCACAGTAAAGGTAGGTAAACCAGCAAAATAAGAAACCCTAACACGTCTGACTCTACCGTCCCTTGCCTTCTCTAAGTCTTTGGCCTCCAGCTGACTCACCCCTTTTGGATGAGGGATCCCTTTTTCTGCAGCATCTTCATACCAGCTCTGCTCCCCAGGAGTGAACACCCTCCCACTTTGGGCAAAGCCTTTTATTCCTCCTTCCCAGGCACCACCCTCTGCTCCCTGCTGGTGTAAGTTTCCCTCCAAATCCCCTGTTAGCCAATCACAGGGTCCAGAGGGTACCTGGGAAATGTAGGCCCTGTAATACAGGCTTCCTTGGAGCCACTAGGCCTCCCTGGAGCCTGTAGTCCACAGCCCTATAGATCCAGGATCATGACATACACACACCCCTTCTTCCCCTCCACTTTCCTCTGACTTGTGTAAGTTTTCGCACGGTGCAGCTGTCCTTTGGAAATGACCCATGGCTTCTTTGTTGCTACCGGCCTGGATTCTAAAGTAGACCTGTCAGTTTACCTCCTGTTATGTGCATCCTGGGATACCTGTCACCCAGCTGTCACGTTGAATTATGGACGATGCATTGCTTTTTCAAATACATTGAGAGATACATCCTGACTAGGGACTCAAGCAAACCCATCAAACTGATTTCTCTTTATCTGGATTCAGGCCTAACTTTTGCTTCTCATCCGTTCTCCCCACTCAACTGATTATATTATTGGCTTCCTGTGGCGGGCCAGTAACTGCAATTGCCTGGCAGAAGATCCTCCTGTCTTATTACTTGGCTTATGCTCGGTTTCAATGCAAGAAACTGGGACTGTGCCAGATTAGCTGCTCGGTTGACCAGCAACTGCCTCAAGAGGAACACGGGCTGGCTGCAGAGATGGAGTTTGCAGAAAGGCAATGGAAAGCTCTCCCTTCCTTTAGTCCCGGATACCGGAACACTCAGGGAAGCTGCACTGAGAAGGAGAAAGGAAGGTGAATGAGAAAGGTTTTGGGCTTTGCTTCCATGAGCAGGAAACAGAAGAGAGAGGGGGGAGTGTAATGTAGTGAGTCCAGTACTCTTCAGGGAGGGAGAGGCGAGATCCAAGTGGCAAATAAGTGAGAAACAAGGGCAAACCTGAAACTTGAAGAGAGGGATGTAAGTGCTGTTAAGTCGCAACCTTGAAAGCAAGGAAATTTCAAGGCAAGCGTTAAGCGGAGGTGGTTGGCCATTGCCTTCTCTGCAGAGTCTCCCTTGGAGGTCTCCCATCTGAGTACCAACCCTGCTTATTCTGAGATCAGACAAGATTGAGTTATGCTATGCTGCCTTCCGTCCCCAGAGAGAGGTACTGATAAGAACATAAGAGAAGCATACAGAAAGAGCATATAGAAAGAAAAATTCTGCACCCCACCTGATGGTCAGAATGTCGTGCTGGGTTTTTATGCAGCATGTGAACATAAGAACATAAGAGAAGCCAGTGTTGGCATCAAAAAACAGGATCACTGAAGCCGCGGGGGAATTCAGGCGAAGCCACGGGTCAAAATGCGGCGCTGGGCAAATAGGGGGAAATTCAAGCACGCAATCAGGGCAAACGGAAGAACGATGCTGGAGCAGCACCTCGTCGGAAATCAGTCTAGGGCATTGTACCCCACTACGGTCCCTGCCCTCCCTAGGCTTCCCTCAAATCTCCAGGAGTTTCTCTACTGGGAGTTGGTAACCATAGCACCATCCCCCCACCTGGGGCTAGGAGGTTAGATTGTCCATCCCTCCACCTGGAGCTACTCTAGGTTAGAGTGTCAGACTAGAATTGGGAAGACCCAGATTGGAATCCCCGCCTGCTATGGTAGCTTGCTGGGTGACCTTGGGCCAGTCATCCACTTCAGCCTAGCATACCCGACAGGGTTGTTGTGAGGCTAAAATGGAGGAGAGGAGAATGATGCACACTACTTTGGGTCCCCATTGGGGGAAAATGCAGGGTATAAATGAAGTAAACAAATAGCAACCTTTTCCTGCAATGAGTATTTCCTATAAGATATATATATATATATATAATGTATTTTTCAGTGTTGTTAGTATGTTCATACGTCAGCATGATTGGCGCGTAAACTATGTACATTATGCATCTATGAAAATGATCTAGATACATAAATAGGGACACAAATTGTGAAACAACAACAACAAAGAGAGAGTGAAATGTGTTAAGAGAAAGCCATGAGTCGTCGGCACCAGGAACGAAAATGGGTGTACCAAAAAATGCCCAGAATGGCATGCGGGGAAGCAAAAATAAACCCCAGATCCTCCAGACCTGCTTCCATCCCAGTTGTGCGTTTGTGTCGTAATATCCCAAGTATGGCTCTGATTCTTTCCATCGTATTTATGACCGTGATGGTCAACTCCCCAGCACTCATACCAGAAGCATCTTCATCGTAGATTCTTGCAGCTGTCGGCAAGATCTCTGAGGACGATAAAGAGATGAAAAACGCATCTTGGGTCATACCCCAAAGATGAAGAATGTCCGTCTGCGTAAATTCCAGGGAACCATTTATCTCCCCACCCCTCTCGGACTCTTCTGTGTGGGTGCACTTCAAAGGAGATGAGCCCCGGGAGGGAAGAAGAAGGCCGTATCCGCCTCTGGGAGGGAGAAACACACATGAGGACCTGAGTGGGATCTGACAGTTCAGGATGGGAGCCCAGTGCTGGAGGGAAGCCATCCCTCTGATGTGGGGGGTGGGGGGAGAAAATGCATTTCTTACAGCACAGACCTGAAGCTAAGCCGGTGTGTGAGTGCAGAGGCGTGAAGTTGAGTGTCTGGACTGACCAGAGGAAGTAATTTTTCACTTGCAACAAGGGGAAGCGATGAATGCCAGGTTTTTTTAAAATATGAAGAATTGTACAGTTTAATAATGGAAACCTATTTATTATCCCACTTTCTGCCATCAGATAACCCAAGGTGCTCTATACAGGGATCTCTAGAGCAGTGGTTCACAAACTTTTTGGTATGGTCAGGGGTCATTTTGAGCAGGAATGCGCAGGAATGCTGTTCTGGGAGTAACAAGCCCAGGAGTAGGCACATATAGTGATGCTGTGGAAAAAAGCAAAAGCATGCTAACTTGACCTGCATTTCCATGCTTGTCATAGGGTTGCTTCCCTGCAAGAGCAAAGGAAGCCTAAAGTGTCTTTAGTCAAAGTGTAAAGCTGGCTTGCCAGCTCTGAGTTGGGAAATACTTGGAGATTTTGGGGGTGGAGCCTGAGCAGTGGGTCTTGCCTTCTGACACACTTCTGGTGATGTCAGGGGGTGTGACATATGCAAATGAGTTGTGCTAATGAGTTATGCTAATAAGCTCCTGGACGTCTTTTTCTACAAAATGACCTCTGGTACGGTGACCCAGAAGTCCACATTTATTCGGTGCAGGGACCCTTCCAGGGCTGGCCTGCCCAAGGTTTTTTGGCACCCTAGCAAACGATGACTTTAGCACCCATCTAATTCAGCATTCCATTTTCTGCAGTGGCTAACCAGGTATTTTGGAGAAATCAACAACTATCGCACAAAGGACACGTCTGCCCCACCATGAACCCAGGCGAGTGGCATTCTGACATACACAGTCTTTGCATATCGACGTGACATCCCAGCCTTTGACCACTCTCTCCTGCTCCATGACTCCCTCCAATCTACCCTAAGAGCAATGGAAAGGGCGGGGGGGCTGGCCCATGACCCACTTCCAGAGGCTTTGTGACACAAGCTTGGAAACACTGCACTAGAGGGTTACTCCTTCAGGCCCTGGATAGACCTTTACCTGCAAAGCTTGATCAAGGATATCATATCATGTCCTTCTGATCAGACTCCAGGCCAGGAAGGCCACCGTGGACATGAGATCTGATTCTTTCGCCTTGCTGCACCAGCATTTGGTTTCTGCCTGCTCTCGAGCACAACAAGCGTGTCGTTTTTGCCTAGCTCTTAGTTTTATTGGTGGTGCTTTTAATGGGCTGTTAACACTTTTTAAATGACTATATTTTATTGTTGTTTGAGTCATTATTTGTAATTGGTGTTGGCTGCTCCAGAAAACCTGAGGGCACATTCATCCCCTGTATAAATAAGTAAGAAAAGTTATGCATCGTAGCTGAATGGAACCTCCACGTCTGGAGGCAGTATACCATTGAATACTCAATGTAAGGGACAAATGGCTGAGGAAGAGCTGTTGCCTTTGTGCTCTGCTTTGTGAACTGTTGGAGGTGTCTTGCGGTCCAGTAATTGCTCCTAGAATGCTGGATTAGATTAACATTTGGTTTGATCCAGTGGGACTTCTGGCATTAGAGTCCTCAGCCAATCAGTCATGCCAACTAGGTGTCTCTTGGAGGCAGGGCTATTTTGGGGCAGGAACGCACAGGAACGGAGTTCCGGCTGGCTCCTGAGTTGGCCACACCCAGCAGGAACTCATTAGCATAATAGGCCACACCCAACAGCAGAAACTCATTAGGATTGGCTACATTAGGGGTATGTGGCCTACCTAATATTCAAATTAATTCCTGCTACAAAAAAAGCCCTGGGTTTTGACAACAAACAAGGTAAACAGAATAGGAAGCAAACGGTGGGTGTGGCTGGATGACCACTCTTCTGGTAACATGGGGGTGTGGCCTAATATGCTAGTAAGCTGTGCTGTCAGTGGTGTGGCCTTATATGATAATGAGTTTCTGCTGTTGGGTGTGGCCTGTTATGCTAATGAGTTCCTGCTAGGCTTTTTCTACAAAAAAAGCCCTGCTTGGAGGTATATTATCAAGAGCACCATTCTGTTTATGACAGCGGGTCTACTATTTAACACTTATTCCCATGCCAAGTACTGTTCCTTATTATTCTTCCCTGCCAAATATGCTGATTGCTTTGCTATTGCACATAGCGTAGGGCTGTTGCTAAAAACGATGCAGCCATCTCTAGTCTGTGCAGTAAGCGTAATTGTGCAACATCTCATGAAATTATTTCTTTCTAATCTTTTCCCTTCATTCAGTCCACAATAATGGTTCAGGAACTCTTGGCTTTATCCTGCTCCCATATCTGTAGCTGCCAGTGTGTAAGATATTCACCACAGATATCTCATGCTCAGAGTTCTGAGTCTGGGACCCAGGGGAAAACATGAAATGGCTGAGCAATTGAGAAAATCTGGCAAAGCAAACTATGATGCAGCAGCAGCAACTGAACTGGAAGCAGGAGATGGCCAGTTCCACTGTGGGCCTGATAGAAGCCCTCCGGGGGCCTGATCCAGCCCCCGAGCCGCATGTTTGACACCCCTGCTTTAGATCTTCAATGAATTATTACTCATTCTTCTAACTTCTATTCACTCCATCTTATTATTATTATTCTTTCTACTTCTGTACCTAACAAAAAAAGCTGGACGGGGTTGCCTCTGGTACTGGGAGCGGAAGAGGAAACCCGTTCAGCAGGAGAAAATCTCTCCTCCCTGCTACCAGAGGTCCGGGGGGGGGGGGAGCACACCCTTCCCCCCCCGTCATGCCCACTGGCTGTAGCACATTTACTTCTATATTATTTATCACTTTGTATACTTTTACTAAATAATTACCAAATATTTACCACTTAAAATATAACTCTAAATGCCCTATGTATACTAATTTAATTGCTCTCAACCTAAGCTATTATACAATTTGCCAAAACAAACTGTCTCCTTTCAGGCATCTCCATCTGTTCGTTTGATCACTGGGTGTCTGTTGTGGGGAGAGGAAGTGATTGTAAGCCACTCTGAGACTCCTTTCGGTAGTGAAGGGCCGGGGGGTAAAACCAATTCTCCTCCTCCTCCATGTAATAAGATTAGGGTTACAGCAATCTGAAACTAAGCATAAGTAGAAAAGATCAAGATGGGTAGCCAGTAGCACCTGAAAGACTAACAAAATTTGTGTCAGGGTATGAGCTTTCTGAAGAAGTGAGCAGTGACTCACAAAAGCTTGTACCCTGCCACAAATTTCTTTGGTCTTTAAGCTTCTTCTGTAGTCTTGCTCTTTTCTACTGCGTAAGTAGAGAACAATGTAGGGAAAGCAAGACCTATAGGAAACCAGTAATGCTATATGCAGTAGCACTGTCCACAATCCCATTCTCTTTATTAAAGCACTCCCCTGAACCATTCCATTATAATGTTGCAACCTTTGAATCCTGCTAGGGCAGGGGCTGTGGTGCAGTGGTAGAGCATCTGCTTGGCATGCAGAAGGTCCCAGGTTCAATCCCCGGCATCTCCAGTTAAAAGGATCTGGCAGGAGGTGATGTGAAGGACCTCAGCCTGTGACCCTGGAGAGCTGATACGGTTCTGAGTAGACGGCACTGACCCTGATGGACCGATGGTCTGATTCCGTATAAGGTAGCTTCATGTGTGTCAATACCATCTCCATCACCCATAACAAGGAGCATACCCTTGAAAGCAAGCACGGGTTTGCATCCGTGTGACATATGAAACAGCTGCATCCACGTAAGGGGCTTTGGCATTCAAGCCTGAACTCTTTGGGCTGAGCCGCCTTCCATCTGCCCTCTCCACCCTCCCAGTGACACTGTCGTGCATTCCTGCTGAAAGCTGTTTCGTGTTTCTGAGGGGGCAAGTCTTGCTGCTTTGCAGTTCCAGGGGATGGAAGCAATTTGTATTCTACTAATAATGGCTCAGTACCAGCCTTGCGGAGCAACATCTGTGAGCCACAATGTCACTGCTGGTTCTTGGCAGCCGCAGAGGGTTTCTAGCTGCATCAGAAGTCCCCCTTCTGCCATCAGTTTGGTGTAGTGGTTAGGTGCACGGACTTTAATCTGGGAGAACCAGGTTTGATTCCCCACTCCTCCACTTGCACCTGGCTGGATGACCTTGGGCAAGCCATAGCTCTGTACCAGCTGTTCCCTCAAGGACAGCTTGGGAAAGAGCTCTCTCAGCCCCACCTACCTCACAGGGTGTCTGTTGTGGGGAGGGGAGGGGAAAGGAGTTTGTAAGCCGCTCTGAGACTCCAAGTGAGTGAAGGGCAGGGTATAAATCCAATCTCTTCTCTTCTTCTTCTTCATCAGGAGGGTGCTGCTCTTGGCCTTTTTCACACCATCAGGCCTGGGAGAGGAGAGGACAATGTAGGGTTGCCAACTCCAGGCTGAGAAATTCCTGGGGAGAGCAAGGTTTGGGGATGGGAGGGACCTCAGTGCAACAGAGAAACAGTACTTTGGACCTTGTTGCAATGCAGCTCTTTCCTCCACGGGAACTTATCTGAGTTGCCCGGAGATCAGTTGTAATGCCGGGAGATCTCCAGGCACCACCTGGAGGCTGGTAACTGTAGAAGGCAGTCCCTGCAACAAAGAGGCTTGAACTCAGGGCTCCCAGCTGGGGAGGCAGCTCTTTCCCTCTTCCTGCTCTGCATACATCGTTTCAGGTTTTCCAGGCTGCTGTGGTTTCAGCAAAGCCTGGAAGTTCTATCAGGGAGACCTTGTCAGTAGCCGGAGAAATGTCCTCCGTCGGGGAAACGCCGTTTTCGGTTCTGAAAGCAAAGCTGCCTCGCTTCTGTTCTTGGCACTGTGAATTTCCCCTCCTCTGCCCCGTTCGCTAAATGCTTTTCCAAGTAGTTATCTTGTCTCCAAACTTCATTCCACATCTTCTCTCCTCTTCCCTCGCTCGTTTGCGGTGGAAGAAGTCTTTTCCCAGCCACGTCTGGTAGCCAGATCTCAGAAACATGGATCTCGTTCACCAGAGTGCTTTAGCCCAGCATCCCCCAGCCTGTGGGTCAAGATCCCAAAGTAGGTCACGAGGCTTCTGAAAGTGGGTCGCGGGCCAGCCTTCCCTAATGGCCACTCCTGCCCTTTCCATTACTCTCTTTTGCAGGGGTCCTTTCGCAGAAAAAGAGGTGCAGGAGTTCATTAGCATAACTCATTAGCATAACTCATTAGCATATGCCACGTCCCCTCACATCACCAGAAGTGTGTCAGAAAGAGAATGTCAGTTTCAGCCCCATTATACCCTATGGGCCATTGAAATCAATGGCAAAAACTCATAGGGTATATGAGGGGCTGGAGGAAAGGGGGTTTGAGGGAGAGGCTCCAAACTTGCAGGGTAGCTGCTGGGGCCTCTCCTCAAAATACCCACCAAGTTTCAAAAAGATTGGACCATGGGGTCCAATTCTATGGGCCCCCAAACAGATTGTCCCATCCCCTCCATTGTTCTCTATGGTGGGAAAAAGTGTTACTTTTTTCCTACCATAGACAACAATGGAGGGAATGGGGGCAACCTGTTTGGGGGCCTGTAGAATTGGACCTCCTGGTCCAATCTTCTTGAAACTTGGTGGGTATTTTGAGGAGAGCCCCCAGCAGCTACCCTGCATGTTTGGAGCCTTTCCCTCAAACCACCTCCCCTCCAGTGGCTTTTAAAGTTGCCACCAAATTTTGGCGGCAATTTGGCAGCGGGCTGAATCAGATCAGAGAATCTGATTCAGCCTGTGGCTGCCCTAGTGGCCACTCCTGAGCTGGCGGAGCTTTGCTCCGCCTCACTCCGGCCCCAAAGGACCCCTGCTCTTTTGTATCCTGGAAACAGGTTCTCCCATGTCTTACATTAGTTGGTATTTTCCCCCCACTGCATATACATGTTGATCAAGTTAAATATGTTCTGTTGGTTATTGGAGTGAGTTTCTTAGAACCTTAGGGGGGATTAGAGGGAGTTATGGAGAAGGAAAGGGCAATTGGAGGCTGGAATCTAACCTCCATAGGCAAAGGCTGTGTATATCGGAATGACACTTGCTTGGGGTTCATAGTGGGGGTAGCTGTACATTTTGTGTGATGTTTGTTGGTTTCTCCAAAACATCTGGTTAGCCACTGTAGAAACTGGAATGCTGAACTAGATGGGTGCTAAGGTCATAGTCTGCCTAGAGCAACAAAAAAACTTTGGGTCAGCCCTGGCTGGGTCACTGTACCAAGTAAATTTGGACTTGTGGGTCACCATAATGAAAAGGCTGGGATCCATGGTAGAGGTTTATATTATGCATGGGGTGGAGAGAGTTGACAAAGGTAGATTCTAAAATTGTAAAATGTTGAGTTCTATTGCATATAGTATGTATAGTTTTTGGAAGCTGCCCTGAGCCCTGTTTGGTGGGGAATGGTGTGGGATATAAGAGGGAGGAAGGAAGGAAGGAAGGAAGGAAGGAAGGAAGGAAGGAAGGAAGGAAGGAAGGAAGGAAGGAAGGAAGGAAGGAAGGAAGGAAGGAAGGAAGGAAAACTTTTTCTCCCTCTCCCAAAATACTAGAACTCAAGGGCATCCAATGAAGCTGATGGGCAGTTGGTTCAAGACGGAGAAAAGGAAATACTACTTTACACAGAGAGTGATTAAAATGTGGGATTTGCTGCCAGAAGATGTAATGACAACCACAGGCATGGGCAGCTTGAAAAGGGGACTGAATAGGTTCATGGAGGGTAAGCCTATCAATGGCTACTAGCCATGGTGATTGGGGGGAACCTCTGCATTCAGAGGCACTAAGCCTCTGAATCCCAGAGCCAGGAGGCATCCTCAGGGGAAGGCCTCAGCCTCTGTGCCCTGTTGTTGGTCTTCCAGAGGAACTGGATGGCCACTGTGTGAGATAGGATGCTGGACTGGATGGACCATTGATCCAGCAGGGCTCTTCTTATGTTCTTAACCACTGCCTTAGCCCATAGGTTTGCCATTTGATCTTAAGGCTGCTTCATACATGACACTATTAGATGTATACCTAACTGATTTAGGTGTGCACCTCATGTGAGAGAGCATCACACAAATGTTTGCACAAATTGGAAAACCATGATTGGCTGACTCCCTATTGGGTCCTCATAGCAACCCTAGGTTTGTGTCTGTAACATGAGGGACAGTCCTTAGCTAGAGATGATTTCAAAGTTCCCATCTGGCTGTTTGACCCTAGGGATGCTAGACCCCCTGGTGGGGTGCCAAGCCCCACCTCTCTGCTGCTGATCAGCTGGCCGGTGGGGGGGGGATTACCCCCCAAACAAAGGAAGAAAACCTGACATTTCAGTGATGTGCCTACGTGACTGCCAGCGTGACCCAGAAGTGACAAAGGCACATCAAGGATGTTGGGGCAACACTCTCGTTTTTGGGCAAAAACTCAACAGTAGAAGCTAATTGTACCATAGAGTTTTTACTCAAAAACCAGAGTGTCGGCCTAACATGCCTATGTCACTTCTGGGTCACGTTGGAAGTCATGTGGGCACATCGCTTAAATATGTGATGAAACTCCTGGCTCCCAGTGTCAGCTTTCCAGAGGGACCTGGCAACCCTATTTGACCCCCATATAAATCCCTGTTACACTATCCCTTGTTTGCTTGTGTGAATCAAAGCTGTGAAACTTTATTGTTGCCCCACTGCGACACTGCTTGAGGTCAAACAGCCAGCAGGACCTAACGCACAAGGCCCCGACCAGGACGGCCCCGGCTAGCCCGATCTCTTCAGTTCTCAGAAACTAAGCAGGGTCAGCTCTGGTTGGTACTTTGCTGGGAGACCGCCAAGGAAGTCCAGGATCACTACCCAGAGGCAGGCAATGGCCAAACCACCTCTGATTGTCTCTTGCCTTGAAAACCCTACAGGGTCGCCTTAAGTCAGTTGTGACCAGTGCTCCCTCTAAACTATGGAGTCTTGTGAGGAAAAATTCTTCTTTGCGAGCTGCTGGCATTAAAGTTGTGAGCTAAGACAAAAACGTGTGAGCTAGAGGCTAAAAAACTGTGAGCTAGCTCACACTAACTCAGCTTAGAGGGAACACTGGCTGTGACTTGATGGCACTTTACACACACACACACGTACACACACACACACTGCACAAGATTGTTGAGAATTATAGTCCAGTTCTAAACTGGTTAATTTGATCCAGCTTACAGAGTGGAGCTGTTCTTGGCAAAGAATTTGGATTATTACACCAGCATGATGTAGTGGTTAGACTAGAGCCATGATACAGGGAGCCCTCTGTGGCTCTTCTGAGCACCATCCCCCAGTGTGGGGCTCCACCCTTTCTTTCAGGGAAGTGAGCAAGGGTTCGTGGGGGGGGGGGTCATGGGTTCCCACCTTGAAATAGCCACTGCCCCGGGTGCTGGAAGAGGGGTAAACTGCAGGCATGCACTGAATGCCTGCTCCAAATGCTCCCCAGTAAAAAGTATGCACCAGCAAATCATTATTATGCATCTAAATGGCACACGTTGCACATGAAAATACCAGCTTAGTTGCATGCCAAAATTATACAACATGCATACACAGTAGGAACACATGAGCGAAACTGTTGAGAAAACGCATCAATGAATATGAAAAGAAACAAAGTGGGGATTATTGGATGATCCCTGTCTTTGGTCCAAGTTTGAATGCACATAAAAGGCAGATTTGACTTTTAATCCATGACGGTTTGTAATGAACTTGGGAAAGTACATCCCTCTTTGCTTGGACCTGCTGACTTAGAGGGAGGGGACGTGGCTCAGCAGCTCCTTTGCACGGAGAAGATCCCAGGTTCAATCCCTGGCATTTCCAGGATATGGTATAACGTGGTATGAAAGTCCTGTGCTTGAGATTCTAGACAGCTGCTGCCAGCACGAGCAGGCAATAATGACTAGGGATGCTGCAGGCTGAGTTTTGTATCTCTCTGCCTTCCTTAGTTGGCTTTGAGTGGCAGCAGATCTGCAGTGGAGGGGAAGGTGTGAGGACTGCTGAGTGGCAGTGGTGGGTAAGGAGTAGCTTGAACAGGATTGGGTCCCTTGTGGGGTGCAGAACAACCTTTGAGGGGTCATCTCTTTGCTCATGACCAGTGAATGTTTGAGAATTCCTGATACTGGTCTTGGCAGATCCATGTTCTGACTCAATACAAGGCGCCTTCCTGTGTTCGTGACCTATTCCTGCTATAAAAATAAGTCTGATTTTCTTAAAAGAAGCTTTGAGCATGTCAAACTGGCTCTGCTCACATGCAGATCATGACTCAACATGACCTGGAAAACCTTCACGATGTGGGTTGGCCCAGAGTACAATTTGGGACTTAGAGTTCTGTCAACCAGATCGATGTGTGCAAACCCATGGCACGAAGAGCAAGGAAGGAACAGTGGTAGGAAGAGAATGGGAAGAATGACTATTTTGGATCTGCCTTTTTGGCAGAACAAAAAGACTAGAGGTATCTTGCTGAGCCGGTCATTAAATGGCCTGTGCAATGATGACCCCATTATTTCCTAGGGGTGGTAGAGAGGCCAGGTCTAATGCTCACAGGAATGATTGGGGTCATTATTTCCTAGGGGTGGTGGACCTAGCTTCCAAGGCCAGGTCCATCTTCAGTCCCCACCTCAAGCTGTGCAGAAGGGCATCGTCTTTTTAAATTTTAAAGGGCCATTGTTTTCTATGGAGGTTTGGAGACCAGGTCTTCTCATAGAAAATAATGGCTCTTTAATGTTTCAAGGGACCATGTACCGTGGAACAGCTGAGATCTGGGGCATGCTTCCTTTCTCTGTGTGTGTCTCCCTCCCTCCCTCCACCCACACTCCTGTGCCTCTGAGAAACACCCCTGAAATTTTGGAAGAAAAATGATCAGTACTCCTGAAATTTCA
The DNA here is from genome assembly GCA_029233225.1 of Lepidodactylus listeri. Taxonomy (NCBI): domain Eukaryota; kingdom Metazoa; phylum Chordata; class Lepidosauria; order Squamata; family Gekkonidae; genus Lepidodactylus; species Lepidodactylus listeri. The sequence continues at coordinate 60,201,062 of JARCFY010000014.1, forward strand.
GGAGTGTTTGCGGTCATTTCAGATATCTCTGAGGTTACCCAAAACAGTGAATTTTGGGTTTAATTTTGGCTCAGATATATCTGAATGCTGAGATGTGGAATGGTATAGGATAGCCTGACCTTATCAGATCTCAAAAGCTAAGCAGGGTCAGTACTTGGACGGGGGACCACCAAGGAAGACTCTGCAGAGGCAGGCGATGGCCAACCACCTCTGCTTCTCACTTGCCTCGAAAACCCTATGGGGTTGCCATAAATTGGCTATGACTCGACAGTGCTTTACACACGCACACACCCGAATGCACACCCATAGCGGGAAACAGGATGCTGGCCTAGATGAACTGTTGGTCTTACAGATGAATTCTTCTTGCGTTTCCTGCAGGATTTGTGTGGCGCTACCACCTGTGACACCTTGGGAATGGCAGATGTGGGCACCATGTGCGACCCCAAACGCAGCTGTTCGGTCATTGAAGATGATGGCCTTCCTTCTGCTTTCACCACGGCTCACGAGCTGGGTAAGGAACAAAGAGTGATTTGGTGTGGTTATATGTTTGGGAGGTGCAATGTCTGAAAGTGGAAAGAGTCCATTTGGGGGGTAGCCTTGGAAAAATCTTTCCCTGTTGATTTCTACCTGCTCATTGCAATAGTTTTATTGCACACAGGCATGGCTGCACATGATATGAAGTACAACATTAATTTTTTCCCCCGTGAAGAGTTAATCAACAAAGACTGGACTATCTGCTGATTAAAAACCACTAGGGATGCTGGGGTATCTTGCTATTGCTTTGGGAACCACCTGACCCCTGGGTTGTGCACTGACTCACCTTGGCTGAAAGCGCCAAGACTCTGAGCAGACGAAGGGTGAGAACCCCTAAATGAAGCTTGCTTTCCTCTTACGAGGTGGCCTTCCTCTTTGAAGTTGTCAAAGGATGGCCACATAAAAGTAGCTCACTCCTCTGAATGGAGAAAGAGGTCGGATAATTGGACTTCCATCTGCAACTGGCTCTCAGATGGGTCTTTGGCTGGCTCTTCAGCACTGGAAAGTCCGCTCCAAACCATTCTTCGAAGGCAAGAAATCCCTGGTGAGATGTTCGTATCCAGTTCTTGGGCCAAGTCCTGGCATTCAAAGCTGGTTCCAGGGAAACCCCTCTTTCCGAGAGCCAGGCTGCCTGTTACACCCTCCATGGGAAGACTTTTTGCAAGAGTTCTGTGGGTTATCCTGCCAAGCGGAAGAGAAAGCCGGAGGACTGCAGTCCCACATACAGAGGAGGAGAAGGACAAGGCGCTGGCTGCCTTCCCCCTGATTGTCTTCTTTCTTGGCGGCCAGCAAAAACAAAGAACAATTTATAGGGCAGCCCTATGCAGAGTTAACCCCCTTATAAATCCATTGAAGCCAGTGGGCTTAGAACTGCGCAATTCCTTTTAGGATTGCATTGTTAACTGTGCAGACTTTAGGGGAGATCTGTTTGCTTTTGGGCTCTGCAAGGGTTCTTCTGCAGCTTCTTAGTCTGGATTGTGTAGGCACGGGGGAGTGAATGGTGAGGTAGTGTGGCGTAGTGGTTAGGGTCAAATTAGGACTGGGAAGACCCAGGTGTGAATCGCCATTCTGCCATGGAAACCTGTTGAGTCACTTGTCCCTCAGCCTAACCTGCCTCACAGGGTGTTTGTTCTAAGGCTGAAATGGAGGAAAGGAGAATGATGCTGTATGTGTCTTCAGTTCCCCAGCTGGGGAGGAAAGTGGCATATAAATATCTATATTAACAGATCTCTAGAGCAGCGGCTTCCTGTCAGGATGTGGGCTTCAACCCAGGAAGCTCCTGGTTCAAGCAGCCCCATAGCCCATTAAGGGACCACCATTCTCTCTTTCTTAATCCTTCCAAGGAGCTCTCGGCAGAATACCTAGAGGTTCTTACCCCATTTTATCCTCATAAAAACACTCTGAGGTAGGTAAGACTGAGAAAGAGTGACTGCCACTGAGAGGGGCCTGAGAATCTGGGCTCTCTGTCCACTGTGCCACACTGTCTCTTGAGCCGATGTGCGCTCAGGTCCCAGAATCCCCCTCTTCAGGCACCAAAGGCCTCTGTGGCTGGCAAGCAGTGTGGGGTCTCAAATGGCCAGATCACTGGTAAATATTTCCCTACGGGAAATCACATGACAATGAGGAGCCCTTCTAGGGATTCTGTGTACATCTCTATCACATTCTTTCCCCCTGTGTTTCTCCAAGGGGCTCTGAAGGGTGTATATGCTTCTCTCTATTTCACTGAATCCTCACAACAGCACAGCGAGGCAAGTTAGCCGAGACAGAGCAACTGGCCCAATTTGCCCAATAAACTTGGTGGTAAATATGTTTGTTTATTTCTTTAGACCCTTCCTTGCAAGCAGGGCTCAGAGCAGCTTACGTCAGTAAAAACACGACAATACTAAACTTAAACCAGCATTAAAATTTGACAGCCACAATAAAACAGTGCAACTGAAGATGGAGATAAATGTTTAATACCTGCTTATCCCCTGGGTTAAGTAAAATACAGAATTTTTTTTGGGGGGGGGGAGGGTATGAGACGGCCAGGAGATTGCTGCCTAGTGGAACACCGCTGCCTTGCAAGCCCTACGGAATGGTAACAGAGCCTATAGGGTGTGAATGTCTTCAGGCAGAGAGTTCCCCAGGTCAAGGACAGCTGGATCTCTCTTGGGCCAGGGCCCACCTGGAGGTTTTGATCTGAATCTGGGTCACTCAGAGCTTAGTCTCTGACCACTTCTCCACACTGGCTTTTGGGCAGGAGGGACACTTGTTTTTTCGGTGTCCACCCCCACTGACTGGGATAGTTTCCCTGAAGAGATTTGTGGGGGGGGGGGGGCTTCTTCACTCTTGCCTTTCTCGAAGAATTTAAAACTTTCCTTTGAGAGGAAGGCATGTTAAGCATTCTTTTGCTGAAGATCAGCTTTTGTTAGTTATGACGCCGGGGAGCCGTAATCGTTTGCTTACTGAGTGTGTTATGGATTCGCGTAAACCTCTTTGTGCTTTTGGAAAGGCAGGGTATACATTCTAAACTGGGTAAGTACATTTCAAAGGCTTGGATCCGATGACATTTTTCCTCTCGCGTGCCCCTCTGGCCACTGTCAAGGCTTTCCTCTGCTGTGACGCGTGCTTCCCCTTCCTCTAGCATTTCCTCATGCTGAACATCAACGTTTTTTCAAGGAGCTCTTCCGTAGGCAGAAGTGCTGGCAGCAGAGGAAGTGAACTCCACATCAGAGGAAAGCGACCGGAGAGAAGGGCATGGGGGGGAACGATGTCATCAGATCGAAGCCAAGGAGCCTGGCTGTCTACCTGCTGCCCCTCCCCCCCCCTTGCTGGGCCCACTTTGGTTCTTACCGCCTCCAGATCCCAGGTTCATCTTTTTATTGGGATAGTCGACTAATACAGCAGAGTTTTGCCCAGTCATAGAAGCGTGGTACTGAGCACAGTAAATAAATCTCCCAAGAAGTATATTGCAAAAAAGGCCAACTTGCATTTATTCCAGTAGATCCAATTCACATTCTGGTTGCAGTCGAAAGAAGAGAAAGAAGACTAATCTAAAGAGTACTTTCCCTGTCACAAATGGCCAGCTTGTCCGGCATCATGTGTGTGGGAGGATGAGGGCATTGGCTCTACAGGAAAGACCTGCAGAGACATGTGTCTCCATGGAAGGCCATGTGCAGGGAGAGAAAGGACATAGGGAGAGGAGGAGTCAGAGGGCAGCTCCCAGGTTAAGACAAAGGGAGGCATCCCATTCAAAGAGATAACACCTAGACACACTTGGAGTGATGTAGCACCCCCAAATGTCCAGCCATGCTGAGTTGCTCACTCCAGCACTCCTGACTGAGGGGCCCTGAACCAAAGACACCCACTCCAGTTCTGCTTCTTGGAATGGCTGTCCAGGGCCCCAGCCAGCCTTGAGATCTTCCAAAGTGACAGTACTCCAACCCTGTACATTGCTTTCTGGGTCTTTAACCACTGCCGTTGGGGTTTTGTGAACGCAGGTAGAAAAGGGAAGCTGACACAGAGCCCAGAGAGGCACAGGGCCCTAAGATATTGTGCAGCACTGACACTGTCATCCTGTACTGACTAGGGTTGCCAGCTTCTGAATGGGGCCTGGAGATTCCCCACAATGACAACTGATCTCCAGCCTGTGGAGATTGGCTCCCCTGGAGGAAATTGCTGGTCTGAAGGGTGGATTTTGTAGCATTATGCCCTGATGAGGTCCCTCCCCTGCCCAAACCCTGCCCTCCCCAGGCTCCATCCCCAAATCTACAGCAACTCCACAACTCAGAGATGGCAACCCGAAGCAAAGCAGCGTCGAGTTGCTCGCTGCCTCTGCTCCGCATCTGTCTGGCCTCGCGCATTCCCCGTCCGGTGTGTGCCAGACCATTCTTGGCTCAGCACCTCCATCCGTCATCCTGTGGCTTAGGAAACGGCCACTTAAAAACTAAGCCACACCAAAGAGGCAGGGCCCGTGTCTGCGGTTGCCACCTGTGAAGCAGATTTAGAAGCGGGGGGAAGGGGGAGACTGGATCCAATTTGGTTTTGAAAGTCTCTTGGTTTGTAATTAGGAGAGGGGACAAGGCCGATGTTTAAAATAACCCGGAATGATTTAGCTCAGGAAGTTTAGACAATAGCAAAGCTTCCACAACAGATTTCGGGGTGGGGGGAGGAAACTCCACCTCGTAGTGTGTGTGAGTGAGAGCGAAAGAGACTCCGCAGCATTGTTCCCAATGCTATCAGGAGGTTTAATTGGAACGGTTAGAGAACAGCTGCTAGGAAGACAAGGACGTCTGAGCCACAGATACAGGCTTTCTGGCTTTGCTGCCGTTCCCAGGCTTAAGAAACTCTGCAGTAACATGTCACGGCCGGGATGCATTAGACACACACCTAGATCCGGAGGAGCTTCGTGCCAGATTGTCAAAGAGGATTTGCAGCCAACTTGCTTTGGCTCTTCTTCAGGGCGCAGGAAGGGACTCCGGTTTCGTTTAGGGCTGCAACAAATTCTGCGGTTGCAACTCTGCTTTGGAACCGGCCGCACCGGAAACAGAATGTCTGGGAACTGGATTTCTCAGTCAGAGTGGGCTGGCTTGCGGATCATCGATTGAAGTGACCAGCAATGATGACTTGCATGTGGGCATGCACCACCATAAATTAAGTGCCACAGATAGAATTTCCACGTTGCCTGTTGTCAAATGCACCCACAGTGCTTTCTGATGGAGCTGGCAGACTATTTCAGCGACAGTGATCTCGTAACGAATATTCGTGCGTGCACTAATAATGATTTCGGGGTTGGCGCCGACGCGTAAAACATATCCGTTCTGGTATTAAGACCTAATCGAGCCCTGACCTGGATGGCCCGGGCTAGCCTAAGCTTGTCAGATGTCAGAAGCTTAGCAAGGCCAGCCCTAGTTACGACTTGGATGGGAAACCACCAAGCAATACCACGGTTGCTACGCAGAGGCAGGCAATGGCAAACCACCTCTGGATGTCTCTTGCCTTGAAAACTCTATGGGGGTCACCGCCAGAGGTTGTCTGCGACTCGACGGCAAATAAATAAATAAATAAAGATTTAATGGTCTCATAGAATCCCTGCGTAGGATCGTATCATTACAGTCTGGTTCTTAGAGAGCGAAATCTTGATCAAGCGACATTGCTTGGGTTAATGCTATTGGAGTAAATAGGATGTCTGTGGGGTGGGGGTGGGGAGAAGGAAGTACCACTGGAAAGACACGCTGGTTAGCAAAAGGTTTCACGGGCTGTGTATTTTGTAAGGCAGCAACCTCTCGTTTTAATTCACCCTTCCTCCAAGGAGTTTGGGATGGCAGGCATGGTTCTCCCCTCCGCATTTATCCCGAGATGCAGGTTAGTCTGCAAGAGAGTTACTGACTCAAGGTGCCCCTGTGAGCTTCATGGTTGAACTGAGGGTGTAAGTTCATGTCTCCCCAGTCTGAGTCTGGTACCATAACCACTATCCCACAAGATTGACACCCACATGGATTAAGCTGGTCCTCTGTCTGCCGTTTGGACTTGGTGATGATCAGTACACTGATCGATATATTCCCCGTATTGACTTGAGAATGTCAGGCACTCCCAAATACGCTTGTCGCCTGGAAAAAATGACCGGGAGCCACCAGATATGTGTTCACTGCAAATTCAAATCAGGTTCAGACCAGCTTGATTGTCAGGGTTCCCCACCGTGGAACGGCTGGGTTGGATCCAGGCTAAACGTTCCCCTGATGGAAAACACATGCAGCAGTGGGATGGATTTTCCTTGCCTCCCCCTCTGGCAGCTTCCTATTGATCTCCCTCCCCAAATTGCTGCTGCTCGGGGGGCAAAGGTTCTGCAGCTAGAGGGGGGAATAGGTGGACATTGCTCCCTTCTTAGGAGAAAATTTAGTTTGGCTCCTGCCCAGACTTCTGGGGAAGGACTATGAATCAGCAAAGAAGTCTGTGCACTATACAACTGGAGAACTCATCATGGTGAACCTGTTCAAATGCTGGTTTAAACTGGTGGTACAGATAGGGAGATCTGAATCCACGTCTTACCAGTGGAAGTTCTATAGCAAGAGTGGCCAAACTAGCTTAATGTAAGAGCCACGTAGAATAAACGTCAGATGTTTGAGAGCTGCAAGACACGAACAAATATTACACACGTTTTTAATTGGAAAATATGCAAATTTGCTTTTTATTAACATTAAATGAGACTGCCCAAAATAAAAACAAAAGGGGTAAAAATAGATACTGATACTGATATTTATTTGTCCAGGGATATTTGTAGACTTGGGGCAGGGGGCTTTGAGACTACATTTAAAGTTGCTTTCTTTCTCTGCTCCCCCCCTGCTTCAAGCCTACCCAGGGTGGGGAACACTGGCTGGGGAAGGGAAGACCGATCGGGGAGGCATGCCTCCCCTTTGCTTCCCCAGCTGCCCAGCTGGGAGCCGTACAATATGTGTGAAAGAGCCGCATGTGGCTCCTGAGCCACAATTTGGCCTCCCCTGTTCCACAGCGTGCAATGAGAAGGAGTAAACCAAGATGCCCAGTTCTGCCTTCTGGAGTATTCAAAAGTTAATCTTTTGCCATGTTTTAAATTTACTGGAACATTATTTCAGCCCCATTTATGCAGCTCATAGGTTCAGAGGGAGTCCAACATTACAGGGAAACCAGCAGTGGGATTTTGTTAACCAGAGCGGCCAGGAAGTCTGAAAAAGGAAATGTGGGTGGTGGTTTTTTGTTTTGTTTTTTTAATTCCTATTTTCCCTGCTCCGTGTTGCTCAGGTTTTCTTCTTGTTGCATTTGTGAGAACTGGTGTCCATGCACAAAGCAGATGGTGTGAACCTTGGCCAGGGAACTGCTGGCTTGCAGGCTCCCCATTGGCAAGGAGACATGCATCTGTTGTAACTTTGTCTACCTTTGGGGGCAATCTGATTAGTATACGAGCATAGAGGAATTGGTGGAGCCAGGAAGGAGGCCCAGAACAGCAGTGACTGTACTGTGTAGGTATATCCTGTGCTGGGAGTCCCCTGAGCAACAGGGGTGTCATGGATTTTGCAGGAAGATGCAAAGAACAAAGGGCCCATTGTTACGTTTTCTGCGTGTTCGGCCCAGGCTGTCCCAAGGGCTTTTAGTAAGAAGTCTGCTGCAAGTTCCCTACTGGGAATTCAGTGCTCCAGCATGCAGGGCTCAATTCACACATGCACACGTACATGACAGTGCCTTATACGGAATCAGACCACTGACCATCAAGGTCAGTATTGTCTACTCAGACTGGCAGCAGCTCTCCAGGGTTTCAGGCTGAGGTCTTTCACTGAGTGAGTGTGAGCTAGCTCATAGTTTTTAGCCTCCATCTCACACATTTTCGTCTTAGCTCAGGGAGGATGGCTCCAGAGGAAACTGATTTATGCAGCAGCCAAATGGCTCACTCACAACTTTAATGCCAGAAGCTCACAAAGTAGGATTTTTGCTCACAAGACTCCACAGCTTAGAGGGAGCATTGCTGCCTGGTCCTTTTTAACTGGAGATGCCGGGGATCAAACCTGGGACTTTCTACAGTCAAGCAGATGCTCTACCACTGAGTCATGGCTTCTCCCCGGTTCAGATTCAACCTTTTCCCCTGTGCAGTTCTCCTCACCTGAAATGGTCCAGGGAGGGTTGCTATTTGCCCCAGTGGGGCTGCATACATACTGATGGGGTACACTAAAGTTTCCTCAGTGGATTGAGCAGTGCTTCCCTGGAGCCGTTTCAGGTCTGGGAAAAGGTACTGGGTGGGGAAATGCTGAAGTCCATTCTCCCCATGGGCTGTAGATCTGAATTGGGGACTCACATGCTTGGGAATTCAGTTTCTAGCCAGAAACCTGCAGCTGATATGAAGCCGAACATCACAGTGGGAAATCCATGGGAAACTGTAATGTGTTGTTTGTAACATTCTCATGTGAACAGGCCATGTTGGTCTGTCCATCAGTCATTCGGCTTTCTTGTTAGCTGCCATTCCAGCTGGGGCTTCCAGAGCAAGATGACAAATATTTATGCATTTGCGATGAGGGAAGGGCATCGCTGCTCATGCTCATAGGCTAATGAATGATGCAGGGCATTCAGATGCCAAAGTGACACCTTATAACATATGTGGTTAGAATAGGAACAGAATTGTCTGGGGGAAAGGGAAGTTTACTTACTTTAAAAAGCCCTATCTCAGAAGCTCAAGGTGGATAAGATCAGAAAACAAACTAATCTATCTATCTGTCAATCATCTACCTACCTACCTACCATTTCTCTCTCTGTATCCATCTATATGCCCACCTACCCACCCATCCATCCACCCACCCATCCATCCACCCACCCATCCATCCATCCATCCATCCATCCATCCATCCATCCATCCATCCAGTTTGGTGTAGTGGTTAATTGCATGGACTCTAATTTGGGAGAACCAGGTTTGATTCCCCGCACCTTCACTTGCAGCTGCTAGTGTGGCCTTGGGCAAGCCATAGTTCTGTCAGAGGTGTTCTTGAAAGAGGAGTTCTGGAAAGAGCTCTCTCAGTCCCACCTACCTCACAGGGTGTCTGTTGTGGGGAGGGGAAGGGAAAGGAGATTGTAAACTGCTCTGAGACTCCGAGCGAAGGGTGGGACATAAATCCAATCTCCTCCTCCTCCTCCTGTTCTTCTTCTTCTTCTTCCTCCTCCTCCATCCATCATTCTCTCTCTCTCTCATCTCTCTCTCTCTCTCTCTCTCTCTATCTTTTTATTCTTCTTCTTCATCATCATCAATCTATCTAATCATGATATTTACCTGAGAGGAAGATAACCTTGAATATAAGATGATCCCCCCCAACACAGGTTATACACAAAAGGTTTTTAATTACAGTACACACTTTTAACTTGTATGTGAAATAAAGGTGAACTCCTATTTCTCAATGGCACGTGTTGGGGAGAAGAACCTAGTCTTTCCCTTTGCGTTCTTGACACTGAATGCCAAACTGGAGTGGTGCCCGATTACCCGCCTGCTTCTGGAGACTGTGCCACTGTAGATTCCTCCCTCTTCAGCCTTGACCTGCGGTGCCCAGATCTGATGTCATTTGTGGCTGGCTGGCCTCAGCGTTGGGAAGAGGGAGCCAGGAAACGAAGGCGGCTGAGACTACCAGCCACTCAAAGGGCGTTTTCTCACTAGCTTTCCCCCGCGGTTTACACCGAAGCTAGCACCGGAGCTTCTGGTCAGTTTCCCACCATTTGCTCCGTGCTCACAATTTCCTCCAGAGTATCACTGCACTGTTCCAGCAGGATTTTCTTGCTCCAGGGAAGCTCCGGAGCAGTGCAGTGATACTCTGGAGGAAATTGTGAGCACGGAACAAATGGTGGGAAACTGACCAGAAGCTCCGGTGCTAGCTTCGGTGTAAACCGCGGGGGAAAGCTAGTGAGAAAAGGCCCTAGGAGTGATGAGAGAGAAAGGAGTAAAGCAAAAGAGGCTGGAAAAGTTTAGGAGCCAAATCCAGTCCTGAGTACTAGACCCTCACTGAGGTTGTGAAACTCCAGCAGATGAGAAATTCGAGCCCCTGATGCCTTAACCTGACCCAAGGAGGTAGACTTCCAGGCTTGTATTCTCACAGAGGCTTGTGAAGTAACTCCAGAATATGGGAATTATCCTGGGCCATAATGGAAGCATAATCCTTCCTTTAAGCATTACGACTGGGGCTGCTATTCACTCGCTCGGGGTGGGGGGTGGGGTTCCCCGCTGTTGCTGCTGGTGGTGGGGAAATAGTAGGAAGTGGGGGGGGGGGGAATGTTAGCAGCATCCTGATGGGCTGATATCACTCCCCAGGCTTCCAAAAGTCTCCGAGTTTTGTGCATAGAGTTTTGCCCAAATGCCTGAGCATCCCCGGGAGCGATATCAGTATGCCACTGGCAATGTTGCCAGCAATGCCATTACACTGCTGGTGAGGGCCCCCCACCCCAGTAAGTTCCCCTATTGGTTGCCAGGCCCTCTCTGGTGTCTCTAATTATGATGGATTCAGGGAAACATAAAAAACATAAGAAAAGCCATGCTGTATCAGACCAATGGTCCATCTAGTCCAGCATCTTGTTTCACACAGTGGCCAACAGGTTGCCCCTGGGGACCAACAAATGGGGCATAGAGGCCTTTCCCTGATGTTAGTCCTGGGATTCAGAGGTTTACTACCCCTGGATGTGGAGGTTCTCTTTAATCTCCATGGCTAGTAGCTGTTGGTGGAGTGCCCTTCAGGGAGGCAGGAGATTCCCAGCCATTGATTGCACTCAGATGGACAAGTGGTGCATCATGCCCCCGGCTGGCTGCCAAGCATAGCTGGTGGGAATGCGTTTGGCTGGATGGGTTGCTGTTTCGTGTAGGCCTGCCCTAATCTGTAGGAAAGGATGGGGTTCTTTAAAGAATGAGAGCTCCATATTGTGGAGGTTGCATGAATTCTGTTTGTGATTTTAAATCCTGAATCCTTTCTGCTTCCAGGGCACGTGTTTAATATGCCCCATGACAACGTGAAGGTCTGCGAAGAGGTCTTTGGTAAGCTGAGGACCAATCACATGATGTCACCCACTCTCATACAGATTGACCGCACCAACCCTTGGTCAGCCTGCAGTGCAGCCATAATCACAGACTTCTTGGACAGCGGGCACGGTGAGCGTGGGAATGGGGTGCTGATTCGGGAAAGGTGCATGGAGGGGGGGTGAGGACAAGGCAGAGAGAGCAATTTGGGTGGAAGAGCTGAGTGGCCTGAATTACCGGGTGGTCATAAGGATGGGCCAGACACCTCAGGCAACCTTGCTTCTAGGCCTGGGTGTATGTTGCTTCAGTCACAGAGGAGGGAAAAGAGTGAAGTGTTCTACCAGTAGCAGTAGTAGTGTGATATGTGAACATTCATTCCTGCAGTATGTGAACGTAACCCTAGATGCCTCTTTGGCTGCTACCCAATGGTGCCTTCATCTCTTCCTGGTTATCACTTGGTTAAGGTGGCCAGACATTGCGGTGAGCTCTGTCTTGTAGGATTCCGCCAGGTTAAGGAGTTGCTGTTGAACTTCGACCAGATGGAAGGAATGTCAAGGTGAATTTGGAGATGGGATTCACAAGACTGTTGGTAACACCAGTGAAAGTTTTCAGGAAGATTCCATGGAGAAATTGGTCAACACAGGAACTTACTTTAGAGTCTGGGCCTGCCAGAGTCTGCTTTTAGGTTCATAGGATACCCAAGAAGAGAACAAACAGTTTGTGATGATGACTGATGTTTATTAAGGTTAAAATGGTGGTATGAGCAAAGATGAGTTTCCTAAATCCCTCTTCTGAATACTGGGGACCCCTGGAGGACCACTTGAGATGTCACTCCATAGGGCAAATAACTGGTCACATGTCTGCACAGTTCCCCGTCAGCCAGCGAGATATAAAGGTCTCAAGGGTGGCCTAGCTTCTAAAAGAGGTTAAGCCTGTGACATTTTTGTGCAACCTCAAATGTATACAAGAACTTTGCATAGAATTGCCACAGACTGGGCTTCTTTCATTTCATGGCCTTTGTTTACTGTATTTTTCTCTAGAGAAGTGTGTTCGTGTGTGTGTGTGTGTGTGTGTGTGTGTGTGTGTGTGTGTGTACATGTCTATGTTTGCGAACATACTTTATACCTATGATGGGGGTTCTGTGCCATGAAAACTTATGTCATAATTAACCACAAGACCCTGCGTTCTTTTGATATAACAGACTAGCCTGGTTTTCACTCTAGAATCTATAGAATTACAAGGATAACAAACTTCTTCATTAGGAAAGATGAGAACCAGTGACGTGTCATGGTTAGAGTATCATCTTAGGGTCTGGGAGACTTGAGTTCAAATCCTCCACTCGCTCTTGAAGTTCATTGGTTGACCTTGGGCCAGTGGGCCTGTCACTGTTTCTCATCTTCAACCTACCTCACAGGTAGCGTTGGTGACCCTCAGGTGGGTCCTGAAGCTCTCCCAGAATGACGACTCATCTCCAGACAACAGGGATTGGTTCCCCTGGAGAAAATGGCAGCATTTGCAGAGTGGATTCTGTGGCACTATACCCTGCTGAAGTCTCTCCCCCCTCCCCCAACCCTGCCCTCCCCGGGCATCCCTCCCAAATCTCTAGGAATTTTTCAGCCTGCAGTTGGGAAGAAGAGGAGGAGGTAGAGGAGGAGGAGGAGATTGGATTTATACCCCACCTTTCACTACCCAAAGGAGTCTCAGTGTGGCTTACAATCTCCTTTCTCTTCTCCTTTCCACAACAGACACCCTGTGAGGCAGGTGGGGCTGAGAGAGCTCTTCCGAGGACTGCCCTTGAGAGAATGGCTCTGAAAGAACTAGCGAACGACCCAAGGTCACACCAGCAGCTGCATGTGGAGGAGTGGGGAATCAAACCCGGTTCTCCCAGATTAGAGTCCGCGCTCCTAACCACTACACCAAACTAGGTTGCTGTGAGGGCCAAGTGGGACAGAACTAGGTACATTGTCGTGAGCTCCTTGGAGGAAGGGTGGCATAAAAAATGTTGCCGGGAAAATTTCGTAGGCAGATTCTGCCACCTGAACTGTATTCACTCGGCAGACACAGCCGAAGAGAACAACGGGGGCCTGAGTTCCCCAAGACCAGCTGTTCACAGGTCGGAGTCATCCCAGGCTCCAGGGACCCGGCCTGACCCGCTGGCTTGGCACAGTTCTCCCTTTTCATTAAACAATTTACACTCGGAGGACAGTAAATCATTATAAACCACAATGTCTGAGGCTTTCTTGGAGCAGCCATCTTAGAGGGGCCGAATGATACCTGACAGCAGGTCAGGCGAATGGCAGCTCATTTGTTTTTTTTTTTAAAGTCTTCATTTGCTTTAACCGAAATCACACGTGCATCGTAAAGCACTGGAAGGTTTGGAATGCAGGTTGTAAATCAACCTTCCTGCAGGGCCCTCCGTAGCTTCAGCGCTTTTAAAACCATCTTGTGTTTTAAAATGTCCAGAACCTGATTCTTGCACATTTAGAACTGCCTTTCAGTTTTGCACATGCATGCACCAAGGGCTAAAAAACTGCTTTGAGGCATAGGTGTGAATTCAACATTTGTGACTAATTGCACTCGGGATCCGTTGCTTGCCTTGGTGTCTATCGGCAGGAGGGGAGGGCCTGGCTTCCTTCCTTCTGTCGGTGTCAGGACCGATTCCGATGCAGAATTGGAAGATGATATAGTCCTCATGTGAGGTTTGTACCATCTCGGGTTTGCACATGGAGATGATTTCCCCAAATTGCTCCCACGTGAAAAAGACAAGACTTCAGAGACTAGCTGTTCCCAAGCCTGCTATCGGGAAAGCTCTGTGATTTTTTTTTAAAGTGGGGACAATTCCAGAATTTAAATGCCTCACTATGTAGAACTGTCCTGTCCGGGACTGAGCTATGTATTTCTTTGAGTAAGCACAACCTCTATGATTTATATCCCTTGATTCCAAGATATGAGACCATAGATTCTGTCCTGATTGCTCGTTTGCATTTTAAATGCTGGAGTGAGCGACTCAGCATACCTGGACATTGAGGGGTGCTACATCACTCTAAGTGTGTATAGGTATTACCCAAAGAGGTGGTCTCCTAATTAGTTGGGGGGATTATCTTAAAGGAGACAGTAAGAGGGGGGTAACTGGGATCCTCCACCTATGTCTACGGGGATTTCCCCCTTAAGATTATCAAAATAAACCAAGCAGACGTTTAACTGGAAAGGTTTTTATTTTAAAAAAAGAAAGAATAAAACAAAATGCACACAATAAATGTGAAAAGAGTTAGCTAAGAAAAACACAGGGAAGAGAGGGGATAGAGATCTTAGGGAAGGATGATAATTACCAGTCTCGGGGAAAGGTCCATGGAAGCAGCAAAATGACCAGTGTTTTGTGAGAGAGGAGGGCCCAGCCAAGCATAGGCATCAGCTTCAGGGGGGCTGGGGAACTGGAGCCCCCCCCGAACTTTTCCAGGACATGCTGAGCATCCCCCGGAGACAATGGCCTGCAATGTCTCTGGCCCAGCCCCCCCCCCCCCCCCGGAAATTGGAAAGTCTACGCCCTTGCAACCAAGTGGGGGTGTATGCAGAGGAACACACACACACACACAATCACACTGCTGGGAAGCAGGGTGCTTCTGATGTATGGCAAATGTTTTCAAGCCCTTGGTTGGACTTCTGCTCTGACCTGGATAGCCTAGGCTAGATCAGTCTTGTCAGATCTCAGAAGCTAAGCAGGGTCAGTCCTGGTTAGTATTTGGATGGGAGACCACCCAAAAAGTCGAGGCTTGCTGCACAGAGGCAGGCAACGGCAAGCCACCTCTGCTTGTATCTTACCTTGAAAACCCTACAGGGTTACTATAAGTAAGCTGTGCTTGTCTGCAGTTTCCATCATCAGAAGAGGGACTGGTAGCTGGCAATCCAAGGGTTGAGTTTGGTCTTTAGTACAGCCCTGATCCCAATGACAACTCACTTTTATGCACATAAGTCACTTTCTCCCAGAGACAGGGCAAAGGCCCAGTCAGCAAGAACCGACTAGAAAATTAGCTAGGTTATTGGGCATACACTGAGGGTGCATAGAGGCACCTAAGTAGTAAGTCTGAGCTCAAAATCTCACAACATAGCAGTTTGAGGCAACAATGGCAGACAGGTGGTAGGAATTTGCATTGGTGGCAAGAAAGCAGTCTAAGCATAAAAACAAACATGTCAGAATTCATTTGGACTCATCTAGTGCAATCAGAGAACTATGGATCCCTGATTGTGATATGGGCCAGAGCAGTGAATAACTGAGCACTTCTGTTAGTGATGTGTCCTGCTCTAATTTGTTTTTGTTTTGCAGTTGTTCCAGTGTGTACAGATCTTAGTACCACAAAAAGATGTTTTTTTTTTAAGACTGTGAGTTGTTTTATCACAAGCTGCTTTGGATAACCCTTGGCCTCTGTGCCCTGTTGTTGGCCCTGCAGAGGAACTGGTTGGCCACTGTGTGAGACAGTACCCTGGACTAGATGGACCACTGGTTTGATCCAGCAGGGCTCTTCTTATGTCCTTATCAGGGAAAACCTCAGCCGCTCTGCCCTGTTGTTGGCTGTCCAGAGGAACTGGTTGGCCTCTGTGTGAGACAGGATGCTGGACTAGATGAGCCATTGGTCTGATCTAGCAGGGCTCTTGTGATGTTCTTATCAGGGGAAGGCCTTGGCCTCTCTTTCCTGTTTTAGACCCTCCAGAGGAACTGGCTGGTTACTGTGTGAAAATGGATGCTGGACTAGATGGACCTTCACTGGTCTGGTTCAGCATGGCTCTTCGTATGTTCTCATCAGGGGAAGGCTTCAGCCTCTATGCCCTGTGGCTGGCCCTCCAGAGGAACTGGTTGGCTGCTGTGTGAGACAGGATGCTGGACTAGATGGACTATTGGTCTGATCCAGCAGGGCTCTTCTTACGTTCTTAACCTTTGGGAAAGTAGGGTATAATATGATGTAATGAGAACTCATTTTGCTCCTCCCATCCGTGTCTTCCCAGGTGACTGCCTCTTGGACCAGCCCACCAAGCCCATTGCGTTGCCCGAAGACCTCCCTGGGGCCAACTACAACCTCAACCAGCAATGTGAGCTGGCCTTTGGGATCGGCTCCAAGCCTTGCCCATACATGCAGTACTGCACCAAGCTGTGGTGCACGGGGAAAGCTCGTGGCCACATCATGTGCCAGACACGTCACTTCCCTTGGGCTGACGGCACTAGCTGTGGAGAAGGGAGGTTCTGCTTGAAGGGTGTCTGTGTTGAGAGGCATAACATCAGTAAGTACCGGGTGAGTACCGGATGATTGTGCACTGTGAGGATCCAGATAGAGGCAGGGTGATGGTAGTAACTTATTGATTACAGAATCTGCCTCTCTTCCATCATAGAATGCAAGGTGATGTACGCCTCTGCAGAGGCTGGGCTTTCTCTGTTACAAGGTTGTAAATTCTGAAAACAAACGGAATTCTAGGGGAAAAAAACCCCAACAATTTGCAAAAAAATGGGGCTATAAGGAATTTTGGACCTCCAAGATTTTTTTGCCCTGTCCTGGATAGCCCAGGCTAATTCAGTCCCATCAGGGCTTGGTAGCTAAGCGGGGGCTGCCCTGGTTATTACTTGGAGGGGAGGCCACCAAGGAAGTCAGGGGATGCTATGTGCAGTCTGGCAAGGGCAAACCAGTTCTGTTCACCTCTTGCCTTGAAAACCCTGTGGGCTGTGACTTGATGGCGTTTTCCGCCAAGATTTTGCCAGGCATGGCTGACACACTTTCAAGCCTATCTTTGAAACTGTGAGGGCTTTTCAAAGAAAAGTACTGTTTGAAATTCTCAAGATGCTAAAATGTCACCCTGTGCAAAGCTGTGTTCTGGCACGGAAGCAGGAGATACTGCAGAAGGGTTTCACGTACGTGTCTGAAAATGTGGATATCTGATTTTTGCAATATGCACCTAAATAGGGTTGCCAGGTTTTACCTGGCTGTTGGCAGTGTGTGTGTGGGGGGTCCAGTCTCGCTCCGGGAGTCTTCTGGTGTATGTGCTTTGCGTGTGTGCTGCGATGCTAGAGCGTCCTGCCTGATGTGCCCAGTGTAGGGCTGCCAAGTCGAACTCACCTACTGGCGGGGGGGAGTCCTTCTTCGCCCGGTGACGTCACCCAGAAGTGACGTCACCACGTTGGGGGCGTTGCCAGAGTGTCGCCCTGGCAACGTCTCCAACGTGGTGACGTCACTTCTGGGTGACGTCATTACGCTGGGGAAGTCGTCCAGGCTGGACGACTTCGGGGGTGGGGTTCCCCCGCCGGCCGAATGCCGGCCAGCGGATCGGGAACCCCTATAGCCGGGGATCCCCCACCCCCCGGGCTGACTTGGCAGCCCTAGCCCAGTGGGATGTCTGGGTGACATCATGATGCTGGGCTCACATCAGGCATGACACTCTAGTATTTGGGCAAAAAACTCTATGGTCACCATAGAGTTTTTGCCCAAATGCTATAGCACCCCCTACACGACATGCCCGGTGCACTGATGTCACCTCCGGGTGATGTTATTATGCCAGGCATGTTAGGTGGGACAGGGCTCTTTGGGGCAGGGCTCTCCCCACTGGCTAGCTGGCCAATGGCAGACTGGGGTCCCCAAAATCGTGGGAAAACCCGCCCCTATCAGAGGGATGGCAACCCTACACCTAAATCATCATGCACCAAATTTTCCATGCTGTGCAAGCACTGATCTATGTCTAAGCCATGCAATGAGTGTCTCAATCATTGATTTGTCTTTCATTTTCAACTGGCCCAATTGCAAATTAGCTCTTGTATATCTCAAGTTACCACTCCATCTGCCCCCGTCCCCGTGGATCAGGTGATAACATCTCCAAACCTGCTGCCTGTTTTGTATACAGACTGGCTGCAGTGAAAGAACAGCCCTTCATGCTCAGAGATGCTGTTTCCTAGCTAGCTACCAAGTGCACAGTGTGGGCTGAAAACAACAACAGGAGATAGGAAGTTCAGGTTTTCGTGTATGAAGGCTAGAGAGCCCCACAGGAATATGGCAACAAGGGCCAAATCAAACACGAGTGGTGATGACTGTGAGTTTTGCATGCGCTCAAGACCCTCTTTTAATGCAGGTGGATGGCAACTGGGGGAAGTGGGCACCCTATGGCCCATGCTCCCGGACCTGTGGCGGAGGAGTCCAGCTGGCGAAGCGTGAATGCAACAACCCTGCACCTGCCAACGAAGGGAAGTACTGTGAAGGAGTTCGAGTGAAATACCGTTCCTGTGGTCTGGACCCCTGCTCAGATTCAGGTGAGGCCCTGCAAAGATGTGGACTTGGCTATGGGCTGTCTGTCCCACACAGGTGTTGAACCACAGCCATTCCAAGCTGTTCATAAAAAGCTGCACATCAGAGTGCTGATTACCAGCTGGTCTGTCTGTCCACCATAATTTTAACAGGGCAACGAAATAACCATTCATGGGGTTGAAAGGTTAAACTTGAAATGCTCAGAGGGCAGAAGTGTTTCTGTAGGAGGGAGGCATTTCACACAATGCCCAATTGGTGCAGTAACAACTTAGGTCATTTGCCAAGGCCTTTTAAACTTAAGAACGTAAGAAGAGCCCTGTTCAATCAGGGCTAAACTGAAAAGTCTCAGACAGTTCAGCCTCTCCTCATAGGGAAGGTCTTCCAACCCCGTAATCAACTTGGTTGTTCTCCTCTGTACTTCAGTAGTGAGGTGTGCAGCTTGTTTGTAGAATGCTGTCTACCTGGCGCCTGATCTTTTCGTTTCAAGTGCTGGGTCAAATTGTTTTTATTAACCCAGGCATCTGACTGTTACATTTTATGTGTTTCTCCCTCCCCCCCCCCAATTTGTTTTTTCCGTGACTGGCTTTATAAGTTTATAAGTTTTAATCTCATTCTTAGTGGTTCTTTCATTGTAAGCTTTGTATGACATTACATTTGGAAATAGATGGCAATGTTGGATTTTACTTTTGTTGTTTGCTGCCCGGGGCCTGTTGGTTGTAGAGTGGTTGTTGGCCGAATAAAGTACTTACTTACTTACAGGGAATGGCAAATAAATAATAAAGCCTGATGATGATTTGGAGGCATCTTTGCCCTGTTTGTTGGCCCGGCAGGGCAACTTGTTGGCTGCTGTATACAACAGGATGTTGGATTTGGGGAGGGGCTGTGGCTCCATGGAAGAGCATCTGCTTGGCATGCAGAAAGTCCCAGGTTCAATCCTTGGTATCTCCACTTAAAGGAGCAGGGAAGAGGTGTTGGGAAAGACCTCTGCCTGAAACCCTGGAGAGCCACCACCAGTCTGAGTAGACAATCATGACCTTGATGGACCAACAATCTAATTAAGTATAAGGCAGCTTCATGTGACTACATGGGACCACTGATCTAAGCCAGGAACGATCTTCTTATGCTCTTAGCTGAATGGAACCTCCTTGTACAGACACAGTCTTTCCTAGGGTACACAATGTGGAGACCCTCTTCCCTCACACCCAGTTTATGGGCTTCCAAAAGCACCTGGCTTGCTGGACCCTTGATGTGGCATAAAAACAGTTCTTGTCTTGTTAGGACATGGCATGAGTACGTTGCGCTCAGATACCAGAACTCAAACACATATAATTGTGACATAAACCCCCTTGGCAGTCATTGCCAATTGGTAGTAACTATGCCAAGTGATTAACTTAAAGCCATAGCCCTTCAGATGACCCCATGCTGGAAGTGGGAGACTCAGCAATTTCGGTGATGTTTGCTCATGCTTAGCTTCAGTATGCTTGCTGCATTATGTACCAACCACAATCTAATGAGCCCCAAATGGTCTCTGAGACTGAACTGAACTGTTTTCTCACAGTCCCAGGGAAGAGCTTTCGGGAAGAGCAATGTGAGGCTTTCAACGGGTACAACCACAGCACGAACCGGCTCACCGCCACCATCTCCTGGGTCCCCAAGTATTCTGGAGTGTCTCCTCGGGACAAATGCAAGCTGATCTGCAGAGCCAATGGAACTGGGTACTTTTATGTCTTGGCTCCAAAGGTGAGTTTGAGGAACCAGACAACTCATTGGTACCACCTTGGAAAAGAAGTCCATTTTGGGGCACAACCACTTGGCAGAGTGGGCTGGCAGAGGAGACTCATTCAGTGGAAACTGAAGCGGAAAGAATGGAGTTTTACAAAGTTTCAAATGGGAACAAAATAATTTTTTCACTCTCATAAAAGGGAGTAATAAAAACTCATAAAAACTTTCTGATAGTTAGAGAGGTTCCTCAGTGGAACAGGCTTCCTCAGGAAGTAGAGGGCTCTCCTTCTTTGGAGGTTTTCAGATAGAGGCTAGGTGGCCATCTGACAGCAATGCTGATGCTGTGAACTCAGGCAGATCATGAGAGGGAGGGCAGGAAGGGTTGCATCAGTGCTTAGTTCTTGTGGCCCTTTCTTACATGCCCAGGGAAATTCTGATTGCCACTTTGGGGTCAGGAAGCAATCCTGGAGGGTTTTTTGTCATCTTCTGAGCATGGAACAGCGGTCACTGCAGGTGTGGAGGGGGAGATATTTGTGAATTTCCTGCATTCTGCAGAGGGTTGGACTAGATGACCCTGGAGGTCCCTTCCAACTCTATGATTCTATGAAATGTTTGAATATATTGAGACTAAATTTCCCTTGGAATAGATGAACTGCATACATAAGTTGTTGTTACTTCCATCCATGGATAAACTGTACTACTTTGACTAGTAAACACAGAAGACCCTCTAGAATAGCTGAGGAGAGTGCTACTCACAGTCCTTCTGGTGGTATAGGGTCCAGAGGAGCAGGCCATCATTTCTGACCTCTGGTTTTTAAACTTCCAGGGGTCATAATGGCGCTTCTGGGTAGTCTTGAAGACCACAGTGAAAATTATTAGAAAATTTAGAAAATATCTGATACTTGTTGAAAAATTTTTTTTCTGGAGGGGCAAACCCTGACTGGAATAGCCCAGGCTAGTCTGATCTTGCCAGATCTCAGATGCTAAGCAGGGTTGACCCTGGCTAGTATTTGGATGGGAGACCTCCAAGGAATACCAGGGTCATGATGTGCAAGCAGGCAATGGCAAACCACCATTGAAGATCGCTTGCCTTGAATCAGCTGTGACTTGCTGGCACTTTCCACCACTGCCTGTGGGGGTGAATACTGAACCAGCCTCCTTCTGCACTCTGTGGCAACTGTCCTTAATGGGCAGAGTAAAGGAAAAGGGGGACCTTTGCTAAGGTAGAGGCTGGTGTTACTTATGTACAGGCGGGCTGCATAGAAATGAGAGATTTCTCAGGTAAGACACCAACGAGCAGGGCCTATCCCTTTATCACGTGTGTAAATTACTTTGTGTGGAATCTGGGACACAGTTGCGCCTACTTCATGTATGTATGTTGAGAGCCAATTTGGTGTAGTGGTTAGGAGTGCGGACTCTAATCTGGGAGAACTGGGTTGGATTCCCCACGCCTCCACATGCAGCTGCTGGCGTGACCTTGGGTCAGTCACAAGAGCTGTTCTCTCAGGGGCAGTTCTGGAAAGAGCTCTCTCAGCCCCACCTACCACACAGGGTGTTTGTGGTGGAGAGGGGAAGGGAAAGGAGGTTGTAAGCCACTCTGAGACTCCTTTGGGTAGTGAAGGGTGGGGTAAAAATCCAATCTCCTCCTTCTCCTGCTGCTCCTCCTGCTCCTCCTCTTCTTCTTCCTCTTTGTTTTCATCATCTTCCTCTTCCTCTTCCTCTCCTCCTCTTCATCATCTTCTTCTTTGTCTTCATCATCTTCCTCTTTGTCTTCATCATCTTCCTCTTCGTCTCCTTCTCCTCCCATGGAACGGCTTGTGCCCTCCTTTACGTTTGACTTGTAGATGGTGTGAACAGAGACATGCTTCTCTTGTTGCAAAGACCATGCTGTGGGCCCATTGCTGTGCACCCCCACTGCCCCACTTTTGACCACTGAGCGACATCCTTTGTCTCGATAACCTCTAGGTGGTGGATGGCACCCCGTGCTCTCCGGACTCCACCTCGCTGTGTGTCCAGGGCAAGTGTATCAAGGCTGGCTGTGACGGGAAACTTGGCTCGAAAAAGAAGTTTGATAAGTGTGGAGTGTGTGGTGGGGACAACAAGAGCTGCAAGAAAGTCTCCGGCCTGTTCACCAAACCCATGTGAGTGGACTTCCTTTGCAGACCCAGAATAAACTGCGCTGCTTTCAAGAACAAGAGAAGGGACACCTGACTTTAGACAGCAATAATTCTGACCTGTGTTTCTCTCCAGTCTTATTAGAGTGACCTGATCTTCATAATAGCGGCATTTTACAGTGCAATGCTAAGCAGAGTTACACCCTTCTGAGTCCGTTGAAGTCCATGGACTTAGAAAGGTGTAACTCTTGGGGATTATACTTTTGTTCCAGAATGGGCATGCTGGGTTACAGAAATACAATAGCTTTTCAACAGAAAAACCCACTGGGTGTCTCTTTTATTCAGTACTCCTGGATAATGTAATGCACCAGTTAGGAGAAATTAGAAGTTGGTAGGGGGTAGTATGGGCTGCAGTGGCTCAGAGGTTAAGATGCTGAGCTGCAGACCGGAAGGTCGGTAGCTCAGCAGTTCGAGACCCGAGTGCCACATGATGGAGTGAACTCCCGTCTCTGGCCCCAGCTCCCGCCAACCTAGCAGTTCGAAAGCAAGAAATGGAAAGTAGATAAATAGGTACCGCTTCGGTGGGAAGGTAACAGCGTTTTGTGCGCCTTGGTGTCTAGCCATGCCGGCCACATGACCACAGAAACATCTTTGGACAGTGCTGGCTCTTTGGCTTGGAAACAGAGATGAGCACTGCCCCCTAGAGTCAGATTCGACTGGCTTTCGAGCAAGGGAAACCTTTACCTAAGGGGTAGTATGCAGAAATGCTGCTCCATCCCATTTAGAGGGACCCAACGGTACGAAATCTAGACACTTGGCCCTTTAAAAAAAATGGAATATGCAATTAATTGTCAAGGTTCTAAGAGAATCTGTACGACTCGACTTTTATTGCCCCATCTCAAATGTCTCTCTCTCTCGCCAGGCACGGCTATAACTTTGTGGTGCTCATCCCAGCTGGTGCATCCAGCATTGATATCAGACAGAGAGGCTACAAGGGCCTGATCAGTGATGACAACTACCTGGCCGTGAAGAACGGGCATGGCAAATACCTCCTGAATGGGCATTTCATTGTCTCGGCGGTGGAGAGGGACCTGATGGTGAAGGGCAGTGTGCTGCGCTACAGCGGGACGGGAACAGCGGTGGAAAGTCTCCAAGCCTTTATGCCCATCCAGGAGCCGCTGACTGTGGAGGTGCTGTCGGTCGGGAAGATGACTCCGCCTCGGGTACGGTATTCCTTCTACCTGCCAAAAGAAAACAGGGAGGACAAGTCCTCGTACCGCAAAGACGGGAAGCGCCCGCCTGTCCTCAACAATAGCATCCTTGCCCTCTCGAACCGCCTGGATACTGGCCGGCCGGATTACAAACGCCCCTCTTACAAGTGGGCCACCACCAGCTGGGAGGAGTGTTCTGTTACCTGTGGCAACGGGCTGCAGAAGCGCATGGTGCTGTGCCGAGACGCCCTGGGCCAGCTGGCCTCCGCTTGTGATGCAACTCAGCGGCCCACCGACATCAGGATATGCGGCGACCCCTGCCCCACGTGGGAGGCGGGACCCTGGTCGCCCTGCTCCAAAACCTGTGGCAGGGGGTTCAAGAGGCGCATACTGAAATGCACAGGACGGGGCGGTGTTCTGCTGCCCCGTGACCGTTGCAACCTCAGGAAGAAGCCCCAGGAACTGGACTTCTGTACCCCAAGGCCATGCTGACTGGGCTGGACCCGCCTTTGACCGAGACATTGATGCACCATTCCGGCTCTCAGCAACCAAGAGGCTGGAAATTTAAAGAGCTCTGGGGGGAGGGAGAGGGAGTCAACTGAGTTGAAAGGGAGGGGGGAGGGTGTCTGTTACATAGCGCATTTCAACAAACAAAAGGATTTAAGCGGGCTGAAAAGAGAGAGCCGGCAAGAAGGGGCTGAGCAGGGGTTGTGTCGATCACGGTTGCTCAGAGATGGAGCAGGAATAAACAACTACCTCGAAGCTGCCAAACCGCCCAAACTCCATCACAGTTTAGCAGCATATGGCTGTGGGTGTGTAGGAGAGAGTTCCAGATTGGAATTGAGACAACTTGCCGTCCAAGATGGTCCAAAGGCAGTGACGGTCATTCCTTAGAGCGATGGCTCGATCTCTCGCCAAGTATAAAAAGAGGGCCATTTCCTGGGGTTCCCCCTCCCCAAATATGTGTTAGAGAGGACCTTAAAGAATTACCTTTGCACCTGCGAAAAAAGATAAGGCTCAACAACTGGTACAATAAGGTACCTCTGAGGCTTACCGGCATGTGACGCTTCAGTCCTGATACATTTGCGGGTATCCAGAAACACTTCTCTCTTCTTCTTCTTCTTTTTTTTTTTTTGCATTCGTGCTTCCGTGCAGGGCTCGCAGCCGGTCATGGCTCAGTAGCACTATTTCTGTTAACCTGTATGGACTGAACAGTGTAAATGTTTATGGTGCTTAACCCCGTTTCCTTTTGAGTCCTCCTTGGCTGTAGCATATTCTTCCCTGGTTGCTTGTCCAATCCGTTCCTCTCAGAAGACTGTGCCATATAGTGGGGAGGCACAGAGGTGCACTTTACCTATCCCAAATACCCACCAGAAAGGGGATCTAGAGAATCCAGATTTTAAAAATTTGCTTTTCAATTATTCAAAAACCACATCTCCCACTTCTGCTATTTATATGCGTATTTCCAGAGATCACTGTAACCCTATGCAGAAACATGTGAATCTGAATTTTGCCTCAACGGGAGCTCTGTTCGGGGTCAACTGGCTTTGAATGCAGAAGGTCCCTGGCTTGGCATCTCCAGTTAAAGTTGGGAAAGACTTTGCCTGATTTCCTGGAGAGCTACTGCCTGTCAGAAGAGACCTTACTGAGCCGGATGCAGTATAAGGCAGCTTTATATCTAAAATGTTTTGGATTTGGGGAGGGGTTGTGGCTCAGTGGTACAGCAACTGCTTAGCATGCAGAAGGTCCCAGGTTCAATCCCTGGCATTTCCAGTTAAGGGTCAAGTAGAACATGATGTGAAACTTGAAAGACCACTGCCTGAAACACTGGAAAGCCACTGCCAGTCTGAGTAGACAATACTGACTTTGACGGACCAAGGGTCTGATTCAGTATAAGGCAGCTTTGTGTGTCCATGTGCATACTTGCCAAGTTTGTAGCATACAAAAAAAAAAAATCTTGAAGATCAGATAGTTGTTACCACTGTGATCCTTTTAGGGGACTTCAACAACTGTGTGTGTGGCAGGGAAGTTTATGCGATTGGGGGAAGTTACAGCCGCTATAAAACCCAGAGCTCAATCGGCCATTTTGTAAAATATACTATGGGATTTCTGTTGTATCAGGTCTCTTGCTCTGGACTGGAGCCTTCATCTGGGGACATCTTTGTGTGATTCTGCATTTTGAAGTACGTTCCCTTGAAGTACCAGTACTAGAAAGTGCTGGTCAGTTCATTTCTTAAAAGGCAGGGTTTTTTCCCCACCTGGAGAAATATTTCTGAGGTAATCTGGACTTCAGAAAGACCAAAATATTTCCTCCATGATGAGGAGTCAGAAGGCCTGTTCACACATTACATGATGTACAACTTGCAGGTACGTACGTACATCTGTTGGTAAGAAAGAGCCAACGTGCATTCACTTTCCAAGTGAAAACAAGTACCATTTCCTGGATGAATATGGGGTTTCAATCACACGTTCAGCTGTCCCTGTGTTGAATGTAACATGAGAATTGCTCAATGGGTGTATAAAGACCAGTCCAGTGTACACTGCACACAGCTTGTATGTGTGTCCAATGTAACTTGTGAACAGGGCTCAAAATGAAGGAAGAATCTGGTGGACAGCGGTAAAGGAAATGTTTTGCTGTGCTGAGGTGGTTGTGTGTGTGTGTGTGTGCGTTTACTCATGTACCTGAAGGAGCAGGGAAGCTTCAAGATCTCAGATTTCGTTTCATCCTGTGATAAATCCCTTGTGACCTCTGAAGCCAAACATGAGCCTGCTGCAGATCTTGAGCTGGTGACCTGGGTCAGGGTGTGTGGGGCAGGGATTCAGTTTATGTGCTATTGGAGGAAGACTCTAGGGAGACAGGCCTCTGTGCATGAGTTAGATGGCGGCAGTTAGGCAATATACCCTGACTCCTTTGAGGCGCTCTGTGTCAGGCCTAATTGACTAATCTGGGCTGGCTGTAGGGTTGCCAGCTCCTGCTTGGGAAATACTTGGAGATTTTGGGGGTAGAGCCTGGGGAGGGCGGGGTTTAGAAAGGGGAGGGACCTCAGCAGTGTATAATGCTGTAGAGTCCACCTTCCGAGATGGCCATTTTCTCCAGGGAAACTGACCTCTGTCATCTGGAGATGAGTTGAAATCCCAGGGGCTCTCCAGCCCCCACCTGGAGTATTAATACAAACAAAAGGACCACAGTATAGAAGTCTATGCGCTAACAACAATAGCGCCATGTAAAGAGTATGCATTTATATGAAATTAAATCTCAGACAATTGTACACTGATGTTTTCTTATTTAAATATCATAAACAAAATAATCCGACTGGATAAATTGTTCCAAGAACATACATTACGTTGAGCTATCAAAACAAACACTTCTAAGAATACCTCATGGGGTTATAAAATAACACGGGAAATTTGAAATACAAAGCCGCTATTAAGGACTCTTTAGTTGTCCTGTATTAGGCAACCACTCTGAAGACTTGAATAGATAGTGACTTCAAGATTTATACGAGACTTTATCCAGTTGGATGATTTTGTTTATGATGTTTAAATAAGAAAATTTCAGTATAAAATTGTCTTGGGATTTAATTGCATATAAATACATGAAATTAAAGAAACTCCGGAGCACAACGGAAGACAGAAGGCTTGGCGTGATGTGGTCTGTGGGGTCGCGAAGAGTTGGACCCAACTGTGCGACTGAACAACAACAAATACTGTTTACACGGTGCTAGTGTTGTTAGTGTGCCCCCACCTGGAGTTTGACAACCCTGCTTCTCTGTGTTTCTTCTGCTGGCCCCTGTCTACATAGCTTAACAGTCATCAGCTTAAATGGACTGCCAACAGGCCTGGAGGAAATGTTGAAACTTTTAATGGCACTAGAGCGCCTCCTGCCGTTGGGGTCCCACCGCTACTCAGTGGAGGTGGCAGCAAAAATAAAAGAAAAAACAGTATTACGGTATTGCTGTGATATCACTTTCAGATGTGTCCCCCCTGCCTCATTCCCAGAAGCTCTCAGGGTTGCTAGGAAATGGCTGGTGTATGAGTTAGGGTTGCCAGGTCTGGGCTAGAAAATACCTGGAGACTTTGGGGGTGGATCCAGGAGAGGGTGGGGTTTGGGGAGGGGAGGGGAGGGGCCTCAGCATGGTCCAGTGCCATAGAGTCTACCCTTCGATGCAGCCATTTTCTCTGGGGGGAGCTCATCTCTGTCAGCAGGAGATCAGTTGTCAAAGTGGGAGATCCCCAGGCCCCACCTGGAGGCTGTCAACCTGTGTGTGTGTGTGTGTGTGTGTGTGTGTGTTTACTCATGTACCTGGCTGGCAACTCTGCTTGGCACAGAGATAAATAACATCCCAGAAAACCTCTCTTAAAGGGACAGGATGTTTTTATTCAGGCCTCTTGGCAACCCTAGTTAGCTATGTTTTTTAGTCAGCAAGAAACAGAAGGTTTACCTGATGCCTCTGGGCTGTCTCTCACGGCTGCTGAGTGTTGGGTCCTCTAGTATCTGTGCCTTTCCGTTCACCTCAGCAAACGTCTTTCCATAGAGCTTGAAAACCCAGAAAAGTTTCCTGCCATTGTTCTCCCTGCAGAGGGGTTTGTTTTCTTTCTACAAGAAGAAATGTCTTTGGTGGCTTTGTTTCTGTGCCACATGTAGCAAATACGGACTCTTGTAGTTTTCAAAATGGCGCTTGTTCTGTGAGTATTCAGGGGAGCCTTTGAGTAGCATTTCACTCCCTCCTTCAAGACTGTTTACAGGTGTTTTTTTTTTTAAAAAAAACACCTTATTATACATAAAAGAAATTGTGAACTGGGATACACAAAGAAGCTGGGCCCACTGTTTTGTTGTAACATCAAAAGGCTGCTATTGAAACCAATGGATTTGCAGTAGTATTAAAATAACACGGTGGCCAGACTTGGCCTTCTGGAATCTTCCTTGGGATGGTGTGAAATTTCTGTATTAGAAGTACTTTACCACCACTCATGGAACTATGGCTTTGGGGTTTCCTTGGAGAGAGAGTGTAATCGTTTAAACTAATTTAGGCTTAACCAGAGTGCATTGTGGAAGTTTAAAGACTATCCAATTTATTTTTCACAGTCTTGGGGGGAAAGCTGTGGCTTAGTGACAGAGGACACACTTTGCTTTGTGTGCAGAACAGGGTTGCCAGGTTGAAATGACGTGTCAGTGGGGGAGAAGGAGGGGCTTTCTGGGAGTGGGGAGGAGCGCCACGATGTTCCTACATCACCCAGAAGTGACATGGGCATGTTGGAGGTGATACTCCAGATTTTGAGCAAAACTTTATGGTAAAATTGGCCTCAAAGCATAGTGTTTTGCCCAAAAACCAGAGCATCAACCTCCCAGCATGCCCACATCACTTCTGGCACATTGTCCAACATTGCCACTGGGGGCAGGGATTTCCTCCCACCAGCCATCTGGCTGACTGCAGGCAGGAGCCCACGGAACCAGGCAATCTACTGGGGAATGGCAACCCTAGTGCAGAAGGTTCCAGGTTCAGTCCCTGGCATCTCCCATTAAAAAAATCCAAGTTGTAGATATTGAGAAAGACTTTTGTCTGCATGAGATCCCAGAGAACCTCTCCCAATCAGTGGAGGCCATACTGAGCTAGAGGGACCAATGAGCTGAGTCATTATAGGGCGGCATCATGTGTTCAAGCTTTCACAACTCAGGTTCCTCTTCTTCAGATGCTTGAATTACTTAATGCGTTCAACTGGCAGGAAAATAGTCATGAGTATAAAAAGGAGGAATGAAACCAGAAGGTCTCCAGCATTCAAAATCCTTCCAAATAACTCCTTGGCCCTTATTCTGTATATATTTCTGGCAACAGGATGGCACTGTGTGGGCTCTGGATTTCAAAAGTGGGCTCTGGATTTCAAAAACTTCTGCCACTATATATTTGTGAGACTAAGGTGCCAGGAGACACTTAGCTGTTTTGGATGCAGCTAGGATTGCCAGGTCCATCGGAAATGCTGGTGGGGGAGATGGGGGGCATTCGGGGAGCAGGAAATGATGTCATGCGACATGTCTACGTCACCTAGAAGTGATGTAGGCACATTGGTGACATCGGGGGAGGACTCTCTGGTTTTGGAGCAAAACTATGTGGTAGAATCAGCTCCAAACCATAAAGTTTTGCCAAAAAACCAGAGCATCCCCCGATGTCATGGACATGGCTATGTCACTTCCAGGTGATGTAGGCACGTCACATTTATTTTCAGCAACATCACTGTTTGGGGGGGATTTCTGCTGACCAGTGGTGGGCAGGAGCCCAAAGAACCAGGCAACCCCCACCCTGAACTGGGGAATGGCATGCCTAGGTGCAGCTAGGGTTGCCAGCTCTGGCCTGGGAAATTCCTGGAGAACTGGGGTGGAGCCTAGGGGAGATAGGGTTTGGGGAGGGACCTCGGCAGGGTATAATGCCATAGGATCCACCCTTCAAAGCAGCCGTTTTATCCAGGGGATAAAATCTCCAGGCCCCACCTGGAAGTTGGCAGCCTTAGCTGCAGTTGACTTCTGCATTTGAACAGTGTGCTCTGTAGCAGAGATACACCCTTCTAAGTCCACTGGCAGAATGGTGCTTTGGACAGCACTGCAAGACTGTGGGTTAAATAAGCCTTCATACACGACTGTAGTTGGTTTCCTAGCTTTGCCAGTTGTGCATAGAAAGCAGGGTTTAAACTAAACAGTGAAGCAGTGGAGAGCTCCTTGCAGCTTAACTGTTTTTCATGAAGAGCTCTTCATGAACTGCCGCGAATTGCACCAAAATTTGTGGAAGTTCATGGTGGTTCTTCAGTTTGCGAACATTGCCTTGCGAACCATAAACCGGCGAAAACTCCTGACAAACTTTAGTTCATCAGGCGGTTCATGCCTAAACCTCATTCTTCAGTGTTAAGACTCTACATTTCCCTGTCCTTTCTCCCCTGAAAGACATAGGAATGATTTTGGTTTGAAAGTGAGGTCATCAGATCTTTGAGACTGTGGATTCCAATCAAAGGCTTGCAAATCAAAACTATTTTTCTTCGAATCCAGAGAAATGTATCCAAGAGGCCCCACTGGACAACCAATGAACTGTCCTTAGAGGTATTCACAGCCCACAGTAGATACTTCAGCATCTGTCTACACTACAAGCTTAAACTGGATTTGTTTCAGTTCAACCAGGCTTGCCTGATCACCCGTTGTGAATAAGAATCCCTTTTGTGTGGAAAAGCTAGACCAAAGTTGGTTCTTTTGGGCCACGAAAGAGTAACTTAGATATATGTCCTGAGAGTGGTGAGTAGCTTTGTCCCGTGGGGTTGAGAATGTCTTGTTAGAGACCTTAAAAAACTACAATTCCCAGAGTTCCCTGGGAAAAGGGAACAACTATTAACCCGGTTCATGTCTGTTGTGTAGATACCCTGTCATTTCTGTGGGATGCATAGATCTCAAGTTTACTTATGTACTCCTCCTAAAAAAAATGCACATTAATTGGTGGGTTTTCAGTCTTTGTTTACTCTGGAATACCAGTAATGCATTGATCAGCTTCTGATTTTCTGAGAGGGTTCCCTTCACGTGGTAGGATAAAAATGTTGGTTTGCAGAAACTGTACAGCACTGACATCCTTGCCTATTATGGTGTATTTGGGGAGGGAGGGGGGCTTTTAACACCTTTGAATATGGTTCTTTTGCTAAGTGTACAGCAAAAGGATAGAAATGCCTATTGTACTGGCTGCTTTGTGTATACCGTGTATACTGTATGTTGGTCTCTGCTGTTTGTGTGTCAATAGCAAACCTGAAATAAATTTGTTAAGTATTTAAAATCCCAGCAGCTTCTTGGGGCATCTTTTTTATGGTTATTAGGAATGTAGCTTATGTCTCTGCTACAGTTGCGAACTATGGGTTGGGAAACACCTGGAGATTTTGGGGGGTGGAGATTGGGTAGGGTGGGGTTTGGGAAGGAAAAGAGCTCAGCAGGTATAGCTCTTGGGAAGGAAAAGAGCTCAGCAGGTATAGCAGCAGGTATAGAAAAGAGCTCAGCACCCTCCAAAACTGCCATTTTCTCCAAGGGAACTGACCTCCGTAGTCTGGAAGCCAGTTGTAATGCTGAGAGTTCTCCAGGCCCCGTGTGGAAGCTGGCAACACTAGATAGATGCCTGATTCAGTGGTTGTATAGGTGGAAATTACTGCAGGCACAGCTTTGGAAAACACAGGTGAGAAGAGATGCACCTCCCAAAGTGCCTCGCACAGTGAATAAAAGGACAAAAGCCCTGCCCTCTGTGTTCGGTGTAGTGGTTAAGAGTGGTGAACAAGGTTTGATTCCCCACTCCTCTACATGAAGCCAGCTTGGTGACTTTGGGTCAGTCAGAAGTTCTCTCAGAGCTATTCTCTCAAGACCTCTCAGCCCCACCCACCTCACAGAGTGTCTGTTGTGAGGAGAGGACGGGAAGGAGTTTGTAAGCCACTCTGAGGCTCCAAGTGAAGGGCGGGATATAAATTCAATCTCTTCTTCTTCTTCTGTTGCTGCTGCTGCTGCTGCTGCTGCTTCATCAACAGATGAATCCTGAGCAAAGACAATCTGTAAGTGATAAAAGCTTGGAACTAACAGGTATAACTCAAATATCCCTTCTAAATTCACCATTGACATAGGTGCATGCCCTTTGCCCCAACAAAGCAAAGGATCCACTTCAACAGGGCCCACAATACCTTGAGGGGCCCATGAAAATGTTTTAATTTCTTTTAAAGTTGGAAGGGAAAAAAATGAATGAGGTTGAATAAAATGTTTATTTTTTTCTTGCATCACACACACACAAAAATGTTTAAGGCCCATGAAGATCTATTAATTTTTGCCTAAAACAAGACACAAAATAAAATGTTGCAGTATTTAAAGTTGTATCAATAATAATTTTAAATTTTTTTATGGAGGGTGGGGGCGGGGCCCACAAAGAGAAAAGTGCCTAGTGCCCACAGAAGTAATAATGTGGCCCTGCACTTCAGTTTGTGTTTTCACTTTCATGAGTCACTGCTCACTTCGTCAGATACAACTAGAATGTGAGTCCATCAGTCCTTATATCTTGAGAGTGATTTCAGATGCCGAATGACAATAGCAGGTGAATGACATTAGGTGAATGACAATGCTATTGTCATTCACCTGCTATTGCCATTTGTCTGTGATTGGAGTTGTCTGAAATCACTCCATCCCTCAAGATATAACGACCAATGGACTCCCATTCTAGCTGTATCTGAAGAAGTGAGCAGTGACTCATGAAAGCTCATCCCCTGCCACAAATTGTGTTAATCTTTAAGGTGCTACTGGGCTCCTGCTCTTTTCTACTGCTACAGACAGACTAACATGACCACCCATTTTGATCTGTCTCCATGTTTTTACTGTAATACTCAAAGGCCTGTTCCTCATTGTGGAGGGCAGTTACACAAATCCTTCCCATGCAATCGACAACACCCAGTAGGGACTGGGGGTAAGAACTTCCATGATTCCACTTACATTTACCATCCCTTTGCATACTTAGTGGTGTGGGATGAACCATGGCTGAGCAGCGCATATGAACTTATGTTGCCTTCTATCAAAACATTGATCCATCTATCTCAATACTATCTAATCTGACTGGCTGCAGCTTACCTGGATCTCAGAGAGAGAAAGGGCTTTCCCACCACCTGTTACATGAAATCCTTTCAGTGGAGAGAGGCCAAGGATTGAACCTGGGACACAGTCTTTACGCAATTATGTATTGCCACTAAGCCACGCTCCCACTGTAGGGTTGCCAGTTTTGGGTGGGGAAATATCTGAAGATTCTGGGGATGGAACCTAGGAAATAGGGGGTTTGGGAAAGGGAGGGACCTCAGCAGGGTACAGTGTCATGGAATCCACTCTCCAAAGCAGCCTTTTTCTCCATGGGAACTGAGTTCCGTAGTCTGGAGATCAACTGTAACAGCAGAAGATCTCCAGGCCCCACTTGGAGGCTGGCAACCCTGTCCCACAGTGCTGCTGTAATGTCTAAAAGGCACTGTTACATCCTGACATATAACAGCGGTGAGTGCAATGAAACCCTGGCTCCTTGTCTTGCACATTTCCTCACTTGATGTCTTGCCACCTCTTCCCCAGCCCAGCCAGAATGACTCAGTCACACCTCTGCCAGCAATACCAGTACCAGTCCAGTCTTGAGATAAAACCTTCCTTCCGTCCTCCTTGGGATGTTCTTGGCACTACCATTCTAGGACACTTTGTCCCTCCTCCTGCCATAAGGGCATGTTTCCCCCCCTTCCCAAGCAAATGAATTACGTTGCATCTGGAGTGACATTTTTGTAACTGCTTTGGCAGATTCCAAGGTCATCTCAATTTGAGGGGAAACAAGAGAGATCCAATTGCGTAAAGGGGACGAAAGAAACCTTTCCCATCGTAAAAATTCTCTACCAAACCACTCTCCAAATAAATCCACAGAATGTGATTGATGCTTTCTTCTTTCCACCGAAGAAGGATCTTGTTTGTGTTCCTTTTTTTTAACTACGACAAACAGCTTTATTAAGAACACATGGCCATTGAATCCAGCAAGGAAAGGGACTATGACACAGCATTAACAGGGAACAAGCCATGAGGAAGGTCTCAGGTTCAATACTTGCCTTCACAAGTCAAAAGAATGTCAAAGGGCCTACACTGGGAGAAACAATGGGCCAGGGTGCTGACTAAGAGGAGCCAGGTTGGCTCAGCGATCTGATTCAGTACAAGGGCTCATACAGAAGACACAAAGATCACACTTCTCATTCTGTTCATAGATGCAGCTTGTTCTGCCTCATTTTGCCTTGGGACTGTGCAGGGAAGAGGGAAGGATTTAACTGTTCACCCCACTACTTGGTTTTGATATTCAAAACTGAACTCCTGGGTTGCTGCTAGTATTCAAAGGAGAAAAGATGTTGCCTTTAAAACACATTGTTTTCCTTTTGAAGTGTTAATGGCAAAGCAGGGAGCTTGATTTCAAACAGAACCATGTGACATCTGGAACCAAGTGAAGTCACCATCTCCCTTTCCTGTGTGCCCCCAAACAAACTGAGGCTGCAGAAAAATCTGTATTTTAGGGAGGTTGTGGTCACACTGCAAGCTTATCACGATTTGTTCTTGCTGTATATTTGATTGAGGATATTTTTTTGTGGGTTGGGAACTGCCTGCATTGTGCAATGAGGCTCCAGGCACTGTCCAGATAGCCACGCCGCCCAAGCAGTGGCACTGCACAAGTTTTTTTAAAATTTTCCTTTGCACATGTGCACACGCGCATGACCAAATCACCGCTCCCACTTGGACACGCTATACTCTGTTGTTTTTGTAGTGTCCCTCCCCCGAACAGTGACTTACAACCAACCGCTGGAGTCTATAATATGTGCGCTTGAATGTTCATGCATTGAATATATTCAGCGCAAGATTGCTCATGTGCACAATGGCGAAAGCTGTTTTTTAAAAATTCAGTGTGAGAAGGATGTTCAGACGACCTAATTGCATTCATAGCGAGAGATGGTTGTCCAGATTGGTGAAACTGCGGATTCACAGCACAAATATTCGGAAAGTACTTGATTTTCCCAGTGTTGGAAAAATCACCAGAAAACCGGGAGGATTGCGGGGGTGAGTCCAATTCGATAATGGGAGACGGATGTGGCCGTCTGATCAGCCCTTTTAAATGCAATAAGGAACAGTGGTGAAACCTGATCAAAGTGAACATGTGACCGCAACTGGAGTGACTGAGATGCTTGATCTTTATCTTAAGGAAGTTTCATAGTTCCTGTAATCCTTTTTACAGTACAAGGTGAGGGAACAGGGTAAGCTTCTGATCGTGAAATGCCTAATAAATTTGGAAAGTGATCACCTTATGTACATTTATACAATACTGGTGCAAATATAATGGGCTCTCCATTTATTAAGTTTGGCCTCTGGGTGAGAAGGTTGTCACCATTCAGTGAAGGTAATCTTTGGCCAGTGATAGCAGCAGAAGTCTTCTGGAGGCTGAATTGATCCGATTTATATATTTATTTCTTTAGGTGTATACCTGATCTCTGTGCTAAAAATTGTGCAAAAGGCAGCTAATAAATAAAATGCATTAAAACAGACAACAGAGCACAGAAGGATAAAACCATAGCAATAACATAATAGATAACAGCATCTTTTGTAACTGGGCACACAACATTAGAAACTTTAATTAGTAATTCTTTGTACCCAGGAACAGAGAACAGAGTTCTCTGGAGAACAGAGGCTGTGATCACACACACTTCCAATCCACTCTCAGTGCACGTTTGAGTTGGGTTTTGCCAGTTCACACAGTAAGAATCCAGTTGGAAAGTGCACTGAAAGTAGATTGAAAGTGGATTATTTAGTGTGTGTGATTGCAGCCAGAGTTAGGAATCGCTAATAGAATTCTTTGCATGTTTGTCAAACTACATTTCCCAGGATTCCTTGCAGATGGTATAACTGTCAAACTAAAACTAATACATAAGGTTGCCAGCTCTGGGTTGGGAAATATGGGGAGATTTTGAATGTGGAGCCTGAGAAGGGTGGGGTTTGGGGAAGGGAGGGACAGCAGCGGGGTCCAATGCCACAGAGTCCACCCTCCAAAACAACCCTTTTCTCCAGGGGAACTGATCTCTGTAGTCTGGAGATCCATTTATAATAGCAGAAGATCTCCAGGTGCCACCTGGCAGTTGGAAACCCAATAATGGTATCTATTTCCCCAATGTCAAGAAAGGCACACCCTTCTGGCGATGAGGTGGTGATGTACTAAAGAGAAAAAGACTTGTGTTCTTGGGTACTCTTTGAGCAGAATCGTGGTGTGGTTCTAAAAATCGTTCATGTTTATTAGTTCTGTCCTGACTATGGCCCTCCGGTGTCCAAAGCATTAGAGCTGGTAGATTTTATAGGGCAATTTCAGGCAGAAGAATGATGGAATAACAGTGGTGTTATGAGTCAACCACCTGCTTCTTTGCTGGGTCCAGATCATTCTGGGTCCAGATCAATCATTAGACAGCTTGCTATAGCACAAGGTCCCAGCCAAGGTCTGGAGAGCAGACCTAAGACGCGTTCTGTGCTGAGTTCCTTTCAGACTCCTGTTTCAAATCATAGTGGCTCTCCGGATGTGAGATGCCTGCATGCTTTTGTTCACATGCTCTTTCCTGGGCCTTGTGAATAGGTTTTGCTTTCGTCCCCCCCCCCCCCCCCCCCCCACATCTCAACACGATTTCTTCCCATGCATTCCTCTTCTGTTGTGGGGAAAACATGGCATTGAAATTCACTCTCAAGTCAGCATAGCAGAATATCACCAGAGGGCTTGCTGTCAAAGATTTGGCTGGTGATATCCAATTCCTCACCTCTTCAACCCTTGGCCCTGCTCAGTTCTCCTTTCTGCCTGTTCCCGGTTTCTTCCTCATAGCCTTCTGCTTTCCCACTTATTCCTCTTCAAAATGCTAACCCCAGCTTCCTACCCCCACCCGCTGCTTTCCATTCCAGTGAGAGCCAGTTTGGTGTAGTGGTTAGGCGCATGGACTCTAATCTGGGAGAACTGGGTTTGATTCTCCACTCCTCTACATGCAGCCAGTCTTCTTCTTCTTTCTTTCTTTCTTTCTTCTTCTTCTTCTCCTCCTCCTCCTCCTCCTTCTCCTTCTGCAGCACAATTCTTACATCTTTAATCCTACCTTTCCTAGGCTCACTGCGTCTATTTGGGATCTGACCAGCTTTGCCAATGGCACCTACAGCCCAGACTCTTCTGTGCTTGTTTGCTTCTCTGTGACATCTACGTAGCTCAGCCGGTCTTTGCCAGAGATCTCAGCACCACTGTCATCTCTGGGCAGCCTTCGACAGCTCTCAGGTTTGGACCTAATGGAGCGCTTCGGCAGGCAGAAAGGCTCTCTGCCCTCACAGAGGGTGACTTTCTTGCTTCCCCCTTCCCCATGCAGCCCTTTAAAAGGCAGCTGTTGGGGTCCGTTGGATCCAAACCGCAGTTTCTAAGCATGATGACTTCCCAAGGCCACATGAGTAAGACAGGATATACCACCGATCCAGACTAGCAGACCTGACAGCCCAGACTAGCCCAATCTTGTTAGACCTTGGAAGTGAAGCAGGGCCAGTACTTGGATGGGAGACCACCAAGGAAGTCCAGGGTTGCTACGCAGAGGCAGGCAATGGCAAACCTCCTCTGTTCCTCTTTTGCCTTTAGGGTTGCCAGGTCCCCCCTGGCCACCGGCGGGGGTTGGTGTGGGTAGGGTTGGGAAACTCCTGGGGATTTGGGAATGGAGCCTGGGGAGGACAGGAGCCTCAGTAGGCTACAATGCCACAGAGCCCGCCCTCCAAAGCACCCATTTTCTCCGGGGGAACTGACCTCTGTAGTCTGAAGATGAGCTGTAATTCCAAGGTTCCGCCAGGAGGCTGGCAGCCCTACTTGCCTTGAAAACCACACGAGTTGATTGTGACTCGATGGCATACTTTCCTTTTATCCATCCAGAACTCCTTAGAGGAAGGGTGGGATAATAAAAGAAAGACTCAGAAAGCCCGACTCATCACAGGAGGGCCATTCTTAGGAACCAGTTTGCCAGCAAGAGGGATTTACTGCATATGTACAGGACATGTGATTCATCTGCATATGGCTTTGGGAGCCCTCGGTGTTGTCCATGTCCTTGTGAAACAATGGGGACTCTCTTGGCAGGCCCGGGTGAGAGAGGCTATTTTTCGACCAAGATTGCTGTTTATGGATGCGGTGGGCGAAGTCGTCCCCAGGCTGTCATTTCCTCTGATATGAGGTTTTTCCATGCCTGCTAAGCTGGATGCTCTCATGGATGTGCATGGTGCTACCTTATTAGTCACTGCTTCTGCACAGTGCCATTTGACCCATGTTTCCAGGGCCGCTCCGACCACTGGGCAGTGTGAGTTCCCCCAGTGGCAGCTTTTGGCTGCTGCTCATGGCTGTTGCACCTCTCCTCTTCAAGCGTAGCTCATCGCAGTGTTTCCTCTAAGCTGAGTTAGTGTGAGCTAGCTCACCGTTTTTTAGCCTCCGGCTCACGCATTTTTGTCTTAGCCCAGGAAGGATGTGGCTCCAGAGCAAACTAATTTATGCAGTAGCCAAATCGCTTGCTCTCAGCTTTAATG
The DNA here is from genome assembly GCA_029233225.1 of Lepidodactylus listeri. Lineage (NCBI taxonomy): Eukaryota > Metazoa > Chordata > Lepidosauria > Squamata > Gekkonidae > Lepidodactylus > Lepidodactylus listeri. Next base: position 60,239,509 of record JARCFY010000014.1, read on the forward strand.
CTAGTAGCCCACAAAGTAGAATTTTTGCTCACAAGACTCCACAGCTTAGAGGGAGCATTGCGAAGCCTTGCCGTAGATACATAAAGAGGTGTTCTGCATCAGAAAGGAGGGGAGGGTGAAAGGTCAAGAATGGAGTCGAGTGAGAAGTGGTGGGCAGGAGAGCATGGGGGTGGATCCTTCCTACCCCTCTCCTGCTGCTCCACTGAACAAAGTTTGAAGGCTTCTTCCAGACTAAGGAGATAGATCAAGATTGGGTAGCTGTGTTCATCTGTAGCAGCATCTGAAGAAGTGAGCAGGGACTCACAACAGCTCACACCCTGTCACAAATTTTGTTAGTCTTTAAGGTGCTCCTGGACTCTTGCCTTTTTTTTCCTGCCTAAGAAGACTTCCTCCAACTTAAGTGACTCTTTCTTCCATGGAAGAACCTGTTAAGTTGGAGGAGAAAGTTCCTTAGGTTGGAGAAAGTCATCTTGAGGGAGAGTTAGACCCACCACAATGTTCATGACAAGTTTTGGGGGCTGGTGCTTAGGAGAGAAAGGAGGGAAGTAGCGTTCTGTTTGTGCAGGTGAGAGGAGAGAGGAGGAAAGAGACAGGGTGGGGGAAAGAGGAGGAGGTTCTTCTAGGTGCTGCAGAGGGGAGTGTTGTGTCCACAAGTCCTGGTTAGCCAGAAACTTGGCTTTTTTCTTGCTGCTTTGACCTGGATGGCTCAGGCTATCCCGATCTCATCAGATCTTGGAAACTAAGCAAGGTCATCCTTGGTTAGTACTTGCCCTGACCTGGATAGCCCAGGGTAGCCTCATCTCTTCAGATCTCAGAAGCTAAGCAGGATTGGCCTTGGCTAGTATTTGCAAGGGGGACCTACAAGGAATGCCAAGGTCATGACACAGAGGCAGGCAATGGGAAACCACCTCTGAAATGTCTCTTGCTTTAAAACCAAGTCTAGCTCTCCACCTACAACTAAGCTTGATACCTGCTTCCATTATGGAGAACCCATGACCTGGATGGCCCAGGCTAGCCGAATCTTGTTAGATCTTGGAAGCTAAGCAGGGTTGGCCCTGGTTAGAACTTGGAGGGGAGACCACCAAGGAAGTCCAGGGTCTCAGTGCAGAGGCAGGCAATGGCAACCCCTGTCTGATTGACTCTTGCCTTGAAAACCCTATGGGCTTGCCATAAGTTGGCTAGGACTTGATGACGCTTTCTACTAGCAATGGATGGAGAGAGTGTGCTATGTAAACCAACAACTTCCTTTATGCCCTGTGTCCCAGCAGCATATTAGTTTTGTGTACCATCTGAGGAGGACCAGGTTTGCCTGGAGAAGGACTGCCTTTGCTTATTTTGCCACAGGTGCCAGGCACTCGTGCCAACAAAGCATTTAAGGTTTTCTACTCATCTGTCAGTCTATCATCCATCTTGTAAGTTCTCTCTCTGGCTGTCCTGGTTAAACCCTTTGCACTCTCTCTGGATAAAGTGAACTTTGCAATATGTTTATTGCACAAGAGAGAACCTCTTGTTCCACTTTTCTCTAGCAAGGTCAGAGTAACCCCAGAGCTTTCATCTGCTCTTCGGAAGGCACTATGTTGTGACATCTCTACGTAGATTTCCTTTCAAGACCTAGGCCAACTTTAAGTGGCCAATTATTTTTTTTTTTGTATTACTCCTGACTCCAGCCTCTTATTTTACTTCCTGGAGCAGCTCTTGAGTGTATCGACAAATGAAGCAGAAGCAAAGTGCGTCAGTCGGAGGTCAGTGTAGAGCAGCTCCCAAGTGCTTGGAATTAAAAACACACTCACAAGGATGGCTTTTCAGACTGTCACAGCCTTTTAGATGTGCATCAGCTCACTTTCAGAAAAGAGATCATATGACTGTAAAACCAGTGAATGGACAGTTTCAAGGTCAAAAAGACTGCAGGTAGTCAATTCTCACTTCAGAAAGGATGTGGACGGAATGGAGCAGGTGCAGAGGAGAGCGACGAGAATGATCGGGGGTGAGGTGGGGGCTGGAGACCAAACCCTGTGAGGAAAGGCTGAGGGACTTGGGGGTGTTCAGTCTGGAGAAGAGGAGGTTGAGGGGGGACAGGATGACTCTCTTGAAGTCTTTGAAGAGCTGTCACTTAGAGGAGGGCAGGGAGCTGTTCCTGTTGGCAGCAGAGGAGAGGACACGCAAGAATGGGTTGAAATTAAGGGTGGGAAGGCACGGGCTGGATCTTAGGAAAACCTTTTTGACACTAAGAGTTGTTCAGCTGTGGAAGCAGCTGCCTAGGGAGGTGGTGAGCTCCCCCTCACTGGCAGTCTTTAAGCAGCGGCTGGACAAACACTTGTCAAGGATGCTCTAGGCTGATCCTGCATTGAGCAGGGGGTTGGGCTAGGTGGCCTGTATGGCCCCTTCCAACTCTGTGAGAGTCTATGATTCTAATTCCATCTTGCAAAAATGTCATCAGGATTTGGCAAATTACCAACAAGATGATCTTGACTATTCTAGAAAGCACCTGTCAGCAGTGTTCCCTCTAAGCTGAGTTAGTGTGAGCTAGCTCATAGTTTTTTAGCCTCCAGCTCACACATTTTTCTTAGCTCAGGAAGGATGGCTCCAGAGCAAACTAACTTATGCCGTAGCCAAATCACTTGCTCACAAATTTAATGCCAGTAGCTCACAAAGTTGAGTTTTTGCTCACAAGACTCCACAGCTTGGAGGGAGCATTGCCTGTCAGGTGTCCCTCATTCTGAGAAACATCTCCACTGAGGAATATCCTTATCTATAAAGACAAGTTCGGGTGGCAAGATTCCATGGGGCGCCAAAATCAGTTGGCTGCAAGAACTGCCACTCAAAAGGGGTCCCTGGCCACATTCCCTCACTGTGTTGCCTCAGTCCTGCCCACAGAGCTACCAGCCAGTGTCTCAGCCTCAGTCTGGAGGGAGCCGGTGAAGGGGACAGACTGGGTGCTGGGTCCACTCTTCTCCTCTGCCCACTGCCAGGTGGTTCTAACTGTCCCCTCAGTGGCCTGCTTCTGTCAGTAAAAAGACAATGGACCTTCAGCATAACCCCTCCCCCGTCCACTGCCAGCTTGCCCACTTTCCTGTCAGGTTAACAGCTCTCTTTCCTGCGTAGCTCCACCATGGCTGGCTGGCTAATGAGGTGGGCCAGTAACCATCTTCAACTCCCTGCTGTGCGGTTGACTTTCCCCTAGGGTTGCCAATCTCCAGGTGGGACCTGGAGATCTCCTGCTGTTATAATTGATCTCCAGATGACAGAGATCAGTTCCCCTGGAGAAAATGGCTACTTTGGAGGGTAGACCCTGTGGCATTATACCCTGCTGAGTCCTTCCATCTCCCCCCCAAATCTCCCTCCACAGGATCCACCCCCCAAATCTCCAGGTATTTCCCTAATCAGAGCTGGCAACTGTACTTTCTCCTCAGTGTCTGTTGCTAGGCAATCAAACTTGCTTCTCTCAGTAAAAGGCCCTTTCTACACTTATGTTGGCCTCTGGGAGAAAACTCATTGGGGCCAATCCTGACTAGGGGAGAGGACTCAGCTGAACAGAATGTCATAGAGGCCACCCTCCAAAGCAGTCATTTTCTTGGCGGAGGGGAGATCTGTTGTCTGGAGTTCAGTTGTGATACCTGGAGATCTTCAGGCTCCACCTACCCTACATTGGCTACCCTACGTGTAGCAGTCAGTGCTTCAGAGCAGGATCTGCTAGACCCAGGTTCTTGCTGAGTGGGTGATTTTGTGCCAGTCACAGACTTTCAGCCTAACCTACCTCACAGGGTTGTTGTGCAAGTCAAAAGGGGGAGAGGAGAACGATGTAAGCTGCTTTCTCCAGGGGAACTATGGTTGCCAATCTCCATGTGAGGGCTGGAGATCACTCAGAATTGCAAGTGCTCTCCAGATGGCAGAGATCAGTTCCCCTGGAGAAAATGGTGGACTCTGTGTCCTTATACCCTGCTGAGATGGCCCCTTTATGACAGCCAATGTGACATAGCAGTCAGGGCTTCAGAGCATGGTATAGGCTGCAGGTGGGGGGGGGGAGAGATGGAAAGCTGAAGATTGAGGGGAAAATAAAGGTAGGTTGATAACTGGCTTGGAAGGAGATAGGGTTGCCAACTCCAGGTGGAAAATTCCTGGAGATTTGAGGGATGGAGCCTGCAGATGGTGAAGTTTGAGAAGGGGTGGGACCTCAGACAGATACAATGCCATAGACTCCACCCTCCAAGCCAGCCATTCCCTCATGGGGAACCATTGTTGCCAATCTCCAGATGGGGGCTGGAGATCACTCAGAATTACAACTGCTCTCTAGGAGAGAGGAGGAGGAGATAGGCAGTTGAAGCCAGGGGGCAGATAATGATACGCTGATGGTTGGCTGAGAGGGAGATAGGGTTGCCAACTCCAGACTGGGGAATTCCTGGAGATTTGAGGGGTGGACCCTGCAGAGGGTGAGGTTTCAGCAGAGGTGGGACCTCAGATAGGTTCAGTGCCATAGACTCCACCCTTCAAAACATTCATTCCCTCATGGGGAACCGTTATTGCCAATCTCCAGGGGAGGGATCGAGATCACACTGAATTACAACTGCTCTTCAGATGGCAGAGATCTTCTCCTGGAGAAAATGGAGGACTCTGTGTCATTATACCCTGCTGAAGTCACCACAGCAAATTGACGCTGAGTGCCCAAGGCTGGGGCACTCTCCCGGAGCCTCTTTCTAGAGTCCGCTGTATTTATTTCCACATCAGGCCTTATTCCTAGTCTTAAATACAACAAAGCCGCAAGCCATGCCTACTATCCAAACACTGAATGTTTGAAAGCATCGACTCTGTTCTTAACAGTTTTACAATAGTGTCTAGCATACCCCACTTGTGCCACGGATGCTCACTGAGTGACCTTGGGCCAGTCAGTCTTTCAGCCAAACCTACCTCACAAGGTTGTTATGAGGATAAACTGGAGGAGAGGGGAACAGTGTAAGCCACTTTGGGTTCCCATCGGTGGAGAAAGGTGGGATACAAATGAAGTATACAGAAGTGCCCATGATGCCTTTCCATTTTTGCTCCAATTGCTACCTCTCTGGAATTGGAAAGTGTTGAGTTTGACTTGCCCAGTTGGCTGGCGGCAGATTGGGGACCCCGAAATCAGAGAATCCCCTGGCCCCACCAGGGGGGTGGCAACCCTACCAATGGCCAATAGCCACACTGGGTCCTGCCCACTTTCTACAAACACTTGATGAGCACTAGGAAAGGTGTCTGCAGGCACATTGGGCATCATGCTGGGGAGGGACCCCTGAACTGAAGCCTTCTAGAGCTGGAGATGGGCAGAAAGGGCTCCAGGCTAGGCAGGCCCAGTTCAGAGCAGGCACCTACCGGCCATCTCCCTTTCCTCCTTTGCTTTCGTTACCCCCCCCCCCCCCCGGGCCATTCTCTCTGGAATGTTTAAGTAATCATTCAACATGTGATTTTTGGACAGCCTTAGAAACGGCACATTTTTTCAGAGAAGGCTGTTCTGTGTTTTAACAACTTATTTTTCTGCTCTCTGGGGCTTTGCTCCATCCTTGGCTTGTAACGTGAATATTTACATATTTAAAAAATCTGTTCAGCCTGAGCTGGAGGCTATGCAGCATATTTTGGTCTCCTGGCAGAAGAACACCGGGGGGGGGGGGGAGACTTTGGGTCTCATACCCTCCGACATCTGTCAGCTAAAAATAAGTGTGTTTGTGTGGATGCCTATAAAGGGGCAGACGGCAGGCAGTGTGCCCTGATGGCTGCCGTGCCTCATGAAAGAAAAATGGAGAGCTTAACATTAGAAAAGAGGCTGTGCCTCAGTGGCTGAGCACCTGCTTTGCATGCAGAAGGTCTCAGGTTCAATCCCCAGCATCCCCAATTATAAGGATCAAGTGGTGGTTGATGTGAAAGACCTTCCCCTGGGACCCTGGGGCGCCTCTGCCTGCCAGAGTAGACCAGAGGTAGGATTGCCAAGTCTTACCTTCATAACACTGGGGGAGTCCCGGTCCCTGTCTGGGAGTCCTGCACATGCCCAAAGCATGCGCAGGCCGCAATGACACCACCTAGAAGTGACATCATCACTCTGGGCACGTTGCCAGGGCAACACTCTGGTATTCGCCCTAAAATGCTATGATACCTCTTCCAGGTGACGTCATCACGCCGATCACATTGGCCTGATTGGGCCACTTTTTTGGGGGGGGGCTCCCCCGCCGGCCAGATCCTGACTGGCGGATTGGGGACCCATTTAGCAAGGAAATCCCCACCCTCTGGGGGGACTTGGCAGCCCTAACCAGGGGTGTCAAACATAAGGCCTGGGGGCCAGAACCAGAGCCAACCCCCTCCTAGCCCATGAGGCCTCGTAGCGAGGATACACCAACTTGGAGCTTACCAGCTGCTGTCTTTTGTACAGTTCAGGGCTATTTTTGGGCAGGAACGCTCAGGAATGGAGTTTCGGCTGGCTTCTGAGTTGGCCACGCCTACAGCCCGCCCCCCCCCCCCCCCGTTCCCCAGGCACCTTGCAAGCCACAAGGCATTTGGGGAAGCCAAGCCGATCCAAGGAGGGAAGGCAGTTTAAACTGCCTCCCCTCCTTGGGTTCCCCGGGCACCCCACAGCTGCGGGGCGCTTGGGGAATCTGATCCAGAAACTGCCTTCCTTCCCTCAGGTTCCCCATGTGCCCAGCAAGCCGCAGGGCACCTTGGGAAGCTGATCCTGGAAGGGAGCTGCGCTGTCAGGAGTGTGGCCTAATATGCTAATGAGTTCCTGCTGTTGGGTGTGGCCTATTATGCTAATAAGTTCCTGCTGGGCTTTTTCTACAAAAAAAGCCCTGGTACAGTTTATGTCTCCGGTACCTGGCATTATGGCACGAGTGGCCCGGCCCAACAAAGTGACATTTATGTCAGATCCGGCCCTTGTGACAATGCTTTTGACACCTCCAGAGTAGACAATACTGATCTGGATAGACCAGGGGTGTAGGACCCAAGAGGAGGCAGCTTCACATGTTGTATACAGGGTTGCCAACTCTGGGTTTGGAAATACCTGGAGATTTGAGGGTGGAGCCTTGGGAGGGTGGGGTTTAGGGAGAGGAGGGAACTCAGTCGGTCCGCCCAGTAGAAGTGGTATAAATGTCTGTAGCAGTAGAAAAGAGCAGGAGTCCCGTAGCGCCTTAAAGACTAACAAAATATGTGGCAGGAGAGGAGCTTTTGTGATTTCTGAAGATTTTTCAGCTACCTGAAGAAGTGAGCAGTGACTCATGAAAGCCGCCACATATTTTGTTAGTCTTTAAGCTGTTACTTGTCTCTTGCTCTTTTCTGCTTATCTTTGCTACTTGCTGTTTTTGACTGCAACAAATAAACGAGTGATCCATGTAGTCTGGAGACCAGAAGTTATCCAGGAGAATTCAAGCCCCCACCTGGAGTTTGGCAACCATAGTTATACACATTACCAAAAGAGGTTCACGTGTTCATGCAACTTTAATAAGTCCCCCATGTCAAAAACGCATCATCTTACATTTGAATGAAGCAAACCTAGATCTTTTTTTGTCTTCTCACAGCAAACAGAGCTTCTAAATGTTGTAATATCCATTCTTTCAGGGCTCTGGAGACAGTTTTAAATCTGTCAGATAAACACATTTTCTACTAGCCAAATGAAGCTTTTTTGGATGGGATGCGCCAGTATTTTTAGGGACGTGCCTAGACTATTCTATTTGGATTCTGCTTGTTTTGTTCATTAAAGCCTTTATTTGGCTTCTTTAATGTCATGTTTCGTTTTCAGGGCTGGCCATCAATTTGGCAGTAGTTTCCATTGGGGAACACCCCCCCCCCCCCCACCTGTAATTCCACTCCCTCCAAATGCATTGGGATGAAATTTTCATTGAATCTATTCCGCATCCAAGGAAGTCTCCACCCCAGATTTCAGAAGAAAGCGTCTTTGTTTAATTGGCAATTTTAAAATATCACTTGCAGAGCAGACCTAAGGAGACCATTTTAAGGTTGCCATCTGTGTTCGGACAAATGCCAGGAGATTTGGGGGGGGGCAATGGCTGGGGAGGGTGGAGTTTCAAGAGGATGTGATGTTGCTTCTGGGAGATGCTCCAGGTATCCCTCCTAATCCCTGTGGCAAAGACCATAGAGACCAGGGGAATTCCTAGAATATCTTCCCATTTTCTCTCTCCTACTCCTCAAATTACTGAGGGTGAGGGACTGAGGGTGGGGACAGGAGTTTGCCTGCTGCCAACAGGCAAATGGCAAGCCTAAGGTCACTGGAGGCCAAGAACCCACTACAGTGGCTAGGCAGCATGGTTTCTGGTTGGGCTGTAGCTGAGCAAATCAACCCAAGCTGGCAGAATCTGATCCTGCAGTGCTCCACCTGGCTCAGATACCAAAGAGCTGAATTATGTGGACATCTGGGCCTTGATGGCAGCCCACTTCAAAACTCCTGACCAGCTGGCTTTGTACAGATGAGAAAAGCATGGGGAAAGTACAGGTCCCCAGGAGACTGCAAATGTGAGCTCCCTTCTAAAGAATCAGCAGTTCCCCTTCAACCACATTCGATACCCACCCATGATGTGAGAACATATGGGGGTGTCCTGCTGGATCAGACCAGTGGTCCATCTAGTCCAGAATCCTGGTCAAGCAGTGGTCAGGGGCTTGCCCTGCCAGGCCAACAAGCAGGACATAGAGGCTAAGACCTTCCTCTAGCATTGCTTCCTAGCACGGGGCTTTGAAGCTTACTGCCTCTGGATCCTCCTTAACTCTCAATTCCCTTCACTGGACATCATGGTCAATGGTTGCAAAAGCTTCTGAGAATGCATGAAGCTTCTTTATACTGAATCAGACTACTGGTGGTCTCTCAAGGTCATTATAGCCTATTGTGATGGGCAGTGGCTCTCCGGGGTCTCTCTTTCCCATCATTTACTACAGGATATTTTACATGGAGATGATAGGGTTTGAACCTGGGGCCTTCTGCATACAAAGCAGATACTCTGCTTGTGGTATGTTTATCGTTTATATGTATGTATGTAATGGAACAGTCTGCTCCTCCCCTAATATCTGTGTGATGTAGTTTGGTCCTATTGGATGGAGCTGTTGTTTCAGTTTCTAGTTTTGTATGTTAGCTGAAGTTGTTGGTTGTTGGAGTTGTCTCCTTGCAAACAAACAGCTGATGTTTTGAGCCAGCTTGTCTCTGCTGAATGCACCTGTGGTGTTCGAGTGAGTATTCTAACCTGGGAACCCCATGCCAAAGAGGGACTTTACACTGCTGCTGGGGTCGTGGCCCATCCCTGAAATCCAGTAGGCTATGTCAACAGGTAGAGATTCCCAGTCAGTCAGTCTCACCTGCTTGACTGCTTGCTCACCTGCTTGATCTCACCTGCTTCCTGCTCCTTTTAACTGGAGATCAAACCTGGGGCCTTCTGCCTGCAAAGCAGAGGCTCTTCCACAGCCCCTCCTCAAAGGGGGCACCATCTTCTTTGAAGAAGAAGAAGAAGAAGAGAGAAGAGATTGGATTTATATCCCACCCTTCACTCACTTGAAGTCTCACCTTCCCCTCCCCACAACAGACACCCTGTGAGGTAGGTGAGGCTGAGAGACCTCTGAGACAACTGCCTTGAGAGAACAGCTGGTACAGAGCTATGGCTTGCCCAGGGTCATCCAGCCAGGTGCAAGTGGAGGAGTGGGGAATCAAACCCGCTTCTCCCAGGTTAGAGTCCACGCACTTAGCCACTACACCAAACTGGCTTTGATTGGAGGGGTTTAACCGCCTTAATGACTGTTGACAAGACTGGAGAGATTAATGCACCTCTTCCAAGATTTATATCTACAGATTTATCCCAAGGGGAAATCAGGCATCTGTTAAAGATTATAACTCTTAACTAGGTAAATCTTCCTTCAGTTGCGGTCAGGCCCGAGAGTGGTGGGCTTCCGACAGCCCCTCCCACCCCCTTCCCACCTGTCGCTAGATTAACGTTGACTTCAGTGGAGAGATGCTGAACCCTGGAGGCTGCTGAATCCATGTAAGGTCACTGGGAGAGTAATTTAATTCTGGCTCAGCTATTTATGTCTGTCATGTTTTATATGGCGGAGGGGTGGATGGGTAGTTGCGAAAGGACTTCAGTGCTCACAAAAAGGTGCCAGACAGAAAGCCTCAGAGATTTCCCCCCACCGCCCCCAGCAAAACATTTTGTAAGGCTGGAGCATGAGAGAGAACAGAAATCCATGATGGTGAGAGACACTCACCCACAACAAGCAGCCAGCTTAATGCGGCTTTTGTTTAGGAAATAGCTATCATTGTGTCGAGGCATTGTTCTTGCATTGCACAGTGGGTGGGTAGGTGCTTTTCTGTGAGTAGGGGAGTCAGGTCTCCTGCTGGGAGCCAGTCTGGTGTAGCGGTTAGGAGCACAGACCCTAATCTGGGAGAACTGGGTTTGATTCCCCACTACTGGTATGACCTTGGGTCAGTCATAAGTTCTTTCAGAGCTGTTCTCTCAAGGGCAGTTCTCGAGAGAGCTCTCCCAGCCCCACCTACCTCACAGGGTGTCTGTTGTGGGGAGGGGAAGGGAAAGGAGATTGTAAGCCACTATGAGACTCCTTCGGGTACTGAAGGGTAGGGCCAGGGTATAAATACAATCTATCTTCTTTTTCAACGCAACTCCAGACTACAGAGATCAGTTTCCCTGGAGAAAATGGCTCCTTTGGAAGGTGGAGTCTGTGGCATAGTACCATGCTGAGGTCCCTCCCCTCCCCTCCCCACCCCACCCCACCCCACCCTCTTTAGGCTCCACCCCCAAAATCTCCAGATGTTTTCCAGCCTTGAGCTAGCAACCTTATGCAAGCAAGAGAAGGGGCTGGTCTCTTTAAACTCCTTAATAGAAGCAAGGGACATTTATGCGGCTGGTGTCAGCAATAAGTGGCACCAAGTAATAGTGAAGGGGCACCTCCCCCATCTTCTCTGATCCTCGCCTCCATCTAAAGTTGCCGACTCAGTCAGACGAATAATGCTCTGTCCCTTTTGTAGGGGATTAACATGCAAAAAAAAGGGGGGAAGCTGAGCCTTTTTATGGCATGAAGCTGCATAACATCATCTGGTGGCTGCTGCAGACTGAGCTGATATTAAAGGGCAGCTCGAGCGGGGATCTCCAACGTGGTGTCATGGTGCCTGCCATCGCCTCTCCCGGTGCCTGCCAAGGGCTTTAAGAAAGTGGGTGTGGCCAGGTGTGACTTTTGTCCAGCAGGGGGCTTCTGATTGGCCACTGGAAATCTGAGTGGCTGTGGAAGATCAAAGAGAGTAAGACAAATATATGAAATAACATTTCATGAAATACATGGATGTAACAGACATTGTTCTGAAAGCCCTTTACCCAGTTCCAGAGGTTGAGAGTCTGGTTACAGTTAGGGAGTAGGAAGAGTAAGTTCTTTGTCTATGCTCATAGGCATGGTACTTTCTCACACTAAGACATAAAATTTGGGGGAGGGTGGCATGGTACAGCCCGATCCAGGCCTGTAGCTATGGTGGGGCTTTTGGGGGCTCTGCCCCCTTTCTTAAAGGCACAGCCAGAATTTCTCATGTAAATCCTTTTTTTCAATCATTTTAAAACATTTCTTTTAAAGGCGTGTGCTCCTTTAAGCAGAGTGGAGTGCTGTAGTCGACTAATTCCCACACTGAACACGGGGGTTGGAGTAGGTGACCTCTAGAATCCCTTTTAACTCTGTGTCAAGAAATTGGTCTCCTTGAAGAGAGTTTTTCTGCCTAAGTGTTAGCTTTCTTGATCTATCCTGGTTCATCACATTTATCCCCCACACATTTGCAGAGGTGTCTAGGAGCCTTAGCAGCTGCAAACATCAAAACATTTGTCATGTGTAAGGTGCTAGACCTCATTGCATTTAGGAAGGACTTGGTGAAGTGGACTCTGCCGATCTCCTGCTCCCATTAATAGCCACCAAGCATTACCCCCTGATCTGGATAGCCCAGGCTAGCCCAGTCTCATCAGATCTTGGAAGCTAAGCAGGATTGGCTCTGGTTAGCACTTGGATGGGAGGCCACCAAGGAAGTCTAGGGATGTGATGCAGAGGCAGGCAGTGGGACACCACCTCTGAACATCTCGTCTTGAAAACCCTACTGAGTCACCATATGTTGGCTTTCCACCACCACCACCACCACCACCACCACCGAGCATTAGTGCAAGGGACAGATTGTACTTGTGCAGTGCCTGAACCGCTGGATTTTGAAGAGGTTTGGTCTGGGAACTCTAACTCTGGTCTCTTAACAGGACGGGGAACACTGTCCCAGCAGAGTTCACTTCCTCCCATGCTATGAGAAGCCTCATGGCTGTAGTGGCATGACAAAAAGACATCCCCTTCCCAAACTGATGCGAACACCCCCTGTGTCATGGGGTCACTGTGTCATGGGAAAAGGCCCTCTGCTGGTCCTCTTATTGTCTTCAAGGAGATTCTTAATTGGATCTGCTGCCTTGGAGTTTGTTCTGAGGACTATTGGCCTCATTGGGATTGCAGTCTTGTTAGAGGATAATGATGGGGTGGGATTTTAATGACTGCAAATGGCAACCACAGTAAAGAAACGCCATAAACACCGACAGGGGTTTGGCTCTGGGTTGCCCAGGGCCTGTCTCCAGAACAGCATTCCAAAGAGCAGCCAGTTACTTTGACTGCGAGATCAGAAAGGGTGGAAGAGGCAGGGCTGCCATTGCGGTGTCCCAGGGGTCGTTTCCGGGCAATCCATTTATCGTGTGTGACTGATTCTTACTGGGTTGTACAGCATCATCATTACTCTCGAGGGAGTCCTTCTGTTCCAAGGACAGTGCTTTTTCATAGCCTGGGGGAATGTGAGACTATTTAGCTGCTATATTTGCTGTCAAACTACCAATGTTTGGAGTATATGGGGGGATGTATGATCATAAAGAGGCTATGGCTGAATGGTGGGGTGAGGGGCGGCTCCAGTTGGCCTTATGGTTGCCTCTTATGCAATGCTCCCTCTAAGCTGTGGAGTCCAGTGAGCACATATCCGACTTGGTGAGCTACTGGCATCAAAGTGGCGAGCGAATGATTTGGCTGCTGCAGAATTAGTTTGTTCTGGAGCCATCCTTCCTGAGCTAAGACAAAAATGTGTGAGCCGGAGGCTAAAAAACTGTGAGCTGGCTCACACTAACTCAGCTCAGAGGGAACACTGGTTGGGAAATATCTGAAGATTTAGGGATGGAACCTGGGGAGGGCGGGGTTTGTGAAGGGGAGGGACCTCAGCAGTGCCACAGAAATCACTCTCCAAAGCAGACATTATTTTCCAGGGTCATCTGGAGACCAATTGTAATAGTGGGAGATCCCTGGGTGCCACCTGGAGGTTGGCATGTAGGGTTGCCAGGTCCCCCCAGGGGGCAGGGAAACCCCTGCTCGATGGGTCCATTACCCGCCGGCCTGGATTGGGCTGCCGGGGGGAACTCCACCCCCAAATTGCCGGGATCGTGGAGATGTGCCCAGCGTGATGATGTCACTCAGAGGTGATGTCATCATGTCAGGCATGTTGTGTTGGGGATGCTCTATCATTCAAGGGAAAACTCTATGTTTCCCCCTCGAATGATAGTGGTCCCGCCCCCAATGTGCTCGACATGATGACATCACTTCCGGGTGATGTCATTGCGGCGCATGCGCTGAAGAACTCCAGGAGCTGGGACTCCCCCCATTGCAACGACGGTAGGACTTGGCAGCCCTATTGGCATGCCTAGTCTGCCTTAACTGTGGGTCATACCCTGCTCTCCTGAGCTAAACTTGTATTTGTGTAAACAAAGCCGTTACCTTAAATCCCTGATACTTTTAGAATATTCTTGTTCACCATTCCTCAGGCCCTGTAAGGTTTTCTCAGCACCTTGATTTCCTCACAAGGAATTTAAGAGCTGCCCCTGGACATTCCTGCCCTTTGGATTGGTGGAGATGGGGAAAATGTTACTGTTCCATGGAATGCAAACAGTATCAAAATTCCTTGCGGTGCAGCGCGGCTTGCGTTTGCACCCAGCCCTGCTCCAAAGAGAATGGGAGGAGTCTTCTCCATGAGTCGAGCTCCACCCACTCTTTTCCCGAGTCAGGGTGTTTTTGAAATCCCCAGACCTGCTCTTGTGACCTGCAAATTCCCTCCTTCGATTTCACTTCTCCCTTGTTGAAATCGAATCCGCAATGATTTCCACAGCACTTTCTGTTCCCTCGCCAGCTTTCCCCCTGTAAAAATGCATGCATGTTTCAACCTTATTTGGGTGTCAAATACAGTATTATGCATTAGATGTATATGCATAAAAGACAAAATGGGCACCCAAATTGCGTGCTCAGTGCAACCCTATCTATAAAACCAACAGTGAAAAGCGGAAAACCAAATCTTTTGATAAAAGAAACTATAACTGAATATCAAAAGAAGTAAAACAGGGAACACTCATTCATTCCTACTTCAGAGACTTTTCATTGGCATCTACCCAATACACACACAGGGCATTTTGTCTGCTTGTGGGTACACGTTGTGCATCTATCAGCTCTCATTTGCCTGTGAGAGCTTTGGAGATTTAATCCAAAAAGACCAACGAATAAGTAACTGATAAGCCCCAACAGAAGAGAAAACGCTGGCAATTTCCCATGCAAAATACCAGGAAAAACAGGATAAACAAAAACAGCCTTATCAAAGTAGCTAACAGAAATCTTTGGGATGTCTGTGATGGATACCAGAAGCAAATCAGGCTAGAACAATGGGGCTTAGAAAAACAGGTGGTTTTAGGGCTAGAGTGCTCTCAGGAAATTTGGACAATTGGGTCCATTTCCTTTCTCTGCCACAGAGCCTCATTATGTCCTTTGACAAGCTACTTAGGGGGAGGAAAGTTTGGCAGTCCAAGAAGACAGGCTAGAGTCAAACAGCCATGGCTCCAGGAATTTCCCAATCCAGAGTTTGCAACGGTGACCTCATAGACATTATATACCTGGATTTTCAAAAGACTTTTGACCTCACCAAGGACTCCTGAGTAAATTTAGCAGTCATGGGATAAGAGGAGATGTTCTCTTATGGATTAAAAATTGGTTAAATGGCAGGAAGTGAAGAGTAAGAATCAATGGACAGTTCTCACAATGGAGAGAAGTAAGCAATAGGATCTCACAAGGATTGGTATTAGGGCCGATACTATTTAATTTATTCATAAATGATCTTAAACTAAAGGTGAGTAGTGTGATGGCCAAGTTTGCTGATGACACCAAATTATTCAGGCTGGTGAAAACCAAGGCTGATGGTGAAGAGCTCCAAGAGGACCTCCACAAACTGGGTGCATGGGTGACGATGTGGCAAATGAAGTTCAGTGTTGGTAAGTGTAAGGTGATGCACACTGGAACAAAAAAATCCCAGCTTCAAGGATAGGCTAATGGGGTCTGAACCTGCTGAGACAGAAGGGGGGGAGGAGATCTTGGGGTTACAGTGGATAACTCAATGAAAATGTCAACCCAGTGTGCTGCAGTGGTGAAAAAAGTAAACTCTGTGCTAAAGATTATTAGGAAGGGAATTGAAAATAAAACCACCAATATTATAATGCCCCTATATAGATCTATGGTGTGGCCTCATTTGGAACACAAGACATTGCAGAACTGGAAAAAGTACAGAGGAGGGAATCTGGGGCTTTTCAATTTAGAAAAGAACACATTAAGGGGAGGGGGACATGATAGAGGTTTATAGAATTATGTATGGGGTGGAGAGAGTGTACCAAGAGAAATTTTTCTCCCTCTCCCAAAATACTATGACTCGAGGGCATCCAATGAAGCTGATGAGCAGCTGATTCAGGATGGATAAAAGGAAATACTTCTTTACACAAGAGAGTGATTAAAATGTGGAATTCTCTGCCAGAGGATGTAGTGATGGTCACAGGAATAAACAGCTTTAAAATGGGAGGATAGATTCATGGAGGATAGGTCTGTCAATGGCTACTAGCCACGGTGACTGTGGGGAACCTCCACATTCTGAGGCAGTCAACCTCTGAATCCCAGAGCCAGGAGGCAACACCAGGGGAAGTCCTCAGCTTCTATGCCCTGTTGTTGACCCTCCAGAAGAACTGGTTGAAGCCACTGTTTGAGACAGGATGCTGGACTAGATGGACCACTGGTCTGGTCCAGCAGGGATCTTCTGATGTTCTTGGGAAGGCCTCGGCCTCTCTGCCCTGTGATTGGCCCTCCAGAGGAACTTGTTGGCCACTGTGTGAGACAGGATGCTGGACTAGAATGGACCACTGGTCTGATCCAGCAGGGCTCTTTTCATGTTCTTATGGTAACTCTAACCTCCATGCCACAAAAAAGTTTCAGATAGGGTCAGGACATTTTCCTCCAGGCCTGTTAGCAGCCCTAGTCCTGGGGAAAGTGTCATGTTATAGAATCTGTGGGTTACAACCCTGTGGGTGTCAGCTACTTTCAGTTAACTAATTGCTTCCAACAGGGAGCCATTAAAGGCCTAGCTAACTAGCTTGCGAGGGGCAAGCGGCTGTAAATGCGTAATGAGAGGGTGTTTGGAGCACTTTTACAGGGGCGGAGGGAAATCTGGTTTGTTCTGTGGGATAAATGAAGGGGCTTGTTGGGCTGAAGGAGGGGGCCGCGATGTGAGACTTCTGGGGCTAGTTGAGAGAAGAAGAATTCGGGCCTGGGGAAGGGTTGGAGGAGGCTACAGAAAGCTGTGGATGCTGAGGGTGGGGGGAAGGTTGGACCAGGCCTGTTAAAGAGAGGTCAAGCTGATTAAAAGGGAGGGAAATGGCTCAGAGAGCCTGAGAAAGCGTCTGTAATTTGTTACTCCAGGGAAGGAGTTGGCAGTGTTGTGCGTGTAAAAGCAGTCAAAGCACACTTCAGTGGTTTAACAGATTTGAAAGGGCTGGTGTGGATTTGGGGGGAATATGTTTACCTGCAAAAACCAAAAACCAAAAACCAACACAGGCCACCTTCCAAGGCCAGGATGGAGTAAGAGGGTTGCCAACTTCCAGAGTGAGGGCTGGAGTTTTCACAGAATTACAACTGATCTCCAGACTGCAAAAAATATTTATTTATTTATTATTTATTCAGGGCTTTTTTCCTGGGGGAATGTGCTGGAACAGAGTTCTGGAACCTCTTTGACAAAATTCTTTTAAAAATGTTTAAAAGTTCACGAGTTTTCAGTATACAGATTGAAAACTTCATATCCCTCTTGAGAGTCCCCCCTCCCAAAGCCCTGTATTTATTTATTTGAAACACTTATTCCACTTCTCCTGGAAAAAGGGCTGCTTTGGAAGGTGGGTTTCATGGCATTATACCCTACCAAGTTCCCTCACCTGCCTAGATTTCACTCTCCCAGGCTCCACCCTCAAATCTCCAGGTATTTTTGCAATCTGTCACTAAGATCTGCCTCCATTCCCGATGACTGGAAGGTAGCTAATGTAACCCCCAACATTAAAAAAGGGTTCCAGAGGAGACCCAGGAAATTACAGGCTGGTCAGTCCAATGTTGATACTGGGTAAGCTGGTGGAATCTGTTATTAAAGATAGAATTGGTAGGCACACTGATGAACAAAAGCTATTGAGGAAGAATCAGCATTGATTCAGTCAAGGAAGATGTTGTCTTAGTGACCTTTTAGAGTTCTCTGAGGGAGTGAAAAAATATGTGGACAAGGGTGATCCAATAGATGTTGTTTACCTAGATGTCCAGAAAGCTTTTGATAAAGTTCCTCTTCAAAGGCTCCAAAGTAAACTCAGCAGTCCTCTTGTGGATTAAACACTGGTTAATTAACATGAAACAGAGAGTGAGTATAAATGGGCAGTTTTCACAGTGGGAGGTGGTAAGCAGTGGGGTACTGCAGGGCTCTGTACTAGGTCTGGTGCTTTTTAACTTGTTCATTAATGATTTGGAGTTGGGAGTAAGCAGTGAAGCGGCTAAGTTTGTAGATGATGCTAAGTTGTTCAGGGCAGTGAAAACCAGGGAGCACTGTGAGGAGCTCCAGAGGGATCTGTTGAGGCTGGACGAGTGGGCATCAATGTGGCAAATGTGGTTTATCTTTGGCAAGTGTAAAGTAATTCACATTGGAGCCAAAAATCCCAGCTATAAATGCATGTTGATGGGGTCTGAACTGGCGGTAACTGACCAGGAGAGAGATCTTGGAGTCATGGTAGATAACTCACTAACAAAATTTGGACTCAGTGTGCGATTGCAATAAAAAAGGCAAACACTATGCTGGGGGTTATTAGGAAGGGGATTGAAAACAAATCAACCAGTATCATAATGCCCCTGTATAAATCTGTGGTGTGGCCTTATTTAGAATACTGTGCACAGTTCTAGTCACTGCACCTCAAAAAAGATATTATAGAATGGGAAAAGATTCAAAAGGGCAACTCAAATGATTAGGGGATGGGACACTTTCCCTACGAAAAAAGGGTAAAGAGGCTAGGGCTCTTTAGCTTGGAGAAATGACAACTGAGGGGTGACATGACAGAGGTTTACAGAATTATGCAGGGGATAGAGAAGGTAGAGAAAGAGGTACTTTTCTCCATTTCTCACAATACAAGAACTCGTGGGCACTCCATGAAATTAATAAGCAGTAGGTTTAGGCAGGGGCCTAAACTTTTTAACTCCCTGGGGGGGGGCTCTCTCGTGCACGCGTGCGAGGCACGCCGCTCTCCCCCCCGCCCCAGAGAGCCGCCGCCGCTTCCCTCCCCCGGGCCGTGCCCGCCCACCGCGCTCCCCGTCCCCCTCCCTCCCTCTCCCCGATCACCTCGGGCGGCGGCGGCAGCGTAGGATTACTGCTGCTGCTGCCTGCAGCCGGGGGCCGGTGCGTCGCCCTTGCGGGCCCCCGGCTCCCGCTCCGCCTCGCGCTCGGGGCCTGCGGGGGTGGCGCAGATGAGCGCCACCTCTCTCCCCCCCTGCCCCAGGGAAGCAGGAGGGCAGGCCGGGGGTGGGGGGGAAGGAGAGGCGGCGACGGCCGGCTGACTGGCCACCGGGCGCTCCATTTTGCCGGGGGTGGCTGAGCCCCTCCCGGGAAATTTCGGGGGGGGGGCTCGAGCCCTCGAGCCCCCCCGTAGTTGATGCCCATGGCAGGGGTCATTTCGAGCAGGAGCTCAGGGGAGCGCAGCTCCGGGAGTTGGTGCCAGCCCTGTCCCCCCGCGGGGGAATGCCTGCTTGTGTCATGGCTGCAGCAAAATGACCCCGTCCCCTGGAAAGGTCCTTGTTCCTCTGACCAGCCTTCTGAAGGCTTCAGCCACCACTGAAACTATCCTCCCAGAATAGTGGCATTTCTGAGGCTTGGATTAGTAGCTGTCCCCTCCCTCCCTCCCTCCCTCCCTCCCTCCCTTCCTTCCTTCCTTCCTTCCTTCCTTCCTTTCTCTTTCTTTCCTTCCATCCATCCATCCATCCATCCCCCCCTCCTCTTTCTTTCTTGCCTTCTGACATACTTCTGGTGATGTCAGGTGGTGTGGCATATGCAAATAAGTTACGCTAATGAGTTATGCTAATGAGCTCCTGCACCTCTTTTTCTATGAAATGACCCCTGGGTTTAGGACAGATAAAAGGAAGTGCTTCTTCACCCAAAGCATAATTAACATGTTGAATTCACTGTTGCAGGAAGTGGTGGCGGCTACAAGTATAGAAAGCTTCAAGAGGGGATTGGATAGACATGGAACAGAGGTCCTTCAGTGGCTATTAGCCACAAGGTCTAGATGGAACTCTCCGTCTGGGGCAAGTGATGCTCTGTATTCTTGGTGCTTAGGGGGGCAACACTGGGAGGACTTCTGGAGTTCTGGCCCTGCTGGTGGACCTCCTGAGGGCACCTGGGTTTTGGCCACTGTGTGACACAGAGTGTTGGACTGGATGGGCCATTGGCCTGATCCAACATGGCTTCTCATATGTTC
This sequence comes from Lepidodactylus listeri, assembly GCA_029233225.1. Taxonomy (NCBI): domain Eukaryota; kingdom Metazoa; phylum Chordata; class Lepidosauria; order Squamata; family Gekkonidae; genus Lepidodactylus; species Lepidodactylus listeri. The sequence continues at coordinate 60,259,365 of JARCFY010000014.1, forward strand.
TTAACCCAGAGCTGACGTTTTGCAGCTGCATCATGTAGGTGTCTCAGTGAGCAGATTCCACTTTTCCTTTCCCAAGCCGCTGAGCCTGTCTGAACAACACGGATGAGATTCCCAAGGAAAACACGTTACCCTAATAATTCCTGTTGTTATTGTAAAACCAGAGGCCTCCTATGGATTTGTGTCTTCTTCTAGGGAAAAAAAACACACAACCCTACAGTTTGGAAGCAGGAAAAAGTTTCTCATTATCAACTCTGAGGAAGCTCAGAGCAGAGAGATTAGCCCCCTAAAACACACATATCCGTTCCTCGTGAAAGAAAAACAACAACAACGGAGAATCATTACACTGCAGTTATGCAAAAAGAATTGTGTATAATGGCTGCATCTGGCTGGATGATCAACAACAGTGAGGCGTTTATTTTGCAGATGTTTATGTTTATTTGGATTGATATCCCGCTGTCCCCTTGACGGGCTCGGGGGGCGGGGGGGTTTGCAACAGTATAAATACACAATTAAATTAGATTAGGCCCCCTCAATAGAAGCCTTCACTGATCATATCCTCCACAGTCACTTCCAGTCTCCTCAGCTGGCCTTTCCAGTCATTAAAATCTTGCTTGGGCAGCACCACAGCTGCGCTAGAGGGAACGGCCAGGGGGAGTCGGCTTTCCAAGTAGGTCGACTGGACCCACCAATCTGTGATCCAGTTCTCCATGCGAGCTGCCTGGAGCTGTAGTTGAGCCTGGAGTCTGTCCCCTTCTCCTCCAGGAGCCCCAAATTCAGCCACCGGCTGCTTTGAACGCTCCAGCTCCTTGGAGCTCACCAAGGGCTCCAGAGAATGCAGAGGAGCCAGAGGCGGCAAGGGCTGTTGAGGGAGAGGGAAAATAGATACATTTCTGGGGTGGAGGGCAGTCGCTGGCAAAGCGGGGGACTTTCTGCAGCGCCACGACCTGCCACCACCTTCCCATAGCCAGAGTCCCATGCACCGTCTGACAACTGAGGGGCTTAATCAAATCTTGAATTCTTAAAAGGAAGCCAATTAATTTTCATGCTAAGTTGTGTGATGACTAAGGCGTGTATTTACACCTTTTTTTAAAAAAAAAACAAAAAACAAAAACCCATGCTCCACATTTCAAAAGACCCTTCTCTAAAGTTCGGCACTCCAAACAAAATGGTACACAACATATGGTGCAATCCTAAACAGAGTTACTCCCTTTTAAAGCCCATTGACTTCAACACTTAGGGAGGCACCGGTAGAGTTATAATCAAGGGGGAGGAGAACTGAAGTACAAGAGAATGGGCCCAAGGATGGAAAGATAGTTCAAGAGTTCATGGCTTTTGAGAAAACTAAAAAAAAAAAAAAGACCCAGGGACAGCCCTAGGGATGATTCCAAATTTCTGATTCCTGCCATTTTGAGCCAACTCTCCATTTTGGTACAACATCCCCCATTTGAATCAAACTTGTGATTGTTTATTTGGCACTGTTTCCTGCTTCCTTTCCCTATAAAATACACACATTTTTGTACGTTATGAGGATGAAGAGATCAGTGCTTTGTATTATATAACTGTCGTATGTTTCAGTGATATACTTAGTACACATTAAATGCTATCTAAAATTTGGGGATTAGTCCAGGGACTCAGAAAGATGTACCATACACCTGAATGCTTTCCCATGTCCCCAGGAAGATTTTTTTAAATCTTCATGGGACGGCCTTGTCCCAAATATTTTGAAACTAACAGCATAGGAATAGCAGGCAGATCCGGGCCTGAGAGGAGATTATGCACTTACAGTAGGGCACGGATGATTTTAATCACCTTCCCCTGTCCCATTGGTGGTGGTGGAAAGTGCTACCAGGTCGTAGCTGACTTTTGGTGACCCCATGGGGCTTTCAAAGCAAGAGACATTCAGAGGTGGTTTGCCATTGTCCGCCTCCGTGTCATAACCTTGGTATTCCTTAGAGCAGGGGTGGGCAATTGTTTTGGCTCGGGGGCCACTTTGTGGGAGCGGAGGTTAGCAGAGGGCCGCACCTTTTAAAATGATTGCAAAGGAAAAATTGGGGGTGGAAGAGCTGGGGGGGGGGAGGGAGAGAAGAGAAGGAGGAGATCCTCTCACAGACACCGAGTCACATGCTCGCCAACTACAGCCAGCATCATTCAAAGGACAGGCGAGAGGTGTTGGCTCCAGGGGATGCGTGCCTGAGCGGGTAAAACAGTCCCCTTCGCACAGGCAGGCGAATGGGTGGGCGGGTGTCCAAAGCCGAGGAGCCTCCCAACGGGGGCAAGGAAAGAAAATGCACCGATGAGTGGCAATGCTCCCCTCCGGTTCCCCGGGCTTGCCAGAGATGCAAAGGGGAGTGACTCGTCTCTCCCTTCCCACCCAGCACAAAAGCCTGCTCACAACAGGCACGGCCTCCCCTCCTCCGCCCTCCCCCCCACACTGCCGCCCCCATCCACCTCCTTCCCAGCTTGCATGCCTCCCAGTGCCGCAGGGGACCAGCTCCGGGTGGGAGGAGCGGCTGCCCACCCAACTTCCTGTCTCTCCCCTGGCCAGGCCGACTCCCCGAGTGCCGGCCACACAGCACGCCCACCGCCAGGCAAGCAGGCAGGCAAGTGGGGTCCTACCCCTTGGAGTGCTCTGTCTCCTCCTCATTGTTGCCATCGATACCGCAGGTGTCCTGGTCGTCCAGCTCAAGGCTCTGCTGGCTGGCTGCAGACTCGCTGTCCTCTGCCATCACGTGGCTGACTGTCTTGGCGGGCCGCAAAAAACTCTAGTGGGCCGCATGTGGCCCGCGGGCCGCAATTTGCCCACCCCTGCCTTAGAGGTCTCTTATCCAAAAACTGGCCAAGGCTGACTCTGCTCAGCTTCCAAGATCTGACAAGGTTGGGCTAGCCTGGTATAAAATACTCAGTTCTAGGCATAGCGATTAAGCTCAGATCTTTATTAGTAGAACATCAGGAACGAAGATAAACTCTGGCTGAAAAGGGCCTACTATATACAACTCCTGAACTCCACCTCCATGCCCCATTAGTGAGTTTAAACTTCCTGCCAAAGTTCCTACTGGTGCTCTGTCATAAGTTCAGGATCCTTGGCCCCTGTTGTTCACTGGAGCCAAGGTCAGGTTGAGTCTCACTGGCACCTGGTGGCGGTCAGGGGACGTAACACCTGGGCTGTCCAGGTTAGGGCTGCTGTCCCAGTATTTAGGATGCCCCCCCCCCGCCATCTTTGCTTCTATCTTAAAGTTGCCAAATTTGGCTTGGGAAACTCCTGGAGATTTGGGGGTAGAGCCTGGGGAAGGTGGGTTTTTGAGAGGGGATGGACCTTAGCAGGGATCTCATCTTGATTGTCTGGAGACCAGTTGTAATTCCAGAAGATCTTCAGGCCCAAATCAAAATTGGGCTTGTGGCCATTAATAGCCTCTCTTCTGGGGATCCATTCTGAACATCACTACCCCTGTTTACTTTAATACTGTGGCAATGAATTCATTATATTGATTATATTTTCCAGCTCCTTCAGAGAACTACGTTCCCATGATAATGATCTTTTAAATATACTATATTTATACGAAAGTATTTTCCACCCAAACATTGTATGTTTTCTTCCCTGTTAAAAGTTTGGAGTGACATCAAACCAAAACATTTTCCCTTTTAGGTGCACACTAAGCCTTCAAAAATGAAAAGAAAGACTGGGAAAAAAAAGCAACAGCAACAACTAAAAAGTAACTTAATAGAACTGTCAACGTACCAGGTGCAAAGGACTCTGGGAAATGGCAGTTTCCTGGCAATTTGCTTGTGCTTCCTGAGAACCAGAGTTCGATGTGTTTATTTGTAAAATGTAGCTGCCACTTGGTTACCTTATATAGCAAGGCACCCTCGACCAGGCTGTGCTCACAAACAAGGGAAAAGCTTGGGAAAATGCATGCAGTTAAAAGATTGCAGTGGAAAAGCGTTGGGTGCTAGAAAATGACAGACATGTGTGCTTCTGGAACGAGGTCCCTTCAAGATTTCCGCAGGCAGCTCTGCAAACAGCCACATTTGGTTCCCACAAATAACTTCAGTCATGAAATACAGTTCCTTAAGTGTGAGAGAATACAGGAACAAGGAACCGTTTTTGTAGTTTCCATATGTCTTTTGATGTGCTGAGTAAGAATCCAACATAACATATAGGGGCACTCATTCCCAAGTAATGTGTGCTCGTGGGCTGCAAGATGTGTTGAAGTGTGCGTTGATAGATGAAGGTGCCACAATGGATGCTTACACCACTCTGCATCCCATACAACAGAGTGATCTGTGAGGGATTTTTCTCTCAGCCAATGTATGGGCAGTTATATCATCCAAGGGGAGGGAGTAAAGCATGCAGTGCAGTGCCTTGGTTGCACCCTACAGAACAGCTAATCAATACAGGGACATAAGAACATCTGAAGACCCCTGCTGAACCAGACCAACAGTTCATCTAGTCCAGCATCCTGTCTCACACAGTGGCCAACCAGTTCCTCTGGAGGGCCAACAACAGGGCAGAGAGGCTGAGACCTTTCCCTGATGTTATAGAATAAACAAGGAGGGGAACAAAAAAATTACCCCCCCCAATGAATTAAGAACCAAAAAGGTTAAATGGATACAAAATAAGGGGCCCGATATTAATTTCAATAAGTATGAAACATCAGTATATAAATAATGCAGATTATACAAAAATACATGTACTTATTACAAATTGGTTTAAACCGATTATAGGCCCAAATATAGCCTCAATAAGAATACAATTCATACAATATTTCAGAATTAAGATCTTATGTGACCCTAAAACAAACACATTTTGGCCTACTGGCCTTTTTCAGTGGTCAAGCATAAATGTTACAAGTAGGCTCAATTACTGCAATAATAATATTAGACAATGAAGGCCCAAGTGAGAATTATGTTCTGATAGATGAAGCAAGACTCCAGTAGCACCCTGAAGACTAACAAAATACATGGCATAGCAACTTGGACTTACTCAGTGGTCTACCATCCAAGTTCTAACCAGGACCAACCATGCTTAACTTCCAAGATCTGATGATAGTGAACTAGCCTGGGCCATTCAGATCAGGACAGGAATCACTTATCTACAGGAGAATGTACATGTGATTATTGCATGATTATTGAGAAGGGTGACAAAAATACCAGGGGCCCTGATTACCCTCTGGACTTTTGGAATCCTTGAGGGAGTGGCTTAGCTGACCCCCTCTAACACCGCGACTCTGATCCAATTTTGTGGCACCCAACAGATGGTTTTTTAAAAGCTATTTTACACTTCAGTATCGCAGATCCTCAATACTTCCTTTGATTCTTGGATACTATCTTTACTTTCAAGCAAGCATCCTGGGGGAGTCTACAGTAAGGGGAATTACACTAAGGGCAAACTCTGCAGAGCCAATCTGAAACGCAACAAAAGAAAAAAAAACGGTTGAAGTTCACATAACGTATCCTTTGTGTGGTTCTGAAAAATGCAGTGGCCACCACAGACCGAAAATTCCAAAGACAGAGATGCCGCAACACTTCGTCTGCCTCATAATACTTTGGAAAATGGTGACGGTTCAACTGCAGGTCATCAAACGATAAGTCATCAGGCGATGACGAGACCGGATGATCTCATGCGCAGATGCAGATCATCCCCCACTACATTCTTAACATTCTGCAGATTGCATCCATATCTGGAGACTCAGGGGATGGGGAAAATAGCAGGAAAAAGGGCCCTTTTAATCTTCCTCCTGTTATTGTGTGAGTGTGTCCAAAGTGCTGTTAAGTTGTAGCCAATTTATGGTGAATCCAGCAAGGGGCTTTAAAGGCAAGTGGGAAGCAGGAGTGGTTTGCCATGGCCTTCCTCTGCAGAGTCTCCCTTGGCAATCTTCCAAGGTCTGATGAGACTGGGCTGTACCATACTGCCATCTCTCCCTCCGCCCCTCTTTCTGTTATTAATTAGTAGGAATTTCAATGTTCTGTTGTCAAATTTCTATCCCTGTTGCTTTGGTCTTCAGAGAAAGCCTATTTAGGATTGCTCTTGAGAGGTCATAACCTCAGCCTTGAATCGAACTCTGAAACAAATGGGCAGCCAATGAAGCTGAAATGGGCATGATACATCCCCATAGTTGTCACCCTACACGCAACAAGGCCAGCAGAGCTGAGTGTCAGCTCTGGTTCCAACGGTCATTCATCACACCTCGGGAACCACAGAATCCAAACGCTAGTTCGGCAGCAGTTTATATATGGAGCTGTCGGAAGATTTCCTTTTCGTTTCCTTCCTTTTGTGTCCTCTGATCCCTTTCCAGGTTGAGGACAGGAGGGAGGTGTTTCCCATACAAGTCATGGTAGTCACTGATGTATCACCTTGGCTTTGAAGGCTGTTCAAAGAATTGTAGCAGGCCACTCAGTCAGCTTGTCAGGAAGACACAGGCACCAAGCTCTGTAATTTTGGCACTGTCTTGGCATCCAAAGGGTGGTTTGCTTTTGAGGAAACAGAGCAAGTACCCGATGGCTAGAGCCAATCTCAACCCTCATGAGAAGATCAGAAAACAGCCCTTGGGCCAAGAGTTGAGCCTGAAGCAAGTTAAATAGAAATCAAATGAGGCCTACAGAAGGCTGCTTCTCATCACAAACCACTTAATTTGACCAGTGATCGGCAATCGCCATAAAAGCGAGTGGTGCCCACAGGTGGTGTGCTGAACTTCTTCAATGGTCTTGTAACTCCACTCTGATGTTACCTTGAGGAGACCCCACTCCATCTTGCTTCCTGGCAAGCAAAATGAGGAAAAAATATCCACATAAACAGAGCTGCAAGATTTAGAAGGTAGATAAGAGATGCTTTCTGTTGCAAAATCAAGACACTGCTGTGCCCTGGGGAGGCTCTTTTGGGTAAAAACCAGACCACCCAGTATACGTGTGGCACACTGAAAGGGGCTTTTTCCTTCCATGGCAAAAGTAGCCTTTAACTCAATGTTTTCTTCACTGAAGGGCAGGCTGGTGTTCTCACAGGGTTGGAGTGCAACCAACTCCCTTTTGAGGGTTTCAAGCCTGCCGCTCACAGGATCTTTTAGGAACCGAGTTGGACATAGACAACTGTGCCCATTAAAGGTCAGAGTGACTACCACTAGAGTTAAATCTGTTTATTAAGCACATTATTGCCACATCTTAGCAACAGTAAATAATCAAGTAAAGCCCATACAGACCTCTTATACTACCTGTACTACAAGGGTAGCATCCTGACTTAAGTCAGGCTAGACTGCTCTGCCAGATCTTGGAAGCTAAGCAGGGTTGACTCTGGTTAGTACTTGGATGGGGGACCACCAAGGAAGTCCGGGCTTCCTCCATAGAAGCAGGCAATGGCAAAGCACCTCCGTCCATCTCTTGCCTTGAAAACCCCATGAGGGATCACCATAAGTGGGCTGCAGCTTGATGGAACTTTCTTCTGCTATCGCCATGGTAGCCCTGCTCACCAATTTAATGGTTGCTGTTCAGTTTCGGTGTCTGAGAATGAAATCAAGTTGGGTCTCCTTTGGAGTAGCGAGGAAGCAGGAGCCCTGTGGTGGCAGCTAGAGTCCTGGTCTCCTCTCTGTCACTCCAAATCCTAATTACTGAGCTGCCATCATTTACAGGGAAATGTCTCTCTGAGCTCCAACGAAAGTGTGTCAAAGGTCGTTTCCTTTGTGACAGGTCAACACAAAGGATGTTTTAGCAATCCTGGGTAGCTTCGGCATGACTTCTTGGCACGTCTCCTCCAGTTCTCCTCTGCTTGTGCATATTGCTTAGCTGGCAGCTACTAAGTTATGCATGATCACTCATTTCCCCCCCTCAGATCTCCAGACGTTTGTGCAGAGAAACCCTCAAAAGAAAGAGCTTCTGAATTCTGGCCAGTTTTAACCACAACTAGCAAGCCCCCTCTTGCTCCATGATCTCACCTCCACCCGGGCACACAGATCAGTACTGTGTCATGGAAACCTTCCAGTCTGCCCCTCTTTCGGGGTCTCGTTAGCTTCTTAGCTTTTCAGCTATAGCCATCTTTCCAGGCGTAGTGGGGGCATCTGTCTCAAAATCTGTTGGTTCGGGGGGAGGGAGTAGTCATGCTTGTACCTTGTACCCAGGGGCCTCAGTTTTGTAGTTGCATGGGGAGCATGTCTCGCAGTTTGCATATGTTGACCCATGGAATTTAATGGAAGCCGATGAATTCATTTGGATAGCCATATCCCCCAACCGGCTTCTATTTCTTGGTCATAATAGGATGGGACAAACAAGGTAGCAAGATTTGACTTTTAGATAAATTTCCAGACAAACAGTCAGACAGACACAAAGCTGGGGACCTGCAAAAGTTATAGGAGAGGGAAATTGCTTCACACCTCCTCCACCTTCTCTCTTTTTTCAACCTTCCTCCCCTGTATTTTCTTCCCTCTCTTTTTCCACAGGCCTCCCCCCACATTTTCCACTTGGTCTTTCCTTGTAGGCTTTTCTTCACTCACCCCCCCCTCTAGTTTTCATCTTCCTCTCTCTTCTCATTCCACTTTTTCACATTTACTTTTTGTAGGCTTTTCTCAACCCACTGACCACCTACATTGTGCTTTCTTTATCTCTGTTTCCCTCAGGTTTTCCCCGCCTCATGCCCTCCATCACTGGGTTTCCGTTTTCCTTTTTCTTTGCTGAGCAGCCCTTTTTTCCCTTTTTCATCTTTGTTTTTTTTCTGGTTATCCCACCCAGCCATTTGAATGTACATTATTAGATGCCGACCTAGCCTAGGGAACAGACAGGAGAGACTAAAATCCTTCTTTTTGTCCCAGTTTGATAATGGCACACGAGAGGCTGATGGTAAATAAAAAATAACAAACTGTTTTATTTCACTTTGAGGGGAAATGATCAAGTAGGAATCAGGTTTAGGACTTATGAGGTGAACAGGCTACCGGAAAGAGGTAACTTTGTATAAAAATAAACACCAGATAATTTGTCACAAACAGGTAACTGTTTCTGTTATTCAGACAGGTCTTTAAAACTTGACGAGAGATTTCTTAGGCAGTTTTTCTTGCATAAAGTAGCATAAGCTTTTTGTTTAACAGATACTAAGGTTGGTGAAGGCAGAAACATTCACACCAGTTCCAGTTTCCTTATCCACTGGCTAGGGATCACCCCTGTCTTTTGGAAGCTATTTCCCTCAGACTTGTTAGGGATGGGCTAAGTTTCCCACTTCCCTAACTCAGGATCTTTCTTGATCCTCTCTGAGTCTGCTTTGCTCTCTCCTTGTTAATTGACAGCTCTCAACTACCACTCCGGACTCTCTCAACTGAAGAATTACATTTGAATCCCCTGTCACTGAAGGTTCTCAGACCAGGTAGCAGCATTAACCATTTACTGTCTATCACACCAGCCTTTTCTCCATCCCGCCATTGTCCTCTCCCTTAATCTCTCCCCCACCCAAGGTTTTCACAACCCATTTCCATTCTGTCATTCCTTGTAGCTCTTCTCTCTGCCTTCCGAGTCTTTTCTCCACTTTGGTCTTCTCATCACTTCATGTTCTTGTTCACCTCATACTCTGCTGCCACCAGGATTGCCTACGCATTCTCTGTTTTGAGGCAATTTCACCCCCTTCTCCTTTCATAAAATGTTTGTATTTTTCTGCAGACCTGGGGGTCCCCTCGTCTGTAGAAACACGCTCCTTCTCTGTACATGGCCTCATTATGTGGATTTATGGATCTGCATCGTGTAGCCATGTTCAAAATTAGATATTAGAGTACATAGATGTCTGAACTTTACTTTCACCATGGTTTGTGAAGGGGTGGAACCGAAAGCGGAGAATGAAAAGTAGAAGGAAAGTGAGCCTAGATTTCTGCCCTTAGGATTTCTGAAGTTGGACAGCAGGTCATGGGGTCTAGGAAAGAGGAATGTGGAGAAGTCATTTGACTAAACGAGGTCACAGTGAACCTGCTCTACCGAACTGGCTCACAGCCTTGCCCTTCAAAACATCCCAGCCAGAGCGTTTGGGAAAATGTCAAATTTGTCTGAACTCTAACAATCCCCCCAGTCATTTGTTTTACTGTCAAGCCAACTTTAAACAAGCCTGATGGGAGTAAACATGGGGAGCCTGAATGGCCAGGAACTTTGCAGGCTAAGGGATTTATACACGCAAGGCAGATGTTCTTGCTTAAAGTGAGAGCAACTTCAAGGTTAAAGTATGTGCAGTTTCTAAAACCAGACAGAAATGGTGGGGCTGAATGAGAAAGTCGGGAGTGGGCACCAGACGCTGCCACTCTTGGAACAGTAACCCCTAGACTAGAGTCAGAGTCGTCTGGATTTAATATTAAGATATTAAATATTACAGCAATGTGCTGTTTTATTTAGTGATTTCATAAGAACATAAGAAGAGCCATGCTGGATCAGGCCTAAGGCCCATCAAGTCCAGCATTCTGTTCACACAGTGCAGCCAGCTACATCTAGGAAGCCCACAAACAGGAGTTGCCCATGGTAAAATATTTCATCCTGAGTCTTAATAAGAGCCGTGCTGGATTGGGCCAAAGGTTTATGTAGCTCAGGATCTTGCTTCCCCCCCATAACCAGCCACGTGCCCTAGGTTTGGCTCTTTGCTTTGAAGAAGAACTTATTTGAGGAAGACACAGGTGGGCGCAACACAGCAGAGGGCATCAGGGCACCTGCAGTCACCGTGCTGGGGATCACCGGAGTAGCAGAACATCAGAAAAGGGTTAATGTCACAAGCATTTACACAAATTAGCAACATGTGCTGCAGGACTCAGTGCCTATGGAATAACCCACTTTGGATCCCAAAGAATCACATAGATGCCGCTGCTGTTTTAACACGTATTGGACTGACTGTGTGGCCAATCAAGGACGCTGTAACTACCGAACAGCAGATATTCTAGTGTCTGTGTGCATTTGCATCCTTACATAATCTGTTAACCTTTTTGTCCTGTCACATGGATCACACGAAGCTGCCTTATGGATCACACGAGGCTGCCTTGATGGACCAATCAGACCATTGGTCCATCAAGGTCAGTAAATCTCAGACTGGCAGCAGCTCTTCAGAGCTCTTTCACCTCACCTGCTACCTGATCCTTTTCACTGAAGAGGTGGAGGACTGAACCTTCATTAGGGTTGCCAACCTCCAGGTGGGGGCTGGAGAACTCCCAGATTTACAGCTGATCTCCAGACTACATAGATTCCTTGTTTATTTATTATTTATTTATCTAACACATCTATTCCACTTCTCTTGGAGAAAATGGCTGCTTTGGAAGGTGGACTGTGAGGCCGGATAACCTATTGAGTTCCCTCCCCAAATTGAACCCCTCCTTCCTAGTCTCCACCCTCAAATCTCCAGGTATTTCTGAACCCGGAGCTGAGAACCCTAAGCCTTCTGCATACTAAGCAGATGTTCTACTGCTAAGCGATGGCCCTTTTCCTCTATGGAACTCAGTTATATCCTCACAGCAACACTTTCAGGTGTAGTAAAACTGACATGGGTTGTCTGGTCCAAGGTCACCCAGTGAACTTTCTGGGTGAGTTGGAATTTGAACTTGGACCTCCCCTGCCTGTGTCTGACTCTCTAGCCACGATACCACACTGGCTGTCATCACAATTGCTTTTGAGAGCTGCTTTCAATCCAAGATGAACCCATCCCCCCCCCCCCCGGGCCATCTGGAATGAACTGGAGCAGCTCCAAAAGCAGGGGATGCCATTTGGGGCTGATTACAGTTGGAATGAAGACCCTCCCCCCTCCTTGTGCATTTCATGGTGGCTGGCATTGTACCGAATGAATGGGGAAACCCAGACAAGGTCAGGCAGCAAAGTAGACGCCCAAAAGCCAATTAATGAATGACACGTAAAAAAATATGAATGGCACACAACCTCTGCCCCTGAAACTGCTGATAATAACCATCTTATGAAGACAGCAACGCCAGTTTCAAACATATATCCACATGGCGTCTGAGGATAAAACGTTTGCAAATTTCAGATGGAACTTTCTAGTTTTGGTACAGGCTGATTTTCATGCATGAAGGTGGAAGAGAAATATTTTATTAAAACCCAACCCAAATGTTTTGGGTTTGAACGTTTTATTGGAAATTATGGCTCCTGCACAGAGAAAGAAGCCACTGTCCAATCCCTGGTAGCCTCCAAGACCTTTTGCTTGCCTGGACCTCCAGTCCTGCAGCAGTGCCGTTGTGATGCTCTGAAGCAGACAATTAATTCATTGTGAGGAACGTTTTAGATGGGCCATTCGGTGCCCTGCCCTGTGTCAAAGGAGCTTTCAGAGCTGGTCACAGCTCCCCTGCTAGCCAATTGCCTATTGTCTGCAAATAATGGCTGGCAGTCTATTATATAGTGGCATGAAATGCTGGTATGAAGAGTCAGAACAGGTCAGAGAGAGTGAAGGCTGTGCGTGAATTCCAAGTTCCTGTCTTCGTCGCCAGCAATAAGTGTCAAGAACACTGCCTTCCACATTCCATCTTTTAAAGCTGTTTTTAATGACCTGTTTTTAGCCTGAGGACTCTTTTGTGAATACAGATTGCTTTTAACAGTTATTATTTATAATTATTTTTTTTTTAGAAAAAATGATTTTAGTGCATTGTTTTTATATTGAGCAGGTTGCTGGAGAGGCAGCCTATGCATTTGAAAATAAAATAAAATAATGTATTTGTTTAATTCATTTGCAACCTGCTTTTCTCCCCAATGGGAACCCAAAGCAGCTCACCTCATTCTCCTGTACTCTGTTTTATCCTCACAACAATCCTGCGAGGGAGCGTGACTGCCCAAGGTCACCCAGAGAGCTTCCATGGCATGAGTAAGGATGCGAAACTGGTTGTCCCAGATACTAGTCCGACACTCTTAGCCACAATACTACGCTCAGTCCCTGCAGTCTGTGTGTGGGCTGAGTCACACACTCACATTCATGGAAGATGAATCCCCCTCCACCTTGCGCGAGAACGGGATGCAGTGAATGTGAGCTCTTTTGCTTTCCCCAAGCACAGGTGTGAAATTTGGAGGCCCTGTTGTGCTACCAATGACATCCCCGAGAGGACAAAGGGCCTGAATTCCAGATCCCACCTTCTGTCCATACTCAGGACCGCCAACTGCATGTTGGGAAATTCCTGGAGATCTGGGAGTGGATCTTGGAGAGGGCAGGATCTGAGATGGGGAGGGTCCTCCAAAGGGAATAATGTCATAGAATTCATCCTCCAGAGCAGCCACGTCCTCCAGGGGAACTGATCTCTGCAGTCTGGAGAATGGTTGTAATTTGGGAGATCTACAGGGCCGACCTGGAGACTGGCAACCCTAACTGCCTTGCCTCATCACTTCCTTTCCTTGAGTCAGAACTGGGGCAACCTCCACCCATCAATACGGCCTATAATGCTGAAAGAGCAGTGTCAGGGGGACTCTGGGGCATGTTTACCAATGTGTAGGACAATTTATTAGTGATGTCTAGGGCGACCAGATTTTGAAAACAAGATTTTTCTCTTGGATGCTCAGACAAGTAAGAATTTTTTGCTGGCAAATGAAACAGGGAAGAACTAGGACATGTGTGTAATTTATAATGCTGCTGAGAATCACAAGAGAAAAAAAAATACAACGCTGGACACTTCATAGGGCTGCCAGGTCCCCCCGGGCCTCTGGTGCGAGATGGGGCTAGGGTTGCCAGATCCAGGTTAGGAGACTCCTGGAGACTTGGGAATGGAGCCGGAAGAGGACAGGGACCTCAGTGAGGTACAACGCCACAGAGTCCATCCTCCAAAGCATCTATTTTCTCCAGGGCAACTAATCTGTAGTTTGGAGATGAGCTATAATTCCAGGGGACTTCCAGATCCCACATAGAGGCTGGCATCCCTTAGAACTTGCCTGACCTCCATTCCCGCCCCTGGTTAAAGAGGCAGAAATAGCATTTGCTGGCTTTGCAACTTGCATGCTGATTGTACAACCTTCTTGGGAGGTTTTTGCTAGTGCAGTTTCGCCACATGAAACAAGCAAGGATCCTGCCGAACAGGAGAGAAGGGGTAAAAGACTGGAACTGTCCCAAGGCTATCTGGGCTGCCTAGAACCACAGGCTGAACCAAGCTCTGATATGAAGCCAAAACTTCAGCCCAATGCAACTGAATCTGCCCCAGTCAGGCTGTTCTCTGTTTTCTCCAAAAACAGGGTTTGATCATGGAAACACCAGCAAGGGTGAGCTTGCATCAAGCAGATTGGGATGAGGGATTTGTCAGCCAATACATGTCAGTTTTCATTAAAGCCAAAATGTTAGGGTGGAAGTGGGGGGGGGGGGGGCTGATTAGTATTTGTTTTGCTTTCATTTGCAATTGAGGTGTGTATTAACAAAAGAGCAAAATCGGGCCTGGACTGGAGAACTGTAATCGGATGTAACGGCTTGGTACATTCCATCTCGTAGCTATAAGCATGGGGTTTATCCAAGCATATTACTTTCCAGAATAACACAAGTCCTATGCATCCAAATCACGTCTATTCTTTGTCTGGGTCACTTGTGGGTTTGGAAAACTCCAGAGAAAGATTCTCTTCAGCTAGCATAGTGATTTCCAAATTCTGCTTGCTAGCCTGCTGTGAGAAATGGATTCATGAAACAATTAGAGGTTCCCCGTGCACCCATCGGTACAAAAGCTATCCACAACAGCGCTGCATGATTTATGGTATGGCCTTGCTTCCTTTCAAACATACTCTGCTTCAGGTTGGTAGTTTGCTGGCAATCAGGTTTGACTTGGAGAGCCAGTTTGGTGTAGCGGTTAAGTGCGCGGACTCTAATCTGGGAGAACCAGGTTTGATTCCCCACTCCTCCACTTGCACCTGGCTGGATGACCTTGGGCAAGCCATAGCTTTGTACCAGCTGTTCCCTCAAGGACAGCTTGGGAAAGAGCTCTCTCAGCCCCACCTACCTCACAGGGTGTCTGTTGTGGGGAGGGGAAGGGAAAGGAGTTTGTAAGCCGCTCTGAGACTCCCTTGGGGAGTGAAGGGCGGGGTATAAATCCACTCTCTTCTTCTTCTTCTTCTTCTTGGTGAGGCAGTCACTCTGGTTGCAGGCATACAGAAGCCCATGAAGAAGATGCCTGTTGCATCACTGTGGGAGTTACTGCTCTGGACTAGTCTCCCTTTCATCTTCAAATACCAGGGGTCCGATGGAGCAGGAGCGCACAGGAGCACAGCTCCGGGAGTGAGGAGCCCAGGGGCGGGCACATGACCAAGCCCCGCCCCCTCCTCGGCTTCCCCGAACACTGCAGAGGCGCAGTACCCCGGGGAAAGCCCTGCTAGAGTCTTTATTGTTTTTAATGTTTTGTTTTAATATTGATAATTTTATCATTGTTCCTTTTATGACTGTGTGCTGCTTTTCCAGAGACTTGCTCAAGGTGGCATATACATTTTCTAAGTATACCATTTTTTATCTGGGCACATGGCACATAAGTACTGGAGAAATTTCACCAACCCTTCAGCAGCTTCCACCCCATCAGTTTGGTGTAGTGGTCAGGAGTTGGACTCTAATCTGGGAGAATCGGGTTTGATTCCCCACTCCTCCACATGCAGCTGCTGGTGTGACCTTGGGCCAGTCACAAGTTCTCTCAGAGCTGTTCTCTCATGAGCAGTTCTCAAAAGACCTCTCTCAGCCCCACCTACCTCACAGGGTGTCCTGTTGTGGGGAGGGGAAGGGGAAGGGATGGGTGGTGCATATGTCCTGGGTATCTCAAGTCTACTTGAAACCTGGTGGTTTCAAGGGAGCCGGAAGAGAATGAGGGTGTGTTCTTTACGCTTATTTTTATTGCACAAAGTATTGGATGGGGAAGGGAATGGAGGAAGAGCAGGTCAGTTTCACTCACCTGTGGAGTGGAGCCTGAGGGGTGGATGTTGCCTTCTGACACACTTTTGGTATGTTAGGGGGTGTGGCATATGCAAATAAGTTATGCTAATGAGCTCCTGCACCTCTTTTTCTACGAAATGACCCCTGTCAAATACAATCAGAAAGTGCTTAGTTCAGAAACACAGAGGGTGGAATTCTCTGAGGGTGGACATTTCTTCCTCTTCCATGCTCTGAAAATAAGCTTTTTGTCAGTGAAGTGAAGATGTTAAACCATAAAAAAGTATACCTTAGTAATTATAGGTTTGGGGAGTACCGTAATAATGCGTGGGCCAAGTACTTTGTTACTCCTGGTTTGCCGAAACATGAAAAAGAGCAAAGCACTGAGAAGCTGCAATTTTTAAACTTTTTTTTTGCCACCAATATAAATGTTAATAGAGGGGGACTCTTTGTGTCTCTTTGTTCAGAACAACAACAAAAACTTCAGCAACTACACTGAGATAAGCCAAATTCTGCCACCCAAATACAGAAATTGCCAATTTGCAGAAATGATCCAAAGAAACCCAGCACTGATATTTAGATGCTTGCTGCTTCTGCCTGCCCTGACAGGATAGCCTGGACTAGCCGGACTTTGTCAGTTTTTGGAAGCTAAGCAGGGTGTGCCCCAGTTAGTACTTGGATGAGAGACCAGCGGGGAAATCCAGGACTGCTATGCAGAGGCAGACAATGGCAAACCACCTCTGAATGTCTCTTGCCTGGAAAACTCTATGGGGGCACTATAAGTCAGCTGTGGCTTAATGGCACTTTCCACCATCACTGCTTCTGAACATGGAGATTCTCTTGAGTAATTGTGGCTAATGCTTATTAATGGACTTGCGCTCCTTGAAGTTCTCTAATCCCCCTTTAATGACAGACAGAGAGAGAGAGAGAGAGAAGTATTTTCACTTATAGTCCACCTTTCTCACTGGCACTCAAGGTGTATTACAGATATGACATAACTATTCAGTCAAACAATGCACTGATTACAAAACAAGATAGCATTTGCATGGTAGCAACATTTGAAACTGACTGCAAAGGTTCCTAGTAAAACAAAGCTATTCAGTCAAACAGCAAGCAGATTACAATATACCATAAAAACAATTCCTGGTAAAACATCATAATTCAGTGGGGCTGGGGTTGCAGAACAATGGGGAGGGGCATGGCTCAGGAGCAGACCATCTTCTTGGCACAAGAAGGTCCCCGGTTCAAACCCTGGTATCTCCAGTTAAAAGTACCACAGTAGTCGGTGGTGTAAAAGACTGCCACCTGAAAAGCTGGAGAGATGCTGCCAGTCTGAGTAGACAGACATTGACCTTGATGGACAAATGGCCAGATTCAGTATAAGGCAGTTTTATATGTTTATGTGGAAGGTTAACCCCCCGCCCACACATTATCCCCACCATATTATCCACATTATCCCTCTGAACTGATTCTAGATTAAATCAAGCCTGAATTCTCCCTAGAAGCTAAAACGACTAAACTGAGACCATCGTACTTTGGTCACATCATGAGAAGTTGACAGTCACTGGCAGGGGTCCTTTCGTAAAAAAAGAGGTGCAGGAGCTCATTAGCATAACTTATTTGCATATGCCACACCCCCTGATGTCACCGGAAGTGTCAGAAGGCCACACACCCCTGACATCACTGGAAGACTGTTAGAAGAAAGGAAGGAAGGAAGGAAGAAAGGGAGGGAGGGAGGGGGGAAGGAACGAAAGGAAGGAAGGTAGGTAGGTGGGGGGAGAGAGAGAAGAAAGGAAGGAAGGAAGGAACAGGAAGGTAGGTAGGTAGGTGGGGGAGAGAGAGAGAGAAGAAGGAAGGAAGGAAGGAAGGAAGGAAAGAACAGGTAGGTAGGTAGGTGGGGGGAGAAAGAAAGAAAGATAGAAAGGGAGGGAGGGAGGGAGGGAGGGAGGGAGGGAGGAAAGGAACAGGAAGATAGGTAGGTAGGTAGGTGGGGGGGAGAAAGAAAGAAAGAAAGAAAGAAAGAAAGAAAAAAGAAAGAAAGAAAGAAAGAGACAAGGCGCTTCTCTCCCCCCTTTTGTTTGGGCACTGGGGCCCAGCTTTTCTCTCCCTCCCTCCCTCCCCCCCCCAGGAATGGTGAGGGGGGGATGGGGGCTCCTTCCTGGGGACATTGAGCAGGAATGGGTGGGTGGGAGGGGGTTTCTTTGCGCGGGGGGGGGAGGGTTTTTTTTTAGATTGCACAGGGATGGGTGGGTGGGTGAGAGGGAGGGGGTTTCTTTGCGGGGGTGGGTGGGAGAGGGGTTCTTCCCCGGGAGTCTCAATGGGGGGGGGGAGGAGGGAAGGGCCTTCCCGGGGACGGTGGAGCGCCGCCGTCCCCGGGAGTCTCAATGGGGGGGGGGAGGAGGGAAGGGCCTTCCCGGGGACGGCGGAGCGCCGCCGTCCCCGGGAGTCTCAATCGGGGGGGGAGGAGGGAAGGGCCTTCCCGGGGACGGCGGAGCGCCGCCGTCCCCGGGAGTCTCAATCGGGGGGGGAGGAGGGAAGGGCCTTCCCGGGGACGGCGGAGCGCCGCCGTCCCCGGGTGTCTCAACGGGGTTGGGGGAGGAGGGAACGGCCGGGAGTCTCAACTGGGGAGGGGGAGAGGAGGGAAGGGCCTTCCCGGGGGGAGCGGGGCTTTGACGGGGGGGAGGCCGGGGGGGGCAGGGCTTTAAGTGCCCGCCCCCCCCCGGCGCCTCTCTCCCGGAGCGGCGCTCCGGCGCGCCCCGGCCCCAACGGAGCCCTGGTCACTGGGAAAGAAAAGCTAGGAAAAGCTGAAGGCACCAGGAAAAGAGGAAGACCCAGCATGAGATGGACTGGCTCTGTCAAGGAAGCCATGAGGGCCCTCAGTTTGCAAGACCTGAGCCACACACATACACACACACACACACACACACACACACACCCCTGAGCTGATCCATTAGATCACAGCTTTTCTCCGGCTACAAGAATGCAGATTTTGCACATTTTTGCAATGTGGTGGTAGCATGGAGGCCTTAACAACATCATGTGGCAATGATTCCCACAAGCCAATTGCTCTTTGAGTGAGGAAGTACTCTTTTTTTTGTCGGTCCTGACTCTACTGCCTTGGAATTGAGTATATGGAGGAGAGCTGAACCTCTGAAGAACAATGGCATACACATGTTGCAGTTGTCTATCAGAAGGTAGGTTGGGCCTGCAGCCACGGCTTCATCCATACCCAGTGATCCCGATTCCCACTCATGAGTAGAGACCATGTCTTCAATATAGTGATTTGCTCTTATGTAGTTCTTCTGCAGAGCCTCAGCAACACTAGGTGTCTTCTGGCTTCCTGATCAAGTGGAACAGCAAGATCCTGCTTTCCTGGTCCTCTCCGTGATCTTTCTGTTGTTCCTGACAAAAAGCTCTCCATGAAGTCAGAATGTCCCAGCTTCAGCAGGGAGCTACAAAGGACAGGAAGCCATTACTCCAAAACAAACCATATTAATAATATTAAAATACGTTGGAGGGTCATCTCACTGCAAGATTAAAATCTCAAAAAGCACTAAGCCTTCTCAAGAAAAATAATCAGCATATGGGGGAGGGGTCTCTACTAGCAAAAAGGGGAAAGGGCAAATTAGGACAAACAGATTGTCTACGCATTTCTGTATCTCAGGGAAGACGGGAAATATGTGAAGTAGATCAAGAAAGGGGGCTAAAGAGGACCAAAAATTGTGTAAACTCAAGAATACAGATGATCATAACTTGGCCCACCAACAAATGCAGATGATTGGAGATAGGAGAAGAAGAAGAAGAAGAGATTGGATTTATACCCTGCCCTTCACTACCCGAAGGAGTCTCAGAGTGGCTTACAAACTCCTTTCCCTTCCCCTCCCCACAACAGACACGCTGTGAGGTAGGTGGGGCTGAGAGAGCTCTCTCGAGAACTGCCCTTGAGAGAACAGCCCTGAAAGAAATTATGACTGTCCCAAGGTCACACCAGCAGCTGTATGTGGAGGAGTGGGGAATCAAACCCAGTTCTCCCAGATTAGAGTCTGCGCTCCTAACCAGTATACCAAAGCAAGCATTTGTTCATGCAGTGCATAATTTGCTTGTGCAGTTCTTTGCCACAAGATGCAATGGCGGTCCCTAGCTTTGATGGCTCTAAAAGGGGATTAGGAAAATTCATGGAGAAGTCTTATTTGTGGTTATAGGGATAGAAAAGGGGTTAGAATGGCACACAATCTGAACTTCTGGAGACCACTGACAGCTGTCAGTTGCCACGGTTCTTCATGGGCGCAGGCTGGCATGGGCTCCCCAGCCTTGGCATCCCTGTGCTGAAACCACTGTACATTCAGCATTGGAGGTGAGAGTGGGAACCCAGCCCAAATGATAGAATGGGTGTTTTATTTGTTTGTTTATTTATCAAATTTATATTCCACTCCCTCTCCCCTGAATGGGACTCAGGGCAGCTAACAGCATATAAAATACACCAGATAAAAACAGTACAAAAGATATACTAAATAAAACTCTAAAAATATAAAGCAATTAAAAATCTATCCCGGTTAAAATCTATCCTCAATCAAGCAGGGTCAGATGTACGGATGGTGAAGCCATGGCAGAAGCATTATTTACGAGCTGCCTGGTGGATCACAGTCACTCAAAGGTAAGGCTGCCAGGAACCCTGGGAGGGCAGAGGTTCCCCTGCTAAAAGGGCCCCACGAAGGACAAAATGACCAGATGGCAATTCTCAAGGGCCACACAAATACCATTCGTGAGGTGCAGGCTTTGAATCTCTGGGACCTCACTCTTGTTTTCACGATGCTGCTGCACGGCACCATGGCTAGTGCCTTATGCCGGAATGGAAGGCCTGTTTCCCCCCACTCCACCGCTGCCCTCCCTCCGTCCCTCGCATAGCGCTCACCACCCACCGCCTGAGGGCCCTGTCACAGGCAAAAGCAAATCCCCCGAAGCCAGTTGCCAGCTCTGGCTTCAGTTCCATTTTGTTGGTGTGGTCTTTTTTTTTTTTATTGCTCTAATCCCACAGTTTACATAGCAGAGCCCCTGGCCAAACCGAATGACTCCACAGACCTGCCAGAAACCTCATCTTTTCCTAAGTCCTATAAAGAGTTTCCGGCACCTGCTCTCCGTGTTCTTCACAGGGCACCGTTGGGAGGCCATGAGGGATGACCGAGAGGCTGAAAGCATTGGGGGGATTATCCTTGAGGGGTCTGGGGAAACTGAGCGACGTTCCTTCAGCCACACACACTTTCTCTCCCCTCGGCCTGCGCTCTCTTCCGTCGCCTGGCAGGCCTCGCTCCAAACACTCGGTTTGCATCGACGCTGGCTGCCTCTCATGCTGATGGGAAATGAGCTAATTACACGAAAGGCAGCTCGTCCCAAAGGACAATGTCGTTTTTCCTGGCAAGCCGGGGCACTCGTTATTTTCCAAAAATACATTCCTGCTTCTCGCTGGTCCTTGAGTTTTTATCTCACAGTTCCCTTCTGGTGGATCTGTCCTCAGAAAGCCAGGACACTGGCCCTCCATTGTTCATTCTAAACGATTCCCACACATGGCTTGATGGCACAGCATGTGTTTTGCACACAGGAGGCCCCAGCATCAGTCCCTGGTATCACCAGCTAAAGGGTCTCGAGAGGCTGCTGTCGTAGGGTTGCCAAACTCCAGGTGGTGGCTGGAGATCTCCCACTATTACAACTGATCTCCAGGTGACAGAAATCAGTTCAGCTGGAGAAAATGGCTGCTTGAAGGTGGACTCTGTGGCATCATACCCCATTGAAGTCCCTCCCCACCACAAACCTGCCTTCCCCGGGCTCCACCCTCAAAGTCTCCAGGTATTTCCCAAACCGGAACTAGCAACCCTACTGGGCTCTTCTCTGCTCACTACCCCTCGAATTACAGAGGCCCCACCCTGATATGCCCAACGTGATGATGTCACTTCCGGGTGATGTCATCGTGGTGCACGCGCTCCGTGCGCGTGCCAGAAGACTTCCGGAGCAGCGAGGACTCCCCCCGCCAAAATAAAGGTAAGACTTGGTAACCCTAGCCCTGCCAGTAGCTCAGTGCTTAAAACATACACATTATGTGCAGAAGATCTCAGGTTCAGCCCCTGCCATCTCCACTTAAACCACCTCTGACAGCAGATGCTGAGGGCATGGTGATCTGTTGCCATGCCAGGGTACATAATACCAAGTTGGATGAATCAGTGCTCAGACTCTGGTTAGGCAACTGTAGGCAGAGATCCTCAGAGAAGCTGGCAGCCTGGGGCTGTGGTTTAGTGGCAGAGTTCATGGGGCCCAAGTCTAACCTCTAGAACAGGGGTGGCCAACCTTGCTTAACGTAAGAGCCACATCGAATAAACGTAAGAGCCACATAGAGATGTCTGAGAGCCGCAAGACAGGAACAAATATCACACACATGTTTTTATTTTTTAAAATATGCAAATTTGCTTTTTATTAATGTTAAATGGGACTGCCAAAAATAAAAACAAACGAGGAAAACCAGTTATAAGAAAGAGAGAGAGAGAGAAACTAGGAAAGCAAATAGATGGGAGGGAGGAGGGAAGGAAGGAAGGAAGGAAGGAAGGAAAAGCATGCCTCCCCTTTGCTTCCCCAGCTGCCCTGCCAGGAGCCGCACAATATGTGTGAAAGAGCCGCATGTGGCTCCCGAGCCACAGGTTGGCCACCCCTGCTCTAGAAGAAGAGGAGGAGATTGGATTTATACCCCGCCCTTCACTGCCCGATGGAGTCTCAGAGCAGCTTACAATCTCCTTTCCCTTCCTCTCCCCACAGCAGATGCCCTGTGAGGTTGGTGGGGCTGAGAGAGCTCTGAGAGAACTGCTCGTGAGAGAACAGCTCTGAGAAAACTTGTGTCTGACCCAAGGTCATACCAGCTGCTGCATGTGGAGGAGTGGGGAATCAAACCCGGTTCTCCCAGATTAGAGCCCGCGCTCCTAACCACTTCACCACACTGGCTCTTGTTAAAGGATCTCTGTGAACTGTACTGGGGAAGGCCTATTGCATCTGAGTTTCCGAAGCTCTTTCCTGAAGGTCTCAGACCTTCCTAACCTAGTTCGCAACAATCCCAGTGTTGGCTGAATAATCTGTTCAGTGCCTGGTTAGAACTGGAGCTGGAAGTGTGGCTGATGAAGAACAGTAGGGAAGACTCAGGGGTGTGGGGCTTGGGGGTTGAACTGAGGGTCACCCCTGCCCCCATCGTTCGAATGCCACTAAAAAGAGACATCCTCACATCTTTGGACAGATGTTCTGCCCTTGCCTTCTTACTCATGTTAAATTCGATACATTAAGCAGAGACACCACTAATGATGTCAGTGCGGTTGCCATAAACAAGAGTCCCCAACACAAGCCTGCACTAAACCTACCACTATTTCTTCTGCTGCACCAGGGTCTAGTTTGAAGTAGGGCTGCCAACTTTGGGTGGGGAAATTCCTGGAGATTTTAGGGGTGGAGGTGGGGGAGGAATGAGATGATGATGAAAATTGTTGTTGTTGTTTTTATTAATTTGATTTGCTAATTGCTCTATCCCACCTTTTGCTGGGTTCTGAGGGGGCATAATGCCATAAAAATATACAAAACATTAAAATTCAATATAGGTAAAGGTAAAACTTTCCCTTGCTCGGAAGCCAGTCGAATACGACTCTAGGGATGCGGTGCTCGTCTCCGTTTCCAAGCCGAAGAGCCAGTGCAGTCTGAAGATGTTTCCATGGTCATGTGGCCAGCATGACAAGATGCTGAGGTGCACGGAATGCTGTTTCTTTCCCACCAAAGTGGTACCTATTTATCTACTTGAAATTTCTTGCTTTCGAGAAAAATTATATAGCCCGAGCCCTGTGCTTTATGAAAAAGCTGCTTTCCCCCATGCTTCTACAGATGGCCTTGGATGCATCTGATGAAATACATAAAGGAAATTGGAAGAAATCCCCATTTTACCATGAAAGGTTATTCCCCCTTCCCCCCTTGTGGAGCTCTGTATAAAGTGAGACAGCCAGCACAAGCAATGTGGCAAGCATCGATTGTTCAGACTGGCCTATGAGTTGGCCAGTTTGGTGTAGGGGTTAGGAGCGTGGATTCTAATCTGTGAGAACCAGCTGCTGGTGTGACCTTGGGTCAGTCACAAGTTCTCTCAGGGCTGCTCTCTCACGAGCAGTTCTCAAAAGAGCTCAGGGGCTTCAGTGGGGTGTAATGCCGTACAGTCCACCTTCCAAAGCAGCCCTTTTCTCCAGCTGATCTGTTGCCTGGAGATGAGCTGTAATCCCAGGAGATCTCCAGTCACCACCTGAAGGTTGGCAACCCTAGAACCAGAGCCTGGATATGCTCATGCCTGCAATGCATACAAACCTGATCACGATGGCAAAACTTCAAAGCTCCCCCCTCCCCTCTGCCGATCAGCCATATCATGTCTATCCCATATGTGAAATCCAAAACCGCATTGTTTTAAAGAAGGGGTTCATTAGCCTTTATGGCCAGGCTCTGAGAATCCACCAGAGAGGGACATAAAGCTGTTTCCTTCTTCTGTAAATCAGCTGCTTTGTTGTTAAGCTCACTCCATGGATCTCTCTGGAAGAGGCTTGTGGCTTGGTAATATGTGCTCCATAAATCACAGGGAAAGATGCATAGCCCCAGCCCACGAGAAGTGCTGATTTGTTTCTCTGGGCAATAAATCAGCATCAAAACCTCACACTACTTTCTTAACGAACATTCTTACAAACAGAGTCTTCTCCACCACAGAGCTCAGGCTGTCTTTTGCTAGGCGGTTTTCAGGCTGCCTGAGGAGCAGATGTGTATGGCTAGATTTCCCATGAGGCAGAGCAGGCAAAATTGTCTGTCCCGAAGGGATTTCCTTTCCCTTTCAGCATCCAGCTCCTTCAAAGCCCCTTAAATATGTTCTGTGGTTGATCACCCCATTCTGCTTCAATGAAATTCCAGGTCCGACTTCCATCATTAAAGGAACTCAGCAGGCTCCAGATGTTGGAGAAGACCCTTCTTCGCCCTAAACCCTGTCAATAAGAAGAGGCAATACTGACCCAAAGACCTGGCCCAGTGTAAGCCAGGTCTCTAACGTGGTGCCCATGGGAGCCATGACACCCCCCAGCACCTTTTCTGGCGCCTGCCAAGTATTTTAGGAAAGTGGGTGTGTTACCCCCAAATGGTCTGTGTTGCCCCCAAAGTGGGCTTGTCTCCTATTTTTGTAGGGGGGATTAGCGAAGGAGACAAAGGCTTTGGAAGTGGGAGGGGTTTTTAATCCACCTCTGTTTTACGGGGATCCTTCCCTTTGAGAACTCTCAAATAACCAGTCCAAGGTAAAACAGAGATTGATTTGATCTGGTAGAAAATAAGAAGGCTAACATAACAAAAAGCACACCAAAAATACCGCATATACAAGCTCAATTCAGAACTATTTGGTGCGATCTGTTTTTACTAATATCTGGTGCAATCTGTTTTTAGATTCTGTGCTTTGATGCTTTAATGAACTATTTACTGTTGTCTTTTAGTGATGCCAAGTGGCCTAATTATTTGTTGTGATCTGCCCTGAGCCTGTTCGTAGGGGGGGCAGAATATAGATCTGACAAATGAATGAGTGAATGAATGAATGAATGAATGAATGGGAGTAGCGGGAATAAAAAGACGGGGACGGCAAAGGTTGAGATGGTAGGACAGTGTTATGGATGCAGCGAACATGAAGTTGAGCAGACTCCGGAGGATGGCAGGGGACAGAAGGGCCTGGCGTGATGAGGTCCATGGGGTTGTGCAGAGTCACCCAACTGTGAGACTGAACAACGACAGCAGGAATAAAAGAAGGTCATTGGGGAAGACGTATAGCTACCTGTCCTGAAGAGCAGTGATCCAGGGGGAAGACACAAGGTGTCCAGAGTCCTGGGTGTACAGTTTGGATCCAGGAAAACACACACATGGCAATGGAGCTGCGTCTGTCTATTTATACCTCAAAACGGGACCTGAGGTCATGCTGATATGACTGTCCCTCAGAACAGAGCATTGATGAAATTTACTAAAAGTAAAGCAATGTGTTTGGGAAACTCTGAACAGAGTCCCCTGGAATAGACAAAAGAGACAGGAGATATCTGGGGGGAGGAGTTCTGGATATAAAATAAAGTTTGGGCTGGGACCTTGATTGCCTCCTCCGGTGATTCAGAGGATTGCTAATTAAGCCAATCAAAGAGAAGCAATACTGTTTGGTGAACCTCCTTTTGTATTGGGTGGAAAAGGGGATGGATGTTGGGAGTTGTTCTTGTGAAGGAAAGGTGGGCAGGAAAAAGTGAGACGAGGGTGATAGGATGAGGCTGCGATCATACACACAATTAGACCCAACATAGACATGAATGCCAGGCGGATTTAAAGGGTGTGATCAGACAACAACATCTGGGAAGGACCCCGCAGGCACTGGCAACCCGTTCTGCTCCGCCACAGAAGTGGAATTAAAAGACACTGGGGAAAATCCGGTAGGAAACGGGTTGTGACGGGCCACAGACGGACTATCCCCTGTCTGATCGTTCCAGCATGCTCTCGTGGCATCAGGATGGTCTGATCTGGCCATCCTGATTCTGTGCTGTTGTTTTTTCCCTCCTTCGCAGTATGAGCATCATCGCGAACTCCATAGGGAGCCCTCAGTGTGGAGGTGTGATTCGTCGATCCCTCGTTTAAGCGCATGGAAAACAAACAGCACCAAAGAAAGACTCACCCACAGTTGGGCTTGATCACGCACTGACGGACTGCGCCCGCAGCTTCAAAGGGCGGTGTGATTGTGCAACTGCAGGTCAAATTACCGGAGGAAACAACCTCACTCTCCTCCCCCCATTTTATCTGGTGCCTGTGACTGCACCCTTAACGATCCAGGTTGAATGGTGTTAGCTCTGGGGTCAGGCAGGTCCATTGTTCGGCATATGCAGATGTCCAGGCAGAAAGAGAGGCTGTGCCCAGGCAGACCAAGATCTCACACCTTCCATGGTTGCTGCCTAGGCATAATTCTGAGGTCAGCCTCTCTGGGATCCAACTTTGTTGTACTTAGATCAAGTCTGCCTGGCATATGATGATGATGATGATGAGATGATGATACTGGATTTATACCCCACCCTTCACTCAGAGTCTCAGAGCGGCTTACAATCTCCTTTCCCTTCCCCTCCCCACAACAGACACCCTGTGAGGTAGGTGGGGCTGAGAGAGCTCTTTCCCGAGCTGTCCTTGAGGGAACAGCTGTGACAGAACTATGGCTTGCCCAAGGTCATCCAGCAGGTGCAAGTGGAGGAGTGGGGAATCAACCCCGGTTCTCCCAGATTAGCGTTCGCGCACTTAACCACTACACCAAACTGGCTCTCATACCAAACTGGTGTGAGCTTTTGGGGTGAACTCCTGGGGTACTGTAAAATGGGAATGATCTCCTCCATATTGCCTCTCAATAAAGAGAGGGGTGGCCAGGTAGGGCTTTAGCTGTTGTTGGGCAGTCAGTCCGACTCTAGGACCTGGTGTTACAAGCCGTGGCTGGTTGGCTTAGAATGAGCCAATTGAAATTGAATCCGATGAATCCCTTGCTGAGGCCCCTCCCCTCCCCTCCCCTCCCCTCCCCTCCCCTCCCCTCCCCTCCCCTCCCCTCCCCAAGCCCTGCCCTCTCCTGGATCCACCCCCAAAGTCTCCAGGTATTTTCCAACTCATATCTGGCAATTTTAGGCACAGACCTGATCAAAAGTCCATACGGTGGCCAGGAAGATTTTTTAAATGTGTAAATGGGGCCTCGGAAAGACAGCCTCCCTTGGTGTGGGACTTCCAACAGGCCTGCCACAAGGAACATCTGTTGAGAGTCTCTAGTCCTTATTATGGCCCCCTCGTAAATTCAGATTTCAATGTCATTTCAAAGCTGAGCTGAACTGTGTGATCCAAGGAAAAGCCTCCTTGTAAACAACTCCTCATCAGAAAGCGGATGTTTGTGAATTTATGTGAAAATCACATGCTGTTGGGGCGTGGAGGTGAGAACACATGTTTTCTCAGAAGATTCTCAACATTAGGGACATTAGCTCTTCAGAAGAGCTTAATGTGAGGCCAGTTTGGTGTAGTGGTTAAGTGCATGGACTCTAATCTGGGAGAACCGGGTTTGATTCCCCACTCCTCCACTCACACCTGCTGGATGACCTTGGGCAAGCCATAGTTCTATCACAGCTGTTCTCTCAAGGACAGTTCTGAAAAGAGCTCTCTCAGCCCCACCTACCTCACAGGGTGTCTGTTGTGGGGAGGGGAAGGGAAAGGGATTGTAAGCCGCTCTGAGACTCCAAGTGAGTGAGTGGCAGGGATTGAACCTGGGACCTTCTGCATGCAAAGCAGATGCTCTGCTACTGAGCCAAGGTCTCTGACATCAGTTCCCCTGAAGAAAATGGCTGCTTTGGATGGTGGACTCTGGGGCATTGTACCCTGCTGGTGTCCCTCCTCTCCCCAAACCCCACCCTCCCCAGGCTCCACCCCCAAATCTCCAGGTATTTCCCAAGCCAGAGCTGGCAACCCTATTTTTTTACTAACATCTTGGCCACCAAGGAAGACCTTCTCCGCAGTCTCCGCCCCCCCTGTAATGTAGCAAACAGCTAAAGATGTTTCCTCAATGGCTTTTGAAGGCTGGTGGCTACAAACTCAAGGACGCCCCCTGCCACTGCTTGGGTGGCAGCTGGAAAGGAGCCCCTTTTTCTGGATTTGGACTGTCGCCAGCAGAAGAGACAGAAGTCTGAGTTTTTGCAATGAGCTGGAAGGCTGGAGCATGCTGTTTGTTTTTCGGGGGACTGCGGTTGCTTTGTAGGCCTGCATCATGTGTTTGAGTTGCGCTGAGCGTCTGAGACTTGCACTTGTGCTCATCCGCTCCCTTTGCTCAGCTCGGGTGTATTTGTAAATAAACAGATGTCACAAAAATACCATCCGTCTCTCCTCCTCTCTCCTTTCAAGGAGACTAAACTGCCGCTTGGGGGAAATGAGGAGCCGTTAAATGATATACAGAACCTGCTGTTAGTTCATTGATTTGCAGGTTTCAGGGAGAACTTGCCACTAGGACATGTAAGACAGGGCAAAGAAGGTTACTGAAGACACCCTGACTCTCACCTTGGTCTGGGTTGGCTGATCCTGCTTAGAAAGAGCAGAAGAACCACAAGCCGTCCGTGTCAGAAACTATGACAGGGAATGCATATGCATACAATAATATTCTAACGTAGGACAGCAGGAACCAGGGGAGAGGGGAAAAGGAGGCTCTGTAAGTAACAGGGGCGTTGTCCAACCACCACAGTTGTACTGGTCTTGCCACCAAAATAAAACGAAGGTACATAACATTTCTGCTAATCAGTACACTGTCACTGGCTGGAGGTATGTGCTTAATAGCTTGTTCTGCTGTGGCATTTGCAACTCGGTGACTGAGGTTTGGGGAGAGTTTATTAGCTCTCCCTATCAATAAAAGACAGAGGAAGCTTGACCTCCTTTGCATCTGGCCACCCTATTCTGACCTGACCTGTATGGCCCAGGCAAGCCCAATCTCATCAGACCTTGGATGCTAAGCAAGGTTAGCCCTGGTTAATAATCAGATGGGAGACCGCCAAGGAAGGCCAGGGCCACTACACAGAGGCGGGCAACAGTAAACTTCTTTGCACATGAAAGCTTCTTCTTTGCCCGTGAAAGTTACACTTTGAATAAAACTTTGTTGGTCTTCAAGGTGCCACTGGACTTTGCGCTGCTGTGCTTTTTGGACCAAAATTGGAAGATGTTCCTATTCAGCAGCTGTGCATTTGACACCAGGCACATGACTTTCATCTTTAGAGGCCTAACATACACCTCTGCCTTGTGTCTATTGCTCTTGCTACTTCACTTTACTTTTCTTGGTCCTGTATTAATTTATTGGTTATCTTACTGTAATATGTAATATTGTAACATGTGTACCTCAAACTGTTTGACCTCTGAAGAAGGCCGCCAATAGGGCTGAAACGCATCAGGTCATTTGCATTGACCCTTTGGGCCAGTTTGGTGTAGTGGTTAAGTGCGTGGACTCTGATCTGGGAGAACCGGGTTTGATTCCCCACTCCTCCACTTGCAGCTGCTGGATGACCTTGGGCAAGCCGTAGTTCTGGCACAGCTGTTCTTGAAAAAGAGCAGTCTCTGTCAGAGTTCTCTCAGCCCCACCTACCTCACAGGGTGTCTGTTGTGGGGAGGGGAAGGGAAAGGAATTTGTAAGCCACTCTGAGACTCCCTTGGGTAGTGAAGGACGGGGTTAAATCCAATCTCTTCTTCTCTTGTGTTCAGCCCCCTGAACTTTTCTGCCAGGCTTTCATTGGGCCTTTATTTGTTTTTAACTGCCTTTCTAATAAATACATGCATTTTTGTACAAGTTTTAACTAGGTTTTTAATACTGGCCCTATATTAGACTTCTTTCTTACACTTGTGGTTCTTGATTCCGGTTTTTGGGTCAGGTTTGTTTTCCCCCTCCCTGTGTCTCACAGCACGGCCACCCACCGGAACTGTTCCGCTGCAGACCGAGAGGGCTATCCTCTCAAACGATCCTGTGGGTCCCTGCGTGAATTCTGAAAAGCCTTGGCGAAGGCGGGGTTTCCTCCGCAGCCTCCATTCCCAGGCTTTCTATCAGCATCTCAGTTGGCTCTCCAGACCTAGTCCTCAAAGGGCAAGGGAGACAGGCCGCATTCCTGCATTATCACACTTCCCCCTTCCCTCCCTTCCTCCCGCCCATGCCAGGGGAGCCGAGGAATGCAGAACCTCCCAGAAGCCAGTGGGAATGGCTCCCAGAGAGAACCTGACCCGTTTCGGAAGCTTATCATCCACCACCTGCTCTCCCAGTGAAAGAGGGAGGGGGGAAGGAAGTTGAGTCCCCCCCTTTTTCTGGCATGGAAACTCAGCTAGAAGACAGTGAGAAGCGGGAGTGCAGAAAGATCAGTCCATGGGTGCTTTGAGGCCAGCATCCTGTTTCCCAGTGGCCAGCCCAGCAAGTCGGGCAGAAAATATCACCCTTGTCTCCATCACGGCCATGACACGGACGGGTTCCGGGATAGCAAAAAACCTTTCTGCCAGACAGAATCCTTCTCATCAGTCTCAGGCAAAGGACAGGAGTCTTGAGTTCTTGGTGTGACAGCTGTGAACACTTTGATTGCCTCCTCCCCCCTCCACCACTGAAAATTGGTCAGTAATATTTGTAATACTTAAGAGTCTCCCAATGCCTGTAATCTGTAATAACTGAAAATCTCCACCAGGGGTAAATAATCTTTACAAATGTCCACGAAGGGTTTTTTTTTTTTTTTTTGCTCTCCTTTAAAAAATTGGCTTGTTTTCTCCATTTGCTGTGGAACTCAGTTATGAGCAATAATATTTTCCTCCAAAATTCGTAGGATTCTGAGAAGGATCAAACACTACACTTCCAGTAAAACGCGACTCCCTTGCTCCCTGCCAATCCGCTCGAATTAGTGGAAACAGAAAGACTTCCTCCAGATGCTCAGATCGGGGGCTCAGGAGGAAAGCCCATATGGAAAACTGAACAAAACAAGATTAAAAGCTCAATTAAAAAAGAATTAATCAGAATGTAATTTGTTGCTAGAAAATGGCTTGGCAGAGAGGGCTCGCTTGTCTGTGGCAGAACCCCCGTTCCACAGAGGAACAGATCTGAATGCCACACATTTCAGAGAATGTGCAAAGCAAAGAAGAGATTGGATTTATACCCCACCCTTCACTACCCAAAGGAGTCTCAGAGCAGTTTACAAACTCCTTTCCCTTCCCCTCCCCACAACAGACACCCTGTGAGGTAGGTGGGGCTGAGAGAGCTCTCTTGAGAACTGCCCTTGAGGGAACAGCTCTGAAAGAACTTATGACTGATGCAAGGTCACACCAGCAGGTACAAGCGGAGGAGTGGGGATTCAAACCTGGTCCTCCCAGATTAGAATCTGTGCTCCTCACCACTACACCAAACTGGCTCTCTGGAAATGTTTCCCCCTCCCGCAAGTAACAATTAGTTTCTCTTCCCTTGACTAAAGCTAAATTCAAAGTGCCGAGCTGAAGAAAACAGCATGTTTAAACTGAGTTCTGCAACAGGCCCCATTTTTTTTACTGGCAGCCCTTCACTTGCTTGATGTCCTGCCCATAAGTGGGTGGGGCTGACATCTGAGCTGTCCAATGACTTACTTTTATTAGCTGCCATTCATATGCTCCAAGCCCCGCCCGTTAGTTTGTCTCAGCTGTGGTGCTTCGATAACTCTGTTCCTTTAATCAGGTCTAGCGTTTGTAGGGATGTGTTGCTGGCGACCATAGGGCTGCCAAGTCAGCCCAGGGGGCGGGGGATCCCCTGCTACAGGGGTTCCTGTTCCTGAATGCTGGCCGGCGGGGGGAGCCCCACCCCTGAAGTCATCCAGTCAGGATGACTTTCCCCAGCATAATGATGTCACCCGGAAGTGACGTCATCACGTTGGGGACGTTGCCGGGACGACGCTCTAGCAATTGCCCCAAAACTCTATGGTACCATAGAGTTTTGGGGCGATTGCCAGAGTGTTGCCCTGGCAACGCCCCCAACTTGATGATGTCACTTCTGGGTGACATCATTGCGGTGCGCGCGTAAGCATGCGCGCCGGGGAAGCTCCCGGACCGAGGAGGACTCTCCCCCGCCGGTAAGTCTCAATGACTTGGCAACCCTAGGTGACCAGGATCAAGTTAATTCATGCCATACTATCCCCAATTAGCACGTATGGGTGTGAAAGGTGGACAATGAAGAAAGCTGGCAGGAAGAAAGTGGATTCGTTTGAAATGTGGTGCTGGAGGAGAGTTTTACGGATACTGGGGACCTCCAAAAAGACCAATCAGTGGGTTCTAGATCAAATCAAGCCTGACCCAGAAGCTAAAATTACTAAATGAGAAGACAGAAATTGCTGGAAAAGATAATAACGCTGGGACAATTTGAAGGCAGCAGGAAAAGAAGAAGACCCAACATGAGATGGATGGACTCAGTCAAGGCAGCTGTGGCCCTCAATTGCAAGACCTGAGCGAGACTGTTAACGACGGGATGTTTTTGAGCATATTAACTAACAGAGGCCCAATCTGCATCTAGCATTCGCTCCACAGTTTTACCAAACCCATGCTGGAACAGAAACTCCCCTTTACATCGCATGCCACTTCCACTTCAATTGATTGTCGGATTTTATGGCAGTGTCCAGACTGCATGCTGCTTTCCCTTTGTTCGATCCCTTGGTTTTATGGAATTGCCTGCATAGATTTATGGCCATTTGATGGCCATCAGGGGTGATTCTGCAGTCAGTACGGTGTTGGTATCTGAATGTGGTTTTGAGCCACATCTTTTCCTGTTCCAGTGTGGGTTTGGTAAAACAATGGAGCAAATGCTAGATGCAGATTGGGCCAGAGCTGCCATTGGTCAGAGCCAAATTGACAGCACTTCTCTCTCTCTCCCCGAGTGAGAGAGAGAGAGAGAGAGAGAGAGAGAGAGAGAGTCCACTCCAGGACTCGGTGGGCAGGAACAGAGAAAAAGGAAGTCTCTGCAACTCCAGACAAGAGAAAGAACTGGACTTAATAAACCGTGCTCCTGTTAGCCACGATGCTGCCTCCTTATTTTGATGCCTAGGATTAAGGACACAATATCAACCTGCCCATTAAAGAAATGCATTTGAGGAAGTACACCCAAACCTGTATAAAATACCATGGTGGTGGAAAGTGATGTCAAGTTGCAATTGACTTATGGTTACTCCATAGGGTTTTTGAAGTAGGAGACTAACAGAGGTGGTTTTCCATTGCCTGCCTCTGCGTTGCGACCCTGGACTTCCTCACTGGTCTCCCATCCAAGTCCTAACCAGGGCCGACCCACCTCAGCTTCTGAGATCTGATGAGATGGGGCTAGCCTGGGCCATCCAAGTCAGCTCATAAAATACCATACACAAAAGTTTTGTTCCTTAAGACACTGCAGGGCTTTTTGGCTACAGCAGATTACCAGAGCTATCCTTCTGTAATTTGGCATATATGTTGCTGGACAGCAGCCTGCCAAACCGCTATGTGCTCGTAATGTCCCTCATTTGGAGGATGAAAAGGACCTAAATGAACTGGACTGCTTCTCCAAGCAATCTGGATAGGATCAGGTTTTCTTTCCAGCTCTCCCTGCTTCACACTATGGTTCATTGTTTACAGCAATCCAAATGAGAATACATCGCTGCCATTGGTATTTGGAATGTAATGGTTTCAGTTTCATAAACAACTGTCTGGTAGGGAGCAAAGAATGGTGTGACACACCTTCCAATGGAAACCCATGGAAGTTACTTGATAGGTGCCCTCTTAAAGTGCATATGTGTTTCAGACTTAGGGCCTATCACTGCCAAAGACTTGCATAGTTTCAAGAGTCATGCCATCTTCCCTAGGAACTCTGGGGACTGTAGTTCTTTAAGGCAGGGGTCCCCTACCTTGTTGATCCTGTGGGCATTACTGGATTTTTAAAGAAGAGGTAGTGGGGACCATCACAAAACAGACAGCACAGGGACAGAGGAAATCACAAAACATTGGTAGGCTCCAAGCCGAGTGTCCTTCTGAATGATGATCCAGACAGACCCGAAGGCAATGCCACCTGACCTCTTTGGAGATACCTCCTGCTCCAGTGAGGTGAAGGAAGACCAGGATTGGTTCATCAGGCAAGAAGTACTTTGAGGAAGAAGGTCATGGGCACCAGGAAACATATTGGTGGGTGCTGAGTTGGGGACCAGGTACTCTGACTAGGTACAATAGGGATTGGTACTCTGAGATGGGAAGTTTTTGAAGATCTGGGGGTGGGAAATGGTGAGGGTAGGGTTTGGGAAAAGGATGGACCTCAGCAGGGTGTAATAGCATAAGTTCCACCCTGCAAAGCAGCCATTTTCTCCAGGGGGCTCTGTAATTCCAGATCAACTGTAATTACAGATCAACTGTAATTCCAGGAGATTTCCAGGCCCCACCTGGATGCTGGCAGCCCTCAGACTACTTCTGTCAGGGAACTCTGTACTGTCACCGAAAGACAACTTTTAGAACTCTTTGGGAAGATAC
This sequence comes from Lepidodactylus listeri, assembly GCA_029233225.1. Taxonomy (NCBI): domain Eukaryota; kingdom Metazoa; phylum Chordata; class Lepidosauria; order Squamata; family Gekkonidae; genus Lepidodactylus; species Lepidodactylus listeri. The sequence goes on from JARCFY010000014.1 coordinate 60,294,229, forward strand.
CATGATGCTGTAGCTGGTATAAAACTACTATAACTTTGTAAGGAATCTGATACCCTCAGTGCAGAGTAGAAAGGGTACTGAGAATTCTCTATTAGACAGAAGTACCCCCTCTCAAAACTGCAGGGTTATGTCTGTGGAACAAATGAACTGATCTCTCATCCTGACTTGGAATGGGGTGTGGGATTCTTCTTAATTATTTGTTGAAAATGATGTTCATCTCTTCCAAGCCATGCTTTAATGGATGAACCTCCATAGAAAAGCCCAGGTTTTTGCAATCCACCAAACACACACACACACACACACACACAAATGGAAATTTACTGATACAATAGATGGCTGGCTTAGATAGTTTCATTTTCCCAAATGGATAATAGAACACTTTCTTGAAAGAAGCCCTGGATAGAGGGAAGGTGGATTTTTAAAAAAAAATCCTATACTGCTTAACTGAACTCTAATGAGTGACTTTAAGTCTCTAGAAAGAAGGATTTTCTCGCTTTCCGGTAAACGTCAGTTGCCATGGAGAAAGGCCCTGGAACAAGCCAAATTCGAAACATTGGAAACCACAGCTGGATTGACTGTAGCCATATCAAACAGTTAATTAGAAGTGCTTCACCATGTGTTTCCCATTCCCTGGAAGGGTTTGAATCAATTGCCCCATGATTTATCACCTGTTTTCTGTGCTAACCTTTCAGCTCAGCTTCGGTGCACGTGTTGGAAAAGGGATTTGGCGCCGTATGGCATAAGTAGGAGAAGTAAGAGAGAAAGGATTAATTTTTTTTCTTCAAATGATCAAATTACCAGCTCCCCTTCAGACAAAGATTAATCTGTCCATGGAACGATGTGCTGATGACAGAACATCTCTGGATACGTTTGAGGTTCCATGGAAGATTCAGTCACTGTATAGGGCAGAGTGAAATCCCATGCTTTGCTTGGATATTTACATCGTAGGAGAAGTGGACGACCGTAAGATGACAATTTCAGATGGCAATATGGATCTTAAAGGCTGATTCATTTTGCACTGAGCCTGAGATGTGTGTGGGGTTTGGACCAAGGGTGAGACATCCAACTTTCCACCAAAATCTCATCAATGTCTCGACGTGTGAGGTAGTCGACTTGTCCCGTAAACTGCAGACACCTCGTTCCAAAGGGCAGTGGTGGCGGGGATAATGCAGTGACATGGCTCAGAGCTAGAAAGCATTTAGAGAGCATGCTGAGCGGCCAGATCTGGAGCTAGAGGAACATTTTTCCAGAATAGGAAATCAGAATGAAGCTCTAGGAAAAATAGAGAGAACCTGACTCCATAGGAGTCCCATTCCCCTGGTGGGGGCGGGGATCTCCTGCAGTCCCCTGCTCCTGTTGCCCACTAGGGAGACATTTTTAAAAAAAAAAAACCATATTGTCATATATGGTGCCACATGAGTTCTGGTAACAATGTGGAAGCGACAGAGTTAGATTTAGGAACCACTGGAAACGTAATGGTAAAACCATAGTGTTCCTGGCAATTCCAAGAACGGTCACTTCCAGGTTTTTTTTCCTGGAAGGAATGTGGTACATAACTGGTGCCATCTCCCCCCCCCCCCCCCCCCCGGGTATCCCCGCTCACAGTCTCAACTCTGGGTGCCAGAAACTACCTTGCAGCCCTAGTTCTCCAAAATCATCTTTACCACTTCTGCTCCTAAGTGGAAGCTGGTAAGTTGGCATTGAATGGCACAGAATAGGTGCAGGGTGCTTTTTCGAGACTGGGCAGGAGAGCAAAAGAGGCAATCAGATAGCCCTGCTTCCAATAGTCTTATCAGTAGGCGTCCCATTTACCTGCCCAGGTTTACAAGCTGCACTGGTTGTATTGTTTGGGTGAAATATAATTTTTTTCTATGTGTTGTTTGGGTGAAATATATTTTTGATAATATTTAATACTAACATTTAGAGAACTGTAAAAGAAAAAAGAATAAAGCATTCAATTGTTTTACCGTACACATATATTTATTGTACACGGTGATATGTATATATTTGGTATTTCTTCCTAACCCTGTGACCCTCTATTTCTGTATGGCAACCTATGTAGAAGGGACAGCCTCTAATTTCTGATACTTGCCCCCTGTTCAGTCAGTATTCCCATTTAGTTCTTATTTTTGCCTTGTTCAAAATGTTTTTTGTGCACATCCTCAGCGTGTCGTCATTTCTCCGTAGTCAAGTCCCTCTCCCAAACTCTCTCCAAGTCCATGCAGTGGGAGGTGGAGGCGTTTCACCGGTGGTGTGCATGCGTGCAAATGCCAGGCGCATAACCTTGCAAGCAACGTTCTTTCTGTGGCCTGCCATTTCATTCAGTCTCTGGGGCTGCTGAGGTACACTTTCTTGACCACATATTTTCTGGGCAATTTATGTTTTTCCAATCTGTCACTGATGAGAGCAAACACCCTTTTGGTTTCTAAATCAAAGAGAGAGGGGTATTGCAGAAAACATTAATACATCAGGCAGCAAGGCATCATGGTGGGTGGAGGAGAGACTGGGCACTGATCTGCACAAGAATCCACGTTTTCGCCTGTGAAATGTTGGAGAGTTTGAGCGACTCCCAAGTCATCTGCGCTGGCAGTCGTTCAGACCAAGGCTTCTGTTGGGCCCGCACGTCATCAGTTGTGATGCATGCCAGGAATGCCAAAATTCGCAGGGAAGCCTTTTATCCCACAACAGGAAGCACACACAAGGCATAATTAAAATGGAATTGTGTGGACTTATGCTACATCCCACATAAATAAATGGAACCTTGTTTTTCCCTTTTCGGTGGCTGCTAATGCGCTTGCAGTGGATGAAGGAGAGATCTGCTCGTTTTCTTTTCTGTCTTGAATGCTCAGTTGGTCCTTGGTGAGGCAGGAATCGCTTTAATTATTCGAGGCCTCTGTTGCCTCCCAACTGGTAGACAGTGTTTACATTTGGTAAAAGGGGTCATTACAGCTCTTTTAATTGCCAGCCTTAAGTGGGTAGAAATTGTGTGTTGTGCTGATGTGTACCTGACTTGATGTGTTCAGAGCCTCCCAAGATGATTTCTCCCCACTCTAGTGGATTCTCTGAGATCCGGTACTATAAACATAGGATAGGGTTGCCAACTTCCAGGTGGGGCCTGGGGATCCCCTGCTTTTATAACTGACCTCCAGCTGACAGAGATCAGCTCCCCTGGAGAAAATGGCTGCTTTGGAGGGTGGACTCTATGGCATTATACCATGCGGAGGCCCCTCCCCTCCCCAAACCCCACCCTCTCCTGGCTCCACCCCCAAAGTCTCCAGGTATTTTCCAACCCAGACTTGGCAACCCTAACATAGGATAATATTAGGGCTGCCAAGTTATTCCTCCCCCCATCAGTCCCTGCTCCTGTGTCTTTTAAGAACACCTTCATCCCCAGCAGGCAATCCTACCTGGCTCTCTGCAGCTGCTGACCAAGTTGATAAAAGGCACAAGCTAGTAAGGCTTTTCTAAAAGCTAGGTGGCAACAGGGGCATAGACTTTGTAAATCCCCGGGGGGGGGGCTCTTTCGTGCGCACGGGACCATGTCCCCGCTGCTTCTCCCCCCCCGGGCCCCAGGGAGGTAGACCCGGTTTTGGCAGCCAGCTGGCCGGCTGACAGCCGCGCACGCGAAGCGCGGGACCATGTACCCGCCACCTCTCTCCCCCTCCCGCCCCAGGGAGGCAGGAGGGCAGGCCGGGGGTGGAGGGGAAGGAGAGGCGGCGACGGCAGCCAGCTGGCTGGCTGACTGGCCACCGGCGGGTGCTCCATTTTGCCGGGGGTGGCTGAGCCCCCCCCCCGGGAAATTTTGGGGGAGGCTCGAGCCCTCGAGCCCCCCCGTAGTTGACACCTATGGGTGGCAACACTAATTACTGCTAAAAAGAGGCAAAAGTAGAGTTGCCAGCAGTGTTCCCTCCAAGCTGAGTTAGTGTGAGGTAGCTCACAGTGTTTTAGCCTCTGGCTCACAGATTTTTGTTTTAGCTCAGGAAGGAGCAAATTAATTGATGCAGTAGCCAAATCGCTCGCTCACAACTTTAATGCCAGTAGTTCAGAAAGTAGAATTTTTGCTTACAAGACTCCACAGCTTAGAGGGAACATTGGTTGCCAGCCTCCAGGTGGTGGCTGGAGATCTCCTGGGATTACAGTGGATCTCCAGACAACAGAGATCAGTTCCCCTGGAGAAAATGGCAGCTTTGGAAGGTGGGCTCCAACTTCTAAGCCTTCCCTTCCCCAAACCCTACCCCACCCCAGACTCTGCTAAATCTCCAGTTTGGTGTAGTGGTGAGGAGTGTGGACTCTCATCTGGGAGAACCAGGTTTGATTCCCCACTCCACTGCATGCAGCTGCTGGTGTGACCTTGGGTCAGTCACAAGTTCTCTCAGAGCTACTCTCTAGAGTGGTCCTTGAAAGAGCTCTCTCAATCCCTTCTACCTTGCAGGGTGTCTGTTGTGGGGAGGGGAAGGGAAAGGAGATTGTAAGCTGCTCTGAGACTCCTTCGGGTAGAGAAGGGTGAGGTTTAAATCCATTCTTCTTCCTCTTCCTCCTCCTCTTGCTCTCCCTCTCCCTCTTTCCTGACCCAGAGCTGGCAGCCCTAGGATATCTACAGACAGCAGTTCTAGCCAATGCTCCCTCTAGGCTGTGGAGTCTTGTGAGCAAAAATTCTACCTGGTGAGCTACTGGTGTTAAAGTTGTGAGCAAGCAATTTGGCTACTGCATCAATCAGTTTGCTCCGGAGCCATCCTTCCTGAGCGAAGACAAAAATGTGTGAGCTGGAGGCTAAAAAACTGGGAGCTAGCTCACACTAACTCAGCTTAGAGGGAACACTGGTTCTAGCATATATTCTGGTTTCCAAGAAGAAGGAAAATGGCTCAAAAATACTTTGGCTTGTTTTCATTTGTCTTTTTCAGCTTTTGAAAAGCTAAGCTGTATGATCAGCAGATTTCTTGTGTGCAGAAAGCTAGCATTCCAGGGAGATGGGTCCCAAGCTGTCCTTCACTCTGACTTAATGGCTTGCAAAGCACAGGGAGTTCTTCCTTAATTGGGGCGGGGGGTACTTGAATGTGTAACATCCTCACTGCGAAGTCAGTAGTAACTGCAGAAATTTCATGCGGGTCTGCTCATCATGTATTTCTTATCTGATCTGCCTCCTGGATTTCTTATGAGCAGTTACACAGAAGCTGTGCTTTACCCCAGAGGTGGAAGCTGGTCATGGTAGCATTAATTTCCCGAGTCTTGCTGGCTTCTAAGAAATGCATAAGGGTTTTTAATAAGGTGTGACTCAAGCCAGGGCTAAGTCCCCTGAAACCTTGGCAAGAGATGTTCAGAGATGGTTTGCCATTGCCTGCTTCTGCGCGGCGACCTGGTATTCCTTGGTGGTCCCCGTTCCAAATCGTACACATGAGCCAACACGGCTTAGCTTCCAAGATCTGATGAGGTCAGGCTAGCCTGGGATATCCAGGCCAGGGCCGCCACCACAACTTCTGCCTACATCAAATATGGAATCGGGAGAATGGATTTACGCACTATAGTTATGTGTTGTAATCCACAGTAATTCCAAAAGACTCTGTTGCAGCCCAAATAAACAGGAGTCTTGGGGCACCTTCAAGACTTAATCTTTTTTTTAATTCTAGCACCTCCTCGATCCCACTGCCCTGGACAAGAAAATCCAGGAAGTATTCCAGCATCTCTCTGGATCTAGCCTGAGTTTCCAAGTTCCAGTGTAAGTGGCTCCTAAGCAACCTTTTGAGCCCCCAATCTGACTGTAAAAAAAGTTACCTGCCCAAGGAGCAAACAAATCCAGATGTTAAGATTTGGTTACTGAAATGCTACAAATTGGCTGTAATGGAGAAAAACAATTATTAAGGGAATCTAGAGTTCAGTGGAACACCCCCCAGGAGAAGTAACATCCTTTTTATCAATTTTCAGCAAGCTTTTGGACAAGTATATGGATTTGAGAAGGTGACTGCAGGTGTAGAAAAGATCTCAAGTTGTCAGAAATGCGACTTACTTATAATTCGCAAGCATTGTATATGAATGTTGGCTTGTGATTTGCGCTGCCGTGATTATGCAACAATATTAATTCAAAAATAACCTCCCAATCACATCCCTTGCCTTTTATAATTATTAGGCTAATTGCTACGTGAAAAGGTATGGGGCAGGCTGAAGTAATGGGCTTCCTAGCTGGGATTTGTTCTGGCCTCATTCCATAAAGCACCTCTGCAGTCCTGGGGTTTTTGCAGCTTTGGAGTTTATTAAAAAGGCTGTGCAGGTTTGGAGTTTTATTAATTTTTAATAGGGTATTATGCGCACCCCCCCCTCTCCTTTTGGCTATTTGTTTCAGCAATCTCTCCCGAGGGACATCTCAGTTTGAGTGCTTGGATGTCGGACAGAATGACATCAGATAAAAACTCAGAGGAGTTTATTATTATTTTTTTGAAAGTAAAGGATAGGCTTATTCTTAACAACATTTGTTGGCAAAACATATCAAGTGAAATGAAACACGCTATACAGTACCAATCAGCAAGGCTGTCTGAAACTGCGAAAATGCAAACCATTTCCTTCTCCACCCTTAAGTGTGTAAAAATACCAGAATGCCCCAAACACAAATGCACATAGACCCACTTCTGCAGTTACTTACAGTGCAGTCCTAAAGAGAGTCATACCATTCTAAGTACAGTTACGGCCTGGACTTCAAGAGATTTAGGAGGGTGGTTAGGATTTTACTGTAAAGCTCCCAGAGGCGTGTGCACATTTTCCAGATAGATAGACAGACAGACAGACAGACAGACTTAAGCAGTGAAATGGCTAAATTTGCAGATGACACAAAGTTGTTCAGGGTGGTAAGAACCAGGGAAGATTGTGAGGCACTCCAAAGGGATCTGTCGAGGATGAGCGAGTGGGCATCAACGTGGCAAATGGGGTTTAATGTGGCCAAGTGCAAAGTGATGCACACTGACTCCCTCCATTGGGTCTTCTTTGGTTCTTACTTTAATTCAGCTAAAAGGTTGCCTGACTCCCATCCCCCCTTCTTGTCTGGGCTAACAGATGCTAGGGAGAAGGAATGTCTATATGGGAATAGTGTAGAGGGAAAGGGTTAATCCCCTGAAACCAGTATTGCAGTGCTCATTTCCTCCGCATCCACACCTTCCATCCACTGCAGCAGGTCTGATCCACCTCCTATCCCTCCTGTCCAGTATTGCAGGTCCTATCCATCCCCTCTCCGTGTCTAGTACTGCAGGTCTGATCTACCCCCCATCCCCAACCAAAGCATGCTTGTAAGAAAAATGAAGACTGTTGAAAGGTCTCAGATCCATGTTGATTATCTCTTACTTCTTATTAGTTTTGGACACGAAGACCATGGGGTGCATTTTGACCTGCAGCTTCGCACAATTCCCCCCACAGCTTCAGTGATCCTGTTTTTTGTGGATCACTGAAGGAGGAAATTGGAGGAAATTGTGCGAAGCTGCGGGTCAAAATGCACCCCACGGCAAATAGTGAGAAACTGAAGCACGCAATCAGGGCAAAGGGAAGACCAACGGCAAAGCAGCGCCTGGTGTGAAATCGGTCTAAGTCTGTCTGTCTGTCTGTCTGTTTCTCTATGTATTGCTGACTGCAGAGTACACACAGCATAGCAAATACTTCCTTGTGTCTAGTGGAGGCAATTGCAGAATTTGCTTTTCTCCTCTTCAGTCTGTACAACTGCTGTACAACTGCTGTCATATATGCCAGCATGTGCAAGCAAAACATTTACCTCTGTGCCTAGCACTTGGGAAAATAGAATAGGAAGGAAACAGGAGCCAATGCATGCATATAGAATCAACGCTAGAGAGCCACCAGTGAGCATGGTGTAAATTTGGAATGACAGTTGCACAATCCTCTTTAGTTGCAAAATCTGTGTGTAACTTTGCTGACTGGATAAGCTGTCTGCCAGTTACATATCTTCCGAGTCACTCTCTCCTCACTCTCTTCTGCCCCAAAACGTCTTCAGCTTCAAGCCAGGCATATGTCAGAGTAATAGCCAGATCTAACTTTTGCAGGATGGGGGTTGTAATGAGTGAAGTAGCCCCTAAGCTGAGGGATCACCTCCATTGTAGAGGGTGGCCTGGATGACCCCGTTGGATGGTTCTGCCAGTGTAAATGGAGGCAGAGGAACAAAGAAGGCTTTCTTCCCATGGATATGCCCGTTGTTCTCATGGAAGTTCCCCTGCCTGCCTCCTTTTTTCTCTCCATTCAAGGCTCCCAAATACGTATAAACCTTGAGCTGGCATTCCTGGCTCCTTGTAAAACATGGTCTATTGCCATCTAATAAATAATATCTCCATTATGTAAGCAACCATAAATCAGACCAGGGAATGAAAGTTTGATACAGAGAGCAGAACGTGATTTTTCAGTTCTTTCTCCTCTCATTCCTTTTTCTCGCTTTTGGCACAGGCTTGATGTTCCCAGACCTTGGAGAGCTGAGAGCGATGTCCGTTTTACTGATCCGGCACTATCGCCGCGAGTCTCCATTTGATACACTGTGATACCCGCGTGGGAACTGGCCTTGCCACCTTCATTACAGCAATGGGAGGGGAGGCGAGGGGGGCAGGGTTCCTCACTGGAAACTGCGCTCAAGACATATCCTGGCAAAAAGCAGTCTGAATGTGTAATGCAGTTAGAGGAAGAGGTTTGCACACAGACTGAAAAGACTGCATTTCCCTGTTTGAAGCAACAAGTTATGTGTGCAAATAGGTCAGATACGCAGATTGAGTTTCTGCTTCTTCCAGGGTGGGGGAATTCCTTCCAGGCTATTCTGCGTATTTTGCTATGCCGGTTGTTTGGTTACCTATAGCTTTTGCCAAGCAGAGCTTTTTTTTAAAAAAAATATGTTGATTTACGTGTGTGCGGATGTGATAATTGGCTGCCTGTCAAAACTGATCTGATTTAGAAAAATACGCCAAATCAAGAGGAAACAAACATAGGGTCCGTTGTCTGGCCACAGTTAGCTTTGATGAGATTGCATGCTACAGCCCTGGACTTCACTTTGCCTACATTTTAGGGTGTGATCCTCAAGGGTCAGCCAATGCCGGCAGCCTAACCCACCTCACAGGGTTGTTGTAAGGTTAACAAGGAGGAGAGGAGCTGCTTTGAGTCCCCACTGGGAAGAAAAGTGGGGTATAAATCACGTAAATTAATAAATAAAGGCTGCCTTCACACTGGGGGCTTGGCGCGATCTGTCGGCGCCTCTGTTTCTGGCGGTTTAAATCATTGCGGGAAAGGGTGACCAGGCAGCACACCCTGTAGCGGTTCCTCCAAATGTTGGTCCCATGCTGAAGCATCCACATTACTGGCATCTCAACCATGGAGTGTGGCCCTTGCTGGCAAAGGGCATCACTCACGCTCACCATTGAGCTGGCTACATATTTGTCTTCAGTGGAGGGAAAGAACTCTAGAAGGGCATTTGCCCTAGCTGGATGTTTTGCCCTTCCACCTGCGGTGGTTCAAGGCAGGTGCAATAAAAACTCCTACCTTGAAAGGCTATGTTCATACACTTCATGGGAGGTTGAATCAGTAGAGTTTGTGTTTTTCAGTTGCCCATTCTACAGAGAGGCTCGTCTTAAAATTATTACCCCATTAGCTGATAGGATACCTGGTCACATTAATGCAAACAAAGCAAGGCTTCACTGGCTCCTATCAGATAAGAGTGCAGAAATTACACATTCAGTTGCTGAGTTCTGTGCACTGATTCTTTTTAGATTGCGGGAGTTGCATTTTAAAAGTTTTTACATTTAGATTTTTATTCTCTATACTATCTCTGTTTTTCTCCCTCTTTCTCAATTTATGTTTATATTGTATGCTGGTCTTAAGACTGTAATAATAAACTAATTAACTAACTAACGAGCTCACATGCGGTTATGTGCACATCCCTACAGGGTGAAAAAAGCTCCCCCCAATTGAGACAGAAGTGACTGTTCACACTTCCCATCCGGCATCTGTTTGCAACAGGAGGTGGTGGTTTTCAGATATCAGGAAAAGCAGAGTGGAAGTGATGGCATACGTAAAGACCAGACTTTCCCTGGTGTTGGCAGACTCCACTTCCAGGGTGGGCCAGACCCGGGTGCCAATGACTGGGGCACAGAAGGCAGTGGCAACACAACAAATCTGCAATGGCAACACAACAATATTGGTGCAAACTGCTTGTGTGACTGCAGCCAAAATGATGCACACAGTCACTGTAAAGCGATTAGGATGTCAAACCTAGGACCCTAGAAAATCCTGGGCTGATCACTCTTTCAGGGGGTCGCCTACCTCTCTGGGTTGTTCTGTGGATAGAATGGGGCAGAGAGAACCACCTTCACGAAGACTGCAATCCCAAACTGAGTTGCATCTTTTAAAGTCCACTGAAGGGTATTGTCAGAATCTGACATTTCCCGGGTGGGAGGTGATTTCCCCGACTCAGTCTGTGTCACCCACTCTGCTGGAGAGCTCATTACTGCTGTTGAAACTGTTATCTGCTTTGCTTTTATATGGCCTTGGCTTGTTGTCTTAATGGCTACTCTGCCTTCCAGGTGCCTCTCTAACTGCAGCCTGGGAATCGCTGGGGAGGTTTTGGTGGGGTGCGGGAAGGAATGTGGGAGGAGCAATCGCACATTTGAGTGTGTTTTTCCTGGGAAGCTAAACGGACATGTAATGTAGTGCTATTTCTGACTAACCTGATTGGTGCCCCTCCTCCCTCTTTGCCTTTGAATAATGTATAACTTACAGCCCTTTGCTCTGGATCACTAACACAAAACGTGTTGACTACTATGGACCATTAAGAAAAAAAAAGGACTTTTAATTCCAGAAGGCCTGGCTTATTGGCTCTGCAAGGATTCTCACAAGTATAATTCTACTTAAGATTGCAGAAATAGGCGCTTTCACTTACACGGAATAACAGTTTCAGTTCACTTCAGTGACAGTTTACGAGTGGATTTTCGCCATTTCACACAGTAAAAATCCAGCCGCAAAGTGGATTGAAAGTGTGTTATTTAGTGTGTGCGAAAGTGGCCATTGTGGGATAAAAACTGATACATAGAATCACTCCTATACGTTAAAAAAAGGCCCACACACAGAGATTTCTTTATTTTATATCCCACCATTCTCCAGAGAGCTTGGGGGGCAATTTACATAGTCCCCCCCCTTGCTTTGATACAGCTAACTTATGATGACCCCTTATGGGGTTTTCAAGGCCAGAGACATTCAGAGGTGGTTTAACATTGCCTGCCTCTGCTTAGCTACCCGGGAATTCGTTGGTGGTTTCTCATCCAGTACTAACCAGGGCCAACCCTACTTAGGTTCTCAGATCTGATGAGAAAGGGTTAGCCTGGGCAGTCCAGATTAGGCCAAACCACGAACTATTACCACTACCACTACCACTATCACTACCACTACTACTACCACTACTACTACTACTACTACTACGTGGTGTGTGTACATACATATACACAGGGGTCCGTTGGAGTGGGAGCGCACAGGAGCTCAGCTCTGGGAGTGAGGAGCCCAGGGGGCGGGCACATGACCAAGCCCCGCCCCCTCCTCAGCTTCCCCAAACAGTGCAGAGGTGCAGCACCCCGGGGAAAGCCCTGCTAGGGTCTTTATTGTTTTTAATGTTTTGTTTTAATATTGATAATTTTATCATTGTTCCTTTTACGAGTGTGTGCCGTTTTTCCAGAGACTTGCTCAAGGTGGCATATACATTTTCTAAGTATACCATTTTTTATCTGGGCACATGGCACATAAGTACTGGAGAAATTTCACCAACCCTTCAGCAGCTTCCACCCCATCAGTTTGGTGTAGTGGTCAGGAGTTGGACTCTAATCTGGGAGAACCGGGTTTGATTCCCCACTCCTCCACATGTAGCTGCTGGTGTGACCTTGGGCCAGTCACAAGTTTTCTCAGAGCTGTTCTCTCATGAGCAGTTCTCAAAAGACCTCTCTCAGCCCCACCTACCTCACAGGGTGTCTTGTTGTGGGGAGGGGAAGGGAAAGGGATGGGTGGTGCACATGTCCTGGGTATCTCAAGTCTACTTGAAACCTGGTGGTTTCAAGGGAGCAGGAAGAGAATGAGGGTGTGTTCTTTACGCTTATTTTTATTGCACAAAGTATTGGATGGGGAAGGGAATGGAGGAAGAGCAGGTCAGTTTCACTCACCAGTGGAGTGGAGCCTGAGGGGTGGGTGTTGCCTTCTGACACACTTCCGGTATGTTAGGGGCGTGACATATGCAAATGAGTTATGCAAATGAGTTATGCTAATGAGCTCCTGCACCTCTTTTTCTACAAAATGACCCCTGCATATACATATACACATATTTATTTTTATTTATTTGATTTACACCCCACCCTCCCTGCCAAAGGCAGGCTCAGGCCGGCTGACATCAGTTAAAATAGCTAAAAACAAAACATTTATAAAACCAGTCATAAAGTGCTAGTATACAATATTATATAGTGATGGCGAAAACATAATAATATATAATACATATATATTGCCCCATTGCGTAGACAGTCTTAGTTCCTCAAAGTACTTTTATTTGAAATCCTTGGATGGCAGATGTTTGGCGGTGTGCAAAAGTCACAATGTGTTTTCTGTTTTGCAGGAAAATGTGTATTTTGATTTTAAAATCTCAAAGAAATGACTGGGCGGGGAGACTCCCCTGGAAGAAATGTACAGCAGAATGGGAAGCTTATTTTCCAAAGGCACCAGATGGACGCATTTTATTATAATTGGTCATTTCTATAGGAATTGTTTATTAGGAACAGTGTTCTACCAAGCTGAGTATTGTGGGAGGCAACCAAGATGAGAAAGAAGGAATGTATTAGGAATGGAAGGGCTGTGGATCAGTGGTAGAGCATCTGCTTGGCATGCAGCAGGCCCCAGGTTAAATCCCTGGCATCTCCAGCTACAAAAAGAATAGATTGGAGAGTACCTAATGTGAAGGACTTGTACTTGAGATCCACCCTGGAGAGTTGCTGACAGTCTCAGTAGAGATTACTGACCTTGATGAACCAATGGTCTGAGTCAGTATAAGGCAGCTTCATGGGGATGCAGGATTTAGCCTGTGTGCTGCCACCTGGGCTTGGGCAGAAGGGCATTGTAAAAGTTTTACATGCTTCCCCTTGTCCATCAAGCTCCTTGGAAAGCAGTCAACAAATATTAAATCCATTTCAAATCGAGCTGCATCAAAAACAAAGCTACTGTGGTGGTGGAAAGTGCCATAAAGTTGCAGCCAACTCATGGTGATCCTGTCATGTTTTCCAGGCAGGAAACCAACAAAGATGGTTTGCCGTTGCCTGCTTCTTCATAGCAACCCTGGACTTTCCTTGGTGGTCTCCCATCCAAGTACTAACCACTGACAGCTCGCCCTGGAGAATCTGAGGAGTCAAGAACTGACTTCATAGTCGCATACATTCCTTCTGCACTGGTTCCCCCCCTCTGGTTTGTTTATTTGTGCATTCTGTATGCATTCTGCATCTACAAGCAAAACCTGCATTTTTTGAGCTTACTGGCTGCCAACCTCTCCCTCCCTCCATGACTGTGCACAAAAGAAAGGGAAGGGAGGGGGAAATCCAGGCTGACACATGCAAGAGTGACACACTGGGGAGCAGGGAATCCCCTAGTCCAGGGGTGGCCAAACTGTGGCTTGGGAGCCACATGTGGCTCTTTCACACATATTGTGTGGCTCCCAGCAGGGCAGCTGGGGAAGCAAAGGGGAGGCATGCCTTCCCTATCAGTCTTCCCTTCCCCAGCCAGTGTTCCCCTCCCTGGGTAGACTTGAGGTAGGGGGGAGCAGAGAAAGAAAGCAACTTTAAATGTGTTCTCAAAGCACCCCCCCCCCCCGGCCAGCTGGCTTGGAGAAGGCATTTGACTCTTTTAAATCCCTTCTCCAAGCCAGCTGGCATGGGGATGTGGGGGGCTTGGAGGATGCATTTAAAGTCAAAGTTCCTTTCTTTCCATCTCCCTCCCTCCCCCATCTATTTGCTTTCTTTCCACTTTCTTTCTTTCTATCTTTCTTCCCTCCCTCCCCATCTAAAGTTAGATGTGTTCTCCAAGCCCCACCACACCAGCAGACTGGCTTGGCTCAGAGAAGGCATTTGTCTCTTTAATTTAATATGCAAACTTGCATATTTTTCAATTAAAAATGTGTGTGTTCATGTCTTGTGGCTCTCAAACATCTGACATTTATTCTATGTGGCTCTTATGTTAAGCAAGTTTGGCCACCCCTGCCCTAGTCCTTTATATTTACTAATTCCTTCTTATGCTCTCTCTGGCTTTTTAAAAGTTCGCCTGATCAAGAGGACATGTCCTATTTTGAGAGAGAGGCGGAAACGGGGGAGGGCAGTGGGCAGCACTTAAATACTCGTAGAAGCAATTCTACTTTAGAAAGGATTAACGATTCAAAGGTGGATGCGGACAAAGAACCGCAGCAAAAGGAGTTTTGGTAGCTGCGGGGCAGGACTGTGCTGGAAGTGGTGTGGATGCACATTCCTGTAAAACAAAATGTAGAGACAAGAGAAAAGCCCTGACACAAAGTGGAAGTGAAAGTGGGAGGGAATGCAGAATGGAAGAATAGGATGCGCTCAGAAACCGAGGCAAAATGCAGCTGCAGAAAGGGCCCAGGGCTTAGCAGCCAAGTTCTGACAAGATCAGGCAATCTTGGGCTGCCTAGGTCAGGGCAAAGCAACCATAAGACCATTAAAAAGCCCTGCCAGAATTAATACATACCAAAAAATGGAGAGAAACCCCCCCCCCCCCCAACACAGTCAATCAGTCTAGGTAGCTTGGAATGATTTGAATCTGCATGGATCAGGAACCACGTGGACAGCTGAGGTAAGGATGTTCCTTAAATGGGGTTCTACTACAGAACAAGTCCCTTTCTGGTACCTTACCCACTTCACTCCCCAGAGGCACACTGGGAGATGACCTCAGTCTTGTGCGATTGGCCAGAGCGTGTCAGCTGATACTCCTCTACTTGTTCCAGAGCTTCCAAAACCAGGCATCCTTGCTGACCTGAACAGTGTGTGCGTGCTTAAATGAAAATGCATCATAGGATCAAATCCCCCCCCCCCCCCCCGGCATGGGTATGCTGTGACTATGACTTCAGGTGTTCAATTTAGTGCTAAAAGGAGTTATAGAAACATGTGTATATGTACATGATATGGATCAGGGTCATGGTTCTGGGGAAGGAGAAGGGGGGCAGAATTCATCCTCCTTCCTCTGTTTCCCTAACTACAGATGCCCTTTGCTGACTCTTTTAAGGCCCAGTAGAAAAAAGAAGGGGGGGGGGGACTTTATTGATACCCTGCCTTTCATCCCCACAGTGACCCAAAGCAGCTTTCAGCATTCTCCTGTCTTCCATTTCATCCTCAAGACAGCCCTGTGAGGTAGGTTCAGTTGAGAGTGTGTGACTGGTCCAAGGTCGCCCAGCAAGCTTCCGCGGCACAATTGGGGATTGGAACCTGGGTCTCCCAGATTTTCGTCCAACACTTGAACCACCGCACCACCCTGGCTCTCAAAAAGGCACGCTGCCAGCGGCAAAACTCCAAATAGTTTAGCCCCGCAGGATGGTAGGATTTTGATTCTCATTCAAGGCGGGTTTCTAATGGAACAGTATTCATTCAAAATTTCTTGGGTTGCCAACATCCAGGTAGAGCCTGGAGAGCTCCTGGAATTACATCTGATCTCCAGACGACAGAGATCCATTCCCCTGGAGAGAATTGGAGAGTGGGTCGTGTGGCATTATACCCCAGTGAGGTCCCAAATCCTAACCCCCCCCCCCCCCGGGCTCCAGCTCCAAATCTCCAGGAATTTCCCAACCAGGAGCTGGGAACCCTAAGAATTGGGCAAGCTGTTAATCGAAATCAATACTTCTTTACCAATGAAGAACTCAAGTTGGATATACATGCAGCATGTCAGGTAGGGATGCCAGCCTTCAGGTGGGGCCTGGTGACCCCCCAGAATTACAACTCACCTCCAGACTACAGAGGTCAGCTCCCTGGAGAAAATGGATGCTTTGGAGGGTGGACTCTGGGGCATTATGTGCCACTGATGCCCCTGTCCTCCCCAAATTCCCCCCCTCCCCAAATCTCCAGGAGTTTCCCAACCTGGAGCTGGCAACCTTCCCTGCCTATCCCTCAGCTGGTGCTGGGGGGATCTAGCAATGTGTCTGTGTGCACACACATGAGTGCTCCAGAGTTCCCTCTAAGCTGAGTTAGTGTAAGCTAGCTCACAGTTTTTTAGCCTCCGGCTCACACATTTTTGCCTTAGCTCAAGAAGGAGGGCTCCAGAGCAAAGTAATTTATGCAGCAGCCAAATTGCTTGCTCACAACTTTAATGCCCGTAGCTCACAAGGTAGAATTTTTGCTCACAGGACTCCACAGCTTAGAGGGAGCATTGTAATTTCTTCCTTGTGACCGAGAAGGCATCCCTGCCTTTCCTCAACCCTGCAAGTCATTATTTGGAATAGCAGTTTGCCCACAAGACATCTTAAAAGCGGGTCGTGTTTCCCCTCATCAAACCAGGCCGTCACCTCTCTCTGCTGGCTTTGATGGATATAGGGAAAGGCCTTGATCTGGCTGCTTTGCAACTGGGAGGAATTCTCGAGCCCCGTTTCTGGGCTTTCATGTTGATTGCTGCCACTGACATCTTTCCTGCCAGGAGCTAATGGCAGGAATGTAAGGAGATAGTCAGGGGCACTGTTCTGTTGATGTGGGCCGAGGCCCAAGAAACCATTAGCGGCTCAAAACCCAGGAATGAAGTACCAATTTATACTGGTGCCTCTATCTGTGCTCTGTGCTGCAGCAGGATTAGGCGCGGAGATTTAAAGGGCCAGAGCCAGAAAGAAACCTGACAGCTGCCTTTCCCTTAACCGCCTCCTCTTTTCAAGTGGCTCATAAACTGTTCACATCGGATTCCGTCGAGGGCGGAAAGTTCTCCATGTTTGGACTGGAACCAAGAGTGTCTTTAAAAAAAAATAGTTTAAGCAAAGTCAATCCAGCCATTTTAGGGTTGTTTTAGAATGTTTTAAAAAGTTATTAAACAAACCAACATCCATGTTGGATCTAATGGCCCCTGAAACATAGCGCGGAAGCAGAGACAGTTGTAATTTCTCAGCTGAGCATGTGTCTGTGTCTGTGTGGGTGTGGGTGTAAAATCAATAAATATACAGCACAAAACCTACTGACAATCAGTGTTCCCTCTAAGCTGAGTTAGTGTGAGGAAGGATGGCGCCAGAGCAAAATAATTGATGCAATAGCCAAATCGCTCGCTCACAACTTTATTGCCAGTAGCTCACAAAGTAGAATGTTTGCTCACAAGACTCCGCAGCTTAGAGGGGCTATTGCTGACAGTCTGACATACAAGAGCTGATCCACACATGCATGTAGCTCAGAACACATAGGATAACATCTGAATGCTGCACGTTCTCAATATGTTGTTGAAGGCTGTCATGGCCAGAGTTCATTAGCTGTTGTAGATTTTTCCGGGCCATATGGCTGCGGTCTTGGCATTGTAGTGCCTGAAGTTTCGCCAGCAGCTGTGACTGGCATCCTCAGGGGTATAACACAGAAAGATGGAGTACTCTCTGGGTCAATCTACAACAACTAATGCATGTTCTCAGTTCTTTCTGGGTTCTTTAATGTCCAGAGATCTCAGATCTGTCCTTTAATTGATTTTTCCCTCATCCTCAGCCCACGTTTGGGTATCCCACCAAAGACAAATGATTATTTTACTCTTCTTTTATGATAATTTTAAGCCTTAATTTTTAATGGTGTGGTTTTCCAGTTAGTTGTAATGTGCCCTGATGTGTAAAATGCAGCAACTGGTTGCAGCCTTGATGATTAAGTCCTCTTGGCAGAAGAAAAGGAAGTGAGAAAGCCGACATCTGGATGCAAAGTGCTTTTCCTGAAACCTAGAGTTGTCAGCTTTCACCTGGGAAATTCCTGAAGATCTGGGGATGGTGTCTAGAGAGTGGGAGGGTAAGGTAGGTGCTCAGCAAGGATGTGATGTTGATCTAGAACTTTTGTTTCTCCTAGACTTTATGGTATAGCATAGAGTCCACCCTCTGTACCTGCCATTTCCTTCAGGGGAACTGATTGATGTAGTCTGGAGATAAGTTGTAATTCTGAGAGAATTCCAGGCTGCACCTTTAGGCTGGTAACTCCACTGAAACTCAACATTACCATTCTGGGGACTGTAGCTTGGAACACTTATTGGTCTCCTAATTTTCACTCTAAACATTGTCTGTTCCAACTAGGTTCTAAGCAAAATGGTGCTCCCTCTAAGCTGTGGATTCTTGTGAGCAAAAATTCTACTTTGTGAGCTACTGGCATTAAAGTTGTGATTGAGCTATTTGGCTACTGCATAAATTAGTTGGCTATGAAGCCAACCTTCCTGAGCTAAGGCAAAAATGTGTGAGCCGGAGGCTAAAAAACTGAGAGCTAGCTCACACTGATTCAGCTCAGAGGGAACACTGGAAGCCATTGAGCTCGGCATGAATCTTCATGAATCTGGTTGACTGCTTGTAGAAAACAAATGCCACATTTACTGTAGTAGATTTATCCCCCATTTCCTCCAAGAAGGTCAGAGCAGTATATGCCTTCCTCCCCAATTTCATTTCATTCTCACAATAATTCCGTGGGACAAGTTAGTCAGAGAGAGAGTGGTCACCCAGTGAAGTTCGTGGTTCTGAGCCAGGACAGTTCAGGTCTGAGTCCAATATCCACCCTAACCACATCACCATGCTGGCATAATGGTTAGGGTATTAGACTAGGCTCAGTCAATGGACCTTTAGTCTAATCCAGCAGGGTTGATCTTCTATCCTTGAGTGCCACTGAAAGCAAATGTACTTCCCACACCCTCAGTATCATATAAAGAGCGTTCTGTGCAACAAACGCAACAAAGAGAGTTATTTTCCATTGATGCGTTCTGTCCATCATACGATGAAAATACTTGGCCTCGGGGGAGACAGATAGTAGTGCCAGGCGCCTGCCTCTGAGGAACTGGGCATGCCCCTCGCTGAGTCTCTGCCTCACTGTGATCCACCAGCTGGTGAGGTTGACTGGGGGCTCTCCAGGTTAGGAGAAAAAACAATTGCCGTTGTCACAGTCGGGGACGATTCAGTCTGTTGTCATGCTATAACTTGAAAATGAGGTGTCTGAGGCCAGAAGACACAATTGTGAAATGTAGATGTGTGTTTCACACACCCTGCTTCCTGAAGTGGTAAGAAACTGAGTGTAATCTTTAGTAACCACACTGGCAGTGCTAGTCTTGAAACCCTCATCAGTTGGGTGTAGTGGTTAGAAGCACGGACTCTGATCTGGGAGAACCAGGTTTGATTCCCCACTCCTCCACATGCAGCTGCTGGTGTGGCCTATGGTCAGTTACAAGTTCTCTCAAAGCTGTTCTCTCAATGGCAGTTCTCGAGAGAGCTCTCTCAGCCCCACCTACCTCACAGGATGTCTGTTGTGGGGAGGGGAAGGGAAAGGAGATTGTAAGCCGGTCGAGACCTCTTTGGGTAGTGAAGGGCGGGGTATAAATCCAATCTCTTCTTCTTCTTCCTTCTTGCTTTTATTTTGTTTTGTGGGTTTTTGCCATCATGTCACAGCTGACTTATGGTGTCTCCTTAGGGTTCTCAAGACAAGAACAAACGGAGGTGGTTTGCCATTGCCCGCCTCCGCTCTGTAGTCCTAGACTTTCTTGGTGGTCTCTCATCCAAATACTAGCCGGGGCTGACCCTGCTTAGCTTCCAAGATTTGATGAGATCAGGCTAGCCTGGACCATCCAGGTCAGGGTTGAAAGCCTCATCAGTTCCGCAACAGCAACTCCTTGCTGGCCAGCTGCAATGCCAGCAGCTGATTGATAAGTAAATGCAGAGTGAATGGGTAGAATCCTGGACGAGTCTATGGAGACGCCACGGATCAGTGGAAGAGCATCTGCTCGGCATGATGACTCAGTGGAAGAACATCTGCAGTGGCTCCGTGGAAGAGCATCTGCAGTGGTAGAGCATCTGCTTGGCATGCAGAAGGTCCCAAATTCAATCCCCGGGTGTCCAGTTAAAAGAATGATGAAGGAGAGATTGGATTTATACCCCGCCCTTCACTACCTGAAGGAGTCTCAGAGTGGCTTACAATCTCCTTTCCCTTCCCCTCCTCACAGGACACCCTGTGAGGTAGGTGGGGCTGAGAGAGCTCTCTTGAGATTTGCTCTTTCAAGGACAGCTCTGAGTGAACTGTGACTGACCCAAGGTTACTCCAGCAGCTGCATGTGGCAGACTGGGGAATCAAACCCGGTTCTCCCAGATCAGAGTCCGCACTCTTAACCACTACACCACACTGGTAGTAGGTTTGGAGCCAGTTTGGTGTAGTGGTTAAGTGCGCGGACTCTAATCTGGGAGAACCGGGTTTGATTCCCCACTCCTCCACTTGCAACTGGCTGGATGGCCTTGGGCAAACCATAGCTATGTACCAGCTGTTCTCTCAAGGACAGCTTGGGAAAGAGCTCTCTCAGCCCCACCTACCTCACAGGGTGTCTGTTGTGGGGAGGGGAAGGGAAAGGAGTTTGTAAGCCGCTCTGAGACTCCAGGTGAGTGAAGGGCGGGGTATAAATTTAATCTCTTCTTCTTCTTCTTAGGTGATGTGAAAGACCTGTGAAAGACCTGCAAAATTGATTTGGAGAGCTGCTATTTTGTTTCCTGCCACCAAGTATTTTCCATCTAATATAACAATTTTTAACCTCAATTTGGTACCAGCTGCATATAAAAGGTATTAAAATGCTTTAAATTCAACGGATGAATCAGAAATCTCGGTAACGAAAACTTGGTAAAAAAAAAAAAGTTCTTGATGACGACACATGCAAACAACACAAAAGTGCAAAAAGGAGAAAGAGATGATTGTGAGATGATGCAAGAAGAAAACAGGGCTTCAAGGAAAATGCGAACACAGGATGTTGCTGTGGAGTGTTATTCCAGGGAAAGAAATTTAGGAAAGTGGGGGGAGGGAGCTGGCTGATTCGGAAAGAAGGGATCTGGCTTTTCATAATGTATTGGCGGTTTTCTGTAAAGGCTTCCAAGATTGAAGCACAATCCATGTTCAGCTGCATGTGCTTGTAATTCACAGAAAAGAGCCCCTGCCATGAGGCTGTATGATTTGCTAGCGGAGACATATGAGATTAAAGAAAGCTGTGTTAGGCAACTGAAGTTTGCAAACAAGCATTTGGAGGCTGTTATTCCAGGTTAATAAAGTTTGTCTAAACTGGGTGATGGTAATCATTTTTAGAACAGCATAGTTGTTGCTTTGAACAGGTCCTCACTGTTCTAAATATGGAGATGTGGCTCAGTGGTAGAGCATCTGCTTGGTATGCAGAAGGTCCCAGGTTCCATCCTTGGCATCTCCAGCTAAAAGGAACAGGTAGGAGGTGATGTGAAAGACCTCTGCCTGAGACCCTGGAGTCTCAGCAGACAGTAGTGACACTGATGGACTGATGGTCTGATTCAGGATAAGTTAGCTTCATGTATATTCAGTAGTGGCAAAGTTCCACCTTGTTTAGAATCTGTCAGGATTTCCTGTTCACCTAACAAGAAAGAATTTCTTCCCTAATTTAGGAAAGAGTGAGAAAGCATCGACTCGGTATGCAGAACGTCTCAAGTTCAATCCCCAACATCTCCAGGTGAAAGAATCCTGAGAAGACAATACTAACCTTGATGGACCGATGGAGCTTCATGTGGTCATGTAATGCATTCAAAGCAGTGCCGACCTAGTTGTGGAAGGCACCCATTGGCTAGCGCCTGTGTTATTTTATTAGACTTATATCCCGGCCTCCCCACATTGTATGCTCAGGTTGGGTTCCAGACGTATAGATCCACAACTAGTACAGATTTACAATAACAATGTATTTCAGAAATCCAGTAAAATCAATAAGATCACAACACTAAACAAGCAATGTGCCTAGGGGACATTAATTAATTCTAGTCCAGTCCAGCTGTGGGTCCAGTTGGTCTCTAGGATCTGTGGTCACTGAAGGAGGGGCCAGAACGAGGGGATGCCCACTGCCTTAACTAAAGGCTCAGTGGAAAAGCTTCATCTTACAGGCCCTGTGAAACTGTAACAGGTCGAGCAGGGCCCTGATCTCATAAGGTAGCTTGTTCCATCAGACAGGGGCCAGGACCAAGGAGGCCCTGGGCCCTAGTCAAGGCAAGTAGGACATCCCTAGGACTACCAGGAGATGCTGGTTTGTAGAGCACGATGTTCTATGGGGCTCACCTCTCCCTCATCCTAAAACAGGGTGGCAGGCCCCCCAGTTCTTTATTATTTTTAATTTTTGGCAGACTGAAATAAATTGATATTAATAAACGCTCAAGTGCAGCTTTAAACAAGTTAAAGAGAGGCAGACTTCAGGCATAAGCGGAGTGGCTGATCCAGCATTTGACTTCTGGGAACGTGTGCCTGTAACATAAACCGCTCACACTATGGGTGAAGAGCTCTGCTGTGATGACTCCTAAAATCATACATCTGTCTTCGCCCTGAGTGTTTGTCCCACCCTCGTTATTGATTGCACTGGCTCACAATCCTGACACTTATAATTAGCAGCTAAATTGCTTCCATATTGTGCGAGAGGACATGTGTACTCCAGCCCTTTCACCTCAGCTTACCCTGCCAACAGCCATGTTTCCAAGATGGCTGTCACCGAGGACTGTTTTATGTAGGGGCCTTTGAGGAGGACGATGCCCCCTGGACCTGTCATCTCACGGATGTCGCTTTGGGTTATTTACATATTTGCAAGGCCGCCGTTGGAACACTGACAGGGCCCAGCTGTGATGGAGCAAGGACTGGCACAAGCTGTGGGGTTCTGTCAGTTTTTACAGCTCCTTGTAGAACTCGCTGGCTGGTCTTCACACAAACCAGAAACCCTCACAGCCTTTGAACTTTGACATGCTTGGGTTGGATTGTTTAATCGCTTTTCCATCCCTTACCTCATGGAATTGTCAGGGCAGCAGCATGACAGAAGGATTCGGGCCAGTCTCTTTCTCATACACAGCCCCCTTCCTCCCCCCCCCCCTAAAAAAAATCTAGTCAGAGATTTGTTAGGTCATCGTGAAGTGGATGGAAGATCCTGCTTTCCCTCTCTGACACTCGGCACCCAGGAGGCCCCCGGCAAGCTGTAGCTGTGATTCCTAGGCATAGCCTTTCTAAGGGTGTCAGTGAGGAGAGCAAGAGGAAGCAATGTTCTGCTCTTTGGTGCCAAATATGACCATCACTGAAAATGGCTGCCATGATGTATGTAGTTCCTTGTTCATCTTATTTGTGTCTAGTACTTTGTGTCCCAGCATCACAGGGAAATCCAGCCTCCTGAACATCATGACACAAAATAGGTGGTATTAGACCAGTGGTACTCAGTGGCTTGGGAGCCACATGTGGCTTTGACATGCCAACTGTGGCTCTTCTGAGGCCCACTCCCTTGTGTAGGGTTGCCATTCCCCAGGGTGGAACTCCCCTCCCCCAGACTCCCTGTTCTTTGTCACCCCTCAACTAGTGGCAGGAAAATACGGGGGGGGGGGGTATTGAGCATTGCACTGATGTCATGATGTCACTCCCCATCCAAACTAGAGGTAACGTCATACATTGTTGTGATGCTCCTGGTAGATTAATGAAGCTGTCTTATACCGAGTTAAGTCACTGGTCCATCAAGATCAGTACTGTCTACACTGAGTGGAAGGAGGTCTCCATGGTCTCTGTGATCCTTTTAACTGGAGATACCGTTGATCGAACCCAGGACTTCCTGCATGCAAAGCAGGTGCTCTTCCACTGAGCCATGGCCCACCGATGTTACTGAGGAGAAGGGAAAAAGTAGCTGCCTGGTGACTACTTTTACTGGTTGAATTCATATATTTGCCAAGATGCTATTTGCAAATGGGACTATTCTTCAGGTACCTCTGTACCTCTACTTATAAAAGTAATCACAACATATGTAGCTCCTTCCTTCCTTCCTTCCTTCCTTCTTTCCTTCCTTCCTTCCTTCCTTCTCCACAGACAAGCCTATGAATCTTGCTGCAAATCTCATTCCTATGCCACATTTTTTCTGGTCCACCAAAAAACAAAACAAAACCCCCACACCCATAGAAACAAGTTGAGACCAGATTTTCCAAACTGGGCGCCAGGGCCCAAAAGTGTGCTACGAGAGAGCCTGTTTTGGATGCATCTACTGCTCTATACCTTTGGAGAGGGAAAATGCCCTGCAGCATCAATCCATTTTCTCTCTAGATCCGTGTGCATGTTATAGTGAATGCTGGGGATACTCAATCAAACACCGGTTCGGCTTGCATTCTGCTCAACAGGTCATGGGTAGGGAGCCAGTTTTTTGACAGGATGTTCATGCGCCCTTGAGGGGCCTGGCCCTGTTTGTTGGGATATGTTTCTTTTGCTGGATCAGTATGGTATAGTGAAGTACAGTCAGCTGTGTTTCAGGTATCTGCAGTGTCACATTATAGGAGTCCTAGTTCCTCCCTCCCTCCACGCATTGTTGCATCATTCTGAGAGAGGGCGTAAGAGTGCACCAGGTTTCTTTGGGACAGCTTGTGCTACAGCTGGCAGGTATGGGAGAATCCAAGAAGTATTACTATTGCCCTTAAAGCCTGTTCCCAGCCCTGATTGGCTGGGCCATGGTAGCTTGCTAGGGAGCAGTGTTAATAGGACTGTCCCACAGATTTAAGGAAGATGCTTGCACATTGGTCTGGAAACTGACTGAGAACATACATAACATGTACTTTTTGAACACAGATTAGCCTGAATAGCCCAGTTTAGCCCAGACTAAACGGGGTGGGCCCTGCTTAATGCCTGGATAGGATACCACCAAGGAAGACCAGATTTGTTATGTAGAGGAAGGCAATGGCAAACCACCTCTGCTCTCCTCATGCCTGGAAGACCCCATGGATGGGGTTACCATGCATCAGTTGTGACTCGATGGCATCTCTTCCTTGAATTTAAGCATGGAGCATACCATCAGTTTTAGGGCTGCCAGCCTCCAGGTGGGGCCTGGGGATCTCCCGCATTTACAACTGATCCCCAGCTGACAGAGATCAGTTCCCTTGGAGAAAATGGCTGCTTTGAAGGGTGGACTCTATGGCATTATACCATGCTGAGGCCCCGCCCCTCCCCTCCCCAAACCCCACCCTCTCCCAGCTCCACCCCCAAAGTCCCCAGGTATTTTCCAAGCAAGACCTGGCAACCCTAATCAGTTTTAATCCATCTCCCCATCCCTAAAGTATTACGACTCTGGATAGCAGTTCTGGGCTAGGCAAGGGCATCATTCAGTTTACGGCAGCAACTTCTCTCAGGCAAATGCTAAACTATCCAATATGCACTCTTTTTGTAACCAGCTTTGAAGCCGTGACCGAGCGTGCTAGACCAGTGCAAAGTGGCATTTGTTGTTTTGCAGAATTCAGCCTTTGCATTTTCCTCTGGCATTTTAATAACTAAGGATCCAGATTGTGGACACTTTGATAGCTCATTCTCTTTTTTAAAAGGTTGGGGTTCAGTCCCCTGATCTTGTTGCCTTAACCACAAACCCTCTTCCCTCCACCTGGGTTTCTGGCAGGATCCTCCTTGACTTTCCCAAACATCTGCAAGGATGATAAACTGGATCTTAATCCCAGGTCTTCCATGCTGGAATGTGCTGAACACGGCAGTAAAGGCCGATGGAGATACTGAGAGGCCTCGTCTGAGGGTTCGGAGAAAGGGAACCGTTGTCTTAGAGAGGCTCTCTTGGAAAATCTGATGGTATCGGGCGAACTACACAATGAGACAGCAGAATGCTGCTTTGCTTAACGAGTTCTGCCTAATCAGGAAAGGCAGGCGGCAGCTGGAGCAAGGAATGCTGAGGAAGGCATTCCCTTCTCTTCCTCGGCTCCCAACCAGGGATTAATCTTCATCCCATTTATTGCTGAGGCTCAGGAAACAGCTTTATTGGCCTGATCCATTACAGATCCGAGTGCCCATTCCCACATGCAATCTGGCATGAGTACAGCTGGTCTGTGGTCTGAGAAGGGCAGCAAGACGTCATCCTCCCAGGCTAAAATCATTGTGAATGACATTATCACCCATCTTAAGGACTGAGCCAAGAAGCTGTGTGATTTTTAAAAATGTTGCTTTGGCAGCAGCTAGGGTTGCCAAGTCCCCGTGGGGGGTGGAGAAATCCCCGTTCCAGCGGCCCGCTGCCACAGACAGACTTTCCCCTGTGTGATCGCTCCAGTGTGCACTCATGGCGTCGGGATAGTCTGATCAGGCCATCCTAACGTCATGCTATTGTTTTATTCCCCTTCTCAGTATGTGCATCATTGCATACCGCCATAGGAAGCCCTCAGGGTGGAGATGCGATTCATCAATCCCCTGTTTAAGTGAATCGAAAACAAACTGCCAACCCCCCCCCCCCCCAACTCACCTGCGGTTGCGTCTGATCACACAGTGGCGGGCTGTGCCCGCTTCTACAAAACTCTGAGTGACCGCACAACTGCGGGATCAATTTCCTCCAGAGGAAATAGCCTCGCTCCCCCCGCACTTTATCTCAGTTGTGTGACCGCCACCAAACTCAATCTTCCGAAGCCAGGAACTAAAACCAGAGTTCCTATCAACTGTTTTCCCATGGCTCTGCATTCCCATCACGCTGCGATGGCAGCATTACTGCCTGTATAATGCTGCCCTGCCTTTTGGGGGGCAATTTCTTTCCCCTTGTCCTCTAGCACTGAAACTGACTAAGTGATTAAGGCAGAATCATTCACTGGGCTGACAGAAAAGAAGTATTGATCCCCACTGGCAATGTAAGAGAAGGAGGAAGCGAGTCTGTCCAAAAATATGAGATCAAGAAACTCTTGTCTCTCCCGCACTGGCGCTTAATCAGAACCATGAGGCCTGCACATTCAAGTTTCTTCATTTGCACCAGTGGTATTGTAGTCCCCACCCAGATGGATTCCAGCAGAAGGCCTTCGAAATTAAACAGATGGCTTTGATGTGAAGCAACCGGGCGGCTTTTCTCAGTTATTGCCCCCCACTTCCCCATTTTCTCTTCTCATTCGCCAAATCATTATACCATGTATGACACCCTCAGCTCCCACTTAAAAAGAAAGAAAAACACCCACACAAATATGCCTGAACAGATAAATCAATCACCTTTATAACTAATATCATCAGCTACCCAAGAAGGCCAAAGGAACACGCCACATGTAAGGGAAACTCTTTCTCCATCTAGAACACAGGAAGCGGCTTTATATTCAGTCAGATGATTGGTCCACACATCCCAGTAAGGTCTACATCAATTGGTGCAGCTCTCTGAGGTCTGAAGCTGGGGATGTTCCTTGCTACCTGAAAGCTTAATTCATTTGGGATGGGGCCACCGAGGGTCCCACTATATCACCCCCTCCCACAAATCCTATTTCAAAACTAGTAATTGAGGCTTTAAAGGGTTTTTTAAAAAAAAGATTTAGCAGAGATTTGCCAGTCTACAGGAAAACAGGTTTGCTTCAGCTTTTTGGTTGTGATATCTGCAGACTTTTCCCAGGAAACAGCTAATAAAGTTGTGAAATTTTGCCTTCGGACATATGGGATATGCAAACACCTGACTGAAGCCCAGAAAGAGCCTCTCGGTTGGAGGAGGAGGAGGAAGAAGAACAGAGCTACAGTTCTAAGGGAGAGCAAAGCTCCCACTTACATTTTTATCCTGCTTTTCCTCTGAGGAGCTCAGGGTGGCTACACATAGGGCTACCAACCTCAAGGTGGGACCTGAGATTCTCCTGGATTTACAGCTGATAGAGATCAGTTCCCTTGGAGGGGATGGCGGCTTTAGTGGGTGGACTCCATGGCCTCACATCCCCATGAAGGATCATCCCCTTCCCAGACGAAAGCCAGGCCAGGCACTGCTCCCAAATCTCTAGGAATTTTCTGAGTCAGAATTGGCAGCTCTATCTACATGGTTCCCCCCTTCTCCATTTTTCTCTTCACAGTTATGCTGTGAAGCAGGTTAGGCTGAGAGAGTGATCATTAACTGGAGGCTATGTAGCAAGCTTCATGGCAGAAAGGGAATTCAAACCCAGGTCTCCAAAGTCCTTGTCCAACATTTTGACTACTGCACTACACTAACTCCTTATTATTGAGAGCCAGTTTGGTGTAGTGGTTAAGTGCACGGACTCTAATCTGGGAGAACTGGGTTTGAGTCCCCATTCCTCCACATGCAGCTGCTGGTGAGACCTTGGGTCAGTCATGGCTCTCTCAGAGCTGTTCTCTCAAGAGCAGTCCTTGAAAGAGCTCTCTCAGCCCCACCTACCTCATAGGGTGTCTGTTGTGGGGAGGGGAAGGAAAAGGAGCCTATAAGCCACTCTGAGACTCCGAGTGAAGGGTGGCGTACAAACCCAATCTCTTCTCTCTCTTTTTCTTCTTCTTAAACACTTTAAATGTGTAATGTAGGTACAAAGAAGTAGGGTTTGACACCTTGTCTCTCAGGCCCAAGCACTATATACGAGATGCTTTTGATTTGCATAACGTTTTTACATCTTTCAAAGTGCTTTAAAGTGCCATTTTGGTATGGTGGTTAAGAGCGGTGAACTCTAATCTGGAGAACCAGGTCTGATTCCCCACTCCTCCACATGCAGCCAGCTTGGTGACTTTGGGTCAGTCACAGTTCTTTCAGAGCTCTCTCAGCTCCTCAGTGTGTCTGTTGTGGGGAAGAGAAGGGAAGTCAATTGTAAGCCACTCTGAGATGCCAAGTGAAGGGTGGGGTATAAATCCTCCTCCTCCTCCTCTTCTTCTTCTTCTTCCACCCCTGCATGATAGGTATTACTATTCTATCCTAAAGATGGGGGCCTGAGAGAGAGGATGTGGCTCACCCAAGATCACTTAAGAAGGTCAGAGGCAGAGGAGAAGTCCAGAACTGGAGCTAGAGTTGCCAGCTGGGAGCATTTGGAGGGGCAGGATCATTTGGAGGCGGAGACTGGCAGAAATGATGGGGCACAATGCCATGACATCAGCTCTTGGAGGTGAAGTCATATTGCACTCTGGCCTGGGGAATTCCTCAAGATTTTGGATGGTGCCTATGGAGCGGTGGATTAGGGGAGAGATTTCACCTAGTATCTATGGTATATCATAGAGTTTGCCCTTTAAAGCTGAGATTTCCTCCAGGGGAGTAGTGTCCCCTCTAAGCTGAGTTAGTGTGAACTAGCTCACAGTTTTTTAGCCTCCGGCTCACACATTTGTGTCTTAGTTCAGGAAGGATGGCTCCAGAGCAAACTGATTTATGCAATAGCCAAATCGCTCACTCACAACTTTAATGCCGGGAGCTCAGAAAGTAGAATTTTTGCTCACAAGACTTCATAGCTTAGAGGGAGCATTGCAGGAGAGTTGATTTCTGTAGTCCAGAGATCAGCTGTAATTCCAGGAGAACTCCAGGCCCCACCTGGAGGTTGGCCATTGTTTGGTGCCTACTGCTCCACAGAGCTAAGGCAGGGGCCAGAGAGAAGAGATGAGAACCAGCAACCTGATAAGTCTACCCAGAGGTGAGGCTCTCAGCTACAATTCCATGCTTCCTCTCCAAGAAACAGGTAGGAAACATTTCTATTAATCTCAACGCTCGTTTCCTGTAGCAGCTTCAGATCGAAAGGTACTGCGCAGCCTGTGAAATCCATCTGAAAAAGAAGCAGGCGTTTAAAAGATGCCTTTTTTTTTGTTTTTGTTTTATAAAAAGGAAAAGAACAAAAAGGAAGGAAACGCAGTCTGTCCTGAAGAAAAATGCCTACCCAGCGGGAAAGCTTCCCTTGCCTCATCTCTCCACTCCTCCATTTGGAAAAGCGCTGGAATGTCTAGCCGCCTGGGCCAAGTGTGATAAAGGCGGCTCGATCCTCCGGAGAGACGCCGAGCAACTTTCAAAACGTTGGGAGTGCGTTTGAGCTTCCTCCTTGCAGAATCTTGGGTTGGGTTGTCACATCTGCCTTTGACGTGAGCCGCAGCGAGAATGCATTTCTGACTGACGCATCAGAATGATTGTACAGCGAGGACTGAGAGATCTAGGGCTGAGCCAGAAGAACGGGGCTTTTAATGAGTGTCTTAGGACATTTCTACTGACATTTGGCACCTCTAGCAAATTTTTGCTCATGTAGCACCTACCAAGTTCCCCCCCCTTGTTCTCAGCCTTTTAAGGGATCAGGGTTTCCTGTCTGGTGTTAGAGAGACACTGGATTAATGTCTTCTCATTGAAAGACAACTGATCTTCCAGGCTACAGAAATCATCTCCCCTGGAGAAAATTGGCTGCTTTGGAGAACGGACTTCATGGCATTATGGCCCACTGAGGTCCTTTTCTTCTCCAAACCCCACCTTCCCCACACCTCACCCCCATATCTCCAGGAATTTCCCACCACAGAGTTGGCGACTCTGATAGCTATGTTGTGCAGAAGGAGCTGTTTTCTCAAAAAAGACAGCTATTTCCTGATCAATTTGTTCTCAAAATGTGTAGCTTTTGAGCCAGAGGAAATTGGCTGTTGTTTATTCCATTTACCAACCAATTTGTGCCTTTTGCATTTGCAAAAATAAGGTACAAGCTGTCAGCTTTTTATAAGACAGATATGTTGGAAAGTGGCTATTTGTGGTTAGGGTTGCCTACCTTCAGGTGGGGGCTGGAGATCTCCAGAATTCTACTCATCTGCTGCTGCCATTACCAAGCTTGTAGCTAAATTCTGCATAGTTTTTATACTATGGTTTTTATATTAGTATATTTGTATTTTAACAAATTGTTTATATTAGTTTTGTATGTTGTTTCTGATTTGTTGGCTTGTTGCTGTAACAAATAAAGATTGATTACACCTGATCTCCAGACTACATTGATTGCTCATTCATTCATTAATTCCATTAATTCCACAGTTCTCCTGGAGAAAATGGCTGCTTTGGAAGGTGGACTGTAAGGCAGAGGTGTCGAACTCATTTGTCATGAGGCCCAGATCTGACATAAATGTCACTTTGTTGGGGTAGGCCATGTGTACCATAAAATGTAATGCCAGGTACTGGAGACATAAACTGTACAAAGGACAGCAGCTGGTAAGCTCCAAGCTGGTGTATCCTCACTGGAAGGCCCCATGGGCTGGGAGGAGGGTGCAAAGGAAAATCCAAGTGGGCAGACTAGAGAGCCAGCGGTGCAGCCCTGGGCAGATGCTCCCACAGTGCTTGACTGCTGCAGACAAGGTTGTTCCATCATGCTGAAGCCACAGTTGGAGTGGTTCTGCCCATTCCCCCTTGAGCAGTCTCCTTTTCCCTCCCTTGCACTAATTACTTGTGGGCCGCATAAGAGCCCTGGGTGGGCCAGTTCCAGCCCCCGGTCCTTATGTTTGACACCCCTGCTGTAAGGCATTATGCCATGCTGAGGTCCCTCCCTCCCTAAACCCCACCGTCCCATTCTGTGTTGGCAGAGTGTAGGTATGCAGTAAGGTGGAGCACAAGATATTTAAAGAATGAAGTCAGTTTATTAAGAAGAGAACAAACTTTGTAAGAAAGAGGAGAAAGAAAGAGAGGTCTACCTGTATAACTAGCTAGGAGAGAGTCAGCAGCTAACTGTTCTCAGCAGGAGTAGGGAAAAAAACCCCAATTGAGCCAATCAGGAGACAGGAAGGAGACTATCTGAAAACAGTAGGAAGTCCCTAATCTCATTATGCTAACTTGTTGCTGCCTCAGCTGCCCCCTGCAGGATGTTCTTGTCATCTTCTTTATCCATGCACAATAGACCTTGCATATTCCAACAGTCTGCACCCTGAAATCTCCAGGTATTCCCAAGCTTGGTGTTGGCAACCCTATGATACCCCCCCCCCCCCCGGCAGAATGCAAGAGGCCATGGTGACTCTGTTGGCAGAATAAGTAACACCGCAATGGTGCACAGCCTGATTAAAGAGTAGATAAAAGGTTTATTTAGGAACTAATATACTTGATAGGAAAGAGGAAAGACAGAGATAGGTTCCTAACTACATCTCTAGCGGGGGGGGGGGGGGGGCAGAGGCTTCCAAGAAGAAGGGGGAAATTGCCTTAAGAGTAGCAATCTGGAGACAGACAAGGAAGGACACCTAAGAGGAGAGAGAAGGCATTGTCTTCACTATCCTATCTAATCATCTTCTTGCTGCCCCCTTCAGGGCCTTTTTCTCTTCTCCTCTGTACACCACACATTGCCTTTTCCCATAGACTTGACTTCTCCTTGGTGACATTATTGGCTACAAGCCTTAATACTGGGAGCAAACAAATCACCTTGTAAAATAGAAAAGGGTGACTGAAGATGGATTCTGATTTATGAAGGGGGAGGGAAGGAAGCTATTTCCTACTGACCTGTTCCAGATTGGGAAATACCTGGAGGTTTGGGGGGGGGGGGGTGGAGCCTGAGGAGGGTGGGGTTTGGGAGGGAGTTAAATGAGGTATAATGTCAAAGTCCACCTTCCAAAGCGGTCAATTTTCTCCAGGTGAACTGATCTCCGTCTCCTGGAGATCAGTTGTAATCCCAGGAGATCTCCAGCCACCACTTGGAGGCTGTCAATCCTACCCGTGAATGCTCCAAACTAGAGTGTGACCTAGACAGACTGTATCTGGTGAAGGTTTGTATTGGTTGGGGAGAGAGTGAACTTCGAACCATCACTTGGTATAGTCAAGCAATGATAAGGACTTCTGCTTCTTTACTGACTGGATACACCAAACAGTTCTTGAGAGATCTTATTCTGGGGTCTTGTTGAACCCCTGAAGTTTCCCTAGCTAAGTCGGACCATTCTTCTATCAAGGCCCATATTGTCTTCTCTGACTGGCAGCACCAATCCAGTTTCTTTCATGTCACCTACTACCTGTTCTTTTTAACTGGAGATGCCAGGGATTGAACATATGATGTTGTGGACGCTGCAAAACAGATGCTCTACCACTGAGCCAGGCCCCCTCCACTTCTTGTTGCTGTTCTCCGTGGTCATTCTATAATTCCAGCCATAGCTCTGTACCAGCTGTTCTCTCAAGGACAGTTCTCTCAGAGCTCTCTCAGCCCCACCTACCTCACAGAGTGTCTGTTGTGGGGAGGGGAAGGGAAAGGAGTTTGTCAGCCGCTCTGAGACTCCAGGTGAGTGAAGGGCGGGATATAAATCCAATCTCTTCTCTTCTGCTTCTTCTTCCTTTGTCTGTAGCTGCTGTATTCGGATTTTCTACCTGTAAGGGAAACCTTTCCACACTGATGTGTCTTCCAAGGAATCCCTTTGTGCTGAAATTGATCATATATTCCTCTTTTTCATTTGTTCACATTTTGTCAATACTTCCTGTTCTCCATTTTTCTCCCTGCAGGCTTGACAGGTTGGTTTCTATTGTGTGCATATCTTATATGCAATTTATATGCAGCGTACATCTGTTATATATGTAGAAACGAAACAGGCCTATAGCCAAGATTTTTTTAGTTGCGGGGGCATTTAATTTTTTTAGGGAGCACTGCCTAATCAAATTAAAGGTAATTTAATTAAAATTAAATAGACTTCCCAGGGGACTTTTCTGGCTCTGCACTGCCACCATGGCAGGCCCTTTATACCAGACAGATGCACAGGAATACCTGGCTTCTTCCCTGCAACTGCTGTTGCTTGGGGGCCTGGGCTAGATGGGAAGTTGTGGGGCCTTGCCACTAAGTCAGGGGGCCTAGCCTTGAGATGCCCACTGTAGCTTAGAGTTGCCAAGTCCGGGTTGGAAAATACCTGGGGACTTTGGGGGTGGAGCCAGGAGAAGGTGGGGTTTGAGGAGGGAAGGGGCCTCAGCATCGTACAATGCCATAGAGTCCACCC
This sequence comes from Lepidodactylus listeri, assembly GCA_029233225.1. Lineage (NCBI taxonomy): Eukaryota > Metazoa > Chordata > Lepidosauria > Squamata > Gekkonidae > Lepidodactylus > Lepidodactylus listeri. Next base: position 60,328,035 of record JARCFY010000014.1, read on the forward strand.
TTCAAAGCAGCCATTTTCTCCAGGGGAGCTGATCTCTGTCAGCTGGAGATCAGTTGTAAAAGCGGGAGATCCCCAGGCCCCATCTGGAGGCTGGCAACCTTACTGTAGCTACGGGCCTGAAGTGAAAGAGTTGTGGAGTCACAGTTGACTTATGGTGACCCTGGGGGGTTTTCAAGGAAAGAGACTTCAGTTTGCCATTGTCTGTACATAGCGATTCTAGACTTCTCTGGTGGTCTCCCTCTCCCATATAAATACTAGCCAGGGTCGACCCTGCTTAGATTCTGAGATCTAACAAGATCTGGCTAGCCTGGGCTATCCCGTTCAGGGCATTAGGAATATATAATGTATACATAATGCTTATTTATTGATGTACAACTAACCTTGAAAAATGTGTACATTTTATGGGGAAAACTGGATGGGAGGACATAGAAAGTGTCACAAAAATAAGTCAAATCAAAATGGGGACTTCCAAATCGAAACAAGTTAGGTGAGAAATAATCTTTACTGTTATCTCTGTCACAGACAGGCCTCTCCTCATGGGTAGAGGTATTTGGGGGCAACAAGCTCCTAAATGTATGATACCCTACCTAAATTTCTTGTTCACCTCAATTGCAATTTTCCTTCAGTGAAGTCCAAGATTAGAGGAGGGGGGAAAATCTAAAAGTCTTAGTTTTCTTCGGAAATCTTGGCAATGAAGTCAACTGGCTCACTGAGAGTAGAAACATTTACAACACCGGTGAATATAATTAACTCCAAATTCATCCATGAACTGTTTTATGTTAATTGCCCTATAAATCTCCTTCCACTATAAAATAATTTCTATTACTATAGAATTATTCTATTACGGTCTCTATAGAGACTGGTTCAAGACAGCTGCTTGAAGAAAGGGCATGGCCAAGAAATGAAGTGAAAAGTTGGGTCCTCTTCTAAATCATTCTATGGAACCAATCTCCAACATTCATATTGGACATTTTTACTTTCCCTTCTTGAGCTAAGTCAAAAATGTGCGAGCCGGAGGCTAAAAAATTGTGAGCTAGCTCACACTGACTCACCTTAGAGGGGACATTGATGCCAAGTCAATTGGAAGAGGGAATTTATAGTGCATGGCACAAGCTTCTTCTAGTATCTGCTGAAAGAAACAGTACATTTTGCTCTTACTAAAATAGCATCATTTGCACCATCTTGAAAGCCACCTTCAGTTTGCAGAGCAGATGCACTACTCAGCTGGCTGCTGGGAACTGGCCAGAAATGTCCTAAGATTTCCCAAGGGATGTACCATCCCCCTTCAGTTATTATGTATGACTAATTGCACACAATGAGGTCTAGATGGGTGTTAGTACACAGGACCGCCAGTGTCAGCACACCCCAACAGTGTGCTTTTTCGCAGCGCACATATGGCAAAATCAACCTGCACATCTGCTCTGAGCATTTTGATTTTAGTAAGTGCAAGACGGTTAGCGGGAGTGCTATGTCAGTGAGCCTGGAATGTGTTGCCTGCTAAAAAGGTAACAGTGAAACTGCCCCGAAATTATTTACTCATCCAGTGAGAGACAATAAAACGCGGCACTGTAGCCTGTTTCCTTACCAGAAGGGGAAGCTAGCCATGCCTGTGTACCCTTTAGGTGCCTGAAGAGATGGGGGCATTGGGAAGATCTCCATTAACACTCTTTTAAGAGAGGAGACAGGCCTGCACTGATCTTCATTGCCCTCCACTATTTGCTTGGTGTGGCGGGAGCCTGTTTTTGCTCTCACATTTTATAGGAAGAAAAAAGAGCCCTTGGAAGGCAGCCCAACAGGCGGGCAAACTAACGAGGTGTCATTAAGCAACTCAGCCTATAAGCAAAATAATAATTCAGGAGAAGCAAAGGGAAACAGGAGCCTGCCCACTAGGGTTACTAACCTCCAGGTGGAGCCTGGAGCTCTCCTGGAATTACAACTAGTCTCCAGATTTCAGAGATCAGTTCCCCTAAAGGAAATGGCAGCTTCAGAAGTCAGACTCTAGAGTATGCTGTAAATTCTATCCCAGGGTTGTCAACCTCCAGGTGGCAGAGGGAGACCTCCCAGAATTCCAACTGGTCACCAGACAATAGAGATCAGTTCTCCTGGAGAAAATGGCAGTTTTGGAGGGTGGGCTCTATGGCATTATACCCTGCCGAGGTCCCTAACCAAACTCCACCCTCCCCAGGCTCCACCCCCAAAATCTCCAGGTATTTCTCAACCCAGAGCCAGCGACCCTGAAAATTCCTTCCCAAATTCCCACCCTCCACAGTCACTGCCCCCAGATCTGCAGGAATTTCCCAGGTTAGAGTTGGCCGCCCTACTGCCTACTAGCATATTCCCAATTGAGCTACTTCAGAGTAGAATCTTGCAGAACTGGCACTGCTTTGGAAATCCAAAGGGTTGGATCGTATGACTTCTTCCATGGAGTCTTTCTGTAAGAGACGAGGACTTCCTTCAAGAAAGAAGGACTTTTCTTCATCAGAGGTGGCCTTTCTACATCAGACATAGTTATTCTTGGTTGGAGGAAGCATTACTTCCTTGAAGTAACACTTAGCTGATGGGAGTCATAGGATCTAACCCTGTAGAAACTAACCCCTGTAATTTGTGCTATGGCAGCTCCAAGGTTCAGCCTCCAATGAAAGACCCTGCCATGTGATTGGTGTCGTCTCCTGCACACCATGTCCTTCTGCTGTTTTCATAGGCCAGACAATGCAGTCTCTATGCAAGAGGGCAACAATCTGATGTTTATAATGTCAATTTTCTGCCATCTCCCAGGGCATTCTTAGAGCAGGTTTTCAAGTTAATGTACTTCAGTAGGAAGCTGAGTGCCATAGCAGAACTGATGTGATGGATCTCGGGCCCAACAGACGTATGCACAGGTGTGCACCCACACCCACCCACCCACACCCACACACAAAAAGATGGGTTTAGAACTGGGGTCTTTCTTCCTTTTGGAAGAAAAAGTAGCCCTTCCTTCTTAGGCTTGGCCTAAATTTGATCCTGGAATAAGTCTCTCGAGTCCCAGCCAAGGAATCAGATTCTATTCACCGATAACCAATGGGCCAGACATCTGGGAGGAAATGTCAATCATACTGTCCACATGGTCTGTCTGTGTGCAGTTTCATTGCCAGGCGCTGCCCTGCTTTTGAATTGCCTTGTAATTCCTGTGGCATTTATAGCCTTCTAAGAAATGAAATCTCCCCATGCTTGGGTCAAGAACACCCCCTCTCTGGTTATTTTAATCAGAGAACAGTAGGTGAGCAGAAAAAAAAACACTGATATTTGATGCCTGTTTCCTTTAACGAAATGGGGTGCTGTTATCCACTGAAGGAATGCAGCAGTAAAACACTCCACACACAGTATGGGCGGGGGGTGTCCCCATTAAATATGGCAGCTTACAGCTTTCATTTCGTAGCTTTTTTTTTCATTTCATTACCTTCATTTATACACCGTCTTTCCCCCAGTGGGGTCCCAAAGCAGCTTTTATTGTTCTTCATCCTCCATTTTATCCTCACAACAACACAGAGAGGCAGATTAAGCTTAGAGGGCTTGAGTAGTCCGAGGTCACCCAGCAAAATTCCCATGGCAAAGTGGGGATTCATACTGAAATCCTAGTCTGACGTTCTAGCCACTACACCAGATTGCCTTTGACCTGTACTCCACCCTTCCCCTTTTTTGACTCCAGCAAACCAACAGTAGGGAAGGAGCAGCAACCTCATGGCTGAACGCGAAAAATTCAGGGCAAGCGGGGAATTTAGAAGTGGGGATAGAATGGGCTGGAAGATGTCTTTCCAGAGAAGAAGTAGAAGTAGTTGTAGAAGAGGAGGAAGAGGAGATTGGATTTATACCCCACCACTACCTGAAGGAGTCCCAGACTTGTTTACAATTTCCTGTCCCTCCCCCTCCCCACAACAGACACCCTGTGAGGTAGGTGGGGCTGAGAGAGCTCTTTTGAGAACTGTCCTTGAGAGAACAGCTCTGAAAGAACTTATGCTTGACCCAAGGTTACACCAGCAGGTGCCTGTGGAGGAGTGGGGAATCAAACCTGGTTCTCCCAGATTAGGGTCCACGCTCCTAACCACTACACAAAACGGAAGTCTGTTTTCCCCTTACATTCAGTTACCAGCTGTCGCTTGAGATCTTATCCATCAACACATCCATTTCTACAGTCCTCAGTGCCTTAACTAACTACCACCTGGGTTGGATCCAGATTGAACTGGCAATGTCCAGCAATCCCCCTTGTCCTGCTACGTGTCATTCACCAGAGTCCCCAATCCCCCAAGAGTAGCCTGGCTGCATGTGTGTGTGTGTGTGGGAGGCAGGAATGTTCTGTTCAGCAGATGCAAAATGTTGTAGGGATCCAACCATTTGATAGTTACTCTTGATGGAGCTATTCAGCAGCAAACTCCAAACGTTTTTCCAGAATTCACTGCTGCAGGAGGTGGTCACGGCTACAAGCATGGATGACTTCAAGAGGGATATGGAACAGAGGTCTATCCATGGCTATTAGCCACAAAGTATAGATAGGAACTTTCAGTCTGGGGCAAGTGATGCTATGTATTCTTGGTGCTTGAGGGGGGCAACAGTGGGAGGGCTTCTAGTGACCTGGCCCCACTGCTAGACCTTCTGAGGGCACTTCGTGATTTTGGCCACTGTGTGACAGAGTGTTGGACTGGATGGGCCACTGGCCTGATCTAGCATTGGCTTCTCTTATGTTCTTATGGGGAATCAAACCCGGTTCTCCCAGATTAGAGTCCCCGCACTTAACCACTACACCAAACTGGCTCTCTTTTGACCAAAAGCTTCACCTGTCCATTTCCACACATTAAGTGTCTATTAACGGGGAAGGACATTTTTTTCCAGGTGGTTGGCAACCTCAGTTTCACACATGGCTCCACAAATTATGATTAACAGCAGAAAAGCCTTTTGTTGTCCGAGAACATGGATCCGTGCAAAGAGGGCAGACAAATGAAATGGCTAAGCAAGAGTTGGGCAGGATTTGCCACTCTTGACTGGGCTCTTTGAGGAATTCTTGTGTAGCATTTTGCAAGAATTTAACCCAAGTTAGTTCTAGCCATTGCCATCAGTTCCATCCTCTTAAAAGCATAACAATAGCTTCTATATCCTTCCCCCCCACCCCAATTGTCTGGGAAAACAACGGAGAGCCTCAAGGTCTGCTGGTCAGACACTACAGACTGATACAGCTTTCCTCTACTCAAACGTCCCATCTGATTTCCTTAGGGCTGGAGCCACCCCCTGCTTGGGAAAACAATAATAGACATGCAGAGACCCCTGATCTGGGATGCTTGCATTTGCAAATGGGAAATTATAGATGTATATAATTTGGCTAAGTTGCTATGTTTAAGTTGGCTGGAGAGTTTGATGTGGAATTAACACAGGGAATCTCCCAGCTCAGCACAGTCAGTGATTTCATACTGGGAGAAATATGCTTTTGTGGAGAGGAGATAATATCCCTGATGCAGAAATCTGGATTAAGGGGTTTTGTGAAGAAAGGAGGGAGTTGGATTTGGGATTCTGGGCTTGTCAGTTTGAGGCTGTAGGTAACCAAGTCCTCTGCGTCTTGAAGTGCAAGCCCTTAGCAGCTTCACAGGTGAGTCAATCTAAAAGGTAAAGAGGTGTAAGCCAGGGTCTAAATCAACTTCTGCAGTGAAGCTGGAAAGAGGATGAGGGCAGGGCAGGTAGATGGGGAGCCCTCTCTGACATGGGGGCTAACTGATAGCAGAGTTTTTTACACACATGCATTAGAAGAAGAGGAAGCCACCATTGCCACCAATGTAAAGATGACCAATCCTGCTGTCTGACCAGGTCCCCAGTGACTTCCCAGTTTGCCTACAGCATCTACTACTCCTCGATATTCTTCTGGAAGGGGAGTGGGTAACGATTTGGAAACAGTCCGCCAGTTTCCATCATCGTCAAGAACAGAGGGGACAAGTCTGACATGCCAGTCAAACTAGAATGCCAGCATGAATTTTCAGCTGGGCTGTTAGGGCCACCAGCAAATAGACTCCTCCTGTTTGTTCAGATGAGAACAATTTTCTCTCACTTGCGCTTTTGACAAGTTATGATCTGGAGGCCTCTTCAGTCTCCCAGCCAACAACAATAAGCGGGTGGGGCCGATTGGACAAAGAGATGTATCTATTTCCAAGCCGGTTTTAGGATTGACTGGCTTATTAATTGAATTCCCAGTGTGTAGCTTTGAGCTATGGGTTACAGATTTCTTTAAGTGAAACAATTGTCTAAATAATGATTTGGTGGTCCACATAAGTATTTTTCTTGGAAATGCAGAGAGAAATGATCTCTCTGACTAGCTATCCAGCCTGGGGTTCTGACCCTGCTGTGCACCCGAGACCCCCTCAGTTCCCATTGATTATGAAAAATACAGAGAATTCAGGGTGGGCTTTGTGATCCAGGGTGGGCTTTGTTGCAGACAGATAGACTGGTTGGACCCTCTTGAGCGCATGTCAGGAGAGAAGCACCCACAAAGTCACTGGTCTCAGTGTGTAGAGAATGGGTGAAATGAAAATGTGGCCCGTGAAAGAGAAAAAAGCAGACTCCATGCTGACATGACCACTGAGGTCACACCTGGAATAGAGCAGTGCTCGGTTTCTCTCTCTTTTTGGCTAATGTGACATTAAAATCACTCTGTAGCTCTGGTGAATGGCAGCTAAAGGGTGATGGCTAAATCATTTGTGGACATGCAGTTGTGTTTGGGGAATAATATTTTGGAACAGAGAGAGGATAATGGCATGGGATTTCTGTAAGCAATTACAGAAATAGGAAGGAAAGAGGTAAAAATAATAATAATGGGGTACACGTACATAACAGCCATACCCCACAGTGAAGACAAAGGTACTGGAAATGACTGGATGTGAATAAGAAGACTGTATTTGAAAACACAGGAAACTACTTTGAAGACTTGATGACTAAAAAGTGAGAACTAAATCAAATAAACAAGCAGCACAAAGGGAAAAATGTGTGTGGGAGCAATCAAGCTGGTGTGCATTTGGAGTGGGTCTCCACGTTCATGCTTTAGCAAGAACAACTTTAGTTCACTCAGGGTTTAGAACGGCAATATACATAAGTGATGTTATCTGCCTAGGTCAGGGGTTCTCAACCTTGATGAGCCCATGGGCATGACTGGAATTTTTAAAAAGAGTAGTGGGTGTTGTTATGACAGAGGAATGTAGGATACCTTGATTAACATGCAGGGAGGTCCTGATCTCAGAGAAAACATTCTTTGCTGGGAATGAAGCAACAAACTCCTCAGATTTCAGGCTGAGTGGAGATGAGCATGGCTTTTCTTCTGGGAGTACGCACTGGAACAGAATTCCAGAACCTCTTTGACAACATTCTTTAATTCATGACTTTTCAGTATACAGATTGAAAATCTCATTTTCCTCTTGAGAGTTCTGGCACCTTTTTTTTTAAGCACCCTGGAGATGAGTTTACTTTCTGTAGACAAGTAGACAAGATGGAGATGACCATTTGCCCACCTGCCAGGAAGGGGCAAGATGGATGCCTATATGGGTACCCTGAGCTGGGCCATAAAGGACAGGCACTTTGATTTGATTTGGGAAAAGCTGCAGAGTGCTACATGTGGAGGCTCCAACCTAATCTCATGATAAATCAAAGGGAAACCCTCTCATCTGGGAAAGGAAGGGTTAAAAGGTCTGGACACCCTGTGAGAGGTACACAGGCCAAGGTCTGGGGAGCAGATGAGCAGAGAAATGAAGTCTGTCTTGACCAGCCTCTTTTCAAAGTTCCAGTGGGCTTGTGTCCAGTTTAGGGAAGGGAAGGCCAAGGTAACACCGGTGCTTGTACAACTTAATCAGCCTCATGTTCTATTTCTTTTCTTATTGTAACACCCTGTCATCTTTTCAGTTAGTTTACCAGTTCCTTGGGCTCTAGAGAATGGAGATTATATTTTAGTAAATAAGGATCTTTTCCTTTCAAAGATCTCAGACGGTGTGGTTGAAGATCTCACCCAGTGTGCTGGACTGATCATCCATAGATAGACCAGAAAGTCCTAACTGGGCTACAGAGAGTTAGCTGGCCAAGGAGAAGGGGTATGTGTGGGTAAAGCCATTCACACACAAACACACAGAGTCCTTATCTGTGCCACAAACCACAGTCTGAGAAAGAAAGGGCAGAGCTTGAGTGGTGGTGGCTACTGAAGAAAGGCAAGAGAGGGAAAGTCAAGTGGAGTGAGCCCTCTCACACTCACGTACAGATTCACCACTGTCTTTTGGAAGGAAAGGGGAAATCTTTCCACAAAATGGCTGCCATGAAAGGTGGGACTAATTGCAAAATGGCTGCTATGGGGGGGATTGGCTGGGAAGTCTCGAGCTGAACATCCTGCTATGATAAGGGCTGCAATTTCTAAGTGGTTGCTCCCGGCAGATATCCTGCTCCAGTGAGCTGAAGGAAAGCCAGGGTTTTCTTTTCGCTTTGGGAAGCGGTGTTTTGGGAATGAAGCAAGTGGGTGCCAGGAAACACATCTGTAAATGCCAAATTGGGGATCACTGATCTAGGCTGTTTGTAAGTAGATTATATGACTGAAATGTTTGTTCCTTATTTTACTTTCCCATCTATGATTTGCCAATAAAGAAACCTCCTGGGGGGGGGGGGGGAGAGAATGGGAAATTATTATCTCAGGACAGGAAATTGATAGTATTTTTTTAGATTAAATGAATTTTTAAAATTCTGACAGTAATGTATTAAACACATTCAGAGTGACCATATTTGCTATCCAGGCCCTGAAATGATGGGAAGAATTGATGGATCTCCATAAAATCCATTGTCAAGTTGACATAAGAATATAAGAGAAGCCAATGTTGGATCAGGCCAATGACCCATCGAGTCCAACACTCTGTCACACAGTGGCCAAAAATACCAGGCACCACCAGAAGGACCACCAGTGGGGCCAGGACACTAGAAGCTGTCCCACTGTTGCTCTCCCCCAGCACTAAGAATACAGAGCATCACTTGCCCCAGAGTTCCTATCTATACCTTGTGGCTAATAGCCAGAGAGCCAGTTTGGTGTAGTGGTTAAGTGCACGGACTCTAATCTGGGAGAACTGGGTTTGATTCCCCACTCCTCCACTTGCACCTGCTAGATGACCTTGGGCAAGCCATAGCTCTGTACCAGCTGTTCTCTCAAGGACACTTGTCTCAGAGCTCTCTCAGCCCCACCTACCTCACAGGGTGTCTGTTGTGGGGAGGGGAAGGGAAAGGAGTTTGTAAGCCGCTCTGAGACTCCAAGTGAGTGAAGGGCAGGATATAAATCCAATCTCTTCTCTTCTTCTTCTAGCCACTGATGGATCTCTGCTCCATATGTTTATCTAATTCCCTCTTGAAACTGTCCATGCTTGTAGCCGCCACCACCTCCTGTGGCAGTGAATTTCACGTGTTAATAACTCTTTGGGTGAAGAAGTACTTCCTTTTATCTGTTCTAACCTGACTGCTCAGCAATTTCATGGAGTGCCCACAAGTTCCTGTATGGTGAGAAAGGGAGAAAAGGACTTCTTTCTCTACCTGCTCTATCCCATGCATAATCTTATAAACCTCGATCATGTAACCCTTCAGCCATCGTTTCTCCAAGCTAAAGAGCCCCAAGTGCTTCAACCTTTCTTCATAGGGAAAGTGTTCCAACCTGTACTGTTCCAATTTGTACTGTTATATAACTGTTATATATTGTTATATAACAACACTTACTTATTTAACACTTTATTTAACACTTACTTATTTAAGGGCCTCCACCTCAGTCTCCCCTCTTGCTCCCCCTGCTGCCACTTACTCCTTTCCTATCTCTACTGCTTCTTCCTCCATCTTCCTTCCATCCCCTTCACCTCAGCTCGCCCTCGTGTTTTCATTCCATCTCTAGTGGAGGTTTCTGCATTGTTTTGAGTGGACTTAGCAAACCAAAATGGCAGCTGACATCTTTTGAGGCGGTCATGTGAAATCTTGGCCGGCATTTGAGGTTTGCTCAGTAATCCAAAATGGCTGCTTGTACTCTCATGAGGCTACCTTGTGATATCTTGGCACTCTTTCCCAGTTGCTAGGCAACATTAAATGCTCTTTGAAATTTGCTTAAGAGCTTAGGATCTTTTTCCAAATGCTTTGGAAAGGACCTTAAGCCCTTCAGCAAATTGCACAGAGCACTCTGAGGTAGGAACTTTGGTAATGTTGTATGGGGCTGCCTAGCAACCCAATATGATAGACAACATCTCATGAGGTAGTCTTAAATTATTTTAGTCATCATCCTGGATATTTCCCCCCAGTATTTGCACCTGCACAGACAGCACTTGTATTGTTTTGGGAGTTCTATTCTCCATTTTCCTGCAAACCCTATGACAGACATCAGAGTATCCTTCCCCCTCTCTTGTGGATTCTCAGGGTGACTAGAAGATGGAGCAGAGTTCTTTCAGGGTGGGGGGCTATGATAATTGTGCCTGCTTTTTCTTTGGATTGGAATGGCAGCGGGAGGGGGGGGAAAGGAGTCAGGCAAAGGCGTAACATCACTTTGGGAAAAACTAAGAGGTGACATCATGCCTCTCTAGGAATCCCAATGTCTTGATGTCACTTCCAGGAAAAACCCAGAAGTGACATCAGTTCTCTCTAGGAATTGCCCAAAACTCTGTTATTTTACCACAGAATTTCTAGCAATTCCCAGAGAGGCATTATGTTACTTCTACATTTTTCTCAGAAGTGTTATCATGATGTTGACAACAGCTTCCCACTATGTCCCCGCCCCCGATCTCTTGCTGATTGCCAAGCTGGGCTTGGCAACCCTACTGGCTAACGGCTGAAGCCAAACTGACCTTCTCGTTGCTATGTTGTTCTTCCATAGCCAGTTTGGTGTAGTGGTTAGGTGTGCGGACTCCAATCTGGGAGAATCGGGTTTGATTCCTCACTCCTCCACTTGCACCTGGCTGGATGACCTTGGGCAAGCCATAGCTCTGTACCAGCTGTTCTCTCAAGGACAGTTGTCTCAGAGCTCTCTCAGCCCCACCTACCTCACAGGGTGTCTGTTGTGGGGAGGGGAAGGGAAAGGAGTTTGTAAGCTGCTCTGAGACTACAAGTGAAGGGTGGGGTATAAATCCAATCTCTTCTTCTTCTTCATAGATAGGGGGGTTAGGAGCCTCCCAGTGGCCTTTAGTCTTCTGCCTGCCATGGCAGGTCAAAATCCTGGAAAGGGCCCCACCCCCGCCTGCTGGAAAAGGAAGCTGTACAATTTGCCTGAGTTGGGTTAGTTGTGTAGCAGGACAACTTGCTCAGGCTTGGTTTAATATCCCCTGGGCTAACTGGGGTGGGGCTCAGGAGATGTGGCTCCCCAATCTGTCGGCTCACCCAGACCTTTCCTGGTGGCCATAACATTCAATCCACCCATGGAGGCCAAAATATTGTTTCCACTGTAGTCTCTGGGCAGCTGGCAGCTGGAACAGGATCCTTCCTGGCAGACCCTCCCTGTGTCTGTTTCTTCTCTGGCAGATAGCTGAGGCCGCTGCAAAGTATTCATACATCTGTCTTTGTGCATCTTTGTTTGTGTCTGTTTTAATCAGGGATCAGTGGGAGATTTCAGCTGAAGCTTAAGACATATGTTGCCTATCTGATCCCAAAGGATGTGTCGGTGGTGGGGGGAGAGACTTCTGATTCCAAAAGTTAATGTGGTCATGCTGTCCAGAATTATTCACTCAGTAATTGCTGGCTACCAAGGACCTCCTGACCCATTACACAAAACGATGAACCCATTAGATCCCGAGTTTCTAAAGGACATGGTGGCGATTACTGCCTGCCAGGACAGCATCTACCCTACCTACCAAATGGATTATGTTTCCCAGTATCTACTGCATTATTATTTATTCTAACACTTGGCACCCTTCATCTCAGGAGCAGCTCATGGACATATTCCTATGTGAGGTTCATTCCACTTCACCCAGAATTTGGTGGAAGGGAACTGTGGAAATATCCTGAGAAGTTTTGTTGGCTATTGTTATGTAGTGGTAAGAGGGCTGGTCTAGAAGACTGGGATTCAGATGCCCACTTTGCCATGGAAACATGTTTGGTGGTCTTGGGCCCAACCATACTCTCTCAGCGTAACCTACTCCACAGGGTTGTGGTAAGGATAACTCAGAGGTACACAGAACAATGTCTGCCATTTGGAGCTCACTGGAGTAAAAGGAATACAAAACTGAAATGAAATAATAAAAAGCTCTTATCAGATTTTTTCCCCCAGCAGAAACCCCCAGCCTGGCCTTAGATTTCACTCTTTGCTGCTATTGGACCTTTTGATTTCTCTCTCTTCCTGATAAGCAATAGATTTTTCAAGCTCTGTCTGGGAGGGTGTGTGGTAGGTTCATCAGCAGTGTAGCAGTCACAGGATTAGCTGCATAGCTTTGTGTCTGGATGACCCCATTCTATGATTTACATTTTTCCCGTGACCCCCAGATAGCAACAGTGAATGCCGACCAAATGCCAAAAAATACGTTAAATTTCCCAATTTTGTTTAAAGGGTCATGTGGTAGCCAGCTAAGATTGGGTCATTTCTAATTCTGGATCTCACACTCACACTAGCTTCTGGATTTGGGGGTCAGATATCTGCTGGAGTCAGATAACATAACATGTCTTAATCTTCCATCAAATCTCTCATATGCTCATGACTAAAACAGACACAAAGATGCACAGATATTTGGTGCAAATGCTACTGAGTGAGCATCTGTTGTGTTGGGATACTTAATGATCAGTTGCTATTTCTAAATGACCTACCAGTCAACATATCTAATTCTCAACATGACCCCATGTGTGGATACTTAAATCCAGAAACTGGAGCCATGAACAGACAAGACAGATCTTTCTACAATCTTGAGAAAAGCACCAGGTTTTCAGAAAGAATCTGAATAGACATATACAGAAAATCATATCAAGTTGTTGTTGTTTTTTGGCAGTGTCCCATCAATGTACATGCACATGTTGAAAACATTGAAAACATAGCAGGGAAAGCTGTGGAACCTGCTCATCTGCAGCACTCTGTAAGCAATTTGGAAACAGAATATAGAACACTGGAGAGTTTATACGGTACCAGTTCCACTAAGGAAACAAGACCAGGTAATTCAGAAATATGGCGAGAATTTCAGACATCCCTAAATTGAAATTACTTGCCTATCAAGATGCCCTATGCTGGACATGTGTTGAAATTCTTCATTCTTGCATCTTAGTGGAATAAACGTTTTGAAGATTCTAGGGAGATTAAAAATACATACCGAACAGAACTGAGAATAACAAACAAAGGCAGGGGGTAAGTTGGAGCTTTGGCCATCTTGGGTGAAGCCAAGTGACTTCTTCCCGTGAGAAAGCCTTCAGATGAGCCTAATAGGAAATTCAGAAATACTTCTGTGTCATTAGCTATGCTTCACTGGGAAATCTGGAAAGGGGTATGGATAGTTCCCTCCCTCCCTCTCCTGATTTCTTCTTTCCCTAGATACCAGGGAGGATAAACATAGTTGTGAATGGAGAAGAGGACACACCATACTCATTCCCAAATGGCTAAAAGTCCCAGGATGGGATGAATATAGCAGCAAGTTTGGGTTTTTATGATAAGTCCCAATGGAAAATAGTTTGGAAGAACAGGCAGGGCAGTGTGAATGGTCTATCAGTGCATCTCTCTTGTTTATACAAGCAGGAACAGTTCGAAAAATGTGTAATTTTTGAGATCTCTGTAGCCCATCAGGAATGTCCATCTATGTGTTCTTCACTGATCAATGCAGCCAACAGCATAATAAACACTACCAGCTGATATCGACTTTTATACCAGTTTAAAAGAATCTTGGGAACAGTCCTCTGATGATAAGGCTAAGGACTTTCCCCAGAGAAACTTGGACTCTCTTCCATGGCCACAGTGCCAGGATTCCCTGGGGAAAGGGAGTGATTTTTAAAACCAGTTTAAATGCTGGTTCATGCACAGACAGAAGGAGGAAAGACGCCGGCATGGGGGAAAGCTGCTTGTTAAGCAACTAGATGATTCAAGCAGGTGACACACAATCCTGAGAAGTCATGGCTTGTGACAATTACTGGTCATGAATAAGGAGACGAGGGTAGGCCACATGTGCATGGCGGAACAATGTTTGTTCTGTATCAGTGCAGAGAATTCAAACATCAGTCTAAAAGTACTTTCCCTATACATGTGCAATTGCCCTTGTGGCTGCATTGGGACAGATTGTATGTGTTAATGCTCCCTCTAAGCTGTGGAGTCTTGCGAGGAAAAATTCTACTTTGTAAGCTACTGGCCTTAAAGTTGTGAGTGAGCAATTTGGCTACTGCATAAATTAGTTTGCTCTGGAGCCATCCTTCCTGAGCTGAGACAAAAATGTGTGAGCTGGAGGCTTAAAAACTGTGAGCTAGCTCACACTAACTCAGCTTAGAGGGAACACTGAGCGGTCAAGTCACAGCCGACTTATGGCAACCCCGTTGGGTTTTCAAGGCAAGAGTTGTCTCAGAGATGGTTTGCCATTGCCTTCCCCTGCATAGTGACCCTGCAGTTTTTTGATGGTCTCCCATCCAAATAGTAACCAGTGCCAAGCCTGGTTAGCTTCTGAGATCTGATGAGATTGGGCCATCCAGGTCATGGCATTGAGCCAGGTTATGTTCCCTCTTTTGGAGCTCTGTGTCAGTTGTGCTATGCGGGTCTTCGTACTACAACACTAGAATGGCCAGTTGGTCATTTAAGGGGCAGGTCTAGTGTCTCCAGCTATTTCTAACCGTCCTTTGTTTTTTGCTGTTAAGTTGCAGGCAGTTCTTGCGGACTCCATATGTTCATCAGACTTCCTTGATTGGTTTTCAAGATCTGGATAGCTTGGGCTGTCTGTGCGAAGGCTGCCGCACTGAGACATAATCGGCGTCTAAGGGGGAAAGAATCTGACCTTATAAAGCCTAGAGCCTCATTTTGAAGGGCAAAGTTGAAAGTGTCGGCTAAGTTCAAACATATTTCAATTCCCTTTTCTTGACCCTTTCTCAGGTAGGTTCTAGGGAGGTTAGAGGACTTGCTTTGAAGTCTTGTGAGTCATAAAAAAGATGAGGAACGGATGCCATTTTTCTTCAAGGTTTGCCAAGGACATCCATCAAAATTCCCTGCATGGAAAGAATCAAAGCCCCAGGCAGTAATTAGACCCCCAAGTGAACAAGGGAGGGGGAAGAGTCCGTGGGAGGCCACTGACAGTCTGAATCCAGAGACTGTTAATCTGAAGCTGAGGGGGCCTAACCTACATTCCAAACTCCCGGGAAATGAAAAAGATTTCATTGCCAATTAGGAGACTGGGGGTGGAGGGGGTGGGAGAGTTGAATGAGACGATGTAGTGGACCCACTTTCTGATCCTGTATGAACAATTAGACACAACTGTTTTTAAAGGATTGGTAGGTTCTGTATCAAGGATGTCACTGGAGGCCTCACAGGCAATGGGCAAAGTGTTTTGAAGACAACTTTTGTCAGAGTTGATCAACTGCGAATAGGTTCACCACCCTCCAGGTGGGACCTGGAGATCTCTCAGAGTGATCTGTGCTCTGTAGACTACAGAGATCAGTCCTCCTGGAGCAAATGGCTGCTTTGGAGGTTGGAATCTATGGCATTATACCCTTCCCCAATCCCACCTTCTCCAGGCTCCACCCCCAGAATCTCCAGGAACATCCCAACCTTGAGCTGGTGACCCTAGCTGCAAACATGGTTACAGACCCATCCCTACTTATTTTTACTGGCTTTTTTCGGTAGCAGATTCCAAGGGAAGGGCTGTTGATTTATTCAGGAACTGCAGATGATGCCTTTCCAGAGACCTGTTTGAAGCAGTTCATAAAGTAAAATAAAACAATATATTTAAAATCAGCTTATAAATCAGTCACAAACAACTATAAAACCCAGCCAGGGTATAAAAACAACATAAGAACAGTAGAGTCAAACATTTTATTTTTTACATTTTATTGCTCGCTTGCCATAGAGATCCGGAAGGGGGAGTGGGAGAGTGTGAAAGTCACATACTTTCAATTTTAGAGGCTTCGATGACCTATCGCTGCTGAGAAGCTACACTGGCCTTGGGTCTCATCTTTCACTGCCTGGCTTTTGTCTACATGTTGGGGGGATGTCACCAAGGTGGGAACACGGAGCCCTTGGTTTTGGCGGGGGGAATACCTAGGGGTGATTGGTTCTTAACCTTTTAGGGCCTTTGCTTGAACCCTATATATCTTCTGCTTTCGTGCCTTCATCTCCAGTTCTAACACAGACTGTGCCCAGTCTGGATCCTGTCACAGTCTCAATAAACTTATCATTCTCCATAGTGAATGTTGCTGGGAACTGATTTATCCAGGAGCCTGACAAGTCGCCTCAAATGATATTCCTAAAATAGCTCTCAGGTAATGAGAATTAAAAAAAGGAGCAGAGGATTGTGTAAGCGGCTTTGGTTTTCTATTGGGGTGAAATTTGGAGTCTATATGAGGTAAATAATAAACCAGAACATTTCAGTGAAAACCTGAGGTAAATTGAAATGTTTCAGCTTCGCACCTTAAGGACAGTAGGGCAAGCACAGGTGAGCTTTAAGGGGGAAGACCTTCCACAGGCAAGTAGGGTTGCCAGGTCTGGGTTGAGAAATACCTGGAGATTTTGAGGGTGAAGCTTGGAAAGGGTGGGGTTTAGGAAGGAGAGGGACCTCATCAGGGTACCATGCCATACAGTCCACTTTCTGAAGCAGCCATTTTCTCCAGGGCAACTGATCTTGGTCCTCTGGAGATCAGTTGTAATAATGGGATATCACCAGGTGCTGCCTGGAGGCTGGCATCCCTACAGACAAGGTGCCCCCGCTGAACTTGGTCTGTCTCTGTCACTGCACACCTTCACTTCTGCAGGCGAGCTCCCACAGAACAGGCCTTCAGGAACCCAGCTCTGAACCATTTAGAGCTTTAACAGCAAAAACCAGCATTCTGAATTGTGCCCAGAAATTGATGGGCATCCAGCATAGATCTTTCAGCACAGGGGTGATGCAGTGCCTGTATCCAGCCTCCAACATACCACCCAAGTCCTGGGATCTTTTAAGTCGATGCAAATGACTCTCAGGTTCCTAGATCGTCATGAAGTGCAGACCCTCATCCTTTCCCTGAAGCTATGGAACAGGACTCCCCCGCCCCCTCCACTCGACCTTGCAATTAATGGAGCAGCTCGTCAGCCTCATCAGTTAGCACTTTTCAGCCAAAGATCTCTAGCGGGTAATAAAACCCTAATGAGACCCAGGCTTCAAACTTTCCAGCTGTCTTAACCTTACTGTGATGAATCCTTACAGTCCTATAAGGGAGCCATTAAAAGAGAAACTTCTGCCCATTGGTTGTCCCCAAAGCTGCAGTGCTGGTGGCCCATCAAGGCACTGGGGCTTAGTATTTAGGCTGAAATTGGAAGCCAAAGAACTGCACAGCTTCTGTTGGTCAGCCAGTAATAAAACTAATGGTATTGCAGCCAACTGTACAAGCAAGCTTCATTGTAATTAGTTTAGGTCTGTTTCACAGATGCTGGGGAATAAGAACTGGGGCTACCAGTTGAGCACAAGCAACTGGCTGAAATTGTAGGTGTGGGGACATGCAGAAAAGGCATTGCAGGGATGCTGCTGTGTTACTTCCAATGCAAACTTGGACGTGATGTTGTTGTGCTAGCGCAACGCTCTAAGATTCCACCCAAACTCTATGGTTTCACCATAGACTTTGGGTGGGATCCTAGAGCATTGTCCCAAGGTACTGGTGTCATAGAATCATAGAATCCTAGAGTTGGAAGGGACCTCCAGGGTCATCTAGTCCAACTCCCTGCACAATGTGGAGAATTCACAACTACCTCCCTCCACACCCCCAGTGACTGCTGTTCCACGCCCAAAAGATGACAAAAAACCTCCAGGATCTGCAGCCAAACTGGCCTCGAGAAAAATTGCTTCCTGATCCCAACATGGTGATCAGCATTTCCCTGGGTGTGTAAGAAAGGGCCACAAGAACTAAGGACTGATGCAACCCTTCCTGCCCTCCCTCTCATGATCTGTCTAAGTTCGCTTTGGGGTTCACACTGGAACTGACCACAGCAACACTGAACCAACTATTTCCCCACCCATCATCCCCCGCCACTCTGCCAAACAGCTGTGTGTACTCAGAATCCAGGATAGAAGATCTATAGCAGGAGACCAGCAACTCTGGAAATTTTAAGATCAGCTTGTTGGATCAGACCGGTGGTCCATCTAGCCCAGCATCCTGTTTCATACAGTGGCTAACCAGTTTCACTGGAGGGCTGACAAATGGGACACAGAGGCCAAGTCCTTCACCGACATTGCCTCCTAACGCTGGTATACAGATGAATGTAGAGGTTTTCTGTAGTCACCATGGCTAGTAGCCATTGATGGACCTCAAGCCATCTATAACTGTGGTCATCAGTGCAGCCACTGGCAATGAATTCTACAGCTTAATTACTCACTGAATACAGAAGCTCTTCCTTTTGTCAATCCTGAATCTATCACCTAACAATTTCAATGGGAGCCCTGGGGTCCTTGTATTATGGGATTGAGAGAAAAAAGAGTTCTTTCTACCCACTTTCTCCACCTCAAGTATTACTTTCCATAGTTCATGAGGAGGAAGAGCCCTGAAGTGATGGAGTTGACTGCATGTAAATAGAAACTAATACAACAGGGGGGAAAGGGTCTACCCCATTTTTATACCTCTCTACTTGCAGGGAAGTTTGGATTGGATCTTGAATCATCTTCCACCTACAGTCTGAAGTAGTGCAATCCATTCTACTGAATTAGCATTCTTACCACCACAGTTTGGTGTGAGAGTCAGTTTGGTGCAGTGGTTAAGTGTGCGGTCTCTAATCTGGGAGAACCGGGTTTGATTCCCCACTCCTCCACTTGCATCTGTTGGATGACCTCGGGCAAGCCATAGTTCTGTCAGCACTGTTCTTGAAAGAGCAGTTCTCTCAGAGCTCTCTCAGCCCCACCTACCTCACAGGATGTCTGTTCTGGGGAGGTGAAGGGAAAGGAGTTTGTAAGTGAGATCTGAAGCACACGTGGCAAAGCCACCTGGATGGGGGGAGCTGAAATGCCATCCTGGACAGTAGTTTAAAGTTTATACTGTTGGTTTTAAATGTGGTTGTTTTACAGTATTTATTGTATTATGTATTATGCTGGTAGCCGCCCTGAGCCTGCTGTGAGGCGGGGTGGGCGGGATAAAAATCCAAATAAATAAACAAATAAATAAATAAATAAATAAATAAATAAATAAATAAATAAAATAAGTCACTCTGAGACTCCAAGTGAAGGGCAGGGTGTAAATCCAATCTCCTCCTCCTCCTCCTCCTCTTCTCCTCATTCTCCAGCATGTATGAATGATGCCAAAATCAAACCCAGATAGTTTCATTCAGTTTAAAAACAATCAATTATGAAGGAAACCAATGTGGATGTAACTATAGTCGCTGCCAAATTTCAATAAACATGAAATCTGAGGCACATTTGGCAACTGCTTGGACAAACGTAAAAGGTATGATGAGGAAAGTTCCTGTAGTATATAAGCTACATTTCTCAGGGAGAGCTCGAGATGTGCATACTCCTCCCCCTTTTCATTTGGAATGGACTTGACCTCCCGAAACATTTTTTGGAAAATTCTTGGGAAAATATCTAGGCTTTCATCACTAGTTCTGTGAAATCTGGAAAGATCAGACCCGCGTTGAAGCTCTTTGGTTACTGATGACCAGGTGACCTCATGGCTCAATGCTCAGGAAAAAAAAAATCCAAAAAAGGGCTGCAATCTAAGTTAGATCTCCCGCTTCCCCCCAGTTCTGGAGTTTGAGGATTTAAGCTGTTCCTGAAGAAGAGATGAAGTTTTGAAACATATTCCTTTCTCATATTTTTACACATCAAGTCCCAGGTTCAATACCTGTATCTCCAGGCAAGACATCTTAGATAGAATGACCAGGCATGATCATTTCTCATCTTTATGCTGTATATGATCTTGGTGGACCAATAGTGTGCGTAGGTAGGCTAGCCAGTTTCCAGATGTGGCCTGGCACACCACCGAGCTCCTCCCCGCCCCCTAACTGCTCTGTAGGCATCACCTTCAAATCTTCAGGGATTTTCCGAGTTAGAAACCATAGGTTTGAGGTGGTGGGAGGGGAATATGGGGAGCTGTGATGCTGACTGCGGTGTCACGTCACATCCAGTAAATAACAAACAGAAGTGACACAGTGTGGTGTAGTGGTCAAGAGTGGGGGACTCGAACCTGGAGAACCGGGTTTGATTCCCCAATTCCCACTCCTCCTCCACACAAAACCTACTGGGTGAACTTGGGCCAGCCGCAGTTCTCTCAGAACTCTCTCAGTCCCACCTACCTCACAAGGTGCCTGTCATGAAGAGAGGAAGGGAAAGGTGATTGCAAGAAGCTTTGACACTCCTTAAGGTAGAGGAAAGCAGGGTACATAAACCAACTCTTCTTCTTCTTCTTCCACCTCCTCCTCTTCTTCTAGTTTTAGGATGCAACACTGCAGTGGGCAACAGGAGTGAAGGGCAGGGGGCTCAGTTTACTTGGCAGGTGATCCCATGCACAGGAAGGATAACTCTTGGAATGCAGCTGGGATCCTCTGAGACAACCAAATTTTGGCTGGGATCAAGAATCCCACCCGTGTTGTATGGACTGTGGTAGGAGGGCCTGCCTGGATCTCTTGAAGAACGTGTTTGGCTGCCTTGAAGGACCAGGTAGCCAGTTCCTCTTTGACACAATTAGCCTGGAGGGTAGGGAGAGAAAGAAAGGTTTAACAGGCATTAATAGAAAATTGGACTTTGGCTGCCCAGGAATAGCCTGTCCCCTTCCAAAGCAAGCATCTCTCATTCCAAACACTTGTTTCTTGCATATGATTTTGTGCTAACTAAAAAGATAAGGCATAACATTGGCTGGAAGGGAAATGGGGGAAGTATGCCTTAATTTTACTTTTTCTCAACACTGTGAGTACTGACCTATTTTCACTGCAAAAACAAAAATGGAAGAATAACACACTGTTCCTTCCCTGCCTCTTCCAGATCCGATACAAAGGAGAGGGACTGACAAGGCCTCCTTCCCCAGCACTTGAACAAATTTTGAGTCCAATGGCAAATTTAAGACCAACAAAGTTTAATTCTAGGTATAAGCTTTCATGTGACAAAGTGTGCATGCACACAAAAGCTTATACCCAGAATTAAACTTTGTTGGTCTTGAAGGTGTTCTGTTCTGTTGCTTCAGACCAATGCGGCTACCCCACCTGAATCTGTCCCAGCGCTTGAAGAACATGTTTCTTGATGCACCTCTCTCTGGGGCTTTGCACAAAGCTTGGAGATGGAGGAAGAGAAAGGCAGTCAAAATGGTGTGCAGAGATGTGCAGGAGCCATCGCCATGGCCTGTCTCTGTGTACTGATCCTAGACTACCTTGGTGGTCTCCCATCCAAATACTAACCAATATACTACCCTGCTTAGCTTTCAGGATCTGATGAGATCAGGGTAGCTTAGGCCGTCCAGGTCAGGGAAAGTGCTCTCAAGTGCTGGTAGCCGACTTATGGCAACCCTGTAGGCCAGGGGTGGCCAACCTGTGGCTCGGGAGCCACATGCGGCTCTTTCACACATATTGTGCGGCTCCTAGCAGGGCGGCTGGGGAAGCAAAGGGGAGGCATGCTTTTTCTCTCTTTCTCCCTTCCTTCCTTCCTTCCTTCCCTCCTCCCTCCCATCTATTTGCTTTCCTAGTTTCTCTCTCTCTCTTTCTTTCCACTTCTTTAATTTTTTCTTTCCATCTCTCTCTTTTTCTCTCTCTCTCTCAATATCATTAGCAAACAAGTAATATCATTATCAATAACAGGTTTTCCTTGTTTGTTTTTATTTTTGGCAGTCCCATTTAACGTTAATAAAAAGCAAATTTGCATATTTTTAAAAATAAAAACGTGTGTGTGATATTTGTTCCTGTCTTGCGGCTCTCAGACATCTCTATGTGGCTCTTACGTTTATTCTAAGTGGCTCTTACGTTAAGCAAGGTTGGCCGCCCCTGCTGTAGGCTTTCCAAGGCAAGAGACGTTCAGAGGTGGTTTGCCATTTCCTGGCTCTGCATAGCGACTCTGGACTTCCTTGGTGGTCTCCCATCCAAGACCCAACCGAGGCTGACCTTGCTTAGCTTCCATGATCTGACAGGATCCGGCCAGCCTGATCTTCCCATGATCTGATCTTCCCATTAGGAAATGTCTCATAATGTCCACTGAGGGTCTACCTTCCTGTAACTTAAGCCAATCTGATCTAGTCCGACCCTCTCAAGCAGCAGATAATGTCTTTGCCCTTTTCCATACGACACCTCTGAAAGAAATGAACTGGACAAACTTAAATTTAAAATCTAGGGGGGAAAGGGGGTGTTAACCCTGGAGAGAGGACAGCTAACAGAATGGTCTTCCCAGGGGGCACTGTCCCCCCCCCAAATGTGCATGCTGTGCTTGTACCTCTCTGTAACTAAATTGGTGGAGGTAGGCCATTATGGAAAACGTACCAAGTACAGCATGAGAGCTGGGGGCCAGGGAGGGACACAAGAACCAGCATGGGGCAAATTGAAACAAAATTAAGTTAGCACAAAGGGGTGTGTGTGTGTAGTGTGGCCACACCTGGGATGCCACCTGTGTTGGAGAAATGAGCATGTAATGCAAGGCCTGAGAAATTCAGTCATTATAGGGTTAACTATGCAACTTGTTTGTTTACCTATGTTAGCCTGGAAGTGATACCTGGCAGCTGGCCAATTATCTCTAAACCCGGAAAACTAAAGGTGTACTGTCTTGCTAATTGGTCAATGATATCAGGTGTTTCCTTTCAGGGGTCAAGAAGAAGGAGAGATCCTCCATTGCAATCTCTCACTCTCTATCAGTATGTCTTAGTGTGAAGACGGAGCACAATGCAGCTCCTTAGAAAGCATGTTTTGTTTATTTGTAGCTAATCCCGTTTCCCTTTTCCCTTTAGTAATAAACTTCTTTTAAACTAAAAGAAGCAATCTCTTCTTTCCAGAAAAGCAAGATTCATTACTCTGAATTTTTCTTGATTATTGGACAACAGTCCTAACAACCTGCACTTCCTTCTGTCTTGCAGGCTACACAATCACAGGTCCCCCCCCCCTAGTCTTTCAGTAATTGCTGCCTTCCCCTCTCCTGCTGCCCCGACCTCCACTCATAAAAAGGCAGTTAGGAAACTAAGCAGCCAATTCTCAGGAGGTTCCAAAGGCCTCGCTTTCCTTCTCGTTAGTTTTAATGAGGCCACTGGCGATCGGTGGTGAGCGAGTGGCTTTATTTGCTATTCACGTGGGGAGAGACTCGTCCAGGTTCTTGCCTTCTTCCCGGGCCTCTCGACAGGAATGGAGCCAAAGGCTGTTTTCTGAGTGTTAGCCAAGCTCAAGTGGAGTGCATGGGATGCATGCAACTGTGTGCGTTTTCCCGTCCACGGCACCCAGGTAGAGCTGTTGCAGCTGTAACAGAAGCAGGAGGGCAGATTGCAAAACGCAGGGCATAAGAGCAGCCATGCTGGCTCCGGCTAATGGTCCATCTAATTCGGCATGCTGTTTCACATGGTGACCAATATAGGATGCCAGTGGGGTTGCCAGCCTCCAGGTGGGGCCTGGGGATCTCCCGCTTTTACAACTGGTCTCCAGCTGACAGAGATCAGCTCCCCTGGAGAAAATGGATGCTATGAAGGATGGACTCTGTGGCATTGCACCATACTGAGGCCCCTCCCCTCCCCAAACCCCGCCCTCTTCCGAATCCACCCCCAGTCTCCAGGTATTTTCCATCCCAAACCTGGCAACCCTAGATGCCATTCTCCAGGTGGGACCTGGGGATCCCTTGGAATTACAGCTCATCTCCAGACTACAGTACCCCTGCAGAAAATTGATGTTTTGGAAGGTGGACTCTGTGGCATTGTACCCTATTGAGGTCCTTGTCCTCTCCAGGCTCCATCCCCAAATCTCCAGGAGGTTCCCAAACTGGATCTGCAAACCTGGCAACCCTAGCCCACCCAGATGTTTCTGGGAGGCTGACAAAGAGGGCAGGTAAGCCAATGGTCTTCCACTGTTAGAGCGGAGGAATAAAGACACACAGCTGTCTTATACGGAGTCAGACCACTGGCCCTTCTCTGTGAGAGTTCTGCTCAAAGTAGTCAAGGATCAGATCTTGGTTGGTTAACCACAGTTCTTTATTTCCAATCTCTACATTAGTACAGCGTCTCGGATTATTGTCAGAGATGAGACAGATTATACAAGCGGGTCTATTATACCATTCCAAGGAGTTTGAATTACCCATAGGTAGCCAATCCCCTTAAGGGAAAATTGGCGGGCAAAAAGGTGTCCTGACCGTTTGGTTCTCACAGGAAAAGAGTGAGGTGTTAAGCAGTAAATTTCCTCTCCCAAACCAGACCCCTCAGATGTTACCAGTTCACATAACAATCAATGGCCTCAAGGTTTTTGCATGTGATAAGAGATGAGAGGCATCCTCCCTTGAAGTTCCTGCCGGAGCAGCTGGAATGCGGAGGCAGGGATGTGAGGCCTCCTTGTTCACATAATTCATTGGTGTCACCCTCCCGGTCTGGACAAGCATCATTACATTACAGTTACATGGAGTCCCCATACATGACAGTTACATAGGAAAAATAAAGGCATACATATTGAGTAACATAATGGAAGCCTGACTAATATAATGTCTGAATTAGCAGATTCTGACATTCTCGCCCCATTTTGTATCTGTTTACTCTACAGTCATTTTACTTTGTTCAGTAGGGCTTCCTTTCAAGTTTGCAGCCCTAAGTACTTTTTATAAAGCATTTGTTTACCCTCTCCCAGCCTTGCTGGAGCATTTCCAAGCTGAGAGCCTAAAATGGTTGGGTGAATCCAATGGACATGGGGGGAGGGGGTTTGGTCTTCCATGACGACACACACTCCCCCAATTGCCCAGCCTTGCTCCATCTAGCATTCCTGGAATTCATTTAAGGCTGATGCCTTTGCCATGTTTCTCCAAGCCCCGGCACTGCAAAGGGTCAGTTCAAGATGTGCAATGGGTTTGTTGTTTCA
The DNA here is from genome assembly GCA_029233225.1 of Lepidodactylus listeri. Classification (NCBI taxonomy): domain Eukaryota; kingdom Metazoa; phylum Chordata; class Lepidosauria; order Squamata; family Gekkonidae; genus Lepidodactylus; species Lepidodactylus listeri. The sequence goes on from JARCFY010000014.1 coordinate 60,353,152, forward strand.
GCTACAATCATTTACACAATGCAAATTCTTTCCTGTCTCAAACCCCTTCTATAACTAGCAGATCCTGTCATTTTGATGGGAATCAGACCCCTTGCAGGATGTCAGTCTGAAGGCATTTAAACAATCGATCTGGTTTATTTCGTTTGCCCCACATTCCTGTGCAGGGTGGACCATGCAAGAAAGCTACTGCAGTCCTGTGCAGCATGTCCATGTGTAAATCTGCACATGTAATTTTTAAAAGACAACTTCTCGCAAGGCAAAGAGTCATGCACTGCTCTGGATGCACTTGATGGCTTAGGCCCATGCGCCACCTCTTGCAGACTCGCCTCTCCGCTCAGTTGTAGATGGGACACATCACTCCATATATGTCATGTGGGTTGTATCCATTTACCATTCTCTACCAGCAGAAGGGCACTTTTGTCAGTGGAGGGAGGGCATTTTGTGGATTCCCTCCTCCTACCACAGGCCTCCAGTTTGCCCCCTCTATGATCTACGTACATAGGGATCCCCTAAGCCCCAAGAGTAGAATTTTACGAGGTGAGCTGAGGTTCTAGCCTGCCATCCTGCGAGCTGGAGATAGGGAAGATCCATTATGTATTCAAGGAGGGGCCGTGGCAGGCCCATAGCTAGGAATTTTTCCAGTGTGTGGGGTGCTAATTTAATTTAATTTACTTAAAGCAACTGTGGAGGGAGAGAGAAGGCCTCGCCAGGTCCTCCTGCTTCCGCAGCCAGCTTCTCAAAGTCCCTCTCCTTCCCTTCCTGCTCAGAAAGCTTTGAAAGAAAGCATCAGGAAGAGCTGGTGAGGTCATCTGATCTCCTGCCCTACCCTGGCTCCCCTCTGTCCCTCCTCCTTCGGGGGGGCAGCAGCGGGCACCTGCCCGTGTTTGCCTTGCCCAGCCCAGCTGCCATGGGAACCTCAGCAGCAGCTATTAGCCAGGCCACCTTCCTGTCTTTTCCAGCTGCTGTGTCAGCATCAGCCCCAGTCTGTGTGTGTGTGGGGGGGCATTGTGATAGGAAGCACCCCTGATGCGATAGAGGGTGACACCCGCTGTACCCCCTGCTGGCTGTGGCTCAGTGCTAGACCATCTGCTTGGCATCCAGAAAGTCCCAGATTCAATCCCCAGCATCTCAAGTAAGGATCAGGTTGTAAGTAGGGTTGCTGGCTCTGGGTTGGGAAATACCTGTAGGTTTGGTGGGTGGAGCCTGAGGAGGGTGGGGTTTGGGGAAGGGAGGGACTTCATTGGGGTAGAATGCCACGGAATCCGTTCTCCTAAGCAGCCATTTTGTCCAGATGAATTAATCTCTGTAGCCTGCAGACCAGTTGTAATAGCAGGAGATCTCCAGCCACAACCTGAAGGTTGGCAGTCCTGGTTGTAAGTAGGGTTGCCAGGTCTGGGTTGGAAAATACCTGGAGACTTGGGGGGTGGATCCAGGAGAGGGTGGGGTTTGGGGAGGGGAGGGGCCTCAGCATGGTACAATGCCATAGAGTCCGCCCTTCAAAGCAGCCGTTTTTTCCAGGGGTGCTGATCACTGTTAGCTGGAGATCATTTATAAAAGTAAGAGATCCCCTGGCCCCACCTGGAGGCTGGCCCACCCTAAATGCATGGCTCCCATGAAAACCCACTGCTGTCCCACCACGCTGTGCCCTGCTCCCTTCTTGTGTGGAGGGTCTCCCCAGAATAATCTGCACAAATAAAAATTGCTCATAATACAGGTTTCATCTCATTTTTATGGACCCAACAGATGGCAAATGACATCCAGTAGCTGTATTATAGCCAACCTCCCACCTCCCCCCTGAAATTGCCCCTTGTTTTGAGAAGTCTGACTCTTCAAGACATTTTGATCTAAGGGGTAAGAACACACATATATTGAAAGCCAGGCAAACAAAATACAAATATAATTTTATTTCTTTTTGTTTTCATGCGATCCCTGTAAGCCGTTTCATTTCTTCCACATCAGAAACAAGGATTTTCAAATTTTGGAAAAATCATGACATTTGGTCACATCCTGATTTTTTTTTACTTGCTTCCATCATCCCAATTATTTAACATGGCACTGTCACCTGTGCTGTCATCAGATCTAAGACTGTACTCTTTTTTTTTTAAAGCTAGCATCCTTAGAAGTTTAACAAGGGCTTCGAAACGGCAGGTCTCATGTGCAAATTTCTGCAACAGTGGGCTACAAACCTCTCCTCCTCTAACTTTAATAACAGGCATTTTCTCTCCTTCCATCCTGTCCGAATTTTATAAGCTCTCTCCAAAAGCAGGATCTAATCAGCTTTTAGAAAAAGTGAGGGGTAACAGAAGACCCCGCACCATTTTATTTCATAGCTGCCAAAACGTATGTTCCATTTAATAAGAAGTTAACTTTCCTGTTATTAAGAACAGACATGATTAAAAACATGTTTATAGGGGATTAATGGCTCTCTAATGGCCCTGTAATTGCTCCACAGATATTGAGCTTTCAGGGATATGTTTCTAATCAGCAGCACGGAATCCATTTAGGATTAGATACAAGTCTATGTGAATGATGTCAAGCCTGCACTGGCATGTTTGTTTTAAGGAATAGCCACTTGGAAAGATGCCCTCGAGAAATGAAAAGGTGAGCTGATGGAGTTTGGAGGGAGGGGGATGAGAGAATCCACAGGGCTCTGACCCATATGTGTCCATTTGAAAATCTGTACGGAGCCCACCCCCTCACCTGGATGGCCCAGGCTAGCCTGATTTTATCAGGTCTTGGAAGCTAAGCAGGGTCAGTCCCTGTTAATACTTGGGTGGGAGACCACCAAGGAAGTCCAGAGTTGCTACACAGAGGCAGGCAATGACAATCCACTTCTGAACAACTCGTGCCTTGAAAACCCCACAGGGGCTGGGCTGTGACTTGATGGCACTTTCTACCACCACCACCAGAAAGCCCACACGTATCCATGTGAAGTGCATAGGGCTTTCTCCATGCCACAGGGGGACTTTGATCCTTTGTATTTTAGCCCTTTAAAAAGACATTGAGAAGAGAGACGTAAGTGAGAGAAGAAGAAGAAGAGATTGGATTTGTACCCTGCCCTTCACTCAGAGTCTCGGAGCAGCTTACAATCCCTTTCCCTTCCCCTCCTCAAAACAGACACCCTGTGAGGTAGGTGGAGCTGAGAGAGCTCTTTTGAGAACTGCTCTTGAGAGAACAGCTCTGAGAGAAGTGTGACTGACCCAAGGTCACCCAGCTGGCTGCATGTGAAGAAGTGGGGAATCAGACCTGGTTCTCCCAGATTCGAGGCCACCGCTCTTAAGCACTACACCGAGCTCATGCAGTTGGCACTTGGCAGTGAGCTCAGGATAGATAAAAGAAAACACATCTCCAGAGACAGTAAAGATGGTTTTAGAAGGTTAGACCAGAGATGTCGAACTCATTTGTTATAAGGGCTGGATCAGACATAAATGTCACTTTGTCGGGCTGGGCCATGCGTGCCATAAACCTAATGCCAGGTACAGGAGATAGAAACTGTATAAAGGACAGCAGATGGTTAAGCTTCGAGTTGGTGTATCCTCACTGCAAGGCCCCATGGGCTGGGAGGCGGGGGTTTCCAAAGGAAAACCCATATGGGTCAAATGGAGAGGCAGCAGCGCAGCACTGGGCAGATGTTCCCACACTGCTTCACTGCTGCAGATGAAGTTGTTCCACCATGCTGAAGCCACAATTGGAGTGGCTCCACCCACTACCCCTCCCCCCCCCCACAAGCAGTCTCCTGTTCCCTCCCTTACACTACTTGCTTGTGGGGGCCCTGGGTCTTATGTTTGACACCCCTGGCTTAGACTAATTGCTAGAACAGCAGGTCCATAGTCAACAGTATCATGCTGGCTAAATGGAAACCTCCATGTACATGAATAGCATACCTTTGAGCAGGGCTCCGTTGGGGCCGGGGCGCGCCGGAGCGACGCTCCGGGAGAGAGTCGGTGGGGGGGTGGGCACATAATCAAGCCCCGCCCCCCAGCTCGCTTTCCCCGGCCCGCCGGCCCATTGCAGCCTCCTCGGCGCTCGTGAGTCTGCCCTGACGCCGAGTCCCCCCTCCCTGGCCCGGCATGCTGCTGGGCCAGGAAGCAGCCTCCAGCCCCCCCCCATTGCCCTCCCTGGCCGGCGGCGAGCCGCGGGCCAGGGAGAAGCCTCCAGCCTCCCTCCCCCCCGATCACCCTCCCTGGCCGGCGGCGAGCCGCGGGCCAGGGAGAAGGCTCCAGCCTCCTTCCCCCCGATTGCCCTCCCGGCGGCGTGATGTCTCTCTCCCCCCACCTACCTTCCTTCCTTCTTTCCTGTTCCTTTCCTTCCTTCCTTCTCCTTTCCTCCCTCCTTCTTCCTTCCTTCCTTCCTTTGCCATTAGATAGGCTTGCCAGCTCTGAGTTGGGAAATACCTTGGAGATTTTGGGGGTGGAGCCTGAGCGTGGGTATTGCCTTCTGACACACTTCCAGTGATGTCAGGGGTGTGTGACCTTCTGACACTTCCGGTGACGTCAGGGGGTGTGGCATATGCAAATAAGTTATGCTAATGAGCTCCTGCACCTCTTTTTTTACGAAAGGACCCCTGCCTTTGAGTATCAGATGTTAGAGACAGACACTGTGGCAGGAGCACTGTCTTCAAGCCCTGCTTTTGAGCTCCCCCAGAGACATTTGGTTGGCCGTTGGGGGAATGGGAAACAGGATGTACTTTGGGTTTGAGCTTGTAGGGCTTACATGGAATGGCTCGCAGTGTTCTGCCCCGTCCACCAGGCACTCATTCTGCTGCCACTTCGGTGCCAGTAGCTTGCCATTGATGTATCCCCTGAAGACCAAGGAGTTCGATAGCCAAGACTAGCATTGTTCTTTCCATGCCCTCTGCCGCCTGGATCAGCCTGTGATCTCCCTGCTTCCCAGGTGGCATGCTGCCTAGCATCTGCCACTCACTGACGTTTGCACAGAAGCTTTCCTGCTGAGCCCTTTCTTTGTAAGTTGGCAGCCCCCAAATGCCAGGGTTATGGCTGGGTCTTGTTTTCGTTTCACTGCCAGACTCTGCTAGGGGCACGGAGGGCAGGCTTTGAAGCAAGGTGAGCCTTTCAGTGTCATTGCCGGGGGTCTTTAACTGCACTGCTTGGAAACGGAAAGGCAATAGAAGCTCAGTGAGGGTAACAGAACTCTTTCAACAGAGGCCAAGACAAACACAGGGACTCCAAGAGCTCCTGGTTGGGAAATGCCTGGAGATTTGGGAGTAGAGCCTGGGGAAAGCTGGGTTTGGGGAGGGAGGGACATCAGCAGGGTATAATGCCATGGACTCCACCCTTAAAGGCAGCCATTTTCTCCAGGGGAACTTGGGTTGCCAGCTCTGGGCTGGGGAAAACCTGGGGATTTTAGGGGTGGAGCCTGGGAATGGTGGGGTTTGGGGAGGGGAGGGGAGGGACCTCAGCTGGGCACACTGGCATACAGTCCACCCTCCAAAACAGCCATTTTCTCTGGGGAAATTGATCTTGGTTATCTGGAGACCAACTGTAATAAATGATATCCAGGTGCCACCTGGAGGTTGGCAAACCTGAAGGGAACAGATCTCTGTCATTTGGAGATTAGTGGTCATTCCAGGAGCTCTCCAGCTCAGGTCCCACCTGGAGGCTGGCAACCCTACCAGTCACAAGGCTAAAACAGCTGCAGCTTTGGACAACAGATCCTTAACGGCATTTCAAAATCTCTGCTGGAATTGCTGCCCATTTTGAAAGTCAGCTCTCTGAGTGACATTATCGAGCTGTGAGAGACACGAGCCCCAAATCTCTTGGGTACACAGAACAGGATGAACTGTTCTTTGAATTATGGCTGTCGGACATGATGTGGTTCGAACCAGGAGACTTGCAGCTCAGGTATTGTCTCCCTACACCGCTGGGACAGCTGCTTGGAGAAGGGAACTGCAGGCTAGTCTTGCAAAGAGTTTAGCCTGCAGGGCTGGCTTCAGCATACCCAGAGGCGGGCTAGCTGCCAGGGCTTGTGTCTTCCACTGCTGCTGACTCTCTGCTCATGCATGTCATTTGATGTCTGTACTCAAACTAGGGTTGCCACATCCCCTCCTGACAACTGGTGGGGGATGGGGGGGGGACTTACTGGGAGTGGAGGGAGGCCCAGCTGACACGGCAGCGACATGTCTACATCACTTCCAACATGACCCAGAAGTGACATCATCACTGCAATGTTCAGGTGACATTCTGGTATTTGGGCAACAACTCCACGGTAATTTTTTAAAAAATTTTTTTATTGGAACAAATAACATCATAACATATATATCATATACAAATCCAATACTAACACTAACAGGTGTAACTATAAAATCTATATAATAACATACAACATCATTATTCGAAAGATAAAATAAAGCCTGATTTTAGCTTATGATAATAGTATTAACTAACGTAGAAAAATCATCTTTATCCGATAAAAATTGAAGAAAAGGAAACCATTTAGCTCTATGCAGCTATAAGACTACAAATCCCATGATGCAGTATGGCTGCCAGAGAAACAAACAAACATCTGAGGTTCAGGCATTTGCTGCTGTATGGGCAGGACCAGGAAAATCTGAACTTTTGTACTCATGTGACAGCCGCCCAGGCTTTGCTGTGATCCTTCCCAACCCTTTGGAGCAAAGCAGGTTTCAGGAAGATTGGAGAGTTTGGGGCATAATGCCAAAGAGTCCAACTTCCAAAGTGGCCATTTCCCCCAGGTGAACAGATTTCTGTTGCCTGGAGATCAGTTGCAATAGCGGGAGATCTCCAGCCACCACCTGGAGTCTGGCGACCCTAGGAAGCAGGAAAAAATACTTCTCAAAAGTATGAAATTTGGGGGCAAATAAGCTGTGCCGAAATGCCAACTGTAAGCCATTTGCTGGTAATTTTACCTGTAAGCGATTGGTGTGAGCAATGAAAAACACTGAAGGAAAAGACATTTGAATACACTGCACAAAATCCATTGCTTCAGGCCAGGAATCCACAAAATTCTGCCTGCAGGTTCTGCAGATGCTTACTTCTCTCCACCTGCATAATGGCCATCAGAACTTACTGAATTTGGCAGTCTGTAAAACACACATCAGGAGCCCAGAATTCATAAATTGCCTCTGTTTAGTAGAACAAAGCCATGGGGCGGGTGTGTGTGATGATCCCGAGCTTCAGGATTCAGACTTACTGAGAAAGATGAATGAACTCTGACAATGCTATGCCACCAGGCACCAAAGCAATGACTCATAAATGGAGTGTGATGCATCCAGAACATATTGACAATAACAGTAAAGTCACATCTTTATGTGACTGCTAAAGAAGGCCTGATTGAAACCATCTTGACTTTGCAATCAAAGCCCTTCTTTTTACCACCCTCCAAAGAACGACTGTGCCGAGATTCATTTTGACACCCTGAGCCGGCACCGAAGGTGCAAACTGCAAAAGAAAAGGAAAAGAAAACCTTTGTTTGTCAAGAAAAGAAAAATAACTCCCTATATTATGTATTTTATTCTGATTCATCCATCTGATATTTTGCTTGGACTCCAGCCCTAATTCGCCCGCTCCCCCCCCCCCCCCCAGCACATTTTTGGGCTGCTTCCACCATTGTTCTTGGAAATGATTATTTTATTCTTGACATACATTTCAGATATACAGCCGGGTCTTCGGCATTAAAGCAACACAGACCAGTCAATCAGCAAGTGAAAGTCTGGCAGCCGCTGCCTTTCTTAAAGACACAAGAATCAGACCTTTGTTTAGGGCCAAGCTAAATGCAGCAGGGATAGCTGTGTATGTGGTTCATACATTTGCATCATTTGTGCATAACGCAGGAGCTGTGGGTGAGAAGAACCACATATTTATGTCTCCTTAACTTACTCTTAGGGTGCTGTGGTGGCTCAGTGGTTAGGACACTGAACTGCAGACTGGAAGGCTGGTAATTCGGCCGTTCAAGACCCGAGTGCTATGTGACGGTGTGAGCTCCCATCTCTGGCCCCAGCTCCTGCCAACTTAGCAGTTCGAAAGCAAGAAATTGCAAGTAGATAAATAGGTACCACTTCGGTGGGAACGTAACAGCGTTCCGTGTACCTTGGTGTCTAGTTGTGCCAGCCACATGACCACGGAAATGTCTTTGGAGAGCGCTGGCTCTTCAGCTTGGAAACGGAGATGAGTGCCGCATCCCTAGAGTCGTATTCAACTGGCTTTTGAGCAAGGAAAACCTTTACCTTTACCTAGCTTACTCTTCTGCATAGTATTGCTATAGGTACTCCTTGCCTGGATGTTAATCCAGGATGGCCAGAAAAATGTTTAAAGCCATGGAGAATGTCAAAATAACACCGGGGGGGGGGGCCTTTCGTGTTCTTTTTCATGTACTTTTTCTCTCTAAAAATAGCCCCGAAATTGCATCACTACATGAACGTGTTTAGGGTTGCCGACATCCAGGTGGTGGCTGGAGATCTCCTGGGATGACGCCTGATCTCCAGATCCGTTCATAGGGTTGCCAGCCCCCAGTTCCCAGTGGGGGTTCCCCTGCGTTTGGATGCTCCAGTCTGCCTGGCCAGCTGGCCAGTAGGGAAGCCCCACCCCAAACAGTGCCAGATGCAATGATGTCCCCCGGAAGTGATGTCATTGCATCAGGGGCCGTTGGGCGGGGTGATGCTCTGTGAGGAAAGGCTGAGGAGTCTAGGACTTTTCAGTTTACAAAAGAGACAACTAAGGGGGAACACGATGTTTATTCAGTTATGCATGGAGAGAGTTGACAAAGTGAAATTTTTCTCCCTCTCCCCAAATACCAGAACTCAAGGGCATCCAATGAAACTGATGGGCAGTAAGTTCAGGACAGACAAAAGGAAATACTACTTTCCACAGAGGGTGATTAAAATGTGGAATTCGCTGCCAGAGGATGTAGTGATGGCCACAGGAATAAACAGCTTTAAAAGTGGATTAGATAGACTCATGGAGGATAAGTCTATCAGTGGTCACATTCAGAGGCACTAATCCTCTGAATCCCAGAGCCAGGAGGCAACATCAGGGGTAGGCCTCAGCCTCTGTGTCCTGTTGTTGGCCCTCCAGAGGATCCGGTTGCCCAGTCTGTGAGACAGGATGCTGGACTAGACGGACCACTGGTCTGATCCAGCAGGGGTCTTCTTATTACTCTTATGAAGGCCTTGGCCTCTATGCCCTGTTGTTGCTGGCCAGGGGTCCTTTCGTAAAAAAAGAGGTGCAGGAGCTCATTAGCATAACTTATTTGCATATGCCACACCCCCTGACATCACCGGAAGTGTCAGAAGGTCACACACCCCTGACGTCACTGGAAGTGTGTCAGAAGGCAATACCCACGCTCAGGCTCCACCCCCAAAATCTCCAAGGTATTTCCCAACTCAGAGCTGGCAAGCCTATCTAATGGCAAAGGAAGGAAGGAAGGAAGAAGGAGGGAGGAAAGGAGAAGGAAGGAAGGAAAGGAACAGGAAAGAAGGAAAAGAAAGAAAGAAAGAAAGAAAGAGGAAGGTAGGTAGATAGGTAAGTGGGGGAGAGAGAAGGAAGGAAGGAAGGAAGTGAGAGAGCGAGAGAAAGAAAGAAAGAAAGAAAGAAAGAAAGAAAGAAAGAAAGAAAGAAAGAAAGAAAGAAAGAAAAAGAAAGAAAGAAAGAGGAAGGTAGGTAAGTAGGTAGGGGGAGAGAAGGGAGGAAGAAAGGAAGGCAGGTAGGCAGACAGACAGACAAAGGTAGGTAGGTAGGTAGGTAGGGGGGAGAGAGAGAAGGAAGGAAGACAGACAGACAGAGGAAGGTAGATAGGTAGGTAGGTGGGAGAGAGAGAGAAGGAAGGAAGACAGACAGACAGAGGAAGGTAGGTAGGTAGGTAGGTGGGGGGAGAGAGAGAGAAGGAAAGAAGGAAGCAACAGGAAGGTAGGTAGGTAGGGGGGCGAGAGAGAGAAGGAAGGAAGGAAGCAACAGGAAGGTAGGTAGGTGGGGGGGAGAGAGAAGGAAGGAAGGAAGCAACAGGAAGGTAGGTAGGTGTGGGAGAGAGAGAGAAGGAAGGCAGGAAGCAACAGGAAGGTAGGTAGGTGGGGGAGAGAGAGAGAAGGAAGGAAGGAAGCAACAGGAAGGTAGGTAGGTGGGGGGGAGAGAGAAGGAAGGAAGGAAGCAACAGGAAGGTAGGTAGGTGGGGGAGAGAGAGAGAAGGAAGGAAGGAAGGAAGCAACAGGAGGGTAGGTAGGTGGGGGGAGAGAGAGGGAAGGAAGACAGACAGACAGACAGGCAGGCAGACAAGGTGTTTCCCTCCCCCCCCCCCTTGCTTGGGCCCCAGTGGCTTAAAGCCACTCAGGCCCAGCTCTTCCCTTACTACCTCCCCCCCCACGACCCAGGAATGGTGAGGAGGGGGAGGGCTGGGGGCTTGTCCCTGGCCCAGCGGCTTGCTGCGGGCCAGGGAGGGAGATGGGGAGGGTGGGTGGGCTGGGGGCTTCTCCCTGGCCTGGCAGCGTGCCCGCTGGCCAGGGAGGGAGATGGGGTGGGTTGGTGGGCTGGGGGCTTCTCCCTGGCCTGGCGGCATGCCCGCTGGCCAGGGAGGGAGATGGGGTGGGTGGGTGGGCTGGGGGCTTCTCACTGGCCTGGCGGCGTGCCCGCTGACCAGGGAGGGAGATGGGTGGGTGGGTGGGCTGGGTGCTTCTCCCTGGCCTGGAAGCGTGCCCGCTGGCCAGGGAGGGAGATCGGGGGGTGGGGTGGGCTGGGGGCTTCTCCCTGGCCTGGCGGCGTGCCCGCTGGCCAGGGAGGGAGATTGGGGTGGGTGGGTTTGGAGGCTTCTCCCTGGCCCCGCGGCTTGCCGCGGACCAGGGAGGGAGATTGGGGGGGGCGGGTTTGGAGGCTTCTCCAGGGAGGGAGATCGGGGGGGCGGGTTTGGAGGCTTCTCCCTGCCCCCGCGGCCTGCCGCGGGTCAGGGAGGGAGATCGGGGGGGCGGGTTTGGAGGCTTCTCCAGGGAGGGAGATCGGGGGGGGGCGGGTTTGGAGGCTTCTCCCTGGCCCCGCAGCCTGCCGCGGGCCAGGGAGGGAGATCGGGGGGGGGCGAGTTTGGAGGCTTCTCCAGGGAGGGAGATCGGGGGGTGGCAGGTTTGGAGGCTTCTCCGGGCCAGGGAGGGAGATGGGGGGAGGGCTGGGAAGGGTGTGTGGAGGAGGGAGGGGGATTTCTCCCTGGGCCTGCGGCCAGGCCGCGGCCCGGGAAAGGTGAGGGAAGGGAGGAAGCTTTTCTCCGGCTGTGCACCGAAGTGCGGGCCGGGGAAAGCGAGCTGGGGGGCGGGGCTTGATTATGTGCCCGCCCCCCCGCCGCCTCTCTCCCGGAGCGGTGCTCCGGCGCGCCCCGGCCCCAACGGAGCCCTGTTGCTGGCCATTCAGAGGAGCTGGTTGCCCACTCTGTGAGACAGGATGCCGGACCAGATGGACTATTGGTCTGATGTAGCAGGGCTCTTCTTATGTTCTCATAATCCTGGAGATTTTGGGGGAGGGAGGGGAAGGACCTCAGCTAGGTATAATACCATATGTTCCACCCTCTGTGGTCTGGAGATCCATGTGATTCTGGGAGATCTCCAGGCCCCAACTGGTGTTGGCACCCTATCCGGAGAGGAAGGCACACTCCTTTCACGGGTTCTTTCTATGGCTTTCTCTAAAGTAAAGAGGCGGATGGAAAGTGATTCATAGACTCCTAACATGGTGGAAATAGCAATTTTTTGTCCAAAGGTATCACGTGGGCCTTTTTTGACAGTCAGGAAGCTCTGCCCAGCTCAAAGCCACAGGCAGCATTTGCACCGAAGCTAATTTTACTTCTCCTCGACCCACAAACATCTAACATGTGAAGGCGTGCTTTGGCTCTTCCAAGGAGTGTTCTCAGGGTTTTCATAAACACACTTTAATAACATTCGAGACTTTTAATACAGAAGAATCTGCTTGCCAGGAAATGGGTTTACGCAGCAGCGGAGCAGCTACAAGATGGGGCTTCCCTGCGGTTCTGCATTGCACTTAACCCTCTCTCTTCCTCTGCGTATTCTCTCTTCGATTCCCTTTATATGACACAGCAGTTGGTTTGAACAGAAAGACTCACAGTGAGCCAGTTTGGTGTAGTGATTAAGTGTGTGGACTCTAATCTTGGGGGAACCGGGGTTTGTTTGTTTGCTTGCTTGTTTATTTATTTATTATTTATTACTTGTACTTGAATTTATTACTTGTATTACTTGATTCCCCACTCCTCCAATTGCAGCTGCTGGATGACCCTGGGCAAGCCATAGTTCTGGCAGAGCTGGTCCCTCATAAGCTCTCTCAGCCCCACCAACCTCACAGGGTGTCAGTTCAAGGAAGGGGAAGGAGTTTGTAAGCCACACTGAAACTGTGAGTGAAGGGTGGGGTATAAATCAAGTCTCCTCCTGCTTCTTCTTCTTCTTCTTCTTCTTCTTCTCCTCAGTGCTTTGGCCACAGGCCAGGCACACAGCCTTGGAAGATTAAGATAACACTGCCCACCCAACCTGTACAGCCTCTACCAGTAAAACAGGCTTCTACACAGTCTTCTCAACGGGAAATAAACTTCAGCAGTCTTGTCAGTGTTCTCGGCAGTGAAACCTGGAAGGAGGGGGATAGATAAGGTTTCCGGGTCTTCCAGTGTATGGGGAGCACGGGGAGCAGCACCTGCTGCTTTTCCCCACTGCTGCTCAACAGGGGGAGAGGAGATATTACTGGGTGAGATGTGTGTGTGGGGATTTGTTTCTCCTGGAGCAATGACCTTACCTCTGGTGTGCCCTGGAAGTGATGTCATCATGTCAGATGACGCTCTAGCATTCACTCCAAACTCTATGGTTACAGCATATACACTGAACATCACACTAGACATCATGACATTGAGGAGGGGCCATGGCTCAGTGGCAGAGCATCTTCTCGGCATGCAAAAGGTCCCAGGTTCAATCCCCAAATGATCTTTGCAGACAGCTAGCTTCAGGTGGGTCAGCGCTGCTGTTATTACTTGATCTGACAGCAGCGTTTGACATGGTTGACCATGGTTTAATGGCACACCACTTTGCCAATTTAGGAGTTCATGGGATGGCCTTGAAGTGGCTTACCTCATTCCTCCGAAGTCAGAGACAGAGGGTGGCACTAGGAGAGAGGATGTCACCTCAACATGCCTTGGTATGTGGTGTCCCTCAGGGGGCAATCCTCTCTCTAATGTTGTTTAACATCTATATGTGCCCCTCACCTAACAGTAATCCATGCAACAGTCACCTCCAGGCTAGACTACTATAACTTGCTCTTCGCAGGGCTACCCTTGAGACTGACCACAGCTGGCCCAGAATGCAGTGGCCTGGGTTCTTACTGAAACCTCATTGATAGCACATATTCAACCGATGCTTTGCCAGCTGCAATGGCTCCAGGTTGAACCCCAGATCAGGTTCAAGGTTCTGGTATTAATCTTCAAGGTCCTAAATGGTCTGGGACCAATGTATCCTTGGCTCTGCCCCTCGTGGTATATCCCCCGAAGAGCATTACTCTCAGGGGAGAAAAATCTGCTGGTGATTCCTGGCCTGAAAAATATCTGGCTGTCCTCAACCAGAGCCAGGGTTTGTTCGGCCCTGGCTCCAAACTGGTGGAACTCTCTGCCAAATGACATCCATGCCCTGCAGGACCTGATACAGTTCCGCAGGGTCTGTAAGACAGAGATGTTCCACCAGGCCTGTGGCTGAGGACAGCAATGGCTCCTATTTAGTCTGTCTCCTTCCTTCCTTTCCTCTCCCCTATGGGGTAAAGATACAAATTGGCCTATTCTACATGTCATCTATAACAGCTATTCAGTCTGTTTATTGTGTATTGTTTTAATTGTTTTTGACTTGATCTGTGAATGTATTTATGGAAATGTGGCTCACTGCCCTGAGCCCTATGTACAGGGCAGCATGGTCTAAAAGCTGAATGAATGAATGAATGAATGAATGGTAAAAAATGGGGTAAAATGGCATACAAATGCTGCTAAAGAAAGTTTGAACTGCAAAAATGTCCCATAAAAGCAAATCATTAACCTGGGTGATCCAATACCGTGAGGAAAAGTGTTTGTAGGAGACACAAAATTGATATTCTCTGCCCACATAAACAGGAATGGTTGATTTAGCTGAATAAGCCTGCACTAACTTCTGGTTATACAAACAAAACCTCAGTTATGTCTATTTGGAATAAAAACATGGTATTGGCATCCAGTTCTTTATTGTTTCTTACTGCTTTATGTTTTCCTGTCTTTGTTCTATTAAGAGTTTGGCAAGCTGAGCTTCCAAGATGACATAAAATTAGGTGCACTTGAACTGGTATGACAGCGAATATGTAGTCCCGGGATGAGAAGAACAGCTGAAATTTCCCGAGCACAAATTGAATTACAAGATTTCACATCTCATCCTAGCGCACCACAAACCTGCAGCGAGCAGGGATATAAAAATACTTTCCCTTTAGGGTGGAATGATGGGATAGTCGGATACAGTATCTTGGGATCTTATGATTCTTTAGAGCTTTGACAGCTACCAGCATGAGATGATCTGTTTAGATATATTCTTTTTCTGGACTAAATCACCAGACCGTGCTAGGGTTATACAGGAGGGGCTGTGACTTCCTCTAAGAACCTCTCCTTTGCAGGCAGAAGGTCCCAGATTCAATCCCCATCAACTTCGCATAAAAGGACCAGGCAGTAGGTGTTGTGAACAACCTTCACTGGAGACCTTGGACAGCTGCTTCCTGTCTGACAACACTGACCTCAATGGACCACTGGTCTGATTCAATATAAGGCAGCTTCATGAGTGTTCAGGGAGCAGATTTCTTCTGTTCCAGTCCTTTATTGTTTTGTGGGCTTGGTATGTCCTGCATTTTACTCCACCAGAACTCTTGTTTAATTAGGAGAATGTTGACAATGGATTCTGGAATGGGGGCATGTCACAATTTTCATGTCTTTCCATTTTCAACTCTCCCTCCCTTCCAACGTGTGTATTCACCCACTGGTAAAACACCGGGGGGGGGGGGGGGAGGGAGCAATCTTTGATATGATTGTATGCATTATTGGCTCAAGATACTTTAACTATGGTTTATCAGTGTGTATATAATTTAGATGTACACGGTAGGGGGAAGTATGGAGGAACTAAAAGCTGTGATAAACTGTGCATGCGTAGTGGGGAGGGGCATGTTCCGACAAGGCCTTCACAGACAGAAGGTCTAGAGTTGCCAGCTCTGACCTGGGAGATATCCTGGAGATTTTGAGGATGGAGCCTGGGGAGGGTGGAGTTTGGAGACGGGGGAGGGACTTCAATGGAGTATAATGCCATAGAGCCCACCTTCCAAAAACTACTATCTTCTCCAGGGGAACTGATCTCTGTCACCTGGAGATCAGCTGTAATCCCAGGAGATCTCCAGCCACCACCCTAAGAAGGTCCCAGGTTCAGTCCTTGGCATCTCCAGTTAAAAGTTCATAGGCAATATGAAAAACCTCTACCCAAGCCCTTAGAGAGCCACTGCTTGCCAAAGTGGGCAATACCATCTTTGACAGACCAATAGTCTAACTCAGTTTGTGTTTCCAAGTGTTCTAGTACAAATCTGAAAACAATAAAACAGAATAAATGTTGGTCACTAATGCATTTTAAACAAAACCAGGTAATCTGAACCTCTTAAACCTGGGGAAGGGCTGATTTCAGAGGCATTCCTCATTGGGGCATTCTTAATAGTGTTAGCAGTTCACTTTGAGACCCTCAACAGCTGAAAATGCCTCTTCCACCATGACAATACACCATGACCATATCTGATTCTTTCTCAGTTGATGCTTGTCCTCCCACATGTTTCGGAGAGGTAGGCCGATTGTTACGGAGGTGCAGTGATACAGGACAATTTATCATGGTGGTGGAGAGACCATTCATGTGACGGCATAAGGGTTCTCACAAGTTGCTGGCACAGTTCCTTGACCGGAATCTAAACAGAGCTGGGCAGCATTCCTGCAGCCAACCACAAGTCCATTAAGGCCAGGAAGCAAGCATCTTGCAGTCATGCAAAGGAAGATTCCACTTCCAAACTATTCCACAGGCTTTCATTTTTCTTATTACCATCTATTCATCGGTTCCACGGAACTTGCTTACTGTGTCCGCCGGGGAGCGGAGGTCTCTCCATCCATTCTGCAGAACTTAACTAGATGGATGTTTGTACAACCAAACCTGGTGAAACGGAACCAAACCTGGTGAAACATTTCTTGGGCTGAGGGTTGGAGGGAGTTGAACATTTCAGTGCTCCTTCAGGGGGACAAAACCTCCCCAAGACTATGCAGCAGATTAAAGGGAAGGATTCTGCCCCAAACCACCTCGTGATTCACACGTGTGAATCACTGCAGACGAGTGAGTTACAGACCCCTTTACTTATGACCAGTAACTCATTTTGGGGAAAAGTTGACAAGGTCCATAACCATGTGGCAACTGGGTTCCTTCTATACAGGGGGAAGGGCTGATGGAAAGCCTTCAGAGCAAGAATGCCCCTTCACAGAGCTTTCTGTTGCCGTTTCCCAGGGCTTTTTTTGTAGAAAAAGCCCAGCAGGAGCTCATTAGCATAATAGGCCACACCCAACAGCAGCAACTCATTAGCATATTAGGCCACACTCCTGCAGCACAGCTTATTAGCATATTAGGCCACACGCCCCATGTTACCAGAAGAGCGGTCACCCAGCCACACCCACCTTTTGCTTCTTATTCTGTTTACCTTGTTTGTTGTCAAAACCCAGGGGTTTCTTTTGTAGCAGGAATTAATTTGCATGTTAGGCCACACCCCCCTAATGTAGCCAGTCCTAATGAGTTGCTGCTGTTGGGTGTGGCCTATTATGCTAATGAGTTCCTGCTGGGTGTGGCCAACTCAGGAGCCAGCCGGAACTCCGTTCCTGTGCGTTCCTGCCCCAAAATAGCCCTGCCGTTTCCTACTTTTGTCCTTTAAGAATATATCTGGTTTCTGAAGGTCCTGAGCAAGACGACCTTGTATTCCTTCCCCATAAAGCCCATTGTCCACTCTCACTTGCATGCACCTATTCACAGATACTCCCTTTATCATAGAGGAAGGCTCAATCCTTGGCCTTAATCCTGCTGGCATTGCTATTGCTCCTGCTAGCTTCAGAAAAAGAGGGCAAGTGGCAGTGTCTGCAGCAGGGATGGGCACGAAGTGGATTGCTGAGGTTGGGTTTGTGGCTGAACCACGAACTGAACCAGTTCATGAGCCATTTAAAGTTTAACCCCCTGCTTTCTGCTCCTTGCGAAAAGTGGCAGGGAGCAGAGAGCAGGGGTTTAAATGGCTCCAAACCATTTCACCCCCAGCTTTCTGCTCACTGCAGCTTTTGTCAGCAAACAAAAAGCAGGGGTGAAATGGCTGGGAGGCATGTCACCTCCAGCTTTCTGCTGGCCACAGCTTTTCACACTGAGCAAAAAGCAGGGAGTGAAATGCCTCTCAGCCATTTTATCCCCAGCTTTCTTCTGGCTGCAGCTTTTCATGGTGAGCAGAAAGCTGGGGGTGAAATGATTCAGAGCCACTTAAACCCCTGCTTTCTGCTCCCCATGGCTTTTTGCAAGGAGCAGAAAGCAGTGGTTTAAATGGCTCCAATCCATTCAAACCAAACAGCCAAGCCATTATAACCAAACAGTTGTCTTCACAAGCAGCACAAACTTCCACAAGCTGCATCAAAATCCATGAAAATTCATGGCGGCTCTTCAGTTTACGAACATCACTTCATGAATCACGGACCAGCCAAAATTTGTGACGAACTTTAGTTCGTCAGCCAGTTCATGCCCATCCCTAGTCTACACTCTGCTGCATGGAAGTGGGTCTCAGTGGGTTAGTGGTGAATCCTGGCAACTGCCTGATGATTCCGAGTCTTGATGCCAGCCCTGTTCAAGAGCACGAAGGCACTCAAATTTTCTTGTGTGAACATCTGAAGGAGACCAGCTTATCGAGACAATGTGAAAGCGTGACATTGTAGAGGGGAACAATCCTGCATGAGAAAAAGTGACACACTCTTAAAACCCAGCTCAAAGTTTGAAGGCATCTTTAATTAGAAAGTAGAAGGACATCTCTGGTATCTCATCACCCACGGAATCATGCTTACCACTTCCTGTACCACAGTGCTGTTCTGGTTTCACTGCTTGAGATGCATTTATCTTTTATAGGACCATGTAACATGACTTCTTCTAGTTTCTCAGAGATCACCGTTAAGACAAATCCCCTCTTATTGATTGAAGTTGCCAAATACAGTCAGAGTTTTAAGTCAGAAGGAGTTGAATGGAAGCTTGCAACCCAGGACCCTGAAGAAATGTTATCTGGCTCCAAGTTTCCTAGCCTTGAACTATGGTATAGTAAAAAGTGCCATGACCTGGATATCCCAGACTAACCTGACATTTTCAGATCTTGGAAGCTAAGCAGGGTCAGCCCTCATTAGTATTTGGATGGGAGGCCACCAAGGAAGCCCAGAGTTGGTACACGAAGCCAGGCAATGGCAATCTACCATTGAATGTCTCTTGCCTTGAAAACCCTACGGGGTCGCCATAAGTCAGCTGCCACTTCATGGCAAAATAATACCAACAACAATAACAATAAAGCTCAGAAATTCACTTGCAAGGGAACAAGAATACAAGAAAAGGGAGTCCTACTGGATCAAGAAGAGAAGAAGAAGAGAAGAGATTGGATTTATACCCCCCCTTCACTACCCAAGGGAGTCTCAGAGCAGCTTACAAACGCTCTTTCCCTTCCTCTCCCCACAACAGACACCCTGTGGGGTAGGTGGGGCTGAGAGAGCTCTTGACATTAACTGCTCTTTTCAAAAACAGTTGTGCCAGAGCTATGGCTTGCCCAAGGTCTTCCAGCAGGTACAAGTGGAGGAGTGGGGAATAAAACCCGGTTCTCCCAATCTGCGCACTTAACCACTACACCAAACTGGTTCCTAGAAGAGTATCCATCTAGTCCAGCATCCTGTCTCATACAGTGGCTAACCAGTTTCTGTGGAGGTCCATCAAATGGGGATAGAGATAGAGGCTGCAGCCTTCCCCTGATATTGCCTCCTCACACTGGTATTCAGAGGTTTACTGCCCCGGAACATGGAGGTTCCTTTTAGTCAGTATGGCTGTTAGCCACTTAGACCTATCCTCCACGAATCTGTCTAATCCCCCTTTAACGCCATCTATGCCTGTGGCTGCCATTACATCCTTTGGCAGCAAAGTCCACATTTCAATCCCTCACTAGTAAAGAAGCATTTCTTTTTGTCCTCTTGGAGGAGAGACAGTGTATTCATTAATGTTACAGCTCTCTTTGGATTTTGTATGCAGTGCGGATGTTCTACCTGGGAATCTGACTTCCATAATGGTGACATGTATTCTGCCAGACAGTGCCACCTCCACAAGGGAACCTGAGCAGCTTACAAACTCCTTTCCCTTTCCCTCCCCACAACAGACACCCTGTGGGGGGTCATGAAACATTCTCCTGGATAAAGCACACCCCCCCCACACACACACACCCAACAGAAAAAGATTTTAAAAGTGGCCCACCCATAGTTTCAAAGATCTGAGATAGGTAGACAAACTTCTCTCAATAAGAAAATCTGCAGGCTGGAGAGATCCAGAATGAACAAAGGAGTCTTTTGTTCTCGACAACTTTATGTCAATTTCTATTCAGTTAAAACACATATTTTAAGGAGGACAAGCCATAGAAATGCTCCCAGAATGCCAGTGAAGGTAACACATCCTTACGCTGGCGCTCTCTCTCTCTCTCTGTGTTGATATATATGTACGTGATGGGATTCTATTCTTTTTCATCTTTATTTTGATATTGTTGCTGCAAGTCCCAGACGCTTCCAAATCTCGGGACACAGGCTGTTGACTGCACGGCAGTTGTGCTTGGCTGCACAGATAAGAGCCCTGCGCATACCTGGTACGAACAGGAGCCAAGTCTGTGGAAGAAAGCAGAACTCTTGGCACCCACAGAGGCCCTTGCTGGCACACTGCCTTTCCTTTTTGTGTGGAGCCAGAATTGCATCTGCTGTGGTTCTTTCTGGGGGGAAAGAGATGTGCATGTTTTAGGCCATGAGATGCCTGCTCCTACCGAACAGAAGCATTCCAAGGCAAATCACAGGCAAATGACCTGCTTTGTTCCTCTTGCAGAAAGTGATGGGCTGGATCTGCTGGAAGAATTTGCTGAAGGGGTGGAAGGAGGAGATCTTTAAGGACGTAAGAGAAGCCAATGCTGGATCAGGCCAATGGCCCATCCAGTCCAACACTCTGTTTCATGCAGTGGCCAAAAATACCAGGCGTTCTTATGTTCTTACGTTCTTATGATATACATCAATGATAAAACAATAAATAAAATCAAATATACAGTTAAGCATGTAATTAAAACCTAAAATCCAAGATAGGGCTCAGGGCAGTCAAGAACAATTCAATAAAATTACAATCAAAACCAATAAACAATTAAAATTATAAAATTCCAGTAGCTATTACAAGATGGACTAATTCCTATCCTTACCCCATAAGAGAGGGCAAAGGAGGAGAGAACAAAAATGAGAGGCCAGGCACGATGGGAACCATTGCTGTCCTCAACCATAGGCCTGGCGGAACATCTGTCTTACAGGCCCTGTGGAACTATGCCAAGTCCCGCAGGGCACAGATGTCATTTGGCAGAGAGTTCCGCCAGGCTGGTGGCAGGGCCAAAAAGGCCCTGGCTGTGGTTGAGGACAGCTGGATATCTTACGTACTTAGATACTATTCTACCACTTGTTATATGTGTCTGTGTCTGTAGGTGTCATTTCTTAGAAACACAATTAGTTTGTCTTCGTAGCTGAAATATATCTATCAAATAAAATTCATCCAATAAAAGTGTATGATCTATTAAATTTTGGCTTGTGCTGTTAGGGAACGTTCTCAATCCACAATGAGATGGTGATCTGCCAAGTTGATGAGCGAATCTGGATCATAATTCACTATTTTCATGTAATGAATTTTATGATGGAAGGCCGTATTCCTGTATATGATAAACAGATAACAATGGATGCTTAATATCTTTCTTGCAGTTAATCCAGAAAACAACATGGATTGTTGGCCTTTTTTTTTAAAGGGTAAAACAGGAAGAAACTTGGTACTTGTAACTGTTTACTGGTGACTTCGTGTGGAGATTTTTAAGGGGTGCCAGATGTATCCTGTCCAGCTGCCAGAATTATATTGTTTTGGTAAAAGCCAGAACTCTGGGCTTGCTGCCAGGTATATTAAAAAAAATAATAAAGCTATTATTTTTTGAATGAAGGGTCGGCAACATTCAGCTCAAGGTGCTAGTTACCACCTATAAAGCCCTTGAGCACATGAAGCTGCCTTCTACTGAATCAGAGCATTGGGTCCATCAAGGTCAGTATTGCCCACTCAGACTGGCAGCGGCTTTCCAGGGATTCAGGCTGAGGTCTTTCACATCACTGCCTGCCTGCTCCTATTAACTGGAACTGGAAGGGGGCTGTGGCTCAATGGTAGAGCATCTGCTTGGCATGCAGAAGGTCCCAGGTTCAATCCCCGGCATCTCCAGTTAAAAGGACCATGCTATAGGTGATGTGAACTGAACTAGCTCACACTAACTCAACTTAGAGGGAACATGGGTGGGTATCCGTGTTGGTCTGAAGCAATAGAACAAGGTTTGAGTCCAGTGGCACCTTTAAGACCAACGAAAGCTTATGCCCAGAATTAAACTTTGTTGGCCTTAAAGGTGGCACTGGACTCAAACTTAGTTCTACAATTAAACAGGCTAATGAACCCATACTTACTATCACTACGATATAAATGATATAATATAATAACAAAGCTGCTACCCTTTCCTATTCTTCTACTTCACTTCTTACTGATAATCTCCTTCCCCTCCCCACCTGTTATTTCTCTTCCGTCCTGCTTTTGGCTCTGTCCTCTTATGGCCAAACTAGATGACACTGTGTCCCTGAGCCACCGTGTCCCTGAGCCTGCCATCCAGCCATTTCAGCTCTTGAACCTGGCGTGTGTGCTTGTAGGGGAGACAGGAGCCCTTCATTTGGTGCTTGGGGTGGGGGTGGGTGCAACAGTCGGAGGGCTTCTAGTGTCCTCGCCCCACAGGGTGACCCTTGATGGCACCCAGTATTTTTGGCCACTGTGTGTTGGATTGGATGGGCCATTGGTCTGATCCAACATTGGCTTCTCTGATGTTCTTATGTTCCTTTCCCCCGTGCAGCAGTCCCTGCAGGATCGGGTCCCTGAGGCATTCTGAAAGGTAGAAAGGCAAGCTGTAAAATGGTGCTGCCTTCCCATGGCAGACCAATATCATCTAGTCTGTCCCTTAGAATCCTTCATCCCTCATTACTGCAAACACTGTACACTGAAACCAGAGCTGTTGTTTTTTACTTTCATAAGAGCAGGTAATTCAGAACTCCAAAATCTGGTGAGAAAACTATGGGTGTGTGCATGAGTAATCAACCCCACAGATTCTGTTGAGGGAAAACAAGGAGGTGAAGGCAGACCTACTTGCTGCCTTCCACTCACACTAGGGATGCCAGCCTCCAAGCAGGACCTGGGGATCCCCAGAATTACAGCTCATCTCCAGACTACAGAGGTCAGTTCTCCTGGAGAAAAGGGATGCTTTGAAGGGAGGACTCTGTGGCATTGTACCCCATGGGGGTCCCTCTCCTCCCCAGGCTCCATTCCTAGATCTCCAGGAGTTTCCCAGCCACAGAAGCGGAGTTAAAGGACACCAGGGAAAGTCCGGCTCTATTGGGTTCTGACGGGCCATGGAAGGACTTTCCCGTCTGATTGCTCAAGCACGCTCTCATGCCATCAGGATGGTCTGATCATTCCATCCTGACTCCGTGCCATCCCCCCCCTCCTTTGCAGTATGCATATAATTGCAAACTCCATAGGGAGCCCTCATTGCGGGGGTGCGATTCCTCGTTTAAGCTCTTGGGAAACAAACAGGGAGAAAAGACTCACCCGCGGTTGTGTCTGATCACACAGTGATGGGCTGAGCCTGCAACTTCAAAGGGATGTGTGATCTCACAACTGCGTGTCCAACTCCTCTGGAGGAAATAGCCTTGCTTCCCCTCCACTCCAACTGGTGTGTGTGACCGCAGCCTTCATGTGTCATGTGAAATGAGATGATCGAGAGATTCTTTCCCCTGGTCCTCCACTGCTCTAGAGTGTATATGTTTTACTCTTGAGAAGACCAGCTTTCTTCCCAAGAAGACCTGCCTTGGACATTGACCTTGATGAAGGACAGCCTCTTGTGCACTCGCCTTGACCAGGAAAGATGTCATGGGAAACTCTATGATTTTGTCATGGACACAGAGGAACTAAGTAGCTGAATTTTGGAGTTGAGCACCTGCCTTTCTCGTGAGCTTTGGAAGAATTTGGAGATGTTTGGCACCTCCGTGAATCAGGTCATCGGTTTGTCACTCCCAAGGCACAGCCTCTCATTCTCTGTTTGTTGAAAGACCTTGTTTGTGTTTCTATGGTTCTGTGCTACGTTCTGGCTTCCATCCTCAAATCCCCCTAAGCTTGGATTCTACAAGGTTAATTTTCAACATGAAAAAACGGGCTCCCCAGATAAAACACAGTTGATTTTGAAGGGGGGGGGGAGATGAGGAAGAGATGGAAATCTCAGATTTGATGACTAATCCCACGAGGGCACCTTAAATTAGTATTAACTGATCAGCCACAGAAGAGCAAGGGAAAATTTCTGCTGGACTCTTCTCGACATGTCCACTCCCTGGCTTTGTTTTCCATCCCCTGATCCTTCCAGTCCTGAAAACATACACACTGTCACCATGACAACAGAGACGAGATACATGTATATGAGAAAATGAGACAATCTCTTTCCTTGGTAATCATTTGGAAGGTGGAAAATGTAAACCTCTGTGTTGCTCATAAAGAAATGGCCAAACTCTGACAAACACAACCGACACAGATCTTTCCCACCATTTCACTGAATGCCATATGGCTGTGCACACCTCATAGGGGATTTGTGTTTCCCTTGAAATGATCAGATGCATTTGGTGCTGAAGCTGAAATGCTGGAGGTGCCTGCTATCTTGGAACAATGGCTCAGCAGGAAGCCTGTTTTGAGCAATGAGGGATTGAAAACCACTGTGAGACAAAGGTGTTCTGAGAAACAGGAATGCTAGGGCACAACAGACATGGCAAAGACCACAAGAAGAGCCCTGCTGGATCAGACCAGTGCTCCATCTAGTCCAGCATCCTTTCTCTCACAGTGGCCAACCAGTTCCTCTGGAGAGCAAACAACAGGGCATAGAGGCCAAGGCCTTCCTTTGATGTTGACTCCTGGCACTGGTATTCAGAGGCTGACTGTCCCTGAATGTGGAGGTTCCCTTTAGTCACCACAGCTAGCAGCCACTGACAGACCTCTCCTCCATGAATCTGTCTAATCCTATTTTAAAGCTGTCTGTGCCTGTGGACATCACTACATCCTCTGGCAGTGACTTCCACATGTTAATCACTCTCTGTGTAAAGTACTATTTCCTTTTGTCCATCCTGATCAGATCACAGATCTCCACCCACCTGTAAAAGCAAACTGCACATGCTTCGGATCTGAACTATGCAGGAAGGGAAGGGAGGATTTAACCCCTCAAGCCCTGTTCAGTTTTGTTAATTGCAGGGGTCATTTGGGGTCGGAGCTTGCCGGAGTGCTGCTCTGGGGGCTCAGGAGCCATCACAAATGGTGGTGGCAGCAAGCCCCATTGCCACTGTGGTGCAACTCTAGAGAAAAGGAAGAAGCCCTGCAGAGCCTCCCCCCATTCCTAGCTTGCCTGCTAACCAAGGCGCTCAAGCTAGGAAGGGCAGGGTGTGTGTGTGCAGAAAGGCATTTAAATCTCTCCTCCTGGTGTCCTCTGCCTGCCCACTGCATTGCGACTCTTGAGAGAAGGGGTTAAACTTTAAACCCCTTCTCACTTCGCCCCCCTCCAGCCTGCCTTAGCAGGGCATCTGAGAAAACAAAATGGGGGGGAAGGCATCTTCAAAAGCCTCCCCTTCCCTTCCTCAGCAGGCTGGCTGGGGAAGGGATGGGGAGGCTTTTGAAGATCCCCCCCCCCTTTTTTGCTTCCCCTTCCGACACACTTCCAGTGATGTCAGGGGGCGTGGCATATACTAATGAGTTATGCTAATAGCAGGTATGCTAATGAGCTTCTGCACCTCTTTTTCTACTAAATGACCCCTGGTTAATTGACACCCCTTTTCCCAAGCTGTCACAAGCATTTTAAAGAAAAGAAAAGGTGCCCTTTAAAAATTTATCTTCTGCCCTGACCTGGATAGCCCAGGCAAGCCCGATCTCATCAGATCTCGGAAGCTAAGCAGGGTTGACTCTGGCAAGTACTTGGACAGGAGACCTCCTTGGAATACCAGCAGTTGGGAGGTGGGGGCAGGCTTTACTCAGCCACCTCTCTGAATATTCTCCAGACCCCCATTAGGGGTCAGTCACCAGAGGTCGCCATGACTTCCAGGGGCACACACTCTCGCATGCATTCACAAACATGTATGCACATATGAAAAATACATTTTTTTTAAAAAAAATACTAACAACAGGGCAGAAGGCTAGACTGGATGGCTAAATGGAAGTCCCATGTTGAGAAGCAGTATGCCTCTGAATCAGGTGTGAAAATGGCCTTGGAGCAATTCCAGCTGAGCGGCCCCAGTGGAGCTATAAGCTAGCACTGCATTGCCGCTGCTCAAGGGAGGAGAACAGGGCTCCCAACCGGCCACTGTGCAGGAGGAAACAGTCTATGAGCCGACCCCTGCTGAGGAAGAGTCTGAGCGAAGCACTGGCTCTGCTTGCTTCTGGCCATCACAGAATTCCTGTGAATTCCTAGAATTTCATATTATCCCCAGACCACAAAGAACAGTTCACCTGGAGAAAGTAGTTGTTTAGGAGGGTGGACTCTATGGGATTATACCCTGCTGAGGTCCCTCTCCTCCCCTCCCCAAACCATACCCTTCCAAAACTCCTCCCCCAAATATCCAGGGATTTCCCAACCCAGAGTGATCCTACGTCTGGGGCAGTGGCCCACCAGGAAAGTTTCCTGTAAGTTAATTGAGAAGAGGTTGTTTGCTTGTGGACATTCTAGGTTAACTGTTCGCAGGAGGGAAAAGGTGGGACACTAACTCAAGTGTACACACCACATCCAGACAGTTTTTATTCAAGTGAAAAATCGACACACTGAAGGAACAGGAATGCCAATGGAACTCACAGTCTTTCAAACAGGCTGGTGGACTTTCAGCAGGAAATCTCTCATTTTGGACCAGGATAACTGAATTATGCTTGCAGGTTCCCTATAAGGCTATTTGATATTTCTAAACAAACATATCTTGGCCTCTTCATCAGACCCACTTAAAACAAAATAATTACAGGTAGGGCTAGCCTTGGCATTAAGTGACAGGAGATTTTTTTTTTTTTGGCACCGGCAGTACTTTCCATGTAGAAACGGATGAAAGAGGCATTTGCTTTTCTTTGAAATGCCAAACACCC
Organism: Lepidodactylus listeri; assembly: GCA_029233225.1. Classification (NCBI taxonomy): domain Eukaryota; kingdom Metazoa; phylum Chordata; class Lepidosauria; order Squamata; family Gekkonidae; genus Lepidodactylus; species Lepidodactylus listeri. Next base: position 60,379,661 of record JARCFY010000014.1, read on the forward strand.
TGGACCAAACCGATGCTTGCCAACTTTTGAAAAACTATGGGTGGCTGCAGGAGATGAAAAGTGCAATAAAAATGCTCTAAGTAGATCAAAGAAGCACCTTCCACTGTAAGCAGCACTAATGATGGCATGGAAGGGGAAGGGGACTCTGGGTCAGGGATTTGCACGCAAAAGCTCCAGGTCTCCAGCATCTGAGGCAGTAGAGAAAGCTCTGGAAGCTGGACAAGAGAAAGCAGAGGACTAGAATGACGGGGAAAAACTGAGGCTTTGGCACAGTGAAAGGCCGAATCACAGGTTCCATAAATATGGAAGGACTTCTCCAGTTTGAAAGGGCTAGAAACTGTTTCTGACCCTGACCCCGAAGAGTAGACCAGTAAGAGTAGACCAAACTGGGTAACTGGGAAGAACAGGTCAAACTCTGACCCATTTTAAGTTTGCATGAAAAATCGGCTTTGAATTCTTTACTTCATTTATATCCCACTCTTTCTCCCAAAGGGGACCCAAGGCAGCTTACAGTGTTCTTGTTTCCTGCCTTTTAGCCTCACAACAACAGCCCTGTGAGGTAGGTTAGGCTGAGAGTATATGACTGGCCTAAGGTCAAGCTGCCATGGCAGAGTGGGGATTCGAACCTGGGTCCCCGAGATTCCAGTCTGACACTCTAACCACTACACTCACACTTAGAGCTGCCAGCTCTGGATTAGGAAATACCTAGGGCCTTTTCAGACTGGCCAGTTGCCTCTCACTTCCTCCTCATTTCCCCCTCTGCGACTCCTCCTGAGCAAACCTGCCGTTTTCGCACTATAGCAATCTGCTCCTCTCCCCCCCGCCCTGAAGTTTTCTGTTCCCATTTGGGTTGCTTCGATGCTCTCTGTGCCTGCCCCTTGCATTTCCCCTCCCCTTCCCTCCCCTTCCTCCCCCCAGCTCCTCCCTCGTTCCCCGCTTTTCCTTTTTTTTTTTAAACGCATGCGTGGTAACGTTATAACGTCATAGTGGAATGACGACAGTGCATCACCCGCCTTCCTCTTCCCAGAATTCATCAAGTCCCTCCTCAGTATTCAAATTTTCCCGCCGTTCTGGGTTGGTGCAAAACGATTGGCAGGCTACAAGGAGGACCCCCCCCCCATGGGTGGATTCTCCGATGTGAACTGAAATGTCGTGTGCTTAACCCGATCAAGGCAACAAAATGGAGGATGGGCAACATGGCATCAGCTGGCCCGTGTTAAGAAAAAAAAAATTACATAAATGGTGGTGGTGGTGGTGGCGGCAGCTGAGGAGGAGCAGCATGACACGCAGAGCAGTCTCCCCGCTCTGCAGGAATAGTTATAGCCCTTTGAAAACAGTTCAATCCATTTCTGTGACTTTTCTGCAAAGAAGCGCGCCCAGCCTGCTCTGCAGGGGCTGCCAATAAACAGCAAATTAACCCCCCCCCCCATAGTAGATGTGAACGTGTGTTTATTATATAAAGACAACAATTGTGCCGTCTTCCCTTGCTGCATCAAAATTTCATTATGATGTTATAACGTTATAAGGGCCTTTTTTAAAAAAAAAAAAGGAGGGGGGGAAGTGTTGCTTCAGGATCGTGGGACCGCACACAGGGAGCGGAAAGGAAGGCAAGTTTACCCAGCCCGCCTGCCCGCTTGCCGCGGCTTCTCCACGGATTGCTAGAGGAAAGCACCCACCACCAGCTCTGCACGGGCTGTTGCCGGGGGAGCCCAAACAAAGGGCAGCAGTTACCGGGGAGCAAGCACATGGAGCTCTCGGGCCAATGGCGCCCGGCTCCTGCTCCCAAGAAACGGCAAATCCACCTCGCCAACGCAGTCCCTGTGGTGCGATCTTGCCTCCCTGCCTCCTTATTTCGATATAACGTTAGGAGGGCTCATTTCAAAAAAAAAATTCAAGAAACGCCCACCGCGGGGCGGGCCAGATGGAGGGCGGGCGAGTGGGTGTGTTGTCATCTAGGTTTCTCCAACGGAGTAAACAGGAAACACCGCCAGGATCAGGATTTTCTTGCTCCAGGGATACTCCTGAGCAGTGCGGTGAAACTCCGGAGGAGTTTGTGAGCACGGAGCAACTGATGTGAAACTGACCAGAAACTCCGGTGCTCACTCCGGTGCTCGCCCCGGAAAAAAGCCAGTGCGAAAACGCCCCTGGAGATTTTTTTGGGGGGTGGAGCTTCAGGAGGGCGGGGTTTGGGAAGAGGAGGGACTTCAATGGGATATAATGCCATGGAGTCTACTTTCCAAAGCAGCCATTTTCTCCAGGTGAACTGATCTTGGTCATCGGGAGGTCAATTAGAACATAAGAACATTTGAGAAGCCAATGTTGGATCAGGCCAGTGGCCCATCCAGTCCAGCACTCTGTCACACAGTGTCCAAAAATGCCAGGTGCCCTCAGGAAGTCCGCCAGCGGGGCCAGGAGACTAGAAGCCCTCCCACTGTTGCCCCGCCTACATTCAAAAAACACTTAGCGGAGAATGCCAAGAAAGGTGGATGCCTCCCGCAAGCACCAAGAACACAGTGCATCACTTGCCCCAGACCGCTAGTTCCTATCTATACCTTGTGGCTAATAGCCACTGATGGACATCTGCTCCTTATGTAATAGTATATTTCCAGCCACTACCTGGAGGTTGGCAACCCTAAATACTGGCTCTCAGTGAATGGCTATGACTCATCTCCATTATACCCACACATGCTGGTATGAATGTCTGAATTGGAAAGGAAGGAAGAAAGGAAGGAAGGAAGGAAGGAAGGAAGGAAGGAAGGAAGGAAGGAAGACTTTAAAAGTCAAATATAATACATTGAGTTCATTAAGTTGACTGTAATACATTGAGTTAATTTTACCGTTGCTTGAAACCTACCATCACATTTATAGCTTCAGGTTCTTTTCAGAATAATTCAGAAAATAAAGCCATGTACTGTGCTTTAAACCTCTGCCACGTGTCTTTATAAGACTTAAGAGCCCCCGCTGGAAGCAAAGTAAGAATGAGGTGTGTGTGTGGGGGGGACATTCCTTCTTTGAGATGCTGAATGCTGAGGAACAGCAGTTTGTTCCTAGAGACGGAAAGGCTTTCTGTCGCTGTCTGTTTGCTTCTTGTTTCCTTCAGTTTGCATGTGTTTCTAATCGGCTCTTAAACATAGGCGTTCAGAAAACACAGCAGCCTCCCACGAGGGGCCTGCGCACCATTCTTCCTATCGCTTGCCTTCTTTTCTTCCAGAGACATAGAAGCCATATTGTTTTGGAAACCTAATAAATGCACCTCAGCTAGTCTCAGCAGCCCTTCCCACTCCTGGCAAGTGAGTAACCAAAAATTCACTTCCCATCTGTCCCCTGTGGATGATATCCACACATGGGATGGTAAACTTTTAACACTTGGCTGGAGGCTGATTGTAGACAAGAGATAATTGATCTCTGTTTGGATGAAGGGGGTTAATAAGCCCAGCAGGAGCTGGCCGGGTGTTCCCGTTTAATACTTACACTGGAGGTTTCTGGGCAAGGAGGGGGCCCGTTTGGTTCCCAGGATGTCTAAGTGCAGCAGTGGAGAAGGTCTGGTGAAGGTGAATGAGAGGAGGTTCAATATGGTGCGGTAGAGCTCCTGTTCCTTGGAAAGTGGGGTAGGAAGGAGAATTTGGGAAGGAGTAGCCAGGCAAGCCGGCTCTGGGGCTCTTGCTTCCCTGAAAAGTCCACCTCTGCAAGTTGGTGCCCCAGAGGGTTTCCAGCTCTGGGTTGGGAAATCCCTGGAGATTTGAGGGTAGAGACTGGGAGAATGGGGTTTAGGGAGGGGGCCTGCAAGACGGAGCTCTTCCACTGGGCCTTCAACTAGGAGCCGTCCCGATGGGAACCCTGTTCCCTGAAGTCATCAGAACAGCCTGTGCTAGCTGCACAAAGATCAGATCTATGGGTTCACCACTAGGATGGAGTATTGAAGGTTGGCCGCCATCTTTGAATTCACTTAATTCACTAATAATTCACTGGCATTATCAGTGTTAGCACCTTTTATTGTTGGAATGTTTTATATGTTTTTAGGATTATTTCAATTATCCATGCATTGTTTTTATTCTTCTGTAAGCTGCCCTGAGCCAGCCTCGGCTGGGAGGGCAGGCTATAAATCTGACAATAAACACACACACACACAAAGAAACAAACAAACAAATAATAGCAAAGCAGCCGTTGCATCTAGGAGAAGTGGAATAAATGTTTTAAATAAGTAAATAATACATGATGTGTGTGGATTGGAGATCAGTTGTAATTCCCGAAGCTCTCCAGCTGCCACCTGGCAGTTGGCAACTCTAGTCTCAGCTCAAAGCTGCAGAGTTTTCAGGCTCCAGCATGGCTCCAACCCATGATGGTTCTTGGGATTACAACTGATCTCCAGACTCCAGAGGTCACTTCCCTTGGAGAAAGTGCATGTTTTGGTGGGTGGACTCCATGACTTCATACCCAATGAGGTCCCTCCCCAGGCTCCACCCTCTCAAATCTCCAGGGATTTCCCAAACTGGAGCCTGAAACCCTAAGGTCACCTGTGCAATCCCTCTCCTACTGGTGTTGCAGTCTGCTTGTGATGGACAGGCCTGATGACCTTCCTCTTCTCACTGGCTTGTGTGTACTTGGTGAGAGATGGGGCTGGGAAGCAAACCTCTGCTCTGGGACTCTCTTCTGATCCCTGAGTCCCTTTGCTCCACTGGAGTGTCTGAACTTTCTACAGCCACCTTGGCTGAGTTTGTGAACAGACTGTAGAGCTGTCTGCACTGCCAGGAACAGAGAGCTGTCAAGACTGACACAGATGAAAGGGAAATCACAGACACGGAAGACATCAGCTTCCTCCAGTCCAATGCATTCTTCAGTTCTGACTTATTTCGTACGATCGCTAAGCAGAATATTCTTGCATAGACAAACATAATTCTGCCTGTAGTTCTGTAGCTCCATTTCTGTACCCATGTCATGACTTAGGTCCCAGGACTGTCGAACTTAGTTGTTATGGAGGGCCAGATTTGACATAAATTGGACTTTGACGGGATGGGCCATGTGCACCATAAAATGTAATGCCAGGTAGCAGAGATATAAACTTTATAAAGGACACAAACACAAAGATTTTTACTTAAAATAATGACATGATTGAAAAATTAGCATTCTTGCAATATTTTGATTATTTAACCGTCTCTGATAACTGACACTTCTTGCTCTGAATTACTGCATCAAAATGTCTGTGCTGTAGCAATCTGAGGGGGGGGGGAACCTCAGCCCAGTGCAGGGAGCAGAAGCTTGCCTATCTATCTCTCCTGAGTGATTGAGAGAGTCTGGAAAAGCAAGCTATGATGCAACAGCAGAACTGGAGGAAACAGGATTAACTGAAGCCGCAGGGGAATTCGAGTGAAGCCACGGGTAAAAATTCGGTGCAGGGCAAATAGTGGGAAATTCGAGCACGCAATCGGGGCAAAGGGAAGAACAACGCAGGAGCAGACCAAAAGTCTGATTCAGTATAAGGCCGCTTCCTGTGTTCGGGTGGTTTTGCAGGCCTTCTGCATGTGAGTACCTCTCCGAACTCCACAGGCCACATCTTCATGTTATTAAGTCTTTCCTCCCCAAGACATCTTTCTGAACTGGTCAACTTTGTTACCTTCCTTGGAGAAGGAGAAAGAGAGAGAGAATATGGGGTATGCATAACTCCCTCGAGAGTTCGGAGAAGGCAAGCCTTTGTCCACAAGGAACGGGGAACCCTGCATGTTAGGTAAGGATCACTGGGGATGCGTATTAGTAAAGTCGCACAGTTACAGAAGCGTGCAGCAAATAAACTCCCAGAAATTATACTGCACAGAAAGGTAAATCTTACATTTATTGATGTCGATTCAATTCACGCCCCTGCTGCGGTCTGAAAGAGAGACAGAAGGCTAATCTGAGGAATATTGTTCCCTATCACAAATGATCGGCTCATCCGGTCGCATGAGTGCGCAAGTTAGATGGCATAGCTTCTTCAGGAGACAACGGTAGATGTGTCCTGCCCCTTGCCGGCCCATGAGGAGAGCAACAGAGAACACAGAAGCACAGGGAAAGAAGGAGTCAAGAGAGAAGCAGAGACACAGGGGGACATACCAGTCATTAAGCAGGTAACACAGACACACACCTAGAGCCATGTAGCACTCCTCAATATCCAGGCATGCGGACTCAACTTACTCCGGCAAGGGTTTGCTCTAGTTTCTTACAGGGTTCTCTGTGTAACTATTGTTTTCACATCTGGCTGGACATCTGGAAGGAGACTGGAGTACATTTTCATTAACATTTGTGAGATTTTTCCCACACTACCTAGAGATTCCCTTTTCCAGCCAGGCATGGCCTTGCTCATTGCTTTGTACAGAACCTTCCTGTGGGAAAGGACTTTCTTTTTAGCTATGCATGTTTCTTTGTGTACGTTTCTTTGTGTGCAAGGCGTGTGCAAAGGGACAACTATTCCTCTTTCCCTTGCAGTGCCTGTTTGGATTGGCAACAGGTTTGTGGCCACTTTTGTGGCTGAGGTTTGAGACTAGCAATTGCAAGCATAGGCGTAGAGTACGGGGTGGGGGTCGAGGGCTTGAGCCACCCCCAAAATTTCCCGGGGGGGGGGGGCTCAGCCACCCCTGGGAAAACGGAGCGCCTGCTGCCGCGCCTCTCCGAGTCCTTCCAAGGCCCGGCGGCTGCTGCTGGAGAGGGAAAGGGAAGGGGTGGCGGGGGGGGGGAGAGAGGCAGCAGTGGCTGGCGGGCCTCGGAAGGGCCCGGGGAGGCGGGGCGGTTTCCCGGAGGGGGGGGAAGAACATCGGCACTAAGGAGCCCCCGCCCTCCCGGGATTTCCAAAACTCTACGCCCCTGATTGCAAGAGAGGCTGTGGTTCAATGGTAGAACATCGACTTGGCATGCAGAAGGCCCCAGGTTCAATCCCCGACAGCTCTAGTTAAAAGATCTGAGTAGGTGATATGAAAGACTTTTGCCTAAGACCCTTGTGAACTGCAGCCAGTCTCAGTAGACAATAATGTCAGAGCTTGAAAACTTATGACATGATAAATTGGCTATCCCTTCAGGTGCTGTAAGACTCTTTCATGTCCTAATAGCAATAGATTGGCATGATTACTCTTCTGGTATTTTCACATTGTGTACCAATCATTGAAATAATTGAAATCAGCCCCCAGAAGCTGAGTGGGCAAGAGGACATGAATGCATTTGTGTGTGTGTGTGTGTGTGTGTGTGTGACTGCTGCATGGTAGCCTTCTGCTAAAGGGTTGCCAACCTCCAGGGTGCCAACCTGGAGATCTCCTGGAATTATGACTGATCTCCAGACTATAGAGGTCAGTCCCCCTGAAGAAAATGGCTGCTTTGGAAGGTGGACTCTGTGGAATTATACCCCACAGAGGTCCCTCCCCTCCCCAGGCTCCAACCCCCAAATCTCCAGGAACTCCCCCCCTCACAGCTGGCAAACCTACCTGTTCAATAACCTGACTTACGTGTGTTGCTGGTAGGCAAAAACACTTTCCCAGAAGGCTCTGCACTTCTGCAACCTCTTCTTTAAACTGGACGGTAACCATGTGCAAAACCGCTATGTGATACATGGTAGGTGCTTTGCACAGGCGATGACCCAGTTTAAGCAAGACGCTTTGCAATTGCTTGGGCCTCAGCTGGTACCCTGTTTAAACCAAGCCTAAGACCCTGTGTTTGAGGAAACCCCCTGGGCCATGCAGATTGGAATGTTCAGGGTTAATTTATTTCATGTAAAGCAGAGTTGACCATTTTTGCACAACACACACACATATCTAAAGCCAACCATCCCCCTCCCCATAAATGTAATTTCCTGGTGTGTGCGTTTTTTTCTTTCCCATGAAGCTCATGAATACACCTGCTTGTTCATGATTTTGTTAATGAATAATCCTGAATTATCCATGAAATGTTTAAGTGGCACCATGATCTCATCAGGCATTCACCATGCATGAGACAAGCTTAGCAACCAGCGGGAAAAGAAAGAAAGAAACATCAACAGCTCAGGCGAGGGAAAACACACACATACATTTCTGAACTCTCAGTGTGTCCAGGAAACAAAGAGATCTTTATTGGTGATAAGAACACCAACAGTGGAGAGATGAAAGCCTCTGGGACTTCTGCTCTACTCCGATTGTGCTTGCATTCCATTCCTGCCAACAAGAATGTTTCGCGTCCATTGGCTTGGCCTCCTTATAGTCTCTCTCTCTTCTCTTCAACTGTTCTTGCTTCCCAACCAAAACCGTCTATGTGGGCAGGGTTCAGTCAAGTCAGCGCATCAGTCATGACACAGAGATGCCACTGAAAACGGTAGCTGTGCACTGTCTCTCTGAAACATACAGAAACATTCATCCTCATGTCATGATGTCATCTTATCGTTCATTCTCTCGTCTAGGGTTGCCAGCTCTGGGGTGGGAAATACCTGGGGATTCTGCGGGGGAGCCCGAGAAGGGCGGGGTTTGGGGATGGGAGGGACCTCCACAGGGTATAACACCATAAGGCCTGCCCTTCACAGCAGCCATTTTCTCCAGGGGAACTGATCTTGATCATCTGGAGATCAAGTGTAATGGCAGGGGATCTCCAGGTGCCACCTGGAGCTTGGCAACCCTATGCCACACCCATCCTAATGTCCCATACAGTCAGTAACCCCCTGCCCCTCAGGATAAAATCAGAATTTAAGGTCAAATAAGTGCCTCAATTCAGACATACCTTGGCAGGCATCAACAATGGTCTCTGGCTCCATATCAAGATCAGTTGGAGGTGGAAAGTGGCATCAAGTCTCAGCCAACTTATGGCCGCCCCAGAGGGTTTTCAAGGCAAGAGATGAGCAGAAGCGGTTTGCCATTTCCTGCCTCTGCGTAGCAACCCTGGACCTCCTTGATGGTCTCCCATCCAAGTACTAACCAGGGCGGACCCTGCGTAGCTTCCAAGATCTGACGAGATTGAACTAGTCTGGGCCATCCAGGTCAGGTCAAAATCTAATGACAGCTTTGGAAAGTGTACCCTTGGGCATAACATCCCCCCCCCCCCATGGAGTTCTCTCCATCCTCCTCTCTGGGCACCTCCCCCTAATCTCCAGGAATTTTCCAGTCCAAAGGTGGCAGCCCTATAGCCCCACATTCAGCTCCACTCTAGCATGGCCTATTCATGGATCTCCAGTAATGGATACCAAGAAAAGAGATTTCATAAAGAGCTGCTGCCAGTCAGGGTACAGTCCAGTGGTCTGATCCGGTACAAGGCATGTTCTCTCTCTCTCCCTCCCACCCCTTTTCCCTCTACTTCCCTCTCCCCCTTCTCCCTCCCCCTCTCCCTCTACTTCTCTCCCCCCTTCCTCTCCCCCTCCTCTTCTCTCCCTCTCTCCTCCCTCTACTTCTCTCTCTCCCCCTCTTCCTCTCCCCTGTCCCTCCTCTTCACTCCCTCTCCCTCCCCCTCTACTTCTTCCCCTCTTCCTCTCTCTCCCTCTCCCCTCCCCTTCTCTCCCCCTCCCCCTCTCCCTCCCTCCCTCTCCCTCCCCCTTTTCTCCCCCTTTTCTCTCTCTCTCACACACTCATTTCTGCCACGTTTCCAAAAACAGTTCTGCAGTGGATTTCGGCTGAGCTGGATGTGCTGGGAAACAAGTGCCGCGTGGCTCGAGTCCCTGTGCGTCCCACCCCAGCTTGTCCCTCAGAGATCTGCTTTGGACTCCATCTGAAACCAGTATGAGTCCAAGAATGTCAGGAGAAAAGTCATTCCTGCTTCTTATCTGCAGAAAACACAGAAAGCGGAGAGAAGCCAAGAGGGTCACTCAAGGGTACAAAAGGACGCACCCGTTTCAGCTTTGCTTTTAACGGCTTTCCTAAGAACTGGCTCCCCTTAAGGCATTGCATAGTTAAATTAAGAAAGAAAGTCACACTCCAAGAGGGGGGGAAAGGAAGGGGGAGGGGTGAGACAGAAAGATGGAGCAATAGAAACCAGAGAGCCGTGCCATGTTTTTGAATTACGTTTAAAAATAGATGGGAAGTCAATGAGGCAGCGAGGTCCAGGGAGGCCATTCCAGATGGCAAGAGCACTGGAGAAGGTCTTGGCATCAAGGATGGTGAGTGAGTTTGGTAAGCAAAGCGTCCTTCTCCTCGGGAGGCCCAGATGGTGAAGGCCAAAGGTGGCTTGCGGCACTGAAAGGAACAGTGAACCAAACACACGGATGCATCACTATTTTATAAAAATATGCAAAAAATAGGTGGAAGTCGGTACTTGTTCAGGTCCTGGCAGCAGGCTTCCACCAAAACGTGCCGCTAAAACATTACACCTTGTGCTCATGATTCCCGTATTTGCTCAGATAAAAATCTCATGCATAGCAAATCGCATAGCCACAAAATAAGAGCCTCCCAAGAGAAGCCATTCTTCTGCTATTTATTTAACTTCTTTTCTGTGTTTTTACGCTGCTTCACTTATCAGCTTAAAGGAGGCTTCAAAATAATAAATCACCGTAACACATTAAATCAATCCTTATCTGTAGCTTAAGAGTTTTTGTGCTCACAAAAAGAAATTATTGTACCTTATGTCCTTTATATACATTACCAGTCCTTGAAAAAGACTGTATATGAAACGGGTACCCATGGGACTAGTGACTGTGATATTGTTAAGGTGCTGTCTGAATATCTGAATAGAATGTAAACCTGTACTTTGATGTTTTGTTTGGGTAAAACCTATTTTTGGCAACATTTGACACCAATTTATAGAATAGTATAGAAAAAGAAAAAAAAAAGAAAAAGCACAAAACTGAGCTACCTTGAACATACATCTGTTATACACAGTGCTATATATTTTTGCATATCTTCCTAACACTGTGACCCTCAGTTTTTGTATAATCTCCAGATGGGGCCTGAAAAACTCCCAGAATTAGAACTGATCTCCAGACAACAGATATCAGTTTCCCTTCAGATAATGGCTTCTTTGGAGGGTGGACTGTATGGCATTATACCCTGCTAAGGTCTCCCGCCCCCAACCCCCACCTTTCCTGGGCTCCACCCCAAAATCTCCAGGAATTTCCCAGGCCAGCATTGGCAACCCTAGTGGTGGTTTAAGCTTAAAATATGACAGCTGCCCCAAAGTCACCCAGTTCCGTTCACAGCTCAGCAAAGATTTGAACTCAGATCTTCTTAGTCCAACTACATGGCCACTATGGTGCTTATAAATCAAAGAACTACACCCAGTAAAAATGCGACCGCTATAAAGCAATGCACGGCACTGCTAATGCTAATGCTGCTGATGGAAACCTGAATCTTACGGAGAAAGCTTCGGATAAGAATCCCTACCTCTACAATACTGTACGTAACCTCTGAGTGGTTAATTTCTGTCTATTTCATTACAGGGTGTCTCAGATGAATGCTCTTCATTATGCCTATTATTTAAGTTTAATAAAGCTGTTATTGTTGGTTCATTAATAGCTGCTTATTAAAACCACATTTACCACATGCGGTGCTGACAGATCTCACGGGGCGCTCCTCCGGGCAGCCTTATCCACCTCCATCTCTTTCCGAGGAGACACATGCACCTGTGGTTTTGGATCCTCACGCAATGTGCTTCTAATAACCACTCGTTATTCGTTTACAGTACCCACATTCTCAGAGCCTGTGAAATGCAAATGCAACGGCCCTTGGAATTCTTGCTCCGCAGGACCGCCAACTGATTGGGAATGGAAGATGCATTAGGCCCGCTGCCAGGCTTCTTTCAGTTGCGTAACAACAGCTCGACTTCTTTTTTTTAATTAAATGGCTTTAACCATTGGGAGCAAGTGCTAGGCACCATCATCACCACCACCTCCCTGAGGTCCTCTGTTTTTTAAATGATTAAACACAAAAGAGAAAGTCTAAGCTAGGGACCTGGATAACCCAGGCTGACCAGATCTCATTTAGATCTTGGGAGATAGGCAGGTTGGCCCTGTCAAGTATTTGGATGGGAGGCCTCCAAGGAATACCAGGGTCATGACACGGAGGCAGGCAATGGCAAACCACCCCTGAACATCTCTTGCCTTGAAAACTCTACGCAGTTACTATAAGTCAGCTGTGTCTTGATGGCAAATGGGGGGGGGGGGGAGCCAGGGATAGGACATTGGTGAATCACAGGTTTGAACGCAGTCTCTGGGAGCTGTCCGCCTTGCCCCAAGCATGGCCCGCAAAGGCCATAGCCTTCAAAGAGCCACCTGCTCACTCTCAGAGTGATGCAAAAGAAAGAGATGGCTCTGCCCAAACCTATGTTGGGAAGGGGCCACAGTTGAGGGTCAGAACATCTGCAGAAAGTTCAGTCCCCAGCATTTGTCATTTAAAAGGCTCAGGCAGTAGTAGATTTGAAAGTCCTGCACGTGAGACCCTGGAGAACTGCGGCCAGTCAAACTAGACAATGCTGATATAAAGGATATAAAGCAGTTTTATGCATTCATAGTAGGGAGGACAAGAATCCCTTTCCTGGAGAAGAAGTCAATGGGTGGTATTAGTGTCGCCCATCCTCCAGCCCTTGCTCAGTTCAAAACACCAAGAGTCTAAAATTAAATTTGCATATGCATGCAACTGATTAGGAGCCATGCAAGAGTAGCTTTTGCTGAAAAGTCTGCATCGGGGTCCCCAGCCTTTTCGAGCCTGCGGGCACCTTTGGAATTCTGATACTGTGCGAAGGCTCAGCCACAAAATGGCTGCTGCAGCTTACTTTCAGTCACACAGTGGGGACCCTTGTCCTGCGGTGGCAGCTGCTGCCCAAACAATGTTTTTAAAAATCTGCACAGCCAATGAAACCTCCAATGGCCAATCATAAGGCTTGCTGGGCAAAAGCCCCACCTGGCTCTGGGCACTTTCTAATGACTCTTGGTGGGTGCCAGGGAAGGTGTCAGCAGGTGCCATAGTGCCTACAGGCACCCATTGGAAACCCCTGGTTTACATCGTAGTGTTTGTTACGAGGCTAGGGTTGCCAGGTTCCCTCATCGCTCCGGCAAAGGGATCTGGGGAGCATTCTGGGATGTCGCCAATGTGATGACGTCCCCTGGAAGTGATGTCATCACACCGTGGATGTCGCCGGGGACACTCTGGTTTGAAGGCAAAACTCTATGGTACAACTGGCTTAAAACCATTGAGTTGTGCCCTCAAATTAGACTGTCCCTGCATGATGCTCCCAGAGTGAGGAAGTCATTTCCGGGTGATGTCATCATGGCGGGGAAGTCGTGCAGGGACAGGGCTGTTTGGGAGTGGAGTTTTCCCTGCTGGCCAGCTGGCCGGCAGCAGGCTGAAGCCCCAAAACCCACAGGAAACCCCACCCTGACCTGGTGACTGGCAAGCCTAAACTAGGCATGCTCAAGTACCTTCCAGTTTGACTTATGTCCTTCTCTCCAATTGTGAGCAGGGAGCCGCTACATCTTTTTATATGTTCATGCTGCTCTCATCAGGAATTTCCCAAGACGGAGTTGTCAACAATAATTGAGGCTGATCGGCAGTCTTTTAGGGGACCACAGGAGCTGCTGTGCCTTACCTCCATTTAAGATGCTTGGCCATCTGATCCCTTGTCCTTGATTGACCAGATAAGTAGGAGGTGCATAAACTGAATGTCCATCAGGAATAGACTTGTCAATCTCCAGGTGGGCCTGGAGATCTCCTGCTATTACAATTGATCTCCAGACAACAGAGATCTGTTCCCTGGAGGAAATGGCAGCTTTGAAGGGTGGACTCTATGGCATCATACCCTGCTGCGGTTCCACCCCTTCCCCAACGCCTGCCCAGGCTCCACTCCCCAAATCTCCAGGAATTTCCCCACCCAGAGCTGGCAACCCAATCAGAGAAACGGGTCACACTACACACCGAAATCAAAAGAAGGTGAAACTAAAGGTGCAAAGCACATTTAACTGATGGAGCACTGCTCAAATTTCCCAACATGTTTTCAACATAAATGGTCCTCCTTGGGGGACGTTCGTCAATATACACATTACATACAGAACCAGCATATTTTCCCCAGCCTCTCCATCCTGAGTCAATGAGCCATCTCACGGCTTGTCTGGCTGTAAATACAACTGCTGTTTTTTCAGTGTAAAGAAAATGGCCCTCTCCTCCTTTGATTATTTGGTTTTGCTTTCTTTCCATTTGAATACCCATCAGGGCCTCAACCATAACTGTGGAGGTTACAGACGATTGCTTCACATGTGGTCACAAGTACCACACAGTAAATCTTAAGTGGCCACCTAACAGGGGTGTAGACTTTCCATTCTCCTGGGGGGGGCGCTCTCTCTCTTGCACGCTTTGCATGCGTGCCGCTGGCAGGACAATGTCCCTGCCGTTCCTGACGCCTCCTCCTCTCCCCCCTGCCTGGCTCCCACGCACCCCTCAGAGGGAGGGAGTCGGGGTGGGGGAGCCGGGTGGAGGGGCTTTTGCGGCGGCCGGGGAGGTTTGCAGCAGGTGGGGAGGGGCGGCGGTGGTGTCCCCCCTGTCGCTGCCAGAACCGCCACTGCCGCGCTGCTGCTGGGAGGGAGGGAGGGTGGGTGGGTGGGGAGAGCGGCTCTGGCAGCAGCGCAGCTCTGGCGGCGGTGCGGTGGCAAGAAGGCACAGTGGTGGGTGCTCCATTTTGCCCGGGGGGGCTTAGTCTCTCCCAGGACATTTCGGGGGTGGCTCGAGCCCTCGAGCCCCCCCCCCCCCCCATAGTTTACGCCTATGCCACCCAATGACTCCCAGCCATAAGAACATACAAATTACCTTGCTGGCCCTGGCTGGCCTGCAGTGCCCTGACTAGGATTGGGACCACAGCAAGAGGAAGGAGACTTAAGAGTCTTGTTTTTATGACCTGAAATAGCTTTGCTTTCTCCATTTTGGCAAGCATACAGACTCTGATCAAAATAGGGTTGCCAGCCTCCAGGTGGGGCCTGGAGATCTCCTGCTTTTATAACTGATCTCCTTTTCCCATTGGCTGCCTGCACTTAGAGATCGGGTGCGCGGGCCCTTTCCTGCCGGCTGCCTGCACTTAAAGAGAGTCCCTTTAAGTGCACGCAGCTGGAGGCCCCCACCCGCTACAGGGGTTCCCGATCCACCAGCCAGCATTCGGCCGGCGGGAGAAACCCCACCCCCGAAGTTGTCCAGCCTGGACGACTTCTCTCATGTAATGACGTCACCCGGAAGTGACGTCAGCACGTTGGGGGCGTTGCCAGGGCGATGCTCTGGCAATCACCCCAAAACTCTATGATACCATAGAGTTTTGGGGTGATTGCCAGAGCATCGCCCTGGCAACGCCCCCAACGTGCTGACGTCACTTCTGGTGACATCAGCCAGTACGCGCGCTTTGCTGAAGCTCCCAGCCGGCAGAGGACTCCCCCCCGCCGGTAAGCTCGAGGGACTTGGCAACCCTACCTCACATATATTATATCTTGTTGTAAGAATAGATATGTTTTACTATTGTGGGCGAGCAGGGCTATTTTTGGGCGGGAACGCACAGGAACAGAGTTCCGGCTGGCTTCTGAGTTGGCCACGCCTACAGCCTCCCCCCCCCCCCCGCAGTTCCCCAGATGCCTCGCAAGCCACGGGGTGCCTGGGGAAGCCAAGCCGATCCAGGGAGGGAAGGCAGTTTAAACTGCCTCCCCTCCTTGGGTTTTCTAGGCACCCTGCAGCTGTGGGGCGCCTGGGGAAGCCGATCCAGAAACTGTCTTCCTTCCCTCAGGTTCTCCATGCACCCCCGCAAGCCGCGGGGCACCTGGGGAAGCTGATCCTGGGAGGGAGCTGTGCTGTTAGGGGTGTGGCCTAATATGCTAATATGTTTCTGTGGTTGGGTGTGGCCTATTATGCTAATAAGTTCCTGCTAGGCTTTGACATAAGGCAGGCAGTGCTCTTTTCTTTTCTTTCTTTTTTTTAATTGATTTTATCTATATTCTACATTTCTACGCTACTTACTATGCTAAATTTATCTTATACAGAGAATACTTTATAAAATGCTTAATCTATCAATTTATAAAAATTATTATAGCATTTAAAAAAAAACATGGTTAACACATATTACTTTGTTACTTTTTCCATTCAAAAAGTTATTTGGCAATATGCATAGTTTGGAGACAACACTTAATAACAAAGCTTATAATTCATACTAGTGCACATGCTTAATAAACATTTAACAATCATTTCTTCTTTTGTCCTCTTCTTGTTTTCTTAGTCTCAACATGTACTTTTGGAGCTGCTGCTCCTATCTCCGAGTCTGATATCTCTTCTTCGCTCTTAGAGCTATCAAAACCATACATACTTTCTTGCGAAGCTAGCAAATCATCTGTGTCCCTGCCTTTTTTCTTTTCTTTGTCTTTTTCCAAAAAAAATTTCGCTTGTTCAACAGAGTCAATCATATATTTCTTATCTTTGATGCTGAAGCTAAGTCCCTCTGGAGTATTCCAATGGTATATTATTTATTCAGACTGAAGCCATGTTGTCAGCTTTCTGTAGGCTTTTCTTCTTCTCCGTATTTCAAATGGTACATCTTTCAAAACTTTAACTTCTTCTTCTTGGATCTTCAGATCCGCTTTACTTGTGGCTTTTAAAACCACATCCCTTGTTGATTTCTTGGAGAACCTTATCATAATTTCACCTGGCAGGCTTTTCTTTTTCATATATTCTGGGTAGGTCCTATAGACCATATCCATATCGCTTTTTAATTCTTCTGCTTTTAAGCCTGTTAACGGTGCCAACGCTTCACTTAACAGTCCTTTAAGGTCTTCTTCTTTTTTTTCTGGTACGTTCTGAAGTCTCAGGAAGAAATTCGCCCGTTCCATTTGCAATTTCAAAAGGGAATCATGATGAAGAGCCTTTTCTTTCTCTGCTTTCTGTAGTCTTGAATCTTGATTTTTTACTGACGTTTTGACCTCCATAAGGTCCCACTGCAGCTTCTCTGTGACTTTATTCGACTCCTTCAGCTCCGACTGCATTTTATCCATCTTGATGTTCAGTGACGTCATTTGATCCACTAGAGGTCGCAATAGCGAGGAGAACACCGCGCTCATCTCAGTGGTATCAACCTTTGAACTCGGAACTGTAGTTGCTAGCTTTGGGGAAGGTTTCGGTTTCCCCGCCATTGTGGAGACTTTGCTATTGTTTACGTTTAGATAAGATGGAGATAAGAAGCGATTTTTTCAGCTGCACTTGTATCGTTTTAATTGTTAAGTCCTCAAGTATGCGATACCGCCATCTAGCAGCTCATCTAAGCTTTCCTTCCTTCAGTAACGCCGTGAGAAAGAGCCTCGTAAGTACGCTGATAATGGAAGGGGGGGGATTTCTCTCCACCCGCCGCTTTTCCCGCTAAGTTGCTTATTTCAACTTCCAGACTCACTTTTTCACCTTTGCGTAGCTGGAAGTTACTGCTTCATCGCTTCATATTCTCTGCTGCTTCATGGTTTGTGCTATAGCCATGCGGCTCCCGCGATAGGGAAACCTATGGGGGTGATGAGGGGGACCTCAAATCCCACGGTCGCCACCGCCGGGAGAGATCCCTTCTCGTGCCACCCCAGGCAGAGCCCCCTCACTGGGGTCTCTGGGGGCTCGGCACCTGTCCAGAGCCCCTTCTTCCCATCGGGTACGGATCGCCTCCCCCGCTAGCGCGGAGGGACGCGTCTGCCATTCTTTGCAAGTCTTCCGGAAGTCTTCTGGTAGTGCTCTTTTCTTCATGTGGGCTTGAAGCTACCATGTCATAACAACAGCAGAGACTCTGAACCAGGTACAGAACAAGAGTTTGATTGTCCTTATCCCTGGAGCCGTCCAGTCCACCTGCCCCACATTTATTTCCTTCATATGTCGAGGGTTGTTGTGTCTTCCAGTGTTACAGAAAAGTCAAACACAATTGTCAAGTTGCATAGGGGGGGGATGTTGAGGAAACATTCAAATCCTGGAGTTCTTTCCTCCGTATGTTTTTCTGTCAAAGGACTTAACAAAAAGCATTATAATAGAAGGATAGAGGGGGGGGAGAGGTATGGGGGGGGGCGCACTGCCAGCAATATTCCTAATGACCCTCTTTGGGGACTAGATTTATACGCTCAGCTGTCCCTTGTAACCCAATCTCTGTGTGAGATTTTCCCCAAACCGCTGAGTTCCCTTCTCTGCTTTCCTCATGCAACAAGTATGCAGGAAAAATTGCTATTTTTTCTAAGCAATAAGAATGTGTCTCTCTTTTTTTAAATGCTGAGTGAGTAACAAGGGGAGGAAAAAAGAAAATATAAATTTGCCAAAGTCCACAGAGGGAAACGGGATAGATTGGCTTAAGATACAAGGCCATGTTTAGCGCAAGGGCGCATGAGGCTTTCTGGCCAAGACTTAACCATCCCTGCCTCCTGGGCCTTCGCTTGACACCTCTGTGTTTGTTACCAGGGCAACATCACAGTCCACGAGTGGAACATGGGCCCTTTGCAGCCCTACCAGGAGGACTGCCAATTTGTGTTCTCTGGTACTTGAGCAGCTTATTTATCTAGAGCATTTATATATACCCTGTCTGTCTCCTGACACGCTTCAGGGCCAAAGGCAGGTGACAGCAATAGATACAATACACAAAATAACCGTCTTTTAAATTAATTGGCACGCGTGGTTAAAGACAGGTAATTGAAACAGTTAAGCTTTTAAAAATAATACTGCCTTGCAGCCTAAGGGCCACAAGGGTAGGTGCCTGCCTCATCCCTTTGGAGAAGCCGATCTGTGACAGCAGGGCAGCACAGGGTTGCTATCCTCCAGGTGGGGCTGGAGATCTCCTGCTTTTACAACGGATCTCCAGGTGACAGAGATCAGCTCCCCTGGAGAAAATGGCTGCTTTGAAGGGTGGTCTCTATGGCATTGTACCATGCTGAGGCCCCTCCCATCCCCAAACCCCACCTTCTCCTGGCTCCACCCCCAAAGTCCCCAGGTATTTTCCAACCCAGACCTGGCAACCCTAGGGCAGCAGCCGAAGAGGACAACCACAGCAGAAGATATCCTCAAGAGCGAAAGGACTAGGAGAGGCTGTGGCTTAGTGGTAGAGTATCTGCTTGGCATGTAGAAGGTCCTAGGTTTAACCCCTGGCATCTCCAGATAAAGGACCAGGCAGTAGGTGATGTGAAAGACTTCTCTCTGAGACCCTGGAAAACCGCTGCCAGTCTGAGTAGACAATACTGACTTTGATGGACCAAAGGTCTGATTCGGTTTCCTGTGTTCATGAGTACAATTGCCATATTGGTTCATAGCAGACACAGTCTTCTGATGCTAGGGCTGCCGACTCTAGCTTGAAAAATTCCTGGAGATTTGGGGGTGGGGTTTGAAGAGGACGCTAAGTGCAGATGGGCCTGAAGCTGCCATTTCCTCTGGGAGAACAGATCTCTGTAGCTCAGAGATCAGTCGTAACCCCAGAAGGACCCACCTCGAGACTGGTAAGTCTATTACATGCAAAGAAAAGCAATGTGTGTGGGAATGCTTTTGGGAGATGGAAAAGATGCCTAAAAAATAATATGATATGGAGGTGTGATTAGGGTTGCCAGCTCCAAGATGGAAAATTCCTGGAGATTTTGGTGGGGGAGCTTGGGGAGGGTGGAGCCTGGGGAGGACAGTGGGGTACAGTGTCATATAACCCACCCTCCAAAGCACCCATTTTCTCCAGGGGAACTGACCTCTGTAGTCTGGAGATGAGCTGTAATTCCAGGCCCCACCTGGAGGCTGGCAACCCTAGGTGTGACTGTGGGCGCAGAAGGAATTGCTTGGGAAGGCCATAGTGATTTATAGTGGCCTTGGTCTACTTCTGTAACAGCTAGAGGTTAATTCTCTTGCTGGCTGTTAGCTTCCCCCTCCTGCCCATCACCACCTCCTCTACCTCATGCTTGATAGTCTCACCTTCTGCCTCCTCACCAGGGCTACATTTTTGTGTTTGGCTTTCTAGGTTGCTGCTAATGAATGCTCACTCACCTGCCAGTTCAGCCAGTGCTAACCAGTGATGAGAAGGAAGCCAAACACTTGGCAAGCTGTCACTCAGATTTGTCCAGGTTTCAAAATAATACTGATTTTTTGCAGGACTGGATGGCTTTCTCACAACCGTCACCCTTCCCTTTCCACTTTTTAAAAAACACAGAGTAAAACAACAACAATTAGAATTTTGAGGTATGACTTACTCCTTAGGTTTCTCTTTGTGATTCAGAGTCTGCCCACAAACCCAGCAAATCTTGGGATCAGTTCATGTTTTTAATATACGCTGCTGTTTGCTAAAAAAAAAAAAAGGATATGTCACCTCGTCAATGCCAGTTATTTAAAGGATGCATCCAACTGTATGGGTGCAAAGAGGAGATGAAAGCAAGTGATTCTGCATTTTGTACTAGAAATCAGTCAGATTAATGACACATCTATAACTTTGGGGGGGGATCATATTTTCTCTGGTAAATGAGATGATTGAGTTCTCAGATTGAGCAAACTGCTGTGATCTGGCCCAGTAGCACAAGTGGCTATTTCTCAAGATGAACTTCACTAGAGAACATTTAGGCTGCGATCACATGTGCCAGAAGATCCAACGTAGGCATGAATGCCCAATGGATCAAAAGGGTGCGATCAGAAAGCAACATCTGGGAAGTATCCCGCAGCCATCGGCAACCCGCGCTGCTCTGCTGCAGAAGCAGAGTTAAAAGACACCAGGGAGAATCCGGTATAAATGGGTTGTGACGGTCCACGGACGGACTTTCCCCTGTCTGATCACACAAGCACACTTCCGAACCATTGGGATGGTCTGATCAGGCCCCCTCTCCCCCCCCTTTGCAGTATGTGCATCATTCTATACCCATAGGGGGCCCTCGGTGTGGAGGTGTGAGTCCTCATTTATATGCATTAGAAACAAACAGCAACCACCACCCCCGACTCACCTGCAGTTGCATCTGATCACACAGTGACAGGCTGGGCCTGGAGCAACAAAGGGCCGTGTGATCTCACAACCATGGGTCTAATTCCTCCAGAGGGAATAGCCTCGCTTCCCCTTCACTTCAACTGGTGTGTGTGACCGCAGTGTTGGGTGATCTGATCAGGAGCTCATCTTTGAGCAAGGTAAGTTCCCCTGGCAATTGTGTTCATCTTGAAGTTCTCAGGATATGTAGCTGCTGCAGCAATGGAAAACGGCACCCCAAATCCAGTGCTTTTAGTTTTTGTGACATCTGTTGTTGGTAAAATCTTTGGAATATTTTACACCAAAATTATTGTTTTCAGATTTTTCCACAAGCCTGCCCTACTGTGCAGACTGAGATTTCCGCCCAAGTGTGAACCTTTACTGAGATAGTGATAGAAATGGATAAACAAGCATATCCCTCTCCTCCCAGAACCTGAAGTGATACTGCACAATAACACAATGAATCACATGTGTCTGGTGATGGTGTTTTCCAGCTGCAAAGGCATCCTTCCCATCATCACTCATGGGTCAAAGAGGAAAAAAAATATATCCAGATTTCACAACCATATGGGGTGGTTTCAAT
Organism: Lepidodactylus listeri; assembly: GCA_029233225.1. Classification (NCBI taxonomy): domain Eukaryota; kingdom Metazoa; phylum Chordata; class Lepidosauria; order Squamata; family Gekkonidae; genus Lepidodactylus; species Lepidodactylus listeri. The sequence goes on from JARCFY010000014.1 coordinate 60,401,085, forward strand.
TCAGTTCCATTTGAGGACATTGCAAAATTTAGTGGTTGCTGGATGACACACTGGAATTCTAGACTGTTCTAATCATCACATTTGTATCAGTTTCTTCATTTTGGGAGATTCCATCTGCCGTTTTCTTACCTCAAAAGCAGTGTGACTGAGAAAAGTAGCCCCTTTCACCGGGCATAACCAACTAGTGTCTTGTGGGGCAATTTCAGCTTTCCATTGTTGGCCCTTGCAAAAAGGTAGAACAACAGTTTACTCCTACAGAGAAATGACTGCATGCTACAAGAAGAAGAAGAAGAGATTGGATTTATACTGTGCCCTTCACTACCCAAAGGAGTCTCAGAGTGGCTTACAATCTCCTGTCCCTTCCCCTCTCTACAACAGACACCCTGTGAGGTAGGTGAGGCTGAGAGAGCTCTGACAGAAGCTGCTCTTTTTAAAGAACAGCTGTGCCAGAACTATGGCTTGCCCAAGGTCATCCAGCAGGTGCAAGTGGAGGAGTGGGGAATCAAACCTGGTTCTCCCAAATTAGACTCCACACACTTAGCCACTACACCAAACTGGCTCTCAGAAGAGACAGAAGGTTTCTCCACTGGACAGGACATCTCTATTTTGGATTTTGTATACAACATGGATATAATATCAATATGTATAATTACATAAATAATGTTATTTGGGTGGGTATGTAGTATTTTATGCAAAAAAAAAACCCCTCATGTGAAGCTAGCTGTTAGTAATTTTATTATGGAATTAGGCAAGTTGTGAAGTCAGTTTTGTGCAAGAGAGATTAGGGTTGCCAGCTCTGGTTTGGAAAATACCTGGAGATTTTGGGGGTGGATCCAGGAGAGGGCGGGGTTTGGGGAGGGGAGGGGCCTCAGCAGGGTACCATGCCATAGAGTCCACCCCTCAAAGCAGCCATTTTCTCCAGGAGAGCTGATCTCTGTCAGCTGGAGATCAGTTGTAAAACCTGGAGGCTAGCAACCCTATGAGAGATAGGGAATATTTTGATTTTTCTCATCCTTGCTGTTTCAACCCCCAGATCCCTGCTTCAGCTTTGCTTCTCCCCTGTGCGAGCTGAACCCACGATTGTATGCTGTTTATTCATATTGAATTTTGCCTGTGAAACAGATGCATTGTGTTTCAGTAAAACAACCATATATATATTTATGCATGTACAGATACTGTGTAGATGTCCAATAAAGTCCACCAAACATGTGAACACCGTATAAGCATATTTGCTCATAAGGCCAGCATTACTGACAAAAATATAAATGAGTATAAAAAGACAAGAAATAGAGCTTATCTTTCCTTCTGACCCCCAGACCTCTATCCTGTAGTCTCACTGGTGGCTCCTGAAGAATGCAGAAGTTTTTGAAGCCTCTCTCTGGTCATTCAACAGCATCATTCACCACTGGTGAAACAGGTGTGAACAACGTACACGCTGAGGCATTGCCCTTTGCCCAGGTTGGTGCTGACATCCAGGTGATATATGAGCATCATTACTCTTTGCCTGGAGCTGCTGCTCTCCACCCAGCCCTCCAAAGGTGCCTGGGACCAAACCCAAGAGCTGTTCTCCCTGCGCGAATGGAAACATTACATACATGCTGTTGGCTTTCCCCCAAAGTCACGCCTGTCAAGGGATGGAGGCGGTTGCTTTAACAATCAGAGAGGAGATTACAGAGAGTGTAAAGCACTCTCCCCAGAGGCTCACAAACTAACACATTTCCTGTGAGGTCAAGGCCATTTAGCTTCAGCAGGTCCCACTCTTTGACATAGCTACACCACTGGCTTCAATATGTTGAATAGTATTTCCTGTTCCCAGGGGACTCTGGGAACTGCAGTTTTGTGGTGGGATGAGAAAGCTCTTACACTGTCAGAGTCCTACCAGAATGACAGATTATCTCCAGATTACAGTGATCAGTTCCCCCCAGAAGAAATATCAGCTTTGGAGGATGGATGTGACATCACATTCCCTCTCAGATCCCTTCCCTCACCATACTCTGCTTTCTCTAGATAGTACCCCAAATCTCCAGGAATTTCCCAAACTGGAATTGGCCACCCACACACTGAGAATTGCACCATACCAGTTCCATTGATTAGAGACAGATAATGAAATAGTGTTGCAAGACCACCACCCCCCCCGACTACTGGTGGGGGTTTGGGGGTAGGGTTGCCAGATCCAGGTTTAGAAACTCCTGGAGATTTAACATAAGAACATCAGAGAAGCCAATGTTGGATCAGGCCAATGGCCCATCCAGTCCAACACTCTTGTCACACAGTGGCCAAAAACACCAGGGGCCATCAGGAGGTCCAGCAGTGGGGCCAGGACACTAGAAGCCCTCCCACTGTTCCCCGCCCCCAAGCACCAAGAATACAGACCATCACTTGCCCCCAGACTGAGAGTTCCTATCTATACCTCGTGGCTCATAGCCACTGATGGACCTCAGCTCTATATGTTTATCCAACTCCCTCTTGAAGCCATCCATGCTTGTAGCTGCCACCACCTCCTATGGCTGTGAAACCTGGGGAGGACACGGACCTCAGTGGGATACAGTGCCACAGAGTCCACCCTCCAAAGCAAGCATCCCTTTTCACCCGGGGAACTGATCTTTCTAGTCTGGAGATGAGCTGTCATTCCAGGCGATCCCCATGTCTCACCTGAAGACTGGCATCCCTAAAAAGTGGGATTCCTACTCAATTTGGATAGTTGTAGCATATCATTCACATGTAGCATACAGCTTAGCACCCTTCAAACCATCTCAGTTTGTCTGATCAGGCTGCAGTTACATACTAAATAATCCACTTTCAATCCAATTTCAGTGTACTTTCCAACTGGATTTTACTGTGAACCGGCAAAATCCAGTTGGAAAGAGCATTGAAAGTGGATTATTTATTGTGTGTGACTGAAGCCTGTGGATGGGAAATACCCTGCTTTTTGCTCTTTTTTTTGTTAGTAACTAGCCCCCAAACAAAAACACAAATTAAATAAACCTCCAAACCACAGGCAGGACGCCTTTCTTCCCTGGTCGGTTGGCAAGTCTAACTGGAGGATTGGGTTACTTGTTTTACTATATGCCAAGCAAGCCCAGAGTGTTAATGCCACAAAACCTGCTCCTGCCCACAAGCAAGTGGGGAGAGTGGAAACAAGGCCGGCCTTTTGTGAGTGACACCATTCTTTTTGGCATTGGCACACTCCCTTTCACCTCTCAGAACTGAGGGAGGCCTCCGGCTCAAGCCATTCCCCTCCCGCTCAAAAATGACACAGGAGCAATCACTTAGTATGTGGATTTTTTTAAAAAAATGAACAAATATAATGGTGTCTTTTGAAGCCCTGGGAGCCGGTGTTAAATTCTGTGAGGAAGCCGAAGAAAGGCCTTGAAGGGTAAAGAGCTGAGTGGTAAAAATACTTTTGAAAAAGTCTGTCAGAAAGGTGGGATGGGAGAACAGTCCATTCTGGCACTTTCCATTTACTGGCCTGAGGCAACATGCAGCTGTGTTAACTGGCCTTTAAAAAAAAAAAAAAGGACAGAAAAGGCAATGTATTCAGTGGCAACTTGGAAATAGTACACACATTCCTTGAACTTGAGTCTCTGTACAGGGCCGAGGCCTTTGCACCATAAACTCAGTCTCTAAAGGAAGAAAATGGATGGTGCTAGGGTGGAGGAGGGGGGTCCAAAGGGCAATGAGCAGGGGAGAGCGCTACGAAAACCAGAAGGAAAGAGACTATTTTTTGCATGGTTGCTTATTTTCATGGTCCTAGTTCTTTTGGATTGTGTGTTGGATGTAGGGTTGTCAGTCAGAGGAGTCTGGAGGAGGGGTGGGGAAATGGGGACGCGTCATCAGAAGCCTGTGTGATGTCAGCTCCTCTCACTGAAGAAGAAATTGGATTTATACCCTGCCGTTCACTCGGAGTCTCAGAGCGGCTTACTTCTCCTTATGTCTCCTTCGCTTCCTTTCCCCACAACAGACACCCTGTGAGGTAGGTGAGGCTGAGAGGGCTCTGAGAGAACTGTGACTGACCCAAAGTCACACCAGAAGCTGCTCTCAACTACTACACAAAACAATGCCTCTCTAGGAATTGGCCAAAACTCTATGGTGAACCCTGGAAGTGATGTCAGTCCTCTCTGGAAATCCCTCTATGGTTTTACTCCTCACCCCCAAAAGCAGACCTGTTCCTTCAAGGGGAGTGCAACCCCACCCAAAACAGATGACACCTTAAATCCTGGATCAGACCTTCGACTCAGCAATACCTGATCATTTTTTCTCTATTGTCAGCTTATAAGCATGTATCCACTCCAGAAACTCTATACCATAGAGTACTGCCCAAATCCTAGAGCACTACTTCATTGTCACACTGGTGACATAGTGTCATTTCTGGGCATTCACCGAAAGTGATGTTTTGCCGCTGTTATGGTAGCACTTTCAAACTTTTTTTTCTCTCCTGCCAGCCCTTAGAAGGCCAGCAAACAACAAAAACCAGGAGACCTGGTCTCCTGCAGTTAGCTGGAAGTACAAGGTAGAGCTGAGTGTCAACTGCATAACGGGGTGATTACGAGGGTTTCCAGCTCCAGGTTGGGAAATTCCTAGATATTTGGAGCCTGGGAAGGGTGGGGTTTGGGGAGGGGAGAGACCTCAGTGATGGGCCATAGAGTGCACCTTCCCAAACTGCCATTTCCTCCAGGGGAACTGATCTGTGTAACCTGGGAACCAGTTGTGATTCCAGGAGATCTCCAGCCGCCCCCTGGAGAGTGGCAACCACATCAACAGACAGCCAACATGATCCCTACAGATGCAAAGTGTGCTTTAGGTACAAAATATACTTTTATACAAAGCATGTCCTGCGTCAGTCTGACAGCAAGTTATTCAGGAAGGAATCATCGAGTCTCAAACAACCCTGTTTTTCAGAACTCTGTCTTTGGCCTGTCCATTCTCCTCCCTCAGAATATCCCAGTTTGAACAGTGCAGCTCTCTTCATTTTTTAATAACTATATATGCTCATGACAACTAAAGAAGAAAGCCCAGAGTTGGCATCGCTAGAGCAGGCAGATTTGGCGAGGTCAGAATTGAGAGGATTAATGCCTTTCCCCCTCTGCAAGGGCTCCAGTGCCTATGAACTGCAGGACAGACATAAAGCCAATAGCACAAGCTCTGCAGCATCTCCATGCCAGGAAAAGCTTGCTCAACACCGGGCCATACAAGGGATAGATGGAATCTGCTCTGTTTGTCTCACTTGTTAATCAGACCGCATGCTGATCTTTCATTAGCTAGAACAAGAGAAAGCTTGAGAGGAGAACACTGTTATTATTGTTGCTAAGAACCAGGCCTCCACGTTTCCCTGCTTCTTCCCACAATCACAAGGGCTAGGAACTTATTTAATAACACCGAATTCCAGGCTAGATGTTGCACTGCCTGAGCAGAGACTGGCTGGGAAGATTGGACACTGAATAATGTCTGGATTTCCAGGCTACATGGCAACCATGCTCTGGACCTCACCCACCGGGTCTCAGGACAGGACTGTGCCATGGACCTCTTCTCAGAATAATGTTTTTAAATGTATAAAATAAAGTACATAGGCTTACAAAGGAAACCAATTATATTGAAACCAGCAACAGGCACTGAGGGGAAAGTAGGTTTCCCAGTTCTGAGTAGGGAAATACCTGGAGATTTGGGGGGGTGGATCTTGTGGAGGGCAGTATTTGGGGGGCAGCAGCAGAAGGATTCAGCAGGAATTTCCCAACCTGGAGCTGGCAACCCTAGTCAGGACTGGCCCCAATGAGTTCATCACAAAGGCATGGAAAGGGTTTTGTTCCTTTGTCTTTTTACTGACAGAACCAAGCTTGGTTGCCTACCAACAGCCACTGAGGGAAAAGTTAGTCTCACATAGGAGCCAAGGAGGTGAACTGTCTTTGTCAGGAGAGAGAGCCATCTGCCAATAATTCTGACAGGGAACAGTAGCTGGAGTGGGTGGGGAAGAGGAGCAGACCCAGCACCCAGCCAATGGTACGTGAGTACTCTTGAGTGGCGGCTGATGGGCCAATGGCTGATGGAGCGTACTGTGGTTGGGAATCAGGCAATGCAGCCAGTGGCTAGGGACAGTTTCTGAGTGACACATCACGAAGCCAACTGATTTAGGAGCATGTGGAATGTTCAGAATGTGCCACCTCACTTCTGAATTATATATAAGGAAAGATACAGTTATCAAAACATTTTTAAAAACCGGAACAAAGTCTGAAGTCCCCAAGTCCCATCTGGAGGCTGACAAACCCTAGCAGGACTCCTATATAAATGAGGACAGACAGGCACTCTGTCTGTATAAAGCACTATGGCTTCTTTGATCAAAAGAACCCTGCTTTACTTGCAGCTTCATGGATGCTTAAAGCTTGGCTCTAAGTAACAGGGTGTTGCCTGGTCATTTGTGAGACTGTGTGGGACCAGGGTTGGCAGCGCTATGGGCGATTGCAAGCCAAGAGGTGAATTGCCCTGGCAGGGCTGTGCAGGAGCTCAGAACTGGAAAAGCAAGCACGCTTCCAGGCCATGACCAGATTGTATTCTTCCCAGAGATATACGCAGTGGTGGGTGGGGTGGGGTAGAAATTGCAGAGAGGGATTTTAGAACAAGGAAATTCAAAAAAAGGAACTAGTGAGAATGGCTTCAAACTCAGTGGTGAAATGAGCCACTGCAAGGCATCCCCACGTCGGCTGAAGGAGTTGCATACAAGTGTCTTAATAGTGACCCTTGGGCAGTCTTGGGTGGACCCAGCACTGACAATGCAAAGAAGAAGTCCCAAACGCCCACTCGGATGAAGCAGTTAACCAAGAAGCAACTTCTGTGTTGCAGGAATAGCCTGGAACAGGCACATTGTGCAGACTGGTTCTCCTAATCTAACTCTGCTTTTGTCCAGACCTGCTATGGCGATGCCACCCACTGTGCCACAGTTCCATCGCCTGCCTCTAATGGCTTGGCAGCAAGGCAGCCAGGCTTAATGAGCGACGGGCAGCAAGACAAACACAAACAGCTCTACAGCACAGGCACGGAAAGCCACGCTCAGAGGAAGGAAGTGCTGGAAATGGTCAGCTGATTTCTTATTTTAGGCCCACTTTGCACTGTGTTTTGTTCTCCTGTGTTTGGCTGAGCTGAATAAGATAAACACAAGATTGATGACTCTAATATGCATCATCCTGGTTATCCCATTTTTAGGAGCTGCCTTCCGTATATGGCTGCTTTCACACATGTCAGTTAATGTGCTCCAGGGGTCTCCAACATGGTGCCCATGGGCACAACGCCCCTTGCCGACACCTTTCCTGGTGCCCACCAAATGTTCTGGGTGGTAGGCAGAGCCAGGTGGGGCTTTTGTCCAGCAAAGCTTCCAATTGGCCATTGGGGATTTGATTGGCTGTACAGATTTTTTTAAAAAAACATTGCTTTGGAAGCAGCTGCCACCACAGCACAAGAATCTTCATGGTGTGACTGAAGCTGCTGCAGCCATTCTGTAGCTGGCTCCACTTCCTACGGTCACTATTTTGTGACAGCCATTTTGTGGCTGCACCCACCATGCTCTGTCATTATTCCAAAGCTGCCCACAGGCTCAAAAAGTTTGGGGACCCTGACACTCTAGCAATCGTTTGCAACCGCTTTTTCCTTTTCCTACAAGGGTAATGATCTTTGCAGGGGCTGTGGTGTCACAGAGGTTAAGATGCTGAACTGCAGACTGGAAGGTCGGTAGTTCAGCAGTTTGAGACCCAAGTGCTACATGGCAAAGTGAGCTCCCATCTATGGCCCCAGCTCCTGCCAACCTAGCAGTTTGAAAGCAAGAAATTGCATGCAGATAAATAGATACCACTTTGGTGGGAAGGTAACAGCATTCTGTGCACTTTGGCGTCTAGTCATGCTGGCCACATGACCACGGAGATGTCTTCGGACAGTGCTGGCTCTTCAACTTGGAAACGGAGATGAGCACCGCATCCTTAGAGTCGGATTCAACTGGCTTTCGAGCAAGGTAAACCTTTACCTTTACCTTTAAAGATCTTTGCAGTCTAGAGAACATTTATAATTCCAGGAGAACTCTGGGCCCATCTGGAGGCTGACAGCCATTAGGAAGTAGGGTTGCCAGGTCCGAACGACGTGCCAGCGGGTGCAGGAGGAACTGTCGGCCTGATCCTGAATCTGTCCAGTGCATTTTGTCCCACCTTTTCCTCTAAGGAGCTCAGGGTGGCTTAGACAGATTTCTCCCTATTTTATCCCCTCAATATACCTGGCAGGTAGATTATGTGGAGAGACAATGACTGGTCCAAAGATCTCAACAGGCATCTCTCTCAAAGTTCATTACGCCGCGCTCCTTGTTGAAACACGCTTGTTCAGAACTTATCATCTGACTGCAACGGGATTTACTCCCTAGTAAGGGGTTACAGGTTGGTTCACAGAGAAAAGAAACATGAAAACAAACTACCTTCTAGTAGGCCCATCCGAAATATAACAGGGCACAAGTTTTCGATTCACCCATAGTTCCACATCTCAATTGGGCAAAGGGTGGGGAGGAGGGGAGAAAAGTTCTTTCAGGTCTTAATTTTAAGGTCTCTCTCCAGCATCTTGTGGAAGATGCATTGCACGCTAGCTTGGATTAGGCGAGGCCAGGTGGAGGTGGTTTCAAGTATCATCTAAACCCTTTGGGATGGAGAAAATATGGCATTTGAGAATATTAAAAGTGGAACAAAAGCTCTCTCAAATGGAACACACAAGCCAGGAGCAGAAGAGAAAGGCCTTTAGCAGAACTGGACATGTATTTAAGGATATACTGGATCTAGAGACAATGGAAGACAAACTGGGTCGTATTACCTAGTAGGGAGCTTTGGCAAATTATTAGCGTTGCCAGCTCTGTGTTGGGAAATACCAGGAAGTTTTGGGGGTGGAGCCTGAGGAGGATGGAGTTTAGGGAGGGCAGGGTTTGGGGAGGGCGAGATTTGAGGAGTGGAGGCACTTCAGTAGGGTCTAATGCCATAGCATTCACACTCCAAAGCAGCCATTTTCTCCATGAGAACCAGCCTTGGCCATCTGGAGATCAACTGTAATGGCTGCAGATCTCCAGCTTCTACCTGGAGGTTGGCAACCCTACAAGTTTACCTCCCATAACATCCCATTCCAGATCATCTTCCTGTGGATGGAATCCTTCCCTTCCGTGGCTAAATTCAGTTATTTCCAAAACGTTTCCCATTGTATGCTTTATAGTGCAGGCTGCTTGGAGATTAGATTATGCCTCAAAGCAGTCTCCGTGACGTTACATCAGAGAAAGAAAAAGCTTGGGATCTGCTGGCTCCCGGCTCGGAGGTACAGTCATTTTGTCAGGTTTCATTAGTTACGCCATATAAAATGCAAGTCCTCCTATTGATTTGCTAGCCTCTGGGAGCTCCTGCGACTTTGCTTTGCTCGAGCTTTGCTTTGCGGGACTAACAACTAACCACTCTTTAATCATCCCCTTCCTGGCATTCCTGCCTCTTGATCTCCCTCCTTGCCCATGTTCAGTTTGCGACCACTGAGCACCAGCAATGCCAAAACCTTTTCAAGTTGCTGCCAAAGTCATCCTTCTCCAGCTGGGCCTTTTTGTTCATTGTTATTAATGTTTTCGGGGCAGGGAGTTGAGAGGCAGATGCTGATTTTACTGCATGACTGCAGATTTTTTTTTTTAGACTCCCAGCCACTCTTCCATGCTAGATTTCTGAACTCTGGAAGCTAGGGGGGGGGGACAGGCGGGGACAGACGACTGTTTTACCCAGGCAAGCCCTAAGTCAGTCTATTGGAATCTGCAAAGTTAAGAAAGCTTTGCAGCTCAAGAACTGAGCCCGCTGGAACCTGGGAAAACTTGTGGAATGCTAGACTCAGGGCTATTTTGGAGCAGGAACGCACAGGAACGGAGTTCCGGCTGGTTCCTGAGTTGGCCACTGGCCTGATCCAACATTGGCTTCTCTTATGTTCTTATGATTTGCAAATGGTACCCTTTTGGTTGGGGACAGGGTTGGGAAACAGAGATGCCACTGAGGATTTGGCAGGAAGGAAGTATGACCTATAATAGATAAGAGTGCAGGACCAGCCAGTGGGCGCTGAACAAAAATACACAGGAAGCTTCAGCTTCAGAGAGAGTAGAAACCCTTTGCTTGCTTCGCATTTTAATCAAGGAGAAACATTTGGAAAATGGTAGATAAAATCCAATATCCACTACGGTGCCGTGCTTGGTCAAGTGAGCACAAAGGAGACTTGATAGCCCAGCGGGTCATTCAGGCGTGTCGCTGGCAGGTGGGAGTGAACGGCTGAGCAGATGATGGAAAGTTGGGCTGCCTGATCCGTGCAGGACTTTGCAGCTCCGTATCGCCAAAGCCTTGCTAGTGCAGCAAATGAAGTGAGACATCCAGGCGTTGTAGCTGCTTGTGTCAAATGGAAAATTCTGCAGATGCCATCATGTCAGTAACCCCAACACAGGTTTGGAAGAAAGGGTTGACTCTGCAAGGGGTGGGGCCGCGTCTTGACAAACAGCCCTCCTCGAGGGAAATCATTAAAACAAGGTGGAATCTCTGCACATGGAACTGAAAATATTTAGGTTTTGGCTAGGGCGCTCTACTAAATACTAGGCTTCTCCTGGTGAAATGTAAATCATACTCGCCCAGATAAGAATGGAATGCAAGCTCCCCTCAGGGACTGGCTTACAATTTCTTTTTTTTATCACCAGAGATCAGGATGCTAATTCAGTGGAGCAGGAATCATACAACAAGCCACAAAAAGGTCAAGTCATCAGCCATAACTTCTCACAATACGGGCAGGCAGGATTGTAACTGAGGGAAAGGGGAGCTGTGGGGCCTGCCCCCCACCCGAAGGATATTCACAGCCCGAATCCCTGAATTCTCTGCTTGCTCGCTTCAAAACAAAATTGTCTCTGGTCATTATGTTATTTTTAATGCATTTATATATTACCTCTAAATTATGGTTGCCAGGTCCCTCCTGGCCACCAGCAGGGGACGAGGGGGGGGGGGGGGAGAAGGGTTGCTAGATCCAGACTAGGAAACTCCTGGAGATTTAGGGGTGGAGCCTGGGGAGGATGGGGACCTTAGTGGGGTACCAGTTTGGTGTAGTGGTTAAGTGTGTGGACTCTAATCTGGGAAAACCAAGTCTGATTCCCCACTCCTCTGTTTGCAGCTGCTGGATGACCTTGGGCAAGCCATAGTTCTGTTTGAGCTGTTCTCTCAAAGACAGTTTTTTCAGAGCTCCCTCAGCTCCACCTGCCTCACAGGGTGCCTGTTGTGGGAAGGGGAAGGGAAAGGAGTTTGTAAGCCACTCTGAGACTTTGAGTGAAGAGGGGGGGGGGTATAAATCCAATCTCCTCCTCTTCCTCCTCCTCCTCTTCTTCTTCTGCTGCTGCTGTGCCATAGAGCCCACCCTCCAAAGCATCGATTTTCTCCAGGGGAGTTAATCTTGGTAGTTGGGAGATGAGACATAATCCTGGGGGTTCCCTAGGTCCCAGCTGGAGGTGGCATCCCTACCTCTCCAGGATGGCTCAAGGAAGTGTGCAAAAATATGCATGCATGCATAGAATAAAATACATTCAGTAATGGGATTTCCCAAAAAGAGCAAGTCAGCTATTGGCATTGTTATTTCTTTAGCTGGGTCAGCCTGTGGGGTGAGTCGTGACTATCTCAGCCCCCACCAAGTACCACTGAAAGGAGAGGGGTAGTCAACGCCCTCACTGGCAGGGGGTGTCACGAAACAACCAAGCCCCATGGCCATGGACGCAGAACTACGCAGGAAAGCTGTTACTGCATGACTAGGGGGACTAGGGCTGCCAACTGTAGCTTGGGAAATTCCCAGAGATCTGACGAAAGGTACCTGGGGAGGAGGGCAGAGTTTCAGGGGCGGAGGGAGCTCTGCAGCAAGGCGTCACCTAGAGATCAGTCATCCTGCAGCCACAGCTCCAGGCCCACCTGGAGAGGATTAGGGGGTTGGAGCCCCTTCCCTATGAGGAAAGGCTGAAGACTCTGGGACTTTTCAGTTTAGAGGAAAGGCAACCAAGGGGGGGTGGGGACATGATAGAGGTCTATAAAATTATGCATGGGATGGAGAGAGTGGACAAAGAAATTTTTCTTCCTCTCCCAAAATTCTAGAACTTGAGGACATCCATCCAATGAAGCTGATGGGTAGTAGATTCAAGACGGACAAAAGGGAATTCTTCTTTACTTCATGTAGAGATGCCCCCCCAAGGGAGTGATTAAAACGTAAAACTCACTGCCAGGGAGGATGTCATGATGGCCACAGGAATAAGCAGCTTTAAAAAGGGATTAGATAGGTTCATGGAGGAGAAGTCTATCAGTGGCTACCAATGCTCCCTTTAAGCCATGGAGTTTTGTGAGCAAAAATTCTGTTTTGTGAGCTACTGGCGTTAAAGTTGTGAGTGAGCAGCTTGGCTGCTGCGTAAATTAGTTTGCTCTGGAGCCCTCCTTCCTGAGCGAAGACTAAAATGGGTGAGCCGGAGGCTAGAAAACTGTGAGCTAGCTCACACCAACTCAGCTTAGAGGGAACATTGCTGGCTACAAGCCATGGTGACAGGAGAACCTCCACATTCGGAGGCACTGAGCCCCTGAATCCCAGAGTCAGGCGGCAACATCAGGGGAAGGTCTTGGCCTCTTTACCTGTTGCTGGACCTCCAGTGGAACTGGTTGGCCACTGCAGGAGACAGGATCCTGGACGAGATGGACCACTGGTCTGATCCAGCAGGGCTCTTCTTATGTTCTTATGAGATTGGTGTCCCTAACTGAAATCCAGCACCATGCTCAAACACTACGTTCCAGTGGCTGCTCAGTTTCTGCAGCTGCATGGTGTTCCATCCATGGCCCCAGAAGCTCCTTCCACTGCCTCCTTCTTCAGGGCCATTCCATGACAAGGGCAGGGATTTTCCTTGTGACCCATCCTGTGAGTAATCATTTTGGGGAAAGGGTAGTAGGTACACGAACCTACTAATCTGCATCTTCCCATCCATACTGCAGGTGGAAAGATCTGAGCACAACATATGTCTGGGGCAAGCCAGGGGAATGCACAGAAGGAGACAAAAAAGGAATGATATGAGTATTGGGATACTTGGTTAATATAGTAGAGTTAGCCCAGTCATAGAAGCGTGATTCTGAGTGCAGAAAATAAATACCCCAGAAAGTATGTTGCAAAAAACATACGCCAAGTAGATCCAATCCACATTCAGGTTGCAGTCGAAAGAAGAGAAATAAACCTAATCTGGAGAGTACTTTCCCTATCACAAAGGGCCAGCTTGTCTGGCATCATATGTGTGGGAGGGTGAGGGCATTGTCTCTGCAGGAGAGACCTGTAGAGACTTGTGTCTCCATGGAAGGCCATGTGTTGAAAGTGAGAGGACAAAGCGACAGAGAGAGAGAGAGAGAGAGAGAGGAGGGGTCAGAGGGCAGCTCCCAGGTTAAGACAAAGAGAGGTATCCCATTCAAGGAGATCCCACTTAGACACACTAAGAGTGATGTAGTGCCCCCCAGTGTCCAGGCATGATGAGTCGCTCACTTCAGCAATGAGGACAACATCATGTAGAGATGCCCCCCCCCCCCAAATCCTGCTCCAAGTTGAGAGACAGGATAGAACAAATTCTCTGAGTGGAAGCAGTCTGGGTCAGATCCAAGCACACGGGATTTGCATCTCCATTTTTAGCCAGTACGCAGAGGCGTGGATTACCCTTGCATCTGCAAACACCCATAAAAGCAAACACCCCAATTAGCCCTAAGTGCCTGCAAAGGAATCATCGTCAATCTCGGTTCTTTTCAGCATGTCTCATATACTACCTCTCTACAGTGCTGTAAATGTCTGCCTCTCCTCATTTCTTGTATTCCCCCCCCCCCCCCCCCGCTTTTTGTTTGGCAGCCAAATCTTGCCATAGGGAGATATCAGCTGAGAAAAAAAAAATCTTAGCAAGGCTTCATCTCCAGCTGCCTTTTAAATGCACTCAATCAATTTCTGGTTGCTGAGAATCTTGTTAACTTACTCAAAGCCAGATGACATCACAGGCCTGACTTACATGATCTTTTCACTTGCGGCGCAGTGAGACCGCGCGCTCTGCGTATTGCACAGAAAATAAAACTATACCCCACTGTAGTCCTGTGCAGAGCGGCCGTTATGTTATTCCTTTGGGAGGTCTCTGGTATCGCTCAAAATCGTGGCGGACAAGCTGGGGTCACCAACATCTTTCACAGATCCCTGCTTGATTCAGAATTTTATTATTATTATTATTATTATTAATTCTGGAGGTGAACTGGGTTCTCTTTGGGCAACTGTTGCTGCTACATTAATCCTCTGAGCTGAGTAGTTTGGTAGGAAAAGAGTTGCCTTGTGTGCAAGCCTAAGAACATTTTCTGGATGTGAACCTCATCGAATAGTCCTTAGTAGGATTATGAGTAGGCCAGTTTGCTATTGCTTCCTTGATGCTTAACCATACTCAGAGGAAGTAGTATCCTTTGAAGTGCCTTTGATATTTTGCATACAGCAAAACTCAAAAGCTAGTTTTGAGGTCCTCATGAAGCCAAACATCTGAGGAAGGTAGAGAGAAGGTAGTGCTACGGTGAAGTAGACTCTGGTGTTAATGGTCTTTTGGAGGTAAAAGATACTTAAAGTATAAAGTAGGAGCCAGTTTGGTGTAGTGGTTAAGTGCGTGGACTCTAATCTGGGAGAACCGGGTTTGATTCCCCACTCCTCCACTTGCACCTGGTTGGATGACCTTGGGCAAGCCATAGCTCTGTACCAGCTGTTCTCTCAAGGACAGCTCTGGAAAGAGCTCTCTCAGCCCCACCTACCTCACAGGGTGTCTGTTGTGGGAAGGGGAAGGAGTTTGTAAGCCGCTCTGACTCCAAGTGAGTGAAGGGCGGGGTATAAATCCAATCTCTTCTTCTCTTCTCTTCTTCTTCTTCTTCTCTATATTATTTGGAGGTATATTATTTGGAGATAATATAGAATCATAGAATCACAGGTTTGGAAGGGGCCGTACAGGCCATCTAGTCCAGCCCCCTGCTCAATGCAGGATCAGCCTAGAGCATCCCCGACAAGGGTTTGTCCAGATGCTGTTTAAAGACTGCTAGAGAGGGGGAGCTCACCACCTCCTGATTCCACTGTCGCACAGCTCTTACTGTAAAGTGGAAAACTTTAACTGGAAAACTAAAGTCGGGGTCCTGCTGACCATGTGAATTGGGGCCCTGGACTTCCATCCTGGAATAACTCTGTTTAGGATGGCACTGAAGAAAAAGGAGATTTACTGTGTTTTGTGAACTTTCTCTAGCTTGTGGCTCATGGGCAGAAGCTTTGCATGAAGAACGTTCCAAAATTCAATTCCCACCATTTTAGACAGTAGATGTTGGAGAATACCCATCTCCTCTTGGGAGGAGCTACTGTCAGCCAGGAGACAGTACTGAGATAGACCTCTGGCCTGACTTGGGATGAGACAGCCTGATAAGTTGAGTCATCCCTTAGCTAATTGTTCACAACTCTTTGGAATGATGGACAAAGATCTCCTTTCATTTGCACAATTACCCAAGGCTCAGTTCCTGCTTTTCCTCATTTTTGATTTGTTTTCACCTCCAATGAGGGAGAATCGTCATTATGCCTCTCTGACCATATTTCAACCAAGACCGGGCTGTGTTAATTTTGGACAGCTTCTTCTGAGCTGTTTCAGATTCTGCGCTGGCATATTCTTGTTATGCCAGCTGCCTTAAGACAACACACCTGCCTGCAAGATGGGGAAGGGGGAGAGGCCGTTGAGGCAACTGGGCAAGCGTCCTAATTATTACAGGGGTGACACAAGAATTCTGGCATGACTTCATGCGTTTATTTTAGCCGGATGATCCAATACGAAAGAGAACGCATGTTTTTGCAGCTGTCCAAAACCTAAATCCGGGAGGCAAAAATGTACCTGTGTTACACCCGTCCAAGATATCCACCTGTGTGAAGGAAACAGATAGACCCAGCTATGTTTGGGGTGACGATTCTTCTTTCCATTTGGTTCTGGAGGTGCTTTAGAGGGAGCCTTTGGATCCTTCGTGTGAATCTGCTCTGTTGTGCCATTTGCATAATAACTTTGTGCTCCGAGTAAGTAGTTCAGTTTCCAGTGGTACGTTCTAACAGGTCTTTATACTTTTTTGCTTTGCACACTCTCAACTCGATTGTTCGCTTCTCAGTTCATGAACTGATGCCACTAAACAGCACTGTGTTTGAGCCTTCACGGTTCAGACACTGGGGGTAGAACTTTCATAGTGCCTCGGGTTGCTAGGCTGAACCCAGCAACTAGTAGGAGGGTTAGGGGTGGGGACATAAGGTGCTGTGACGTTGGTAGTGGCACTTTGTTACTTCCAGTGAAAACCTAGAAGTGAGATAGGGTAGCTCTAGGAATTGCGGGGAACTTTACTTTACCGCAGTTCCTAGAACTACCCTATGTCACTTCTGGATTTCCCCAGAAAATTATGTAGCAATGCAGCCAACATCACTGCTTTAAAATCCCCCCGCCCATGTTGCCATTTGAAGGACTGGTAGGCATACGGTTGCCAGTGGGAGACCATAGCCAGAGACCTGGAAGCCCTAACTGGACCCCATTGCACATGTGAATCACTGCAAGGAATAATTGATTTCTGGAGTTCATTGCCATAAAATTGTGGAAAGGGAGGGTTAGCATAAGAATGCCCTGGCATGGTCACATTGGAAATTTTGTGTACATTTCTTGTTGCGGGCTGCCATCTCAAAAAGGATGTGGAAGACATAGAATAAATAAAGGGCAACAGAATGGTCATTGGGTTGGAGCTCCTGCCCTATAAGACAAAGCTAAAGCATCTGGGGCGTTTTAGGATAGGGGAAAAGAGACTGAGTCTTGACACGATAAAGGTCTACACAGGTATGCAGAGAATCTGCAAAGTTAATAGAGAAAAACTTTTCTCCCTCTCTCGTATTAGAATTTGTGGCCATCTCATGAAACTCACTGGTAGTAAGTTGATGACCAACAAAAAGAAGTAGTACTATCGTTGACTGGTGGAACTTTCTGCCATTGGATGTGGTGGTGATGGCCACTGGCTTAGGCAGATTTTAAAAGGGGGGTTGAAAATGTATTGAGGTCATTAACTGGACATTATACCTGAACTGGACCTCTGGGCTCAAAAACGGAATGCCTTTAATGGTCAGGTGCAGGGGAAACAGTCAGCAAGGGAGGGCTGTTGCCAACGAATCTTTCTCATGGGCCTCCTTGTGGCATCTGGAAACAGGATGCTAAACTAGATGGACCATTGGTCTGATACAGGGTGGCTAATAATATGTCGTTATACTCTTGAAGGTTAGATCCATTAATGGTTACTAGCCCTGATAGCAAAAGCAAATTAGGGATGCTGAGAACTTCCGGATGAACATACTGTGTTCAGCAGCTGCAGTCATTTGTGATCTGAGCCTTGGATCTCCTTCCTTTGCAGCTGTCCAGACTGAACAACATGACATTCAGCTTTGCAGCTGAACAGTAGCTGTCATGGTGAAGCTTCATTTCCTCCTGCCTTTCAGCTGCTTTCCCACCTGCACCGTAGGTGAAACTGATTTTTATCCCGAGGATCATGGGTGGTTAGGTCAAGTAATTACATCATGCGGAGGGTGGGAAACGATGATTCTTGTCGGGGGTTCATATACACTGTGTGCAACAGTGATATCTGTCAACATCTTTATCACCTGATGGCCAGCTTTAGAATTCATGACTAGATGTACCTGATCCACCAAGACTTTGAATCACAGAGTCGGAAGGGGCCATACAGGCCACCTAGTCCAACCCCCTGCTCAATGCAGGATCAGCCTAGATCATCCCTGACAAGTGTTTGTCCAGCTGCTGCTTAAAGACTGCCGGTGAGTGGGAGCTCACCTATTTCCCTAGGCAGCTGATTCTGCTGTTGCACAACTCTTACTGTCAAAAAGTTTTTCCTAATATCCAGCCGGTACCTTCCCGACCTTAATTTAAACCCATTCTTGCGAGTCCTCTCCTCTGCTGCCAACAGGAGCAGCTCCCTGCCCTCTTCTAAGTGACAGCCCCTCAAATACTTCAAGAGAGCACTCATGTCCCCCCTCAACCTCCTCTTCTCCAGACTAAGCAATCCCAAGTCCCTCAGCCTTTCCTCCTAGGGCTTGGTCTCTAGGCGCCTGATCATCCTCGTTGCTCTCCTGTGCACCCGCTTCATTCTGTCCACATCCTTTTGGAAGTGAGGCCCCCAGAACTGCACACAATACTCCCGGTGCGGCCTGACCGATGCAATGCATCACACTGGCTGCTCATACTTAACCTACGGTCCACCCATACCTCAAGATCTTGTTCACACACACTGCTCCCCAGTCTTATCTGCTTGGTTGATGCTACGGACATTTGCCGATGAGTATGCTTGGATAAACCAGCCCATCTAGCACTCAACAGACCCAATGGACTCTTTCTTTAAAGGGAAAGTCCTAATTGGGGCAGCGATGCCTGTCTTCTCCTAGTTGGTTAGCCTAACGGTTGTTGGGCTCAATGGGCTGCATCATTGAGGACTGCATCAATAACGGGAGTCGTGCCAATCTTGCTCTGACTGGCCTTTGTAAATAGATCCTGCCCTGCGTAACAACAGATCTGCGAACTTGAGTTAACAGACCTTGCAGTAGCAAAGGAAGTAGGACAGGCTTGACCGTGTAAACACATTATTACCAGCGTCTCATCTCATTGCAGTTGCTGAATGATGGTCATTAAACTTGGTGAATCACAGACCATTGAGACATCAGGCAAATGAACGGTGTAAAGAAAAGAAATAACTGTATGTATGGAAGAAGGCAAAGGGTAAGTAGGTGAGAGCCAGTTTGGTGTAGTGGTTAGGAGCGTGGACTCTGATCCCGGAGAACCGGGTTTGATTCCCCACGCCTCCACATGCAGCTGCTGGTGTGACCTTGGATCAGTCACAAGTTATTTCAGAGCTGTTCTCTCATAGGCAGTTCTCAAAGAGCTCTCTCAGCCCCACCTACCTCACAGGGGAGGGGAAGGGAAAGGAGATTGTAAGCTGCTCTGAGACTCCTTCGGGTAGTGATGGGTGGGGTATAAATCCAATCTCCTCCTCCTCCTCCTCCTCCTCCTCCTCTTCTTTCTATAAAAATACATTATAAGTGACACAAAGAGGATCTGCAGTGAGCAGGCATGGAGGGAGTGTCTATCTAGCTATGCATTATTATCCTGCGCTTCCTCAAAAGAGATTAGGGTGGTGTACATTCCTTCCTGCCCACAATAGCCCTGTGAGATGGGTCAGGTTGAAAGAGAGTAACCGGCCCAGGTTTCACAGTGATCTTCGTGGCCTGGTCTTCCAGATCCCTAGCCTACCACTGTAACCGCTACACCGCAATGTCTCTTAGTGGACTCACTCCAAAGGAAGTGTTTTGTGAAGTGAAACCTGAGAAGATTTCTGAACTGGGAACAAAACTGGCTCTTAAGAATCTCTTCCAACTGTATTCTCCACAATGTATCTGTAGTCAAACAAGCTCAGCTAAACATTACAAGGGCAATCAATCTTTGCGCTTTAGGGAATTACTTGGTCATCAGCTGAGGTCAGACAGAAATTCCTTTTCTCCCCCTGATTTCTTCTTAAAATGGCACATTTTGCCAAATATATGACAGGACTTTCACTTGCCTCCACAATACAAGACCCCAGTCAGTACTTAGAGGCTGGAAAGCATAAGTGCTAAAATCTGAAATAGAGCAAAATGCAAATTAAGTTTCCCCCAAATGCTCAGCTCAGGTTTACTTCTTGTAGGCAAATGTGAGATTACAGATTCTTGCTCATATAGGGGAAAAAAGGCAAATAGTTGACTTTTGAGAACTTGCTTTTACCAGTCTGGCTGAAGCAACACATGACCTGTGATGCGCAACTGCTACTACCTTACTACAGTCCTATATGCACTGAGTAAAATTGCACAGTTCTTCCTAATTTGCTAAATTTATGCTGACTTGGGTATTATTGTTGTTTATTTATTAAAACACCTTTATCCCACCTCTCCTCATGATTCAAGGTGGCTTACAATAATAGTTAAAAACCCTTTCTGTTAAAATAAAAATAAAATGGCAAACTCCAAATCTCCACCTTTTAAAAGAAGCCTGCCATTCAAACCCCCTCACCCCCCTGGCAAACGATACCTCCTGAAGATCTCAAGAAGGAGAAGAGGAGTTGGTTTTTATATCCCGCTTTTCTCTACCCTAAGAAGTCTCAAAGCGATGTACAACTTCCTTCTCTTCATCTCCCCACAACAGACATCCTGTGAGGTAGGTGGGCCTGAGAGAGTTCTGAGAGAACTGTGACTGGCCCAAGGTCACCCAGCAGGCTGCATGTGGAGGAGGAGTGGGGAACCAAACCCGCTTCTCCAGATTAGAGTCCTTATTTCACACCATCTCTTTTCACTAAAATTATTTTACATATATTGCCTGCCTACTTTCAAACGTAACTTTGCAGCCCTAAGGACTAGTAACTTGATTGTAAAGAAACCAGAGATGATAATCTGAGGAAACTGAATTCTTCAGCACACAAGGCTCCAGTATGTGCACTTCCTGGTTCACAGCCATGACAAAACATCCCCACAAAACAGCCAATGAAGATGTAAAAGTCAGCATAGGCAGATTTTTAATATGAGCGGAAAGGGCACATCCCACTGCCATTCTGGCAGCGCCCTCTAATATTTCTCGGTCTGTCCCCTTCCTCCTTTTGACCTGCCAAAACAGCCTCGCAGCCTCAGCCTCTTGATCTGTTCCAGAACGCAACCTATGTGCATCATGGTTTCCCTATGCAATTATTTTTAATCAATAACAGCGTGCCAAGCCCGTTCCGTGATTAGGAAAAGCTGTTGTATAATGAATTGCAATTACAGAATTACTGTCAGCTTACGCCAGCCCGAATGTCGGTGGCCGAGCGGGGCAGGAGGAGGCCTGAAAGCAAAACAAAGAGGGAGCATGTGTGATTTTTATTACCGGCAAAATGAACCCAATCCCTGACCTGCCATGCCAGGTGTCCTCATTATTCACCACATCAGAAATTTCACAAGGTCCCTGTTCCTTTCTGCCCTTCCAGCTAATTGCATTAATAATAACACAGCTGGACAAACCACCTTTTTAGGTCGGAGGATGCACTTTGGTCCTCTGGTACCCTCGACAGAACCAGAGTTCCCACGGTTCTCCGGAGAAAGCCATGGCAGGTTTACAGGTTTTCATCTTGTTGAAATTTGTAGTTTCCCTGCAGCATCATTTCCCAGACTAACCAGATAACTGATCACAATGAATCCTTTCTGTTTTCATTTTTTCCTTCCTCCAAGTTGCTCAGGAATGCATAGGTGGATCTCCATTTTACCCTCACCACAGCCCTGGAAGGTATGTCTGGTGTAGAAGTATGAGTGGCTTAAAGTTTCCCAATGAGCTTCGTGTAGGGTTGCCAGCCCCCTACTGGGGTTAAGAGATCCCCTGATTCTAAGTGGCATTTCCTGCTCAGGGCGGCAGCAAAGAAAAATTAAAAATACCATAGAGTTTTGGCCAATTTCTAGAGGGACGTGATGTCACTTCCAGGTTTTCTTGGAAGTGTTGTCATGCTGTTGGCTGATGGCCGCTTCCCATGCCCCTGCCCCCCCTAGTCTCCTTCTGGCTGCCAGGCCAGGCCTGGCAACCCTAGCTGCATGGCTGCCCCCATGCCTCCTCAGTCGAACCCTTTAACTACTCCATCATGGTGGTGTTGACCTGCTTTTGTGATGTCTGACCAGCTTTGAAAGTAAGTGTTGCTGTCAATACAGAACCAGGCAAGGTTTTACCATTCTGACACTGTGAGAGAAAAATGCACCACTTTAGACCCATGGTGTGTGGGACAGCAAAGGTGGCCTCAGAAACAGAGGCAAAAAATCACTACCCACAAGCCAGTCGGAAAAGGAGTCAGCTCATTTCAC
This sequence comes from Lepidodactylus listeri, assembly GCA_029233225.1. Classification (NCBI taxonomy): domain Eukaryota; kingdom Metazoa; phylum Chordata; class Lepidosauria; order Squamata; family Gekkonidae; genus Lepidodactylus; species Lepidodactylus listeri. The sequence goes on from JARCFY010000014.1 coordinate 60,423,057, forward strand.
CTGAAAATTCTCTCCCAGTCTTCTCATACCTCACTTTGTCACACTCAGGAAATGGATTTCCAGCTCTCCTAGGTGTTGCCCTGAGGTATCACCACCACCCAACTCATTCTTTGGTTCAGCTAGCAAACCACCCCCCACCTCCCCCAGGTTCCTGCAATACGCTTCTTAGAGATGGGCATGAGCCGGCTGATAAAATAAAGTGTGTCATGAATTTTGGCCTGTTCAGAGTTCATGAACCAAAGTTTGTGAACTGAAGAATCATGACAAACTTCCACAAATTTTGGTGCAATTTGTGGTGGCTTGCGACAGATCTTGTGCTTTATGAGAAACAGCTGATTGGTTGGGAGCTCCCCGCCTCTCAACGGTTTGGTTTAAATTGCTGAGAGCCATTTAAACCCTGCTTTCAGCTCCCCATGGCTTTTTGCAGGAAGCAGAAAGCAGGACCATTTAAAAAGCAGGGAAAGCTGTGACCAGCAGAAAGGAGGGGATGAAATGCCCCCTGGGAGGCACTTCACCCCCATATTCAACTCTCTGGTTTTGCTTTCCATTGTTCTGAAGCACCAGGGAGCAAAAACAGACGGTTAAGTGGCTCAGTTTTGCTCCCTCCCCCGTTTTGAAGTGGTGGAAAGCAAAACTGACGGGTTAAATTGCAGGGAGCCATTTAAACCCTCCTGCCTGCTCCCTGCCACTTTGAGGGAGGGGGAACCATTAAACTACATACAACTGTGATATGATTAATACATTTAGTTTAAACTTCAAGGGGGGAAGCAGAATCGGAGGGTTTAAATAGCTCAGAGCCATTTAAACCTTTGCTTTCTGCTCTCTGCCGCTTTCATGGGGAGCAGATAGCAGGGACTTAAACTGTAAATAGTTCATGAATCTATATGAACAGGGTTGGTTTGGGAACCTGCATATCCATTCGTGTAGGTTTGTGGTTTGGTTCATGGTTCACCTGCAAACCACGAACTGAACTGCAGGGCAAAAATGTGGTTCATGCCCATCCCTCATGCTTCTCTCTCGTGGCATGGTGCAAAATGGTGGTGGCAGTGGCACAGTAACTAGGTTTGCTGACCTCCAGGTTTGGCCTGGAGACCTCCCAGAATTGCAACTGATCTTCAGAGGACAGAGCTCAATTCCCCTGGAGAAAATGCCTGCTTTGGAGGGTGTACCCTATGGCCTTATACTCTGCTGAGGTCCCTCCCCAAACCCTGCCCTCCCCAGGCTCCACTTCCCAAATCTCCAGGAATTTCCCAGCCCAGAGTTGGAATCCCTAGTGATATATCTGCACAGTTTTACAATTTGGGAGATCCAGGTTCAAATCTCTACTCTGCTATGAGCAGGGGTCATTTCGAGCAGGAGCTCGGGGGAACTCAGCTCCGGGAGTTTATGCCAGCCCCCCCCCCCCGCAGGGGAATGCCTGCTTGTGTCATGGCTGCAGCAAAATCACCCCGTCCCCTGGAAGGGTCCTTGTTCCTCCGACCAGCCTTCTGAAGGCTTTAGCCACCACTGAAGCTCTCCTCCTAGAATAGTGGTATTTCTGAGGCTTGGATTAGTAGCTGTCCCCTCTCTGCCAGCTCTCTCTCTCTCTCTCTCTCTCTCTCCTTTCTTTCTTGCCTTCTGACATACTTCCGGTGATGTCAGGTGGTTTAGCATATGCAAATAAGTTAGCATAATGAGTTATGCTAATGAGCTTCTGCACCTCTTTTTCTACGAAATGACCCCTGGCTATGAGGCTCTCTGGGTGACCATGGACCAGTCACTCTCTTTCAGCCTGACCTATCTAGGAGTTGCTGTGGGGAAACAATATGTGGGAAAGATTCTGGCCCTAGGATAGCAATGCCCTAATGATTGTGCATCAACTGCTCTTTCACACAGGTTTTATTTCTGCCCCCACCACGCAAGTAACCAGAACAGTGCCCCCCTCCAATCTGTGAGCGTGCACAGCAGAAGAGAGGGAAGGTGTCAGAGATAAAAAGGACAATCATTCATCTTCATTTTCTATCTCCTTCTCTGTCCATATTTTGAAAAGAGATGAATTAAACACAATGTCCCCCAACGGCATGGTGTACATCACCCAGAATGCATCTGGCTGCATGGCAGAATCAGCGGTGCCTTTTCCCACACACACAAGGAGTACTGACATCAGTGTGGTGTCAAGAAGCAAAGGGGGAAAAGAGCACATCTTGTCAACACCGAAGGGTGAGTTCGACACCGTGCAGGAAACCTCTTTTCTCGCCAGCTTTTGGTACCTAACAACCCTGTGCGTTTCTAAAAATGGGAATAAATTGTGTCATTCCCATTAATGCTACTACAACTAAGGAATGTTCCAGCCCAGTTGGTCTTGTGGAAAACAGTTGTGGCTTCCAATCATTTGGCAGAAGGAAAATCAAACGACCCATTTGCAATACTCTCTGTGATCGGGCGGCCAATACCCTCCACATATGTCAACGTATCAGCGCAGACCGAATTCAAGGAAGCTTGGGTTTCAAGGCCTGGTTTGCTTTGCTCTCTCAAGAAACATTTTTTCCATCATAAGTCTCAGCTGTCAAAGGTTGTGTTTTTTAAAAAGTAATTGCTGCACAGGGATTCGGCAGAGGAAGCTTTCGGGGCCGTAGTGCTTTTGCAGCTCACGTGGACAGAAAGGGTCCCTGCAAAGGGCTTCTCAAAATTGTTCTCCAGAAAGACTCCCATAGAACCCCTGACTGGTCGCCAGCGCTTGGTTAATCGTGCCCAACTGTTCAAGCGATGATGCCCAGCCAATGACAGCTGGGCAGCAAGTTTTAAAATCTGACAACAGCAAAGGGCGGTGCTTGACTAAGAGCATATACCCCAAGGGATCTGGCAGAAACCACAGAACAGCTTACAAGTCATGTGCAAAAAAACCAACAAATAAAAATCGCAGTTGTTGTGGAAATGCCCCTGGAGAGCTCACACATTCATTGACACAAGGACGGTTTTATGGTATTGTATATAATGATTATTCTCTTTTCTCATTGGTGATGAACTCCATATGTCCACTCTCCCCTTCGTTCCTCTGGCACCGCCATACACTTTTCAGATTTATGCTTGTTCCTTCGTGTTATTTGATTATTCAGAGCAGTGTATAATGGGAAAACATGATACATAATCAAGAACCAGCTTAGAAACAACAAACAGAAACAGAGCCGGGGGGGGGGGGTAAAGAGATCCCGTTGCCAAGTCTCACACATTGGCAGAAAATGTACTACAGGGGTGGGTGTGAGGAATAGAGGAATATGGAGCTTTATTGCAAAACACTGTGGTAAGCCAAACACTTTTGGGGAGGGGGGGGTTAAGGAGCTTTGATCTTGTGCCTGTCAATACAACAATAATGGCTGGGTCTACAATAGCAATTGAATGACCTGATTGAGTGCTGAGGATGTTAGCCAGGACTGTACCATTTTGAACTGCGGATCCTTAAAGAGATACACAGTAAGCAAATGTGTGAGCTAGAATGCCATTCTCTCTCTCTCTCTCTGGTATAAGGAAGCTGCTTGTTTTCATTTTGTTTTACTTCAGATTGCAGGAAGTGAAGGATATTATTTTTCAATATGAACTTAAGTGGTATAGGCCACTCCAGAATTTTACTGTCCATTCTGTGGCATGTATATACCAGGTTAATACAGGTGTGTGGTAGGCAACACAGGTTTATGGTAGACTTTGTTTTACTTAAGATTGCAGGAAGTGGAGGATAACATTTTATAATGTACTCTCAAGTGGTATAGACCTCTCCAGAATTTTACTACCCCTTCTGCAGCTTGTATAGACCAGGTTAATACAGGTGTGTGGTAGATAATACTGCCTTATGACAGACTTTGTTTTACTTCAGATTGCTGGACATGGAGGATATCACTTTAGAATGTGTTCTCAAGTGGTATAGTTCACTCCAGAATTTTACTGTCCTTTCTGTGGCTTTTAAAGACCAGGTCAACACAAGCACATGTGAGACAATACTGGCTAGGGAAGGGCATGAACCAAAAACATGTGGTACATATCAGGTCATGGTTTGTAGCCAAACCAAGAACCAAACCGGGAGGTTAGTTTGGCTTTCGCAGTTTGCAAATGACCCGTGCTCTTATTAAGGATAACAAAAGCCTGTGGATACATATGTAAGTCTCCATACATGAGCCTCAACCACACTTCACTCAGCACTTTGTTTTTCTGCTTAGGGTGGAATAGTCCACGTGGCCACTAGTTCTATATCCTGGTATATGGCTCAAGTTCTTACAAGACAAGTTGGGATGCACAAAGTCCTTCTCCCTCAGTAGTAGACCGGATTTGCTATAAAATATAAACACAGTTTCACAATTAATTCACACTATTTTTTTGCTGTTAAGTAATAGCCTATATATGGTGACCCTGGTGGGCTTTTCAAAGCAAGAGATGTTCAGAGGTGGTTTATCATTGCTTTCCTCTGCACAGCAACCCTAGACTTCCTTGGTGGTCTCCCATCCAAATACTAACCAGGACTAACCCTGCTTAGCTTCCAAGCTCGGATGAGATCACAGTAGCCAGGGCTATCCATGTCTGAGAAATCTACAGTTCAGCCAGTTTCCATAAAAGTACTTTTGCCTGGACTTCCCATCATTTTCCTAATCAGAATCTTTTAAACTCATGCCCTACTGGTGTCCTGGAACGAACCCTCTCCCATATGAGTAGAAGGTTCTTGTTCGCTCCTAAGAGGAAAAATAAAGCACCACCTTTGGGAACCAAAGTTACAGTCGAGGGAAAAAATACTCCCACTCCGCCTACCAGTGGGTGACCGTGCTCTCGGCATGCCAGTGTCTCAGAGCCGGTGAGAAACAAAGCGCTCTGGATTCTCCTCTGCCATATATTTGCTTAGAGCCCACCCCCTCTTATTTAAGTTAAACTTCTGTGTAAGGGAGATGAACAGCTGGATTTGGATTTGGTGGGAGGAGCGAATGCATGGCTGGATTTACCTGAATTGGTGTAACAGCGTGGAGGCTGGTAGATGGCACACGTCCTACAGACCGTTTCAATGCAAGAACGTCATCCCTCACCGTCAAGCAAGACAATGGACGAAGACTGAAAACAGATTTCTTAGCGAACTGCTGCGCTTGCACATTGCAGGAGTTCTCCCTTTCCAGCAAAACAAACCCTTCCAAGAGGGCCTGGGATCAAACCAGCTGTCCGATCCTTTTTTTTTTTTTTGCGGCTGAGCTCAGAATCCCCAGTTTTGTTGTAATGCCTGTCAGCAATCTAATCCAGGTTTCATGTTTAAAAGGCAGTGGAATCTCCCTGCATTTTTTGAAATCGCGGCACCATTCCCTCCAGTAGGATGAAAGCTCCTTGAGGACTTCCATCTCATAAGGAAACCTTCCAGTCCAAATATATTGAGGTGGGTAGCCATGTTGGTCTGAAGCAGCAGAACAAAGCTTAAGTCTAGGGGCACCTTTAAGACCAACAAAATTTTATTCTGGGCATAAGCTTTTGTGTGCACACACACAAAAACTTATACCCAGAATAAAACTTTGTTGGTCTTAAAGGCGCCAGTGCCACTAGACTGAAACTGTATTTACAGTCAGAATAGACCCATAATCAGGAGGCAAGCAGAATGTTCCATCTGAATCAGGACCATTGCATCCCCCAGGTGGAGCCTGGGGAGGGCAGGGTATGGGGAAGCGAAGGACTTCAGTAGGGAACAAGACCATTGAGTCCACTTTCCAAAGCAGCCATTTTCTCCAGGGGACCTGATTTCTACCGCCTTGAGATCAGTTGTAATAGAGGGCTATCTCCAGCCGCCACCCTAGAGGCTGGCAACCTTACAATGCAATAAATAAATATATGACATGTAGTAACAGTAAGCACAAAACCTGCACAATACATGCACAGTATACAAACAAGTCTGCCAAACGAACAGCGAAAAGAGGAGAACTGAAAGAGTTGACAGAAATATATATGAATGTAAAAGTAAATGAAACAGAGAACATTCACAGATTCTTATTATCCAAGGACTAATAATGTGTGAGCGCCACAAGGTTTTCATTTGACGGCTGCTTGCTTCGATATGGTTTTCACTCCGGAGGCAGCTGCCGGAGGGGCAGAATCCGCATTTTCCCTTCCCAATTGCAATTCCAACCCAAAACGTTGCAAAACAGCTGTGATATATTGCTATGGATGCACCTGCCTCCGTTGATCCCCACTGGCAAAAAAATAAAATAAAAAATAAGAACAAAATAAGAATAAAAGCAAACCTGATTGTCTAATTGTCTGTCCCAGACACAGAATTTAAAAGCAAATATTTTTACAGTTTGTTCTCTTCTCCTTTTTATTGTCAATGAGTGCTGAGATCTTAGAGCTTAGAGAAGCTAATCAACTTCTCGGCTGATTTATTGATTTTTTCCATTCTCTCCAGCCTCTGGTAATGAACCCGTTTGCTTCAGGGAAACATTTTCCTTCTCTCATGGCAGACTGAACAATTTCCTGTTTTCGCTCCCTCTTTCGAAACCCTGCCACAGATTAGAATTCTTTTACACCTCACGCTCTAGGACTGGTCTGGGCTGGTTGAGCTATAAAGGCTGGCCCTGGGATACAGTTACAGTTGCCCACCTCCAAGGGGTGGTTGGAGATCTCCCACTATTACAACTGATCTCCAGGCGACAGAGATCAGATCACCTGGAGAAAATGGCCACATGGGAAGTTGGACTCTATGCCATTATACCCCATTGAAATCCCTCCCCTTCCAAAACTGGGCTCTTCTCAGGCTCCGCCCCCCCCAAAATATCACAACCTGGATCGGACAACTCTTGTTATAGTGGTATAGTGGTTAGAGTCTCAGAGTACAACAATTGTTTAAATGATTTGGGGAAGGGCTGTGGCTCAGCCTCAGAGCATCTGGGTTCCAAGTTCAATCCCCAGCATCACCAGGTAAAAGTATCAGGTAGTGAGTGATGGGCAAGGCTTCTGCCTGAGACCTTGGAGAGCTGCTGCCAGCCAGAGTAGACAATACGGTTCTTGAATGATGAAGGGTCTGACTCAGTCCTCAGCAGCTTTCATATTTTCGAGAATGAATATAGAAGAAGAAGAGATTGGATTTATACCCCACCCTTCACTACCCGAAGGAGTCTCAGAGCGGCTTACACCCTTCCCCTCGCCACAACAGCCACCCTGTGAGGAAGGCGGGGCTGAGAGAGCTCTGACAGAAGCTGCTCTTTTTCAAGAACAGCTGTGCCAGAATTACAGCTTGCCCAAGGTCATCTAGCAGGTGCAAGTGGAGGAGTGGGGAATCAAACCCAGTTCTCCCAGATTAGAGTCCGCACACTTAACCATTACACCAAACTGGCTCTTGAAATATAGAAATAACTGTGTGGATTCTTATCATTTGGTGTTCACCTGTGTCTGATCAACGTTAATGTTAATGGCTGCTGGTCTGTCTGGATTGGCAGCAGTTTGCATATGTGTGTTTTCACACAGCCCCATAGGTGTCAAACAGCAAAGGTAAGATAAACCTCAGCACATGAATGAGCTTGTCATCCTGCCAGAGCGCCACCAAATGGTGTGTAGCATAAAACAACTGCAAGGGTTGAAGTTACAAAAGGGTGCCCTGATTTCTCTACAAAGAGAAATGAAAGAGAAGTCCCTTTTTGAAAAGAGAAAAAAAAAGACGGATGGATCAGTGACTATATCTAAAAAAGTAGAGTTTGGAAAAAGGAATTCCCCCTCCCCTTACCAACACCACCATATACCTCCTCTGAGTCTGGGCTTTCAACAGAAATTGCTGGCATATATAATTTGAAACGAGGAACGAGACGCTTTATTCTGCTAGTTTACTTATCAGCCTCTGGGTCTGCGGTGATTTTTCAAGTCCTCCTTATCTCTTAAGAAGCCTCGTCCAAATCCCATGGAGAGCTCTCCAGAAATACCTGTGGCCAACGGCACATCGCTGAGTCGGAGCCCTCATTTATCATGCCTGTCTTTTGCTAATGTTTGCTCATGAGATCCTGCAAAATATCCTGCAACACATCATTAAAATCCCATGGGGATTCTAAAGTGATTAAACTGAAATTGAAAATACTTTTAATGCTTCCTAAGAGAGAGGACAAAACCACTTAAAGATGTTTTCCTTCGACATCCCCAGCTTTGCAACCTCTTGAGTGACCCTTTCCACTATATTTTAAGCATTTCTCTTCCCCACTGCGTCCATGTTACTAAATTGTTTCCCTCTGAGGAATATTACAAAGGTTGCTAATTCTGGGTTGTGAAATTTGGTTAGATTTGGGGAGGGTGGAACCTAGGGAGAGTGGGATTTGGGGGGAGGGAGGGACCTCAGTGGGGTATAATGGCATAACATCCACCTTCCAAAGCTGCCATTTTCTCCAGCGAAACTGATCTCTGTAGCCTGGAGATCAGTTCTCATTCTGGACGATCTCCAGGCCCTACCTGGAGGTTATGAAAAAATATATAGCACTGTGTATAATAGATGTATGTTCAAGGTAGATTTTGTGCTCATTAGTAACCCCCCAAAACATAGTGAGTTATGGTAATCTATTAGATAGTAAAGGAAATCTTAAAAGCGAAGTACAATTAAAGGAGGAAGTAGGACTGCAGTTATCCTGGTGGGAAAATGTGCAACTTAATTCTAGATACCAAAAAGACCTAAAAGATGGAATTAATAATAAACCCTGTGAACTAGATGAGATTTGGTTAAAAAATAATGATAAACTAATTAATAAGCTTTACAAATACTTCTTAAATCTAGACATGCAGGAAGAAATAATAAAGCCAACAATGATTGCCTGGATGAAGGACTTAGGTAAGAACATAGACATAGAGTACTGGAATAAGATCTGGAGGTCGATTAAATATCTGAAGGTAGTGAATTATAAAGAAAATATTTATAAGATGTTTTACCGATGGCATTGGCCTCCAGACAAATTGTATAAATGTTATAAGGTCGCAGACAAATGTTGGGCATGTGAGAAAGATAGAGGAACTTACTGGCACATGTGGTGGACTTGTGGGAAAGTAGAAAAATACTGGTGGATGGTTAAAAATATGGCGGAAAAGATAATGGAAGTGGAGATCCCATGGGACCCGACGCTTTTTTTGCTGAACATGATGCCAGAAGGAATGGCTAAGATGAACCAACGATTGTTATCATATCTAGTAACAGCAGCTCGTATTTTAAGGGCTAAGATGTGGAAATTGTCGGTGATGCCAACTCAAGTAGAATTGATTAGGACACTACTGAATTGGGCGGAAATGGATAAGCTAGGGTATTTACTAAACCCATGTGCGAAAATCGACACTATAGCAGTTTGGTCTAAGTTTTACGACTGGATGAACTGATAGGATTAAGGCAAGGTTCTTATGGTTTAAAGTGTCGGATGTTAAGTTGTTAATGATTCTGTAACATGAAAACAAAGTGGAATATGTATATGTAGCCATTACTCATTTTGTAAAAAATAAAATTATACATAAAAAAAGGTAGATTTTGTGCTTTTTTCTTTTTTTCTTTTTCTATACTGTTGTATAAATTGCTGTCAAATGTTACCAAAAATAAGTCCCCTCCCCCAAAACATTAAAGTACAGGTTTATATTCTAATCAAATATTCAGTCAGCACCTTGTCAATATCACAATCACTAGTTCCATGGGACTCTAGTTATTTACCAGTTTCAAATACAGTCTTTTTCAAGGACCGTGGTATACATAAAGGACATAAGGTACAATAATTTCTCTTTGTGAGCACAAAAACTCTTAAAACAGCAGCATATTTTCTAGGGTCCCGTTGGAACTCTTGTGGCAGATGTAATAACCTACCTAGGTTAGCATATCTCTCAAGTTCCATCAGGTAGCCGCCTTGAGAGATACGCTGTCCTAGGTAAGTTATTGTGGCACCAAAACTTCAGAACTCTTTTTCCAGCGAGATCCCCCCTCCATTGTTGTTTTCCACCAATGAGTGAAGATTTTTTTTTTTGTCTTTTTGGCGTACCTCTGATAACTGTTATTGGCTATTCTCCCTTGGTTTTGGCGTAGCATGTGTTTTTATTGAATCGTTTTATACACACTTTATTTTAAATGTTGTTTGAAGGCCGAAATGTTTTAATGTTTTGAGGGTCACTGTCTTGGGGCCTATATGAGTGGAAAGGCTACAGAGAAATGTTTCAAATAAATGCATAACAAAATAATAGGACATTTCCCCCATGATGGCTGTGTTTGTGAGCCCCACCACTTCAGCTTCATTCCTCCAGGGAGTTCAGGCCGTGGGTTTTTCTCCTTTCATCTGCATGACAGTCCTGTAAGGTAGGCTAGCTTGCGAGGCAGAGAGAGTGGCCAGCCCAAGGTCACCGGGTGAGGCTCATGGCTAAGTACAGATCAGAATCTGGATCTTGTCAGTCCCTAGTCTGACACCCACACTAAGCTGGCTCAGCAACTGAAGGTTCTGTTTGCAATATTCAGCCCTGCTATTTATTCAAAGCGTTTTTATGCTGACTTCCTACTTTGGCAGCTTACAGTACAAACACCTTTGAAAACAAAACCAGCATTTGCAAAACAAACAACAGACACACTCACCCCACACATAGATGCACACACAGACACTCAGGAATATTAATCAAAGGAAGCGTAATGCAAGGACAAGAAAATAGAATAATGTGCGCCCAACTATCTGAATGTCAGTAGTGGCTCCAAGTGAACATCCCTCGCTAGAGATTTCTGAGAAGTGCAACCCTGCCACAAACTTCCCTCTCCTTAGAGACCAACAGCCTCATCTTAGGGAATCATCACATCAATACGGGACCAGGTCATCTCAGCTCAGAAGAAAACAGACAGAAACAGGGGAGGGCAAGCAGGATCCATGTTCCAATGGCCTAACTTAATAGGGCAGAGCAAAAGAAAAAGAACAAAAAAAAAAGCTTTGGAAGAAATAGACAGAAGCCACATTGATTGCCAGCATTGCCCAATGAGGAATGCAAGGATCAGCACTAGGGTTGTCCACTCTGGGTGGGGAAATACCAGGAGATTTTTTTTGGGGGGGGATAGAATCTGGGGAGGTTGGGGTTTGGGGAGGGGAGGGACCTCAGCTATATGGACAGGGGCCTGCCTATCTAAGGGACCACCTTTCCCCATATGCACCCCAGAGAGCACTGCAGTCAGGCACTCAACATCACCTGACCCTCCCTGGCCTTAGAGAAGCCAGGTTGGTGACCACCAGGAATAGGGCCTTCTCGGTGGTGGCTCCTCACTGGTGGAATGAGCTCCCAGAGGACATCAGGGCCCTGCGGGACCTCTTGCAGTTCCGCAGGGCCTGCAAAGCGGAGCTCTTCCACCAGGCTTTTAGTTAGGAGTTGCCACTGGGGGGAAATGGCCACTGGTAAGCAGTTGGCCCAGTATATCTGCTGGTGGAAGCTTCCTGGCCGAGGACATTTAGGCTGCTGTTTCTTGTGTTGGATTGTCGTATTGCCACCATCTTTTTGTGGTTTACTGTTAATTATGTATATGGATTTAATTTTAACCTTTCTGTACTGTGGATTTTAAATGTTGTTAGCCACCTAGAGCCGGCTATGCTGGCTAGGTGGGGAATGAATTGAAGCAAATAAATAAATAAATAATGCCACCCCCTGATATCTGTTGTCTGGAGATCAATTGTGAGAGTAGGAGATCTCCAGGTGCCACCAGGAGGGTGGCAGCCCTAGCTTGCTGATGTGATGTGGCACAGAACCAGAGCTATCCAGAGAAGTCTTTCTGAAATCATTTAAGCTAGTGACCATCATCAACCTGCCCTGGAGCTGGCAGCAAGGTTTGTAAGTTAATTAAGTGATGGCTGAGGGAACGAGGTTTGAATCCAATTTAATGGCCAAATGGTTTCCTTTTTTGGAATATATTCAAAGTCAGTGTTCCAGTCAATATAGCCAAGTACCAACAAGATATAAGGAAGTACTTACCTGTATTGTGTGATTGTAGAACTCACCTGTATTCTTGCGACTGTAATTCCTGATGGTCATTCTACCTAGGGTCAACTATGGTACTGTGTAACTGGAATTTTTATACTTTAATTGTTTTGGTTAACCAGGAGATGTTTTTAAGTTTGTATGTTACTGCATTTAATGTTGTTAATGTTACTACTGTTACTACTAACACTTAGTACATATTTGCACTGTTTGTATTTTAAATTCTTTTGAAAAAACCCAATAAATACTTTATATATATAAAAAAGTAGCCCATACCCAAACGACTGCCACTCGGGCACGGCAGATGCATTTGTGTGGAGGCATAATGCATCGGAAATGGACAGAGACCCTATAAAGAGCTATTAAGGAAGGAATACACATCTAACCATTAAACTAGACTATTACTTGCTCACTTTGAGCTGCCAAAGAAAAATCCCTCTTTGAAAAGAAAATTGCCTTTCCTGCTGCTCCTAACAAAATTCTCCCTGCTGCCTAGCAAACACACCTCATATCACTCACCCAGCTGCCAATGTGGCCCTTGTCTAGAGTTTCTGGTCTTACCTCTTCCTGGGAGTGTTCAGCTCCCGGTAGGGTTGCCATGTCCTCCCGGCCACTAGTGGGGGATAAAGGGTAGGGTTGCCAGATTCAGGTATGGAAACTCCTGTAGATTTGGGGATGGAGCCTGGGAAGGGCAGGGACCTCGGCGGGGTACAATGCCATAGAGTCCACCCTCCAAAACATTCATTTTCTCCAGGGAAACTGTTCTCTGTAGTCTGGAAATGAGTTGCATTTCTGGGGGATCCCCAGGTCCCACCTGCAGCCTGGTATCCCTATATGATATCCACCCTCCAAAGCATTCATTTTCTCCAGGGAAACTGCTCTCTGTAGTTTGGAGATGAGCTGTAATTCTGGGGGATCCCCAGGTCCCACCTGGAGGCTGGCTTCCCTAGCTTCAGGCCTACGGGGCATGGCTAGTAGAACCACTTCCAGAAAGGCACACAGGTTTAACCTGTTGATGGTCATCCAGAACAGTGTCAGAGAAATCACGATGTTTCTCTTGGGAGTTAGGTGGGCATACCCACAAAACATCTCTCTATGCTAAGGAACAACAATGGAATGGTCCCAACTCCTAGCAAGGTGGTCATTTCTGCATCTACAGTCCCCATGTTCCATGTTCCAGAAGTCCTTACAGTCCCTTAGTTCAACCTTTCTCCCACACAATCTCCTTTCCGCTGCCCCCATCAAATGAGGTTTATCCTTCTGATCTCGAATACATATACATGTTCTTAGCACGGGTTCTTCTGGATACCAAGAAACTTCATGGGATTTGCATTCACCAGTAATTTATTGGAATCATTTAAAGAGATTAGGGAACGCCAAGCTTCAGACATGCTATGCATTGCTCTGGGTTATGGGAGAAGGAGCTGGAGCCGAGAAGCACATCACCCGTCTGGAATGGGAACATTGGGTACTCATTTCTTAGAAAGAAAGCCTTGCCGTTCTTTGAGATTCTGACAATTATGAAATAAGTACAGAAAGTCACACGAGCAAGCTATCCCCTCTTCTACAGTGGTCAGTTTCTTAACAAAGGCATGCCCAAGCCAGACTGGGAGTCTCGGATCCAGAGCACCCATTCCTTAATAAAAACGAATGCTTTAGGGTTATTTAGCAATGAGTGAATCAGTTTCTAAAAATAATCATAATATTAGTGGCTTGCTTTTAATGGCTTGTTTGGTTTGGCTTTGTTGTTTTTGTTGTCAGCCTTCTCCAGCAGGTCTCCACAGAGGTCTTGAACAGATGCAAAACAGAGTGAGTAGGATAATTGTTTTGGGAGATCAAACCCTAGGAGGAAAGGCTGAGGGACACATAAGAACATAAGAGAAGCCAATGTTGGAACAGGCCAGTGGCCCATCCAGTCCAACACTGTCACACAGTGGCCAAAAACACCAGGGGCCATCAGGAGGTCCAGCAGTGGGGCCAGGACACTAGAAGCCCTCCCACTGTGCCCCCCCCCCAAACACCAAGGATACAGAACATTACTTGCCCCAGACTGAGAGTTCCTATCTGTACTTTATGGCTAATAGCCACTGATGGACCTCTGCTCCATGTTTATCTAAGGTCAAATCTACATCTGACTTTCCCGCTGGAATCATTCAAAAAACCCCATCTATGCCTGTTTCTAGTTTCAAACCATACTTGTTCTAGTTTAAAAATTACTGTTTACATTCGTTAATTGCCCTCCTGTGGTCAAGTTAGCATTATACTGCTTTAAACAGATCCTGTTGCTTAGTACTCTTCAGAGCCAGGGAGTGAAATTTGAAACCAGCGTGAAATGAGCATAGGAAAAGACAGCAGTCAAACTACTTCAGAGGGGAGGTGTATATTGGGTCAAATTCCCTCTTGAAGCCATTCTTGTTTGTAGCATGTTCATTCCAGAGAAGAGGAGGTTGGGAGGGGGGAAGACATGATGGCTCTCTTGAAGTATCTGAAGGGCTGTCACTTAGAGGAGGGAAGGGGGCTGTTCCGGTTGGCAGCAGAGGAGAGGACTGGCAATCATGGGTTTAAATTACAGGCAGAAAGGTACCTATCTCCTGGATATTAGGAATTTTTTTAAAAAGTAAGAGTAGTTCAGCAGTGGAACCTGCTGCCTAGGGTGGTGGTAAGCTCCCCATCACTGGCAGTCCTTAAGCAGCAGCTGGAGAAACTCTTGTCAGGGATGCTTTAGGCTGATCTGCATTGAGCAGGGGGTTGGACTAGATGGCCTGTCTGGCCCCTTCTAACTCTGATTCTAAATCTTGCTGTATCAGGTCCATATAGCCACAGGTTCTAAAGTTGGCCATCAGGTGATGAAGATGTTGGCAGATATCCCTGTACAGACAACTCTGATTCTGTGTTCTTAATACATGAATGAAGGCCCTCTGCTCAAGCCCAGAGGTATTGGCCATAGCCATTGTCTTGCAGATTGGGAGTTCCAACAACTGGACACTCTCTCATTTAAAGCTGAACAGAGAAGATAGCCTGGTGTAAGGAAAAAAGAAATCAACCCTGGCTGTTCCCTGGAAGGCCAGATCCTGAAGCTGGAGCTCAAATACTTTGGCCACCAAATGAGAAGGGAGCACTCACTGGAGAAGACCCCGATGCTGGGAATGACTGAAGGTAAAAGAAGAGTGGGACGGCAAAGGATGGGATGGTTAGACAGTGTTATCGATGCAACAAGCATGAAATTAAGCAAACTCCGGAGCACAACAGAAGACAGGAGGGCCTGGCGTGATGTGGTCCATGGGGTCGCAAAGGGTTGCATTCAACTGTGCGACTGAACAAC
This sequence comes from Lepidodactylus listeri, assembly GCA_029233225.1. Lineage (NCBI taxonomy): Eukaryota > Metazoa > Chordata > Lepidosauria > Squamata > Gekkonidae > Lepidodactylus > Lepidodactylus listeri. The sequence goes on from JARCFY010000014.1 coordinate 60,438,307, forward strand.
AACAACAACAAGAAGCAAAGGGGATTTATGTGCCCACCTCAGTTCACAAGAACTGTGGGCAGATCTGGATCAGAGCAAAGCCCTTCTTCAGTATTACATCGTACCTCCTCCAGCTGAACTCTGGCGCTGGTGACAGGTTCTGGAGTTGAGTCACAGTAAAGTTGAGCCTCACTGCTGTGGCTTGACAGCACTCACAGAGCCGTAAATGAGACGTATCTCTTGATTGTTTAACTCCTCTTTCCAGAACCCAAACATCCGCGGTTAATTCCTTCCACTCCTGCTGCACTGGGCACACAGATCTAGCTCTTGTTTTCCTTCCCTGTTTCCACATTTTGTGTCTTTTCCCTGCTGACCAGATGCAGACTGCTGGCTTTCTGAGCAGGCCTCCTCCCCACACTGGGATCTGGTCAGTGGAATAGCAGGCCTGGTATGCATCATCTCCGTACTCTCCATGAGAGCGCTGGACAAACGGTGGCTAGGAACATGTTGGAAAGACACAAAGGAAGAAGGAAATCCATATATATACATCCATATCCCCACCTTTGCAGTTGCCAAACTTGGGGGGGGGGGGGGCTGGAGAGCTCCCAGCTGATCTCCAGGTAACAGAGGTCAGATCCCCTGGAGAAAATGGCTGCTTTGGAGGGTGGAGTCTGTGGCATTCTATCCAGCTGAGGTCCCACTCTAAATGCTGTCCTGCTCAAGTTCCACCTCCAAATCTTAAGAAATTTGCCAACAAAGATACGGCAACCCAACATCACTGATCAGACCCTTCCTTTCCCTTTGAAAGAGTCTTATCAACTGGGTGTTGTGATTTCCGGGTTAAGAAATTCCTGGATATTTGGGGGTGGAACCTGGAGAGGGTGGAATTTGGGGAGGGAAGGCAGCTCAGCAGGGATGTGAAGCCATAGAGTCCATCTTCCAAAGCCACCATTTTCTCCAGGGAAACTGATCCCGATAGTCTGGTGACTGAGAGAACTTCAGGCCCCAGGGTTACATCTGTTGCTCTCAAAGCCTAGTGTCTACTCTCAGGTTTGGCATGGGAAATGCACTCTGCACATGCCCAGATACTTTTATGGCCACTCCTCATGTTCCAGGTTTAATTTTGGTTGATTCTGAGGGAACTGTAGCAAGTCCTGTTTCAGATAAAGAGACTTGCTCAAGGCCTCTCTGGGTCAGATACTTCAGGGCTCGAACCAGGAACCGTGTAGGACAGGGGCACGCCCACTGGGTGGAGCTGAACCTGTTGAGTGGAAAAGAAGACCACAGGTATTTCAAGCTGGAACCCTTGAACAATGGCTCTAAGACACTCCTGCCAGAGGAATCAGAGCACTTCCTCCCCTGAGCAATATAAAGACTAAAAAAAGACAAATAAGCGGGTCATAGGTCAAATCAAGCCTGAACTCTCCCTAGAAGCTAAAATGACTTAACTGAGGCCATTGTACTTTGGTCACATTATGAGAAGACAAGAGTCACTGGGGAAGACAGCAAGGCCAGGACAAGTTGAAGGCAGCAGGAGAAGAGGAAGTGACTTGAAGGCACTTCACACACACACACACACACACATGCATGTGCACACACACATACACACACACACACACAGAGAGAGAGAGAGAGAGAGAGAGAGAGAGAATGCTCCCTCTAAGCTGTGGAGTCCTGTGAGCAAAAATTCTGCTTCGTGAGCTACTGGCATTAAAATTGTGAGTGAGCAATTTGGCTGCTGCATGAATTAGTTTGCTCTGAAGCCATCCTTCCTGAGTAAAGAAAAAATGTGTGAGCCAGAGGCTAAAAAACTGAGCTAGCTCACACTAACTCAGCTTAGAGGGAACACTGACACACACTGTGAAGATCTGCTGCTCTCCCTCAGTCTGGGCAATAGCTCTGAAAAACCTAGGCCGATTTCACACTGGCCATTTGCCTCTCGTTCTCTCCGGAATGTCCCCTCCCAGTTTGCTCCGGAGTATTTTCTTCATTTTCCCACTTGGAACCTCAGCCCTTTCGATATAGCGTGACGAAGTGTTTTTTCCAAAATAAATCAGAAACTCCCACAATGGGGCGGCCCTGATGAAAGGCGGGAGAGTGGGTGTGTTTTCATTTTGGGTTCTCCCCTGGAGCAAAGAGGAAAATCCTCTAAAACCAGGATTTGTTTGCTCCAGGGAGCAAGGCAATACTCCAGAGCAAAATGTGAGCCCGGAGCAACTGGTGTGAAATTGACCAGAAGCTCTGGTGCAAGCATGAGGGCAAACCTGGGGCAAATGCTAGTGCAAAATCGGCCCTAGTTTTTTTTCCTTTGCTGTCAAATCACTAGCCTTCCCACCTTGCCCCTGTTTCTGTCTGCCCCCTCTGACTTGGATAGCCCAGACTCATTTGATCTCATCAGATTTTGAAAGCTAAGCAGGGTCGGCCTTGGCTAGTATTTGGATGAGAGACCACCAAGGAAGTTCAGGGTTGTGATGCAGAGGCAGGCAATGGCAAACCGCCTCTGAATATCTCTTGCCTTGAAAACCCCACATAAGTCAGCTGTGACTTGACAGCACTTTCCACCACCACCCATGAGCACTTGACGTTCCCTGAGCTTCACAGCTGTGTAGGGATTTGAACCTGGGTCTCCTAATCGAATGGTGACATTTTATCCATTCCAGACTTCATCCCAAGGCAACTGTTGGTGCGCACCTCAGTCTCCCTGCAAGCATCCTGTTTTTTGTGGTGGCCATTCAGCAGGACCGGCTTCAAAAGCCACAGCCCTTAAGATTTACGGCTGTTATGAGGCCAACCTCTCCATCGCCAGGTGGGGGACATGGCGGCAGGTTGCGCAAAAGCCGGCATTCATCCGAGCATCATTAATAATGAACCAGGCTGTGATGTCATCCCCACTCCTCACTGAATCACCAGAGTTTTGATGGGCAAATATCCGCAACTGTGAGATAGACAGGCCAGGAATCTGAACAGAATTTCACAAGCCCCTTGGTGGTCGTAGTGGGACCTGCATGACTTCACCTCTTTGAGTGTTTCATTATTATTTTTTTCAGAGCAAAGAATAACAGAGAAGTTTCCATGCCCTGTGGTTTTGCTAAAGGGTGGGAATAAATTCCCTTGTAGTGACATATGGAGGTATTCGCAAAACCCCAACGCAACAGAGTAGGAGATGTTGAGCAATGAAGATCCATATGAGCAACAAGATCCTCCTGTCTGCCAAAGAATGCAGTCTTTGATGTAACTCCCCTGGCCAGAATAGTTTGCCCTCGAAACTCAACAAAAAATAAAAATCCTGTGCCAAGGGAACCTGATACGTTCTCCAAAATGACATAAATGTTGTGCTTTCTGTAGAACAGAAGCACAAGATAACCACCGTTGTCCATACCCTGGCTCAATCCAGACTGGAGAGCTTCAACAAGGTCTATTTGAGGTTGCCTGGGCTGACTGTTCAGAAGTTTCACTTGGTGTAAAACATGGCAGCAAGTTTATAACCTAGTGTGATTTGTGGGAATAAATCTCCCTGGTCTTGAAGGACCTCCGTTGGTGGCCAATTTGCTTGAGGGCACACCTCACTGTCATTTGAGAGTTCTATGGATACCATGGACCACCAAAGAAAAAGACAAATAAGTGAGTTCTAGACCAAACCAAGACTGAACTCTCCTTAGAAGCTAAAATGACTAAACTGAGGTGACAGTACTGTGGTCACATTGTGAAAAGACAAAAATCACTGGAAAAGACAATAATGCTAGGAAAACTTGAAGGTAGTAGGGAAAGAGGCCCAACATGAGATGGATCAACTCAAGCAAGCAAGCCACGGCCCTCAGTTTGCAAGACCTGAGCAAGGCTGTCAATGATAGGATCTTTTGGAGGTCATTCATTCATAGGGTCTCGATGAGTCAGAAGTGACTTGATTAGGGACGGGCATGAACCAGGAAAATGTGGTTCGCGTCAGTTCATGGCCAAACCACAAACTGAATTGAGAGGTTTGTTCACAAACTGAACCAGTTTGTGGTTTGTGGTCCTGCAAATCCTGTTAAAAGGGACCGCAGTCCCTTTCAACAGGGTTTGCAGAAAGCAAAAAAAAACCCAAAACAAAACAGCTGAGCAATGGGGAGTAGCTGAATTCCTGCCACTCAGCTGTTTTTGTGGCTTTCGTGGGGAACAGAAAGAAAGCAGTTGTTTAAAGGGACTCAGAGTCCCTTTAAACCCCTGCTTTCTGCACTGTCCACAAACTGCTTTAAAAGTTCTTGGAAGTTTGTGAGGGTAGTCCTGTCACAAACTTCTGTTCGAGAACCAAGAGCAGGGTAGAATTCGCAGCGATGGGTTCATGCCCATTGAGGACACACACGTATCAATGTGTTGGTTATTATCTTTGAAACCTTAGATGGTCCAGGACCAGAAGTCTTAAAGGATTGTCTTTCCCCATAAAAATCTGCCCACAATGTGAGATCTGCTTTGGAGGTCCTGCTGTGTTTGTCCTCGCCCTTTTGATGTCAGGTGTGCGGTCTTCTTTGTTGTAGTGCCTTGCTTGGGAATGCCTTCCCTACAGCTATCCATGAGAACTCAGTGCAGGGTGAAAGCATACCCCATTCCCCAAATTTCCTCCCAGCTCCCAAATTAATTTCCTTTGGTTTTGATGCTGCTGACTTTCCATGACATAATTTGAAGGCTTGTATTAAAAATATGATTTGACAAGTTGTTATGGACCAGTCTTCTCCTGGTGGCCTGTTCGATAATGTATTTGGGGTTTTTTGATGGTTATCGATTTCAACTATGAGACAGGTTCATTTAATCATTGGGTGGAAGCTGCCACTACAGGTTGCCAATCTCCAGGTGTGGATGTCTGAATGACAGAGATCAGATCCCATTGAGAAAAATGGCTGCTTTGGAGGCAGAGTTGCCAACCTTCAAGTGGGGGCTGGAGTTCTCCTGGAGTTATAACTGATCTCCAGACGACGGAGATCAGTTCCCTTGGAGAAAATGGTAGCTCTGGAGAGTCCACTGTTTGGTTACACATCCCTGCTGAACTCCCACCCCTTCCCAAATTCCAGCCTCCCCAGTTACTGTCCCCAAATCTCCAGGGATTTCCCAACCTGGAGATGGCAACCCTATCTGGAGGGTAGACTCTACAGGATTATACCTTGCTGTTGTCCTTCCTTTCCTCAAACCCTGCCTTCCCAGGCTCCACCCCCAAAATCTCCAGGCATTTCCCAACCCAGAGCTGGTAATCCTACCTCCAAAGGAGCTTCTACTGTGGAAAATGCCAGATATAAATGCCTTGATAAATAAGCAAATCCAGCTGATATGCATATCATTGCTTTATAGCTGGCTTCTATTGGTCTGGGGATGGCTGAAAGGTACTGAAGCCCCCCTGCTTGGCTCCAAGAAAAATATCCTCAGGTTCTTTTAGACACAAGTATAAAGAGAAAAGGGGAGGGGGGGAGAGCAAGCGAACACTAGTTTAAGATTATACAAAGAGGAAATTGGGGGGGGAAATGACCTAACCCTTTAGGAATATATTTATATTTTCATTTCATGGAATATTACTTCCTGGTTTCCAACCCTTATTCCTTGGGCACCTCCTATCAAATATCAAGCTGTATTAAGTCACTGATCCCAGCAATTCTCAGAAAAAACATTTGTACTAATGTGTTGGTTTTCCCTAATGCAAGGGCCAGATCAAGTCCTTTCGGCCTCCGGCAAGCGAGACTGCTGACAGATGCTGAATAGAAGGGCGATGGCGCGAGAGTCCATTCTCCACACTTTTGGTTGATAATTTGTTATGTGAGGGCAAGTGGCTTGACGCACTCCAGCCTTTAGCCAACAGTGTTGTGGATACGAACCAAAATAAAATAAAAGATTCTTACCCACTATTAAAGCTTTCTCTGAACCCCTGATTGCCCCGGTCTGGCTGGTAAAGGGTTTAGAAGATGGCATGGAGAGATGTTGGGGGATGGGTGGAGGTCCGGTGGATTAAGTCACTGGGGTGAGTGAAACTATGGACTATAATGAGGAAGGGGCCATGGCTCAATGGGAGAGCACCTGCTTTCCATGCAGAAGGTCCCAGGGTTCAATCCCTGGTATTTCCAGTTAAAAGGATCAGATAGTAGGTGATGTGAAAGACCTCCACTGGAGAGCTGCTGCCAGTCAAAGTAGTCAATACTGACCTTGATCTAACTCACTATAAGGCAATTTTATAGTTTCATGTGCGAGGTGAATCCCTGTTTCTTCCCATTAGCAGAGAGCCTCTAAGTTATGGGTCATGGAGTGAAGAGAGTCTTGAAATGTCCACACCGACTTGACATCTGCGTTGGCTTTCTGGGAGGTGGCAACTGATATCTGACATAAGTCTCCTCAGTTTGGGCAACAGGTTGTACCCCTTTCTTCAGGGCTATGGCATGTTATCCTAAAATAATGGCTGCCACCATTTGTGGATTTTAAATCTGACCACTACTCCATGGACTGCTTAGGCCAGGGGTCTCCAACCTTTTTGAGCCTGTGGGTTCAGCCTTTGGAATCCTGATGCAGGGTGGCAGGCACAGCCACAAGTTGCCTTCCACAAAATGGCTGCCATGGGTGGTGGGCCCAGCCACAAAATGGCTGCTGCGGTTTACCTCATTTTCTTTCTTTCCTTGACTTGATTTATATCCCACCCTATCCTGAAAGCAGGCTCAGGGCAGCTCACAACACATAGATATGCAGTTTAAAAGATTAAAACATAACACTGTGTTACACAGTGACAGTCCTTCAGTTACACAGTGGAAATCTTTGTGCTGTGGTGGCAGCTGCTGCCAAAAGCATTTTTTTTTAATTTTTAAAAATTTGCTCATCCAATCAAATCTCCAATGGCCAACCAGAAGCTATGCTGGGCAAAAGCCCCACCCACTTTCTAAAAAACACTTGTCAGGCACCAGGAAAGATGGTGGTAGGTGCCGTGGGCATCCTATTGGGGACACTTGGCTCAGGCTTAATTTTGTTGGCCATTTTAATTGCTGGTGAAGGAATCTGATCGCAAAGGGAGGGAGAGATGGCAGCTATTCAACTAGATGCTGGATCTTATGCTTGCTGCTGAACATTTGCACCATCTGTGTGAGAAAGGTCATACGTGGTTGCCCTGGAATTTAGATTGTGACATAAATAAACCTTTTTTCTTTCTTTCTGGCAACACCTCCCTTTGGAGGTACAATGCCTCCTCATCGGCAAAAATGCCTCAGTCACGACCATGTTTCCTCCAAAGGCCACCCTCCAGTTCCTAGGCTTGCTTAGCCTCTGAAAGCGGTATCCACACGAAGCCAAACCCAGGCCTTGCGAAGGTGTTCTGGCAAGTAGTGGTGAGTGCCACAGCAATGAATAATTAGCCCATCATCCCCCGGAGGAGAAATGATCTATTTTTAGGGAGGGGGAACATTTTTGGGCACTGAGGAAAGCCACAGGGGCAAAATCACTTTGCGCACAAACAGCTCTTTAAGGTGATTACATCATTGGCAAGAAGCAGAAGGGGGGGGGGAGTCATTTAAGAGGGTGGTTTATCACAAGAAGGGGTGATGTTTACTCTGCCCCAGCGCATGAAGCAACTGCCTACGAACCCCGTCCTCCGCTTGTACCATCTGTTGGCCGACATCATCGTGAGTTTACCTTAGCAACCCAAGTTCCATTGGAGGGTCTTATGATGTCACCTCCATGCCTGCCCTCCCACAGGGCTATGGCAGAAACAGTCCCTGCACCTATACAAACACCCTTCTGCACATGCATAAAGTTTTCTTCTGTTTGCTCAAGTCACCATTGATGAGAAAGTGGGTGTGCAACAGAGAAAAAACACTCCATAAAAGTTGGGAAAGGACTCACAGCTCTCGGGCAACTCAAACTCCTCTCTCCCCCCTCCCCGCTCCATGAACTAGTGATTGCTTCTTTTGTCGCTAAGATCGCACAACTGTGTGGAAGGACGACGATGCAATGAGTAGCAGTAACACCAGGACAGACATGAAGGAAAGGACTTCTTTACACAACTCCTAGGACTCACAACAACAAAATAGGGGGGCGATTGCTAGTTTAGCAAATGACTTTTTAAAAGATTAGACATTCGTGGATGATAGGCTTTTGCGTGGCTAGTAATCATGATAGCTCATAAGAACATAAGAAGAGCCCTGCTGGATCAGACTGGTGGTCCATCCAGTCCAGCATCCTGTCTCACACAGGGGCCAAGCAGTTCCTCTGGAGGTCCAACAAGACATAGAATCCAAGGTCCCACAGGGATTCAGAGGCAGACTGCCCCTGAACGTGGAGGTTCCCTTTACTCACCATGACTGGTAGCCACTGCATAGACATCAACTTTAGGGGGGCTGGGGAGCTGGAGCCCCCCCCCCCGAACTTTTCCAGGACATGCTGAGCCTCCCCTGGAGACAATGGCCTGTAATGTCTCTGGCCCAGCCCCAGCCACCCCCTCCCCACAGGAAATTGGAAAGTCTACGCCCTTGAGCCACTGTAAGACCTATCCTCCATGAATCTGTCTAATCCCCTTTTAAAGCTGTCTGTGCCTGTGGCTATCACAACATCCTCTGGCCACAAATTCCACATTTTAATCACTCGCTGTGTAAAGAGGCATTTCCTTTTGTCCGTCCTGAATTGACTGCCCATCAGTATGCATACACTTTGTCAGTTTAGTCTTTAAAAATGGTCATCTATGCTGGGGACCTGTGATGGTGTCAGAAGTGGGGCGATATGCTCTGTGGACTGGGATAGAAGGTACCCTCTCATTCCCCAGCATACATCAGGATGCAGATCTGGCTTACTGAGAGTTAGCTTATCTGTGAGGTAGGGGTTTTTTTAATGGGGGGCATCCAATCACGCATACTGAGGTGGACTTAGAAGGTCTAACTGGCCCAGGAGCAAGCTAAGCTGATGGCCGGTGGTGTGCGGTGCATGGGCCTCTCAACTTAAACTTGGTCATAGTGCTGATGATGGGCATCAGCTCACGCATTGCTACTGGTGGTGGCTAATGCTTCGGCTAAACATTAGGAAGAACTTCCTGACAGTTAGAGCAGTTCCTCAGTGGAACAGGATTCCTTAGGAGGTGGTGGGCTCTCCTTTGGAGGTTTTCAAACAGAGGCAAGATGGCCATCTGACTGCAATGCTGATCCTGTGAATTTAGTCAGATCACAAGAAGGGAGGGCAGGAAGGGTTGCCTCAGTGCTTAGATCTCGTGGCCCTTTCTTACACGCCCAGGGAAATGCCGGTCACCACTTTGGGGTCATGATCAGGAAGCAATTTTTCTCCAGGCCAGTTTGGCCAGGAATCCTGGAGGTGCTTTGGGGGAGGGGGCATCTTCTGGGCATGGAACAGGGGTCACTGGGGGGGGGGGTGTTTGTGAATTTCCTGCATTGTGCAGGGGTTGGACTAGATGATGACCCTATGATCCTATGTGGTAGAGAAGGCGGTTCTTGGTTTGGAACTGATCACTGCTGCTGTTGAAGGACCTGAGTCAAGCGACTCCTGCAATACCAGTGAAGCTACTCCTAGGACTTGGCTCTGCTTATTTCTTGCCACCCAGGGACACCAGCCTCCAGTTGGGACCTGGGGATCCCCCAGAATTACAGCTCATCTCCACACTACGGAGGTCAGTTCCCTTGAAGAAAATTGATCCTTTGGGGGTGGACCCTGGTCCCTGTCCTCCCCAGGCTTCATTCCCAAATCTCCAAGAGTTTGCCAACCTGGAAATGGCAACCATATCCCCCCATTCACTGCCAGTGGCCAGAGGGGACCTTTGGCCCACCAGGATCTTTCCCAATAAGTTAAATGGTCAGTCTACCCAAGATGCGAGGTGCCAGCTAGAATCTGAGCCTCCCATACACATCTCCATGAGACCTAGAGCTCTGATGATCCTAACAAGGAATCATTGTCCCAGTGGGCCAGCTGCCCCAGGGAACTGGCAAGGGGCTATCCCACAATATACTCTTCAGTTGTAACTTGGTGTGGTCTGTCAGCCTGTGATGAAGTGTACGTGGATGGGAATGTGGCTACAAATCACCATGTAACCAGGGCACAAACGAAGGAACAGTTTTGTCTTCACCGTAACAGCTGCTTCCCAGTTCCCACCGCTGCCCAGAAACCAGTGGAGTATCACAATGACTCATTGCCATGAGCCAAGGAGAGATAAGACGCTAACAAGTGCAGCTTCAGAAATTTTGGAAAGGAGAAGACACCGCAGTCTTTTACAAAAAGTTACTCCTTATCCAAATAGCTGAGGCAGTGGATGCTTTCCCTCCCTCCCCGTCTTTCCCTTTAGGCATGTGTACACCTTCAACAATGCTTCCATTTCCCTCAGGAACTTTGGGAACCCATATCAAAAGAGCGAGAGCCCAGCAGCACCTTGAAGACTAACAAAACCCGTGGCAGGGGATGAGCTTTCGTGAGTCACTGCTCACTTCTTCAGATACTTCTTCAGTGACTCACGAAAGCTTCTCCCCTGCCACAAGTTTTGTTAGTCTTTAAGGTGCTTACTGGACTCTTGCTCTTTTCTACTGCAGACAAACTAACATGACAACCCATCTTAATCTATTTCTTTGGGAACCATAGTTCTGTGGGGAACTAATCAAACTGCAGTGCTCTTCAGGGAAGTACCTTGATGGTTAGGTGTCAGGATCTGACAAAAGCTTGCTTGTTCCATGCTGTGCTGAAAAGTTACTTTCTGTTTCTTTGTACCTTGCTATCACCTACATGTTTTATTGCTTGCCTTGAAGTAGAAATTGCTGTCCTGCTTAGTGTTACTTCTTCCCCGGGAGGATGGCCTCTTGCATTTCAATGCGTCACATAAACAACGGCTATCTTGCCATGGCTTCCTCCCCCTCCTGCCTGAGACTCTCAGGGTGCTATCGGAGTGGGTATAGCCTTGAAAGTTATTTTATTGTCACTGCCCAAATGTTTTGCCTAGGAGTTAGCACATCTGGGTCTCTCAGGGCAAGAAGGAATTTTTTATAACTTTCTCACCTTTGGTGAGAACAAACGGTCACCATTTCTTTTCCTGCATTTTGTGTGTATGCTGATTGGAGGGATTTGTTTATGCATCTATGTCTGTAGGTATATTAACCCAAGTCGTCTTTGTTCTGCATCTCTAACAAACACTGAGACCCTGTTCCAGTATTTGAAATAAAGAACTCTGTTTAACTACAAAGGTCTGATCTCTTGCTGATAGTGCAGAAGCCTCACATTAGGCTGCTCTAAGATCAATATTAATTTGTAATTTTTATATGCTTTGTTTGTCTGTGTTTATATGCTATGGTTTGTCCACGAAGCTACAGTTGCCTACTCTGACTCTGGAGATCCTTGAAGATTTGTAGATGGTGGCTGGGGAGGGTGGAGTTTGGGGAGGGAAGAGACCTCAGCAGGGAAGGGATACCACATAGTCCACCGTCTGAAGTTGCCATGGCCTCCAGGGAACTGATCTCAGCAGTCTGTACATCAGCTGTCACCCTGGGGGAACTCCACAGCCCATGTGGAGGGTAGTAACCCTAGCCTTGGCTCCCATCCCAATCATACCTGCAGATGCCAGAGGAACATGGATGTCTGTCAACCCAACCTGGGAATACACCTGGGGAAAATGTAGCATAGGAACAGGCTCCCAGCAGATCAGTGGAGGTGGACAGGCTTATATGGGGAGAGATGGCCCTTCAAGTGGGCAGGTTGCACAGGGCTTGAAAGGTCTCTGCCTTGTGTCCTGCCACTCCATTGAGCAAAATTTGAACCTTTCCTTGAGCCTAAGGAGCCAGCTGTAGTGTAGTGATTAAGAGCGGTGGACTCTAATCTGGAGAACCAGGTCTGATTCCTCCACATGAAGACAGCGGGTGACCTGGGGTCAGTCACAGCTCTCTGAGAGCTGTCTCAGCCCCACCTACCTCACAGGGTGTCTGTTGTGGGGAGAGGAAGGGAAGGTGATTGTAAGCTGCTGCAAGACTCCTTTGGGTAATATAAAACTTCTTCTTCTTCTTTCCTTGGCACCAAAAATGTGGCAATGTCAAGGATCTGATTTCCTCTTCTTATATTTGTGAATCAGATCACACCGAATGGACAATAACGTATCCTCAGTAGCCCAAAGGTTCCAAAATGAAGTGACTTAAAATTATGTGTCTCCTCCTCCCATACATTCCAAGCTGATACGCTCACCCACTAGGGTTGCCAGGACGAGGCTGAATGGGAGAGGACATGGGGGGCATTGGCTATCACCATGATCACTATGTCACCTCTAGGTACAACTGGGATACAACCATAGAGCTCCTGGCAATGCCTAGAGCTACCCATTGCCACCACTGGGTTGTACCAGAAGTGATGTACCAGCACAGATGCCAGAAGTGTTTTTTTTCCCCTTTATTTTTCTTCGGCTGCCGCTGAGAAAGCTAGCAGCAGGCAACAAAGACCATGGGTGGGACGCTTCCTCCATATTGAGAGTCCCGGCAATGTTATGACACCCACCATTGTGTAAAATTAAAAAATGATGATGATGATGATGATAAATCACTGGGCTGTGAGAACCGTAATAGATGCTTCACCCATTGCAACATGAGTAATAAGGTAATCAGCTCTGGGTTGGGAAACAGATTTTGGGGTGGAGTCTGGGGAGGGTGAGGTTTGGGGAGTTGGAGGACCTCAGTGGGATATAATTAGGGAGCCAGTTTGGTGTAGCATTTAGGAGCGCGGACTCTAATCTGGGAGAACTGGGTTTGATTCCCCACTCATCCACATGCAGCTGCTGGCGTGACCTTGGGTCAGACAGTCACAATTCTCTCAGAGCTGTTCTCTCAAGGGCAGTTCTTGAGAGAGCTCTCTCAGCCTCACCTACCTCACAGGGTGTCTGTTGTGGGGAGGGGAAGGGAAAAGGAAATTGTAAACCACTCTGAGACTCTCTCAGGTAGTGAAGGGCAGGGTGTTATGTATTGACCATGCGGTCGCCATGTGCTCTCTTCATTGCGACCGCATGGCCAGAGCACATGGCCAGAGCATGGCCAGAGCACATGGCCAAGAAACTACCTGAGCTTCAGCCAGGTAGAACAAAGGCCAGGTGGATTCAAACCGGCCACCAATCCTGTACCTAGGTTTCTCCCAGGGAACCTATGAAATGTAAATAGACTTCTAATAGCCTATCAGGCCAGTTGGGTGAGGTCAGGGGATTGTCCCTGACCAGCATAAAAGGAGGGCTTGGAGCCCTGGGTTGTATGCTTCATCCGGACCAGCAATAAAGATCTAGCTGTTTCACAATTCCATGGACTCCCGACTCCAATACTTATCAGTGGCGACGAGGATGGGATCCCGATGAGCGACTCTCCAGCAGACCACAGCAGCACAGCGAGCTCCGTCCCGCCGGCCGCAGGCATCTCCGAGCTCCAGCGCTCCAACGCCTCGCCGCAAGCCGCTCTGAGCCCAATCCTCCGGCACTAGCCAGCGCCAAGCCTCAGCGCTCCCCGGCACCGCCGCAAGACACGAGGACATCGCTCAAACAGCCGCCGCCGCTCCTGCTCTGGTAAATATGGCAAACGCTCCGGGACCAATTACCCCTTTCAATACGTCTCGCCCCGAGACGTGGGAGTCCTGGCTCAAGACGCTGGGTTGTGCCTTTAAGGTCCGCGGAATCACAGATGCGAACCTGAAGAGTGCCTGGCTCTTGAGTTCCGGAGGGGTGGAAGTCATGCGGGTGGCCCAGAACCTACTAGCCCCGCAAGACCCCACCGAGGTGTCTTACGACGTGCTCACCAAGACCCTCGGCGATTACTTCGCCCCGAAGCCATCAAAACTGGCCAGGCGCTGGGAGTTCATACAGCGCCAGCAGCAGCCGGGGGAGTCAGCCGCCACTTTCCTGGCTGAACTCCGTCGACTAGCCGTGGGCTGCGAATTCCGCCACATGGATGACCACGTGGAGACCGCCTTCATGGGAGGGGTCCGGGAAGCCAAGCTCCGCCGGCGCCTCATTGCAATGCCGGAGCCAACCTTGGAGAAGATGCTCGAAACTGCGGCAGCCTTCGAGACAACGCAAAAGGACAAGGCAGCCACCAAAGTTCACCAGGCGGCTCCTCCCGAACCCGACTCAAGCGAAGAAGAGGACGTCCACCGGATGCAACCACGCTCGAAGAAGGGTGAGCCCGGCGTCCCCAGGCCCAAGGGCCGGCGCCCAGCATCTGTCTCTGTTCCCTCTCCTGCTTCCCTCAACAGGCAGGCCCCAACGTGCGCCAGCTGTGGGGACCCCCACGACAGACGGACATGCCGCTTCCGTGATGCCATCTGCCGCGCCTGCGGGAAAGCAGGACATCTCGCCCGGGCCTGCCGCCTGAGGAACAGCCACCGTGCCCCAGCAGCGAACTTCGAAGAAGTGGGTAGTGTCGTTCCCACGGCCACGGTAATGAACTTGCCTCAGCCCATCCCGGGCGCAATTTCCGTGTCTCTCCGAATAGAGGGAGTTCCTTGCTCCATGGAACTGGACTCAGGGTCAGCATATTCAATTGTGTCCGCAGCTACGTTCCGCTGCCTCTGCCCAAAGGGGGCACGCTGGCTGCGGCTGCCGGCTGGGTTGGTCCTCCGGGACTTCCAGAAAAACCCAGTGGCTATTAAGGGGCTAGCCAGGGTCCGGGTCCAGTACCATGCCTTTAATGGCCTGCTGGACCTTCTCGTGGTGGAGCGCAATCTAACCAGTCTCCTAGGTCGCGCCTGGTTCAAGCCGCTCGGAGTGCAGTGGACCGGAATACACCGCATGGGCTCTACTGACTTCTCATCCATCTGCGAGGAATTTCCCGCCGTTTTCGATGGCTCATTGGGCTGCTACAAAGGACCCCCGGTTTCCTTCGACCTGGACCCGGCAGTCCGGCCCATCCGCGTGGCCGTCCGCCGGCCACCACTCGCCTTCCAGCCCAAAGTGGAGGCAGAGTTGGAAAAGCTCGTGGCACAAGGGGTGCTCGAGCCGGTCTCCCACGCCAAGTGGGAGACTCCCATTGTGACCCCCCTCAAAGCTAACGGGGAAGTCTGCATCTGCGCGGATTACAAATGTACAATTAATAAGGCATTACAGGACCACGCGTACCCGGTACCGGTGGTCAGCCATGTTCTGGCCTCCCTCGCGGGTGCCAAAATATTTGGAAAATTAGACTTGGCCCAAGCCTATCAGCAGCTTCCCGTAGACGAAGCAACGGCCGAGGCACAAACGATTGTGACTCACAAGGGAGCGTTCAAGGTAAAACGCCTCCAATTTGGGGTCAGCGTAGCACCCGGAATCTTTCAAAATCTAATGGATTCTCTCCTAAAAGATGTTCCAGGAGTGAAGCCGTTCTTCGACGACGTCCTCATCGCCGCCCCGGACGCCGACACGTTCGCAGCTCGCCTCCGGATGGTGCTGCAAAGGTTCCAGGACGCGGGTCTCAAGGTTCGAAAAGACAAGTGCACCCTGGGAGTCTCCTCGGTGACCTTCTTGGGGTTCCAAGTCACCACAGACGGCATTCACCCTACAAAGGAGAAGGTAGTGGCAATTACAGGTGCACCCCGCCCGTCCTCAAAGGCGGAACTCCAGGCGTTCTTGGGACTTGTGAACTTCTACCACGCCTTCCTTCCGCACAAGGCGGCGGTCGCTGAACCCCTGCATCGTCTCCTGGACAAGGGAGCGGCTTGGGCCTGGGGTCCCAAGCATGATGCAGCCTTCCGGGCCGTCAAAGACTTATTAATTTCAAATGCGGTCTTAGCGCATTTCGATGAGAGGCTCCCTGTCATCCTGGCCTGCGACGCATCCCCCTACGGCGTTGGGGCGGTCTTGGGACACCGGCTACCCAACGGAAAGGAGGTACCGGTTGCCTACTACTCCAGGACCCTGTCGTCGGCAGAACGGAACTACGCCCAGATCGACAAGGAGGCCCTAGCAATCGTAGCTGGCGTCAGGAAATTTCACGACTATCTCTACGGACGGTCGTTCACCGTGGCCACAGATCACAAGCCGCTGCTGGGTCTCCTTGCCCCCCACAGGCAGACCCCTCACATGCTGTCCCCGCGGGTCCTGCGGTGGTCAATTTTTTTGTCAGGCTACTCCTATGAATTGGTACATCGCCCGGGGAAGGCGATGGGTCATGCAGACGCCCTCAGCCGTCTTCCCCTCCCGTCCTGCGACCCTGATCCGGCTCCCGCTTTCCATGTCGCGCTCCTAGAGGATCTACCGGAGCGCCCCGTACAGGTATCAGATGTGGCCCGTCGCACGCGGCGGGACCGCATCCTTTCCCGTGTCTCGGACTGGGTGGGAAGGGGGTGGCCGGAAAAACCGGGACCAGATTTTGCCGCTTTCACGGCACGCAGGCACGAACTATCGGCCCACAAGGGATGCCTGCTATGGGGATCTCGAGTGGTGATCCCCGGGCCCCTGCGGCCCCGAGTGCTAGAGGCCCTCCACGAGGCTCACCCGGGAATTGTGCGCATGAAAGCTCTGGCCCGGAGTTACGTATGGTGGCCAGGCCTGGACAAAGACATTGAGGGGCGGGTCCAGAAGTGTACCAAATGCCAGGAGTCACGGCCAGATCCGCCACACGCTCCTGTCCGATCCTGGGAATCTACTAACAAGCCCTGGTCCCGCCTGCACCTAGACTTCGCGGGACCGGTCCAGGGCCGGTTGTTTCTTATCGTTGTTGACAGCTACAGCAAGTGGCTTGAGGTAGTGCCGGTAGCTTCGACCTCCACCAACGCTGCCTTAAGAAGTCTCTGGCCGATCTTCGCGACACACGGAATGCCAGAAACTCTCGTGACCGACAACGGGACCGCCTTCACCTCCGGCGAGTTTCAACGGTTTGTGGAAGCCTGCGGTCTGCGCCACATCCGCTCCGCTCCGTTCCACCCCGCAACCAATGGCCAGGCCGAGCGCATGGGGAGGACAACGAAGGACGCGTTAAAGAAGATGGAGCATGGCGACTGGGAAGAGCAGCTGTACAAGTTCCTGTTCTGCCAACGGAACACACCCCACTCAGGGACCGGGCGCCGGCCAGCCGAACTTCTGATGGGAAGACGACTGGGAACCGTCTTGGACCGCCTACATCCCGACCGAGCAATCGAGGGGAACCCGACAATGGAGGACCGGCCAGCTGCCCGAGGATTTGCTCCCGAAGACCCCGTATACGCAAAGAACTTTGCACGGGGTCCAACATGGCTCCCCGCGAGGATCGTCCGAGTCACAGGGCCTTATTCCTATGAGGTCCTTACGGAAGATGGCGTAGTCTGGAAACGGCACATTGACCAGATTCGACGCCGTACCCAGAACCACGATGATACCCAGGCCCCCGAACTCCCTGCACCAACAGACCGTGACATCGACACGACTCCAGAAGCAGCGCCAGACCCTGATCCGGAGACTGCGGAGATGCCGCTCCTGCCCGCGGACGAAGCAGTCGCACCATCCACACCTGAACAACCCCCGAGCAGACAGGCCCCGCCAGCAGAACAACTACCCACACCGCAACCTGCCGACACTAGCAACACGCCCCGCCTTACAACCCCCCGGCGCTCTGGACGTGAGCGCAGACGCCCGGACTATCTCAAAGACTATGTGTGCAGAGGGGTTCTGGACTATGGGGGGAGGGGTGTTATGTATTGACCATGCGGTCGCCATGTGCTCTCTTCATTGCGACCGCATGGCCAGAGCACATGGCCAGAGCATGGCCAGAGCACATGGCCAAGAAACTACCTGAGCTTCAGCCAGGTAGAACAAAGGCCAGGTGGATTCAAACCGGCCACCAATCCTGTACCTAGGTTTCTCCCAGGGAACCTATGAAATGTAAATAGACTTCTAATAGCCTATCAGGCCAGTTGGGTGAGGTCAGGGGATTGTCCCTGACCAGCATAAAAGGAGGGCTTGGAGCCCTGGGTTGTATGCTTCATCCGGACCAGCAATAAAGATCTAGCTGTTTCACAATTCCATGGACTCCCGACTCCAATACTTATCACAGGGCATAAACCCAATCTCCTCCTCTTCCTCCTCCTTACCTCCAGGTGGCACCTGACGATCTCCTGCTATTACATTTGATCTCCAGATGACCAAGATCAGTTCCCCTGGAGAAAACAGCTGCTTTGCAGGGTAGACTCTACAGCATTATACCCTGCTGAGGTCCTTCCCCAGGCTCCACCCCCCAGATCTTCAGGTATTTCCCATCCCAGGGCTGGAAACTCTGGATACAGTGCCATAGGGTCCTCCTTCCAACATAGCCATTTTCTCCAGGGGAACTGATTTATTTTACCTGAAGATCAGTTGTAATTCTGGGAGGCCTCCAGCCACCACCTAGAGATTGGCAACGCTAGGACAGCTAGTACCTGTCACTCAACATGCATGCATGGCCAGGAGCCCTGAAACTGGTGGTGTCCGTGCTGCATTTCTCAGACATGCTTTGATTCCTGAGCAGCAGAAATCCAGGTGGCTTTCAGAAATCCCATCTGCCCTCCCAGCCTTTGGAATGCTTACATGTTGGAATAGACGCAGTCGAGGACAACGATGACTCAGGACTTCTGGGTCTGCCAAGAACAACGTGTCCCAGACCACAAGCTGCATTTCCATCCCCCCCCCCCCCCCCGCCCCCTGAGCTTGGTCTTAGGCACCCAGAATTGTGGATTCTACTTGCAGCTGTGGTGACACCAGCCACAACCGACGTAGCAAAACTGCATGATTTCTCGAGATGACACATGGTCAGACATTTGCATTTCCAGATGCCACTAGCTTCAGACCTCGAGTGCCTGTCCTTAAGTCTTTTGCTTTTGCAAAAACATTTGGATATATTAGACAGATGCATCCAAACTGCACCCCCCGATCCTATTACTCGCTTTAGCGGCAAGTGTTCCATCATACAACTGGTACCCTAAAAACAAAGCAGCCTTGCATTCAGATGAGGCAGATCCTCCCCGATCTCCTTCAGTCTACTCCCATTCAACCCCTTTCTGCAGTCATTTGTGGGCACTCTGGCAGAGTGAGGAGGGGTGAACTTGCAGATGTTAGTGGAAGGAAGGAGCCCAGAGGACAGGTGGGTAGGGCATGTTGAGGAGGAGGAGACTGGATTTATACCCCTCCCTTCACTTGGAGCCTTGGAGTAGCTTGCAAACTTCCCTCCCTCTCCCCATAATGGATTAAATTGCAAGCAAGACTCTTTGGTGTGATTGCTTTTTTATATGTCATGAAAACAATAGCAATGCTATCAGCAGAAGGCAAGTGTGCCACCCCTGCTTTCTGCAAAGGGATTTGGCTTCCAGCATGCATACCTAGACAAGAAGCCTGTTGAACTGTGTGCTGACCAAATAAGCTTGCAAGAAATCCAGGCAATTGTGAGAGATCATCCTATGTCCAAGCACATATTGGAGAGCATGCTGCTCAGTGCTCTGTTCATTCATCCACATGACATGAATGAAACGCCCTTTTCCTCTTTCTCCTGTCTTGTTTTCTTGCCCTGTCCTGGATGCCCCAGGCTAGCCTGATCTCATCAAATCCCGAAAGATAAGAAGAGTTGGCCCTGGCTAGTACTTGGATGGGAGACCACCAAGGAAGTCCAGAGCCACTGCACCTCTGGCAAACCACCTCTGACCATCTCTTGCCTTGAAAAACCCATGAGGGATTGCCATAAGTCAGCTGTGACTTAACATCAAAAAACCCCAAACAAAACTCCTTCTCTGGCCCAATTCCCCTTCTCCTCCTTGGTTGCCTCCGCTGCTTTTCTCAGCATCAGGAGAAGTGTTTTTTTTTTGGTAAAATTTTTTTTATTTTTCAAAACATTAAAATTAATACATTTGTTTTATACAAATCCTTTTTTCCATATTATATAACATTTTGTTCTATTTGTATAGTCTTGCTTTTATCTTGTATTGGTGGTTTCCCACCACATCTGAAGCATAACACATTTTCCACTTTATCCAAAATAGTAATACTTATATCTATGTTTACATTTCTGGTAATGGTTATATATCTTTAAAATACTTATATACCAATTCTTATTTTCTGTATTCTTATATAATTCTAAAAAACAACTTCATTGTCTAATTATCCTTAGTACATTCATATACTCAATTTCTATTCCTTTATGCTATTATAACCATGTATAAATGTAGTTTTTCATGTCCCAATATTTTTCAACATATTCTTTCAAATCCTTCCAATCTTCTAAAAAAGTCTCTGAGTACAGATTATTAAACTTTCTAGTCCATTTATCCATTTCAGCCATATATAACAATTTTTTCAACCATTCCCACACTTCTGGTATTTTTTCATTTTTCCAATTTTGTGCATACACCATTCTTGCTGTTGTAATCATATACCATATTATTGTCCTTTTCTTTACATTTATCTCTTCTAGTTTAAGTCCAAGCAGTAACATTTCAGGTAATTTCTTAAATGTAAATTTCAAAAAATTTTCCATTTCTGCATGTATTATAGACCAATAAGTCTTCGCTTTATCACAAGTCCACCACATATGATAAAAAGAGCCTTCTTTCTTTTTACATTTCCAACATTTGTTAGACATATTTTGATTAATATTTGCAATTTTTTTTGGTGTCATATACCATCTGTACATCATTTTAAAACAGTTCTCTTTTAAATTATAACATGTAGAAATACTCATAGCATTTTTCCATAAAAATTCCCAAGATTCCATTTCAATGTCTTTGTTTAAGTTTATCGCCCATTTTATCATTTGTTCCTTTACCATTTCATCAGCGTTAAACCATTTTAACAATACTTTATACATTTTAGAAATCATTTTTTCCCATCTTCCTCCCAAATTTGTTCTATTTCATTGTTTTTTTCTCTAAAACCAGATTTTTTATCACTTCTGTACATATCATATATTTGTCTGTACCTTAACCAACCATAATCAAAGTCCATCTGCTGCTGCTCCTTCAATTTAAAGTCTTTACCATGTCTTGTTAACAGGTCTCTATATTTCAACCAGTCTTGTCCTTTGTAGTGTGATGATGGATTTAAAACTTCTGCAGGTACAATCCACATAGGTATTTCTTCTGGAAAAAAGTTTTTATATCTTGTCCACGTATCGATTAATGTTCTTCTCAAATAATGATGCTTAAACATATTGTCCATTTTTGTTTTACCATAATACAGATATGCGTGCCACCCAAACCTACAGTCATGACCTTCCAGGGACAATAACTTTCTATCTTGTAACACAGTCCATGTCCCTACCCAAGTCAAACATACTGCATCATGATAGAGCCTTAAGTTTGGTAACTGGAACCCACCTCTCTCTTTAGCATCACACATTATTTTCATCTTAATTCTTGGTTTTTTCCCTCCCCACACAAACTTAGTCAATTCCTTCTGCCAGCATTTGAATGTTTTTACATCTTTCACAATTGGAATAGTTTGAAACAGAAACATTATTCTTGGTAACACATTCATTTTAACCACTGCAATTCTACCCAACAGTGACAAATTTAATACATTCCACCTTTTAATATCTTGCAAAACTTGCTGCCATAATTTCTCATAATTATTCTTATACAAATCAATGTTTTTCATTGTTAGGTTTACACCTAGATATTTTGTCTTTTTCACCACTTCACATTCTATAAGATTTTGTAATTCAATTTGCTTATTATTTGGCATATTTTTACACATCACTTTTGATTTATTCTTATTTACATAAAACCCAGCCAAATCACCAAACTCTCTTACTCTCTGCAACAAATATGGTAGTGTAGTCATAGGGTCTTCGGCTATAAACATCACGTCGTCTGCAAAGGCTCTATATTTAAAAGAGAAACCTTTTATTGTTAAGCCTTTAATTTCTTTATCTTCTTTCAAATTTAGTAACAAGACTTCCAAAATCCAAATAAATAGCAACGGCGAAAGTGGGCATCCTTGTCGTGTTCCTTTTTCCACTTTAAAGTAATCCGTTTTTTCAGTATTAATTATTAAAGAGGATTTCTGTTCTCTATATATTGACTTAATAAGATTAAGCATATAGTCTCCAATTTCAAGATGTTCCAGCACTTCAAACATAAAATCCCAATTTAAATTGTCAAACGCTTTCTCCGCGTCTAAAAAAAGAAAGCCCACTTCCTTCTCCGGATGTTTATCATAGTACTCTATAGCATCCACTACTACTCTTAAATTGTCTCTTATTTGGCGATTAGGTAAAAATCCTGCTTGTTCTGTCTGTATAGTCTCTTTAAGATGTTCCTTAAACCTATCAGCTATAATCTTGGCAAAAATCTTATGATCATTGTTTAACAAAGAAATTGGTCTATAATTTTTAACATTGGTTAAATCTTGACCTTCTTTCGGAATGAGTGAGATGGTTGCTTCTTTCCAAGTCTCCGGGACCTCACCTGTCACTCCTATGTCATTCATTAATAGCAATAACACTGGTGAGATCGATTCCTGTAGTGATTTATAAAACTTAGCTGTAAATCCATCTGATCCAGGTGCTTTCCCTAATTTTGAGTCATTTATTGCATTTTTAATCTCTTGTAGTGATATTGGGCAGTTAAGTAGTTCTTTGATTTTCTCTGTTGGTTTTGGTAATTTTAATGACTGTAGGTATTCTTTAATCCTTCTTCTGTCTTTATTTTCCTTCTTAAAAAGCTTTGCATAATATTTTAAAAATTCTCTTTTTATTCCCTTATTGTCTATTATCTCAATATTGTCCCGTATCACTTTAGTAATAAATTTATTTTCACGTTTTTTCTTTAATTGCCATGCTAAGTACTTTCCAGGTTTATTTGCACCTTCAAATGTTTTTTGTTGCAATTTTTTCAGGTTCCAGTAAGTCTCTTGATTCAAAATAGCTTTTGCTTGGTCTTGTAACAGCATCAGGAGAAGTGTTGTACAGAAACTCTAATGGGACAAACTTTGAAGCATAAGCAAAGGACTCAGCTGCAGCTCTCCTGACACCACACAAAGCTTGTGGTTAGCTTGTGGCCAGGATGTGTGCGACCTGCACAACACCTACTCACTCTTTGCCTGGCTCTAGTCAACAGTTTCGAGTCTCTCTTGATTATAAAAAGAGCATTGATCTGGCCTACCCAAGCATCTCTCTCTCTCTCTCTCTCTCTCTCTCTCCTTCCCCCCTCTGAGCTCATCTGTGGCTCCAAGTCCAGAGCTGCCACTCAGTTGTCAAGTCCTCCCCTCTACACCGGTCTGGTCAGCTCACTGGGAGCTGAGAACCACATGATTGGGACGATAGTGGGGCCAGCTGTTCGAAATCATCTCAAGACCAGAAAGAATTTGAGGGAGGAGAACGGCAGAATGATGGAAAGCCCCACGTTTACTGTGGTTTGTTTTTTTAAATGATGGTTTTAAAATCACCACAGTGCAAAAATTGCAGATGATTAAAAACAATTAAATGAATCATGGAGTTTGAAACAGAGCAAAGACATTTGTATTGTGCTGATTAAAGCAGTGATCCCCAGTGTGGTGCTCATGGGTGCCACCCTGCCCGCCAGGGGTTTCCTGGCACTTATTTGCTTCTTCAACAAAGCATCTCTTCCTCAAGGGATTTCTTCTGCTTCACTGCAGGAGGAGGAGCTGCTTCAGACAAACCCAAGAGCCATCACCTTTGTGTATACAGGGAACACCATAGCCAGGGAGAGCCAGTTTGGTGTAGTGGTTAAGTGCGCGGACTCTCATCTAGGGCCGAGGACAGACTGGCAATCTGAAGCGGGGCAGGCACGCTTCGCAAACGGAGGAAAGGAGCCCGTTCAGACATGCGCATCTGCCCGTCGGCTCCGTTGCGTACTTACCCGTCTCCCAGCCGCTTTCCTTCCGCTTTACCCGGACACCAGTTTTTCCCGGTGTTCAGGGGCCTTCCTCCGCATGCCTCCCGCTTCCAAACAGTGTGAACTGGAAGAAGCGGGAGGCATCCGGAGGAAGTGTGAACGCACCGGCAAAAAGTTTTTTGGCAGGGTATGTATCCGCATATGCGCATACAATATGCGCATATGCGGATATGCTCATATGCGCATATGCGAAAAACATCAAAGGAAAACAAAAAAGTGCAGCGGCTCGCGCGAGCCGCGCGGGCTGGCTACGTGCCAGTGTGAACCCTCCGTGGGCAGTCTGAACGCTCCGTATCGCCGCTGATCCGCATTGCTCTGGCCAGTGTGAACGGCCAGCTCCGTGAGTTTTTTCCCCCGCTCCAGTTCCCTCCGCTTTGCCTCCGCTTCAGATTGCCAGTCTGTCTTCGGCCTAGGAGAACCAGGTTTGATTCCCCACTCCTCCACTTGCACCTACTGGATGACCTTGGGCAAGCCATAGCTCTGGACCAGCTGTTCCCTCAAGGACAGCTTGGGAAAGAGCTCTCTCAGCCCCACCTACCTCACAGGGTGTCTGTTGTGGGGAGGGGAAGGGAAAAGGAGTTTGTAAGCCACTCTGAGACTCCCAAGGGAGTGAAGGGCGGGGTATAAATCCAATCTCTTCTTCTTCTTCTAATCTGGGAGAACCGGGTTTGATTCCCTACACCTCCACATGCAGCCAGCTGGGTGACCTTGGGCAAGCCACAGTTTTCTCAAGGGCAGTTCTCAAAAGAGCTCTCTCAGCCCCACCTACCTAACAGGGTGTCTGTGGGGGGGAGAGGAAGGGAAGGAGATTGTAAGCCACTCTGAGACTTCGAGTGAAGGGCAGGGTATAAATCCAGCAGCAGCAACAACAACTTCTTCTTCTTCTTCTTCCTGTCTCCACTATAGGAGAATGCCCTGCATGGTTTGGGACTGGCCTCAGCACACCTTGGCAGCCATTTTGGGATTCCCCCTGATGGCAACTCTTTTGTGCTGGTGTCTACTCCCTGTCTTCAAATTTCTACAAGTCATCAGCACTGTGCATTCCTGGAACCAAGAATACTTCTCTTCTTTACATTAAAAAACCCACAAAGCTTCCAACAGACTTTACTTCAAGTTCTTCCTTCTAGAAGTGTCATTGCTGCTTCCAGCACCCTGATGGCCAGTGTGGAGTTGCGCTAAGTGCTAAGTGTGAAATAACTCTTAATTCTCTGGCAACTAAAACTTGCACATGGAAGCAGGGTTAGAAATGATGAGCATCTGCTGTTTCCTTCTACCAATTACCAAGTCAGACTATTGGTCCTTCCCATCAACTCCTACAACCTACTCCAAAGCCATGTTCAGGCATTGGAGATGTTCAGACATTAGCTTTGAGCTAATGCAATAAAACAAATTAATTGAAAACACCTACAGTCTTTGTACATGATACAATGCAATTAAGTTTGTCTGTGGCCAAAGGCTATTACAACCTGACACATGTGATACAACTACAAATATTAGTATTAAATCAAGCTAACAAAAGAGTCTAAATCAAATAAAAATGTTGCCCTCTTTGGATACGAGTCGTATCCAAAGAGGGCTAGAGTCGTATCCAAAGAGGGCAACATTTTTATTTGATTTATACTCTTAAAGACTCACAAAATTTGTGGCAGGGTAGGAGCTTTCATGAGTCATTGCTCACAACTTCAGATGTTGTAAGTGAGTGGGGTCCACGAAAGCGTATCCCCTGCCACAAATTTTGTTAGTCTTTTAAGGATGCTACTGGACTCTCATTCTTTTCTACTGCTACAGGCAGACTAACATGGCTACCCATCTTGACCTAATTCTGTAGGATACAAATGAATCAGTATTTGACAGAGAAAACAAGCAGCTTCTCCAAATACCCTCTAGCCAAACATCCACAGAAGCCTTAAATACATGAGAGCATACACATCTTGGTTTGCATGCATGAGTGAGACCCTTATTTCTGCAGCAGTCCCAGTGCCCATTCTGCAGGTGTTTGGCTAAGTCAGATGTCTGGGGCAAAGTCAGAGAGTGTGATCCCACTCTTCTCCATTAATGCTTTGAACACATGCATAGCAAAGGACTGAAGCACGGTCTACACATGCGGTGGAATGAAGTGAGTTCGAGGTGGTAGCAGTTTCAATGGAAGAATGGACTGTACTACTTCAGACTACAGGTTTGTGTAATCACACATTTGTAAATGGAAACAGTTCCTTGTAAGTAGAATCATAGTACAGTAGGACCGATTCCCCCCAAACAGCTGTGCTGCCCTCTCTCTTCAGTTTCCCCGGTTGCTTTCGTCAATTTCACACTCTTCGCTGTGAGGCCGCACTTAGACCCGCATCTTCCTCCGATTTCCCCAGCGTATTCTCAATCTCAAAAAACAAGGATCGAGAAGGCACGGAGGAAATCAGGGGAGATATGGGTCAAAATGCAGCCGCACAGCGAAGAGTGTGAAATTGACGAAAGCGACCAGGGCAAGCAGAAGAGAGAGGGCGGCACAGCTGCTTGTGGGGAATCGGTTTTGGAGTCAGACTAGACTACAGCCTTCGCTCTGATGGGCTAGATTTTTCATATCCAATGCATTTTATAAGAAGCGTGCAAAAATGGCATTCCCCACCTGAAGTGGTACAGTCCACACATCCATGTCAGGATTCTACCAAAGGGTTGCCAGCTCCATTTCCAGAATATTTGGGGGTGAGATTTGGGGAAGGCAGGGCTTGGGAAGGGAACAAAACCTCAGCAGAGTATAATGGCACAGAGCCCACTCTCCAAAGCAGCCGTTGTCTTCAGGGGAACTGATCTCTGTTGTCTGGAGATCAGTTGTAATTCTGGGAGATCTCCAGGCCCCACCAGGAGGTTGGCAACTCTATTCTATTACCTCATTTTGCTTTCTGGCTAGACTAGGCTTTAGTAAAAGGTCTTTTCTAGTCCTGCTATCTTAAATCCTGTTAACAGGATTCACATTATTTCCTGGCTCTCCCTTCCTATCTGTTTCCTCTTTTCCCTCTCCACCCTACCTCTGAAGCTCCCCTGTGAAAACCAGAGTTTAAGGGTAATTTTGAATTTCTCATAAATGCAGTCTCCGTTTCACAACTCCTTTGTACAATTTAAAATGTGTGATTCTTTATTTGCTGGCTGTTTTTTCTCTTTCATTTAACTTTCTCCATAAAACATGAACATTTTTCATTGCATGTCTATTATCTGGCATATGTCTATGTATAAATGCTTATTTCAGTTATGCATATAGATACCATATAAATTACAAATAAAAACCATACAACTTGCACACACAGTGCCAACAAAATTTCAGAACCAACAGCTAAATGCAGAGAAACAGAACCTTTGGCAAAAGTATAATGGTTAAAGTGCTGGACTAGGATCTGGGAGACACGAGTTCGACCCCCCCCCCCCCCCCCCCCAGTGCCATGGACGCTTGTTGGGTAACCTCGGGGCAATGACTCTTTCTCAGACTAACCTGGCTCTCAAGGATGTTGAGAAAGTAAAATGGAAAAGGGAGACCACTGCATCACATCCTTTGAGAAATGGCAGGATAAAAATCAGGGCCTCCCCAAGGATGTTTGGTCTCCCAGGTGAATGATTTCACCCCTCCGTGTGTCAAGGAAGCTGCCCCGACTCAGGTCGCCCTTACTGCTGGTGAGGCTGTGGCTTCTTGCTGTGCCCTCTCCTCCACCAACAAGTGTTGAAGCTTGTGCCCACAATTAGGGTTGCCACTCTCCAGGTGGCACCTGGAGACCTGCTATTATGATTGATCTCCAAACAACCACTGTCAGTTTGCTTGGAGAAAATGGCTGCTTTGGAGGGTGGACTCTATGGCATTATACCCTCCCCTCCAAACCCCGCCCTCCAAAGGCTCCCCAATCTCCAGGTATTTCCCAACCTAGAGCTGTCTATGTCTATGGTGCTTCCCATGTACATCAGGCCTGGACTGGTGACACGGGAAGCCCCCCTTGCTGCCCTTTGCCTTGGACAATGGTGCTGGTATGCCCGCCAATCCCAGCCCAGTGGTGAAGGGAGGTCCTACTCACTGCCCACGCGCATTCATGCATTGCACTGCATGTGGTCCGCCTATCCATTTATAGGGATGCCATCATCCAGGTGGGACCTGGGGATCCCCTGGAATTACAGCTCATCTCCAGACTACAGAGATCAGTTCCTCTGGAGAAAATGGATGCTTTGGAGGGTGGACTCTGTGGCACTGTACCCCACTGAAGTCCCCATCCTTCTCAGGCTTCATCCCCAAATCTCCAGGAGTTTCCCAACCTCGGTCTGGTAACCCTACCCCCTCTCCCCTGCTGGTGGCTGGGGGGAATTGGCAACCTTAAGTAGGCATCAGGGCCTATTGGTACCTTCCCACCCCTGGCACTCTAGCTAGGGTTGCCAGCTCTGTGTTGGGAAATTCCTGGAGATTTTGGAGGTAGAGCCCGTGGAGGGTGGGATTTGGGGAGGGGAGGGACTTCAGCAGGGTACAATGCCACAGAGTCCATCCTCGAAAGCAAGCATTTTCTCCAGGGGAACAGATCTCTTTTTTTTTCTCTGGAGATCAGTTGCAATAAAAGGACATCTCCAGGAACCACCTGGATGATGACAACCCTAATGCAGGCAATCACCTAGACACACCTAATGGATGAGCTGTCCCTGATAAAAAAACGTACTACATAAAAGCAGAAACAAATTTCAAAAGAAAGGAAATGGGCACGAATTGCTTGTTCCTATCTAAAAGAGCAGAGGTTATCACCTATCACCATAGTTATTTTGCTGTCGTCATAATAATAATAATAATGATGATAGGCATTTGATACAGAGCTTCAGACAGTCCAAAACTTTTGGCAGAGGGGGTCAGTCATCTGCCAAACATTTTCTCATTTGGACACTGAATTCACAGTTGATACAGCGGAACAAACTGCCAAAAAGATAATACCTTGCCAAGCATTTGTGTTGTTCTGCTGCTCTTCCTCACCCTTTTGTTCCTTTGGCTGCCCCTTTTTTACAGTGCCATTTCCATTCTTCTCCTTTGCCCTCACTGCCCATTGGCTCACCTTGTCTTTGAACCTGACCTGATGTGGTGACTTGGTGTGTGGTTTTGTTGAGAATGCCATGTCTGATGTAATGATTGCGTTGCCGAGTTCCTTCCTGGCTGCCTGACTGTGGGGGGAGGGCATTACAGACTCCAGTCCATAAACTCTTGTGGGTTGCTATCAAAGTTTGATTGAACAGTAATGTCTAGGAAAATGAAGTCAAGGGCAGTGAGGGCAAATAAGGGCAAATAAAACAGTTCTGATAAGAACAGCATAAAAAAAAGCATAAATGTGTTCACTACTAATACAAAAAATCATTTTAAAGATTAGGAGTCTTTTTGATACTCATGAGAAAGTGCATGAAACAAGATTTTGGCTTTCCTTGATTGATATTATTAGCCTCCTGTGCCAGATCGTGAGGGGTGAAGTTGAGACTGGGAAGCAGGGCATGAATTGTCATCAGCAGTATTGCCACTGTAATGGCTCCTGTCTTCTCTGTGATGTCACAATTGTCGCTTGTGATCTTGAAGTCATGACATATCCATGGGAGGACTTTGTGATAATTAACTGCTTCCAAAAGTCTCATGTCGAAATTTCCCTCCAGATGCTGGCGTTCTAAATTACCTCATCTTGTTTCCAAAGAGGAACTGATGCATTAGGCATCCCAAATGACTCCATCTTTGATTTCCAAATTTTGTACATGCACCATTTGTCATAGTTTTTAATCCCCATGTAGGTTTTCCTCTCATCCTGCTTTACCGATGGACACTCTTAAGGAGCAGTCTTGACGTAATGGCATGCACTGTTCTATCAATGTTGTTTTTTACGCATTAGTAAAACATAAGAAAAAAAGAACCTTAATACAAACCAAACGTATGAAGGCATCAAAACAGTATTCTACCAATGTTCCCAGATATAACAGTTGGATGTGTGTGTGTAAGGGGGGATGAACAGAAGAAACTGAGAACTGTAGTGTTGGACTGGATGGGCCATTGGCCTGATCCAACATTGGCTTCTCTTATGTTCTTATGTAGGAAATGGAATATTCCAGAATAAATTTTAGAAATTCTCTAAATTAAATCAGAATTATAAATTAAGTGAAATACAGTGCAGAGGAAAATGTGGAACAGAACAGGGGAAAGCGACTCATCATGAAGTCTTCACATTTCTTGTGCTCTACCAGTTTGAAAATATATTCACCAGGGTGGTTCTTTGTGGCTGTCAACCTGACCTAGTTTCCTGCTGAATTTCACGTTAAAATAATTGTGGAGTTCAGCACAGCTGAACTGTCCAGTAGAATGTGGATCACCAGTGGTCCTTGGCCTAGTCTCCAGAAGAAGTAGTTGCCAACTTCCAGGTGGCACATGGAGATCTCCCACTACTACAATTGATCTCCAGATGACCAAGATCAGTTCTCCTGGAGAAAATGGCTGCTGGGGGAGGGGTGGGGGGGGTAGACTCTATGTCATTATACCTTGCTGAGGTCCCTTCCCACCCCCAAACCCTGCCCTCTCCAGGCTCCACCCCTCAAATCTCCAAGTATTTCCCAACCCAGAGATGGCAACCCGAAGAAGAGGTGCACCCAAATGAAGATGATTCTGGACTGTGCCCCCAGAATAGTGACTGACAGAGACTTGGAGCATGTGCAGAGTGTGTTTTGCTGGCCTCTCTTAGTAACCATGTCTAATATTGTTTTATAAGAGAGTCCTTGGGGGTGCTGTGAACAATGATGACAGTGGTGTGTGGGATTGCGTGGGAAGCCTGGTTAAGAAGCTAATTGCTTCTCAGTGTATCACCTTACGCTTGTTCCATAACATCAAATCCCTCCTTTCTCGCTGCCCCCCCTCCATTTTGGGGCTGCTGCTGAAGCAAAGGCCTACAGTTGATTTCAATTTAAGCACATCATTTGGGGATAATATTATTGTTTCTTTTGTGCTTAAATTTTGTTTTGTTTTGTTTTGCTGCTACCCTGGACAGTACAATCTCTTGTTCCCATAGCAACCCAACATGGCTTCCTCTCCCCCCCAGTACCTGATGAAAGCTCTTGTTAGAAACAAGTGAAGGAAACACAGACCCTCTCACGTTTCACAGATGGAGGCAGGAACCGGCTTGCAACCCTGCCATTTTCATAACAAGGATCACAGTTGGTATTCCACCCCTCCCCTCCCTTCTTAAACATCACATAAGGTTCTTCCTGGCCAGCTGCATTCAGTTCTTCTTCAGTATACTGACCACTTTTGCTTTAAAAGCCAAGATGGTCTGTGAGCTGTTGGTTAAACAGGTGCTAGAAAAAAATTTTATCTTACAACATTTCAATAGTCTTGTCATGGATAGTGGAGATGCCAGCCTCCAGGTGGGGCCAGGAATTACAGCTCACCTTCAGCCTACAGAGATAAGTTCCCCTGGAGAACATGGATGCTTTGGAGGGTGGACAATGTGGCATTGTACCCCTCTGAGGGTTCTGTCCTCCCCAGGCTCCACCCCCAGGTCTCCTGGGGTTTTCCAGTCTGGATCTGGCAAACCTACCCTCCCGTCGGTTGCCATGGGGACTTGTAAACCCCCCATGGGTAGGAAGCCAGGTGCTGTTCCAGGGTTGCCAAATCTGGTTTGGAAAATTTCTAGAGATTTGGGGGGGGGGGGGTTGAGCTTGGGGTGGTGGTGGTGGTGGTGAGGGGAAGGACCTCAGCAGGATATAATGCCACAGAGCCATTTTCTCCGGGGAACTGATCTCTGCAGATTGGCAATCAGTTGTAATTCCAGAAGGTCTCAAGGCCACACTTGGATGTTTGCAGCTCTAGGTATCACACCATTCTTGGATTTAGCAGAAAATATCATAAAGTTTCCACTGAATCCTAGAGTGGTGTGACATCATGTCCATGTTATAGGGTTGCCAGTCCTGGCCTGGAAGCCAGTGGAAGATGGGGAGAGTCAAGTACTTACTGTGTGTGGAGGGGGTGGCAATCCTTCCCACTGTGGAATGATGTCACTTCTGGAATGAACAGGAAGTGCCAATATCACACCAGGGTGATGTCCTAACACTAACCCCAATAATGTATTGTTTCCATTGAGTTTCTGGGTGAGTACTAGAGCATTGCTTTGGTGCAACGCTGGTACTTCCAGGTCATGCCAGAAGTGATGTCATCAAATGGCGACAGAGATTGCTGCCCCCCGTTTTGCCGGTCTGCTTCCACCCTTCAACCAGATGAGCATTGGTGGGGATCAGCAACAATTTGTTTGTTCACCATTAGTGGGCACTCAGTAGGCCTACATGCTCACCCTGGAGATGATGTCATATCGATATGCTGATACCACCCCATGTTCCCAGCTCCCCAGTCTCCCACCAGTTACCAACTAAATGTAAAGGTAAAGGTTTCCCTTGCTTGAAAGCCAGTTGAATCCAACTGTAGGGGACAGTGCTCGTCTCCATTCCTAAGCCGAAGATCCAGCGCTGTCCGAAGACTTCTCCAAGGTCAAGTGACCGGCATGACTAGATGCCGAGGCGCACGGAACGCTGTTACCTTCCCAATGAAGTGGTACCTATTTATCTACTTGCAATGTCTTGCTTTCGAACTGCTAGGCTGGCAGGAGCTGGGGCCAGAGACGGGAGCTCACTCCATCATGTGGCACTTGGGTCTCAAACTGCTGAACTACTGATCTTCCGGTCTGCAGCTCAGCGTCTTAACCACTGAGCCAATCTAAGTCCTTGGCATGTCACACTCTAACCCTGGCTGAATATAGCCTACGTGATGGGAGTCCAGACCCACCCCAGAATCCACCACCAGCTTCTGATTAATTCCGGTAACATCTCGATTCATAATTGTACTGTGATGTTCAGGGGGCCTGGTTCATCTGGTGTCTGCAGCGCTGAACGTTATCTATTCTGTTTCTTTCTGTCATTCTCTGTTCTCAGTGTTCTCATAAGTTCATTTCTCCCCTCTTTTTATCAGCAGGCACATGCCATTCCCTTTCCCACTATCTTTCGGAACTCAGTTCTTCTTTAGCAAAGGTCCTTTGGCACCATAAAGAATATATTGTGGCACCAGCTTTTGTGGGTTCTTTGTCGAATGTGTGACATTCCCATGTACGTCTGCTCCGAAGTTCCCCTGCATCTCAATCCTATGGACGTTTACTTGGAAGTAAGTCCCACTGTATTCGATGACCTGGCTTCCTCTGGGCCATAATTCTGCTCCCTGCAGTGGAAGAAAAAGGAAGCAAATCTACATATGCTTATATATTTATCACTGTTATGTGCACATCTGTAGATCACTAACTCAGAGGGACATGATGCAATCTGTACAATCTGAAATGCATTGTGCTGGAATGAACCACACCAGCCTCCCTCCCCATTTGCAATTCCATCTCTGTGCACACTGGAAACCGAGGAGTTTGTGCAATCGTGTTTATATCGGCCCCTGCCAAGGTTATACATAAACGAAATAGGATAGCCGCAAATGAATTATGCAAGCATCCCACATTATCACGCTTGTAAATCTAGGAATGTGCACTGAACCAAAAGTCTTGTTTGGATTTAAGGATCTGTGAATAGCTCTGCTAAACCAGACCAATAGGACATCTAGATTGGCACCCTGTTTCATGCAATGGCCAACCACATGCCCTGGGATGCCTACAAAGAGGAGGAGGTGGAGATTAGATTTATACCCCACACTTCGCTACCCGAAGGAGTCTCAGAGTGGATTGCAATCCCTTTCCCTTCCCCTCCCCGCAACAGACCCCCTGTGAGCAATGCTCCCTCTAAGTTGTGGAGTCTTGTGAGCAAAAATTCTACTTTGTGAGCTACTGGCATTAAAGTTGTGAGCGAGCAATTTGGCTACTACATGAATTGGTTTGCTCTGGAGCCATCCTTCCAGAGATAAGACAAACATGTGTGAGCCGGAGGCTAAGAAACTGTGAGCTAGCTCACACTAACTCAGCTTAGAGGGAACACTGCCTGTGAGGTAGGTGGGGCTGAGAGAGCTCTTTCAAGAATTGCCTTTGATAGAACAGCTCTGAAAAAACTTATGACTGACCCAAGGTCACACCAGCAGCTGCATGTGGAGGAGTGGGGAATCAAACCCTGTTCTCTCATATTACAGTCCACGCTCCTAACCACTACACCAAACTGGTGTTGACCTGATTTGGCCCCCTGCAATTGTTATTAATAGGCTTACTGCTTTACAACATGGAGGTTCCATTTAGTCATCTTGGCTGCTAGCCACTGAGGGACCTGTCCTCCATGAATCTATCTACTCCCCTTTATAGACATTTTAGTGGCTGCCACTGCATCCTGTGGCAGTGAATTTCATGAGTTAACTACTCATTGAGTTAAGAAGGATTTCTTTTTTTGTCTGTCCTGCTTGTATGACCTATCCATTCCACGAGTGCCCATAAGCTCTAGTATTACAGGACTTTTCATATTACAAGAGAGGACGAAAAAGCTCTCTGTGGCCACTTCTTCCACTCCAGGCATAATTATAATAATAACCACAGTCCTCTTTGTCGAAACTAAAAAGACTTTAGCCTTTTCTTATAGGGAAGTAGCTCTGACCCCTTGTCCATTTTTGCTTGCCCTTTTCTTCACCTTTCCCAGTTGTACAATATGATTTCTGAAACACATCAAACAGAATAACACACGATATTCGAATTCGATCTGACATTTCAAGAGGAGACTTACTACGTAGGGGTCTCTGTGTGCCTTATTACAGTGTCACTTAGCACCCTTCAGTGGCTGCCAAGCCCCAGATCTGTATAATTGCACGCATGTTCACTCTTGTAATCCCTCGCGGGAATGGTCTGCAACCTTCCCCCAATTTTTAAAACTTTAACACAACTAAAATGTGTCTCAGGCCTTGTTACAACACAGACATTCTGCCACTCCACCCACACTAAAAAACATAAAAGGAAAGGCAGGCATATTATCCTGATAAATTTGCACATGGATATCCTTTGCAGTTGGAAAGCTACTCAACACTACTCATCACACACATTCATTCACGTCCATGTGCAGCTTGGAATGCATAGGGGGGGCATCATAAGGGTGATAATGATTCTGGGGCCCCATTCTGGACTTTTGTCCAGGACCCCAGAATCACCAAGAAAGCCTCTGGAAAAGAACTACCATTAAAATTCTGCACATCTATATCCATGCACAGCTTGGGACGTGCTTCTGTTTCTCCAGTTGATCCAAAGCCGGCGGTCAGGATGGACTGATCATATAGCAAAGGTAACCTCTTGAGCAACCCAGTCCTAAGAAGTACCCAGATGATGCAACGTGTTAAAAAGTGTTTTAAAACCACACAGCCACACTTATTTGACCAGAGATGATCCTCGTTCTTCTTCTCGCACTGTATTTATCTTGGCGGCACAGGATGCTCGCCGTCAACAGAGCCAACTGTGATCTGGGTCGTGATAAGTGCAAGACAGCTGTTGAGGGCCAAGGCTGATTTTTTTT
Organism: Lepidodactylus listeri; assembly: GCA_029233225.1. Classification (NCBI taxonomy): domain Eukaryota; kingdom Metazoa; phylum Chordata; class Lepidosauria; order Squamata; family Gekkonidae; genus Lepidodactylus; species Lepidodactylus listeri. The sequence goes on from JARCFY010000014.1 coordinate 60,473,536, forward strand.
CTTTGCAGTGAACAGCTGTTTGTGCCTGAGTCATGGGGACCTGAGGACAACCCCCCTTCTTGTCCCAAATCTCTCTTCCAAGTGCTGTTTTGTTTGGAGCTTCTATTTCTCGCATGAAATTGAACAGGCAGAAGAGCCTTTCAGATGTGACTCCTCAAAGGGAGGTGCCTATTATATCCTTTGGGATTGGGAGAGTATTCATATTTACATGCCAGTTTGGCGTAGTGGTTAAGAGCACAGACTCTAATCTGGGAGAACCGGGTTTGATTCCCCACTCCTCCACATGCAGCTGCTGGTGTGACCTTGGGTCAGTCACGAGTTCTTTCAGAGCTGTTCTCTCAGTCCTCTAAGGAACTCTCTCAGCCTCACCTACATCACAGGGTGTCTGTTGTGGGGAGGGGGAGGGAAAGGAGATGGTAAGCCACTCTGAGATTCCTTCCGGTAGTGAAGGGCGGGGTATAGATCCAATCTCTTCTTCTTCTCCTTCTTCTTCTACATTGACATCCTATTTTATTCTTCTGAGTCCAGTTTGGCCTCAAAAGTGTACCCCACCGATAGCAAGTTCTCAAGAGGTCAAGGAGAATTCTTTCCACTGGCGTGGGTCCTATCTAGCAAGGCTGGTTCCAGATTTTGGGAACTCTGGGCAGACAGTGCCCCCCTCTGCCCACCACCAGGGCCCCTCTCATCAGCCCCATAGCCAGGATTTTGTGGTTTGTGGGGCAATTTTTTTTCTGGTGGGGCTGAAGCTCTCAGAGCAGAAAGAAAAGCCATTTAGCCAAGAGAAAGCTCTCAGCTGCTGCAAGTTAATCACTTCTGCCAGCCTAAGCAACAATTCTGATAACAAGCTGGCAGGTGGGAGTGATGACTTCTATAGTCAAGAAAGCTAACAGACAAACAAAACTCTTTTCAAGGAGACCATGTTTCTTGACACAGAGTAAGAAGAGATCCTAGAGGTCACCTACTCCAACCCCCTTGCTCAGTGCAGGAATTAGTCAACTACAGCTCCCCATTCTGCTTAAAGCAGTGCATACCTTTTTTTAAAAAAAATCTTTAAAAATAATTGAAAAAAGCATATACAGGAGACATTCTTGTGGGGCTGTGCCTTTAAGAGAGGGGGCAGAGCCCCCCCAAAACCCCCCATAGCCGCAGGCCTGCCTCTCATGCCCTTCCTTCACACCTGCAAGCCTTCCCACCTGCCCATGCATCCCTGAGAGCCAGTTTGGTGTAGTGGTTAGGAGCACGGACTCTAAACTGGGGGAACCGCGTTTGATTCCCCACTCCTCCACATGCAGCTGCTGGTGTAACCTTAGGTCAGTTATAAGTTCTCTCAGAGCTGTTCTCTCCAGGGCAGTGCTTGGGAGAGCCCTCTCAGCCCCATTTACCTCACCGGGGTGTGTTGTAGGGAGGGGAAGGGAATGGAGATTGTAAACTGCTCTGAGACTCCTTTGGGTAGTGAAGGGCGGGGTATAAATCCAATCTCCTCCTTGTCCTCCTCCTCCTGCTTGCAAGTCCTCTCACCACCCATGCTCGGTTCCCTGCACCACCTGCACACCCCAAGGGTACTGGCTAGTGTATGTAGCTGGGAGTGCCAGGAGTACCAGCATTGTGCACCACCCACATGGCCTTCCTCAATGACTCTGGGCAGCTGGGAGCATGGGCACAGGCAGATGGCATGGAAAGTGGGTGGGTGGGTGGGTGGGTGGGGGAGTCAAAAGTCCCGGGCCCTGGCAGCTGCCCCACCTCAGGGCATGCTGATGTCACCCCATCAGTGAAAATGATTCACAGTGATGTCCCACTAAAAGCAACAGCAGCCCATGGGGTTCCCCCTTTCCAACCAAGTCTGAGATGGATCAAAAACCATCGTAAAATAAAACAAGCCATTAAAAGCAAGAAACAGATTGCAAATATCGGGGAGCTGGGGGGCAGAAACGTCAGCAGAAAAATAAAACAGCCTCGTTTTGCAAGGAACTGACGGAAAAGAGATAAAACCAGAGTACAAAACCAGAGTCATCTAAAGGGGGGGGGGGGGGGGCAACAAAAATAAACAAGGCAATGGACTTAACAAAACACAGCCTGAATTTGAAAAATGTCCTTTTTTGTCATCTGAATTACAATATAAATGGTTCCAGGCAAACATCTGGGAGAAGAGGCCTGTTCTACAATGGGACCATCATGAGATGGTCACCAGCCCAGCCCAGCCTATCTCTGCTGACAGTTTGGGGCAGCGGAGCAAATCTTCAAACTGTGTGGAAGGAGAGAGCCAGTTTGGTGTAGTGGTTAAGTGCGCGGACTCTAATCTGGGAGAACCAGGTTTGATTCCCCACTCCTCCACTTGCACCTGGCTGGATGACCCTGGGCAAGCCGTAGCTCTGTACCAGCTGTTCCCTCAAGGACAGCTTGGGAAAGAGCTCTCTCAGCCCCACCTACCTCACAGGGTGTCTGTTGTGGGGAGGGGAAGGGAAAGGAGTTTGTAAGCCGCTCTGAGACTCCCTTGGGGAGTGGAGGGCGGGGTATAAATCCAATCTCTTCTTCTTCTTCTTCATTTCGTGGGTTTGTGATTAACACATTTCCTTGGGTTCCATGGAATTTTAACTGAAAACAGGAGAAGGGAAAAAACCTAACTCAAAGCAAATTGAATTGAATACCTAGAGGTTAAGAAAACATAAGTATGCAGGACAAATAATGCTGTCAGGATTTAAAAATTAACAGGTATTAACACCTCTATGAAAATACATGTACTTATTACACAGTTGGTTAAAAACAGATATTGGCCTTGACAATAGCTTCAAGTATCACTGACAAACTATAATAATATCCAGAAGTGACAAACATTGACCCTGACCAAATGCATTTCAGCCCAAATTGACCTTCCCCAGTGGTCAAACAAACAACATCACAACCTGGCTCCTAATAATATACCATTCATTCATCATAAACTGATCAAAATAAAGACTGATTCAGGTGGGTAGCCATGTTGGTCTGAAGCAACAGAACAAAGTTTGAGTCCAGTGGCATCTTTAAGACCAACAAAGTTTAATTCTGGGTATCAGCTTTCCTGTGCATGCACACTTCTTCAGATATATTGTCAATTTCAATTTCCAGCCGAACTCCTTCACCACGCGTAGCTTTTTGAATTGAAAAGCCTGTTTGGCTAGAGGGCTTTTAAAGAAGCAATCAAAATCGGAAATCACTCACAGTGGGACCGTAAAATCGAAAGCAACGGATTAGCTAATAACCTGTGCTCTGAAAAACCCTCACGCTCCAGCCCCAGACTATGCACTCTAGCAAATAAACGTGGGTTGTTGTTAAACTTCACCAGCTGCACGGCTGTTTTCCACTGGGCCCAGGGCAAAGCTTTAAGGGGCCATGGGGCCGAGGAAATGTTTCCATTGTTTCATAATTGGGGCAAAGTGTAGGAGTCTTTGCAATGCAGATGTGGATTATGAACTGGAACCTTCTTGGTATAATTTTTTTTCCAAAGCCCACATATAGCTCACGCTCCAAAATGTAGCAATCCTATTTTTGTTTTTAAAGAGAAAAACAACCATTAATGAATTTGTGTTTCAGTAAGAGGGTATAGGTAGGGAAGGTAGCATCAATTTTGGTCCTTTCCACACTTGGATCTCATCCCTGGTTTTATCAGAGTTCAACTCAGGACACAATACCTTGCATTTACCCATGGTTATAACAGCATCCGTTTATCCCGGGACAAGTGTGGGGCCAAACTGGGGTGACCTCAGTGTAATATGGAAACAAAAAATACCCCGAGATAATTACAGGGGTGAACTTGTGTGTAGTATAGAATGTAAGTTTGGGGACAGGGCTGAACCAGGATTTAAGGTCTAGTGCGGAAAGGATCTATGTTAGATCTTGGAACCGAAGCAGGGTCAGCCCTGGTTAGTACTTGGATGGGAGACCTCCAAGGAAGGCTCTGCAGAGGAAAAGACTGGCAAACTGCTTCTGCTTCTCACTTGCTTGGAAGCCCCTTTGCTGGGGTTGCCATAAGTCAGCCGCAGGGTGGCTGTTCTGGCTGGACGGGACTTTGCCTAGTGTCTCCTTCTGGCCTTCGCTTCTCCCAAGACAGGGTGAAAGGTGAAATGCCAGGGCATAATGGATCCAGTCTGGCATTGCGTGGAAGCCTCAGAGGGTAGAGAAAAATGGGCAATGCCCACTCATGCCAGAGTCTGGGCACAAGTCACACTTTCAAAGCTAACTCCAGCCCACGGAGGCTGGCCGCCTGAAAATGAAACCATTGAAGTCCAGTCCCCACCCCCACCCCCCGCAGTCACATTAATGGATGGCTGCAATTGCATGCAGTCCCACGCTGTGTCCTGGGAATAAAAGAGGCTTCATTGTGGAGTGGCATGGGAGGCTAAGAGCTGGGGAATCTGCACGCGGGCCAGTGGCATGCTTTGAGAAACAAACGCATCCAGCATTGGAGAATCAGATGTCAAAAAATTCAGTGTTGATACTGATAGGCTTTTCTTTGAACAGCCGCCAAAATCTTTGCAAAAATTGTTACATTTAGGGTCATAAAATGGACACAGGGAGACTGTTCAGAACAATGTGGAAAGGATTAGCATAAATTGCATGCAAGACTCACGTGGGCCAGAATGTTCATCTGCCTAATGAATGCTGTTTGGCCTCTTTCCCTTTGCATTAAAAGAGGAGGAGGGGCATTTTGAATGGAACAGAGCATTCTGGCCAACAGTAGGTTTCCACACTCACGTTAACCCTTAATTGTGTGCGTGACTTGCAGTTTTCCCCCCATACAAGTTCACATTAACTGAGAGAATCACAGTAAGGTGGAAGTCCATCCAGCAGTGGGATGCAAGTAGGGTTGCCAACCTCCAGGTAGTGGGGCTGGAGATCTTCTGTTATTACAACTGACCTCCATGCAACAGAGATCAGTTCACCTGGTGACAATGGCTGCTTTGGAAGATGGACTCTATTCCGTTATACTACACTGAAGCCCCTCCACTCCTCAAACCTCACCCTCCTCAGGTTCCACCCCCAGAACAGGGATTTCCCAATCCAGAGCTGGCAACTCTAGATGCAGGTTGTAGTTCCAGGTAAAAGGTTCTAGATAGCAGGCTCTGCAGGACCTTGGAGAGCTCTTGGGGAATGGAGACATTGATCCTACAAGGTACAAAGCTCACTTGAGGCTTTATATGCCCATAACGTATACGGGCAGGGCCTAAGGGCGACGATTGTCCTGTCCTTCAAAAGAATTTTAGGGCTGGGGAACAGCCTGGTAATGGTGCATATATTGGACTATTTTTAGTGGGGGCCATCAGTCTTCTCCAGTAGGTGTTGTAAGAGGGCCAATTCAGAATCTTCTCTTGGATGACTTGCAACTCCCCGATTCACAATCAGGTAACTCCTCTTCCTTCAGAGGAAGATCTCCAGAGATTTCCAGTAAGACGTCTTGATCTGGTGGATTTGGAGGCTTTGAAATCTCCTGGGTGGTGGATCCTGTCTCAAGGTCATTTTCAGACAGTTCACTTGGGAAAAGGATCGAGTCACAATATATGCCGAATCAGATATGGCCCACCTGGCCCGTGAGGCCGTGTCTGGGCAGGGGAGCATGGAACAGCTTCACATCAGTTGTAGCAGGATAAGATACCCCTGGGAATCCTGCTCCAGCTCCAAGAAGCTGCTGCCAGCACTATCACTGTTCCCTAAGAAGCCCGAGCAGGTTGAGTGGCCAAGCGGTGGTGGTGGTACCGGAGGCAGCTGCACAGAAATGGACGTTGCAGAAATGGACGTGTCCTCTCCTGCTGGAACTGATCCAGGGCCAGCCATTCCAGCTTGGCTTAGCCACCGCCTGATGTCTGACTGTTGAGGCTGTTGAGACTGTGGAGACTGTTGAGATGACACCACTCTGAACAGCCAGAAAAGGAAGGCCGATATCGCTAACAGGTTTGACCAATGCGAAGGTGTCATAAGGCCTGCCAATCACAGAGGCCGATGGTTTCCATATTTCCATTCTATTTCACGCCTGAAGAGGGCTCCAAGCACACACCATCCACTAGCCTCCATTCCAGGCCAGAATGTACTCCTACTGGTGTTAAATCCTCTGATGCCTCACATCATAGCCCTGGAGCCCCTGACAGTTGTCCCATCTCCCCCACAAGGCCAGATAACAGTGATGCTGATTCTGTGGACTGAGGCAGATCACGAGAGGGAGGGCAGGAAGGGTTGCATCAGTGCTTGGTTCCCGAGGCCCTTTCTTACATGCCCAGGGAAATGCTGATCACCACTTTGGGGTCAGGAAGCAATTTTTTTCCATGCCAATTTGGCTGGAGATCCTGAAGGGTTTTTTTTATCATCTTCTGGACATGGAACAGTGGTTACTGTGGGTGTGGAGGGGAAGGTATTTGTCAATTTCCTGCACTGTGCAGGGGATTGGACTAGATGACCCCGGAGGTCCCTTCCAACTCTATGATTCTATGATCATCTGCTGCAGAAAATGGCAGTTCTGGAGGGTGAATTCGGCAGTGTCACATCCGCGCTCCCTAGGCTCCACCCCCAAAACTCCAGCAATTTCCTAACCCAGAGTTAGCAATCCTACAATAATCTGTTTATTCAGTGAAAGGCTTTTATTGTCGTTGATCTTCTCCTTGCTCTAAAATAAGAACAACATTGAATTGAGAACCGCCTGTGTAAATGAAAGAAAAGGAGAGTTGGTCAGTGACTGAGACCCCAAACTGCAAGAGGCACTCGACTCCATTCCAGGGAAGAATGCACCCTGGTGGTATTAAATCACCTCCAAAGGAAGAGACTCGAGAGTGTTTATTAGCAGCCATAACCTTAATCAACTCACACTCAGAGAAATATAAAGGAAACCCCCCCATCCCCCACCGCCGCCTCCAAAGCCAAATAAAGGAGGGGACGGGACTTCTCTTCAGCCTCTTCAAGTCAAGTGTATTGGGTTCTAAAAATACCCCTAATTCTTGGGAAGCCGCCAAGGCCTAGGAGGACAAAGCCAGAGGATCCATTGCATGCCGCCCCACGTCCCTCTCCAGACACAACACCTGATGCCTGAAAAGGAAGGCGGTTCTCAGAATGCATTTGGACGGTTGCCCGATGCTGTGTGCTTTGGAGGCTTTCAGAGATCATTTGAAACCACGCAAAGTGGTAGTCATGTCAGGGGAAGGGGAGGAGAGAAATCCTCGGCTAGCACAGAGATGACTAGGAACGGTGAGATGTGAGTGTGGGAGGAGGGGCTGGGAACACACTGGAAAAAACCAGGAGACTCTTTACTGACCCTACACAAGTTGCAAGTCAGGTTAGGGATTCCATGACCTGATTTGGAAACACACATGCAATGGGGGACTCACCCGATTCTGCTCCAGAGTATGGCATGGGGGAGGGGTTCCAGGCTTTTCTCTGGCACAGTTTCCAGAAGCAGAGAGGACCACAGGGCCTCCCAACCCTCAGCAGACACTTTTTGGGGTTTCCAAGGGAACAGAAAGGGAGATTTGCATCAATGAACTCCTCCTGCTCATGGTTTGTAAGATCCAACCTACTATATAAAACATTCTAGACATTGGTATCATTGATGGTTTTTATACTTTTGAAGGGAGATCAGCCACTACTGTTTGAGTAGCTTCATGTAACCTGAGATCTTTTGTTTTTGCACCTAGAGTGGCTTTACCTGGAGTGGAGCCTGAGGAGGGTGGAGTTTAGGGAGAGAAGGGACTTCCGTGGGGTATAATGCCACAAAGCCCATCCTACAAATCTGTTGTTTTCTCCAAGGGAACTGCTTGCCATAGTCTGAAGAACAATCGTAACTTTAGGAGATCTCCAAGTCACTCCCGGAAGATGGCAACCCTGCCTTTCTAGGTTGTCTTCATAACACTCCTCACACTCGATCTGAAGGCTGTTCCAGAGGGGTTTCCCACCATTCCCGGAAAAGTCTTTTGCTCACCATTTTTCTTTTTGGTTTCTTGTAACATTCCAACTTATGAAGGGTTTCAGAGAGTCCAAAATCATGTTCATGACTTGGTGACATTTTTATTGGCCCTAATAATTAGGATCACCTGACCTGGATAGCCCAAGCTAGCCCAATCTCATCAGATGTCGGAAGCTAAGCAAGGCTGGCCTTGGTTAGTTCTTGGATGGGAGGAGGAGGAGGAGGAGGAGAAGAAGAAGAAGAAGAAGAAGAGTTGGATTTATACTCCACCCTTCACTTGGAGTCTCAGAGTGGCTTACAATCTCCTTCCCTGCCTCTCCCCACAGCAGACACCCTGTGAGGCAGGTGGAGCTGGGAGAGCTCTGAGAGAACTGCTCTTGGAAAACAGCTCTGAGAGAACTATGACTGACCCAAGGTCACCCAGCTGGCTGCATGTGGAGAAGTGGGGAATCAAACCCAGTTCTCTAGATTAGAGTCCACCACTCTCAATCGCCACACCAAACGAAGTTCAGGGTTGCTCTACAGAGGCAATGACAAACCACTTCTGTCCGTCTCTTGCCTTGAAACCCCTACAGGATAGCCATAAGTCAGCTGGGACTAGATGGCACTTCACACACTCAGTAACAAGCTTTGCACCAGAGCTGTTTTGTCTGGAACTTTCATCTAATGGGCCACCACATCTGCTGGCAGTTTTTCCAGTGACTGAATGTGCAAATCTTTTCTTAGACTGCAATAGGTACAGATGAAGCCGCCTTACAGTAGAGGCAGATTACTGGTCTACTGATCTCAGCATAGTCTACTTGGGCTGGCAGTGGTTCTGCTTGTCCCCACAGGCAGAAAGGAGCTCTTTCCCAATTCCTGCTACAAGAGATTTAGAGGCAGAGGCTTCAAGGATTAAAGCCCAGCCCTTCTGCCCACAGTGCAAATGCTCTGCTGCTGAAACATGGCCCCTCCCCAAAGACAAAGCAAATTGGCCATCAGTTTCAGGGGGTCGGAGTGGTACCTTTAGACTGGAAACTGCACCACTGGCCAATACCGAAAGACTGCGAGGCAGTAGACTTGGCCAGGTGCCGGTCAACTGGTCAAACAGCTTTTCCAGCAAGCTCAATACTCCAGGCAGATTCCCATCTGTCCAGCAGGTGGGCCAGCCTCCGAAAAGCGACACCTGAAAATGCTCGGGGAGAAAGGATAGGGTTCCTTCTGAACCACTGCAGAGATTAGCCGATGCCCTGAAGCGTAAAAATGCAGTGAGCCCTCCGGTTCTCCTTCCATCCCGTGTAAGCGAATCTGAAGCAAAACACTCTCTATCAGGATGTTCATTCGCTGCTCACCCCCTAAAAAAAAAACCCCAGCCTTCATACATTACAGCCTTTACATGTATTATGTAAAACTACATTTGAAAGCTGAGAAAGGAAACAGGCCCTGGTCTGAGAGGTGTGCGTAACTAATCGCAGGGCTAATCTTCTCTGGCACTGAAAAATATTCAGCCAAAGAATTTCGCAGGCTCACAACAACTCGAAGGGTAATTTAAGCTTTGAGGAAACAGAGTCAAAAGGGGACTCGTGTTCCCACACAAGCCTCTCCATTTCCAAAGCCTGGGACCCCCAAGCCAAAACCCAAAGCCTTCCAGACATAACAGCAGAAAGAACTAGGCCCCGCAGAGGGAGTGGCTAACCTCCGCCAGGGAGAAAGTCAGCCAGGCAACCGTCCAGGGTGAACGCAGCCATCGAACTGACAAGAACTGGTTCCTTAAGGGGGGGGGGGGAGGTAGTGATGGATAAAGAAGCCCTCTCTTGTTTCTTTTCATTTTCGTAGGTTGTCCTTGTGAACTGTTTCACTTCACCCATTTTCATAGCTGGAATCTCCAGTCTGTGGGTTTCTTTCATGGCATTTGCCCATTGGACGCTGTTTAGGCACAATGGATGCAAAAGGAAGGCCAAAAATTGCATATATGCAACTGAGAAAAACTGACGTGAGAGATCCGAAAACAGCACAGAGAGAAAGTCTCAGGGGTTCCATTCACACAAGGGAGATCAAAGCAGTAGGGCCGGATAAAAATCTAATAAATCAAATCAAATCAAAATCTGATGGCATTCCTAATGACAGATTTACGGAATGAGTTCTGGGGTGTGTGGAGGTGGGGCATGTCTGCTGCAAGAAGCCTTGAGAGGTATAGCATATCACTATACAGTACTGTACCCCCCAGCTGCAAAATCAGTGAAGGCTGGGCCAAGATCTGGTAGGTGTAAAGGCTAGCAGAAGACCATAAGAGATGCCGTGCTGGAACACACCAGAAGTCCATCAAGTCCAGCACCCTGTTTCACACAATGACCTACCCCCGGCAGGGTCGCCAACTCCAGCTTTGAAAATTCCTTGAGATTATGAGGCAGGGCCTGTGGAAGTGGGAGTTTAGGGAGAGAAGGGAACTTCATAGCAATGTGATATTACCTCCTGTGAAGTCACCACCAAGCTAAACTTCAGGTCCTCCCACTCCTCCCCTTCCTGTGAAGTCACATCTCCTCTCCAAAATTAAATTTTTAAATGTAAATTTCTTGTTTCATGTCACCTCCCCCCATTTTTTTTTTCATTCTGCCATACATCCCTTGTAGGCTTCTGCACACAAGTGTTCTGCATGGAATACTAATCCTTTCATCCTTGATATTTCTGCTGGTATGCTGTCTGGTCATGTTCCACTCTGAGGGGGGGGGGAACCCTCAAAATCTTCAGGTTTTTCCGCACCGTTAAGGAGAAAAACACACTCTGAAGACTCATAGGAGGACATCAACTCTCATTCTTGTCTCTTTGGGTGCCAACTTTCATGTGCTGCCTGGAGCTCTCCTAGAATTACAACTGATCCCCAGATGAGGGAGATCAGTTCCCCCTCGAGAAAATGGCTGCTTTGAAGGGTGGACTCTGTGGCATTATATACCAATGAGATCCTTCTCCCCCTAAGCCCCACCTTCCCAGGTGCCATGCCCCAAATCTCCAGGTATTTTCCCAGCCCAGAACTGGCAACCTTATGTCCCTCTGGGACTTCTATTTCTCATACACTGCATGCTGTACTGTGATGTTCACACTCTGAAACTGCTGTTTCCTCCAGGAGATCAGCTGTAATTCTAGGGGAACTCGAGGGCCTACCTTGAAGTTGGTAACAAACAAGTCATGGAGACCAAGATGTTTCCTCAGTGTTGCCTCTTAGCACTAGTATCCCAAGGTTTGCTGCTCTCTGAATGTTGAAGTTCCTTTTAGTCACCATGGCTAGTTTCCATTGATGGACCTATCCTCCATGAAACTGTCTAATGTCCATTTTTTTAAAAGCTGTCCATGCTACCAGCCATCACTGCATCCACTGGCAGTGAATTCCACAAATCAATTACTCTTTGAGCAAAGAAGTACTTCCTTTTGTCCATCTTGAATCTATTGCTCATAAGCTTAATTTGATCTTTTGTATTTAGTCCTGGTTCACAGACACTGGTAGTTTAGAAGAAAGGCCTATTCCAGACTGCAGATGAAGGACCAGATTTTGGAATCCCTCTGCTAAATGATCCCTCTTCGATAGATAACCCCCAAAGCAAGGGAACAGATGGGGAAGAAACCAGCTTTCTAGTTGCATGGAGTTTTTTAAATGAGGGATCATCCAGACCTGGAAGGAACCCACCACCGGCAATCTGCAGTGGTGCAGTCCATCCATTCTGCCACCTCAGCATTCTGCATCCTCATTCCTACCTTATTCTCCTGCATGTGTGAATCAGGCCATAGGAACTAGCTTGATGGTGTCAGGCTGTAAATGTAAAGGTTTCCCTTGCTTGAAAACCAGTTGAATCTGACTCTAGGGGGCAGTGCTCATCTCCGTTTCCAAGCTGAAGAGCCAGTGCTGCCCGAAGACGTTTCTGTGGTCGTGTGGCCGCATGACTAGACACCGAGGCGCACAGAATGCTGTTACCTTCCCATTGAAGTGGTACCTATTTATCTACTTGCAATTTCTTGCTTTCTAACTGCTAGGAGCTGGGGCCAGAGATGGGAGCTCACTCTGTCATGCGGCACTCAGGTCTCGAACTGCTGAACTACCGACCTACCGGTCAGCAGTTCAGCATCTTTTTTAAAAAACATTTATTAGGTTTTCAAGACAAAATAAAACAAATAAACAATCAATGCATCATAAGTATTCCAGATATATGCCATTGCTGTAACTGAATTAAACATGTTATTCAATACATACAAAGCATTCAAAGTGTTGGTATTCAGTTCAGCATCTTAACCACTGAGCCACCGCAGCCCCTGTAGGAACTAGCTGTAGGAACTAGCTTGTTGGTATCCTATCCTTCCTCAGCTGTGATACAACAGACCTCATCTGGAAGCCCTGGAGAATGCATCATCACCATTGTTTGAAATCAACATTTGTGGGAGATAATAATTTATCTTCCCTGCACAATTTATTACAAGGAAATACCAGTTCCAGAATGAACGAGCATGTGGCTTAAATGAATAATAATAATAATAAAAAACCCTACACAGCAACACGCTGTGTAAAACTAATCTCTACTGCCACCAGCAGAAACAACGAGTACTAAAGAGAATCCTCAGGATGTTTTTCCCTCGTTATTCCATGTAATTATTTAAGATCCAGATCTTTGTGTGTATGGGGGGCAGTCACCGAGAAGGGAATATAGGCCCAGCTGCCTTGATTTCACACTGATTTACAAACTGAATCAAGAAGAGGTGGGAACACATGATTGCTCTCTTTAAGTATTTGAAGGGCTGCCACTTAGAGGAGAGCTGTTTCTGTTGGCAGCAGAGGAGAGGATTCCCAATAATGGGTTTAAATTACAGGCAGAACGGTACATACCTCCTGGATATTAGGATTTTTTTTAAAAGTAAGAGTAGTTCAGCAGTGGAATCAGCTGCCTAGGGAGGTGGTGAACTCCCCATAACTGGCAGTCTTCAAGCAGTGATGCTCTAGGCCAGTGGTGGCAAACCTCTGGCACGCGTGCCAGAGGTGGCACTCAGAGCCCTCTCTGTGGGCATGCACAGCATCGCCCCAGCACAGAGTTCACAAGATTGGACAGCAAAAATCACATTAATTGTTCAAAAGTATGCCAAATGCAAACTTTTACCTTTCGATAAAAAGTTGTTTGTACCATTGAAAGCTCTGTTATTGTGTTTTTCTTTTAAGACAAAAGATGTTAATGTATGAGTTGTTTTTCCTAAAACGAAAACCTCAGTATTCAGGTTAAATTGCCGTGTTGGCACTATGCGATAAATAAGTGGGTTTTGGGTTGCAGTTTGGGTACTCGGTCTCTAAGAGGTTCACCATCACTGCTCTAGGCCGATCCTGCATTGCAGAGACCTGTATAGCTCCTTCCAACTCTATGATTCTATGTGTCTATGATTCTAATCACCAGAGACCAGAGAAAGGTGTTTGAAGTAATGGCTCCCATAGAGTTTCCAATCTGGGACAGTGGGGGGGAGCTGAGGCTCAGGTCTGAGGTTCCATACCTGGCATCTTCAGCCAAAAGGACCAGGGAACAGGTGACGTGAAAGACCTCTGCCTGAGACACTGGAGAGCTACTGCCAGCCCAAGCAGACCTTGCTGGACCAATGGCACAACTCAGTATACGGAAACTTCCTGTTTTAAGGGAGAGGCTGTGGCTCAGTGGTAGAGCATCTGTTTCATACGCAGAAAGTCTCAGGTTCAAACTCCAGCTAAAGGGATCAAGCAGTAGATGACATGAAAGGAATCTAGCAAAAGATCCTGGAGAGCCACTGTCAATCAGAGCAGACAATACCAATCTTCATTGAACAACAGCTTGACAGTACATGGAACCTTCAGGAGTTCAGCCTGATTTGAATTTCAGGCGCTTTCTCTTTTGAGTGCTCAGATGCAAAGGAAGTCTCCTATACTTCTGATGGTAGTGCTGAAGAGGGCGTTTTGGTGGGTACAGCTTGTCATGCAGAGGTGAGAACATAAGAAGAGCCCTGCTGGATCAGATCAATCTAGTCCAGCATCCTGTCTCACACAGTGCACAGAAGCTGAGGCCCTCCCCTGAAGTTACTTCCTGGCATCGGTGTTCAGAGGTTTACTGACTGAGCATGGAGATTCACCATGGAGAGTCACCATGGCTAGTAGTTTCTGATGGACCTGTCCTCCATGAATCTGTCTAATCCACTTTCAAAGCTGCCTGTGGCTGTGGAGATCACCACATCCTCTGGCAGCAAATTGCACATTTTAATCATTTGTTGGGTAAAGAAGTATTTCATTTTGTCCATCCTGAATCTACTGCCTATCAGCTTCACTGGACACTCTCAAGTTCTAGGTTGTTTGGAAAGAGGAAAAAAGTTCTCTCTGTCCAGGCTCGCTATGCCATGCATAATTTTATAGCCCTCTATCATCCCCCCCCCCTTCCGAATAACGAAGCTCAAGACAATGCATCCACCTGGACTGAATCGAGACCTAGGTTTCCTGTCTGATCACCAATGCTGATTTATCCACGCCTACTACATCTCTGCATATCACGCCTAATCCAGTCACACCTTCTATTGTCATTTGTCTGCTAACACAGTGAGGAAAAACGCACCTGGAACATGCTAGTCAAAGACAAGAATGAAGCCGTGTGTATGCTGATATGCTGCAAGTATTCTTTATAATAAAGAAAACTTATATCACACTCTATAATGTTATACAAATAAATAACCACAAATTTGTTGTCCAGTTGCTATGGTGATGTTGTTGGTTTGTTGGTTTACGAGATTCTCTGGAATAATTCCCGTAATAACGAAACAAATGTGTGGTTATTTATTTATTTGTATAACATTATAGAGTGTGATATAAGTTTTCTTTATTATAAAGAATATTTGCAGCATATCAGCATACACACGGCTTCATTCTTGTCTTTGACTAGCATTTGCCTGCAAATGTCATTTGGCATCTGAAATCACTCCACTTTCCAATAGATAGGACAGATGGACTCATATTCTAGTGAGTGAGCAGTGACTCACAAAGCTCATACCCTATCACAAATGTTGTTACTCTTTAAGGTGCTACTAGACTCTTACTCTTTTCTAATGTCCCACCTTAGTTGTCTCTTTTCTGAACTGAAAAGTCTCAGACTCTCCAGCCTTTCCTCATAGCGAAGGTGCTCCAATCCCCCCCCCCCCCATCGTCTTGGTTGGGAGGACAGCGGCACCTGCCAGACATCTCTCTTCTACTTAATGATTAAAGGTACAAAGATCTTGGCTTGGCTTTGCATCTGGTCACAGGAACATGTAGAAATAGAGGATCCTCTCTCCTAAGAGAGGGCCTGCTTGCAGGGGAAGCAGCACCAGTGAAATCAAAGGGGCGTATTTCTATATGTCATAGATAGCGCTCTAAGTGTGCGTTCTGCATCTGCAAAGAGCCCAATGCAACTCAGTCTAATCCACCGAGAAAAGGCAATGTGTGAGGTCTAGCGCTGACATCAGAAGTGTGCATCCCATCCCCGGAGGCTGGATTAAACACCAAAGCCAGAACAAGCCGTGATCCATGAAAACTGTCAACAGCCAGGGGCAGGTGCAGCTTCCGCACACTTTCTGATGGATAATTGTTGTGATGTCAGTCTCCCAAAGACAAAAACAGGCAGCGTATTTTTAAAAAAAACAAATGTCAGTCAGGATTGTTTAAATAGGCAATGTCTGGTCTACAAAGAAGAGAAGAAGACCTTACAGTGGACAGCAAGAAGACAGATAGGAAAGTGAGGTCAGTATCTTCTCTCCTGTTAAGTGGCGTTCCTTGTCTGTCTCCAGATTGCTACTCTTAGGGCAATATCCTGCTGCGTCTCGGAAGTTCCACCCAGCCTGTCTCTGTCTGTCTGTCTGTCTCTCTCTCTCTCTCTGTCCGTCTCTCTCTCAGCTAGTGATGTTGTTAGGACATTGTCTCTGTGTCTCCTTTTCACTGTCAAGTATCTTAGTTCCCAAGTAAACCTTTGTCTACGCTTCAATCAGGTTGTGCCTCTTTGCTGTGTTAATTACTCTGCCAACATAGATAAGGGATATGTAAGCTTTAAAGTGGTCGACAGCCCTACAGTGGTCAGGATGGTATAGAAGGGAGCTAATGAATGAGTTCATGCATGCGTCTTCATTGCTGGTTCTGGGAAGAACGTCTGCTTCAGATACAGAGAATTCCAGGTTCAGTCCCCAGCCTTTCCAGCTGAAGGATTTTGGGTAGCAGAGCTGGCAAAGATCTGTGCCCAAAACCTTGAAGAATTTCCCCAGGGACTAGCCTGCACTGAGCTAGCCAAACTGGTTGTCTCATCCGGTACAAGGCAAATTCATGCATCTGACGGCAGTGGATGACTTACAAATCTTCTGTTAGCTTATCTCAAATGCATGACCGCTGAAGCAGTTCACACATTCCAAGACAACTTACTGAATGGTAAATAATTGTGCAAGCAGAAATGAGTGATGCATAACCACGTTCTCAAACTGCCTGGATTCCTTTCTGAATAGAACCAGGGGTTTATGGACGCAAAGAACAGCTAAACCATGGTTTTATTGTCATTCTTGCAAATGAATACTTATTTGCATGCAAAGAAAGAACTTATTTAAAATGCTATTTTCATTTCCACACACATTGGGGGAATACTTTCAAGAACAACAAAAAAAACCCCAACCCTTTGTAGATGATGATGATGATAATAATAATAGGATTTATAAACCACCCTTCACTCGGAGTCTCAGAGCGGCTTACGATCGCCTTCCTTTCCTCTCCCCACAACAGACACCCTGTGAGGGAGGTGGGGCTGAGAGAACTCTGAGAAAACGGCTCACAAGAGAAAAATTCTGAGAGAGCTTTTGACTAACCCAAGGTCATCCAGGTGGCTGCATGTGGAGGAGTCAGGAATTAAACCTGGCTCTCCAATTTAGAGTCCTGCTGCTCTTAACCACTACACCAAACTGAGTCAGCTCCTTGCATCAATTAGCATTTGCAGGAGAAACAAAGAAGAACTCTGTTGGATCAGTGGTTCTTTCAGTCCATCATCCTGTTTCACACAGCGGCCAGCTCTGGAGGTCCAACAACTGGACATGAAGGCTGAGATCTTCCCCTGATGTTGCCTCCTGACTCTGGGATTCAGAGGTTTAGTGCCTCTGAACATGGCGGTTCCACCCAGCCATTGTGGCTGATAGGTACTGATAGACTTATCCTCCATGAATCTATCTACTCCCCTTTCAGAACTGTCTATCCCTGTATCCATTTCTGCATCCACTGGCAGCAAATTCCACATTTTGATCTCTCTCTGTGTTAGGAACTAAGGGGAACAATAGTTGGTTTCAGTATTAATTACTGCAAGATTTTAATCCCTTGCCTCCCTGATATGAGTGACACTGGCTTCGCTTTGCAAGGTTATGTATCATGTGCACACTAGAACCCTATTGCAACCACACTTCATGTGCCTGAGGCAGGGAGTTCTAGCCGCATGGGGAAACTTACACTGCAAGAAAATGGAAAAAGCCCACAGGACTCTTGGCAGAGCACTTCAAAGACATATAAACAGAATGCTTAGTTTGGATTTACAGACTATTGTTATCATGTCTGTACCTGAAGTATTGGGTAAGGAAGTTACTCTTCCTGTGTCAAGCAGATCTATGAACATCCTGCCTGGCCTGAGTAGAAGGGACTGATTCTAGCAAGCCCTCCAGCTGGCTGCTTGTGCCCTCTACCTGCACAGGTTGCAACTGCAGTTTCAAACACACGATCATTTGATTTGATCCCGTACCCACTTGTTTGTCTTTTTGGTAGTCCATGATATCCATAAAACTCTCCTTCACCACTGCATTTCAAATGAATCCAGCTTTCTTCATTGTCTGACTTTCACACCCTTACATAAGAATGGGGACTACGACGGCATGAATTACCTTGACTGTGGTCCCAGCAACACACCCTTACGCTGAAGAATGTTTTTTAGCTTCTCCATGGCTGCCCTTCCCACTCAATCTCCTCCTGATTTCTTGGTCGCAGTCTCCTTTTTCGCTGATGATGGCACCAAGGAATAGAAATTATTTATCAATTCCAGTTTCATCACCAACTGTAAAGTTGTGTGATTTCCCAGTAGTCGCCCGAAGTTCACTGTCCTCAAGACGTTTTTGTAGCAGTCAGAAAAAAATCTAGAAGAACACCTAACACTTGATCTTTCGCCTTCCCTACACATAAGCACAAGAAGCTGCCTTATATTGAATCAGACCATCAGTCCATCAAAGTCAGTATTGTCCACTCAGACTGGAAGTTCTAGCTAGGGTTGCCAAGTCTTCGGAACTCACCGGTGGGGGGGAGTCCTCCTCCGGCCGGGAGTTCCTCCTGGTGTGCGCGCTTCTGACGTCAGCACGTTGGGGGTGTTGCCAGAGCATCGCCCTGGCAACGCCCCCAACGTGTTGACGTCACTTCCGGTGACGTCATTACGTCGTCCTCGCTGGACGACTTCGGGGGTGGGGTTCCCCCTGCCGGCCAAATGCTGGCCGGCGGATCGGGAACCCCTTTAGCGGGGGATCCCCCGCCCCCCGGGCTGACTTGGCAGCCCTAGTTCTAGCTCTTTAAGCATTATGCACCCCGGGGTGGTAAGCTAGATTTGTTTTTAAGGCAAGCGACGTATCAGAGGTGGTTTGCCATTGCATGCCTCTGTGTCACCGCCCCGGTATTACTTGGAGTTCACCCTTCCAAATACTAGCCAAGGTTGAATCATAAGAGTTGGAAGTTGGAAGGGACCTCCAGGGTCGTCTAGTCCAACCCCCTACACAATGCAGGAACCCTGCTTAGCTTCCGAGATCTGATGGGATTGGGCTAGCCTGGGCTATCCAAGTCAGGGTTGAAACATATATATATTGTTCTGTGTGATAACCTCTTGTCCATTTGCATGTGTCAAAGTGCCACAACTACATACAAAGGGAAGATCTTGTGTGTGAAGTGGCCCCTAACGTGAGATTCTCTGACTGTACAGGATTGAAGAATATCACCAGTCGGTTACCCAAGAGCCTCTTGTTCCTTTAAACAGTTCCAGCCACTCTCCTTCCTACCTCTTGTAGCTGAAATGTGTTTGGAGTCACCTCTTGCTCTTCCTTCAAATCTCGTCTCAAAAGATACCATTTCTGTGAAGTTACTGGTTTAACACCTTAGGCTGGATACTTATGTTCCTCCTGTGATATACGGGAACCACTGCAGCACTGCTCATCCCAGTGGCACTTGGGAGGTGTTGCCAAGAAATCAGGGGATCCGGCCCTGTTCATTGTTTTTACTTTGCATATTGCTCCTGTCAGGTTTTCAATTCTGCTCAGTTTCAGGACTTGTGTTTTCAATATTTGAATTTTTTTAAACTCCATTTTTTATGCCATTTGTACGTTATATGCCATGGGTGCAAAAAAGTGAGTTTAAAATTGTGAAGATTCAGCTGGGAAAAACAAAGTATTGCAATATATATATATATATCATAGGTTTGATTGGCACCAGGAAGAAGTGAAACTGAAATGGGGATATTAGAACTGAAGCTCTGGAGTTACAAATTTTGGTGGCATCCTAAGGTTCCCAACTTCCAGGTGGGGCCTGGAAATGCAAATGATCTCCAGATGATAGAGCTCAATCCTCCTGGAGAAAAAGGCTGCTTTGGAGGGTAGACTCTATGGCATTATACCCTGCTGACCTCCCTCCCTCCCTCCCCAAAACCCACCTCCACAGAAACATAGAGCTGGAAGGGATCCCGGGGCCATCTAGTCCAACCTCCTGCACAATTCAGGAAGTTCACAGCCAACCTCCTCCCTCAATGACCCCTGCTCTGTTCCCAGAGGAAGACAAAAATCCTCCAGGATCCCTGGGCCAATCTGGCCTGGAAGAAAATTCCTTCCTGACTCCAAAGTGACAATGGGCATTGCCCTGGGCATAAAATAAAGGGCCACAAAAGCTGGGCACTGGCACATTCCTTCCTGTCCTCCCTCTCGTGATCTGCTTAAATTCAGGCTCCACCCACAAATCTCCAGCTATTTCTCAACTGGAAGGCTAGCAACCTGAGCATCCCCTGTTTGGGAATCATCCCCAGTTCACAAAAGAAGGGGAGATCACTCTTTGACTTTCATGCCAGCTTTTTAGGCCAGCTTTTCCCTGGCAGAGTGAGAAGGAAAGATATGACAACGGTTTCCTCCTTGGTACTGGGATAACATGAACGGCAGGCTGAAGTCCTCATCCTTGATTGAAAGAGAGTCTAAGTACATGTAAATGCATTTGCCCTGTATTGCCAATGTTTCGCTTAATAAACTCACTAGCTGTGGGCCAGAGAACTGAGTACATGGTAGTGGGGGGAGGAAGGGAAGCTGTGTCATTTGCTTATGTTCATTTACAAAGAGCCAAGTAATCCGAAGGTGTTATAGACATAGCAACAAAGTGCTTTATCTAATCAAATCAGCTTGGAATTTTATAGAGGATTGCCAGGCCATGGCTGGCAACCAATGGGAGCTTAAGGGGCAGGGACATGGGGGAATAAAGCTGTCTGTGCCATGAAAAACCAGATGTGATGTCAGTTAGCTCTAGGAATTACCAGAAATTCTATGGTAAAGCCATAGAGTTTCCAGCAGTTCTTAGAGATACCTGGTGTCACTTCCATGTTTTCCCCCAGGAGTTACATTGTGATGCAGATGATGCAAATTTTTTAAAAATTCTCCTGCGGGTGGGAGCTATGGCATGTAGCATAGCAAGAGGCCTAACAGCCTGAACTTAGAAGCCCAGTGGCATCTTAAAGACAAACAACATTTATTCCAAGATAAGCTAAATGCTGGGATACATGTAGTTAGTCTTTAAGGTGCTACACTGGACTTCTCTTCTATTGTGCCACACACAGTAGACTAACACGGCTACCTCACTGCAATTTTATCAGGGTTGACAATTTTTTCTAGGGGAACTGATCTGGAGAGCCCAGTGTGGTGTAGTGGTTAAGAGGGCTGGACTAGGATCTGGGCGACCCAGGTTCAAATCCCCATTTGTGCCATGGAAGCTCACAGGGTGACCTTGGGACAGTCCGCCTCTCTCAGCCTAACCTACCTTGCAGGGTTGTTGTGAGGGTAAAATCGAGGAGAGGAAAATATTGAAAGATTCCTTGGGGTCCACACTGGGGAGAAAGTCAGAGTATAACTGAGCCCATTCGCAGGGAGGGCGGGGTAAAAATGTGAATGAATGAATAAATACATGAAATGAAAAAAATAAATCTGTGTTGTCTGGAAACCTGTTGTAATTCTGGGAGATCTTCAGGCATTACCTGGAGGTTAGCAACCATACATTTTATATGGGATATGAGCGGCCTTAACTGTAGGACCTGAAACAATCTTATTTTCTTCTTTCTTTCAATTTTTTAAACATTCATCTGATGAAGAATTACGGAGAACTCAGAAGCTTGTGAACTATTTTGTCTTATTTGGTTTCATCTTTATTAAAATTAAAAGTAGTACCCAGCTTTTGTGCTGGGCTTTCGTTTTGGACTGAGGCAGCTACCTGCAATCTGGTTTGGTTTTCCTTATTAATTCTTTGCCTTGTTTCCCTTGGAAAGTTCTGAAAAGCACATTTGGTGTAGTGGTTAAGTGCGCAGACTCCAATCTGGGAGAACCGGGTTTGATTCCCTACTCCTCCACTTGCACCTGCTGGATGACCTTGGGCAAGCCGTAGTTCTCCCACAGCTGTTCTTGAAAAAGAGCAGTTTTTGTCAGAGCTCTCTCAGCCCCACCTACGTCACAGGGTGTCTGTTGTGGGGAGGGGAAGGGAAAGGAGTTTGTAAGCCGCTCTGAGACTCCCTTGGGTAGTGAAGGGCGGGGTATAAATCCAATCTCTTCTTTTCTTCTATACTGAGATTGACTTTCAGGCCTCACTCATAACACTATCAGCTTTTGGGTTTGTATAATTACAGCTATGGCTGAGGCAACTCCGCCACCTTGTGACCATAATATCTGCTTGTTGAATTTCGGATGTGGAGGCAGACAGCTCCCTCTTGTGTTTTATCCCGAGAGTCACTAATAAAACTGAATGAATCCAGAGAATATTTCTATTCTGTTCCTTTTCAGATTATCTTCCTGGAAACTTCTTTGGACCCAAGTCTACATTTCTGCAGCTCACACACATACATCAGCACGGCAGATGAATGGCAGAGATACACTTTGTCTTGGACACCTAGGGTTATTTAAGGCACTGGTCACTGCCAAAGGAATTCATGAAAAATGGACTTTCCCCCCCAACTGCTTATTCCATGGAAATGTATTTTTTATTTAAAACATTTCTAGCTCACCCTTCTACCAAGGAGCCAAAATGACTTTGTCGATGTCTTTAACTGTTTCCTGCAAGAGAAAGATCTAATACTTTTAGAATGTGACTTGCAAGTGAAGCCCCCCCCCCCCCCCCAGGGTTGCCTGCTCTGGATGGGGAAATACCTGGAGATTTTGGGGATGGAGGGCAGGGCATGAGGAGAGGAGGGGAGTGATCTTGGCGGGGTATAATGTCCACCCTCCAAACAGCCATTTTCTCCATGGAAACTAATCTCTGTGACCTGGGGACCAGCAGTAATTCCAGAAGATCTTCAACCACCACCTGAGGACTGCCAGTTGTACCCCTGATTTTCTCTACAGACGTTGCATATTCTTTGGACATTGTCCCTTTCTGCACTCTCCTTTTAATCCATGTTCACTGCAGTGTCCTCCAAGCACAACAACCAAATTCTGCACAACGACCGAATTCAGCCTTCTTTTTCATCCAGGTCCCCCCCCCCCCCCGCCAATTTTGCACTAAAATCTTGACTGGTCGCTTGACCGTACTAATAAACTTGACTTGACTTGACTTGCACTAAAATCGAGTTCAGTCAACTTTTTGTTCTGTTTTTTTCCCTGTTCTGCCTTACATTTCCTCCCTTCAGTGGTCACCCCAGTTTCAGCCTGCTGTTGCCCCGGGTTATTTGGATGCTGTTTTCTTGTGGACTTAAATTGCCTCAACCCGAACACTGAGAAAATCCATAGTGGCAGGCAAAGGCAGAAAGGACCTTTGAGGTAGATCATACCTCTATCCTACCTTTGCAGTGAGCAATGTCTGAAGCCCTGCTCCAGCCTTCCTCTTCTGTTAGAGAAAGCGGTACTTACAATGGAGAAAGTCTGTTTAGGCTGGAGGAAGACACCTTAGAGACTGTTTGGATCCACCTGACAGACCTATCCTCCATGCACGTGCCTGATTCTCTTTTAAAGCTGTGTGTACCAATGACACCATATTACTGGCAGAAACTAGTGAAGACTTGAAATGACTACTGCTGAAGGTTTAAAGGATGTATTGCTGGTGAGCATGATCAAGTTAAATTCATGCCATGGTATTCCCCATTATGATGTATGGACAATGGAGAAAGTTGACAGGAAGAAAGTGGTTCCATTTGAAATGTGGTGCTGGAGGAGAGTTTTATGGATACCACGGTCTGCCAAAAAGACAAATAAGTGGGTTCTAGGTCCTATCAAGCCTAGAAGCTAAATTGACTAAACTGAGGCTATCGTACTTTGGGCACATTATGAGAAGACCAGAATCACCGGAAAAGACCATCATGCTAGGAAAGGTTGAAGGCAGCAGGGAAAGAGGAAGACCTAACAGGAGATGGGTTGACTCAACTGAGGAGGCCACAGCCCTCCATTTGCAAAACTTGAGCAAGGCTGCTAACAACAGGACATTTTTGGAGAATGTTAATTCATAGGACCACCATTAAGTCAGAAGTGACTTGGTAGCACTTAGTGTGTGCACATGCACACACAGCTGTGGCCATTACTACATCTTCTGGCAACAAATTTCACATTTTGGTCATTCTCTACGTAAAGAAGTATTTTCTTTAGTCTCTCCTGAATCTGCTGCACATCAGCTTCATTGGATGCCCTTGAGTCCTAGTATTTTGGGAGAGGAGAAAAGGTTCTCTTTGTCAATTCTCTCCCCTTCATGCATAATTTTATAAACTTCTATCATGTCCCCTCTTGATAACTCTCATAGAAAAGCACATAATATTTGATTATATTTGATAATTGACATGCATTGTCACTAAACATGACTGTGTGACAACTTTCATGTAGTAGCATTTAGTAACAGACCGTATTTAGTAGCAAGCAAAGGCAGTAATTTACAGTTGACACCTGATGAATTTTCATCTTTGATAATTTTTCAGATTTGAAGGCTAAAACAACTGAATGTTGGATTTGCAGAAACATCTTGCATTCAAAATAACAAATTCTGCATTTGGGGCTAACTCTCTGCAAATAAGTTACAGCCTCAGAGTAAACAACCCACACAATTAGATCCTCAGCTACAAGTCTGGATAAAAAGAAATGTTCTGACCTTAAAGGACAATCAGGTTGCTTTGAAGGGGACAGCATTCCAAAGGTGAAAAGCCACCACTGAAAAAGGCCTTGTCTCTGGGGAATACAATGATGATTTCCTCTTCACTACTACAATGGGCAGTAGATTTGGGACAGACAAAAGGAAGACCTTTTGATTAACTTGCGGAATTCAATGTGATTAACTTGTTGAAGTGTGATTAGCTTGTGGAACTCAATGAAGACAACCAGTTTAGTTGGCTTTAAAAGGGATCAAATTCATGGAGAAGAGGTCCATTAATAGCTATTAACAGTGATGACCGAATGCAGTGGTAGCAGCTGTCTGAATACCAGTGTGTGTGTGTGTGTGGGGGGGGACAACAACAGGGGGGAAACTTTGTTCTTCATGCCCTGCATGTAGATCCTCTTGCATGCAACAGGATGCTGGACTAGATGTTGGTTTGATCCAGCACGTCTGCTCTTTATCACTTAAAAAACTGACTTTGTTAAACGTTAGGGATATGGCTCCATGCCCCCTTGATTATTTGAATAAATGGAATTGTTTCCCTACCTTTGGTAATTTGAAAAAGTGGTCACTTTGTAGGGTTACCAACTCCAGGCTGGGGAATTCCTGGGGATCGACCCTGAGGAAGGCAGAGCTAGTGGAAGGGAAGAGCTTCAGTAGGGTATACTGCCATACAGTTCACCCTCCAGAACAGCCAGCCACCCCCAAGGGAACTGATCTCTGTAGTGTGGAGAAAGTTGTCATTATAGGAGATCTCCAGGCCCCACCTGAAGGATGGCAACCCTTGTGTATCTGATATGTACAAAAAGCACTTTTCTCCTCCATTTGAACAAGAAGAAGAAGAGTTGGATTTATACCCCACCCTTCACTCAGAGTCTCAGAGCGGCTTACAAACTTCTTTCCCTTCCTCTCCCAACAGGCACCCTGTGAGGTAGGTGAGACTGAGAGAGCTCTGAGAGAACTGGTCTTGAGAGAACAACTGTGACAGAACTATGGATTGCCCAAGGTCATCCAGCAGCTGCGAGTGGACAAGTGGGGAATCAAACCCGGTTCTCCAGATAAGAGTCCACCACTCTTAACCACTACACCAAACTGGCCCTATATGTGTTCCATAACCGCTGATTCAATGGCTGGGCCTCTTACTGTCCTCTTGAAAGTCTGCAGTCTTCCTTTTGCCACCTTTCCCATGATGGGTTGCAAAAACATCTCATAAAATGATTCCAGGGGTAAAAAACTGATCAGAGTAGTGAAGTAGTTATAGGAATAATCTTACAACCATCTTTCATATCAACTTCTACCTCTTATATTTTATGATGTTTTGGCCACACTGTTTACGGTTTTCTCTGTCTCTACCCATGTTACGTGTCTGTCTATCTGCCAGCTGAGGAGAATATTTCATGCATTGGATGACATGAGCTCTATCCCCTAAAAGCTTCTGCCGCAATAAATCTGTTACTCTTTAAGATGCCAGAAGACTCATTGCTGCAGCAGGCTAAAATGCCTGCCCTTCTCCGGACATCTCAGGCCAACATCAGCCACCTCAGTCCATTTCAACAACAATGATTTCCTTAAATCAAAGTTAACCATTTTCTAAAGCCAAATTCGGAAAACTTTTTTTTAACCTCCCCAAGCTCTTCTAAGTTTTAATTGCCTGTAAAAGCAGAGCAACCATTCCAGCAAACATGACAAGACAATAGATGTGACCAGTGTTCCCTCTAAGCTGAGTTAGTGTGAGCTAGGTCAGTTTTTTAGCCTCCGGCTCACACATTTTCATCTTCGCTCAGGAAGGATGGCTCCAGAGCAAACTAATTTATGCAGCAGCCAAATGGCTCACTCTCAACTTTAATGCCAGTAGCTCACCACGGAGAATTTTTGAACACAAGACCCCACAGCTTAGAGGGAGCATTGGAAACCTGTAAAAGTTTTGAAGAACTTGCAAATAGTTTCACCCGTCCATTTCAGAGTCATGTTGGCGCTGGCATCAAGAGCTCAGCATGGCTGAACATCAGCCAAGACCCATGGAAGACCTGCAACTGATTAGAAACACTTGGACTGTCCATTCCTGCTGGGAATTTGATTTGCTGTTGTTGTTGTTCAGTTGCACAGTTGAGTCCGACTCTTCATGATCCCATGGACCACATCATGCCAGGCCCCCGTCTTCCGCCATCCTCCGGAGCCTGCTCAGTTTCAATATGGAATTGAGCAAACATGAAATTGAGCAGGCTCCGGAGGAATTGGATATTACCCCAGAATTTCTTATTTGAGAGGCAGTATTGTATAGTGCTTAGAATGTCACATCTATGTTCTGGTAGATGGGGGTTCAGGACCCATGTTGCCATGGCAGCTCTCTGGTTGACCTAAGGTCGCCAGCTGTTGGTTGGGAAATTCCTGGAGACTTTGGGGTGGAGCCTAGGGAGGGCAGATTTTGGGCAGGAGAGAGACTTCAGTGGGATGTAACGCAGCCATTTTCTCCAGGGGAAATGATCTCTTATTACCTGGAGACCAGTTGTAATTCTGGGAGATCTCCAGCCACCACCAGGAGACTGGCAACCCTAGTGACCTTGGGCCAGTCCCATTCACTTACCCTAACCTATTGCGATGATAAATAGTGAGAGGAGAAAACCAGGAAGTGATGCAGAATTGCTCTAGGAATCATCAAAAGCTCTGATGATTCCTGGATTCCTAGAGCTTGCCTGCATCGCTTCCTCCAGAAGAGACCACAACATAGCCAGCATTGCTAACCCCATTTCTCCATCTGCAGTCCTCCTGTCGGTTGCCCTGCTTGGCCTGGCAACCCTAACCAGCCCCATCAGGAGGCTGGCAAGTTCCAGTGTTCCCTCTAAGCTGAGTTAGTGTGAGCTAACTTACAGTTCTTTAGCCTCCAGCTCACACATTTTTGTCTTAGCTCAGGAAGGATGGCTCCAGAGCAAACTAATTTATGTAGCAGCCAAATCGCTCGCTCACAACTTTAATGCCAGTAGCTCACAAAGTAGGATTTTTGCTCACAAGACTCCACAACTTAGAGGGAGTATTGGCGACTCTATTTAATGCAAGATTTTTAATGCCATCCTGACTAAGATCCACAAGCTATAATAAGGCCTAATAAGATTGCCACTCAAAGTGCTGGATCGCCCTGCAGAGGATGTCAGTGACTCGCGCTAATCAATTAGCACTATTAAATATCAAACATTTCCCATGAAGTTGACATTTCTGATCCCTTTTGCCGGCTTCTCTTTTCACACACCATTGATTTCGTCCTTTCCCCACTGAGAGGGGCCTTCCTTCCCAATTTCTCCAGGCTTATTGCTCCCTCCTACTCCAAGATTAGAGCTAAAGACATAATAAAGAGCCCCTTCAAACTACCGTCGGGTGAAGGAGGGGGGGAACAAAAAGGCAGGTTTGAGCTCCAACTTCATCGAGCTCTTCCTGTGGAGAATAAAGGGGCCTTTTCACCCCAGCAACCAGAAGGTGTGCGGCGGATATGTGCCTTTCTAGATGGGCCGTAGCTGGAAGCTGCCAGCCCGGGGCCTACTTGTGGTGACATTTTTACCTCAGATTAGTCAGTGGGCCTCAAAACACATTAAAGACGTGGCCAAACCGGTTGCTGGGGAAACGGGCCCTTCATACAGGCACAAGCTTGAAGGAGACCTGCTGTATCTATGAAACCGGGCCTCAATGCGTTCTCAATGGCCGCTATTCTTCAGATTAATAAGGAGTCTCCCCATACTATCTCCATATCCACCCTTTTTTCTCACAGTGGACACCAGGCCTAACGGAGGTGGGAGCCTAATGCTTCTCATATCCCTACCGGAGAGCCTGCCCCTAGCCGGCTTTTGTTCTCGACTTATTTTTCATTATAAATATCCTCCCTTGTAATGTGAACATGAGGAGAAGATTGCAGGGAAGGAAGAAGGGAGGGGGGCCCAATAATTGAGGCCCACACAATGAGAAAGAAAAGCTCCCGCTGGCTGTAGAATCAATAATCACAGGACCTCGGTTTCCTTTGCCAAGGGACTGAAAAGATTCATATAAATTTGGCACGGCAGCACATCACAGTCACCGGAACGGTCTGGATAAACAGGGCTGCTGGCTGAAGGGCTGGGTCATTCCCGAGTACAATGCAGCCCATCACCGAAAGCGCAGGTTAAAAGGGGGGGGGGCTGACAGTTGAGAAATATGCTTAAAATCGTTTAGTTAAGCTTTTCACCTTGCACCCGTTTGGCTGGAGACGCTGGGTTTGAAAACTGGCACCTGATGCAAAGAATGAGCAATGGCCCCCTTCCAGGAGAACTGTTATTCAAAATATACTAGCTGCCCAACTCATAAGTAAGTCTCACTGAATCCTATGGGATGTAGTCCCAAGAAAGCGGCTAGAGAATTTAGGGGTGCCAACCTTCAGGTGGGACCTGGGGATCCCCTGGAATTACAGCTCATTTCCAGATTACAGAGAGCAGTTCACCTGGAGAAAAGCGATGCTTTGGAGGGTGGATTCTATGGCACTGTAGCTCACTGAGGTCTCTGTCCTCCCTAGGCTCCATCCCCAGATCTCCAGGAGTTTCCCAACCTGGATCTGGCAACCCTACCCCCCACCCCATCCCGCACTAGTGGCCGCGGGGACCTTGCAACCCTAACAAGACTGCAGTCCCAGCTTGCCATCGGGATCAGAGCATGTCAAAACTGGAAAGAACCATTGTGTTCTATGGTAAGGTGAAGGAATTATTTAAACCAGTCCAGCTATGCAAATATTGGAAGTAAAACGACCGAATGAAACACACACTGGGGTCAGCTAATGGTGAGGGAAAATTGCTGTCCATCTGAGCCGACACAGATGGTCTTAATTAGGTCAAACCTATTTCACCATGTCCCGGATAACCAGATACACTGGACCTGAGATAACTCCAAAAAAGTGTCCTGCCCTCCAAAATTTTGCAGATGCAAAATGGAACATACTATTTATTTATTACACTTATATCCCACCCTATCCCACTGGTGGGCTCGGGGCAGCTAACAACATAAATAAAATACAATAAATATATAATTAAAACCGGTTAATTAAAACAAGATGGCAGCAAAAACATTGTTCTAGAGCAATCCATTATGCCTCCTGTTAGACCCCTACTGTCATGCACCTCTTTTTAACCCCTCCATTTTCATAACAAGGATCCCTGATGGAGACCCATCCGCCCCTCCCTTATTACACATTTGTCTTCATTCACTGAGTAATCCCAAGAGGGTTTACTGAGATGGAAGTCCCATGCTTTTCATTGGGACTCCCTCTCAGGAAAGTGTTTGTAGGATTGCGGCCTAGTCACTTTCTGGGAGCTTGTCCTCCATTGATTTAAAAGCCAGGGAAATCTTGGCTCTTTTCTTTAGAGATATTCTGGGGTGGGGGTGGGGGTTGGTTTTTCTGCAACAGCTTGAGCTATGAAGCTCCAGAGAGCAAAAGCAGCCGACCCGGATACTAACCAGCACTTTGGCAAGATATTGGCTGCATTTCCCTGGGGCCAGGATCTTACTGCAGCTGCAAATGGGCTGACATGGTAGCTGGGCTTGCCAACTCATCTTGGAAAACTCCTGGAGATTGGGGGCACTGCATGGAGAGGGTGCAGTTTGGGGAGGAAGTTCAGCAGGGTTGTGATGCCATAGAACTCCCCCCGAAGCCACCGTTTCCTTGTAGGGGAACTGACATCTGTAGTTTGGTGATCAATTGCAATTCCAGGAGAGCTCCAGGCCTCACCTGGAGATTGATAACCCTTGGTAGACAGTGTATTGTATTTTGTCCTACAGTTTATCTGTATGCTTTTACATTTCTGTATGTGCCTCTAGAGAGAAGATATATCTACCACCATTTTACTCAGCGATTTACCTTTTAAGAGGTCCTGGATAGCCTAGGCAAGCTCCAACTCGTCAGATCTCGAAAGCTAAGCAGGGTCGACCCTGGCAAGTATTTGGATGGGAGACCTCCAGAGAATACCAGGGCCAGGAGGCCAGAGGCAGGCTATCAAGCCACTTCTCTGAATGTCCTCTGTGCCCCAGTAGGAGTTGTCAGAGGTCGCAGTGACTTCCAGGCATGGGCACAAACACACACAAAATGAAAAAAATACCACACTAAAAAATAGATCCTGTGGACCTGAACTCTTCTTAAAGCTGACTAGTAGCAAATATGTGGCCTAAAGGAACAAGCCCTCCAGAACTCTAGAATCTCATGCTTTAACATCCCAAAAAGCCATCCGGTCAAGACAAAAATATGGACAATAGATTATTTCCCAGAGACAGGTAACAGAAAAAAAAGTGTCTAGACCCTAGTAAACAGTGATAGTTCAACGATCATAGTTGGAATGTTTGAAGTCTTTCTGAAATCAGAGTCCAAACCTGGGCAAGTGGTAGTGGGGAAGGCCAAACATTTAGTTTGTTATTCAAAGAAAACTTAGAGCTTTACAACTGTAATCTTGAACCGAGAAGCAGTAGATTTCATGTGCAGACACCCTCAAAAGTGCTAGCCACCACCTGAAGGTCAGCAACCCTACTGCCGCAGAGAGTCAAGACAGCAGGAAAAGCAACCAGTATTTGTTCTTCCTAACTCAGGAGACAGAGAGGGCCTATGGAGGAGGCTAGGGCTTCTAGATCGACCGCATGCAGAAAGTATGGAGGATTTTGGCCTTCCAAAAAGACCAAATATATATCAAGACAGTGGATCTACATAGTAATTTACTCTGGCCTTTGCAAACACAAAATTCCCATCCATTTTCAAGCATCCACCAAGTCCATACTTCAGAGATTCAGAGTCCAAGACCCAGGTCTTAACCACTTGCTTTGGTCCATTTCCGTCCCCTCGTGCACCCTTCTCCTTTGTCGGTTTTTGCACGGCTGTTAACAGTGTGTATCACACGGGTCTCTGCCTACAGGTGTGATCCTACACACTGGGCTTTTCTGTTGAAGAAAAGGTCACATCTGGATGTTCCGCGTTCAACAAATAAAAGCAGAAGTGGAGATATTGGAAAGCTCTTGCAAGGTCCTGGCTGTGCACTTCTCTGAGGAAATGTCAGGGCCAGGGCAGCTATAATAGACTTAATCTGCAGTACAAGGGGATTAAATCGCCTTTCTCACAGCTCCAAATAATAATAAAAATTAAGAGGCATAGAAGCAGAAGGGGGCGTGAATGAACCACGGAGGGAAACAGAGACTCCAGCAAAAGACAACGGGAGGAAATTAAAAGCTCACAAATAAAGAGTATTGTGGTTTCAAGTGCTCCATCCCATCTGGTTGGAAATGTGAAGTGGCTACACAGAAAGGCCCGTCTTGGCAAGCAAACAGCTGGGACCTTGTCCTTTGCGCTAAACACACACGCAGACAAGCATCCGTCCTTCCGCCGTCTTCAGTCAAGATGGCCCACTTTGCTGACCTTTGTTGATTTTAAAAGGGAAAAAAAAGAATGGCCAAGAGGGAGGCCCATTACCAGGGCAGTTCTGTGAGAGGCTTGGTCCTTGAGCGAAAATCAGTCCGCTTTGCTAGGCCTCGGAAAATAGAACGCTGATGGTCTTTGATCTTCCTCCACTTCTGCCGTCTTTTAAGAAAGACTGTTGAGGCCACCTCTCAATTGGAAAAGAGGCTTGGGAACAGGAAGGGAGATTTCTTTGGTCAAGTGATACTCGACCGCTCTTTTGCCTGGTTCGGTGAAATGAGAGGAAGAGAACGGAAGGGGCTTGGAGAAAAGGAGTCTTCAAGCAGGTTTCTTCAAACAACACCTGACTTTAATTGCTGAGGCTGTACAAAGGACAAGGCCCGAGGCGGACTGTGACACCCCAAGCTACTTAAACGCGCACTTGCCTTTCAGTTACCTTTTCTTTTATCTGCCCAATAGCAGCCTCGGAAGTCTCTTAATGCTACTTGGTTTTAGTGCTCGGCTGATAGTTCCTTGAATTATTTTGCAATGTTAAGCTGTTTGAAAGACTGTTGCCTTTAAAGGTTTAACGGCCATAGCACAGATGCTGTGGAGGATACCTTAATTCAGATGTTTTAATTGCCATTACTGAATCCAGTACTTCCAGCACCAAACTGGTGAGTGTGCAGGACAGAAGAAAATGAACCAACTATGGGGAATATTTCCCTGTATAAATTATCGTACTGTTTCCCGTTGATTCACCTACCCAGTAGCTTGCTTGTTTTTATCAAATGGTGTGCCTGTTTCAGAACAATATGCATAAATGATACAAGACTGTACCTGGGTAGGTCTTACAGGGCTCAGACCCAGACCTCTGCAAGCTGGGTGCTAGCTCCTAACAGTTAGAACCGTAGACTGCATGAGCTCCCCTGTCCTGAAACCAGTTGTTCCCATCCTTGTATCTCCTCTTTGCTAATAAACAGATCCAATTTTTTTGTATTTTTCGTGTGCGTGCAAGTGAGTGTGTGTGTACCCGGAAGTCAGGTTGAACTCTGGTGACTGACCCCAACTGGGGGCCTGGAGAATATTCAGAGAGGTGGCTGAATAAAGTCTGCCTCTGTCCTCCTGACTGCTGGTATTCCTTGGAGGTCTCCCATCCAAGTACTTGCTAGAGTCGACCCTGCTTAGCTTCCGAGGTTGGGCTTGCCTGGGCTATCCCGGTCAGAGCAACAGATGTTGTTGTGAACACACCCGTTACTGTGCGAACGTAAGAGCAGGAACCTGCGAGAGCACCCTGCTCTGGTCTTGCAAGCAAATGGGAACATCACATCTGCAAACATCACATCTGCTACAAGAGCCTGGAGACACTCGGGCCCTTTGGAGGGATGGACAGCTGTCATCCCACTCACCCGCTGCATGAACGCTCTGGGTGCAGCTTCATCCGAACTGGTCAAAACCTCTGGCCTGTACTCTCATTGCCTGAACGATGAAATGGCCAGAGTTTCACAGTGCAATCCTAGGCAGAGTTACACCTTTCTAAGTCCATTGACTTCAATGGATTTCGGCTTGGCCCAATTAAGCACATCAGATTAAAGGTAGAAAGATCGCCAGAGGCTTATCGGTGCAGGGCTAGGCATGAGTGGGCGAGACAAAGGACGAAAGATGTAGATGAAGCTGTACTCTGGAATTGACATACTTCACAGTGGAGAGTAGAGACAGAGATGGGTTCCCAGCCACATCACTAGCTGAGAGAAAGGAAGAGAGAGGTGTTGAATTTTGGAGAAGGTGCAGAATATTGCCTCAAGAGTAGCAATCTGGAGGCAGATGAATGACACTTAACAGGAGAGAAGGTGCTGACCGTACCGTACTATCCTAACTCTCCTTTTGCTGCCTCCTGTAGGGTCTTCTCTTCTTCTCTGTACACCAGACACTGGTTATTCCAACACTTAGATGGACATAACTTTTCTTAGGATGGCACTTAAGAACATAAGAGAAGCCAATGTTGGATCAGGTCCTCTTAAGAACAGAGGCAGGTGCAATTATATTTCATTATACTTTTGATATTATTGCCAGCTATAGCCTTTGCATATCCCACCAAGGCCAGACCTCCAGGTTTTACCATGTTGGGAAATATCATTAGATTTACCCCTAATCCACCAGATAGACCCTCTCAGACATGGCGACGGTGCCAAGACTAGAGTTCCCAGTTTGATCTGGTATCAATTACGCCATACGCCGCGCGAGGATAAGTGCTTAATCTCAAAGCTGTTGACACTGGAAATGGCCCAGTCTAGCCCGGGGTGGATATTATGGAAGGGAATTTGGCTCTCGCCGCGATCATCACATCATGTGTTGCGCAAATGTTCATTTTAGTCGTAGGTAATGGATTTCTGTGGCATGTCTAATCTGGAATAATATATGACCCAAGCACTTTGCTGTATAGGGTTTCGTCCTCATGTTCAAACAAAATTAATATGGTTTTAATTTGGGGCTTGAACAGCCCCCCCCCCCTTCTGAAGACATTCCTCTTCGAGTTGTGCTACTTCTTCTTTTCGCCAATCAGAATTTGGCCCTAGTTTGGTTTATTGTCCTAGCTCAGTTTATTGGCATGCACTCTTTATACAGGTCTGCTTTTTGAAGATGGTTCCGTAGCACCAGCTGATGCAGAACTCTGACCTCCTGTCCATAACCAGGCAGAAGACAGTATGCGACTTTTATCTTGGCATGCCTGTACTGATTGCCTGTCAGCTGCCAACCCCAGCGCAAAGCATTGGTTATTACTTCTGAGCACCAAACAGCCTGGGCGAGGTGTCCCTTAGGGAACTTTCCTCCCAAACCAATCTCCCTGTCCTCAGATTCTCCGGTAAGGCTCTCTACTTGAACTACTAGTGCAGGGCCTTTTTGGTGGTGGCATCCACAGACAGGAACAGTCTCCTCAACGGTGACTCACCAAATAACAACAGATAATAGTTCTCAGTTGTATGCAAGTTAGGACGCAGCTGGGTCTAGTTGCTAGCACATACCTCCCTTCATAGGCGTCAACTATGGGGGTGGGGGCTCGAGCCACCCCCGAAATTTCCCAGGGGGACTGAGCCCCCCCAGCAAAATGGAGTGCCCACCACTGTGCCTCCCCGGGCCCTTCCTAGGCCCACCTGCCTGCCTCTCCCCCCCCACCTGGCCACTCCTGCCTCCTTCCCTCTCCCTCCTTCCCCCTGTCCGGGGGCCAGCTGGGCAAATGCCCAGTGTGATGGCATCACCCGGAAGTGAAGCCATCACACTGGGCACGTTGCCGAGGCAACGCTCTAGCAATCGCCCTGAAACTCTATGGCACCATAGAGTCACCTGGAAGAAGGGAGGGAGGAGGAGTGGCCAGGCGTGGGGGGGAGGGGAAGCAGCGGCGGGGACATGGCGGTGTACAAGAGCCCCCCCGGATTTTAAAACTCGACGCCCCTGCCTCCCTTGATTCCAGCTTTACAGCCACCCTATCTTAAGAAATAGGCGAAACCATCCTAATTTTTTAATGGCCTGATCTATGGGCTTATCTGGGATTCTTATTGCTCTGTGCTTGAAGGGACTGCGTGACTATCAAGGACAACTACGCAAAACACCAAATGAGGGAGGACAAGTTTATTTACTAAAACAGGGAAAGTTGCCTTTCTTCTCTTAATTATAAATAGATGTCAACAGAGATCGTACAAGGAATGCCCGTCTATGTGTGTGCTGAGTGTTCAACTCCCAATGCAAACCACAGCTGGAAAAGATATGCAGGTTGTTACATTACACCGACCCAGGAATGCCAATGGGAATCTTGTTCTATTAAGCAGGTTATTCACCCCTTCAGAGAGAACGTGTTTTCTAACAGAGAACCGCACCTGAGTTATGGAATGGAGACTCTTTTACAGTACAAGACAAGACCATCGGACCACAGGTGGACCCAGCAATTGCTGGAAGAAGTTCTGTCTCATAGGCCTTCTCCAACAGCCCTTGGCTCAATGCAGTGGACACGTAACGTCGAGGAATCAAAGCTTTTGGGATTCTCTTCTCCTTGGCTGTCGGCAGCACCAGTCCAAGTTAGTGTGACGAAAAGCTAAGCTCTCTCAACTGTACCAAAGACTGAAGCAGCTACTGGTGGTGGTTGGGGTTTATCTGCTTGGAGCTCAGGGATCAAAAACTCCAACAGGATGTCTGCGAGACAGTAGACTATGTGTCTGAAAACAAGAATAAAGAGGATTATTAAAGGAAAGTTTGATAGGTATGCCCAAGGAACTGGCCATTATGAGCTTCTTTAGTTTACTGATCTACGCTGAGTGGCAGCAGCTCTCCAGGGTCTCAAGTGGAGAAAGGTCTTCTCCAAAGCTTGCTGCCTCAGAACTTTTAACGGGTGATGCCAGAACTTGGGACGTGGTACGTTCTGAATGCTCTCCTCCAGAACTCTGGATGTAAAAATGGACAGCCCCACTGGTGGACCTCCTGAGGGCACCTGGTATTTTTGGCCATTGTGTGACAGAGTGTTGGACTGGATGGGCCATTGGCCTGATCCAACATTGGCTTTTCTTATGTTCTTAATGTACATGCCCAAGCTGAAAAGGAGGGGCAGGTGACAGGGAAACTTTTGACAGGCTTCAAGGAAGTGTGGGAAATGCTTAAGTGACTACGCTCCAGTGAGTGGTACTGCTGAACAAGCTGGACTGCAGGAAGGACAGAAAACACTTATCTAGCATTTGCAAGTGTTCAAAGCTCTTAAAATGCACAGTCCTTGTAATCTTTACAACAACTCTCTAGGACTGACCAGGATTTGCATGCTTGTATTGCAGAAGTGTACATCTGGGGAGCTGAGGCTGCCTTGCCTAAGTCCATCTGGTGGTAGATCAAGATGGGCAGCAGTAGAAAAGAACAAGAGTCCAGTGGCACCATAAAGACTAACAAAACATGTGGCAGGGTATGAGCTTTCATGAGTCACTGCTCACTTCTTCAGCTACAGCTAGAATGACAGTCCGTGTGTCCTGTTTATTGGAAAGTGGAGTGATTTCAGATGCCGAATGACACCAGCAGGCAAATGACAACAGCAGGTGTGACTGGATTGAGGTGAGCTATGCAGAGGGGCGACAGGCGTGGAGAAATCAGCACTGTTAATGAGACAGGCATTTAAGTGGCTTCTGAGTTCTCTTCCACAGGGCAAGAATGCTCAGAATGGCACCTTCAATACATCGCCAACAACGCCCCTTTCTGCTAGCCCAGTACCACCTAGCTCATGGTCAAAAGTAAGGCTTCTGGCATGGCTATTTGTGGGGCAGGAGTTTTAGTTAGGGGGGCAGGTGCCCCAAATGCCCCACTGTAACTATGGGCCTGGACACCCCATGTCTTTATGTAAATAACTGTTCAGGTATCTGTGTGCTGAGCCCCTTCATGGAGACTAGCTCCTCACAGGGAGACAGTTCTTTGTACCTGGTCCAGAACGCAGCCTCAGTGTGAAAGCGGGAAGCGCTTCTCTGCTGTAGTTGCACAAAAAGGGTTTCTGCATGTGAGTTTAATGTGTCATGGAGAACTGAGGACGAAGAGGTACTCGAGTGTGGTGCCTGTGCCCACAATACCGGCTTCCCTGTCACTTTTACACTCCTCCTTTCTGCTCTAGAAGTTAATGTCTGTGACTTTACCACTCAGTACACACTGCGGACAATTATAGAGTCAGGTGGGTAGCCATGCTGGTCTGGAGCAGCAGAACAAAGTTCGAGACCAGTGGCACCTTTCAGACCAACACAGTTTTGTGTCCATGCACACGGAAGCTTATACCTTGAATGACACTTCCTTGGTCTTAAAGGTGCCACGGGACTCAAGCTTTGCTCTAGGGACAACTATACCTTTCTCATTCCATTGCTAAAACACTAGATTCCACTGGAACCTCCCAGTCCTATGGAGTTTTATCCAAAGGAACTGCTTAAATGTGATTCTGACATGCTTACCTGTTTATGATAGGGTGCTGCATGGATTCGAGCACCAGGCTCCAACTTTCTTGACATTTACCAATTCCAAGGATTTCTAGGATTATTTCTGTGGACATCAGAGACTGGTGTGAGTTTCAACATGACTCGAGATTGGTGTGAGCCTTACAACGTGACTCAAGCAGCTCTTAAGAGTACATGCTGGGATTTTACCCTGGGTACCAAGAAAGCATTTGGAGATGGGATAAATACCACCGAATGTGAAATAACTCTTGAATCAACACACCTTTAGTCCAGCCTTAAAACAAATCGAACATCCTGCTTTCCCAAATCCTGGTTCTAGAAAAAGACGGACAAGGTATCTCCTCCACCCTACCACTCCATAATAATGAAAAGCCCAATGTGGTATCTTTAAACTCGCAGCTTACAATTTAAACCATGCTTACAGAGTTTAAAATCCATCTGTATTGGGTCACAAACCAAGTTTTATCTTGTTATGCAACAATACGAATGCTGAATGTCTAAACAGCTCATTCCATTAAAAGCAAACAAGTTGCTAGCCCTCTTGGACGTACAACCTTGGAAACATACAGATAGCTGCAGATAAAGCTAAAAATGGCCTTGGAGTCTACTCTTTGAGACTCTTTATGAAACAGAGTTAATAAACTGGATCCCACAAATGCTTGCTTTCCCCAAGACCAACTGAAATCCATTCCAAACTCAAAAATTACAGCTTAATATCTGGAACACAGGGATTCTCAGCCTAGGATGATGTCAAACTCAGGGCCTCGTTTGCCACGCTGCTGGAATTCCTAAGGGGTGTTCGTGATCCTGGGTATGTGTGGGGGTGAGCATGAGAAAGGCTTGTTGTAATGGCTGGGCAACTTTTCCCAAGACGCATCCCTTCTCTGAGAAGACGTGCAAATGACCTTGGCTGATGTCTCTGTTTGCTACGCTCTGATAAATAATGTAACCGCAGTCTCGCCGGTGGGGGTTGCAACGTGGGCAGCCTAGGTGGGCTGGATGGGGAATATGATTGGACTGGACCTTTTGGGGGATTGTTTGACTCATGTATAACCTTGGGTTTTGCTGCCAGAACTTCAGCTCTCTGACACAGAACGCCTCGGCTTGAATCATCTTTATGACTCAACAAACAAATCACTGATGGGAGAGTGTCGTTGAGAGTAACTTTGTTCAAGAATCTGGCAGATGGCCATCTGAGTTCCCTGCCGCCATGTTCAGCTGAAGTGGTAGTTGGCAACGCTCGTTTGTTGCACTCTCGTTGCACAAAGAGGGCAACTCACCGGGCAGGATCCCCATGAGAACTTGCAAGGCCTGCTTTTCTGCCTCCGCCCTCTGCTCTTCTGTCCTGAGCGGCTTGGGCACCTCTGGCAGGACTCCACCGGGCCATATCGACTCCTGAAGCAACCGGAGGTACTGGACCCAGCGCTGAGTGCAAGTCAGATTATCGACTTGCACTTCTAACCACCTGTCGGGAGGGGAAGACAGAAAGATCTTGCGTGATTCTTTATTGTCCCTTGGTTTGAAGAGCCAAAAACTCCCCCCTCCCACACACACACTGTTTCAAACCCAAATGCTTTTAAGAATAGCGCACATCCAAGAACAGTCTACAAGCTAAAAGTAGACGGACACAAACATAGCAGGCTGCATTTGGGGTGCTTGAGAAATGGCTATTTTTAGGCTAGCAGAAAATAGCTCAGTGGTGAATGTAAAAAGAAGGCCAACCCATAGCCGAACCACGACCCGGACATCCAGAGAGAAACTGACCCCGCTGGACCTGAGCAATTTTGAACCAGACAGGATAAAAGGAGAGGCAGTGGAGGCAAAGGGGTGCCAGCTCCCCTTTTGGAAACACATAACTTGCGCATGCCATCATGGGGCCTCTCTTTGAAGCACGGCCTGACGGAGGAATGGAATTGTGGCTAAAAACGAGCTTCTTAATACCAGAGCTTACGACAATGGGAGGCCAAGGTTAAGTGAAGGAGCCCAGCAAGGAGGAGGGAGTCACGTGAAGGAGCTGAGCTGGGGTGTCCTGTCATCTCCACTTGATGGGTGAACAAACCCTCTGGCCCAAGGAGGAGCCACTGTAGGGAGTCAGAGTGGCTGGACCAGGATCTGGGCAAAACCTGCATTCAGACCTTCACACAGCCATGAAGCTCACAGGTGTCCTTGAGTCAGCCTCTTGTCAGTCTACTCTACCTAACTCAAAGTAGAAGAAGAGTGGGGTTTTGTAGTGCACTTTTCTCTGCCCTACGGAGTCCCAGGGCGGCTTACAGCTGCCTTCCCTTCCTCTCCCAACAACAGGCCCCTTGTGAGGTAGGTGGGGCTGAGAGCTCTGAGAGAACCGTGGCTGGCCCAAGGTCACCCAGCTGGCTTTATGTGGAGGAGGAGGGGGGAATCAAACCTGGATATTAGAAAAAATGTTTTTACAGTCAGAGTTGTGTGACAGTGGAATCAGCTGCCTAGGGAGGTAGTGAGCTCCCCCTCCCTGGCAGTCTTTAAGCAGCGGCTGGACAAGCACTTGTCAGGGATGCTCTAGGCTGATCCCGCATTGAGCAGGGGGTGGGACCAGATGGCCTGCGTGGCCCCCTTCCAACTCTGTGAGATTCTATGATTCCATCCTCTTCTACCTGGTCCTTTTAACTGCCGGAGATTGTTCCTGGGGCATTCTACAAGCAAAGCAAATGCTCTACCGCAGAGCCCCATCCCCATCCCAAGTGTACTAGTGAAACAGACTCATGACAAAAGTGAGACACAAAGCCGGAGACTGGTGTTTGAAAGTAGCCATTTATTATCAGTAGATTTCAGTGCTGAAGATACAGGTACTATAAGGAAGGAGCCACTCAATGGGACATGTAAGTAGTACACCAGTTTGGTGTATTGGTTAGGAGTGCGGACTCTAATCTGGGAGCATCAGGTTTGATTCCCCACTCCTCCACATGCAGCTGCTGGAGGGACCTTGGGTCAGTCACAAGTTCTCTCAGAGCTGTCCTCTCAAGAGCAGTGCACAAAAAAGCTCTCTCAGTCCCACCTACCTCACAGGCAGTGTTCCCTCTAAACTGAGTTAGTGTGAGCTAGCTCACAGTTTTCTAGCCTCCAGCTCACACATTTTTGTCTCAGCTCAGGAAGGAGGGCTCCAGAGCAAACTAATTTATGCAGTGGACAAATCGCTCGCTCACAATTTTAATGCCAGGAGCTCACAGAGTAGAATTTTTGCTCACAAGACTCCACAGCTTTGAGGGAACATTGCTCACAGGGCGTCTGTTGTGGGGAGGGGAAGAGAAAGGAGACTGTAAGCCGCTCTGAGACTCCTTCGGGTAGTGAAGGGCGGGGTATAAATCCAATCTCTTCTTCTTCTACTCATCTTAAAGTTCACAGTGGATGGCTACCACACAGAAGACATATTCTGTGGTGGCTTATTGTCTTTAGAACTCCCTCCCCAGATAGATCTGTCTGAATATCTGTCCGGCTCATTTGAGCATTTGACAGTATTTTTTTTTTTTTAAACTATTGCTAAAAATTGAACCTGCATTATACTCACCAGCTTTTACCTCAACAGTAAAATTATGACCCTAAGCAGCACTGAATACTGTTTATGCTCTTGGCAAACCGCCACTAGGGTTTGGAATTATCAGATAATTTCCCCCCCCCCCCTTTTCTAATTTATTATTGTTTGTGTACATTATTTTTAAATGGACTATATACTACCTGTGGATCTGTATTAAGACTGGAACGTGGGATATAAATTCTTTCAATAGGTAATTTTTTAAAAACACACAAAAAACCCCTATTTATTTGTTTGGAAAATTTATACGCTGCTTCTCCAGAGACCTGCTCAAAGTTTAGGCTTACAAATACAAACAAAACAAAACAAATTTAAAGAGAACTATTATAAATCAAACAAAGCTGATAAAAACAAGCCAGGGCATAAAACCCCCCCAACAATAGTGTGAAACGAACACTGAGCAGTCAGAAATGATATTGATGAAAGCAGCCCTCAGGCCAGAAGACTGAAAACCAGCTAAAAGAGATTAAACCCCCCTTAATTAAAAGCCTGGTGGGAAAAGCCTGGAGGTATCTGAAGAAGGGAGCAGTGACTCGGGAAAGCTCAACCCCTGCCGCAAATTTTGTTAGTCTTCAAGGTGCTACTGGACCCTTGCTCTTTTCTACTAGAGGAATGTTTCGGCCTAGTGCCTAATGGAGGACCGTATTTTATCGATGTGGATCTGCTGAAAGTATGTAGGCAACACACTGAATTAAATTTCCAGTCTGATAGGAGGCTAAGCAAGGCTTCTTGGAATCCAGTGTCTTGCCTGGCCCCTCTCCAGAATAAATTATTCAAAATAAGAACTCCCCCTCCAAATTTCCAGCATGTCTTTGGGTCACAAAGTCCAGCTTTTCCAGTACCGAATTCTAATTTTATTTTTACTTGAGTGCATGTGATGCGCAAATCGATTACAGGTGGCTCTGCCGAGGTTGCCATTTTACCCACGGAGCACCTTTGAAAATAGCACATGGATCAGACCTCTTGCTCTCTTAAGAACATAAAAAGAGTCCCGATGGATCAGACCACGTGGCCTTTCCCTGACTCTTCCTCCTAGCACTGGTCTTCAAAAGCTTCCTGCCAGAGGATGTAGTGATGGCCACAGGAACAGACAGCTTTAAAAGGGGATAAGATAGATTCATGGAGGATAGGTCTGTCTGGCTACTAGCCATGGTGACTGAAGGGAACCTCCACATTCGGAGGCAGTCAACCTCTGAATCCCAGAGCCAGGAGGCAATGTCAAGGGAAGGCCATGGCCTCTATGCCCTGTTGTTGGACCTCCAGAAGAACTGGTAGGCCACTGTGAGTGACAGGATGCTGGACTAGATGGACCACTGGGCTGATCCAGGAGGGCTCTTCTTATGTTTGCTGTCCCTGAGCATGGCACTTCCCTTTACTCACTATGGCTTGTAGCCACCAATGGAGCATGTCTAACGCCTTTCTGAAGCCTTCTATTCTCATGGCCATTGCCACAACACAGTTCCCTGGCATTAGGACTGCCACCCTTCTTCTCCTGCTAGAAAAACCTGGACCCAGAAGCCCACCGAGCCAACTCAAGTTTGCTGAGCAAGTTGCTAAATCGTATTGCGAGGGAGAGAACAAAAACCAAACCGCTCATAAATCAGCAACGATGAAGCACTCCAAGCCCTTCTCAAGAGCCAGCCAAGAGCAGAAGAAAGCGTCTCAATATTTTACTGGAAATGTTCCTCTTGCCTACCCTGTAAAAGTTTACAATGGTATAAACCACGAACAATGTGTTCTGTACCCCTGGCTGCAGGACAGGATGATGAAGTGTTTGTTTAGCAGAGCCGCAATCCTTCCTGACCCTGCAGCGATGGGGAGAGAGGACTCTGAACTCTCCAGGCCGCTTTGCCAGTTTACATCAGAACAGGGGGATGCATAGTTCAGGCCTGGGCCCATCTGCTGGTGCCAATACAGCTCCAATATTTGGCATCTGGGACAGCACATCTTGCCAGCGGGCATCCTGGCTCTGCTAACTAAAAACAACCAAAGAGGCATCAGTGCAACAATTCATCCCTAGGGATCTACGGCCCTGACCTGGACAGTCCAGGCTAACCTGATCTCATCAGATCTTGAAAGCTAAGCAGGGTTGGCCCCGGTTAGGACTTGGATGAGAGACCTCCAAGGAAGTCCAGGATTGCTACGCAGAGCCAGGCGATGGCAGACCACCATTTTTGTCTTGAAAACCCTACATAGGGTCGGCACAAATCAGCTGAGACTTGATGGCACTTCCCACAAGGTATAGATAGGAACTCTCAGTCTGGGGCAAGTGATGCTCTGTATTCTTGGTGTGTGTGGGGGGAAGGCAACAGTGGGAGAGCTTCTAGTGTCCTGGCCCCACTGGTGGACCTCCTGAGGGCACCTGGTGTTTTTGGCCAGTGTGTGACAGAGTGTTGGACTGGATGGGCCATTGGCCTGATCCAACACTGGCTTCTCTTATGTTCTTATGTAAGCCTGATGTTCTAGCATCCGGTTCTAGAGAGGTACAGCAGCCTGGCGGGGGGGGGGCACCAATAACTAATCCAGACAGAGAAACCACACCCGTTCCACAGAGGCTAACGACAACCAACAATTAAGCAAAAGCAACACTCTCGGTCGCAAGCTCCACATTCATTTGCTGCCCTGCGGACAGCATCACTCTACATTCATATTTTATTTGTTCCGATTTCTGACCACAAAACAGACCCGAAGGAGATGGTTTAAATAATTCAAATTGACCAAGTAATTGAAACTAAAACAAGACGATGGAAACATCCACCATCTGAGCGTGACGGACTTTATTCAACATCCCCCAAGGGCACATTTGGCAGTCACAATAAGTAATAGGCCAGGATCTCCCCTCTGCCACGAGAGGGAGTGTAGTCTAGTGATTAGAGACACCAGTGGCCCCTGGGAGACAAATGGTGTAGTGAGGGGTCCTTTCGTAGAAAAAGAGGTGCAGGAGCTCATTAGCATAACTCATTAGCATAACTCATTAGCATATGCCACGTCCCCCGACATCACCAGAAGTGTGTCAGAAAGGGAATGTCAGTTTCAGCCCCATTTTATCCTACGGGCCATTGAAATCAATCGCAAAAACTCATAGGGTATATGAGGGGCTGGAGGAAAGGGGGTTTGGGGGAGAGGCTCCAAACTTGCAGGGTAGCTGCTGGGGCCTCTCCTCGATATACCCACTATGTTTCAAGAAGATTGGACCATGGGGTACAATTCTATGGGCCCCCAAACAGATTGTCCCATCCCCTCCATTGTTCTCTATGGTGGGAAAAAATGTTAACTTTTTCCTACCACAGAGAACAATGGAGGGAATGGGGGCAACCTGTTTGGGGGCCTGTAGAATTGGACCCCCTGGTCCAATCTTCTTGAAACTTGGTGGGCATTTCGAGGAGAGGCCCCAGCAGCTACCCTGCAAGTTTGGAGCCTCTCCCTAAAATCCCCTCCCCTCCAGTGGCTTTTAAAGTTGCCGCCGAATTTTGGCAGCAATTCGGCGGCGAGCTGAATCAGATTAGAGAATCTGATTCAGCCCGTGGCTGCCCTACTGGCCAG
This sequence comes from Lepidodactylus listeri, assembly GCA_029233225.1. Lineage (NCBI taxonomy): Eukaryota > Metazoa > Chordata > Lepidosauria > Squamata > Gekkonidae > Lepidodactylus > Lepidodactylus listeri. The sequence goes on from JARCFY010000014.1 coordinate 60,518,248, forward strand.
TCCTGAGCTGGCGGAGCTTTGCTCCGCCTCGCTCCGGCCCCAACGGACCCCTGGGTGTAGTCCTAAACAGTCTGACGCCCTTGAAGCCTATTGGCTTCAGTGAACTTCTGCCACCATCCACCTTGCTGGGTGAGCTTGGGACAGTCACTTTTGCGCAGTCTCACCTAACCCCTGGGGTTGTTGTGAGCATAAAACGGGAAAGGGAGAACCATGTATGTTGGTTGCCCTAAGCTCCTTGGGCCGGATAAAAACGCAGCAGATCGCCCTGACCTGGAAAGCCCAGGCAAGCCCAATCTTGTCAGATCTCGGAAGCCAAGCAGGGTTGACTCTGGCCGGTACTTATACTCCTTGGAATACCAGCAGTCGGGAGCAGGGGCAGGCTTTACTCAGCCACCTCTCTGAATATCCTCCAGGACCCCAGTAGTGGTCAGTCACCAGAGGTTGCCATGACTTCCAGGTGCACACACATTCACATGCACACAAGCACATATGAAAAATACAAAAAAAAAGAAGCAGCCAGGTTTACAGACCCTACCTAATGAGCTGCCAAGCAAAGATCATGGCTAAGTTTGAAATATGTGGATAGAGGGTGGGGATTAAAGTAATCCTTCTTGGTTCTAACCCCACTGCCCTAGAAAACTCTTCCCAAGAGGGCCTGTCCAAGTTTACATATTTTTGGAACACAGAGTAAAAGAACACCCAAATTACTTGGATGTATTTTTAGCAGGGCCGTTCTTATCCCCTGCTTGATGGCTCAGGAAATGGGCGTTGTATTTTAAGTGAGTGACTACGGCTTGGATGTTGCCGTTTTAACAGTTGTTTATGGAATTCTTTAATTTCTTCACATACGATAATTTTTGGAGAGGCTCCAAGAGCTCCTTTGATGAGGTGGGATAATGCCCCAGATAAAGCAAAGGCTGAATTCGGCAGCTCAGACTTGCAGGGCGGTTTGTGGAACTCAAGAGGGTCATATCTGACTGGAAAGGCTCACGTACGTGCCCTCTAGTAGAGATTTAAACATGTCTGGAAAAGAGGAGCCCATGGGAGGGGGGTATATTTTTCTCTGTTTTCTTCTTTTTCAGAAAAACACACACACACAAATTTGGGAAGAAATTTCAACATATTCAATAGAGAGAGAGAGGCAGAGAGAGAGAGAGGCAGAGGCTGCGGTCACACACACTAAATAATCCACTTCCAATGCACTTTCCAACTGGATTTTACTGTGTGAACCGGCAAAATCCAGTTGAAAAGTGCACTGAAAGTGGATTATTTAGTGGGTGTGACCGTAGACAGAGACAGCACAATTCTAAACAGGCTATTGCAGAATTCCCTCCTGGAATATTCTTAGAGTTGCACTGTTAACTTTGCCATCAAACCTGATCTTAGTTTACGGCCTTAGCAACACAGATTGCATCATTCAGCACTCAGCAGTATCATCAGACACATCAATTATTGCCAAAATCATTCCCACTTCAGCCAGAAGCATATCTTTCAAAATGTGTTGCCTGTTCTACAGCAGGGGTCCCCCAATGTGGTGCCCAGGGGCGCCAGGGCCCTCACCGACAACTTTCTTGGTGCCTGCCGGGTGTTTTTTAGAAAGTGGGTGGAGCTGGCTGGGGCTTTTGTCCAGCAAAGCTTCTGATCAGCCGCTGGAGCTTTGATTGGCCGTGCAGATTTCTAATGCCGCCACAGCTCAAGAACCGTCAGTGAGTGACTGAAAGTAAGCTGCGGAAGCCATTTCTCTGGCTGGCTCTGTATCCCGTGACAGCCATTTTGTGTCTGCACCCACCACACTGTCCCAGAATTCCAAATGTGTCCACAGGCTCAATATGGTTGAGGACCTCTGTTCTACAGAATATGTAGGGATTGTCTGTAAATGGCTGTTAATGTTGCGAAAGGTCCATGCTACACATTTTGGGCGTGCTTTGTCATAAAACAGTTTGCCCAATCCAATAGTGAAAAAAAATGAGCCCCCTCATTCCTTAACATTTCTCAATTTTTAATTTAAAAAAACTGAAGAAAAGTCCTTGAGGGGGGCGGATGCCATCCCCCATTTTCCTAGGTCTTCCCATTTCTAGCATCTGCTAAGCTATGGAATCATGGCGGGGGGAGGTCTTTCTATCCACAAAAGCATGAATAATTGAGGTAAACCCCATAGGGCTGTTGTGAAGTCACTGCAAAGCATGCTATGTGACAAAAATGTTATAATTCTGGTCTGTAAAAGGCTTTATGAAGAATACTACTGTGAGATGAAGGGTCAAGATCCATGCACAAGATGGACAGTCAGCAAGTCCCATTGCTACGAGAACTGAATGCACTGGAAAAGTAGTCGGATATGAATAAGATGCAATTTAACAAGGATACATGTGAGTTCTTGTTGTTGTTCAATTGCAGTCAAGTCCGACTCTTCGTGACCCCATGGACCACATCACGCCAGGTCCTCCTGTCTTCTGACGTGCTCCGGAGTTTACTTAATTTAGTTCTACATCTGGGTAAAAAAATGAGGAACACCCATACTAGATGGGGGATAAACTTCTGGGTAGCAGTGTGTGTGAACAAGAAATTGGGGTACGGGTGGACTGTAAGTTAAATATCAAGAGCCAGTGTGATGCAACGTCAAAAAAGGCTGATGCGATCTTGGGGTGTATCAATACACATAACATCCAAATCGCAAGATGCCATAGTCCCGCTGTACACTGCATTGGTCAGGCCGCACCTGGAGTATTATGTGCAGTTCTGGAGGCCTCCCTTCAAAAAGGATGTGGACAGAATGGAGCGGGTGCAGAGGAGAGCAACGAGGATGATTGGGGGGCCTGGAGACCAAGCCCTACAAGGAAAGACTGAGGGGGATGTTTAGTCTGGAGAAGAGGAGGTTGAGGGGGGCAGGATGGCTCTCTTGAAGTATCTGAAGGGCTGTCACTTAGAGGAGGGCAGGGAGCTGTTCCTGTTGGCAGCAGAGGAGAGGACTCGCAAGAATGGGTTTAAATTAAGGGCGGGAAGGTCCTGCCTGGATAGTAGGAAAAACATGTTTACAGTAAGAGTTGTGCAAGAGTGGAATCGGCTGCCTAGGGAGGTGGTGAGCTTCCCTTCACGGGCAGTCCTTAAGCAGTGACTGGACAAACACCTGTCAGGGATGCTCTAGGCTGATCTTGCACTGAACAGGGGGTTGGATTAGACAGCCTGTATGGCCCCTTCTAACTCTGTGAGATTCTGTGATTCTATGACTCGCAATCATGGGTTTAAATTAAGGGTGGGAAGATACCGGCTGGATATCAGGAAAAACTTTTTGACAGTCAAGAGTTGTGCCACAGTGGAATCGGCTGCCTAGGGAGGTGGTGAGCTCCCTCACACTGGCAGTCTTTAAGCAGCGGCTGGACAAACACTAGTCAGGGATGCTCTAGGCTGATTCTGCATTGGGCAGGGGGTTGGACTAGACGGCCTGTATGGCCCCTTCCCACTCTGTATTTCTATGTTTCTGTCCCATAACGATGACATAACAGAAATAGATCATACCCTATTAACTGCTGAACAAACATTCTTCCCTGTGAAACACTCTGCATAACTGGTCTCCCCCATGTGGTGCCTGCCAAGCCCCTTCCTGGCACCTGCCAAGTCTTTTTAGAAAGTGGGCAGGGTCAGGTGGGGCCTTTGCCCGGCAAGGCTCCTGATCAACTGTGCAGATCTTTCGTTCTGGCGGCAGCAGCTTCCACGGCACAAAGATCTTCACTCAGGGTATCCTGTGGCAGCCGCTTTGTGGCGGTGCCCACTACGCTGTGTCAGAACTCTAAAGGCTCAAAGAAGTTGGGGGACCACAATGCATAAGGATCCTAGCAAGTGCCTTTTAAAAACTCACTCTCTTAAAAAAGTAACTCTTCAGAAGTGATCAGGCCTGGGCACTGATCCCCTCCCTTTCTGTGTGCAGTTACAACCATCCCTGACCCTCTCTCTCTTGCTTGTGGGTAAGAGGTGGGACACCCTTTGGAAGAGACAGATCGGACCCCAAGGGTCCCTAGTTGCTGCTACCACAAGGCGTAATTAACACCAGTGCTAAAAGATTATGTGACAATGTTCCATGGGCGCATGGCTGCTAGGCCGTCTGTAGGAAAACTCTCCCTCTGCTGTCACTGCATCAACTCATAGTCCCCGTCCCCCCTCCCGGGCCAAGCAGACACACCTCTGGCCAGCGCAAGCAGTAGACATGCCAATGTGAGTAACATGGTCCGAATGGAACACCGCTCAGCTGGAAGGAGGGCAGCTACGCAGCTGTTCTTGTACTCAGCAGAGAGAATCCCTCCTTGCCCAGAATGTTATAGCTTCTGTAATAAAGCAAAGCAAGAACCTGGCTGCTGTGGCTGAGGAGTTACATCTGCCGCTGCACAGCAGCCAGGCTGGTGACGTCCTTGGCTCGCAGCTGCTGGAAGACCCAGCTGAAAACCTCCAGGTGTTTGGGAGGCACCAACAGTCACAGCAGCTTAATGGTGCTGGGTCAGGAGCTCAGGTTTCCTCTCCTCCTACCTTCCTTCTGATTCCTGGAGGAGCTCAGAGGAGGAAAATGAGGCTTCTCATTCCAAATCCCTGACATGCCCAGTTTCAAGGGTCTCTGGTAATCAGGAGATATCGTTCTCTGCCCAAGACCCTGGGTATCCAGTGGGCTGGCCAGCAGCCTGACATGGTATGAATCAAGTCTGTATGTTCAAGGCAGAGGTCCAAGTCTAAGAAGATCTACAATGTGTACATTATGCCATAGGTTCTCATCACGCTGACTGGGGACACATGTTGATCATACACTTCAGATCAAGTATTGTGCAGGATTTTTATGCCAGATTGCTGCTGAGCTACACACTATGCAAAATGAGGTGGGTGTAGATTTGCCAGCTGTGGGTTGGGACTACCTGGAGATTTTGGGGGTGGCGCCTGAGGAGGGCAGGGAGTTCAGTGAGGTATAATGCCATAGAGTCCACCTTCTCAAGCAGCCATTTTCCCCAGATGAACTCTGTCACCTGGAGATCAGTTGTAATCTCAGGAGATCTCCAGCTACCACCTGGAGGCTGGCAACCCTAGGTAGATGGATTTCTGACTGGAACATTCCCCTATGTTAAGAAACTCCCTGTACATAGGAAAAGTAGTTACTTACATGCATATTACATGGGAGAACATTTGAAAAAGCATCCTGCCTACAGCAGTCCAGAATTATAAGGTCAAGGTTTCCCTTGCTCGAAAGCCAGTCGAATCCGACTCCAGGGTTGCGGTGCTCATCTCCGTTTCCAAGCTGAAGAGCCAGCGTTGTCCAAAGACTTTTACATGGTCATGTGGCCGGCATGACTAAACGCCGAGGTGCACAGAACGCTGTTACCTTCCCACTGAAGCGGTACTTATTTATCTACTTGCTGGACCTCCTGACGGCACCTGGTGTTTTTGGCCACTGTGTGAGAGAGTGTTGGACTGGATGGGCTATTGGCCTGATCCAACATTGGCTTCTCTTATGTTCTTATTAATTTCTTGTTTTCGAACTGCTAGGTTGGCAGGAGCTGGAGCCAGAGACGGGAGCTCACTCCATCACGCGGCACTCGGGTCTCGAACTGCCGAACTACTGACCTTCCAGTCTGCAGTTCAGTGTCTTAACCAGTGAGCCACCATGGTCCCTCCAGAATTATACATTGTGGTAAATCAGCTCTAAGATACAGAGGAATGTATCCAGCCACAGTTTCAAAGACTTAAAGGCTACATCTGTAGATGAGGGGTTGCTAGTAACTGCCACTGATTTGCATCTCTGCCATTCTGGGGGCGGGAGAAAAGCTGGGCTGCCGCAGGAGGAACAATGCGGAGAAGTCCATTCTACTAAATTTGTGGCTGGCTGGTTACGTGCCACTAGTTTCGTGTCTAGAACAAAAATGGATGGATCCTCATTCACAGCCAATGCTTTGGTCCCCTGGACTTTGAGGGAAGGAAATGCAATCTACTTTACAGCGTTGCAGATTACAGGAAGGAAAAGTTTAAGCCCATCTAAGAGCATAAATCTATACCATGAAAACATCAATGTCTTGCCCTCAGCTTTTCTGGAAGCCAGATATGTTTGCATTCCTTATTCCCAACAGGTTTGCTCTTGTCAAGTGCAAAAGCTTGAGGCAGTTCATCACATTTTGTTACACTGTCCCTACTAAAATGATAGATGTTCCCAATATATTACACCAATGTTAGTAAATTCCCCTGCAAGATCAGAGCAATTCTACACTTCCTTCCTCCTTTCAGACTCCTCTAAAGAAATCACTCGCAACGTAGCAAACTTTTGCACAGTGGCATGCACAATACAAAAACAGATGGCTGAATCTTCAGATAACTGACCCCCCTCTACTGAGAAACATGTGTGAGAATTTTGAAATGTTGGAATATAATGGCACACCTAAGTTTTTGTGTTATTGTTGGTCTTGGTATTGTATGTGGGAGCTTTTATTGTTTTTTTTATTAATACTTTCCAAGCTGATCATGTATGGAAATACACTGAACTGAACTACCAAGACAACTAATGCTATTCTGGGGCAATGTTTCCTCAGGGACAAGATAAATAAAGAAATTGACAACACGTCAATTACAAACCAGAATCCTGGAAATTCTAATTTTAAGAAGGTGTTGAGGAGACACGAATTGTTCTCTGCCCCCAAATACAGCGATAATGATGACACTTTTATATCCTTCCATTGAAGACAAACCACAGGTCCATATAACCTCAATTTCCCCCAAGACCCTGCAGGGGAGAAAAAGGATGTTTAACCCTTCATCCTCCACTCACCTCCACTATTTGGTTCTCTCCCCCCTCCCCCCCGCCTTTGTTTTCAGTATTTTAAAGGAGAAAATTCCAGGTGGTCAACTGGGTTGGTCTGAAGCAGCAGAACAAATTTAGAGTCCAGTGGCACCTTTAAGGGCAACAAAGGTTTGTTCCAGGTATGAGCTTTCGTGTGCATGCATACGAAAGCTCATACCTTGAATCAACCTTTGTTGTTCTTAAAGGTGCCACTGTACTCTAAATTTGTTTTAAAAGGGAAAAGATGTGTCATTTAAATAAACATTTCACTTTTAAAATGCTAATTAAAAAGCAGGATAGGCTGGTACCTGAGCAGAAGTTGAAGGGTTAAGCATCCTCTCCCTCCCCTGCACAGCTCTGAGGCAAACTGAGGTTGCATGAGCTTGAAAAATGCATTTTATGGTCAGAGGTGTATGGTCCTTTTCATGTCTCTTTGTACCTTAAGATCCTCCGAGAAGAGAGACCAGGGCTATTTTGGGGCAGGAATGCACAGGAACGGAGTTCTGGCTGGCTTCCAAGTTGGCCACTCCTACAGTCTCCCCCCTCCCAGGTTCCCCAGGTGCCTCGCAAGCCGCGGGGCACCTGGGGAAGCCAATCCTGGGAGGGACTTGCGCTGTAAGGGGTGTGGCCTAACATGCTAATGCATTCCTGCTGTTGGGTGTGGCTTAGTATGCTAATAAGTTCATGCTGGGCTTTTTCTACAAAAAAAGCCCTGAAAGAGACTATTAAACCCAACGGAGCCTGTGATGTAGATTTGCTTGTGCAGCACCAGAATATTTCCACTGGCCATAAAGGACCCATCCAAAAAGAGGCCGGGCAGGGCCAGTCTTTGCAGTTGGATGTTCAGCTCTTCAGAAGGTCCTGGCAGAAAGGCAACTGACTCACCTGCCTTAGGCATCTGTTCTGGGCAGGCATGGTAGTGGAGGTGGGAGCAGGTGCCTGGAGAAGGGAGTCCGGTTAGGACCCAGCTGCACAGGCGAGTTCCCAGGCGGGCGGCTTGGAGATGCCAGACAGCATTTCAGAGCTGTGGCACTTTATAAAGCACGCCCGAGGGCCACAGAAATTGCCAAAGGTCCTTTGTGTTTGCCAACACACGAAAATGCTACAAGCTTCGTGCAGCCAAGCTCTGGGCTGCAAAGGGGCCTCATTTCCTGGCTGGACCCACACCGGCCTTTTAAAGTTGCTTTCTTTCCGTTAAGTGAAGACGGGGAAGAAAATAAAACAGGTCCAGAATAAGCAGGGAAAGGGACAACTTTCCCAGAATGGATTCCAACGGACGCAGCCTCATCACTTTGGGGAGATAATCAATTTGCAATCTCCATGCCATTCGTAGTATAACAAGCTTCTAATGAGGTCCTTGCCCCTTAGGGACATGCTGTTTTTTGGGTGTTTTTTTTAAAAAAAGGGTCTGACTTTGGAAGAAGGGGTACATCTGGTCTCGCACAGCAGTCAGAAGACTTCAGATACAAAGTCCCAGATTAGAAATGTGTTTCTGCCCAAAACTCAGTCAGAAATAATCCTCTCTCTCTCTCTTTCTCTCTCTCTCTAAAAGCCACCTGCAATACGAGGATAACAATACTGGCCTTTGCAAGGCTATTATAAGGATGACAACAAGACAATGCATATGAAGCGCACTGAGAACATTTTGAACATGCTGTAGAAAGTAGGGTAAGGGTGTCATGCAGTTTTTCAGGAGGTGGAAATCATTCACCTTTCTCCACTGTCCCCAGTTTTTGTGCTACTGCAAGTGAACATCAGAAGAGCCCTGCTGGATCGGATCAGTGGTCCATATAATCATAAGAACATCAGAACAGCCCTGCTGGGTCAGACTAGTGGTCCATCTAATAAGAAGAAGAGCCCTGATGGATTGGATCAGTGGTCCAGCTAATCATAAGAACATCAGAGGAACCCTGCTGGGTCAGACCAGTGGTCCATTTAATCATAAGAACATGAGAAGAGCCCTGATGGATCAGACCAGTGGTCCATCTAGTCCAGCATCCTGTCTCACACACTGGCCAACCAGTTCCTCTGGAGGGCCAACAACAGGCCAAAGAGGTCTTCCCCTGAAGTTGCCTCCTGGCTCTGGGATTCAGAGGCTGAATGCCTCTGAATGTGGAGTTTCCCTTTAGTCACCATGGCTAGTAGCTGCTGATAGACCCGTCCTCCATGAGTCTGTCTAATCCTCTTTTAAAGCTCTCTATGCCTGTGGGCATCACTATATCCTCTTCTTTTCCTGCTATGTAAACTGGCCTTTCTCATGAAATTTGATGCGATGGGCTTTTGTAAACTTTAATTAGGCATTTGTATCACTATAATTTAGGCCTTCTTGAGAATTTTGCTTCTGAGTCATAAAGTATCTTAAATAAAGAAATGAACACGCAGATTGAGTCTCTTTCGGTGGGGGGGGGGGTTCAGCTACGAAATAGCAGTTGCAGATTCTCCCCTAATGCATTGTCACAAATCAACTCTACCCAAACCAATATGGTGGGCAACTTGGCAGGTTTCTCAGCTGCAAGAGGTCCCAGATGTGTCGTTCGCGGCCACAGCAGCCCTGTGATGCTTTTGCTTTATTTCCGCTGCAGGAAAAGCCTCCTCTCTTCCCTCCCCTCTTGTTTCAGTGCAAAAAAGGCCTCCTGCCCCTGTTCTCATTCAACATGGACCAGCGGGTCTCCCTTTCCCAGCACAGAGTCCCTGGGTTGAGAGCTAATTAAACTGACCACACAGCTTGGCTTTAAAAAGAGAGCGAGAGAGAGAGAGATGACACCCCTCCATGCCCCCAAACAATCTCAGACTCAGCAAGGAGCTGCAAGCTGAAACCTGACTGGGTGGAGAAGCAGCTACGGCAATTTAATGGTTGTCGTGGTGACTGGGAGCCCAATTGTCCACAGTGAATTTACCTCCGTGGGGAATGACCTCCATCGCGGTAAGGCCAAAGAATGGATTACAGAGGTGCTGGGAATGAACAGCTGCAGGGGAAAGGTCCAGAAAACAGACTGAGGAGGGGAGAGAGAGAGAGAGAATTTGGGGTTGAGGGATATACAGGGTACCGTACTTCTTTTCCCTTGGACTCAAAGCTTTGTATACAATGAGTCTTTGGGGTACCAATTTAATTACAGAACAAGGACAGTATTGACTCAACTACACAAAACTGATGAGAACCACTTAGGGGGAAGAGACGGAGGGAGATGTGGTGCTGGGAGTGTTTAGTCAACACTGTATTAGACCATAGCTTCACTGGCCTTCCCGAAAGGAAAGATGGAGCAACAGAACACAACACAGGTGTGGCTTCCCATTAGAAGTGGGCAGAGCTTCATCAGCTGACATGGTACAGTTCGAGGGTACACGATGCTGCAGCTAAGCAGGTCTGGGGGTGGACACTGCACAGACAGCTATATCGATCCATATACCACTCTGAGTTCCATAAAGAAAGAAAAGCAAGAGACGTATACAGAAAAAGACAAAACAGAATAAGTGCTGATGGTTAAGTTACGTAAGTTGAACGCCCTGTTGGACTCAACCAATGACAACAGGCTGGGAAATTCCTAGGGATTTGGGGGTGGAGCCTGGGGTGGGACTTCAGCAGGGTATAATACCATAGGAACCATTCTCCAAAGCAGCCATTTTCTCCAGAGAAACTGATCCCTGTCATCCGGAGATCAGTTGTAATTCCAGGAGCTCTCTAGTCCTCACCTGGCGGTTGACAACCCTATATACAAGCTAAGTATTTACTGGGGACCCCCGAGGTCCCAAGTCCAAGGCATATTGCAGGCTCAAGTCCTCACAATGGCATGGCCTCCATGCCCCAGATAAGTGACCTCATGAAGTAGATGCCATAGCTCAGTGGTTGAAGGTATGCAGCAGGTCTCAGGTTCAACTCCTGATGACTCTGGTTTGATAAAAAACAGTTTGGGCAGCCGAGCTGTCTTCCTCTAACTTTGGAGAGCTACTGCCAGTCAGAGGAGATAGTACTAAGACAGAGGGATCAATGGTTTAAGAATTAAGCACCAAGAGGACTAGTCTAAGACACACGAAGTCTAACCCATTCATGTCAAGACAAATATCCACGTATGAAGGCATCCTGTTTACTCAGTACAAGGCTATTTCATGACACGGTGAATTTGGGTAGGACTTTCTGCTCCGCAGGGTAACTGTGTCCCCACCCCACCCCCTGGTCACACACATACAGCCTGGTCAACCAACATGGTACCACTTCAACTCCCATCAAAGGAGGGTGTGCATTGATTCCTCTGTTATGTTGTTTTTTTGGGGGAGGAGAGAATTGTGGGAAGGTAAGAAGCATGAGCCATGTGGAGAGGGGAAGCAAGAAGGGTTGGTCTCTTTACTCCCCTGTAGCAACATAACAGCCTGCACCATTTCCCTGTTCCTTCTTTTCTTCAAGAGTCTTAGCAGTGTGTGTTATTTTGTGTTTGGACCGAGCACTGGTGGCAAAGGCCTGAACAAATGGTTCTCTGTGCGCTGCCAATTTCCTGCAGGACGTGTACCCAAGACTCAATAAAAGTGAGCAATACAACTGTAAAGTAACAGCGCGCTGAACTATTACAAGCAAGACAACTGGCCCGATTTGTTAGACCACGTAAATCAAACTATCATCTGGACAAATCAGCATAATTTTTTCCACCTGCAGCAAATGCTTTGGCTGTCCACATCTTGGCGTTCCTGCTCTTTGATTTTAAAGGTAACGAGCGTTTCTGGACAGCGGAACTACTGCTCGGTGCAGGGCGACTTTATGTTTCACTGGGAGATATAATTTTCCCTTTTCACATTAAACCTGTAGAGCTTCAACGTAGGACTAATTGTCCTGATTTATGAGCTACGTAGCACGGTACTCACAGGGCGCAAGACGGCAGAATGCAAAACACCAGCAAACTGAGAAAATCTCCACAATTCAAAGGCTTACAGGCGCATTCACTCTCTAGTCCTGTTCAAAAAACGTGCAAGGCTGCCTCTCTAGATCAGATCAGGGTTCACCTGATGGATGAGTTTAAGGATCTCAGCAAGCTGGTCTTGGGAAATACCTTTCCCTTTCTAAGGACGTGGAATAGTTAAAATTTAGACAATGGGAACTAGATGGAACAATGGTCTGTCTTTGTTTAAGACAGCTTTATATCTTCCCAGTCCAGTGTTCTGTTTAGTGGTGGGTGGAAAGAGCCATTAAGTTGCAACCAACTTATGATGGACCTCCTGATGGCACCTGGGTTTTGGCCACTGTCTTGGAGTGGATGGGCCATTGGTTTGATCCAGCATGGCTTCTCTTATGTTCTTATGATCCCACAGGGACTTCACAGCACGAGAGGAACAGAGGTGGTTTGTTGTTGCCTGCCTCTGTGTCGCAACCCTGGACTTCCTTGCTGGTCTCCCATCCAAGTCCTAACCAGGATCCACCCTTCTTAGCTTCCAAGATCCAACAAAATAGGGCTGTCCCAGGTCTTTCGGGTCAGGGCAACGGTGGAAGAGCCTGGTTCAATTCAAAATCAGGCTGGTGTTTATAAACTTCTTTTTTTGGAGGGGGACCTCCTCTGTTTTTCAAGTTATCTCCCAGCTTGCAGTGGTGTGAAAGCTTCAATTTAGTTTCACCTGTCCCTCACTCATTTCACAGTGCCAGCTACAGAAGGGACCTGGTACAAATTCAGTCCCCCCACCCCAACAAAGACTGTGGCTCAGTGGAACAGCCTCTGCTTTGCATGCAGAAGGTCCCAGGTTCAATCCTTGGCACCTCCGGTTAAAAGGATCAGGTAGTAGGCGATGTGATGTGTAAAGAAATAGGTTTGGTGCCAGATGACGAATGAAACCACATAAATAATTTGCAGTGAACGATATCATAATAATTATGTGTTGTCAAGCCATAACCAACTCCTGGCAACCCCAGGGCCATGGGTTTTCAAGGCAAGAGACGTACAGTGGTGATTTCGCCAACGCCTGCCTCTGCGCGGCAACCCTGGACTTCCTTGGTGGCCTCCCATCCAAGTCCTAACCAGGGTTGGTCCTGTTTAGCTTCCAGGACCTGAAGAGACTGGGCTAGTGAGGCTGCTCAACGATACCACAGACTGAACAGAATGTTTCACCAAGAGGAAGCGTTACAAAAGTCTTCTACGCATGTACTTGTTGGGGTTTGCAAGTTCTCTCCCTGCAGTCATGGAAGAATTTACCTGTTTGTTTATGCATGCTGATATCCCAGCCATTTAGAGAGAGACCCAATGGCAGACCATGCACTTAGGTGCCGCCAGAGCAAGGTGTTAAAATGTGTAATTGGTTAGGTTGGGGTTTCTCCAATTGCACAATCAATAGATCAGAAGATGTCCCAGGGGTGGAGGCTTAGAAAAGTTTATGGCTCTTTGTCTCTAACTCTGCCTGGAGCAAGCACATGTGCTTTAGACCTTAAAGAGTCAACATGCAGATTTAGTGAAGTCAGAGAGGAGGTTGATCCTTCATTTTTTGTTTGTAGTATTTCCCAGTGACCCTTTCCTAATTAGTGAAGCAAACTTTCTTGTTTAAAAGCTAATACAAGTGTTTTGCTGCATTTATTATCTCTGCTTTTCACCTGAAATCCCCAACAGTACTTGGCTTACTTTCGAGGTAAAGGCATTCGCACGTAATACAGTATTAAACCCTGGAGAAATCCAGATAATTATGGACAACGGAAAACATCATGCAAAAAGCAGGACGCGAAAGCTCAGGATCTTCCCCCGTTCCTTGTGCAAACTCAGCATCTGACATCCAAAAATATTCTGGAGGGTAACAGTTCTCGATAGACCAATCCCCCAAGAATTTATCTACAATATACAATCACATTTAAATCTTCTGGCTACTAATTTCCAGGGGGCAAATGAAAGTCTTCTGAATTTGAAAACTCTGGCAGGAAAACGATGTTGGGATTTTCGGCTGTGCCAACCTACTGCAGGGCACTAATAAAGCACATGCAATGCCAATGCCTGGAAAATGCTTCGCCATGCAGCAAGCTGCTAGGCCCCACCTTTGCACTGAATACATAGTCTTGAGGGTTTTGCTCCCTCCCATCCGGATCTTCAACAATACTGCAAAGAACCATGGGATTCCTATTCTGCTGAATGGCTGCTCAGGAGAACAACAAGTCTTATGCTGGATCCCACTTCAGCTGTGCAATGACGAGATCCCTTCCCCCTGTGCAGATGGAATGCTCGGCAATTTCCTCAAGCAGTAAACTGGTCCTGCCTAAAGTCTGCCTCAGTTCTAAATAGAAAGCAATCCACACTGGGATGCTCAGGGGAGAAGGGTGCTGGACTAGATGGGCTACTGGTCTGATGCAACAGGGCTCTTCTTGTGTTCTTATGAAGGTGTTCTACCGGCCAAGCCAGCAGCCTTTGGACTGGTTGGAAGGGGAGGGTGAGTAACCAGTTACTGCCTGAAGTTGGCAAGTGGAATACAGCTGCAGCACACCTGAAAGGCTTAAGCTGAGGCTTGGTTTGGATGCTTCATTAGTGTGCCCATTTGTTCTGAATGCTAAAATACACAAGAGGAACTGACACTGGCTAGCAGCTAGTGCCCTCTTGTGTTGACAAGCAAGAATATCCTTGCCAGAGGAAACTGTCAGGGAAAGGGTGCAATGTAGTTTTGGAGAAAGACTGCCAGTTGGTCTTTGCATCAAGGGCTGCTTCAGCCCTAAACTGAAGGATAGGGGAACGAGAGCCCCTAACCCAAAGCTAATTAAATCGGATCATATTGCACCAACCAATATGCGCTGTTGGAAAAAGTAGATTTTGAGCACATGTTTTGGCAGCGCCCAGAAGTCAGGGAATTCTGGAGGGAGGGTCCTTTGGGAATGCTATCAAACATGAGATTCCAAATGATCCAGGGTGTGCCCTGCCAGGAATTCTCCCTGATTATATCCTGAGAATTCAAAAAGGTGCCATCCCTGATCTTTTACAAGACAAATATGGACAGTCACGACCTTGTCAAGACACAAGCACTGAGAACACAGTCGTGAGAGTCTGACCCACAAATCAAGGTAGTCAGCAAGACTTACAAATTTTTTTTTCTATATATTGCTATCAACGAACACTACATAACAACAATGAACAAATTCCATCAAATCATAAGAAATTCCTCATATAGGAATAAATAAACGTTGTCTGGGATCCGTCAGAAACTGAGTAGCATGTTCGCAGCCTGGATAGCTTTGAGATCAGCGCCCTGCTAGTAAATGCATTATATTATTCCTGGTTCTGTGATAGCACTATATGGGCAACAAAGCTTTTGTACCACTATATAGAACTTTTCCTAAGGATGATCTGGTTTTTGAAACGTTATAAAATCTGGAAACGATGTTGATTTATTCTTATACAAGGGACTTCTTATGATTTGATGGAATTCGTTCATTGCTGTTATGTAGTATTTATTGGTAGCAATATAGAGAAAAAAATTTTTTTTGTTAAGTCTTTGCTGTCTACCTTGATTTGTGGGTCAGATTCTCACTGGCTCTCAGGAGCCAGTTTGGTGTAGTGGTTAAGTGCGCGGACTCTAATCTGGGAGAACTGGGTTTGATTCCCCACTCCTCCACTTGCACCTGGCTGGATGACCTTGGGCAAGCCATGGCTCTGTAACAGCTGTTCTCTCAAGGACAGCTTGGGAAAAAGCTCTCTCAGCCCCACCTACCTCACAGGGTGTCTGTTGTGGGGAGGGGAAGGGAAAGGAGTTTGTAAGCCGCTCTGAGACTCCAAGTGAGTGAACGGCGGGGTATAAATCTAATCTCTTCTTCTTCTTCTTCTTTACGACTCTTTTCTCAGTACTTGTGTCTATCCCTAATCTTTTACCAAAAGCAAAAATGTTACTAGGACAGAACTGGAAAAAGGTGGACAGTCTGAAGAGTAAATCTTGGACTGTAAAAGGCCTGGGAAACAGTAAACCATGTAAATGAATTAGTCAGGTTGACCTATGGTGGGGGTTAAGTTCTCAGAAACATGGAAATCTTTTTATAAATTTTGGCAAAATATATATATATATTTCCATTTTGAGATATTTATCTGCACCATTTATTCGTGAAACAATAGCTAAATGAATAAGATGGACAGACTCAATAAAGAAAGCCATGGCCTTCAGTTTGCAAGACCTGAGCAAGGCTGTTAAAGAAAGGACGTTTTGAAGGTCATTAATTCATACAGTCGCCATTAAGTTGGAAGTGACTTGATGGCATGTAATATACACACAGCTAACTGAATTTCAAGGGAAAAGAGCAAGAGTCCAGTAGCACCTTAAAGACTAACAAAATTTGTGGCAGGGGAGGAGCTTTCATAAGACCTTCACATACCTGAAGAAGTGAGCCGTGACTCATGAAAGCTCATCCCCTGCCATAGATGTTGCTAGTCTTTAAGGTGCTACCGGACTCTTGCTCTTTTCTACTGTTACAGATAGACTAACATGGCTACCCATCTTGAATTTCAATAAGTGACACCCATCGCTAGCAGATGTAGTAAGTGTTCTAATAAATACTGTTTAGGGATTTGGAGGTTTGATGATTTGTGAGTGTTATTACCGTTTTTATGATGCACAATAAAAAAAAAACTACCTAGGGATATACGTTTCTACTTTGAAATTAACAATTAAAATAAAATAAAATAAAGATGGAAACCAGGGGCTGTGCTCATCTGTTTGTTAGTAACAGAAACTCTACTCGTGTGCTCCTGATGCAGTGCAGAATCTGTTTCTTGGTAACAGGAACTCCAGTCGCCTGCCCTTGATGCAGCACACAACAGAAGGCTTCCTGGTTTCTGAAGCCTTGAAGCACATTTCAACCTGCCATGGTGTCTAAATGTGACCAACTTGGCCACACTGTGGCTGCAGTCACACACACTAAATAATCCACTTTCAATCTACTTTCAAAGCACTTTCCAACTGGATTTTGCGTGTTCACACAGTAAAAATCCAGTTGCAAAGTGCACTGAAAGTGGATTGAAAGTGGATTATTTTGTGTGTGTGACCGCAGCCTGTTTCTGCCCCAGAAACAGGGACTCCAAATCCCAAGCTTGCTCTCTGATTGTACTAGGATGACCTTTTTAACATAAAATACCCAGAGAGCCAGTTTGGTGTTGTGGTTAAGAGCGTGGACTCTAATCTGGGAGAACTGGGTCTGAGTCCCCACTCCTCCACATGCAGCTGCTGGAGTGACCTTGGGTCCATCACAGCTCTCTCAGAGCTGTTCTCTCAAGGGCAGTTCTCTGAGAGCTCTCTCAGCCCCACCTACCTCACAGGGTCTGTTGTGGGGAAGGGAAGGGAAAGGAGATTGTAAGCTGCTCTGAGACTCCAGTTTCTTTTTCTCTTCTTTATACACACTGATGGTCTCACGAGCCTTTAGGATGGCCCAACTGGATGCTTTACCACCAGCGATGTTAGCTGGACAATATTCAAGGATTTCCTATTCCGATAGAACTTTGCTCACACTTGAGGGAAGAATTATAGCACATATTGTATTTGACTGCCCGTTAAGAGCTGAAGCTAGGAAGAAGTTTCTTTTGCCTTTATTTTCTCTAATTCCGGAATCTAGTATGACTTATTGACTCTAAGATTAGTTGGCTTCTTTCAGATTCTGATTTCAACGTTACACTCCATGTGGCAAAGTTTTTTGCGACTCTATATTTATTGCATCATTGCTCTGTTGTTGTCCATGTGGCTTTTAACAGGGCAATTAAAGGAAGAATAAGTAAAAGCAATCCTATGACCATGCTCTGCAACTGCTTTGCTCCAACTGCAGCACATCATATTTCCCCAACTGCTGGTTTGTGCAAGATCGCTGGTTTCCAAGAAGCCTTGAGCAAGTCAAGCCACTAGCGGCAGAGGGAGTGGGGCTGTCCTGTGGCTGGAGCAAATGTGCGCAGAACCGGTTGTGAGATCCAAGCCCTGCCCCACACTTTCAGCTGGTGAATGGGTTCCAAAATGAGAAGGGCCAGAATTTGCTGCCAGTCTTGAAGTTACATTCATGACCTACAAGGCTGCTTAAGGACCCAGGAGATCAGGTCAGCTGGATCAGGCCAAAGGACCCTCCGTAGCACTGGTCTTTATTTTAGGAAAACAATGGCAGAACACATCCAATTGGGCACACACAAACACATGCGTTTATTTCAGTTCATTTATACCCCACTTTCCTCCTCCATGGGGACCCAAAGTGGCTTACCACACCCTCCCTCTTCTCCATTTTATTCTCAATACAACCCTGTGAGGGAGGCTAAGCAGAGACTGTGTGACTAGCCCAAGGGCACCCAGATGTCTTGCAGGGCACAGCAGGGATTTGAACCTGGGTCTCCCAGATCCCGGCAGAGTGGGGATGCCCACGCAGTAATGCCGTCCACAAAATGGCTTCCATCATTCTCCTCTCTTCCATTTTATCCTTACTACAATCCTGTGAGGTAGGCTAAGTGAGTTTGACCGGCTCCAGAGCATCTAGCAAACTTGCATGGCAGAGCGGTGATTTGAACCCGAATCTCCAAGATCCTAGTTTGACACTCTAACCACTACACCACACTAGCTGACTTCTACCACTGGTAGACCATTGGTACATCCAGGCCACTATTGCCTACTTGGACTGGCGGTGGCTCTCCCTGGTCTCAAACAGAGGTCTTTCACATCACTGGCTACCTGGTCCTTTAACTGGAGATGCTGGGGATTGGACCTGGGACCTTCTGCATGGAAAGCACATGCTCTGACATTGACTCATGGCCCTACTCTCGGTCCATCAAGGTTGGTATTGTCTACCCAGGCGGGCAGCAGCTCTCTAGAGTCTCAAGCACAGGCCTTTCACGTCACCGACTGTCTGATCCATTTGAGATGCTGGGGATTGAACCTGGGACCTTCCAGATGCCAAGCAGATGTTCTGCTACTGAGCCACAGCCCACAGCTGCCTGGTTACAAGAAAAGACAACTGCCTAAAAAGCAGATGTATCTTCTTTGCACAGCAAGGAGGGCGGTCCCAAGCAAGTTGCAATTACCGGGAACTTCTCCTAGATTTATCGTTGCTATATCTGATTAAATAACTCTTGACTTGGGGTGGAGCAGCCTGCAAGACTTCATTCTGTGCGCGTCAAACCAAAGTGCTGGAAACAATCTGAAAATACACACAGACTCACCGGCAGGTTGGATGGTACTCAGCTCCCAGCCAAGTGAAGGATATATCTCGGTTATTTTAGCTCCTGCTTTGGAACTTGACACCCACCCTACCCTCTATGTGCACCCAACATTTCCTCTTTCAACACACAGAAGCTCTTCTGAGCTGCCCCCCTGCCCCACCGCACAAAATCCAGCTCGGGTTTCCAAGTGCAGACAGCCAGGATGTGACGAGACGTCCTCTCTTTATCTTTGGATTAACAGTTTGGATACGGCATGGCGCTCAAGTGATACTCGGAAAGGAGGTCAGCGAAGTGGACTTACGAGAAGCACTTTGTCCAGAAAGGCAGCCTGCCAACAGGAGAAGCAGCACTTGGATGTCGGGAAGGTTCAGACCCGAACTGGCAGAGCAGCGTACAGGGGAGTGGGAGATTCAGCAAATCCCCCCAAGAGATTTCCCTCCCTGCTTATCTGGGCTGATTTCTAGAGTCCCTCGTCATCACCACCTCTTTGCTCGGAAAGATGTGAAAAGGGCTCTAGGGGGTGAAAGGGTTTCCAGCAAAGCCAGGATGAATCCAAGGGAAGGGAAGTTAAATTAAAAGCAAGGATTGGAGTGGACGGTCAACAAATTAGGCATTATAATATAGTTTACAGGTGAGATACAAACGTAGCTCAGGACCTCTCTACCACTTTATCATCACTTTATCATAACTTTGTATGGTAGTTTCAGAGGCAGTTGTGTTGGTTTGCAGCAAAACAAGAAGATTAAAAACATAAGAAGAGCCCTGCTGGATCAGACCAGTGGTCCATCTAGTCCAGCATCCTGTCTCATACAGTGGCCAACCAGTGACTCTGGAGGGCCAACAACACGGCAGAGAGGCTGAGGCCTTCCCTTGAGAAGAACCTCAGAAGAGCCCTGCTGGGTCAGACCAGTGAAGGTCCATCTAGTCCAGCATCCTGTCTCACACAGCGGCCAGTCAGTTCCTTTGGAGGGCCAACAACAGGGCAATGAGGCTAAGGCCGTCTCCCACTGTTGCTTCCTGGCTCAGGGATTCAAGGGCTTAGTGCCTCTGAATGTGGAGGTTCCCCTCAGTCATCATGGCTAGTAGCCATAGACAGACTTATCCTCTATGAATCTATCTAGTCTCCTTTTCAAGCTGTCTATTCCTGTGGCCATCACTACATCCTCTGGCAGCGAATTCCACATTCCAGCAGCACCTTAGAGACCAACCAGATAGGTTGACCTGAGAGTGTCTTACTAGCCCAGGGTCATTCTGGAGAGCAGGGATTTGAACCAAGGGCTTCTCAGTCCACTAATTCTTCCATGCTGTACATCAGAAGCTTTGGCAGAGCACTTCCTTTATCACATGCCTTCACTGCTTACTCCGACCCCCAGCAAGAGGCTTTTAGAAAGTAGGAAAGTAGCTGTGGCTCAGGGACAGAGCATCTGCTTGGCATGCAGAAGGTCCCCAGTTCAATCCTTGACACCTCCAGCTTAACAGGTAGTGGGTACCAGAAAAGACCCTTGTCTGCCTGAGGCCCTGGAAAGCAGCTATGAAGAAGTCAGGTGGACCAGTAGCCAGTAGAAAGTAGCATTGGATGTTCACATGTCTGTTCCAAAATGGATGTCTGGGATCAAGAGGCGGCATGCCTGGGATCAGAAATCACAGCGGGGCCAGAGATGATATCATCAGGGCTTTGACTGGGCCACATGGCTCTTCCCTACGTACACTGACAGCAAAGGGACCATACCCGGATACTCCTAAATATCACTAGAAGATTCTTCAAAAATGAGCTTAACCTCTACCCTGGAGCTGCTCTCAGATTCCATTCTTCCAGGAAGTCTATTTCAAGTCCCACTTTGCTGGAGCAAGGGGAACTGTGCCAAGGGATGCAGCCAAGCCCGCAGCTCCCTATCTCCGGCCCTTGCGCAGCCCTGCCGATCAGTGTCGCATTTCTCACAGTCTCACACATTCTCCTTTCCTGCCCTCTTGCCAAATTGTGTCTTGCCTGTTTTATCGGTCGGGGCTGTCGGCTGTTCCTTTGGTCCCACCTCGCTGTCTCGGGTAGTCTGAATTCTGCAGGTGGCTTTTCAGTTCTATTAGGATCTGAGATCTACTGCAAAATTGGCCTGCTTTGAGCAAAGGCAGCACCCCAGAAGACCCTTTTCTCTCGGTGCTCAGGCGCCTCAGGGCCAACTGGATTGGTGCGACCTGTCCTTCTGACACATGGTATCCACTGCCAAAGAGGATAGCTCGAGGACAGGGCACACATACGCAGACACCACATGTTCCAGCTGCAAGATCTGTATTTTTAAT
This sequence comes from Lepidodactylus listeri, assembly GCA_029233225.1. Taxonomy (NCBI): domain Eukaryota; kingdom Metazoa; phylum Chordata; class Lepidosauria; order Squamata; family Gekkonidae; genus Lepidodactylus; species Lepidodactylus listeri. The sequence goes on from JARCFY010000014.1 coordinate 60,539,452, forward strand.
CATTCTTCTGACTCACCAGCTCAAAGGAAAGGACCACGATGCTCTCAAGACACTCAACAACTTCTCGTCGGATGCCACCAGAGGCCATTAATAGTCAGGATATGTCTGACCTCTCTGCAAACAGAACTATCCAAAGGGGTCCTAAATCCTTATCACTAATAGCCATGGGTGTGGATTGAAACAAACAAACAATGGGGCTAACCAAAACTAGGATATCAAGTTTTTATTTGGGGGGGGGGGGGTGTTTAAAAGGAAAGGAAGAACCATTGGGGTAAAACCCTGTTCAAAAGTTTTAAAAGACACACGAGCAGACATTTTAATAAGCACCTCAAAACAAATCAATAACTGCTGCTAGAATTCTTTATGCAAAGTATTGGAAAAGAGAAGAAGTTCCTTCTAAGGAGGAAATAATCTATTGGAGACTGAAGAAATGGACAACTTAACATTGAAATTAGCAGACAAAAGAGAGGAAATCTTCGAAAATAATGGATCAAAGTTTTATGAATGGTTGGATGAACACTGTAAAAAATGAATCAACTCTAATTATATGCTCCTATAAAATGAGGATAAGCTGATTTGGTGAATTAGATACTGATGTTAGTAGAAATGTTAATGTGGATACGGACTCCGTATCTGTTTGTATGTTTTTTTTAATTTTTGCATGGTTTTTTTGCTTGTTTTTTCCTTTTTCTTTGCTTTGCTTTTATAAAAACCCCATAAAAAGATTTTTTTAAAAAAACCAAATCAAGAGTTTTAGCCGCAACTCAAAACATAGCACAAAAACATGGTGGCAATGGCCACCTCAAAGAGATGATGAAGGGACATGGGAAGGAGTACTGGCTTGCCTGCCCCATCCAAAGGGCATGTGTGGCTCAGTGGCAGAGCATCCGCTTGGCACACAGAAGGTCCCAGGTTCAATCCCCAGCATCTCCAGTTAAAAGGACCAGGAAGCAGGCGATGTGAAAGACCTCTGCCTGAGACCTTGGAGAGCAGCTGCCAGTCTGAGTAGACAATACTGACTTTGATGGGCCAAGGGTCTGCTTCGGTAGAAGGCAGCTTTCATGTGACGGATTCCCACTTTTGCCACAAACAAGACTTGGTATTCTTGCTAAATGACTATCGGATTTTGAAAAGCTGGTATTGCCGGACGCAGTTAATCGATGCTATTGAATAATTTAAGCTAAAAAGTTTTAATTGGATTTGGAATAAATGTGCAATTCATTGTTCCTGCTTTGAATGCTATTCTTCTAATCTTCCTTAGTGGGTCATGCAAAGGGCTACTCTGAATACTGCTTTTTATAGGGCAGGGTACGGGGCACTAGAGATACATTTATGGAACCAAGGGGGCGGTGGCCCGAAAAGGTTTGGGAACCACTGGGGTATTCCATAAACTGGCAGGGCAGGATAAAAGTGTTAATTTGCAGACACATGTCATGAACAGCTGTAACTTTAAAACAGATTTGCAGTCTCCTGTCCTGACCAAGTAAAAAGTTACCCTGATAGATCAGGAGGCATTTGTTATTTTTTTAAGTTTGTTTTAATGCAAGTCTTATTCTTAGAATAAGTGTTCCTCCTTTTATTACATGACGGAGGGGATGTCTCTTCTGAGATGGGACCTGCCGAAATACATGGATGTGTCATCTAAACAGAAAACTCCCTCCCTCAAGACCCACTATTTTGCTCTTACGCACGCTGGTACGAGCTGAGCCACCCTTGCCAAGGAAAGGGGGGACAACTGATGTGGGGAGAAACCCCATAGAAGCATGCAAATGTGCGGCTTGCACCACAAGTGCTGAAGGGTCAACACACACACACACACACACCAGTCGTAACAGAGAATCAGCAGCAAGAATACGGGCTGGGAAAGGGGAGTGTTTACAGATCAAGTAAAAAAGGAAGGCGCCCAAGCTGGAATCTTTTCTTGGCTCCTCATGATCTCATCTCTTGGCTGAAACATCTTACTGATCAGTCCTCAAAAAAGGATCCGTCCGGGTTACACGCCACTTCGGACAGGCCTTGCTTGTCTTATCCCTTCTGAGCAATACCCTTTTTCAGTCCTGCCTTTTGTCTCTACCGCCTGTCGCCACAGAACTGATCGGCAGGAGTGACTTAGAATTGGACTCTGGTTTCCGGCACCAACTTCCCTTCCCAGACAGAGGGCAGAGAAAGAGGCCCAGCTTTCCGGAGGGAAGGGAGCCCACTGCCTAGCTGCAGGCTGAGAACAGGCACTACAATAGCTGACGCTTAAAGGCTGATGGGTTTAGATCAGGGGTCCCCCAACCTTTTTGAGCCTGCCGGCACGTCTGAAATTCTGACACAACATGGTGGGCGCAGCCACAAAATGGCTGCTGCAGGAGGCAGAGCCAGCCACAAAATGGCTGCCACAGGGGACTTTCAGTCACACAGTGAAGATTCTTGTGCTGTGGTGGTGGTGGGAAGAGGAGGGGGGAAGAAGTAGAAGAAGAGGAGGAGGAGGAGGAGATTGGATTTATAGCTCACCCATCACTACCTGAGGGAGTCTCAGTGCGGCTTACAATCACTTTCCCTTCCCCACCCCACAACAGACACCCTGTGAGGTAGGTGGGGCTGAGAGAGCTCTCTCTCGAGAACAGCTCTGAAAGAACTTGTGGCTGACCCAAGGTCACACCAGCAGCTGTGTGCAGAGTAGTGGGGAAGCAAACCCGGTTCTCCCAGATTAGAGTTCATGCTCCTAACCACTACACCAAATTGGCTCTGTTTTGTTTTGTTTTGAAATCCGCACACCCAACAATGTCTCCAACGGCGAATCAGAAGCCCTGCTGGGCAAAAGCCCCATCTCAACCCACCCACTTTCTAAAACCACTTGGTGGACACCAGGAAAGGTGTTGGCAGATGCCATGCCGCCCACAGTTATGATGCCTGATCTCAACTCAACAGCACCTAGAACCTGCAACACTTTAAGCACCCCCCAGATTTTAAAGGAAAGCAGCATAACCCACATAGGGCTTGACACCATTAGGTCTAGTTTGGTCTTCTTTAGACAGCAGCCCCTTTTTGCTGCCCAGGATGGAGAGATCTCTCTTAGGACAGAAAGCATACAGAGGGCCACAACCCACTTCCCCAGAGCCTCTTGAAATATCAACGCCCTGCCTCCACAAGCCAATGCGCACTCCGCCATCCTGACGAGTAGATTCAGGTGGATAGCCCTGTTGGGTCTGATGCAGAAGAGCAAAGTCTGAGTCCGGTGGCACCTGTAAGACCAGCAAAGTTTAATTCCGGATATCAGCTTTCGTGTGCATTAGAAGTGGGCATGCACATGAAAGCTTATAGCCAGAATTAAACTTTGTTGGTCTTAGAGTTGCCACTGGACTCAAACTTCTTTCTATATCAACAAGCTGTTTGCTGCTTTTTAGCACACATTCTCTCTCTCTCTCTGCAGATATATATATATATTCACTCCAGATCGGTAATGCAACATGTGAACTCACGACTTACCCTATTCCCCCATCTCTTAACTGAAGTGGAAGTCCTGCCACATCGCATCTGTGCTGACTTCTTCCTGTTCCCTGCAGGACTTGCATGCCACCGCAGTGCAGTCCAGGAACAATTTTATCATGAGACGTGCTGTCACTGCAAACTCGTCCTTAAGAGTGATCGAAACGAAGCAGAAGGACATCAAATCAGGAGCCAGTGAACTGCATGAAAAGCCCGTTCCTCGGTGCATTCTAAGGCCACATTTAGCGGCAGACCCGGGAAATCTCCGTCTCTGCCAAACAGGTGCAAGGTGGCCGAGGAAGGAGCTGATCTGCAGTAAGAGAAGTGGCACAGGTGTGTGTAGCTTCAGGTGGGTAGCCGTGCTGGTCTGAAGCAACAGAACAAAGTTTGAGTCCAGGGGCTCCTTTAAGACCAGCAAAGTTTAATTCTGGGTGTAAGCTTTCGTCTGCATGCACACTTCGAGTGGGCATGCACATGCAAGCTTATATTCGGAATTAAACTTCGCTGGTCTTAAAGGTGCCACTGGACTCAGACTTTGCTCTACAGTTGTGTGGGTCAGCGCACATGCGTCCCTTCCCTCTGTGTTGTTTTCCCCCTCTCCTCTTCAAATGGGCATCTGGACATAGGTCTGAAAAATAGCTGGAGGGTGGAAGCTGCAGATAAAAACCTGCGCATTCCGCAAGCCCTCTGACCCAGCTGTTTTGCAGCTGCATAGCACAGACCCAGGTCTGCCCTGGATTCACTACTTCTCACCCACTGGGACCAAACCTGGGACATTTCTGTAGCCAAGTCCTGCTGGGAATCCAAGCCAGCCAGGCAATTAACGTGCGGCTACGTCTCCTGAAGAAAATACCCGGTCCGCATGACAGTGCCCCAGACAACAGGGATCCAGAGTATTAGCAGGTGATGACATTCCGTTGAAAGGCCTCGTGCCTGCAAGCTCCTCTCTCAAGGGTATCGGTTTCCAGCTCGGTCGCTCGGCTTTTAAAAGCCCATTTCAGAAATGTTGCTCAGAGCCATGAGAGCCCTGGCCTCTGCTTTCCCCAGCCCGGTTTTCTTTACAAAGAAACCGGCTTTCTAGAGGCTGCCAGGACCTCCTTGACCATGAAGCTTCTTGGCAATCCTCAATGGCAGTCGATCAAAGAAGCCAGACCTCTTAACAAGCCGCCTTTTGTACCCCAGACACTGCCCTTGGGGCCACACGCCATAACAGAGGGGGAAAGCTATAACGTCCAAACTTTGGATCAGTCTAGGAAAGCTTCGCCATCCAGAGTCAGAAAGGGGCACAAACTTTGGGGAAACCTCGGGTTGATTGATTGGCAAAGGCACATTTTGACTGACTGCAAATTAAGGCAAACCGGCTCAGTGTGGGAAGCTACTTTGCTTATGGTGTGCTACTGGAGTTATGACTGAAAAAAAGAAAGCAGCAGACAGCTTTCGCTTCCCCCAGCATTCAACACCATGCAACATTTTAAAAAGGCTCATCTATTAAAGTTCTGGTCATGGGCAAACATATTCAATTTACATTGATTACAGGGAGATGATTACATCAGTGATTTTATTTTTGATGAGCAGAAGTCTCTACCTATTGTGCTAGTTCCCAACACTACCTAGGTATCTGTTATAATTTATCCCACTTTTCCTCTGAGGAGCTCAGAGCAACATACCCAGATCCAATGTGATCTTGGGGTGCATCAACAGAGGCATAACATCAAAACTGCAAGATGTGAGAGTCCCGCTGGGCACTGCACTGGTCAGGCCGCACCTGGAGTATTGTATGCAGTTCTGGAGGCCTCCCTTCCAAAAAGGATGTGGACAGAATGGAGCGGTGTTCCCTCTAAACTGAGTTAGTGTGAGCTCGCTCAGTTTTTTTAGCCTCCGGCTCACACATTTTTGTCTTAGCTCAGAAAGGAGGGCTCCAGAGCAAACTAATTTATGCCGTAGCCAAATTGCTCACTCACAACTTTAATGCCAGTTGCTCACAAAGTGGAATTTTTGCTTACAGGACTCCACAACTTGGGAGCGTTGGTTGCAACCAACTTATGGTGACCCCCCCCCCCTCCCAGGATATTCTAGGCAAGGGATGAACAGACGTGATTTGCCATTGGCTGCCTCCCCATAGCCACCCTGGACTTCCTTGGAGGCCTCCCAACCAAGTACAAACCAGGGTCAACCCTGCTTAGCTTCCAACATCTGGCAAGATCATTCTAATCTGGGCTATGCAGGCTGCTGGTGGGAATAATACCATTTTGGAATAATACCACTCAGAGCAGACTCACATTCTAACTTGTTAAACTCTGCAACAATAAGCTCCAGGGTCTTGATTACATTTCCCCCCCCCCCCACCCTTCCTCAACCAAGTTCAGGGCAGCAAACACAGACAGCCTCTCAATGCCTCATCACAACAAGCCACCAAGGTAGGCTGGGACGAGAGCATGTGAATGGCTGCGGATCGGCCAGCGAGCTGTGCAGCTGAGCAAAGATTTAAACTCTAATCCAAAGGCATTCATTCTATCAAAACGCCAGGACTCTGAAGAGGCAGCAAAGAGATATTCTAAAACAAACAAACCACATATTCAAGCCTTCACACATTTTACTGCACGGAAACCCAGGTGTCGGGGGGAAAAGCCAAGTCCACGACTCTTGTTTGTTGCAGGGAAGCCATGCCACTCAAGTGCTCAATGGATAGTGCTATCTGCACCCTTTGCCATTTAAATCCAGAGTTCCAACAGCAGAAATCAGCTCTCAGGCAGCCCTTACCTGGGTGAGACAGGTTAGCTGAAGTAACCTGACACTGCAGATCAGGTCCCCGCCCCATGAGTTATTTAGCAGCCACTGGAGCAGAGGTGATGCAAGCCACAATGCTGGGGAAGGCATTCGAGCTCTTTGTCCTAGTGATGCTTCACCGAGAAGAAGAGATTGGATTTATACCCCGCCCTTCACTTGTAATCTCAGAACGGCTTACAAACTCCTTTCCCTTCCCCTCCCCACAACAGACACCCTGTGAGTTAGGTGGGGCTGAGAGAGTTCTGAGACAACTGTCCTTGAGAGAACAGCTGGTACAGAGCTATGGCTTGCCCAAGGTCATCCAACAGGTGCAAGTGGAGGAGTGGGGAATCAAACCCGGTTCTCCCAGATTAGTGTCTGCTCACTTAACCACTACACCAAACTGCAACTGTTCCCCTTTTCCCAAGGCTGCTTTAAGCCAGGCAGATAAAAAAGACAGGCACAGTTTGGTGTAGTGGTTAAGTGCGCGGACTCTAGTATGGGAGAACTGGGTTTGATTCCCCACTCCTCCACTTGCACCTGCTGCATGACCCTGGGCAAGCCATAGTTCTGTCAGAGCTGTTCTTGAAAAAGAGCACTTTCTGTCAGAGCTCTCTCAGCCCCACCTCCCTCCCAGGGTGCCTGTCGTGGGGAGGGGAAGGGAAAGGAGATTGTAAGCCGCTCTGAGACTCCTTTGGGTAGTGAAGGGCAGGGTACAAACCCAATCTCTTCTTCTTCTTACCAGGGCTAAAAGCGCAGGGGCTGTAATGTTTTATTGGCCAAATTGGGGACGGGGGGGCACGAAGAGTGAGCATGACTGCCCTGTGCTACAGGCCAATCTATAACCCCCAATACTGCTTTTTGAGGCTAAATTACATGCCAGGGACCCAATGATGGAACCTCAGCATGTCATTTAATCCTAAGAGAGCGGCAGGGAAATACAGAGGTGGCCACTTTATTTATTTATTTATTTGTTCTATTTGTATCCCGCCTAGCCAGCGGACCGGCTCAAGGCGGCTAACAAAAACCCAGTACCATAGAGGTTTACAATATAAAACCATTAAAATTACAATAAAATTCCCATAATTTTTTTTCCCAAAGATGGCGACTTCAGAGTTTCCCAGAAAGCGAAGGCGGCGGGGGTACTCCCCCAGGACCAGGGCGATGTTAATAGCCAGTTCTCCACCTGATGGCTCCTATTTGAAAGCCTGGTGGAAGAGCTCCGTCTTACAGGCCCTGCGGAATTGTAATAAATCCCGCAGGGCCCTGATGTCATCCGGGAGCTCGTTCCACCAGTAAGGAGCCGCCACCGAGAAAGCCCTGGCCCTGGTACAAGTCACTTGCAGCTCAGATTTCGAAACAGCTGCAGGGACAGCCTCAGAGCACGCCTACAAACTCATCCTTGAAACGCCATGCAAAATACAAAGAGGCCACTGCATGTGTCGGGTGCCAAAGCTGGGCAGGAGTCAGGTAGGTGGGGTTTCTAGGGCTTGTTCCTGGGACACACAAGCACCATTAGCTCTTTGCTCCCACCAGACCATGAGAGGTACGGTCCCTTCGGTATGGGGATCCGCAGGCAAACCGGACTTCTCTCGAAGCAAAAGCTACCCGGGGGGCGGCAGCCCCTTCTTCACTCAAGCTCTTTCCCTCTTCTTACAGCCCGACAGCATGGCCTTACCTTTGGATCAGGGTCCCAAAGAGCAAGTGCAGGACCTTCTGCATGTTCTCAGAGCACAGCCAGCTCCAGTGATCCACCATGACCAAGCGGAGGAGGTCCACGGCTATGTCAGCCAGCGGCGTCTCTGATCCTGCCAAGGCAAGGAGGGGTTAGATGAGGAAACAAGCAAGGGCTCAGCACAGGGACCTTCGGGGCCCTGCCGAAGACTCCAAGGTCTGCTAAGGTGTTTCGTAGGAAGGGAGATGGCAATAAAGGGTGGGAGACGCCAGACCACCAATGCTCTTCCATTTGCCTAGGAAGCCAAAACCCACCAAGAGAGAAAGTTCGGGAATGTAGTTATGCAAACCGGCAGAGGAGACCAATTCTTTATTTTTATTGCATTTGCTTCATTTCTAGCCACCGTTCGTCATTCTCCTCTCCTCCATCTTATCCTCCCAACAACCCTGAGAGGTAGGCTAGGACGAGAGAGTGGGACTGGCCCAAGGTCACCCAGCGAGCTTCCATGGCACGAGGGGGGATTCAAATACTCATAGCCACTACGCCACATCGGCTCTCGAGCCCCTGCCCTCCGTGCAGGCAGTAGGCGGATGCTGAAACAAATACATGTGGGAGCAGAGTTCTTTTTTGCTATGTATGTCCCCGCGCCACAGTCTTTTTCATTCCTGTCACTTTGCTGCCCCCTGATGGTAACATCAGGACTCAGCAACTAGGCTGTGTAAAGTAGCCACACAAGAGCAAACCACACGTCAACGGCACGTGTCCCTGTAAGCTTACAATTGCCATCTGTGAGGAAAAGCTCCCCTGACCTCCCTCAAGGGTTAATGTGAATGGTAACGAGCTTGTTCCACCCTGCAGGTGTTACTACTTGGTCTCTCAGCCTACACAGCCCTTATCCTCTCCAAGGCCAGAGCTGGAAATGTAGTAATTAGCTTCTCACAGGAACCTGCGGCCCACAGGATGGGATGGGAGGAAGCAGGGGTGATGATGAGGTAATTTTCTAGAGGGTTCCAGCAAAAGCATGTCCTGATTGGATGTCATCATCCCCTGATGCTGCTTGGGCTAACAGCCCAGAGTAGAGTTGCCAAGTCCGGGTTGGAAAATACCTGGGGACTTTGGGGGTGGAGCCAGGAGAAGGCGGGGTTTGGGGAGCGGAGGGGCCTCAGCAGGATACAATGCCATAGAGACCACCCTTCAAAGCAGCCATTTTCTCCAGGGGAGCTGATCTCTGTCAGCTGGAGATCAGTTGTAAAAGCGGGAGATCCCCAGGCCCCACCTGGAGGCTGGCAACCCTAGCCCAGAGAAAAAGAGGCCAGCTTGGATTCTGATGGACTAGGGTTGCCAGCACCAGGTTGGAAAACTCCTGGAGATTTGGGGGTGGAGCCTGGGAGGACAGGGACCTCAGTGGGGTATGATGCCAAAGAGTCCACCCTCCAAAGCATCCATTTTCTCCAGGGGAACTGATCTCGGTAGGCTGGATATGAGATGTAATTCCAGGAGATCCCCAGGTCCCATCTGGAGGCTGGCATCCCTATGATGGACTGAAGGCCTGGACTATAATATGCTTACATTGCAATGGACAACAATGTAGAGAACACGTGAGCTATGTATGGCCTTTGACTCTTGGACTTAAGGTTTGTGCCATCTAACACAGGTTTTGAAAACATGTTAGTTAAGGTGGTTTTCTTGTTTTTCTGTTGTATGACTTTGGGTGGCCAAACTTGCTTAATTTTAAGAGCCACATAGAATAAACGTCAGATGTTTGAGAGCTGCATGACATGAACAAATATTACCCACGTTTTTATTGAAAAATATGCAAATTCGCTTTTCATTAACATTAAATGAGACTGCCAAAATAAAAACAAAAGGAGTAGATACTGATGATAATATTTATTTGTCCAATGATATTTGTAGGCTGGGGGGCTTTGAGACCGCATATAAAGTTAAAGTTCCTTTCTTTCTCTGCTCCCCCCTGCCTCAAGCCTACCCAGGGAGGGGGGGAACTCTGGCTGGGAATGGAAGACTGACTGGGGAGACATGCCTCCCCTTTGCTTCCCCAGCCACCCTGCCATGAGCCGCACAATATGTGTGAAAGAGCCGCATGTGGTTCCTGAGCCACAGTTTGGCCACCCCTGCTTCAGAGCATTGTGTTGCCTATAGATTAAACCTTTGTTGTGACGGAAATTAAAATAAACTTCATATAATTTTTAAAAAGAGAAGGTTTTGGTTACTTGTGTACAACAGCCCTGCGAACCCATGGGTTTCAGCCTTGGACTCCTTGACATCATCTCTGAATCCTGGCTTAGACATACATGCAAGAGAAGGAAATGGAAGACTCAGGTTCATATCTCACTCTGCCATGGAGCTTGCTGGGTAACCTTGGGCCAGTCACACTCTCTCCACTTACGCTCCCTCAGAGGGTTACTTTGAGGACAAGATGGGGGGGGGGGGGGGGGGAAGAACCAGGTATGCAGCTCTGAGCTCCTTGGAGAAGGCCAGGATTTAAAAAAAAATGAATCAGGTGTACAGAACAGACTGTACCACTGCAACTGCAGGGTCATTTTTTGGAAGAACTAAGTTTGATTCCTGTGGCACCTCGAAGACCAACAAAGTCTTATTCAAGGTAAATAAAACTCAGTTGGTCTTAAAGGTGCCACTGGACTCCAGCTTTGTTCTGCTGCTTCAGACCAACACGGCTACCCACCTGATACTATGTTTTGGAACGTTCCACTTGCATTAAAAACTCAGCACAGCAAATAATGTGTGGGGGGGGGAAGGGGGGGGGGGAGAACAGACCTTGACAGGTTTTTAAAAATTGGTGTGGCTTTTTTTTCCAAATGCAAAGGAATATTCAAAGCTGGGATCCACCCCCTGCAGTCTGAAGTGGCGTGGTCCATTCTGCCCCCTCAGCCCCCTGAGTGTGAGAGTCAGGCAGAGGCAAAGAATCCCAGGGAGGAGATGCAGGCAAGAGGGAGAAAGACAAGTCAAGCCTCTGAAGTAGCAACGAAGCTCACCTTGGTCACTGCTGCCTTCAGCGGGCTGCCGCAGCACCTCCATGGGATTCGTGTTGTGATTTGCCAAATCGTCGAGAGCGTCTCCATTACCCTCACTCTCCAGGCCTTCCTTCAGCATGTCTTCCAGGAGTTTCTCCTGTTTCTGGATGAAGGACTCCATTCTTGCTAGGGACAAACCCTCCACCACCTAAGAAAAAAATGAGCGTGTCAGGTTCTTAGCACCTTGGAGCAAAACAAAGGAAACTCTTGTTCTCGAAACGCCGCCATCTTCTCCAGTTATTCAAGGGCAGGCTCTGGCAATCCCAAGAATGGATGCTACCAAATTCTGCAGCCCTATTATTTCAATTCACAGATCCCTGCTGTGTTGGCGAGCCTTTATTTTTGCACCGTTTTCAGTTTCTTCATGCCACGTTCTCCCCACCCCACGTACATTTTGACACAATTTTTAATATTTTTGTTTCAAATGTATGTAACTGTTCATTTAATTCATTTATACCCTGCCTTTGACTCCAATGGGGGCCCTAAGAGGGTTACATAATTCTCTTCTCCTCTATTTTATCCTCACAAGAACCCTGCGAGGTAGGTTAGGTTGAGAGTGTGTGACTGGCCCAAGGTCACCCAGCAAGCTTCAATGGCACGTGGGGATTCAAACCTGGGTTTCCTAGATACTAGTCTGACATTCTTAACCACTACACCACACTGGCTTTCACTGAACAAACATCAAATCAGAACACAGGGCTCATTTCGTAGCAGGAGCTCCTTTGCATATTAGGCCACACACCCCTGATGTAGCCAATCCTCCAAGAACTTACAGTAGCCCCTGTAAGAAGAGCTCTGTAAGCTCTTGGAGGATTGGCTACATTAGGGGCGTGTGGCCTAATATGCGAAGGAGCTCCTGCTACGAAATGAGCCCTGAACACCACTACGGAAACAAGTGAAACAGTTCACAAAGATATCCAAAAGAAACATAAGAGGTGTTTCTTTTGGATATCTTTGTGAATTGTTTTGGATAGCTTTGTGAACTCAAGCCCTCAATCCTCACTGGAAACAGAATAAAGAAAAAAATGTTTTGTTTTGTTTTTGGTGCTGTTAAAGTGTTTTTAAGGCTCAGATGGGAGGTAGCATGCAGTGCCTGTGCTGTAATCTTTCCTATTATATAAAGCTGTTTTAAGATTCCAAGGGGCAAGATTCCATGGAGCGCCAAAATCAGTAGGCTGGACGGACTGCCACTCAAAAGGGGGACCCTGGCCACTGGCTACATTCTCTTCCTGCTTTGCCTCAGTCCCGCACACAGAGCCACCGGCCAGTGTCCCGGCTTCAGTCTGGAGGGAACCAGCAAAGGGGAAGGATCCACTCTTCTCCTCCTCCCACTGCCAGGTGGGTCTAACTGTACCCTCAGTGGCCTGCTTCTGTCAGTGAAAAGACAATGGACTTTCACCATAACCCCCCTCGCCCACACACTGCCAGCGTGCCCAGAATAAACTGTCAGAATAAACTGTCAGAAACAGGGGCATTTCACACAGCACCCCATAGCGATTCAGGACCGGTACAAAGAACAGAAGAATGCTTGGGAGGAGGTTTCAAGGTAAACCAGCTCAGGAACGTTTCCCCAATGGGAGAGGCATGTTTCTGTGTGAAAGGGCCAATATGTTCCGTTAGGGACCCGGCACTAATACGGTCCCCTCAGTGCCTGTTGCTAGGCAACAGAGCTTGCTTCTCTGAAAGCCCCTTTCCACACCTATGTTGGGCTCTGGGAGAAAACTCTTTGGGGCCAGCTGAACAGAATGCCATAGAAGCCACCCTCCAAAGCAGTCATTATCTCGGGGGGGGGGGGGGAATCTGTTGTCTGGAGTTCAATTGTGATACCTGGTAATCTTCAAGCTCCCCCTGGAGGTTGGGTACCCTAGGCGTAGCAGTAAGCGCTTCAGGGCAGGATCTGCTAGACCCAGGTTCCTGCTAAGTGGGTAATTTGGGGCCAGTCACAGACTTTAAGCCTAACCTACCTCACAAGGTTGTTGTGCAAGTCAAAAGGGGGAGAAGAGAATGATGTCAGCTGCTTCGGTCCCCATTGCAGAGGAAGACTACTTTTCCACCAGCGGAAGTATGGTTATCAATCTCCAGGCGAGGGCTGGAGATCACTCAGAATTACAAGTGCACTCCAGATGGCAGAGATCAGTTCCCCTGGAGAAAATGGTGGACTCTATGTCCTTATACCCTGCTGAGATGGACCCCTTATGACAGCCAATGTGACAAAGCAGTCAGGGTTTCAGAGCACAGTGGAGGCTGCGGGGGGTGGGGGGAGATGGAAAGTTGAAGAGTGAGGTTGATGTTGGCTGGGAAGGAGATAGGATTGCCAACTCCAGGTGGAAAATTCCTGGAGATTTGAGGGATGGAGCCTGGAGACGGTGAGGTTTGAGGAGGGGTGGGAGCTCAGACAGGTACAATGGCATAGACTCCACCCTCCAAGCTAGCAAGTCCCTCATGGGGAACCATTGTTGCCAATCTGCAGGTGGGGTCTGGAGATGACTCAGAATTACAACTGTTGTCTGGGGGGAGGGGGGAAGAGATAGAAAGCTGAAGCCAGGAGGCAGATAACGATACATTGACAGTTGGCTGGGAGGTAGAGTTGCCATCTCCAGGTTGGGAAATTCCTGGAGATTTGAGGGGTGGACACTGGAGAGGGTGAGGTTTCAGCAGGGGTGGGACCTCAGACAGGTTCAATGCCATAGACTCCACCTTTCAAACCACCCGTTCCCTCATGGGGAACCATTTTTGCCAATCTCCAGGGGAGGGATGGGGATCACGCTGAATTACAATGGCTCTTCAGATGGTAGAGATCTTCCCCTGGAGAAAATGGAGGACTCTGTGTCATTATACCCAGCTGAGGTCGCCACAGCAAAATGACACTGAGTGCCCAAGGCTGGGGCACTCTCCCAGAGCCTTTTTCTAGAGCCCGTTGTATTTATTTCCACAATGGGCCTTATTCCTAGTTAATGTAATAAGTCAAACATTTTATGCTATTAGAATGTTCTTGAGGCTATCTCCCAATTAACAGGAGACTGATATGCAGTGCCTGTGCAGAAAATAAGCAGTAGCAAGTGTAATTGTTGTAGAAATTGACAACATATGACTTGGAATGGGGATTTAGGTATTTTATTTTGTAATAAGTCTGTTTTGTAACAAGTTTATTTTGGTTATAGATATACACTGTGATCTGAAGGATATTTAGAAAAGAGGAAAATAAGAAATGGGCACATATTTGTGGTTTGGTTTGGAGGTTGGTTTGCAAACTGATCCCATTTGTATTGGTTCATGAGCCATTTAAAATCTAAACCTCTGCTTTCTGCTCCCCATGGCTTTTTGCGGGGGGGCAGAAAGCAGGGGTTTCCAAACAGCTGACCTGGCTTTAAACCCTGTTTTCTGCTCTTCATGAACTGCCACCAACTGCACCAAAACTCGTGGAAGTTCATGGCCATTCTTCAGTTCACAAACATCACTTCGCGAACCATGAACCGGCCAAGATTCAAAACAAACTTTAGTTCATCAGCTGGTTTGTGCCCATTCCTGCTCTTTATCAACGTGGATTTGTATGGATAAATTTACAACTTCTACTCTACGTTCTCATCACTGAGTCCGGTCTTTCTTCTGTGGATCCTTTGGGACCTTTTGCATGGATTTATATACAGTGGATTCTATACCCTTTGAGCTGTTTGCTGTTTACTATTCATGCATTTAGACTTAAGAGCTTTCCTCTCATACTTAATTGGGTCATCCCACGGACATTTTTTTTCTTTTTCTTTATTCTTTTTTCTGATTTTCCGTGGGACTTTCTTTATATAGCTTCAATCCTCACTGAGCTTTCATCAGAAAAGTTATAAACTTACAGAGGCGCCTTCCTTCAGGGAGTACACGATCTTCTCTTGTGTGCCAACCACATTCAGCACTGGGGCAATTTTACTGGACGCAAACCTCAGCCTAGACCTGAGAAAGACAAAACCTCAGCATTATTTCGGAGAAATATGTTTATGAAGAAGAAGAAGAGATTGGATTTATACCCTGCTATTCACTACCCGAAGGAGTCTCAGAGCAGCTTACAAACTCCTTTCCCTTCCCCTCCCCACAACAGGCACCCTGTGAGGTAGATGGGGCTGAGAGAGCTCTGACAGAAAGTGCTCTTTTTCAAGAACAGCTGAGCTAGAACTATGGCTTGCCCAAGGTAATCCAGCAGGTGCAAGTGGAGAAGTGGGGAATCAAACCCGGTTCTCCCAGATTAGAGTCTGCGCACTTAACCACTACACCAAACTGGCTTTATGATATTTACCACCTCCGATTCTCCTCTGAAAGAGCTCATCTAGACATGGATCTGCTTAGTTACTGAACCCTTGAACGTGAGCCACGGAATTTGTGAACCGAAAAAGCAGGCCATATAACCTGGCGTGAAGTGATATGAAGGTTTGAAAGAGTTACCACCTGTTCACACATATGAATTATGCTCTGTCATGTCAGCAAAAGGTAAAGTGCATTGTTGAGTTGCAACTGGATCATGGTGACCCCATGAAGTCCCACCTCGTGGCGTTTTCAATTGAAAAGACAAGAAGGGGTGGCTTGCCATTGCCTTCCCCAGCATCGCAGCCCTGGTCATACAGTTTGGTGTAGTGGTTAGGAGTGCGGACTCTAATATGAGAGAACCGGGTTTGATTCCCCACTCCTCCACATGCAGCTGCTGGTGTGACCCTAGGTCAGTCACAAGTTCTCTCAGAGCTGTTCTCTCAAGGGCAGTCCTCGAAAGAACTCTCTCAGCCCCACCTCCCTCACAGGGTGTCTGTTGTGGGGAGGGGAAGGGAAAGGAGACTGTAAGCTGCCCTGAGACTCCTTTGGGTAATGAGGGGCGGGGTATAAATCCAATCTCCTCCCACCCAAGTACTGATCTTGCTTAGCTTCTGAGCTCTGACAAGATAGGACTGGCGTGGGCTGTTAGACCAGCTACCCTGTCAACTAACAAGCAATAAATATATGCATGTGAGCCAGGCTTGGGTCTCAGGCAGCCGCCCGTCCAGGCTGAACTGAGTGTTCTTAGAGCTTTGAAGGAAGTGAACAAGAACTCTGAAGTTTATCACCGCAGTACCTCAGGAGCGTTTCATGCATTTCTGGTTGTTACCGCAAGCACGTAACAGCAGCCCAGTTGCGTCAGACCGAAGGTCCATCTAATCCAGAATCACATTCCCAGTGGTAGTTAATTAGATTAGAGGTCCCCAACTTTTTTGAGCGTATAGGCAGCTTGGAACTCAAGAGACAGGGTGATGGGCACACTACCCCAAAATGGCTGCCACAGGAGGCGGTACCATCCACAACAGACAGCGCTACGCACGCAGATAGGAGGTCCAAGTGCAGGGGAGAAAAAGCATGATTCTAAAAAAACACACTGAAAAAGTAGTGAGAGAAACACTTGGTGGGTTCACGGGAGGAGGAGGATTTATACCCCACCTTTCCCTACCCGAAGGAGTCTCAGAGCAGCTTAAAATCTCCTTTCCCTCTCCCTCCCTACAACAGACACCCTGTGAGGTGGGTGGGGCTGAGAGAGCTCTTTTGAGAACTGTCCTTGAGAGAACAGCTCTGAGAGAACTTGTGACTGTCCCAAGGTCACACCAGCAGCTGTATGTGGACGAGTGGGGGAATCAAACCTAGTTCTCCCAGATTAGAGTCCACGTTCTTTACCACTACACAAAACTGGCTCTCAAGAACGGTCTTGGCAGGTGCCCTGACGCTCACAGAG
The DNA here is from genome assembly GCA_029233225.1 of Lepidodactylus listeri. NCBI lineage: Eukaryota > Metazoa > Chordata > Lepidosauria > Squamata > Gekkonidae > Lepidodactylus > Lepidodactylus listeri. The sequence goes on from JARCFY010000014.1 coordinate 60,556,154, forward strand.
ACCCAGTTGGGGACCCCTTGGTTAGATTCTTCCAGGAAGACTGCAAGCATGAGATGAAGGAAGGAAACCTTAGTGCAAACATTCAGCATCTTGGATTCGATGCTTTGGCTTCTGCACCGGGCTTCGAGAAGAGGATGGAACCGTGATGTCCCGAAGCGCACTAATCAGGAAGCAAGTCTCATTAAACTTCAGCGGGATTTGCTTCCAAACATACACAGGATCAGGCTGCGAACCAAACTGCAACATTCCCTCTATGGAATCCAGAAGCAGGGAGAGGCTTGTAGTAATTTGGAAGGGTCTTCTGGCTTTTCGAAGTAAAAAAAAGAAATCTGTTTATTGCTAAGGAATGTCACATCCAGCCAAAGTATTTTTTTTCCTTTTAAAAACACACCAGATTTCATTTTGTTTATCTGATGGCTTTGATAAAGTGAAATCTTGTTCCAGGAACCATGTCCCGGATATGGCCGCAAGCACTGCATTTCTCCCTGTTCCAACCAAGAATCCCTGGCCGGCCCAAAGGGATCCAGTCCCCTACAGAAACGGCAAACAGTTCACATGGACGGTCCCAGCCCCCTGTTCACTCTGGATAAACAATGCTAAGTACCTTCTGGCTCGCACATCTGGTGGCCTTTGAAGAACACACGATGCTCAGGGTAAAAACAGGAGTAGCGCAGAACCCTTTGGAGAAACCAAAGAATAATCTCCTGGGATTCATTTCTCCTACAAGTCCTGGCTTATGAGTGGCGAGGCCAACACAAAGTGCTACTGAGCAGCCATCACTTCTCAGAGCCGAGTAAAGGGTACGAATACCCCACAGAGAAGAGGGTCGAACCTCAAACCGAAGAAACTGAACCCTGAGGGTACCCTTACTTATTTGCCTTCTGGGACTTCCCATCCACTTCCGCCTCGCTCAGCTCTTCCGTGGGGCTCTGAGGCTCAGATCTGGGGAACGCCGTCTTTAAGGTGTCCACAATGGCATTCATCACAATCTGAAACAGACCACAAGGAAGACTGAGGGTTGGGGCCCCTGCTCCAGAGAGATCAGGGCCCCCTCTCTTAAGAAGGTTACTAACCACACAGCCCTTGTTACGAGATGTACCAAGAGCGACTGCAGGCCCCCACACAAAGATTCCTTAAGAGCTCCGTTTGTGTCATGTGTGGGACGTTATAAGGCTGCGGTCACACACTTTAAATAATCCACTTTCAGCGCACTTTCCAACTGGATTTTACTGTGTGAACTGGGAAAATCCAGTTGGAAAGTCCATTGAAAGTGGATTATTTTATTTTTATCAGATTTGTATTCCGCCCTCCCTGCATAGCTGGCTCAGGGAGGGTTCCCTCAAATATACAAATAATTAAATGCAGCTAAAACACATCAGATAAAATACACTGCGATTCCAATATATTTAATTAAAGCCTCCACAGATGGGGTGTAACTCAATTGGGGTTCCAGATATGACACAGATCTGATCCACTGAAGGGTGTGTGAATTCAGAAGAAAACATGTGAGGCGCTTCCTGAGAGGCCTACTGCTACGATACCCCAGCAACTTGGCTCCTTGGAATTCCGTACTGTTAGTCTTGCCAAAACCACCACCACCTCCTGCCTCAATTGTCCTGTATATCATAGGCATCCCGCGGAGGGTGTGTGTAAAACGGGAAACAGGGTCCTTGTTCCTAGCAGGAAGACCAATCAAGGCTGGAGGAAATTTGCCCAGACTGCAACTCACAAGAAGCAGCCTTCTACTCAAGTCAGACCCTTGACTGACACACTGAAGGATTTCAGATTTTCCCGTTTCAGGAACTGGTTACTAATGTTTTTTTTCCCTGTCATTTCAGACAGACCTGTTTTAGTAACCAGCTGTTAACGGAATATATTCACCTGCTCATACAGTGCTGGTCGTCTCCCATTTGGAAAGCGTGTCTGAGGTGTTGTTGACGAAAACTGCTTTCCTCAAGTCTTCTTCCGGATCTGAATCGCTACAGTGGGCTGTGTAAAATGCCCCGCAGAGCTTCCTCCAGTGATGGGTTTTTCACACCCTCCCCCCCCCCCCCGCGCACAATCTCTCCTCTTTTTTTAAAAAAAAATGTTCTATTGGGAGCGCTATAATGCTATAACAGGACATCAAATCAGCATCATAGCACTCCCAATAAAATGTTTTTTAAAAACCCCTCTCAGGGAGATCACACGTGCTGAGGAAATGGCGGGAAAAGAACATAAGAACATAAGAGAAGCCAATGTTGGATCAGGCCAATGACCCATCCAGTCCAACACTCTGTCACACAGTGGCCAAAAGTACCAGGTGCCATCAGGAGGTCCAGCAGTAGGGCCAGTACAGTGGCATAGAAAGCAGCATAGTTTGAAATGGCCACAGTGCTTCAGAGACAGCTTCTTACCAGAAGGAAAATGCTGTGTGAAACAGCCATCCCTGTACTGGTTTCCTCCATGACAGGCCAATAATGGAAACCATGCGGTTTCAAAAGGTAATGTGAAACCACCCATTTTCACACATGCTAAATAATGCAGTTTCAGTCCACTTCAGCGACCATTTGCAAGTCAATTTGGCCATTTCACACAGTAAAATCCAACTGCAAAGTGAACCGAAAGTGTGTGTGAAAGTGCCCAACTGTCTGCTCCAACTGGCAGCAGCTCCCCCAGAAAGAGATCTTTCACATCAGCTCCTGCCGGGATCTCTTTCACTGGAGATGCTGGGGACCGGTCTTTACTGAGTGAAATGCATTCAATTTTCCTCACCGGAAGAGAGTTCAGTGGACCAAAGGGCCTTAATGGACAGACTACACATTTTGTTGTCTTGTGTTCTCTGACCGAACTTTCACTCCAATCTCATGGCAGCACCAGTCTTCAGGTCGGGAACTCTATTCCTAAGGGCACAGAGAGAGAGAAAGCTTTTTGCCTCTCCCGTTGTGGCATTTTCCCAAGCTGAAATAGCCCAGGGGGAACTAATTGCTTGGATGGAGGACTGAGGGTCCCAAAGAGAAACCCTTCATGTTACCTAAAACTTGGTTGCGTGTGCGTTAAGTATGGTCACTTATGGTGAGTCTATGAATTAACATCTTCTAAAACTGCCTCTGTCATTAACAGCTTCGCTCAGGTCTTTTAGACTGAGGGTCGCCGTGGCTTCCTTGACTGAGTTAACCATCTCATGTTGGGCCTTCCTCGACTATTCTTAGTGTTATTGTCTTTCCCAGTGACATCTCCAACCTGGTTAGAGATGTAAAATTACCAAAAAAATTGAACCCCTCCAGGGAAGGGAGTTTTCTCCCCCCCCCACCCCGAAAATAATGGCTATGGGAGGATTGAAATATGAGCAATACTTACTTGCCTATACCTTAACTGCTTCTATTGATTTAACAACAGGAAATGTTCCATTTATAACTTAGTTAGTATATAAAATTGCACCATTTGGGATATTTATGGAATTTAAAATTCTAAACGTCCTTTTTTTTTCCCTGTGAGAAAAATGCATCATTTATAACTTAGTTAGCACATAAATGTACTGTTTGGGATATTTATGGAATTTAAAATTGCAAATGTCTTGGTTTCCGATGAGAAAAAAGGGAAGTATATTGAATACTTGATAAAAAAACAAAAAGCTGCAGACTGATGCACCCTAAAATTACCATGGCACATTTCTTTAATTTTTGCCATCTGAGAGGTAGAAAAAAAAGATGAAGGTAAAAAAAAAAAATCTGCAGGAAACAAAATAAAGTCTCTTGCTTGGGCAGAAGCTCTCCCACAGAATCACAATAGGTAGGAGTATCAGCATATTTAGATATTAAGGTAAACTTTATACAGTGGAAAACACTGAACTCTTTTCAGTGCTCCTCAAATTGCCCAATTTTTCTGTCAGGAAAAATGAAGGGGAAAAAAGCCATTGAGGAAAGAAAGGGAGGGGAATTCCCCCCCCCCCCCAGGCCTTCACATCTCTATGTTTGATTCTTTCAACTGAAGTAGCCAGCGATTGAACCTGGAATATTCTAAACGCAAAACAGAAGCTCTGTCATGGAGCCACCATCCTACCTTTTTAATTTTTGGAAACATTAGAAAGTGATAAAATTGAGAGGACTGAACACGCTACCTTATCAATCCTGGAGACCACGAAGGGCTTCTTCACAAAGGCAATCCTGGCATCTGTATTCAGGGCAAGGAACTCCTGCATCTCTTCACTGTTGGTGATCTCAGGAATGGCGCACAGTTGCTGGAACAACCGGAGATATGAGTTTAAGGCCACGCCCAGCTTTAACTATGGTTAGCAACAGAGATTCCTAACGCCAGCTAGAGCGGGACACAATCCCTGCACTAGGGGCCCCCGACTTTTTTGAGCCCGTGGGCACCTTTGGCATTCTGACACAAGGTGGTGGGCAAAACCAACAAAACGGCTGCTACACCAGGCAGAGCTACACACACGACCAGAGGAAGTCCAAGCACAGGGCAAAAGGGGGGCGATGTAAAAATACACGAAGAAAGAAGAATAAGACAGAAAATAAAACCTACACTGTGATGGCAGCTGCCACTGAAACATTATTTTAATCTGCACAGCCAATCAGATCTCCAGTGGCCAATCAGAAATGGCCCCACCCACTCCTGGTGGGCCCTAGGTAAGGTATCAGCAGATGCCATGGCGCCCAGGGGTACCGTGTTGGGGATGCCTGCTGTAAACTCTACTCAACGACACCTTCCCAGCCACTTGTTCTAAGTCAACCAAACACTATTTCCCTATTGTGGGAGGCTCCGTGCTAGGTTTTTTGTTCGGTACTACTGACACCATTCACTCAATCATTTATTAAAGTTTTTCCTAAATAGACATATTCCTCCCTTGCCTCACACAGGTGATCATCCCATTTTTTAAAAAAGGGATTTCAAAATAGTTCCTGGTTTGCACGAACACCTTTCCAGGTGCAAATTCAGTGGGACCATTGCCTCCGTTAATTTGGATGTGCAACCTGCAAGGTGGTTGATGACATGGACTCCCTGGCACTCTCTCGATTGCCCGCCTCCAGCATGACACGTTCAGAGATGGTGGCCTGCACCCTACCCATCAACCAAGTTGGAACTCTTCTTCCAGTCTATAGAACCTTTCCTTCATCTTAAGCAGATCCTCTACATTGGAAGAAGGCTCTCAGTTTGGCTGCGCAGAGCGATAAGATGCAGGCTGACAAATCTCTACTACCTCCACCAATTTTTTTTTTTTTAAATCCCAGTTGAACACATGAAACTGCCTTATACTGAATCAGGCACATGAAACTGCCTTATACTGAATCAGGCCCTTGGCCCAACAAAGCCAGTACTGTCTACTCAGACCAGCAGTGCCTGTCCAGGATCTCCAGCTGCGATCTTTCATGAGAACATAAGAGAAACCAATGTTGGATCAGGCCAGTGGCCCATCCAGTCCAACACTCTGTCACACAGTGGCCAAAAACACCAGGTGCCCTCAGGAGGTCCAGCAGTGGGGGCAGGACACTAGAAGCCCTCCCACTGTTCACCCCCCTCCCCCAAGCACCAAGAATACAGAGCATCACTTGCCCCAGACTGAGAGTTCCTATCTATACCTTGTGGCTAATAGCCATTGATGGACTTCTTTCATATCACCTACTGCCAGATCTTTTTAACTGCAGATGCTGGGGACTGAAGAAGAAGAGATTGGATTTATACCCCACCCTCCACTCCCCAAGGGAGTCTCAGAGCGGCTTACAAACTCCTTTCCCCTCCCCTCCCCACAACAGACACCCTGTGAGGTAGGTGGGGCTGAGAGAGCTCTTTCCCAAGCTGTCCTTGAGAGAACAGCTGGTACAGAGCTATGCCTTGCCCAAGGTCATCCAGCAGCTGCATGTGGAGGAGTGGGGAATCAAACCCGGTTCTCCCAGACTAGAGTCCGCGTACTTAACCACTACACCAAACTGGCTCTCAACCTGGGACCTTCTGCATGCCAAACAGATGCTCTACCACTGAGCCACGGCCCCTCCCTACTACATACTGTATACATGAAGCTGCCTTATACCAAATCAAACCATTGGTCTATCAAGGTCAGTACTGTCCACTCAGATTGGCAGTCACTGTCCAGGGTCTATCTTTCACACCACCTACTGCCAGAACCTTTTAATTAGAGATGCCAGGGACTGAAACTGGGACCTTCCGTGTGCCAAACAAATGCTCTACCATCGAGCCATGGCCCCTCCATCAAGTTAGAACCCTTCCCCATGTAAATTTAGATTTTATTTTTTATTTTTTTCATATAATACAAACATGAGTCCCTGCTGCCTCAAGGAAATCAACAGACATTACAACAAATTCCAGTTAACAAACGTAGTGAGATTGTACGACAGGGGATTTGAACCGGATAACTGATGCTTCGCTTACAACGCAGCGGAACAACTTGTGTTGGAAAAGAGCAAGTGCCTTAGGCAAGTGTTTTAGGAAAAGAGAAGCTTTGGTTAGGAAAGGATTTAAACAGATTAAATATCTGTAATATTCTCCATCCACAAGGGGGAAAGGGTCTAAGAAAACAGCCGGGCCTCCTTGTCTTTTATAAAGAAAAAAAGATTTTCAGCACCTTCTAGAGAAGACGGCATCTGAGTCAGAAGCTGGTGGAACAAGCAGGGCTGTTCTAGTTGGGATGGTATTTTGTGTCTCAAGAAGCTGCTGCACCCACTTAAATGGAGAGGGCACATCAGAAGAGCCCTGCTGGATCAGACCAGTGGCCCATCTAGTCCAGCATCCTGTCTCACACAGTGGCCAGCCAGTTCCTCTGGAGGGCCAACAACAGGGAACAGAGGCCGAGGCCTTCCCCTGAGGTTGCCTCCTGGCTCTGGGATTCAGAGGATTAGTGCCTCTGAATGTGGAGGTTCCCCTCAGCCACCATGGCCACTGATAGATTCTTGAAGAATAAGTCTATCTAATCCCCTTCTAAAGCCGTTCACTCCTGTGGCCATCGCTACATCCTCTGATAGCAAATTCCACATCTTAATCACTCTCTGTGTAAAGCAGCATTTCCCTACCTTCAGGAATGATTCCAAGAGGCTTTTTCTGGCTTCCACTTTCTCTGTGTCCATGTTCCCAAAGGGAAGATCAGGAAAGAGCTTCTTTGGACCTTTTACATCTGGGGGGGGGGGGGAGAGAAAACCCATGAATCTTACACCATCTTGAGCAATATTAATAACTGCCATTTTCTTTTCAGTGAGGCGCAGTGGACAGAGTTGGACTACAATCTGGACAACCTGCAAACAACACCCTCCCCCGGGGGGTGAAACACTCTTGGTGAGCTTGGACCAGTCCCTCCTTCTGACCAACCCACCTCACAGGGGCTAGGGAACATGGATGTGATTCCCCTTTCCCTGCCTTCACCATATACTGTTGGCAATTCTGCCCAAAAGGCTATGGTTTAAAAAGCAGGGATGTACTCCTTGGGCTGAAAAATAAAAAAAAGCCATGACAAAAACCAGCATGACAAAAGCCAGCTATCGGTTCCAGAAGAAACGCACATTTCCAATTATGGGCAGCGTTCGACTGAACCCCAGATGCTGTATAGCACGGGGTCGGAGGACTCAGCATCTCTTGGCAGAATTGGGCAATAACAACAACAACAACAACAACAACAACAACAACAACAATAATAATAATAATGTGCCAACATATTGTTCTTGCCAAATTCATTTATGATTATTATTATTTTTAAATAAACAGAGTTATTTTCTCCTTCAAAAAAAAAAGGCAGTGGGCTAAAATGATTCTCCTAAAACAATCTGAAACCAATAAGATATATTTAGGTACATGTTTTATATTAGTTGTATTTTAATATTCCCAGGCTAGCCTCATCTCATCAGATCTCAGAAGCTAAGCAAGGTCAGACCTGGTTAGTACTTGGTTGGGTGACCACCAAGGAAGGCCAGGGTAGTTACACCGAGGCAGGCAATGGCAAACAACCTCTCAACATCTCTTGCCTTGAAAAAAATCTAGGGGGGGGGGGGTCGCCGTAAGTCAGCTGTGATTTGATGCCGCTCCACCACCAACATTACCAGCCATGCAACTGGCTGCATTTCCATCACTCAGATTAATTCTACCACTATTCTTTCCCGGGGGTGGTGGTGGTGTTGTTGGAATAGCCAGAAATGATAGTTTATTCAACATAAATATTTAAGATTATTTTTCAGACTGCCTCCGCGCTTGTGACTGTTCAGTACAACTACAGAAGAGAGTTTTCCTGCATTCCTTTTTTTTCTTTTTCTTTGCAAGTCGCTGAGCCAAACCAAGTTAACTGAAAAGGCAGAAATAAGCAAGATTTGGTACTAACTTTTAATGAACTTTCGGAGGTCTGGCTTTTCCTCCAGTCGGGTCTGCAGGTTCAAGAATTCTCGGTATCGCCGGTTCACTGTGTGGTACGCCACCTGCTGGACACTGCTGGTGTTCTCGCTATCCAGTGTTGTCTCGTACTGTAAAAGATAAAAGGGGGTGATAGTCTGCCTTGGAATGCAAATAACTTCCTACCGTGTTGTTACCAGTAACTCTATAAAAGGCATACGAGGCACAAGAGTCTGAGATGAAGAACTATGGAGTTCCACTTAAAAATGGTGGCCTGCATCTCAAAGAGGCTCACAGCTTATTCATTCAAGATGGAAACCACCTGCCAACTGCAAGCCCCACCAGGCAAGGGTTTTGACCCCTTTTCTGAAACATGGACCAGATGCCACATTGGGGAATAGTACTCAGAAGAGCCACAAGGAGCATGTCAAAGAGCCAGTTTCTTTTTAAAGAAAAGCCCTGCTGGATCAGACCAATAGTCCATCTAGTCCAGCACACTGTCTCACATGGGGACCAACCAGTTCCTCTGGAGGGACAGCAACAGGGCATAGAGGCCAAGGCCTTCTCCTGATGTTGCCTTCTGGCTCTGGGATTCAGAGGCTTCGTGTCTCTGAACGTGGAGGTTCCCTTTAGTCATCATGGTTAGTAGCCATTGACAGACTTATCCTCCGTGAACCTATCTAATCCCTTTTTAAAGCTTATACCTGCGACCCTCGCTACATCCTCTATGGCAGCAAATTCCACATTTTAACCACTCTCTGTGTAAAGTAGTATTCCCTATTGTCTGTCCCGAACCTACTGCCCATCAGCTTCACTGGATGACCATCACTGATCTAAAAATCACAAACAACCCACGTTTCACTGTCACATTGATAAGGCAGAATCTACTTAACAACGTATGAACCTACCCACTCGTCCCCGTCATTTTTGGAAGCCTTGCTTCGGTTGCTCCTGCCATCATGAGCTAGATGTGCGGCGACCTGAGAAAGGGCCTTCTCAGTTACGGCACCGAAACTTTGGAACTCTCTCCCTCCCAGAGATATTCATCTGTCTCCCTCTATCAACCAGCAGGGGATGACTTTTTTGCTTCGTCTGGCGGTACCCCCAAATAGCAGTTACCAGTTCTTCTTCTAGAGCTGTTTCTGCTTTTAATTGAATTATTTTATAATTTTTAACTGTGTCTTTAGTCAAATGTTTAATTATATATACATATATACATGTATACATATATATATACATAGATTCACTGCCTTGTGCACCCTTAAATCAATAAAATCAACACAATCTGCCTACCCATTCATAACACAAACAGAGAAACTATGCGGTTACCTTGACCGTATACAAGGTGTATGGGTGGAACCCCGTTCCACTGTGCTCTCGGGCGGTGATGGTGCCAGTGATTCGCAGGTTCTGGATGACAACCGGGCCATCCGGGCTACTTAGCGGCTCAAAGCTGAAGGTGCCCATGGGAGCAGTGGGAGAAGAGGAGAGCAAGCTCGGCAGATCCTGAGGGCTGTGGGCCAGGCCTTCAGACGACATCAAGTCTTTCTCCAAGTAGGACGGCCGCCTCAAGAAAGACTTCTGTGAGTCCTCCAGAAGAGCCGCCAGGGAAGCGAAGGTCTCCTCCTTGTCCACGGCTGGCTCAATCTGGATGTCAGGGCACGGGCTGAGGGAAGGGCTCCGGAGGTTGGCTTCTAAGCCACAGCTGTGACCGTTGTCTAAAAACTTGCTTCTGATTCCCGCCCCGCCTTCTTGATCCAAGTGGTCAGGCCCTTCCAGCGCGCCGAGGGAGTCTGTGAGGAATTCCTCTGTGGACATGAGGACCACGGAGCCAGAGTCCCTTCCTACATCCGACATGGGGGATTCTACTTCCAGGTCCTCACAGGGGAAGAAGGGCCCCAGAGGATCCGGCTGAAGGCTGGTTGCAGAGGTGCTACTTGATCTCCTCCCATCTACGTCGGCGCTCAGTTCTCTGCTGATGGGTTCTTTCCTTTCCAGTTGATGGTACTCCAAAGCATCCATGGTATCGCAGACTGAAGATTCAGAACCCCTGGGAGACAGCATCCGTACCTCTGGGATGGCTTCCGGCGGAAACGGGAGCGGCAGTGAACTGGGCACCACGGGCTGGGGCCGGGAAAGAGCCAGTCCCAGCGGCAGCCCCGCCGTCTCCTCTTTCACTTCGGCTGTCTTCCCACCAGCCTTGGAGAAGATCCCAATCAGCAGGAGGTTGAGCCAGTCGGGGTCCGCCATCTTGCTGATCATGGGCAAGAGCACGTTACAGGTCACGAGTTCCACCACGACGAAGCGTCCAGTCCTGGTTTCGAGGTGTGGTTCGGGCACCAAGACACGCAACAGCAAGTCCACGATGCGCCGGGCGTAGTCCACCTCGTTTGTGGGGCTCTGGACAGCAGTGTGCGGGGCTGACCACTCACAGTACTCTAGCCAAAGGCGACTGGCTCTTTCCGCTGGGTCATCGGAGTTCCCCACCCCTGCCAGTTTTTCTCGGGCCTTCTTGTAAGCCTGCAGGTGGCCACCACCGAGGAGGAGGGCCCTCTGGGTCAGGGCTTGCTTGTCCACCAAGGCCAGCCTCCTCTTCAGCTCCTCAGCGAGGCCCATCATGGCCTTCCGAACCTCCCACTCGAAGTTTTGCTCGCAGCTGACGGACCTGTACCAAGAGGACACGAAGTCCCGAATGATCTTCTGGATCATGTTCTCAATCTCCTCATCCAGCTGCTTCTCCGCATCTGGGTTTCCGGGGTAGGGCTCCAGGAGGAGGAACCGCTCCAGGTGGACCCGGCTGCGGGTTCCGATCACTGCCTGGGAACCGAACCACCCACCCAGCACCGCCAACAAGCCGGAGAGGATGCAAAGCAGCCAAACGTTCACCAGCAAGTGGACGACCAAGAGCCAGCCTAAGAGGGCCCCAAAGGCCATCAGCTTTCTGTTCCCCACCATGTCACTTAAGCCCACGCCGGGTTCTTGGGTTCTCAACATCTCTGGACTCTTTATTTCTCTTCTAAAGCAGCGAAGAGCTCACTGCTACTAAGCAACGGCTTCGGATCACGCGTCAAAAGTTTACATTATTTTAAAATATATGTAATAGCTTTTGGGGGAGGGGAGGGCAGTTTCTTGCAGTTTCCCCCTCCGGGGAGGGTTCCCATTAAATCACTGTACGGCCATCCCCAAGCGGCGCCCGGGAAAAGTCACCATGGCCGGAGAGGCGTCCCAGCAACAGCAGGTGCCTTGCTTTTGGCTTCCGCATTCGGAGGCTCCCCAAGGGGCTTCTGCCAAAAGCAGGCGAGATACGGACCGGCTCGGCCTCCCTGGCCTTCCCGGGGCTTGCAAAACCCCGAAGCTGCTGCTGCTGCTGCGCCCTCCTTGCACACCTGGCACCGGCGGGAGTTTTCTGCACGTTTCTCCTGCACTCCGCTCGCTCTCCAGCCCCCCGCGACGTCACGGGACAGTTTCGGGCTCTCCAAAGGCGCCGCGGGGAAGGTCCGCCTCTGGCTCGAGCCCCGCCGCCGCGGTTCCTCTCCGGTTCCTCCCAACCGGCGGGGCTACGAGCGCCCCCTCTGGCCAGAGAGCTCGTCGCAGGCGCCGGGCGAGCGCTTCCTGGGTCTCTCTGCCGAGGAGAGGCGAGCGCCAGAGCCAGGCGCGCGCGGGGTCCGGGTTTTCCTCCGTTGCCATCTAGCGCTCCGAGCGGAGCATCGCAACTGGCAGGCGGAGGGGAGGAGGAGGAGAAAGTTCAGCTGGGCTGGACGCGCGCGTTTCCTCCCGCGCCCGTTCCATTAGGGCGTATAAAGCGAAGCGAGATAAATGTAAGAAGAGCCTCATGAAATGTAGAACAAAGCTTGAGTCCGGTGGCACCTTGAAGACCACCAAAGTTTAATTCTGGGTGTAAGCTTTCGTGTGCACGCTCACTTCTTCAGGGACTTACTCACTGAAGTGTGCATGCACAGGAAAGCTTATGCTCAGAATTAAACTTTGTTGGTCTTAAGGCTGCCACTGGACTCAGACTTTGTTCTGTCGCTCCAGACCAACAGTTACTCCACCTGAACCTACCCTTAAAATGTTATACTTAAAAAAAAAAAAATGGACCGAACTATAACTGGTGTGTGAATGTAAAATGAGCCCTCTCTTTTTTATGGTATACCTGTGGGGAAAAACCACTGATTTTGCATTTGAGTAAATACTATATTTTGTTTCCACTACTGTATGTCGGTGAGGATGGAACTGGCCCAATCACCCAAGGAATATCATGGTGGAGTGGGGCTTTAAAACCGGGCCTCGAGCTCTGCTCACGGTGCCACACAAACCTCCGCTGCCGTTCGCTGCTTCTGAACATTTACCTTTTAAAGAAGTCACGTGTTCTATAACATCTGTTTTATGTCGTCGGCCAGCACTGTCTTTCAAAATATTAAAATGCAGAAAATCAAAGGATGCGGGTGTCCATGCGGGCTGTAAGCTTCTCTTATGTCATGCCTGGCCGGGCAGTTCTTCAAGGCCATCTCCGGATGACTCTGGGCTGAAGGGGGGAGGGCTTCCCTTTACTTCTCAGGCATTATGCAGTGCCCGCTATCATAAGAACCTCCTATAGAACAATGTTTGAGTCCGGTGGCACCTTTAAGACCAACAAAGTTCTGTTCAAGGGGCGAGCTTTTGTGTGCAAGCTCACTTTGTCAGACAATAAAATGGAATTACGGAAAATAGTTGTATATGTAGGGGTGGCTTGTTACATTACATGCAAAATAGTAAAGATGTTTATTAACAGATCAAGAGAATGACGAGTTTGTTTCTGGTTGTCATCTGTTTAGGCTCAGCTGAGGCGGGGGAACAACGTAGGTACGAAATATGTCAGAACTGGAAACTGATGTGCCTTAAATTGTGAGAATCCCGTCCTTAGACCCCCATCCATCTCCTTTCTAGAATGGAAGTGAACTTTACAGCATCTTGGCTGTGCAGAGTATTTTCCTTGTCCCCAAAACAGAGAATTACATTTAAATCTGCCATTCCAAATTACATTACATACTCAATTATATTCTCAATAGTTAAGAGTAGTTAACTCAGATTTTAAAAAAAAAAAAAAGAAATAGCAGTTAACTGGAGTTAACTGACCTCTGTTTTTCCCAAAGTTTGTTAAAAGTTGGTTAGAGTTCACCTGTAACAGGTGAGTGACACACACAACATATACTCTTTGATGGAAATCCCCCTCACCGTCATTCTCCAGTGGCTCAAGCAATTCAAAAACACCCTACAGTGGAAATCCCCTCTTCCCGTATGGCAAATTGTCCTCAGTCAGAAGCAGAAGAAGAACCCATCTTCTTCCTTTGGGAAACTAACCGGGAGGAGGCTGAGAAGAGGAAGGGGCTTTTGCTGTTCAGGGATACTACTGGGCTTTCCAAGGGATTTCCCCCTTCCCAATAATTGGCTTTTGCACATATTAAGGTGCTTTCAGGGTCTCCACATGGCTCCATTCTACACTTGGGAAGGATCTCCATCTACAATCCCAGGAAGGAAGTTGAGCAGGAAGGACAGCCTTGAGAAGATGATACCTTCAACCACAGTTAGCCTGAGTGCAGAACAAGGGGAAGAAATGGGACGTCCTCTATGGGAAAAGGTAAAATTTGTTTGGCAAGAGATGAATACGTGTTTGGGGCCCTTGGGTGGAAGATGCAACTCTCTCTCTCTCTCTCTCTTGGTATAGTGGTTAAGTGCGTGGACTCTAATCTGGGAGAACCGGGTTTGATTCCCCACTCCTCCACTTGCACCTGGCTGGATGACCTTGGGCAAGCCATAGCTCTGTACCAGCTGTTCCCTCAAGGACAGCTTGGGAAAGAGCTCTCTCAGACCCACCTACCTCACAGGGTGGTTGTTGTGGGGAGGGGAAGGGAAAAGGAGTTTGTGAGCTGCTCTGAGACTCCAAGTGAGTGAAGGGCGGGGTATAAATCCAATCTCTTCTCTCTCTTCTTCTTCTCTCTGTGTATGTGTGTGTGTGTGTGTGTGACAGAGAGCTGTCAGGTTGCTCCCAGCTCATGGCAACCCTATGAATCAATTGCCCCCCAAACGCTCAGGTCTTGCAAATTGTGGCTTTGCACATGCAAGCTTACCCCTTGAATAAAACCTTGTTGGTCTTAAAGGAGCCACCGGACTCAGACTTTGTTCTGTGGCTTCCTTGATTGAGTCCATCCATCTCATAGCTGGGCCTTCCCCTTTTCCTGCTACCTTCAGTTTTTCCTAGCATGGTTGTCTTTTCCAGTGACTCTTGTCTTCTCAAGATGTGAGTAGATTCTACAGATAACGAAAGGACCAAATGACAAGTGTCTGTAGAATTTGGTGACTGGATCCCCAATGTGCTGTTTGGGAAAGGAGGAGGAATGTGGATCAGGCCTTGCGGGGGGGGGGGGGGCGGCTCAAGAAGGGAATGTAACTCTTTGTACAGAAAGCGACTTGATGGTGCTTAACACACCCACACAGTTTCCCCAGTTAGATCCCGCCTTCTACTTTCAACTGCAGTGAGGGGACAACACGGGAAGCCAGATTTTTGCTTGCCTTTGGTTTCTTTTCAGAGTTTATAGCATCCTGGTATGGGGTTTCTTTTGATCATGGATTGAAAGAGATTTAAAAACCCGTTTCCCAGAATCTCGGTCCTGATGCATGCCAAATTTCTCTGCAGCTGCTTTTTAAGGTTAAATTATATGTGAAGAGAGCTGGTTTTGTTGTAGGGGTGCCAGCCTCCAGGGGGAACCGGGAGATCCTCTGGAAATACAGGTCATCTCCAGACTAGAGAGATCAGTTCCGCTGGAGAAAATGGCTGCTTTGGAGGGTGGGCTCTAGGGCATTGTACCCTGCTGAGATCCCTTCCCTCCCCAGGCTCCATCCCCAAATCTCCAGGAGCTTCCCGACTTGGCTCTGGCATCCCTGACCCTCCATCCCCTGCCGGAGACCGGGGGGACCTGGCAACCCCCTTTTGGAATGGGTGGTGTTCTCAGTCTATATTTGGAGTCGCTGTGGGAGTGCAGCTGGGCCAGCCCAACTGAGAACCTCCTTGAGGTGGCAGACTGAGGAAGAGGATGATCCCTTGGCTCTCTGCCGGCTGTCCGAATCATGGCAGGAAGACTGTCATCCCCTTCTGGGTCCCCACCCCCAGCAGAGTCTGAGATGAGCCACTCCAGCATCCCTGGCTGGGGGAGGCATAGGTGCCAGAAGTGAAGGATGTACCTTTCTTGGAGGGACAAAGTGGCCCTGAGCCATCCTCAGTGTGGCTGGTGATACTGTGACTCTTCAGTTCTTCTGGGCTGGGCTCGAGGTAGTTTAGCAACATTGCAGGGATTCAATTTCCACCTGACCAAATGATCCCAGCCTCTTTCCTTGGCCCCAGAAGACTAAGGACTAAGCTAGATGTGATGTCATTCTTGTGGCCACCATGAGGACAAATAGGGTTGCTAACCCCCAGGTGGTGGCTGGAGATCTCCTGGGATTACAAAGGAGCCAGGAGGAAACAACAGGGGAAGGCCTCTGTGCCCTGTTGCTGGCCCTCCAGAGGAACTGGTTGGCCACTGTGTGAGACAGGATGCTGGACCACATGGACTATTGGTCTGATCCAGCAGGGCTCTTCTGAGGTTCTTAAGTTCTTGCATGCAGAAGGTCCCAGCTTCATTCCTTGGGGACTCCAGGGAAAAGGGACTAAAATAGTACCCAGTGGTCAAGACCGTTCTCTGCATGGGACCCTGAAGAGAGCCAGCAGGGTAGGAGTTAGACTACTGGACTAGGATTTGGGAGAACCAGATTTGAATCTTCACTCTGCCACAGTAGGGCACTGGGTGAATTTGGGCCAGTCACACACTCTCAGCCTAAGCTACCTCACAGGGTTGCTGTGAAGATAACATGGAGAAGAAGAGAACCATATAAGTGGCATTTGGGTCCCCACTGGGGAATACGGGAGGGTATAAATGACATAAATAAAGAAGAGCTGCTGCTAAAGGGCTAGGGGTCTGGTCTATCTATTGCACTTCTATCCTGCCCTTTCTTGAAAGATCTCAAGGGGGCCTACGTGGCTCTCCTTTCCCCCCGTTTTATCCTCACAACAACCCTATGAGGTTGGTTAGGTTGAGAGACAGGGACTGGTCCAAGGTCTCCCAGGGATCTTTTAGTCAGAGTGGGGATCTGAACCCAGGACTCCCCAATCATAGTCCAATACTCGAACCACTCCAACACACTGCCTCTCTGATTCAGGAGAATGCAGTTTCTTTTATGGGGTCAGTGGTGGAGCATGTGCGGAAGATCCCAGGTTCATTCCTTACTGCATCTCCAGGTAAAGGGACTCAAGTAGCAGGTATTCAGGAAGACCTTTCTCCACCTGAAACTGTGGCTGGTCAGTCGACAACAGAGCGAGAGGGACCAATGACCTGACTCTGGCTAAGGCAGATGTTCCTCAATGGCTGGAGAAGTCCCACCGTGTTCCCCTCTTTCCACGAGGTGTTAATGCTACTTATGTTGGGAGTTTGTGGTCCAAGAACTCCTCTCCTTGTAGCATTTACTCTTCCTGAAAGACAGCAACTGACCTGAGCTCCCAGCGAGGAACGCGTGGAGAATCGGCACCAGGTGGGTAAGAAATCATTGGTTTCTGTTTGCTTCTCATCATCCTTCTTCCCCACCCCCCACCCCCCCGCACAAGCCTTTTTGAACTGAGCCAGACATAAAGCATTAAGGGAGATATTCTTTGTTGTCAAAGAACAACATAACCACTTGTGGAGGCTGCTGTCATAAAGGCCAGTAGATTTTGTATTATCACTCTGTTTTTCTCCTTCTCACCTTCTCTGTGTCTCTGGAATTGGCTCCCAAAATATCTTACAAAAATCCACATCGGACAGAGGTGTCAAACTCATTTGTTATGAGGGCTGGATTATGTCACTTTGTCAGCCAGGCCGTGGGTGCCATAAAATGTAATGCTAGGTACTGGAGATATAAACTGTATAAAGGACAGCAGCTGGTAAGCTCCGAATTGTTCTAGCCTCACTGCAAGGCTGGAGCTCCAGTTGTGCAGCACTGGGCAGACGCTCCCATGCTGCTTGACTGCTGCAGATGAGGTTGCTCTGCTGTGCTAAAGCCACAATCAGAGTGGCTCTGGCCACTCTCCCCGAGCAGTCTCCTGTTCCCTCCCTTGCACTGGTTGCTCACGGGCCGCATAAGAGCCCTGGTTGGGCCGGTTTCAGCCCCTGGGCCTTATGTTTGACACTCCTGATAGGGCATTAAAATTCCATAAAAAGGTTCCTCTGGGAGGGGATTCTCAGTTGAAAATGGGGGCAGAAATGATGCAAGGGATGTCTGGTTATTCCCTGCCTTCCTTCTCTTGAAGGCTTCCTGATGGTAGTTGCAAGCGAGAGGGAGGTGGACTCTCAGCTGGAGTTAGATCCGGATACTAAGACAAGAAAGGAAGAAAGCCGATTCATTTGAGACGGGGTGATTTGAGTTTTACAGATATCGTGGGCCATCAAAAAGACAAATCAGTGGGTTCTAGATCAAATGAAGCCTGAACTCTCCCTTGGAGCTAAGATGACTAAACTGAGGCAATCGTACTTGGGTCACATTATGAGAAGATAAAGAGGACTCCTAAAATTGGCCAACAGCAACTGGCCCATGGATAGGGTTGTTAGCTCTGGGTGGGGATGGAACTTTTGGGGATGAAGGGTAGGGTTTAGGGAGAAGGGGGATCTCAGCAGGTATAATGCCACAGAGCCCACCCTCCAAAGCAGCCATTTTCTCCAAGGGAAGTGGTCTCTGTGGTCTGGAGATCGGTTGTAATTTTGGGAGATCTCCAGACCCCACCTGGAGGTTGGCTACCCTACCCATGGGAAGCACTGAAAGAGTGGCCACAGCACCAAATAGAAGGTTGTTCATATTGAGAGGGGGGTTGGAACGCTTTACCGTTTTCCCTCCCTCCTTCTGTTCCACCGCAGTTCTTTATGCTTTGGCATTTCTCAGCCGTGAAAACGGCGGTGGAACAAACCACCACCCCACCCCGTTCCCTTCCCGTGAAGGTTTTCCACACTGGGAGGGGCCAATGAACCTTGTAGCTAGTCACCATTAAAAGGGAATGTGAGATTGGAGGAATGGGCCCCACTTCCTGTCCAGCCTGAGCTTTGCCTTTTCTCCCCCTCCCACATACCACCTCTGCCATTTTACATTGGCCTTTCGGCAAATCCGTACTGAGAAAACGGCTTCTTTATCATTTTCAATTATTAAAGCTATTAAATAAATGGCATTTCATCTTAAAAAAAAAAAAATTAAAAAGGTCCCTCAGTATTAACTCCACATAACCGGGTAGTGAAGGATCCTTCAGGTTCTTTCACGGGGGAAACTAGCCCTGCTTCAAAATATCATCACTGGAATTCCCTTGAAACAGGACAAAGCTGAGTGACTTAATATTCATTATTCTTATGGTCTGAAGGGATCTGTTGAGCTGGGTTTTAGAGATTTTGAAGTGTCTGCGCACGTTCGGAAGAAGCCGAAACGGTCTGATTCGCAATACAGCATAATTGCTCTAATGTGATGGCTGCTGAGGTTTGGGGACCGGCTTCAAGCTTAGAATTTGAATGTTACAGGAAGGGGGAGGAATTATTTTCTACCGCTTCCTCCCATACTGCTTTCAAATCTAGGGATTGCCGACCTCCAGGTGAGGACTGGAGATCTCCAGTAATTAGAACTTCTCTCTAGGTGACAGAGATCAGTTCCCAGAAAGAACATGGCTGCTTTGGGGGCTGGAGGCTGTGGCATTATATCCCCTCCACAAGACCCTCCTTCCACAGACTCCACCCTCAGAATCTCCAGGTATTTCCCAACCCAGAGTTGGCAACCCTATTTGTATCTCCAGGAGCTGGGTGTTTCGATCCAGGCCAATATTCTCTCTCCTCCCTCTTCTTCTTCTTCTTTTTTTAAAATGAAGGTCCCTTTCATACAGTATCTTTAACCAACTTTGGCTTCTGAAAGCAAACAGATCTTTAAAAAAGGTTTCACAGTAAAGGATAAAACACTGTCCTCATGCAGTTAACGAAGCCTTAATTCAGGTTTTCTAAAACCTATTTCAAACGTTTCGCACTTTCTTGACTTCCTAGGCAGTCGATCCACAAGCACTGGAATCGGTTCGGACATGGTTCTTCTGCATATCTGCCTTCCCGGTGCATTTTCACAATTGTGGAGTCAGTGTATATATTCTTCCACACATGTCTGAAATAATCAGGATTTTCAAGGGAGGGTGCCGTTGTCATCAGTGTCCCTATCGGTGCCATCAGAGCACACACTCCCCCTTTAAAGGCTCCAAAATATCAACATAGTGTTGTAATAATAGTTTTAGCAGGTTCTCTGAATCCCCAGCTTTCATTTTTTTTAAAAAAAGTAAGTATCTTACTTTTGGAGTCTGTGGAGGGAGGTGTTTTGTAGAGGGGAGGGACCTCAGTGGGGTATAATGCCACAGACTCCAGACTCCGAAGCAGCCGGTTTGGTGTAGTGGTTAGGAGAATGCCACACTGGCAGTGTGGGACCGGAACGGATAGAAAAAACTCACATGGAAAAGTCCTTAATCAAGGGGTTTGTTGTTGTTGTTGCACTGTAGCCTTTTAGGTGTGTGAAACCTTTAAAAAAATCCATTTGTCTTCAGAAGCTAAAGAGTGTTTAAAGAGCTCTTATGAAAGGGACCTTAATCTCAACAGCCCTCAATATTCCCTGCTTCAAATGCTCAGTCCTGATGATGGCTGCCTCCTTCTTTTAACTATATAAAACATTTATTTTCTGCATAACAGGAGAGCACTCCAAGTGCGGCAGAATCAGTGTCTCATCTCTCGGTGGCCCCAGCTTGCTGCCCTGTCAATAGATAAGTAGAAGGTTAAAGGTCTGTTACAAAGACCAATGAGTAAGGACATTACAAAGACTGATGAGGAGGACAGAGGATCCATTTCAAGGTTTGTCTTCCTCACTGCTTACACCTGCAGATAAGCTGGCAATAGCGTGGCAGTAATGAATAGAGCTGTCTAGGTGTTTCACAGTCTGTTGGTGAGATCCAGACCAGGGGCGCAAAATATTGTATTCGAGATGCTGCTGTCATTACCCCAACAATTATGAAGAAGTGCAAGACAGCAGGCTGTGACTGCCAAAGTTATACATCTTGGAGAGCCAATCTGACACCATCAGAAGTGCTTTGGAGTAGATATGAGTGCTACTGGGAATCCTAGATGGATGGATTGTCTCCGTGATCCGTCCCTCTGGAACAGTTTGGGGGTCCCCCCCCCCCAATATAAGTGCCTTGCAAGAGGAGGTGAGCTTCAGCGTGCTTCTTGAGAAAATACATCAACCAAGCAACCATTTCTTATGTTAAAGTTATTTCAGCCAGAGAGAACAGAGGAATGAGGAAAGAAATGTCAAGAGATTTAGAAAGTCATTTTGATCTTGACACCTGAACTGACAAATGACTTCATTTTGCACTCGGAGAGAACTGAATGTTTCAGCCGCTAGATGAGAGGGAGGGAGGGGTGAAGCTGGAGAAGATGGCGGTTTAGTTAATCGGACAAAAACTTTCCCTGAATAATGTACTGGAATGACAGTAGGAAGAAAACAATAACACCTGCTGGGAGCCATTGATCCCACAGTGTGACTCTGGGCCTGCAAAGCAAGCTGGTTAAAGACAGAGTAATTTAGTATTATAAGCTGCACATCTGGCAGCCTGCGATGACTGCATCAACGGAGAAGCCACTTGGCTGAATATCTCCCACGCTGGAATGGGATAGGGACCCCCTGTTCAGTGGAGCGGGCTGAATTGTGGAGAACTGAATGGCCAGCAGGACTTGTTCTTCCTACTGGCTGACTCCCATGTGAGCCAAAACACAGGCATTTTCCAGACATAATGACCAAACATGGTTTGTTGCAATGTTCTAGGGAATCCTGCTCTCTTCCTTTCCTCTTCATCCTCCTCTGTTTATTTATTTAGGTGTTTATACCCTACTTTTCTCCCTAACAGGGACAACATTGTTCCTCCCTCTTCTGACTTAGAACCACAGAGTTGGAAGGGACCTCCAGAGTCATCTAGTCCACCCCCCTGCACAATGCAGGAAATTCACAAATATCTCCCCCCCCACACACACACACACCCCAGTGACCCCTGTCCCACACTCAGAAGACAGCAAAAAACAAAGACCTTCCAGGATCTCCAGCTAAACTGGCCTGGAGAAAAATTGCTTTCTGACCCCAAAGTGGCAAACCTGCATTTCCGTGGGGGGTGTAAGATAGGGCCACAAGAACTAAGCACAGAGGCAACCCTTCCTGCCCTCCCTTCTCATGATCTACCTAAGTTCACGGAATCAGCATTGCTGTCAGGTGGTCATCTAGCCTCTGCTTAAAAACCTCCAAAGAAGGAGAGCCCACTTCCTCCCGAGGAAGCCTGTCCCACTGAGGAACTGCTCTAACTGTTAGGAAGTTCTTCCTAATGTTTAGCTTAAGACTCTTCTGATTTAATTTCAACCTGTTGGTTCTGGCCCATCCTTCTGAGGCAACAGAAAACAACTCTGTACCATCCTCTATATGGCAGCCCTCCAAGTGCTTGAAGATGGTTATCATATCACCTCTCAGTCATCTCCTCTCCAGGCTAAACATACCCAGCTCCTTCCACCCTTCCTCATAGGACTTGGTCTCCAGACCCCTCACCATCTTCGTTGCCCTCTTCTGGACATGTTCCAGCTTGTCTATACCCTTCTTAAACTGTGGTGCCCAAAACTGAACACAATACTCTAGGTGAGGTCTAACCAGAGCAGAGTAAAGTGTTGCATGGGAGGGAGCAATTGAGGTGCATGAGAAACCCCTTATACACTTATTTTTACTACTGTAATCCTGGTATATAATAAAACAAAAATAAAAAACCCAGTGGGGAATAATCCACAGATCTGCAAATGCCTGGGGACCCTGAGGTTTAAATAAAAACCAGAGGTATCCTAAGACAGTAACAGAAGAAGAGTTGGTTTTTATACCCCACTTTTCTCTACCTAAGGAGTCTCTAAGAGGCTTACAGTTGCCTTCCCATCCTCTCCCTGCAACAGGCACCTTGTGAGGGAGGTGGGGCTGAGAGAGTTCGGAGAGAACTGTGACTGGCCCGAGGTCACCCAGCAGGCTTCATGTGGAGGAGGAGTGGGGAATCAAGCCCAGTTCTCCAGGTTAGAGTCCATCACTCTTAGCCCTTATACCATGCTGGCTCTCTGTGTATTCATGGTCATCGCCACCCCTCCAACATAGGTTTATACAACCGATCAGGTTGCCGTAACAACCCCAAATGGTATCACCAGCTACCACAACCAGGAAAAGACTAAAGGTGAGGAGAAAGGGGGAGAGAAGGATGGAAGGAGGGGAAATGGGTATTCAAGCAAGTTCCAAGAGAAGGGAAGAGCCGGCAGGAGGGAGGGATAGCCAGTAGAGCTCAAGATGGGGGAAGTATGGGCTGGTGGGCAGTGTTCTCTCTAAGCTGAGTTAGAGCGAGCTGGCTCACAGTTTTTTAGCCTCTGGCTCACACATTTTTGTCTTAGCTCCAGAAAGATGGTCCCAGAGCAAACTGATTTATGCAGTAGCCAAATCACCTGCTCACAACTTTAGCTCACCAAGTAGAATTTTTGCTCACAGGGCTCCACAGTTAGAGGGAGTATTGCTGGTGGGGGAAGATGTGATTTCCCCTTCCTTGAGGGCCCCCCCTCCTTATAATATTAACGTGACTAACAGTATAGCAAAGAGCCACCCTGCCACGTCCATTTAAATCAACAGCCCTGGAAGAGTAAAACTCTGTTAAGAAGGCCTGGTGAGCATGTTTCCAGAAGCAAAGCACAGACTTCCCCAAAGGAGTCTGCTTTAAAAAGTGATGGCGTTTGCTACTCAGGGAGTTGGCATCATTCTCCAGTTCAGATCGCATGGGTTTCGGAATGAATATTCATGATGACTAAACTTTGGTAGCAGCTGTAACCAAAAGTCACTTGGGTGTGACTAAAACCCTCTAAACCCCTGGAGCATTTGAAATCGAGAGTTTACTCTTCTGTAATCTGCTTTGGTTGTGTTGCCGGGATGGGATAACAATTGACAACAATGAAAACTCTTCAATAAATAAATCCTGCCCAGACTGTTTCCACTGAGACTGGGCTGAGATGTTAAGGCAGCCAACTTGTGCCTGCTGAAAACAGCATGAACGCAGTGAAGCTGCCTTACACTGAACCAGACCCTTAGTCCATCAAGGCCAGTATTGTCCATTTGGATTGGCAGTGGCTCTTCGAGTTCTCAGGCGGAAGTTATTCTCATCGCTTCCCACCAGCTCCTTTTAACTGGAGGTGCCGGGTGTCTGAACCTGGGAGCTTCTGCATGCAAAAGCAGGTGCTCTGCTATCGCTCCCCCCATGATAGAGATGGTCTTGTACATGTGGGCCAATGCAAAGGCAGGCAAGAAGCCAGAACCCACAAGACAGTCCTGGTCAGAGGTCAAAACAAGCAGGCAGAAGGATCAGCAGAACTAACAGAGTCTGCAGTGTAAACAGCTGCGCAGACCGAAGGTCACAGCCTGGAGGCAGTAGCTTTATACCTCCAGGCTAGTTCTAATTGGACCCGCAATCAGCTATTCACTGCAGCTCCCTCCAGGCTGGGTGTAATTCCTCTACTGGCCATCTCGAGGAGGGCGCTGTGGTGCAGACAAGATTGGGCCAGCAGTTCTCCCCGGAAGCAGGCAGCTCTACTGGTGCACACGACAGGTCTCTGGCATTATTGGGCCCAGGGATAAAGCTTCAACCCTCCACAGTACCTGACACCCTTTCC
Source organism: Lepidodactylus listeri (assembly GCA_029233225.1). Classification (NCBI taxonomy): domain Eukaryota; kingdom Metazoa; phylum Chordata; class Lepidosauria; order Squamata; family Gekkonidae; genus Lepidodactylus; species Lepidodactylus listeri. The sequence continues at coordinate 60,580,291 of JARCFY010000014.1, forward strand.
CTGCTGGAATATTTACCATAAGGTCTAATTGCAGTCTGGGAAAGGGGGGGGGGAGTTGGAAAGAGTTCACTATACATGGGAGAAAGCCCACTTGGAATCGGGGGATGTACTGGAGGCAGACTGAAAAGGGCCTGAGGCTGTATAGAGAATCTGGGCTGTCTGTTGCTTTCTCTGGAGTATAGGGGCTGGCTTGTCACAACCTTCTGAGATCCTAGGGTGGATTTTCCAAATGAGCGCTGATTGATTTTTCCAGAAGCTGGCTTATCAAGTGAAAATGACAGTGTGCTCGCTAAAGCCGCAGGCTTATGTCTGACACACGGCTCTTTCCAGAGATGGGGCTTATGATTAAAAATAATGATGATGATGGGTTGAGCTCATGCATTAATAGGAAGAGACTTCTTCATGGAACATTGCGAAGGCCGCGAAGGGAAGCAAGTGGGAATCCGGGCTTCTAAAAGGCAACAGCCGCTCGACTGCTCTATGAAAAAGCCACCCAATGAATCCCGGACTTGCTAAATAGTGAATAGGAACTGGCAATCAGTGTTGGATGTGGGAATTAATGGGGTATTAAAATATTTGCATCCTTCAAAGTGAAGCGTAGCAGTGTCTGTTGGGCTGCAGCATGGAAACTGGCGAAAAAGGGAGGGGAGTAAGACGAGAGCTCTATGGGAAGTTTGCTGCAAACTTTTCCACAAGAAAAATTGCCTCTGGGAGAAAAGTCTTAATTAAACCCCTTACGTGTTCGAGAAATGGCTTCCATACCCGTCCAGATGTCATGTTCAAGGCTGGCTGTATTGCTTGTAATCACAAGAACAGAATCCCCACATTGGGATAGTTGATCCTAAAATGTTCCATTCAGGGTCAACCCATAAATGGATCTCCAGGTTTAATTGCACCTTGCAAGGGACTAGGCTGGATTAGACCCTCTCCTTGAGCTGCTAGATTTTGGTTTGAGGGGAATTTTTCTCATGGGGGAATCATAGAATTGGAAGGGACCTACAGGGTCATCTAGTCCTACCCCCTGCACAAGGCAGGAAATTCACAAATGCCTCCAACCCCCACCCCCAGTGACCCCTGCTCTATGCCCCAAAGAGAATAAAAAACAAAAACCCTCCAGGATCCCTGGCCAAACTGACCTGGAGTAATAAAAAGGCTTACTTCACTTGTAGTCTGAAGTGGTAGAGGATAAGCTACCCACTCAGAATTCTACCATTTCATTCTGCTATGAGTACAGGCCAGAAGTGAATCTTTCTTATATCTGGGACAACGTGGTAACAACATTATAAAGATCCAAATGTTGTTAGTTTATTGCAAGGCACAGTGTCACCTTGGTCTTAGCCTGGCTGTCTTTCAGCTCCTGTGATGCTGCTAATGAAACTGGCTGATCTTCTTTAATCTAGATTAGATCAGGTCATGCCTTAACCTATGGCTGTGGTGGGCGGCCAGCTATCCTTCCTTAGGAGGGATCTAATTTTGCAATTTCCACAGACTTTTTTCCCCACACACCCCTCCACACATTGCTTGCACTGCTAACTGTTATTTCCTGTATTTGCTTTACAAACTCACAGATCAAATTCTACCACTCAAGCACTGCATTAGAAACACTGCATCACCCACACAGGTAATTGCATGGAGACCATTTGTGTATAACTAGTCTTGATCCAGGTGTATTTACCAATAGCAGGGAGCTGTCTGTGGTGCTGAAAGAGAGGGTCCATCAATTTCTCCAATCTAAGCAGGACTGCTCAACCCCCCCCCCCCCGACTCCATTCCATCCTCAGTTCATTGATCATCTGTGTACAGACACAGATCTGGTCCTCTAGCTTTCCATTCCTCTCTTAAGAGTTAAGAGTTTTAACTGCCCTCCAGTTGCACAGGAACTGTTTCTTCATTTGGCAATTCAATATGACATTTCATAAGAACACAAGAGAAGCCAATGATGGATCAGGCCAATGGCCTATCCAGTCCTACACTCTGTGTCACACAGTGGCCAAAACCCAGGTGACATCAGGAGATCCACCAGTGGGGCCAGAACTCCAGAAGCCCTCCCACTGATGTCCCCCAAGCACCAAGAAAACAGAGCATTACTGCCCCAGGCAGAAGAACCCAAGAGAAGCCAATGTTGGATCAGGCCAATGGCCCATCCAGTCCAACACTCTGTGTCACACAGTGGCCAAAACCCAGGTGTCACCAGGAGGTCCACCAGCAGGGCCAGAACTCCAGAAGCCCTCCCACTGTTGCCCCTCAAGCACCAAGAATACAGAGCACCACTGTTGCAGACCGAGTGTTCCATTTATATCTTGTGGCTAATAGCCACTGATGGACCTCTGCTCCATATAACAAAGTTTGAGTCCAGTTGCACCTTTAAGATTAAGTTTTTATTCAAGGTGTGCAAGCACACATCGTCAGACATTGAAATGGAATTAGACATATTAGCTCTACGTATAGAGGGTGTGTTGTAAATTAGCATGCAGAATAGTGAAGATCTTTTTAACAAATAAAAGGAATAACAAGCTTATCTATGTTATTCCCTCCCAGTTGAACCCAAACAGATGATAACCATAAACCAAGCTTGTTATTCTTTTTATCTGTTAAAAAACCCCAAAAACATCTCCACTGTTTTGCATGCTAATTTACAACCCTCCCTTTATATGTAGGACTGCTATTTCGTATTCCAGTTCAATGTCTGATAAAGTGTGCCGGTAAATGAAAGCTCACACCTTATGGTCTTCAAGGTGCCACCGGACTCTAACTTGGTTCTGTCGCTTCAGACCAGGCACGACTGCTTACCTTGATCTCTGCTCCATATATTTATCCAATCTTCTCTTGAAGCTGTCTGTGCTTGTAGCTGCCACCACTTCCTGTGGCAGTAAACCCCATGTGCTGATTTCACATGTATTTGGCTGAATGAATGCTACAGCCGGTATTCCCTTTGGGCTGAGTTAGTGTGAGCTAGCTCACAGTTTTTTAGCCTCCAGCTAAAATAGTTAGTTTGGTGTAGTGGTTAAGCACATGGACTCTAATCTGGGAGAACCGGGTTTGATTCCCTACTCCTCCACATGCAGCTACTGGTGTTACCTTGGGTCAGTCATAAGTTCTCTCAGAGCTGTTCTCTCAAGGGCAGTTCTCAGTCAGAGCTCTCTCAGCCCCACCTATCTCACAGGGGGTCTGTTTTGGGGAAGGGAAGGGAAGGGAAAGGAGATTGTAAACTACTCTGAGACTCCTTCAGGTAGTGAAGAGTGAGGTATAAATCCAATCTCCTCCTCCTCCTTCTTGTTATGCACGGAGGAGGAGCTGATTTTATAAATTACTCATTTTACCATAGGGGAGAAAAATCTCTGAAGTACCCTGATGCAGCTTGAGCAGGCCTGTGGAGACGCTGAATACTGAAAGAAGCTGAGCCAAGGTGGGGTGTGGATTCGAAAGAAAATGGAGATGTGGAAATGGGACAGAGAACTTACCAGACCCTGGTGGGTGATAGATAGTTGTGTGTTGGTGTGAATTTCAAGATTGTGCCCTCACCTGTGAACCTTTACAGGCTCCCCCTTTGTATTTCTATGCAAGGAGCTAAACGGATTCTTAAGCAATAATCCACAAGTGGTCTGAAACATGGGAGGAGCAGGGAACCCCATTTTTCAACAGACCCCCTTGTCTATGGAACGGAGTCCTTCCACCATGGGAAAGCTTGCCCACAAATGCATGGGGATAGATGCTTAATTTAGCCATTATTTACATGCAGAAAAAATTACCCTGAGTGCATCAGCGGAAAGCTGCAGGCTTCCTCTGTGGCAGGCTTCCTCTTTTTCTTTCTTTAATTTGGAGGAGTACCATTAATCTCCAAATGGTGTTATTTTGTTTGCCTCTCCTGCTTTTACGGCGTGCGCGTCTGCTTAATGTGTATCTCTTCTCACAAAAATCAATAACTAAAGCTATGCAGAATAATGGCCCACTCTGCACCATTTGGCGTACGGCGCTCGCGTCGATGCTCACTTTTGCCGGTAACGATCCTGTTTGCTATTCATTAGCCAAGTGAATGGAGAATTATGCAGATCATAAGAGCAGCAGGGACATAACCACATTTTGCTGATCAGATCCTCCACCGCTAATCCCTTCTTGCAAAGGCTTTATGGTTTAATAAACTGCATTGCGGGCCTCGGAAAGTGGAGGCCTGCTGGGTTAAAAAGCAATTGAGGTACAACAATGTCATACTAAAGAAATTCAATCTCAAGCTTCCTGTTCTTTTTTTTGTGGGGGAATCGCCAATGGACTGTAGACTTTGCTCAAACTGAGCTCTCGTGTCCGCATGATAGTTTTCTGCATGCAGGTAATAATTATTATCATATGACAGTGTGCGTAGCATAGCCAGGAGAGCCTAAGATAGGCTGGCAGCCAGAAGTTCTAGCTCTTTTAGTGTTATGGACCACTAAGGTGGTGAGCTAGACTTGTTTTTGAGGCAAAAGATGTTTCAGAGGTGGTTTGCCATTGCCTGCCTCTGCGTCACAACCTTGGTGCTCCTTGGAGGTCTCCCATCCAAATACTAGCCAGGGCTGACCCTGCTTAGCTTCCAAGATCTGATGAGACTGGGCTATCCTGGGCTACCAGGGGCACAGCTTGCATGCAGGTAGTTTTATATAACAGAGTTTTCAGACAGGGCAATGCCAGCTGATCTTGTACCTCCAAGATGAGAAAAGCAATTTTTGTTTCTTTACTTAGATATTAAGATGTTGAACTGCAGACCGGAAGGTCAGTAGCTCAGCTGTTCGAGACCTGAGTGCCGCATGATGGAGTGAGCTCCCGTCTCTGGCCCCAGCTCCTGCCAACCTAGCAGTTCGAAAGCAAGAAACTGCAAGTAGATAAATAGGTACCGCTTCGGTGGGAAGGTAACAATGTTCTCTGCACCTTGGCGTTCAGTCATGCCAGCCGCACGACCACAGAGAAGTCCTTGGACAACGCTGGCTCTTCGGCTTGGAAACGGAGATGAGCACCGCCCCCTAGAGTCGGATTCGACTGGCTTTCGAGCAAGGGAAACCTTGACCTTTACTTTCTCCTCAGTGGGGTGGGGACCCAACATTGCTCCCCTTTCTTCCAGTTTATCCTCATAGCGACCTTGCAAAGTAGTTTAGGCGGAGAAAGAGTGACTGGTGCAAGGTCACCCAGCGAGCTTCCACGGCATGAATGGGGATTTGAACTCAGATCTTCTAGATCCTAGTCTGAGACTCCTACTGCTATCACAGATCCTCTGATGATACTGCTCTTTATCACATTGTGATAAATGGTGAAAAGATGGAAGGCTGAAGCCCCACCTTCCAGATCTGAAGAAGTGAGCAGTGACTCATGGAAGCTCCTACTCTGCCACAAATTGTGTTTTTCTTTAAGTTGCTGCTGGACCTCTTCCCTGACCTGGATAGCCCAGGCTAGCCCAATCTCGTCAGATCTCAGAAGCTAAGCAGGGCTGACTGTGGATAGTACTTGGATGGGAGACCTCCTTGGAATACCTGGTCGGAAGAACAGAGGCAGTGGCTTTATTCAGCCACGTCTCTGAATATCCTCCAGGTCCCCAGTGGGGGTCAGTCACCAGAGGTCGCTATGACTTCCAGGTGCAGACACATGCACACACATACAAATACCCCAAAAGTACCAAAAAAAAAGGGCTACTGGACTCTTGCTCTTTTCCACTGAGTCATGAAGTGTGTGAATATTCCCCCGTGAAAGCCCATACCAAGTTTTTACTGAGAGATGTAAGCACAGCTACCTAGAATCTGGCTGGCAGAGAGGACCAAGTCTCCATGTATTCTTTGCTTCTGTTTCTTCACGTCCCATTGTCGTGGCCCACCTTTGCAGATCTCCATTTCTTGAACAATGCAAATGCCTCATTAGTAGATAAATATGCTATTTTCGGAGTAATTATGCAAATGAACGGGATGTCGCACGGGCCGCAGAGTCCCCAAACCGTACTGTGTGCAGAACTGGCATCACCATCTTGATGGATGTGTCGTGCCAAAATTCCAAGGCCCTAATTGAAGGTGGTTTCAACGGCGTATTCAATTAATGTTCTCTTTTCATTCACGGGCCCTCCATTAAAGTGACTGCATTGTCTCCCGAGGATTTGCATTACCATGCCTCAAATAGATGAAAACGAGCTGCTTTATGGCCTTGTAATTGAAAATGGCTGCGCTAATTGGATTAAGATCTTCACGATGTGGGGGTGGGTGGGTGCCATTGCAAGAGAGGAATGGGAGGGTTCCATCACCGTCTCCAGTTTTGCATTCATGCCACTGAATGGTTAATGATCCCAGAAAGATTTGTTGGACAACGTGTACGATCTCCTTAGCTCAAGTGACATTGGATGGACACCTCTAAGCAAGGAACTGTCCTTCCAGCTATGTTTGGTGAAGACAGAGAATGGTACATTAGATCAGTTGGCTGTCCTCAAGACAAGAGAATTGGGATGAGTTGGCATGATCAATTAACAAGGCGGTGGGCGGTGGGGTGGGGAGTCTTAGATCACTTGGATGTGCTTTAAGCTGATTCATCTGCTAAGATTTTCCTGACGGACAGGAAGGGCTGAAGAAGACGAGGGCCTATTATGAAAATTAGAACCCTTGTAATTGTAAACTATTGGATTAGACAGTTTAATCAAAAAGAACCTACGGAAATATTAATGTTCTAAATGGAATAAGGAAGCATTCCAGCAGATTGAAATGAACATGTCGGAACTTAGATTTATTGTTGTTCTTATTATCTTGCTAATGAAATGCGGGAATTGAACGGATCACGTTTGATGAATGAATCCCACCCATGCTGTTTCTGCTTGAGCTCACGTGTGAGAATGCCTATATTTGGTTTATTACGACATTCGTATGACTTCCTCCAAGCCAAGGCTCAATTAAAAAGAAACGATTAAAAGGCGAGGAGAAGTCGCTGGGAGAAGATTGGCTTTCACCCTCATTTTTGGAGGATCCAGCCATGGCTCGGAAACTGTTCCAGACTGTATTGCTTTGATATTCTGCCCTTCCTGCCGGGAGAATGAAGATGAAAATCCTACCATTTTGCCCACTGCAATAGAGAGTCACTGGCCCAAGGTCACCCAGAAAGCTTTAATGGGTTTGAACAATGGCATGAACCAAAGTTTTCCTAGCCCAGGCCCAATGGTTTAGCCATACTAGCTCTCAGGTAGGGTTGCCAACCTCTAGGTAGGGGCTGGAGATCTCACAGAATTGCAACTCATCCCCAGATGACAGAGATCAGTTCTCCAGGAGGAAATGGCTGCTTGGGAGGGTGGAGTCTATAGCATTGTGCCCCACTGAGGTCCCTCCCCAGCCCAAACCCTGCCCTCTCAAAGCTCCTCCCCCAAATATCCAGGTATTTCCCAAGCAGGAGTTGGCAACCCTGCTTTCAGGAGATAAGCAGCCAAAGGACCAGGATTCCTTTGGTATTTGAAAGACAAAAGCTTGGATCCTGAGGTTGCCACTGCTTTGCAGAGGCAGTCCTCCACTGCAGACTGCATTTTTGCACTATAAGGAGGTTCAGCTGAAAAAACACCATACTCCTTCAGTGTCCAATAGCACAGGAATGAATCGCACAGTGGATGAAGAGGGATGCATACAGAAGGAAGTCTTAGGATCTGAGCCAAAGGCCTAGAATCCAGGCCAAAGCCTTAGGATCACTGATTGTAGCATGAGGTTGTATTTATTTATCATTTATGTTATTTCTAGTCTGCCTTTCTCACAAGGTAGGTTACATGTAGTGAGCCAGTACAATTCACAAAATAGGGCATTTCATAACCGGTGCATTAGTAGTTCAGAAGTCTAGAAGAAAAGGAGGGGGGAGGAGGAGAATATGAGATTGTATTTATACCCACCCTTCATGACCCAAGGGAGTCTCAGAGTGGCTTACAATCTCTTTTCCCTTCCCCTCCCCACAACAGACACCCTGTGAGGTCGATAGGGCTGAGAGAGCTCTTTTGAGGACTGCTCTTTTGAGAATAGCTCTGAGAGAACCTGTGACTGACTCTAGGTCACACCAGCAACTGCATGTGTAGGAGTGGGGAATCAAACCTGAGTCTCCCAGAGTAGAGTCCACGCTCCTAACCACTACACCAAATTGGAACCACAGGAAAGAACTGAAGCATGGCATTAAGTGTTCACACGACCCATGACATGGTACAGAGGTTACATAAACAGGATCCCACATACAATAAGCTAAACAAAGCATATAGATCCCAGTCCTTAATAGTTCATCCAAGCAAGTTTGTCAAAACCATTCTGTGCAGTGCGACCCTATGACCTGCGCAGAAAAGCCCTCTTGAATAGTTCAGTTTTGCATTGTTTGTGGAAGGCCAGGAGAGGAGGAGTTTTACTGACCTCCTCAGTCTGGAAATTTTGCAAGAAAGATTGTATTCCAGCAACTGCACTATCACCCAAACTTTGGGTGGTGGAATTTATGGCATTATACCCCATTGAAATCCATCCCCTCCCCAAATCCCACTTTCTTCAGGCTTCAGCCCTCAAATCTCCAGGTATTTCCCAACCTGCATCTGGCAATCCTAATATTAGACTCCTTGAAATAGATAATCCTTTTCTCTGTCTGTAACCCATTTGCCATCCCTACTAAGAGAGGAAATAAAAGGGGAGAACTGAAGACCTAGGAGCCTGCTTCCTGAAGATGGTGGGGCACCTCTGAGGAGGAAAATTGACCAGACTGGAGAAATGCAGCAGAATGAGGTGGAAAAACAGAGAAGCCAGGTGCACAGCTGGGGTAACAGACTGGGGTCCAAAACCTGCTACAAATTGGATGGACTGGGGGAGAACACTTTATACATTCTAGCAAAGATTGAGGAGAAGAAAAGGTGTCAGCACTGTGGGTGTGATGAAATGTGGGTGTGATGAAAAGTCCATCTCTGCAGAGATGAGCTAATCCGAAATGGGGTTTTGTGTCTGTGTATGTGCATTGTGGAGGGGAGTTTTCTTCTTTTGCATTACAGGCAAAAGTATCAAGGAGAAGTGTTCCTTTAGGGAGACGGAGAGTTTAGGTAGGCAAGCATCAATGGCAGGTAGGAGCAGGGGGTCCCCCAATTTTGCCGGCTCCTGGCCACCAGTGGGCAGCTGGCCGACGGGGGAAGCCCCACTCCCACCAGCCATGACCCGGCGTAATGTCCCTGACATGATGATGTCACAAGGAAGTGACATCATCATGCTGGGGATGTCACACAGTGATGCTCTGGTATTTGGGGAAAACTCTATAGTTATCGTAGAGCTTTGCCCCAAATACCAGAACATTGCCACGTGATGTCCCTGGCATGATGATGTCACTTCCGTGTGATGTCATCCCATCAGGGATGTCACACACGGTGACGTTGCCCTGCCCTGGGACAGCTCTCTCCCACCCCCACCCCCTTGCCAGCAAGGAGGTAAAACCTGGCAACCCTAGGGAAAAGGCCCTTCAGTTGACTCCCTCCAGATACGGTTTATGCATTCCTTTCACATCCACAGCATGAGTCACTGTCCTTTTGAGATTAGTTTGATCCAGTGTCCATTTTTCATTGCTAGGCCCATGCTAAGATGTGCATGCGTGCAGGGGTGGAAAATAGGGGCCCCCTGTTTGAGGGAGTCTTGGGGTTAACAAGACTATGGATATCAGTTCCCCTGAGGGGAAATGGCTGCTTTGGAGCATGGACTCTATGGCCTTATACCTTGTGGGAGTCCCTCTCCTCCCCAATTCCTGCCCTCTCCATGTTCCACCACCTCAAATATTCCCCAACTTGGAGCTGGCAGCCCTATTGAGGGGGGCTGTTATTACGGCAGGAAGGTGCCGTGGGACTCCAAGCGCTCCCTCCCCCTTGACTTCCCCATGTCCCATCTCTTGAGGCACTACTCTGTGGTGAGAATGGCATCCTGGACACCCATGAGTAGGGCTGCCAACTCCCAAGTTGAGAAATTCCTGGAGATTTGAGGGAGGGCGAATGTTGGGGGGGGGGGCTGGAATTGGGGGGGGGAAGGAGCTCAGCAAGGTACCAGTGCTGCAGGCATCACCCTTCAGAGCAGCCACTTTCTCCAAGGGAACTGATCCCCGTCCTCTGGAGATCAGTTGTAATTCTGGGAGCTCTCCAGGCCCCACGTGGATGCGGGCAACCCGAGTGATGCCCCCTCTTTTAATTCCTTCAAAGCCTTCCGCAAACACTCCTTGTTAAAGAAACAGACTCCACATTGTTTTCCCTTTAGAAGAAGAAGAAACTGGATTTTATACCCCACCCTTCTCTACCCAAGGAGTCTCAGAGCAGCTGACAAACTCCTTTCCCTGCCCCTCCCCACAACAGACACCCTGTGAGGTAGGTGGGGCTGAGAGAGCTCTGACAGAAACTGCTCTTTTTCAAGGACAGCTCTGACAGAACTATGGCTTGCCCAAAGTCATCCAGCAGCTGCAAGCGGAGGAGTGGGGAACCAAACCTGGTTCTCCCAGATTAGGGTCTGCATACTTAACCACTAGAAGAAGAAGAGATTAGATTTATACCCCGCCCTTCACTCACTTGGAGTCTCAGAGCAGCTTACAAACTCCTTTCCCTTCCCCTCCCCACAACAGACACCCTGTGAGGTAGGTGGGGCTGAGAGAACTCTTTCCCAAGCTGTCCTTGAGAGAACAGCTGATACAGAGCTATGGCTTGCCCAAGGTCATCCAGCCAGGTGCAAGTGGAGGAGTGGGGAATCAAACCCGGTTCTCCCAGATTAGAGTCCGCGCACTTAACCACTACACCAAACTGGCTCTCAGGGAAGCTCGCACATGGCTCCTGCTGGTGGCCCATCCATCCATCCGAGCAAGTTCCCTCCAGGAATATTTATAGCAGCTGAGACTCCTACTTGAGTATGGATTGGCCCTGCAAGCGACCAACGTGGCACCCATTTTATTTATCTATTGACAGACATAAAAATCATCGCCCTTGCATTAAGAGTGTGCAAATGCATTCTTTATATATATGTAATCTATATGCAAATCAGGGCCTGAGAGAGAGAGAGAGAGAGAGAGAGAGAGAGAAGGCCTGCGTGATCTAAGCCCGTGACCCTGGGTGTACTAAACTGGAAGTGAGTTCTACTTAAAAGTCAATGGGACGTTACCTCCAGGCAGATGTGTTGAGAGGGCCAGCAAGGCTGGGATGCTTGGGGGGGCTGGTCCCTGTCCTGTTGCATATTTATGGGGGCAGTGGTCTGTCAACTCATTAAACTGTCAAATCCAGACACATTCCTTCTTTGCTCATATTTCGTCGGAATGGGGGCAGCCCTCAGGCATCGGAGAAGGTGCCAAAAAACCTCCTTTAGCATTTCAAAGACCGGTGATCCCTGGACGCCGACAGTCAAGAGGCGCTCCCTCCAAAACCTAACCCAGGCAAAGAGCACCTTGGCCCCAGCTCAACTCAGTCCCAAGTTCTCCTGTGCCCTTCAAGCAACCACCAGTGATTGGAATTTGATATCTCATTAAACAGGACCTAATTTTACATCCTCAGAAATGACATGCGGGGAGAGGGGGGGAGAGAATCTGACAACCAGCCAGGAGGGACATGCAGGTTGCGGGGGGGGGGGGGGAGGTATGGAGAGAGGTTGGAGCCGATTAAATGGGAAATGACAAATGAAGGGAGGCCAGGGGACATGCTGGCAGCAGGCGTGACTTGGGGAAAATGGAAAGAATAAAGGGTTTTTTTTACGGCAAACAATAAAAGCAAATATGAAACGATCATCCCCGAAAATAAAGCCGGCCGTTTGCCAATCGCCTCTCGGTTGTAAATCACATTTTTAGCAGAAGCCACGGCTGTGCGAAAGGGGACCGCAGAGCTTGGGCTTTGGCTGGGAAGGGAAGGGAAAGGAAGGGGAGACGTGCTCAGATTGGCAAAGGAGGGCAAAGAGCCAGCAGGGCGGGAGGATCCATGGATGCCCGGGTTGTGCTTTGACAGCCTGGCTTCTGGAACTATCCTGCTGGAGTGGGAGTGAGTGGCAGTGCCAGAAACAGAGAGTTCCAAGTCTCTCGCATTGATTTGGGGCCATTCAAGTTTGTAAAAGTGGAAGAGAGCCCTGGCCAGCCCCCAAATGTGACCTCTGGGTGTCTGTTTGTTAGGATGAGCATTCCATCCAACAGCCAAACTAAAAACAGTGTGCAGAGACGCATCACATCTCATCCTTTCCCCCCACATTGAGCTCCATGAGTAGCCAGGATGCTCGGTCCCTGAGTAAGGTTCCCAACCTCTAGGTGGCACCTGGATATCTCCCACTATTACAATTGATCTTGAGTTCATAGAATCATACAGTTGGAAGGGACCTCCAGGGTGATCCAGTCCAACCCCCTGCACAATGCAAGGAATTCACAAATACCTCCCCCTCCACACTTGCAGTGACCACTGTTCCATGCCCAGGAGATGCCAAAAAACCTCCAGGATCTCCAGCCAAACTGGCCGGGAGAAAAATTGCTTCCTGACCCCAAAGTGGCAATCAGCATTTCCCTGGGCGTGTAAGAAAGGGTCACAAGAACTACGCACTGATCCTGACCTTTCCTGCCCTCCCTCTCATGACCTGCCTAAATTCACCGGATCAGCATGGCTGTCAGATGGTCACCTAGCCTCTGCTTGAAAACCTCCAGAGAAGGAGAGCCCACCACCTCCCGAGGAAGCCTGTTCCACTGAGGGACCCCTCTAACTGTCAGGAAGTTCTTTCTAATGTTTAGCCGAAAACTCTTCTGATTTAATTTCAACCTGTTGGTTCTGGTCCGACCTTCTGCAGCAACAGAAAACAACTCCACACCATCCTCTAGATCAGGGGTGGGCAAATGGCGGCCCGGGGGCCACATGTGGCCCGCCACAGAGTTTTTTGCGGCCTGCCAAGACAGTTGGCCACTGTCAGCACCTGAGGAGCTGCAGCTTGAACTTATTGACATGCAGTCAGATCACACTGTGAAAAAAAAATGTTTAATGCTGTGACATTAGTTGACTTTTACAAACCTTTGTCTGCTGAAAAGTTTCCATATATGAAGAAATTTGCTGGGAAAATGTTCTCTGTATTTTTTTTTTAATTTTTTCTTTATTGAAGGGATTCAAAGGGTACAAGCAGTAAAGAGTGTGTTACATATTGGAGATTGTTAATAATATATTGAAATACAAAGTTAAAGACTTAGCTTGTATTACAGCAATTCTTAAACATTCCCGTTACATTAAACTAAGGTTAACTCTAGAGTTACTACTGTTTATATCAGATATCAGTGACCAATCTTGGAACTAAACTGAGAAAAGGTGGGTTTACTTTTTATAAAAAGAGGTATATGGAGGAGTTGTTTGCCCAAGAAAATACTTTCAGAGTATTTGTTGATGATAGGGTACCATTTGAGCATTGGGTTTTTGCGGGTGTCGTTTCCATAAAGATTTTCTGTTCTTTCAGTTATTTTATCTAATATAAAATAGTCCCATACCTTGGCTAGCCATGTGGAAATTGGTGGGCTGGAGGGTTTTTTCCAGTTGACTGCTAATGTGTGTTTAGCTGCTGTTAAAAGGACTTCTACTAATTCTCTTGTCTGTATTTGGGTCTACATATATTTGTGAGCAAAGTTTTTCTTGCATGAAGATCAACGAGTAAATATAGACATTAACAGACATTTGACAGACATTAACTTGCAGGCTGTGATGAGAATCTCAACAAGCAAGCTCCTGATTTAAAAAAAAATGTAGAAAAGTGTGATAGGGTACATTTGTCTCATTAAACTGATTCTAAAATTAAATGTGCTTGCAGCTATAGATGATATGAAATTAGCACAATAAATAAATTGAATAAAACTACCACTATTTTATTTTATTTATATTTATTTATTTTTATGATACAATTTATACCTTTTCTGAAATGCAAATTTAACTAATGAATGCAAACATTTTAAAAGGTGCGGCCCTCCGCTAACCTCCGCTCCTACAAAGCGGCCCCTGAGCCAAAACAATTGCCCACCCCTGCTCTAGATGACAGCCCTTCAAGAACTTGAAGATGGCTATCGTATCACCTCTCAGTTGTCTCCTCTCCAGGCTAAACAGACCCAGATCTTTCAACCTTTCCTCATAGGACTTGGTCTCCAGACCCCTCACCAAGACTAGTTCCCCTGGAGACGGTGGCTGCTTTGGAGGGTGGACTCTGTGGCATGGTACCCTGCTGAGGTCCCTCCCCTCCCTAAATCCCACCTTCTGCAGGCTCCACTCTCAAATCCTCCAGGTATTTCCCAACCCAGATCTGGCAATCCTGTCCCTGACCCTACCATGGTTGGCTGGGATCTGGAATTCTAGGGATGGAGCAGCAAGTGGGAAAACTGGGTGCAAATCCCTCCTCTGCCACTAGGGGTTGCCAGTTTTGGGTTGGGAAGTACCTGGAGATTTTATGGCTGGAGCTTTAGGGAGGGTGGGTTCGGGAGGGGAGGGGAGGGACCTCAGATGGGTACCCTGCCATGGAGCCCACCCTCCAAAGCAGCCATTTCTCCAGGGGAACTGATCTTGGTTGTCTGGAAATGAACTGTAATAAGGTGGGATCTCCAGGTGCTACCTGGAGGTTGGTAACCATACTGACAGGGCAATCTCAGCCAGTCACTGTCTCTTATCATGTCCTACCATACAGGGCAGTTGTGAGGATAAAATGGGGAAGGGAGAAACATGTATCCCATTTTGAGCTCCTTGGAGGAAAAAGAGGATACTTTTAAAAACTATATTTATAATTTTTGATTATAAACCCACACAGGCTTTCATGACCTGACTGGCGCGTGATCACTAGATGAATTGTTTCCCCTGTGTAGGGCATAATATTTGAAGGGAAGCTAACACTTATAGAAGCCTGATGTAGAGTTTCCATCTCTTGTTCTGGTAGACATAATGGCATGGAAGAAGACCTATAGATTCAAAACGGGAGCTATTCCGGAGCATGTCGTCCCCAACCATCAACTCAGCTTATGAGTACCCATACAAAAACAACTGGACTGCAATCTTGTGGCTATATATTTATTTTGTTTTGTTGAAACCACACTGTAGAGTTTGGTATAAGTTTCCTTTATTATACATAAAAAGTACTGGCAGCGTATCAGTCTCTGCACAGCTTCATTCTTGTACCTGATTGTCCACTTTAGCTGCCATCCTGTTTTATTTAACTGGATTTTAATTACATATCCATTGTATTTTATTTCTGTTATGAGCCACCCTGAGCCCATCATGGGATATGGCGGGATATAAGTGCTATCAATCAATCAGTCATATGTCTACATCTTCAAATGCATTCCTTCAAAAAATCTGGGCTTCTGCTCACCCGTACTGAGGCTATACATAAATGGGAAATGGGTGTGTTGCCCCATTTGCACAAAATGGGAAGCACATACAGTGGGAGGCTTGTGCGTAGCACATTGTTCCTCTGATGTACAACTGGGGTCCCAGAATCCAGTGTCTGGAAAGAACAGAAGTTTCCATGCGAGCCCTTTCCTTAGGCTTCGTCAAAACCTTTTGGGGCTTGCATTGAGTCTGAGGTGGGGACCCGGCATTTGAACTAGTGCTGCTGCTATGTACACCTAAGAACAAGCTGTACAATACGTTTTTTAACCAGTTGGGCCCATGTCCCCTGGATAGGGTTGCCAGCCCAACCACCACTGATCACCTGGCCAGTGGGGGGACTTCCTGGCAGAGGAGGGTGGCCCAGGCCACTGCCAGTTCTACCGTAGAGGCTATCTGAAATATGACGCAGGGGTCATTTCATAAAAAAAAGAGGTGCAGGAGCTCATTAGCATAACACATTAGCATAACTTGCTTGCATATGCCACACCCCCTGACATTACGGGAAGTGTGTCAGAAGGCAACGCCCACCGCTCAGGCTCCACCCCCAAAACCTCCAGGTATTTCCCAACTCAGAGCTGGCGAGCCAGCTTGACACTTTGACTAAAGACGCTTTAGGTTTCCTTTGCTCATCTTGCAGGGAAGCGACCCTACAACAAGCATGAAAATACAGATCAAGTTAGTCTGCTTTTGCTTTTTTCCTCAGCACATCACCATATGTGCCCGCACCCGGGCTTGTTACTCCCGGAACGGCGTTCCTGCACACTCCCGCTCGAAATGACCCCTGAATACGAGAACACTGCCGTGGCACCAGCAATGTGATAATGACATGCACCAGAAGTGTTGCCACCAAATCGCTGGAGAGGGTGCCCTAGGCCTCTCTCCTGCTGCTGGTAAGCCCCCCCCCCCAACCTGGCAGCCCTATCCCTGATTTTTCAGTGTGATTCTTCCAGATTCAGTCCCCTCGCCAGCATTTATAGAGATTAGATTCCAAGAGTGGGAAATGGATGTGTCATGTGTAGTCTGGATACATGGACTTTCAGGTGCCGTAGAGCACACAGTGTAAGAACATAAGATCATTCTGTACCTTTTCTCATATCACACCGTCTTTCTTAAGGAAGGAGAGCCAGAACCGTATACCATGTGCCAAATGAAGCTGGGCCATTTTCAATACCTTTCCTAATAACCCGTTGCTTGGAATTGGTCTTTTTCACACCAAGCTGACATTTTCGTCATGCTGTTCTCTACAACCCCAATCTCTTTCCTGCCTAGTTGCTGCCAGTTCACACCCCATCACCATATTTTTGAAAGCGAGGCTCTTTTTTATCCCAACGTGCGTCACTTTACTCATATTCAACTTTCACCCTCTGCAGACTATTTTTGAACTGTTGAAAAGCGATGGGAAGACATTTGTGTGCTTTTCTAATATGCCTTCGACCCACAGAACGATTGCTTTCTTGGTTTTTAAACCTGGGCAAGACGGGCTATCAAAGATTAAGGCTGCAGTCATAAGAATTCTTTCCTGGGAGTAAGCCCCATTAAAGGAAATAGGGCTTACTTATGAGTAAATCAGCTTATCTTGCTACTAACGTGTATTAGAACATAACATGCAAATCTCTATTATCCGGTCTGTGAAATGTTGCACAGTGTGAGCCTGGCCTTCTGTCCACGTCTGATCCACAGAGTAATACCTTCCACCTGCTGTACGTCAGCTGCAGGGACCCCCCTAGGTAAGAGAAAATATACTTCAGGTCTAGTGGCTTTTCCATATTCCCTTCCCTTGCTCCTTGTTTCTTCAGAGGAGGAGGGGTGGTGGTTTTCTGTTCCACATATATGCTGCTCCCTCTAATGGTCGATTCAATATTACAACAGAAGATTTGACATATGGTGTAATATAGAATCGACCACTAGAGGGAGCAAAACATAAGCAGAACAGACCCCTCCCCGCCCCCAGAAGCAGGAACTTACAAGTCAGGAAAAGGAAAATGTAGAAAAGCCCTAGGTCTGGGGCAGCCATTCTTGGTCCCGATGTCAGTGCTCTTAGGCACTTCATTCTCTCTCTCCTAAATTTCAGCACAGAATTGAGCTGTCAAGGTTACCCTGTGAGTTTTATTAAAACCCTCAAGCCCTGATTCTGCACATGTTTAAGCTAATGTTTCTATTGAGCCAGGGGCTCATTTAAATAATATCAGGGAGCGCTTACTCTATAAGACAAAAAGGCAATTGAAATCCTCAAGAAAAGTCATCTGGCTGAGTTTTTATACTTTGGGTCATTTTAATTACAACTCCCTGTGTTTTATATCATACATATAGAGATTTTTTAAAAATCCTTTTAGAATGCTCAGTCATTAATGGTTTAATGGTTCTGCAATTACAAACATTTATCCAGAAAGAAGGGGGAAGGGGGGAAAACGTGCCTTGGAGTCAAGTCAGGTCATTCTTTATGGCTCCGGTCAAAAGAAATTGCTCATTTGAAGTGGATTCAAGGGGGAAAGGGAAGACCTTTTATATACAGAAATGATCATTATAGCATTGCTGGGTCTTTAATTACATTGGCTTCCAACAGCAGTTTACATAAAGCAGTCAAGATAATGGGGAAAGATAATGCCATAAAATAACTGAAAAGTGAGGGATCCAAATGCTCTGGAAATGGCATTAGTGTGTATGTTGGTCTCTGTGTAATAGACCTGCACCTTTGCCGTGTAATGTAGAGCCATTAACTTTAATGGTCATGCCAATTTCTACCAGCTGGGAAACTGGTCTGCATAGCAAAGGGTGAAGCCGCATGAATTGCTGGATCGGAGCAGGGACCATCTCGTCCAGCGTCCTCTCGTTTCAGAGGTTGCTCACCAATCGGGTGTTTATTGGGCACCCTCAGCATTTAGTGAGAGGCAGTGTGGTACAATGGCAAAAGTCTTGGTTGGATACTGGGGGCAACTTGGGGTCAAGCCTCCCATTCAGCCGTGAAGTAATCTTGAGCCAGTCTCTCTCCTACTCAGCCTGACCTACCTCACGGGAGTAAGAGCAAAATGGAAGCTATGTGGAGCCCCTTGGATGACAGATGGGGATGAAGCTATAATGTATATTAAACTAGATTCAGAAGGGTACGGTGCTACAACATGGAGTTCCAGTTTATTAGCTGCTGCCTTTCTATGCAATCTATCAGTGCAGATCATGGATATATAATGCTCACATCTCCTGCAAAGAAGGAAAACCTAAAGGGGAAATGGAACCACAGAGTCACAAAGGAAAGCCTAGGTGCTTAGGAGTCCTCAAGATCCTCCAGTGGAGAAGAAGGAGGAGGAGGAGCAGAAGAAATTGGATTTCTACCCCGCCCTTCACTCAGAATCTCAGAGTGGCTTACAGTCTCCTTTCCCTCCCCACAACAGACACCCTGTGAGGTAGGTGGGGCGGAGAGAGCTCTTTCGAGGACTGCTCTTGAGAGAACAGCTCTGAAAGAACTTGTAACTGGTCACACCAGCAGCTGCCTGTGGAGGCGTGGGGAATCCAACCCGGTTCTCCCAGACAGGAGTCTGTGCTCTTAACCACTACACCAGACTGGCTCTCCATTTGAATGAGAGCAACCGCTAACAAGCCCTGCCTTACAATAGTCTGCCACAATTTCTGTAAAGCTCAGCAGGCACCGAGGGGAACACTGCTGCACCCTGTTGGGGAACTCTGGTCTGAAGCCTGCACATAATGACATTCTGATTTGTAAAATAAAAATGACTTGAACCAAACGGAAACATGTCATTAAAAAAACCTATGCTCACTCAAAAAAACCCGACCAATGTGCCAAGTGGTTTGTTTCCCCCCCCCCTCCAAATGCCCTCTGGAATGCATCCATCTTCCATGCTTTTCTGAAGGTACCGAGTGAAGGTGTCCTCCAGTCCATACCCAAGCCAACCGGGGATTCCAGAGGAATGGATCTACCACAGATCTACCATGGAAAAAGCCCACAACTTAATTGCTGCTATGTGGACAGTCCTAGGAAATGGTACCATCAGGAGAAGGCTGTCTGAGGAATGTAAACACCCTTGGTGTAAAACGCGATCAGGATCAGGCCCGCACATCTTCTTTGCTGCCAAAAGCCACCTGTTCCCGGAGATAAAACAGCTGCTATCTTTCTAGACGGAAATGTGACATTCAACCAGGGAGACTTCTGCTTCCCTCCTAGCTTTAGATGCTCGATGATTTCTTTTCTCAAATGTCAAAAGAGTTTTTCAGAACTTCATTGGAATTCTCCTCTCAGCTGCCAGAAACGATGCTAAGCTCCCCCGCTCTCCCCCACCCAATCCTCCAGCCTTAGAGCAAATGTGGCTGATATATTTACAATGTGTGGATTTGTTTGTTGTTAGACTTTAGCCCTTCAGAAAACCTGGCGTCAAGGCTCAATCCATCAGCTCCGGCTTGGGAATGGGTTCATTTCAGTGCAGGTTATTCTTAACGCAGTAGGTTTCAAACTTTTTTTTTTTTAAATCAGGAACCTTTCCCACATTGACTTGACTGCCTGTGGTAGAAAATTCTGGAAAGCGTTGGACATCACACAGAGTCATTAGGGTTGCCAATCTCTAGCCCGTGGAGATCTGATTCCCTGGAGAAAATGGCTCCGTTGGAGGGTGGAATCTATGGCATTATATACCCTCCTGAAGTCCCACCTTCCCCAAAACCTGCCCTCCCCAGGCTTCACCCCCCAAATCTTTCAGAATTTCCCAACCCAGAGTTGGACACTGTTGGTCCACATGGACTGGGTGTGAACCATGGGACACCTCCAACAGCAACTTTTGCTGTACGATTTAGAGGACTGCAAACCGGTTGATTGGAGGGGGCCAGGCTCAATCGTAGAGCATCTGCTTGGCATGCAGAAGGTCCCAGGTTCAACCTCCAGCATCTCCAGCTGAAAAAAAGATCAGGTCATACATGATGTGAAAAACCGCAGCCTGAGATTCTGGAGAGCAGCTACCTGTCTGAGTAGATAATACTGACCTTGCTAGTCTGACAGTGTAAGGAATCTGCATGCATTCAAAACGGGGAGAAAGCTGTTTTTCCGAGATAAGAGGCTCCACTTCTACTGACTGTCTCCTTGAGGAGTCCCTCAGCATCAGCTGAAGAATCCAAAAGGTCCACGCTCCATTTGAAAACCACTGGCACAATGCTGTCGTGATCAAAGACACCTGATCTCTAAATTCTACATCTGAGACTTCAGACTGCAGGGATCACATGGGAATCATTCGGATTATTCCACAGGAGGCGGTGCTGGCTACAAGCCTGGATGGAATCAAGCGGGACTGAACCTGGGACCTTCTGCATGCAAAGCTGATGCTCTGCCACTGAGCCAGAGCCCCCATTCTTCCTTCTCCAGAGCTCTTCCTATCCTCACTTGTATTGCCCGACTTTCTGGAGGTAAGGGAGGTTGGTGGGAATGGGGCCAAGGAATCAAGGACTAAAGCAGACATGTATCCATTTCAGGGTAGACCAAAATTGATTCAGACGCATAGACTGGAAAAAAAACACACTCTGCATCAGTTCAGATGTCATTGCAACCCCAGATTTTAAAGAAAGGGACCCCGACCAGGATGAATGATTCCCCCCCCCCCCCAGATGCATACAGAAGCACAATGTGCACCTTTTCCATTCTTTTTATAGCTACATGTTGTTATTCCAAACTACCTCCCACTTAGTCTAGTTGATTTGTTTTGTTCTTTCACATGAATCTGCCTTCTGCCGAATCAAACCCTTGGCCCATTAAGGTCAGTCTTGTCTATTCAGACTGGCAGCGGCTCTCTAGGTTCTCGGGCAGAAATCTTTCCCGTCACCTGCTGCCTTGTCCTTTTCTCTGGAGACGCTGGGGATTGAACCTGCGACCTTCTGCAATGCCAAGCAGATGCTCTACCCACCGAGCCACGGCCCCTCCCTAATGTCATGCATTTTTGAACAGTTTCTTTACATCAGAGGCAGACAGGGAGGCAATAATGACCCTAGTAACAGGCCCTGCTACCTGGCCCACCCCATAACCAATGGGGGAAGGTAGAACACGGAGGGTTCCATCCACCCAATGCTGGCCTGGGGCCACTGGCTCTTGGTGGCCATCATGGCTCACACCTGCCCCATACAGGATGACGGCTGCTGGCTCATGGCAGCAGAAGCTCATGGGGGCTTCTCTCTGAGCGAGGGAGGGCTCCCACCTCATTGTGGCAGCAGCTCTTACCTGTCTCTCATGGGACAAGGGGCACCAGCTCGCATGGCCTCAGTTGGTGGTGGCCCTGCCAGGCCATCAGCTGACAAGGACTTTCTCAAGTGGCTTTAAGGGCCAATCCACCCCTGCTTTTATATGGTATTTCTATGTACAATCTATGTTATTGCCATGTATAGTGCTGGTGAACAACTGGGATTGCCAGCTCTGGGTTGGGAAATACCTGGAGATTCTGGGGGTGGAGCATGAAGTGGGTGGAGTTTGGGGAAGGGAAGGACTTCAGTGAGATACAATACTGTAGAGTCCACCTTCCAAAGTAGCCATTTCTCTAGGTGAACTGATTTTTGTCACCTGGAGATCAGTTGCAATAGAGGGAGATTTCCAGCCAACACATGGAGGGTGGGTGCCCTATGAACAACTAATGCTGATTTTGTTTTTAACAGGCAAAATATGGCACCAGGGAACCGAAAACAGCGAAGAAATAATGAATCACAGATTTGATTCTCACCAGCCAGAAGAAGAATCGAATGGGGAGCGTTTGAATCCAACCAGCAATCTCGTCAAATGTGGCCGGGTGCCTAGCTTTGCTTGCTACTGATGCAAGCAAAAATTGGATCGAGAGAACGTGCAGAAGGAAGGCCTCTCCCTTCCTCCTCTGGGAGCTCCGAACACTGGCAAGAGGATCTTTGTCTTCAGCTCTTGGTACTCTGATTGCATCTTCCTCTGAAATTACAATTTATACTGCTGCTTTCCTTCGTGAACAGAGCTCAACAGCGCTGACTTTATTAACTAAGAACGACACTCTTTGAACGTAAACATTATTGCCCAGACAGACCCCCCCCCCCCAAAAAAAAAACCCTGAAGGAAAACAAAGGCAAGGGAGGATTGTTTGAAAAACAGCCTCTTTCATTGGAATGAAAAGCCTGAATATGGGTTTTTAATGAGTTTCAAGCCCAGTTTTATGAGTAGAGCTGTCACAACCCCCCCCCTCCCCCCGGAAGATGACGACTGTATCGTTGGAAAATCTTGGTTGCCAAGGATTTTGCAAATCTAACACTGCGATCCTGAGCCAAGTGAAACCCTTCTAACTCTGTTAACATCAATGGACTCTGAAGGGTGTAACTCTGTTTAGGACTGCCCAGTAACTTCACAGTTCCATCCTGAGCAGAGTTACTTCAGTCCAAATCCACTGACATCATTAGGTTCAGACCGGAGTAACTCTGCACAAGATGTCATTGGGGCGGACTTGATCACCAGACATCCCACTTAATTGGTTTTATAGGCCCAGGAAAGAAGAAATAAATCCAGCCCTTTGGATTACAGGACAGTAAAGTGACAGGAAGAATTTCGGAACAGTCTTGGAACTCCATCTGGAACAGCATGATGGAAGGAAAGCTAGAAGCGGACCTGAGATTTCTGGGTTGGTCTTACCAGATAGGACATGGGGAGTGGGTTGGATGAATGTACAGGTATCATATTAATTGGGTTAAATGTAAAAAAAAAAAAAAAATCATTTGCCTTAGAAGCACAGAAGCCTTATGCAATATCCCTGATCCTCCACATTTCCCAGTTAAGGGGGAAATGCTGTTTGAACAAATTACAAAGATGACCTGATTCCAGTGGTAACAAGAGAAAGATTTTTTTCTTAAATAGAAGCACATCTTACATGCCCTATCCCTGTAGGAACATTTAACTTATTGTGAACAGGGAAGAAGAAGAAGAAGAAGAGATTGGATTTATACCCCGCCCTCCGAGACTCCCCAAGGGAGTTTCAGAGCGGCTTACAAACTCCTTTCCCCTCCCCTCCCCACAACAGACACCCTGTGAGGTAGGTGGGGCTGAGAGAGCTCTTTCCCAAGCTGTCCTTGAGGGAACAGCTGGTACAGAGCTATGGCTTGCCCAAGGTCATCCAGCCAGGTGCAAGTGGAGGAGTGGGGAATCAAACCCGGTTCTCCCAGATTAGAGTCCGCGCACTTAACCACTACACCAAACTGGCTCTTCTTTCTGTGAGGGAGGGTGGGGCCAACTGCGGAGTGTACCTGAGTGAGAGAATTCTCTTAACTCTTTCCCTCCCAGATCCCCTTGCATAAAGAGTTACACAATATCCAACAATATTTTCAATTCAGCTAGAGTAATCGACTGGGGGGGGGGGGAATCTGTAACTTCTAAGGCAGTCTCACACACAGTAACTAAGAATGTAAAGTTTTCCTCCATAATTCAGTCAGAAAGGTCACTTGCTAAATTTCTGTGTGCCTAATTGATGTTTAAAAAGCCCTGGAGCATAAAACAAAATCTGGTGATGATCACTCTTAAGCACAACCCAAGCTGTTTCTTCAGACACACAATTATGGTTGTCAACCTCCAGGTGGCACCTGGAGATCTCCTACTGTTACAATTGATCTCCACACAAACAAGATCATTCTTTTGGAGCAAATGGTTGCAAATTGGAGAGTGCACTCTAGCATTATGCTCTGCTGAGGTCCCTCCTCTCCCCAAACTTTGCCCTCTTTTGAGAGCCAGGTTGGTGTAGTGGTTAAGAGCACAGACTCTAATCTGGGAGAACCAGGTTTGATTCCCCACTCCTCCACATACAGCTGCTGGTGTGACCTTGGATCAGTCATAAGTTCTTTCAGAGCTGTTCTCTCAAGAGCAGTTCTCGAAAGAGCTCTCTCAGCCCCACCTACCTCACAGGGTGTCTACTGTGGGGAGGGGAAAGGAGACTGTAAGCTGCTCTGAGACTTCTTTGGGTAGTGAAGGGTGGGGTATTAATCCAACCTCTTCATTTTCTTCCTCTCCTCCCCAGGCTCCACCTCCAAAATCTCCAGGTACTTCTCAGCTCAGAGCTGACAACCCCAAACACAACAGTAGACACAGAAACAGTGGTTGAATGGATGTTTCCTGTTGCAAAGACACAATGTTTGAGACACAGATATGTGTGTTTACATGCACCTAGAAACCTTCATTGAACTGGTTCACAGGGAAGTGTCAAAAGGGCTTTCATAGCGGCCATCCATGACATTGTTCATTGGTGGGAAACTGGGACACTCAAGGCACACAATGCATGCAGTTTAGGGAACTCCCTTCCTCAAGATATAGAGACTTGTGAGAGTTCAGATGACTTGAAACAGTCAGCTGGGAAGGAGAGGTCCGGCAGTGACTATTAGGCACAAGTGGAGCCTCCACATTCAGAGGCACTGTGCCTCTGAATGCCAAGGGGAAGCTTGGTCTATGTGTTCCTGCTTCTGGAGTGTTTGGCCAGCCATTGTGGGAATGCTGGGCTGGATGGAGCATTAGTCTGATTCAGGGGTCCCCAACCTTTTTGAACCTGTGGGCAGTTTTGGAATTCTGACACAGCATGGTGGGCGGAGCCAGCCACAAAATGGCTGCTATAGGAGGCTGAGCCAGCCACAAAATGGCTGCTATAGGAGGCGGAGCCAGCCACAAAATGGCTGCAGCAGTTTGACTTCAGTCACACAGTGACAATCCTTTTATTAGAATCATAGACTCATAGAGTTAGAAGGGATCTCAAGGGTCATCTAGTCCAACCCCCTGCACAATGCAGGAAATTCACAAGTAACTCCCCCACCCCTACCTCCACCCCCAGAGACCCCTGTTCCATGCCCAGAAGATGGCAAAAAGCCTCCAAAATTGCTGGCCAAACTGGTCTGGAGAAAAAAGGTTTCCTGACTCCAAAGTGGTAACCGGCATTTCCCTGGGCATGTAAGAAAGGGCCATGAGAACTAAGCAAGGATGCAGTCCTTCCTGCCCTCCCTTCTTGTGATCTGGCTAAGTTCACACTATCACCCTTGCTGTCAGATGGCCATCGAGCCTCTGTTTGAAAACCATCAAAGAAGGAGAGCCCACCCCCTCCTGAGGAAGCCTGTTCCACTGAGGAACCGCTCTAACTGGAGAAACAATGACTTGGAGAAATGACGACTGAGGGGTGACTTGATCGAGGTTTACAAGATTATGCATAGGATAGAGCAGGTCAAGAAAGAAGTACTTTTCTCCCTTTCTCACAATACAAGAACTCGTGGGAACTCTATGAAATTGCTGAGCAGTTGAATTAGAATGGATAAAAGGAAGTACTTCTTCACCCAAAGAGTGACTAACACGTGGAATTCACTGCCACAGGAGGTGGTGGCAGCTACAAGCATGGACGGCTTCAAGAGGGGATTGGATAAACATCTGGAGCAGAGGTCCATCAGTGGCTATTAGCCACAAGGTATAGATAGGAACTCTCAGTCTGGGGCAAGTGATGCTCTGTATTCTTGGTGCTGGGGGAGGGGGGGCAACAGTGGGAGGGCTTCTAGTGTCCTGGCCCCACTGGTGGACCTCCTGAGGGCACCTGGTATTTTTGGCCACTGTGTGTCAGAGTGTTGGACTGGATGGCCCATTGGCCTGATCCAGCATTGGCTTCTCTCATGTTCTTATGTTAACTGTCAGGAAGTTCTTCCTAACATTTAGCCGAAAACTCTTTTGATTTAGCTTCAGCCTGTTAAACCAGTCTGACTCCAGTCACACAGTGAAGATCCTTTGTGCTGCGGTGTCAGCTCTAGCCGATGCAATGTTTTTAAAAATCTGCACAGCCAATCAAATGTCCAGTGACCATTCAGAAGCCTTCTTAGGCAAGAGCCCCCACTGGCCCTGCTTCCTTTCTATGAGCACTTGACAGACATCAGGAAAGGTTTTGGGGGGTACCACAGGGCCGACGGCACCATGCTGGGGACCCCCGGTCTGATCCATCGGGATTCTCCGTATGTTCATGTATGTTCTGAGTTTGCTCTTCCGGATGATAAGCAGGACTGAGCTCTTTTCTCTTGAAAAATGCAGAAAAGGGGATTTCAGCCGGTGCCGCTTGTTACAGGGACATTTCAGGCACCTGCGGAACATGCGTCTTCTGCGCAACCATTCGAGATGCAGCAGCTGCCCTCTCCTTTCCCATCTGGCTGCCCCCGATCTTGGCAACCCGGGTTAAGACGCCGGCTTGGGTGAACTTGGAGTGGTCCCTGAAGAACAGATGATGGGATGGGAGGGGGACCGGAAAGGAGAGCTCCTTTCTTCCTCTCTCTCCCTCCCCAACTCCTTATGGTATTAATTAAAGCTTTTAAATACTTGCAACACTGTCAGACACCACCGTTCCAGGAGAAAGAGGGCTTGGGGACTTGCCAACATTTCCTGCTGATCGGCCTTTTCCTGAGCTTGCGTTTCAATTAGCAGTAATTAGTCCGGGAGCCAAGGAGGGACTCTGGGGTCTGCACCATCTTTAGCGTTGGGGGGGAAGGTGCCGAACACTGCCTGGGGGGGGGAAGGGAGGGAGGCTTAATCTTGCATTGTCTGAGTGATGGATGCCCTTCTCATTTCAAGAAAGTGGCCTGGAGCAGGCCCGGCTTCCTGCGAACCCTCCTGTGGCCGCTCCATCAGCTTAATGCCGGGTCAGTTTGGCACCGGGGCTCGCCAAGGCCAGGTTCCACAGAGGGAATGTTATTACTTAATTAAGACACCGATCTCCAGGCCTGGGGCTGCATCTCCGGCAGCTATGAAATGAAAGCGCCCCTGATAACCGCGCTGCTCCAACCCTCACGTCTCTCTGGCTGGTGATACAGGTGCTCTCGCTCCTGTCGGATAAGGGCTACCCGTCCCTCGTGGAGCACGGAATCAAGAATCGTTCCAGGCTAACAATCTCAATGTTTAAGGCCCAGAGGAGGGAAGAGGAGGCCATCAGCTGGGCGGGGGAACAGGTTTGTTGCACCAATTGCTTTTAAAACAAAGCTTATCCTTATACCCGCTCAGCCCCAGGGGAGGTAAGGGTTAGGCTGAGAGAAGAGAACTGCTGGCCCATGGTGGTGGTTAAGGCAAGGTGTGGGACCATGGCTCAGTAGCAGAATATCTGTTGCGTGTGCAGACAGTCTTAGGTTCAATCCCTCGGCTTGCCAGCTCCAGGTTTGGAAATACCTAGAGATCTGGGGAGTGGAGCCTGAGGAAGGTGGGGTTTGGGAAGGGGAGGGATTGCAATGGGGGTATAATGCCATAGCATTCAC
This sequence comes from Lepidodactylus listeri, assembly GCA_029233225.1. Classification (NCBI taxonomy): domain Eukaryota; kingdom Metazoa; phylum Chordata; class Lepidosauria; order Squamata; family Gekkonidae; genus Lepidodactylus; species Lepidodactylus listeri. The sequence goes on from JARCFY010000014.1 coordinate 60,607,838, forward strand.
CTTTCAAGGCAGCCATTTTCTCCAGGTAATTAATCATCTTCTTCCTCTTTATCTTCTTCCTCTTCCTCCTCCTCCTCCTCCTCCTCTTCTTCCGGCATTGTGTGTCGTATAGCTAGGCGATCCTAACATTGTCTGACAGCCTGAAGTTCTAGCTGTTTTAGCATTATGCATCACTAGATGGCGAGCTAGACTTATGTTGGGGGGCTGAGGGAGCTCTGATAGAGCTGTGACTGACCCAGGGTCACCCAGCTGGCTTCGTGTGGAGGAGTGCGAAATCGAACCCAGTTCTCCAGATTAGATTAGATTCTGCGGGTGGACTGATATCTATCATCTGGAGGTCAATTGTAACAGCAGGAGAGCTCCAGCCACCACCTGGAGGCTGGGCAACCCAACTCAATCCTTAGCATCTCCAGTTGAAAGAATCAGGTAGTAGGTGATGGGAAAGACTCCTGCTGGAGATTCCGGAGATCTGGTTCCAATCAGGGAAGACCGGACCTCCATGGACAGTTGATCTGATTCAGTGGAAGGCAACATCATTTAAGGAAAAGGCCATGGCTCAATAGTAGAGCGTCTAGATCCCTGTGTTAATCCCCCCCCCCCCCCCGGTTGTTCTGATCTTCATGATACAGAGGAAGAGCAAACTAGCCATTTGGTTGTCTCCCTCTCTGTCCCTTTAGGCATGGAATACTAGCAAGGTGTGAGATGGTAAACTGGTTGAACATATTTAGAATCCAGTGGCACCTTTAAGACCAACAAACACTTATCCAAGGCATGCACATGAAAGTTCCTATCTTAAATAAACCTTTGTTGGTCTTAAAGATGCCACTGGGTTCTAAATTTGTTTTAATGGTAAGCCGGTGTCATACTTCTGCCAGAGCCATTAGCACGTGTCAGCAGTACAGAGCTCTGCGCTTGGAGCTGGATGTCTCATCTTTCAACCTCCTCCTTTCTGCCAGCTACAAGTTTGCAGCTGAGTCTTGCGGACTCTAATCTGGGAGAACCCGGTTTGATTCCCCACTCCTCCACTTGCACCTGCTGGATGACCTTGGGCAAGCCATAGCTCTGTACCAGCAGTTCTCTCAAGGACAATTGTCTCAGAGCTCTCTCAGCCCCACCTACCTCACAGGGTGTCTGTTATGGGGAGAGGAAGGGAAAGGAGCCTGTAAGCTGCTCTGAGACTATGAGTGAAGGGCGGGGTATAAATCCAGTCTCTTCTTCCCTTCTTCTAAGTCATGACATGGATACACAGCAATGCTTCCTCTAAGCTGTGGAGTCTTGTAAGCAAAAACTCAACCTTGTGAGCTACTGGCATTAAAGTTGTGAGTGAGCAATCTAACTATTGCATACATTAATTTGCTCTGGAGTCATCCTTCCTGAGCTAAGACAAAAATGTGTGTGCTGGAGGCTAAAAAATGGTGAGCTGGCTCACCCTAACTCAGCTTAGAGGGAACACTGGTACACAGTGTGACTTTGGAAGCCAGATGACACAGTTCTTTGTGCCTCGCCTGTCTAGAACGGGGCTTCTGACAATTGCTCTATTTCTGCAAGATAGTTATGCAAATGGCACGATAAACATTAAAAACTCAGCTCTTGTGTCTGGATTGCCTCCAATTTCCAGCCTGGGGAGAATTTGCCTTCAGTGCCATCGGACGCAGTGGCAGGCCCGATTCATTTGGTTATTTCAAAACAGCCTTGATTGAGCTATCCATCCAGCCATTCAGCAGACGGGCAGCCGGGTCCCTGCCGTCAATGGGCTTTGCAAATTCATATCGCATCTCCTGCCTGTTTAAATGGGCCAGAATTTAGCATCCGGAGCCTCCCCTGGCCAGCAGAGCCATCGCTCTCCATCACAAACAAAGCATTCTCCTCCCTTTTTTTGCCTCTCATAAGAGATGCCATGACGGAAGGCCCTGCAGGACCCACCGCCTCAAAAGGAAGGTGATTAACCAGGCTCGGCCCGTGATGGAGGACGGCAGGGCGAGGTAAATGCCTCTCTCAGTGTGCGCTGGCTGATTGCAAAGCGGAAGAGTGGGGGAAAGAAAATGGGAATGGGAAGGAACTGACAGCCCATGGAGAAGTATTTCAGCTCCAGCACAAAACAGTTGCTGGTAATTATAGAATAACCTTCATTTAAATGCAAATAAGTCAGTAATTAAGATAAGG